>OY720301.1:13080434-17880434 GCA_963082785.1 Philonthus spinipes
AAAATTATAAATTTATTAAATTAATTATTTTAATAAAAATTACTGGTGTCGATAAGTGATTTTTATTTGAATCGCCCGCGGAGGTATTTCATCCATTTGTTTAAAACCAAGATTAAAATATGTATAGTCATAATTCAAAGTTCGAAAATATTAATTCACTTGTTTTTTTTCTTCTATTTACATTGTCATATCAATCATGGATGACACATTAGCCTGATTTCATTAAAAGTCGGCCTTCGGCAAGGATCATTTGATTCGACGCCACCTCCCTGTCTTCGGCGCCGTGGGCTAGCGCCGAGCCAGCCGCTACACCCAGTAATTGTAAAACCGAGCTTAATGCTGAAATGATTAAGTATTGTCATATTTTAAATCTGTCAACCGCTAACGAGTTACTTTTTAAATTCCTCCAATTACGGGAACAGATTTTTTGAATCGAACCAACGTATCGGTTGGTGAAATGGCGAAGTCGCGAACGAGCCCTTCTTCCTTTTTCCTTTATCCTTTTTCATGTTTCGAATCAATCGCTTTGCTGCACGCTGCGTGTTGCGAAGATTTGTTTCGAGTATCCCGCTTGTTAGGAGTAACGAGTCGAGTAGGATGGATGAAATAGAAATGCGTGTTTTCTAATAAGCCCGAACGCCTCCGACAATAACACCTTCAAAGTCGCATTCTTATCTCTTCTCTCTTTTCCCTCGCCTTTCTCGATCTCACACATTTATATATGTAAATTCCAGGAGAGACATTATACTATTTCCTTCGGACGGACATAATTCCAAACATCGCTACTTACAGTCCCGGAATTGTTAACATTCTGGTGCGTTATCGGGTGTACTTGGTAACAGGTGTAATTAATAAAAATGTCAATTAAAACCCACTTCACTTAATTTTAGATCGTCTGCGCTATTATCAACGTGCCTTCTCGGGATGAGGCTCCACCTTCTGTTAAGATCATTAATAACTCTTGCTTGGGGTTGATACAAAGGGCACAATGGGACACGTCCCTTAATGGGGAATTCGGTTTACCGATCCAATTACACTGAATTTATTAGATCCTAGGTGGCCAAACCATCAACACCTATAATTAATTATTGTTATATACAATATTGACGTAACATAGGTTATCATAGAATATTAAAAACCTAAGCAAAACGTTCATCTAATAACATATATTACCCTCTCTTATTATTATTTAAAACTAAATTTTATTCTTAATTTTCCATTAATTAATTTGGATCATAAATCTTTTCTTATTTATTCGAACAATGCAGAAAAACACCCTTGTGCCGGTCCTGTTGTCTAGAAATGTCACATTAGAGCCGATTTATAGTATTTACAATACGAATTTACTGCTGATCACAAAAAGTTAAAAATAAAACTGCAGTATTTTCCCAAACGTCGCTGCAGAGTGCATCGTTTAAATAAAAAATGTGACACTTTTTACGGTACCCACTTCGCGGACACACGGTGGACGTCACGTCTACAGTATTGATAAAAAATAGTCAACACCAGACATGTGAGCCCCCCAGGAATGTGTTGATGACTTTCGCTATTTTTGCACGGAAATTTTGGCAGTCATAAGCTCCGTGTTCAAACATTTTTCTATAAAGTCCAATGTCAACGGCCAGGCGTCATAAGTATTTTAGATTTTTTTGTATTTTATAATAATATACGGAATATGTTTAGAATTATATATATACTATTTGTGATTCTTTTCGAACCTTAAACCTTATGGATCTTTTTTAAAATATTTTTTTAACAGCCAACGACCAAATGTTTCTAACGCAATTTACACATCACCGGGTTATGAAATTATGAACGGATTGTTTATTTTGGGCTGTGGATTAATAGACTACACAATAAAAAGTAGAAATAAACACAACCTCAAATGTTAAAAAAAAGAACACATTGTAACGGATATGAAATTGTTCTTATTTCAATTCTAATAATGCATTTAAATTTCTGTAATATTATTAAAAATATATTATAATCAGGAATAAAAATACTGAGCCTTGATTATATAACAAAATATATATTTCAATTTAACTGTTGTGTGTTATTTTACAACATTTTAAATACACTTATAAATTAAACATTTTTAAAAAATTTGATTGGTTAACATTGTGTTTTCACTTGAAATGTGAGTATAGTTTCGAATATCAAAAATAAGTAAATAAAATTATTCAGACTATAAAAATAATAATATTTGCAATACATGTAGGAGTTAATCTGTGTGTGCTGTCGAACAAAAGTATTTCTGCTCTGTCATTAATTTATGATTATGCCAAAGAAAAAAATCTATACTAGCTAGCTGATCTACCCTCGTGATTTGCACAAATTAATTGGTGAATGGCGACAATTTGTAATATTATTTATTTTCACCAACGTTTTTTCAAATCTATCAAATATTATAAAAAACTTTATAATAAACTTTATTAACAGAAACTCGCCATTTAACAAAATAATATATACATATTAATCATAATAAATGAAAGACGACGCAAGCGCCATCTTTCGCCTAATTTCGATTCGAGTCTACTAGGTAGACAACCGAGAATCGTTGTTTCATCCACTAAAGGGAGGCGAACTTATTATTAAATGTAAATATTACACTAAAAGTAATATTAGATAATATTAAAATATTGAATCGTGTGTATAAATTACGGAATATGAAGTTTTAATTAAATTAATTTCACTGTTTTTCCTCTAGCCCGGAAACACATATACACATATAGACATTTTTTTAAATCATTGGAATGGATTTGGGGAATCTCTTTACATATAGACATTTTTTTAATCATTGGAATGGACTTGGGGAATCTCAAAATTGATATATCCGTTAAAATTTCCGATTCGAAAATATTTACGATTAGAATACTTTCCCTTGGATCTGGGGAAAATAAAAATAAACGC
Source organism: Philonthus spinipes (assembly GCA_963082785.1). NCBI lineage: Eukaryota > Metazoa > Arthropoda > Insecta > Coleoptera > Staphylinidae > Philonthus > Philonthus spinipes. The sequence goes on from OY720301.1 coordinate 13,083,345, forward strand.
AGCTCTGTTCTATAGTTAACGATTTAAATAAATTATATAACAAAATTAAAATGGAATTTATATTCGAAGTTAATTTATTTTCCAGCGGAATGTAAAGATTAAAAACAATTATGTTTTTTTTTAATAAATTAAATTGAATGATATACATTTTGTTTTATAAATCGTTTTTGTTTCATTTTACGTCTTTCTCTTTTCTTTTAACTTATATATTTACTCATCATGATAGTTGCGACGGTAACTACGTGGTAATTCATAATATAATCATAGTAAACACTTACTATGATTATATTTACATTTATTATATATTTACACTATTTATTTTGTTTTGCAGCAATTTTGCAAAGGACAACAGTTGGAATAGGTCAAATGAAGATTCAAGGAGTCGGAACATGTCAATATCTCTGTATGGATGGTTGCGGATTTTTGTATGGGTCGGTAAGTAATATTTAATATTTTTGAAATAAGTAATAAAAATTCAATTACTTAAATTTATTTAAATGCACAATATTTTTCAATGTATTTTTCAACAAAATAGTTAATGCAAAATATCATTTTATAACTACTTTTAAAACGAGCAAATATTTTGTCACATGGAAAAATCACTTCTTAACTAGACGTTTTTTTATAACTATTTTGAAACGAGCAACAGTTTGGTCACATGGAATAATTACTACTTAACTAAATGGTTTTTTATACAATTGTGCGAAATGACATTTCGTAATCAATTCAGTTTTCTTTAATTTTAAGCATGAAATCGTCGAAATTTCAATGTACACCATTGAGATATATTTTAAATTAATTAAATATAAGCCGAGTATGTTTCTAGCTGAGTATATTACCAACTACACCACAGAGACATGTGATGTCAAATCTCTATTCAGTGCTTCAAGTTTAATTATATTCAATTTATACAGATATTCGCGACGGATTGTGGGAGTATTTTTGCCACAAGTAATTTGAATCTTATCTTACTCTACAAATTTTGTAGTAATAAAGTAAACTCTACAAATATTCCAAAAATGTAGTTTATTAAACAAAATAGTCTGTATATTCTTAAGATTATAAGAAATTAATGAAAACCACTCCTAAATCATTAAAAGAAAATTTAGTGTAAACTAATTCTAAAATCGTTTAAAATCCTCTTTTTCAAACATTCTAGTGACAAACGATTTCAGTCTTATCTTATACTTTACAAAATGTCCAAAAATGTTCATTATGTTATTATTATTTATATATGTTTTCCATATAATTGGTTTTATATGTCGGGGAATAAAGACATTTTTATTAATAAACAAAATAGAATTATGGAAATCATTCGTAAATCAACATCATTAAGAGCAAAATTTGAAAATCGTTTCAGATTTTTTTCAAAACATTCTAGCCACAAGTGATTTAAGTCTGGTGTTACTCCACATAGTAATCAAAATTGTTTGTTACTAAACAAAACAGTGTGTATTCTAAAAATTGTGAGAAATGGCTGGAAATCATTCGTAATTCAATGACATTAAAAATAAAATACCCAAAATATACTAAAAATTTACTTGAAATTCAGTTCAAATTCCTATTTTTAAGGAAGAGTGTTTAAAAACAGGAATACAAATAAATAAAACTATTAAGTTTTTGATGTTCACTTTAATCATTATATTTCTTCGCCTGAAGAGGCTAGTGTGTAGCGAAAAAAAATGTTGCAAACAATAAATTAAAGTGAAAATCAAAAACTTAATAGTTTCATTTAAAGTTATCATGGATTTTCAGACTATTAATACCTTCACAATCAACAACGAATAAAAATGATTTGTATCGCGTCTTACTGTTCATAGTTTCCAACAATGTTCGTTATTAATCAAAACAGTCTGTGTATTCTTAGAATTGTGTAATTAATGACGTTAAGGACATACTGTAGACTAATTTGAAATTCGTTTCAAATTTCTTCTTTCAAACATTCTTGCTCAAAATAATCAAAAGTGTTGTATTATTCTACAAAGATCACAACAAATGTTCATTATTAAACAAAATAGTTTTTTTTTATTCTTAAAATTGTGGAAATTGCAAATTAATGTTATTAAGAGCAAAAGGCCGAAAGACCTCCGGTCGATCGCCGTTTCTATTAAGAATATATATTAGTTTTAAATAGTTTCATGTATAGTACATTATATTAAATAGTTATGTATTATTTGGAAATAAAGTAAACTGATTTGAAATTCGTTTTAAATTCTCTATCCACAAATTATTTAACTCGTATGTTACTCTACAATGTTCCCAATAATGATCATTATTAAAGAAAATAGCTTGTATAGTACTGTTAATAAAATAAAATCGTCTTGTGGTAGTAAATAACCAATGTTGAAACAAAAAAATGAAGACGCAATTAACACATTTTCACTTTGACATTAAAATTTAGTGGTGGCTCTTTGCACGAATGCAGACTTGCGAAAGCCCGAAAAATGAAATAATTCATGTCGTTCCGATTCGTGTTGTTATGCAAAAATGAGAAAGATATGCAAATACGGGCTATATACATATCCACACCACAGTCCTGGCGCGTGCTTTTTTTTTCTCGCATGTGCGAAAAATGTTTGGCGTCCTTAATAAAAACATATGGAGTGAACATGATCATATTTGACGTTGGCTGTGTAGCCGTACGGAAATATTTTTTTTCCAGCCAAAACGCCGTTAATAATTGATGATAATCATCGTTGATTTCAGATAAAATCAAGTGGTGAGTTAAGATAGTATGACTTGTACTTACGTTTCTTTTCAATATTTTGAATACTTGATATTCTTTTATTATATATTTGAAATATAGTTTTAAATAAGTTACGTTGAGATTTGTTTATGTGGAATAAAATTTTTAATGAGTTATTTTAAGATCAAGACCATTTGATATGTACATTTGGGGTTGAATAAAAGTAGTGAAAAAAAAAAATATTTAAAGGATAAATTAAACACTTTGTTTGTTTCACTATTGTTTTCTATTTACTTGACTAATTTCGCTTTTTACTGCATTATCAAAAGTGGATTACAGAAGTCAAGTAAATAGTAAACAGTAGTGAAACAAATGTTTTTTTATGTATCACAGATTGATCCGTGAAACATACAAAAAACAAGTCTTTTAATTTCCTATCATTATTAATTATAAATGTTTACCACGGATTAAAACAGGAATTTATTCAGAATATTGTTACGTAAGTACTTTAAAAAGAACAAACATCCATTGAAACAATTACTTTTACTGTTTGACAACAAATAATTGTATATTGCAACAATTTTTCAGTCGATAATATTTGAGGAAAAGAACAAAAATCGTTACGTAATATAAGGCCTTCTGAAAGACACGTGTTTCGGGATTTATCCCTCGTCAGTAAAGCTTTGAAGCAAGATTGTGACGTTATCCATATGGATTACATTGCTGTCGATGCAGAAAGTGTAAAAAGTACTGCACTGGTTATAATATAAAAGGACTCTGATGTTATGTAACAGCGAGTGTCCATTATTGTGTATTTGTTTTAAAGTAGTTAAAGAAGGAATAATTAATTAATCAAAAAATGTTTTTGCATTTTTTTAACTTATACTTTTTCTTCGTATTTTAACTTTACTTGTATTTTTATTCAATTTAAAAAGACTCTACCTGTAACGCGTTTTAATAATTGATACTCATCAATACAGCTTTGTCTTAAAAATACAATAAATACCTTCTAAAAAATGTCTATTTCAATTTAAATAACTGAAATCAATGTGAATGAACAAATTCCTATTTCCATTATTAATAAAATATAATTGAGCATAAAAGCAAGTTCAATGCAACACATATCTGAAAGCATTACGAATAATTCAACAATTTACGAGTAATGCGCATTATATAAAAATATCTAAACATGTCTGGTTTCTGGTTTTCTAACGCAGCAATAACCATTACTTATTAAATCAGTCAATCGGTAAACATGTTAGTTTGTTACGGGACGAGAATGCGAGCTCCAACAAATCATACGAATTACACAAAATGGCATTGCCCAATATGTTCTATAAATTAAACATTATTCCAACTAATTCAAGCCGACTCGTGAAAACCAAAGAGCATTTTATGTCAATCATTACAGCAATTACGTTCTAAATATTTATGTTGTGGATTAAATATGTGAATCTTAACCTATTTTAATAAATCAAGGTAAATTATTGGAAACTAACTGGTGCACATTTAAATCAATATTTTTTTCCTGTTAAACAATTAGAAATGAAACCTGATATTTAGAATTAAGGCATGGGCTTAAATAAAGTCCACTTTTCTCAATTTAACGTTTGCGTTATTAATCAATTTTGAAATGTGCATTTTATTTTTACGTGATCTAATTGTACTTGTAAATTTTGTGATAATGATTTTGAGATAAATCTGCGCTGATTAGTTGAATCTTTTTTTGTATTTATTTCTTATGTTAATATTTTTTTGTAAATGGTGTTTACCGTTAATAAAGAATTATTATTAAATTCTTCACTGTTAACAGGAAAGGAATATTTTCAGGGTATATTTGTAATTTAAAAAAATGTTTACCATATCTGGGAAAGACAATGCGAATATAAATCATATGGTATTAGAATGTCCTGAATTTAATTTCAAAGAATTAATAATCCAACACATAGTAAGTATCAAATTATAATAATACTAACATGCCCACAACTCTAGTGTAAGTGTGAAGCTATTTAATAACATACACGTTAAACTTAGCATTTCCAGTATTGAATAGCATCGAATATATATGTTAATAATGAGTTTTGGCTCTGGTGCAAACCTATGCTATGATCAATGATCCAAAAAAACGTTTACCTATAATAATATATCTTTATTCCACACAAGTAATAGAAATATTTACATTATATGTTTTTGATATTATACATAAAACATGATTATCCTGTTTTTTTTTTCATTCTTTCCGCCATGTTTACCTATTTTTCCAGTTATCATTTTTTTTAACAGGAAAACCTATTTTTGAAAAGTAGATATTCTAATAGAAAAATAAATGATTGCCATTTACAGTTCTAATTATGATTAATAAAAAAAAATATTTAAAAAGTTAAATATATATTGGTTTTAGATTAAAAAAAAGTTAAAAGACAGTAAACACGTATTATATTGCCTTTGGTTTTGCATCAAGATTAATATTATTCAAGTCGACAAAGTTTTTGTTCTTCGCCCGTATGTAATTCAAATTCAAATTGAAATGGAAACGGGGAAAAAATCATGAGTGCATAGTCTGTACTCGTGACGCCAGCGAGGGAAAAAAAGGTGTGGGCTTGGATTGTCCCTCGACTCGCACCCACATCGACCAGCGACTAGCCTGGAGGTCCTTATTACAATACTTAATCGCTCTTTAGAGTAAACATAGACCTTTTCGGTGATTGACGGAAATAATGCTCGTGTTGTGTTCAAGTAATGTACACTAACCGACGGAACTACATAAAACTAGTACTACACCGAATACTACTTTATTGTAATTTAAGTGGGTCTTCAAACTTAAATGGGGAATGTAATTTATTGACGGGGCCAAACGTTGAAAAGGGTTTTTTAGACTTTATGGCGCTTTTATATAACTGTTAAATGATTGTCAATCAATGCTTTCAATGTTGTTAGAAAATACATTTCAACGTTAATTAAGAAATGTTAAAATTACTACTGTTAATTTTATTTTAACAATCGATCATTGATTTTTTTCACCTAAAGCAAAACAATGATCGATATCCAATTGGCTATCCATATTTTAATAATAATAATAATTCTCATACCCATATACTCAATATAATTCATGATATATAACAAAATACAATATATATCCTTCGAATTCATTAATTCATTCCTGTATGCTGGCGTGTAGATTTTTTTTTTGGGGGGGGGGAGGACGCTGGTTTGATTTCTTACATTACTAAAATTTGTGCTCAGTGGGTTGTTCATTTGTTTTGTTTTTTTTAATTTTATTTCATTTGTATTATATGTTTCAAGTGACAATAATTCAAAATATTACGTTCTTAATACAAAACAAAATATTATTCAGAGAGATTTTTTAATTTGATAACAGAGGTTATTCCCATGCACTCGTAATATTATTAAAGTATCTTAAAAAACCAAAATAAACAACCCATTTTAATAATGCTTCATCAACATGAAAATAATGATAATAGAAAAAGGGGATTTATTCACTTTATCACAGTTATTTAAATATATTAAATAATAAGAATTTGAAAATAATTAATAAATTATTTCCTCTTTAGCTACTCTGACAATTTGACTTATGTTACATAAGTCTATTATTAGTCATTTGTTATAGTACTTATGTAACATAAGTCAAATTATCAGAGTAGCTAAAGAGGAAATTATTTATTAATTATTTTCAAATTCTTTTTATTTAGTTTACGAAAATAATGGTTAATATTGTTACAGCGTTGCTATAACTGTATTGTTTTTTTTTTTTCAATCAATCATTAAAATTTCAGGGGGGGGGAGTGGTGTTAGGTTATAACCCGCTAACCACCCCCCTATCTACAATAAAACAAATATAACAAAACAATGTGTTTCACTAGATGTATTTTTGTGAGCTATGTGAACAGATAAATTTCGTAAAAATATAAAAAAATCTTTCCATTCCTTTCTTCACTTGTTTACAAGTGAACGAACACAACGTGTTTTTTATATATATATAAATCTTTATTGGCAGATTATTTTTAACAAAGTAATAATAATAAATAAATACAATAAATAACTAACATAAAAATAAATTCTTCTGCCAATTGGCTATCGACCGTTGGTCTTTCCGCCGTTTTTTTATTTTTACGTAATTTATCTGTACACATAGCTCACAGAGATACATATAGCGAAAGACAATATTTTGTTATAATTTTATTTTTCATACAAACAAATCTTGGATAATTTTTTTTTCGTACGACTTTTGTAAAGTTATTATAGATTTAGGCTGCTTTCTTAATTTAATATTTCTGCAGAAAAATCAGTTGGTATGTTTCACTTTTATGTTTTATTACTTCAATTAATTCAAGAATTATGAATAAGTGACAAAAACTAGTTGGGAGTAATAAAACATTTAAGAGAAACATACAGAACTTATTGTAACTACTCTTATTTTATTATGTATGTATGTTGCTGTATGAATTGGCCTTCGTTAAGTAAATATATAAATAAATAAAATTAAAGAAAACAATACATTGTGTAAAATGTTTTAACTGATAATAATTCAAAATATTACATTCTTAATACAAAAACAAAATATTATTCAGAGAGATTTTTTTAATTTGATAACGAAGGTTATTCCCATGCGCTTGTAAAATTATTAAAATATCTTTATAATATTATGCAAAGAAAACAATAAATACTTTGCCTCGTGTAAAAGCTTGAACTCCTATCTTATCTAAATAACTCTGTTTCAAATGCTTCCTAAGTATTCAATTTAAATTTCTACTGCAATTCACAGGTGTCGAATTTGATAAAAAATCTTATCACTTTCCCACGAAAGTGTTGCAAAATGTAACGTGGTTGAAACTAAAACGACGCGACGCGATGTTCTCTTAACTGATCTTTATAATTGTCTCGAGAGGACGTCGACCGGCTAGCAGCATATATTTTGTTCAGGATTTAATCAAATTTGTAAACAACAAGAAGAAATTAATATATTTTGTAAGAAATTGTCACCTCTACACCACCATTATGGTATATGGGGATTTTGGATTATATAAATATATAAGAAATTGTTAAAAATTATAAAAATATATTTTTTGGGGCGGGAAGACCTCTGGTCGATAGCCCATTACAGACTGCTAACCAATCGATATGTATTGTAAATGTAAATATTTGTAAAGAATTGTAATTGTGCTGTCTGAATAAAGATGTTTGTATTTATATATTTCTATTGTGGAGGCAGAAATTTCGATGTACATGATGAATAAAAAAAAAAACATTAATGAAATTGATTTATTATTATTAAAGGAACGAAAAGGTATCATAATCTTCAGGCAGGGTTGTCCATTGATTAATTTTTGGATAAGTAGTCTAAAAAAAAGATGAATTTCGCAAAGGACTTTTTTATACAATTGTTGAAATTTCCAATTTATTTATAACTTTAATAAATTCAATAGAACTCACAGTAAAATTTATTTATATATAATACAAAAAAACATTTTTTTGTAAATAGAAAAGAGTATTATTCATTCACTTGGTCACAGTTATTTAAATATATTAAATAAAAATGATTTGAAAATAATTAATAAATTATTTTCACATTTACGTAACGTAAGTCAAAAGTCACAGTGCTAAATGTGAAAATAATTTATTAATTATTTTCAAATCATTTTTATTTAACATTTTTTTAATTTTAATAATTACAAACAATATATATAATATATAAAATTGTAATTACAATAAACACAATGTTTATATTCGTTGAAATTTGAATTACAACACAAATCACACGCAGTATAGAACCATTAAGAAGGTATTCTCTTTTCCTTTTGTAACGTTTTGTGGCCGATTACTCACATACGAATCGCGAATCGATAAAGGTCAATTTATAACGAGGCCTGTTAACTTCCAATCAAACTATTCCAACTGAATAACGCAATATTTAAAATTTCGATATTAGAGAAAAGCGTATTGTAAGATAGTTGTAATTCTCACGATTTGCTAATCATTTCGATCTTTCGTATTCCCGGTACAAAATTATGGCCCTGTTGTTTGATTGTTAATAACATACGTGCAAATTAACAAAATAATACACTAAATCGTAACTACATTACGTAAATCAATATAAACAAAATAAATTACTACTACAACATCTTGCTATAGAAAATACACAATTTTGTTTTTTTTTTACTATATTACGTATGCTTCAATTCCGATATAAAGGAACTCTTGGTCTTTTCGTCCAAAATAAATTATTTCGTCTATTAAAAAAAATACATTGATGATTTAATGAAGATTTTTGTTGGCGAGTACGTTAAGATTTCTTGATAGTAAGATTATATTCCTAATTAGGTTAATTTTAATTACTCACCCTGTATAATAGCAATAAAAACACGCGATTCATTCCTTTCATCTCGTTTTTTTTTGTATTTTTATGTTTAAACGTATCGCATCCGTAAAGACGCGTCTGATCTGTATGCGTTTGTAAGAGTCAGAATAGACTAGCAAACGCGTCCATTTCCGGCTTTTACGAAAATAATGATATTGGCAGCGTTCAGCAGACAAACCAGGTGGAACAAGTGAAGCGGCCAGTGCAATAAATTATTAAATATCGGCTAAATCCATGAATAAGGCTTCTCTTTATTCGCATTTAATGTTATCAACATTAAGAAAAAAATGGCTCATATGTACATGATTTTAAATTAAAAAAATTGAAAATAATTAACAAATTATACCCTCTGTAGCTACTGTGACATTTTTTTACTTACTTTACGTAAGAAGTACTTTAAAACAAATGTACAATAATGAACACTTGTTGCATAACAGTAACATATAGTATAATGCATCAATATTTTATTTGAAAATATTTAATGTAAAGAACAAAACAAGAAATTACGTAATATAATTCTATCTGGAGACACGTGTTTCGGGATTTCATTCCTCGTCAGTACAGCTCTGCCTTATATAATTTCAAAGTTGTTAAATTTAAATAACTGTGACCATGTGAATAAATGATTTAATTTTATATTTGATACAGAATGTTTTGTGTTGCAGGCATTTATTTTGTGATACATCTTAAATTCATTTGTTTTACAGTTTTATTTTCGAAAGCGTTTAAATAGTTTTTAACACGCAAATTTTATTTACCTTTGATTGATGACTACTTGAGTGTCCAAACTATAGTCACGTAATTAAGTATAAAATACAATGGTTAAACAAAGAAAAATATATTTTATTTACGAGTATTAGAAAAATGTTTGTTTTTTTTTTGAAGATTTTTTTAAAGGTTTTTTTTTAATTCGAAGCATTTTTTTATGATACATTTGTTAAACGAAGTAAAAAATATTTTATATTTTTTTTTTGAGAATTTTTTATTTCGATGCATTTTTTTTTGATACAATTCTTAAACAAATGAAAAAATATTTTATTCACAAGTAATAGAAAAATATATTTCAAGACTTTTTTAATCCTTTTTTATTTCGACGTTTTTTAAACACCGATTCAAATGTCACCGTATACTCAATTAATTAATTACAAGTGATAGAGAAATGTTTTTTTTTAGGATTTTTTTAATGCTTTCTTTATTTCATGGCATTTTTTGGATACAATTGTTAAATAAAGTAAAAACTGTTATATTTACAAGTGATAGAGGATTATTTGAGGATTTTTTAATGATTTTCTTATTTTGACACATTTTTTTTAAGGTAAAAATTATTTTATTTACAAGTCATAGAAAATGTTTCTGTTTTTAGAGAACTTTTTTAATTTCGACGTATTTTTTTAACGAGGATTCAAATGCCACCGCATTGAGGATTAATTTAAAGTATAATTTGTACATATTTTACAAGCTAAATTACTTGTTTTAAGATATAAACACTCTGAATGAATATTAATAATTATGTTTATTAAATTATAGACAGATATGTTTATTTATATAATTTATGCATCTAATTTCAATAATTAATTAAGGCATGTTGTTTCGAATTAATTAATTACAGTTGATTACATTTTGTAAACACATATGATAATCTGTCGATCATAATGCTTTCTTTATCATCCATACGATGATTTTACTTCAGAATATTTATTGTTTTTCATATTCTCCATATTGTTACGAAATCGGGTTTAATCATACTCGGAAATTAGTAAAGCAATGTCTATTTATTTATTTACAGTACACTTAACATTTATTAACATCACACTGTCACTATTTTGATGTCAATAAAACACTTATTTTTTTTATTTTACTTTACACGGTAATCATTATAAGTTAAGTGTTTTCTTTACATCAAAATTGAAAATGTATCACGAAGTGAACGCCTCCAAGATTCAAGAACTGTCACTATTTATTAATAACTAGATGTTGAGCACTCGGACTCGGAAAATTTTCTAACAAAAAGTATATAAATTAGCAGCAGAAAAATGAAAACAAGAATTTGCAGAAAATTGTTGCTATAATTTTTTTTATAAAAAAGAAACAGGAATTTGCATTTTTAGGAATTTTAAGAAACAGCAACATTGAATATATTTAATAGTTTTTTTATATAAAAATGAACTATTCCCATTAATAGGTTTTTGAGCTTTTGTTTTTCCGCCTTTATATTTTTATGTTAGGTCTATCTAAAAAGAAAAATATAATTGGCGTTAAAATAATAATAATAAAAACAGACGATGGGTTCAATTTCGACTTCCGAGATAACGTAACGAATCTCCCGAAATTAAAAAATAAAAATAAATAAAAAGCGCTTTTAATGAGTTTCTTTGATACGGCACCGAAAACGTTAAACACAAGTGGAGTTTTATGGTTGCGTTTTATGAATCTGTTGCACAATAGATGAAAAATTCCTCTGGGCATTGGAGCTCGAAATCGCGGCGATAAATAGCGCCTGTGGAAATGAAATTCGAGACAAGCCACAATGAAAGTTTCGCGTCTTGAAAAATATTTATTGTTTTTAGCAACGCGCAATTACACTACCAAATTCAAATTCTTGTCAGAAATATTTAATAAATCAATACATTTACAGAATATAATTAAGGGTGTGGTTTAATATAAAGAGACAACTATGTAGTTATTGATAATCACTAATTCGTGTTACATTAAAGTCTTAAGCAATTGATAATATTGAATTTCATATAAAGATAATCTTAAAGTACATAGGAATTTCATGAAATTAATTATAAATCATTTTTAAAAAAATAGTGTTTTAATTTTTTTAATAGTTTAATGAAAAATAAAACATTTTATATTCCTATCTTCGCTTGTTTATTTGTATGCTATATGTATATATCGGCCACTATGCATCCTTTATCAATAGCTAATAAAGTAATTTATTAGCTACTTTGTACTGTCCATTATCAATAGCTAACAAAGTAGTTTGTCAGCTACTTTGTACTGTAATGAAAACAAGTACTTTGTTGGTTGTTTATAATGGACACATAGTGCCCTAAATGTACATATAGCATACAAATAAACAAGTGAAGAAAGGAATACAAAGTGTTTTATTTTCAATTGTTCGAATCTCTTCTCACAACAACACATCGGTTAAAAATATTTTAATCCATAATTTTTTGCAAGAAAAATGTGTACAGAGAAAAGTTATGGGATTTTACCAAATTCTGCATTGAAATAACTTCATGTATTATTTTCTAATAAGAACTAGAGCGATTTTTTTTCTACTTAAGAGCTAAAATGTTAATACATATTCAAAATATTAAATCCTAGAACCTGTCGCTTTTTTAATCGATTATTTATAATTTACTGTATCCATGTTTTTCTACAAAACCGCAATCTTAATATTATTTTATATTAACTTGAATCTAAAGGTTTTTTTGTATTTCATATTTTTAATACAAAGAAAAACATACTATTACATTTTTTAACTATACAGTTTGTTATTTAATTAAATTCGAGCCAAGCCACCCCTAGTAACTAATAGGTAGGAAGGTCTGGTAGTCACCGAGGGTCGGCAACGTGTTTAATTAAATAGCAAATTAGAATGAGATGAATACTTAAATCAACATGTCAAGATACCATCTAAAGCTTTAATTCTCGGACTGGGTGGATTCATTTGTGTGAAAAGCAAATCAATTTCATCGGGTGATTTGTGTTGCTTCGTTAATATAAAAAAATAAAATCTCAAAAAATGTTAGTGACTAAATCGTCCATATGAGTAAATCAAGTCGAACGATTTTTTTAATACGAGAGTTGTTAAAAAATACGGCGGTTTCATGCTATAAAAACTGGATTTTGGTAACTTAACAGTCACGTTTTCTGAACAGATTGACGACGCTAATTTGCCGTATTATGCCAACAAATTGCACACTTTATGTAGGTTCGGCGTTAAATCGACTGCAAATCAAGCTTAATAATAAAATGTAAAGAGCCAAAAAAGGGGAATAATTTGTTTAAGCATCCTTCGAAATCAGGCTAATAATAAGTTCAGCTCGTTATTATTAATCATGAAGTTTAAGCTACCCTATTACTTTTCCTTTTCCAATTCTATTGCTCCGAATAAAAAATAAACGACACCAAACAAAGAAAATGTCATAGTGATCTAGCTATGTAGAATAGCATACTTGGCTCGGGAGACATAGTTCACTATCTGATTGAACGTTTTTTTATGACCATTCAGTAAAAACAAAAGTGGTGCGTCACGGGCTAGTTGCGCATCGTCATTAAAGCGCCCTCATGGGGAGGATGTTTAAATACCATCAAATAAATGTCTGTCATTTTTTTAGGTGTTTTGTCTGTCGTGTGTGGTCTGACTTTGTTGTAAAGCGCCCTCAATAACCCCTCTACGTTTTTTTTCTTTCTCTTACCAATAACATTCATGTTTTTGAGTGGTGACATTGATATACTGGTAATATTAATATTGAAAATATAATCTATGAAATATGAATAATTAATATAAATAATATTAACAATAAGGGTAATAGAAAAAAGTACTTATTAAAAGTATTTATTTATATGAAAATAATTAATAAATTTAGCTATTTTAATTTAATTATTTAATATCTCGCTAAGTTGCAGCAGTGGCGACAAGTATTACGCAATTTGAAAAAAAAAATCGCGACAATAAACTTGGCCGTAATTTGAAATCATTCGTATTCCCTCAGAAGAATATTTATAAAACATAGCATTGAGAGACTTCTTAATATAGCTGTGTTATCGTTGGAGTTTTTGGGTCATATAAAATAAAGAGCACGCGTACGAAAACAAATAATGGAAGAGTTTATGTTCGGGCCTGATGTATTGCTATTACTGAAAATGTTACTACAAGTTGTAAGTTCTCTTACGAAAGCAAACACGCGTACATTGTAATTTGTTGACTGATCATTGAAAATATTTATAGGCGCAATTTTTTCAATCGATTTACAAAATTACTCTTCCACAGTTTTCAATGAATGCTAAATATAACTCTGACAAAATAGTTAAATTTATGTTTTCTTACAGAAAATCCACCCTTTTTCTTTATTTTTTTTAATATTACAATTCATAACATTACTATGAATTGAAACATTAAAAAAAACACATCAATTTAAATATTTTTTTAGAGTTATATTTACCATTTATTAAAAATTATGGGAGAGTAATTTCGTAAATCGATTGAAAAAAATGCACCTATAAATATTTTCAATTATTAATAACAGTGTTTATATAACTGACATTTAAATTTAATTTATTATAAATAATTATACCAAACTGAGACATCCCAACAACCCACTCTACAATCCTTCCAACGAATACCTTTATGAATCCACCAAAATCCCACCCATATCCCTGGCGTATATTGGGCTTAATAAAAAATTACCAATACCTCTGATAACCTACCTCTTCTTACAAAATTTTGTATTCCCCGTAAACCCAATATCCTTCCTAAATGCAAATATCCTAACATCACCATTAATCAACTTAGGATAGTTCAGCTAGATAGCATAGATTTTTCTTTAACTTCATCATAAATTCGTCATGAATTTATGATGAAGTTAAAGAGTTGGTTGATAGCCCAAACAGACTAACACCTACATGTATTGTAATTATTTATGTTATTGTTAAATTCGTATAATCTGAATAAAGATTTGTGTATATATATAAATAATTAGGAATTAAAATATAAGAATACAAATCGATTTATTTTTATCCTAACATAAAATTTGTGCTGATTGTTTCTTGAAATTTGACAATGAAGAGAACTTTCCGTCCGGTCTGCAAAATCACTGGCACACCCCGGGTGAAGCAATTGATGCAAATATTTCCGAGTAATCGGTACGTATATATTTATTTCCGAAAATCGCTATTCATAGCGTGCTCGTACGAGGTGCGAATGTAAACGAAATCCATTTATAATGAATATTGTGAATAAGGCTGATTAACATTGAATGATACAGAAATTGAAAGTAATAAAGTGTATTTATAGTACCAAAAAAAGAAAGAAAGAAATTCAATACATTATTTAATTCCAATTCAAATTAAAATAATCAAAGAATAATTGAAAAATATAGATAATTTTACATAATCTTACGTACAAAAACAATACAAAATAAATAATTACAGAATCAAATTTATAATTTATATTTTTTATAATTGATGGTGGTCTTCCAGCCCGATTGTTTGTGTTTATGTCTGTTCTCGTGAAAAATGAACTTTTTTTTTTTTTCGTGAAAAAAGTTCATTTTCACATAAATACAATCAGGCTGAAAGACCACCACCAATAAACAGTCATTTTCGGATACGTTCGCAATTTACATGTTATTAATGTGGTGAAGTGATGTAATGAGTTTATGAAGAGTTATTAAACGTTAGGGATAATTTAAATAACTACTTATATTATCATTTTATTTTGTAAAATCATAAAATCAACAGGCAGAAAAATCTCTGTTGATAACCATTTGACAAGTGAATTAAAATTATGTAAAATTTACAATTTTCTTAATCTTAATTATAAATTTATTACTGTATTTCAGTAATAAAAGCGACGAGAATTCCTTACTTCACTGGTTTATTGAACATTAGATTTATTTATAATGATGGACTCGATGTACATTTCAAACACTTTGTGTTCATTATTAATAATTAACACATAGTATTCGAAATATACATTTAGTACTAGATGTACATTTCGAAAACTATGTGTTAACTATTGATGAATTGATGATGAACAAATAGTGTTCGTTATAAGCTTCATTGTTTAATGGGATGTTAAGTAAGCGGTTGATATAAGAATTAAATGTGCTATATTTAATTTTATTTGGTTGGTTTGAGATATAAGGGATTGTCGTGTGAGTAAATGCATCTTTTCTATATATTTTTTTTAATTTATTTAATTACGATTACTTTTTTTCAATTGGCAAGTCTAAAAAGTAGAAGCTATTGTTAATTTTCATTTCTGAGATTATTTTTTTTATTTCTTTAGGGAAATTACTAATTAATAACAAATCCGCCTAAATGAACATAAAAAGTCAATTATAAATAATAAACCCACCACAGGAATTTCCAAACACTATAAATAATAACCATTAGGTAGCAATAATTTTAAGATTTTATATTCAGGTAATAATGGACTATTGGGCAAAAAGACCTCTGGTCGATAGCCCATGACAGACTACTAACCCATATATATGTATTGTAAGTATAAAGGTTTCAAAGAATTGTATATATAAGGGACTAAAGTTAAACCTGAGAGAGGGCAAATTGAAATTAAAATTAACGTTTGTGATAAATAAAAAAATATTGGTAAACAAGTTTTACCAAGTGATTAACGAGATCAAAGTTAAGAGTACAATAAAAATATCATTGTTTCTATCTAAACAAAGATGCAGTTTCATTGAATAAAAGCCTCAAAAATTCAATATCTACCTTATGAAAATCAACAACAAAAATTGTTGCATAAAATACTCCTTTTGAAATGAAAATAAAAATAAATTCAAATATTTCTAGAAACAGGTTTCGTTTTATATCACAGTTAAAAACTACAATATAATAAAACTAATAAAATAATTTATATTCGAGTTTTTAAATTGTTTTATAGTTGAACTCGAATATGTTGGTACAATTAAAAACTTGAAATATGTAGCAAAGAGGAATATGTAATTCTCATCATCATTACATTCTGGATTTCCAGTAAATATTTTCGGGCACCAAAATGTCCGTAAATCACCGGCATAAAGAGTACCGCTGACATATTTATGAACGGTCCTTAAAATAGGGTTCCCAATGGAAGGATTTTTTTATCTCATTGAAGACCAAATAATTATTCCGGGACATTATGTAAGAGATTTATATAACAACGTTCACGATTCACGAATAATCGAAAGTTGATAGGATTATGTTTACGTCTCTATTAATATCTAGATAAATAAATTTTATTTGGTGTACACTATACACAAAAAAGTGTCCATTCCCCTTCCTCACCTCGGGACTCGTTTTTTATGCGTATCGGGGTAAAGTTTTTTTATTTTATTTTGCAGAATGTGTTCCCTTTAGATAATAAATATAAGAAATTAAAAATAGTTATAATGTTATTTATTAAAAAAATATTTATAAATAAACCCCTTGTAGCTTTGAACATTGCAGAATAATAGGAAGTATCCGTAATCGTCCATTGTTTATTTTCAGAGTCAATAAGTTCGCCATTCGGTTTTTTATCTCCTTTCATTAAGAAAGGCTAAATATTTTGTGAAAGCATAAACTTGCGGCTGAGTTTGACTAATTTAGGGTTTGCGTAATTAGCGCGCAATAATTTATTTCTAAACAAAAGTGGAAGTGTTTGTGTTCGTTTTGATGAATAATAACATCGCTCTTGGAATACAAACGATCTTGAAATAATCGTTCTGTGTGTGTTGATTTATTGATCGAAAACGGGGATGGATGGCGTATTACAAGAACATGTTATTTCATTCATTACGAATATAGAGCGACGTTTCTCAATTTTCATTCGCGACCTAATTATAATCTACAACAAAACGTTGTTTCGATTATTTAATCAACACACACGCGTTTTTGTTACTTTTACTAATAATATTTACGCGTTGTAATTTATACATACAATTCTTTTCGCAATTTTCACTTATTTCAAATAATTCAATCTAATACTTTCACAAAGCGACGGGAAAAATAATCGAAATAAGATTATTTTCAATAACCAAATTTTGATTCAATCATTTCTGTGAGGTATATGATCCTAAACCTAAAATTAATTATCATAATCGATATTTCTACAATTAATCCAGCTATTAATTAAACTTTCATTATCCAATATTCATTTACTATGGATATTCCCTTTTCAAAAAAATAATAAATATAAATATTACATTCGTGGCTATTCTATAAGGGAAATGTTAGGTTTAACGTGTACGTTATTTTTTATCATCACAATCTAAGCAGCTTTTATAATAGATATACATTACATAGAATGAGTTAATTAATAACGTACACGTCAAATTTAACATTTCCCGTACGGAATAACCCCGAATAAATATATATGTTATTGTAACAGATGGTTAATTAATGAACAGTAAATAATGATAATAATAACTTTATTACAGTAATCATCTTTTTAATAGTTTTACATATATTTCAATATAGGTTTATGAATACGTTTAACAAGAATATGACAATGCAAAAAATATACATACATATTTTTTGCATTGTCATATTCTTGTTAAACGTATTCATAAACCTATATAGTACTAATAATGATAATAACAACAGAGGAGTCCGACACTTAATTCGTAATTAGATTTTCCCTATTTACAATGATTGTGGTTCATAAAAAATTTAATATTGATGATAAAATAAGAGGACTTAAGGCAGGAAGACCTCTGGTCGATAGACAAAACACATTTATACTTAATAATTATTATAAAAAATGTATGTGATTGCCTGAATAAAGAAATATTAAGTATTCGTTGAATACTTTGTTGTTGTAGATGAATATTTTTTATAATTAAACTATTTTGTAAAAAAATAAATAAATTTGGGTTAATTTTACATTTCGTTTATCTGTGAAATAATTCGTGTTCCTCGAGTGCCATTAATTTAATCAATTATCATAAATTGTGAAGAAGATTTAGATAAGTATACGCCTTCAGTTGCATGTAACATAATTAGCAATTTATATGTACGAGGAAGGTGTATGGTTTGTAATAAAATAAGAAAATGTAAATAGAGATTTCCTAGAACGTTTACTGTTATATTTAGTTAATATATGCATAGAATGTGATTTTAATTTATAAAAATGAGCGCATTTTAATGATACGCGATCTAATCACTAGATTAAACTCAGTTTAAGTTTCTTTTTTACTTTTTAGTGAAGAATTTACTCATTACTTCGATTATGTGGTAATTGTAAATATCTCCGGATTAATATAAATTAAGGATATTGAATCTCTTTTAGTTCGTTGATTAAATTGCTTTATTCAAATATTTCATTATTTTAACCAATTTTCTATTTATTCATTTTAATTTTTTCACAACAATGGCACTCTGCCAAAGCAACGAGTGTAAAGCAATATTGTATGAATTTTGTTCAATTTTTTGTTTATCCCTATGCAACAAAAATGGTAAAATTAAATAAATATTTTAAAAAATAATAATAATCTTCATCAATAGCAGAAGATATATAATAAAAATTACAAAATCAAAATCATGAAAAAATGTATAAAGTGTTTTTCATGTGTGCATTGATTTTGATTTTTCTCTGTCGTGCTTATAAAGGAGATTCCGAATTTATATTTTTTTTATTTATAATACATATCTTGTCTTCAGAAAAAAACATATCAACCATTAACCTTTCTGCCTTATATATATATATAATAATAATATTTATTAACAGATACATACAGGAAAACATATAAAATAAATAATAAAAATTTACAAAATCAAATATATACTTTATTTCTGTTAATTGAGTACCGACCGGTGGTCTTAACGACTTTTTTGTATATTGTATACTGCTTGTTAATATAGCAATTTATTGCAACACTCCACGTCTTTAATGACAGTTAAATTGCGAACATACCTGATATAGATGGTTAGATATTATCATATCTCTTTCACGACAAGGATATAAACACGAAAAACCAGACGGGAAGACCATTGGTCGATAGCTATATATAGATATAAATAATACAATTGATTTTGCAATTTTTATTATTTATTTTGTATATTTTTTTGTATATATTTTTGTATATATATATAATAAATATTATTATAACACTTTAATAATATTCTTCCCTAAATATTAAATATTGGTTGAAAGACCTCCTGTCGATAGCTAATTCATCTGCAGAATATAATTCTAATTTTTGTATATTATTGTACTACATATACACATTTGAATAAAGATGGTTAGTTAGTTATTAAATATTTATTTTTTTATTTTGTTTATCTAATAAAATTAACGAATTTACATTTAAAAATATACAGAAAACAATCTAATTTCACAATTCTCTCCCAACTTTGCATCCCCAGAGACGATAATATAATTCCTAAATTCAAAAATCCTTCACAAACCCTATTCCAATTCATCACTTCCCTTAACAGGCAATAAGACACACCCATAAAATGCGCGAACTTTGGAAGAAAGGCTGTTGGCCGATTGTCGGTAAATAAAATAATAATATTTATTGTTAATTTCTTTCACATTTATATGCATATTGTACTGACATATATATATAATCTATTACTTTATAATATATTGGTTTTTTTTTGTATTGAATGCTAAAATGGAATTTTACCGAGTAACAGACTCATACATTTAATTCTGAAATATCGTTAAATTATGTTTTATAATTTCTCTTCAAGAGGATTTTCAAGCCATATTAAGGAAATCATTAATAATCTCACAGCAGATTTCAACATCCTATCCATGCTTATTTGGTTTTTCTGCGTTAACTAATATAGCATTTAAAAAAAAGAAACGAAAAAAGAAGCGAATACGTCAACAATTATTCATCTGGCAAGATCCCTTTTACGTATAAATAAATATAAGACAAATCAGAAGCATAAATCACTCTTTTTCATATAACAGGTGGTTGTATTATTAATATTGCGAAAGTGGACATGTTCGCTTACAGGATATTGAAGACACTGACTATATTACAGATACTTAATTAATTAAATTAAAAAAATATCGTATATATTTTTTAAATATAACGAACATCAGAATATAACGAACATCAGTAATTGGGATTTTTTATAACCTTAATTAAGAAATATTTTTAATATGCAATGAATCGTATTTATATTTCACTTATTGTGGTTTGAATTTACGTGAAAATAATATTTAAATAACTCCACGTAAATTCAAACCATGCATAAATGAACAATTATGTTAATGAGTTTGTTTTATTTCATAAATATAACTAACTAACCATCTTTATTCAAATGTGTATATGTATGTACAATAATATACAAAAATTAGAATTATATTCTGTAGATGAATCGGCTATCGACCGGAAGTCTTTCGGTCAAGCCATAAATATATTTAAAATAAAATAAATAAAAATAATTAATTATACTAAATAAATATTTTCTCTTTATCTACCGCAACTTTAACTTGCATAACAAACGTACTTAAAAAAAGGACAAATATTTTATTTTTTATTAATACAATCATAGACTTATTATACTAAATATAATATATATATATATATATATATATATATACATGTCTACAAATAAGGCAAGTTAGAAAGAACAACAAACATTTATGTGCTTAAGATCAGATACAAACATGCAATACGATTTAACAAAAAGATCGAAATTATGACTAAAGGATTATTTATTTGACTTACGCATGAACCGACAAAACAACACAATGGATACTGTTGCACGACAAAAGATTGTAAACATTTTTAATTAGAGATGATTTAATAAGGAAACCAAAAAGCTTACGCAATATAAAGCTATTTGTATAAACGTGTTTCGCGATTTATCTCTCATCAGTATAGCTTTGCTTTATGAACCCCTAAGTTGTTAAAATTAAATTATTAAACCTACTTTACACATTATTTAATATGTTAAATGTAGTGTTAGGCAAAATCGAGTAATATTAGTAATATAGTATTTCTAAATGAGCAATTTTTAATGAATAAAGTCAACAAGTATTAATAAATTGATGTTTTTCAATAAATAAAAAACAGTTTGAAAGAAAACATTTAGAATCCTTTCTTCACTACTTTATTTATCCACCATGTGGTAACAAATAAAGTAGTGAAGAAAGAATTCTATGTGTTTTTATTCAAGTTATTATCATCTTCTTGTAACTCGCTCGACCCAAATAAGAAACAGTTACTGATATTAATTACTATTTATTTATTTAATCAACGGAGGCCATTGCATACAGTAACAAAAATACATGATAAAATAGAATAGTTACAATAATGCTATTCTGTAAGGGAAATGTAAAGTTTAACGTGTACGTTATTTTTTATCATCACAGTCTGAGCAGGTTTTTTTAATAGATATATATGTATAGAATGTGAATTTATTTAATAACGCAAACGTTAACCCTTACAGAATAGTTTCGAATATGTTGCAATAATAAAATTGTCATATATATAATTTTTCAGTAACAAAAAAGATCGAAAAATTCGACTTTGTCCATTTCTAATTAAATGTACATTTCAATCACCACGCGATAATTAATACTCTTATTTTTATGTTTGTTTTTTATTAATAATGAATAAAAAATGAAATCTCTAGCCAAATTATTTATAATCGAGAGAATGTCGAGTGTTTATAAATAATTATCATGTAATTTAAAGAAATAAAAAAAAGGCCAACCTTCATCTTCTATCTAATCCATTTGTCAATGTTACCTAGGAAATCTTAATAACAAAAGAACAACTAGAAGGTAACTAATACAATCGAATTGTTTTTTTTACCTTAATTAATCTTGTACCGTTCAGCCGTGATAAATATAATTGTTTAAATTTAACGGTTAATCTTAAATCAAATAAATTGAGACATTTGTTTCCAGCAGAATGAATTGCTTCCCATTACAGCTTGTAACGACAAATCGAGTGATGCGTAAAATGTAAATAATTTGTGCGTGAAGGATTTTTACGCAATTCTTTTAGATCGGAGCACGTGTTAAGTGTGCTAATCTTTGGATGAAAGCACGAGCTAAATAAGGAAATGATTGTTTAATAAACACTGGATGAATGGAAAATGTTTACAAAAAATATAGGTGGGGGGGATTTAATGCTTGATGATTAGAAAAGTGGGATTCATTTTTGAAAAATAATTCGCAAACATCATTTATCATAACCATCAAGGTATGTAATTGGCGTTAGCAACCAAGGGTTTAATTTATTTAATTTAATTCTGAAAAATGATTGCAAAAGTCAATTACCATGTTCTTCGCGATAATTGCCGTTTACAAACACGGCCAATTCCATAGATGTTATTTTATTATTATTATTATTATTGATGAAGTTTCTACACTATATGTACTTTTTTTATTGATTAACGCTGTATTATTATGCAAAATCGAGTGGATTTAGTAATCGAGTATTTCTGAATAACAAATTTTACGCAGCTAAACTTAATAAATAATAATAAATTGGAGTTTATTAATAAATATGTGATACTTTCCAATATTAATATTATGTACAGAGTTTATGCTGTTAAAGGGTTTTTCACATTGATCGCACAGTGGCGATAAGGAGGTGATGGCGCAAAAAAATAACATTAAGAAAATTGTCATATACTTCATTTTGCAGTGACAAAAAAAAATCGAAAAGATCGACTTTGCTCTAATTAAAACACTTCACGTAAACTCAAACAGCTCAAATAGTATTTTATTTAAAATTGTGTTTTTAAATTTGTTCTTTCTTTCCTTTATTAAATTCCCGAACTTTTCTGAGCATTGTATTATAAACTATCGTTATGTTAATCTAAGTAAACAAAACACGTTTGATTTGTGCGTATTTTAAGGGCGTGTTCAAGTTTGACACAATTTGAATGCATCTTCATAAGAAAAAATAATATTTATATTATTTCCTCTAGTTGGGGGTGACCAGTTTTGTTTAACATCCTACATATAAAAAAGGAGGGAAGTCCGTGATTTTGATTTACCTTAAATATAAATTAAAGGTGCCGTCAGCGGCTCAAACTTATGTGTTAGAGGGTAATAAAATGCCTTTTTCCCCGACATGGGAATCTGGTCCATTCAGGCAAGGGTTAAAAATTCATGAATTATGAATTTACCCAGATTTATTTATTATTTTTTAATTATATTATCATTTAGGACAACACGGTCACAAATACACACATCCATGGATGCGGATGATGAATTTTCTCTTTAGAAAAAAAACGCACCGGGTGGTGGACCGCTGGGCCGTAAGTCGTGAGCGGGAGCTGGAGCTCTACCCACTGACCCACTGGGGTACCCCAATAAAATTTTAACAATGACGGAAAAAACGAACACTTCATGCGACAGCGAGTTACTTACCCGTTACTCCGAGGACGGATTTTGCAAGATTTGTAGTGTTTCTAAATACATTGGCCCACATTTGCGGTATCGAATTCATGGTCGTAATTCTGACAAACTTTCCGGATATTCATTCATGGTGCTAACCGCGTAAAAACTGCTCATTACTATCAAAATACGATACAAATGGCAATGTTTTAGAAAGCTAAAAATTAAACGATGGAAATAATACACATAATTTTATAATTCATTATTTATAAAATATTTATTTTATTTTGATTATTTACTACTATTATTAATTAGTACTTCACTACCAACATTAAACACTCATTTATATTTAATTTAATAACATTCGTTTCATAAACAGGACAAGTTCGGACAAAAAAACGATTCTCGGTTGTCTACCTTGTAGACTCGTTGACGATGCCACATGAAATTAGACAAAAATAAGTCTATTGCTATTTGATAATTCTTATCGACTTTTTATTTTATATTCGTAATATCAATTAATTAATTACCCACTATTGCGTAATTTCGGTACTTCAACCTGTGTGTTGTCTCATTGACAAAGAAACATCTAATGGTAACTTGATTTTATCTACTGTAGCACGGACATCTTGTCTGGCGGAACGATTATTACATTTAATAAGATAAATTAAATATTTATTTAAAAATTATTAACATTATTTAATTTAAACAACTGCATACTTTTCTATTTAAAAAAAAGTTTAAATTGAAATTTCAAAATATAATTATTTTTTTAAAACATATTTTAAAAATGAATAATTAATAAATAAGACTTTTCGAATTATTTATTTTTATATCTTTTTATTTAATTTAACAAAATTTCCCAGTGAAATAAAAATCTAATGGCAGATCGTTAGCCCAGAATAAATAAAGTAAATAATTACTATACATGTAATTGTAATTATTTATGTTATATTGTTTTGTATTATCCGAATAAATATATATAAAAATGTAAGTAGTTAAATCACTTAGTATCTGTGAAATTATAGTTATGCTAAGTATTTAATGTTTTACATTTATTATTTCTAACTCAAATAAATGCAAATATCCATACGATACTACTTTTAATAACGTGAAACTTACATTATTAAAAGATGTTACTAAATATCACGAAGACGTAAAAGTGAAAATGTTTTGGATAAACGTTGTGGTTCTTCAAGGCTTTTTCAAGGCAACTTTATTTTGTGGAAGCTGATTTGGCTTTTTTCCATCACAAATAATTAATCGAATAAATTAACGTTTTATTTTAATTGCGTATTAATAGGCGTTAAAGGAGACGTTTTTTTAATTATATCTTCAATCTATTGTTGGAAAACTTCATTATGTTATATATGAAATTCCCCTTTTTAAATATTTGTAACATAATTGCTTATTAATTAATAAATTAATTAATAAGCAATTGTATTTCATAATATTACGAAAATAAAACGAAAAAGGCAGAAAGAACTACGATCGATAGCATTTGCAAAGAAGAGAAAGAAAAATGTTATTTATTTAATTTATAACATTAATATATTTTAATAACAATAATGATCTTATTTTTTGCTTTGATTAAAAATAATTTAGTAAAAATAAAACGAAAGTATACATTAATTGTAAATTAACTAAATAATATTTAATATTGTTTAAAAAAAAAAGAACAAAAATAAAATTAACTAATTGTAAATATTTAGGTGCAACCTTTGATTCAAAACTCTCGTTCATATTAATTTAGGATAATTTAATTAAAATTAAAACACTTGATTTGTTTCTCCCCCTGAAACTAGCCGGAGAAAATATAAATAAGTTTTGATATATGTATTGTATTATGTGCGTGTTAATAAAGATTTCTGTATATATATATATATATATATATATATACAGAAATAAAATATTTCTTGTATTAAAAAAAAATATTATCGAGTATTACTGAAATTTTAAATATAACAACGTTTTTTTAATCTTTGCGATTATATATATATATATATATATATATATATATATATATATATATATATATATATATAAGATTAAAAAAACGTTGTTATATTTAAAATTTCAGTAATACTCGATAATATTTTTTTTAATACAAGAAATAAAGAAACAATTAAGATATTTGATTTTTATTCAATTTTTGTTGCAAATAAAAATCGTATGAGTTGAGATGAGTGAATTTTACAGCACTCGAGAAAAAAAATAACACGTCCTGGCTTCTTATTCCCGAAAAAGAAAAATACAACAAAAAAATAAAATAAATAACTAAATAATCTTTGTACTGCTATAATTTATTGAGCAATTACCTAATACATCGCATTGTTAGTTATTTTAATGCATATTTGTTTATTATTTCACTTAATACGTTTTATTTGTTATAAAACCAAGCGATTCAGAAATTTGATTAATACTCCCATAGGAAAAAAACTGTTATTCGCGAAGCCGTTATCCGCGTGAAATGCCGTGTAACGCCATCGCCGTGTTATTGTTATAACACGGCATAATGTTGATATGTTCTCCGATATTGCTAAATTAAACTTGTTGCGAACGCGTACGAGGAGTCCGGCACGTCCGCCAAACGCAAACAAGGAGACAGAAATTGCAGCCTTCAATCCGTTCGTCGAATAGGAAACGGATGAAAGCGGCCAGTAAAAAGCAAAAAAACGTACACACACATTTTACGAGATGTGGAATTCCATATCAAGAATAATCTGTAACGATTTTGAATGCATTTAAAAAGGCGTATTTATGATTTGAATATGTGGGTCATTGTAATTACTTCTACTATTAAAGCATAGAATTTAATAAAAACGAATTAACATTATTGTTAATTAATTTACACATTTTTTAAATGTAATACATACTTTTTTTTCATTAATTTCATTATTTTATTTAGATACCCTGTGTATCTGTGCATCACAACTCCCGTCTTCAATAGTTCAGTTACTAATTAAGTTAGGACTTGACATTTTGGAAACTTTACTTGGGTCCTAGGACGTACTTCAGGAAAATATTTTTGACTATACAATATCCCAAAAAAAGTGTTACCGCATGATGATATGTTTTTATTCATTAATTATGTGCGTTTTATCATTACTTAGGTGTCTTTTATCATTACCAAATGCCCATAAAGTTTTATTGAAATCGGTTCAGACATGCCAAAAGAAAAAAAAAGTACAAAATAAAAGTGAGGTGTTATGATGTATAAAAAATAGAAGCTTTAACAGTTAACAAGTATTCAATTAAATTCTCTTAAGTTTCATAGATTTATTGTAACTGTATTTTCTACAAAATCCGTGCAACTTTAAAAATTATTAAGTATTTTACTTAACAAATTATTTATAATGTAATTTAATAATGATGATTTTCAGTATTCTCCTAATTTAATTAATTATTTATTTATTTAATTCATGGTAGATATTCAATCTTCCATTTCAGATATTTAATTAATATGGCACTTGATTTCATTGTTTGTAACTGAAATTACTGTTTAAATTGTATAGTAATGGTATAAAGTCTCGTGTTACTTGTTATTTATATTAATATATAGTTTGGATTAATTTATTTTTATTACATTATTATGCAATATCTATTTCAAACCAGGTAGACAAATTCAATGACACGAACGTATCTACCTGGTTTGAAACAGATATTGCTATAGATATTACCAGACGTAGAGTCGTCACATTTTACTGGGCCTAGTTTGTCCTAATGAAAGCCCCTTCCAGGACCTCATACCTATAAATGTCACGCCCAGTACATTTCAATCGATTTACGATTGATTTAAGGGTTTTTTTTTGGTACCCAAAGGCGAGGAGACGTCTATAAACAAAGCGTACCATTTACCGAGAGTTTATATCTATCGATAATATCTATTGTTAATGCTATCAGTAAGTAACGATCAATATTATAAAGACTAATTCCGTTTTAAATGTTCGGCTTGGATGCATTTTGGATCCTCGGCTCCGGCTCCTCGTCTAACATCATAATTAATGTGGACCCGACTTCTTTGAATTAATCAACTGCTCTGCTTTTATTAATCATTTCGTTTCGTTTAAATTGATTTATTTCTTTTCGTATTAATTCGAATGTTGTAAAGTTGCGAGAAATATTATTCAGAATTAGCGATAATTGATTTGAATATTTATTCAGGAAATACCTGAGCAAAACAAAATTTACAATGATACAAGTGATGTAATTCCTTAATTTTAGAGACATTAACTTTGCAAATAAATTCGCAATATATGGATCCAATATAATATAATAATATTTTTTTTCCTTTATTCATTTCTGTATTTTATTTTAAATAGTTAATGCACAGCATAAGCACGTTGTGATCGAAATGTACATTTGGTATTTAAAAAAATACAGAAGCAAAGAAAGGAATAAAATATCATTATATGGCGGAAAGACCTTCGGTCGATAGCCAATTTATGTACAAAATTTAGTCAATCATTGTAAATATATGTTAAGTGGTAAATATTGTAACTCTGTATATTATTATATTATATCAAGAAAACTTCACATATCGAAGATACAAAATCTTTATGTATAAATTTGTGAAATACACAAATTACTCAACAAAATAATTATATTTTGTGTTAATCATTTCCAATACATTCCCTATGCAAAGAAAACACTTTTTGTGAAAAATAAAAAAGTGGTATAAAATAGCTAAAAGAATATTTTAACTAAGTTTTTCATAAAACAGTAAATAAAGTTAACAATTCTGATGATTAAAATATTAACTTACAATAAAATAAACAAAGAACATTTCTGGTAATGATCAATAAAATTCCACATTTTTGTTTTTGAAATTTTACTTTTTAATTTAAAAACTACAATATATAAATAATATTTTCTATTGTTAGTATTTTTAAATAAAATAAAACAGAAGATTCACACATTTGCAGTTATTCAAATTATATATATAAAATTAAACAAAGAAAATTTCTGGCAATGATCAATAAAATTCGATATTTTTTTCCAATTCCAAAAATTTCTTAGACTGTAAATTTTTGATAAACATCTCTAAGATCTCTGAGATCCAAGAATTAATATATAGAAAATCTTTATTTCTGAGAGATACATTAAATTACATTACGATATTTACAACATTACAATCCTTTACAACTAGTTAAGCCTTAGAAAATGGCTATCGACCATCCGTCTTTATGACCCAAGAATTAATTTAATTTGAAAACAAAATTTCGTAAAGAATTCCTGAAATATGTTATTTATAAAAAAATGTGATTAACATGTGAAGCATCAACAATACAAAACGTGTTTCTATTAGAAAATTTCGAATCGAAATAATGAAGAAGGAAAATAATAATAAAAACAAGTCCAGAGTGAATCTCTGGAAAAATCCGAAGAAATTAAGTTGTTTTATGCGTATAACATCCCAGCATCCCCAAGTGTCTTTATAGCTTTATGGTCTGCTTGACTCGCGGCATTTTTTTACAACCACCCACTTAATCGTATCATAAAATATATAATTTCCATAAACGACCCTCGTTATACCTGTACTCCCTCTGCTCTCCGACCCAGAGCCGTATACAAATGGGTTTTCTATTTTTAAGCGATCAAATCTCTGCATACAAATGCATACATATTACGTGTACTCACGCCTATGTGAGATTGCAGATTTAATAACTATCCACTTTAATTATCGATACATATTATAAATTGAGTAATTTTAATTTGTTTTAGTTATATACAGTGAAGAAATTAATTTAGAATTCATACTTAGAACAATTATTGTATTCCATACAAATAACGGAATTATTAACATTATATGATTTTAAATAGAAAAGAGTATTCATTCACTTGGTCACAGTTATTTAAAACATTATTTAACATACTTACGTAAAGTAAGTCAATAGTCACAGAGCTAAATGTGGAAATAATTTATTAATTATTTTCAAATCATTTTTATTTAATTTATTATATGATTTTATTATACAGGGTCCTGCATCACAACTCCCGTCTTACTAATTAAGTTAGGACTTTGAATTTTTGGAAACTTTACTTGAGTCTTAGGTCGTACTTCAGAAAAATATTTTTAATTATACATCCCAAAAAAGAGTTGCGGCATGATGATGATATATTTTTTTAAATTGTTTTATTCATTATTTAGGTGCCTTTTATGATTACCTACATATCCCTAAAATGTTATTGAAACCGGTTCAGTAATGCCAACCAAAAATATAAAAAGTAGAAAAAAATGGTGAAACCTGATTATTTGTTCTGGAATTGGCTATCGAAAAGTGATCCTTCTTCCTGATTTTTTTAAATAACGAAATAAAAGAATTATATATGTATAAATGTAATAATGATAAACGCTTCTAAACATTTAATAAATCAGGCAATAGATGGCGCTTGAGTTATCTTCCAATTATTATACTTCTAAACGTTGATTTATATAACAATTAAAATATTTTGTATCACACTTTTAACTGTTTACACACACGCACACTTTTGAAGTGTTTTTCATTTTAAATTTTGTATGTTTCCATCCATTAGCACCTTTTTTATTAATTCCTGCTCGATATTAATGACAACCTTAATATTTTTGTGAAGATTTAATATTGGTTCAGATCTCCTTCCTCAGGTGCAAATAATTTAAAATCAACCTTTTTCGTTTCCCTTAATTTTATTTCATTGCATACGTGCATGCAAATGACATTTATATAAATCAGCCGAGGCAATAAAAACGGAAACCAAAACCCGCGTTAATTTTAATGAATAAAGACGTAATGATGCAATTAAACGTTGTTGGCAATGGACATGCGACTGTATCAAATTTCAGCTCCCGCGTGCAAAACAATTTCAAGCACTCTCGGCTGCAATTCCAATTACTTACAACAATAACAATTCGATTTACTTGAGATTCCGTCGAGTGTAAAGTGGACAAAATGACAATTGATCTGCCCACTTAAAATTTTACACTCCTCCGCTTTATTGTGTGCTGTAAACAATGGCACGGGATTTTTTCATAAACGGGGTGAAACAACGAAATGACATGAATCATACATGACATTTCTTTCAGGTGTTTTATTTAGTTAACCTGTTTGATATGAACGACCGCAGTTTTTTTTAATAACGATAGTCGCATCTTATGCTCAATATGTATTTTTTTGTAATTACTTTGATTACAGGTAAATAAATTAGTTAGTAAAAAGATCAACATATACTTTTTCCATATACTTTAAACATCTTTCGCATAACAAACTATTCAAATTAAATTTAATTAGATTAAACAATAGTATTATCCAATTCTTCCAATTTATGTAGAAGAATTATAAGCGATATTTTTTTATTTATTACCTGGAAGTAAAGATGTCTAAATACGTATTATTATGACAGATATATAATTCAAATATAACAGTGAAATAAATATTAACATAAATTAGAGCCGACAAGGTCCAAAAATTGAAGGAATTACTTCAATTGTTGGTCCTACTCAAATAAATATTACTATTAAACAATATTAAACATATAAAGACCATTAACATCTTTTAGAATGAGAACAATTCTTAACAATTAATAATAGCTTCTAATGGCTATAAAAATTTAAAAAAATGTTATTTATTAAATGTTACTTTCATTTATGTATAAAAGAAAACAGTTTTATTATAATGAAAACGTTTCCTTTGTAATATAAGAAATTCCGTAATTAAAGACCTGAACAGCTTGCTGTACTCCCTCATGTCCAGACCAATATTAAGAGGTAACAAATGCTTCTCATAATTACGTTTCGTTTGATATTAATCGGAGCGTGATCAAAATTACAAATGGAAAAATTGAAGCCAATAAATAGAAGCGACTTATTTTATTTATTTTCGTGTGTGTCACGAAGTTTACGCCCTCACAGTTTTACTTTTTCCATACTCAATACGAGGAGAAAGTATTGGTTTGTGCTTATTATGAAAATAATATATTTAATTTAAATAACTGCAATACATAAAAAATAAATAATAAAAATTATATAACTATGTTAGATTATTTAAATATTCTATTAAACAAAGAGAAAAAAAATATTTTGTTAAATAAGTGTGGATCTAATCTCCAGAAGAACGTTTAAATTAATATATTGATAGTAACATAAGCTCAAAGTCATTCACTGCATGACTCAAAGCTTATGTTAGTTTATATACATTAGAATTTATAATATTCGATATTTTTTATTAGAACTGAGGCATTGAATAGATTCTACTTTCTCTATACACAAAAAATACCCAATAAAAAGGGTTTGGTTACATACTGTGATTTACCATAACTAGTATTTGATTATAAACAGGTTAGATACAACGGAATAATAATAAAATTCGAAAGGAAATAATCACGAAGGCTTTACAGACAAATTGAATAATAAAATATAATAAAATTATTTTATTTATTCAATCAACCAACGAATCCAGTTATAGAATGATTTACAGGATATGATTACTATAAATAATTATTAGAATTAAAACAAACAAAAACAGATTTATTTAACGTAATATTGTATTTTGGTTTAGATCAGATTTCCAATTAATTTGTCATTACAATTAATCGCGTGGTGTGCGCAACAAATTGAAATTATTTTCTTTCATAATTTTAAATTCAAATTAATTACATTATTATCTGATAATTACCCACATTATGTTAATATGTAATGCCGTATTAACATAATTTTCAGCAAACTACCTCAATTATCACATAATATTCTAATTAAATTTACATTTTAAACAAATATATTATTTTTTATGGAATCACGGTGATTCATTATCTTATAGTTTGATATAATTAAGAGTTTAGATTTTATTATTAATAGGCGATTTGGTTCTCGGGCAAAATCGTTTTTAATCAACTATAATTGGAAACCCTTATCCTTAAAAGAAGCGAGCCGAAATTAGCAAAGAAAGAAAAAAGCGGTTAATGGTTTTGCTCGTATTAAATCTTGATCGAAATTATCTGAAGACTATCATTCAAGATTGTAGTTCATGCTTAAAAATTACATTAAATAGATCAACGTTTTGCTATAATTGATAATTTTCGAATATTTTTTAATATGAATATTTATGCATATATATAAACATATCTTTATTCAGACTATAACATAAATAATTACAATAAATATAGGTGTTAGTCTGTCTGGGCTATCCGCCCTGTCATGAATTTATGATGAAGTTAAAGAGAAATCTAGGTGAAGTGTCCTGATGATTCGCACAAATGAATTGATGAATGGTGATGAGAGGATGTTTTTATTTATGAAGGATATTAGGGTTACGGGGATACAGAATTTTGTAAAAAGGGATAGGTTATCAGAATTATTGCTACATTTTTTGCTTAAGGCTAGTATACGCTAGGATATGGGTGGAAATTTATGTATGTATATAATTATGCTATTGATTTTTATATTTTAACAGAATTAAAATGAACGTAACTCTAATCTAATCAAACATAAAAATCAAATAGTGATTAATTAATTACAATTTGGATGACCAATGAAGTACTTTGAAATAAATTAACTTTGTGCAATTGTAAACAATTTACGCTCGAAAATTTTATTCACTATAAAGGTGAAGAAATAAATTTTAAAGATTGTAATATTTTCATTATTAATTGTTATAAAATGATTATGATAAAATTAATAAAAGAATGATATCTTTGTTGCAGAGAGAATTCAGTGATGAATGCGTCTTCAATGAGATGATAG
Organism: Philonthus spinipes; assembly: GCA_963082785.1. NCBI lineage: Eukaryota > Metazoa > Arthropoda > Insecta > Coleoptera > Staphylinidae > Philonthus > Philonthus spinipes. The sequence goes on from OY720301.1 coordinate 13,117,159, forward strand.
AGCAGCACCATTACAATACTTATTCGTCAACAAAATACTCAAACGAAAGGAGAACCCTTTACCTAGCACTAAATCGTAGAGGACAACCCAGGAAGGTCCTCCTGAGAGCCCGCCAGCCCCTAGGACGACTGTCTTCGTACACGCGCGTCTTGACACGCACGGTAGCGCAAGACAGGGCCGAAGATCTGCACCCGATGCGCCATCATGGACATGTGTGCCCAACGACGACGTCAGACACCTCGAGAATACCGCCGCCCTCCTTAGAACAAGAGTCGCTGATGTCGAAATGCCGAAGGCGAAACAAAAAGAAAAAAAAGAAACGAAAATGCAATGAAGGTGAACAAGAGGGTGACACGTGTCACAAAAGACAAACGACAGTAATGAACCCTCGGAAAGCGCAGAATAGACTAAATAGTAATAGTAGTAACATTAATAGTAGTAAGAAGTGTGAATCTGATGACAGTGAAGAGTGCCAAAGAGTAGAAGTGACTAATAAAAAGAAACTGAAGACTACTAAGTACAGTGATAAACCATTAGTTCGTACAAAGAAGAAGAAGAATCCAAAAGGTATTAAAAGTAATAATAAGAAAACTAAGTTAAGTGTAAGAACTACTGAAGCGCCGGTGACTATAACTGAAGATATGACGTCGGATGAAGACTATGTCGTCGATTCCACGACACACTGGGATTTGGAAGATTCCACGGCAATATCACTGCTAGAGGAATCTGGTACTCCTCACCCCGACTGACTCCTACCAACGCAATCTTATTCTGCCAATAGCGACGCACGTCAACCTTTCGACCGTTTCTTCACTACCCCTCCCCATCTTTATTTATTTTTATTATTTATTATTGTATCTTGTATATATACTTAAATAAAAACCTCGCTACGTACAACGATTATCATTCACTGAAATAAATAAATAAATAAAACATTTATCAATACTTTTTATTCATTTTATACCTCTTTAATTCCTAAATCCAACTATTAAAAACAATAAATTGAACTAAAAAAAAATTGATTTTTCTATTATAACATGATATTTTTCTAAAATTATCTACTTAAATTCTATAACATATTCCAGAACCGGGGAAATGTTTCTATACATCATATTCATATATACTGAGGGTAGATTTTAGAACGAAGAAAGGTATTTTAAAACATCAAAAAGTTAAGATTACTTTCGAAAACAAAATCAACCTAGACTTTGTTTATAATGCTAAATTAATTTATTTAGTAGTTTAATGCTGTTTTAACTTTAAACTTAGGAGATAAAATTAAACAAAATTTTACTTTTTAAGCTTTAAAAAATTATTTCAATTGTAGAAATTTTCAACGTACAACATTGAGGTATAATTTAAATTTAATTAAATATAAAGTGTAGGGCAGAAAGACCTCCGGTCGATAGCCCATGACAGACTACTAACCCATCAATACGTATTGTAAATATAAATATTTGTAAAGAATAGTAATTCTGCTGTCTGAATAAAGATGTTTGTATATAAAGTGGAAAAGAAAGAAAGTCAAAGATGTTTCTTTTCCACTACATAAATAATTAAATTTAAATTATAACTCAATGTTATACATTGAAAATTTCTACAATTCATAGATATAAATATATTTTAAAAGAAATAAGAATTTAGTTTAATTATTTCAATTGTCTCGATACACAGTATCAGACAGAGGTGAAAAATTAATAAAACAAGATAGTTGTTTAAGATATTTGTTCGTGAGTACGTGAAATTTTCTTGATAGTAATATTTATATTATATTCCTTTATATTACTTCTAAATTGTAAACGAGTAAATAAGAAAGTAAGATTTTTATTTATTTCTCTTTCAATAATGAATGTAGTCATCTGGAAACTGTTTTTTTTTTGTTTATATGCACAATTTATAGATATAACTTATGCACTAAATGAACAGAAATTGTAGATAATCTAATAATAAACAGGGCTTCGAAACCAATTCCATTAATTTCGCAGAAGAAGATAGACTAATAAGCGATTACGACTTCTTCTAATTTCTATATATTAAACACTGTTAAGAGTTTAAGTTTTCTTTCAGTTAAAAATTATGGTACTTATATCTATTTATTAACCGATGTTAAGAGTTTAAGTTTCTTTTTATTTCAAAAAATATAGTTCTAATTTCTATATTTTAAGGGTGCGGTTTAGACGAAAGAGATAGCTATATAAATATTGACAATCACTAATTCGAGTTAGATTGCTGTTGTGATCAATGAACAATATTGTATTATACATTAAAGTAATCTTAAAATAAGCAGGAATTTCATAAGATAAATTAAAAATTATTTTAATGTTTAGTTTGTGTGAAAAACAATTATGAAAAGTAATGAAAATTGATCAAATTTATAGCAAATTTCAAATTATATTTTTGCTAATAAAAACTTGTTCAATGAAAATTTAAAGGATTTCACTAAATTCTGCATTCAAATAACTTACTAGACATGACCTATTAATTTCATTATATCTTACAATTTTCTTTTCTAACTTGAACTAGTAAGTTGACGTAATACACGAAAATTAACGATTTATTTTTTATTTAGACTGATACTTTATACTTGGTAGATAAAAAATGTAAATACACATTCACATTATTAAATCCAAAAGATTGACTCTTTTTTCGAACGATTATATCCATTTTAATATATAGCTATCTCTTTCTACTAAACCGCAACCTTAACCGATGTTAAAAGTTTAACTTTTCTTTCATTTAAAAAAATATAGTGCTAATATCAATTTATTAACCGATGTTAACCTTTTATTTCAAAAATTATAGTTCTAATTTTTATATATTAACCGATGTTAACAATTTAAGTTTCCTTTCATTATAAAAATTATAGTTCTAATAATTTTTCAACAATGCTCATAAGCAGAAAGCTTTAGCAATTGTCCAAATATATGTCTGATATAATAGTTATTTCTTTCATTAGAGGTTACTATAATAATACTTGTTTCCTTTTTGTCAATAACTGAGAAGCAAAAGTAACAAAGAGAAAAAAAAAATAAAAAAATCTTCACATTACTTTATTTTCAAATAATAAACGTTTTATGAATCTTACAACTACAAAAATAACAGAAAAAAATGAAAACTTAAAAATAATAAAATTAAAAGAAAAAGTCGGAATGATCGATAGCCATTTTGTAAAATTATAAGATATATGTATTGTAAATAATATTTAATTTTGTAAATTTAAACGAATATAGATGTTATACGCGTTATCCCTTAAAATTTTGAATATGAGTAATGTAATGTGTTTGTATTGTATCTCGATTATTATTGGTCGCCATGGTTGTTACTGCAGCTATGCAAAAAAACAATCGTGGTAACTATGTAATGCATTCAAATGCATTGAAAATTTCAAGGGACAACTTTAATTTAATTTAAGCAAAATTGGCACTCTCGGCACCTTTGTTACTTCTGCTAATCAATCAGATTTTTTTAATATGTATGTACAAAATGAAGAAAAAAAAATAAGAACAATATAGGGAAAGGCTAAAAAGATGTTGGCTTATTAAAGATTTGTTTGATATTTCGAATATTATATTATTGGATTAATTCTAAAATTAATTACCAAGGTTTCATATTTTGGTAAGTACTTACAGAGTATATTGATCAACGGTTTCGTTATTATTTAGCAGAGTCTGGCGATGGTTTTGGAAACTTCATCCTATTATAATAAAAATCTGTATTATCATATCTTGTATTATTGTAAACTAATAAAATTTTTGAAAATGGTACAATGTCTAAATATTTTATTTTACCCAACCTCATAAAAAGCATAAGTAATAATAATCTTTGATATATACAGTAAAAAAAAACACAAAATCAAATGTAAAATTTATATCTGGCTATCGACCAGTGATCTTTCCGCTTGGTTTTTCGTGTTTATGTCCTTGTTGCGAAAAAGGTATAATGATATCTAATTGTTTATATCAGAAGTCATTGTCGGGTATTTTTGTAATTTAACTGTCATTAATGTGGTGGAGTGATGCCATGAATTCATGAAAAGTTATAGTGAGAAATTTATCTTTGGGGCCTATATTTTTATTACGTGAGATACATGGGGAATTGGTCAGGATTGGGATTGTAGGATTTGAGACGATTTTGTGAGCCAAACTCGATAAGAGTGATATTAGTTATTTCATAAAGAAGTGGTTTTGAAGGATTATATAATGGGTTTAGGAGATGTCTGATCTTTGTTAGTACTCTTTCAGTGACTTAAATGTTTTTAAGGGTGACTGTGTGGGCATAAGTAATATTATGTTAGTAATGAGAAAATAATTCTATATACTATTATATATACATACTATTTCATATTGGTTTAGAAAATTAATTGCATGAAACTAGTAGTTCAATAAAATATAGTATACAAGTGAAATAAAGGCAATAAAAAATGTATATAATATATTGAAATCTTTCAGTGATGGAAACTTAAATAATTTTCATTTTGATTTCTTTCTCGTGTTAAATTGAAGTAATAAGTGACATTCACTTTGTAATCAAAATGTATATTTTATTTTAATAAAATAATAGAAAATAATTGTTTATAGTGTTTTTATGTTAGTTATACAAATTTAAATAACTGCAATAAATGTGAATTATCTCTATCCTATTACAGTGGACTTTATTCTCAATTTATGCAATAATAACAAAAATTCCCATTTTTATTTCAAAATTTATTTTTTATACAAAAATCAGACATCTTCAAAATCCTTTCAACAATCCATCAAACTTATTATTCACTTAGTAACCGTATATACATCTCAAATCCCTCTCACTTTGAATTTATTAATAAAACATAAATTCCAAAGTAAATTGACAACAATAACCCTGCATAAATTCCTTACTGAATCTAAAATCGTTATTTAGCTGACATTTTCTAATTCTTTTTATATTATTTTATGATCCTATTATTCTGAAATTGGCAATCGATCAGAGCTCATTCCACTTTGTTTTATTTAATTGTGTATTTTCAATATTATTTTCGTAAAATGGTGTTTTTTTTTCGGTATAATTCAGTTACAAAATTCGTTTTATCATACGTGTGAAAAATTTAGAAGAAAAATTACTAACATAAATAATTGCTGGTATAATGTTCTTGTATATATTTTGTAACTAAATTATACCGAAAAAATATAACATTTTATGACAAATTATTAAAAATATAATTAAATATTGTCAGAATAATATAATCATTAAATAAAATAATTAGAATTAGAAAATAATTAATAAATTATTTTATTATTTTCTCTTTATCTACTTTAATAACTGCTGGTACAACTGGTTGTTGTTGTAAATAATACAATTCTAAAAGAAGGGAATTTATTACACCAACAGGATTTTTGGTTTCCTACAAACAATCCGATTTTTTTCTTTCAAAGGATCTGCGGTTTGTGACAACTCTACGGGGATGCAAATTATCGAGTTGGAGGTGTATTGGATTACTTCTTTTTTTTTCTATGAATGGAACACCATCTACACAGGGTGACTCGTGGGAACCAATCTAATGTTATGGCACGGACGCGAGGGATGCACGCCCGCTGCAAGGATCCAATTAGGGCTGGCATAAAAAAACTGTTAAAAAAACAGGCTAGTCGATTTTATTGTGTTTTTTCCTTTGTTAGTACAATATATATTTTTTATAAAAAACATACAATGCATATTTAAAATATATGTTCCCATTGAATTAATTTATTAAAAAAACAACAATAATGGAGTGATTGCTTTAAAATCCATGAAAAAAATTCGCTTTAATTGTACACGCTGGATTTTATTACACATTATTTAAATAGTCAGCTTGTTCAAACACATGCTTGTCAAGCTTTACCCTCAAATACACGGGGTTAATATAGCCTTGGGCGCGTTTTTAAATTAAAAGGTACACCTAGGTAAGCTGCCAGAAATTAATTAAAATTTTCTAATTAAATTGTTTTAACATGTAAAATCCCTATGTATACCTGTTAATTTATACTACTAAATTAAATTGTTGACGCGATCAGATATACATAGGGATTTTACATATTAAAACAATTTTATGAAAATTCCTGCTTCCCAGTTCATTATAGAGAAAAACTGAAAGAATTGAAATTCTGAATTTAAAATTCTATGAAAAAGTAACTATACATTATTAACTTTTAAAATTGGTGTATAATAAATAAATAAATAATTACTAAATATTGCAAAATATTACCTGTTCAAATTGCACTTGTGAAAAAATCAATGTTACATTGCAATCATAGAAATACGTCAAAAATGATTTTAATTGGTCCTTTTGAATGAAAGTTATGGTTAATGCATTTTAATTATGCGATAATTTTCAAATTTAATCACATTTAATTTATTATTTATTATTTATTAATTATACATCGATTCTAGAATTGAACAAAGCAATATTTTAGACAGGTTTTGAAATTCTGAACACATTTTAATTCTTTCAGATTTTCTCTGAAATGAAACAAGAAAGCAGAAATTTTAAAAAAAGGTTTTTATACGTAAAATCCCTATGTATATTTGATCGCATCAACACCCGGTATATAATTTAGCATTATTAAAAAATCCATGATTGCAAAATTAAGATAAAAAAACCCTGCGCATTTAAAAATAATTCTTTCTCAAAACTCCACTTTGGTGTAATTTTATTACTACTCAGAACTACTGCATTCCCTTGTGGAGGTGTAATCTTGTCACACTCTCACAATGGTAACACTCAAGTTTGAAACATGTGTTGAATTAGATGATTGTAATTAATCTATATGACAATTACTTCATTTCCCCGGAATGTGAATTACGTACTAGAAGACAGTATATAGATTGTGCTCCACCCCCACAAAGGGGTGAACGAGGTCCATTATTTACCGTATTTAATTAAAATATAAAGTAGAAAAAAATAAAGCAATTTATAAAACGACAAAATATATTTCAAATTAAATTAATGATTAAGAGATGCTTTTACACATTCATTCGTTTTTTGCTAATTCTCTAACTTCAGTATATTTACTGATTGTTAGAAAGAACCTGGCTGATAAAATTAATATAATTTCGAGGGTGCCACAGGGATCTCATTATGGAACTCTTCTTTTTATGCAAGTACAAATAAACACTTGTATATCTCCCTATTTCAATCTCATTTAGAATATGCTTTCTCTGTCTGATCATTAAATCTATAATAGCTATCTCTTTCTACTAAATCGCAACCTGTTAAACTCTCAACCAACTCACCACAGTGAGCCTAACCATTGTTAGATTTCCTCCAAAGAACAGATCTTAAACAATTGTAACATAGGCATTTGCTAAAACGGCACAAGAAATACTTTTAGCCAATGTCGCTGAGTTAATTTAATTTAACAACTTTCAAAATTTATAAGACAGAGCAATACTGACGAGGGATAAATTTAAAAACACGTGTCTGCGGATTGCCTTATATTACGTAACGTTTTTTAGTCTTTGCATTAAATGTTCTCAAATAGAAAAAAAATGGAATATACTATTATTTGTTATGTAACAGCAAATGATTGTTTTGCAGTTCAATGTCTGGTGGGGTATTTATCCAAGTATTAGTTAGTTAGTATTTTTAAAGTACTTACGTTATGTAAGTCAAACAGTCGCAGTAGCTAAAAAGAAAATAATTAATTATTCTAATTAAGACACTTGGTTTTTCGTTTCACTATTATTATATTTAAGTTCCGACTAGTTTCTAATTATTACATAAAAATGTTTCACCACGAGTTAGGTGAGAATGGAATTATAAATACAACAAATTATTCAATTGAGTAAATTAATTGTTTTCAAATATCTTTTTATTTAATTCAATTAACTATTATGTGGTTTACTGATATCACAAATTAATGTATTAAAAGGAGTTTCTTTCCGTTTAAATCAAGAAGAACAAATCTTTTTTAAATCATTAATAATTATAATTCACTTTTCATAAGTTGCATTATAAAACAAAATCCCAAGGTAAACATTGGCTCGCTTTTTCGTTATTAGGTAATATTGCCGAACCGTGACAGAACTGTTCCAGACAGACTGATTCTCATAAATGTGGTCTGTTTACAGTATAATGTGCAATGAATACTGAATAAAAAACATATCATAATTTGTGGGTTGGTTCCTTTATGCATAACTACTCGTACTTCTACTTGACAAACCTTCCCATTCAAAAAATATATCAATGACCTTACCAGTCGAATAAATTTCATATTTCGGTACAACGAATTACCAGAAAGTGACAGCCGTATTGACGTGTTCGGCATATAATCGCGAAATCAGAATATGAAGGTATGGAATTAATTTGTTTACACTCAATATTGTAATTATTTACATAAAAAAATGTTATACAGAACAATACTTTTTCTTTCGAGGAAATCATAATGCTAAATAAAGATGGATATCTTCAGTTGTCCACCGCATAATTTCAAATATATTTAATTATTCATTGAAATTTAAATTCCATTATAAAATAAATGGAATATTAATTGAATGTATAATGAATTAAATTTAATATTTAGAGTTTGTTATTGATAATTACTGCTGTGTGTTTCGAAATGTACATCTAACACTTTAAATATAAAGTGAAGTAAGGAAAATACTCGTGTGTTATTATTAATGGTATTTTAATAATTATATAATATATTACGAAGACGGACTGAAAGACCGTCGGTCGATAGCCGATTAACAGGCGAAGAATTATATGTTTACATATATAAAAAAAAATGTTTTGATAATACGTATTGTATTATGTGTCTGTTAATAAAGATTTCTGTATATATATATATATATATATATATATATATATATATATATATACAGGGTGGCGCAAGATTCCGATGAAGTCCAATATCTCAGTTATTTAGAAATTTACAAAAAGATATTACTGACATAATTTGTAGCTACTGTAAAACTTCACATTTTAAAATTGGTTTCATATATACAGGGTGTCCAATAATCACGTGACGTATCAAACATATGATTTTTTAAATGGAATGCTATATTTTTTATGTCGATTTTAGATTCTACGCTTAAAATTAATCATTTTTAACATAAGGTTTATTAGGTCAGTTTTTAATATTTTAAAAGTTATGAACAATTTAAGGTTGAAATCAATGGAAGATTGGGGCCTTATTTTTAAAAAATGAAAACCGATGTAAACTCTCTGTTAACGCAATTTAATTGAAAAAATGCTTAATAATATAAGGAATAATCGTTTGTTACCATAAAGCAAATGTTGTGTACAGGGTGAAACAATACGCAAAATGATTTTTTTCTTTTTTCACTTAAATGGAACACCCTATATTTTTTACACTATTTCGATAGAAAATTGATTGTTCTTTAATTTTTGTATAATAAACTATACCCCTATCTGTTACCATTTTTTCACAATTTCAATTCAAAGTACAAAATTATAAGTTTCGCTTATAATCTATAATTTAAGTAGGCTATAATTAAAACAAATGCAATTCATAATCGTTTTCTGGTATTTAATAACATACTTACTCCCTAACCTAAAAGGATATTCAAATGACAATCGATATTTAAAGGCGCATGCAAAATATAAGGAAAATAGTTGCTCAACGATTATTTAGCGAGTTATAATGGTTGTTATTGGGACATATTTTTTAAGAAAAAAATTGTAAAATGTTTGAATGCTATTGAATTAAAAAAAAAATGTGAATGTGTGAATTAAATACATAAAAATGTTAACAAAATATAATGATATAAATATTTTATTATTTCACTTTGTATCTATTTTCGGTTTTTCAGTCAACATGAATTGTTTAAATAAATCAATTTAAGAAGCATATAGGAATATTTTAAATATTTTTCGAATAATAACCAAAAAATATAGTTGTTGTTAGTTTTTAACAATTAAATTAATAATTTATTGAAGAAGTATGTTTAACTGCACCAGTGCTACAAAATATAACGTAAAATGTACTTTACTTACTAATTATAATATTAAGCGTTGAAAGTTACTAAATAAATTAGTTGTTCTGGCGCGGCCTACTTTGGTTAAAAATTCTATACCAAATTATTTAATCAAATGCAATTTTGGAGAATAAATTGATGATAATAATAGGAATCGTAAAATCTGTTTAAAAATAAATTATTAATATTAACATACCTTAATAGAAAAAATAACTTCCAACCCATTCCTGGTGAATCGAAAACCAACTCACCTCCACCACTCACTAATTACCACTTGTTCATAAACAAAAATAAATCGCATTTTTAATTATTAATAATTTCTAACGTTAAAAATTAAACCGGAATAGTGAACACTGCGCGTTTTCGGACGACTGAATCGAAATACAAGAGCGCAATTATCGCAAATCAAGAAGAAAAAAACGATCGACGACTCACTCGGAGAACGCATTCCTGAGATAAGAAGATTCGTTGTACCTGGATCCTGGCGCACAGCCAAGAACATACCTATTTAAATTGTATTTTCAATATTATCGTGTATTAAAATAATTACAGTTTAATATTTATTTACTTTTTTTATTAAATTCTCATTCATCCCGTGGTAAAAAATATGTATGAATTATGATGTATTTTAATTAATACACTTGATTATTCGTTTCACTAAATTATTTTATATTCGCGTAACTTTCACAACTAAATAAATTAGTTGTTCTAGCACGGCCTACTTTGATTAAAAATTCTACACCAAATTTGTATTTGAGATTAAATATCTCAAAAACGGTAAACGGTAGCTATTTAATATGTTATATAAAAAATGAAGAGTGATTAATTTTCTATTAAAATAGTATAAAAAATATAGGGTGTCCCATTTAAGTAAAAAGAGAAAAAAATCATTTTGCGTATTGCTTCACATTGTATATAAAAATTTGTTTTGAGAGAAAAAAAGAGTATTTTTTTTATTATTAAGTATTTTTGCATTTGTATGGCGTTGACAGAATGTTTATTTCATTTTTCATTATTGAAATTTTAAGCTCTAAACATCTATCGATTTCAACATTCATTTGTTTATAACTTTTAAACTATGAAAAATTGACCTATTAAATCTTATATAAAAAATGATTATTTTTAAACGTAGAATCGAAAATCTTCATAAAAAATATATCATTCCATTTAAAAAAATATATGTTTGATACGTTACGTGATTATTGGACACCTTGTATATATGAAACTAATTTTAAAATGTGAATTTTGACAGTAGCTACTAATAATATAAGTAACATTTTTTTGTATATTTCTTTATAACTGAGATATTGGACTTCATCGTAATCTTGCGCCACCCTGTATATAATATATAAATAATAATAATAATAACTGTATTGCCAAATAGCTGATTCAATTACAGGAAAATTTAATAAAAAATATACTTATATTATATTAATAATAATACTAATAATATATTTCTAGAATTACTTTCTCACTTATCACTTGGTGAATTATTTTGAATATTAAAAGGTAAATAATGTAAAATTAAAATCACTTGGTTTGTATCACAAAAAAACAAACCAAATGATTTTAATTTTACTAATAATATAATATAAAATACATAAAAAATATACAAGTGCAATAATATCACAAACAATTCTAAATCACTGCCCCATTTCTTGTGAGAAAAATATTTCGTCAGAAAAAAAAACGATTAGCATTTTTAATCAAATAAAAAAAAGAGTGAGTACAGTAATTTTGGCCACAGGTATATAAAATGCCACGGGAGTTTTGGAACATATAATTTCACTTGAGACGATAATTCAGCACAGTCAATCTTATTATTTAATAATTTGAACATAAATAGAGCACTATTGCTGTATTTAAACAACTGCAATTAAATAAGTTAATAAACAAATAAATAGGAAAATAATTTTAAAATACAAATTAACAAAAAACATTTTTTTGAGATTGCGCATAGTAATTCGTATCCGTCCGTCCACGTCTTGTACGATCATTTCCATCGGAGATCGCGAGCGTGAGGTTACATTTGATTGATTTAATTTAACAACTTTATAATTATATAAGGCACAACTGTACTGATGAGGGATGAAATCCCGAAACACGTGTCTGCAGATAGCCTTATATTACGTAATTTTTTATTTTGTTTTTTGCATTAAATATTTTCGATTAAAAAATGTTTGTATTGTGCAATATGTAAATTAAATAAAACTGTGGACAAGTGAATAAATCCTTTTTTCTATTATTATGCAATATGTTATTGCTATGCAACGGAAAATGTCCATTATTGGATATTTGTTAAAGTACTTATGTGTAACATACGTCAAAATGTCACAGTAGTTAAAGAGGAAATAATTAATTAATTATTTTTCAATTATTTTTATTTAATTTACAAATTTGTAGTTTTAAAAATGAATTATTTTCTCTATAGCAACTGCAACAATGTTAAACATGAATAAATATATTATTATAAATGAACTCATTTTTTCTGTATAATAAGTAATTAAAAGCTGTTGTATAATTTTTATTTATACAACAGTATTTCTATTATTATTAATTAAAATTGTGTGTCTTTAAGTATCCACAACAATTATATAATTGGTAAATACAATCATAAATTTCGGGCGTCTTTCATTCCATATAACTTTCTTAATGTTTATCTCGTTTTACATCAAGTTTGTTTGAAATCATTAACATGCAATGATTTTAAATAAACTTGATGTGGAATGAGATAAACTCAAAGAACGTTCGGAGAAGTGAGTTTTGGATCCTTTCACCATTTACTGGTTTACCCCTGAACGATTTCAATACGGAACGGTATAGATACTCCCGAACTATTTTAATTCGGAAAGGTTTAGAAGCTGATCTGCTATTGAATGCCATTACTCTGGTTGCTCTGGACTGGATGGACCACACACTGAATGGAAACGGCCCAGGATCTAGTAGCAGAAACGATATTGGTAATTATAGAGGAAAGGTATATAATTACGGAGTAATTGCAAATTCGTGCTCCAATGGTTTCAATTAAAGTGGTTATCGCCAAAACGCAGTGTGTTTTACTAAGTATAGGTATGGAATACAAGGTGGGGAATAGAAAACTTGAAAATTATTGTGAATTTTGTAAAATTTTAATTAATTACTTCATTTATTCAATTCTTCTTGAGGTGTATATTATAGAATCATATAACTGTTTAAAAAAATATTCAATCAAATATTATGTGGTTTGCTAATATCACAAATTATTTATCTTATAATTAAATAAATCTTAATTTAGTATATGAAAATACATACATTATAATGTTTTCACTTCTAGTTAAGGGCGAAGTATCAAAATTATTGCAACGTAATAACCAATCAATTTTAGAGTCAAAATAACTCTGGTCTCATTGGCCTCCTTGCAGGTATTTATATTTAATATTAATTTCAGTTTTCACAATAATAAAATATTGTTACTTTGTATAACTGTCATCAAAATTAGTCATTAGTCAAAAATCAGTTATACATTTTTTTGATTTTTTTTTAATGTTTTATTGTTGTGATTTACAATGTATAACACAGTAGTAGCCTCAACAATTTAACTTCGATTTTAATTTCCATTTTTTATTATTATACAGTCCCTTCATTTAAATTAAAACTATCAGGATGTGTTTTTAATAATTATATAATATTAAAAAATAAAAGTAGCAATTCGATTCATTAAGACTAAAATTATTCCAAAAAAATATATGACAAATGGAATAAACAAAATTTTAACAAATATTTTATTCCATTGAATGGAATGGATTGGAATAAATGAAGTTATATTTAATTCTGTCGATTCTTTTTAGGCCATTATTAATGAATAAAAAAAGTAAATATAACGAATGGAATAAATAGATAAATAAATCTTTATTAACGGATAAATCATTTTCCAAAAAAAAATATAAATTTTTTTACAAGGAAAAAATACAAAATAATAAAGAGAAACAAAAAAACTACAAAAAAGTTAATTTGAGGCAAATATATATTATTATAATTTATAATAAACAAAATTTAAAACAATTCGTTTAATCCATTGAATGGAATGGAATAAACGAAGCTACATTTACTCCTACCTATTAATTTTAGTCTTGAGTCATTATATTAATTAATACAAAAAATAAAATATCATTCGTTATATTAATAAACAAAATTTAAAACAATAATTTTATTTTACTGAATGGAATGGAATAAACGAAGTTATATTTAATTCTTTCGATTCTTTTTTGGCCATTATTAATGAATAGAAAAAAAATATAAACAAAATTTAAAACAATTATTTTATTCTATTGAATAGAATGGAATAAACGAAGTTATATTTAATTTATATTTATAATAAATATAACAAATGGAATAAACAAACTTTAATTCCATTCCATTTTATCCCATGGAATTGTTTTAAACTTTTTTATATATACAAATATCTTTATTCAGACAATATGATAATAAAAATTTTCAAAATTTATAATGACAATATATACAGTTGTGATAGTAGCCTGTCATGGGCTTAAACTTTTTTAATTCTGCCCTTAAACTTTTTTAATTCCATAAGTTATATTTAATTTTTGATATTTTTACTTAGAATTTTACTAACCCTTGATTTGAAAATATGTTAATAGCAACGCGATGCTCAGAATTAGCTAACGATCGTTTCAAAGTGTCGTAATATACAAATTCTAAAAACATTAATGAACATGCCATTAAAAAATGTCTTTCAACGAGCATTTGTTGATGATGCTGTTTGTTTTAATAGCAGACTGTCTCAATAATCAAATATGTGATGTACTCACATACATTCTCCGCCAGTTCAATTGAATGAAATGCTAATTAAAGTACATTATTAAAAAAATGCGAAATCACTTCTCTCTCGAAAAATAAAAATGTGCTGGGCTAATTATTAGGAATAGCGCCGATGATGAATCTGCGACCCACTTCAGCTTTATTAATTTTAATTATCATTAAGAATTAGATAATGATCTAAATAATAGATCATCCTGCATGGGAACGTTCCGTACAAATATGGCACGGTTATTAAACACTAAGTAGGATTACATGCGAATTTGCAATTGATCTGTGAAGTTTCTTTTATTTGTTAAATTGTTTAATGCAACACTTGTTAAATATTTATCAGAATTTGTTAAAATATAAAGATGATTAGGTAATATTAGTAATTTTATAAATAATTGTTTTAATTAAAAAATAAATACACAAATATAAATATATTACATTATTTTATTCACACGAGAAAAAATGTGTAGAAATATTCAACAATTTTATGAATTATTGGAAAGTTGGGGAAATTATTAACACTGGTATATAAAGAACGGATTTTATGTAAATTGCATTTTTTAAATTTATGCGTATGGTAGGGTGCTACTGAAAATGTTCACGAATTGAAGCATTTGCAGTTAATTGGCATTAATTCATTTTTGCATATTTTACATATCTTACTGTTTTTTAATTAAATCCTTACTTATCTCGTGGTGAAACATTTTCTTTTCATGTAATAATTATGAAGTATATTAATTAATACACTCGGTTGTTCGTTTCACTAAATTTTATTTTTTAGTTTCGACGAGTAGTCATTTTCAAGGAACTAATTAAATTTTATATCGGCATGTTTGTACTTTTAATTTAATTAGTTCCTTGAAAATGACTACTCTTCGAAACTAAAAAATAAAATTTAGTAAAACGAACAACCAAGTATATTAATTAAAATACTTCATAATTATCTTACTATTTATTGTATATTTTGGAATAGTTTGCATATTTTGCGTATTTTTGCATTTCGTGCATTTTTAAAGCTTTTCTTTAAATAACTATTAAAGCTTTCCAGCAAAATTTATATACAAAACAAATTAAATAAAAATAATTTGAAAATAATTAATAAATTATTTCCTCTTTAGCTGACACTGCACATGACGAACACCGGATAACGTCGCATTATATTAGAATTGGCCTTTGTGGTCCTAAAAAATAGTGAAGAGCCTGGTAATCCTTTGAGGAACATTAATTGGCATTTTAGCTAATATTTCGCGTCAAGCAATTATACCATGCATCAGATTCCAAGTAAATTACGCCCAACGAAGGTCTCTTTTGTGAGCAAGTCATCTTGTAAAAGCAGCTCTTCTTGGGAAGTTCCAACCGCCGGGTATGATTGATCAATTTTAAATGACATAAACTTTCAACATTTTCTGTGAACACTATCCAATATGAGTGACTGAAAAATAATTGAATAATGCAATAATTTTTGATTCAAGAATACTTAATGCAAAGAACTAAAAAGTTTCGTAATATAAGGCCATCTGCTGACATGTGTTTCGGGATTTATCACTCGTCAGTATAGCTCTGCCTAATTAACTTTTAAAGTTGCTAACTTAAATTAGTTATAACTACCGTCTCTGTTTACATAGAGCAAATGCGAAATATAGATATTTTATTTACATAATCAGTATTTAAGACAAATATCCACTTCTCGGGCATATACCCCTCTAAACATTGAAACATTGATTTACATAATAAACACTTGCTGTTGCATAACAATAACATATTATATATATATATATATATATATACTCTATACTTTCAGCATTCATATATACGGATATAAAAAATATTCGCAGTACGCATTATTCACAAATAGTTGTCATTAAAAAATTAATGTTTAGCATATTTTATCTTTACGAGCCTTTACATCGATGTAATTCAAATGGACCTCCTTGGTATAAGCCTAAGTAACACCTCCATTAATCAATAACCTTGGCAATGTCGGTAAATTTTCTTGAAGCTCAATAATGTAAATAACGGCCAACAATGATAACCGCCGTAAAGTAGAAATTTACAATGACGCCAATCAATTATTGTAATATAAAAAAAACTTGCAAATCACTAAAAATGAATATAATCCCGCTAAGCCAATCCATTTGCGTAAGTAATGTTTGTTCAATATTATAGCTTGTACAATAGATGGAATGACTTACGTGAGAGGATTATAAAACTTGATTTAAAACGCGTTTAATTCTTCTTTTTGCAAATTACGTTACATGCAAAGCAGTAAATTATTATAATTAATAAAAGTTTACGCAGGATATTGCCTTTTGAATTATTTGGTAAAAGATAAATTCTGTAGAAAAAATTATGGAATAAACTATCCAGTTAAATTTAAATAAACGCTTTAAATAAAACTATTAAGTTTTTGATTCAAAAAAAATCAAAAACTTAATAGTTTCATTCAAAGTTATCATGGATTTTCAAACAACTAATGCCTTTACAATTAACAGGATTAAATAAACGCAGCAGCAGAAACCTAATTTAATTTAACAACTTTAAAAGTTAATGAGGCAGAGCTGTACTGACGAGCGATAAATCCCGAAAGACATGTCTGCAGATGGCCTTATATAACGTAACGTTTTTGTTCTTTACATTAAGTATTTTTGAATCACAAAATAATTGCATTATACAAATATTTTTTATGCAAAAGCAAAAGTCTCGGTTAACATTTAGGTAAAAATTAAGTACGTGTCTTATTTCGCAATAAATTTAAAATAAATAATATTTTCTTCTGACTAATTTAGATTTTTTACATCATTTAAAAAAAAATAATACAAATGAAAGCCGGCAACAGTATATATACAAAAATTGGATTAAATCAGCTAAGAAGGGATATTAATATTGGGGAAGTCCAGAAATGATAAATTTACGATGTGTTTTTCCCTGGTAATTATTTTCTCGATTTCTAGGCCCTCGCGAAGATTTAGCGTAAATCCTTTATTACCTAATTTCAATATTTTAAATTTATTCGGGTCAAAGAAATGATTTTCTAAAATAGAATTTTTAACAAAACCTGTGGTGTTTTTGTTTTCAATTATGGATTTTTTTTTGTTTCTTTAGGCGTGCTTCAAAAGTTCTAAGGTTTATGTAAATTCCATCGCACTCTCCACAACATATTTCATAAACACCACATTTTTTTCTTTTAGTTTAATGTCTGACGGGGTATTTGTCTGAAAAGTAGTTGTTTCAATGGATGTTATACGTATATAAGTCAATTAATTAATTAATTATTATTAATTGATTAAATTAATTATTTTCAAATTCTTTTTATTTGATTTAATTTAAATTAAACACTGATGTTTGTATAACTTGATATTCAAGTTATATAAACAATGTAAATTATTGTTTTATTTAATCTTAAACAATGTTAATTAACGAAATAGAAGCCTCCTCATGTATCGATAATTTTATTTTGTTAATTTTTTAATCAACTAATCGATAATGAGTGATTCAATTTTTGTATGATTTTCTTCAACCAGCCACCATTAAAATCAAAAAAAAAAACATAAAATAAGTTTCATGCCAAAACAATCAAAATTAATAAATTAAATAAAACATAGCAGTACAGCCGCTTTTATTTTCACAGTTTTTTTATTGAAGAAACACTGTTACAATTGTTTCGTCAACACAATGGGATCATCAAGTAAATAGTTAATACTACCGAAACAACTGTAGCAGTCTTTCTGCAATAAAAAAAATTGGAAACTAAAAACTGTTATGTTTTATCTAATTTATGCATATTCACAAATTCACAAATTACATAAAACAAGTTTCATCAAGTGACAGCCTCTATTATTGTTTTTTTTTTTATCTCATTTAATATTTACTTATTTTATCCACAAAAAGAAACTATTTAAAAAAAACGCTTAATAAATGAATTAAATAAAACCATTTTGAAAATAATGAATTAATAAAAATTAAATAGAAAATAATTGTTTAATTTTTATTGATTCATTTTTTTAACTTTATTTGTTTGAAATAACTGTAACCAAGTAAAACATAATAAAAAAATCAACGACCGAAAGACGAAGATGGTGTATTAGACAGTAACTTCTGGCTGAAAGACCGATGGTTAATAGCCCTTCTAGTATTAATAAAATAAAAAAATATATTGTATATACAAACATCTTTATTCAGACAGCAGAATTACAATTCTTTACACATATTTATATTTACAATACATATTGATGGGTTAGTAGTCTGTCATGGACTATCGACCGGAGGTCTTTCTGCCCTAAATATATTGTATTTTACCCATTAGGTGTATAAATATCTCAGTAAAGGTGATTGTATATGAATAAAATTATTTTTTATTATTGTCGGTGGGTAAAACTTTAGTAAATTGCCAAAGCGAAAAATGAAATTATGTATTGTTAAAATTAATTTATCTTATACTCCGAACATGGTTTAATCCTAAGGTAGATCGAATTTACTTGTTAATTTTTTAGGCTTCTATTTTGTTATACATAATTCAATTTTAATAAATGAAACACATTTTACTTTGTTTGCATAACTTGGATACAAATTTTATTTATTAAAATAGAACGAATTCATTCAATTTAGTGAACGATTATAAAAACTTGTCTTCAATTTAAAAATTATAACAATTTTTAAAACATGACTGTTATAAGCCAAATGCACATTTTAAGTGTTATGTAAATAATTCACAAGGAAACTGCTTTAATAGTTAATTTATTACTACTTACTAATCCAAATCCACGGCGCGGATATTAATTAATCCAGGAATAATTAATTTATATGAATATTTATTTTAACGATTACCATTTAAGTTAATTATTTGCAATAGCAAATGAAAGTGTTGATTTTCACAAATTTGTAACGTGAACCTTTTTATTGCATTTATTAATGATTTAAAATAATTACAATTTCAAATGTTAATGTATGCAACCCAATTTCCACGCAATGACAAAATATTTCAGATTTCAAATACACTCTATTCAAGATTAGACATTTTTCAACAAAGTATCATCATCAGACCGTTTTATAAATAGTCACTAAATAAATTTCAGTTATACAAACAAAGTTAAAAGTGTTTTAATTAATCAATTAAATAATTGTTTTAAAAAAGTTATTAAATGAGTTTGTTTAGATAACTGGTGATTGTAATTTCAGTCTATCGGACCAGACCAGTGTATTCCGTATACCTTGATGAAGGTGACTGAACGAATATTCTACTGTGCTTATAATCATCAACATAAAACACAAATTGTAAAAATAGAGTCCATATTACAATTGTTGACGGTGCCAAGTAGAAATTAGGTAACAGATGGAATATATAAATCAATAGTCATACTTTTGGCAGAGATGCAATTTGTTCTTTATAAAATACAAGTACTTTATATTTTTTAATAATGAGTATTATTACACGATTCTAGTGTAAGTTAATCAAGAAAAATAAAGATTTGCTTGTGATATTTACCGCTGTATTATTATAAAGGTATTTAATCCATTTTATACTCAGTGAAATATTCGTGAATTAAAAACACTTTCTAATCTAATCATTTTCATTAATGATTTATGTGAAGATGGATGCTAGTTAAATAGAATGTAATGAAAACAAATGTACTCCTTATTTATCACGGATATAATTTTACTCACCTTGGATGTTCATTACCCTCTATAGTTAAAATTTACTCACGAGTAAAGTTTTGATTAATATTTAAGTCTAAACATTAATCAAATCTATACGCGTGAGTAAATTAGGGTCATTTGAGATGCTGCAAGGAAACATAGATAAAGTAGTGTTAAAATGTTTGAAACATTATGATCATTAGCTGGCGTTTAATTGCAGTGATTACGACGCCCGTTTTAAGACTTAACACCCACAGAAGTCATAAGGTGCAACGTTTTATGTTACGATATTCTGTTACGAACGTGCATGGTTCTTTTGGTTATTATGGAGGCAATTAAGGCTGTGCTCTGGACGTTGAATTTGTAAATTTGCTGAAAGGAAGAGTGTAAGAGCATATGCAGAGATGTGTATTTAAAATTATATGTGGATTAAAGAAATATACATTTACATATAATTTAAATCAATTAATAAATTTCAATTATTATTATAGGAAACCTGTTTTATATTCAAAATAAATCGTAATATTCAAACATTCCGTACAAAAAAAAAAACGTGAACCGTGACAGAAATTCTGTTGGCCGGTGGTCGATTGTCGGTGTATTTTATATTATTATTATTTTATGTTCTCTGTAACACATATACTATATACTAAACAATAAAGGTCATTTATTTCTGTATATATATATATATATAGAGCTTTTTTATCAGTATACATTTCCCCTATGTATACCTGCAAAAAACGCGAGTCAAATGCATTGAACCGATTAATGTGTGTATGCTTAGTTGACTATTTGGCATATGTGTGTTCCGTTGCGTGTTATAGGCAACTAAACATACATACATTAATGCATTTGACTCACGTATTTTGCAGGTATACATAGGGGAAATGTATAATGATAAAAAATGCTCTCTGTATACTCAAAATAATTAGAAAATATAATATTTAAACACTTTTGCTTAATAAATGCTGATTTTTTAAGTCTTTTGTTTTTGAAAATTAAAGAGGAGATATGTTGGTGGATTGATGTCCTATAGAATGAAATTGGTGCCAAATTTGGTCACAATGGCTTGAATAGTCTGCTCGGTGGGTCGATTATAGCGACCATAAAATGAATGTAATTTGCGAAACACATTTTAAACAGAGTACGAATTTTGAGAATAAAATTCAATGATTTGCAAGCGTTGTTCGTTTGTAAGACTATTAATTGTAAAATGACAACATAAAGTTAGCATGTATGACTTTGACACATGTCACGAATTATTCGTCAATTTTCAAAAATTTATCACAGAAAAAACAAAGAGCAAAAAAATCACTAACTATATAAATGAACTAACAAAGTAAAAGTGTTTTATTATTGTGAATTACGATGTATAACAGAAGCCTTAACAATTAACAAATTAAAACATACAAAATATGGGTCAGAAAGATTAATTACGGTCAATAGACAATTTTCTGTGTTCAATTAATGATATTTTTATTACAAATATTGTTTTTTGTTGTTTATTACCATAATAATGTACTTGATTAAACTTACCTAATGAAAGATAATCGATTATGAAAAGTTGATGTATATTTATTGTTAATTATATGTATATTCCGCACAAAATATTCCACACAATTCGCTAAACGAAGCATAATAGTTGATAATAACTTTAAAATGTCTGTATATTTGAAAAAGATGTTAAAAATACAATAATGCGTCATATTTCTTTATAAACGAAATCATTGATTTCAACTCGAAGCATTAACATTTAATTATCAATTCCTTGTTGTGATATTTCATCCTAACTTCTTGAAATTTTAATTTAGTAAAAGTATATATGGGAAAAAAGTTACTATACTGAACTACTCAGATATAAGACTTGGAATTGATTTTAAAGTTATAAAGATACTTAAAAATGTATAGGTAAAGTGCTTCTCGGTTACAGGTTAGTTTTATTAGGGGGACCGGAAAGTAATGTCGTTTTCTTACATTAAATTTAAACAACAACATTTTTATCGATATTTTAATTTAATCAACAATATAATCACTCTAATTTTTTACGACCTTTTGCCATCTACTGTGCAAATTTTCAATCCCGGATAACCATGTTTCTCATAAGAATATCTGAAGATGACATTTTTTCTTCAGAATTTTTTTTTTTTTTTTTCACCTAAAAATGCTGTAGCTATCGAAACAAGTGGAAATCAGATGGTGCAATATCAGGTGAGTAGTATGGTTGGTGCAGCAATACTTCCCAACCTAGTTCATTAATGTTTTCTAGGGTTCGTCTTGCGCAGTGCGGTCTTGCATTATCGTATTGCAACACCTTTTCTGTTAACAAGAGCTAGGTACTTTTAAATTAAAGATTAATGTATTCTATCCAATTGTTCACAATAAAGGTCTGCATTAACAGTTTGACCAGGTTTTAGCACTTCAAAATGAACAACCTACGAGTATTCCACCAAACACACAACCTGGTTTTGCTGTAGCTGGCGGCGCATCATTTGAAGACAACCACTGCCTTTTGGGTTATCGTAAAGGAACTATTAAAAAACGCTTCTATGTTATATCGTTGAAGCAATAACTTCCAAGTATTGGAACCAATAGATTTGATTTCCTCGGGTAGATTGTGCGAGACTCAAACATCTGGTGTGCTTATTTTCTCAATTCTCTTCAAATGTTCCTGAATGGTTGACCAAGGTGCGTTAACATTGTTCGAAAATTCTTCAATGGTATGACATGGATTTCTTTTACTTCCGCCCTTAAAATATCATTATCCAGAGTTGTTGGTCTTCTTGATCGATGTGAGTCAGAAAGATTGAAATCACTGGATTTTAATTTGGAAAACCATTTTTGTCATTTACGAACAACTAAAGCATTTGGATAAACATTGCAAATACTTTTAGTAGCAACCGTTGTAGTACTACCCTTATTAAATTCAAAAAGCATTCAATGCCGGATATGTATGTCTAATTTTTTACAATGAGCGCCGCCATAAAATTTTCAAGCTATGTAAACACCTACATTTTTAATATATTTGTTGTTTCATTAATTTTTATTTAAACTAACAATTCAGATCTTCTATGCATTTGTGAAGTAATCTAGTGGGTTTTTATCAAGGTAAGAAGTATAATCTAATATTATAAACAAAATTCTAAGAATGATATTGATATTATCTGTGGTGACTGCCTTAAGGTGTGTGCTCCGTTTCCTTGTAATGCAAATTTAGATTTAGCCTTTCCATCAACCAGAATGAACAGCACGGAGTACATTGGAATTTTGGAAACTACCATTTTACGAACCTGAATTAATATTTCGGCAAGATAGCGACTCAGTACATTCAAAAAGGCAAAGAAAAGCATGCTTTGCTGAACATGATATTACTGTTTTGGACTGGCCAGCATGTTTACTGAACATTCTGTTCTTGGAGTACTTAAGAAATATATATACCTAGGAAAACATTTAGGGATAAAATCCAGGGGGGCGGTCGCCCCGCCTTGCTCTAATGTAGCGGTGCCCACGTTTTTGATTGACCATTTCACCAAACAATGTAAAAAAGCTTTAAAATTTAATAACTTACAAGAAAACAAGTCATTCTAACTTCAAATGTCTTTGACAGTACTTTGAATTGCCCAATGAGCTGCTAGGCGACAACAAAACCAACCAATACTTTCAAAGCCAAAATATATAACATGCCCCATGAAATATAACCAACATCTTGAAAACTCATCCTAGCGCTTTATTTTTCTATTTATAAGCTATCCCCTTTGAAAGACCTATTGTTATCTAACAGAACTACCATTCGTCAACGACGCAACCCTGACTAGTCATTTACAGTGTGCAAATAGCTTTGTCTAAGTAGAGATGCAGGAGCGCCGACGTGGAGGCTTGCTCTCCGTTTTGACATTTCAGACATCCATCAGCCTGCTCTATCTTTATTCTACAATTGTGGAATTAAAAAATAAGATTTACACTTACCTTGCAATATGCGCAGAAAACAACAATCATAATTATTGGAAAGGCAACGTAAGCGCCATCTATTGCCTAATTTCACGTGGTATTATCAATATTTTATCGTCTACCTCGATTTAGAATCATTGTTTCATCCACTAAAGGAAAGCGCACTTCACAACACAAGATCCGTTCAACCGCCTTCATCAAGGCATTACACATAGCAGGTACTGGTTGACGAAGTCCGAAAGGCCGAAATGGCTATCACCAGTTATCGATACGATAGATGAATTGTAGTTAAACATTTTATTAATAGAAAACTACAAATTTGACAAAAAATAACGCACGGCAGTTTGTCTACTGCTTGGAACATATAACAAAGTCGTTTAGTATACAGCTAGGCGATTTGTCTCACTGTTACGGGCAAAATCGCCCAGCTGTACACTCAACGATTTTGCTGCCGATAGTCTTTCTGGATTCACCAATCAAAAATGCAAAGAAAGCCCTCCACTTCCTCGCGAGTGAGTTACTTTTGAAATTCGAATGGGGAGGTTCCTTGTTAAAATTTTGGCAATCGCTCCATAAAAAATCAAAAAGTTATAAAATTTAGAGGTTTAGGGAATTCGGGGAAACGAAATTGGTGGTTCGTGTAATGCCTGCCTTGCTGTATGTTGCAAGCAATGGACGAATTGAGTATATGCTAGTGCAATTATTTTTTCCTCTTTCTGGTTATAATTTAGAAAAGTCATTCTACACATTTAGAAGAAAGAGGTTCGGTTCATTTTTTTTAATATACAGGTCAGAATATCGCCTTGGAGCGCCTGCTCGTCTCGAACACTGCTCTAATGCAAACAAGTTAAATTGTAACAATTATTTTGGTTGTAGTCATAATGATAAATATTTATGTTTTTATTAAAAAAATAAAGACGTGGTCATTAATTAAAATTATTTGATTTGAATGGAAATAAAATTACAAATTAGATAAAGAAATTGTGGACGGAAGATGCTTCCATCACTAGGCGAATGAATTCTATCGTTTGGTCTCCTACTAGATTCCGAGATTTCGAATTCCCCACTCCCACATTCCGGCCTGTATATTTAATAGGCACTGATTGGACTTGTAAATAAATTCGCTTCGTATAGTTTGACTTATTTTTACTAAACCAATTGAAATTAAAGTAAAAATAAACAAAGTAAATTTAATTTACAAGTATAATGTTGGAATTCTCTAGTAGCAGAGAGATCAGCCTTAAGAGTATCGAACATCCCTTAAACCCTCTTTATAATCCCTCAAACACTCTCCTCTATCAAAAATACCCTGCAATTGTAAAAAAATTACCTTTCCGGAGAAAGTCAAAATCCTAAATCTCTAATGCATCCTTCAAAACCCTAATATAAACCCTAATTCAAATTCCCAAACATGACAGTTCATGAATTCATCTCTTCATTTCACAATGACATAGTGATCATGACGTTTAATTGACAGTACATAAACAAGGATACATATCGATGAACAAAACTAAAATAAATGAATTTAAAAAAAAACTAAAAAACCAGGCGGAACGATTAGTAATATTATGTAATGATCGTTATGTAAATTTATATGTTCTATAAATAAAGATTATTTATATTCTGAAATTGTAATAAGCTTAAAAAATCTTCTAGTTGTAATAAACTTGAATCTAGAAGATATGACAATATTTTGTCTGTCAATTTTTATCCTCTTATTATTGGTTGCAAAACTTTGGAATACTAATAATACTACTTTGTTACTTACTGTAACAAATGGATAATTCAAACAACTTTAAAAACTACTAATTTGCGTTTTTTTTTTTCATAGTAGTAATAAAATTATTTGACTAATCAAAAGACGTATAAGCTTGGCTTAAATATATTTTCTCTCAAAACATCAAATAAAAAAGTTAAATTAATTTTTATTATGGGTTACTTTCTTCACTCTATAATAATTGTATCAAATTTTTGTAAAATACTATAAGAATACATTTAAAATGTACGTATATATAATTTTCGGATTTTTACAAGTTTATTAGTTGACCAATTTGTAGTTGAAACCTTTCTAACGAAAAATGCTGTTGTTACAGAAATACAATAATCAGGAGCAAAATGAACATGATAATTTACAATCATCATATATTCCAAAGAAGCAGATGATTAGTAGAATCTTCACGTCCGGCTACTTCTGATAAATTGGAACTTCGAAAATCTTCGTAGCCATCTCCTCCGGATATGATTAGGTTTTTGGGGTTTGATCTTTGATCACCCATTCCTTTAAATGAGTGTCTTTGGGGAGATTCCTTGTTGAGTGGGTTTAACCATTCGGCAGCTGTTAAAAAGCGGACGTGACCAGTGTGCCCGTAAGGGACTCCCATGACGGCAGGGATGTTGCCTAATTTTGTCGTTGTTGGATTGATATGAGGTAATGGCATTGTTAGGATGACACCGGCTGAGGTGCCTATCCATAGGAAGTCCTTACAAGCTAATAGAGCAGTCACTCTTAAACAAGCTGCTTTATGTTGTCGAATAATATCATCACAACCTAAAATTAGATTAAAGTATAATAAAAGTTTGTTATGATTAATAAATTATGATTACTCGTTAACATTTTCGTAACAGCAGGTGCCACGTTAACTTCGCATAGAAATTCCATCGATATCGCATGGAAGCACTTAATAATTGCCGAATTCTGCAATGATAACCAAACTCCAGAGCCAGATATCACCAAACTAGTAATCGGCTTATTTGTGTCGGTATTTACTTCAAAACAATTCTCTATCGTCAAGGTATCAGTATTCATAACTTTAACCGTGTTTCCACAGGAGCACCACATACTCCCTCCATTCGGCAACATCTTCAAAACCGGCGTAATCGCCGATCCAATGGTTATAGTAAACGGCGAACTCGTATTCCAAGCCCCACCTGCAACCACACCACATCAACCGAAAGCCCAAATAAATTCAAATCTACTTACTGCTATCTCTATCATACACTACAACATCACCATTAGCGAGCGATACAAAAACTCTATTATCTAAATATCTGAAATAATTCCAATTTTCTAAAATGTATTGAGACTAACGCCATTTATGTTGAAACTCACATAATACACAAGATCGACGATCCATGCTGCAGTTTTATTTTATTCTTTTTTATTCGTATATTGTCGTTTGAGTTATACACATGGATGCATCCGTCCTCCGTTCCCACCCACATGGTTGATTGAAGGTTATCCGATTCATCTGAATCAATGCTGGCCGTTTCTGCCGATTTGATGACGCTTGATGCTCTTTTCGTTGATTCCACTTCTTCTTGGTCGCTGCGGTCATCTTCTTCGCTTGAGGAACTGCTATCGAATTGTATTGACGAATGTTCCTCTTTACTATCCACAGGTTTTGTTTCCCTATAACTGAACATTAAAATTGAATATTAATTGATAGTCTTTAAACTGCTAAATTTTTGTAATCTATATCAATCTATAATAAATGCCTAAAATGTCGCATAGACTTTACTATACCGAGTAATCAACCACAACAATCCTGGGCTGGAACAAAATAGTTCCTACATTAGTACATTTTATGTTTGATAGCTTTCAAACATGATTCAGTAATTTATTATTTTCGCCGAACTTTTAGATTTTTTGTCAGTTTTATAATGTCATTTAAACCATATATACAACTATCTTTATTCAAACAATTACATTTATTTTTACAAACATTAACATTAAGTATCCCGGGATATCGACCAGAGGTCTTTCTGCCCTCATTAAAACCATACCTAATCATCTTTATTGTGATATTTACAGTTACATTAAGTTTACAAAGCATGACATTTTTATTGACTTACAAGATGGTTATCGACCAGTGGTCTTTCAGCTAGCAGTCCTTATACTTTGTTTCTGATATCCGAGACAAAGGACAAGGGCTGCCATCATTTATCTGTAATGAATTCATAAATGGTAGATTAAGGATGTTTGAATTTTGAAGGGATGTTGGGATTTCTGGTAATGCAGAGAAGGTTTAAAAGTTCTCGGGCGAGCAGTTTTGTAGCAAATTTCTGGAATGGATGGGTAATTCGTTGGGATAAGGAGATAACATCGTTTTTTTTTATGCAAAGGAGTATATTGGATGAGTTATGTAGTTGGATGATTTGATGTCGGATTTTTGTGAGGATTCTTAGAGCTGACCGTTCCGCTGACGCTATATTATTTAGGGTGAGGATTGTGTAAAGGGATTGCACCGTAATCTAGTAGGGGATGACAACTAATTTTGTAGATATGAATTGCTATTTTATTGGTGCTAAAACCGGATATGGAAGAAATCATACTACGCACTCGTATAGTCATATCACCTTAAATTCTATATTGTCATATCAGGATAATTGACATTGATCTCTCAATATATTAGAGAACAGTCGACATATAAATAATGGGTCGAAGTAAGAATTTATTTTCGAATACATTAGCATGGCAGCAACAATTATTAGCATTGCTATGAGTAATATTTTGTCTTTTTTCTAATTCAAAAATATATTTTTCTGTATTAAGTTGTACTTCACAAAAAAGCTGTACAATCGATCTAACCAAAGAACAACGCTAATATTTTTATGGTGACTATCCATATGAACATTTCGAGCCCTCTCGGAAATACAATTTATTGATTTTTACATACGCTTCGAGAGCGTTTTTTAATAATGGCACTGGTTTATGACTTCGTTGCAGTTTGTTTTTCTCCAATTATAGCGCGAATGACCTTTGCCGTCGAAACGCCCTACAACCCTCATATCTCTCTCTTCAATTATACATACATAATATCGCAACTCAATAGAACACATCACTCAATAAGTCCCTGGTCTAACAGATATATGACAACATTGTTGATAGACCCAAAACTCAAAAATCGGCTGGTTAGATTATGGCATCCGTGTTTTAGAACGCGCATAGAATTTTGTTCATCGACTATCTTGAGAGGGGCAAAATTATTAATAATGAACTTACACGAATGGAAATCCGAAGTGGTTCGGGTAAAAAAGATACAATAATGGAAGCAATCAACCTTGATTGGGTAACAAACAAAATGAGAATATCTTTCGGGATAGAGGTAAAAATATTACATGGCATTATTGGATCGATTGAGTACAGAAATCAAGAAAAACAAAATGGCTCCACGTGCAATAGAAACACGTTCTGTTTCACCAGGACAATGCCCCTAAATGCTTTTTATCTGCCGAAAATCAACAAGATGGCGATTATTCATTAGAACTACAATTTTGTCAATGGATTTGAAAATAGAAGATTGCGCAAATGCATTGTATTTACTGATGAAGCTCAATTTACTTGAGATGGAATTAACAATTGCCATAATAATCATCGACAAAAAAAAACATAAATTATTTCCATTTCCCCCCGAATCACCCTGTATAACCCATACAAATAAGAGATAAATAAAATATTTTCACATAGCTACAAAACTTAAAATAAATGTTCTTCATCTCTGCTATATTAGCTACTACTTCCTGGCCTTTGTTTCACAATTGCTTTGAGTTTCTCAATCCCATATACACTCGCACACATACTCTCCATTCTATCTTTACTACTTATCTCAATCTCTCCCTGCAATCCCACTCCCACAAAACACACATTTCATATACTCATCCTCCATCCATAGGAAGGAAGGTTCCTCTTTCCTTATTCCCACACCTGAACCGTACAAGTAGCCGTGCTTCCTCTTTGGGCAATCTCGCAATATAGCACGGAGGTCTATCAAACACTTGAATTTTTTTGTACTTAGGTCTAAAGCTGCGATTGCCTATTCTTATTTGTTGAAACTGCAATTCAACAACTTTCGCCCTCACCGCATACTCTAGCTCAAGCCTTCCCCAAACGCTATTTTCCACCAATTGGCGACTAACTCTTTGCAGACATGTAAAAGATGCTTTAAGGAAAAATGGTTCGAATAAAATGCAATTGCCGAAACTGAAGCATATTTTGAGAGAAAAGAATTTATAAAAACTTCATGTTTGATAACGACGAGCTAAATTTGTCGCATGAAATAAATAAGTGTTATACAAACAAAATAATAAGTGTTTTATTGTAAAAAAATGTTTTTGTTAGTTAGACCAGAGCCTTATTGAGTTATGTGTTATTTTATCCTTTTCAAACAAAAACAGGCGTATCTTAAAATAAAATACCGGTTTCACTTCCTAATTAGGCAATGAGGAATAAAAAAACATTATATCTTACCTATAACTACTTAAACCAGGTACTGATGCAACACACAATATCCTTGCGTTGCAAACGCCATTGCATGAGGTAACAGTTGGCTCGGGTTCGATGGTGAGCACACATACTTGTCCAACATAACCATCACTGTTACATACCCACACACCTCTTCCATTATCACCAATTGTAGGAGCAGCACACGTGAACTGTAGACCAGCTCTCGTTTTCCGAATGGGAACAGCAGCTACTAATTCCGGAGATGGCCTTCGATCACCCGACATTGCTAAAACTAAAAATTAGTAAAATGTTCATAAAGACAACGCAGTATTACGATGTTACCTAATTTGTGTTTTGCTTCGTTGAATGATTCTTCCCAAGATGCGCGCTTTTCGGGTTTGGAAAATACTATTGAAACATTTTCTAAGCCAGTCCTAAAATTATCATTGGGAAATACATATTTTAAACTTATATTACATTACATAATACTTTAACAATTTTCGTTATTTTCTGTTCGAATGAAAATAATCGATTTTTTGGATTATACAAATTTGTCCATGTACGACAATTCTAATACTATTCGTATCATGAAAATTCGAAAACGTATTAATATAATATTTGGTGGTGAAGGCGGTTACTTTGAGATACATTTTAATTATTTAAATTAATAACGTTTCTGTATTTAGTTTTTAAATTTTGCGGTGACTAGTTGCGACTCATATAATGGCTCGCTGATGAGTCGAAACTAGTCAATAGTAATTTTATAACATTAAATAGGTATAAAAAAACATATAAATGCAATCATGATTTTACAAACAATGCTAAATCACTGTTCCATTTCTGGTTAAAAAAATATGTCGTCGAACAAACGATTAGCATTTTTGCTCAAATGGAAAAGAGGAGCTTTTCGAAGGACTTAAGTTTTTTTACTAATTATAACTTAATGGCCGAAAAAGTGAATACAAAAAAGTACTTAGTTGTATTAATTTAAATATTCGAATCATCATGATTCGAATCAGCATTCGAATGATAACGATTCCAATACGAATTCGAATGATAAAGATTCGAATCCTGCCTATAAAAAAGTTCAGGTAGGCCTGGATTTATCCAAATAAAAATTTTGTTTGTAGGTTTTACCACTTTAGTGAGTTTAAAACTATCTAAAAATTTACTATCATAAATTATGTATAATTTGATCTCCAATTATGTTCGGAATATGATGAATCGCCATGATTCGAATAATCATTGAGTGAAGAATATTCGAATCAACATTTGTATCAAAACGATTCGAATGATCATTCGAATCATGACAATTCGAATTAACATTCGAATAATAATGACTCAAATTAACATTCGAATAATAATGATTCAAATGAGCATTCGAATCATGGCGATTCAAATCATGAGAATTCCAATCATGGCGATTCGAATCAACATTCGAATCATGGCGATTCGAATTAACATTCAAATTATGGCGATTCGAAAAATAATCGATTTAAATCATTCCAATGAAAATTATTGATTATCTAAATTATCGTTTTTGCCCATCACTATTAATGACTATAAAATATTTCCAGTTAAACACAATCGAATTTCAACAGCATTCAACCAGAAATTATAATGCTATACTGTTATTTTAAATACATGCTTATATTAAGAATTACAGACTTCAAATCAAATTCATCACAATAAATTTAACGTTATCAATAAGTACTTTTAAATCTTACATCTATTAAAGCTTTAGCTGTGTAAAGGCTATTCGGAAAATAAAGACAATTTGAATTTGTAGCCATTTTATCATATGACATCCCATTAGTAGCCTAATATATTTTTTGTAGTGAACATTGTATATCCTCCTCAGATCAACCCATAGTTTTTTGAAAATAATTATAGAGCTAAACGACGACCGTTACAAAAACATGTGTTCTAAGTGCTTCTTCACAGTTGCGGATGAAAATGACAATTTTTAGTTCCAAACAAGATGATGCGAATCATAATAATTGGAAAGACAGCCCAAGGCTATAGATGGTATAGCCTTCATCAAGGCATTGCACATGAAAAACACTGGTCTGGCGAGGTCTTAAAGACTGAAATGGCCACCAGTTATCCAAACGCTCAATGAGTAGTGGTTGAATATTTTATTATGATGATGCGAAGAAGATGTTTGCTTTGCTGAATAAAAAGACTACCCAAAAATAAAATATCTATGTTTGGTATCAGGAATGGCCTGCCAGATCGTGTGATCTTACGCCTTGTAACTTTTGTTTTTTGGGGATTAGTGAAATCAAAAGTGTACGTGAAGAAACTGCAAACAATACACCAACTGAAGGATGAAATTGAAAAGGTTATTAACATTATCTCACCAAATATTTATGAATGCATTGGGAACTTCATTCGTTTCCACGCGGTCTTGGATAGTCATATGGAGGATATAATTTTTCATACATAAATGGATGACATTACTTAATGTGTTCAAAAATACATTTTCAATTAATTTTGTATATTCTATACTACTTTAATATTCGTTCCTAATTTCCAAACACCCTTTTGGTGTACACTTTTAATCTAGATTACACCTACACAATTAAATAAAAACACAATAGTATTTTAGTTGCACGGTTTTTTTTTTTATTTTTATTGTAGAAACACTGCTACAGTATTTGTTGGCGAAACAATTATAGCAATGTTTCTACAGTAAAAAAAAAACAGTGAAACTAAAATACTATTATGTTTTTATTTAATTATAAATATGCAGTTTCATCATGTGGCAGCCTCAACCATTGAATTTTTAGATTACACCTAGTCCAACATGGCTAAAGTTTGTTTTAACATTACTTATTGATAATGAAATTTTATAAAACTCCATTTTATATTTGTGCAAAAATAATAGTAGTTTCGAAGCCCTGTCGTCATTTTATATTTAGGAGATGACATTTTAAATTCATAGAGTATTTTTCCTAAAGAGGGAATAATTTATTAATTATTTTCAAATTCTTTTTATTTAATTTAATGTTATATTTATTGTAAAAAAATATTTAAAGTAACCATATTTTTCTATAGACTAGGTTACTAAAGCTAAAAGTAAATTATGACTTACGAAGTGTTTAGCGTTAAATCTAAACATGAAAGCTGCGAATCACTTGTCTGTTGCTCTGATAACGTTTTATTCATATTGCTCAGCATATCCTTAACAACATCATCTAACGCTGAATGACTGCAATGCAACGACCAAGCTAACTCACTAATCTGATTCAAAACCGCTATATCCTCTGTCAAGTTCTCAATTTCCATCATCATCTGCCTCAAGCTCTCATCCTTCGCGCGTACTATTTCCAAATCATCTAAAGCCACCTTCATGAGCAGTTTATACTTATTCGCTTCCAAAGTACTAGTAACACCACTAGGACCAGTAGTCGGCCTTCTTATCGTGCCACTCCTTCTTTTTATACTGGTCACCAGGAGTAAGTCGGAGAACAAAAACAGAGCTCGTTCTTTCCTAGTGCTTCCTCCAGCTGACATTGACACCAAGTCATGCCGTAAGTACTGTCTGTCCGCTGAAACTAAATCTAGTAGGCCTTCTATTAAATTTTCCAGTTCTCGTAGTTGTTCCAATTCAAGGGCTTCCCTTTCCGTGTAGTTTATTTTGAGTAGTTGATCGTGTATTTCACGTTGTGCTTCGAGTAGGAGGTTGTGATCGGGATGGCTCGGATCTGTGTGTTTGATGAGTCTTTGGAGCAGCAGTTCGTATTTTGGGAATTTCTGAATTGGTTTTATTAGTAGGGAGTCTAAAGCCAGTTTTCCTTTATGTTCCCTGGCCATGGCCTAAAAAATAAATATTAACTCAGAGGAATAAAAATTAATTAATAAAATTATATATAAATGTACCATATGATCGAGAACTTTCCTTCTATAGAGTGCTTTGATGTTTTTCTTTATTTTATATTTCATTGGCACTAGTGAATACAAACGAATAAAACGTCACATGTGTCATTATTTATCAAATCAAATTCTTCATTTAACATAACGTATTGTAGAAATTGTACAACATTGAGGTATAACTTACATTAATTAAATATAAAGTGGAAAAGAAACATCTCTGATCGGATGTGAACCCACGTCCCTCGATTTCCGGCACTCGGTTACCAATTACACCACAGAAATCTATGATATCAAATCTCCATTTAATATAGCGCGTGGTTACTTTTATTGCCAACATAATTTTTTAATACAAAAATTCGTAGCACTGTAGAGGAGAAAAGTTCTCAATGTGGTACAAGATACATTGCTAATATTTCATACTTGTAAATGACAGGAATTCTATTGAAATTTGAGTCGTTGCATGGATTAAGAATATTTACTAATTACTTTATGGTCGTGGTAAAAATAAATATGTAGTGATAAAAGGATAGTAAATATACTTCATTGATTCTAATTAAAACTATTACAATTCAAAAACAAACAAAAATTTAAAAACAAATATTATAACTTACACCAAGAAATCGGGCAAAAGCTGGTTTTGATTGTTGTACATTTTTGTAGATTTCTCTAGCGCGCTTCCAGTTGTTTACATAATTAGTATAGGATTCTATTACCGCAGGATTTGAAAACTGAAACAAATAACATAATAACAACGTTTATTAATATTGCATAAGTTAAAATAATTGAAAAAGAGTCTTTATTCACTTGGTCATTTGGTAAAGAGGAATCAATATGGATTACCACGTAGTAAAGGTCGAAACCATTGTGATGTTAGAAAACAATTAATTAATTATTCTGATTGTTGTTGTTTATACTTTTTAATTAATTATTGAATTAATTATTTTCAAATTATTTTTAATTGGTTTATATAAATTATATCTGCAATATGAAAGCTAACTCACTAATATTTGGTGAGATAATGTTATGAAATCTGTCAGCATTACATGTTTTTTTTTTAGTTGAAAAAATTGTAATCGGTAATTGGGGGTATTCTGTAGGGAAAATGTTGCCTTTAATGTGAACGTTATTTTTTATCATCACATCCTAAGCATATTCTGTAATAGATGAAGTAATTTAATAACGTACACATTAAACTTATTCCCGTAAGTAATAGTCTAGATTAACAATTTATAATTCTCTTTCTCGCATTCCACATGAAATACTTTACATTATATTCAGAAGGAAGAAAAAGGCAAAATGTGTTTCTAATTATATTTAAATATCTTTAAATTTAGAGTCTAAAGTGAAAAAAAAAATTGATAATAATTGAAACCATTTTTAATTTCCACATTAAATATACTAGAATAGACAGAATGACCGATGGTCGATAGCCGTTTTCTAAGGACTACTTTTAATTTAAGGCAAATATTTCGCCGGAATTGGGTTATATAATGGAAAATTGCCATTTTGCAACAAATGATTGTACAATGTAACATTCTTTTATTCTAGCATTATATATATATTTTATGTATAATAAATTGACAATATAATTCTTATACTATATTATCAGCGTATAATATAGTATAAGAAGTTGTTTCAAAGTTTTTGTTTTCAACACTTATATTACGTAAGTTATTGTTAGAGTGACTGACAAGAAAATAATTAATGTTTACTAATTATTTTCAAATTTTTTTTCTATATACATATATCTCTATTTAATACATTTGCAACATTACCAGCTATCGACCAGGGGTATTTTTGCCCCTTTTTTCTAATAAGTTTTGTTCATATAATATATGGATTTTTTAATTGTACATATAACATCTATTTATATATTATTGTACCTTTGTACAAAATAAATAAAATTATATATGCATACATCTTTATTCAAACAATACTCATTTTACAAAATAAACTTTTAATATAAAAAAATAAGGCGGAAAAACTTCTAGCCGATTTCCGAAGACGAAGTCAAACACGATTATATATTTAAGTATATGTATTATAAATATATAATTAATACATGATGGCGTTGTGCTCTAATCGATAGCGATAGCTTACAACTATCGACCGGAGGCTTTTCTGCCTTTCTTTTCTTATTTAATAGAAAAGAGTATTTATTCATTTGGTCGCAGTTATTTAAATAAATACATAAAAAGAATTTGAAAATAATTAATAAATTATTTCCAGCTTTAGCTCTGTGAATTGAATTTAATCAATTGAATTTAGCATCTTTAAATTATGTAAGGATGAGCTGTACTAACGAGAGATAGATCCAGAAAAACGCGTCTGCAGATGGCTTTATATTAAGTAACGTTTTTCGTCTTTATATTAAAATATTCATACCCGACAATAACTTCTGACTAAGACAGTTAGATATCATCATACTTCTTTCATGAGTAGGACATAAGTACGAAAAACCAGGCTGAAAGACCACTGGTCGATAGCCAATTAACAGATATAAATTATACATTTGAGTTTGTTAATGTTTATTACTTATTTTGTATACTTTCTGTATATATCTGTTAATAAAGATTATTATTATTATTATTAAAATATTCTCGAATAAAAAAAAAATGTTAATAATGATATGAAATTAAAACACTTGTTTTTTATATAAAAATAAGTGAGGAATTTATTCAGAATATAAAATAAATATTAATATGCAATAACAAGTGTCCATTATGTAATTCAATGTCTGGCGGGGTATTTGCCCGAGAAGTAGTTGTTTTAATGTACATTTGTTTAGAGTACTTACTTAACGTAAGTCAAAATGTCACAGATCTAAAGGTGGAAATACTTTATTAATTATTTTCAAATTCTTTTAGTATAATTTTCTTGATTAATTAAATTTATCAAATGACCATCAAACTCGAATTAAATATGTGTATAGCATAATCTGAAGATATTTTTAATTATATTAAATTAATAATATTTTTACTACTATAATTTATAATTATAAAAAATAAACTACCTCCCTAACTCTTGTAGTTACTCAGTGTAGTACTTTTTTAACGCCAATATTTACATTAAGTGCTCGATTTTATTATCTACCTACCAAAGATACTGAATAGATTAAAATCCCGTCCATTCTCTTCACTCTACATTTATGATTTTTATATTTGTTTTAATTTTCTACTGTAAATGTTTTAGCTGATTTAATTAATAATTTAATTATCAATTTCATTCCGAATGGCCATGCATATAGATTGTTAGATTATAAGTTGCCAGAGGGTTTAGTAATTTCAATAATTTAAACAAATAAAAATAACTAACGACGGATGTCAATTTATTTATTTGCAATAAAACAACTCAATCAAAAGGATATGAAAGTATATTTATAAGTGAATAATATTTACATTTTAAAATTTTATTACCGCCGGGGAATCTACTGCCAAGGCCTAAAGAATTGGTTACCTGAAAAGAAAATAGTAAATGCATATCATTATTCTTGCATAGTATCTTTGGTAAAGGTACATCTTGGCAACAATGTAAATACACGGGTTAGGTGTTGATAACAATTTAGAATTTCGTGAGTTTCAGTTTTATTTTAGTGTTTGTAGAAATTCATTAAAATTAAGTTTTATCAACAAATACAGTACCACACAGAATATAAAGTCGTAATAAATAGGACTAAGTTTGCAATCAATTGTGATGATTCTCGCAAGAAGCAAATATTTTGTTGATGGTAAATTTCCATTAATTGAGAAATATATTCCCGTATTTAGAAATTCTATTAAAATTACATTCTCAAGAGAATTAAATATTAATCGTAATATATTACTATTATTGTTTTTTTTTTATTTTAAATCAAAATATACTAAAGAGTCTTTTACAAGCTCGAAGTTAAAAAAATGCAGAACTACGTAGACCGAACATTTTTAAATTTTATATTGTTTTAAAAGAGATATTTATAAATATAATTGATTGTTGAAGCCATTATTTTGCGATATAATATGATGCAAGAGAATTAATAAAACACTTCGAGCATCCATATTAATAACAAACATGCATCACAAAGAAATGGTTACAACAATCAATTATATTTATAAATATTTCTTTTGAAACAATATAAAACTTACAAATTCTTGGTGTAAGTAGTTCTACATTTTTTAACTTAGAGTTTGTAAAAAAAACTCTTTAGTAATTTTGGAAGATAATTAAAAAACAATAATAGTAATACACTACGATTAATATTTCTCATATTTAATTATCTTGAGAATGTAATTTTAGTAGAATTTCCAATTACAGGAATATATTTATCAATTAATAACATACAAGTGTGTTATTATTTTTCTACCTTCATATTGGTATTTATAAAATTAAGTCTAGAAATATTTAGCGATTTTTCTTTATATATTTTGTTTTGCAATCCAAACTGTGTAATAACTAATAGAAAAGAGTATTTATTCACTTGGTCTCAGTTATTTAAATAAAAATGATTTGAAAATAATTACGTAACGTAAGTTAAATTGTCACTGAGCTAAATGTGGAAATAATTTATTAATTATTTTCAAATAATTTTTATTTAATTTAAATAATAACTTTTTTCCAGTTAATTTCTAATATTAACGGCGTTATTAATCGGTTGAAGTAATATAATAAATAAATGATTTGCATTTTATTACTCCATTTATTTCTACGGTGAATGGAAATTTAGAGTATCATGTACTTATTATAAATAACGATAACAATTCGCTTTACCATGTACTCATTATCAATTACGATAACAATTCACTATTGAGAATGAGCACAATGTATAGCAAATTGTTATCGCTATTTAAAATAAGTACATGGTACTTGAATTGTACATCCAGCGTAAAAATGAATAGGATTAGAATGGAATCGTTTATCAGTATCAATTACGATAACTATTCGCTATTGAGCACGGGGTATAGCGAATTGTTACAACTATTGATAGTGAGTACATGGTGCTCGAAATAATATTGAGCATTCTATGCTCGATAGCCATTTAACAATTAATTAATTTTTGTGTGATTTACTTAATCAATTATTGTGATATTCTTGTAAAGTTAATTGTTAATAAAGATTGTTACATATATATTGAGCATATAAATAAATAGTGGAGTAAAAACTGAATTGTTTATACAATACTAAACTCTATAAATCTAGTAAACTCAGTTTTACCGTTTAAGTATGATAAAGGGTAGTTAAAAATAGTTATAGAAACCCGATGTCATGTGCTATATCATAAGGTTCCTAGTATATTTCTAAACCAAAAGTACAAACGATTTTTATCAAATATGACCAATTTTCATATATTAATTGCAACTTAATTAGCTTCGAAAACGTTTAATCATTAATTAGTTTCGAAAAAAAATATTAAATCTCACCGACGAATAATATGGTTTTCAACCACAACTCGCGTAACAATTTTTTAATGGGCACATTTTGCATAACAAATTTTACATTTTCGAGTAAATATTTGAACTGTAGTATATTGATAAATATTTTGTAAAAAAATGTAATTTATTTGTGGCTTGTGCATGCGCATAAATAATATAATTTTCAGACTCACCATGTCGATTAAAACATCACCAACTTTCTGTCTCGAGTCCCATTGCTCCAAACGCTTTTTTAATTCTTCTAAAAATGTTTGATGATATGTTAAAAGTGAAGGTATCTGAAATTAAAATGCATATATAAATATTTGGTTAGTTTGTAATAATCCATTTAAGCTTCTTACATTACTCCTAGTTATACATCTATTGGAATAAATTAAATAAAAATAATTTGAAAATAATTAATTAATAAATTATTTTCCCTTTAGCTACTGTGACATTATGACTTATATTACATAAGTACTTTAACAAATGTCCAATAATGCATATTTGCTGTTGCATAGCAATTAGATATTGTATAATGCAACATTTTTTGAATCAAAAATATTTAATGCAAAAAAAATAAATTATTATTTAATATAAGGCTATCTGCAGACATTTGTTTTAGAATTTCATCCCTCATTAGTAGCTAACGGGAAAATAATTAATTAATTCATTATTTTCAATTTCTTTATATTTCTTTCTTAATCTTATTCTCTTTTACCCGTATTGGGTGTCGAGGTTCTTTATATTTAATTTATTTAAATAACTGTGACCAAGTGAATAAATCCTTTTATATTATCATCTATAGGAAGTTAAATATCAAATAAATATCTATCGCATATTCAATTAAAAAAACTCCATGATTTATTATAAAAAAAATAAGTTGGCAAACTTGTTAACAAAGTTGACGGTAATTGTTTCAGTTTCAGGAAGAATTTCCCAACGTTCCAATTATTTATGAAGAAATTAAAAATACCTTATTACGATCAATTAAATCATTTCATGAAACGGGTATTCTCCGTAAACCAAGAAGTGGTAGATCAGTTAAACGTACTCAGGACGTCATTAACACAGCCCAAGAGTTTTTTAGAATATGAACCCACGACTTCTCTGCATCGTTTATCACAGCAAATTAATTTATCGGTAGGAATATGCCTCAAGCTTCTACGAAAAGATTTGCAAGTATACCCTTATCGCATAACATCGATGCAAGAGTTATTACCTGTCGATTACCCCAGACGACTGGAATTTTGTCAGTGGTTTTTACAAAATGTAAACGAGGATGTTTTACAAATTCGTTTTTTCTCCGATGAAGTATGGTTTTACAAGGATGGGTACATTAATTTCCAAACTATGAGAATTTTGTCGGATGAAAATCTTTGTACATGTCGGGTCTTTCCGCCTATTTATTCTAATATTATAAATTTTGTAATTTGAAAATAACAGCTCACGTCTTCGATAGCTTAATTACTAATATAGTTAGGACTTTGAAATTTTGTAAACCTTATTTGGGTCCTAGGAAGTAATTCAAATATTTATGATTATACAGGGGTGTCCATGGTGTATAATTCATATAAACAAAATTTAACGATTAGGATTGTTGTTTAATAAGTATTCACAAGTTCCTATTTTATTTCTTGTTGGTATTACTGAACCGTTTTCAATAAAATTTTAAGGGTATGTAGATAATCATAAAAGGCACCTAAGTAATGAATAAAATGTATATCAAGCAATTAAAAAGACATATAATGATGACGTAACTCTTTTTTGAAACACCCAGTATAATCACCTGATACAGTTATTTAAATAAATTAAATAAAAATGATTTGATAATAATTAATGAATTATTTATAAATTAATTAATTATTTTTAAATTCTTTTTATTTCAAATATTACGAGTTTATCATTTTCTATATCCACAAACATCTTTATTCACAAAGAAATATGTGTTTAATATTTAATTTAATATACAACACATGGACCAATTTAAAACAAATATATATTTGCAAGAGAAATTGCTAGTCTTTATCTAGTTCCTGTCGTTGATTAAACCGTCATGATTGCTAACTGTATATATCTGGTACTTCTAAATTTAATGAATAGTTAATACTGGGAGCATAAATTTTGTAATTATGTTTGGGTATCGAGGTATACATAAGTGTTGGATGATGGGGACAATTTGGGTGTTAGTGGCACATTTTAGGGAGAGGCTTTCTAGTCTTTCTTTAATGGTTGGGAGGTTTTGTACAGAAAGGAATTGGATTTATTATCTGATTTTTGTTAAGACTCTAATGACGGATTTTTCCGCGTCATTTTATATTTTTGTAGAATATATGATATAATAGACTTTGATTAAAACACTTGGTTTGTTTCACTGATCAGTGAAACAAACCAAGTGTTTTAATCAAAGTCTATTAATTAAATATGTTTCACCACGGGTTAAGTGAGAAATTAATTCAAAATATATGATGTATCTATGCTTCGAACAAGCAGTACATTTTCACAAGTAATAACAGATTATACGCTTCAAGAAAACATGTTATTTTTTATTTTAGTATCTAAGCTTTTATATTTACGTAATTGTCTTGTAATTGGAAACTGGTTTACTGTTCGGCAATAAATTTTATTATTATTTGTTCGAAACATTGATGTTGGGTTTTACAAAATAAAAAAATTATAAACTCATAACATTTCAAATGTATAATAAAAATTTAATAATTGTAAAATATGTTAATTAAATTACCTGGAAAAATATTTCATCCACTTGAGCTGGATCCAATAGGCCTGCGTTTTCTGGACTTTTTAAAGGCTCTAAATATTTCTGAAAAAAATCACAATAAAATATTACTATAAAGAATAAATAAAATTAATAAATATATGGTGTACATTTATCGTTAATATTTAATATCAATTTAATTCATACACTATATTTTAATATTTCTATTAACGGTTGGGTAATATGTGAATGCATTGTGTAAATTTCTTTTAAATCTTCGAAGTTTTTACTTATCTTACATATCATTATTAAAATCTAAAAACTTGAAACATTGAATGTACATTTTTAATAACATTATAATTAAAGCTTAAAAAATAGTGAATCCAACAAGTACGATAACAATATTGAAGAATCATAAATAGCCGCGGAGGTTTGTATAACTGATTCAAAGTTAAATAAAGTATTTTCAATACTTGAAGATTTTAAGATTTTAATAATGATGTACCTCGAAATAAAAACTTGGAATATTTAATAGAAAATTTGTATTTAGTGACTATATTTTCGATATTACTGTGTCAACAACAAACTTACAGTGATATTACAACAGCAATTAACAGATATATATATATATATATATACTGACAAGGATTATTATTTGATACCTAATATAGCGTTGAATCTTAAATATAAATTATTAGTATTGGACAAACTAATAATTTCTAAATGAACAATTAAAGTAAGTTATTAAAGTTAAGTTACTAATATTAATACAACAAATAGCATTAAGAAAAAAATCATTAAATTAATTTTGCAGTAACAAAAAATATTGACTTTTGCTCATATTAATTAATATACAGGGTGGGCTACGAATATCGGCTATTAAAAATTTTCGGGGTTCCTGGCATAGTGAAAATTTGAAAAAAGTTTACATTGCGCGGTTGAATGCGATCTCCTGATGGAAAATATCTTCACTTTCTGTCACTTCCGGTTACATCGGAAGTGGCTACCAACGTTGTTATTTTAAATGGAAATGTTATTTTTTAATTCCCCGTTAAATTGCCTATCCACTCATATCGATTTATTTCATATAACATAACTCTTACAGTTTTTGAATTAAACAATTATTTGTCAAATTTTAACCTCAAATTGACTTTTTAAAAAATACCTATAATTTATAGTAGGAACAATATTTTTGGAAGAAATTAATAAAATTATTTACATCCTTTTTTATTTAGTGCAATTTTTGTTAAACTTTTAATAAAATATGTATAATTATTATGGAAGTTATCTCTCCTCTACAAGCTTATAGCTTCTAGTAGAGTAAA
The DNA here is from genome assembly GCA_963082785.1 of Philonthus spinipes. Lineage (NCBI taxonomy): Eukaryota > Metazoa > Arthropoda > Insecta > Coleoptera > Staphylinidae > Philonthus > Philonthus spinipes. The sequence continues at coordinate 13,161,022 of OY720301.1, forward strand.
CTAAAAATGAAATTATTAATTCACTTTTATGTTATTATATTAGCATAAAATATACTATATAATATTTTTTGAATAATGGTTCAAAAAAATATATTCAAAACAAAATAGGAAGAATCCCCATCTGAATTTAAACCTCAGAATATTATATCCTAAAAAAATTAACATATCGGCATTTTTAATTCACATATTATAGGCCCTTTCGAAATCATTGGAAATTTAAATTCTCAGAATTATTTAGATTAATTAATTACTCAGGTTTGCCCTGCAATTGAAGAAGTCGCACGTCTAAACTAGGATATATGGTTCCAACACGATGGATATCCAGCTCATTTCGGAATAGACGTTAGTTAATAAAATATTAATTTATTTCCAAATCTGTGGATTGGACAAGGAGGTGAGATCAGTTGGCTAATTATGCGATTTCTTCTTGTGAAGTCACCCGAAGAAAAAAATTAAAAAACCCGTCATCCAAATATTAATTCTTCGAGGAATACAATATTCGAGTAGTGTAGATTGATAACGAACAGTCATTTGGCAAATGTCGTTTTACAATAGGATATTTACTTTGAATTGTAAAAATAATTAATATTTTTGTTTAATCAAATTTATCTCAATTTTTCAACATTAATAAAGAAATGTAACTGAAAATTGATATGTGTTAAAAGAAAAAAATCTTTCAATTTATATCACTCTAAACCCTCCACGTTGAAATTCCTATGTTCGGCAAGAAAGTATTCACCCGGTATATAATATTTATTAACAGATATGTAAAATATAAATAATGGAAATTATTAATTAATTAATTATCAAATATATAATTTTTATGTTTTAATTGGCTATCGACTTTTCTTGCCGCCACATGTTCATTAATTATACCACTTAAATATAATTTTTTTAATTAATTTGAAATTATTTACACGAACTAGTCACTGAAAAATAAATTTTAAGCACTATACAAAAATACATATGTAAGGGTTTTTATAATATGTAGACTTTCTTATAGTTTTATAGAATTTTGTTGATCATAAAAAACCGAAGAGGTTAAAATTATTTTACAACTTAGTTATATAAATGTATGGATCCAGGCGTATGTATATTTATGTAAAACCTTTGAATATTCCAAATATGCTGTCAATTTCGCGAATTCACGAATCGGCTCTCCCACGCATAACACGAACGATTTAAATATAAATGTGAAATAGCTGATTGTTTGATTTCCAGTTTCCAGAATAATTCGATTTATCCTAGACTACAATATTCTATTCTCGAAAAATGATTCAAGTTTAAATTAGACGAAAATAATATAATTATTATGGTGTTTTAATAATAATTATGAATAAATTATCAAAAATAAACACTAAATTGAATAATTTTATAATTTCAAATAGTTTTGTATTATTGCCCCATTGTTAAGAATATTAAATAAATTTTCTCATATATGAAATATTTAATATTGAATTTAATATTAAAGGCTTGTTTCACTTTTTTTTATTTCATTGAACATAATATACTCAATTTAATAAAATTCATGTCAAAGCTTTGCAGAAATTAATTCAACATATTCAACGAATATGTTAAAATTTAATTAATATTAAAAATTACCAGAAACGGTATGTATCGAATTAGTTCAACTTTTGATTTGGCTATTGTGTATTTGTGTACTCGCTATAACAAACAGTTATTCTTTGTTACAGAGAATTCCTGCAAAGTTCTGACATGAATTTTATTAAATTGAGTGTACTATGTTCAGTGAAATAAAAATAAGAGAAACAAAAAAGTGCATTTAATTTTAAATTCAATATGAGTTTCATCAAGTGATTAATGAGAACCAAATGAAGGTTGAAATATTTAACATATCTTTAATAAGAATTTTCTCATTTATGAAATATTTAACTTATGGTTAAGGCTGATACTTAAAAATACTCTATTATTTTTAAGTATCAGCATTAACCATAAGTTAAATATTTCAACCTTCATTTTAAGAAATTTCTCATATATGAAATATTTAACTTATGGTTAAGGCTGATACTTAAAAATACTCTATTATTTTTAAATATCAGTATTAACCATAAGTTAAATATTTTATATATGAGAAAATTCTTATTAAATGTTATTTAATAATTTCGATTTATTTATTATAATTAACAAAGCTAGTCGAAAATATAAAGCTATTCAATTTAGTGTTTGTTTATTTTATTGGTTGATATTTGATAATTTATTTATATTTATTAGTGTTGGGCAAAATCGAGTAATATTAGTAATCGAGTATTTCTAAATAAACAATTTTAAATAAATTAAGTCAATAAGTAACGATTAATAGAGTTTTTAATATATTGCATTAATAAAAATGTCATATATTTCATTTTGCAATTACAAAAATGATCGAAAAGATCGACTTTGCACATCTGTAATATTTATTATTAAAAACATCATAATAATTTAAATTAATTATATTATTTTCATCTAACTTCAACTCGAATTAATTGTCGAGAATAAAATATTGTAGTCTTAAATATTTCATATAAGAGAATATTTTTATTAAACGTTATGTAATAATTTCGATTTATTTTGATAGTCGTAATTAATATTTCATTAATTATAACATACATAAAATAGACTAATGTTAATCTATATTTATGTTATAATTGTTTATTTATGAAATTGTGTTCATTTGAAAATTGTATTTAAAATAACCCCGCAAAGATATAACGCGTTTTGTCCACGAAACCTATTAACATCGACGTGATTTTCTATTTCTATCCCGTGACCTTGCCATACATACATACATACATATATCTAATAAATATGTTGAATAACTGGATTTTTTAATCCCTGTACTATCCCTGTAACTGGCAACCCACGCTATACGTACAGCCAATATATTTTAAAAAAAATAAGGTAATTGTTTGAATCCGTTTAAATTTTGTTACTTATTTAAAACCATATTTAACAAATGAACACAAAAAATATGAAAATAACACTTTTTTGGAAACAATAATACTATTTAAATAAGCCTCGAAAAGGTAAAAATTCGCAATGAATAAATAAATATTCCTCCCAACCCAAAAAAATCAAATACTGAAAAAACTCCAAGATTACAAAGAATCATATTAAATTACAATTATAATTATTTAAAACAAAACGGATATTAACTGTTTATAAATTTTATTAAAGTAAAGAAATTTGCAATTCAACAAGAATTTAATACTCCGGCGCATTCACCATAATATTGTTTTTTTTTTTAATTTTATTCATTGCACTAAGAAGTAATAATAATTACCTCGCAACTCCAATATCACCCCAAAATATAAATTCCCCACCGTTACGACATTTCATTTCATCAAATAATGAGGACAATAACGTTAGCGATCCTGACACCTGCCAGACGTTCTCTTGTTCTAGTTGTTCTCAACTCACTCGTCATGATCGCTAACGTTATTGTCGAAGTCCTCATTATTTGATGAAATAAATAAAAATTGTAACATATACGAAATAAGAATGTTATAAATATAATATTAAATAAATAAAGAATAATGGTATTATAAGAAAAATGCAGAGCTAAGAAGTAAATAATTAATTTTATTAAAAATGTTCGCATTTAAAAAAAATAATTAAACCTTGTATTGATTAAAGCATTCCACGATTATATTAACTATTCTTGTTTCATTTTATTGTGCTAGTTCTCTATATTATACATATTCATACATACATCTTTATTCAGACTATTCAGATAATACAAAATAATATCTTCTTTATGTTGGTTGTTGGTTGTGGAGACTTTAATTATTTAAATAAAAATACTTGTAGGAGAAAGGACAAGTATTTTTATTTAAATACAAAATAATATAACATAAATAATTACAATACATGTAGGCGTAGGTCCGTCTAGGTTATCGACCAGAGGTCTTTCTGCACTGTCATGAATTTGTGACGGAGTTAAAGAAATATCTATAGTAGCTAGCTGAACTGTCCTGATAATTCGCACAAATGAATTGAAGAATGGTGGGGAAGGAAGGATATTAGGGTTATGGGGAATAACGAATTTTGTAAGAAGGGGTTGGTTGCATATTATTAAAATATATGATAAATTTAAGAAAATATGTATTATATAGAAAAAATGCTAATGTCATTGGATTCGTCAACATTATATAGAATTTTCGATTCGAATTTAACTAGAAAATTACATATTTCCAACACAACATGATTTGAAAGGATATATTAGATGCAAACAATGTGTGGAACATTTCAAAATACAATACAATAGGTACAGGTGTCAAAAAAAAACATAAAAACATGTCCGGTTATCGAATAATTAAATTGCATTAACCATGACTTTCATAACAAATGTGTGTTTATAATAAACATCAATTTGAAAAGATTTTTAATGATTTTAATTCGACATGCATTTTTTGTAATAATCTTTATACAATTAAATTGAATTAAATAGCTTCGACACTTGCATATATAATTAATTATAAAATGTATAAGGCAAAACAATGAAGTAGAAGCCTTGACGATTAAAAATTTGATTTTAATTCTTTGTTGAAAGTACACAAATTTTGAATTTTCTTTATGGTGAAGCCTTTTATTACGTTTTTTTAGAAAAAATAGATAATTATTGCGGCTATTATATAAAGGAAATGCTAAGTTTAATGGGTATGTTATTTTTTATCATCACAGTCTTAGCAACTTTTTGTAATAGATATATATTCATAGAATGTGAATTGAATTAATAACGTACACCTTAGATTTAACATTTCCTGTAAAGAATAGCCCCGTATGTTTGTATAACATGATATAAATATATAATAATAGAATTTCAATTCTGAAATTTAATTAAAGTACTACTTATTTTAGTGTTATGAAATAATAACAGTGAAGATTTATACAGATAAATCAATCAATTTTAAAATAGTGGAAGCCTCAACAATGTAATATTATATATACAAACATCTTTATTCAGACAGCAGAATTACAATTCTTTACAAATATTTATATTTACAATACATATTGACGGGTTAGTAGTCTGTCATGGGCTATCAACCGGAGGTCTTTCTGCCCTATGTAATATTATTTTACTAAATTTTCTGTAAAAAATTAAATTGTTTAATTTTTCTAAAAAATGTATGTTTGTGTAACATGGATAATAGAGTTATAAATAGGTAATAATAGAATTACAATCCCGAATTTTAATTAAAGTCTTATTTTAGTGTTATCAAATAAGGTAATAATAGAATTACAATCCCGAATTTTAATTAAAGTCTTATTTTAGTGTTATCAAATAAGGTAATAATAGAATTACAATCCCGAATTTTAATTAAAGTCTTATTTTAGTGTTATCAAATAATAACAGTAAAGATTAATACAAAAAAATACAAAAAAACTTTAAAACAGTAAAAGCTGTAACAATGAAATATTATTTTATTAAAAATCGTGTAATATAATACAGTTGATTGTGTATTTGTGAGTTATGTGAAGTTGAGTAACTTGAATAATTGAACACATTTTTATTCCGTATTTTATAATATAATAAATGATAATAGACCAGAAAGACCTATGGTCAATAGCCCATGACAAACTACTAACACAACTGTACATATTGTTATTCATATCCTCCACGCACTTAGACACCATAGATTTTTTCATACTCCTATTCCCAAAACGAATGTCATTGTTAAATCGCCAATATTTGCTATGTGTGATATTTACAACAATTTACAATCTGTCGATCCTTCGCTTGACATTTTTAATATGTCTAATACGAAATTATGTTTTAACCGTATTATTGAAATAATACACCGGTCTTAAAAATTAGAACTGTAATTATATTTTTGTTAATTAGGCAATAGTTATTATTTAGTATATATTTAAATAGCATACAACTAGAGATAGGAAATTTTGTAAAATAAATTGTATTACAAATAAATAAATAAATGTTGTTATCATATTATCTGAATAAAGATATTTGTATGTATATGATAATAAATTAAAGTGACCAAGTGAATAAATAATACTGGTTTATGTTCAAAATGTACATCTAATGTTAAAATAAAACAATGATGTAAGGAATATAACAATTAGGTAAAAATTAAACAGAATATTTATTGATAATAGAGGCTTCCACTTCGTTATAGATTGTTTTAAGTTTCAATAAAAACACCGATTCACTTTGTTTATATAACTTTAATTTAGTTAAGTTTCAACAATTTTTACCAAATTAGTTTGATGATAACAAGTTAAAATTGTTGAAACTATAGTCACTAAAAAAATTAAAGTTATACAAACAAAGTGAATCAGTGTTTTTATTAGAACAATATTTCATTATCTTTGAAAATGATGTAAAAATCGAAACTAGTCAGAATAAAATGTTATTTTAAATTTATTATGAAATAAACCACGTGTTTAATTTTTCCCTAATTGTTTAAACATGTTTCACCAAGTGCTAAGTGAGAAATTAATTCAAGAGATAAGGAATTTAACTGTGTTTAATCATCATACATAGTTTGTGTTTATGTGAAATGGTTAATGATATTTATTTGTTATATAGATAAACATTTTTTTTTGATTTACAATAATTTCATTTAATTATTTTAAAGTATAATATTATTTAAGTAACCGTGACAAAGTGAATAAATCCTTTTTTCTCTTATTATTAATAATCAGCGAGGCTTTATTAAAATCGGAGTCGAAAAGTAATTGAATTATTTGATTAGTTGAATAAAAGATGATAAGTTGCCGTTGGAATGAATGAATGAATAATAGTATTGTGTTGTGTTAATTGTGTTAAAATATATTCAAAATTATTTTTAAGTTTTGTGTAAAGAAATGTTTAATGTAATAATAAATAATGAAAATAACTTACGGTTACTAAAACTTCTAAGGAGTCCACGTAGGAGCTTTCCGTGTCATACAACTCGACGACCACGTGCGTCCTGGTGTCCTGCAATATAAACAAGACGGTAAACAAACGGAAGTTGGAATTCCGCAACACAATTATGAATGAACGAATGAATGGACCGCCGTGCCGTGCCATGCCTTGCCGCGCCGCGACGCTACGGCAGAGATTCATCAGATATTCATTTGGAATTACCGGTACAGCCTCCATGGTCTGAGCCTGAGCCCGGAGGTTCTGCACTACGTTCTCGTCTTCACTGCCATCGCAAGTCGAACAACCCTCTAGCCTGAGACAGAGTTCGAAGCGCGAGTGTGCTCCACTCATTTTACAGCGTCACATCGCTTTCCCCATTTTGCCACACCTTGTGCTCATGTCGTCTCACACACTAAAACTATACACAGCTTGCTTTGAGCACGCGCGACCGAAGCGTCGCGGCGCTTTGCGCTTTCCGTTGCTAGGTAATGGCACGACCGACGCTCTTCCAACTTCCAACTTTCGGGCAAGGCCCGAGCGTATCAATCGGGATTCCCGTCAAAAAAAAATCAAATGCATACAGAGACTAACATTTCAACAATAATTTTAATTTAATAATATTTTAAACAAAATAAATTATTTTTCATTAATTTCAATTGTAATAAATAATTAAAAATTAATAAAACACATCATTTTAATATTATATATATTTTGAATAATAAATAATCCTAGTCATATATAATGGTGGATGCGCCGGGAAACACAACCTTTAACTCTAAATATAAGGGCGCATTCATAGTGAAACACAATGTTTTATAATTAAGTTTCAGGAAACATAAATTCTACAAACAAATGAGTGACTAGCACATAAATTTTTCTTAAAATATAGTTTTAATTGACTCGAAAAACCTCATTTGCGAATAATGATATATATCTTTATTGGCAAGTTTTTTTTTGAGTTCACATTAATGAGAACAATAAAAATATTCTTAAAATGTAAAGGTTACTTATCAATCAACTATCGACCATTCGTCTTTCTGCCTGTGTTTTAATTTTTTTATCATTGTCTATTTTTGCAAATTATTTCGTCGTTGATTGTTATTGTTAAACTGTTTTTGAAATCATCAACGTCAATTTAATTGTCTATGTCTTGGAAGCATGTCATGAATCGAAATATTGTTTTGGAGAGATTTTTACGGATGGGTCTTGTGTTTGGGGTACGTGGAAAAAATAAAGTGTGTAGAAAGTCGCGAGTAGTTGGATTTAGGGCACATTTTTAGGAAAGGACTATGACACTTTGTTCAATGGAAAGGATTTTTTTATTACTTTCTTTGTGTAACACTTGTAGTAAGTGTTTTATTGTTAAATTAACATGTATAACGAAGTAGAAGCCTCCACAATACAGATTTTTGTTCATATACGGGTGTGTTTGATTGGGATGTCTTATTTTTGTTAGCACTCTGAGGGCTGGTCATTCCGCTACTTGCATATTTCGAAGGATCAAGCGATGGGGATTATGGAAAAAAATGCAGCATAATCAAACAAGGGGAGACAAATCATTTTATAAATTTTTACTGCAATTTTCATGTTGCGATCAGTATGTCAAGCTTCTGAAATGCGTTGCCCTCTGCTTGACTTTTGTTTTAAGGATCATGGAGTAGGGTTTGGGTCAAAGTAATGCCTACGTATTTACAAAAAGTGGAGAGACTCATTTGCGATTTATCTCATTTTTTTTTCTATTGGCATTCTTATATCAAAATGTTCAGTAAAATTATACTTTCTCTATACATTGCATATTGCAAAAGTGAATATAATTATTATCTATAATAATGTGTATATTCGGGATTATTCCGGATGGGAAATGTTAAGTTTAACGTGTTCGTTATTAATTAATTTAAAATTCAATTTATAAATTTATTAAATAATCTTCTTAGACTGTGATGATAAAAAATAACGTAAACGCTAAAATTAACATTTCTTTTACAGAATAGCCCCGGTTATGAATGATTATGATTTCAGTGAGAGCAGCAGATTCAATGCATTTCCTCCCTTTAACTTTCTTATTTTTGAACCCATTTTAAAAACTCAACAACATATTTAATTGCAACATTGAGATGGTTTCGAATGTTACTATGAAGTAATTCAATTCAGATTGATTAAATGAAAAAAAATACTATGTTTTTACCACTTTTTATACAATATAAAAAGATTGTTATTCATATCCTCCACGCAAAAAAATACTATGTTTTTACCACTTTTTATATAATATAAAAAGATTGATAGTCCAGACAGACTAACACCTACATGTATTGTAATTATTTATATCAAAATGTTTTGTATTATTTAAATAGTCTGAATGAAAATGTGTGTATTTATAAAAAAGTGGTAAATAAGGTAGTAACTTTTTCATTTAATAAATATGTAAATGTTTTATTTTTTTTTAATTTTAATCAGAATGTTAAAAATTAATGATATACTGGGCGGTAGACATATTTTTTTAAATGAAGCCCGCTGTATTTTATTTTACAATTAACTAGAAACTAATAAGAAGTTATAATGTCTAAGGTTTTCTCAGGCTATATTATTAGTTTAATACTAAATGAAAAATGGACTTAAAAACATAACGATTAATGGCATATAATTTATAGACAAAAAGAAATAAATTAAATTAGTAACTACTACCAAATAAAGGTTATGAATAGTGATATAAAGCCGTATGCCCTTATGCAAAGCAACTCATTTAGAGTTACGATCAATAATACTGTGCTTCCATGTAGCAACGAAGTCAAGAGTCTAGGGGTTACCATCGACTATAGACTTCGCTTTAAACCACATGTCATGTATTAGAAAAGCCTATTGTAATCGTAGCCGTTCAAAAAATATATTGTTAGATTCTTTCGTCTTGTCATTTTTAGATTTTGCGGATTTCCTCTATGATAGATGTAATGATTGCGTAAATATAATGAGAGAACAAAGAGTGCAATATGCATGTATGCGATTTATTTTTGGAATTAACAAACAAGGCAGAATTAGTCGAAAACTATTAGATCTAAATTGGTTAAATATTAAGAACAGAAGATATTTACATGATGCATGTCTATTTCATTCTATTAAAATTAACAAAAATCCTCCCTACCTCTATAATTATTAAGGCTTCTACTTTCTTATACATCGTTGTTAGATTAATGAAAACACTTTTTAACTTTGTTTGTATAACTAAAATTTATTTAGTGATAATGACGCTTTAATTATAGTCACTAATAGGGTTTTCTGCTTACTGCACCAGTTTTTGCGATTTCTGCACTTTTTCAATGCGCCCTGTCAACATCGTTTTCTACTCACATAAAAATGTGCACTCGCCCCGATCAAGTGCAAGAAAACGACACTGACTCGGGGAGCGAGTGCACGAGTTCCCGTGCAATATTGCCGACAAAAAAACGAGTCATGTGTTAATTTGTGATGAATTGTTTGAATATTTATTACATCTATGAACTTATTATGAAATATTACGAATTTTCGTCCATTTTTCAGTAATCTTTTTGTCGAAATCAATTTCTCTCATGTCACCCGGCATAATTGTACACAGATAATCATTATCTATTAATTTTCTACGCGGGTTATGTTTTGAAATCGGTTGCCAATTCATAATTCGCGGATTTTACTTCTAACTGTCAGTGCTGAATTGCACGCAGTTCAATACGTCACAGCTATCTGTGTAAGCAGATAACACTATAAATAAATTTCAGTTATACAAACAAAGTTAAAATTTCGTACAAACTATAAACTTAATATTCGGATTAAGGAAAGACTAACACCTCCATTTCATTCAGCTCTTACGTAAAAATGTTACTCCTATGTAATTACAAAACTTTTTGTTTTTTATTAGATAGATTTTAGAATTTCTTTATAAAATTGTTATTTTTTATAAATATAAAAGAGTATTCATTCACTTGATCACAGTTATTTAAATAAATTAAATAAAAATAATTAATATATTATTCTCACATTTAGCTCTCTGACTTTTGTCTTACGTAAGTACGTTAAACAAATGCACATTAAAACAACTACTTCCCGGGCAAATTCCCACGCCGGACATTGAATTACATAATGTACACCTGCTGTTGCATATCAATAAAATATAGCATAAAGCAACAATTTTTTTTTCGGCGTGGGTATTTGCCCGAGAAGTAGTTATTTTAATGTGTATTTCTTTAACGTACTTACGTAACGTAAGTCAAAAGCCACAGGGCTAAATATGAGAATAATTTATTAATTATTTTCAAATCATTTTTATTTATTTTGTTTTTTTTTTATTGAAACATGTAACAACTTTTGAAATCCATCATTTATTACTTTTAATCTTGATTATCCATTGAAGACTTGTGTTTAAAGTATGAAAATTTTATATTTATCGTACAACTGATATTGCTTTCTCTTTCAAGATCGCCAACAATGATGCATACTGTACAGTTTGGTGCATTTTTGTGTTACCACATACGGATTTTTTTATTTCAAGAGATATCAAAAAACCGCTACTTTAGGCCAAGTTTTAATGATAAAAATAATTGCGAAGAAAAAAATGATCTATCTTTAACAGTTTCCAGGTTATAAAAGGAATTTGACGAGTAATTCTTCGATGGTGCTTGTAACTCCATTATTATTAAATATAGAAAATATAATAAACTCTTAATCAATGCAATATTTGATGTTGACTCCGAATATGTTATCACACGTTATTAGTAAATATCGCTCTTTTTAATTACTTTAATTCAATTCGTTTCGTTTAATTTCATTTGGTTTTGATTTAAATTGAATTAATTTGGTTTAATTTAATTTAAACCGATTTTGTTTAATATAATTTAATGTAATTGATTTAATTTAATTGATTTATTTTAATATCCTTAAATTATCTAAGGCAGAGATGTACTGACGAGGAATAGATCCCGAAACACGTATCTGCAGACGGCCTTATAAGTAGCATTGTTTTATGTTTTTTACATTGAATTTTTCTCGGATAAAAAAAAATATTGCATGATGCAATATTTTATTGATATATACCAGCAGGTGTACATTATGTGATTCAATATCCGGCGGGGTATTTCCCCAGGATGTAGTTGTTTTAAAGAGCATTTACGCAAGACAAAATGTGACAGAGCTAAATGTGGAAACAATTTAATAATTATTTTCAAATCATTTTTATTTAATTTATTAAATAACTGTGACCAAGTGAATAAATACTCTTTTCTATTTATGTTATTTATCATGTTTAGTTTTTAGTTATAACCTCAAACTTCGAAAATTATGATAAAATTGTTGTGATTAATCATAAGTAATATATTTATAAATCACGAAAGGTTGAATATTCTTAGTTCTTGAACTAATTTTGTTAGATGAATCACAACCTACTCCACACATAAAAGTATTTAAAGGCATGGCACAATCGGGATTTAGGAAAGTATATCTTAGATCTCTATTAAATAATGAAAATTAGTAATCTTTATATTACATTATTTTCATGATTTAAATACGATTATTAAATTTTAATTTTTGAGGATTAAAGATAGTTTTGTAGTTTTGCACAAAAGAATATAAATAAGTCGCATCCTGGCAATTCAATATATTCTATGGAATTGTATTATAAACCACATTTTGATCTTGATTTCAATAAAGGGTGTTCGGGAAATAGGATTGAATATTGGAGTACTATAGAAAATACATAATTTATTGAAACTGCATTTTTTATGAAAACGTTGAGTAATTTTTTGTATAAAAATAGGAGATATTTATGTATGAAAAATTATATCCTCCATATACTACCCAAGGGCGCGATGAAATCAGCAATGCTTTCATTGAAATTTTTGATGACGCGTTTAAAATTATCTTACGCCCTCTAAATAAATATTTTTTCTACTATTATTCGAACTTATTCCGTATCGAAAGCGCTAAATTTAGCGTTAGCATAACTGTTAACTGTTAAGACAACAGGTGTGATAACGTTTCTGAATAATTTCGTATTCCGTATCGAAACCATTATTAATTTATTAAACCCTGGCAGAAAGGCTATTAATTTGAAATGCTATATATTATTATATAAATATTGTATCAAAAGAGTAATAAAGATATTTAAATATTTAATAATATTATGTATAACATTAAGAAAAAGTAATCAATGGTTGAGAATTTTACTTAACGAAACTCCATTTCATTACGTAAAAGTCTCAACCATTGATTACTTTTTTAATGTCAAAATTGTATTATTATTTTTGAATGCAGTTAAAATTACGTCTTTAATAAAAAAATCCTTGGCGGATTATGGGAAAATTGAAAAGCAATTTGAATGCAGGGATGAATAAATATTTCCTGATTTTTTATACTCTAAAATTCAATTTTAGAAGAGAACAATTGCAGAAAAACTACAATAGCATTTTCGTGCCTAATATTTCAATAAATTTTAACGGCTGCCATGGCACCGGTTTACGGCGATACGGAATACCGAATCGTCATATAATTGGGGTTCTTTGTAAGAGAAATGTGAATTTTAACATGTAATGTACATGTTTTTATCAACACATCTAAGCAGCTTTTGTGAAAGATATATAAATACATAGAAAATGAAGTTAATAAATAACGTACACGTTAAACTAAACATTTACCGTACGGAATAGCCCCGAATGAGAGTTTGAAGAATAACGTGCTGTTAAACACAATGTTTTCGAACCTATTCGCTAATCGTAAAATTTTTAATGGTTTATTTTTTTTCCACAAAAAATTAGCAATAAAATGTAGAAAAATCCACAATATTTTATCAAATATTGATGAAATTGATTTTTTGTTCTTAGTATCAGATTTTTTAAGAAAAAAAACTATTTGCTTTACTATTTCAATTACAATGAAATTAAACAAGGAAAATTTCTGGCAATGATCAATAAAATTCGATCAATCGCTTTTTCCAACTGCAAAAAAATACTTACACTGTAAGTTTTACAAACATCTATTGAAACAACTACTTCCCGAGCATTTACCCCGCCGGACATTGGATTACACAATAGATATTTGTTGTTGCATAGCAGTACTACTGCGAATTGCAACGGTTTGAGTCGAAATTATTTAATGAAAAGGAAAAAGGGATTGATCGAATTTTATTGATCATTGCCTGAAATTTTCCTTGTTTAATTTCATTGTAATTTAAATAACTGCAAACGTGTGAATCATCTTTGTTTCATTTTATTTAATTTACAATTTCAAGCCATTTCCCTTGTCCTTTATGAGTTCCGCCAGAAGAAGATATTTTTGATTGATCATTGTATTATTATACGAATATTGACCAGCCGAACTGGCTGCACATTTACTGATATTAAAAGAAAATAATAATTAAAAGAGAATAATTAATTAATTATTTTCAAAATTAATTAATTAATTAATTATTCTCTTTCTAATTGCTCTGCAATTAAAGACTTACAAAGTAAATAGAAAGAAATTGCAAATATCTATTGAATTAAATACTTTCCTGACAAACGGTACCTTTTTGAACATTTTATTTAAGGTAAAGCTGTACTAACGAGGGATAAATCCTGAAACACGTGTATAAGGATGGCCCTTTATACATAGTTTGTGTGAAATATTTTTAATTCAAAAAATGTTGCTTTATCAGCAAAGTCACAGAGCTAAATGTAGAAATAATTTATTAATTATTTTAAAATCATTTTTATTTAATATATTTATCAGCACTGCTGAAATGCAACAGCAAATAGCTATTGTGTAATTAAATGTCCGGCGTGTAGTTGTTTCAATAGATATTTGTTTTTTTTTGTACTTACTTAGTATTTTTTTAATTGCAGAGCAATTAGAAGGAGATTAATTAAATAATTAATTATTTTCAAATTATTTTTTTAATTCAATCAAAACTGCAATGTGAAATATTTCAACCATCTTTATATTTACTGACATATTCAGTAAAGTTCAATAAATACAATGCAACGAGATTCGTGGATCTACAATTATTAATTTACCCATTGTCAAAAAATGCCTATTTTTCGAGACAACTCACCAGAAAGGACTTTTAAGTGCGTCATGTTAAAGTGCCTATAAAAACCCCTTGCCGTGAACGAAATTTAAAGGAATTGTTAAGTAAGTTTCACTTGGTTTCGTAGGATGTTCCGCCATTAAAATATTTTAATAATTTTTTTTGTTTTTTCTTTTTGATATTTTTTTCAATTAAATTAGGGTTGTAACCATTGTTGACTGCGATATTTTTTAAAATATCTTTTTCTTTTTCAAAGTTTTCTTTGTTTAATGGAACGTTCATTAAACGATGAATGCATGAGTGGAAAGTGGTAGTCGAAAATAAAAAAATTGCGCATAAAACAAACCAAGTGAAAATTACTTAACAATTCCTAATATTACTAAAATGTTTTACCAAGTGATTAATGAGACTCAAATTGGAAATTTAAAGGATTGTCATAGGATAGTCAATCCTTTACATTCATAACTAACTTTTCGAAATTCCCACAGAGAGCATTAAATACTCAAATTATTTAATGAAATTTGAATAAATGTAATAATTGCATAAATATAAAACTAACTAAATCAATCATAACTTGATTGATGATATTAACTTTTTGAATCGGTTTAAATTGCATGTGCCTCGAATTACTTCTAGATTCTGCAGAACGTTTGTTTATGATACACCTACTAACAATTATTATTCAAATTCTCCAGTTTTGCGTTTGTCGCGATTCTATAATCAATACGCATATAACATTGACATTTTTTCTGCATCATTTAAAATATTTAAATATAATCTTAGTGAATGTATTCAAATTACATCTTAAGTTAATTATCAATGTATTCTTATGTTATGTTATATTATAGTTTCTTTGTATTGTATCAATGTAATGTATTACTGATATAGCCCTGTAATTGGACTTTCGAGTCTGTTGGGTTGTAAATAAATAAATAAATAAATAAACTAAATCTAAAGGATTGACATAATAATCTTTTAGATTTTCGGATTAACATAGGATTGAATCTTTTAAACTTAGTATATTTTTATTTTTACGTTAATACCTGATTGGAGCGAATCCTATTAGAAAAAGAATGCATTATTTTTTATTCATACAATAGGAATTTCGAAACTTAGTTATAATACCGAAGGATTAATATAACGGCATTTGATAGGGATTGCTATTTCAGCAAATTAGTTGTTATGAGGAAGTTAATCCTCTCTTCCTCATAACACCTAAGCAATCCTTAACAAATATTTTTAGATTTAAGGATTAACATAGTATTGATTCATTTAAACTTAGTTTAGTTTTATGTTTACATTTGTGACTGATTGGAGAGAATCCCATGCCAAAAAAAGAATGCATTGTTTTTTACTCATACTAACGGAATTTTGAAAATTCATCTATCGTAAGGATTAATATATCGACGTTTGATAATCATAATCTTGGATTTATTTCATGATATTTTTCTGTGTTGTCAAAAATTCAAACAATAACAACGTAAAAAAATGTATATAAAACTTACGTTTAGTCGTTGTAAATTAATTTCAGTAGCCAATTGTTCGGAGCTGCCACGTAAAAGTTGTTCCAAAAGCTCATTAGAGACTTCAGTAGTAGAAAACCCTTCCAATTTTGAGGGACTAGAAGTAGTCCTTTGATGGGACACCACTAGCTTGTTGTCATCAAGCTCTTGCGATGCAACGGAATCAACAGACACTTTACGTTTATTAACATGTTTCGCATGGGTCAGTAAGTTGTTTTTCAACTGTGAATCGTCTAAGGAATGATTTGAAGAACCGCGAGTACGCGCCACGAATTTCGGCTTCAGATCACTCGCGCTGATTGAGCTGCTGGATGATAAGGAGATCATGCTGCAGGTGCCGCTTCCGGTTGATAGGTCCTCGAGGAATTTCAGGTCGGAAGTGAATTGGTTTTTCTTTCCCGATTCGGGTTTCTTCATTTCGGCTTCGAGCATTTGGCCATAGGGTCCTCGCAGGGGGCGTTTGGAGAAGCGTCGCGGGATGTGGGGGCTGAGTGTGTCGTTTCCGACGCTGGCGCGGCTCTCGCAATCGGAGGCATCGGAGGGTATTAAGGCGATTTCTGAGCGGCGGTCGTGATCGGGTTCGCCTTCGGAGAGTGAATCAGCGCGAAGGAGGGTGGTTTTTGATACTCCTAGTGTATCCTTATCTTCGGGGTTTTGGAGAAAGAGAGTTGATCTAGCGGGGCTAGAGGTTGTTGATAACCAGTCGGGGGCGTGATTTTCGTATTCCGGGCTGGCGGTTTCTAGAGGGGTATACCAATTTTCAGTGCTGTCAGAGTTGATTTGTAGTTTTGGAATTTCTGTGGTCACAGGAGCGGTTTTTGGCTCTTGCATGTTATGAAAATCGGCATTTTCGATTATTTGCGGAATCGATTCATCTGTTGGTTGGTAGGCGTTTGGCCATTGAGAAATGTAAATACCCTTCCTTCGTCGAGATTTATCACGCTTCTTTTCTTGCGCGTTCGTCGAATCTTTTTCAACGTTCACTACACTGTTTCTGATTATACACTCTGTTAATGAAGTATCACTGATGTTTTGCTCATCTTTTGAGGTTGGATTATTTTGACTGGCTTCGCAAATAGTATTTACATCTGGAGAGTCTTGTATATGCGATTGACTATTAGGTTTATCATTATAACTAAGACTACGGGCGGTTGCAGTTTTTGTTCGAGGCAGTGTTAAAGCTGCTCCAATAATAGAGTCATTGTACGACACCGAGGAGTCTGGTAAATCTCTTCGTACATACTTTTTATCATGCGTAGAGTAATCCACTTGTGAAAACGAAGCACTTCGTAAAGGTACAGTGCGCGGGTTGATTTTATCTATAGGTGGTGAGTTTGTTACCGCTGCAGACGGTTCACTAACAGTTGTCGTAGTTGTAGCAGGTGATTCTATCGAGTTTCTTGTTTGCATGTGTTTGTTTCTGGGTGATGGCACGGGTCCCTTCCTCAGTCTATCCGTAAACTCCTTAATCCGCACCTCGTTATCCCTTTTATCCCGTTCCCTGACTTTACTCGGGGTACCGCGGTTGCCGCCGAAGCGGAATCTAGGAAGCCGATCCAGGGTGTTCGATAATTCAGTCCCGTCGACGTCTCCGCACTCGCAAAGACGCTCGTACACCTGAGATCTGGTGAAATGCCGCCGCTTCAATTGAGTTTTCAACAAACTTTTGCTGGAGTTGAATACTTGATCGCGTACTGTCGCTTGCTCAGCCAGATCTGACGTAGCATCTTCGGCCATCCTCACTCTATTTACGCAACTAAATATATCTTGGCTATTAATAGGAGACACAGTGAGAAGCGGGATCCGGGAGACGGGGCCGTGGATAGACACAGGAGTGGAAGGCCAGCAACATTGAGATCGGTAACGTGGTCCAGCTCCTGGCGGTGGCGGAGACACGGCACCAAGGCGAACTCCATAACGTACCGATCCAACCGTCACGAACCTGGAAAACAAACATATTTTCAAAATGCATTCCAAACCAACCTTCTATATGTAAAACATTTAATGGATAAACTTGTTCCAAACTTGAATTAATTGGTTGTGTTTACTAAGACTAACAATAATATCAAACTTCCATAAACTTAATTCAAGATAATTGCCACAGTAAAATTAACGATTAAATTATCATATAGTTTTTTCAGTAAAAATACCATTGTTGAAACATAATTAACAGTAACCAACAGTTTCCTCAAAAATATAAAAACTCTCCTCTCACAATTCACCAATTCATTACAACAAATAATTAAAACAACGCTAATGACTAAAGAAGTCAAACCGCCCTATTGTTCCCAATTAAGAAAGTTCATCTAGCAAACACAGACATTTTTATTGCACTTCACCATGAATTTAAGAGAGCGCAGAAAACCTCTACGTCCGTATTCCTGAAATTGTTCGAACGTTTCGGTCGTATGAAATCTGTCATTTAGATAGGAATTTACATGTGAATTTGACAGTTGCGTACGAACGATTTTGTGCTATCGATTTCAGGAATAAGGCTGGACTTACACATAAATGTATTGTATATAAATGTTATTGCAATTGTACTTTGTAATTGTAAATAGTACACATTTTTTTAATACATTCGCATATTTAAAATAACGTTCTATTGTGCATTGAATCTAAACTCATGAAATACGAGCTTATTAGGATATGTTTAAAATAATTTCTTAAAAAGTTGAGTTTTTTCTGCTGCGGAGATCTAAATATTTAAAAAAAATGGTGCTTACAAGAATATTTTACATTTTATAAAATTTACTTTACTTTGACAGAGGAGACGAGAAAGTTTATTATTATTATTATTATTATTAAAGAGACGTCACTCGGAATTCTTTAATTCGCTTGGGAAATTTAAAACTAAATATTTCTATAAAATATAGGAACAAAAAAAAATAATATTTTAAAAGTATTGATTGAACAAGTTTATTTAATATCAACTTTACTGTAGGAATTTAGAGTAGAAAGAAAGAATGCGTCCGTTTGTTATGAGCCAATATGGCGGTTACGAGCAGAGTTTATTTTGAGCATCACGTGTTTGTTTGTAAACACAGCTGATCGATTTTAGCGGCCATTTTAATTATATTTAGATTTTGACGAAAACACAACTCATTAATGAAATTTTCGAACCTAGATGAGAAAATAAGCAGAAAATAAGTAGTCATAATATTGTTATTAAATACAATAAGGCTATAAGAGAATAAATATAATAAAGAATTCGAAAGAAGATTTTTTCAAACAACAAAAATCTAACGTTTTGGCATTATGTATACAAATATGCATTATAAATTGAGCTTGACTGTGATATTTACAGTTACATTAAGTTTGCAAAAGATTACATATTTATTTACAAGTTGGCTATGTCTTTTAGTCATTTATGTCTGATGATATGAATTCGTGATTGGTGTGTTAAAGATGTTTGCATTTTGGAAGGATATTGGGATTTCTTTTAATACAGAGTTTTAAAGTGCCAGGGTGAGGGGTTCTGTGGCAAAATTTTGAGTTAAATGGGTAATTCGTTGGGATAAGGGGATAAAACAGTTTCATATAATAATAATCATATTAAATTTATTATCAAACAGGAAACTGAAGCCCAATTGCAGAATAATATAAAACGATAGGCGGAAAGACCACTGGTCGATAGCCAATCGGCAAACTCTTACAGCATGTATTGTAATATTTTGTGTTATATTTATTTTAGTCTTAGGATTAGGATATGTGTCGTTGTGTTGTTTGTAGGGCTCCAGTGTCAGGGTCTGTTTACAACCCTGGCACTGTCCCTACTGTGATATTAGTTTCTAAGGATAATAGGGCAATGCCTGACACCGCAAATAATTGTAACAATAAGAAATCAAGTCAGTGCATCTAACAAACATGAGACCGGCTAATGACCTCAGTAGTCGAAGCCGGTAAAGTGGGAGGGGTTTTAGTGGGTAGGCTTACAGCCAACACCAGACTGGAAGGAGTCCCACAATTCGTCCGTAACTGGATTTCCCCTTCCACAGCCCAAAAAAAAAAATAATAATAATATAAAAAAATGTAACTACAAATACAGATATCCATACAAAAACAATAAAATATACAAACAAAAATTACAAATTTGTAAAAAGAATTAATAGTGTAATAATATTGATGCTACCGTATCACAGAAAACATCACAATAATAAAACCATTCGATAAAAATTCTACACATTGTACTAATAGGAAAACCTAAATTAGACATAGTTCGATTAGAGTGTACATAGAATGTTGATTCGTGTTTTGCTTTAGCGACTTAAAGCATGAATTATCGAATCCAAGTTGCTAAAGCAAAAATATGAAACTGATGATAATAAAATCTGCTGTATCCCCTTATTCCAACGAATTACCCATCTATAGTAAAACTTTGCCACAACCTTGCCCTAGAACTTTTAAACCTTCTCTGCTTTGAAAATGTACCACCAAGTTAACGCCGACAAAATTGAAGAATATGGTATTTTGTTTTGTGTAACTAAATTTTATACTGAATTAAATTATATGTTTCAATATAAAATATTTAGTTAATATTTCAATAAGCTCTACATACAAACAGAAAACTTAAATAAAAACGTTACAATTCTCTATCAATTAATTTTTTCGAGAAAAAATCTTAACAGTTAAAATAAGACGAGAGAAAAACAACACTTAAGGGCATATTGTTTTTTCTTTTGTCCTATGAATTTTAGTTATACATTCCTGGTATAATTTTGGTCCAGTAAAAATATATTTTTATTTATTTTTCATTTAATATTCAAACAACCACCATAAGTTGAAAATAAATTAATTTTTCTCGCAAATAAATCACTATTTTATACTTTGTTTTGTGTAACTAAAATTGATTATTCTGTTTTATACTGAATTACACTTTCTATTTCAATTTAAAATATTTAGGTAATATTACAATAAGCTCAAAACAGAAAACTTCTTAGTCTTTCAACCCATATCCGAATGAGCACATCAGACGCCATCTGTTGCCTATTGTTAGTGAATCGAGAACATTGTGTTCATACAGATCACTGCAACTCATCAACAACATGATCAGGATATAGTAAAAATCGATTATTTTAATAATCTCGAATACTAAATAATCAATTATTTTCGAAAATCATAATTTGATTGAATCGTTTCTATAAGATGTATTATTCAAAACATAATATCAATCATCATAATTACTAATTTTCTACCAAATTGAGGTATTTTCCAGTTCAACTTTCATTAACTTTTGTATTTTTCATATAAATCGATTATCTTAATAATCATTATGATATACGGAAGGAGGAAATAAATATAAATTATTTGCTCTATAGAAGAACTTTCTGCATAAATCAAGAAGGCCAAATTGGGCCTGTGTCTATATAAGTAATTATTGTTATTATTTCTTACTGCTTGATTTTTATATATTTTCAATTCAATTATTTTCTTCAAGATATACATTTTTTAAAATATTCTATGGTTGAGATTGCTACTTGATGAAACTCCATTATAACAATTAAATTATACAAGTAAAACGTTAGGATTTGTTTTTACATCAGCTGCCTGATGATGATACTGTATATCGAAACAATTGTAGCAGTGTTTTCTTCAATAAATCTGTGAAACTTAAAAACAAACCCTTGTGTTTTAATTCTATAATCATTTTTTTAAATAGTTAATATATACAAACATAATTATTCAGACAATACACATTTTACAATATAAAAAATACATGATAGTGTTAGTCTGTCCAGGACTGTCCACTTTCTGCCCTTAAAAAGTTTTTCAGCATACACTAAGCTTATGAAACTTCAAAATACATATTTCTCATAAGTGTTAAGTAATGTTCAATTTAAAAATGGGTTGTTAAATATAATATAATCAGAGCTATTTCCTGAAAGGAAATGTTACTTTTAACGTGAACGTTATTAATTAAATGGACACTCTATGAATAAATATTTATTACAAAAGTTGCTTAAACTGTGATGATAAAAAAATAACGTACACATTTCACTTACAGAATAGCCCCGAATATCTTAGTTTAAATTGTGTAAACAAATCAATATTGATACACTTTCGGGGCTATTCCGTATGGGAAATGTTAAGTTTAACATAATAATTCCATATTCTATGAATATATATCTATTACTGGTCGATGGCTCATGGCAAACTACTAACACAACTGTACATATTGTTATTATAAATTTTGTAAATTTTTGTTATCATATTGTCTGAATAAAGATGTTTGTATATATCTATTACATAAGCTGCTTAGACTGTGATGATAAAAATTAATGTACAAGTAAAACTTAACATTTACCTAACAGAATAACTCCGATTATCAATATTTAGTTATTGATAATGAGTACATCATGTCTCGAAATGCACATCTAACAGTGAAAACTAATAAAGTGAGTAATCAAGTACAATCTTGACCGAAAATCAACCTTCTATTCAAATTTTCTATGGTCATTGGATGATGGCTCTCTTTATATCTTTTATTGTTATTTTTGTTCCAACTCTATATGCTTCACTGCGTACTCTACGAAAGACAAATCGACTTCTCTTAAATGATAAAGCTCGTTTCCATTTCAGTGATTCCGTTGTGAAGCATATTTACAGCTTTTGGGTTGATAAAACCGAAATATTTCAATCAAAGCGATGTAATAAAATAATAGTTATTACATCGCTAACAAAAAAATACGAATGAGATTTTTTAGCTTACTCTAATTCTATGCATTCGCAAAGGGTGAATTGAATCAATAAAAAAAACATTTTTTGATTCACTTTTCTTCATTTCTGAATTCGTATTTAAAATGCATCTCTCAATTTAAAATCTCTTTGTGATTTAAAGTTGATTGTTGAAAATTCTATGCATTCGGGATGGTGAATCTACCATATTATAATAAATAAATATTTTCATAATATATTCCCAAATAAGAGAAGGTCTTTCTGTCCTTGTTTTTTTGTTCTTGTTTTATTCTGTATTTATGGTAATTGAGATTTAGGTAGGGGTAGGAGGGTGTATTGAGGTTATTTATTCAAATAAAGTGATGGTTGGGTTTTTAAATTTCGGAGGGATGTCGGGATTTCTAGGGATGCGCAGTTGCTTGAGTATGTCATAATTTTGCCTGTGAATCACTCAGCCAGGAATCGAAATTTATCATCGATTGGTTATATTTTTGTTGTTTGATAGAGAATGAGGGATTATTGAGAGGATTTTGTGGATGACGGAGTTTTGTCGGAGTACGGAGGGATTTAGTTTTTAAAAATTATTAGTATTAAACATATAACTAGTAAATTAAATTGTACTAAATTGTTTTATTATTAATAAAACTCTTAAAATAAGAATACTAAAAAAAATGCCAAAAATCCCGTAAACTGAGACACTCTAAACAAAAAACCTAAATTATAGTTTACTGTCAAAATAAAAATGTTAGAAAGGGGTGGAATACCAAACAGAATCATCCTGTATATAAGAATACTATATATTAATAAATTGTTTTGGTAGGATCATTAATAAAAAAAATAGCAAGTTGTTTATTAGTGTCACTTTGATTGTTTGTTCTTTATTGTCAACATACTTCAATCAATTAGGAATGAAATGAAATGTGAATTTGATCCTTGAAATATATTCAATTAAAAGTAGTTTTATTAAAATGACACATTTCATTATAGATGGAATGAAAAATATGTACATTGTATGAATATTAATAAGGTTAAGGATTTATTTAAACAAAGACTTTATTTTCCAATCGATTGGCTAAAAATATAAAACACGATTCATGCTTTTCTACTGCAGTAAAGAATTCAGAAATAACAGTTAAATGTCCATAAAAGTTTTATTTCGGCGAAAAAATGCTGTGCAATTAAACTTAATTTTAACTGTCCTTATATGCAATATTAATAAGAAACGCGTCACTCTCGACGTCTGCAATTTAAAGGTTTTTTCATCAACCTTTATATTAAAAGATTTTATTAGGAAATAGGTCCGAATAGCGCAATTTACAGATCGTCCATCACAACTTATTTTTATAGACGTAAATTACATTTTAAAGCTGCGCGAACATCATGACTTATTTTTATACACGCAAATGCATTTTTAAAGTTCAGAAATAATTTTCTGTGCACATGCAAAGTTTTCGCCGGAAATTTCGAAGGTTTTTTGGGAATTCCTTGAAACCTAAAAAACTCAGAAATTAGTAATAATATTTATAATCTCATCCGGAGAGTTCAGCAATTTTTCTGTGCAAATGAAAGATTTTGTCAGAAATTTCCAGGGATTTTTGGAAATTCGTGGTATCCTAAAAAAACTGAGAAATTAATACATTACATTAATAATAAAAATAAGTATTCATTCACACGGTCACAGTTATTTAAATTAAAGTAAATAAAAAATGAAAATAATTAATTAAGCTAAAGGGAAAATTATTGATTAAAGCTTAAATTTCGAAAACCGTGAAATTTAGACATATATCTATTTAGCACAATTAAAAATCATGGTAATAGGGAAGAGAAGGCAACAGCCCACACATAGGAAGTATTTATTATGATTATTAAACAAATAAATATAATTCAAGAATCTTTAAAGTCAGTATTAGCATTTTTGCTTAATATTGACTTTAAAGATTCTTTGATTACCTTATTTTGACTTAAATAATTCTTTATTTGCCTAATGTTGTTTTTTTTTAAATACTAAGGAGGTGTTGTTTTTTGAATGAATGCATTTTAATAATAGGAAAAGGATTTATTCACTTGGTCACAATTATTTAAATAAATTAAATAAAAGAATCTGAAAATAATTAATTAATTAATTATTTTCTCTTTTGCTACTGTGACATGCATTTTAGTATTACAAAGAAAATTAGGAGTGTTGTAATAATTCATTAAAATTTAAAAAACACAATTTTTCATTTATTGATATATTTTAAAAGTGTGAATAGTGGGCAAATAGTTTCACAGGCAGAGCTCGAAATAACATACTTTAAGAATCACGATGTGACGGAAATGATTTTAAAAGACCACACAATTTTATTCTCACTCACACTCCTGTTAAATCAGGTTATTTTCGTACAATCTCTGTTGTCTGTTTTACATTTTATAACATAACTTTATTCCAACAAGTATCAAGGCAATCATTGTATCTACAGTTATTTAATATTACAGTAATTGTAATAGCTTGAAAATCATGGAAGATCCGTTTTCATTGCATATTTTGAATTCCTCAATGTTGCTGAACTTCGTTCACATTTGTGAAATATTCATAAAGAATTTTTAAGGATTTAAAATCTCGAAATATGTAATCCTTAATTGATTAGAGTGATTTAACGGCAATGTTAAGTGTGTTTAAAAATACTGTCGAGCATTTTCGAGGCGGATTTCGGCTTCCAATAAAGTCGAATTCGCTTGCGTGAATGTTGTTGACTCATCGTCTCTCTCTTTCTATCTGTGTGTGCCAGCGACACACGAAAAACTTGAAAATATCTCTATTTATATTATATCGCTGTCATTTTCACGTGCGTGGGTTTATTTAAAAGTTTATTGAAGAATTTCTCATTTCAGCGATTTATTTTATAAACGGGAGTTCAAAATGGATTTTTTTTTCTTCTAGAATAATCAAGAAATTCTTATAATCGATTATTTTTAAACGTATTATTTCAACCATTTGTTTCTAAATATTAGCAGCAATATTACTGCGCAATCTGATATTTATAATTATAATATATAAGGATGGGTCGAAAAAAAATTCGTCTGCTGGGCTCAAAAATGAAAGTTTTTTTTTAATAAGATGAAATATGTGAATATAAACCCCACTTTGCTTATATTACGAACTCTGTTCGTGTTTTAATTTACAAATTTTACCTTAATTGAGTATTCACTCTAAAGGAATGAATAGTATTGTTTCTTCTTTTGTCATATTTTTAAGATTTTTTTCTCACAAAGAGTTATTTATATTACATAAAGTTTTTTTTATTCTTTGCATTAAAAATTCTTGATTAAAAAAATCTTGCATTACACAATATGTCATTGCTACGCACCAGCAAATATCGTAGTAGCTAAAGGGAAAATAATTAATTAATAATTAATTATTTTCAAATTCTTTTTATTTAATATATACACATCTTTATTCAGATTATACAGATAATTTTAATAATATAACATAAATAATTACAATACATGTAGGTTTTTCTATCCCGTCATGAATTTTTGATGAAGTTAAAGAAAAATCTATACTAGCTAGCTGAACTGTCCTGATAATTCGCGCAAATGAATAAATTAATAGTGGTGGTAAGATGTTTGTATTAAGGAAGAATATTAGGGTTACGGGGAATTCAGAATTTTGTAAGAAGGGGTAGATTATCAGAATTATTGGCATTTTTTTACCTGAGGCTAATATACGCGGAGATATCGGTGGATTCATAAAGGTATTGGTTGGAAGGATTGTGGAGTGTGTTGTTGGGATGTCTGAGTTTGGTAAGAATTCTTAGGGTTTTTATTTAATTTCACCCAAGTTGAATAAAACATATATAACTAAGTAATGGCTTCAACAAACCAACATATTGAAATTTTAGAGATCACATGAGGCTCTAAAAAGATACCTTTTTACACTTTTTTAGATTTTTTACTCCTATCCCGAAAGATATTCTCATTTTGTTTGTTGTCCCAATCAGGTTGATTGTTTCCACTTTTGTCTCTTTTTACCTGAACCACTACGGACTTCCCTATAAGTTTCTATATAAGTTTCTCCGAATTACTTCAAATTAACTCAAATTTCGTTATTTTCTTTCCAGGTCATTAACGATTGCGATATAATCATCATTATAAATCAATTTTCCTTTCTAGTATTTAAATATCTTAAATTTAGACAAAAAATGACATTGTTATGATAGAAAAGCCTACGATCTATAGTCCTTATTTGAGAACACATTATGAACATATTTACTATATTATGTTAGATTATATGCAATATGTTATCACAGACAGATATACGAACTGTTCATTGGGATATATTTCGCGGAATTCGGAATTTTCTTCAAAAAATATCTAATAGGATAGTAGTGCCACCTATTACATATTTTTTAAACAAAATTCCTGATTCCTCCAATTATATCTCAATGGACAGTCTGTATGTGTCTGTGATAATACATCTTATAATCTAACATTATATTATAATAGATAAATATATATATAACACCTTAATTCTGCAGACAATTTTATATACATAGAAAACAGTATTCATTCACTTGGTCACAGTTATTTAAATATATTAAATAAAAATGATTTAAAAATAATTAATAAATTATTTATATACAATAAATGAACAATATAATTCTTATACTATATTATACGTTGTCCTTAGAAATGGGCTATCTGCCTATATAAATAAATAAATTTTAATCTTTAGTTAAATTCGATTAATTGAGATATATCTATGAAACACTTGTGAATATCATAAAAAGCATGCGCGCCGAAATAAGGCCGGTTTTATTGATCGTCGCCCGTCGTATACCTTCGCGTATTGTCACCTCATCCCTCGCCCCGCTACAACGCTTGGTATTTCAACACACCGAACGATTTTATATCTCGCAGCAAATTATGATACCGTATTCCTCTGAATCATCGCACCAACATTTCGAAAGGTACTCGATCGGAACATGCGCAAACTATTTTGCGCTAGTTGAAAACATAAAATTATTAGTACACTGTGTGTATGAGATAAGGAGTGATCGTAAATTTTTTAAATGTAAAATTAAATATTTGAAATTATTAACTAAATAAAATTTATTGATTTAATAGGATAATTTTAAATTTTAGGGTAATAAAAAACGTAATCCAATGAGTTATACAAAATTTAATTTTACGATATTAATGCAATTTTTATTGTTTTTGGTATTCATGTATTATGTTCACATTTTATAAGCGGCAAAGTTCCACTTCTAGTTTAAAAAAAAATAACTACAAATATGTTCAAATCAGAAGGCTTAATTATATTTGTTTCCTGTCAATAACTTTTGTCATTTAGTTGAAAACATATTGTTGTCTATTTTTTATTAATGATAGAATTAGTTTTAAATGAAATATATTATTGAAACAATATCTCTTTGTATTTTTCTATAAATGTTTTCCACAGTTATTTAGTGTAAAATAAAACTCGAGATATGTTTATAAATTCTTGTTTTGTTATTTACTACAAATTTATTCAATTTTCTATTTGGTAGATTTTATTGAATTTAATTTAAAAAAACGACAGCTGTTTTTTATATGTATATTGATTTGCCTACATTATATATTAAATATGTAAATTTGTTATGCGTTTTAAGGTTGCGGTTTAGTGGAAAGAGATAGCTATATAGTAAAATGGAAATAATCGTTTGAAAATAGAGCTATTCTTTTAGATTTCATAATATGAATGTGTATTTACATTTTTTATCTACCAAGTATAAAGTATCAGTCTAAATGAAAAATAAATCGTTAATTTTCGTGTATTACGTCAATTTACTAGTTTAAGTTAGACAAGAAAATTGTAAGATATAATGAAATTAATAGGTCATGTCTGCTAAGTTATTTGAATGCAGAATTTAGTGAAATCGTTTAAATTTTCATTGCACAAGTTTTTATTAGCAAAAATTTAATTTAAAATTTGCTATAAATTTGATCAATTTTCATTGTTTTTCATAATTATTTTTCACAGAAACTAAACATTAAAATAATTTTTAATTTATCTGATGAAATTCCTGCTTATTTTAAGATTATTTTAATGTATAATACAATATTGTTCATTGATCACAACAACAATCTAACTCAAATTAGTGATTGCCCACATTTGTATAGCTATCTCTTTCTTCTAAACCGCACCCTTAGATGGAAGTTCATGCCATCCATTTGACTTTGCACCACTTGGTGTAGTCATCCATTTCGGGTGTCCACTTTTTATTACTCATATTTTCTCAGATAATAAAGGGTACTTAATCATGATTAAATAGTTAATCTCGATTAAGTCTGAAATTGGCTTGCATCAAGACTTAATCATGTTTAAGATAAACTAAAAACATCAAATATTTAATCAGCCAATTTTGGCCGATTAACTCATTCATGTACAACTTCACGTCGTCACGTCGTAGGATAATCGTGAAGTTGTTTACAGTTGATAGTGATCATAGAAAGAGATAGTTAGATGGAGATTTGACAATAATAATCAAGCGTTCATTTAGAATCGACGAAATTGATAATTTAGAAGTAAATGATCCAATTAATTTTGACTTACCTTAGTTTACAGAAGTGACAAACACGTGCTTCAACTGATTCGAACTTAGCGGCGTGAAAATTACTAGAAATCTCGCAAAACAGAAATAAAAAAACCTAGAAATCTATTTACTACTTGATTGACTTCCAGTATTTAATCGACATACGGTGCAGCCAAAATCCGCCCATTAAAGTTAATCATGACTATCTAATCGGAGAATTTAATCGGAGTCGGTGCTAGTGGGCATTAGTAGTATTAATTCTGTAGGTCAGAATCTTAACATTTTATGCAATTTTTCATTGGGAATGGTAAATTGATAAAAGATATATCAAAATTCAAGTCAATTTAAAATAATACGAAAAGTTATAAACAAAAATTTAAATGTATTTAAAGACATTTTTGAGGGCGATTTTTTTTCTGTTTCACATATTTGTAGACAAAAAAACTTTCATTTTGGTCCCCATTTTATTATCGACATGACTCGATCATGTATACATAGGGATTTTATATGTAGAAAACAAATTCCTTCTTTCCTGTCGTTTTGAAATGAAATTATTGTTTCATTTTTTAGGCGTGTAAAATTGCTGCTATTTATCATCTAAACACCCAACCCTACAGGTTACACCTGTGCATACAGGAGTAATAGTTAATACCTGATAATATGTTTAGTATATCAAGAAATAATTATAAATATTTCATAAGAAATATAATAATACATTTTTTTATTTTTCAAACAAAATTACAAAAACAACAGATATAAAAAATATATATAAACGAATCCTGCGAGTAGTTCTGATACAATAAAAAAATATGCAATTGAGATGTGTAACAAGGTACGCCCTGATCTTCTCTTTAAATATTTAAAATACATTTTTATTTAAGACAATGCTTATGCTGTAACTAGTTCATGAGTAATAAATAACAAAGGTTATATCAAATATTGTTATTAGACACATGATGTAATACGAATACATTAAGTAGGGCATTGCTCAATACAGTTTGTTACAATTTCTGAATCAAATATACGTTATTAACGAAGGTAAATAAAATCGGTTGATTAATGGAATTATAAATAATTGAATTAATTAATTTCGATCGATTTTTCTTATAAAATAATTATTTGAACTGACTGTTACATAAAGAGAAATAAAGCAAAAAAAGCGTTAAAAACTATATAATATACACCAAGTACGCAATTGGTTTGAAAATTATAAAAAAAAAATACATTTTAATGAGTCTACATAAAACTGAATGACTAACAAAATTAAGTAAAAGTGAGGAGATGATGTAGTGTCTATAATAAAGTTTGCGTAACTTAAAAACGTGTGTGTTTTTTCTTTAGATTAACATTTAGTTCAATAAAATAATAATTCACTATAAAAAATCATCTTTTATTTTTATAAAAAAAACTAAATTACTTTCCGAACAACCCAATACGTCAATGGAGGGAGGGTAATGATGGCGTGGAACAGTGTCTATAATAAAGTTTGTGAAACTCAAAAAAAGTGTGTGTACTAAAATTTAATTCAATAAAATATTAATTCATTATAAAATATCTTCTTTCATTTTTATAAAAATAAAACCGAAATTACTTTCCGAACATGACACGAAAAGAATGTCCATCATAGCTCCATTTTATTAATTGGATTTTTCACTAGCAGAATTCACACTCATCTTACAGGATTATATTATTTAATAACATTCCATTTGAATTCGATTAATTATTATTCAGTTCATAGAAACTACTATTACATATGGACATTTTTCTTCATTATTTCTAAGAGATACATTTTTAATTATAACGGAAATCGGTCTCGTCGTCAACTTCCGGTTATTACCTGGAAACGGTTAAAGACAGATTTTTTGCTTCGCCATTGTTTTTATCATTAAAAATTGGCCAAGGCTCGCGAAAACGTTTTTTCGATAAATAAAAAAGTTTTCCACCAAACCGCACCACCCTGTACATGTTTTTATTATTATTTGTTCTTAAGTTATATTAACTTTAACTTTATTTTACGGAATTCTCCATTATAATTGATTACATTATACAATAATTTACATATCTGTATATAATCAGGTAAGTATTCCTAAACTATTAATAATTAATAAGTAAGATAAGTGCATTCCCAAACGGTTCAAAGAATTGATTCAATGATTTGTTAATATACTAAAATCTTAAATATATACCTGAAATTATCTCTTTTTAATTATGTCTTTATTTTAGGCTTCTGGCATAAATAAATTATTATATATATAACATCTACAATTTTCTTTAAAATATTTACAAATAAATATTAATATTTAGTGTTAGTCTGTTTGGGCAAATCTTACTTTTATTTCATCTCGATCGACGTTCTTTTCATCCTGATAAATTATTATAAAACTAAATTACTGAAAAATTTAACTAAAAGTGGGGAGATAAAATAAAAGTAAGATTTGCTTTTTAGAAAACATTTTTATTTTGCCCACTTTAGTTAATTTTTCCAGATTTTTTTTATTTTGTTTATTAAATATAAAATAGAATTTCATGAAATAATAGCATAATTATTTAATATTTAAAAGTGATGAAACAATTATCGAGAAGGGAGATCAGAAAAGTTGCAGTTGCACCTCAAAAAGCATTCGTCTCAAAATATCGAAATATCTTTTGAATTGTAATGATTTTATCTGCACTTAAAAATAATATAATCTATTGTAAATGCCGAAGACAGTGCCTGGAAAATTACCGACGTGACTTTTCCAACATTTCCCGGCGCTTTCACCAGCATCAATCGCAATTATAACGAATAAAACTCTTATTAAACTTCGTTCGCTTCCTGAATTTTTAATTAACAACCTCATTAAAAAAAATACAAAATGTATTAAGATATTAGTGGTTGAGATAAATTTACACATCGGTCTGCATAGGTGAAACGTATTTGTAACCAAATACTTGTAAACGCATGTCACGTCGAGTTTATTAGTCACACATTTTACGGCTTGCAAATTATTAATATTCAAAACGTGTTTATGTATATTCAAAAATAGAAGTAAATTGATTGTAAAATCGCATGCATACGTAACAAGCCAGTGATCTAATATTCCGATTAATAAAAGCAACTAAAAGTGTCATTGAACTAACATCAAGTGACTTTTGGTGATGGGAATGATAGATATACTAATTAGCAATTAGTCTCCTTTTGAAATATAACGTTATAATCAATGTTTCGAGTAATTTAATTTATTTGCGTAATTTACATTAGTTTTTTTTTATTTACTAAAGATGTGAAGATTTTTTATAGGTATTATTATTCACACTGGTCTGACGAGGTTCGAAAGACCGAAATGGCCATCATCAGTTATACAAACGGTAGATGAATGGTGGTTGAACATTTTATTAAATAAATTTGGTAATTAATTATAAACAATTTTAAGGGCGTTAAAAAATCTTCATTTGATTGTACTACAATTGTTTGTTATAGCTTGATAGAGCTAACATATTTCACGTTAAAATACATTTTCCATATGGAATAGCCCAGGATGTATGTTTTAATATCGAATAGTCAATATGAAAACATACATCCTGGGCTATTCCGTATGGAAAATGTATTTTAACGTGAAATATGTTAATTAATTTCACATTCTATAAATTTATATCTATTATAAAAACTGCATAGACTGTGACGATGAAAATAATATACACGTTAAACTTAACATTTCCCATATGGAATAACCCCGATTATCATCTTAATTAGATACCGAATGAGCATTCAAAAATGTTTGATGAGAATTCAGAATAAAAGTTATACAAAAATTATAAACTGTTTGTTATATTTTTTAATAACGATTATATTAAAAATAATTCATTTTTTTCCAAAATTAAAAAATCAACTGTTTTCATGGATGCGCATTCCAAACATCATAAATGATCATTTGAATTATGCCAAATCATAGCGATCCAAATGCATTTTCAAATCGTGATGAAAGCTCCTTTTTAAAAGTAAAGTCCGGAATACTCATTCGCCCATTCGAATCATGGAAATTCGATTCGAAAGATTCGATTATACACATAATCGAAAAAATCGAGTATTTCTTCGGCCGATAGCCAATTGCTATTTATATTTTTTATTACAGTAATTATATATAAATAAAAACTCTATATATTACTCTCAATCATTTCCATTCAAATCACTAAGTGTTTCGATAAAAAAAATATGATGGTATTCTTCAAGAAATCTGTAAAACTTTGCAAACAATTGTCTTATTTATTAAGTGAATCGATACTCAGCCTTCTTTTCGGGGAAACTATCCGATGAAAAATAAAGCGTGGACTATCTAACATTTTAAATTAGAATTACCCGTTATTTTGACACTGAAAGTTGAAATAACATTCATGAGTTGGCAGAATGTCAATTTGTATAGAACGCTTTACGTTAGAAAAAGTTGGGAAGTATTGAAAACGCACTTGCAAAGTGGAGAGTTTTTTAACCAAAAGGTAAGAAATTTACGAAGCTGTCATGTCAACCATTGAATTTGAAATCCAAGTTGCCATTCATGCAAAATGTAAGGAAAAAATCTTTGGTTGATCGGATGTGGAATTTTCAAGCCAGCTCTAAGTCATTTAAATGATGTAAATAATTCTTATATGAAAACATCTAATCTTTCTAATAAGCTTATTGAAACAAAATGTAAGGAAAAAATCTTTGGTTGATCGGATGTGGAATTTTCAAGCCAGCTCTAAGTCATTTAAATGATGTAAATAATTCTTATATGAAAACATCTAATCTTTCTAATAAGCTTATTGAATTTTGAAAAAATTGTCTTTGTTTATTTTAGAGCTGATTCAAATTCAAAACGTTAGATGGCCTACCCTTTATAAAGATCAAATTTCCTTAACGACTGTACAATTTTGGCAAACGTCTCCATGGTTAACGTAAAGGTTAATGTAAAGGTTAACGGAATTCTAGAAGAGAGAATTATTAAATTGTTAGAAAATAATTAAGAATACCTATAATAATTTATTCGATACCACTATCATATTTAATCAAATAGTCGGGTTGGCTTGGTATGAAAGTAGCCACTGTAACACAATTAAATGAAAATATAACCTTTTTAGTAATATTTACAACTAATTAATTACCAAGTTTTTAATTTTTAACCTAATTTAAAATGAATGATCACAGATTTTTTAAATTAGTTTAAAAAATAAAAACTTTTTAATTAATTGTAAATAGTATTAAGGAAACTATAATATTTTAATTTAATTGTACTATAGTGGTTGTTAGAGCTCTATAGAAAAAATGACGATTGGATTCGAAAACTGAGATTCTTATGTTAATAAGATGATCAAATGAGCATTCGAATAATTATAATTACATCAAAATGTACTGTCTTTCTAATAAACTCATCATTTTGAATCATAATAATTCGAAAGATAGCACAAACGCCATCTATTGCCTAATTTTTGAAAAATATATTCATTTTTTGTGGCTGATTCAAATTTCAAACGTTATATGATCCACCGTTTATGAAGACCAAATTTCGCAATAAAATCGCAATAAAACTCTTAAAATATAAAAGTTAACGACGTTTTGAAATAAAAATGAAATTTTATCCTAAAACCAATCCACCGCCTATGATACGCACCTGAATCGAGTTTCATCAATATTCAACTTCCTCAATTTTAGTTTTGCCGCAAATATTTTGTTTCACGGAGATTTCTACTTAATTACACAAAAATGTTTTAAACCCATTGAGTCTGATATTGTTCGAGTCTTCCAAGTTAAGTCGACGGCATATTTAGAATTCATGGAAGGACCTGTATTTAAACTGATTCCACCCGGACAAGATTTGAACCCGTGACCCTGAACACAGTGGAGAACGCTTCAGCTTTGTGCTTAACTCGTCTTAAACATTAAAAAAGAAAACAGTATAACATTTTGTTTGTTGTTTGATACCATATTAATCAATTTGTGTTTTTATCAAATACAAGGTGGTCAGAAAAGGTGTGATAATCTTCAGGTAAAGTGGTTCATTGATTAATTTCAAGTAGAAAATTTAAGTAAAAAAATATTGTACGATTCTTTATTAACACTCACGAGGCCATTGATATAATAAATATATGATTAGAAAACAGTAATATTTTGATTAAAATTAGTTCTAACATCCAGTATATAATATAAGATAAGTCGATTATTAATAGCAATAATTATACATAAAATGTTAAAAAGAAATTCTAGTCACATATTTAGGACATTAATGGCCTCATAAAGTTTATTGAATAATTACACAATATTTTTTTGTGTTTTATTTTATTTAATTTTTTATTTTAAAAACTTTTTTTAGTTTTTTTCTACTTAAAATTGATAAAGGAATCACTTTAACTGAAGATTATCACACCTTTTCTGGCCACCCTGTATATTCAACTACAATGTTACTACGTTACAATAAACAACGAGTTCTTTTGTTGTTTTACTTTTTAAATATTGTAAAGAAGAAAAAGAAGAAATATTGTAAAAATGAACTTTATTACTTTACTTCTTGTTGTGACTTTTACTTGAAACATTTTTTTAGTGTTTCCGAATTATTTAGATAATTTAGGCATTCCCCAGAATGCTTTTACGAAATTTGGGTTCGTTATTTAATTCTGAAAATTAATTAAAGTAATTAATTATTTATTTCATAACTTATGCTTTTCATAAAAAAAATCGTTAGATTTAAAAAAAAATGTGAAAATAAACAAAAATGTCTGTACGAAATGTTCTTAAAATTAATATCAGAATTCAAAAATATTATAATATACAAGGTGTCGTAATTACAAAAAAACACACAACTTTACCAGATACCAGGTGTTATATTAAAAAAACGCAAGTTTACCAGATTATCTTAATAAATTGAACACCATGTATATATTTAAGTGATAGCTTGTTTAAATCCAAGAAACTTTTACTTGGAACTTTTCTTGTTTCAGAATTATTTAGGTAATGTTGGTGGTGTTCGATAAGAAAATTACAGGTGGTTTGAAAATTATTTAGATGTTCTGATAATTTTAAGCTATCTATGTTTCATATAGGGTTACTTAAAATGATCGGAACACCTAAATAATTCTCAAACCACGTGTTATTTTCTTATCGGAACACCACCAACATTAAATAAATAATTCTGAAACATTAAAAAAAAAAATGTTTCAAGTAAAAGATTATTGCATCTAAACAGGCTATCATTTAAATATATACAGGATGTTCAATTTATTAAGATAATCTGGTAAACTTGCGTTTTCTAAATATAACACCTTGTATATTTTCATATTTCTCAATTCCAATATTAATTTTGAGAACATTTTGTACGATCATTTCTCATTTTTGTATATTTTAACATTATTTAATTCTAACGATTTTTTATGAAAAACGTAACTTATGAAATTAATAAGTAATTAATTTAATTTTCAGAATGAAATAACGAGCGCAAATCTCGTAAAAATATGTTAGGAAATGCCTGTAGGAACAAATTAATATATTTTTCGTAATATTAAAAGACTATCTTTTGGAGATATTTAAATTTAAATGTACAGGGTGTCCAATTTATAATGGGAAATTGGTAAACTTTCCTTTCTCATGAAATAAATATGAATAAAGTATTAAAAATCAACCAATAAAACACAGATTGGATTGAATAACTTTAAATTCTCAACTAGTTTCGGGTTACTAGCCCATTTTCAAGAGAATTTAAATTTTTTTTTTTTATTTTTTTTTTCCTTTCTCAAATGGAACTTTTTGAAGGAATATTATTAATGTAGAATGCGATTTATTTCAACCAATTAGTTAAAAAGTGAACAAATTAAAATACAAAATAATAAAACAGAATTAAAGCAAATGACAAAACAAATGTAATTTTGTATATTTATGAAATACTTATAAATTCAAAATAATGCATTTTATAGAAAAATAATAATTGAGTTTGTTAATGTTTATCACTTATTTTGTATACTTTCTGTATATATCTGTTAATAAAGATTATTATTATTAATTCCCACAAAAAGCTCTTAGAATAAATCTTAGGATTAAAAAATTTAAAAATATATAGGGTGTTCCGTGTTCCGTAAGTTTACCTAATTATCTTAAAAAAATGAACACCCTGTATATTAAAAATATGTTTCAACGATTCTTTGATAATAATACTGCATGGTATTTGCCCTAGAAGTAGTGGTTTCAATTGATGTTTGGTCTTTTTAAAGTGCTTACTTAACGTGAATCAAAAAAATACTGTAGCTGAAAAGAAAATAATGAATTATTCAATTGAGTAAATTCATTATTTTAAAATTCTCTTTATATACATATAATCTTCATTTCCAAACATTAAATAAATTTACAATACATATACCCACATATATAATGGTGTTTGATTCTGTATTCGGAAATCAGCTATGGACCATAGGTCTTTCCACCTGAATTCTTTTTATTTTATTTAACTTCTTTATATCCAAGAAAATTTTATTTTAAACTTTTCAAAATTGTGTTTTTATGCTGTTCTGGTAATATTAACTAACCGTATATATTTTATATACGACTTCAACACGATTATGGTAGATGGGGATTTTAGATTATATATATATATTTTATATAAAATTGTATATGTAATAATTATAAAAAACGTAACGTTAAAAAAAACACTTAACATTTTTTTAAAAACAGATAATTCAAAATATTATATGAAGGCAATAAAGGAGGGATACTAAATATTACATAGGCTGGATTCCGAATGTGTCGATCTCGTTTATTGCGACTAACAACGAGGGAGGGAATTCGAACAGTTGATAGTGATAGAACCCCGACTCATTGTGGCAATATTGTCTCATTCTGAACCATCTAGCAATATTTTTTTTTAATCAATAAAGCTATAAACAACAGAAAAATAACTACTAAGGATATTAATGAATTTGATGATTTAGGAATTTTAGTTTCCATAATTAGCTAGATAAATATGATAATTCTTGCCATTTTCAAGAATAGCAGTGGCCAAACTAGTTAGAGTAATTAAACATATAATTGAAACATGACAAGTAATTTCTCCACAAAAATATTACATACTGTAAAATGTTTCATCAAGTACCAGACGAGGAAAAAAATTAAAATAAAACTACTTCTATAAAACTTGTAAACACTAACAATGTTTCATCGAGTGCTGTATGAGATAAATAATTCAAAATAAAAATTATAAACTATTTCTTATATTTTTTAATATTATTAAATATTCAATTTCCAATCCATTTACAGAAAAGATTAAATTCGTTTATAAATAAATACATACAATCATTTAAAAACAAACAACATTTTAAAGAGCAATTATTTAGATCTAAAAACTATAAACTTGTTGTCAATTAAAACAAAAATAATTTTTCATTAAAACAACTACTCCCCATTTTAGAGATTTCAAGTTAATTAACAAGTGAAGAAGAAATAAAACCAATATAAAAATATTCCAATATTACGGTGTGTTTCAAATAAATAATAAATCCGTTTTAATACTTTTAATTCGTGTCTTATTTATTTTATTGGTAGATTTTTAACAATCTATTCATATGTATTATTAAAATTCCTTTCAACTTAATGAGCAAGAGAAATATATATAAAATCAATACAAAAATATTCCAATGGGAATATCTGCTTCACATCCAAATTCTATATTTATGAGTTCATATAGAATTTGATAAATTAACAAAAAAATACTCCGATAGGAATACCTGCTTCACATACAAATTCAATATTTATGAATATATAGAATTTGGATGTGAAGCAGGTATTCTTATTAGAATATTATTGTATTGATTTTATATGTATTTCTCAAATTCTATATAAACCTGCTTCACATCCAAATTCTATATTTATAAAAATATAGAATTTGTATGTAAAGCAAGTATTCCTATTGGAATATTTTTGTATTGATTTGATATGTATTTCTCTAGAAAGGAATTTATTTTGAAATAAATTCTAATAAGAAAGCTCTTTGTTTGAATAAATAATATCAATGTTATTTAAATTTGATTTCAAATGCCAAAGGACATCTCTCGTGAACTTGACTTTTTTACTTTCACCGTGTGTATTGTTTTATTATTACAACATTCTGAGTTTGTTTTTAAAACATTACTTTTAAAAAGAAACAGCATTTCGAATTTAATTAAACGTTCCAATAATTAACACCAGTAAAATATATTATTTGCTAACCGGTTGTTGTTCACAATAATAATTAATCATTTTAAGTCTGACATATACATAGTTTACATTAAGAAAGACGAAGGCATTATTTAGGAATAATAACGACAAGC
This sequence comes from Philonthus spinipes, assembly GCA_963082785.1. NCBI lineage: Eukaryota > Metazoa > Arthropoda > Insecta > Coleoptera > Staphylinidae > Philonthus > Philonthus spinipes. The sequence goes on from OY720301.1 coordinate 13,200,964, forward strand.
AGCGAGTGTTTGAAGTGGAGGTACGAGAAGAGGTGCAGCGGACGCTTCTACGATTGTTATTTACCTTTTGGACAGCGGATGACCACGGTCATTGTTATTGTCAAAGTGCAAGCACGAGGGGCAATCTCCGCAACAGTCATCATGCCATCTTGAATCTCCGTAAGTGGACATACTGAAAATTCAGGTCACCCCGCTGCAACCACCTGTCATTTTCTTAGAGGAACACCACCAACACACGGAATACCAGAATCATGGATATTACTGCGACACTGCACACTTGGCCGATCCGCGAAATGCGATAGGTAAGAGGCAATAAGCAACAGTGACACCCGGCACTCAGTAATACTGACACCAACACAATTCACCTTTAATCTACTTAAATAACACCCTTTATAATTGAGATTTTAGGTCTGGAGGTATTCCCCAAGGCACGCGGAGAACAATAACACACACGCACAGCGAGCGTTCGGATGAAGAAAGAATGGAAAATGGGTATGGACCGCACGAGGTATGCTATCAAAGACCACTCGGAGTTTTTCGCCCGCCTGGCGTCTTTCGATGGGAGATGGTAAACCTATGTATAAAGCAGGATGGACTGGACGGTGGTTCAACAATATAAACGCCAACCGCTAACGACTCGACTGCTCCAAGACGGCCACAGACTATTCGACCCGACTGCCAGTGGTCACTACTTACATTAATAACTGTGCGAGGCACAAATTCTACTTCCCCGCCCACTTTCCTCTAATACCTCCTTACTAAATCAAAGCAATCTCTCTTTATTACAAAAATACCATATCAAAACAATTAAATAATCAACCACTCCAGTGGACTGGATGTCTGCATTCATTGTTCCACAAAAATATTTACCTGTCTTCAACAATCAAATCAGGTAGCTCTGCAACCCATCTCGCTCCGTTGCCGAGCTTCGTGAATACCACACATTCCTTCACATACATATATCGCGTTTCTAAATAAGTTGCACGTGCAAAAATGCAAAAAATTAAACATTCACTTATTCATTACGTATCACTTTTTAATTAATACTGCGTGAAGTTGCATCTGCATAAAGTATTTCCTAAGAAAAGCACTCACCTGGAAGAACACACTTTCTTAATTCCTATAATTAATTATAAACACTAAAACATTATTTAAAAAAAAATCAGTGTACCCAAAAAAATTAATTATCTCTTTAATAATGTACTTGTTAGTTGTTGAGGCTCTACTTTGTAATACATTGTAATTATATGAAACACTTTTTATTCGCATTTCATTTATTAAAATTGAATACAAGTTATACAAAGTAAAAATTAAATAAAAAGATTTTGAAAAAAAAATCCTCTAATTATTTTCAATTTCTTTTTATTTAATTAATGGTTTTAATATTTAGATATTAGTAGTTCATATTGTATGAAATAATTATGAATAAATTATTAAAAATCAACCAATAAAACACAGATTAGATTGAATAACTTCAAATTCTCGACTAGTTTCGGGTTATTAGCCCATTTCAAGAGATTTTTTTTTTCTTTAAATTCTCTTGAAAATGGGCCCATAACCCGAAACTAGTCGAGAATTTGAAGTTATTCAATCTAATCTGTGTTTTATTGGTTGATTTTTAATAATTCATTCATATCTTTTTATTTAATTTATTTAAATAAATGTGACCAAGTGAATAAAATCTTTTTTTCTATTATTTAAGTAAAAATTGTTTGTTTTTTTAATAATATGAATATTTGATTTTTTTCTTGAGTGGTTTTATCACTTATCACTTGGTGAAAGATTTTGAACTATTACCGATGAGGGTTTAAATGATTAGATTGAATAACTTTAAATTCTCGACTAGTTTCGGGTTATTAGCCCATTTCAAGAGATTTTTTTTCTTTAAATTCTCTTGAAAATGGGCCAATAACCCGAAACTAGTCGAGAATTTGAAGTTATTCAATCTAATTTATGTTTTATTGGTTGATTTTTAATAATTTATTCATATCTTTTTATTTAATTTATTTAAATAAATGTGACCAAGTGAATAAAATCTTTTTTTCTATTATTTAAGTAAAAATTGTTTTTTTTAATAATATGAATATTTGATTTTTTTTTCTTGAGTGGTTTTCTCACTTATCACTTGGTGAAAGATTTTGAACTATTACTGATGACGGTTTAAATTAAACTACACTTGGTTTGTTTCACTTAAAAAAACGAAGCTAGTCGAGTAAATAGAAAAAAACAAACAAAAAAGTGTAATTAATTAATTAAACCTACATCGCTAATAGAATAAATTAGTATCAAATTTAAGAAGGGTAATTCATTTTTGTTTTTTTATCTAACAACAAATCTTTTTTGTAATCGCATTGGAAAATTACAATTTAGAAAACAGAATTATTCTAAGTTATAATTTCCCAAAAGCGCAATACGTTATATGAGTTTCGGCCGTCCGAAACGGATTATTTAAACCAACAATGGAAAAATATCGAACCCTTTTTTTTAAATAGAAAAGAGTATTATTCATTCACTTGGTCACAGTTATTTAAATACATTAAATAAAAATGATTTGAAAATAATTAATAAATTATTTTCACATTTAGCTCTGTGACTTTTGACTTACGTTACGTAAGTACGTTAAACAAATGCACATTAAAACAACTACTTCCCGGGCAAATACCCACGCCGGACATTGAATTACATAATGTACACCTGCTGTTGCACATCAATAAAATATTGCATAATGCAACAAATTTTGATCCGAGAAAAATTTCTCTAATGCGAAAACAACAAAAGGAACGTTACTTAATTTAAGGCCATCTGCAGACACGTGTTTCGGGATCTATCCCTCGTCAGTACAGCTATGCCTTACATAATTATGCAAATATATGTTTATAATGCTCTGTATAAGTCTGGTAATAAAGATATTGCTCTCTCTCTCTCTCTCTCTAAAAATATAAGTATATTAATATATAAAATATAAAGTACGCGACTGTTTTAACTTCTGACTCATGGGGCGTAAAGAAGCCTGCAATGATTACTTTCTAACATTCTTTTCATATTATACAATATGTTCCATCAACCGTAAAAATATCAAAGTTGTGTTTTTTTTAATGGAACATACAAGGTGGCCAAAAAGGTGTGACAATCATCATTTAGAGTGGTTAATTAAACAATTTGTATTAAACAATAACGCTATCTGAAGATTATCACTCCTTTTATGACCACCATCTATTGTTGATTGTTTTTTTTTTTAAATCTATGATTAAAATTGCTGTCCTTTTTATTAAGGTTATTAGTGCCTAAACCTAAATATTTTTGAAATAATTTAAATTTTGTTAAATTCTAACCTAATTTGAAAACTTCAACTAAACTATTTGAAAGTTGAAAATAATTAATAAATTATTTTCTTTTTTGATAGTGCGACTTTTTTTACTTGCGTTACACCTGCAAATTATTTTTTACTTAATTTAACTTAAATAACTGTGACCAAGTAAATAAATACTCTTTTCCGATATTATTTGAAAAGTATTTAGGTCATATGCATGAATTTTTATCTTTTAATTTCTAATTATAAAAAACATACATTTTTTACAGTTTTTTAGTGACTTAAACTAGATTTTTTGAAATAGTATGCTATGTTTTTAACATTCGATTTCATTTAATGGAATGTTCTCTGCTATTTAAAATCAATAAAATATATTCTCACAGCTCTAAGCTCCAGGTCGAAAAATGTTTGCGCTAAATGCAAAAAACGTATATTTGCACTATTTGGGGTTTGCCTTTATGTATTATTATGTTTTTAGTTGGCTGTGATTTTTGGAAATTTCAGTATTAGATCGTCAGAATATAATAGATGTTTATATGTCAGAAATTTGGAAAGATCGTTTATAAATAAATTAAAAAGCAATGAACCCAAGATGGAGCCTTGCGGTACACAAGAACTCGGAAATACGAATCGGATTTGAAACCATTTAGAGTGACATATAATTCGCGGTTTTTAAGATAACCCATAAGTGTGGATGCACTTTTACCAAAACCAAAGGTATCTATATAGTTTAGCCAGTAACAGCCTATGATCATCTCTGTCAACAGCCTTCGACATATCTGTATAAATTACATCAATTAGCCCTGCTGAGCCAAGACATTCTGCTATTTCATGTGTGATAATACACAAGTTAATCACAGTGAATCGATTTGGAACGAAACCATGCTGTTGCTGTGATATATACCGAGGCACATGCGTATTAATTTGATCATGCATAGTTCATTCAAATATTTTTTTTTCAATATAGGATAGTATGACATTTGGACGATAATTTGTGACATTATTGTGATTATTTGATGTTTTAGATATGGGACAAATTGATGCAATTTTTTAATTTGCGAAAAAATGTTGAGGTCTCTATAGACAAATTGCAAATAAAAGTAAAAAATGTATAATCACCTACTAAAAACTCGAAGTCTCATAAAATTTAGAGGTTTGGGGAGTTCTGGAGAGAAATAACCATTCACTACAAAGTACTGCGAATTTTTAACATGTAACATTTTGCAGCAGTTTATTTACATCATATCTCTGTGAAGTCTATTTTACAAGAACCAAATGGAAGCTGCGTAATTCACACTTAGCATGCATGGGATTTTTTTTTCACTCTCCGACTGATTTTTTTTATCGCGATAGAGGCATTAATTTCATAAAAATATGCAAAGTAATGTGATTCTGCACACTCATATTAAAACAATGAAAAGAGATTGAAGATTATTGAAAATGAGATAAGAGATGAGGTTAGTAATTTTCTTTATTAACTAATGCCGTAATTTTTGTGTAGTAATTTCAGTGTGTCGCTATATACAAAAAATTGAAAACCATTGGTCTAACAGCCTTGTTTTTTTTTTGTTTTCAAATAAAGAAAAATTTCATGTATAATATTTATTTTAACTTCCCAGGATAAATTTGTTTGTACAAAACATCACGATTTTATTATATTTTATTTAATTTCGAATAATAATGAATGAAAACACTTTTAGCTTAATAATTGAAAATATAGCAAAAGCGCCATCTTTTGATTAATTTACTCGTGACATTATCAAAAATTTGGGTCTAGAAGGTAGACGACCGAGAATTGTTATTTCGTCCACTAAAGGAACGTACCATTCTTGAAATTGATCGCACGTTTCGGTCGTACACAATTTCCAAAATCACATGTAAATCCATATCTAAATGACAGATTTCGTACAACTGAAACGTACAATCAATTTCAGGAATAAGGCCCCAGGAAACGAAATCATTTAATAAAATATTAATGGAAAAATTGGGATGGCTATTTCGGTCTTTCGGACCTCGTCAGACCAGTGACGAGTAACTTTGTTTATATAACTGCAATTTATTAAACTATAGGTCATTAATACGTCATTGACTACGTTCAGCAGACTCTACCGAGCATACTGGTGTAATGTTATATTCTTCAATAATATGCTACTAACTAAATTTTATCAATCGGTTTATCGCCAAGTCGCGGACAGAGTTTAAAAGTGTTTTCATTAATCAAAAAAACGATGTATAACGAATTAGAAGGCTTAACAATTAATAATTAAAATATGATCTCAAAGCGTTAATAAAAGTAACTATAAAATATCAATTAAATATTTACCAATTATTTTATACTCACGAAATAATGGCACTTTATTTTGTTCAATTTCATTATTATCCAAAGTAAAATGCTGTTCAGCAGAACAAATGAAATTCATAACGCTATTGATGAACCTAACAATTTTAGGTCACCAGATATGGTCCATTGAGCTCATCGTAGAATCCCCTTCCAAACTCCCCACCTTGGTGTTTGATCTTCCGCTTATCATCAAATATTCTGAACTTAGTTATTGATCTGAATCAGCTGCTCGCTGCAAATACCTGGTATTTTATAAGCAAATCAAAACATCATTATAGAGGCTATTCCGTACGGGAAATGTTAAGTGTAACGTTTACGTTATTAATTTAATACACATTTTTTGTATATATATATATCTATTTAAAAAGCTGCTTAGACTGTGATGATAAAAAATAACGAACACGTTAAACTTAACATTTCCCTCACAGAATAGCCTCGATAATCTATTACAATAGCTACTTAGACTGTGATGATAAAAAATAAGGTACGCGTTAAACTTAACATTTCGCTAACAGTATAACTTTGTATCTGTCTAGTTTACATTTAGATAGAAATAGAGTCATATATTCTGTGTAACGCAAATTCGCATCTTAAAGTTTGGTACTTATTTTTTATTCAGTTTTTTGAGCCTAATAAAATCCAAGTCATCTTTGTTCTGTCTTTTATATTGAATTTTTACAAACAAACAAAATAGAAATATAAGTGGGGAAGTCTACATATACAATCACACCTAAATTTCTGTTATTTTTTCTCTATTGTAAAACAAAAAATATGAAAACATGTTAAAAATTTATATATTTGAATCCGAGCTCGTAACTTCAACCACAGACAAATTATTCACGCAGACTAAACATTTTCAGAAGTTTTGTTTACATTTTTCAGCGCGAGAAATCAATTAGGCCTCTTAAACCCAAACACGTCCATATCTTTAAATACACTATAACATAAATTCATTTTCGAAAATGTGAAGCACTTTAAAAAGTTCTTTATTATGTTAAATGTGTATTTTAGTCAAAAATATTTTAAATAGAAAGAATAGGAAGACCTGGATAGTCCTTATTTGGAAATACAGTGACAATATTTATTTATTTATTATATGCAATGTATTATTTTCTCAAATATTACAGACTTAGTAGTAGTATTTTTCAATAACTAAAAGTCAACGACCATTTAGATATTTATACATGGATAATTGTTACAAAAAAAAATAATGAGGCATCTGTAATAAACCACATAGTTTTCTGTTAATATTTCCGACAACGTGTATTACGTGCCATCTGTTGGTGTTTTACTGAAAACGTTGTGTAATTTGCAATTATTGATAGAGATAGCGCAATACAAAATTGACGATTTCTGTAATTTCATAATTTGCAGGAGCCGATAAAATGTTTAAAATACTCGTTTAATTCAAATAAATTTTCAACCCAATTAAATCACTTAAAAAATAAAATTATTTAATGTTGACTGTGTCTCACACATAACTCTGTCTTGAAATTCGATAGATACATAAAGAGTAGAACATGTATGAGAAAATACATTTCGAATAAGTGATAAATATAAATTCAAAAAGTAGGCAGTAGTGTTCAGCCAGTGGCGTAGATAACGGGGTGGTAAGGGGGTTATAAATCGACGCCCCACCCCCCGGAACATTTTAATGACTGATTAAAAAAATAACATTTTAGGAACACTGTAACAACATAAAACTTTTTTTCCTATTGATAAAAATAAAATGTGTGCTCAGTGTTTTTTTTTTATTTATTTTACATTATTAATAGCAAGAAGTCATAACGCAAACCACCCCCGCCCTATTACTTCTATCTACGCGCCTGCATTCAGCTATTCCTTCTAGAGGGGAGAAGGATATAACTTTGAAACTCACCAATGAAAAATGAAAAAAAAGGGGGGATAGTAAAAACTTTAATGTTCAAAAAAAAATAGTGAAATGTAAAGATTTATGAAGTTTATTTACCCCCTTTATTCTATCAATCCCCCACACACCTATGGATCCGCCTGAATAGACGATATATTTAAACTAGGAGTAAAAAAAAAATGTTCGTTGTACTATTTTACACTTTCTGCAATGTCAATTTTATGGCTGACATCACTTTAGTGGAGAATACACAAGGTTTGTTTGTTGTGGTCAACTTAGTGCAGAACAAACAAGCATTAGATTTGTTCTGCACTAACCTGAAATGAGTGCAAGTTTCTAACATGACTCATATGATTTACATTAGATCTGTTCTTTACATGAACTAGTGCAACACTTTTTCCAATTTCAGGACTGGCAGCCATGTAAATCTTTTTAGTGACTTCACACACTAGCACTCAATTCAACTTAGTGCACAACAAACGAACACACCTATAGCTGTCAATGTAACAAACTGCACTAGTTCATCTAACAAACTTACATTATGAAAACGAAAGCAATGTCAACATAATGAAATTATTTTTAAACTTCGTTTATTTAATGCCTATATTTATTCTTAAATACAACGCCTTAATTAAAAATAACAATTTATAACTAAAAAAAAAACATATCACATCATTTAGACTTTATACAAAAGTGCAATATGTCATAAGGAGTTTATTATTGCCTATAATATAATGGATCATATAAATCATATAAAGTCTATTCAACAAAATCACAAACGTAAGGAATGTCGATTCAACAATTAAGAAAAACGTCAGCAGGTAAAGACATAGGCTCCCTGGGGTCGTCATCTTCGGATCCAATCCTGTTAATTATCGTTTTAACATCATTTGCATTCGGCCGGTCACTCGGTTTGTGAGCAAGCATGCGCTTCAATAAGTCATTCTGAAAAATTAAACATAAATTATTACGAAACTCCATTGATTACTTTGTTAATATATAATAGGAAGCATAGAGTTATGTTAATTATTCTAAAATGAAAATGAAGTAAATCAGTGCCTACTAAATATACAGGACAGAATGTCGGAGTGGGGAAATCGAAATCTTGGAGTCCACGCAAGAGAATTCGCCAACAAACCATCCTGTTCATAATTATTATAATTTCTTCACCTAATTTAGAATTTTATATATAGATACATCTTTATTCGTGTTATTTTACATAATTATTATGTATTTATGTTTACATATATGTAACATATTGCGAAATGGCTATCAACTGTAAGACTTTCAGCCTTTAAATTTAAATAAAATAATTTTAAATAATGACCATAAGTCATTATTTTTTTAATAGAAATATTTATCATTATAGCTACATGCAAAAATAATTGTTGTAATTTAATCTTGCACGAGACAAGCAGGTGCTCCAAGGCCAGGCGTCCATACACATATCGAAGTCCTCCCTACACAGACCTGTATATTTAGTAGTATTGAGCAAAACCAAGTGATTTTAGTAGTTGAGTATTTCTGAATAACCAATTTTAAGTAGCTAGGGTTAATAAGTAATAAATTTGAGTTTATTAATAAATAGGTGACACTTTCCAATATTAACATTATAAATAACATTAAGAAACTTGGCATATTCTCCATTTTGCAGTGACAAAAATCGACTTTGCCCATCTCTAATATTTAGTAGGCACTGAGTAAATAAATAATGACACATTTATTAACAAAATTTTATTGGAAAATAAGATCATAAAATATATTTTAATTACAATCATACAAAAAATCATGAAGCAAATGCATCAAGGTGTTTCATGACTGTTTTGTATGATTGCAATTAAAATATATTTAATTACCTTATGTGTGATTGTAATTAACCATTGATATATTATAGTTATAAATATAATTTGAAAATAAAAAAAACTTCTTTTTATTTCATATTTCCAAATAAATTTATTATTGACTTACCTCTCTTGGACAAGTAGTTGAAAAACCTTCAGGGTATATGTCGCGCCTAAGGTCATCAAGTGTCTTATTTCTCTCCATTTCTGTGCTAAATGGCACTAATAATTCAAATAGAATCACTCCTAAAGAGAATATGTCGACTTTATAGTCATATTTTTTTCTCTCGATTTGTTCAGGGCTCATATATAAATATGTACCTATAAATAAAATATCCATAATTACTACATAATTAATTATTTCATTCAAGAATATTAAAAAAAAACATATTTATTATCCTTCACATCTAAATTATAATTGGGATTTGTAACTAAATAAATAAATGTTTAATGATAAATAAAATAAAACAGTAAATATATTAAATGGAGATTATTTAAACATTTGCAATTTGAAAAAAGAATCCTCTTAGAATCATTCTAGATTCACAAAGTAAAATTATGTGTAGATATTTGTATTGAGTTAAAACTTCAATTTTAAACATATGTAAATAAAACTTTTATAATTTAATATAACAATTTAAATTAAAAATAGTCACAATTTGAATGGAAAAAATGAGTAAATTAGTGTTAATTATTCAATATTAATCAATAGTGTATTAGTAAATTACCCAATATTTTCAACCCTACCTTATTTCCCAGAAATCTGTAATAAATGTTTTAATATCTTTTTTATTGGGAATGAAAATATTGGGTAACTAATACCATTGAATATAAAGTTTATATAAAGATCACATTCAACACTACAGTATTCAGGAAAGGATGGGCCATATGGACTAGGAAATTTTCCGGTGGGCCGGTGGATAGTTTGTTCTATGGGCAGACAAACGTTTTGTTGGAATGACACTGTATATATAATATTTCCCGGCCCATCTGCCTCTGACAGTATTGATTAAAATAAATAAAAAACTTCTAGTACTGATTACTATACCTGCGCCCTTAGTATGACTTCGCACTGAGTCTTCATACACCCCAGGTTCACTATCAATATTCTTCATTGTTGTAACTAAACCAAAATCGCCCACCTTAATCGTATTTTCTTGGGAGAAGAATATATTACTTGGCTAAAAATTAAGCATTAATTAAACCAAAAATAGATTTACTACACAAAATCAATTCGTAAACTTTACATGATTTCTTCAAAATGAAAATATGTATTAAGCATAAGGCATAACTTGAGTACAGTAAATATTTTAACTATTATATTCTACTAAAGAAGGTGATAATTAATATAATTTAATTTTTTTGTTAGAAAATGTTTTTAGCTTTTGATTTGGTTGGCTTAATAAGAGGTTTAGTATATTAATGTATTAATATTAAATAAAAGTCACAGATAATTAATATATTCTTCAATAACAATGCACATATATCTTAAACCTATCTGCATATTGGTCAAAATTAATTTAAAAAAATTGTTTACATATCAATAAATTTACTCACCTTGAGATCTCTGTGTATTAATTTCTGGGAATGCACATATTCCACTGCGCTAAGAATCTGGTTAAATATTAAAAGAATGGTACTCCTCTTACGATTGGCATTGATAGTTAACCAATCCCTTAAGCTCTCTTTCTTGCAAAGTTGCATTTGTATGTAAAGGTAAGCAATGTTATCTCTACCACACTGATGAGATTTCGATTTGGTCACATTAGTGTCTATGCTGCTATTACTTTCTTTAGTATTTGTCTCATTCTTAGATGAGTTATAAAAACAGATATGGTCATCACTCTGGCTCTCACGTTCGAATGTGATATTGTCATCACTGGTGATACTTATTATAGTGCTCGGTTCAGGATTTGAAATTTGAATGTTCGATGTATCAGATGTTTCAGTTACTACAGACGATAAATCTCTGTAAAATTATGCAATTTATTTTTATTAATAAACTAATTAATAACTTTTATGTTAAAAGTAATGAAATTTAAATTTATTTATAGTTACTATACAAAATTTTGTGTATAGAGCAGACAAATAGAAGACAAGAAACGGGAAGCCATACACCGAATGGTAGACAAAGCAAATGATTATATATACAGGGTCCTGCATCACGGGAGCTATGATGCAGGACTCTGTATATATATATACTATACAAAATTCAGAATTTTCTGTTGATTTAATGGACTTTAGAGTAATTTGCTTCTTAAAATATGCTATCTGGATGCATAAAATTTATGCAAAATATATATTTTTTTCTAATATATTTTTAAAATGATAAGAACTAATCATATATTTTTTTGTCTTGTGATTACTACCAATTATAAATTATACAATTTAAGTTTTATTTATTAACATCTCATAAAACATTTCAATGCCGACTGGGTCATCCTTTAATTCATGTTTTCGGGAATAATCAAAACCACAGTTATTATTCCGACATGCTCTTAAAAGGCAATTATATAATATTTCACGATTTTTTGAAGCCTTGACTATTATTATTGTTAAGGTGTATAACCAGAGTTTATTTTAAGCAAAAGTTGATTATAGTTATGTTTTATCCAATATTAATAAAGAAAATAATTTGTTAATATGACTAAATTTGATTTTTTTTTTCTTTTTCCCCCATGTTTTTTAATATTCATTATTATATTTACTTACGTAACCCATTTATTATCATATTCATATCTCCATCCTGGGGGAGGACATTCGACCCACGAAGTGCAATATCTAACAATATTAGGATGATCTAATTTCGCCAAAGTTTTCACCTCCCGTAAAACTTTCTGCCGGGTTTCCAATCTGAAAATTAAAAAATCTTTAAGAACACGACTCCATACATCAATGCAATTATCTTACTTATCAGATAATGTAATTCTTTTAATGGCATAACCGCACTCGTCAATTTTCTGCTTAACCTCGAAAACAACACCATATCCGCCTCTGCCCAAACAGCGGACCGTATCGAAATCCTTGACATATCGCGAAGTAAAAGCCGCAGCATCACTCATTTCAGATAGTGACTGTTCAGATTTTGAGTTTGAGAGATTTGTTTGGACGGTCGAGTTCGAGGTTTGACTTGATGGCTCGAAAGTTGGGGTTCGCTCGTTTCTCCTCAGGAATCTGTCTACGTGTGGGGATCCATAGTTCCAGAATATGTTTACCAGTATTGCTGTGAGCACCACTAATAGCATCTCTTTCCTTAAATCACGATAAATCAAAATATAAGAAAAAAAATTATTTTTATTTCAAAAAAATAACAAAAATTGTCAGTGTTTTAGATTTTCAATTGTATCAATAAATTATGAAAATAAGTTAATGTGTAATCTTTTGTCAGCTGGTTGTGGAGACTGTATAATTATATAAATGAAATTAAACCATTAGGAGAAAGGGCAATAATTTTATTTGGTAAAATTATATACAATATTTTTTTTATTCCAAATACCTTATATATTTCAGTGTTGGTTTTTATAATATTGTATATTATTTGTATATATATATATATTTGTATTAATGTTATAGAAACGATAGTCACTAATTTTCAGTAACTATCGTTTCGATAACATTAATGCGTCATTATCAATCTGACAGTATTTCTAATTAATTTAAAGAAAATATAAAATTAAAACATACATTAACTTATGTAATTTTATGACTTCTATTTCAACATCAGTGACTTTAAAATATATTGTATTTTACAAATCACAATTATTATTATTAGAAATACTGTCATACAAAGTAAAAGTAATTTTGTTATAGTTAGAAGTAATGTAATTAAACATGATTTTTATCAGGTTCCTTCTGATTGAATTCAAATCGTTATGTTTCATGTTTACATTTTTAAAACACAATTATTCAACAGTTTTTGTATCATTTACCAGTAAATTAATTCCCCCATTATGAATCTTTGGAATTTTTTTCTTGTTGAATTTCCACCACATGAAATATCGGATTCCGTGTAGAAATAAAAACCATTGCCTGTAAACAAAATTCAATTATATTGTCCATCACATTAGATTCTCATTAATGCTTCCCACAACCAACTTGATGCAATAACATTTATGCAACAAAAGGATTTTCTTTTACTATATTTTTAAAATAATAGTAATTATGTCATAATATCCTCGACACCCAATATGGGTAAAAAGAGGATAAGATTAAGAAAGAAAGAAGGTCATAATATTTATTTAGTATAGTAAATACTGTTGTATTTATATCAACTAATAAATTGAGATGTGTTTAAGTAATCAATATGAAGAAAAAATACTGAATGATAAAGTCACAAGGAATAATAATAATATATCTTCATTCCACACAAGTAGCAGAATTATTTATATTATATGATTTTGTTGTTAAATATAAAACATGATTATCTTGTTCTGGAATTGGCTATCGACCAGAGGTCTTTCCGCCCAAGGTATAATATGACACTAGCTTTAGAAATTAGAAACTAGCTCGAAAGAAATAAAAAATGATATAATTAATATTTAATACAATAAAAATTATATTGTATTTTATTTTGGCTAGACTCATGAGATTTTAGGGGAGTTATGTTTAAGTTGAAAAATCATGAAGAATGATTAGAAGATTAAGGTTATGTTACGTTATGTGAAAATTGTTATTAGCGATTATTAAAGAGGCCATCCCCAACTACAATATTAAATTATTCAATTAAAATTACTAATATAAAATAAATTCTGTCATTTTTGATTTAATAAAAAATTATATGCAGGCAGAAAGACCTATGGTCGATAGGCATTCAACAATTAATTACATTTTGTGTGATATATATAATCAATGTTTGTTACGTTATTGTAAACTCAATTGTTAATAAAGATTGTTATATATATATATAAAAAATTATAGTAATTAAGCATGGCTTTAACAATTTGATTGCTATTGCATGCAGTTATATAAACATTACTAAAAATCTCTAATATAAAATATTAATTGTATTAAATTATTAATATTTAATATAATTTGTTATTAAATCTAAAATGACAGAATTTATTTTATATTAGTAATGTTTACATAACTTGATGTAATAACAACCGAATTGTTAAGCCCATGCTTATTTAAAAGTTATTAACTCCATTAAAAATAATATTACAAATTATACATACCATTTATGTATTCTGAACTGTATAACACTGAAATTGCTGTTGAATCGTCATGATTTTCCTCAAATTCTACTGCTGAGATTGGTTTCCAAGGGATACGGGTTAAACTTTTGCTCTCAGCAACTTCTGTTGAACTATCAATTTCTATTTGAATTGCCTCTAACATCCTCGCAGACTCATGAATATATAACTAAAAATTGTTTTATTATTTAATGAAACGTTCAGCCACCATTCATCTAGCGTATGGATAACTAGTGATGGCCATTTCGGTTTTTCGAACCTCATCAGACTAGTGTGTTCCATGTGCAATGCCTTGATGAATGCGACTGAACGGAAATTGTGTTGGGGTTATATACCCGATATTAATCATAATAAATTAAAGACGACGCAAGCGCCACCTTTTGCCTAATTTCAAGTGGCATCGTCAACGATTTGGGTTTGCTTAAACAGGACAAGTTCGCCTTCCTTTAGTGGACAAAACAATGATTCTCAGTCGTCTACCTTGTAGACCCAAATCGTTGACGATGCTACCTGAAATTAGGCAAAAGGTGGCGCTTGCGTCGTCTTTAATTTATTATGATTGTATTATTATTTGATTATAATATAAAAAAAATATGCCAAAAACAAAGCAGTGGAAATTAGAAAACCAAATAGGGAAGGAAATATAATGAATTATGATAAATTAGATATTATATTGATCGTATGACAAAAATTGATGACGAAATTGGAAGTCTAAAGTCATGTCTGAATTAAAATCACACGCACACGCGTAAAGTACAGGCTGTCATGTTGACCGCAACCAGCATTTCACGTGTGTGATCTTAGTACAGACATGACTCGAGACTTCCAACACCAACTTCGTCATTGATTTTTGTTATACACTCAATAGTAATGAGCATTTTCCCTTTCCACAGCAAAAAATAAAATAAAATCATTGCTCATTAAATTGATGCCAGTGTGAAGAAAAATATTAATTCTGGGAATTAATAAGCAATTAAGTTGCCTTTTCTGCTTGTTATTGAATTAAGAATGAGTTCTAATCTATACCGAAATAAATAATTATAGTAACTTAAGAATTCATCCCACTTTGTGTTTCTAAAGAGCTTGGTAACGTTGAGCATTTCAATAGGTATCTTTATGAGGCCAATAACCCTTTGAAGAAAACATGTTTAGATTTTGTAAATAAGATAACGATGCTGAATCCCAAACTGATGGCAGAAAAATTGTCTATCCCAACCACTTCATCTCATGAAGCTGAATAAAAGGATCTTAGAAAAAAAAAAACATTCATATTATTTGTAAGTCCTGTTTTACTAATATTAATATAAGTGTAATAGTTTGATGTCTGTGGAGTTTGTTGTGGCTAGTAAATGTTATTTGATGTAGTTAAATGCTTTATTAATCAAATATTGTTCTACATTTATTCTACTTATCTTCAGGTGCAATAAATTCAAACTTGTCGCATTCCCTTCATTACTATATTATTGGGTAAATTCATGTCAAATGAAGGCAATTTTAATTAAAGAATTACTTTACTATCTCAGATTTTAATTAAATTTGGTGTACTTCTTACTTTTGAATAGAAAAATGCTAAATTTAATAATTATAGCCGATCCTGTTTCGAAGATATGAGCATTGAAAATTGGATAGTTTTTTAATCATAATAATTGGAAAGATAACGCAAGCGCCATCTATTGCCCAATTTCATGTGGCACTGACAACAATTTTATGGTTCAATATTTTATTAAATGAATAATTTTTCAGAATAAATTTTTGAATATTTTGAATACAAATAAAAAAAATAATATTTTTTAATAAAATATTGTGTTATATCAGTGAATACTAAATACAAATGACAGAAAGTCCTAGCAGGGAAATCAAAATTTCGGAGTCTACTCGGAGTCCACGCAAGAGACATTGTGATGGAAACATCTCCCGTTCACAATCATTTCTTCACTTAATTTAAAATTTTATTTTCATTAAAATGAAACATAACCTCGACAGCCAATACGGGTAAAAGAGGATAAGATTAAGAAAGAAAGTAAGAAAATAAAACATTTTTAATTAGCGACCGTCATTAACTTTTTAAGAGAAAATATAAATATTTATCATACTTATATTTTCTATTAAAAAGTTAACATTTCTCATGTTAAAAAGACTACATGCAAAAATTAATGTTACAATTTAACCCGTTTGCATTAGAGCAGTGTGCGAGACGAGTAGGCGCTCCAAGACCAGGTAACATATGCATCTGGGAGTCCTCCCCACTCTGACATTCCGGCCTGTGTATTTAGTAGGCACTGGTTATATATAATATGAAAGTTTGTCAAAAATAAAGTGATGGACCGATAAACGGATTTTGAAATTTGAGTGATTTACCTTCTGATTGCATGCACATATCTTCAAAACAGGATCATGCTTAATTCTAAAATTTGGCATGTTTCTTCATCTGCGTATAAACCAAAAGTCCACTATTTTTATTAAAATATAAGAAGGCAAGGTGAAATGAAAAAAGTTTTGATTTGTCATAGAATTATCCAATTATATTTTCAAAAATTGTTGCTTTATTTAAGTATTTACAGTTAAGTAGTAAATTAACTGTAAATACTTAAATAAAGCATCTATGACAATAACTATAAATTGTTATTGAATACATTCTCCGATCCTATTATATTTTCAAAAATTGTTGCTTTATTTAAGTATTTACAGTTAAGTACTAAATTAACTGTAAATACTTAAATAAAGCATCTATGACAATAACTATCAATTGTTATTGAATACATTCTCCGATCTAAAATAAGGAAAAAATTGCATACTTTTTATAATTCTTCTTCTTGAAAGTATTATAAAGCAATATTGGTTATAAGTAGGAAAACAGTGGTAAATGTCAGTAAAGGGTAACCCAAAAGGATCTAGAAACACTAAAATACTGAAATTACAGGTAATAATAAATTTATTTAGTATGTACAAGATAGGTGAAAAGGAATATGGGTTTAAGTAAACAGATAAAATATAAATAGGAAGGCAGAAAGACCGATGGTCGATAGCCGTTTTCTAAGAACAACTTATAACATAGTATAAGAATTATATTATTAATTTATTGTATATAAAATTGTCTGTGGAAATAAAAATGTTATATATATATATATATGAATAGGTACTAAGTGTTAAATTTTACAATCATTATTTTCATCACCCCTACACCACCATTATGGTAGATGGGGATTTTAGAATATATATATATTATTTTCATACTTTGATTGAAGTATTATTTTAAAATAAATAAGTAAAGTATTATTTACTTTTGTTTTCTTGTTTTGAACAACCCCAAAAAAATTACATTAGGCCATCGACTGATGTCTTACAGCCGTTTGTTTTGATTACTCTTACCTGTTTATTATGCATCCCCAGATATATGGCAGGTGGTATAGATGGTGCTGGTTGTGCAGGTTTTGCTTGTGCAAATAAATCAATTGCAATTAAATCCCGGCCATCCCACCTCCAAACTTTCACAATAGGACTTTCGAACTGGCACTCCCAGACAACTTTATTTGTGACAGTGTTAAAAGCCATTAGTATGCCCTTTGGTAGTATGGCAGAGAAATTAAGGTTATGCATAATTGGATCTAAGGTGATGCATCCACTCTGAGGTATTTTTATGTTATGGTATCCGACACTGAAGTTCCACCTGTAAAATTATAAACATACGAAATTGTGAATAAAAATTAATTTAAGGTTGAGTGCCATGGCTATTTGGCGAAATCTTTCCTCTGGACCAAATTGTTTTTTTTTATTACCACCTAATAGTGAAGGATGTTAGATGTGGCTTTCTATTATTTTTTTATAATTTAAAAAAAAATCCCAAAAAAATGGCGGTGGACACCGGTGTCCAATGAAAATGTCTTCAGTAAAACACTATTTTTATTTTTGATTTTGTCCTTTTTTGGGATTTTCCGTTTGGACAATAAATGTGATATTATTATTATCACTAAATCAGCTATTAGTAGCCCAGTACCAGCGTACAATTATGCAAGGCCGCAGCGGAGACATAAGCATTATACATTTGATATATTTGTATATGCTTGATCCAGCCAGATTAATATGCATTGAGATTTTGAGCGGACATTGGTGACCGGCAACTTCCGCCAACGGACACCTGTGTTCGCCATGGCACTCAACCTGTTAATCGAAAAAAATTATATACCTTTCTGCCCCAGTCCTTGGTTCATGGGCTCTCACAGTCGAAGTACTCCGTTCTATAATAATAACATCATCGAAATCATTCTTAACGGATGTTTTATTAGCACATCCATCAAGCGAACACTCATAGATAACATCGCCTTTTTTAGCAGATACTCCATAGGTACGAACATCCCTTCCACCTAAAAACGGATAATTAAGAATGTACCAAAAATCAATTGTAGCACATACCGGCAATAACCAAATCATTAGAGTACATGAACGATGATTTTAATAGACTATCTGCACTAATCGGAATAGCATCTATTGTTCTTCCATTAAATTTATAAAGACTGCCCGTTAATGACGGTATAATCCTCACCCATTCTCCATTATTCGTAAGCTAAAAAAAACAAAAAAATATAAATTACTTATTTTCTTAATACTAAAAATAGCAAATTTAAATTGTAAAACAATAGGGTTGTTCGTTTTGTACTGCAGAAAGTAAAAAAAAAAAAAATGCAACACTAGTTCATGTAACGAACAAACCTTATTATTTCACAAAATATATACAAGTTGTTCTAAATTCTTAACAAAAAAAGTTATAACATTTTTTGTTAAGAATTATCTTCTCTATCAAATTATGATAAAATATATAGGGTGTTCCATTTAAAAAATTCTTTCTGCCCTATTATCATAAAATATCTTACAAATAATTAATTTGTTTACTCTCTGAAAACAACATTTTTTGTATGATATAGTAATTGTAGAATCAAAGACAACTTAAAATTTTAAGTATGTCAATTGACAATTTATAGTGTAGATTATTACTTGATATATAATTAAATAAATAACTTTGATAATCAGTATGTAATAGATAATCAAATTAATAACAACATGTAATATAAGTGAATACAATATTTATATTTCAATCCGATTCTCTGAAATCAGTATATAGTTTCACATACTGATTTCAAAGAATTGTTGATTAAAAAAAATAACTTTAAAAGGCAAAATTAATTTAAAAAAAACAAATACTAGCATATAATCCCTAGACTTTTAGTATTATAAAAATGTAATAAATAATTCTAATTACTCACCTCAACATTATGTATATTAGACGCAAGCAGAGGCCCGGGTCCCGTATCCACTTCCCATAACAAATTTCCATATGAATCCACAGATTTTAACTTCCCATCCAAAGTGCTCACCAACACGTATCTGCACAAATAGTTAAACAAATTAACAACACTTTCCACTGCTTTAAAGTTGTAAAAGAATCACGGTGTTGGTTTATTTTGTAAACAAGTGTTAAATAACATAACCTCCAAACTTACCCAACATTATCATCTGTATCAACGCAATGAGGAAGTTGCCCGATGTTTTCCGAATTTATGGTAAGGATGCAATAAATCGCCAGAAATATTGGTAATACTAAGGTTTTGTATGTGATTGAAAACATGATTATTGTATAGACACTACATTTTCGTTGACCAATAACAAGTTCCAACTTGCACCAAGTATTTGATTGACGTGGAATAATCAGGTGAGTTCCGAAACGATATACGAAATAATAAGATATTTATAAACCTCTTTATTTAAATTCATAAAATACTGCTAACCTCATATTGTAATTATGTAGTTAGATTGTGTTTTTAAATATATTACTAAATTGGTATTAAATTAATTAATAAAATATTTGAAATTTACGTACGCATGCGTAATCTAAGGTATTAAAATTGTTTTGGAACATACATATACAGGTGACCCATCTAAACCGCATATTAAAAATGTATAACCTTTTCTTAAAATTTTCGAAGATTTTTTTAACAATAATACAATTGATTGTGTTTCATTTTATTAAATTTTAATGAAATACATTTTTTTCAATAATATATAATATATTCGATTACAGAATCCTTTAGTTATAAGTAGTAGTATATACATATTATCATAGATGGCGCTTATAAAGATTTAAAAACAAATTTGAATTTATGATATCCTTAAACATTTCGACATCTATCATCGCTAATAATTTATAAGGTGTTCATTAGATGAATTAGTGTAGAAATTTTAATACTTTCTTCACTGACAGCAGTATAATTCTTATGGGTGGTATCACAAACTTGCACTCAGTTCAATCAGAGAGGATTTCATAGTTCTCTTTGGTTCAATTTTTCAATTTAGTACATAATTTTAATAACTAATTTCAGAATAGTGTTGTCTTCATAAAATAACATAAGCGTATACATCATGAAGTGTGAACAGATTTAAATTTATACCATGGAGGATACTTTATGAAATCATTGATCAATGAAATTTGGAAAAGCAGCCATACCTAAAATAGGCCAGATATAAAACAAAATAAACATGCTCCCCTCAGCTATAGAGGTCTTAAGGTAGCTGCCTTCGACCAAGGTACACAACGTGTTACAACACATGACTTTAGAATTGTGTGTTTGTTATGGAGCCTCACATGAAGTTAGTCCGCTAGCCGCAACTATTTTATACACACATAAATTTGTAATATTTGTTATTCATTGCATCAACACATTTGTTTTATTTTTTTTTTATTTTAATTGATCCAAAACTAAGAATACTTTAAAAAATACAATTTTTATGGCTATGTAATTCTGTTAACATTTTTTTTTTAAATATATAAAATGATGGCAACTATCTGTTAAACTGTGTAGATCAGTGTGATTCTCGGGCTATTGGAGTTTGATTCTAACGTTTGGTTAACTGATCAGTCGCCCAGGAAACTACTCCCTTCATCCACGAAGCCACTGAAGAGCCGACCACAGTTAGTTGTCAGAAAAACGTTTGGAACAAACTAATAGGCCATGGCTCAATAGCCAGGAAATCAACACTACTAAACTATCTGTTCTTCAGAACACATCTTAGCGGGGGCATTTGGGGTGGACACAATTATTCGTAAACTGCTTATTCGAAACAAAAAAATCATAATTGATATCTGTGTTATATTAAGACAAAAACTTCTAATAGCAGTCCCATATTTCTGCAGATATTTCCTGAGTAGACAGTGATCTGTTCATAGCTCCGTAACCTTTATCAGGTTGTTCCAACTAAGTGCAGTTGCCTTAGCAGCTAGTTCTTGACAAGGTTGTTTGAGTACTAGTTTGCTATGTCGAAAGCCTAGCAAGTTTTTTCAGTGTACATGATACAACTCTAGATAGTTAAATAAAATGGTAATCGATTGAACAAAAATGTCACTTTCCACAGTGAAATGGAATGCCTAGGTATTTACAGGTGTAGGATGGAGAGACTAGATCGAATGCTATTGACTGAAATGTAATTTTGTGGAATGGAATAAAGAGTTTGGTTTTAATACAGTGGAGATATAAACAGTTTTTTTTGTTTACAAACAAAATACATTTACATTTATTTACGAAACACCTCGGATGGTTTTAAACGTGTCCACTTTCAATTTGGCAAGATCGGAGAATACTCGACACTGGCGACTTTGGTCCTTGCGGTCCTCGACTCCCAAATCTTTCGGGATGATCTTGGCGATCTGTTTCTTCTTGGCTTTCACGATGTTTAGAAGAGTAGCATATGCAGTGGATCTGGTTTCATTCAAACGGAGATCGATACTGATTACAGCTGGGATTTGCAATTTGATTGTTTCCATGCCACCGTCGACTTCACGTTTAACCATTATTTCCTTGTCTCCTTTTTCAATTTGAAAAGCAAATGTGGATTGGGGCCGATCTAAAACTGCTGCAGTCATTTGGGCTCTCTAAAACTGCGAAATTCCAAAATCTTCTGAAAACAACAATAAACACTTTGGAAGAGTAATCAAGTCTCATCTCTATTAATCATCTTAAAAAAAAGCAGTTAAAATAAGATGTATCGGATATACATATATAATCGATTGCCCTTTCTACCGTTAGGTGTTGAGGTTGTGTTTTGACATTTTTTTGCCTCGGTTATGTTAAATCTTCTTTCATGCAGGGAAAATAATATCACGAAGGCAGTGATATTATTTTCCCAGTTTTACAATGACTTTCCTCTTCCTCGGTTTATAGTGGTACTTGCTTCTTAAATATTTTTTACAGAAACTGTTCTGTCCATTCTCTGTATATGTCTATATGCATGCCCTTCGTATTTAGTTCTTCTCTTAGATCTAAATTTCTTAACCTGTTTCTTCTTGTTACGCCTTTGACTTCTAGTAGAAATTTCATTTGCAACTTATACTTTACTTTTTATTTTTTTATTCAGCGTCCATGTTTCGCATCCATATGTCAGTATGGGATCATATATAGTTTTAAAGTGCGCCATTTTCGTTTTCTTCTGTTATACCCTTCCATCTGATGAATTTAAGGTGTAATATAGTTTTGCTGGGTTTTCAGTTCTGTTATATATGTCCAAATCTTATTTACCCTTTTGTTGTATTGTCGCATCTAAATATTAAAATTCTTTTACTTGCACGAGTTGCTCCTGTCCTATTGTAATATCTACCCACTGAGCAAAACGGACATAATAATGTTGCACCAATGTTACATTAACATTTAATGTTGTTTTTGATGCTGATGCAACGTTATTTGTGAACATTTTGTTCAGTGGGTATTTTCTTCTAGTTTTGTGCTGTTACCATAACTTTTGATTAAAATATTTAAAGGTAATGCAACAGTGCAACATTCAAAATTTGTTCATAAGCCTGACAATAATGTAAGAGATAATAATTTTAATGGCAACAATGTAAGCGATTATGATGTAAACGATAGCAATGTAGACAAAATGATATAAATGATGGCAGTGTATACGACAATATTGTAAACGAAAAAATAGTTGTAACACTACTAACAAAAGAGTATCTAAATGATCTAGAAAACTAAATAACTATGTACTTTAAATACTCTCAAACAACTTTAATAAAATAATAAATAAAATATTTTTGATTTTCAACAATTTTGAGTTTACTGTCACTACAATTGTTTCGCGACGATGTAGCTTCTTCAGGTGAAGAATTTTAATAATGCGCCTCAGTAATCAACAACACTCTCAAACAACTTGTAAATAAGATAGATGTAATAATGTGTAACAAATATCAAGCGTGCTAATTGGGTTGCCTAGCATATTATCTACAACGACATACAATAATCAGTTTCCACCTGTTTCTTTACTCATACACATACAGCGTAAGTTTTTTTCGATGTTCTCTATGGGGATCTCGGAAACTATAAGAGATAGAAAAAACGGTTAAATGTGGAAAGAAGTGTAGTTTCATAAGACGAATAAAATGACACTTTCAAAATATTTGAAAAAGTCAAGGGTAACTAGATATTTTGAAAAAAGTAAAATGTGTCATTTTTTGAAATCAATATATCTTTGTTATTATCATAGATAGAAAAAAACTGTAAAGGACAAAGTTGTAGAAAATTTTACACAGATTAATAATAAAAAATAAAAAAAAAATTCGCCCATATTTTGGGAGATATGACACAAACTTACCTTTTTTAAATGGAAACAATAGTTGGCTATCACTTTATTAAAAGGGCTATTTTTTTCCCTTTAATCCGATATAACATATGCCATAGTTATTTTTAAAATAAAATAAGTTACAGTCGTTTTTAATTTTACCATACACCAAAAAATAGTTAGCCATGAAAGAGACAAAAGTAAAACAATTGCAGTTGTTTATTCTAAACACACATTAATTCATTTCCATATTTTGTTTGTTTCGATAAGTTTGTTTTGTATTTTTTTGGTGTTGTAAGTTTTTTAAAGTGATAATGCATTTTTCCAACGAAGAAAAGCGTGATATGCTTGTTTGTTACATTCAGTGTAATAAAAACGCTGCGGATGCTGCAGAACAATATTATAATCAATATATCGATCGTCGGCAGCCATCTTTACCAACATTCAGAAGAATTTACCACAATTTGTGTGAGTACGGATCCTTTACAAAGCCGAAACTTGAAAAAAAAAAAACTAAATTAATGATGTTTCGGAAATAAACGTATTAGCATTGGCGATGATAGATCCATCCACATCGACCAGACAAATTGCAACAGAAGCAAGCATATCTCAACGGACTGTAGTACGAGTTTTTAAAAAACATAAATATCACTCATATAAGGTATCAATTTCACAAAATTTACATGACGGTGATACCAATAAGAGAATGGTCTTCTGTATGTGGTACAAAAACATGTGCCAAGAGGATAATACGTTCCCTACAAAAATAATTTGGACAGATGACACGCGACCTATCCGTTTTAGACTTTTTCTGTGGGGTTATGTGAAGAACAAAGTGTATCAACAATCATATCAATCCGTGGAGGATCTTAGACTAGCTGTACTTGAAACATTTTATTCTATTGACAGAAGAAAAGTCAAACAAGCCACAAATTCGATTTTAAAAAGATGTACTTTATGCCATAATAATAATGGTGGACTTTTTGAGCATCTTATGTAATATTTAAAATTTTCTTCTATTATTATTTTGATAATTTCGGAATTATTTTACTTTATGTTGCTTTTGACAAATCTAAAGGAAGATAATAAATTAAATATTGATTTCGTTGCTATAAACAACCGCAATTGTTTTACTTTTGTCTTTTTCATGGCTAACTATTTTTTGGTGTATGGTAAAATTAAAAACGACTGTAACTTATTTTATTTTAAAAATAACTATGGCATATGTTATATCGGATTAAAGGGAAAAAATAGCCCTTTCAATAAAGTCATAGCCAACTATTGTTTCCATTTAAAAAAGGTAAGTTTGTGTCATATCTCCCAAAATATGGGCGAAAAATTTTTTTGTTTTTTTTTTATTAATCTGTGTAAAATTTTCTACAACTTTGTCCTTTACAGTTTTTTTCTATCTATGATAATAATAGAGATATAATGATTTCAAAAAATAGACACATTTTACTTTTTTCAAAATATCTAGTTACCCTTGACTTTTTCAAATACTTTGAAAGTGTCATTTTATTCGTCTTATAAAACTACACTTCCTTCCCCATTTAACCGTTTTTCTATCTCTTATAGTTTCCGAGATCCCCATAGAGAACATCGAAAAAAACTCACCCTGTATAATCGGGGCTATTCCGTACGAGAAATGTTATGTTTAACGTGTAAGTTAGTAATTAGTTTCACATTGTATGCAATCTATTACAAAAGCTGATTAGACTATGACGATAAAAAATAACGTTTAACGCGTATGTTATTTTTTAAACATTTCCCTTAGAAATTCATACTGTATACCTGTATAATACGAAAAAAAGTAGGCACCGTGGCCACCATGTATTCTATCCCACTTAAGCCATCTTAAAGTTGCGTATTTTAGCCACCATATTCCATATTCAGAGCGGGCACTATAATTTCAGCGATATACTAGAGACAATGGAATACCAAAGCAATTTTATATTTTTTTTAAACGGAAACAAAACTATTTAAAAAAAAAGGAAATTCAAATTAGGATTTTATCTGAAAAAAAAAACAGATAATTCCGAACAAAAATAGGCATCATTCGTTCTGTATTTTCATTTATTTATAAAAAAAGATTGTTCCTTTTTATAAATAAATGAAATGGAAATATAGAACGAATAAAGGCATTATTTGTTTAGAATTATCTGTTTTTGATATTTTTCAGATAAAATCCCAATTCGAATTTCCTTTTTTTATATAGTTTATCGTTTTTTTTTGTGAATCCATCATACATTGTTTAAAAAACGATTTTCGGTGTATCTGTATTACTGTTTTTTCCTTTTCATGTATGTATTTTCGTTATTTCTGGGATATCTTTTTCTGTGTTTTTTATTTCAATATCTTGTATGTTTGTCCGATTATGGTTTTTCTCCGTGGACAATAAATATTATTATTATCTGCATGGGTTCAATTAGTTTTTTTAAGTGTACAAAATGAGTATATTGAGTTTGTTTATTGTTTGAATATTTGTTGAGCGCTACACCGACATTGCGGACGCCCTTAAATTTGGAAAGTTCCGCGCGGCGTCGCATGGGCGGTGCTTAAGGGCTGTCGATGGGAACCGGGAACTCCATCTTTGGGTAAAGATGTTTACTGCGTGAGGGTCTGCTTTGCTCTTGCTCTGTTCTGCTGCTCTGCTCTGTTCCACGGTCTGACTCCGAAGTGGTGTGGTGCTGAGGTGCTTGGTGTATGGCGGAGCGGATGGCGGAGTGGAGTGTGAGCTAATAGGTGATAGCTGCGCCGCATCGATGTGAATTTAATTCTATATTTGGGTATAGAAAGACACACCTAATAAAAAGATACGTGCGGCGGAATTGGTGAGAGAAGCGCGACTCGAAACGATCGCCAGAGAGGCTATGCCCGCTCAGAAACGACCACAATTCGACAAGAACATAGTATACACACATTCTTTATAGATCAGTTCAAAATGGAGTATGTGAAACACTGCTAGTTAATATCGGCGGTGAGTTTTGGTGTAACCGCGGCTTGTAGACAGACTTGTGGACCCGGTGTTTGTGCTTGATAAGAATACGGAGGTGTTTCAGGGCTCATCGCCTTCGGAAAGTGTTTTCTCAGTGTAATAATCTAATGTTATTGTTTGCTTTCTCTGTTACGCTCGTATAACTGCTACGTTAGGATGCTGTATATATAATGACCTCTCGCTAATAAATAAACTCTTGTGGTGCTTCATCGATGTAATAAGGTAAGCTCCTTATTTTTAATACCCGCAATCCCAAAGAAACAAAAAATACCCGAACAACCCGTTCAACTCCAACATCCTTCATCCTTTTAATCCGTCATAAACAAATCAAAGAATTTGCACTTCGCTCGCCTTACAAAGGGACGGAATTCAGCAACAATCGGTGAAATAAGGCGGATCCTCCGGATTTTTTTATTATTTAAACAATTCAATTGCGTACATCTTCCAGTTTTGAATGTTATTCTTATTCAAGTCGAGGCACGCACGTTCCGACGATGGTCCGTTTTCTAATTCCTACGGTTAATCACCTCTAATATAATTTATTACAATACCTTTGAAACTGGTTATTGTAGGTACACACTATTTATTTTCCTTGCTGAATCTTCTTTATAATCTGTTGATTGTTGTTATTAGCACGTTTTATGTTTTCCGACTCAAATAAACACTAACTGTTGCTTGCCATCTCATTGTTTTTTTAAGAATCTCTTTTGATTACTTATGCGGTATCTTTTTTCGAAGCTACTCTTTTCGTATCGATTTCATTGTTTTTCATGTAAACAAATATTTCACTTCAATTATTTTTTTATCCTAACAAAAGAAAAATAGACATAAACACATTAAATATACTAAATAAATTATCTATGTTTTTTTCATAAATTGTTAACGCAGTAAACTAACAAACAAATAATATAGAATAATAATTGGTAGCATTAAAATAATAAACAAAATGGCTATCGATCACAGGACTTCCAGCACAATTTAAACTCATAAGCATACCTCAAATTAAATATGTTGAAATATAACAATTGATCATATTTTGTTTTCTGATTAAAAAAAAACTTAAAATTTTATACACAGTGAGCAAAAATTAATCAAATAGCAACTTTAAATAGCTATAACTTGATTTAACAGACTTTTTTGACTTGCCAACATATTAAATTAAGAATATATGATAGTTTAGGCAGAAAGACCTCCGGTCGATAGCCCATGGCAGACTACTAACCCACCAATATGTATTTTAATTATAAATATTTTTAAAGAATTGTAATTCTGCTGTCTGAATAAAGATATTTGTATATACAGAGAGGTTTTTTTATCGGTATACATTAGGGGAACTGTATACCTGCAAAAAACGCGAGTCAAACGCATTCAACCGATTAATGTGTGTATGTTTAATTGATTATTTGGCATATGTGTTCAGTTGCGTGTTATAGGCAACTAAACACACATACATAAATGCGTTTGTCTCGCGTATTTTGCAGGTATACATAGGGGAAATGTATACTGATAAAAAAATCTCTCTGTATATGATAGTTTACTATTATTAAATCTTTATTATCTGAGAAAACAATACATTGCATATAATCTAACATAATATAATAAATAAATATTTTCTTAAATAAGGACTATCGACCATAATATTTCTTCTCTACCATGTTTAGTCTTTAAAATATAATAAACTTGTAAATTCATACAGAGTGGGCAAAAAATAATCAAACGACAACTTTAAATAGCTATTACTCGATTTAACATACATTTTTTAACTTACCAGCAAATTAAATATATAATTTTGTGTTGAGGCAAAAAGACCTCTAGTCTATAGCCTAGACAGACTAACACATACATATAAATATTATTGTAATCATACTATCTAATTGTCTGATTAAAGCTGTTTGTGTGTATTTTGTGTTGAAATATTATCAAAAGTAAATATTTTATTTTTAAATTATAATAAATTTACAATTGTATATTTATTTTTAGTTATTGTTTATTTATATGTAATAGCCTATTTACTACTTATAGTAAAAAATTGTTACAATTTTTGTAAAATGGTGAATTTTCCGTAAATAAATAAATTATTATTATTATTATTAATTATTATACAGAGTGAGCTAAAAATAATCAAAAGAGCTATTACTTGATTTATTTTTAAATTACCAGCAAATTAAATCAAATTTATATATCTTGTGTTGAAATATAACAATAAATCATATTTTATTTTCTAATTATAATAACCATACAATTTTATACAAAAATAATAATCAATTAACAACTTTAAACACTAATAACTTGATTTAATATACCTTCTTGTAACTTACCAGAAAATGCACTTTTTGACTATCAAATATCAAAAAAAAGTTGTTTTGTAGCATTTTGTTTATTTTCTTAATGTAACGTTTCTAGTTAGCTATGGAATTTAGAAATGTCAGATAATTCGTTTAACCTGTTACTTTTGGGTACAAGGTTTACTTGGGGAAAATCGAGTATTTATAAATGAGTAATTTTAAGTTTGTAACAGCGATGAGCAAATATAGTTAATTTCTATAACCTAGTTATTGCAACGAATAATGAATTATTGTAACTAATGCAAATGATAATCGGATGACCATTCAGATCATCTTTCAAATGACCTTCCAAATAAGTATTTGAATGATCATTCAAATAAGTATTTTGGTGAGGATTCGAATGATCATTCAAAGAGGAATTTATTGATAATTCGAATAATCTATCAAATAAGTATTTGATTGAGGATTCGAATGATAATTCAAACCAGTATTTTAGTGATCATTCGAATAATTATCCAAATAAGTAATTGAGTACTCATTCGAATAAGTATTTGAGTGAATTATTCAAATATATATTTGAGTGATCATTCGAATGATCATTGAAATTGTCATTTGCCTGATTGTTTTAATTATCATTCAAATAAATATTTGAGTGATCATTCGAAAGATCCTACAAATACTGATGGGGCCATTCGAATTATAGTAAATAATAATTAATAAATAACTATAAAAGCATCACTCATTGTCATTCAAATATCACTAATTCGATTATTGAAATCATTCATAATTGCTAATCACTTTTAAAAAATTAAAATTACCCATTTTAATGAAAAACTCGATTACCGAAATTACTCAAATTTACCTCACACTGCTAAATATACTTTGCGGACTAAAGTAACAGGTTAAATGAATTACAAGTACATTAAGAAAATTGTCATATACTTAATTTTGCCGTAACAAAGAAGGTCGAAAAGGTTGGCTTCATCATTCAAATAAATATTTGAGTAATCATTTGAATGATAATTTGAATTGTCAATAGAAAAGAGTATTATTCATTGTGAAAATAGTTTATTAATTATTTTCGAATCATTTTTATTTGATGTATTTAAATTGTCTTTTGATTGGTCATTCTAATAGTGCCTCATCACTTGTTATAAGTGGTGAGGCCATTCATATGATAATAACTAATAGTTACAAATCATATGTTCTGAAATAAAATTTTGATAATTTCTAAAATACTGTTAAAAATAGTGCTAGTTAAAATATTCAAATCTTCCATTGTGAAAATAATTGATCTCACAAATAAAAATCTGTCGATTCGATTATTTAATTTCGAATCGATTACAATTGATTTTTTTAGAAAGACTTGTTGGTTAATGTTCTAGTGATAATTCGATTGTTGAAATCATTTAAATGTCGATTATTCGATTATAGAAATCATTGACTTTGTCCATCTCTAATTGTTACAAAATTAAAACAGAAAACACGAACAATTATTTGTTTTGAGTTTACGTAGGTTGTTTTGAATGAATAAATTTAGTATTGAGACTCAAGTGAAGTAGTTTTAACTAAGTTTTACTTGCTATCAAAGTGGTACAAAAAATAAGATCAATGTTTTTTTTTTAGTATATATTAGTGATGGGCAAGATCGATAAAAAAGATTGTTGCAAGTGATCGAGCCGCTCGATATTTTTGATCGATTCGATCTTTATGAGCTCTTTATCTTTTGATCGGTGATTGAGTCAATTGGCTTGATCATTTGAAATCAAGCCGATCGATTTTTTCGACGGAAGTGAGCGTAAATTGATGAATTGCCAATTCATCAATTTACGCCTTGTCGATTTCTTAGATTTTTGAGATGTATTTAATGTTCAGCATTATTATGCAAAATATTTATTTCCTTTTTTAAGTGTTTTAACAGACCACAGAATTTGTGGATGATTTTTTTATGATATATGTATCATATTAATAACGGGTGTTATTTTTCGAAGGGAAGATTTTTTAGAGGGGTTCTGATTTTCCAGATACGTTTCACGACGTGGTTTAATAATGGAGTGATTTTCGAGTAAGATTTTTTAGGGGTTTTCTGATCAACACAATCGGTTTGTTCTTTTTGATCGGCTCGATGTTTCTGATCAGCTCCATCGGCTCGATACTTCAACTGATCGATCTTTGAGAAGTTTCAATCTTGGCCATCACTAGGTTATTTGAGTTGATTTGAATTAACAAATATAAAACTAAGTCACAAGTGAAGTGTTAAATTTGTTAATTCAAATCTCCTCACTTAAAAAAAATCAATGTTTTACTTCTAAATCTAAGTTTATTAAGTCACTAACTTTTACTTGCTGCCAAAATAGAACAATAAAATAAGATGATTTGTATTGAATTTGATTTGAATTAACAAATATAAAAATCAGTCATAGAACAATAAAATAAGATGCTTTGTTTAAATAAAATGAAACAAAGATGATTCACACGTTTGCAGTTATTTAAATTACAATGAAATTAAACAAGGAAAGTTTCTGGCAATGATCAATAAAATTCGATCAGATTGCAGTTGGAAAAAGGGTTTGATCGAATTTTATTGATCATTGCCAGAAATTTTCCTTGTTTAATTTCATTGTAAGATGCTTTGTATTGAATTTTATTTGAATTAACAAATATAAAACTCAGTCATAAGTGAAATTTTATATTTGTTAATTCAAATCTCTTCATGTATATCCAAAACGAATACATTGTTCATATTTTTATTTTATTTCGATAGCAAATAAAACTATGGTTACTCTTGAGCTAAGCTCATTTTACTTCTAACTTAATTGAAAATAATCAATTAATTTAGAAATAAAATGATTTTTACTTGGTATCAATTATTCACTATTTAGTTTTGAGTTATGTGGAGTTATAAAACTTAAATTAAAACACACATTTTATTCAATTACTCCTAACTTAATTGAATAAAATGTGTGTTTTAATTTAAGTTTTATAACTCCACATAACTCAAAACTAAATAGTGAATAAAATGAACTTTGCTCGGGAGTAAACAGAGTTTTACTTGCTATCGAAAAATTAAAAAAAAACATTTAGTACACAATTTAAATATATAATTAATTTAATTATTGTAGCTGATTCGTATTTTTTGTTTTACTACAATTTCGACAGTTTCGCGTAACTTTCAAATTAATTTATTAATAATGTTAGATTATATAACGAAAAATATATAAATCTGGCTGAAAGACCTCCGGTCGATAGCCGATTCATCATCATCATCTACAGAATATAATTCTAATTTTTGAATATTATTGTACATACATATACACATTTGAATAAAGATTTATATAACTAACTGTTATATAAATCTTGAAAAAAAAACAACTATATCGATAGCCACTTTTTTGAATAAAATAATACATTTTAATATTTTCACATTGTTTCTGTTTTCTCTTTGTTTAAAAATAAAATAATCTAAAAACAAAAGTCTTATTTATAATACTTTGATTTTCCCGGTTCCAGGACACATCACTGGGAATTCCTATGTAACAACTCCATTCCTAATATTCGTCTTTATTTTTAGATTTAACAATTCGTACAGTATTTTATTGCTGAAATTGAATTAAAATTACTTTTTTGTACTAATGGTTAATATTTTGTCTCTATTATTAAATTTAACAATCTGTTTATTATTGAAATTAAATTAAAAAGTACTTTTTTGTACTAATTGTCAATATTTCGTTTCTATTTTTAGATTTAACAATTCCTACAGAATTTTATTGTTGAAATTAAATTAAAAAGTACTTTTTTTGTACTAATGATCAATATTTTTTTAGATGTAATAATTCGTACAGTATTTTATTGCTGAAATTAAATTTAAAAGTTATTTTTTGTACTAATGGTCAAGGTTATTAAAACGGAAACAGTTAAAAAGGAAAACACTGTATAATTTAATCTTTATTTAAATAGTAACCAATGTTGCGACATTTACACATGTCATTTTTATCAAAACTAAGTAACATTGGTTTGATAATAGACATAGGTAAATGTTTGATAATACCATGTGTAAATAGTCAATATTTACATACAGATTAAGTAATACAAAGTATTCTCTAATTAAAATAAATCATCATCACTTTTAAAAATTGGTTAATTATAATAATTTAATTACACTATTTGTAATAATAATAATAATCTTTATAAACACATATAATCTCGCTTATTATAAGAGACAGAGGGTAGGTTTAAATTCGGCACTTTTGCAGAATTCTATGCTGATTAATATTCCGTTGAGAAAACTGGGCTAAGTTTCTTTGTTTTAAAGAAAAATGAAAAAAAAAAAACTGATAAATGCGATTTTCTTTTTTTATTAATATCTTCGTTATTTGGAGCAATAATTCAATACAATGAAGACATTCTTATAGCACTTTTATATGATCTAATCGATGGCGTACTGATTTTACTAATAGCATGTTTCGTTTCTTCTGGACCATCATCAACTTTCTTATTTCTTATGGGCGCCATATTGATTTTTTATCAGATTAAAATCCTCTATTTTTTCTGATTACAATGATATCACATATGATATCTTTATTCTGATAAATAAACACAGTCATAAGAAAATATTTTTTAATACTAATAAATCACGCATGCCATGAAATTAAAAGTAATCAATAGAAAATATAATGCAACTTGTAGCTTTGTGAATACAATAATTTTATTTTTTTTAACCAATCTCTGAACTATGACAAATAAGCCTATGTATTATTTTATTTTTTGTGATCAAACTAACAATCTTAGGAGAAAATATCAAGAGACAGAAAAGTTGAATATTGAATCCCTCCATTTAAATAATTTTAAATAGAAAAATGTAGACGCATTAAAAAGTTCTGATGCAAAATATTATATAAGTTGATTTATGGGGTGTTGTAATAATATTTTAGGGTTACAAAAATAGTCAAAAAGTGCCATTTTATGTACTAAATTTCATTCTTCTAAATTGTTCCATAGTAGATAGATGAAAAAAGAACATTTTTCCTTCAACTTTAGAGGGCTGTAACTTGGATCGATTTAGAAACACCCTATATATAATTAATAAAAAGTGGTAAAAACATGGTATTTTTTTAATGAATTTTATATTCAATTGAATTTATTGTCAATATAATTTCACTTTAAAGTGGTATTACTGAATCATAACATATGCGTCAGTGTGTTAAGTTTATTTAAAGTGAGCATCCAAAAGTTCTGAAGCTTCTAATTTAAATACGTGACGCAGAATTTGACGTTAATTTGATAAATCAAATAGTTTGAGTCAATTATGACATGCCATTGCAAATAACAAAAAGAAAAGCAAAGCCTACTTCAATTATAAATTCACTTGGTCGTTTGGTACCATAAAATTCCACAATACAAAAGAGCTTTACTGAAGTACATGCACAGCATACAAAAGAGATGATTTGATGTCTTTACCTGCTCAAAGGGGCTTGTTTGCCAAGGACATGTAAACAAATACAAAAATAGGTAACGAGGAATGTATTAATCATTCACAATATATACTTTTAAAACGGAGGGAGAGAGCGAGCAAAATCTTTATTGTCAGACTGATGCACAGTAATAATACAAAAAAATACATTACTAAAATTTTTAAAAAAGTTTGTTGATTGTTAAAGCTTCTATTTTGTTATTTAAATAAATATACTTGTCCTTTCTCCTACTTATTTTTTATTTCACTAGATATATTTCGGAAACAATAATAAAACACTTTTACTTTGTTTGAATAACTGTATTTTTTTTAGTGACTATAGTTTCGACGATATTAACGCACCATTATCAAACTGCTAGTTTGATAATGACGTATATTATTTTTCTCCCATTAGATTAATAAGCATATATTCTATGAAATAAAAAAAATACTCATTGCATATTAATCATTGATAATAAATACTTTTTTTAATTCAGGATGATTTAATTGAAATTAAAACACTTGATTTGTTGAATTAATTCAAAAATGTTTCACCACGGGTTAAGTGAGAAATTAATTAAACAAATATTTTTTGTTTATTATTAATTGTTAGTGAAGTAAATCTTCTTCGTACTTATATAGCTTTTAACTATTATTGAGGAATGGAATGGATATTTTTCAAAAACATGTTACATAAAGTAATATGAATTTGAAGATATTTAAAATAGTAAAACATATTTTAAGAATATATGTTTTTTTTCTCCCACTGGATTAATAAGCATATAAGAAGATTCATTTCACTAACAATTAATAATAAACAAAAAAAAAGTTTTTTTAAAAGTTTTACTATTAATGATTAAAATGCAATGAGGATTTTATTCCATTGAATATATGCTTATTAATCCGGTGGGAGAAAAAAACATATATTGTTAAAATATGTTTTACGTAGTGAATGAGATGCAAATAAATAGAAGATAATAAATATGTTTAAATATTTAAAATATTTTCAAACGCATATTACTTGATGTTTTTGAAATATATCCATTCCATTCCTTAATAATGGTTAAAAGCTATATAAGTACGAAGAAGATTTACTTCACTAACAATTAATAATAAACAAAAAATATTTGTACAAATATCAATTGCTTATGAAATTTATTAACTTTACATTCTATGTAAATATATATCTATTACAAAAGTTGCTTAGATTGTGTTTATAAAAATAACGTACACATTAAACTTAACATTTCTTACAGAATAGTCCCGAATAACAAAGAAATCAAGGCTTATACATCACCTTAACACTTATACATTTTTTTATTTCGTTTACAATTAATATTACCTACAAAGAAAAACTATGTATCGAATTACTTTTGTTCGGCAGAAAAAAATAAATAAAAATATGTTTTTCTATTGAACAAATGGAATTGAATACAATTAATAAGCAAATGTTAATTTTTTCTGCAGAAAAAAAATAAATATTTTTATGTTGAACAAAAATAATTGAATACAATTAATAAACAATTGATAAACGATTATTTTTGATTAGCAGAAAAAACTAAACAAAAATATTTTTTTCTGTTGAACAAAAGTAATTGAATACATAGTATTCCTTTGTTGGTAATATTAATTGTAAACGAAATTAAAAGATGTATAAGTGAATACAGACAAAGAAAAGCAACCTCCAGAAAAGGTATTCTCAGGTATAACCGATTCTCTTTCATCTGTTGTTCGTTTTAGTCGGATATTCTTGCAAACAAAAGGAGTTGGTGAAAATGATTAAGTGTCAGTAATTAACATTTTTTTGTTTGTTTCGTAAATCCTTTGACATGCAAAAGAAAATGAAAAAGTGCAGCCAGAACCAAACTTTTTTTAAACGCTCATGTAAATAAATTAATCGTAGTTTTTTATGTCGTAATTATTTCTATGATAATATGAATATAAAAAAAATATATCCTAAGAGCTCGTAAAAGTTAATGATAAAATCATATTGTTGAATTCTTCTGTTTCAAATAAAAAAATGTATATATATATATATATATATATATATATATATATAATCTTTATTAACAAATATATAATAATAAAAAAATAGGCAGAAAGACCTATGGTCGATAGCCATTTAATAATTAATTATTTTTTGTGTGATATACATAATCAATATTTGTTATGTTAATGTAAAAATTGTTAATAAAGATTTTTATATATATAATAATAATAAATTTATTACGAAATCTCCTTCTTAAATAACATGGCAAAAATATAAACATGCAAATTATAAATGAAGTGAATTAATCTGTATAAATTCAAATCGCTTTTCTCTTTTATTAAACAAAATAAATATACAAAATAATGAAAGTTACAAAGTCAAATATGCAATTAATATCTATTAATTTTCTATCTTTCCGCAAAAAAGAAAATAATATTTCTTTTTTGCGACTAAAAGGTGACTAAAAGGAGAAAAGCGATTTGAATTAAATTTATAAAGATTAATTCTCTTCATTTGCAATTTGCATGATTATATTTTTTGCCAAAATAGATATACAATCAAGAACCCTGTCCTATTTGATAAAACCATGTAATTATCATAAAAAAAATGAATCACTCTGTTGCTGATGATTAACTTTAATCGTCGGAAATTGATTGCACAATTGTGTATTGATTAACTAAACATATTTAAATATATAAATCATAAACGTATTTCCGTATGTACATAACAGGAAAAAGTTATCGTAAATTACAAAATATAATGCAAAAAAGATTAATATTTTGTTATTATTAATGAAATTCAGTTTTATATATACAGGGTGAGTCACCGAAGTGTCCGTCTTCTATATCTCCCTTGTCGTAAGAAATTTGGTTATTAATAAAACTTGCTTCACTTCTGAAGACGCATAATATAAAATTAATTTCATTATACAGGGTGATCCATTTTCACGGAATTGATATCAACTTTGTTAGTTTAAATGGAACACATAAACTAACAAAGTTGATATTATAATATATATATATATATTATATATTATATTTTCATTCGATTTCTCTTTAAATTGTCTCTACAGCAATATAACATCGTTAGTAGTTTTGACAAGCCGTTACTGCACAAAAAAATATTTTTTAAAAATGTTGACAGTTGCAGAGGTGTACTAAAACAATCATTACTTTTTTGTTTTTTGAGATAAAGAAATGAAATTTTGTATGCATATTAAGATAATATTATTCTATGCAATGATAGCTTTAAATGTTTTTATTAAGAGTGTTTGAAAAATAATGTTAAATGTGTGACTTTTCAAACCGGGTTAATTTTATAAGCTATATGCTTATCTGTCGTAGTTTTCAAAATATTTCATATTTTATACTGTTTTTAAAACATTTTAAGAATTAATTAAATGGTTGGCCACGGAAACAGAGAAATGACAGTAAAGAAACAATAATGTTTTATATTATTGTGACAATTAAAATTTCGGATGATTTTGGCTCATTTATAAGATTAACCAGTACTTACATATATATTTTCCATAACGCTAATTTAAACAGAAAATAGTATTTAATTGTTATTTGTTTTCAATTTCCTTTATTTTTGATGCTTGATTACTCATTTCTATTGTTTTTCATGTTCAACTATTCAATTCATGGACAAAATGTCATATAAATACTATAAAATGTGAAATATTTCGAGAAGTACAGAAGATAGGCAATAGTATGTTCAATGAAATATTTGTATCTTTTTATCATAATTCAAGAAAAAAATAGAAAAGTATAGGGTGCTATTAAAAATATTATAGAAATATTTCAGCGTAATTTTTTGGCTTATTTCAACAGACACTCTTAACATCTAAATAATCTCAATTTTATATGCTTATTGAAATCGTTGCATTTGTTTACAACTCTATGTTTTGTCGAGTGAAGTAATATTGCAGTGTAAATTTTTGGTTACTCTATAAATGTCAGTTATAAAGAAATTTATTTCAAAACGTTTCTGTGGTTTATATTTTATTCATCTGATTATACAATTTAGCAAGAAAATTAGTCACGCTAAAATGTGTTACTAATCTTCTTGTTAAATGCGGTCATTAATTTTATGTAGAAATTCTATGTATACGCGACTCTTGGTCGATACTTATGTATCGTAATTGATGAATCTGTTATGGTTTGAAAATTTATATCACTTGTTTTATTTAATTTGATTTATGTTACAAGAACATATCGATCATAGGTCTTTCTGCCTGAATTTTAAATGAACAGACTTTATCTTATTATGTATAAAAACGGGTCATGATTGCTAATGTCGTCCTATTCGTCGTCAAATTCTTCAAATTGTTAGAATAACATAACCTATAGCGAGTGGTTACTTTTATTGCCAACATCATTTTTTTTAATAAAAGAATTCATAGCACTCTGGAAGAAAAATGTTGTCGATCATATGGTATATACAAATAAATATTGGTCATATTTTTTTAAGTAAATAAATAATCGAGGCTATTCCGTATAGAAAATGTTAATTACAAAAGCTGCTGTTATGATAAAAAAATAACGTACGCGTTAAACTTGACATTTTCTGTACGGAATAGTCCCGAATGTGTTAATTAAATTCAAGTAATAATATTATTTACTTTATATAATTTTGTAATTATACTTAAAACATGATTATCTTTTCTGGAATTGGCTATGCCTCTGGTCGATATCTTTTCGTTTATTTTATTTTAGAAAGAAATAGTCTTACTCTTAAAATAACATTCATAAATATTCACGAATATATAACCGATACATTTACTAATGAACCAAACAAGATATACTTGATCCTTTCCAACCCAATTGAGGCAACGGTCTAGTGGTGGCCAAAAATATCTTCTTGTTGTGCGCAGTTCGAGGAAAAGGCGGCGATGAATTTCTTGAAGTAAGAACTTTCCACTACAATGGAGATTATCTGCGCTGTTGGGTTTTGAAAGTATTAAAAAAAATATGTGCCTTGTTATTACAGGGACTGTACTGGGTCCGCAGTATAACTATCTCCCTCACGCCTTTTTACTTTTCGCCTCTTCTCTGCGCGTCTATCCAATTTGTGTTTACCGGTCTGTAGTTCAGGTAAAAAATCAAACTCCGAATCAATCCACCAGCGATTGAGGTCAACTATAATTCGATTTGACGCCGTCGATGTATGTATTAATCCACTCGTCTAGTTTAGTTTACGAAACATTTTTCATAATAGGAAACTGTTTTCTTTAATTTCAACGAGTTTTCGTTAGCTTCTTCTATATAAGACTCTTTTCAGATGCCACAATCAAATATATATATTTTGACTCTTGAATTAAGTTGTTGTGAACCATGTTGAAATTATTTTGCAACAAATTTAAAACAGATTTCTTTAATGCAAATATTTAGGGCATTTATTTGTAACAATTTTTAGTGTTGGGCAAAATCGAGTGAATTTAGTAATCATTTCTGAATAATCAATTTTAAGTAGCTAAAATTAATTAATAACAATAAATTAGAGTTTGTTAATAAATAGGTGATATTATAAATAAATTGTGATATGCTTTATTTTGCATATCGAAAAGATCGACTTTACCAATCTCTAATAAATTTGTTAAATAAAATTGCTTGATGTAGCTTTCTGCTTTCATCCATACTTAACCAGCCTAATTCTGTTCTAATAACAAATACATGTTGTTTTCTAGGTATACTACAAATAAATTTAACACAACTGTTTTATATTTTTTATTATTAATTATTTGTAAATTAAATAAAATGTATTGTAAGTAATTTTTGCCGTTGGAAAAAAAGATTGGTTGAATTTTATTGATCATTGCCAGAAATATTCCTTGTTTAATTTCATTGTAATTATTTAAATTTTTTTTACTAATTATGAAAACTAAAGAATTTGGGTAGTGGCCTTTAATTTGTGTTAAATTAAAGTTCGAAATATATGATTTTATATAGTTGTTAATAAATGAGGCTTCAACATTCTTATACATTGTTTATCAATTGAATAAAACTTAAACTTTAATAAATGAAAGACGAC
The DNA here is from genome assembly GCA_963082785.1 of Philonthus spinipes. Lineage (NCBI taxonomy): Eukaryota > Metazoa > Arthropoda > Insecta > Coleoptera > Staphylinidae > Philonthus > Philonthus spinipes. The sequence continues at coordinate 13,241,869 of OY720301.1, forward strand.
GTAAGCGCCATCTTTCCCCTAATTTTATATGGCGTCGCCAACGATTCTGTGTTTTAAACTTAGTTTGTATAACACTAAATTTTATTTAGTTTCATGACAAGTGTAGATTGTTGAAAGTATAGTCACAATAAATAAAATTTAGTGCTATACAAAGGAAAACGAAATTCACATTTAATGAAACAAAGTGTTTTATTCAATTGATTTTATAATTGTTATTGACAAACACAATACAATATCTACATATAGCATAGAATATTGCAATATATATTGAAAAAGTCTGACAATTGGTTATGAAGTGGTTTTTCCGCCGAAATTTTGCATTTTTGTCCTTGTCTAAACATACGGACAAAAAGCGATGATCGTTAACAGTTTATATCAAAAGTTCCTGCCACTTAACTGTCTGGAATGTTGTGAAATAAAGTAATGAATTCATGAAGGATATATGATTTTAAAAGAGTATTTATTCTCTTGGTTACAGTTATTTTAAAAAAATAACTAAAAATGATTTGAAAATAATTAATAAATTATTTACATATTTAGGAAATAATTTATTAATTATTATCAAATCATTTTTATTTAATTTATATTTATTTATATTTTCGTTTAATTCTTTACATTATGTATTTATTGCTTATACTAATATTACATATTTCTTGTGACAAATAAATTCTATTCCATACTAATAAATGTGTCAAATAATCCGCAGCCAAGCAACCTCAAGTCAAGATAAATAAAATTGGGTAGCATACTATAAAATTCTACAGTGTTTTGTTGCATACCCATTAATTATATTCACTTTATCGAAATGTACATTTGGTACGAATAAAACGTTTTTTTTTACTTCATATAGCGAGTTAAATAAGTCAGCTGATACGTTCTTATTACATCTCCGTTTTTTTTTTCTATAAAAGGGTGGATTATTATAATGGGGATCAGATGTTTCACATAGCCTTTTTTTTAGAAAAAAGCGGAAAAATGTCGAAACCCTACTTTTTACGATCAAATCGGGATGCCCCGGGTGGCCTACACGCGGAAAGACCTGGCAGTCACCCAGGGGACTCGAGTTTGATTCTCGGGCCGGGCAACTTGATTTGTGAATAACAAATCAATTTCACCCGGTGGTTGGGTGTGGTATAAATGTGTTTTTATGTCTAATGTGAATAGTTAATTAATATTAATAACATCAACTAGTTAATAAAAATAAAATATAAAAGGGTATATAAAATTCGATCAATCCCTTTTTTCAACTGCAAAAATTAATTAGACTGTATTTTATTCAATTTACAAATAATTGACAATAAAAGAAATTATATATATATTGAAGTCCGTAGTGGTTCAGGTAAAAAGAGACAAAAGTGGAAACAATCAACCTGATTGGGACAACAAACAAAATGAGAATATCTTTCGGAATAGGAGTAAAAATATAAATATTGCAATTTAGTAGAAAGAGATAGCATGGTGGAAATAATCATTTAAAAAGGGATTACTATCTTGAATAATAATAATAATAATAATGAGTTTTGCTATTTTTAAGAATTAGTCGATATATTAATCTTCTTTATGTTGGTTGTTGGTCGTGGAGACTTTAATTATTTAAATAAAAATACTTGTCCTTTCTCCTACTTATTTTTTATTTTACTAGATATATTTCGGAAACTATGTTTCCATCTTCAGTAGTTGAAGTTTTATAAATATAAATATGTTGTTATGGTATACAACGCAATATTGATAAAATTAAAATATTTAAAAAATCATGTTAACTATAAACTAATCTAAATATAATTATATATAATGTGCTTTTTGAGTTTCGTGAAGAGTATATTCATGAATAATTAACACTGTTGTATCTTTTTTTCACATATTGGCACTTTTGCTAGCACTTGAAATATATGTGTAACCATCAGAATATAAAGTGTGAAGAAAGAATATATCAGTGTTAATTATTCATTAAATATCAGTGTTAAGCGCTTGCAGGCACCGCCTCCGCACGTCGGAGCTTTTTTTAAGGGTATTTTTCACCCTGAACCAGAGACCAGTTGGTTCCGCAGTACTTTTTTTCTAAACTGCTGTAAATAAATGTGCCTTATTCGTACATCGTTTGATTTTTTGGAACACGTCATAAACATATTGAAGAAGCATAATTTTATAAACAATCAATCAATCCATTATTTGTTTTGCCTTTTCACGCTACAAATTACGGTATGTATAATCCTATTGACAGACTTATGCGCTACACAAATATATTGCAAAATAATACCCATTTCAAAGTATTTACTTCTACTTGTTTAAATATAGTCTCCGCCGCATTTTCCTGTCTGATGTCGATGGATAAGTTAACCCTTTCACTACGACAGTCGTCAATAAGCTATCTACCTAGTCTCTCTCATATTCCGACGGTCGTCTATAGACAATTTGGCGTTTTAAAACAATTTCGAAAGAAGTTTGGTTGTCAATGAACGATTTAATAATGCACTCTGTATTTAAATTATTTTTACATGCATTTTAGTAAACAATTAATTTTTCGCAAATATTTGCGTTTGGTACTGCAGACGCGTGTAGTTTTGCCCGTAGTTTATACGTTTTTTTAATTCTGTATATTCTATTAATTATACAATTTACTATTAAAATGGGGTGCTCTCGCTGATTATTGATTTATTGTTAATTAAATTATTGCCAATGTTTGTTAGTTACATTATGTATTTGCATTTCTACACTATTAATAATATAATTGTGTTGAATGGATTTTTCCGTTAAAGATTTATTATTACTTTGTTTACAACTCTGTGGTTTTTTCGAGTGAAGCAATATTTCAGTGTAACTTATGATTACTACATAAATGACAATGACAAAGAAAGCATTTGATTCATTTGAAAATATTTCTGTGGTTTATATTATTCATCTGATAATACAATTTAGCAAAACAATTAGTCACGCTAAAAGCTGTTATTGTTGCGGATTGAAAATTCATTTCACTTGTTTTACTAAATTTATTAAGTTTAAGAATTAAAAATAACAACATTTATAATAAATGAAAGACGATGCAAGCGCCATCTAATTTCATGTGGCATCGTCAACGATTCGAGTCTAAAAAGTAAGCGACCAAGAATCGTTGTTTCGTCCACTAAAGGAAGGCGAATTTTATCTGTTTATGGCAACAATTATATATACAAATATCTTTATTCAATTACATTTTTTACAAACATTGAGTATATATGACTTTTGAAAAGTCGCAGAGCTAAATGTGGAAATAATTTATTAATTATTTTCAAATCATTTTTATTTAATATATTTAAATAACTGTGACCAAGTGAATAAATACTCTTTTCTATTTATTGAGTATATATATTAAAATAAAGGTTTGTCTGTCCTCAACTATCGACCAGAGGTCTTTCTGCCCTCAACAACATTTATATTATTAAAGATTTTAATTTAATCAAACAAGAGTTAATTTTAATACCATCACTAGTTATCCATATGCTAGATAAATGGTGGCTGAATATTTCATTAAATGTGAAGAGATAATTTGTTATTTTTTCCAGTATATTCAAAATAATGAAAAAAATCTGACAACTGATTGCGTTAATAATGTCTATTCTAGACAAAAATAAAAAGTTCAGTTATGCAAACCACGTCAAATTGGTTTCATTATTTGATGTTTTTTGTCAAATTTGGAGGTGATAACATAGCGGAAATGATCATTAAAAAAAGAATCACTATCTTAAGAAATAATATTTTTTTTTTTCACTAAATTCAATTCAAATAACTTTACATTCATTACATATTAATTTCATTATATCTTACATTTTTAACAAAGAATTAGTGAATTAGCGTAATACGTAATAATTTACTATTTTTGTCTGCAAATTAGGAACATGTCAGTGTATTCATAGTTTGATTTGAGTTATGCAAAGTTATCACTAAATAAAAATAAAAGTGTTTTAATTTAAATATCAGTTTAATTTAAAAAAAAAAATGGTAATATGTCCATCGTGGTACTAATACATTTTTGAATAAACATTTAATATTAGAGGAAAAATTATTAATATAAAGATGGATTGTTGTTCATTAAATCCTAGTATTTAGAAGAATATTACAATTTAGTTTGTTATTTCTTACCTTACAAATTTTTCCACACATTTTCATTTCTTGAATATTCTGGTTAAATCCATTGATAATGGTCACTTTGTGTCCGAAATGTACATTTGGTAAAACAAATAAAGTGTGAAGAAAGGTTATTAGTGCTTTATTTATCAATTCAATTTGATCTTTACGTAACTCAATCAATCAATTCAATCAATTCTGGATGTGTTTGCGAATGGTGTATGAAATTTGTCGGCATTTTGACGTTTTATTTGATATAAAAATAATTATTTAAATAATTAAAGTCTCCACAGCCAACATAAGGAAGTTTATAAAAATAATTGTTTATTTCTAAGGGAGGACAGAAACACCTCGATAACCCATGAAACACTAACACATTCATGCATATTTGTAATTTTAATATATATTTGAATATTAAATTTAATGTAATTGTCTGATTAAAGATGTTTCTATATATTTCTAAGGGAATTTGTCATGAATTTATGGTGTGGATTTAGTAATATTTATGCCAGCTAGCTGAACTGTCTTGATTCGTATTCGTATTGGTATATTTGGATTTCGAGGAATACGGAATTTATTAAGGAGGGATTTGTTGTAAGAGTTGTTTGCAAATTTTTAGGAAGGGCTTACCAAACGTTGGGCTATGGGTGTGACTTGGGTTATTTATTATATTATGTTCATGATTATTTTTTTTTAGATTTTTTGGAGACAACATTTTTTATCGAAATTTTAAATTATCATAAGGGAAAAAATCATTTTCTGATAAAAATGCGAAAATCGCTAAATGACTTTATATTATACCAAACTGTAGCTAAAGAATGTAAGAATAATCTGTGAGAAGTAGAGCTCTAACAAAAATTCACTGTTCGATTTAATCGCTTGCAAAGTAGACCTTTAACAAATAGGATAAAATTTCGCTTGATTTTGCCAATTTTTTTTTCTAGCGATCAGGGCCGTAAAATAAAGATGACCATACATGAAAAAATAGCTATATTCTTTGGGAATCTGCTGTTCAATCTTTTCTGTGAAATCTTGATCTAACGGCAAACGTGTCCCACAAGACTTCGTGTTAATTTCACAGGACTGCCCAAAATGATTGTAAATGAATATTTTGGGAGAAACTAAATAGTCTACGCTCTTTCTAACAGTATTAAGGGCCTTCATAATTTCTTTTCAGATTTTTTTGGAGTAAAATAATGCATCGAAATTTGAAATTATCATAATGGGTCAATTTTCGATAAAAACCAGAAAATCACCAAATGACTTCATATTATACTAAAATGTAGCAAAAATATGAGAATAATCCTCGATTATTTAAATACTATCAAAACTGTAGTTTTCGCAAAATTGAACTTCGTAAATTGGGTTAAATTTTTGCTAAAATTTTGCATTTTTTTCCGCAGGCCACGAATCTTCTAAAAAGATGATTCTAAAATGTAAGCTGCATTTATTAAAAAAATATTAGTGAGCCATTTTGGATTTTTAAGTTTGATCGATTTTATGTTGAAAACCGTGAATGGCGACAAAAATAATAAAAATATAACAATACAAAAAATAACTTTTTCATTGTAGTTCTTAAAACATCTATAAGATAAAGAAATCAAATTTAAAGTACGCCAAAGTGAGCCATTTTTAACTTTGAAGATTGCTGGATTTTATGTTGAAATTCGCGGATGACGTCGTTGATGAATTCAAATTTAAAAATTGTAATAATAATAATATCATTATTCAAAATTATTTTTAAGACTTTTACCAATAGGCTAATGTAAAGAAATAGAAATTAAAATCCACGGACGAAACACGAATTGCCCGGCGGATCCACCATGGCGAAGACGGCGGGCCGAAGAAAAGCGTGGCTGGAAAAGTTCACATTGGTGAATACTATCTAAAAAAAATATTTCGGCGAAAATAATTACCTGCGTAGTTTAAATAGACAGATTCCGGGTATTTTCGGATATAGCAGGAATAGTAGTCACTTTCAATTCTTTTCTGATAAAACTTGCAAGATTTGTATTTTTTCTTATAAATAGATCTTGCAATTTCTATCACCAAAGAATTGCGACTGATGTATTCGAAAAATACCCGAAATTTGCCTATTTACTGTTTTTTGCTATAATATGTTTATAATAAATGAAACATTTTATTAAAAAATATGTTTACACAGTACGTAAATATATTGTAGCAAAAAAAAAACAGTGAAGTAAAAAAACGAATAATTTATTTACTTCATTTTTTATTCAGTTTTGTTTGGGAAGTTAATTGAAAGACCAATTCCTTTATAGCGATAAGTAATAAAATAAATAACTAGACAACGGAATTTATTAACAACGCTCACACACAATTACCTATAAATACGTTTTTTATTGACTGCGTTGCTAATTAAACAATTGCTTAAGATGTTACGCCGATAAATTCTGTTATTCTTATTAAATCGTTAATGATCATAAAAGCCGATAATTGGGTCGTTATTCGAGGTTATTAGATTTATTTTTATTTTATATATTAAAAGATATATTACATCGTTAAATTGCTATTTTATCTATTAAAAGTAACTCATTAAAAATATTTCGTATTAATGATGGAAAAGCTGGATGGAATAGTGGCGGAAAATATTGCGCAATAAATTTCAAGCAGGATTCTTATGTTTAGCAGTGAATGCTTATACTTTTAATTAGTTTCCAGGTTGGTACACTTAAAAAAAACATTAATTCGTTTAAAGCGCTCGGAGATAAATTATTTCGTATTAAAAGTGTTTTAAAGGATTGACAAATATGCATGAAGGTGTTAGTCTGTCCTGGGCTATCGACCTGAGGTCTTTCTACCCTAATAAAGATATTAAATTATATTGACAAACACAATACAAAGATATATTGTAAAGATCTGCCAATTAGCTATTGACCAATGGACTTTCCGCCTGAATTTTGTATTTTCGTCCTGACAAAATATAAAGATAAAAATGATTATCGTTAACAATCTATGTAAAAATCCCCCGTCAGATATGCACGTCACTTAACTGTCTTAAATATTGTGAAACGAATAGTTGAATTGATGAAGTGTTAGACTGGGGAGTTTACGTTAGTGAAAGGAAAATCGATTATTTCAATAATCGAATACGAAATAATCGATTATTTTTGATAATCGAGTGATAATTTTATCGTTTCTGTGAAATATGATTCAAAACTCAACCAGAATTATTATAAATACTGTTTCTATAACCATCTGAGGTAATTTGGAATTCAACTTTCATTTTCATTTTGTATTTTTCAAGTAAATCGATTCTTCAAATAATCAATTTTGCCCAACGCAGGTTACTTACAAATAATAGTAATAAAATAGGATTAAAATAGATTAAATCTCTAGAAGTTGTAAAAGTTCTCAGATAAAATAAAGATGTTGTTAAAAAATATTAAAAATATTTTGAATACTCAAAACTGGTCATGTAAATATATATAATTTATGAAACTTCATTTACATTGTTTAATTCTTCGGTATAATTGGATATGTAACAAACGAAATGTGTTGTGATAATTAAAACATGTTTCATTATCATAAATTAATCAAATATATAATTGTAAATTTAATCCTCGGTTTTGCGAGTGTAATAAGCCTTTTTGATATTTCACAATACACAAATCTATGTTGATTTAAGGATGGGCAACTGTAGCCTGGCACTCCTTGAAGGAGGTGCTGATAACAATGCACATGATACACATTTTAAACATCATTTTCAGGTTATTTACTCTAACCGAATTAACATATGAACAAAATGTACATATTAAGTAGCACGTAGTCCCTGACTCCTTGACTCGATGTATCGGATCATCGTTGGGCGTTTATTAATTTCAGACAAGTTCCATAAACAACGTCTGGGTTTTGTTTTCCGGATGTCTGTCTAGGCGTTGAATGAATATTATGCATTCAAGGATATAAAATCGTTTCTGTGTGGCATGCGTTACGAAGGACGGCATTTTTTATGTTAAAGAGATACAGTAAACATCCATTCTATTATAGACTACTTATTTTTAATCCGATATTAAAGAGACACACCAAAATTCCACGTTAGAGAAACCTACAGGATGATTCATTACATTCTTTTCAAAATGCTAATCGAGTTCATTTAATGAAAAATATAAATGCCGGTGTTGTATTTTTTGTTTGTTAAGAATTTCACCTAAAAAATGATGATGCATTTCATCATAACATAATTCACATTAATTTCTTGTGGTATAATTTATAATTTTGATATGATGTAATATAAAAAAAACTTTGCTTTTATTTAATTAAAACTTAAAGTGACTTTATTTAATTAAATTAATATTGAATTCACTAATGAAAAAAGGATTTATTGATATGGTCACAGTTATTTTTTATTTTATTAAACGGATCACCCATTTTTACAACGAAAACTGGAATTAAGATTACACTATAATAATAATAAACTAAAATTAGATTACAATAATATTAAAAAACTAAAACTAGATTATAAAAATAAAATAATAATGATTAAAAGAAACGGAAGAAAATAATTAAACAAAAAAAAATATTTAAATAAATTTAATAAAAAGAATTTGAAAATAATAACTTTAGCTACTCCGACATTTTGACTTATGTAACATAAGAGCTTTAAAACAAATGTTCAGTAATGAACACTTGCTGTTACATAATAATAACATTGTATAATGCAACTATTTTTGATTTGAATATATTTAATGCAAAAAACAAAACTAAAAAAAATACGTAATGGCAAATGGCAATATACCATCTGCTTAAGAGGGGTTGTTTCGCCAACATCAAATTATTAATTATCTATCTGATGGTGCCATTGTGTTGACGAAACAATCCTAGCAGTATGTCTATAATAAATTTTGTGAAATTTAAAAAACAGTTTTTTTTATATATTTATATCTATGAATTAAAGATTTTTTCAATATACAACATTGAGATATAATTTAAATTATTTAAATAAAAGTGGAAAAGAAACATCTTTGAATCTTTAATGGGATTTGAACCCATGTCCCTCGAGATCTAGCCGAGTATGTTACCATTTTTTTTATTTTGTTAAATATTTATATTTAAGAAAATATGGTATCATCTATCCTGATAGGTCTGTCTCCTATGAGTCACTCTTACTGAAATTTGGGTTACATTCACTGAAACACAGGCGTCAAGCGCATTTACTTACATTTTTGTATAAAATATTAAATAATAACCTTAACTGTTCAGAGATTGTTTCTCAAATTCACGCCAGAACAGATTTTTCAACTTTCTATTCCTCGTACCAATATATTGATTAAATCCCCGATTTTTTCGATGTGCTCCCTATTTAATACACTACTAGAACTGGACTCTAGTGTGGATATCTTCTTTATTAAAAATAAGAAAATCTTTTTTAGTGTTGCTTTGCTATAAGTTTGTTAGCTCGTTTTTGATGTAATTATATGTATTGTTCATGTGTTTCACTTAATTACTTATGTTTTTGTGTTACATGTGTATATTTTTTTTTGTAATATTCATACTTACTTTATAGGAATGTTTACTCATTCTGTGTCTGTATGTAAATAAATAAATAATTTACAAACAGTGAAATATAGAATGAATTAGTATTCGTCGTTAAAAATTCTATTATTTATTAATTGAATATTATAGACTTAATATCTTTTTTTATTTCTTTTGATGTGATAAATATTAATCACATTAAACATGTTTTTGCTTGTAGGACAAAGTGAGCAATTATAATATGATGGGTTAAAATAATCGATTATTGCTCAATGAATAATTAATTGAACGACAGTCGATTATTGGCGTAATTTAATTACCAATGTCGTTCAATTATTGAAATCATCACCAGCAAATAGTTTCCTTAATAATGGTTGTAATTATTGATTGGGCGAGTCAATTTAAAATCAGATCTAGAATTGTATCGAACGAAGTAAAAGCATAAAACTCGTTCTCTGCTCCTCCATGCTGTCTTTAAACTCGCCGTCCATGGCAAACGCCTCAACTCCCCCCGACTCCGAGCAGTTCTTTAACTTTATTGAATGGACAATATTAAAGAGTGTAACAAAATGTCCTAATTTCCAACTTTATTTCGGCCTTCGCTCATTATCGTTACGATACTTTTTGCTTTCGGGGATTTTTAACTGTTATGCTAAGCACTTTAGCTTCCGCGGGCAAAAAAAATATTAATAGCGACTTGTATTCGGCTTGAGCAGCGCTCCCGTGGACAAAGGAGGCGGCTTGAGGTTTGCGAGCGTCCGGATGCGGGATGTTTCATTAGCGCCTTCATTAAAAAGTAATCGTGAAATTACGATTTTTTTTCTTGCATGCATAATTTGGACGCGGGGTGCCTGGCCGTTAGGCATTCATTGTTTCAAGGATAAAGAGTAATAAAATAAATCAAAATATTTAATCATTAATGACAAAAAAGACAGTGTTTAGTTTAATAAAATGTTCAACCACAATTCATCTAGCGTATGGATAACTGATGATGGCCATTCCGGTTTTTCGAACCTCATCAGACCAGTGTGTTCCATGTGCAATGCCTTGATGGCGCTTGCGTTATCTTCCATTTATTAAGATTCATAACATTTGGTAATTAGGGGGCTAGTGCATGTGCGTTTGTGCACACCTTCCACTAAACAGTTTCTAATTTCCAATTTATTCGAATTATTTAAGATTGTAAAATAAAAGTTGTAATTGTTGCCAGGAATTAAATTAATTAGTCGGTAACATAATTTAAATTAACATTCCAATCCCTATGAGTACTACTTCCAATTAACAAGTACAACTATTATAATCTAAACTAAATAAAGATTACCTTTTTTATATAATATCAAATTTTGATTGTATTTTTTTTTTAATTTCAGTGATGAAGACTGGTGCACGCGCTTGTGGCATGCACGAAGCATCTTCATGGTGGTAAGGGCCGGCTCCGGTGCCGGATTGTCCGGAGCTGTAGTCGTGGCGTTCTTTTGGCTGCTCGTTGCGGTGGGGTTATGGGGCCCCGCTGAAGGGGGCGTCATATTGGCGCAGTACCCGGGCCCCGCCTCAGAAAGTCTTCACTTCTCACACCTGGCTATCGATAAATCCACTGGACAAATATTCGCTGCCGCTACCAATCACCTCATCCAACTAGATGCTAATCTCAACTTCCAGCAACAGGTCATCACCGGCCCCAAAAATGACAGTCCATTGTGTCACGCGACCGGCTGTCACGATGATAAGATACCCACCTCGCTCATGGACAACTACAACAAGATCTTGCTTATTGAACCGGAATCGAAGATGATAATATCCTGCGGCTCAGTACTACAGGGGTCTTGTTATAAGTACCAATTGAACAACATTAGTGCTGAAGCCGAATTCATACCCATCAGTATAGCAGCGAATGATCCAGTTGCATCTAGTTACGCTTATATCGGGCCACGGCGGTACAATCCTTGGGCCAAATCTAATATCATATACGTGGGAACGACCTTTACCAACAATGGGGAGTATCGGCACGATGTACCAGCTATTTCTAGCAGGGATATTGATTCTCTGGATTTTGCCGAATATTCATTTAGCAAACAGTCGTTAGTTAATATCGATGTTAAATATAGAGATCACTTTTTAGTACAATACGTTTATGGTTTCAATGCTACTGATTACGCGTACTTTGTCATCGTCCAAAAACAATCTCATTTACCGGGGCAGGAGGAACAAGGTTACGTCTCGAGATTAGCCAGAACTTGCATCAATGATGAAAACTACGATAGCTACACCGAAGTGACGTTGCAGTGCGTTGATGGAGATCAGAAATACAATTTAGTACAGGATGCTAAATTAGCCACTGCAGGCAGTGAGCTAGCGTCAGCTCTCGGAATCCAAGTAGGCTCCTTATTCCTAGTAGCAGCGTTTCGACCATCAAAAGGCATTACCAACGAGCCACAACGCAACTCCGCACTCTGTTTATACCCCCTCCGCGATATCGAGGCAAAATTTAACGAGAACATTCACATGTGCTTCAATGGTAGCGTGAAGTACCGCAATATGGGTTACGTTTCGGGTCCTATTCAAGACGGCAAGTGTCCCAGCGCAGGTAACGCCGGCAATGTTCCTAATTTCTGCGAAGCAGGATTGAAAATCTCAGGAGTCACGTCCATCATCAGTAATGCAGCTTTAACCTTCAATTCCTCACTTTCGGCAGTAGCAACGGCTTCGACTGGCAGACACGTCTTAGCTTTTTTAGGTACCACAGATGGCAGAATTAAAAAGGTCCTTCTTTCCTCCCCCACTCCCACCGAGTACGAAGAAGTTATTGTAGATAGTGGGAATAAAATCCTTCCGGATACAACCTTATCACCAAATGGAGATTATTTATATGTACTATCTACCTCTAAGGTAATATATATCTAATTATATCTTTTTGTATCAAAATATTTATTTTTATTTTAATTTCAGATTTCAAAGATAAATGTAGAACATTGTAGCAGCTACAATAATTGTTCCTCTTGTTTGGAATCAAAGGATCCTTATTGTGGATGGTGTTCATTGGAGAAAAGGTATGTTTCCTTTATATGCACTATCTTTAATTTTAAATTGGACATGATTGTTTATTCAATAAAAGGGTAAAATATCACATAGACTTTCTTAATTTTAGTGATTTTTGAGGGGACAAGGTTTTAGTTTGTTAAGTGTATCTAAATATGCGCAAGAAAACAAATAATGCCCTCTTTATTTTCTTAAGGTATCCCACCTTAACGGCTCTCAGAAAAGTTAATGTTTTTTAAGGTTTAAATCACAAAGCAATCAAATCGGACTATTTCCTATTATTATTGAAGATTGAAGAAATTTCATCGAATATTTCTGTAGAAAAAATGACATTCAAATTGAAAAAAGTGGCATCGAGAAAATTGCGTTTAAAGTTTTCAATACCGGTTTCTATATTATTTGCTAGCTTACACAATTATTCTTATATCTTTACAATGGCTTTGAATATCAATAAATTCTCCTATATGTTAATTCTGGACACTATAAGGAATACATTTTAACAAATAAAATAAAATTAAAGGGGGGATTGAATAGTTCAATTTATGTTTTAATTGATGTATTTCTATTTTTATTTCAGATGTACCTTAAGAAGTGCTTGCCAGAAAGCTTCACACAGTTCGCCTCGCTGGCTCTCGCTAGGCACCGGGCAACAGTGCATAGATTTCGAGCAAGTTCTCCCAGATCGCATTCCGTCTAATCAAATGACCACTGTGCGCCTAACAATTCGTACTTTGCCAGAATTGCCATATGGAGCCAAATATAAGTGCGTCTTTGGAGATGCCGAGCCAATAGATGCCGTTGTGGCTGAGTATGGATTATCCTGTCCAACACCAGACATTAATTCGAGACCACCCATTTCACCGAAGCAAGACCACGTGCTGGTGCCTCTGAGTGTCCGTTCTTCTGAAACGAATAAAGATTTCGTCAGTAGGAACTTTGCTTACTACGACTGTTCCAAGCATATTACCTGCATGGATTGCGTGACGTCTCAATGGGCTTGTAATTGGTGTGTGTATGAGAACAAGTGCACACATAATACATCCACGTGTCAAAGAACAATCATCAGTGGTGAAAATGTAAGAACACTTTTTATTTATCTTACCTTACAAGTAGAAATTCATTAAGTACAAAAACCGTGATGTAATATTACTTTATCAATTGCAGAATCAAGCACGACTACAAAATCATGGTGTCAATTTTTGTCCGCGGTTCAAAAAGAAGGATATCATTTTGTTGCCAAATAATGTTCCTAAGGAAATGGTCTTCGAAGTGGAAAATTTGCCTCATCCACAGGCAGGACATACTGGATTTCAGTGTATTACAAATATAGAGGGCGCTAAAATGTTGGTACCTGCGAGAGTGGACGCAAATCGATTTATTGTCTGCGAAAAACAAATTGTAAGTTTTTTTCAATATACAAACATATAATGGAATATTTATATATATATAATCAATAATCGCTATGATGTCGGGTTTTTAATATTTATTAATACATAATTTAAATTAAAATTTATACACGCAGTAAACAAAATTATTATTATCTTTAATAATTTAAATGTAATTATTATTTTATTTCAGTATTCTTATGAAGCAAATACTGGTGAATACGAGGCGAGTGTAAGGGTAGTCTGGAATAGGAATCATCATATAGATTCCATGAATGTGGTGCTATACAAATGTGATATTTTGGGATCTCACCGTGAACATGCTGATTGCTCACTTTGCGTCACTCGTAATTCGAAATATCAGTGTACATGGTGTGGGAATACCTGCAGCTACAGTGAAATCTGCCAAGTGACTCCACACGTCGAATGTCCAAAACCTCGAATTGATATGGTAAGAGTTTTCATAAGAATTTTTTATCTAGGATTTCTAATAACCTAATACCTGGGATAAAACCATCTTAATGAGAATCTACATTAAAAACAATCATCTAAAATTCTGATAAATGTTGGATGTTGTTCTTGTCTACATTAAGGTGAACAGATAAACACACGATCTATTCATGGCACCAATGAACAGAAAATATGTCATAATAGAAAAAAAAAAACATGAGTCAAAATGTCACAGTAGCTAAAGAGGAAATAATTAATTAATTATTTTCAGTCTTTTTATTTAATTTATAGAAATTATGTCATTTCAGTGACACATTCGTGAAATGTATGGTTTCACAACCTGTTGGCTGATGAAACGTTTCACTAAGTGAGTTATTGCGTCAAAACTTTGAATAGGGCCCCATAATCTGCTCCAGCTATAGGTTGTTCCATTTGAAGCTAGCAAATTGTATATTTACAGTTTTCTTAATTCATTAAACATTTTACTTAAATCATATTTGGAGTACTTTAAATAAAATGTACCAACACCATAATTTTTGCATATTTACTCTAAATCTCATTTATTAAATTCAGCTATTTATTAATTTCAGATTAAACCATTAAGTGGTCCAATAGAAGGTGGAACTTTGGTAACAATAGAAGGCAGCAATTTGGGATTAAAGAGGAAAGATGTCAGCGGCAAAATACGTATCGGAAACGTCCCCTGCGAACTAGTCAATTATGAAGTATCAGTAAGAATCCAGTGTATAACAGGCCCATCACCAGTCGAAACAACAGCACCTATAATAGTCGGGAATGAAGCAGGATATTCTGAATCATCCGTCGAATTTAGTTATAAAGATATCAGGCTCGCAAGCGTGTACCCTTCCATTGGTCCTCAATCTGGTGGAACACAGTTGGCTATTACTGGACAGTATTTGAACATCGGCTCAGAATTAACGGCTTATTTGGATGATTACGTTTGTCAAGTTAATCTAACACAAGCGTCTAGTTCGCGTTTAACTTGTATAACTTCGAAAGCAGCTAAGCCGACTAATATAGCAAAAATTACTTTAAGTATTGACGGCGCTAATCGTACCTTGGGAGGAAATCCGTTCAATTATACTCAGGATCCTACTATAATGGAAATTAAACCGCTGAAGAGTTTCGCTTCAGGCGGGAGAATGATTTTCGTACACGGCTCAAATTTGGATAGCATTCAGAAACCTGAAATGGAAGTTTTTTCTTATAATGATCCTGTACCTATAAATAAAACAACTTGCAAGGTGCTCAGTGCCAATCAAATGGAATGCCCCAGTCCATCAGTAAATCAGCAATTCTTAACAGCAAATACTAGAGTTATTCGATCTGTTCATAAACATGCAATGGTAATTTTTTTTATAGTACACCATAAAACATTTACTATATTTTATAACTTTTGTACCTGTATAGACCTATTTTTATTTTAAAATTTTCTTTGCAATCCTTAATCATTGCTTGAAGTTATTATATTAAATTTATTGAGCACAGTGATTGGTTGTGTTCATCGGGAGTCTTTTAAAACCAAAATTTAGATTGCTTTCACTAACAATTTCAATAAGGTTAGGTAGCAGTGGCAGCCGTAAGCTTGTGTTATCAATTAGGTGAAAGTGTTGCTTCCTCCTGTGCAAACCTCTAGAATCAATTGGAGCTCATAATGTAGTTGAGTGATACGAGGTCCATCAACCTACTAATGTGAGCTGTTGCTATGAATTGTGCTCTAATTCCTTCTAGGGCAGGGCATTGACCAAAGAAGTGAAGAACTGTATATTCTTCCTCTTTGTCTTTGCAGCCCCTGCAAAAATCCTGATGCGTCGATTCATGACTTTTCTGTATTTTCCTAGGTGCCAGTAATGATGCCTAGCATCATCCTTAGCTATCAATCTTTATTTCTCATCTTTTATTCCCTAAGATTTTAATGAATTTGTCCTCCTAAAGTTTTTGTATGATGATTCCATCTGGTGTGTGATGGCCGGAAGTCTTGCATCTTCATGTGCAAGCTCGTCTGCCGTTTCATTACCATTTATATTGCTGTGACCTGGAACCCAAATAAGGCTCACATCACAGCATCTAACAAGCTCCTTTAGCTCTTTTCTGCAGCTAATAGTTCCTTTTGAGTTGCACCATTGGCTGTGTAGTGGCTTTAGGGTGGCTTGACCATCTGCGGAGATGCTCACATTGGTTGCCTGTATGTCAGTGCTGACCAGCATCCTTACCGCTTCGTGGAATTCCAATAATATTTGTGTTTATTGAGCATAGTGATTGGTTGTGTTCATCAGCAAAATTTTGAAACCAAGATTTAGATTGTCTTCACTAATAATTCCAATAATACTTGTATATATTGAGCACAGTGGTTGGTTATGTTCCTCAGGAATCTTTTATCAAAAATAGCAATATCACAATTTGCTTAGCCCCCTTAACAAATCCTTTCATTTTGTTTAATTTAGCTTATCAGATTTTGTTTGGAGTGAAACACTAATCACATTTTCTTTTTTATATATAAAATTAGCAATGTCACAATTTTATTTAAGGCTTACTTAACTTCCTTCATTTGGTGTAATTGGGCTTATCAGATTATTTTTGAATACATTGTAATCACTTTTTATTCACTCTTAATTTAGTGGTTACTAAATGTACATTTCAAATCTATTGTACAACCGAACTTAAAAGATCAGATGCTTACAACCATCATTTAATTATGTTTGAAGTATTTATTTTATTCTAACAGTTTCATATTTTCATCCTTTTATACCACTGAAATTAAAATCTTATAAAATAGTAATAAGTGTTTTAATTTGTAGCAATTATCTTGACATTAATTACATTTTTTAGATGCCGGAAGTACAGTTGGTTCTACGGATTGGCTTCATTATGGACAATGTAATGGCAGTGCAAAACCTGGAGAAACATTTCGCTAATCTTCGCACACAATTGTTATATGTGGAAGATCCAAAATTTTTCAAGTTTCCTAATCATGTTAAGCTATATAAGGGTGACACTTTGGTGATTGAGGGTGAAAATTTGAATATGGCTAGTGATGAAACTGATGTAATAGTAACCATTGGACCTAAATCGTGTAATGTCACTAGTTTGGCCATGAGTCAGTTGGTTTGTTCCCCACCTGAACATCAACCGCTAGATACAGATGAACATGGAATTAAGGTAAATGTTGATTACTAATTATTGTTTAATTATTTTCATCAAAATAAAATAATTTTAATTAATGACCATAAGTCTTTAATTTTTTAATAGGAAATCTAATTGCTTGCATTAGAGCAGTGCGCGAGACAAGTAGGCGCTACAAAGCCATGTATATGTATGCATCCCAGATCCTACATTCCGGCCTGTATATTTAGTAGGCTCTGGATAATCTGCACATTTTCTTAATAGGTCTTCCTATTGAATTGTAATACTGAGTTTAGTTTCAATATTTCACAATGAACAAATATATATAAATTAAATTTTAATCAAAATAAAATTGAGACTCAACAATGTAAGTTTCGAGGCAATACGAAGTGTGCAATATAAATAAATAATACACGAGTTTAGTTCTTATTCCACTTTTAATTGTCTAATGTACAAATGTACTACATGGCCAATACCAATGACAAACTTGTCACCATGTAGTGGTTGAAATGTACATTTGACAATTAAAAGTTAAGTAATAACTAAACTTATATATTATTTATTTATACTAAAATTGAAACTTCCAATCTTTTTAATAAAATATAAATTCTAATTTCAGACTGAAGCTGGGTTACCCTTAGTGGTTGTACGTGTTGGAAGAAGTCTGCGTTTCCCTATAGGATATTTACGTTACGATGTATTGAAGCCATTCACCCTCCCTCCAGAAGCCATAGTGATGATAATGATAGGCGTCACACTCTTCGTAATATTCTTCATTGGAATTCTGTTTGTATATAGGAGGAAGTCAACTCAAGCAGAAAGAGAATACAGACGTATTCAAATACAAATGGACACCTTGGAAAGCAACGTTCGGTTTGAATGCAAGCAAGCATTTGCCGAGTTACAGACAGACATGACAGATCTAACAGCTGATCTGGAAAATTCTGGAATACCAACATTGGACCATACCAGTTATGTAATGAAGGTGTTTTTCCCTGGTGTTAGTGATCATCATATACTTAATGCTCCGAAGGTAAGCAGAGTTACTTTGACAGTATCAAATTTGATGGAACAATAGTATTTTTCAAAAATTAAAGTAAAGTTTAGTAACATGTTTTAAGTTCCTTCAGTAGGTGTTACGTCATAAATAAATAAGTTGAATAAAAATATGATGTTATTTAATATCTTTATTTCTACATTACATTGACATAGACATTTATTAGCTTATGCAATACATAACAGAAATACAATAATACAGAAATTTGGGGCTATCCTGTAAGAAAAAAATGTAAAATTTAATGTATCTGATATGTTCATAATCACTCTAAGTCTAAGCAGATTTGGATTTATTATGATTTATAGAAAATCCACTTGAACTATGATACTTCACGGATAACAATCATGTTATGTTGAACTCATACAGAATAGTCCTGATTGTTACAATACAATGTTATTTATTTCTTCACAGGTAATGATTTTATGTTTTAATTTTAGGTGCGCTTGAATGGTCCCACTACAAATTATGATGCTGCCATGTTGCATTTCGAGCAATTAATTAATAATAAACATTTTCTACTTAGATTTATTGAAACTTTAGAATCCCAAAAGACTTTTAATATTCGTGATAAGTAAGCCCTGATAAAGATACCATAAATAAGAACTATTTGATAAACTTATATATATATTTTTTTTCAGAGTAAATGTAGCATCGTTGCTTATGGTAGTTTTAATGGATAAGATGGAGTATGCAACAGATATTTTAAAATGTTTACTTCTACGTTTAATAGAAAAATCTGTGAATACAAAACATCCTCAATTAATGTTAAGGAGGACGGAGAGTGTAGTCGAGAAGATGCTCACGAATTGGATGGCGCTCTGCATGTATTCATACCTGAAGGAGTATGCAGGGAATTCCCTGTTCCTTTTGTTCAAGGCAATTAAGCATCAGATTGAAAAGGGGCTCGTCGACGCGATTACCCACGATGCAAGGTATTCTCTGTCCGAGGAGCGGCTACTGCGTGAGCAGATCGAACATAATGTAATTACATTACACATCGTCCAGGATGATTTAGATGAGAAGATCCAGTGTAAAGTTTTGGATTGTGATACTATAAGTCAAGTTAAGTCAAAAATATTAGATGCTCTCTTTAAGAATACTCCGTTCTCATTAAGGCCTTCCATATATGAAGTTGATTTAGGTAAGTTAACTAAAATATTTAATATGCATAATGTTTCCCAGAAAATACAAAAATTTGGTTTTGTGTGTTTATTATTATAATTTTTTTATCATTGGTATTTTATTTTAAATTTATTTAGCTGTAGTGTTTAATTATATATAATAGCACCATTTATAGTATATTATTAATCTACATTTGTGTCAAAAATAAGCCTTCATTCCAGAATGGCGACATGGAAGAGGTGGCCACCTAACCCTCCAAGATGAGGATGTTACAACGAAAACCATAAATGGCTGGAAAAAGTTGAACACTTTGGCCCATTATGGTGTAAAAGAAAGTGCTGTGATGTCGTTAATTTACCGGCAGAATGACAGCTTTAATAACTGTAAGCAACCATGTCACAACTGCGTCTCGGGCATGTTCTACAATAATTCTCAGTCCCCAATAATGGCCACTAATGGGGATATAGAATCGGGAATGAATCCACGCATATACCATCTAATTAAACCAATGGATGACCACCAGTTTCCCAATAGTAAGGTTACGGAGCGGACACATAAAGCTATTCCTGAAATATTCTTAACGAGGTTACTGTCAACTAAGGGGACTATACAAAAATTTGTGGATGATTTCTTCTGTACAATATTGACGGCAAACGACGTTTTACCTCCAGCAGTTAAATGGTTATTCGACTTGCTGGATGAAGCAGCTAATAATCATAACATTCAGGATCCTGAAGTTGTCCATGCTTGGAAATCAAATAGTCTTCCACTAAGATTTTGGGTGAATTTCATCAAAAATCCAGATTTCATCTTTGATATTAACAAAACTCCAACTTTGGATTCCTGCCTATCAGTCATCGCACAGACTTTCATGGATTCTTGCTCGACAACTGAACATAGGCTAGGAAAAGATTCACCCTCTAATAAATTATTATTTGCTAAGGTAAATGTATGATCTAATGCATTTTATTTAATATGTTTATTTATTTATTTATTTGTAGGATATACCGAGATATAGGGATATGGTTGCTCAGTTTTACGATACCATCGCTGCACAAAATACGATTGCCGATCAGGAAATGTGTTCGGCAATGCAGTTGTTGTCGACTCAACAGGCCGATGAGTTCGACACAGTGGCAGCTTTAAAAGAACTCTATATCTACGTAACTAAATATAGGGACCCGGTAAATTAACGATTTAATTATGAAGAAATAAACAGATTCTAAATGGGTTATTTTTGTTTAGATACTGGACTCATTGGATAACGACGTAGTCTGTCACCGACATCACTTGGCAAAGAGGCTAGAGAATGTGGCATACACATTGGGCGGTGAAGAGACGTCAGCATGCTGACCACAAGAGTCACCTGATCCCTCTCTACTCTGACATCCACAATACGTAGTACCGAGAGATCATTGCGATTTCATGTAAAAAAGGAAACCGTGCTCTTCTGTGATATTAGCGCAAGATCAGGTGACTGCATCGTAAGGACACGTTACTTAACCTTCCGTCGGCTGATTATGGAAAATATAGATCCGCTCATGGGAATATACACGGTGCAACCTGACAAGCTTTAATTATAAACAAGTCCATATAACAATATGCTTCTTGAAAAATAAAGTTTAGTAATTTTTTATATAGAATGTTGTTCCTACGCTATATGTACAATATAATATTCAGGCTATTTTGTCCCGTGTATGTTTTGATCGGGTGTACATTTTCTACTCTTGAGTGCCTCGCTTTTGCTGATGGGACGTGTTTAAAAAGTATAAATAAAACTCTTGTTTGTGTCGCACATGTCTAAGGGCACTAAGACTCCAATTTATGGTCCGGAATAGCTTAGTTTTAGAAAATTACAGAAATATTTGATTGGCAATGACATTGCTAGCCTAGTTAGTTTTAAGTATTTCGTAACGGCCTATGTATCTCATTTTATATTTACGTATTTACTTCAGTATCCAAACGAGAAATTTTATTCATTCGATTGACTCATTGCCAATTA
Organism: Philonthus spinipes; assembly: GCA_963082785.1. Lineage (NCBI taxonomy): Eukaryota > Metazoa > Arthropoda > Insecta > Coleoptera > Staphylinidae > Philonthus > Philonthus spinipes. The sequence goes on from OY720301.1 coordinate 13,263,662, forward strand.
AATGTCTATTTTGATATTCATTGTAACAGAACTGCATTTTCTGAAACGTCACGTCCAGTGATTTTGTATTTTTTTATGTTTTATTTTTACTTGCTGAATACACATATTTGTATTTTGACTATTTTTTGTAAATATATGAATTGTGCATATACATAAATTATAGATTATGTCTGATAAAAAAAAGTGTTTATATATTAAGAGACGTTCATGAATATTTTATTAGAATTGTGTTTAGTATGTAAGGTTTCTAAACGTGAATAATTTAATTGGAAATCTTGTAAATATTAATGATTTAAGAATCGTAACAATGTATCAGTTTTTACATTATTACAGACAATTTTAAAGTAATCCTTTAGTTTCTTTTTACACTCTTTTCCCTTAAATATTAAATTACATATAATTGAATTAAATAAAAAGAAATGTGTCTAAAAGTATTTCTTTCTTAATCTTATCCTCATTTACCCGTATTGGGTGTCTAGGTTGTTTAAAAGTATTTACTTATATAAATTATTACTTAAACATTACCATAATATAAAAGTAACAGAATTAATTAGATGTATAATAGAAAAAGTATATATTCATTTGGTCATAGATATTTATATTAAATAGAAATTTGAAAATAATTTATACAATTGAATAATAATTACTTTTCATTTAGCTACTGTAACTCTTTGACTTACATAACATAAACTCTTTTAAAAAAATAGGACAAACAACTACTTCCCAGGTAAATACTCGACTGGATATTGAACTACAAAACTGACATTTGCTGTTGCAACACAAAAGTTTGCATAGTGCAACAACACAGCAGATAGCTTTACATTACGTAATGATTTTTTGTTATTTAAATTAAATATTCTTTAATCAAAATTTTTTGCATTATGAAAACGTATTTGCTTGATTGTTGTGTATTTGTCCTTTTTGAAAGCGCTTACGTTGTGTAAGTAAAAAAGGTTGCAGTAGCTGAAGGGAAAATAATTATTTAATTGTATAAACTAAATATTTTCAAATTTCTTTTTAATTTAAATATTTGTGACCAAGTCAATAAATACTCTTTTTATATTATACATTTAATTAATCCTCTCCTTACTTTTCTATTATGGCAATGTGTAAGTAATAATTATAAAAGTATATAAAGTAGAAAACTATTTAAATTAGCAGCAACTCGCTTGTTAATTTCAAATGAGACTGCACAACCAAGGCACCAACTTGCACTCTGTTCAACTTAGTGCGAACCAAACTTACTAGTAATAGAATTTTAAATACCTTGGTCCCAAATTCTTAGGTGAAGCATAGAAAATTAAGAGGTGAAGTTGAAGAAAGGAATCCATACAGATTTATTTTTTAATAGACTTGTTTTTTTATAACACATATTACATTCATATTAAACAAAAATTACTTTCGTAATGAAAACAAAAATGAAGTTATTGATTTTATAAAAATAATTAGTTTAAAATTTTCCATAGATGTTAATCACTAGCTTTTTAATTCCAACAGTTGGCAGTGCCCAGATATTACGGGGGGTAATGGCTAGATGCTCTCGATCATATATTGGAAATCAATTTGAATGCTGTGTAATAAAAATATTTAGAATAAATCCATGCAATTTTTCAAAATCATGTAAAATCTAAGGGTTTCACGACAGAATGTTATATTACAGAATTTGTTCATTTTTTTAATACATAAAATTTTATTTTTCGATAAAATAAATATTAAGGTCTTTTAACATGTATTAATATATATCTTATCGAAAAACATTTCAAATACTATTGACAATTGTCGATAGCCATTTGGAAGATCATTTTTACATAAGCACCCCTACACCAGCATTATGGTAGATGGGGATTTTAGATTATTTTTACATAAGGATATTTTTTGTAATATGTTCTTTGTATATTATAAATTTGGTATATCTGTAATAAAGATGTGTATACAGGTTGTTCTAAATTAAGTGCGCAGCATTGCTAACTTTGTTATTTGTTGGGTCAGTAAAATTAACAAAGTAGTATTAATTTTTCAGGGGATTACAACGGCGAAATTTAGAACGATCTGTATATATAAATGGAAAATCGCCATTTATTAGAAATTTTAGCTTTTAGCCGTTTTTGCTAAAGAGATAACACATATACACACCCATTCACGTAGACTCAAAATAGATTTTTTGTACAATTATAATACTTCTACTATTAATATAGGGAAAGTTAAAACTAGTTGAAAATCACAATTTATTTGATAATTTATCTCAGATGGACATCACTGCTTTTTTCTTTCTTTATGTTTGATTCGAAAAATACTTACCTATTATTATGTTACAGTATGATTTAAATAGCCGAAAGATCAAAGTAGTCTCTTAATTTTTCAAATTGCCCAGTAATAAAATTGAGATTACTTACCTAATGATTCCGTAATTCAAATATGTTTTCGTCGGAGGTTTAAAATTTGTAGATATGAAATGGAGAACAAATGTAAAATAACAATATTTCAACCTATATATTAAGAATATTAAACATACAGATTATTTATTTCATAATCCGCTAACAATATTTTTTATTAAACAATGTAAGCTATCAACATAATTATCAAGTGTAACTGTAATTAACAATATATCGCTACGATTAAGGGTTAATTGAATAAAATAAATTACATAATTTAGTAATAATATTTACTTTCATTAAAATATACATTCTTTAATAAATTGCAATTCTTATACTTGTCAAATGCTTTTCATTTTTTAAATGGATAAAATTGATGCAACAATAATAACAGATTCTGCTTAAATATTAAAATAGAGTGAATGTAGTTTTTATCACATAACGCTACTAATCGTACAATGAAATATATTTTACATTTCTTTTTTTAAACAAAACAATGATGTTAGATATATTCATTACACGTTTTTTTAATCATCTTCAAATTTAATAATCCAGTTTGTAATATATTTCATTTAATGGTTTATGTTTGTTTTGGAATAAAAATAAAACAACGTATACAAGTATCTAATCCTGAACGAGCGGTAAATGCAGGTGGGCTTCCAAGTGGAAACGCAGCTGCGAGGTGTTGAATTCCTGGCTTGAATTGTGGTTAGCGTTAAATCGAATTGAAATAGTGGACGTACTGATACACAGTTATTTATTTTTTTGTTCTTTTTTTGATTTTTAATTCATGAAATATGCCATCGAAGCATATAACAATATTGCATAGATATATATTTGCATCACATCCAGTGTGCAATCGAAGCGGTTAAGTCACGAGAAACGGCCTAAAATATGGAGACTTGTATTAGCATGTGATGTCTCCGTATGAACTAACTATGACTCATTTTAAAAAGTATCATATTAAAAGTCTTTAGATGTTTTTGAAAATATATTCACCACTGAAGGCAAACCGATTAGAAACATTCAATCAACATTATTTTTTTCTAATACTGGTAAAATCGTATGGACGCTCATTTTACTACATCAAAATATGCGAGGTGATAGGATATTTCCTTCCTTAAAGAAATTACGTCATAATTTTATTATTACGTTCTTATAATTACGTTCTAGCATATTAAGAATAATGTGCTAGAACGTACTTTGGATGAAAACCATCAATAGTCAGTACCTTGAATAATATTGTTTTTATTAAAGTGCTCAAGGACTATCTTTGAAATGGCTTCTTTTAGTAACAGTACTACCCTAAAGTGATGAATCGCTCTTTAAATTTTCACTAGTACCATTTCACTAATGTGTTAATCGGATTTTTTTTAAATAACACTGCTTTACTAAAACACTGTCAGGTCGTAGACAAACAACACAATTTCTTTAATAAAAAACTGCAGCTCTTCATTGCCTGTTCAAGAAAATTAACGAATTTTAACTACAGCTCTACATATAAAAATTCCCTGAACAAGACAATCGTTTCGGCAGGATTTTTTTCTGGTTTGAAACCAAAGGTCCCAACTTTTGTTTATAAATATATAACATTGCGCTGTTGATGAAAATTACGCAAATATTATACTTGTTTTAATAAAGGATAAACTACCATAACCAATGCTTGTAGACTTGAAATTACATATCCTATCACCTTTTGAAAATCCCAGATGAGTTGCCAACTTTTTTTAGCTGAAACAATTTTGCAAATCTGCATATACGACACAAAGCTAGGTAGAATTTGAATAAATATACAGAAATGTTATTGGAAAATAAAAAAAAATGCCGCACAAGATCAATGTCATAATAACGTTTAATATTGATGTTATTTGTGAATATTTTGTTCTATGAGTATTGAACAAAAATAGTTTGTAAATTAATAAAACACTTTAACTTTGTACAACTGATATTTTATTTTATAGTCACTAAATTTCGACAAAATTAGCAAAAAAATATTTTTTTGACACGCTAATGTCAAAACTATAGTAACTAAATAAAAGATCAGTTGTACAAAGTTTAAGTGTTTTATTAATTTATAATAGACCATGTACGACCAAATGGAAGCCTTGACAATTAACAAAAAATAGTTTGGCCCTTTGAAGTCAATTCATTTTAAAGAATCAAACTACTTTCAGCTTATTTCAATAACAGACTTCAAATTTTTGTCATATTTTACGCATTAAATTCATTCATGCATACTTTAATGAAGTCGAACTTTTATCAAGAATCTCGACAGAGTCCAAAAATTACCTTCTGTATACACTGTTAGAATCTGATAATATAGCAATTTACTATGATAAAAATGATTGAATCAATTATTATGGAATAGGAATATACTCTAGAATATATATATATTTACAATGCTTATGAATAATGGGTTACGTTTGTATTCTATTCTAATTTAAACTTCATTTCTAAATAACCGATGCACTGAGAAAATATGTTATATAGTGAAACCTTAAAACAGAACTACTTTGATAAAGTAATAAAAGAATCCTTTATTAAAATATTAAATTTAATATATTAAAAAAGGATTTCTATTACTTTATCAATGTAGTCCAGTTTTTGTTTAAAGTCCTGTATAATTAAAAACGCGTGTTATTGCAATTGTTCTATTTTATTAATTTATTTTTTTACTACGAGATTATTCTGTAGTGTTATAATAATAACCCTTCTTATTATAACATTCTGTTCATAATACATTAGCAGTTGGTCTTTATATTTATATTTGTAAAACAAATATCAATACAAAGACTTTTTTTTTAATTAAGTACTTTGTTGCTACAAATGTATATTTAATTTCTTAAAATATTTTCTAAACAATTTTTTATCCTTATAACAACGTTTTATAATGATACAGCAATGTTCTGAGTTGTAATATTTATTAAAATGTATTTAAAGCTTTTTTAATCTCAGTATATTTACTCTTAATTTTAGACTCACAGGCTCATAATTAAACATTTTATTATTAATAAAATATATAATTAATTTTATCTACTAAATTTAACTTCATTCAGAGTAATAATTCTGTGGCAGTTCATCGGATTCGGAGAATATAGGTTCGGTTTTTTTGCTAACTTTAACATTTCACATCAATTTCATTCCAGTGAAGTTCAAACTGTTCCATAACGCTGTAATATGAGCAAACGCTTTTCACTATTAAATATGAAATTATATAATAATTTCATATTCAATGCTTTTACGTTTTGAATTTATGTGATGAAAGTAATGGCGTCAACAAGATGGGGTGAGATGTGAAAATTATTGAATCCATTTCACGGGAATGGCAATAGCACCAACAGTTCGAGTGAGTTGTAACAATTTTGAATGAGCATGATTGAGGTAGAATCCTTTTATTATAAGGTGATTATAGCTGCGCAGGTTGTTACGAAGGGATTATTGTTTCCCGGTTAAAATAATTCGGAAATATACGCTAAGATATTTTCAAACTGGAGGGCATCGCTTGAAAATGAAGTGTTATTTATTAAAACATAAAATATTGTAATAACAAACAATTCACTGTTTAACAAAACGAGAAATCACTGATTGAATGAATTAATATTCAAACAAAATTGATTAATCACTGTTTAAATGAGTTTATCCTCAAATAAGATCGAGTAATCACTGTTTGAAGTAGTTAATCTTCAAACAAAATTGATTAATCACTGTTTCAATAAGTTAATTTTCATACAAACAGTGATTACTTACTGTTTGAATTAGTTGATATTCAAACAAAATTGCTTCATCGCTATTTGAACGAGTTTATTTTTAAACAAGATTAATTGAATGAATTTATTTTCACACAAGATTATTTAATAACTATTTGAATGAGTTTATATTCAAACAATATCGTGTAATCATTGTTTGAATGAGTTAATATTCAAACAAAATTGATTAATCATTGTTTGAATGAGTTAATATTCAAACAAAATTGATTAATCATAGTTTGAATGAGTTAATATTCAAACAAAATTGATTAATCACTGTTTGAATAAATTAATTTTCAAACTAGATCGAGCAATCCCTGTTTGAACTAGTTAATATTCAAATAAAATGTATTAATCAATGTTTTAATAAGTTATTTTTCATACAAGATCAAGTAATCACTGTTTGAATTAGTTAGTATTCAAACAAAATTGATTATTCACTGGTTGAATGAGTTTATTTACAAACGAGATCGAGTAATAACTGTTTACATTAGTTAATATACAAATGTGACCGATTAATCACTGTTTGAATAAGAATATTTTCAAAGATGAGCGAGTAATCGCTGTTTAAGTGAGTTTATATTCAAACAAGATTGATTAATCACTGTTGGAATGAGTTTACGTTCAGACAAGATCAAGTAATCACTCTTTTAATAAGTTATTATTTAATCAGTGAACTTTGTTATTGCATTATTCTCTGTTGTTACAATTATTACCAGTAAATTATTTTTTTGCGAATGCAATTCTAAAGCGTCTATCACTATACTGAGGACTTTGATAATTAAAGTAATATTAAGTTTTAAATTTAATCACTTTGCTTTAATAGAATGCAAAGTAAATTAATCTGAATGGAAACTGTAATTAGCGATTTTAGAGATGAAATTGCTTTTTGTAACAACTACGCCTAATTAATTCAATTTTAAAAAACATTTCAACAATTTGTAAATTTTCAATACATTTTGTACAATTCCTAAAGATTGTATTTAAATTATTTACTTATATTTCCCAACATCTGTAATTTGAAATATTCCTATTCCAAATTTAAAAATTGATTAAACACAAAATCCGTTATTTCACTGTTTTATCAGATCCCATTAAATCCCATCTTGATCGAATCTTTTAAAAAATGAGTCACGTTTAGTTCATACATAACAATTATATGGTCCTTAATATATATTGTTAACATTTGTCTTTGTCTTCTTGGCGATTTCTTTTGAAAAGTAAAATTTTGAAAAACTGCTTTTACAGATTATATTGCGCGCGTATTGTATTTTTTGTTTGTTTACTAAAAGCAGGTTTTCAAAATTTTTATTATTAACCGAGGTATAAAGTATATCGATAATTAATTATTTATTGATTAGATGAAAATAATACGCACAGAAAATGTTATATATTTTTTTAAACGAAAGTAATATAAGGCGATTTTCTCTTCAAATTTGTGCATACACACACAAGCACTTTTTAATAACAATAGTGATAACAATAACCATAAGCACCAGTTTAAAGCTGAAAATAAGATTTATTTTTAAACAGTTTTAAATCAACAATTGATATTATTCCGATTTTTTTTTCACGACTTTATCAATTAGGTAAAAGTAAAATAAAAATACAGTCATAGATTATATTTTATTTAATTTTACCTAGTTGATGATAATAATAAACCTTTTTTTATTAAATAGCAAAACGGGTTTAGTAGTCGACGCTGATAGAAAGGAGGGGATTTATTTTTGCAATTTATCATCCCATGGAATAATAGGAGTTCAACACTCTGTCCGTAATTGGATTTCCCCTCACATATAATAATAACAATCAATGCACATCGGTTTCTCCGTTCATCTCTTTCTGTATAATAAAAAGAACTATTTTTCTTAAAATCTATTTTAATGAAAAAATCTACTATGAAAATGATGTAAATTCCTTTAACATTTTAAAAGTATTAAAGTTACTATTCTGGAATTTCCAGAATATTTAACAAACTATTAAAAATACTATACTCTTCGCAATCCACATGGATTTTTACGACTACAATTTACAATTAACCATATAAATGATTTAGATTTATTAGAGTCTTATAAAATGTGCTTTATGGAGAAGTCAAAAGTGCGCTTGCAGTATTTATAACAAAAATATATAAATGTGAGGAAGTAACCCACTGAGCTTAAAAATAAATAATATTTGAACATAACATTAATTTGCTAACGTAAATGTTTTTGCGAACAAAAAATAAACTATTTTTACTCTTTATTTATATAATTGACATTTTATTTTGTGATTTATAATTTAATTTTATTATATTGTAGTGGTTTCCATGACTTTGAATTTGATCTTAAATTGAATAATTTTAATATGTAGTAATATCTATATTATGTTATAATAAAAAAAAAACAGTCGAAAATGCTTAAATTAATAATTTATGTTATTAAATTATAAAGAGTATTATTATTTATTTATGTTATTTTAATAAGTTAATTTAATATATATACTTTATTCTAAAATGAAAATTATTTTAAACCTCGTGAAGGATAGATTGGAATATTTAAATAATTTTATATTTTAATAGCAAATCTAAAAGATCAGTTATATAATTAAAGTGAAAGAGTATATGAAGTCATTATAACAAAATAGAGACATTATCTCAACAGTATTTTTTTAATAAACAATTCAATGCATCAGGTTTATTTAAGCCGATATTAAATTTTTACCGTAATTAAAGAATTTAATACTGGCTTAAATAATAATAATATACTTTATTGACCAACAGAATAATCAATTACAGGACAATTTAATTTAAAGCAATACAAATTACAAAGTGTATAAATATACAAAAAAAAATACAACAAAAAAATATTTGTATATGATATCCTGATATAAATTAAATAAAAAGAATTTGAAAATAATTAATTGTTAATCAATCATTTTCCCTTTAGCTACTGTGACTTTTCGACTTACGTTACGTATGTATTTTAATACAAATGTACATACTACTTCTCGGGCCTGTAATTATTTTCAAATACTTTTTAAAATTTATTTTAAATCACTGTGATCATCTGAATAAATAATTTTTTTCTATAATTAAACCTGATATATTAAATTATTTGTTATTCATTTATAAACTGTTAATTCAGAACGCCAATAAAAATATTAAATCATTTATAAAGACCACTGTAAATATACTTGCTCAGTAGGAAAACTATTATTATGTTTTCGAGCGTATTTAATTAATGAACATCTACAAATATCCTTTGTGCCATTTTTTAAACATTTACGTTTCCTAAACTATTGGGACGGCTACAATTGTAATATCGCAATAACAAAAATGTACATTTCCGTTATGAAACCTCGGCAGTACTATTTTAAAAATCAAATGGAATTCATTGTTATCTTATTTTTAATTTGCATCTTTTCTTGAAGGTTAAATTTAAGATGTTTAATGGATTTCTTAAATTATATCACAAAATATGTATCTTTATTAAAAACACGTATTATATTTAATTGATGAAGCTGAAACATTAACAAATTTCACTTTACACTTCAGTAATTAAGACGACGTGTTTGTTAGCTGCAGACATTGCAAATTTTTATTTTTATGCACATAATTATGTCTTTTCCGAAATCATTGTAAATTGCAACAATGTTTTGTTTGAAATTCAAACAAACATGCCCTTTTAATTCATAAAGTGAAAGAAATTATATACAGTTCTTTGCGTAGCAATGTGGTTTTCACCCTAACAGTGTTTTTTTTTCTAAACATTTCCACATATTTGGTTGTTGCTACTGGATCTGATGAAATTATTGAATTTTGAGTCTTAGACCCGGCATCCACTTGTTTTCAAATACCATTGAAATTACCAGATTACGAATTTATCACCACAAAATATTATTTTAGAAAGATAGCTTTCCTTGCATTGCTCATTTGGTTGCAGGGTAAATATTATTTTCAAACAAATCAATTCCGGGTCAAATTTATTGCTTCATTGCAAATACAAAAATATCACTGGAATATTTTATTGGTGAATCTTAGCTATATGAAATTATGAAAAGAATAAATAATTCTGTGATATCACAAGGTTTACATATTTTTTTTGTTAAGTACGTCTAATAGATAATAAATATTTAAATGTGTATAAATGTTTTATGCAAAGTATTTCACAATTATAATATTTGGAAAAAGATTTTATATTTTTGTGTGATAAAGTTTTTTACAGAGAGAGTTGTAATTTTTAGAAAATGATCCGAGTTAATAAAGGAACATTAAATATATTTATTAAAATTAATTATAATTCTTTGCGTAACTAATTGTTAAGTCAATCTTTTTGCTCTTTAAGTATTTTTTTATCATAAAACTATCAAGATATAAATTAGTGATGGACAAAATCGATTATTTTTGTAATCTAATACGAAATAATTGATTATTTATGATTTAATCGTTTCTAGGAGATGTATTATTCAAAAATTTAAATTAAATATTATAACTACTATTTTTACAATAAATTGAACTATTTTTAAAACAAACTCATTATCTTTCGTAATTTTCAAATAAATCAATTTTTTAAATGGTCAATTTTGCCCATCACTAATATAAATTGTAATTAATATAAATTAAATACAATATATCGAAAAACACTTTAACAAGAACTTATTTTATTATAGTAAAGAATATAATTTATGAAGCTGATTGGAATAATAATAATTGTTTTTACAAAAATTCGAGCATTTCCCTGAAATACTTAATTATAAGGATATTTTATTAATTTTGTTATAGCAACCTAGCTATTATTGGCCAGTTTAATTATATCAACAAGCTAGAATTAAATGGTAACTTTTTCAGAATCTATAAGGGACTATATATTTATTTATATTTATCATTTTTAAGATAAGCGAATGATGTGAGCAATAAGTTCAATTAACTTTTACAGTTTAAAAATCTAAAAATTATAATTGAACGATGGATTTGAATGAGAAATTAAATTCTAGTATGGGTAAACTGATGTTAAATTAAAATTAAGTATATAGCAATGCACGGGATTTGATACCAACTGTTTTAATCCAAAGGGGATATTAAATTTATTGTGCGATTTATTAAAAATTATAGTTAACTGGCTGAAAGACCGATGATCGAGAGCGATTTAAATTGTAATTTTGTAAAATTATATATATTTATAAATTTACAATAAAGATGATTTTTAATTAAATTAGAATTGATATATTTTATGAATATTATATAATAATAATTTTGTGTGAAGTAAATTAAAACAAATAATCCAGCTTCATGAAATTTGTTATCTTTTTAAGTTACATTATTGTATTCAATTTTTTATTTTATAGCAAAATAACATCAAGGTAAATAGATTCAAATAATGGAAATACCTTTAACGTTGTTTGTAAAGCCTTTTACTTTTTTTATAAATCGTTATTCAAATAATGAAAATACTCTCAACTTCTGAAATTTATTTAATAACAAACATGAATAGATTATTAAAAATCTATCAATAAAATAAATAAAACCCAGAATTCAAAATTGAATTTTCAAGAGAATTCAAAATGGATTTTTTTAATTATCTTGAAAGTGGGCTCCTAACCCGAAACTAATCGAGAATATAATAATAATAATAACGTTTATTACCCAACAGGAAAAAAAATCCTAATTACAAGGCAATATGTACAATAATATAAAGTTATTCAACTTAATCTGTGTTTTATTTATTTTATAGAAGGATTTTTAATAATCTATTCATATTTATTAGTACGATATGGATTACTAATATTTAAATATTAAAAGTATTAATTACATTGAAATTTATTTATATAATCACAAAATCAATTTCAGCTATTTAAACAGAGTTAAGAGTCGTTATTAGAATAACGAAGTTGAAGGCTTAACAATTTGTAAATTGAAGATAAAACTAACAAAATTTTGTTTTTTTTATCTTAAAACAGAATGAATTCAATATAACAAGATGTTCTTCAAATTTTGTTGAAGGTATAATAGAGGTGTATATTTCAAAAGTAGTGATAATTGTCATCGCAAATATAAAGTTTTTTTTTCTAATTATGGTATCAAACCTATAAACAATATGAAATGTTTATATAATATTGATTGAATTTATCAAAACTGTGGATTGCATGTAATATTCTTGAAATATTAATTTTCAATTAAAAATTAATAATGTTCGAAAAATCTCTCTTTTTTATTTTAATTTATTTTACAAACGTCATGATTTAATTGCGGAGTAGGTATTGTCGTTTAGTGATGTTGATGATTTAATGACGTTATTTTTTTTAATTAGATTTTATTGTCTAAATTTATTTTATTTAAATTGATTTTTGTGGACTTCTTATACTTTTAATATCAAACATTAAATCTGAATGTTGTTTTTTTATATAATATATTTGTTTAAGGTTTTATTTAATTTTGTGGATCATGAAAAATATCGCACTTCTTTTACTGTTGTAAGAAAATATTCTGCAAAGTAACAGAAATTCAATATGATTTGAATGAACCTTATTTATTATAAATATCACTAGGGTATAGAGTCTCGACCCCTTTGTATACGAAACGTTAACAAATATGTTTTAATGAGCACAATTATAATGCGATGATTCTTAGTTAACTTAACATTATCGCCACGTATTTCATTTCATCTAATCATGATTTTTTTGTGAGAATGTTGTATTTTATTTGATGTATTATAGAAGCATTCTGGATAAAAAAGTACCAAGAAATACAGTAGGAACAACCTGATTTTAAACAGAGCGTGATACCAATCAACTTACCCATTTAAGTTACAATCTTATCGGTTAGATTCGTGTGTTGAATTTATTTATCCGAATTCATTTAAAAATGATATCAAAGCTTCTTTTTGTGCATACATATTAAAGCAAACTACATTAAATTGTGCATCATAGTAGCAATAACATTGAAAATTCCCTTATTATTACTGTATTACATTTTAATTCTAATATTTTACAAATAATAATCTTTTATGTCTACGAATTAATGGCGAACAAGGGCCGCTTAATATCACTTTTAAATCAATTCATCTAGTCGTGAAAAGTAGTGCGTTGCTTCCTATTTGCGTAATTGCGTAGTTTTGTGCTTGGGTTCAGTTCGATCGGCTTGAGAGTCCTTTAAATCCCCCAATAAGGTAATACCTTTTTAGTCATGAAGCGATAACACGATTAACAATAGGTACGTAACCACTTCCATGTTGTACAATTGTTCTATCGTTATTATTCTAAACTTTTTTAATTTATTTTATCAAAATAAGTATGAAAACACACAAGCCTGAGAAAATACGAGGCGTAGCGATGATTAAATATCTGCGATGGGACCTCCCGTCATCGAAATACTCGTGGTCATCGTGGTCAAGTTTCTGGAAAAGATAAGAAAATCGAATCGGTTAATCAACATTTCAAGGCATTAACATAATGAACGGCAGGCTATACGCAATGCACCAATCCCTCAGCACAATTACATAATTTCGCTATTAAATTTAAATAAAATCGATTTAATCTTAAAAGACAAAGTATTATCTACAATTAACAATTTAAAAAATAAATCATTAATAAAGAATTACATTTATAGTAGCTTAATTTCCATTTACTAAATATGCGACTTAAATAATCGAAATTCAAATAAATTATGGTGCATGCGCCGGGCGAACGTAAGGAATTTATAGTTATCATGGATTTAAAACAACTAATACGCTTATGAAAAATGATGTTCTAATTAATTTTTAACGGATTACAATTTCTGATATCGAAAGTTTAATTATAAATAGGAATGAATTGTATTTATAATTAACTCAATATATTTTCCATAAAGTTTCATTTAATCCTAATTTACTAAAACACTCCACCTAAAGTTGTCAGGTAGAAAGGTCGGCCTTCAATCAAGCGTCCGAAAAGTACGAAGCAATTTGTCAAGAGGGCAAGTAGAGATCTAAATCTAATCTAATTTATTCGTCCACTCTAAATATATCAATGAAGTTCTTATCAGCATTGAAAAGTGCTGGCCAAGGCACTCGACTTATTTTATTCAAGTCCTGTATCCGCCCTTGCGATCTTTAATGCTAAGTAGGTGAATATGTCAAGAAGCTTACTATTTCCTTAAAGATAAAACGCATGAAATCAGCATATATTATAGAATAAAAAATATTTCACATAATTTATTTTCAGTGACAAGCCGAAAGACCTCCGGTCGATAGCTGTTTCTTTTAAGAATATATATTTGTTTTAAATTGTTTCATGTATTGTATATTTAATGAAAATAAATAATAATATTTAATTAAATAAAAGCTTTAGGCTTAATTTTAGAATTGATCAGATACTCGCCGAAACTGTTTATCTTTATTAATTTAATGATTTTTCATCTTTTCAACGTCAAACTTGTTATATAGAAGACACTTTCGAAATGATAACATTATGTAATATTACAATGGCGTCGCGTCAACAGGTGTTTATCGGCCCGCCCACAACACATCCGTTACCGATTGAAATGAAAAGACCTCACAGAGATGAATTTCAATGCTTACAGCAATTCTAATCGAGATTTTGGAAGTATTGATTTTCCAGACAGTTATTCAAAATTGCTATATTAATAAATTTAAATCATTTACAAAATTTGCTTGATGAGTGTACATTGCTAATTATAAATAATAAAAAGATACATTTTTAATACTCTACAAATATTTATTATATCACATTTTTTTCTCCATTAAAATAAGCTTCATATACAGAAAAAAATATCATACAGAACTAATATTAGAAAATTATTTTCGAATATCTTTAAGTCATTTTATGTACTTCTCTCATAAAACGACTCTCCGTCACATGGAAATTCCTTTACCTACCTGAACTGATCGAATGTGCCGCAACAATGAATGATTGATGTACCCTGATTGCGGGTTATTTATATTTAGAATATACATTAGGGTTGAGACACATTTAAAATGAATGCTCGATTTATTATTTTATTCCCAATCAAATATTAGGTATATTCGATTGTATGGATGGATGCGGTTCAAACATACATTTACCACTTATCGTAATAATAAATACTAGTTGTGGTAACGATATTATAATAAATAAATCGGGAAGAAAAATCAATTTTAAAAAAAAATTTTTTTTCTTTCAGTGTATTCAGTGAAATATGCAATTATTTTCTGCATATTTCACTGAATACATTAATCGCAATGAAAATCCTCGATATTTTAAATTATAAACTATTGTAATAATTATATTTTTTCTAAAATCTAATGCAGGTGTTGAGCCCTGGTTATACTTGTAGAAATGATGAACATTCCGACGGCCGATCGCCGTTTTTTTGAGACATAATAATAGATATATAATTACAAAGTATTGCAAATTTTATAAACATTCTCCAAAGAAATAAAAATATTGTATTTCATATATACAGTGTTTTTATTTCTTTAAATATTGTGCATAAAATTCACAATACTTTTTTTAAGGTGAGAACTAATTGTTTTTAAAGCCAAATTACCAGTTTTCAGAAAGGAATTAATCGTGAATATGTACTTTTGAATGTTTATTTAGTTTCACTTAACAAAGTATGTAATTTGTATATTATTTTAAATTCCTGATTTACAACTCATATCAAGCGTATCACCATAGTTCTTTCTGCCTTTTCTCTTTGGACACAAGCACCTATGGTCAAATATGTTATTTAAATATTGATAATAGAGGCTTTTACTTCGTTATATATTGTTTTAAGTTTTAATAAAAAAACAGTGATTCACTTTGTTTGTATAACTCTAAATTAATGTATGTTATTTAATTTGTAACAAAATGTAAATAATTTTCATTGAATAAAGAAGTTGTTGTGGTACCTTATATAATTTGCTTGATTAATTCATAGTATGTTTAAAAAATATTTGACTAAAATAAAAATAGATTTGAATATATCCAAAAAAATAAAAGTGGATTTTATAAATTATGTAATTACATAAGTCTACGTAATACGTGTATGAATTTAACATTAGCTTACGTAAAGCTACACGAAGTATTAATTATTTACAAAATTAACAAAGCTCGCTGGTCTTTTGTTAAGTGAAACTAAACATTGGTGACAATTGGCGCAATTCTGTAAGGGAAATGTTAATTTTAACTTATCCGTTATTAATGAAGTTTACATTATTTAGACTGTGATGATAAAAACAACGCGCACTTTAAATTTAACATTTCCCTTATGGAATAGCCCCGAATAACTGATTTTTTTCTTCACATATGTTTATTTTGTCCAAATGTCCACTTCGATCACGAACTATATTCATTCTAAATGGAGAATGGATACAATGTAAATTAAAGTATAAAATGAATATATTATGTTAAAAGTGAGAGTGAAAAAATAAAATAAAACAAAAGTTTAAGTTTCCGTTTACCAAATATGCGTCTTATATAATTGAAATTCAAATAAATTATGGTGCATGCGCCGGGCTACCATAAGAAAATACATGTTTATCATGGATTTTAAACAAATGATTGCTTCCTTTTACTAAATATAGGACTTAATTAGAAATTTAAATTAATTATGGTGGATGCGCCGGGCGGACATTCGAAAATACATAGTTATAATGGATTTGAAAGAAATAAGTGCTTTCAACCACAATACGCTTATAACATTTGATGTTCTAGTGAATCTCTTATCGTTCAGAACTATTTTTTAGGCATAATTTCTTATATCCAATGATTATTAATAAATACTAGGAATGAAGTGTACTTATAATTAACTCAATCAATTTTAAAAAGAGTTTTATTTAATCCTAATTTACTAAAACACTGCAGATAAGTTTGAGAATGGAACGAATATATAATGTTAAACGTGGGGGCAGACAAATAAAATAGAGAATTAAGGCGATGTGCATTAAATAAAAAGGGGATTAAGCTTCTGTTTACTAAATATGTGACTTACATAATTTTAATTTAAGTAAATTATGGTGCATGCGCCGATCGAACATGAGAAAATGAATGGTTATAGTGAATTTGAAACAAATAATTTCGTTTAGTAAATATACGGCTTACATAATAGAAATTTAGATACGTTATGGTGCATGCGCCGGGCAAACATAAGATAATACATGGTATCATGAATTTTAAACTAATAATTGCTTTCAACCACAATACGCTTATGATATTTGATGTAATTAATCTCTTACCGTTCGTTCAGAATTATTTTTAGGCTAAATTTATAATATCCAAAGAATTATAATAAATAATATTTATGATTAACTAAATCTATTTTTTAGAAAGTTTATTTAATCCTAATTTACTAAAACACTGCAGATTAATTTGAGATGGGTACAAAGTACTTTTAACATTAATTTTAAAAGTGGGAGTAAAAAAACAAAATAGGGAATTAAAGCGTGTGTAGTAAACAAAGAGAGGATTAAGTTGAAAATAAAGATATACATATGGTATTAGTATTTATATCTATTTTGTACTCGAATATTTGTTTATCGTTGAGAAAGATTAAATAATGATCGGAATGTATATTTGGTGAAAATCAACATAATTTAAGAAAACTTACAGCATTTCATTATTTATAATAATGATTTTTCTATTTGCTTCATGTTAATTACTTGACAATGATCTTCACGTGACTTAAAATTTCATAGTTTTATTTTATAACTTTGCCGTTTCATAAGTAAGATTTAAGGCATGGTGGTCAAGATTGTATATCTAGCTGTAATAAAAATAAATTATTAAATATGTATGATTTATTAAAGTTGAAGACTTTATTGCTTATAATAAGAATATATTAAAAATGTTTATGGTTAAGGCTTTTATTATCCAAATAAAGCAACAATAACGAATACCAAAACAATTAAGTATAGGTAATAACAGTAATATTATTTGAAACTGATTTATTACTGCGTGAGTGGGAATGCAAACAAAGGAAAAAAGAAACGCTTACCCGTGTATGGAAATTGAATTGGCAACCCCATCAGCGAAGCTCTCCCTACTCATTTCATCTGCCATGGCTACTTTGAAGTGATGACCAAAACTAGCCAAGTCTTCTCTAAAAGCATCACTAGCAGGTGTTATGCCACTGCTAGTAGGTTGAAGGGGTGTTTCGTCCGGAACACTTTCACCTTCCATGTCCATAGCTTCAGCATTCTTCTCGAGAGGCGCCGTCTCCTCGTCGTCGTTATAAATTTTAAAGTATGCGAACGTTAAATATATGACGGATATTATGAACGATGGAATAGGTATCGCCATTGCATATACTAAATTCATGTACACTTGCCACATGTCTAGGTGGCTGATGACCAGGCCCGGATCGACACGGCTATAATAGCAACTAAAGTTCGTACCTATGTCTTTGTACCGTTTTAACCAGATAGAGCAGTTCAGCATCGGAGGATAACCGCAACCTTTAACGTTCGGGAAGAGCTTAGCACCAGTGTAGTACCACTCGGAATCGTTCCCCATGAGTCCCGTGGGTTCAACTTCCGACATGTAGTAGTCGTAATCATCAGGCAGTGCTCTTTCCTGTCTTTCCGAAGGAGACTCGGTTACGACGGTGATGCTGGAGAAGTTAAAGTCAGGTGGCATTATTTTGTAGTTGACTCGTAGCTGAGTGCAATCGTATATATCTTTAGTGCAACCCTCTCGACATGACGACCAAGAACAATTCGAAACACCTAGCCGCCGCTCTGCGTCCATCGTTACGCAGAACGCCGGGGTCTCGTCGAACTCCATGAAGATGGTCGTGAATGCGGGGTCGATAACGAAAGGCACGAGAAACAAGAATGAGAACAGGCTGAAGGTACCTAGCAGTACGAAGAAAGCCGTGATGTAAAACAACACCTTTTCTTTTAGAGTCTGCTCCTCTTTCTCCTCTTCCATGGTCGGGGTAACAGAGCTCCGGACCCCACCATCTGCGACCTCAAGAAAACGCGAGCGGTTGCGAACCGCTCACTTCACATAGCGCGAGGTAAAACCACGCGATTGTCACAAAATTATTATCAGACACTTCTCCATGGGATCATAACATCGTGAAACTTAGGACGATCCACTAAGCACAAACAACTGACTAACACTTGATGTGTTCGGGCTTTTTAAACTATCGGCCGCCTACATACACGTCGGCAGCACCAGCGCACTGTTCCTACTGGTTTGCTCAGAATCAGGATCAGATGGTCTTGGTTATAAGGTTAAACGACGATTCGGTGTCAATTGTTTTCGGTTAATAAAGGATAATCGTTTATGTTAAGGAACGTGAACGTGCTGGGATCGTCACTTCGTCATACACGGGGTGCTATCGGTGGCGGTGGAAATGGTATTCAGGGCACTGCAGACTATATTTGTTGTATCGATCTTGGCGCCGGCCCCCGCCAGATGACTCGAAGAGCGTCTGCCACCGGAGCCCCATGTGACACGCACCGCTACAGCTCCTGCGTCCACTGCGCGGATCACCGGTAAGTTTTAATCACAATTTGTTTTAAGAATTTGTGCCTTTATTAGAAATTTTCTATGGTATCACCTCTCTTTAAAAATCGTATATTGTGTATTCTGTAAGCGCTTAGTTGCTTAGTAGGGACAGGTGGCGCGCGTCATATCGATTTGGCAGCGCCGCAGTGTAATATTGATCAGAAGGAGCCCGCGCCGGCGACCGCGCATGCAGCATTCGAGGAGCTACGGCAGTAGTTGACATGCAGTGTCGTGGGTGGTGAGGCAACATGCCCAAGAAGAAGCCAATTCCCGTGGAGGATCTCATTATCCCGCCGCAGGATGGTCGAATTTGTGGCACCATCTGCGTATGTCAGATGACTTTGGTGTTGAGTAGTGTTGCTCTAGTTTACCTTACCGTTGCTGTTTATGTGCCATCCACGCGCGCCCTACAGTATGGAATGGTGGAGGAGCCGGTTATGTGCACTACCACAAGGGCCGTTTTGGTAGAGACTTGTGACTGGGGATCGTGCGGAGAGTGGTGCTTGAGTAAGACATCAGGTTCCTGCATGCAAATCTTCGTAAACCTAAGGTACAACGGGTCTAGTCTATTATTAGCAAACTGTACAAACACAGCCAATAAAACATGCTACGGCATTGACCAGGAGAACGCCAAGCGGAGTAGATGCATCGCGGACGAATGCAAAAACCTGACAGGAACCTTCAACTGTACATCTGGCATGTGCATAAACATCACGGATGCGTTCGAGTGTATTTTCAAAGACACGGATCCACCACTGAAATGCTCTGGTCGGCGTGGTAAGATAACCTGCATAGACCTAGACGGTTTGTATAGCTGCAATAGAGGTACTTGCGAGCGGATACGGACCCCTTACAACTGTGATCGCCGGTGTGTTGATATCCCTACCAGGAATAAAAACGTTATTTTACTGAGTGGCGATAAAGTATATCTTTCGAACTGTCAACGTGCGTTACTTTTAGACACCGGGGAGGAAGTATGGAACGAATCTCAAGAAAATATTATGATGGCCTCGTGCTACAGTATAGTGAACGAAAGCCATGGAGTCATCGCCGTCGACTGTGTTAACGGTTCCCTTCTTCAAACCAACGTATTAAGCGATCTCACTAACTTTACCTATTTAAGCTATTTAAGTGTTTTCAACACGATTCCTTTGGACGAACGTCGCCTAGTTGCTCCTCCAGAGCCAGACCTCATCATAGCTAACGAGAGCAGATTGCTCATTAATTTAGAAGGTTGTGTAAATACCCTCAGAGATGAATGTAAAGAGTTTTTAAGGGTTTATGGTAAGGATGGTACTGACCATAACGCTCGCGCGCGTTTTACTTGTTTTTATGCTAGTGGGAACACCGAAATTGTTGTCGCCAGGTTCGATCTAGAGACAACGACACGTCAGTTCTTAATTGCATCCGTTTTACCATCCGTCTTATTTGTCGTCTCTTGTCTCACGCTCATTCTTTGTCAACGCACTGTTGTAGTCGGAGATGACGCTAAAATGCGGTTTCAGGGTTGTATCAGCTCCAACACGGGTCTAGAGAAATCCAACTCCGTCAACAACATGGCAGATAGAGGCGGCGGCAATGGGAACAACATAATGGCGCTCTGAGATCAGTCACGTATGTATCTAAAATATGAATTTCTTTTATTGGTTGTCAATTACCCAAAATCCATTTTAGTATATAATTAAAAACCACCCAATCAACACCGTCCATTCATTCCTATCCCAACCTAACACTTTCACACTTTCATCGCCCCCACATAATCAACTCTCTCTTTGTTTATACAGAGCAATCAATAAGCTCAGTTAAAAACTTTAACCCATTACAGATGACGTGATTCCAAGGCAAACACTTCACATAAGCGATATGCATTGGTTGGATTTGCTTTTATCACATAATTATAACTTTACTGACATATAAAAGTTAATGCGATAGCAGGAATCAAATTACATTACTTCGAGGTAATATTATACTAAGCAAGCTTTCGAAACAAATATTTGTATTTCTTTTCTAAATAAAGTCCGCTCACTTTTTAATAAATTTTGCATGAATTAATCTTATGAATAATATAATATATTTTATTTAAATATATTTTTTTAATACGCATAAAGTTTGGTGAAATTATTTTAACACTTATGCATATCACTCTTTTTTTATATTTCACGCGATTGTATTTTCGATAAATTTAGCTTATCATTATGAAACAAGCACGTTTCACAAGGACTTATAATGAAGTATGAACATTCATGATGACAAGCTATTTTTTTAAACTGCAATCACACATTTCAAAATGAAAGTCTTTTTGAATTAAGTGACTTTTTCCTAGCTTCGAGCATAATCCTTTGGACAATATTTATAACAATGTTTTAAAGGATCATAGAATATCCTACTTGATACACATTATATATATTGTGCAGCAAAGTACGTTTTTTTTATATATAATATGTATTGTGAAGCAAAATACTTTTTTAAATATGTTTCATATATATATATATCAAAGTAGTGTACCATCATGTACAAATTTTGAAATTTAAGAAAAATGCAATACTTTTTGGCATAAGAATTTTATATTAACATACACCATTTAAAAAGTACTTCAAATATTTAAATGAGTGTTGGGCAAAATCCAGTAATTTTAGTACTCAAGTTGTTTTAAATAAGTTATATTAAGTAGCAAATATTAATAAATGATAATCAATTGGTGTCTATTTTAAAATATAGTGCTAATACTATGAAATTACCTTTAATCAAAGAAATAAAAAATACATTTTATTATATATTAAATCAGTAACATTTCTTTTTTTTTCTGTTTCACTTCTTTGTCCTAGGGTCTAATATTAATACAATAAGTGACATTATGAAAATTGTCATAAAGCTAATTTTGTATTAACAAAAAAGATTTAAAATATCGATTTTAAAGATCTCTAGTTTAGATTATCATGAATCACGGTATCTGTAAAAACAATAGTAATTAAAACACCCGTGATGCATTTATATTCTAAATTAATTAATATTAAGAAGATTCAACCGCCACCGCACCCTTGATGATTCACAAATCTTCTAATCCCTGCAAATTTCACCCTTCCAAACAAATGCATGAACATATATCACGTTTGTTCTTCTTGAGGTTTGTATTAAAATTTAACTTAATTGAATTTCAAATAAGAGATTTTACTAATAAAGCTATAATTATATAACTTATATACATATAGTTTTTATATCGTTTACTTTTGTTAAACTGACAACACTTTCTCTTTATTGGGGCTATTAAGTACGAGATAAGTTAAATTCAATGTATACGTTATTTATTAACATCATAATCTAGGTATGATGACTACTATAAAGCTTGCTTAGACTGTGATGATAAAGAATAACGTTTACCTTAAATTTATCATTTCAAGTAGGGAATAGCCCCTTATGTTTCAGAAGTTGTTTTAAAGTCCGTTTTTTTTTTGTTTGCAATCATTTAAGAATTCTATTTCTGCAGTACTTTAAGTAGTCGTGTAGTAAAAACCATAAAAACAAAAAAAGATACAGCCTTCGGGAAAGCACCCTTTAAAACACCTTATGGGATACCGCACCATAAAAAGGTAATATCCGAGAGTGGCGTTTTAGGATAAGGTTTTATATAAAGCTTATGGCAAATATATGAAAGGCGCATTCCAGCCCCAATAAAAGTTTATTCGAAATCTATAAATGCAATGGTCTGGCGTGAATTGAACTTGGCTACCAAACGCAAATAAAAAGCATATAAACGCATTATAATTGCTGTTTTATGCAATCAATTACTTAAATTGCCCTATGCCCCTTGAATGTTCCCTTGGGATTTAAAATGGAAGATAATTGTCTCGTTGTTTGCTGAATTGCTAAGTTTATTAAGGCAATTTCATTAAGTTTAAATCCCTTTGGGTTTTTTTATAAGCTTGTAATCCGAATTTTTAATTTACAAATTTATACATGTTTTATAAACTATTTTTAAACATATGCAAGCAATTGAAAAATGTGATTACCTTTATAAAAAATAATCAACGTTTATATTTTGTAATTTTTTTCACCAAGAATAGTTTTTATCGCAAACTTAAAAAGTTAGAGATATTTTTATTTCATTTTTTTAATTTTTAATAAAATTTATTTTTTAACAATCATATAATTTCAATTAATGAAAACCATTTTTAACTTTCTTTGTATAACTGTATCATTGTCAAACTAAGGTCGAAACTATAGTCACTAAATAAATTTTTAGTTATACGAACAAAGTTAAAAAGTGTTTTTATTAATCGAACAACGATGTATTACAAAGCATAATTAGTAAATTATATAATTTATTAATTGTTAAGTCTCTTACTTACAAAAATATTTCTTAATTGACAATAATGAAATGCTTCGAATTGGTATGTACAATAATACCAATTCAAAGGATTTCATTATTGTCTATTAAGAAATATTTCTGTTTTGTGAATTGAAATGTATAAGATAGCTTCCAATATTAATACGTTTGACATTTTATTAAAAGTATATTAACAAATATGGTAAGTACATATTTCTATTAAGTAATTGTAGCCACGAAACAATTATATATTGATGATTAAATTTCTGTATTTAATTATGGGTTGCGGTAAATTAGCGTAATCTAGCGTATCGTCATGGTATTAACAAAAATAACCCCCAATTCCGCGTCATCCACAAAAATTACAGTGTTTCTAAATAATGACAGTGGGGATATTAAGCAGAAATATAATTATTTAATTATATAATTTCTTAATTAATATTTCTTTTTTAGACACTAATGCATTTAAATGCGAACCCATTTATTTAAACAATTGCTATGAAGTAAATAAATTCTCTTGTATTATTATTACTAATTAATTTATTATTATGAATCTTATTCATAATCACATCAATCAATTATGTTTAGAGCTTATCAACCAAATTCAATGAATTTTTAATAAATGTATAGTATATTACTTTCTGAGAACGTTAAGGAGAGAATTGTTGGAAGTAGAAGCGAAGCTCTTTTATTTATACTTTGATATGAATCACAGCGAAACTTTCTCAGAATTCTTTTTTTATGATAAAAGAAATACTTTCTCTAAAACTAACAGTGAATTTGCACACCTTTATAAAAGGCAATAAAATAATTTACTTATTTCTTTTTATTATTATCTAACTTTTTTAATAATTGTATAGATTTGTATTGTTTCTTAATTTTGTATACTTTAATATATACATTTTTCTTGTCATTTGTATATAAATATATATACATCTTTATTCAGACTATGCAGAAAATACAAAACAATATAACATAAATATTTACAATACATGTAGGTGTTAGTTTGTCTGAGCTATCGACCAGAGGTTTTTCTGCCCTTTTGGAATATATTTTTGTAAATTAATCTTTATATTTCAAACAATTGTTAGGAATATCATAGGCTTTTCACTCCCTTAAATACTTGTTTTCTTTTTAATCAATTATAATGGCTTTGAGTATGAGTCTTCCACCTTCAAATGTTTGCTTCGCTACAGCAATAAATGTATAATGTAGTTTTTATCCTCATTATTCTATACAGAATATAGAATGAAAAATTTAGAGTTAATATTTTTTCAAGAATTTGTTTCTCGTTCTAAACTTGACATATATTATATAAGTGTATATAATATGTGTCAATAATTGAACGCAAAACGGTAGTGTTAAATTTATTTATTTTTTTAATAAAGTGAGGGTTTCATTCTTGATTTGTTTTATACAAATATTTTCAATCAGACAAATACATGGTATATTTACAACGTTCATACAAAATACATTTTGATGTTTGTCTATCTGGGCTATCAACTTGTTCTATTATTTTACAAAAAAATGTAGTAGTTTTTAAAATCTTCACATAATCAATACATATATACAAACATTGAATAAAGATGTTTGCAGCAGACTTACAATTCTTTTCAAATATTTATATTTAAAATACATATTGATGGGTTAGTAGTCTGTCATAGGCTATCGACCGGAGGTCATTCTGCCCTATAATCAATACATTTTTATTACTGAATTATTAAATAATTCGTAACATGTGCCAGTATGCGTTTTTAACAATTTGGCATTCGATGAAAAACGAAATATACTTTTCGTTTATTATTTACACATATTGACGTACTGAAAGTGTTACGCGTAAATAATTAAATTCGTATGAAAACCACACAGTTTTACCATTGGAAAAATTTTGTCTTTCAAAAATATGTTATGATTATAATATTTGTTTCATGTCATAGTAATAAATATTAGGATTTAATAATAAATATGAGCATTAATTTTCGAAAACAATTTTTTATATATATATAATATAATCTTTATTTCCAAACTTTACATAAATTTACAATACATATACTTAAATATATAAGGTGTTTGACTTAATGTTCGGAAAACAGCTATCGACCACAGGTCTTTCCGCCTGCCCTTGTCGAGTCTATGTCATTGTTTAAATTTCATGATCGCTAACGTCGTTGCCATTATTCTGCTAATGATGTTAATTGAGGATTTCTGTGTTATAAGGATAACAATTTTATTAACATACAGTTTTAAATACGGCAATTCAAAATTGAATAAAAAAATCAATGGTAGATTCCCTTTAATTATTCTCATTAAAGCAGTGCATCTGTTATTTTTTGTCGTCAAATATGTCTATATTTATATATATATATATATATATAAATATATAATATTTAATTCACCCTTTCTTCTATAAAAATAGGTCAAAAGGGTAACCTTATTAAAACGGTATGGATTTCTCCGCGCCGGATACCAGAACCGCTAGTATCGATCCACTGCTGGCGCGGTGTCATTTATTCAAAACAAGTGGTAAGCTTTCGCGTGTGCTTTACCCTCACATTTAATAACACATTCCGCATAAAGCTTCAACAAATATGGATATTTAAAAATTAACTTTATTACAATTCCAATAAAAAACATCAACTTATTGTCATTGCTGAATAAAGCAGACTCTTTCACTAATTAAAAATGAATAATAAATTATTCATTTAAAAAGTATTTTCGATTAAAAGTTGACAGCCAGAATGATATTATTTATGGAAAAATTGTTTGAATTGCTCGTTATAGCGAAGAATATCTATCATTAATAAATAATGTGCTTTGATTATTAGGCAAAACTATGTCGAGGCCATTAACTGTAAAGGAAGAACATATAGAATTCAATTTATTAAATATTGTGCGATTTTAAGTTCCAAATACAATATTTATAGAAATATGAAGACCTATATATCATATTAATAATTATAAATTCTTTATTGATCAACTTACAGAGTAAATAATAAACTTAAAAATAATGCATATAAACCTACATTATAATTGAATTAAAAGAAGAGAATAAAAAATTATTTAATTAATTAATTTTCTATTATCTTTGTAGTTGCTCTACAATTAAATACTTACAAAGTAAGTATACAAAAAATAAATCTATAATTGTTGATAAAAACCACTGTATTCAATTTAATTAAAAAAATAAACTGATCTTCCATACAGCCGTTATACATATTAAATGTATTATTAATAATTAAGGTATCATTATAAATAAATAAAAATAATTCTGGAAGACCTTCGGTCGGTAGCCAATTGCTAAACATAAATGTATAATAAATCTCAATAGTATAGGTGTATTTAGTGTTAAATATATATTGTAACGATGTTTTGTAATAAAGATATTTATGTATATAAAATGTTGAACCACCACCAGGCATTGCATATGGAACACACTAATACACTAATCTGATGAGGTCTGAGATCTACATTTAATAATTCTATTAAAAAGACTCAGAAGCAAAATACAATGACTTGTATGTTTCAAAAATAACAGCCGCAATGTTTATTAATTATTATTTATTAAAGTCTGAAAAACCAAAATGGTTATCACCAGTTATCCATCTATCTATACGCTAGATGAGTATTGGTTGAACATATAAAATATTATTCAAATGTTGAAATGTATTTAATATGTGTATAATGTAAGATTAGATGTAATATAGATTTTCTTTGAATTTATAACAATACAAAACTAATTCACTTTGTTAATTCAATGATAACAAAAATAAACCGTAGGTAATTTATAATGAGTAATTCCGTAGAAACAAAAAGTTCTTTTAGTTTTAATTACATAATTTATCATGAGCTTTTTTTGTGATATTGTCAATTACGGAACAAGGTCTAGTTTGGGCTATAAATACTTTAAGTAGAGCAAGTGTATAGGGTTTTATTTTAGTATAAACATAAAATGATATTATTCTGAAGGTGAAATTAGTAAAAGCGTACTTTCAATTATTCTTTATTCCTTTTAACACTTTTACTTTTTTAGGTTGTTTTTTCTTAATACGAATACCGTACAACAATTATTTCACGCAACATAGTTAATCCATATTTAGTACAATACAATCGGATTTTGTAAAGTGAAAGAAAAATAAAATATCTTATAAGAAAAATTGCGTATAACAATTATTAGTGACTATAGTTTCGACGGTATTAACGCATCATTCAGTTAGTAACTTCTTTTATGCTTCTTCGCTATTAATAACCAATAATTCTAAATACAAAGTCCCACATTTTTGACAGAAAACTTTTAAAAATTTCGATTCAGTCGTTATGAATTTTGTTTCGTAAAGCAAAAATTAATGATTGGTTTACGATATATTTTCTCCCTTTCCTACTTCAGAAAATCCTATTAACACCTCTTGCATAGTAATAAGGTGGCCAGAAGAGGTGTGACAATCTTCAGGTAGAGTGGTTCATTGGTTAATTTCTAGTAGAAAATGTAAGCAAAAAATGTATTATTGCTTATAACTCCACAAGAACACATTTATTTGTTTATTTCACCATTTTACAAAATTATAACAAATTTTAATATGTATAGTATTTGAAGTATAGATGAAAATTAAAAAAAAAATAAAGTAAATATTCAAAAGAACCAATCTGAGAATCTGTTAACCTATAAATATTAGTATTGATAAAAAAACTGCTATTGTGTCACTGTGAAATAACATTTAATAAAATTTTATAAAAAAAATAATATAATACGTTTTTGAAAATTCATTAAATGAATTTTTCAACCACCATTCGGCGTTTGGAAAATTCGTGATGGCCATTTCGGTCTAATATACCTCATGAGGCCAATGTGTTCCGTATACTTTGATGAAGGTGATTAAACGAAAGTTTTACATATATTAAATAAAAATGATTTGAAAATAATTAATAAATTATTTCCACATTTAGCTCTGTGACTATTGACTTACCTACGTAAGTACGTTAAACAAATGCACATTAAAACAACTACTTCCCGGGCAAATACCCCCTCCGGACATTGAATTACATAATGTACACCTGCTGTTGTGCTGTTGCACATCAATAAAATATTGCATAATGCAACAAATTTTGATCCGAGAAAAATTTAATGTAAAAACAACAAAAGGAACGTTACATAATATAAGGCCATTTGCAGACACGTGTTTCGGGATCTATCCCTCGTCAGTACAGCTGTTTACTATGTAAACACTAATATGAAACATAAATGTTAACTATAGCATAAATTAGGCAACAGAAGGTGCTTTGAGCTATTGTTCCAATTGATGTTTTATAAAATTGTTGAAATTTTCAAATTATTCATTAAATTTTAATTTTTTTTGTAGATTCTATTGATTTTATCCAAAATATACAAAGAAAAATACAAATTTCCAGACACGCGTTTAATACAGGGTGTGGCAGAAAAACTTACTTTTTTTTAAAATTCATCAAACGGCTAGGGATGAAGGTAGGAAACTGCAACCGAGAGTTTAGATCCTCAATTTTTGTTCCCCCTCTCCATTGTGATCATGTTGCCAATTTCTTCAGTCGGGATAATTATTGTTTATTTTTTGGGGAAAACCAACGCGCCTTAACAACGCGCTTGTCAGGGTGAATTCAACTCGATACAGGGAGATGATCGAAGAATGTTTCCTTCCGCATCTGGAAGAAATGAACGTCGAAGATATGTGGTTTCAACAAGACGGAGCCACTTTGTGTGGCCCACACACACGGCCTGCGTTGACTTATTGACGGCTTGTTGTGCACGGACCTCGATGGAATTATTGAGGGAACACTGTAGCTCACCTGAAGACAATCATTCTTACCGGTGGAGATACTTCAGGGAGTGCTGCCAAACTTCAGAAATAGATTCAATCAATGCATAAACAATGGCGGACATCATTTTATAGATGTACTTTTCAAAACTGCATGATAAGGGAAAAAATCGATATCTGCAATAGTTTCGTTTTTATTAATCTTTCAAAAAAAAAGTAAAAAAAAAGTAAGTGCCTCTGCCGCACCCTATATTTCAACGTAAGATATTATAAAGAAGAGTTCAGTAATATTTTATTTAAATTTTCTATTAACAATTAACCAATGAACCTAAAGATTGTTACACCTGTTCTGACCAGCTTTTATATTTTGTATAACTTCAGAAAACCGTATTGTATTGTACTAATCTATGGATTTTGCTATGTTAAAAAACATGTACGTTATATCTAATAAATGTGCGATAAATGCTTAGAAATCCCTTGTAAAAGAAGCCATGGGGCTATTTGGCCTCGGAGTGCTGACATATTTAAGAAGTTATTTCGATTGACTTAGCCGCAATGTTAGGTATTCCTTTCGTGGGAAGAATAAGGCAGTGCATACGGAAAGAATGTGCTCTACTTTGTGAGCATCCCGTTTTGCCCAACTTATGTAGATGGTGACCCCTATCTACTGACCGCTTTTATGATATTATGCATTGCGGTTCAAACCAATGATAATTCGCGCAACAAAGCAACAACATGGTATTCATTTCGTAGAGCTAACAATCTATATATGTTTTTGAAATAATAATAATGCCTTTATTTTCCAACGGAAGAACCAATACAGGAAAACAATAAATAAGTAAGCATATGTTAATTGAACCAATACTAAAAAAATCAAATAAACGAAAAATACCATGATGTATAGATTCTTTTTGATTAGTAATAAAATAAAAATGATTTGAAAATAATTAACTAATTATTTCCGCTTTATTTTCGATTTTTTTTATTTGATTTATTTAAATAACTGTGACCATGTGAATAAATCATTTTTTCTATTAGTAGTACCTATTGCCCGATGAGTACTTCCACACAAACATTGTCGTTTGAATGAGAGTAAATTATGAAAATATTTTATTTTGAGATATTGTTCGTGAATATTAATGATTTGAATTTGCAGGCATTCCCCTACTGCTGGACCGAGGCTAAAGTCGATGCGTACCCACCTCCGTTGCAAAGGGGAAAGCGTCGTCGAATAACTACGAAAAACGAATACGAAACCCAAAACGAAACCGTAACAGAAACCGAAAACGCTCTGCTCTACTCACCTATGCTTGGTTGCAGAGGTACAATTTACCTTTGGATAAAGTAAAAATAAGTACATTACAGTAATAAATTTTAGTGTTGCCATGGACGATAAACAGGTGCAACTAATTTCGATTGCGGAGACCGCAAAGTTTTACGCGTCTTTATGTTTAGGCACGACCGCGATACTTTCCGTATTCGCCTTTTTGTTTTTGATTCCGTTCGTGGTAGACCCGGCGATATCGAGCCTGATGGCCGATTATGAGCCAGAACCAGTGACTTGTGTTGCCTCGCAGCATGTCTACGCCGAAGGACTTCGCAACTGCTCGTGGGCCTCCTGCAGGGAAGGATGCACCAGGGAGGCCACCCGATGCCACCAGATCCTAGTCAACTACTCGAGAATACCCTTCCGCGACTACCGCCCGCCTATACAGTTAGAGTGGGACGTTTCAGACACTCGTTTCCTAATTAACGCGGAGGGATGCGGTTACCCCCCGAGTGTGAATTGTTCGAAATTTGCGCGGCAATATGGCTACGAGTCCGCCGGTACACCTTTTCCGTGCTATTACAGTAGAGTTTATCCCGATATTGTTGTGGCCCGGTACTCCTGGGACGACACCTTGCGACACCTCGTTCTCTCCATAGCCATCCCCAATCTGCTCTTCGCTGCATCTATTGGTGTTTTGAGCTATTGGTACTGTCCAGGCTGTGGGCGGGCGTGCCACAAATATATGCATCATTTTCCTAACGAGTAAGTATCCAATCTGCCACCATCAATAATCTTTAAGGTACTACTCAACATCGCTAAAGTATAATTGTATCAATGTTTACCTAAATTCATTTCTACTAAAAGGTACCAAAAAAATCCAGTCATTTCAACCTGCAAAAAAACCTTAAAAGCCCACATCTCAAATCCATAAGTTTTAGTACTTCAGCTATATTACTATGACTTTGAACATTATTACCTACGTTTTATTATTTTATTTTATTTTTTTCACCAAGACCAAATATAAGGTGTGGCAGCGAAATTTACTTTTTTGAAAAAATCCGCCAAACGTAGAGGAGCAAAGATAAGGAGCTGGAAGGAGGTGCGTCGAGAGTTTAGGTCCTCAATTTTCCCCACTCTCCATTGTGAGCGTGTTACTGTTCGATACAGGGAGATTATCGAAAAAATTTTCACATCTGGAAAAATGAACTGGGATGTGTGATTTCAACAAGACGGAGCTACGGCCCACACAACACCGGCCTCGATAGAATTGTTGAGAGAACACATACTTCTCTGGGCTTCCCAGAGGCGATCTAGCTCGGTCGGCGCCAATCCTATCAATCAGTGCATAAACAATGGCGGCTGTCATTTGATAGACGTAATTTTCAAAACGGCATAAAAAAATGATAAGGTGATCTGTAGGGGAAAAATAATTAAACCGATATCTGCAATATTTTCGTTTTTATTAACCTTTCAAAAAAGTAAATTTCTCTGCAGCACCCTATATTTACTACAGTTTGTGAGATTGTATAAAAATCTATTATAATATTCCATTTTAGCAATAGTTTTACAATATGTTCTGAAACTATTAAATCCAGCGAATACCTTTATGTATACCTGCCTTAAGAAAAAAACGTTGCTCATAATCCTGATAATCTACCCCTTCATACAAAAGTCTGCATTCCCCGTAACCCTAATATCCCTCTTGATTATAAACATCCTCCTATTACCATTCAATTCATTTATGCGAATTATCTATATAGTTCAGCTAGCTAGCATAGATGCCACTTGAAATTAGATAATAAATGGCGCTTTTACCGTCGTTTCAATTACTATAGTCGTATAATTGAAGCAAACCAAGTTTTTTGTATTTACTTAAGTATCCTTAAATATTTTCATAATGTTTCAGCAAGTTATAAGTGAGAAAGTTATTCAAGAAATATGTGCAACTATGTAATATATCAGTGTATTCCTTTTCTTCATCGAAGCGTTGAAAATTTCATATTCAATTCTTCCACGAAGAAAAAGAAAACACTTAAACTTGTTTTATATTACTTGAACATTATTTTTTAGTTGAATAAAAATGTGGGTGCAAAAATTAAGGAATTTGTTGATTTGTTCCAGAGATGACGACTATGAAGAGGATGCTTATTAGTGCAAGCCAACACCAACCTTCAATAATGATTTAAACCAAGCACACCGAAAACGAAGATGACCTATTATGGCGACCACATATTTCAATTAAACAAATTATCTTCCAATATGTTCTGAGTAGCGAATTGAAGCAAACGAGACGAATTCATAACCACCTTCAAAACGATGAGAAAAACCCAACACCTTAGACGATTTTCATTTAGATCCTCAACGATCCTCCTTGTTGTGATAAGATTACTATTAATTAATCGAATATGAATTTAATTAACAAATAGAATTAATAGATTTTTCTATAATTTATAGAGTACTTACTATTAGGCCTTCAGATAGTCTAAGTAGAACATAATACGTATAGGTTCAAAACGTTTATAATATAAAAGTAAACAATATTTTGGAGAATTTAAATAAGAAAAGGAATGTCCATGTAGTTAGGCGAAACATAGTAAAAAATGCAGTAGTTAAATAATTCTGAATTAATTAAAGATTAAAGATGAAGCACATATTTGAAATATAATTAAATCACATAAAAATGTTGAGAGTTCGGAATAGGTAAAATAGCTTGCGAGTTTCAGGAAATAAAAAAAACGAGCTTATCTATGATAAATATGTGTGAGTTTACTGTAATATTAAAAACATGTTTAATGAAAAAAAAAATGAAATAGGAATATTGTCTCTTAAATTAGATTTGTAATAGATTTAATCTAAACTAGAGGTATATGAATAACATTGCTAAGTCAGTTGAGTTTTATGTTTTTGGAGGTGGTTGTAAAAGTGTGGATTTATCAGGGAGTGCAATTTTTGTTTACGAAATATACGGGCTTTAGATGTTTTAGTTAAGGGGATACAAATATAGGGGGCGCTATACAATCATCAAAACTACATCTAAAGCCGGTTTTAAATATTCTGCACATCCTGATAATTCATGTTGTTATTATTGTTTAGATTTTAATTATACGTTTGTTATATTATTATTGTTATTTAATGGGAGAAACGGTGCTTTAAAATAGATTTTTAGAATTCCACCATAAATAGGATATGATCGTTGCTAGCGGATCTCATAGTCTAATTGTTAAAATGAACGATTTCGGGGTTAGCATTCCCTGGTGAGCAGTTATATCGATTCAGGGTTTTTTAGACCATTAGAAAATAATATTTCTTTTTGTCTAAATAAACAAAATTTGAAACTAATTAAAAACCTAGATTTTAGGTTAGGTATAATTAAAATTGTGATTTAGCCGAAATATACTCGATTTATACAGTATTATATTCACTTATAATTCATTCGATATTAAACCATCATAAAGTGCACTGATTTTAAGCACATCAGTAGTCTGATTTTAAGCATGATCCGATTTCATAAATGAACGCTTAAAATGAAGTGCAATTCGAAACCGAACTTAAACGCATAAGGATAAATATATTTCTCCTAATGGATTTAAGTTTCATGTTTTTATAGACTGAACCCCAATATATAAAATTTGGAAGCCGGTTCTTATTTGTATACGCGGGTTCAAATATTTCCAATAATAGTTCATTTTATATACACGTATTTAAAAATACTTTTAAAAAATAAGTAGCAACGGTCATATTCATTATAATTCAAATAAAAAAAGAAACGATTTTCTATAATACACATAAGACTTCTAAAATTAAACTACAAAAAAAAATGAATTTCGGGGAATTTAAAAATCTACAAATTACTTTTCGCGTAACACGCGATAATAAGTCATATTTGGAATTCGTTGTATGGAAATAATTCTCCTCTTTGATAATACTTACAACTAGCGTTGCTTTTAGTGCTCATAATGTCCTAATTAACTGCCTTACGCTAAACAACTAAATTAAAAACTTTGAAAATGATAATAACTGAAGTCTTTTTTATAATTAACTAAGAAAATCTCTCTTTTAGAATATTTAACGAAATTACAAAAAAAGCGCTATCCATTAAAAACAAAGAAGACGCTCTTATGTATTGCATTGCGGATTAAATAATATATTATTATATAAACTCATATCATCACAATCGCCTCATGATAATGTATAAAATCAATATAAGAGAATAACATTTTTTAATAAGTTTTAAACCTTTTAAAGAAAACATGCCTTACGTACTTATAAGCTGTAAGTTTACTTAAGCACATTGACACGCTTTATGATTAGTATATTATATATATAAATATATAGTTCTACAAACGGTTTTATTTTGCAAAAACAATGTTTAATTCCTAAATTTTTACAAAGGACGTGAGAATATAATTGTTGAATTTATACCAAGAAGGAAATGGATTTAATGATGCTCGTGATTTATTTAATAGTCATTATCCTGAAAAGGGCCCTAGCAACAATTTACGAAATTATTTAAATTTCCATTTAATACAAAAATTAAAAATAATAATTTATGTACATAAAGGGGATTTTATACAAAACCGAACGTATTTACTTAAAAAAATATTTGTTGTCGGGGAAATTTGTAAAAGAATTAATATTAAAATAAATTATGAATTAGTTAATTTTATACATGTTTCAAAATATAATAAATATTCTAATATGTTCGATTTTACATAAAATCCACTCTAAGTAGTAGGAGCAGGGCGATATTTTACAGAATGGAAATATAGTGAAAGTTAATATTAATGAAAATAAAAATATATTAAAATAATACTCCATTCTGTTGTTTATTTTTGCTTTCATTTTATACTATCTTTCATTATTTAAAAAAATCACTAGAGATTTTAAATTCACGGTGTCTCTGGATTTAGGTGACGACATTGTATATATGTATGTACCTATATATCTTTTAAAATACAAGATATAAAAGATATAAAATCGATTTTAAAGGAGGCAATATTGCACGTTTTGTTATCTATACACAAATAATTAGATTAATAAATTAATAATTTAAAAATGACCATAACTTTCACGTTTATGTTGTAAAAAGTGTTTTAAATATAATCACTTGCAAAAATTTGTCTTGAGTGATAAATTAGTCTACAAAAGACTTTGTACAAAAAAACTGTGTAAGCTTAACTCAAATTATTATTGGCGATTAATCAGCCAATTCAATGTCAATTAAAATATGTTTAAGTTTCAAATTATATTAATACATATAAACTTCTAAAATGTAGAATTTTTATTTGGTTTATTCCTTGAAAAGAGAAATATTTTTTCCTTCAAGGATTAAACCAACGTATGTTCTTTTCCATCTATTTATTAGTAGTAATTATATATGATAATATATGATAATTCACAAAATAATAGTTTCGGCTATAAATTATTCTATATAATTGGCGGTTGAAATCATTACATTGTGATACATTTTTAATTAATGTAAAATGATTTACGAGAAAAGTGTTTAATTTTTAAACCTATCTCTTTTTACATTAATTAATGCTATTAATCTTAAATAATTGTTTTTTATACTATTCTAAACTCAAATTAAAAATTCTAAAGATGTGGTCAATTTTGAAAATCTTTAAAACGCAGGGAACTAATTGCTAATGACAAATTACGAATAAAAACGTGCAACATTGCACTCGACAGATCTTCTATTTTTAAATAGTGAGCATAAGGATGCTGGCCCTCTAATTTAAATCACCGTGTAACTGATTGATTTTTTGTCACACATTTTCCTTCTTGTAAACAGCAACGAATGTTGCTGCTTCTAATTGCAATACACTTTGAAACATTTCGTAGCAAGAATCAATCAAATGTAATTGATATTATACGCAAATAAAACACAAATATC
This sequence comes from Philonthus spinipes, assembly GCA_963082785.1. Classification (NCBI taxonomy): domain Eukaryota; kingdom Metazoa; phylum Arthropoda; class Insecta; order Coleoptera; family Staphylinidae; genus Philonthus; species Philonthus spinipes. The sequence continues at coordinate 13,300,505 of OY720301.1, forward strand.
GTTTACATAACTTTATATTTTAATAATAAAAATAATTAATTAACGTTTTTTTAATAATAATTATGTTATTATTACTTCTTCTGTCTGAATTTAAGAAGAGTCCCATTTAACGCAAAACGTATATTTAAATGAGATCCTACTTTTTGACAGATAAAGTAATTTATTTAGAAAAATTCTTTGTTTTTTTTGTAGAATTTTAAAATAAGAGAAATCCCAAAGCGTTTAAAGGGTTTAAAGTTTAATACTTTGTGGTCTCTAAAAAATTGAAAATAGAACACAAAATAAATATTATTCTATTTAAAATTCGCACTCGCAAATTGTTAGAATAAAATTAAAAACCAAGAAGTTCCTTTAAATAATTAAAAAAAGAAAATATTTAAAACTCCTTAATAAAATAACATTATTAATTAAAAATAAATATCCAAAATGTATTTGGAATTTATATGAACATTTTTATTAATATTAATGGCCTATTAAAAAAAACAATACATTTAATTGATTCTTTAAATATTTTTTAAATCTTCTTACTCTATATATAATAATTTTTGTAATTCGAATGCTTTGATTTTGTTAAAAATGTTTATTAAACACTTTTCATATTATTTTAATAATACATTTTTATTATTATTACTGTAATTACAGTTTACTATAAATAATTTAAGTTGTAATTTTAGAGCTCTCTTCGTGATTACTGCAGTTTAGTGAAACTGTAACCACAATAGAGTCTAAAAAAATGCAATGGCAGTAAACTGTGATTAGTTTTTAAGATTGTAAATGGAATTTTATTAAAATAGTAGTAATGGTAATAAGAACGTATTATAGAAACAAATTGATAAGTGTTATTTTGATTAAATAATATCTGTTGTATTGTTTTGTGTTATTATAACTACGATTATCAATTAATTTAATCTTATATATAATTTCCTGACAAATGTCGATCACTACTTGGTGTATATTGTCCGAATCATGTGATCCTAAAATAGTTGTAATACAGTTTTTGAGATGCTACCACTGTTGATAAATTGTGCAATTTGAGAGGACGTGCTCAAATTTTGACCATTGATTAATTAATCTGTTGAGAGTTGTGGATAATTTGGCGAATTTTTGGTGTTTATGGAAAACTGTCGCAGTTGAACACTTGGAGGGTTTTATTTTTGTGAGAATTTTATGAGATACTGTTGTTTTGTTCAGTTTGTTTCATTATTGAATATAATAAAGTTTTCCATTATCATTAGATGTTGTTTTTGTGTGAAATTTTCCCATCCAAAATTCCCAATTCATGAAATTTGGTATATAAATAAGCCAAAAGTACGTGTACAGTTAATAATATACAAATACAAATGAACATATTACAAGAAATATCCTTATATAAAAATTATGTGGCTATCGACATGAGGTCTTTTCAAGCTATTTACATATATTTCTTTATTAAATTAAAAGAAATGTTGATAAAAATTGAGATATTTTTCATAGCATTATTCCAAAAAATCAATAATTTGATTTCAGTGATACAAACAATACAAGTTCATTGTTGTTTTCATGGAACGGTACTTTTGTTTCCTTTATAAATTTCATTCTTTTTATGATAAACACTAAAAAATACTTGAGGAATAACCATCTAGGTACAGTGTTTAATTAGTACCATTAGGTCTATGCGTTACATAATCTAATGTATCTATTTTTACACTTTCTGTACTAACAGCAATGTAAACCTCATGGGTGACGTCAGGAACTTCTATTCAGTTTAACTAAATGCAGAGTAAACAAACAAATCTACTCTAAGTGCATTTTTACATATATAGAATCACTCAATATTAATTTAAAAGTCACGAGAAGAGGGTGTAGTATGAACATTTTTCACAGAAAATGTATATAATAATTGGTGAATGCGCCGGGAAGGCAATTTTAAATTTGATAAAGGGGCTGAAATAATACAATTTTATTTAATTAAATGTATTTTAGTAAATTATTCTTAGAGTATTTACCAAATAAATTAGTCCTAAATTAAAATTAAACAGAAAATAATTGATATTATTAATTATTTTTCTGCTGCTTAATGGACCCAGGGGTGCTATATCTGTTGTTATTTTTGATATGATATATTATTATTTTAATTATTAAACATCTTTATTACTGTTTTGATATAATATTTATACAATAATATATAGCATTTCAAATTTATAGATTTTTTCCAGGGTTTATTAAATTGCATAATGCTTTAACGTGAGGTGAATTATGAGAAAATGGAATGATAACTTGTGATTTATGTATGGTGATATTCTATGAATTGAAACAATGTTTGTGGGGGATTTCGGAATTTTAGATTAATGTTAGCAATTCCAGGAATGCAATGTTCTGATAGGATATCATAATTGGATTGGATAAGGGAAAATTTCTTCGCGAGGTTGCGAATTCTGTCGGTAATATATAACCCCTATTACCGACAGAATCCGGATTGTTGATACGACATTTTTCTCGAAAATAATACTTTCCCTTTATATTGCATATGTGGAAAGTAAAATGAATTATCGCATAAAATATATTTTACAACTATATATATATATATCCTTATTATATTGACCTGCATCTATTTAACAGATGTGATATATGTAACAACCATTATTAACAATTAAATTTATAAGAACATAACAATGATTGATTAAGTACAAAAATTAATTAATTATTAAATGGCTATCAAAGACCATAGTTCTTTCTGTGTAACAGATGTTATATTATCGAAAAATGTATTTATTTTTATGTTCATGGTTATGGTTTTTCTGTGTTTACAAATCCAAAATATGAATCTTAAATCCTTCTCTTATAGATGGCGCTACAAGTATTGTTATGCCAATAAATTGTAGTAAAACAGTTCATGTATGGTTCTGCTAAATTCTGCTTTTTTATTAAAGAAAGTTACATTTATTACATAAATATGTTTCACACAGTTTGAATTACAATAATAATAAAAAATTAAATGTTCTCATTAACTGTGCTTATAAGAATTGAAATTAATTAATTATATTGTGTAACTATTAAAGCAAATGTAAACATATTTTGAATGTCGAAATGGTGAATCCGTAAATAAATAAATGAACAAAAAAAATAGTTATTGTAACAACAAATTCACAAACTCAATCAAATTATCTTTTTATATTATTTTTTGTTCAAACCTGAGATTTATATTGGTAACAACAAAGTCTCAGCATTATTGATTATTAATTGTTATAATTTCATTTCACAGCCCAACACCGAAAGGTAAGAGGGTAAATGATAATAAAAACACACGTAATTAGCAGTCTTATTAATAAAAACACTTAATATTTAAATAAATGTTTGCTTTTTTGGCATTGAATTCTCTCCAATCAGTCATTAACGAAAAAATGTTTGCCTTAATTATCATAAATATTCTTTCATCTTCTTCCATATTATGCTATACTGCGGCAAATATTAATTTGTTTGGGGTGGGTTATTTAGGCTCTGAAGTTTGCTTCAAATTCATTACCATGCCGACTATGGCAGACTACTGTCTGAATCAAGGGCGGATCCAGAGAGATCGATGGGGCAATTGCCTCCAACCCCCTAAACATGTTCATAAGCCAACAGTGGAGTGGGCAAAATTAATCGCTACCCTCCCCAACTCGAGGAGGGAGAGAGGAGACGGTTTATGTGTTGTTTGTTTGGGAAAATTTGTCAAATCATCCCTCAACCTCCCAAAAAATATATATGGATCCGCCACTTTTATGAAGAGAAATATTTACACCAAATTTAATTGGATAAAAAAATAATAATTTTAATATTACTTTTCGGTTGATTTTAGTATAGACATAAAAAACCGCCGCTAGGCTATATCTGATTGTATGTAGAGACATATTTAAATAAAATTTAATCGGACAATAATAAAATAAATATTTTGAATATCGCTTTTTATTTGACTGTAGTATGCACATCATGAGTTAATTAAAGTTATTGGTTTTTAAGTTGCAACAGCCGGTTTTAGTTGACGTCACTTTGTCGTCAATATAACCTTCAAGGTCTAAATCACCCAATTTCGATTATATATTAGCATGTTTGCCTTTTAATTATTGACCCTGAATGTCAAGTTAACTTTATAGCAAATTACCACTAATTTGCATCTTGATTAATCTCGACACAAATAACGAGCATGCTAGAATATTTATAATGTTATAAATTGTAGGAAATAAGACTTAATGAACATAAGTTTATATATATTGAAATGAAATTTTATATTATTATATAATAATGTTTATTATAACCGACAATGACATTTAACAATTAAATATCACCATACCTCTTTCACAACAAGAACATAAAGACGAAAAACCAGGCGGAAGGACCATCGGTCGACAGCCAATTAACAGATAAAAATTATACATTTGATTTTGTAATTTTTAATATTTATTTTGTATTTTTTGCTGTATATATCTGTTATTATTATTATTAATATTTATTAACGGTATATTACCATTTCATAAACACAGAATATAATTGTATAACATATAAAATAAAATATAGTATAAAAACATATAGAAATTACGATTATTGCATAATGCAACAAGTTTTGATAATTTTATTTTTATATATCCAAACATCTTTATTCAGAGCAGATTTACAATTCTTTACAAATATTTATATTTACAATACATATTGGTGGGTTAGTTGTCTGTCATGGGCTATCGACCGGAGGTCTTTCTGCCCTGACATGAATTTATGGTAAGAACTTTGCTAGCTAGCTGAACTGTCATGTAAATGAGTGATGAATTGATGAATGAATTTGATCGAGTGAATGAAACTCTTTCTATTTTATAAATATTTCGTTTTAATTAATTTAATATATCTTGAGTAAAATATGTTATCTTTGTTAAATAAAAAGAATTTGAATATAATTAATTATTAATCAATCATTTTCTCCTTTGCTACTGTGACGTTTTGACTTACGTTACGTAAGTACTTTAAAACAAATGTACCTTAAAACAACTACTTCTGGGGCTACACCCCTCCAGATATTAAATTACATCATTTTCAGACGCATTACTCAAAAAAATTTCCGAACAAAAGTTCAAAGGTTAATGAAAGCGTTATTGGATTTTTCATTTTTTTACCAACACAAGAGATGATTTTGTGAACTTTGAAATTTTAATGAGAATTCATATTTTTCTTATTGTTTTTACACCAGAAATTATGAAGGATCGAATGGCTTCTTAATTACCATTGAACCTGTGTATATATATATATATATATATATATTCGTCAACAACAATTAATTAATAATGATGTAATTTGAAGAAATCGCAATATTATTCGTATTAATTTTAACAACAATTAAGTTTAGGGAGGGGATACATTATTTTAATAAAATTATTTTCAAAACGTAGTTTTATATAATATTAATTTGCACATAGTAATGGTTGAAACCATTAAAATCTACATATTATTCTAAGCATTTATCGTTTTGATAAAAAATTCTATTTTTAATTTATTTGAACGTTTATCTTGATTACACAACACGCCGTCGGAATTAATCATGCATACTATTGTGTAATTTATACTTCTTTCAAGTTCCTGGAAAATAATGTATATTATTATAATAATGACTTCGATTATAAAATGTTCGGAGATAAAATATTGAATTTCGCACCCCCATTGACGTAATGTATCTCGCTAATGAACCGTAACGCAACACTGGGTAAATATTAGCCTCTTCTAAATTACGCGGGGTCGATTGAATTGCAATGTGTGTCAGTGGGACGCATTGATTTCCATTTGGTAATCTATAAAATGTTGAACACATTTTCTAAAGGATGGCGCTTGCGCTAATAGTTGGCCGTGGAGTGTCACGACACGACGCGACGCGCCGCGACGCACGCCCTCGAAGTCCACTGATGACACCAGTGACCAGTCGCACGAAGAATGACCACCACAACGCCATGTAGTTGAATCGTCCCGGTTTATATACGTCACAAGGTGCCTTCAAGGGTCAGGTTAAGTCAAGTCATGGGTCGTCGCAACAAGTGCAAGCCTCGCCTCATCCCTCCTCAAGACAAACGAATCTGCGGGAGCATATGCTTCTGTCAGCTAATTGTTGTTTTCAGCAGCGTTTCTCTAATATATTTAACAGTAGCTGTCTATATACCATCATATAAAGCTTTTAATTCTGGTTTCGAAACAACGCCAGTCATGTGCCAAACTATCAACACTAGTATGATTAACAATTGTAGCTGGGCTTCGTGTGGCGAATGGTGCCTCACGAAGACTTCGGGATTCTGTCCGCAGATCCACGTGACTGTTCGCCAAAACGGCACTAATCTCCAACTTTCTGACTGCACTAACTTTACGTCAGTCTCGTGCCCGCAAGCATCCGTGGCATCGCTGAAAAAATACAACTGTAACAACGGTAGTGAGTGCAGTGCGCTTAGTGGAGTCTTCAATTGCTCCTTGGGACACTGCGTTAATCTCTCCGAAATTTATCAGTGTCACCACAAAGCCGATGGTTTCGTACTTGACAGCGATAAAGATAACACCAAGCTGACTGGGTTTTTCGAATGCAAAGGCTCCAGGTGTGTTAAGATCAAAAAGGTCTTCAGTTGTGACCGGTATTGTCCGCAAATCAACACCACTTCTTTAAATGTATTCATCTCGATGGATGACACTCTTTATACAGCAAAATGTTCTAAAGCAACAGCAACGACTATAACCAACGGAAATGATCCCGGTGAAGCAATTCCCTCGACGACTATTTGGAAAGAGAAGCCCAATACCATTCTAATGATATCGTGTTTGTCAATAGTACATCACAATTCCATTATCAAGTAAGTATTTTTTTTAACTAATTAACACTATAATAGCATTTATACTTACACAATACAAACTAATAATCTATTATGGTAAATACATTCTACGCTGCATTATTAATGAAATAATAGAAAAACCATTGGAAAAAAATCATGAGGCATGCAAATATTTATCGTTTATTAATTTGTTTCACATTAATATATCCAATTTTTAAAAATGTTTAATCTGTAATTAAATAATTAATGAAATAAAATAAATATTTGATTTTATAAATTAAATAAAAATGATTTGAAAATACTTGTTACGTAAGTACTTTAGAAAAATGCACATACTTCTCGGGCAAATACCCCGCCAGACATTCAATTACATAATGTACACCTGCTGCTTCATATCAATGACATATTGCATCATATAACAATTTTTTGATTCTATTGATATTTGATTTTATCATAATTGAGTGTTGGAGGCTATAACGATCCTTGGCCTGTCATCAAATATTTATAAAAAAAATACAAGTACTTGTTTACTGAGATTTTAATTAATTGAAATAATTTATCTGTAATTAAATATATTTATTTGAAAGTACATAATATTTATTAATACAGGGTGGCCAGAAAAGGTGTGATAATCTTCATTACATTTTCCACCTTTCATAGCTGCTTTACTCTATTAATAGCTCCTCATATTTGTTGATGTTCTCCGCAAGTGTTTTTTGTAAATCATCATTTTTGTGTATTTGGGACTGCAATATCAATTAAACAAACAAACTTGTTTACTTTGTCAATTAGAATATTATTATTCAGCACGATCTTTTAATTTTTATTATTATTATTACATAACAATAAAACATAAATAATTAATGAAATACATGTAAGTCTGATGGCACAGACCAGAAATCTTTCTTTCCAGTAAAAAGATATTTATTTACAATTAATAAAGATGTGTGAGTTATTATTTATTACAATAATATTGTGAAACAAACTACGTAATTATTTTTTTTACCTAATTGTTTAAACATATTTCACAAATCGTTAAGTGAGAAATTAATTCAGAGTTATTATTTATTGTTATTGTATAAGAATTTTCTACTAAAAAGCTTTCTACTTATCATGTGCTTAAAAATACAGTTTCATTAATTAACAAACTCAACCATAGAATATTAAAACAAAATAAGATTAAAAAAAAACAAACAAAAATATCGATACAATAAGAAAACACTAAAAGTGTATTTTGAAGAAAACTTTGTTTATCGTGTTATTTCAGTAACTATAGTTTTGATGTCGATTATGTATCAATATGTATATGTTATTATCAAATTGAGGTAGTCTGCTACACAAACACAATTTTCTTATTGCAATTAAAAGGGATATAACGAAATAAAAACCACAGCCGTGAATAATTTAAAATATCAATAGTAATAGCCTAATGTTAGATAAAAAGCAATCAATTAATAATATTAATAGCAATTGATATTTATTAACGAAAATCTGTCAATAATTATCATAATTAATAAAAATTCAAAGTAAGTCCAGTTTTAGTAAAAGCCTAGTATTAGATAAAAAGTATTCAATTATAAAAAATAATAGCAATTGATATTTATTAATATCATACTTCACAGGATCATTTCTATAGTATATCTTCAACATATTTATTAATGAAAACCTGTTAATAATTTTCTTTAATAAATATCAATTACTTATGGTCAATAGCAATTTAACAATTAATTATTTTTATGTGATATACTTAATCAATTATTGATATGTTAATAAAGATTATTATGTATATATCAATTACTAACAATTTCTCTAATTGAATGCTTTATATCTAATATTAGGCTATTACTAGAATTGGAATTACTTTGGGTTTTTGCGCAACGAAAGAGCCTTCCAGTAAGTAAGAAATGCAAAATATTTCGTTTGGCAGTTTTTATTTATTTATATTTATGTAAATGAAAGCGCGAAACAAAGCAATTGTATAATTTAGAATTTTAAAATATTATATATTTAAAAAAATATTAATTCGCCGGTTGGGTAGGAAAGTCGATTAAACATATATCAATTATTGATATTCGAACTATCCCGGCGCATTCACCATAAATTCATCATTAATCAGATGCTTTATGCATTGTGATGAATTAAATTCTCACTTAATAAAATATTATTAAAATTACATTGGAATAGTATGGTAGGTGTGTACAGTGTTGAGAAGGAAGGGATACTTGGTACATTTAGAAAGGGAATGGAAGGGTAGAAGAATGAATGCGAGAGGATATAACAGGTGTAAAAATTGTCATAAGGTTAGGGTGGGGGAGGGAGAGAGGCTTTATTTGTTTAATAGTACACTAAAATGTATTATAAATACATATAATATCTTTATTTGTATAAATTTACAAAATTAAATATTATTTACAATACATATGTTATAATTTTAAGAAATGACTATCAACCAGAGGTTTTTTCGCCTAAGTATTAAATTTTATATTAAAACTATTTTTTGACCTATACGTATTTATTTCAGCGGCACAGATTGCCTTAACGGGACCATCTACAATGTAAAAGACTTCCCTCTAATACACATGAACTTCACCACATTTTGGAAAATACGAAATAAATGGAATGAAGTCGTTGATCCAGAACAGAGATTCCTCCCAATACAGTCTACCCTCACTATATACAATCATTCCAGGTTGTATATCAACCTCGATGGTTGTGTTAATACGCTGAGGGGAGAATGTAAGGACTTTTTGCATACGAATGGCCGTGATGGACGGAACCAAACTGCTCAGTCTAGATTTCCATGTTTTTATAATAAGGTAGGTACATGTTCAAATTTGAAATACTAAATGATTATGTTGAAAAAAATAAAATAAATATTTGATTTTATCATAATTGAGGCTAAAACAACCCTTTGCCTATTATTAAATATTTATAAAAAACAACTGGTTTATTACTGAGATGCTTAAATTTTGAAAATCCATATTAATTTTAAATTAAACACTGTATCTTTTTTAATATTCATTGTCTCAGCGGAGCTTCTACAGGTGAAGAATAAAATAAATAAAAAATATTGTCTTAGTGCTTCCACAGCTGAAGAATAAAATTAAAAAAAACTTTTATTGGTATCTAACATAACAACAATCTATATCATATAAACCAAAAATTGGGTAAATTCCCTTTTTTTGCTCTTTACATTAAATATTCTCGAATCAAAAATTGTTGCATTATGCATTATTGATATTCAACAGCAAGTGTTCATTATATAATTCAATGTCTGACGGGGTACATTCCCGAGAAGTAGTTGTTTTACTGTAAATTTGTTTTAAAGTACTTAGGTAACGTAAGTCGAAAATGTCGCAGAAACTAAAGAGGAAATAATTTTATTAATTATTTTTAAATCATTCTTATTTGATTTATTTAAATAACTGTGACCAAGTGAATACATACTCTTGACTTTTAAATTTGTTTGTATAACTGAAATTAATACAAAATTTTAGTTATATAAATAAAGTGATGTCAATAATAAATTACAGTTAAAAAGCATTTTCATTCCTTGGTTTAAAAATGATTTTTATTATCTTCAATTTGGTTCTCATTAATCACTTGATGAAACATGTTTACAATATTGATAATTAAATAAAAGTCACTTGGTTTGGAGAGAATAAAAAATAGTAGTGAAGCAAACCAAGTGACTTTTATTTAATTATCAATATTATTTTTATTTATGCATTATCATGTAAAATATAATACAATGCTCTGAATTGTTATCTTGTTTGGATTTTAATCCCAACCTATGTTTATTGAAATCTAGAAGCAATGATATGTTCATCTCTGTAAAAGCAATTACTTATACAAAGCTCCTTTAAATAGAATTATAAGAAATAAATAAATGAATTACAAATTTTAATTACGATATTTTTTATGGTGAATTTTATTCATTTGAAAGAAAATTAAAACGCTTGATGTAATTCTTTGATGCCCTATTAGTTGGGATTTTATTTTTTTTTCAAAGTGTACAATTATTTATAAGCTTATATATATGGAAGCTATCCTTACAGATATTTTCAATAAATACGGGCTGACATTAAAATCCAAACAAAATAACAATTCAAACCATTATTGTGTATTAGAGGTGTTATATTGATATAAATAAAAAAAATACCAGTACACTCTGTATGTATTAGCAAACAAAATCCACTTTAAACGACTAATGGCTCTGTTGGTGTTCGTGTTTAATTGAAATTTATGTATTGCGACGTAATGGAGAAATAGGGAAGAAACAGCCCCGCAATAAGTAGTTTTTTTAAGCTGTTGTCCAAAGATTTAAAACCATTTCTGCTTCCGTCGACAGTACTTCCAAATAAATTAACATTTATTATAATTGGAACTTTAGTAAACATTTGCACAATTGTTTATTATAGTTCTGTGAAAGATAGGTTAACGCAATTAATTGGAAATTAATAATAGGTTACGCTGTGGTATACATACTCTATCAATCTTGATGATAGATACATAGGGGACGAAATATTCAGAAATTTCAAATTATTATGGGCGCGAAACTGCAGCATATGCGTGAAATGATCCATTTAGTACGATTACTACGTAACATATGCTACATATTCGGAATATGGCCTATATTTTACATGATGAAATTCAGTCAAATATATTATTATTATTAATATTATTAAAACCAATTGGAGGGTTAAGTTCAAACTGAAATTATTAAATCGCTTTAGACTCAACAATAATGGATGCCTATTTATATGTCTATAATAAACATATAAATAGACATCATATTTTATTTTATGTGTGAAGTAAATCAATTATAATGACATTCCCTATTCGTATCGTGTAACACTAATTTGGTAATAAACATAAGTATCCAACAACACGTATCAATATTTACTATTTGTATATATATATATATTCGAATACACTTCATTTAATTATAATTATTGGGCGGAAAGACCGACGGTCGATAGCCGTTTTCTAAAGACAACATAATAATATAATATAAGAAGAATTTACTTTATAAAAAGGTGATTATCGTAATAAAGTTATTATATTATATTATATTATATTATATTATATTATATTATATTATATTATATTATATTATATTATATTATATTATATTATATTATATTATATTATATTATATTATATTATATTATATTATATTATATTATATTATATTATATTATATTATATTATATTATATTACATTAAGTCTATTGTTAATTTACTGCATATAGAACTGTCTACAGAAAAAAGATGCTATATATAAATATATTATAATTATTGCTTTGCTAACTTTGAAACTTTTATATTCAATTCGTTAATATAATTAATTTTTAATAATCTCTCTTCTGGACCGTCCATTTGAAATAGCTGGGATAAATATAAGTTTACTAGCTTGCATAGTTGATTCTGTCAATACATCCTCGTGGTAAGTGCGATTGGTAAAACGCGGATCTATAAAACTGTACAGGCGAGGCTAAAACCGTTTAAGCAGTTTAGCCGCATCTTTATGGCTGGTTTTTGCTGGAAATTTATGACGGTTTTCCCTTCGTAAATGAATTCGCTCCAGATTGGAATACGTGAGGGATATTTGCAGTGGAATTTATTAGATTTATATCACCAATCTAATAAACTCCATTAACTATATAAAAAATAAGTATAACTTTAATAAAGTCCCTTGATTTTGTTTTATTGTAGACATTAAGTTTTCATTGCTGATTCATAAAATAGATTATTTCGTTCGACACAAAATTATTTCATTGGTCAAATTTGAAGAGAAAAATCATTACTAAAAAAGAAACGGACATTCTATTAAATGGTTGAGGCCTTTATTTGTTTGTTTTTTTCTTGATTTCTGCACTCAATCGATCCAGTAATGCCATGTAATATTCACTATTGATAGTTTGCCTTTCTCAAGATAGTCAATGAATAAAATTCCATGCGCGTCACTAAATGTAGATGCCGCAATCTTGCCAGTTTTTGGTCGTTTGGATGACTTTCGCCAGCTGCTTTCCACTTAGCTGACAATATTTTTGATCTAGGCGTGTAGTGATGGACTCATATTTCATCCATAGTCACATACCGACATAATAAATCCTTTTAATTTCGCTTGAACAGCTCCTAACAGCGCTCAGAATCGTCGACGCGTTGTTGATTCTGGTTCGATGTGAGCAAATGCCGCACCCATTACGAAAGCAACTTGCACATACCAAAATGTTCATATAAAATTATAAAGATACTATCTTATGATACCTTCAAGGTGTCAGTTATCTCACACAATTTCATTTTACGGTCTTTTAAATCTATTTTGTGGACATTTTATGTTTTCCGAAACAACTGCCGATTTTGGGCGAGCAGAGCGTTCAGCATCATCGGTACTTCTACAATCACTTTTGAATTCAGAAGACCAGTCAATAATAGCTGATTTCCCCATAATGCCTATCAAGCCACTATTTGGTTCCAACAGTATGAAGAAAACAGTGTTTAATCAACACATGCAATTCCTTTCTATCCTGTCTTGAAAATTACAAAACTGCGCTCACTAAAACGGCTGTAACGGTCAAAATGCCATTAAATTTTGACACCTGTTTAAAGGTTAGTATTACCCGGAAATCACTTGGGTCTGTCGACAATATTGCCATACATGTTTTAAAAATATTGAAACTATATATTAGTTTTTGGGTTGAGTGAATTACATAAAGATAAAAATAACTTGATACACTACTATATAAAGTAGTGAAGAAAGATTTTTAAGTGTTTTTAATCAAGTTACATGTTCGTTTATTTTATTTAAAACAAAAACTGGCATTCTTAGGTCTAATTATGTACTTTTTTGCTATGGGAAATAATCGTAACAAAATATACCTGACTTATTCGTAATGGTTAGTTTTATATTTCGTATTACTAATTATCAAAATTATTGATTAATTTATTATTTCGTGTTACTAATTATCAAAATAATTGATTACAGAATAGTTCATTTATGGTACTGGCAAGATACGACCTGGAAAAAACCTGGAAGCAGCTGATCATCGCAATGAGCGTACCGTCTGTGCTTTTCACGGTATCTTTCCTGACATTGTGCATTATCACACAATCTGTAAAAGTCGGGGATGATACGAAGATGAGGTGCAAATTCTGTCTTGGCAATTCGGATCCCGATTCTCCAGACCTCACAACGAGCAACAGTAAGTACGAAGTGTCTTCGCCCATGGACGGAACATCACGAAAAGACTTCACTCCATTAGTGCGCGCTTAAAGATTAGGAAAGGAATATTTACCAAGTAAGTCGTCGTGCAAATAAATTGTGAGCTACTAAAAAATTCTAGCGGATACATCGTATTTGTGTCTATAAATATCCGTTTGGAACCAGTGGCTACAATTCCCCGGCACGGCGAAGACGTAAACGATCGATAATTGACTCATGTCACGAATAGCGACATGGTTATATTTACTTATGCATTTTAAATCATTTTCGATCGAGACTGATTAATATTGCAAGCGATTAATTAATAATAATTGTTTATACAAACGCTGTTAAACTGCATCCGTTTTTAATTATACTTGTGCTTTAACAACATATTTCACCGATAATGACATTAAATTACAACTTATGACAACAAACGTTTTAATAATAAACATTTTCCGCGCCTTTTATCGCTCTCCAATCAACTTCTTATTGTTCACATATAAGAAGCTCGTTATGATTTATTCATTTCCCTTTTCAATGTTCACTTAAAAATGTATAGAACAAATCAAATTATTCTCAAGGTCAAATAGTTTAAAATATTAATATTTCAGGTATTTATAGCATATCCATACAGTTATATCAATAACAAATTTCTAACTATTGATATTAGTTATACATTTTATTACTCAATTATATAATGCTTTTTATAATAAATCGAAAATATTAATCAAAATCAATATTTTCCAACCAATCGGAATAAAATAATAATATTTTCACAACTCGAATACTTTTATCAGTATTAGTACATGACAGAACAGATAATCGAAACTGTTAACCTTTTTTTAAATCCAGCTATATTTAAATTACAAAAGTTTCATCAAACTAACCGTAAGAATTTAAACACCTTATTTACAATTTGTAGCGTTCGTAGAATGCCTATTAAAAATTCCAACTATGATTGTCGCATAACGAAGGCTATAAAAATACTAGTAGTAAATAGGGGGAAAAACTGTCGGCAAAGGTTGTATATAAATACGGTTTTTTAAACGAAATTATGCAAGTTCTGTGTGCATAATATGTACATGCATAATGAATAATTTTCACAAGGTAAAGTTCCGATTTTTCCATGACTCGTGTAATTAAAAAAAGGCCGAAATAAAATAAATGCAAAATTTGTTATTTATCTGATTTTACGTTGTTGTTTAAGAGTTGGGTTTAATATATAGAAAATTGTTATTTTTGAGAATTAAATTAAATTACATCACAATATTTACACCATTACAATCATTTACAAATTGTTAAGCCTCAGAAAATGGATATCAATCGTTGGTCTTTCTGTCTCTGTCCAGTTCTTCTTATTTTATTCAATCGTCATGATTGCGAACGTCATTGTCTATGTTCTCCAAATACGATGAGTTGAATTGATAGAAGGGTGGGCATATTTAGGATTAATATTAAGATTGCGAGGGATAGAGAGGTGTTTAATAATAAATAGGAGCTTTATGGGGATTGGCGGTAAATTAAAAAAAAAAGATTACATTTCTTTATTTATTAGTGGGAATTTTGCATGTTTCGTAGAGGAAAGTATTGGAACTAAACACTTTTTTTAAACCACATATACTTCTCTCAAAAATCCAAAATAAAGGGACTCCTTTAATTCAAGGCACAGACAACCCCTCATTGGTCCATTTTTTGTTAATGGTACTATTGCTCGAACACTACCATCACTAATTTTAACTAACTAAAATTGCTCATTTAAAAATACTCTTACACTAATATTACACTACTATTTTTTGGCATGGGAGGGGAAGATCAATTTATGGACTGTGTCGGATTCCTCTCGATTAAGACCGAGTGACTACCAACAAAAAACCCCTCCCACTTACCGGCGCCGACCCTCAGGGTCGTTGGCTCTACTAATTATTGTTGATTATTTTCAAAAATGCCTTTCCTATTTAATTACTTAAATAACAGCAATCGAATAAATAAACTCTTTTATAACAATAATAATAATATACATAGCATCTTGATTCGTGTAAAATTCCAAATTAAATATATTCCGTACAGAAAATGTTAAGTTTAACATTTATGTTATTAATTATCTTCACATTCTATGTATATAGATCTATTACAGAAGCTGCTTAGACTGTGGCGATAAAATATAACATACACGTTAAACCTAACATTTTCCTTGCAAAATAGCCCCTATTACTTACAATACATATGTTATAATTTTCCTAAATGGCTATCGACCAGAAGTCTTTCCGCCTGTCTTTGTCCACTTACTCGGTAACGTTATTGTCGAAGTTCGCATTATTTTATGATATGAAGTGAAATATCGTAAATTGGGGTTGCGAGGTATGGCAAGGTGTTTAATTATGTGTGTTATTTCAGGATTTCAACTGAGAAAGATTCGTTCATGCTAGTTATTCGGAGCTATTTTTATGGGAAGTGTTAAATTTAGCGTGTACATTATTTTTTATCATCACAAGGTGTTGGGTTCAATATTTGTTTGTTGATATAAGAGTGTGTTAGGAAGGTTGTAGAGTGTGTTATTAGGGTATAGATTTTTTTAGTTCTATAAAGGCCGATCGTTCCGCAACTTCCATGTTATGCAAAACAGAGGGGCGGATATTACAATAAAGGATGGCGGCGTACTCAAACAGTGGGTGACATAGCATTTTATAAAGATGAGCAGCAATTTTTAATAATAATAATACACACAAGTAACAGAATTATTTACATTATATAATTTTGTTATTATACATAAAATATGATTATCTTGCTTTGGAATTGATAATCGACCAAAGGTCTTTCCGCCTGCCCTTTTTAGTCGTATTCCTGCGGCTCTTTTAGTCAATAATTGTATTTCAAAAGACTGAAATGAAGCTTCGTCAAGTAAAAACAACTCAATAATAAAAATAAAAAAGAGTATTTTCTTTTTTGAATAACATTCTCACTTATCACTTCGTGAAACATTATGAACTAATAATATTTAAAGGATCAATTAAAACACATGGTTTGTTTCACTATTGTTTGTTATTTACTTGACTAGTTTCGCTTTTTACAGCATTATCAAAACGTTTCTTTTGTAATCCACTTTTGATAATGCTGTTTCACTATTGTTTTCTATTTAATTGACTAATTTCGCTTTTTACAGCATTATCAAAACGTTTCTTCTGTAATTCACTTTTGATAATGCTGTTTATCCTTTAAATATTATGAGTATTATCTTTTTTATTTCTTTTTTGTCAATAATTAAAATAAACCGTGCTTCAAAAACTTGCATATTACGAAAATATTTCTGTAATTGATTAATAAGAAAAAGTTGCAATTTAACATTACTTTAATAAATAAGCAAACAAGGCATATCTGCGTAGATATGCCATGTAGCCATTTCAATAGCTAATTTCCACTTTCCACTGAAAGATTGCATGCTAGATAAAGATGCACGCTCGCGGAGTAATGTTCTAAAAACTCATTGAAGGTCAAACATATTTGTGTCGCCATGCTAAGATCAAAAACACGCCGCCGACGATTGATTATACTCAAAAGAAAAGAAAAAACACAAGTGTTTACGTCTGGGACGGGGAAATGTCAATGTCCGAGTTCATACGGAATATTCTAGAATTGGATCAATGCACGAAACTGTGGAAACCCGAAAAATGCTAGGATGTAAACACACAATAATAACAGTTCTTTTATTTATAAAGAATTAATATTTCCTAACATTACTTTCTTGCTACAGCCTCGGGTAAAGTATAGTGGAAGGGGAGATGGTCAGTCACCCGGACCACCCGGATTCGATAATCCGGCTTGACTGGTTGTTGCAAAATAAGTGCAAATAACTTTCGTCTGCTAGTTGGATGTAATATTATGGTAAGGATAGCCATAAAAAACACCATTAGTAATGAAAAAGTTAAGTCATCATAAATCTAATAAAATGAAATTAGGGAAAGGATGGCGCTTGCGTCGTCTTCCATTTATTATTATTATTATCATTAATCATTTAAAACTTTATTAAATTCATTAATTTAATATAAATAATATTAATGATTAATTAAGAAAATGCTTATTTCCAAAAAAAGGAAATTTAAATTTTCATTAATAATCAATTCAGAGATTTTGTTAATTAGTATCGACCATTGATAATGGTCACTTCGTATCCGAAACGTACATACTTTCAAATACAAAGAAAAATATTATATCATTTATGATTTTCAAAATAAATGTAGGTACTGGAAATAAAAACTTAGTACTTTTTGTAAATGTTGGTACTTCATTAAATCAATTCGTGCCCTGGCAAAATGATTCTAAGGATTTGAATCAATTCACCAGCATTAAAATCGATTTGAGCACTACAATGAAAGGATTCGAATTATTATTCTGTTACATAAAACTATTCGAATACAGCGTTCGAATCCTTTAAAATAAATCGAATCCTAGATTACAAAGGTAAAACATTGTTACATTTATGATTTTAAAAATAAATGTAGATACTGGAAATAAAAACTTAGTGTTTATTTTGGTACTTAATCAAATCGATTTGAGTCCTTGTCAAGCGATTCTAAGGATTTTAATCATTTCGATTCGTGTCATGGTCAAGTGATTCTAAGGATTCGAATTATTACACCAGGACTCGAATTGATTTGACGAAGAACCATAATAAAATGATTCGAAACACTATTTTTGTGATTCGGATACGAATCATTACTGATCTATGTTATGAAGCCAAATCATAAATTATTATTATTATTTACTTTATGAGACACATTGTAAAAAAAACTGAATTCCTAATTAATAAAATTCGTATGGAATTGCTTAAAATACACGTTATTTCCACACAATAATGTTCATTTTATGTAATTTATACGCGTATTATAATTTTGTCTGTACTTATAATCGTAATGCTATTCAGCAATTAATTCAATTCACTCTATAACATCGATTAGCATCGGCATTACGAATGAATCGATCCCGTTTATGGCGACTAAAAACGAAGTTGGAGCGATTACGAACCACGGATAATAGAGAGAGAACTCCGGCTCGTTGACGCAATACCGTAGCAGATTTTTTTCAAATTAAAAAAGAAAAAAAATCATGAAATAAAAACGACGTTACTTTAACAGACTTTGAGAATAATTGATTGTTTTGCATATAAAATTTTGTTAATAATGAAAACATATATGAACTAAGACCCTTGTGATTTACTTGCAATCGAATTAATGTTTATTAATATACCATTGATTTCATTTTTTTAATTTAATTTAATCGCTTTGATATAGCTTCAAACTTTAAAAATACAAAATACCATATTTCTCTGCAAAGCAGACATGAGCTATTGTGCATGCATAACGTCAAACAAAAATTATTTATTTACTTGAGAGATAAATGAATACAAATATTTAACTTAGTGTTGGGCAAAATCGAGTATTTCTAAATAAGCAATTTTCAATAAATAAAGTCAATAAGTAACAATAAATTGATGTTTTGAATAATTAGTGATAATAAGAGAATATATTAAATTAATAAAATTGTCATATATTTAATTTTGCAGTAACAAAAAAATCGACATTGCCCACCTGTAAAAAAAAGACGAATAAAATAAAAACGTTAAAAAAATGCTCAACGGATACATTTTTATTTTTTTGTGATGGAAAGGGAATATTCTTTATGGGCGGTGTATCGGACTATTGCCAGCCATGGCATACAATCTCCAGTGGCATATTAACAATTGGATACAAATATTTAATTGATTAAAAAAACGATGAATAAAATAAAGACGTTAAAAACATTTTCAACGCATATTAACAACGAAAATTGGGTAAAATACAAATGTTCCAACAGCGACAAATTACTTCATTACTTGAAAATACAGTTGCGTGCACACATGGACGTCCTACATGAATGATAGTTTATGGTCAGCTTTAAATAAAATATATGATTATAATGCATGCATATACTTATCAGATGAACATGAGACATCACGCTATATATAACATTATTGTAACGAAATTGTGAATAAAAATGCCTTAAAAAGTGTGTATAAAATATTAATGTGATATTTATATGTGTATTTAATGTTAAAATTATATACTGAGTCTAAAGAAAATAGCGTATAATATACACTTCTTTTTGTTATGAAAAATATGTTATATAAATGTTTGTCATCTTATTAAGTAAAATGGAATGAAAATTTAATATTAATAAATTCTATAATTAAAAATGGGGTCTATTACGAATTAAATTCTTTAAATACAACAGTTATAATTAAACGAATAATTTCCAATAACCGATACTTATTGCAAATATGATGTTTTTTTTTTCATTCTAGAACATCCTTTTAAAAAAATAATAAAACAAGCCAGAAAGACCTCTGGTTGAAAACCCACACAGACTAACATCTACATGTATTGTAAATATTTTTGTTACCTCCTGTTGTCTCCTGCCCCCTGGAGGGTGGCAGTGACCATATTTTTACAGCTCGAAACTATTAAACTCTTGTCCGAAACATTTTTTTGTATGATGCATATTTGTCGAGATATTCTACTGGATGAATTAAAATGGGTCACCCTGATTATATATATATATTTTATTGGTTACCAATTATTATACAATATGGTAATTAATACTGAAAACTTCACATAAAATGAATTTATTTTGAATAAAAAAATATATGGCAGAAAATCAAATCAATAAATTAACATCGATAAATTAAATTAAATATAATTTTAAACCTCGCTGGTTAACTTTATATGAGGCTCCACGACCAATGTATTGAAAATTGTATGATTCTGAATCTTTTATATTAACGTGATACAACAACTTGCAATTACCTTGGCTGTGGAGCCTCGCATGAAGATACTGTATTAAACTGATTACATTGTAGTCATACACAAATGTAAATATAATTCTTTAAGAAAAAAACATAAGTCTTATATAAATATAAATCAATTTTTAATTCGTTTATTTTTTTTGTGTTTGAGTTGGGTTATTCGTAAATAATCGCGTAAATGCCAATTCAGAAATCTTTATAAAGAAAATTCTAAATTGTGTAATTAATTTAATTTTATTAGCTGTTGTATTTAAAGGAAAGCCCCGTTTTGGCGTAATATATTTTATGTAGCTACTACAAAATAAATTAAATCTTTACTTTTGTTAAATCCCACCGATTCACTAATGACTTTGAGGAAGCATTACATTATTGAGAATATATCCGTCAATAAATTATTATTATATTGCTATGTATTGTTTTTAAATTTAAAACTGAAATCTTTTTTGTAATATTAACATTATACAGATACTTTACTTTGTTTAGAAGATGTATGCGGGGTGCACAAATGGTACTAGATTTGGGTTTACATAGGAAAGAATCTGGTATATATTCCAAAATCATATTTGTGAATAATTTGAAAGACCATGCATGTGATTGAAAAAGTGACGATTACGGATGTATAGATTATTTGGTATGGAAAACATTCAGAAATGTAATCCAAGCACTAGAGCCGGATTTCGAATAAGTCAATGTCGTCTATTTCGACTAAAAGAATTTGGAATGAATTTGAACCATGGTTGATAGTGAAATAAATCTTAAATTCTTTCTCTTTTCGAAATCCTTTAGTGCTTCGATTATATTTATGAAACTTTTCCATACTTGATAATCTATACATCCGTAATCGTCACTTTTTCAATCATATATCTTTCATATTATTCATTGATGCCACAAAATCCCGTAGCTGTCGAAAATAAATAAAACAGGAGTGCTTCTTTAATCAATACAGTACTTTAGATAAAACACCAGATAACTTTATATACCATTATATTTAACGTCACTAAAATAGTGTAGTAACTAAAATTAACCTCGATAAATGCAAGATTTTAAAAAGACAAGTCTACATTCTTCAAATAGCTTAATATGCATCATAGAATTTGGAATATATACCACTTATTAGTAATTTTGTACAGTCTATTAAAATTAATTATATGTGTACATGTATAGAAAGGGACAAGAATAAACATTGAGATGTGTTCACTTGGCAAACACATTTAGATAATAGATTAGATTGTTGAACGTTGTGTGATGTATTAACGCGATACTCAATTTCTCTCGAGGAAGGAAAAAAACATTTGTTCTAACTAAAAAAATATTTATATATATTCCGTATTTTTTACACAGTATACAAATGTATTTTATATTCAATGCAAATACACATTGAAAATATTGAACGCAATCTTATTTGGACCAATGCTTAAAATAACGTCCTAGAAAATCGTAGAAGTTTGAGCATTAAAGGATTATTGTGCCTTCAAAAATGGACCAGAGTAGTAATGAATAATTTTATTAAAAATATTGTATTGGAAATAATGACTTAAAAATGTTCACCATTATTAAAATTCGAGTATATAAACTCATGAATTAAATTAACTTTATTTAAGAAAATTACTAATAATTTCTAATAATAAATATGAATAGATTATTAAAATTCTACCAATACAATAAATAAAAACACTGATTGAATTGAAACTAAATATTAAAAGTATTGTTTTTCCATTTATTAAAAATCATAATAAACTGAAATTAAAAAAATAACCACACATTTAGAATAAAAAAAAATATCTGTGTAAAATACTTACTTTTAATAAAGCAACTTATAGTAAATTTGATGGAAGTTTAAATTTAAGGGACCATTTGAGTAATTTAGATAAAAGTTTAATTTTAATAAAATAAAAGATAAATATATTTTTAAATGATATAACAAAATTTTAAAAGCCAAATTTATCTAGCAAATGGTTAAGTGAAATCGCGGTAAAATAAGTACAATAATGAAACAATTTGTTACTGATTAGTTATTTAAGGAAGGATTTTAATTTGTTTTTTTTTTATTTTTTAATTAAAGAGCAGAGTAATGAAGGGGCTAAGTACCAACATTGTTAATCAGAGCAATTAAAGAGAAATACCTTCACATACCAACTGTCTTTTTATTTTCAATTATTTAACACGTTGACTGCCAAGGCACTTTCAAAGTTTCCAATCCCAGAAGCCAATTTAATTTAATCACATAATATTACTAAAAACGTTAATTATAACACATACTAATTAGCAAAAAGAATCATAAAAAATAAAAATATTATTTGTACACTTATATGTTTTGTTCATACAGTTTCTGTTCATTTAAGCCAACCCTAAATATCTTCTCTTCCCAGAGGCCAACAATTCTTATTTACACCGTTATACCCGTACAAGTACAACATTTATCTTTAAAGACGCTACGAATAACTCGTAGTTGGCGTTTGTTGGAAAAAAGGGATTGATCGAACTTTCTGATTATTACCAGAAAATTTTCCTTATTTAAATTCATTATATTATATAGAATTGTCTGCAAGAAGAATATAATAATTTAAACAAAAATGTCGGTAAATTGACACTTGGCCTTTTGTTACTTCTGTTACTCAATTACGAAATTATATTTACTTTAATGAAATTACCTTAAAAATTTACATTACAAAATTTATTCCTTTCTTCAGTATACTATTTTTAAATATTAAATATTCTGTTATTGGAAACGAGTATGTATTCCTGTAGCATTTAAAAATAAAATATTGAAAAAAGGAATAAATAAATATTTTAATTCAAGTTTTATAACTTCGCGTAACTCAAAACCAAAGAGTGAAGAAATTAACTATCTATAATAATTTAAAGAAATTCAACTATGAATCCTAGTTTAAACTGATATTTGCAATAAAAATTTAATTTTTAAATTAAGTTGAAAGATAATTTGTATGAATGCAATTGACTTTTAATGTATTATTTCTTATAAAATGTGTGAGTTCAGCACATCTTGCATTCAATGTTATTTCCAAAAATGGTGAAATGATGGAGTTGCTGGCGTCTTAAATGTGTTTGCTCAGTGTGGATAATTTTTCACTAGAACTTAAATAAATAGATGGTGTAATATTTAAAAATTCTTTGTCCGCACAAAATTATAAATTACTCTATGTACATTGTTATATCGTATATGTATGTATATAAAGAGGCATCTTTTTTCTATAAATATAAACTGTTCAGGCAGACTGTGTATTTTTTTATTTGTTTAGGAACATCCTGTTGATGTAAATGTATATGTAATTGTGATTTATTAAATTATACATGTGAACCAAATTTACTGCTGTTTTTATTTCATATTTCCTTATATATACAGGGTAGGCCACGTATAACGGCCATTAAACGTTTTCAGTGTTCCTGGCCGCGGAAAAATTTGGAAAAAAAATCCATTTGAAAACATTGAATTATGAGGTTTTTAAGCGGGCAGTGAAATATTGACATTTTTTATATACCTATTGTCAAAATTGACATATGTTTTTTTTTATTCTAGAGGGATCTATTAGCAATAATTCAAGATGCCGCTGGTCTGTCTATCTTGTTCTTACTGGAAGTTATAAGCATTTTTCGAAACGTCAATATGAGGTTAAAATTTGACAAATACATGTTTAACTCAAAAACTGTAGGAGTTATGTAGACATAAATCCATATGAGTGGGTAGGCAATTGACCAAGGAATCAAAAAAATATGGGGCGTTCCATTTAAAATAACAAAGTTGGTAGCTATTTCCGGTACAACCGGAAGTGAAAAAAAGTCAAAAATAAATAGGTTATACGGGGCTAGTAAGACGTAAGTTAGCCTCATGTGAACTGCGACCTCTTAGATCTATTGTTCTGAAATAGAGGTAGGACACTCTAATATAGAGAAAGTTACCATCGGGGAATGTATATTTGCGGATGATATCGTCTTATTAGCTAAAAACGAGAAAACTCTGCAACACAATATAAATGTATGGACACAAGAACTGGCGGCAAGAGGTATGAATATTAATATAGACAAAACAAAAATATTGATTTTCACAAAGCCAAAGGGCAAACAAATAAGTGTAAAAGTGAAAGATATAAGCCTGGATCAACTACACTAAATAAAATATTTAGGAATTATTTTTGAAACCCAGGGCAAAAAAGATTCAGAACTTAACCACAGTATAAAAAATGGATTCCTAAATAGAAAAGAGGTTTCAAGAACTGCAAAATTAAGCGTATACAGGGTGGTCCATTTAAAGCGTTTTTAGGAATTATCTCGGAAACAATAAATTTTACGCAGAAATGACCTGGGCAAAAAATAATCGTACAGAATAACGCAATATTGGTTTTATCCTAGTTGGCGCTAAATCAAGGTCAACTCATTTTTTAAAATAATAAATAACAAAAATGGCCACAAATTGTGAAATAATAAAAAAAAGGAAATATTGAACGTGGAAAGTGCTGGAAAACACGTCGAGAAAACCCAAGTTCGATGGTTTGGACATCTGATGAGACTACCGAAGAATAGACAAGTAAGGAAAATAGTTGAAGCAAAAACAATTGGGAAAAGAAGTAGGGAAAGGCCGGGAAGAGAATGGAACGGAGAAATCTGCAGTAACCTACAACAAAATGGTTGGACATGGAACGACGCTAATACGAATAGAAAAGAGTATTCATTCACATGGTCACAATTATTTAATAAATTAATTAAAAATGATTTAAAAATAATTAATAAATAATTTCCATATTTAGCTCTGTGACATTTTGACTTACGTTACATAAGTAGTATAAACAAATGCACATTAAAACAACTACTTCCCGGACATTGAATTACATAATGTACAGCTGCTGTTGCATGAAAAAATAATTGTTGCATGAAGCAATATATCAATAAAATATTGCTTCATGCAACAATTATTTTTTCATGCAACAGCAGCTGTACATTATGTAATTCAATGTCCGGGAAGTAGTTGTTTTAATGTGTATTTGTTATTATTTTTTTAATCCAAGAAAAATTCAATGTAAATGAACGATACACAATCTGCAAGCACGTGTTTCAGGATCTACCCCTCGTCAGTACAGCTCTGCCTTACATAATTTAAAGATGTTAAAATAAATTAATTAAATTAAATAAACTATACTCAGTCAAATTAAATCAAATCAAATCAAACTAAATCGATTTAACACATTAGCGAGGACAAAGAAAAAATGGAAACAGCAACTGAAAGAACTGAATTAAAAAAATACCTCAACCCTAAACGGCAAAAGAGGAAAGATTATAAATATAATAATTATTATTAATTAATTTTCTTCCTACGAACCTCTAAAACCACTTGGAGCTCTTAATGTAAATGACTAGGCTTCCCATCTTGAGTGGTATGAGGTCTGTCAAACCTATTAATATGATAATAAGAAATAAAGTCTATTTTCTTCTGAGGCATTGACGAAGGAAATGTAGAACTGTCTCCTCTTCATCTTTGCAACCGCTTTGTGATGCGTCATTCTCATGAATTTCCTGTTTTCCTAATCGCCAGTGGCCAATTATGATGCCAACAGGATGACAGTACTTAGTTCAATTAATCTTTTACTGTTGGCTGCATCAAGTTTCAGCCATAATTGTCTGGTTACGAGGTGCATGTCTTTATTTTCCCATCTCTTATTTACCATGGTTTTAGTGAATTCGTCTAGCACTATCTTAAAGTTTTTGTTTCTATATGGTGTGTAATAGACAGAAGTTTTACAACTTTATGTGCTAGCTCATTGATTATTAGGTTACCTTCTATGTTGCTGTTTTTGTAAGATGTTTCCGTATGATGTGTAATAGACGAAAGTTTTACACCTTTCTGTGCTAGTTCATTGACTATTAGGTTACCTTCTACGTTGCAGTTTTTGTAAGACGGTTCCATATGGTGTGTAATAGACGGTTTTGCACCTTTATTTGCTAGCTCATTGGCTATTAGATGTTGCTGTGACTTGGAACCTAAAAGAGGCCCATGTCATAGCATCTGACAAGCTTGTTTAGCTCTCTTCTGCAGCTGATGGTTCCTCTCGAGTTGCAACTTTGACTATTCAGCACTTTTAAGGCAGTTTGACTATCCGTGAGGATAAAAACAAGCAGTAACCCTTACCTAGTCAGCAACATCCAAAAAGTATCTTGAAGTAAAATTTGTAGATTTAACTATTTTAAAAAGTGGAAAATGGTTTAAGAAATTGTCAAAAATAAAATACACAATTGTTAAGGTTCTTATAATCGTTTAATAAAATTCTTTTCATATAAATGATTCATTTAATTAATAATTCTGCACAACTGACATGAAGTCTTTCGATGAAGCTTCTTAAGCTTCAAAAAGTGTGCAGCAAGACTACACCACAAAAATATAAAAAAACTAAGCTAGGTATGAATATAAAAAGGTATATTCTCAATATATTAAAAGAAAGCTAAAGGCATCCAGAATCACTAAGCAAAGTACCAGCCTTTTAAGTTTTCTTTTAACTTACACACGAAAGGAATGCTTAAAATCTTTGGTTTTAGAAATTAACACAGATGCATAAATAGAGTTTTCATTTTTATAAAAAAATAGTTATAAAGTCACCACCATTTATTTATCCTTAGAATTACTCGCAACAAATCGCGCAAACTTTTATTTTCACTAGTTGAAACGAAAAAAGTGTTTGGCATTAACCCGGCTATGAGGAGTTTCAGTTTAGGATTTTGTTTTTTTCAAATTTATGTCAAATTAAGTTTATGTTGTTTTTTGTTTTCGTTTTTCTTTGGTCTAGCGTATTATCATGAAAAGCCCTCGTGTTGTAGATATTTGTGCCGAAATTTAAATTTCACAAATCAATACAAACGAACACTCACATAGAAAATGAAAACTTAACTGATGTAGCCTACACAATTGTGTTTCTTAGAAAACTGCTAGATTACCTTCAATTTTGAAAATGGGGGCTATATTTTGATAAACTATTATTATTAAATAAAAAATCACAAAATAAATTAGCAGGAACTATCCTTGTAATGGTTTGTTAATTTTTTTCTTAAAACATATACTATTTGTCCAATGGCTACAAAAAGTTTTATAACTAAGCTATAATACTTTACCTAATTTGGCTGATGAATCTTTTTTTTATTAGTTACATGCAATTGTTAACCCGAAATGTTTAAGAAAAGAGCAATAGAAAATATTTTCACCAATATATGTACTACTACATTTTTTGTTCCCTCAAATGAAAATTGGGATCGAACAAAAATATGGTGCCTCTTCTCAATGTCTAATAGAAAGAAATCTCGATAGATAAATAATATCAATCAAATTATAATAATAAACTTAAAGCTACTTTGTACTGTATTAAAGCATACGAGATTATTCGAGTAAAACCATGGAAGTAGGCAATATTTTAGTTAGACCTTGAATACAGAATGAGCGGTGTACACGTCCTAAATTTTTTTTAACAAAATGTGTTTGTACTTTCAAAATGGTCCGCTCTTTCCATAGTCGCTTCATCACCTTATGTACATATTTTGGCATTGATAAAAGAAAGTATTCATGAAAATATATTAGAAAGGATTTGTTTCAAATACTGTTTCAGCGGCTCATACACTTGGTACCTCAAAGAATTGATTTCCGGCATACTCTTAAGACTTGTGAATAGCTCGCAGTCCATTTCTAATATTACAATTGCAGAAATAAGTACAAACATAGTGACGATCACAAAGGAAGGTACAAACGCTTTGACTATATTAAACTTACGGCTCTTATGTAATGGTTTTTGCGTATTTTGACTTGTATTTGGCAAGCAAATTCGTCCATCTACCTGAGAGTAAGATAGTGGTGTCTGGCTACGACTCGATCTATGAGATGGATTTGTAGCTTCATAGCCACGGTAACTATTTAAATTTAATTGAGATTCAGAAGAGGAATGTTCAAATGAATCACGGAAGTAATAATCACTAAATCTATCCATGGAATCATCTTTTAAAACTGTAAATAAACAAAAATTATTAATATAAATAAATAAATTTATCTTATTTAATTTTCATTTACCAGTAGTACGCAGTTTAGCAATTCCCATTGCTTCTTGATCTTCAGAAACCGTTTCCAGCCCTGAAACATCTGTATATACTTGTGCTGAAGGTCCATCTAATCCAGAACAAAGTCCTGTACTACTACAAGGTTCCATTCGAGAACCACCAGCATCAGAGTGACTTGATCTGGTTAAATTACAATAACCTGTGTTAAATAGAAAAATATTCATATTTGCTTTTTATTCATAAAAAACGATTTTCATTGGAAATATTGTTTTTACCTAAATGAGGCTGCAGAGGAGTAGATGGTGTTGCAGGTACACTAGAAGCTTTTCTCCTTAGGCTAGAAGTGCGTTGGATGCTGGGTTCTTCCCGAGTGGGCGATCCCGTGTCCTCCAGTATTTCTTTCTCGGTGCGGCCTGTGTACTTGAATTTCGTACCCCAAGAGAAAAAACCACCCCCTGATACAGTTGGAGCATTTGAACTTGTAGGCAAGCTAAAAAAGAAAAATGTAAAAAATTATATATTTCTCAAAAAAAGTAATATTAAAAAATATTTTATAAAATAAATATGAATAGATTATTATTTCTATGGAAATTTAAATAAACTAAATTTTAAATTCTCTTGAAAATGGACCCAAAACTAGTCAAAAATTTAAAGTTATTCAATCTAATCTGAGTTTCATTTGTTTTATTGGTTGATTTTTAATAATCTATTCATATTTATTATATACAATATGAACTACCAATGTTTAAATATTAAAACTATTAATTACATTAAAAAATATTTTATAAGGGCAGAAAAACAGTAGCCTTTATTTAAGAATATGTTATGAAAATATTTATTTATTATATTATGTTAAATTATGTACAAAGTATTATTTTTTTCTCAGGTAATAAAGATTTAGTAGTAATCATCTTGATTTATTTAGTGATTTAGTAGTAATATTTAATAAATTATTTAAAGATTTAAAAATTCTATACTTACGTAAAAAATAACATTTGTTCAATTGCACATCGCCACACATGCCTACAAGCAGCACCAGTAGGGCATTTGAATCCTACAGTGTGTTTCTTCTGAAAAGTATACAAAATCAAAATGAATAAAAAATAAAAACATAATTTATGAATCGAATAACATACATCATTATAGTTTAAGTGTATTATAAACATTTTCCCTTCGTAATTAATTTTCTGTATATCGGGCCACCGAAAATGATGTGTCTTTTTACTGCCTTGTATTGTCAAAATCCCACTATAATTGATTCCTAAGTACAGCTGACTACTTTTATGGTCCTTGACGGAATGTGGATCCACACCGTACGTGTCCAACGAGCAGGCAAGCTTCAAAAAGGCATTCTCGACCTGCGACGGAGTGTGCCCCTTTAGCTGTTTCTGATGCAGCTCCATCGCCTTATCCTCGATCGCCTCAGTCTGTTTTATGAGTATCTTAAAATCCGAGACATAGCTTCCGACGTGAATCTCGGGATCGTAATCTCCAAGCTCCCCTTGCAGGATATAGGCTGCCAGCATCGCAGCCTCATTCGGCAAGCAGTACAGCCGGCCATGCAGGAGATCACGCTTCAATTGTAAGAATATTTGGTACCGAGTGATTTCCTCTTTCAGTCGGAAAGGATCTGGTGGGTAGAATTTCACACGGAAACTGAACAGGACAGGGTCTAAGTCTTTGACTTGCTTACAAATCGATTTCCCTAAATCAAGCCAGTGCTAAAATACAAATTTTCAAATATTAAAAAAAAAGCTTCGTTTTACAAAGGTTTAAAGCCAGGAGCGAACCGTGGCGCTTAAGACCATACTATCTACAGGTTTCTACATCCTACAACTCTAGGAGTTTCTTTGTTTCAGTTTTAAATGTTCATTAACCCTTTCTAGTACAACACAAATGATAATAAAACACCTATTAAAAGTAAGTGACAAAATATTTCATTTCATATAGAAAATCAACATTTCTTATTTCATCTACACTTTCCGAAATAACAAACTAGATAGAAAAAATATGGAAACTTTTGTTATACATTTATTACTAATATTCACTTAATGATACATTTTCAATATACTAGGATAGAGAAAACAATAACTTATTTATAACACTTAACAATTTACTTCCTTATAACTAATTGTGATTACATGATAATCATTCTAATACTTTGTTTCTATAAATAATTATTATAAATCAGTTAATAAATGCTTTCTTTGTCCTTTATTACTAATGTAGTTGTTTGTTATTATAATAATAAATATGAAAAAATATTAAAAATCCACCAATAAAATAATAATTTATTCTTTATATTATATATATAAAATCTTTATTTCTGAGAAATACGTTAAATTACATTATAATATTTACATTACAGTCATAAACCTCTAGTTAAGCCTCAGAAAATGGCTATCGACCATCGGTCTTTCTGCCTATTTATATTATATTATTACTTAATAATTTATTCATATTATATTTACAGTAAACATCTTTATCCAAAAAATTTAAGTGCAGAAAATGTAAGATGACATAATATTAAATCTAAGAAATTGTATAAATATGTTGAAGAAGGATTAATGGAGGACCAATGAACATTTGAGCCCAGCGCGACAGCCCTATACAACATAATTGAAATATGAACAAATAAGTATCTATTAAACTAAGAAAAAAAAAAATGTTTTCTAATAATTTACAGTATTATTTTAATTGCTACATCTTTTTTAATAATTAAAGTATATTATTATTTAATTTAATATTGTAAATTATTAGAAAATATACTATTTTTTTAGTTCATTTTATATTTTTTTTTTTCTTACTTTATTTACCAAAAATAATATGAAATACATAATAATAAACAATATTAGTAATAATAGACATAGAACACTCCATCTGTAACTGGATTTCCCTTCCATAGCCACATCAACCCCTCTCCCCCCCAAAAAAAAAGAAAAACATGAACAAAGAAAGCATTATTTTACTTATTTATAAATAAATAAAGATAGGTTCATAATCTTTTTTCATTTACTAATTAGTGTTGTCATTTTTTTAAGATTATAAACTTACTTAGCATAATCTACCATAAGTATAGAAAAGTATCTGTTTCTAGTTTATAATTTGAAAAGTAGAATTATTACTATTTCTAAAGAAAACCATGCATTATAATATTGAAGTTATCTTTACAACTTACAGACTTTTTTATTAAAATTCATTACCTGTCAATTAAAATTGCTGAATTTGGTAACAAATGAGTTGAGTTAAATAAAAAAAATTGAAGATTTCTACCACTATAACTACATTAAAAATTAATTTTAACAAGATTATTTTTTTTTTCAAAATTACAGGTTTTTCCTTTAAGTAATCAATAAGTTTGAAAATAATAATTGTGCTCATTTTGAATAAACGTAGTTGCAAATACTAAAAAGAATGACAATTTTAATATTGTTAAAAATATCAGGCAGAAAGTCCTCTGAATGAAATGAACTATCAACCAGAGGGTCGAAAGTCCAGATAAACATCAAAATGTTTCGTATATATGAATGTTATAAAGGACTGAATAAATATGTTTGTGTATAAAAAAAAGTTTAATAATGATGAATTGAATTTATATACATTTTTATTAATGAAGTTATGATATTAATGAAGTTAACTACCTTAAATTAAAAGAAATTACATAAAATCTTATTTATTTAAATAATTTAACTAGACATAAGAATTTATTTTTTATTGAAATTAGGTATTAAAAAAATAATTTAATATAAATCTAGAAAGGGTTAACCCTGTTGACTATAACTACACTAGTATAGTCAAATTGAAAACATGTATAACAAGTAGGTAGTAACTACATGCCGATAACGCCAAACCATTTTCACGATCTACTTTCGAAAAACATTGTAAAAGTGTTTTACCTGTTTAGTCTGGCAAGAATATTTATAGAAAACTTTAATATCTACCCAGGTAGGTGTGTGTGAATAGGAAATAACCACGACGGCACCACGATTCGCCCCACGACAAATATTCTTACTCTTTGATCATTAATATCCACATAACGTAAACCTAAATAATCCTGTTCGACGAGATTCAGCTGTTGACACACATATTCCAGTAAATATTTCCCTTTATGATGAGGCTGCAATTTATCATCACAATCATAAACAATGGAAAATACCCTCTACACACAATTCATACCTTATATTCACATTCTAAAATTTCTGTGTCTTCTAGTAATCTCACTGTACATTTATAAACAATATTACTGTCACCTCGGGATCCAAATTTTAACATTGTTGAGTATTAGCATGTGGTTTTAGTTGAGATTTGTTAGGTTTCGTAAATATAAATGCTTTTTTAAATCCTAATTTAATGAAACTATACTATATAAAAAATAAAGTCACATTTCAACTAAACTTGACAGATAATTCTACTAACGTGAAATGCTGGATGATGTGCTGCCAACATAAACTTCACTCCTATTGAAAATTTTGATTACATCAAAACTGATATGAATTCAACAATAAATCATGTGCTTTTGCGTTAATGAGCTTAATTTTTCATTTCACTAAAAAAAGTGAAGAATGTGTAATGAAGTTTAAACACTCTATGCATTTATTTTCCTACCCTGTGTAACTCGTACTCTTACGTCATTGACCCGAATAATAGCGCGTAACTAGTGAAATTCAAAGATTTCAACGATTAAAAGGAATTTAAAAAATGTATTCAGTTTTTACTCGGTTTATAAATATTTTTTATGCAATTAAATCTATGTTTTTATATTCTGTAACTGTGTATTTTTTATTTACGATTTATTTAGTAAGTTGAAATTCGTTCTGCATGAACAGGTACTGTTTTGCGGAATATACACATGCGCATTGAATTTATATGAAATTTATTTACATTTAATTAATTAATTATTGATTAATATAATGCGTTACAATACGCTGTAATACACACATTCATCTCTTAAAATTGACTACATTGAAGCCACAAAAACATTTTAATAATAAAAATATCTATCTATTGATAAAAATGTGTTTCAAGTATTGACTTGATGAAAAATACACTTAAATTACTTTTACGTTAATTACACGCCAGCTAATTCCATTAACTAATTAAATCTACACTCATATATATACAGAAATCTTTATTAAGAAACACAAATAATAATTTTACATACAATCATTTTGTATCATGCATTTAAAATTGTACGTCATGAGCTATCGACTCATATTTTCCATTATTACATCGTTTATGCGAAACATATAAATGCAAATATAAATTTGTTTAAAAAACAATTTCTTCTTGAATTCATCTATCCTTTCAGGTATTGGATGAAAGAAAATTTATATTTACAATTTCCACAAAATATAATAGCATTCTGTGTATTTTTAAAAGAATATATTTATTAAAATCCGTGTTCTTTGTGCAATATATTTTTTAAATATTTTGTATGTGCAAAAATAGGTGTTGATAATCATTTATAATTAAATAAAACTCTTTTTTTAAAAAAGTATTTTTTTATCAAAAATATTAATTATATATTATTGCATGTGTTCCGTTTCTAAATATTATAGTAATTATATCTTAATTGTATCGTAAAATTAAGATATACAATAAAGTTATATGACAGATATCATTCAATAAAATCACAATTGTCATTTTATTCAATGATTAATATTTTGTATTCAGTTGTATATTATGTAAAAAAATAATTATTTGATATTAATTTTATGAATTCTAAATTTTATTAACTATAATAAATTGAGCTTTTTAAAATGGTGAAGGTGTCGGGTTATCAGTTTGTAAATGTTTCAATTTATATGAACTGCTTTGAAGTTTGCTATACAAACGCAATGTTGGTGCAGACATTTGAATATATAAAACATGACAAAATCAATATATGACGCTGCAGTCAACGTAGCACCCATATTTGAAAATATTCCTAACTTATTCATTGTGGGGCAAAATATGATTTCCTAAGGGACATTTAGAACATTTTTATATAATATATTATTTCTAATATATTGTACGATTCAGAAGTAAAATTCAAATACGTTAATTATTTCTTATGTGTAATTGTATTCCTTTTTATTGTAAGCAACGTTACTATTTATATTTTCATAATGAAATGTAACATAAAATCAATAATCATATACCGTAAATTTAGTTGGCAAGCGTTAAAATAACATACAACTTTTATTTCCCGATGATGACGCCCTTACCACATGTGAAACTAATTTACACAATACATTAGCATCATACTCTCTAGGGGATATTTTAATATCGCATTGTGTATTGATATGGAAGTCCATCCCATAGATTAAACCTCTAAAACTAAATCATTGAATTAGAGGTTTTTAAAAGAAAAGATTCACATTTTATATCATTTAGTATACATTTATAAAATATTACAAATGTTGCATAATTTGATCTAAAATATGCAGGATATAAAAAATTATAATATAAACATTGTTTCAGAGACCACGTGAAGGCCTTACGCACTTTCTTTTACTTTTTTGTTCACATTTTCTACTTCAAAATAAACTGAAATTATGAATGCAATCTTCCATAGTATCTTAAAAAAATGTGGGGGAAAGTATGATGGAAATACGCTGAGAAAAAAAGTATCACTTCAGGTTTTCGATTTTTAAGCAACAGATTTTCATTTTTTAAATTTATTAACAACGTTTTATAAATTGTATTTTTTTTTCCTGATTTATCACATGTTAAAACAAGTGATTTCATTATAACAAGCAGTTATTAAATATGTTACTTTAAATTGACAGAAATTCCCAACGGAATCCAATGCAAGATTCCGTTGCGAATTTCTGTCAATTTAAAGTAACATATTTAATAACTGCTTGTTATAATGAAATCACTTGTTTTATGTTAAGATTCTGGCCTAGAGAATTCAGAATTAAAATTCAGATTAAAATGTCAATAAGTTAATTAATATGGTAACTTTTTAGGAATTAGATTGCCAGAATGAAAGATTGAGTTATATAAATGACTAAAGAAAAGATTATTTCAATTCAAAAGAGGAGAAAGTTTAGGTTCATACAAATAAGCTTAATTTTTTCTCAAGAGACCACTCTTTCATGTAAGTATGTACTTACAGAAATTTATAAACGCGTTCTAAAGTTATAAACTAATAAAGTCGACTTTTTAAAAATGTTCGAAATCGCATTAAATATTTTATTTTAACTGGCGGAAAGACCATAGGACGATAGCCTGTTCAAGCAAGCAAGAAAGAAACAAATATACCATAATATATTGTAAATATATGTAAAAAATAACTTTGAATAAAAATATTGTAGTAGTATTTTATTTTATTGTTTGATTTTCTTATAAAAAACGTTTCTGCGATAACTTTTGAACGGAATGAGATAGATTGACAATTAAAACAGCAAAATATATGTGCTAATAACAGGCTATAAAACAATATTTCGTATGGGGTTATAAAATAAACAAATACGGGCTGAATACAAAATCTAAAGGATGCCTACAAAAAACGGGTTGATTTTTTTGTTTTTGTCTGACATGGGCTGAAACTTTGTTCACAGATGTTTTCAGCTTGTTGAACCCGAATCTGCAATCAGAACATTTTTATTCCGCTTAAATTTTTTAATTTTCAAATTTCAAATAAAAAAAGTGTAAAGGAAAAAAAATCCCCTTGGAATTTTGAGCAACTGATGTCAGATTCTTGTTCAGCGTATTGAATACTACATTTTTGCCAATTTTCAGCTCTATCGAAGACAAAAACTTTTTCAACAAAAAAAGAACAACTTTTTTCAATTTTCATAAAATAATATTTTTGGCTGAAATGGGCACACAGATAGGTTTCAGTGTGCTGAATACGAATCCGTTGTCAGAAAGTTTTTATTCCGATTAGATTTTTTTTAATTTCCAAATTTTATGTATACTAACTTTCACATCCATGGAGTTTCATTCGAAGCGCTTTGTATTTTACACAAAACCAAATGGAAGCAAGCAACTTAAGTCTTAAACAAAATCACAAATCAAGGTTTGAGCTTTGATCTAAGCCGGATTTTGGATTTAAAAATCCACAAGCCCGTTCTGAAGTTATAAGCAAATAAAGTCGACTTTTTACATTTTTTTATTAATATTATTTTTTATTTGTTGATTTTCTTATCAAAATGGTTTCTGCGATAACTTTTGAACGCAATATAATAGAAAGATTCAAACAGTAAAATATATGTACAGATAACAGGCTACGAAACGGCTATCATGATTTTGTATGTGGGGATAAAACAAATAGGGGTTGAAGAAAATATCTTATATGGTTTACAAAAAAAAGGGTTGATTTAATTATTTTTGTTAACAATACTCTCAAATGCAAGCATTTTATAAATCTGAAGTAAAGGGGATGTTCGGGGGTTGATTTTTTCCACCAACTTCTCGATCACTGCAGTTTCGTTTGAAGGGCTTTGGTTTTTACTGAAAACAAAAGAGAAGGAGAAAGTTTACGTTCAATGCATATCCAAACTTTTTAAATAAATCCCTATACCCACTGTTATATGCGGATGACACCGCACTCTTTGTTCACTCTTCAACCCTTTCCAAGGCCTCCCTCCAGCGTCTTATCGGCACCGTCCAGACTTTTGGTTCGCAAATATACGCCATTTGGCATATATTGGTCTTCGTTTAATCCTAATAAATTCCAACTCTTTATTCCATACATAGTTACAATTTAAAATTGCCCTTTTACAGTCCAACTAAGTAACCACACCTTCATGCAAGTACTTACGAATTACCCTATATCAAAAATAGGACAAATTTACCTTCCTTTAGTGGACGAAACAACGATTCTCGATCGTCTACCTTGCAGAGCCAAATTGACGTAGATGTCGCTTGTGCTGTCTTTCCAATTGTTATGATTCTGACAGTTTAGGTTACATTTGCTTCTCGCAATTGTTTTTTAATATCCCGATAATATAAGGACTAGAGAAGTGTATCTAAAATTAGGATGGTTCCAAGTCTGTAGGTAGAGTAGGAGGTGGAATTTTCTCTCAATGAGTTCTCGACTTCCGAACCATTGCAGCGTCCTACAGTTAGAAATCATGGCGATCTGAGTGGCGGTGGACTAGATGGGTAAAACCGACCTTCAGGTTAACCATATTGGGTTCATCACGTATGGCCAGGCCGCCATTAAGCAGTCCCTACTGCACTTTCAAGGTCATCAGGGACTTCAGAAATCTGCTCAACAAGTTCGCGAATAGCTATGATGTGGGACTCATTTGGGTACCGGGTCACAGTGCTGACACAATTGCTGACGACTTCGCAAGGAAGGGGGCAAGGATGAGGAACCTATCTACCGAATTCTCCGCCGACATCCTTCTTGCGGAATGCAAGAGGATATTAAAAAAGATTAATTACATTCAGCAGAATCGCTATAAGACAATAGGCATCATCACGGTCCACTGTCTTCTAGGTAGACACGCACATAACATGAGTCTCAAATACATTGATTTTTTGCAGAGAATGCCTGGATGAAGAGGAAGAAGAAAACACTACTCCACTATCTAGGACAATATCCTTCTTGATAGGAAAAGAATTAAGTACCTCGGTCTCCACTAAATAAATGATATGACAGATCTTTCACCTGTAAATGTGAATGTTCTGATCAAGTTCATTTGTTGTTCAAATTAGGTTGTATAAGTGGAAGGATCTCTATAGTGTCACAACGAGTCCTATCGGCCTAAGTGAACAGTCTCAGGGCAGTTGCCATCAAGGTCAGAATGGTATTGATAATAGTCTTTCACTCTAAATAATCTTTACAACATCTGAAGCATTTGTACAATATAAATAAGAGTGTGAGAAGGACAGTGTTGGTGAATCAATCTAAAATTGCAACTATAAAATAAAATTGTATCATACAATTCAATTGAATTAAATTTTTAAGGGCGCTTCGACAACATTAGTCATTTGCACCGCAAACATATAAACACACTGCTTCAATGTCCCTGAAGTAATGTAATGAGATGTCAATATAAACAAATGAAATGCTACCAGGGACTGAATTCCGAATGTGTCGATCCGGTCTATTGCAACTATAAAAAATGTGGGGTGATTCCGAACCAAGGATGATAGAAAAATAACTTCTATTCTGTCTCATTCGGAATCCCTTAGTAAAGTAGACTTAATACTTTCTTATGTTTATTTTCATACTTTGGAAATATATACAATTAAACAATCTCTATCACAAGAGCAAAATACAAAACTAATATGTTCGCTGTTCAGATGTTGAGTGAGTTAGTGATCTCTCGCTCCGCTTTGTTGGGGGTGGCATCCCCTCTTCTTTTTGCATTTTTGAGAGAAAAGGTTCGAATGCCTGTTGCCGCTTAAATCAGTCCATGTTGTCACCACATGTTTGCATTAAAATGCACCGTCACACAACGGGATCCTTTTGTTGCAGAACAATAGCTATGAAAGAACGCACATGATAAGAACAATACCTCAGACATCCGTTGAATAGCTATTAACTCAGGTCCAGACAAAGTTTTCTGAAAGTTGTTCAATCCCTAAAAGAAAATAGGAATGCGATAACTGGAATACAACAGAAAAACTTCCACTCGGAAAAGAACTAGACTGGTTCACCCTTATCAGATTGATATGCCAAATGGGTAGATGTAAGGAAAACCTCTATAAATGGAATTACACAGAAGAAAACACATATCAATGCGGCGAAGCTCAGATGATGGAATATCTCCTAGTATGCCTCGATCTACCAGCACCCTGTTCTATCCACGACCTCCTAGCAGCAAACCCAAATGCAATCGACTGCGCACTGCATTGGATAGATATATGATATTTATTATATTAATATATTACATACAGTTACTTTATAAACCCCATAATGTATAGTTTCAAGACGATTAAATAAAATCTATTGTAAGAGCTGTATTCATTATATTATGTTGTATGTCAAGTTGTTATCCACCGAGTCACATAAAAACTGTGGTGAAAATAACCCAGATCATATTGATGAGGTCATGATCTCCTAAGTCAGGAAAAATACATTAAATATAAAGAATTTGAAAATAATTATAAATCAATTGTTTTCCCTTTAGCTACTGCGTTATTTTGACTTACATAATGCAAGTACTTTTAAAACAACTACTTCTTGGGCCTATACCCCTTCTTTTCTATTATTATAATAATACATAACCAAGCGGCTTCTGAAATTATTAAAAATAATTGAACTCGATTAATTATAAAAAAAAACAGAGAGCACAATAAACCACTTGGCTTGTGCTTATTAGTCCATATCTCGTTCCGTAAAATGGGCAATGACAGCTGCAAAGAATATATTTAGTTATATATAATATATAGGATATCCGATACCTTTACTATAATAATTTAATAATATTCTCAGATAATTAAAGGAATTAATATTCATACCAAATAAAGGAGAGGGAAAAAGACGAAACTAGTTAAGAGGTATCTAGTAACCCTGTTTTAATCTGGGTAAAACTTATTTCAAAAATTATTGAAAATATTAAGGGAGGAACTAGTACAAAAAAAATCAAAGGGAGTTGTTATATTTAATGCTACCCAAATTGCAACTATTAAAATAAAAATACGAATAAAATTTCAGTTATACAAAGTCAGTGTTTTATTTGTTTACTTAATGAAAAGATAAATTTCATAATTTTACTGGAAACGGTAGTAGTTTTATTTTAAACCATTAATTTTTATAAAAATCACAATTTCCTCAGTTTAAAAAAGTATTTTAACCATTTGGAAAGGATTAGATCAATTGAACACCACGTACACAGAGAGACTATAAATGATTGGGAAAAACTGCAAAAGTCTCATCGGTTTTGAAAGTAAATATTCATCGGTAGAGGATTTTGAAGTATCAAATGTAGGACAATCATTATATTTTATTTGACGCATTAATCTGATACATTTTGTTTAGAAATAGTGTATATGAACGCAACCTAATTGAAAAACAATCATTTATATTCTCTCGAAATATACAGGGTGTCCCATATTAAGTAGGGCATTGAATCATCTCAAATCAAAAAATATGTATAGAAAATAATATTAGGTAATTGTGTCACACTTATAGACATTAAGAATTTATATAAGTCTTAATACAATGATTGGGAATGTCAAGTAGTTATGAATTGTTAATAAAGGTAATTACTTCCTCAGTCTAAAAATAAA
Organism: Philonthus spinipes; assembly: GCA_963082785.1. Taxonomy (NCBI): domain Eukaryota; kingdom Metazoa; phylum Arthropoda; class Insecta; order Coleoptera; family Staphylinidae; genus Philonthus; species Philonthus spinipes. Next base: position 13,341,576 of record OY720301.1, read on the forward strand.
AGCCCCAACACTTGTATTTCACTCTAGATGGATCTAGATGTACTCTTTCCATTCAAAATTTGTCTTATTTTAATATTGAATACAAATTAATTTTCACATCCTTCAAAAAATTTAAAACAAATGGATTACACCTCTTAATAAATTGATTGATTGACTTATGTGAAGATCAAATTAATTTGTCTAAATAATCTTTCTTCACACTTTTATTTGAATCATCAAACACATTGTTAATCCATTGGTCACTTTGTGTCCGAAATGTATGTTTGGTAATCTAAATAAAAGTCTGAAGAAAAGTTATTAGTGCTTATTCATCAAAGTTAATAAATTATTTAAAAATGGGGCTTAAAATGGATAGAGGGAGTATTACTTATAAAATCAAAATGTTATATTTGTAACACTTTCATGCCTTGTGGTGATTGTAAAAAATGTTGATTTAAAATTTTCCTACTTAATCATATAAGATTTCTGTTTATTTAATCAATTTTAATTTCCTAAATTCTCATACAAAATAAAAATGTCCTCATCTCTTTCAGTAATGATATTTCTTATTCGTGATCACAATTTTTAAACGGATTTGTTACTGTAGAACATGAAAGTGTTAATAAAAATAATTTCATTAATTATTCTTGAAATTATTTTTTACATCCAATGAAGAAATCTTTAGATATGTAGGGCCCATTTCAACAGCCAAGAAGGGTAAATTGAAATACATATGTAGGTCCCCAGTATTAATTTACACATCTATATATTTCACATTAAAGCTACAAAAACTAAATATAAGCTACATATATGCATATTTCTTACCGTTGTTGAGATACCCGTGTAGGGATTGCTTAATTGAGACACCCTGTATATGTACACTTATAATTAAATTTAACAATGTATATAGATTTGATTCTAACAACATAAGTACAAAATAAAGATATAAATATTAAATAATTGTGTATTTAAAAATATATTACGGAACATGTAACTTAGCATATTGGTGCAAATTAATATAAAAATAAGCTTCATGTTAAACGACTAGATTAAATAAATTATTAATAAATTAATAATACAATGGACTACTGTTCCAACCATGACAAAAATGTGGAGTTTTGCGATTTCACCTTTATATTGAATTGTTTTAGTGTAGCCTCCAGTGCAGTTTGATTCCCAGAAAAATATGCAGATACGGCGTTATGGAAAAGTAATAATTGTTTATGCATCACCTTGACCTGAAAATATTACTTAATTAATTTTTAATTACTATTTCATTAATATGCAATAATATGCATTCAATAAACTGAATTTTAAGGATATTTAAAACATTTTTTTTTTTCTTACTCTATTTTCATCTAGAAATTTAAGCTTCACTGCTACTTCAGCTCTTAACTTCATAAAGTGCTGCCGATGAAGTTCGTATCCCTGTTGAGCGTTTTCTAAGCTATTTGTACCATCGGGCTTTGTCGACATTGACTCTAAGTCTGTTCTGTAAGCATCGTACTCAATTCTGGCTGCTTCGTATTGTTTGATACTTTGCAGTGTGTCCTCTATTGTTTTATGGCACAAAGTATTTATAGACGAGGTAAAAAAGTTGAGAGCACCCAAAAGAGTCTCACCGTTTTTTGTAAGATTTCGTTGTGTCTCTGAATTGTATAAGAATTCTTCCTGTAACTCTGGTGACTTTTGTGCAAGTTCCGAGAAAGCCTCACCTAATGCATGCTAAAACGATAATAAATCTAATGATTACAAATATTTTTTTTATAAAATAAAACAAAAATGATTCACACATTTGAATTATTTAAATTACAATGAAATTAAATAAGGAAAATTTCTGGCAATGATCAATAAAATTCAATCAATCCCTTTTTCCAACTGCAAAAATACGTTTTTGACAAACATCTATTGAAACAACTACTTTCCGAGCGTATACTCTGTCTTATATTGGATTACACAATACGTAAAAATTGTTTAATAACTAAGGGCTTACAGGGCAGAGCTGTACTGATGAGGGATGAATCCTGAAACACTTATCTACAGATAGCCTTATAATTAATATTTGTCGTTTCCTTTCATTAAATATTTTCGACTCAAACTGTTGCAATGCACAGTAGCATTGGTATGCAACAAACAAATATCTATTGTGTAATCCAATGCTCGGAAAGTAGTTGTTTCAATATATGTTTGTCAAAAACTAACAGTGAAAATAATTTTTGCAGTTGGAAAAGAATTTATCGAATTTTATTGATCATTGCCAGACATTTTATTTAATCTTCTTTATGTTGGTTGTGGAGACTTTAATTATTTAATTAAAAATAGTTGTCCTTCTCCTACTTATTATTTTTTTTTTTTAAGCTAGATATATTTCGAAAACTGTTTCCATCTACAGGAGTTGCTGTTTTATATCATTGCAAATATTTATTTTTTAAAATGAATCAATCCAAAAATAGATTTCAGTCATAAATTTTTAATAGAAAATCAGATTTCTTACCTGAGTTTGGACCACGTGGTAGAAATTATTTGTAAGGGCACGAGCCAGACGTAAAATATTGATATATTTCTTCTGAGTATCACGGAGAGTTTCAATCTGACCCTCAAGTTCTACAAATAATTAAAATTCATAATTTATATTCAACAATTAAGACTAAATTTTACATTCAGAAGTTGAAATAATATTTCTTGGAATAATTACTAACCCGCATCAACTGTTCTAGACGATTTTCCCAACATTTCAAACATAACTTGCTTTGTGCATTTGTAAGTAGATATAGACCAATTCTTAATATTTTCTATCCTTGAATTACTTTTATAGATGGTGGTGTCATCTGCTTGAGTGTGCGAACTTGGTGTCAAAATTGCTGGGGAACTGGTGCTAGTCGGCAGCGACCTTGAGTAGACAGAGTTTGTCTTCGTCTCCACTGTTGCTATAATGTTCCCCTTGTTATCATTTGGTGTTGCTTCCCTCAACATGTCATGGATACTCGTCCTTTCTGACGTGCTGGTCTTTAATAAAGACATTCTACACAAATAAAAATATACACGATGCAATTATTTCACTTTATTATTAATCAATTCATCTGTTATGTTACTATTTATAAAATAAAAAAATTAGAGTTTACACAAATATTTATGAAATATTGCATTTAGAGAATGTAAGATGAGGATTACCGGTTTGTATTTTGTTTTATTGAATCAAAAGTGATTATATACTATTTTTATTAATAAATTTAAAGATAACAGAAATACCATGCCACATATATAACTGATTTTTAAAACACATCAAGTTGTCTTATATTTTACTCTCAAGAGGATATTTGTTGGCCAACATTCCTACAGTAGTTAAAATATTTGATATAGTAACAAAACCCATACATCAAATGTTTCAACCTACTTGTACCACCCTGAAATATCAAGCACCCAGGCCAAGCATATGTTGTTTTTAAACGCCTGACAACAAGGCGGGCTGGTTTAAAAATTATGTACATACAGGGCTTTCATTTAGACACCTTGACCTAGCCTTTGTCCCTCCCTTCAAAAAAGGTATTTTCACTTTGTCAACTATGAGCTCTTGCATTTTTCACGACACATAAACGCCCCCCTCCCTCATTACTACATTTTAACGATACAAAACTATAGCAGAATTATATGTACAGGGTGGTGCATTTTGATGGTACCATATATGGAAAACTTTTTTATTTTAAGAGATATCGAAAAACTGTTTTTGCGGCCAATTGTTTATGATAAAAACAATGGCGAAGAAAAAAATGGTCTATCTTTAACCGTTTCCGGGTTATAACCGGAAGTTGATGTTGAGTCATTTTTTCAGAGTGCCTGTAGCTTTGTTATTATTAATAATAGAAAAATATAATAAACACTTTCTCAAAGCAACATTTTATGCTAACTTCGAATATACTAAGTGCAATAGAAATGTAATCACCAAGAACGAGTGTTTATATTTCGATAAATTTTCATACACATGTTCGTAATTATTAAGTTAATAATTGATTAAAACTTGTACTTCATGACAAAGGGCCGTCAAGGTCTCTGGTGGACGAGTTAAAAGGGTTAGTATCCTACGGATAATATCCCACAAATGTTCTTTCAGAGAAAGATCTGGAGATCTCGTGAATGTCTAACACATCGTAGAGGAAATACACATTATTAATATTTGTACACATTCTGGTGAACTGATTACTTTGAAATTGTAATCAATTATTAACTTTATAATAATGAACATGTGTATGAAAATTTTCTCGAAATATAATGATTACATTTCTATTGCACTTAATATGTGTTATCATATTTTATTTATCATATTTAGTTTCTGAGTTATAACCTCAAACCTTCTTTTTTAATTGTGACTATGACATTATTAGGAACAGATTCCAAATATATATAATTTGTTTAGGTTTTTTTGCATTTTTGCAAAGTTATAAACAATTTTATGGAACTATCATAGATTTCCATGAAAACAAGTGAAGAAAAAAGTAAACAGTCATATGATATTGTTTACTTATTGTTTAAAAATGAAATATTTCACTATTTTGTACTATATTTTTAAGTATAGCTTATTCAATTGTATTGTGTAACAAAAACGTGGTGGCATCAGAAAAAACGCTATGATCGCTTATACCCAAAACGAGGGCAACCATGCAGAATATTATTTCCAAAATGAATGAACAATGGGGATTTGAATCATTCCAATAAGGAGCATTGCGCCGATTGAAAATTCCTGCATAGCTTATCTAATGTCGTTTTCTCATTCAGGGCGAGTGCATATTTTTGTTTCAAGCAGAAAACGATGTTGACAGCGCGCACAAGCAGAACCTGCAAAAATCCGAGTGAGTGCACACTGGTGCAGTAAGTAGAAAACACTATAAGCCTCGTCAGTTAAAATAATGTTTTAATAAAACTTCGGATTCCTTATACATTTTGACCTAGATCAGATGAAAAATTGGAGTTTACGTCCAAAATCTTCAGCTTTCAAATGGTACCTCTTTCAAATTTTGTAAGGGATGAATTTATTTTTCTTTAAAACCCTAAGTGCCCTATCTCACGATATACCTAACTTTTTTCATAATTTTTGTAATGTATACTTAAAAATTTATTTAATTTAAAGCACAACATAAAACTAATTGACACATCAAACAAACGACATAAACAAAATAACATTGTTTTGTTTACAAGCCTATTGCATTTGTTTAAAAGAGTATTTACATTTATATAAAATTTATTATATCTCGAAAAATTAAACATACTAACATGGTATATCAATGAAAAGATCAAAAAACATCCTTTTTTTTGCACCACTCACACATGGGTATTGGTTTAACCATATTACCCAGTAACCTTTGTATATTTGTAATTTCCAATTTGGGGGACAATCACACCATTCATACAACGACCAGCCCAATCCTGGAATCAAACCAGGCTTATTTGCCTGACGCTTAACCTATGTGCCATCGAGGTGGACAAAAATGATACTTTAATAAATAGGATTATTTATTAAAGTATCATTCACTATGTTCTCATTTATCACTTCGTGAAACATGATTAAAATAAAATTTTAAAGTAAAACGTTAGTGAAACAGACCAAGTGTTTTTATTTAAAATTTTATTTATTAAAGACATAGCCAACTATGATTTGTATTTAAAAAACACACGTTTGTGCTGTATCTTTTAAATTAATGCAGATAACAAAAATATGTAAATTGCTTTAAGTTCTTCTTGAAAAACTGCCATGCAGTTCTCATTTTGATAAAAATAATAAATAAATGAGATATTAATAAAAATCGAAAATATTGCATTTTTGGCTATAACTTGAAATCAAAAGACGATAACTTATTTCTGGTTTCACCGTTGAGTTTGTCTTGAAAGAAGAGCTGGAGGATCCGTTTTTGTCTATCTCTGCTAATAACCGAGATTCCCTAAAGTAACTCGCAATTTAGGCCACCCTTTACATTATAATTACAAATCTCAGATTGAGAGCCCCCCTCCTATTGTGAATTCTAGTTACATATATGGGCTCAACATGTTAAATACATTTATTATTGTAGCAAAGTTTTTCTGCAAATTAAAGCACCGAAGCCCTTAAAAATTAGCAGCACACTCACATTTTTAGTAGAATATTAGATTATTAGAACATAGAGAAGGTGGAAAATAAAAGGAAAAATTAAAAAAAAACAAAAAAATAATTTATTGAATATATATTGAGTAAGAAGTAGTTTTGATAATTTTAAACAATAAACATTACTCTACATATATATTTGTGTATGAATTTAAAAATTGTTAATTAGAATATGAAAAAAAATAATGTATGTAACAATAAAAATGTTCACTAATTTATATACAATTTTTTACAACAATGTATGTAAATACCATTTACATCTATAATTAAAATACAATATTTTAATTATAATTAAGATTATTATTGATAATGGGAATAAATTATATATTTTAATATTAATAATAACTGTCTTAACGCAATATAAAATTGAATGTAAAAATGAAATTATTTAATTGAACAAGAAGGTTTATTGATTATGTATATATAACATTTTTATTTACAAACTCTCAACACTATAATTCCAAACATAATATGAAAGAAAGAATGAAATGTTATTTATAGTAATAAATAGGTTTAAATAGTTGCAGTTAAAAATTAGTTGTGCGATTAATTGATTCTAATTATTATTCAATAATTAATGTCAAATTGAATAGTAGTTTTCATTAACATGAATTAATAAAATTAGTAAAATTAATTGTAGCATAGTAGTGCTACATGTATCGATTAGTCTAATACTAAGTTGTCTTAATTAAAATAGGCTAATTACTATCTGATATTTTTTCTTTTAAAAAAAATATTATCTTTGTAAACATGTATTGAAATAATAATCTCTTTGAAGGGAAATTAATTTTCATTCAAATAAATGTATAAAGCTAACTCCGTAATTATATATAATCAATAATCCCTTCTGTACCCCTACAGCTAAACTCTGTAATTTACTTGAATTTACCCATCTGAAAATACAATATCTTAATTATAATTATACGATTGAATTTCAGTAATTATAATTTGATAAAAATTAACCGTTATGAGATGTTTGTGAAATAATAAGCGTATTATTCTCCTTTACAGCTATGAACACCCGTGCACCGCCCGAAGTCAGTTGAATTTTTTGGCACTTCTGTATCCTCTTTACTGTCTAGATTAGATTAGAGTCAACCTTGTGGATGGTGCTCAATTAAAGGTGCTGAGATCAAAAACGTGTAACTGGCCTACCGGGTCTATAAAAAAATATACATGAAGCTACTGAGTAAAATAAAATGTGTATGATGAAAATGAAAAAAATTATATATAATTTTGATGTTCTTATAAAAATTGAGAATTTGATTACTTCTTATATTATTTAATTGTTCTTAAATTATATACAATAAATTTTATTATATCTATGAAATTGAAGAAATTCCAGAGTACAACACTGAGATATAATTTAAATTAATTAAATATAAGTGAAAAAGAAACATCTATGATGGGATTTGAACCTATGTCCCCAGATTTCTAGTCGAGTGTGTTACCAAATACACCACAGAGACAAATCTCCATTCAGTGCTTCAAGTTCACTTTTATTCAATTTATAGACATTCGCGATGGACCTGAGGATGATACAAAGCGCTAACCTGTTGCTATCTGAAGTCGAAAAATAATAATAATTAATTGATTTTATTATATATAAAATGTATTGTATTTTAAAATACATTTTATACAATATTCTTCTTAAATGGCTATCGACTATTGGTTTTTCAGTCATGAATCCTTTTCTTTATGTCATGTCAGTCAGTTAGTCGTTGATGAGTGATGTAATGAATAGTAGTTTCAGAATAGTGGAATTTGGAAGAGATATTCGGTTACGTTACAGGCATAGTCGGTTTAATTTAATAGGTTACCGAATTTATGGGAGTGAGTCTTAGGGATATTGGGGTTATACTTGTTTTTTCGTAATTGAGTTTATTGCAAGGGGATTGTTTGGTTGATGGATTTTAGTTAAGGTTGCGGTTTAGTGGAAAGATATAGTAAAATGGAAATAATCGTTTGAAAATAGAGCTATTCTTTTGGATTTCATAATATGAATGTGTATTTACATTTTTTATCTACCAAGTATAAAGTATCAGTCTAAATAAAAAATAAATCGTTAATTTTCGTGTATTACGTCAATTTACTAGTTTAAGTTAGAAAAGAAAATTGTAAGATATAATGAAATTAATAGGTCATGTCTGCTAAGTTATTTGAATGCAGAATTTAGTGAAATCCTTTAAATTTTCATTGCACAAGTTTTTATTAGCAAAAATTTAATTTAAAATTTGCTATAAATTTGATCAATTTTCATTGTTTTTCATAATTATTTTTCACAGAAACTAAACATTAAAATAATTTTTAATTTATCTGATGAAATTCCTGCTTATTTTAAGATTATTTTAATGTATAATACAATATTGTTCATTGATCACAACAACAATCTAACTCAAATTAGTGATTGCCCATATTTGTATAGCTATCTCTTTCTTCTAAACCGCACCCTTAAGGTGCGAAGGGTTCAACATTCGGCTACCTCTATATTATTAAGAGTTGGGGAGCATTGGTTGTATAAAAGGATTGCACCATAGTCCAGCATGGGACGACAGATCACTTTTATATATATGCATCACCGTTTTGGTAGAAATGCCTTTATTTCCATATGTGAGTAATCTAAAATTTCATGCCCTATTTTGGACCTTGGTTTTAATTTGAAGGGAATGAGTTTAAAGGTTAGTTTGGGGTGAAATGTAATGTAAGTTGGGATTTATTAGGATTGATGGAGATCTTTCATTTGGCGAACCACAGGAATGGGGAGTCAATGAGTTCTTGTAGAGTAGAATGGGCTTTGGGGAGAGTAGGTTGGTGGACTATCAATATTATATTGTTCGCGAATTGAAAGAATTATTCAAATGGGTTTACGTATTGAGGGTCAAGATTATATATGTCAAGTACGTAGGTATTGTAGAGGAGTGGAGAGAGGGGGGAACCTTGCGGGATGCCTTGTTGAGGTGTGAAGGGTTGAGATAAGGTTGTTATATTATACCTTTTTGAACAGTTTTCTATTAATTATTATGATATAGATTAACAGATTAACCAATTGGCTATTTTAAATGTTTACTTTTTTTTTATTTTTGATGTATACTTCAAACATGAGCAACAATACGTTTTACTTAAATTTTATACTGGGAATAAACTAATGAACCACACTACCTAAAGATTGTTACTCCTTTTTTGGCCACCTTGTATTTTTTTTTTATTTGTATACAATTACAACTTCAAATTCATAAACTGGCTATTGACCAGCGGACTTTCAGATTGCTAACATTATAGTCTACATCTGGGTGATTGGATGAAATGAATTGTTGAATGACGGAAATTGGAACTTTCATGGAATGTTAGGGTCACTGATAAAAACAAAGGTGTTTAATGATGACAGAAATGTAAGAATTGGTGGCAAATTTTAGTGATAAGGATTAAGAATTTTGGAGTAGGTGGGCAGATCATACGCCGCACCTGCTTAGGCCGAACTTTAGGCCCATTGTGGTACCTTCCTATCACTCTACAAATCTAGCGATATCCAGTATCTCTTCGTGGATCATTTTTAACTGGGTCCCTTCACTAGTTTGGGGCAAATGGGACATCTTATCCTTGACAATGCTGGACATTCGTGAATGATTTTATGGATAGGAATTCAAAAATTTCTTTTATTGTTGATAGATTACATTTATCATAGAGTAGAAAGTTTGAGGGATTATATAACAGATTGTCAAGGTGTCTTATTATTGTAAACATCCCCAAGGCTATTCTCCCAGCGATTTCATAATGTTTCATAATGCAATTGTGGATAAGTATATTAATGGATTCATTCAATGCTAACTACTGTCTACTAAATATACAGGCCGGAATGTCGAAGTGATTCAGGATGACTCCAAGATGCATACGTATACCTGGACTTGGAGTGCCTGCTCGTCTCGTGCACTGCTCTAATGCAAGCAGGTTAAATTTTGACAATTATTTTTATATGTAGTCATAATGATAAATATTTAAATTTTCTATTGCAAAATTAAAGTCTTATGATCATTAATCAAAATTAGTTCATGCTTGTGAACGGGAGATGTTTCCATCAAGATAGTTCGTAGACGAATGAATTCTCTCCCGTGGACTCCGATTAGACTTCGATTTCCTCACACCGATTTTCCGATCTGTATATTTAGTAGGCACAAATTCGTTTCATTTTTGTTTGTATAAAAACTCTAATAAATTATATTGCAGCCGTATAAGGTGGTTGATAAATTTATAAAAATATAAACAAAAAAAAACTAATTCACATGTGCCATCAGCTTTGTTACACAAATTACTGCCCAATAATAATTATTGAAAACAAAATAGTTGTTTACATTAAAATAATGGTTTTAAAATTGATTTGTTTATTTTCAACTTTAGTGTATCTTAAGCTGGCATAAAAAAATAATTTAAACATCTTTGGCTTTCTTTTAAAGGCATCTTCCACGTAGACACTAGCCAAAACAAGTTATTTAAAATATCAGGTTTTAGGATTTTCAATATTTACAATTCATTATAGTTTAGTAGAAAACAATGCATTTTTTTACAATTAGATACTTCATTTAAATAGAAAATGAACACAAAAATAATCATAGCAGAGAGCTATGGAATTTAAAATATGTAAATAGCGTGCACATTTAAAATGGTGAGCTTAGTGATGAAATAAAAAGAAAATATTTTTTTGGCATGTCAGTTTGAGTGGATCGCACTGTTCAACATGTGTGTTACACATTAAATTCTTAATACATCGATTGTAATATAAAACATATTTTAATAATCATTAGAATCAATGTATATATTAAATCCATTATTTGTAATCTCTATACTGTATACGCTAGTGATGGGCAAAATCAATTAAGTGAAGAATAGATTTATTTAAAAAATATAAAAGATAATGAAAGTTTAATTTCAAAATACCTGAAATAGTTATAGAAACAGAAGACATAATAATTATATTTGAGTTAGGAGTCATATACTTAAATGGAACGATAAAATTAACAAGCGATTATTAAAAATAATCTATTATTTCATATTCGATTATTAAAAATAATCGATTATTTTATATTCGATTATTGGAATAATCGATTTTACCCATCACTAGTTTATGCCGTGGCCCCATTAATCCTTTTTGTAAGAGTACATTCATATTTCTCTGAAAACATAGTCCAGCTGATATACCTCTTAGCAAAAAGTTACCTGTCAATCTCTCCATACGTGTAGATTATATTTGGAAATGTAGATTATAATGGATAATGATACTTGTTAAAATTAAAAATATGTCAATTGAAATTAAAAGTTTATTTACATTAAATTGGAATATATTATACGGTTTTGTAAAGTTTGCATAAACGCACAAGCATGCATAGGAATTTGTTATATGTATATTAAAAAAAATAAAAATTAGATACAATATATAAAACGATAATATTACTGACTTTTTATGACACTACTGGTAACGATGGTCACCGCATTCCATAGTTCTCTGCTTTTCTCAAACGAAGGATTTTTATAATTTTATATAGAATAAATAAAATTAAAATATCTGTGCTTTAATATTCTATCATCATCTAATCGTCATTTTTAAAACCATATTAACCGATGTGTTGAATCACCTATATTAATATTATAACGATCTTGTGATACAATTTTGATAAAAGTACATAATTTTAATATATGTTCTTTAATATGATATAATAAGCTCAAAAATGAAAATGTATTTCTAATAATTAAGAGATGATAAGTGTTACTAATTTTATTTAACAAAAGAAAGTGTTTGTAATTTTTATAGTAATGATCATTTGAAAGTATTTTTAGTCAATGAAATAATGAACAAAACAGAGAAACAATTACTGTCTAATTAATTTTGTGTTGACAATAAAAATTCAATACATTAAAAATAGGTATAAATCATCATCAATATTTCATATAACACAATCGTATCATATTTTTAAAGCATCGATTGTAATATAGAACAAATTTTATTAACCCTAATGAGTAATAATGATTAAAATCAAGCAATATATATATATATGTTAAAATCATTGTAATCGGTATAGTTTTCATTTTATAAATAAATGATTAGATATTGGAATAATTGTTAAAAATACATATGGGGCTACATTAGCCCATTGAACTGAAAGTATTTAATTGATTAGATCAGAAATGCATTTATGTGGGTATGAAAGCTATGTGATTATTTGGCATCTTAATGACAAGGTGTGCATAATTTACACATAAACACAGCCTAAAATCTATTTTACTTACGTTCTACGTGAATTATGTTATCTTGAAGAAATACACCAAACTAACAACTTAACTTAAACGTAGTAAACAAACGTCTAATACAATTCAGCTTGCTTAAACATCTATACAGACATATTTGCATAGAAAAAGAACAGCAAGCAGGGCCGGATCGGTGGGTTCACTTAATTGACAAGTGGAAATTCGTATTTTAGTGCACACCTCCATCCACGAGTGGCGCCAATGTCGAATTTTAGTCAATATAGACCCTCCCACTATTGTCATTAGAATACGCCAAGGTCGATGAATGTGTGTGCTTCTTTAAGTCAACTCGGAATACGGGTCATTGTGCCCTTTTATTGCGTCATGAAAGAGTGGCGCGAAATCATTTTCAAAATAATTCTGGATTCAAATTAATAAAAAAACAAATATTTTCGAAAGATATTACAAACAAATAGTTACAATCGCTAAACCTGCTACATTTCAAACACTTTGCTAATTGTGATTGAAGTGTTCAATTATAAACTGTGATCACGGTGAACAATAATAGAAATAAAGAATCCCAAAATTGTAATTGAAGAACAAAAATGGTTTCCTTATATCAAAAAGCATTCATACTTGTTATTTTTTATTTGCAATAATAGATAATTATTAATCATCCTGAAGTTAGCACACAATTTCATATACACAAACAATAGATCACTATTGTTTATAAATATGTAATTATTTAAAATTTAATAGCAAATCACAGCTAATATTAATACAAAAAGTCTATGTAATAGCATTATTTTGTATTTTCATTGATATTTGAATATTCAAATAGGTAGGATCGCCAGTGAGGATGGCTTAGTTGATGGTGAGAGATTCAATGAGGAAGAATGATCCGCATTTCGTTGTTCATATCTCGAGGGCATAATAATTCCTCTGAACAACAAACCTGATAAATTAATGCATGAGTTGCTAGGATAAAAAACATAAAGTAGGTAAAATTATTTATCAATTTGTACAATACCGGGGGTCGAATTGATAATACTTTGTTGGCATTTACAGAAGATAAAGCTGATTATTTGGGCAACAGTTCATTTTTGTTCGGCATTTGTATTTCCATAAACTGATATTATTTTTATATTTATATCAATACATGTCATATATTAAAGGGATTTACGATTGAAAAACTGCGTTTCGAATACTTTTTTTAATAATTAAGTGTATTTTCATATTTTTAATTGTTCAACCTGGCACATTCACCATTTGATTAGGCAAATAAATATTAAATTAAAGTATGCCACAGAATTCATATAACTACAACATTGGTGTTATCATGAATTTTTAATCTTTTAAACAGTGACGGCTCGCTGGCCAACTTCATGTGAGACTCCGCAACCAAGGTATTGAACAGTAGTATGCTCTAGTAATAAACTGCTTGCAAATAAATCAACGGATAAATTCGCTAACTCCGTTAAAATATACTATTGAAGAAAAATCTAAAAAACGTATAGCGATTTCAAAGGTATAAAAATTTGTTTTTCAATTTTGTTCAACAAAAATTGTGACAGTTGTGACGTCATCATTTTTTTAAACAACCTATATTTTTCAAATTATATGAATTTTTGGAATTTATATGAAATTTATAATCACTCGAGTAAAATAGAACTTAAAAAATTATAATCACTTTAGTTGCACTCTCGGCAAATTATAGGTCATTACGGCATCTTTACCTGGCGAACGGTTGATGATGGATTATCGCCCCAAACGAAAAAAAAAAAATGCATTTTTAGGGCCAATATGCCCTGGCTACCATTGTAATTTAAATGAAGCGAGAGATAGGTTGCGCGCGTCCCTTCCCCTTCCGAAAGTTTCTATAGGAGGGTGCAGGTACTCTCAAACCGGCCGTAGTCCGTTTTATGTTTTGTACGATTCTACAGACCGATACGTGCCATTATACTGCCCAGTTGCTCATCGACGGGAAAATAAATATAATTTTTGTGAACCATTGATGAAGATCATCACTTGTGATCTAAATAAATATTTGGTATTAAAATGTGAAGAAAAGTGTTTTAAATGTGATTTTGTTGTACAGAGTGGTCCTAACTGCGTGTTACCATAGGGAATCTCGGTTATTAGCAGAGATAGAAAAAAACGGATGGCGCTTTCTCGAGCTCTGCTTTCAGGAGAAACTCAACGGCGAAAACAGAAATTAGCTTAAAACAAAAGACGGTTTTCAAGTTATACCCAAAATTTAATATCTTCCATTTTCGATTTTTATTAATATTTCGTTTATTATTTTATCAAAGTGAGAATTGCATGTTCATTAGGCACATAACATAAAACAAAACAAACAAACGACATAAACAAAATAACATCGTTTTGTTTACAAGCCTACTGCGTTTGTTTGAAAGAGTATTTAAATTGATATATATCTATATATATCTCTATAAAATGAAAACTAAACATACTAATATGATATATCAATGAAAAGACAAAAAATAACCTATTTATTAAAGACATAGCCAACTATGATTTGTATTTAAAAAAATGGGCTGTATCTTTTTAATTAGTGCAAATTTAAAGGCTGTTATTCCTTACTTCACAATGAAGTAAGGAATAACAGTCTTTAAATTTATGATTTCACGTAAACTCAAAAAACCATTCAGTAAATTAGTGCAGATGAAAAAATATGTAAATTGTTTTGAATTCTCCTTAAAAAAGTGCCTAAATATGCAATTCTTTGATAAAATAATAAACACTAAAAGTTATTAAGTGTTTTCCTTATCCAAATAATAAATACTTGAGATATTAATAAAAAATATGGAAAAATTCACTTTCTGCTAATGCCCGTAGTTGCGTATCTACAGACGAGTTAAAAGAGGTAATGTAACACCTCCCAGAATTCCATGAACCTTTGAATTTCATATGTTTTTCAATGGACGATTGCTATAATTTTAACATAAAACCAGCTTAAAAAACGGTATTTTGAATCCTCCGAATTGTAATATCCCCTATAACAATTCGGAGGATCCAAAATATCGTTTTTAAATTTTGCATATTTCGATGTAGTTTAATGCCACAACGCAGTTTTACCATAGGAGAATTCGTTGTTCAGTTTCTCGTTCGTCGAAGCCAAAAGTGTAGCGTGCTGAAAATATTTTAATACTCCAAAGTCATTTTATCATAGGCGAATTTGTTGGTAAGTTTTTCGCTCTTCAAAGCCAACAGTGCAGCGTGCTGAAAATGACTCCTGGCGAGCAGCTATTTAGCCATTGACAATGTACCACGGATCGATTTACCGACGAATTGTAATATCCCCTATAACAATTCGGAGGATCCAAAATATCGTTTTTAAATTTTGCATATTTCGATGTAGTTTAATGCCACAACGCAGTTTTACCATAGGAGAATTCGTTGTTCAGTTTCTCGTTCGTCGAAGCCAAAAGTGTAGCGTGCTGAAAATATTTTAATACTCCAAAGTCATTTTATCATAGGCGAATTCGTTGGTAAGTTTTTCGCTCTTCAAAGCCAACAGTGCAGCGTGCTGAAAATGACTCCTGGCGAGCAGCTATTTAGCCATTGACAATGTACCACGGATCTACTTACCGACGAATATTAGTTTTTGGTCAGCAGAGTGTGAGGTCTTGTCGAAGGAAGACCTTCTGAGTAGGTGGTAATATCCAAAATTCTTATTCAACGAATCAACTTGCACTTTTAGTATTTTATTCTCCACACTTTTCTACGGAAATTGAACCACTTTCTTTGCAAAATTTAAAAAAAAAATAAATTTTCCGAGCGCATCAAAGTTGAAAAAGTAGGCAAAAGTCGATGCTTATTTTCATACGGCTGTTAATTTTCCCATTTTTTCGATTAAATGTTTCATCCAAGAATCAATTTCCGTAGAATTTAATGTAGATTCATAATTAATACTTAATTTTATGTTTAAGATTATGGAAAATGCCGATTCCTTTATGACCGCACAAGCTTAGACGTCGGACATGGTCCTATTCGGTCGCCCTTTACAAGGGCCATATATCGTCCATATAAGTTAAATAATTATTTTGTTGTACTCCAATCATTTATTAA
Source organism: Philonthus spinipes (assembly GCA_963082785.1). NCBI lineage: Eukaryota > Metazoa > Arthropoda > Insecta > Coleoptera > Staphylinidae > Philonthus > Philonthus spinipes. The sequence goes on from OY720301.1 coordinate 13,358,011, forward strand.
CGAGATGCAAAAAACACGAGGTTCAAAGTGTTTTAGTTTTCTTTAAAATAACCTAAAAAAACATAAAAAACCGTCTACAAAAGGCTGCCGGAACTGTGTTGGGGGGGGGGGGGGATTGTATAAAGCGTATTTTTCATTGTTGACTTTAATAGTTTCAGTGTCATAGTGTCACATGGTTATGTTAGTTTTAAAATACGACAAAAATAGTGAAGGAGGGGAAGTGTTAAATTTTAAAAAATATGATTCAAGGGAGAGAAGACTCTGACCGTCACCCGGAGGAATAAGAGGAGAGACGCGGGAGTGGAGTTTCTTAGTTCACAAGTTTAAATTCAAAGTAAGAAAAGGAAAGTATAATTTATCAAATAAATATTAAATTCAATGAAGATTGGATTTGTATTCTGCATTGACGTGTTGGGTCGTACGAGGCAGGCAATGTTCCCGCTGGTCAATTGGCCATTGACGTGTTAGGATCATTCCGAATAACTACTGCAGGGTGTTCTTCCCGCTAGTCAATGCTATATAAAACATTGACTTATTAGGGTCGTGCCAAGAAAATGAAGGCGTGCTCCCGCTAGGTACTCCCAGAGCTGTTGGGGTCGTCCTAATTTAGTACTACATGGTATTGTTCCCGCTAGTTAATACTACATATGACATTGATATTTTAGGGTCGTGCCGTGAAAGAAAACGAAGGTATTGTTCCCGCTGATCAATAGCCCATTGCGTCTGGATCGTCCTGCGTTAGTATTGCAAGGTATTGTTCCCGCTAGTTAATGCCACACACAATATTGACGTGTTAGGGCCGTGCCTCGTACGAACATTGACATGTTGAGGTCGTCTTGATTTATTACTACAAGGTATTGTTCCCACTAGTTAATGTTGAGCACGACATTGACGTGTTAGGGTCATACCTTGCAAGAAAACGAAGGTATTGTTCCCGCTGATCAATAGCCCATTGCGTCTGGGTCATCCTGCGTTAGTATTGCAAGGTATTGTTCTCGCTAGTTAATGCCACACACAACATTGACGTGTTAGGGCCGTGCCTCGTAGGAACATTGACGTGTTGAGGTCGTCTTGATTTACTACTACAAGGTATTGTTCCCACTAGTTAATGTTGAGCACGACATTGGCGTGTTAGGGTCGTACCATGCAAGAAAACGAAGGTATTGTTCCCGCTGATCAATAGCCCATTGAGTCTGGGTCGTCCTGCGTTAGTATTGCAAGGTATTGTTCCCGCTAGTTAATGCCACACACAACATTGACGTGTTAGGGCCGTGCCTCGTAGGAACATTGACGTGTTGAGGTCGTCTTGATTTATTACTACAAGGTATTGTTCCCACTAGTTAATGTTGAGCACGACATTGACGTGTTAGGGTCGTACCATGCAAGAAAACGAAGGTATTGTTCCCGCTGATCAATAGCCCATTGCGTCTGGGTCGTCCTGCGTTAGTATTGCAAGGTATTGTTCCCGCTAGTTAATACCACACTCAACATTGACGTGTTAGGGTCGTACTATGCAAGAAAACGAAGGTATTGTTCCCGCTAGTTAATAGGCCATTGACGTGTTAGGGTCATTCCAAACTAGTACTGCAGGGTAGTGTTCCCAATGTTTGATTCATTACACACACCGCATTTATTGACGTATTAGGGTCGTCCTAAGTCAGTACTGCAAGGTATTGTTCCCGCTAGCCAATGTCACCTACATAAGAAAGAAATTGTTATTAGAATTAAGGGAGGGAGATTTAGACCGTTGAGGTGTGGATCGCCAATGAGATGCGAACATTTCTGAGTTGAAGGTGGGAGGTTCAATGAGGAAGAATGATCCGCATTTCGTTGTCCATATCTCAACGGCATAATAGTTGCTCTGAACAACAACGGACCTGAGGAATTAATTCATGGGTTGCTAGGATAAATATAACGTGGGTAATTTTTTTATCAATTTATACAATACCGGGGGTCGAACTGATACATACTTCTCTGGCATTTCTATAAAAGCTGATCATTTGGGAAACAAACATTAACTGTTTCCCAAATGTGATTAAAAAATTTTAAAAAATGTCTAACGTTAGGTCACGTATAGTACTGCAAATCGTCTGTAATGCCATAGAAAATCAGCCCTTTCGCGCCATAAGTACTCAGAGTACAATAGTTTCGCAAAAGCCAAGAAGACAACAAACTTTACACGCAGTTTAAGTACTGAACGTGTAAAAACTTAAATAAACCTGAAAAGGAAAGATTAATTACTTTCATTTTTTAATGAACACTTTCTGCCTTCGGATACATTGTTGTTCGTCCAACCTAAATAGTTTTTTTTTTTCTTCTTAAACAACCTTTATTTTTTCAAAAGCAATAAATCTGTTCTAATTGGGTGCAAGCTGTTTATTTTGAAGTTTTTACGTAATTCGCGCTCTGAATTATATAAACTGCGTTTAAGGTTTGCCGAGATCCTAAATCAAGAAGCATCACTAAAAAGCTAGCCGTTACTCTTGCGACGCAACCTAAGGAACGATGTTGTGGTGGGTCCTGGTTTGTCACTACCCTAAAAATCATTATCCAATGAATGGGACCTATACTTAGGCAGATTACACTAATGCAAATTCCGCCGAGTTGGTCTTAAACAGTAATGCGAAATTGTTACCGCAAGTCTACTTTTTTTAAAGTAAATTGTGCTTACATTGATTAACTATGAATCATGGGTATGTCGAATAATCAGCACACATAAGAAGAAAGGGATTCGTCGTTGAACACCCAGGGGTGTTTACGACAGAGTCCTTTCGAAATTTACCTTTATACTTAAGTCAACCCCAAAAAGCACTATTTACTTTACCAAAAAAAGGCTTGCGACAATAAGCGCTGGATTTTAAGACCAACAAATGCATTGGTGTGGTCTGGATCAATTTTATAATGCCGAATAATCAGCACTAAAACAGGAAAGGATTCGTCATTGAACACCTGTAAGCCTGCTCACTGGCGCCCCCGCGCCTCTGTATTAGTTAAAGCTAATAGCATAAATTTTACTTAATCAATTAAGTAGTCAAGTTTCAAGTTTTTCATTTTCACTTTCAAAAGTTTTTTAGAAATTAGGTAGTGCTAAGTAGTGCAATATTGATAAAGTAGATGTCATCACAATTAATAAACTAAGGACCGATTGAATGAAGAACAAATCGTATGCGGAAAGTCTGTAAGGCCTCTTCCCGGGCATTTTTAGGATCAATCGCGTAAATCCTATAATTCGCCTTTCCTGTTTTCATTGCGATTGTGAATCGGCCTTAAATGGCCAAATCATGTACGGCCACATAAAATGCACTTATCTACCAAAACAATAGAATGTCATTTCTGTGTAACATTGTAATAAAGTATTCATAGAAGGTATACTACACTTATGAAACCATTAATACGCTTTTATTATTAATACGTATTAAATTATTTGAATGAAGAACAAATCGTATACAGAAAGTCCGTAAGGCCTCTTCCCGGATTTATAGGATCAATCGCGTAAATCCTATAATTCGCCTTTCCCGTTTTCATTGAGATTGTGAATCGGCCCTAAATAGCCAAATCATGTACGGCCACATAAAATCTACCAAAACAATAGAATATCATTTCTATGTAACATTGTAATAAAGTATTCATAGAAGGTATACTACACTTATGAAACCATTAATACGCTTTTTTTTATTAATATGTATTAAATTATTGTTTAAGTGGGTACGTACTATTTTTATAATTGTACTAAAGCAGCAAAATTGTTTAAATTCCAAATGTATTGTTTAAGACGAAATTAATATTTGAGCGGCGCCATCTCTTGTCAAGGGGGCGAACATTGATTTTGGAGAACTGTAAGGTGCATTAATGTGCGAATTTACGTTTAATTAAGTGAAATAATTTAAAAAAATCACTTCCGGGATAAATATAAAATATAAACCCATTTCCGATGTGAAAAATTACATATTTAAAGAAATTTTTTGGGATGTTTTCAATTGTTTCCTAGAGGGGTACCCACTATTGGTGGTTTTCCCTCCAAATCGGAAGCTACCCCCACTCATTTCCTGCAAAAATCGTCCTTTTCATCCCGACAAGTCGAAGAGAGCAGACGTGTTCGCAGTCACGATGGAAGATAAGTAAGTAAATTTATTGTTACAACGGGTAATTTAAAGCATTCAAGTAAAAATACAATTAGTATTTACGGCGAAGTATGTTTTAAATTATAATCGGGTTGTATTTATATGTAATTTTGATGGCATTACACTTGGAGCCAGGGGGGCGGCAGCCATCATGGCGGGGTCGGGTCCCCTTTCGCGATTTTCAATGATCGAATAATTAACTACTACTTGCGAAATTGAAAAGAAAACCGCGATTCGGGAATTGGAAATTAAATTTTCCGATCGCAATTATAATTTAATTAAAAATCGGGTAATTTTGATTTGTAAAAATCATGGCGTCGTTATTGAAACAAAGGAACGGCGGCCATCATGGTATCATTCGGGCCCCCTTCGATGATTTTCAATAATGAAATAATTAAGTATTGCTCTGAAATTAAAATGAAAATGCAATTCGGTAATCGGAAATTCGATTTTCGAATGATATACCTTTTAAATTTAAAATCTGGTTATTTTAAAATGTAATATTCATAGCATCATTGTTGAAACAAAAGAATGGCGGCCATCATGGGGCCCTCTCTCTCTGATTATCAATTATTCGTTATTGAATTTAATTAAAATAATAATTAAAATAACAATTGCAATTCGATATTCGGATCGGAATTATAATTTCCGTGTCTTTTAAATTAAAATAAACCGAATTTTAATTTAAAAGACACTGAAATTTTAATATGTAATTAAGAGCATTGCATCACTCTTTATGAAAGAAGAAAATGTTTCAAAAATGAAATAATCAATTCTCTTTCCTAGCAATAAATATTTTTTAAATTTTGAAATCAAACTTTTTGCTTCCGGAGAGTTCCGTAGAAACATTATTACAAGTTATATGCCGAGACATATCATCGGAAATTGTTATGCGTGGCTCCGAAGGCATACAATTTAAAACAATTCACAACAGCTTCGGAGAAATTATAAAATGGGACTTTGAATATTTTTTCCCAAATTCACCATGATTATTTAATTTTTGTAATACAAAAAGTCTCTTCGTTTGTTCTGAATTAATTAAAAATCTGGTTATTTTAATATGTAAAAATCATATAAATGATTGTCAGTTGTATGAAGATTTAAATGATTAATATAAGAAAAACACTTGTAAAAACTTTTCTTCACAAATATTTATTAATACTAAATACGTATTTCGACTACGATGTAGTCATCTTCAATAGTTTACAATTGTAAAATATTAAAGAACTATCGAAGTTCACAATTGTAAACTATTAAAGATGACTACATCATAGTCGAAATACGTATTTAGTAATGATAAAAAATATTTGTGAAGAAAAGTTTTTACAAGTGTTTTTCTTATATTAATGTAAAAATAATGGCGTCACTGTTGAAACAAAGAACGGCAGCCATCATGGTATCATTGGGTCCCGATTTGGTAATCGGAAATTCAATTTTCGGGTAATATACTTTTTAAATATAAAATCGGGTTATTTTTAAATGTAATATTCAAAGCGTCATTGTCCTCTCTCTGATTTTCAATTATAAAAAATAGTTATTGCTGGGGAATTAAAATGACAATTGTGATTCGATTTTCGGATCGGAATTATAATTTCAGTGTCTTTTAAATTAAATTAACCAAATTTTTAATTTAAAAGACACTGAAATTTTAATATATAATTTAATAATAATATTGCACCACTCTTTATGAAACGAGGGAGTGTTTCAAAAATGAATTAATAAATTTCTCTTTCGTAGCAATAAATAATATTTTTAAAATTTTGAAATCCCACCTTTAGCTTACGGAAAGTTCCGTAGAAACATTATTAAAAGTTATACGACGAGGTATATCATCGAAAATTGTTATGCGTGGCTCCGAAGGCATACAATTTAAAACGTTTCACAAGAGCTTCTGAGAAATTATAAACTGAGACTCTCAAGACAATTAACCATGATTTTTCAATACTTGTACACATTTATTCTGAATTAATTTAAAATCAGGTTATTTTAATATGTACAAATTGTTGCGTCTCTGTTGAAACAAAAGAACGGCAGCCAAAATGGTATCATTGGGCCCCCTTTCCTGATTTTCAATAATGAATTAATTATTTCTCGGAAATTAAAATGAAAATTGCAATTCGGTAATCGGAAATTCGATTTTCGGTTAATATACTTTTTAAATTTAAAATCGGGTTATTTTAATATGTACAAATTGTTGCGACTCTGTTCAAACAAAGGAACGGCAGCCAACATGGTATCATTGGGCCCCCTTTCCTGATTTTCAATAATGAAATAATTAAGTATTTCTCGGAAATTAAAATGAATATTTCAATTCGGTAATCGGAAATTCGATTTTCGGTTGATATACTTTTTAAATTCAAAATCTGTTTATTATAATATGTACAAATTGTTGCGTCTCTGTTGAAACAAAGGAACGGCAGCCAGCATGGTATGAGGTATGTACAAATTTAATAATAATGAAATAATTATGTATTTCTCGGAAATTAAAATGAAAATTGCAATTCGGTAATCGGAAATTCTATTTTCGGTTGATATACTTTTTAAATTCAAAATCGGGTTATTTTAATATGTACAAATTGTTGCGTCTCTGTTGAAACAAAGGAACGGTAGCCAACATGGTATTATTGGGCCCCCTTTCCTGATTTTCAATAATGAAATAATTAAGTATTTCTCGGAAATTAAAATGAAAATTTCAATTCGGTAATCGGAAATTTGATTTTCGGTTAATATACTCTTTAAATTTAAAATCGGGTTATTTTAAAATGTAATATTTATAGCTTCATTATAGAAACGAAGGAATTGCGCCCATCATGGGGCCCTCTCTCTGGTTTTCAATTATAAAAAAAAAACGTTATTGCTTGGGAATTAAAATGACAAATGTGATTCGATTTTCGGATTGAAATTTTAATCATCGCATCACTCTTTATAAAACAAGAGAGTGTTTTAAAAATGAAATAATCAATTTCTCTTTCCTAGCAATAAATATTTTTTAAATTCTTAAATCCCATTTCTTGCTTATTGAAAGTTCCGTAGAAACATAATTAAAAGTTTTATGCCGAGGTGTATCATTGAAAATTGTTACGCGTGCCTCCGAAGGCATACAATTTAAAACATTTCACAAGAGCTTCTGAGAAATTACGAACTGGGATTCTGGAGATTATTTCCCAAATTCACCATGATTGTTTAATACTTGTAATACAAAATTAAGTTCCTGTTATCGTAATTGATGGAGCGAACAAACGTAAAATATCTGTACGTAGCTCATTGTCAGCTTTATTTTGTATTGTGAGAATCTATTGCTATTTCTATTTTGAAATTAGTTTTGTTTTTGTTAATAATGAAAATCAAATTCTGTAACTACCGAAGATCCACTTTGTAATTTTGTAGACGGTGACCTAGAAATAAAAAGAAAATTTAAAAACATTGAATTAATTACTTGATATTTCTTACATTATTTTATAACAAAGCGACATTGTTGGTCAGAGAAGTGCCTAATAAAATTCAGGGAATTTAAGGAGTACTATTGGGAAGCCAATTGATTTATAAGCACGCGAGTGTAGGGCATACAATAATGATGGGCAAAATAGATTATTTAAAGAATCGATTTATTTGAAAAATACAAAAAAATTAAAGTTGAATTCCAAATTACCTCAAATAGTTAAAGAAACAGTATTCATAATAATTCTGGTCGAGTTTTTAATCATATATTTCACTGAAACGATAAAATTAGCATTTGGTTATAAAAAATATTGAATATTTTTATTTTTTGATCTTTTCTCTTTCTACCGTTAGGTGTAACGATTATTTCATATCTTCATAATTATTAAAATTATCAATTTTGCCCATCACATTTTACGGCAACTATTCCACACTTTGATAATAGTAAGATTTACTCAATTATCGTCAAAATGAATTTGTTGTATAATAAAGATCGAGTAAGTTTTGATATCAAGAATTCAAGGCTTGTGATGACTTCGTACGAATGAAAATAATCAATTTTTTCTATTAAAACTATTCATTTGATCTTTACGATTCCAATTAATATTCAAAATCATGACTGTTCAAATTCTGAATTTCTTCCAAATGTTTCGTCTAATAAACCTCTTCCCAGGAACTACCGAAGATGCTAACCACAGCGAAACATCTCAAAGAAATTCTGTGAAAGTCTAAAAAAAGTCACATAATTTCATATCATGTCAATTAAAATGTATTTGAATTTTGACGATTCGGTGATCAACATGATTGTTAACGTTTGCGTTCTTATCGAAGGTTTCTTTAAGGGTGATTGCACCCTCAACCGAGAGACTGATTGGTGCCACAATAATGTGCCATTTATAAGACGTTTAAGATTTAAGAAAATGATGCCGTTCATACGAGAATTCACTGTTTCAAGGCGAGTATAAGCGTGAAAATGCGGGATATTATTACGTGTGATCATCTGTTGTTCTTGCATTTGAATTTTTGCCATTCATACGAGAATTAAAAGTTTCAAGTGAGTATAAGCGCAACGATGCGGGATCTTGTTACACGCGATCATCTGTTCGCACATTAGAATTAACTACCATCCGTTTATGTTTGTGGGAAAATAGAAAATAGTGGACTCAAACGCCAAACATTAAAATCCTTAAAAATCATCATAAAACGTGTTTGTAAGAACATGCCTCGGATCTATTGATCTTAAACGCTAAACTTTAAACATTAAACGTCTTATAAAGCAACCATATATTTGAATCATGATTAGATAAATAATTGATTATTTATATAGTTTGAATGGAAAAAATTGATTTTGTGCATTTGCTCGAACGTGTATATAGTAAATTTAATTTGAATACAAATTCAGAAGTTTACTTATTCTAGGAATGAAACTTCTTTATTATTGAGAGGGGGAAATACTTATCATTTATCTCCATGTAACAGATGTCATCGGTACTTCTTAATTTCCTTGAAACTTATCCTGTTAGCAGCAGTTTCTCATTGCCTATGAAGTTTACAGCCATGTTCGGTTTTTGTCCTATAACAAAATCATTTTCATTAAATTAACTCTTATAGTTATTAGATTACGGAACACAGTTAGGATTTAATTAACGTAATGGCATATAATATAACGGAAGGAATACATAATCGTGTGCGGTATTTCCACAATCGGTGAAAACCAATGTTTTGCTCTTATTGAAAACCAGACTCGAAATTTTTGTTAAATACAAATCACTTGTTCTTCAGAAAGGGTGTAAACTTATTAATATGGTACTGTAACATAAATATTTATGGTTGAGTCCAAATTTCTTTAATGGTGTTAGGAATCGTTTTTAACTTTCAGAATGAAATGAATTTCAACAGAGTGTTTTTCATTTTATATTAGAGATCTGTTCTCTACAATGTCTGTACAATCTAGAAACTAAACTACATATTTACAATAAGAAAAAATCTCTCACCCGGGGTGCGACGGACGCAATTTATTATCCCTTCAAATTAGGGGCGCAGCCAGTCAACGGCATGGGGGGCGTTCGCACTTCTTGTAGGTCGGTGAAAGCGACCTTGTGAGGCTTAACAAATTGCGGATGGCATCTATTCTTTTGAATAGCACTTTTTAGAAATAAAATTACATATTTCTTTAAATACGGGAAGTTTATCTTTATTTGTTTTCCGTTCAGAGAGAGTAGCCGAATGGCCACTAGACTGCTCGTGTTTAAGTTTGAATGTTCTTCTGCCCAATTCAGATAGTTAACACTTATTTTTGTTTGTACTCTTATGTCGGCAGTGCACTATCACTGAGACAATTTCCTATCGAAAACGCTACGTTTGACAGCACACTATTCTTCAAGGTTATGTTATATAGCTGTTTCATATTCCGTATCACGCTAAACCGTTATCTCAGTGAACGCTCAGCGCCATGACAGCCGCTAAAATCTTTGAAAATAGCAGGCACCGAAATAGGTCAAGTTATCATAGCGTTTAGCCGCTTTTTGAGGTTATTTTCAATTCAAATTGTTTTTTAATGGTAATGTTTTTTTTACTAATGATGTGAATAGCGAAATATACATATAACTGGACTCCAAAAACCACACTCTACCCCTTCTGCTGGTAAGAAAAATATTTATCATCCGTTATCTATCAACATCTCTTCATCTTCTCTCCGAGTTCATGTGTAACATTATATTGAGACTCGGCTGCGTGTATTTCTTGATCTCCTACGGTTTCCCGTTGTACTTCAAGAAAAACAAAACGTCCCTTAGAATCTTCTCACTGGGGTTGTTTTTCACGATGACCTCCAGCGTGCTCGAATCATGCTTTTTGTCCTATTGGAAGTAAGTTTTGGTAACGCCTTTTGTAAGGCCTTCCACACCAGTACATTCTCTTTGAGGCTGCTTTCTTTGATTACTTTAAGCAGTGCTGGAATTGCGTTTTGCGAGTGTAAATTTCATAGGGTTCTGAGGAAAAGGAATCATGCGTCTCCTTTAAGGGCATCCAGATAATTAATGATAGTGTTACAATCTGTGGTGAAGTTGAGAAGGTGCGTCATTCAAGCGATTGATAAAATAAGGTTTAAGTTACACAGAGTGAATCAATGGTCACGTTCAGGGAAATTTTAGAGATGTAGCGCTACAGCGCAAAGCGCTTGATGTTCCCTGAACACGCTTTCGATGTTAAGGACATTCACGAAAATATGGCCATTTTGTTTACAGCTGCATGGTTTGAAATACGATCAAGCGGTAAAGCATATGTTTTTTCCGCTTGATCGTTTTAAAACTTAAAACAATGAATAACGAAGTTTCTATTATTAAAGATAAAATAAGAGTTTCTTTCACTTTTCCGTAAATGTTTTGCATTTTTCTGTATTTATTCAATAAATCGATGATGATTTCGGGGTTAGGTTGATTTACAGCGCCCAGAGGTAGCGTTTGCTCAAGTCATCGTTCCTTTAGATGCATCCAAATAATTAATGATAGTGCTTCCTACGTCTTTGAAGACTTTTTTGTTACCATCCGTGGTGGAGTCAAGACAATATGCTATCAAACCGATTGATAAAGTAAGGGTTTCTCTCACTTTTTCCAGAATGCACTTTTCTAATTTATTCAATAAATTGATGTTTTCGAGGTTCATTTAACAGATCGACAGCGCCCAGAGGTAGAGCCCTAAACAGACCTTCATATTTGTTTTAACTCACGTGACTGCCCACGGTTAACACATCTTTCTGTTTGGGGGCAGAGGAACTGGTTTCGCCCCTCAATGTAAGCTCCGCTTACCTCCCGATTTTCACTGTTTTCAAACTTGAGATTGTTTGTGTTGTTAGTGGTTTATTAAGATTTAAGTATTATAATTGTCAACGTGTTCTTTGCAATTGAAAAATGTTTGGTAAATTCATTATTTATAATATCATAATTTTAAAATACTTGACCTGTGCGACGACCTCTTCGGGGGTGCACCTTTGCTGAGCTGACTTGTGGACGCGAGGAATATGTCGCTATTCACATACACCACTTCAGAAAAGCTCTTTACTGCTGCAGTTCCCTGATTAATAATACTGTATGCGATTTATACAATTGATGGAATATAAAGGCCAATTCACAATCACATGGGAACGGATTGGAAAAGCCCCTTTCCCGGGCGATTGGGAATGGATACACAAATTCTATGATTCATTTATCACATTTCCGTTCTGATCTCGTTCTTGGGCGGGTGAATCGGCCCGTAGATGACAAATAATAACAGATAGCTTCATTGATGCTCCGATCATTAAAGCACAAAGATTCTATTACCGTTTTAATAGTGTATCCAGTGAAGAAACGAATGAAACGGCATTCCACTTAACAAAATTAAAACCTCATACGTGCTCTTCTGTTTCACTCCTTAAGCCTCGCGCCATGTTTTGTCCACATGGTGGATATTTTATTTCCGACTTGTCCGCGAGGAAGTAATACACTGATCAATTTTTGCTCGTTGTCTTATAAAGTTAGGGAACGGAGTATATTTAGTATTATTTTAAAATAATACTCCGTATCACTATATATGTAACGGAAGTGGATTAGCCAATTACAGTTTGAATAAAGAGTAGTAAAAACATAGTAAAACGTTTCCATTATTCAAAGCATATTTCTAAATTAACTTATTTACTATGTGTAAATAAAATCGAAGCCTCTATTGTTATTGCAATTTATTCACTCTATCTCTAATCAAACATGCTGTTAAATTGTATTAATTTTCCTATGATTTCTTACTAGACAGTACTAATTTAAATTTAACTTATAAGTTGGACTTACATATATAAAAAAAAAACTTGCCTACATTTTGCTAACCTCTGTTTTGGTCATGCTGCTGATGATGCTATAAAATGCGCATTGCGCATGTTTAATGATGCGCGCAGTAATGCGCTTGCGTTCATTTTTGTTTTTAGTTTATAATAATTTTAACAATTGAAAATGATTTTTAACAATTTAATCTAATATAAAAATTTAAATATCAATAATAAAGAATATATTATGGAAAATATAACATTTTTTTCAATAATTTACTTTTTTATTAATGAATTCATATAAATCGTTGAATAAAGTTGTGGCTTATTGTTTGTATTAATTCTTTAATTAATCTTTTTTTTAAAAGTTAACACTTTTTATATATAAAATGTAATATAATAATTAATTTTGGCCATAGGAAAGAAAGAGTAATTTTGACATTATTTGCAGTTGGTTACACTGATTTAGAAAGAAGTGAGCATGTTTTCATAAATTTTGAGGTTTTATCTTTATGAATAACTTTTAAAAGGAATAAAATATTAGTTTCAATTAATGAACTAAAAAGTGTATTAATAATCAAATTATTCTTGTGGGTGTTTAATACAAATCAAGGTATTTACACAACTAGAAGATTCCCATAAATTATTTCTAGGTTATAATTTAAGCATTTACCTTACAGAAATTACATTATGGAAGGATTAGACTTCTACGCTCATGGCCCGAGGAAGCGTTTTGAAGATACCACTGGTCAAATATTGGCCAGCATCCAGCACCTCATCGGTACAGCCCGTATTGTGAAACATGACAACGATCTTAACCTGAAGTTAGAAGTAAACGACGATCATTATAACACGAATTTTCAACTGGAGGGTGAAAAATACTATGACTATATGTACTTCGATATGGAAGAAATTCACTTCTTTTCCACAAATAAAGAATATATATTATTCAAAGGAATTGCCGTGATTGCCAAGAGGCAATGGCCGCAGGAGTTATTGGCAATGAAAGTCGGCGCGGACTTGTCCAGGGTCGCATTTATCCAAGCTGATACCACAATCATTTCTTGCAGTATGGACAGGTCTAACGGAAAATTGCTAAATTTATTTTCGTGTCAACTAGATTCAGTGGTACGTTATAATAATACTATAATATATATAATTTTATAATATAATAATAATTGTATAATGAATTTATTACTATAATTTCGTTTTATTCTTACAGCCTGACAACATTCCGGTCACGTGGGGATCACGCTCTAAAAATATCAAACAGACCATTAAGCTGAGATGTAAGTACAAATTTTTAAAATATCTATCTGCTTTTGATTTTGAGTATATGTGAATTGATTTCATTTAAGTAATTTAAAATACAGTTTATTGTTTAATTCACTTGTTAAGACTTATCAAATATTGACTATTAAATAACATTATAAGTCTAGGATTTTAAAACTATTTTTCGATTTCTTAAATTGTTTTTGGTTTCGTTATGCAGTGGTTCAGGCCCCACTTTATACGAATTTAAAATTTGTAAAATATATGTTGTATTTTTTTTAATCGTAGTAACCCTTTAATTAATTGGCCAAGTTCGATATTTGTGTTATCACTTACCGTTGTTTCTTTTTTTAAATTAGATATATATTAAAAAAAATATTATTTTCATTATTAAGTCACTCAGAAGGAATATTCATGCGTAAAAATATAAAACAAACATATGAGGCAAACAATGCGGAATTTATTTCATATCGTTAATAGATTAAATATATTCAAAGAATTTTAAACTTTTTAAATTAAACACTCTCTTAGTTTTGCTTCAATATACTTTTTATTTATTCAACTAGTTTCGATTTTCTGCCATTCCTAAGGAAACTAGTAGGATAAATAAAAATTATAGTGAAACAAAACCAAACGTTTCATTTGAAAAGTTAAAAATTAGTCAAAATCTTTCATTAAGTGATCAATGAGACCCAAATTGAAATCATATTCAAACAATTTTTACACATTGTGTACAACAACAAAAAATCTTATCGTGAATGGGAAAAACCCATCAGAGAGACAAATAAACAAAAAAGAAAGAGCGTAGAGATGTAAATGTACATCAGTGTCATTCTCTCGTGTCCATGGACATGTCATGGCAGAGCAGATGCTCGTCAGCATCGCGCTCTTGTGTCGGAGCATTTGTATAGGTGCTATGACACACTCGGAAATAACACGAGCACGACTGATTCTGCTCGTTCTCCTGAAACTGCTTAACTTTTTTCTCACGCACTATATTTGGAAACTAATAGCGTCTTCCTCACTTGATTCTGAACGAATTAACATATACTATGTTATACCAAACATTTTAATCAGATTACTAGAATGTTTTAAGAGAAAAATGTTGACGAAACTTATTTTATGTTAAATATACCACCATAATAATTTGGCAAGAAAGTGATCCTTTGATTAAAAGAAGTGATTGTTAAGATAATATAAAAAATTAAATATATTTTTATATAAACAACAGTCATAAAATAATGAAATAAATATAAAAAAATGTATATATATAATTTTTTGATTGATTGTTTAAAATATTAGAAAAAATTGACTCTTTTCTCTCCGTATAACATTTTTACAATTGCCCAGTTATGTCGCCAAAAAATAAACTTAAAATTATTAAATTCTTATTATTTTGAAAAAAAAAACAATATGTTAATTATATTGAAATCATATATTATTTGTTAATGTTGTTTAACAATTGTTGATTATTAATAAAAAGTCACTGTCACCTTCGATTCATAATTAATTATTGGTATTTGAAGGAAATAAGCAAGCAATATATTTTTCCCAATTGCGTTTAAAAATTGCACTACACCTAGCTGTTAAAAAAGTAACAATGCGTTTTTTAGTTGTGAAACGAGCGAGGAGCACACTACTAATTTTCAAATATTGTGCGCAACAGAGAAAAACGTATTCGGCTGTTTTAGGAGAACGGTCGTACTCGTATCGTTTTCAAGCGTGTCATAGCACTCTGAGACGAGAGCACAACGCTGACGAGCATCTGCTCTGCCATGACATGTCCATGGAAACGAGAAAAAAACACTAACGGACATTTACATCTCTAAGAGAGCGTAAATAATGTTATTGCTTTACCTTCATTCAAGATGTGAACTTGTGATCAAACTTACCTCATTTTATATAACACTGTCATTTTCTCACTAATCAATGTTATATTTTAGACATTTCAATTAAATTGCTGCGACGCTAATTTACGTATAATTAACCCTAATTACTCGGTTAGATTCCGTAATTTTTAAAAATTTTAAGGAATTCGATATCTCCGATCAGCTCTCACACTCTTTGAAGACGCACCCTGTTTTATTCTCAATTTGCATATTTTATTTAAGGTTTTTTTTTTCGGTAATTAAAGCTAAAAAGAAGGCATTTATAAAATCTTTTGGAGTTGGTACAATCGAGTATTCTATGTTTAATTAAACATTCTTTTTACTAAATTTTACGAACTTTTATTACAACATTTCAACTGGGCTCTAAAGCGTACCTCTTTCTCCACGAGTCCGGGACGGACGGCGTGCAGCCTGCTGTCCGAACGGTTTCATTAAAATGAAAAACAAGATTATTGTCCTTTTGGGAGCTTGACGTGTGTGGCGCTGTACCGCTTTATCAAGCAGTAAAGCATATATTTTTTCCGCTTGATCGCTTTTCAGGCCGTGCAGCTGTAAACAAAACCGCCTTATTTTCGTGAGCGTCCTTAACATCGAAAGCGTGTTCAGGGAACATCAAGCGCTTTGCGCTGTGGCGCTACATTTCTAAAAATTCCCTGAACACGACCAATCATGCCATTAAGTATTTCCAAACATCCCTACTTTGCCGATATAACCGGTTATACCAACTTCTAAAGTAATCGGTATCCCTTCGCTCAAGAAGCGTCAAATTCGGCCCGTGTATTTTTTCATTCAAGATGCGATTTCACTCAAAACAAATTGGAAAAATCGTTTCAGGGTCATATTTTATAGACATCAGGGATTACGAAAAGCAAAAGAAATTGTTGAGTTTTTCAGTTGGAATTACCGAAAAAAAAAAAACCTTAATGAATTCATTATTTCCGATAAGCTCTTGAGTTCTTTGAAGATAAACCCTGTTTTATTTTAATTCCTGATTCTTATATTTTATTTGAGAAGTTTGAAATCTCCGACAAGCTCTAGCGCTCTTTGAAGACAAACTCTATTTTATTTTAATTCCCGATTCGCGTATTTTATTTAAGGAGTTCGCTATATTCCGATAAGCTGTCCCGCTCTTTGAAGATAAGCCCTGTTTTATTTTTTAATTTCAGTTGGATCTCTAAAATAAATGCAGATAAATATGCGAGGCTAGACGCACTTATCTCAACTTTCAAATTTTTTTGTACGCAGACTAAACAAAAACATTCCATCTTTTGATTTTAATTGAATTTTAATGATGTCAAGAAATAAATCTAAAAAATATTTTAGTTTTTTTAATAATTTTTTTTTTAGTCAAATTTCATTTCACCATGAATATTAATATTTCATGAAACAATCTATTAATTTAAAATTATGGTAACGCATGGATATACTTTCGGGTGTTTTTGGTTTGCAGTCACAACTGGCAACGTTTTGGACTCAAATGCGCGAGTCGAAAACATTTTTTCAATACATTAATAAGTAATAATTGTTTGGAATTCTTTAATTTTAATTCTCATCACTGTGGTAACACAACGGGCCTTAAATGGCTCAAGTGATCCAATGCGTGGCATACAACCAAAATAAAAACTGTACAGTAGATAAAAATTTGTCATTAATATTTTAACTAAGTATAAACAGATGATACATTTATGGCATTTTTTTTATATTACGTGCTTTTACTTTTAATACACTTCAGGCCTGTCATATCTCGGACCACTGTCTTATACAAATAAAAATTTTGTATCTAAATTATGTTGTGTGTGTAGCATCCCATTAATTACTTTATTTAAATTCGTCGGTTGCGTCAATATGTATTATCATTACTTATCGTGTCTTGTATTCATTTATTTATTTATTTTTATATATATATTGAGTGGACCAAAAATAATACACAGGAGTTGGGTTTAACGTATATTGAGTTTATTATTTTACTTTATGGCATGTTATTCATTGATAAATACTACCTTTCATTTTATTATTCAGATACTTATTATCAAATTCATAAATAATATTTACAAGCCATATACATTTCCGTTAAAGTAAAAAAAGAAAATGTGTGGTATTTGATTTTATTCGTTGTTCAATTTATCTATTTTTCTTTTTATTATGAATTCATCTCATCACGAAAGTCTCGGCAACCTTAATAATCAGCTATTAATGCGTACAAGCATTACATCTGGTCATCCCTACGTCCGTACAATCGTACTGAGAAGATCCCGAAATACCCCACTAACGTCCGCAGATACTTTGATCAATTTCTTTTCTTTTTATTTAACCTAAAGTAAACTCGTTACGAAAGCCCCACTGCAGTGATACTCTGGTATGGCTACGTATCTGCATAATTGCTAGGTAGCCACCACACCTCAATATTATATGTACATTCAAGCCTTTGCATTGAATAAACCCCCGAACTATTCTGATAGGTGCAAGTAACATCAATTATGGCTACGTACCCGCATAATTGCTCGGTGGTCATCACAATTAATTTTACCAACTCCTGCAGATACTTCACTCAATGATTTAATTACCTTTGATTTTTGTAACTGTCCCGACCCGAAAGGAAACATCATTTAAAACTTTACTTATCATCTTCAATAATTATTTTTCAAATAGATTAATACCTGAATTTTACTACTTTTTTATCCCGATTAAATCAACGCATTATCTTTTCCGACTTTACCATCTGTGATCAGAACTGAATGAATTTCACATTTTTTCCCAACAATTTTTGTTTCTTTCCCTTCCAATAACTTTTTATGAATTATTCTCCGATATATATATATATGGTCATAAATAAAAATGATTTGAAAACAATTAACAAATTATTCTCACATTTAGCAATCTGACTTTTGACTTACGTTACGTAAGTACGTTAAACAAATACACATTAAAACAACTACTTCCCGGGCAAATACCCACACCGGACATTGAATTACATAATGTGCAGGTGTACATTATTTTTGATTTTTTTTTATCCGAGAAAAATTTAACGCAAAAACAAAAAAAACGATGTTACGTAATATATGCCATCTGAAGACACGTATTTCGGGATCTATCTCTCGTCAGTACAACTCTGCCTTATATAATTTAAAGATGTTAAAATAAATCAATTAAGTTAATTCAATTATAGTCGGTGAAATTTAATCAATTATATTAAATCAAAATTAAACTAAATCGATTTAAATTAAACCAAATTAATTCAACTTAAATCAAACCGAATAAAATTAAACGAAACGCATTGATTTAAACTAATTAAAAAGAGCGACCCTCACCTGCTGGACGCTGTGGTAGTAATGACGGACAAAAGGAAGGACGCGCGTTCTTGCATTGTTGTTATCGTAAGTTCACAAAAAATTCCTCTCGGTTTGATTTAAGTTGAATTAATTTGGTTCAATTTAAATCGATTTAGTTTAATTTTGATTTAATATAATTGATTAAATTTCACCGACTATAATTGAATTAACTTAATTGATTTATTTTAACATCTTTAAATTATATAAGGCAGAGTTGTACATGTAACATTCTTTTTGTTGTTTTTGCATTAAATTTTTTTCGGATTAAAAAAAAAATTGTTGCATTATGCAATATTTTATTGATATGCAACAACGGGTGTACATTATGTAATTCAACGTCCGGCGTGGGTGTTTGCCCAGGAATTAGTTGTTTAAATGTGCATTTGTTTAACATACTTACGTAACGTAAGTCAAAAGTCACAGAACTAAATGTGAGAATAATTTGTTAATTGTTTTCAAATAATTTTTATTTAATTTATTTAAATAGCTGTGACCAGGTGAATGAATACTCTTTTCTATTTATATATGGTCATGCCCGCTGACTTCACATAATTCCCACACATTGGCTTTTTTCGTTTACATCTTCTAAATACTGCACACGTCGGAATAAACATCTTGAAATTTAGCTGACCTCCCATTCAGACAAAAATAAACGATAACATCTCCGTTTTATTTATATTATCTTAAAATTACTGAATTGCGTTTAAATATAATTTAATACTTTTATTAAAAAAATAAAAATAATATGTACCCTAGTATAGATATTACAGGCCCAATTATCGGTTTAAATTGGTATATATTATATTGTCAACAAGGTAAGTTTTCTGAAAAGTATTTACTTCCTTCCAGCGAGCACATACATCGCTGAAGGTGATCCGACAATAACGTGGACAGAGAGCGGGGAATTTTTCGCAGTCAATACAATGTGGGAGGGAGCAAGACATATTTTAGTGCTCACTAAACAATGTCAGTTGTTGCACAAGTCTGAAAGTGAAGCATTCCCCGGGTTGGAAAGGTTAATTTGCTTCCGTCCCGATGGCATCTTCCTGGGGTGTGTCTTGTCGGAAGACGGAATTCGACAAGAGCTTGTGCTTGTCCAGAAAAATCTGGAAGTTCTCTATTGTTACAATTTAGAACCTGTAAAAGTGCAGAAGATTGAGTGGTCACCCTGTTCAGAAATTCTTGGAGTTTATCAGAAGGATGACGAAAAGGAATGGATTGACTTATACATGATAAGCAGTACAAAGTTCTACCTGAAAAAAAGGTTGCCTTTCTATCCTGAGCAACCATTGATTAGTTTCAGATTTAAAGATAGTTTACAATGTTGCTATGTGCTGGAGTTATCTCTCAAAAACTATAGTTTCCAGTATAGTTTCTTGAAGAAGATTATAAAAAGTGATATAACAAGTGATGGACTTAATTTCACTTGTGAAGTTGACGGAAACACCGTAGATATGTATGTGTACTCACAAGCTATATTACCACCAAGATCTCCCGATACGCGAACGAAGATTAAAATGGATCATTGCATATCAGATATACTTTTTGATGCATTCAGACCTAGATTTGCAATTATTGACATCAAGAACCGAGTGAAATTGTTCAAATCTGATGATTCTGAATGCGAGTTAATTGAAGAATTCTCACTTGACACTGAAGGTGTCATATTTCCTATAACGTATTATAGGTTTTTCTTTAAACCGAATGGGAAATTTTGTGTGATTAAATTAGGAACAGATAGTGGAGATCTTGAACAGGACTCGATTGCCACCTATAGTGGACGTCAGTTTCGAGCGGTGACCCCAGGTCAAAATTGTAGAAGATCTATTGTCAAGGGACAGGTCGTAATACGTGGAAAAACTGGTACCAGGGAGCGTAGTGAATACAGATTAGTATTACAAGACCTTTCACCAATCGCAGATTATGGTCTATTCAGGTTCAAGAAAGAATATTCTGTTAAAAGATTTTCACACGGAGACATTAGCATAAATGACAGTAAATTACCAATACAAATAACATCAATACATTTTACCCAAACACATATATTGATCACCAAAAATAAAGGCGATCAAGATATTGTAAATGATTACTTAATCGCTGTGGAGCTAATCGAATCCAATTTGTCAAAACTTAACTTAGGCCTCTTAGAAATACTAGAATCATCTTACACTCGACCAATTGAGAAAGGAGCAATTTTATTAAACGATATTCCCAAAACATCGATGGTCGTTATGTTGTTACCGAGAGGAAATACTGAGTGTATATTTTTGCGTAATATTTCACTCAAAATGTTGAATGATATGATGGTGGCCAAAACTTTCAATGATGCTTTTAAGCTGATTAAATTTGAATCACTCGGCTTAAATTTAATAGTGGATGTAAATCCAAGTCACTTCAGATATAATTTCGAAGAAATTATTTCAACTTTACATGAAACCTCTCTTCTTTTCAAATTTATAATGGAGCTGACGAATGACTCCAGCCTTTCTGCTGAAGATAGAAAGGTGCTTGATCCACGTCCAATGAAAAACAAAAGGTATGACATTTGTAACTCGATTGTGGAATACCTTATGAGTAGGGAGAACACTCTGGATTATTTACCGGAAATTGCTATGGCTGCATTATGTTGCCAACCTGAGGGATACAACAGCATAAAATTCGTTGATGTGATTACCACTATTATTGGGGACGAAATTGACATACATAAAAACCGAATTGTTTCAGCCGTTACATCATTACAACCATATATATCATTCGAAGCCCAATATACTGCAGCCTTAGAGATTTATAATTTAGATTTAGCACTGATAATTGCAGAAAGATCTGAAATGGATCCTCAGGTTTACCGACCTTACATAAATAAATTGAAATCCGTTCCACAAGCACATGCCAGGCAATTACTCGCCTTGAAATATAATAAGATCAGCGAAGCTGCTTTATACTGCATTGAAAGATTTGAAGATGATAAAATATCGTTAGATGAATTAATTAAATTCGCTGTCGAGTACAACTGTTTTGACACCATTTACATTTCTCTTTCATCACGCCCTTACGTACCCCAACAAGTAGTCACAAATTATGCACATCAGCTACAGAATCAATTGAGGTTTAGAGAAGCTGGTGTTGTTTTGAATAGCAACCATCTGTACCGGGATGCAGTTATTGCGTTTATGCGTGGAATGCATTGGGAAGACGCATTAACTGCTGTTTATAACATTCCTCAACTGGCCAATCAACAGAGATTGTTAGAATTCCGCAGAATCGCTAAGACTTTAGCAGAAGAGAACCATTTTAAGGAATCCGCAATTGTCTACCACAATTACTGTAGCGATACGGAGAATGCACTTAGGTGTTATATAAAGGGGAAGGAGTACAGATGCGCTTATATGCTCATGATGCAGGCTCAGAGGGCTTCCATAAGTAAGTAAAATAATTATATTTTTTTTTTTATAAGTTTACAATAATAAAACAGTTTCACTATAATTGATTTTTTCAAATAATAAACAATAATTTATTTTAATACTAATAACAATAATAAATTCCTTTTATTCAAATATATACAATTCAAAATAGAATTATTTTACAAATAAATATTGTGAGTTCAGCATAACTAATATTTACTGTTTTTTAACTATAATTTAATTTCATGATAATTATCTTAAATATTCTAATTTTCTTCAAGTTTAATCACCTTTGATATTTAATTGTATACTACACAAAATCTTACATTATTTACATGCATTTACAATCGAATGAAGGTCTTTCCAGCGTATTTTAATATTTTGTTCTAAACCAGGTGAAATTATGGTTCCGATCATAAAGACGAGTATGGCTGAGGATTTTGAACTTTTGGAGAAAAATCATGAAACCTACAAAGAAAATTACGAAAAATTGGTAGATCTGCGTAAGAAAAAGATCGTAGAGGAGGATATACAAGAGCATGCTATTGATACTTTCTCAGACACTGGAAGTATGCGATCAAGGTAAGATTTAATGTAATGAACTGAAAAATATATATTTCATTTGCATATAATATACATGTATTAATTAGGTTTAATTTTATTTAGTCTTATATAACATCGTTATATGTTCCTCTCTACTTCTCAGTGTGAGGTGAAATTAGGTTTAAAATTGGATAAAAAATATAAATAAAGTGAAAATAACAATTTTCTTTTTAAAATAATAATTACTTAAATTAAATAAAAAGAATTTGAAATAATTAATAAATTATTGCCTCTTTTAGGTACTGTGACATTTTAACTTTCATTACATAAGTACTTTAAAACAACAATGGACGTTATGTTCATTATAGTACATCTCTTTTAAAGTACTTACGTAACGAATTCAAAACTGTCATAGTAGCTAAAGAGGGAATAATTTATTATTTATCTTCAAATATTATTTAAATTTTATTATGTAACTACTTTTTTTTTTACTTATTACAGTTTTCGATCGGGCTCATCGCGTGCATCTTCCAAGAAGAAAAGTAAAGAGGACAGGAAGACGCTGAGCACAAAGGAAGGTTCAAAGTATGAGGATATCGGGATCATGCGCCTTCTTTACAATCTTGCCGAGGAAGCGTGTGAAATCATGAAAGGCATAGAAGATCAGTCTTGTGTCATTGATATTATAACCAGCACAAGAGAAACCATCTACACTAACACGATTTTGCGTAAAATCTTCGACTACAAATCGGAGCTTTTAGAAACCGCAGATGTAATTTGGCCGGCAGCCCTCAAGAGGTTCGAGGTGAAATATCAAGAGGATGCCCAGTTCATCAATATTTCGGAATTGGGTTTGTAAATAATTTATTTAGAAAGATGGTGGTAATGTTTCACATGAAAATAATAAATTACTTAATCATTTTCTTTCCATTTGCTCTGCAATTAATCGCTTAAAATATGATTTTTGTAAGTACTTAATTACAGA
Organism: Philonthus spinipes; assembly: GCA_963082785.1. Taxonomy (NCBI): domain Eukaryota; kingdom Metazoa; phylum Arthropoda; class Insecta; order Coleoptera; family Staphylinidae; genus Philonthus; species Philonthus spinipes. The sequence continues at coordinate 13,381,781 of OY720301.1, forward strand.
GCAGCAAATAGAAAGAAAATGATTAAGTAATTAATTATTTTTTATTCTTTTAATTTAAATAATTTATTATTTCAATTAAAAATCAATAATCTGTTTTTTTTTTCATTTCATTTATAATAGTTCTACATAATCAGACAATTCAAAAGTAGTTTCCACAATTAAAATTGGTAAAATAAAAAAATGCATTATTATATGCTTCATGTATTTAAAAAGATTAAAACAACTCTAAATATAAATAATATAATTATAAAGAATTATTTAAAATGTATATAATCACTAGAGACACAATGGACCCTATGGATTCATGGACTCATTTGAATATTGTTATATGATCTCTCAGAACTGTTTTCATAACTTTATTTTCTATAATTAAACAATTTTGTTCTTTACAGATATCAAGTATCGCACCAGACCGGATGTCCTCGCCACAATAAGAGCCAAATCCTACTAATACTACATATATCTTGTGATATGTACAAATTTCATATATTGTTTCTTGTTCCAGTGCCTTGAATTAGCTATTAAATTCTACTTTAAACTTAAAGTACTTGTGAGATTTTCCATACTAATGAAAAAAATATATTTATTGAAAATTCTTTTTTTAATTAAGATATTATTTAAAAAAAGAAGCTTTTTCTAATCACAATAAATATATTTTATATATATTGAATGGTGAAGAGACAGTTTCCATAGTTTGCCATTTTTTGTAAGAACACAGAAAATTATTTAAGTCTTATAGTGTTCTTTGTGTTGTTCGTAAATCATGCTGCGACATGATTGTTTATTTTTAAAATTTTGACTTTAAATTGTTTCATTTTATTTACTTGCGTTGTTGAAGATAAAGCTGAATGGGACAAAGTTAAATGCCCACTATTTCTGGTTAGTAATATTTGTTGATCGAAATGTGCAATAATGGAATTTTCTAACTTGTGAACCACCATTCTTTACGCCAACAATATTTTCTTTATTGAATGTATTGTGTTAATGCTACTTTGTTACTTATTTATTGCGCAGAAATTCAATTCATTTGTAAGATTATAAGGCACTGGCGTTAGTTTATAGTTTAATAATAAATGAATGTTTTCTAAATACGTTTCAATAAATTTTATAAAGAATATTTTTTTATTGTATTTTAACACATACTATTAACCCTTTGCACTTTGTTGTCACCGTGTTTGCGACATTGAAAATATTAAGATTAAATCCACTGTCGCAGCTACGATTGTTCGTTTGTTTCGATTAAATAAAGAAACCAACGTTTGCTGAAAATAAATCAATTGCATATAAAAAAGGGAGTGTAATGGTATTGGAAAAATTTATTATTTCAATAATCTATAATTCTTGGTAAACAAATTAAATCAAGTTATTGGCATTTTAATATTGTGTTTGCTATAAAATCCAATTGGTATAAAAAACAAAACACTATCAAGTAATGATAATAATTTAATTTTCCACAAATTTATTATTACTATATTTATTTACGGAAATTTCAACGTACTTACGTAACGTAAGTCATAAGTCACAGAGCTAAATGTGAAAATAATTTATTAATTATTTTCAAATCATTTGGATTTAATATAAGAAAATAATTTATCATATACAAATAAACAATAAATAATACTGAATAACAAATAAATTATTGAATTACTTGTTAGTTGTTGAGGCTTCTACTTTGTTATACATTGTAATTAATAATCAAACTTTCGTTTTGATGACACGTTAAGGTTGTCAAAATCATAGTCAACAATAAAACAATCGATGTAAAAAAGTGTTTCATTTATTAAAATATTAATAGGTTTAATAGTCAATTATGGTGTTTTGTATTATATATATAATCATTTGCCTTGTCTACTCATTCGACGTAAGTTTATATTTTGTATTAAAAAATTCAAATTCTAGATTGTATGTCGAAACCTTGTACTTGCATTGGACATCACTAACATATTACACTTTGAAAATTGAAAAACTCACTTTTTTAGTGTAATACATCAATAAACAAGGTTTGTATTGATTAAGTAGATGATAAATTAACTAGCAGATTGAGAAAACAAAGGGTTTTCATTATTTGTTGCTATTTTATTTTTTATAATAACAGGATTTTACTGAAAACAAAATATTTATGTCGACAATTTTTTTTATTTGAGATGGTTTATTATAAAAATTTTCTTCTCTATCAAATTATGATAAAATATATTGGATGCGACGTTCTTTTGTTTTTCCTATTACATTATTATAATCCACAAAAAATTACTACTTCTTTGCTAATTACATTAAATAATGACAGTTTAAAATTATTAAAACCATAGTCACTAAAATGAGAATGACAATGTTTAATGTGTTGTTTGATAAAACATGGTTCGATTCATTCAATTCACATTATACATTTTTTAAAAGTGATATTAAAAGATATTTTTTAGTGTGAAGCGTATTTTTACTTGTAAGTATTGTTATTGATGAATATTTGAAAACGTAAAAGGGGTTTCCCGTTTATGGTATTTAAATAAAATTTACCCGAATCTCTAGCTTAACTAATAAGAAAATTAGCAATGGTGTATACTTAATTTAGAACTACCTGTCAATATTTTAGTAAGAAAATTGAAAAAGGTTTAGTAATATAAATTCAAAGTAATTCGATGAGGGACATTTACCAATTCGTGTCGGGGAATTAATTTATAAACATGCAAATTTTATTAAAACCAGTCATGAGCAGAAACGATCAAAATTTAATTTGAATTAAATAGAAAGAATTTGACAACAATAAATAAATTATTTCCTCTTAATTTGAAAATTCTTCAAAATAATCTAGATAAATGCCTCTATTGCAACGCGGCCATGGACAAAGCCGAGTATATGAGTGCCCCCAGTGGAATTCAGAGAGGCACTATTGTGAGACAATGGGACATGAAGTCAGTGTAGACACTCTGGTCGCACTTATCCTCGATTTGCAGGTAAAGTGGGATTCCTTGGCGATATTCACAGAAAGGGCCCTGTGAAGGAAGAATAAGGATTCCAGAAGAGTAGTGGCGGAAAGGGTCCTGTGAAGAAAGAATAAAGACTCCAGGAAACAGAACCCCACTGACAACCTAGAGCAGAGAGGTGGTTCAGTAGGTAATATGCGTAACCTTTTACCTTCCTATAATAAAAAAAAAAAAAATAGATATACTGGGTTATTCTATACAGAAAATGTTATATAACGTGTACGATATTTTTTTATGATCACAATCGAAGTGGCTTTTCTAATAGTTATATATTCACATAATGTAAAATTAATTAATAACATACACATTAAATTTAACATTCCCCATACGGAATAGCCCAGAATATTATTATAAAAATCAATTCTAAGTTTTTAATCTGATTGAAACGATTAAATCAACATTTGATTATTGGAAATAATTGATTTTTTCATATTCAATTACTGAAATAATAGCCCATTACTAATTAAAACTCATCAATTATTTTCAATTATAGGTTATGTTGTTACCAAGAAAATGTATGGACACCTATAGATAAATAATTGGGTCATTATACAAATGATGTAAGAAGGGGATAATTATTCTATTTTCCATGAATATTCTTATTATTTGAAGGAAGTTTAACAATTCATTTTTTCTTTTACGTTGAGTAGTTATAAGGTATTTGTTCGTTCTGGAAGAATATCACACACAGTCTTGTAATAATTATACAGATGTGTAAGAGAACTCAACCTATGCTATACTTTCAGAATGAACCAATTCTTTATACCTACTCAATGTAAAAGAAAAAATGATTCAAATTTAATTATTAAAATTCCTTCAAATAATAAATGTTAAAAATAGAATGATTGAATTAAATTTTCTTTTCTTTAATAAGACAAGTAAGAGATTGATCAATAACATCAATGCATTGCTTAAATATTCTTGAAATTTAATATGGATAAATGGTGATTCATACTATGAGGCATGCAAAGGTTGTCTGGCGGAGGGCGATGAGCTAGATCCTGGTGGTCCTAATATATGACGGAGTATTACCCAAATATCATTGGACCTCCCTTACTCCCATAATTTTTTTTGATACCAAGCACATTTGGAATAATAAACAAGTTTTTAAAGTATATTTTAATCATAGAAATAATTACAATTACATAGATGTCAAAGTTCATATAAAAATACATTTTATTTATTGTTACTGTACAAGATTATTTAGGCCAACTTTACTTTTATAAAATATAAAATTTGTTCAATATTAGAGTATAGTAAAGATATATACTGTAGCAACGGCAGTCTAGTTGAGTTAATAACAATTATTTCCTTCAAATGCAACTATAATGGAATTTGTGTTAATGAAAAAGCAGACAAATTAGTGCTTCGTTTATCACCGGATCTCATTCTTGTTCTATTTAGGATAGGCCACTATTTTAGCAAAATAAATCAATTCAGGTAGCATATTTTTTATGATTGGTATTTGTAATTATTATATAATTTTCTATGACCAATTTTTATTTTAATTGCAATAAAAATTACTTTCCAATAGAGGATCATTTAATGTACGCTATTTTGAATAAAATCATCATTACTTTTACATAACAAAAATAAATGGTAATTCTAATAAATAACTTAAAATTGTTATTCGACACTTTTTTCTTATTAATCGCTTCATGAAACTCATTATTTAGGAACATACCATTCGTGAATCAGCCACTAATTTTTTTTTTTGATAATTTTAGTTGCAATTACTGTGAAACTAAAAACGAGTAAATCTAATTTACTGAACTCATACATTAATTAATATAATCTTGCTTCTCTTTTATAAACATAATGATTCTGCCATTCCTGAGATTAGTCGTTTGCTTCGGTCATACGAAATCTGTAATTTATAGGATTTAATTCGACAGTTGTGTATGACAGAATGTGTGATCAATTTCAGGAATACGCGGAAAAATAATTGTAATGGCAAGTCGCTAGGCTTGTTTGAAGATTAATTATAGATGCTAAAATAGTGGAAATTTTAAAAGCAAGTGCAATTTTTGTTTTATGCCTTATTAATTATATCAATTTTTTATATAAATATCAATAGTACCGATATTTATATATTTACTAAGAATATTCAACAAACAAGAAGTGTTTGCAATTAAAAACATAAAGGATTTTATGAGTGTAATAAAGATGTAACGAAGTAGGGGTCATGTTGTTTTCTTGTTATCTATCGTAATAAATAATAACAATAAAAATTAATTAACCCATTTCGACTCTTGCAGTGCCGTAAATAGAACACAAAACAGAATCAGGTTATTAAATTATTCAGACAGAAACAGGTTAATAGTTTTTACAAACTATAAATTGTATATTCTTCTAATCAGTACCAGAAGTACTACTTTGTCTGCTCTATGCTGAGATATCGTGAGCTATTGAAAGTGTTCTTCAACTCATATACTGTCAACAATAAATACTAGCGATTTCGAAATACTTTTAAATTTATGTAACAATTGCAATTATTATTTTTGCTCCAAATTAGTTTGTGATGAAACTAACTATTATTGCAGCTTAAATTTCAAACAAATAAATTATTCTCATAACTCCATATAATACTGAGGATTCCATGATATTTGCAAAATTTACAAATGAGGTGATAATTTTTTTGTGATCTCTAAATCTAAATAGTTTTCATTTTTCTCACGAAATAAAAACAAAATTGTTGTATCGTTAATGAATTGAAGAACACTAAATAGTAGAACAAGAACATGCCAGCATGTTTTTTTTGTTACAGTCTTTAGTTGTAAATGTATATAAACAGGTTATTAACTGTGGAATGTGTAGGCCTATTCTATTAACAAGTTTTAGTGCAAATATAAATGTCTCATTCATAAAAAAATATATCAAAATATATCATATAAAATTGTATAAAAGTGTATAATTGTTATGAAAATATAGTAACATATTTCGTACCATATTTTTTGGACATAATGCACCTTTTAATGTAACAACAATGAATTAAAACAATAGAATCAATTATTTAATTAAATCACATATATAATTGAGGTTTATTTTATTGTCTGGCACTTTTTTGATCCAAAAAATATGGTACATACCCGAAGAGTAGGTGTCTCGTCATGGCTCACAATATGAATTTTATTGATATACAACATAGCACTTTCAGTGTTTGTTTTGTTTATTTTTATAAAAAAAATAAACAATTTGTGTCATGGGTATTTGCAGATTTTTTACAAAAATAGATGAAGTTTGTTAAACGCTCATTATTTAAAATTAATATCTTACAATAACTTGCTATGAAAAAATTGAATGTATTAAAATAGGTTTGTAACAAGCAAGAATATGTAAAGTGGGTTTTTGAAGATTTTTTACAAGAATAGATGAAGTTTGTTCATGATTTAAATATGAATATCTTACAAAATTATGCGCTTGTTTGCTATGAAAAAATTTAATGTATTAAAAAGGGTTTGTAACAAGCAAGAATATGTAAGTTAGAAGAAATCGACACACTTACTCTGGGGTTAAAGAGATAATTCTAAATCAAAGGCAACTAAATGTTTTATGATCAAATAATACATGCTGTTCTTAATACTATAGTTTTTGACCACAATATAAGTGATTAAAGTTAATGATTACTAAAAATCATTTCAGTTCTTTTATTAACATACCGCGAAATAATAAATATTATGGCAAATAGTTGATAAAAACAAGAAAAGAATTTCTACTTTATCGGCTTTAGATTTTTAGCATAAATAATTTTAAAAAGGCACATACATGTGTAAAGATAACGACAATTATAGTTTGGTTGGATTTTTACATTAGTAAGCCACAATCCTTCAGATTATTTTTAATGATAACATCAGTAACTGCATCGAATACGAATTGAATATTAGTTGTATCTGTTGCACAAGTGAAATGAGTATATATTTCTTTTTGATCTTTACGTTTGTTCAAGTTTTCGAACTTCGTTTTAATATAGTTTGAAGCTTCCGGGTACGTGTTGCCGCCAGTGTATTCCGGGAAGCAGATCGTTAGAGGACTTCTCGAAATTTTTTCTTCAAACAAATCCTTCTTGTTCAGGAAGAGGATTATGGAAGTGGACACGAACCACTTGCTGTTGCATATCGAATCGAAGAGTTTCATCGACTCCACCATCCTGTTCATTTCTTCATCTTCTGCTAGTACTAAATCATAACCTGTGAATAAATTACATTATTATTTTTCTTCTCGAATTTTTTAAGTCATATCTATAAAATGAAAGAAATAAGACAATATAAATACAACCACAATCGAATTTTAGAAAAGTGCACTCTTTAATTCAGAACTATCTTATGTGTCACGTCCGTCTTTTAGTCCTCGATGAAAGTTGATGTGAATGTACGAATTGTGGATTTGGCATGGCGAAATTTTTGAAGGATATTTAGATTTCGTTTTAGGCAGAGTTGGTTTAGAATGTCTTGAATTACGAAATTTCTGGCAAATTTTTGGGATGGTTAATTTAATTATATGACTACAGTTAAAACTTCATTATTTTGATACGAACAAAAAAAGCCAAGTATTTTCCTAATTTCAAATGAAATTTCTTATTATTATAAGATTTACCTGATAAAGCAACACAGAATATAATAGCTGTAACTCCTTCAAAGCAATGAATCCATTTCTTCCTTTCAGACCTTTGTCCGCCTACATCAAACATTCTATAAAAAAAAAAAAAAAAAAAAATAGATATTGTTATTCCATTAAATCAAATCTTATTTACTTAAAGTGCAATCCTTTAAATGAAAATTGAGTCTCGACAATGCCTGTTGTCTTGACTCTAGTTCTTAACACATCTTGCTGCATGGGAACGTAATTCGGCTGAGAAATGCGGTCTAGGGCATTTAAATAATATGATGCTGAATCATTGAGCTGATATTCTCTCGATCTAGCAAAACATAATTGCACTCCTTGATCTTGCCATAGCTTCTTCATCAACATTACTAACTCCGGTGTTAATTCACCTTCTTCCGTAGCACTGGCGTATGTGAAAAATTGTCTGGCCATATCCTGAAATTAATTAATAAAATTAATTAACTAATTAAGAACATAAAAATTGATGGATTTATTTATTCTATATCAATGGTTGTATTCAGGAAAATTTTAATAAATCGGGTCTATTCATTACATAAACTAATTATCGGTAACGTCACAAACTTACACTCAATTGAACTGAATGTTGAAGAAAACTATAGAACTGTGACTATTTAAATAAAAAAATATGAACTTAATGATTGTAGGTAAGAAACACTGCCAATTGTAGACTGAAACACTTGCCAGGAAATTTAAAATCAAGTGTTTTTCTTCACCAAATTTGATGAAGTGCCACAATATAAGAGGTTAAAGTTAATGATTATTAATAATGGATTCACATTTAAGCAGCACTGTTTTGTAGTACCAATTTCCTAAAGCAGTACAGTACTTAAATTCCCTGAACACAACCAATGATGCAAGTTGAAAATACTTTTCTTTTATTAAAAGGAAGGATGATTGAAAGGATATTAAGGTTAAGGAATGATAAAAATGAGGGATATTTTTGGCATAGGTAAATTCCATTCAGCCACTAACGAAATTGTCTATGAATATATATTGTCATTAACCTAAGATGAGAACAAACACAACATCCATGGATCCGGGACAAGTATATTTCGTTAGAAATATCTCTTGCCCCGGTGGGATTCGAACTCGAGCACCGCGACAGGTGAATTTCCAAGACCAGCGCCTTGACCGCTAACCCACCGCGGCTCCGAAAATACTTACTGTTCTACTAGGATCTGCAAAATCTATCCTTAATTGGCCCATCGCCCTGATAATAGCCATAAGGCTTTGAATGGTGTTGCTATATACGACAGGCTTGTATTGTTCACATTCTTCCTTGGAATATCCAGTCTCATGAATTATTTTCATTTGTTTCACAATTGTGCTCTTCCCTGATTCACCAGCACCTGTAATTTCAAAGTTTATGAAAACCCGTTAAAAGTTTTCTCAATTTCATTGTAATTTATTTTTTTCCACATAGTATTTCTACAGCCACAAAGAGTAACTGTAAATAATTTTAGAGATTTATTCTTGAGCGATATAATTGATGCAATAAACAAGACCGAAAGACAAAGGTCAATAGCTTATTCACGAGAATGTGTGCATAAATTAATATATTATAATTTTTACACAATGTAAAAAATGTGTGAATAAAGTTTTTGTTGTATAATAAGAAACATTTATTGCAAAAGAAGAAAAAAATATTCTAGCAGCCTTGAATTTAATTAATCAATTGAGATTAAATTCCCAATGATTTTGTAAAAAAATCTTGTATATTTTATTATTGCAAAACAATTGTCATTTAAATATCTGGGAATTATATTTCATATTTTGATAGAATATTTAAAGTTACAAAAAATAATTTTAAGTAGCACTGTAATATTGAAGTATTCGTTAAACTCATTGCATAATATTTAATTTTTATTAGAGCCTATAATTTTGTTTAAAATTTTTTCTTCGCACATGTTTGGTTTATCTGAAAACTCTTCATAATTCCAATATGATGACTAAAATAAGCAGCAATAACCAGAATAGCTGCATGCGTACAGCAATTATAAACTAAGCTAATTGGTAATGATTGTGAAGCCAATTTCATATAAATTAACTGAATTCAAGGCATTATACAACATGTTGTGGGTATGAAATTTTAAAACACTTCTCTATTTCAAACTAACATAAATTTAACAAACTATACAATAATGTCAAAACAAATTGAATAATAATTGTTAATTCATATATTCTACAACGGTATGTGATTTTAAATCACAGAAAAGTGTGTAAATTTTATTCATTTGTTTTACACCACAAAAATTGCATATTAATTAATGCTCCAAATTTTGTTTTGGCATATTTGATTATACGTAATAGTGCCTTTCACTGTTCTAAATGAATAGTTTCATATTTTGGTTGGCTTTAAGGTGCATTCAACACAACATTAAGTTTTTATAATATTTCTAAATATAGACAACTGCAGCTTTATATTCAATTAGGACGTAAATAATTAGAAATTGAAATAAATATACTCAACATAAAACTGCAAGTTTACTAATTTCTAATACATTCAGATTTTTTTGTAAAATCTATAATGTGTATGGAAATGAAGAACAGTACCATAAGTAATTGTCCAAACCAAAGCTGCATTGAAAATAATGAGTGATAAAAACATTGACCAATATTTTTTTTGTTATTTTTCTATAATCGGAAATTATCCGAAGATTAAAAAGAATTCTGTAAATTACATTTCATTCAATTGTTTGGATTTACTACTAATCCTGTGTGTGACTCTTACATTAGTCATCGGTTTAATATTTAACGTAACCTCTTGAAACCTACATATACGGAGATGTTGTAAACAAAAAAAAGTAAGTGATTATAATTCCTTTTAAGAATACAAAGAAATATGTGGTTACAATTGTATTTGTTCTTGGGTAAAATATGAAGACTAAGATAAGATCAAATAAAATGCTATATTATAATATAATCGAACACCCGAACAGTTGCATGCAATGTTTATCTTTAGATAATATAATTAATTAATATGAAATATACTCAATTATATTTATTGAATATATTGTAAATTTATTGATATTATTTACTAAATAAAATAAGATTTTAATTTATTATACATGTTAAAAGGATAATAAGTTTGAGCATCTTTTAGTTACCGAGTAAGAGCAGTTTAACTTCACTAGCAGCTCTCTCTCCATCGGCCCTGAGATCTCTGTCGATCTTCTTGGAGCGTTCCGACGCCTCCTTGTCACCTGTTGTACTCACGGCGCAACCCATTTCGTATCAAAACCAAAACAAACTTGTTTGTTGTTATTAGTCTGATACTTGTTGCATCCAATCACTGTTGCACTATAGCTATAGCTGTTGCTATTGCTCACACCCCAAACCATAGAAACACCATAAAAGTGGCACGAGCACTCCACTCACTCCAACGGTCTAAAAAACTAAAAAGTGTGGTCGCAAACGCGGGCAAAAGTTAATGTTCCGTGTATAAAAACAATTGGTTCCAGGGTGGGTTCACTCCGAGAATCACTTCATGGGAGACAGCGCACAGAAATTCGCTGTTTATGCACTTGTGGACGGATGGCGTAAATATCTTTAGAGCAAAGTATGCAACTTGTTCGACTCCAATTGACCGTTTGAACGCTTGACCGTTGAACAATATTTTTATTATTTTAAATATTTTTATATAAAAATTCAATAAAAGTAAACCTTCAGTTTCAATTCAAATAGAGATTTAATATTACATTTCACTTAATTTTAAATAAAAAGAAATGTCTATTCGAAATTTAAATACAAAATCGTTTACATAAAATTGAAATTAATAGAGCCATCTACTAATGAAATATTGAACTAAATATAAATAACTATTGTAGGCAACCCAAGTTACAATGCATCAAAAATTTTAGAAAAAGGATTAGATTATAGAAAACCTAACACATTAGTTAGATTATATACGGGGATATTTTGACCCGGATCGATTCAATAGACAGTTTAATAATAACAACCAACGACAAAATAATTTATAAAAGAAGAAAAGACAATTAATTATAAGACGGGCAGAAAGACCTATGATACATAGCGGATTGATAAGAAAACTTTACATTTTCAAAATAATTTATATTGTTATTATTGTTATTGTAAACTCAAAAAACTTGTCAATAAAGATGTATAACTAACTATATATATAATTAGTAGAGATATTTTCGATATTTTTTGTTACTGAAGAAATAGTATATGACAATTTTATTAATGCAAGATATTCTATTAATATCAGTAACTATTCCCTATTTATTGAAAATCATAAATTTATTGCTACTTATTGATTTTAAATATTTAAAATTGCACATTTAGAAATACTCGATTACTAATATTAATCGATTTTGCCCAACACTAATAATTAGGGTTATTATGTTCGAAAAATGTTACATTTAACGTAAAAGTTATATTTATCTTCACAATCTAAGAATACATATTAATTAGAAAACTCGCTTAGATTGTGATAATAAAATTACCATTCTACATACAGAATATCCCTGACTATTTAAGCTTCTATTATCTTATAGTGTTTATAAACTTAAAATTGAAATATTTTAATCTTTGTTAATTGAGTTATTTATTTAGTTCAGTAATTATACTTTAAACAATTTAGATTTGTTATAATTACACTTAAATAATTCAGTCATACAAAAAAAGTACAAAGTGTAAATTCCAACAAGTTGTATAAATTTACCACATACAATAAACGATATCATTATGGAAAAAAAATTATATAAGTGCAAATATAAAATTCAAGAATCGAATATGGAATTAATAAACTCGTTTGAAAAATCATCCAATTATTTCTCAAGATTTAAAAGAAAACTAAGATATGCAATCCACCTTACAGCGGTGTACATTGCAACACAGCAAAATAACAAATTGAACATCGGGGTCCAAATGTCAAATACGTGGCTGGTGTTATCGAAAGGTTTGAATTTCTGACAGGTGCAAAGTTTTTACTAACAGTGAATTTTTTTTAAGTTAAATGGGTGACGAAGTGAAAAAAATATTCAATCCGTTGTTACAACCGTCCGTCACGGGTACAACCATTGAAGAGTTCAGTCAGAACGCAGTTCTGCTTCCAGCTGTAGAAATTCCACTAAATACAACAACCTCACCCCCTGGTAGGTTTAAATATTTTAATTATGTTAATTTTTCTTTTAAATATAGTGGGATTTTTAAGATTTAACAGTGCTAATAATGTTATTTAAATTTTGGTCAATCAGCTGATTTGTTATCATATGGACAGTGACATTTGTTGATGCTGCATTGATGTTGTTTTTTCTCATAGCTGAAATAGCTTTTTTGATAAATTATATAACGTAATTAAAATTATGATCTTTTTACAAGATGATTGATGTTTACTTCATTCCATATCATCGCCCACTTTCATCGACTTGAATGACATAAGTGTGCTGAGATGCTGATTGTTTAAAACCTTTGAACATGATGTGTTTAAAATCTGTAGAATTCAGGATAATCTCTCATTATTCCCTATGATATTCAGGAATTTCAAATTAAATATGTTCTATTCATTTTTTTGTAGTTTATGAAACTTAATTTCAACTTTTATATATTTATTATATTATACAACAGTTAACAATTAACCGGTTTCAGGATAATATTACATAATACAAATAAACAAGCTACATTTACAAATTAACAATATACATAAAAATGCTTTTTATAATAAGTAGATCTTTTATTTATTAATTTCAGAGAATTGTGGTAAACACTTGTGTTTCTTCGCATATTTACTAAGTTTTTTTTTAATGGGAAATTGTGTTAGTGAAACTTACCAATTTTATTTCGATTAAAGTAAAAATATAAAGTCTATAATAATAGAAAATAGTATAATAGTAATAAGGACAGAAAGACCTCCGGTCAATAGCCCATGACAGACTACTAACCCATCGATATGTATTGTAAATATAAATATTAACAAAGAATTGTAATTCTGCTGTTTGAAAAAAGATGTTTGTATAGTAAGTAATGTAAGTCAAAAAGTTGCAGTAACTAAAGAGGAAATAATTAATTAATTATTCAATTGAGTAAATTTATTATTTTAAAATTATTTTTATTTTTTAAATATGTATGAAATTATAAAATGTATAATCATCTAAATGGCCAGTCGGTACATTATTAATATAATTAATAATATAAAGTCTAAGTTTAATACAAAAAAAAAAAAAATAAGTAATTGTTGATGTATAACGAAGTAGCATACAAGTAATTCATAGTAATTAAACACCATTTTTGTGTGTGTTTTATTATTGTAAGATTATATTTTTTACTTCTGATAAGTAAAAACGGTTATTTGTTAATTTTAGAGAAAACTGCTGATTTTTTTCAAATTTGCTTAGTTTCTTTGAATAGGAATTTGGATTGCTCAAACTCACTAATTTTGTTTGGATTATAAGTAAAAATATAAAGTTTAGTACAAAAGAAATTAAAAATCTTTTATTTTTCTGTTACTAAGAAAACATTTGATGAATCCTTGAAATAAATTAATATTATTTGATTAAAAAATGTATTTACAAAATAGGCTTAAATTATATTGTTGAATGTTTAATATCTTCTTGTAGATGCCGAATTTACTGGACCTCTGTATTGAACAGGTGGAATATCCATTGATCCCTTTTGTTTCCTTTTGCAGTTGCACTTTCCCCATTTTAATACAACTATGATGATAACAATTATTATAAGAAGTATCAGGAGGGTTAAACCAATTATTATTCCAATTCCTTTGGGCGTATCTGGAATTAATTTCAAAGTTGTTAATTATTTAATGTAATATAGTAAAAATGTCATTATTCATTGTTTTATGAAATTATCTATTAAATTGTCCTTAAATTTAATGGATAATTTCATGAAACAGTGCAATTTTTATTGAATTTGAGTAAGTTTAAGAAGTTGTAATTTTCATTTTTATTAGTAAATTTTTTATATTGAATAATTAATTAAAACATTTGATTTATTTTAGTATTGTAATAGGAAAACAAACCAAGTATTTTATTAATTATTCAATATATTCTTTTTTCACAGGATAAGTGAGAATTTAATTAAATATGTAAATTTTGTGTTTAATTAATAAAACAATAATATTTTTAAGAATATAATATTATAATATTTTTAGAATATAAATCCGGTTTTACTCCAATTTAATTCTACTTACAATAAGCATGTGTAGTATATGACACTCTGTTGTTCATTAAATCAATTGCCACAATTTCAATTTTTGGTTCACAGCAAGATCCTGTGTAATATCCTGTTACAATGTCCTTAGTTCCAGTGAAATAATTTTGTGGAAAGTGCAAATTTGGAGGGTTGGAAAATACTCTTTTTAATCCTAAAATTATATTTTGCATAAAGAATTATTTTTGTATAAAAGTAGGAAAATGCTTGTTTTGTTCTGAAATTACATTTTACATATACAATTTGTTTTGTATTGGTTATTAATAAAATATAAACATATCATCTTTGTTCCATTTAAATATAAATAAAATTATCAAAAAAAAAAAAACCTTTATACCCTTAAGAGTGTCGGGTTATAAAATCATTATTACAAACCAAATATAATATAAATAAAAATATTATATTTTTTTCTTAAATTTTAATTTGTGCGGCCTCTAAATCAAAGCAGCTTGAGCCACGCTAGTTTTCGTCAAATATACGCGTCGTAACTTATATTTAATCCATTGCTGTTAAATCCATCAATATTGAATGAAAATCTTATGTCGCAAATCAGTAAATAAAACATAGAGGAATTTACCATTTTCCTTATCCTGAGCTGTCACCTCGATCCTCCAGAAACCATTTTCACATCTGCTGAAAAATACTGATGTGCAATCCTCAGCAAATGTATATAAAAGACTAGGATTCGATTTATCGTAAGCTATATTATTATTTACATTTAGAAGAATTGATTTTTTGAATTGCCCGAAATTTGATTTGGCAGTTAATGTTATTACATCAGTTCCTATGTGTGCACCTGCTATAATCACTACACTTACTGTAATAGTTTCGTAACCATTGAGCGTGGCTCTAAAAAATAAATAAACAATAGCAAAAACATTATTCATTTTAAAAGTGACAACTCTAAATATTTAAGAAAAAAATATTTCTTTTTTTTTTTTAATTATATATTCACTATTACCTTATGGGTGTCATTCGATATAAGTATTTGTTAGTGTCTTGACATAAGAAATCTACTTTTATTGCTTGAGGGAGATTGTTGGTGACTTCGAAATAAATAATACCTTGCTGATAAGGATTTACAATTAATTGTGATCCTAATCCAGTCTCTACTGTTATTGGTTCCAACAGTCTGTTAGTGATAATAGGATTAATTATGTTCATCCTTACAAAATCGTTCCCTGAAATTTAAAATAGTCTTATATAATCAATTTAATTAAAATGCTTATTATTAGTATATATTAGATTTATTCTATTCTAAAAATCTATCTATTAATTATATTACTAATATATAATCAAGATTGTTGTTCAAAAAAATAAAGCAATATAGTTAAACAAAAAATGAAAATATTGCTCTTTTTCTTCCATCTAAATTTTACTGTTTCGTAATTTATAGAAAAAGTATGGTTTAGAATTAATTTAAATTTTATTTTTAAAAATTTTTTTAGTTATTCTGATTGCGAGTTTGATTGTTTTTGCGATTAGTTAGTAAAAACAATTAAATCGAATTATTTTTTTAATTATTCTGATTGCGAATTGACTCGTTTTTTCTATTAGTTAGTAGAAACAATTCAATTCACAATCAGAATAACTAAAAAAATAATTCAATAAAATTAAAATTAATTCTAAATCATATTTTTTATATAAATTACGAAACAGTAAAATTATGTGTATAAATCAATTTACCTTGTATATCTTTTCCATTGACTTCAATAAGAATAGGTTCTTTTATTTCTTTCACTGTCACATTTATAATCTGGTCTTCAATACTATTTAATTCCATTATTTCATACTTTTTATCTTCAATTATTATGTAATCATGGTTTGTTTGTATTTTTGAACCGTATTGATCTTTTAATGTAACGTTGTTGATTGAGTTAAATGCTCCTTTCAAGGAAAGTTGAAATACATATGTTTTATCTGTAATGAAAGTAAACATGTTTTCACAATTATACACAGTGTATGATGGGCGTGAATAAATGATTTCTATGAACGATTGATTAGCATTTAAATGGTGTCAGTAATAAATGGGATTAGTATTAATTAGGGAATTAATTGATTATTTTATCTTATGCCAACAAGTAATTGAAAAAAGTCATTTTTAGTGAAAATGTAAGGCTTGGCAGAAGTATTTCTTACATTTCATACAGAAATTTATTCATGAGTTTTAACAATAAATTTCCAGCCGGGAATCCGGCGCCTCCACCATATGGAATAATTTAAATGAAAACCCTGTAAACTTTTCTTCGCTGTATATTTACTCGTTCTAAATAAATATTTTGAACATAAAGTGATCATTGTCAATGGATATAACAGATACAAACTAACACAAAATTGAAAACATGTATATATATTAAATAGGCAGAAAGACCGACGATCGATAGCCATTTTCTGAGGTCTAACAATGTGTAAATGATTGTATTTATATGTATTATAAATTTATATAATGTAATACTCAGAAATAAAGATTTTCAATATATATTAAAGGGGCAAAAAGGTTAGGTAGTTATAAAAGGGAGGTATTAGGGAATTCCGGGATTAAACGGGTATGAGTAAAGGCCGGTTACTAAAGTCTAGATAAAGGTTAAGTGGGCTTAGATCAAAACCACCCACTGTTAACCTTTATCTGGACTTTAGCGGCCGACCTTTCTGTAATTATGTTAATACCTATTTACCCATACCTTTACTCATACCCATTTAATCCCGGAATTCCCTAATACCGTCCTTTTACGAAATTTTCTTCATACAGAGAATTTTCAAAAAATCAAAAATAAAATTATGCGACCTTTGGGATCGATTTTTTGAGCTAGATATCTTATTTAACGCTAAATAAGATATTTAAACAAATTCCTGAGGACTATTTTTGTTCCATTTCGCGATTTCACTTCCTAAAATATGGAATACTCAATAATGCCCATTAGTAGTTTTTTACTGTAATTTTTGGGACTGTGAATGGATAGCGCAGAGTATCGGGAAATGTTAAGTTTAATGTGTACGTTAATAAATAAATTCACATTCTATAAATATATATCTATTTCAAAAGTTGCTTAGACTGTGATGATAATTTGACATACACGTTAAATTTAACGTTTACCTTACAGCATAGCCCCGTATATGGAGTTTTTCACGTTTTATTTCTTCATTGTTTCGCCACTCCAAAGAATGTCAATAAGAGCAACAGTAAGGATTCCATACACACCTCCTAAAATATGGAATGCTTAATACAGGCTATTGACTGTGTCGGATTGTAATCTTTTGAACTCTGAAAAGATCGTTTTTTAGCAGCCCCATAGTGAATGTTATATTTATCATAATAATTGGAAAAATAGTGCAAGCGCCATCTATTGCCTAATTTCAAGTGGTATTGTCTACAATTTTAATATTTTATTTAAATTTGTTTACTATTTTGCCACTTCGAAGTATCAATAGAAGCTACAGCTGTAAGGATTTTATACACAAGTCCATGCGTCTTTTGGAAATAATTCCTAATCGTATGTGTAAATATACTGATCTTCATAAGAATTGCAACAGTTAGAATTTGATGAACGATTTTATTGAAATTTCCATGAAAGAAAGTAATAATTTGAAAAGAATTTTGTAAAATCAGGATTCGTCACTGAACATAATTTGAGGCTGTGTTACTTTCCTCAATAAACAAATGTTGAATGTTTTTATGTTCTCCAAGTATTCGTCTAATCCCCTTACGACTACCGTTGGTCCACAAGCAAAATCGGAATTCGTCACTAAACGCACCCAATGCTCTCTTTCGTTGCTTCATTTTAGCCTGCGTAGACGGTGAAGTGGTGTAAAAGGAAGACATAAAAATGTACGATATGAACGCAGACCATAAGATTTTATTTGGCTATAAACAGATGACATTGACATTTTGGGTCCTACACCTCTCATCCATCATATGCATTTGACCGAGTTGTTAAGAATCTGTCTCTTGTGGCGAAATTAAATAACATTTTCTCGATATGTAGTCCTTCGGGGACATCAAGTGCGACCAAAATCTTAATACCGTTGTAATATTTCGGTTTACACGGCGAGCAATTTCTCTTAGCGAAAGTCCGGCCTCTGTCATGCATCTCAAAATTAATTAAAAGAAAAATGACGTTGACGTACTTTTAGCATTGTTCTCCAGTTTAGGAGAATTGTGAACAAAACTACTTATATTTTGACAGTTAATTACACACTGACTGGTTTATTTGTTCAAATTTGTTGTTACTAAAAAAACTGACGTGGATTGATGGCCACAACAAGTGGAAATAAAGGCAATTGCTGACATATTAGCTTCGAAAGTATCGAAACTAGTAGGCGTGAACAAAATACAGATATTGCTGATGCCTAGAGCCCTGGTAAAATTAATGTATACTCACGAAAAATGAGGAAAAATCTACCAATATGTAGTCAAACTAAAACTTAACTCCCCACACCAGGCTGCAAAGAAGCAGGAAAGCTCCTGAGGCACAAACAATAATTCTAACAGGATATATTACTGATCATTATGACTTCCAGAAATACCTCTCAAGATTATGTATACATCTATGAGGAGGCTGTAACGAAGAATAACATTCACGAATGTCCAGTGCTGTCAAACATAAGATGTTTCACTGGCAGGGAGAAGCTCCAAACCTTGACCTAGTAGAATCTGACCCACGAAAAGATACTGGAGATTTTGCCAGATCTGCAGAGTGGATGGAGTGGATCTAATCACGGTGAGGGGAGGCACCACAATGAGCTAAAGGTTTGGCCTAACAGTGCTGTCTATGAAATTCCCTCCCACCCCAAAATCTTTAATCTTTCTGTTCAAATTTTAATCATCACTTTGTTTATTTAAATAAAAATGGTTGACCTTTCTCCTATTTATTTTTTTATTGAACTAAATATATTTCGGAAACTATGTTTCCATCTTCGGTTTCCGAAATATATTTAGTTCAATAGAAAAATAAGTAGGAGAAAGTACAATAATAATTTGTATTTAAATAATTAAATTCTTTACAACCAACATAAAGAAGATTTCATGAAACTAAGTGCATGTAGATGTTAATAAAATCGTTAAAAAAATGTTCGCTTTTTCAATTTCTGGAAGTTCGATTTGGTTCTTAATAATTGGTTAATGAAATATGTTTACAATATTGATAGTTAAAAATGTGCAAATGAAGACTGGCATGTTAAATAAATATTTTCCGAAATGCAGCTTCCTTGCTGAAGCTCAAATAAACCCTGTAGATCAATTATGATTTTTTAATATTTGGTATATTATAATAACGTATATGTTTTATTATAATATAGCAAACTGAAAAGCGGTTTTGTTGTGAGAAAAAAATGAGAGCAATTATTAAAAAATTAGAATTGATCTACATGATTACAGTGAGGGGATTATTTGAGCTTCCTGAACTTCCCAAAAATTGTTAATATTTTTGTTTTTAAATTTGGAATTTTCTTTCTTTTCACAGCAAAACTGCTTTTTAGTTTAGTTTTCGAAAATCGTTATTATTTTTGTTTTTAAATTTGTGTGGGAATTTTCCACATGAAGAAATGTTTGCGACCTAATTTCATAAATAACGATTTTTTTTTGTTTAGGGTCAAGCGAGATCAAACCGACATTACAACAATGGAAAATGAAATTTTGAACTCGAGTTCAAAGATTGTCTGAATTTGGAAAAAACGGGCCTAACGCACATAAGCTAATTTTTAGAATACCTCTTTATCTTTTGACCGTTAGAGACTCGGCCGAGATTATATATCTAAGGTTATTGAGCAATGTATTAAAAAGTAATGATAATGAGAGTGTACACGCTTCACAAATACGCTTTAGCGTAAATATAAAGAAATGAATGGAAAATGGTGGATGATAATATTTTGAAATTGAATGCAGCAAGCACGTTAATGTTGACGTAAACATAGCACTTTTTTGCTTATTGCAGATCATCGGCAAAACGCAAGGTCAATTTTTTCTTGTAAATATTACACAAACTACGTTATGCAAAGTATGACGCGTCAGTGTAATACAAAGTTCACATGCCAGATAGCTACTTACTGGTATGTTAGTACATTCCGCGTTTAATAAAGTATTAGATACGCACGCATAGTGTTCTACTAAGTATAAGTGTTTATTTTCGAAAGAAGGTTTGTTGGTGAACGAACGTACCTTGGTTTTTATTTAAAGCAGCCGTTTCCGTGGTAAGTACAAGATTGTTTTGTATAAATATTGTGAAATTGTAACCTTGTGCATCGTCGACGTCGTCGCCGTCGGTAGCAGCGTCTATTTGCAAACGCCACGTTCCAACTACGACCGACGACGCTTTCAGCGCAGTGTCAAGCAGAATTTCATGCACTCCGTCAATTGTCACTGCGTACGATTCCCTCGAAAACCTTTCCACGCTCTCCGTGCTTGTCAAATCAACAAGGTAACCTGAAACCATCAATGAAAACCATATACGTTCAATCGGAGTACATTTTTTTACAATAATTACCATTAGGTAGGAATAAATGTGCTCGACTTACACCTCTCGACAAGAATATATGTAATGCGGCCACCCCGTTGTCTACGGTAACATCAAATTCATGATTACCGTGAAGGTTTTCCCTGTGTGCTATTATTGACTACAACAAAGAGCATTTACATCAAAACATAAAAATAGCACTCGAATTAATATTTGCTGCCATTACCTCGGTTTTTCCATTGTGGAATGTTTCGATGTAATCTTTTTTCATTACATTATGGCTATCTCCTATTAGAAAAATTCCATGAGACAGTGAGGTTACTTCCTTTAAAATCCGTTCTTCACCTAATAATGTAGGATATAATCCAAGCCAAATAGTAATTAGCTGAAAAATAAATAAACAAAATTATGTCTTCATACAAGACATTTTTTTAAAAGTGTATTTATTTAAAACACAAGCAATTTTTGTTTTTCTCTGTGTAACTGGAAATATTTAGCGATTATTACGTGAATTTATTAACTTATCGTTATCAAACCACACAAAAGTACGTTTTACTTTTTTGCGTGGCTTGAAAACAATATGTTAATGTATTTAATTAATTCTTGCATAAATGTTTTACTTAATATAACGATTATCTAAATATTTAACCTAGATTTGCGTTTCACAAGTAGTTTACAAAAATACCTTTTAAGAATGAAAGGATTTTCGACCTTCCTTCTTAGGAAGTATTCTTGGTTGGAAAGAAAATATTATTTTACTAAAAAAAAATACTACAAGTCATCACAGAGAAGAGCAAACCACACATAAGACATTGTACTTTTATGTGGTTAGCTATCCAAAGTACTTATTTTTTTTATGTTGTTTAAAAACAATATGTTAATGTATTCCATTAATTTTTGTATAAATGTACATTTTTACTTATTATATCGATTATCTAGAGATTTTAATTAAAAAAAAAGATTTGCGTTTCACAAGCAGTTTACAAGAATACAACCTAAGAATGACTAGACTAAAAGTGTTTCGACCTTCTTTATTAGGTCCTGGTTGGAAAGAAAATATTGTTTTACTCAAAAAATACCACAAGTCATCACGGAGAAGAGCAAACCACACAAAAGTACTATATTTTTACTTTTTTGTTGTTTAAAAACAATATGTTAATGTGCTTCATTAATGTTTGTATTAATGTACATTTCTACTCAGTACATCGATTATCTAGAGATTTTAATTAAAAGGATCTGGATTTGAGTTTCACGAGTAGGTTACAAGAATACCTCCTAAGAATGACTAGATGAACGGAGTTTCGACCTTTTGTTCTTAGGATGTATTCTTGGTTAGAAAGAAAATATTTTTAACTCAAAAAACAAAATACTATAAGTCGTCACAGAGAAACGTAAGAAGTTGAATAGGCCATTTAAGATCTTGACTTGAATTTAAAAGAAAAGGTACGGTTGTTAATACTGTTGTAAGAATAAGTTGAATGGGGCATTTAAGATCCTGACTTAAATTTAAAAGAACATGCTAAGTTGTCATTACTGCTTAATGTTTTAAAAAATAGTTGAATAGCGCATTTAAGATCCTGGCTTAGATTAAAAAAAATACTATAAGTCGTCACAGAGAAAGGCAAGAAGTTCAATAGGCCATTTAAGGGTGCGGTTTAGACGAAAGAGATAGCCATATAAATATTGGCAATCACTAATTCGTGTTAGATTTCTGTTGTAATCAATGAACAATATTGTATTATACATTAAAGTAATCTTAAAATAAGCAGGAATTTCATCAGATGAATTAAAAATTATTTTAATGTTTAGTTTGTGTGAAAATCATTTATGAAAAATAATGAAAATTGATCAAATTTATAGCAAATTTCAAATTATATTTTTGTTAATAAAAACTTGTGGAATGCAAATTTAAAGAATTTCACTAAATTCTGCATTCAAATAAGTTAGCAGACATGACCTATTAATTTCATTATATCTTACAATTTTCTTTTCTAACTTCAACTAGTAAATTGACGTAATACACGAAAATTAACGATTTATTTTTAATTTAGACTGATACTTTATAATTGGTAGATAAAAAATGTAAATACTTATTCATATTATTAAATCCAAAAGAATGGCTCTTTTTTTCAAACGATTATTTTCATTTTATTGTATTGCTATCTCTTTCTACTAAACCGCAACCTTAAGATCTCGATTTGTATTTAAGAGAAAACGGCACGGTTGTTATTACTGTTTAATGTTTTTTAATTGAATTAAATTAACTTTAAATAAATATGCATTTTTTTATTTAAATTAAATTAATAATAATCCATCCATTAAAATTGTTGACGATAATTTTAACATTAACAGAATATTTTAAACACAAGTATTTTTTTTGTGGAGGCTTATACTTCGTGCTACATATTTAAATATGATAATGAAAACGCTTCTAAACTTTTTTAAACAAAGTTTAGAAGTATTTTCATTATCATAAGTATTTATTTCTTTAAATAGCTATCGATCTTCGGCCTTTCAACTTGAAGTTTTTGTCGGAATTCAGTTCGTTTTTCCGTTAATCGTGTTTGATGAAAGGAGAAATAAATTGATTAATGTTGGATTCTGGTCTATGAACAAATTCTAACGGTAAACGCCGCTCAATTAATGAAACATACCTTTATATTTTTATTGGTGACTTCTTTAAGCACTAAATGCCCCAAATCTTCATCCACTACTTTACGATCAGCAAAAACAATTACACCCGAACCATACGGCACTTCCTGAACAGCTTTTAGTATACCATAAAACACAGCACTGCCTTCCTTTAACTCATTCCCGATTAAATTCCCAGTTTTCGAAGTTTCCACAAGCTTAATAAAATTCTTCCTATCAGAAGACGTTTTCGCCAGAAAACCAGTGGATCCTTGAAACACAATTATTTTAAATACCCGTTATGTTATGAAATTTAATTTTTTACCAGTAGAATTTATATTCATCAGCCAAAAATCACTGTACACATTTTTATCATTCAATATTCGCATCATGTAAGGCTCCACATAATGCGACCCTTGGTGAAAAATAACAACCACGGGGCGCGATCTTAAATCCTGCAACGATCTTATTATTGTAGCCGTAACGTCCACCGGTTTAAACTCTCTGTTGTTGTTGTTAGATATTTTCGGGGATATTATTTCAGGACTCCACCCCGACACTGACGCACTTAATGCAATTAAGATGAAAGCGAAGTAAATCATTATTTACTTTCAAACGCAAACTCATTAACTGATTGGTTTTAAAATAGTGTTGTAGTTTTATAGACTTTCTGTTATCTTATGGGTTTGGAAAGGATGTTGTACAACGTATTTATTGTGTATATAGAAATGTGTATCTTTTTTAGGAAATTGTGTGTATTACCACAATTTGCTTAATACACATCATTCACCTCCGCGTAAAACGATAGTTACTCATATTTGTGGGTTAGCACTGACCTATTTTATGTTGATTCCATTTAGGGACAAGACAGGGGTTTTTGAGTGATTAAGAATTTTTAACTCGAAAAAATAAAAGATTCTGCAGATATTTTACTATATGGTATAAATACCATATGATCGAGAACTTTTCTCCTCTAGAGCGCTTTGATTTTTCTTTATATACAAATATTTTTAGTCAGACAATTACATTTTTACAAACAAACATTGAGTATATACATTAAAATAAAGGTTTGTCTGTCTTGGGCTATTGACCGGAGGTCTTTCTGCCCTATTTTTCTTTATTTTACATTTTGTTGGCACCAGTGAATAAAAACAAATAAAACGCCAAATATGTTATTATTTATAAAATAAAATTCTCCAATTTGTTACAATAATAGGTTATGTCTAGCGTGTGGTTACTTTTATTGCCAACATTACTTTTTTTAAATAAAAACATCCAAAGTACTATACAAGAGCAAAGTTCTCGATCATATTGTAGAAATCGTATACATTAAAATAATTTGAATGTTTCGAATATCGTTGACCCAGCGGTCGATATCGTGGTGCTTTCCGTTTTCGTTAAAATAAATATTTACATTAATTTTGTGGAAAATTGGAAAACATATTTTATAATCGATTGTTGAGGATTTTGCTTGTTGAAACTCCATAATACACTATTTTTATGCATTTTTATGTATATTGTTAATTTGTAAATTAATATTTTTTTTATTTGTATTATATAATATTATCCTGTAACTGGTTAATTGTTAACTGTTGGATAATAAATATTATTATTTGTAAATAAAATTGATTGCCCGCCTCGGCGGCGCGCATGTTAGTGTCGGGCTAGTAAGCCAGGGGTCGTTGTATGAATGGTGTGATTGTTCCCTAAAATTGGATTTACAAATATACAAAGGTTACTGGGTTATATGGTTAAAGATATACCGATACCCATGTATGAGTGGCAGTACAAAAAAAATAACGATTTTTTAAGTTTCACAAACATTTTTATTGTTTAGACATTACTACAATATGTTTTTGTGAAACTTAAACTAAAAAAAAACAAATATAAATTTTTATTGCTGCAATGGATATTCTTATACCTTTATTGATATTATTGAAATTGCAATATGATAATGTTATGTTTTACTTGTAAACAACTTTATATTTTTATTTTTATATTATTTATTCTTTTTTTTCAGAAATCCAGGATAATTTACGAACGCCTGAAAGAAGAAGTACGCCTATTTCTAATGCGTCGACTTTATTCGCAGAAGAACAATCGGCTAATTTTCAATATGAAAATTTAGACAATTTTTCTCAAAATCAGGTCTTTCAAGATCATCAACAACAAGTCGATAATAATAATCAACATAAATTTCATTCAGTATTTTCGTCCCTCACATCGTATTTAAAAATCGGCCAAAGCACTCCAGAAATAACACCTACTCCTCCCATTCCATCAGTTATTGATAGTTTCATTACACAACCTGTTGAGGCAGTGAACGCACCTCCAGTACCTTTATACTCTTTGGATTCTAATGATATACCATCAGGACCACCTTTGATAAATTCCAGAAATTCACAACAAAGCAGCGAAGGTAAATATTTACATATACATATATTTATTCAAATTATACAAAATAATACAAGCAGAAAGACCGATGGTCGATAGCCAGTTTCTGATGTACTTATCAATCGTGATTGTAAAAATTGTATGTATACGTTCAGAAATAAAAATGTATTTATATTCATTTATTTTATTAAATTGTTTTATTTTGTATATATACCGGATTATTCACGGTGTACTAAAACGGAATATTGTGGCCAAAGTACACCACTTTTTAAAATTTTGACGGGGTACTTTTTAAAATTATTATATTATTTTTTTAAATGGACACCCTATATATTATTATATTTTTAGATTCTACCTTTATAATAACTATCGTTTTTATTAAGGTTGTTAGTACCTAAACCTAACGGTTTTTGAAATATTTGGAATTTTGTTAAAATCTAACCTATTTTTCAAATCCTCTGAAATCAAAAATTTTAAAATGTGATGTATTTTGGCCACAATACTCCGTTTTGGTATACCGTGAATAACCCAGTATATATACAAAATAAAACAATTTAATAAAATAAATGAAAGCAGAAAGACCTATGGTCGATAGCTATTCAACAATTAATCAATTTTTGTGTGATATACATAATCAATGTTTGTTGCGTTATTGTAAACTCAATTGTTAATAGAGATTGTTATATATACAGGGTCCTGCATCACAGCTCCCGTCTTCCATAGCTCAGTTACTAATTAAGTTAGGACTTTGAAATTTTAGAAACTTTACTTGGGTCCTGGACGTACTTCAGGAAAATAATTTTGATTATACGGAGTGTCCAAAAAAAAAAAGAGTTACGGCATGATGATTTATTTTTTTAAATTTCTTGATATACATTTTATTCATTATTTAGGAGCCTTTTATGATTACCTACATACCCCTAAAATTTTAATGAAATCGGTTAAGAAATACCAACAAAAAAAATAAAAAGTAGAAAAAAAGAGGTTAATTAATGCACGTTTTTATTTATTAATTGTAATTACACAAAAAAAAAATAGAATTACAGAATGAACTTCTATTATTAAAATAATAGTCGGGTATAACTCTCTTAGGTTCAATCAACAACTACAGAAGAAAAAACCAGAAACGTCCGACCTATGCACCAATTCCAGGACTCTCTCTGCCGCCAACAAGTACTATACTACCATCAACGACGCCACCGCAAAACGTAGTCCCACCAAAACCCCCTGCAGATATTACCGATTTAAACACATCCATAAAAACTCCACAATCCTTCTTTCAACCTGAAAATACGAATTACTATGCCTCTGTACAACAACCACTGAGAGTATCTGCTCCCACGCCGCCATTTGTACCGCCCAGAGCAACGCTTAGTACACCATTTCTAGAGGCAGTCAACCCCTCAGATATTGTCATACAACCTCCTGTCCCTCCTCTGCCGAATATTAATTCCAGCATTTTGCTTCCGACTATAAATATGGCTTCTAATGAACCCAGAGTTCCGCATCTTCGTAGTAATTACATGACTGATGGTGATGCTGAAAATAAGTCTTTTTCTGAAGTAGACGGGGTAAGTTTATTGAAACAACACCGACTTATATTTTGCATTTACGAATGCAATTTAGAATATAGACTCCAGTCAGATTTTAAAATTGTTATTTAGTTTATTGGTAGATTTTTAATATTTCATTCATATTTGTTATTATACTTTTAACTTTATTTGTGTAACTAAGAGTTTAACATATTTTCAGTTATAGAAACAAAGTAAAATGTATTAAATAAAAATGATTTGAAAATAATTAATAAATTATTTTCACATTTAGTTCTGTGACTTTTGACTTACGTTACGTAAGTACGTTAAACAAATGCACATTAAAACAACTACTTCCCGGGCAATTTATAAATAATTTATTAATTATTTTCAAATCATTTTTATTTAATATATTTAAATAACTGTGACCAAGTAAATGAATAAATACTCTTTTCTATTTAAAGTAAAATGTCTTCATTTTGTTTCTATAAGTGAAATTATATTAAACTCTTAGTTAATCAAAGAAAGTTAAAAGTATAATAATAGATATGTATAAAATGTTAAAAATATACTAATAAAATAAATAAAAACTCTGATTAGATTCGAATTTTCAGACCATTCAAAAGTGTTTTTATTAGTTGAATAACTAAGGAGATGGCTTAATGAAGTGTAGTCTTAATTATTTTAACATGAACCATAAATATTTTCTGTGTAATTTATGGCGGAAAAAAATATTTTTAGATATTTGACCAGTAATATGAGAATATATTTTTTAAATTAAATAAAAAGAATTTCAAAATAATTAATTTACTCAATTTTTAAGTTTCACACACAATAAATTTAATTTTATTATTTAAATTTATTTTATTAAATTAATTTGATACATTTAAGACAATTAAATGTATCAAATTAATAAGTAATTAGTAAGCGCAGACTATATATATTTACGTTAAAAAGTTACAATAACTAAAGGGAAAATGATTAATTAATAGATAATTATTTTAATTTTTTTATTTATTTAAATAACTATGACCGTATGAATAAATCCTTTTTTATATTATTATTATTATTATTATTAATAGCCAGCGAGGCTTTTATTTAAATCTAAGTCGAGGATGTTTTTTGTTGAGAACAATTAAGAATGCGCGTAACATTCGCGTCCGTCGCCGGACTCGATCATTTATTTACACCGGAGATCGCAGTCGGGACAGTACGTTTTGTTTAATCCAATTCAACAACTTTGTAATTATATAAGGCAGAGTTGTACTGACGAGGAATGAATCCCGAACACGTGACTGCTGGTAGCCTTATATTCCTTTTAGCATTATATATGCTATTGCTATTCAATGCTGACGAAGGACGAATCCTAAAACACGTGACTGCAGATAGCCTTTTATTCCTTTTTTTTAATTAAGTATTCTTGAACAAGAAAAGTTGCATTATACAATATGGTATTGCTATGCAACAGAAAATGTCCATTATGTAAATCGATGTCAAGCGGGATACAGGCCCGAGAAGTGATTATTTTAATGTACATTTGTTTTACGGTATTTATGCAACGTAATTGAAAAAGTCACAGCAGTTAGAGGGAAAATTATTTATTAATTATTTTTTATATTAAATTTATTTAAGAGATAATAAATTACAATTATTATATGTTGTCTAGCAATCATATGTATACCGTCCAGTTTATCACCATTGGTTTTATAAACGTGAGAATGACGAAAAAGAAATCTGGAACCCCTTTTCGATGATAGATTCAATCAACCTAGAAACAGAATATATATCAAGTGAGTATTGACTGAATTAAACTGTACCGGAGGGTTTACAATAAACGTATTTTAGATGATTTCAATCCGGATAAAGTTGTTGCAACCGACGGGGGGCGTTATGATGTGAATATATTAAGAAGGGAGCGCATTCCCGTATATTGGAACGGCAAACCAAATGAAGTGCGTAGATGCTCTTGGTTTCACAAAGGTAACATAGATGGAAGATACGCTCCTTATGAAGAAAACATAGCGGCTATGTTAGAAGAAGAATTTAAAGCCGCGTATGAATCAAATTTGTGGAACAGAAAGGTCGAGTTACCCAGTAAAGAAACGGTGATATTTCATGGACCGGATGTGTTGGTTCTTTTTCCACAAGAGCAATCTCCAGATACTTGGGGGAATTCACCTGTAAGAAGACGAGAGATTTGATTTGTTCTATTTTTCATGGAATTTATTTGTTTATTTATAGAACCAATCGCGACCTAGGGTTGTTAAAAGAGGAATGGATGAGTTTAATATAGATGAAGGAGAACCTGCTAAAGTGGATCATTTACTATTTTTAGTACATGGGATTGGTTCAGTGTGTGATTTAAAGTTCAGATCCGTTGAAGAAGTTGGTCAGTAAATTATTTTATTATTATAAAATCCTGTATCTGTTTTTTTCTTAAAAAAATTGATGAATTATAATAAATCATAAGAATTTATTTTACGGAAAAATTAGAAAGAATTATGATAGATTCTACTTACAATTTACTGCTTACGCTATTTAGATTCCCAAATTCGACCGATTTTATTATTTTAATAAAATGCTCAACCACCATTCATCTAGTGTATGGATAACCGAAATGGCCATCACTAGTTATCCATACGCCAGATGAATGGTGGTTGAACATTTAACTAAACGAATTT
This sequence comes from Philonthus spinipes, assembly GCA_963082785.1. Lineage (NCBI taxonomy): Eukaryota > Metazoa > Arthropoda > Insecta > Coleoptera > Staphylinidae > Philonthus > Philonthus spinipes. The sequence continues at coordinate 13,412,257 of OY720301.1, forward strand.
CGTTTCCTGTTCTCATAAACAGGACAAGTTCTCTTTCCTTTAGTGGACGAAACAGCGATTCTCGGTCGTCTACCTTGTAGTGGGTCTACAATCGTTGACGATGCCACAAGAAAGTAGGTAAATGGTGGCGCTTGCTTTTCCGTATTGTATTTTTTTTAAATAAATTACTGGGCTCAATTTTTATTAAAAAATGGATACCGGATTTTTCGCAACATATTAAAAACTGTAAAAATCAACACAAATCTGTTAATACTTATATCTTATTACAGTTGACGAGTTTAGAAGTATATCACTACAATTAGTGCAATCACATTATCGATCATCTTGTGAAAAAGGAACTGCAAATAGAATCGAAGTACTTCCAATAAGTTGGCATGAAAAATTGCATTCAGAAGACACAGGAGTGGATAGAAAATTAAAAGGAATTACTTTAGAAAGTATTCCCAGATTAAGAGATTTTACTAACGATACTATATTGGATGTATTGTTTTACACTAGTCCTGTATATTGTCAGGTATATTTGCAAAATATATATATTGTAAACATTTTATATTAACTATAGTTTAAAAAGTAGTATTCTTGAAAATCTATTTTATGATGGAATAACTTTAGCAAATAACATTTCTTCTAAGAATCTTCTGTTGTAATCAATAATATATTTTAGACCATAATATCATGCGTCGGCAATGAGCTAAATAGAATCTACAGTTTATTTAAACAAAGGAATCCTGAATTTAAAGGAGGTGTTTCGTTAGGAGGGCATAGTTTGGGATCTCTTATATTATTCGACATACTTTGCCACCAATTTAATAAAAATGAAGGAACTGAAGAAGATAAACAAGACAACCAAGAAGAAGACGATGTTGTTTCGGCACTGAAACCGCATCCAAGTGAAAGAAAAATCAGCAGGAGGATTAGTTACATGATGAGCACAATTGGCACAGGGCAACCCCAATTGAATTATCCTCAATTAGCGTTTAATCCGAAACATTTCTTCGCCTTGGGTTCACCTATTGGTAAGAAGGATTTTATTCTTCTTAAGATATTTTGTAATTATGTTTTTTTTTCTTTAGGTATGTTTGTAACAGTAAGAGGGTTAGATACTTTGGGAGAACAGTTTTCATTGCCCACATGTCCGGCATTTTTCAACATTTTCCATCCGTATGACCCTGTGGCATACAGAATTGAGTCCTTAGTTAACCCAGAGTTGGCGAAGCTGAAACCGGTTTTAATTGCACATCACAAAGGCCGCAAAAGAATGCATTTAGGTTAGTATTGACAATTTTTCAAACAAGTAACTAGTATCACTAGTTTATGCAAATGTTAGATGAATGGTGGTAGAAGAACAAAATTTATAGCTTTCAAATTGAAAATTTTGATTGACAAATGTCTATATCAAATAAATTGAAAATAAATATAAGGAATTCACATTTAATGTTTTTATAAACAGGACAAGTTCGCCTTCCTTTAGTGGACGAAACAATGATTCTCGGTCGTCTACCTTGTAGACCCAAATCGTTGACGATGCCACTTGAAATTAGGCAAAAGGTGGCGCTTGCGTCGTCTTTAATTAATTATGATAAATATAAGGAAGTTCATTTCCATATATAGAAAAATGTATATTATATTTTATTTTAAATCAAATAAACAAAATTTGAAAATAATTCATTTTTCCTCTTTAGCTACTGTGACATTTGTCTAACGTTACGTAAGTACTTAAAAAAAATGGACATGTAAGTCAAAATGTCACAGTAGCTAAAGAGAAAATAATCTATTAATTATTTTCAAATTCTTTTTATTTAATTTATTTTATTTTAAATAACTGTGACCATGTGAGTGAATCTTTTTTTATTATATTTTATTGTTTAAACTTTATTAAATTTGGATTACAATATGTATACCATATAATTTTACAGAATTAAAGGAAACCATGGCGCGAGTAGGTGCAGATTTGAAACAAAAATTAATGGATTCAATGAAGAGTACATGGAATTCCTTTTATCAGTTTTCGCTATTTAAAAGTCAAACCAACCCACCGAGTCTTGAAGAAGAGGTTGACAAAGTAATAGAAGAGCAACTACATATGGAACAATCCAAACAGAATGCGCCGGTTGATCCAGTGGAAACTGAACAAACTGATTTATCTTTGGGCATGTTAAATCAAGGAAGGCGCATTGATTATGTTTTGCAAGAAGCCCCTCTGGAATTTTTCAACGAATATATCTTCGCATTAACTAGTCATGTGTGTTATTGGTAAGAACTACAAAAAATAATATTAAATTTAGCGTGTACTTTGATTATAAGTCAATAAGGGCTGATTCATAATCGCCCGAGATGGGGCTTTACGAACTTTCTGTATACGATTCGTTCCCGGTCCATTCCTGGTCGTTTGAGAATCGGCCTTAGTTTTGCATGAAGTTAAATTCATATGTAGTAGTAAATTAAGAAACATTTTTGGCTAATACATAAAAAAATACTTTAAATTATAATAAATTGCGATAATTAACGTAAATAACATTGCAGACAATAAACATGATATATCAATATTTTAGGGAATCGGAGGATACAATGCTTGTAATTTTAAAGGAGATATACAATACATTAAACATTACTACTGATAATCAAATTCCACAACAATCCATGACAATAGAACGACCGGTAAGAATGATGGGAGACGACGCGAACTATCAACACGAATCAAGACAGTCAACTTACGTGGATCCAACTTTACCTTTTGTGCCAAAAACAGATATCGGGCCTCCACCAATGACTGGTTTTGTTAGAAAGTCATAGTATTTAATTTATATGTATTTGTACAGATATCTTATCAAGATAAGAAGAGAATTTTATAAAAAATATGTCTTATTAATGAAATAAAATATTAATTTATTGTGTGTAACAATAACTTTTCGTCAACTTTGGGTTGATGTAAGTTTTTGTGTGTATTTTTATTTTAAAATGAATACCCTCTTTTTAAATGAACACCTGATACGGTATCTTTTGAAATACAAATGTTGTTTTAATTCTTTAAACATATAAAAAAATATAAGATTGATTTTATTAGTTAATAAAAAAGCGTAGAGAGTACTTCAGCCAGGACCCCTTAGATCAAACATAGTTCGATATTTGACCTGATAGTAGTCCTTATACATACTTTGTTTACATATAAAAATCGGGACTTTCCGATTATGTGGGAGGTGTGCGTAATATCTTATTAGACACCTAATGCTTCCTCCTTAAAGGGGATCTGAAAACCAATCCTCAACACATCATTTTATTAAGTTGGCCATTTCTGGCTATTCTTTATGCATTATGGATTCTCTACTGGATTTGAGCCAATTATATCCTCCTTGGTTTCGTCCTCCAAACAACACCTTCTGCAATCTAATGAATCCCTAGTTTATGGAGGTGTGCTTAGAGTCTGCAGTATCCAGTCAGAGATACAGCAGAGATGTTACCCTGGAGTTACTATTAACATCAGAAGAATCAGCCACCAAATCACCTAGCTCGGATAGGCCTATGTTAACTGATCTAGAGATGGATGGATTGGTGGAGGAAGGCAGAAAGATAGTCTTTGCATTCATGACTAACCAGGTACAGTAAGCATTAGACGCCTAACGAGGATTATGTGTGCTCACGCAGTAGGCGCGCCTCCCACAAAACCGTAACCATTGTTGGACTTGTTACACAAGACAGGCAGTCCTTAAGCATAGATCTTATGACCACTGTGTATAACCACATCGCCATGAGTGGATTGAGGCCCCATGTCTTCCCCATAGCATGCTGAGATTGCCAAAATTCTCTGGGTACTTCGTTCACTTTGTGAAATTAATGGAAAAAAATAAAATTAATTAGGGCACTTCTGATGAAATTTAGCAATTAATCAATCACCGTGATTTATCAGACAGTGGAATTGTAGAAATGGGCTTATGATTTCCTTTCCTTGATTATCTCTTGAAGTAATCTATATATCTCCTTGTAAATGTCACACATTGAATGATGACTCTACTGTTTTTTTGGGAAGTTGTATGTTGAAAATAGATGGCGTTATTATTTTTTTTTCAGTATTGCTTCTAATCATAGCTTCAAATTTCTTCTTAATGACAAAATAGAAGTAAATAATCCACCTCTATTATATGTTTATTAAATTCTAGTTATTCTTAGTCATTATTTTACAGCCATCCCCTCTTAATTGTTAACCCCCACCCCAATAATAATATAATTAGTATATAAACGAAATACTCAACTTTTTAATTACCATTTATCCACCTGATGATGCTTCTATGTGGCGAAACAATTGTCGAAGTACGATTAAAGAACTTAAGTCAAAGATTGTTTTTCAATTACTTTGAAGTTATCTAGGCGAGCAAAATAGAGTTGGCAAACAACAAACTGTATCTTTGTTACATAACGAAGATACAGTTTCTTAGCCAGGTAGAGGTAAAAAGAAACGATATAGCGGAGCTGCTAACAAAAGAACATTTAAAAATCTTAGCCTGGAAGAAGATACATGCAGATTCTGAGCGGAGTGGACTAGTTCATTCAGAATACTTAAGCTTTTTATATATGAGACTAGTGATTTTGAATGTTTAAGCTTTTTATATATGAGGTACTCAAATGGAACTCCTTAATCATCAGACTTGTTCCTTTGTTCTGAACTAAGTTGAACTAAACACAAATTTGTGACATCATCCATAAGAAAATGTCATTGCAGAAAATGAAAAAAAGTTTTGCAGTAGTTCATGTAACGAACAAACTTATTAAATGGTTTATTTGATAGGTCTATTCTTGAATGAATTTTTCACCTTTAAATTGAGTCATAACAAAAATTGTTTATTGTTCAAACTTAAAGATTTTTGTTACTATGTTTTATATTAAATGCATTGTCTATACTTTATTCGTGTATTAAATTTTACATAAGTTAATGAAAAATTGAGTTTTAAGTACAGAATCATAATAATTGGAAAGACAGCGCCAGCGCCATCCATTGGCTAATTTCAAGTGGAATCGTCAAAAAATTGGGTCTACAGGGTAGACGACCGAGAATCGTTGTTTCGTCCATTAACAGGAAACGAAATTTATTTCATAAAATGTTCAAGCAATGTTGATGGCCATTAAATAAAAATAATTTGAAAATAATTTAAAATTATTTCCTTTTTAACCACTGTGACATTTTGACTTATGTTACATAAGTACTTTAAAACAAATGTTCAATAATGGACATTTGCTGTTGCATAACAATAACATAAAAAAATTACGTAATTTTTATTTTCATTAAATATTTTCGATTAAAAAATTGTTGCATTATTCAATATTACAATATGTTATTGTTATGCAACAGCAAATTTCCATTATTGTTTTAAAGTACTTATGTAACATAAGTCACAATGTCACAGTAGCTAAAGAGGGAATAATTTATTAATTACTTTCAAATTCTTTTTATTTAATTTATTTAAATAACTGTGACCTTGTGAATAAATCCTTTTTCTATTATTATTTGGTGATGGCTATTTTGGTCTTTTGGACCTCGTCAGACCACTGAGCATTATAATGAAGGTCTAATACTTCCCGTGTAACAATTGAATAATGCGCTGGGCAACCGTCATGCTGGAACCACATACTTTGGCGAACATCTAAAGCAACATCTTCAAGTAGTAATGGTAGTTCTTGTTCCAAAAAAAATTGTCTATATTTAATTCCATTTAAAGTACCGTCAATAAAATATGGACCAATGAGTTTGTTCTCTATGATTCCACACCAAACATTGACGGACAAAGGACGTTGATGCTCAATTTATTTAAATAACTGTGACCTTGTGAATAAATCCTTTTTCTATTATTATATGGTGCTGGCCATTTTGGTCTTTCAGACCTCGTTAGACCAGTGTGTTTCATGTGCAATGCCTTGATGAAGGCGGTTGAACGGATGTTGTGTTGTGATTAAATAACCAGATATGAATCATATACTCCGTTCAACCGCCTTCATCAAGGCATTGCACATGGAACACACTGGTCTGACGAGGTCCGAAATGGCCGTCAAAAGTTATACATACGCTAGATGATTGGTGGTTGAACACTTGATTAAATACAGACAATTAATTTAAAAATCTTTTATATTTGTAGTATTTTACGAATAAATAAGTCGTGTATATTTCCATAAACAAAACAAGTAGCTTCGGGAAAAAATATTTTTACGCTAAATCAATACATGATTGTAAAAATACTTAGAAATGTTCGTATCGATTGCATGTAATCCAAGTTTACTTCTATAACTAATGCTTTAAGTTATGGAAGTAAACTATTTTTTTTGATAAATAATAATAACCTATTAACGTTGAAGTTCGTTTTTGTAATACATTTTATTGACAATGCTATTTAAATCGTCGCATATAAGTAATAATAATAATTGAAAAATTCATGCTTGTTGCGATTCACTTTTTGATATATAAATCATACAAACCATGAATAAGGCTTATGATTCATTACTTTATTTTCGCTTTTCTCACAAGTGTTTCGGTCTCCACAAATTATCAGAGAATGAAACTAGCTAAAATATTGATAATAATTTGTGCGTGCCAGGAAAATACAATTATGAACAGACAAAAATGTTTATATTTGTACTAGAACAAAAAACAAATAAAAATTTAGTTATTGATAATGAGAACTTCTTGTCTCGAAATGTACAACAGCGAAAATAAAAGAGTGAAGTATGAAATGAAGCTGAATTTTCTGTGTTTATTGATTTAAACACTTCATGTAAACTTAAAAAACATTGAATTACATAATGGGCACTTGCTGTATTATAACAATAACATACTGTATAATGGATTTTTTATTCGAGAATATTTAATGCAAAGAACAAAAAAACGTTACGTAATATAAGGCTATCTGCAGTCACGTGTTTCGGGTTTCATTCCTCGTCAGTACAGCTCTGCCTTATGAAATTATAAATGTGATTTATTTGAAATCCGATAAAGATATGTTGCACAATTCTAAATTAAATCAAGTCATTTAACAAAAAAAGATCCATACGCTAGATGAATAGCGGTTGAAACATTTTATTAAATGAATTCCGTTTCCTGTTCACCTTCCTTTAGTGGACGAAACAACGATTCTCGGTAGTCTACCTTGTAGACTCGAATCGTTGACAATGCCACATGAAATTAGGCAAAAGATGGCGCTTGCCATTTCATTTTAGTAAACTGGTTTTAAAGACGTTAAATCATATTTTGAATTATTTTTATCAGGCACTTGATGAAGCATTTTACAATTTGTTATATTTTTGTAGAAATAATCGCTTAGTATATTTCATATAAGTGAAATATACTAAGCGATTACTCATTACTCCAGCTAGTATTAAAGATGGAGATATACTAAATATTAAAGAAATTTTAGAAATCATTTAGGTGGAAAAAAACGTTCTTAATGACTTCAATGAATTTGACGACTGCGTAAACAAATATCACCATAATCATAATCCTTGAAAATGGCGAAGGAGACAAACCTAGTCGGATATAATATAATAATATATAAAATATATAAAACATGCAAGTCAAAAAAGTCGCAGTAGCTAAAGAGGAAGTAATTTATTGACTATTTTCAAATTCTTTTTATTTAATTTATACATTGTATATTTTCTTCTTCAAAAACATTGCATACATTAAATCGTAACTTAACAGTTTTATACATCTGCAATTGAGATGTATAAAACTGTTAAGTTACGATTCAATTGAAAAACTATTTGATATTTTGTACAGAAAGGAAGTAATTGTGTAATGGGCAATAAAAGATTTAAAATAGTTTAAATATTTCACTGGATATTTAATATTTGTTCTGATTAGTTTCGGTTGGTATCAAGAAATATTCGATCATGTTTCATTGAGGGATCAATGAGGAACGCGTTTTATATTAAATGCTTTATTGTTTAAATAAAATACCTTGAAAGGATATAAGGATTTAAGAAGAAGATTGTTTAAATCTTAAATCACTCTATTGTTCAAATATATTCATAAAGAGCAAATGAAATTAGTGGGTTGTAGAAATGTAAATAATCTTAGATGGTAAATAAATTTTAAATCCCGTTAATTTATCCGTAAAACCTTGAATGATCGCCTCTAAAATATTCATTGAATTAATATTATATAATATTTTCGGTGAATTGTTGATTACGAAACGGTAAATAAGGATATTTTTATTTTTTACAACACGTTGCTGCAGTGGTGGTCACCGGTAGCGGCACTAGGCGTTCACGTGGGGGTCACCTGGCGTTCAACGTGAAATGTGTGGATCCGGCAATCGGCGATATCCCGGCGCTTTCACCACCACTACTGATAAATTACGCCACAATATAATGCTGAATTAAACACAAATTATAAGAAATTCTTGAAAATAATAAAATTAGTAATTATTTGCCAGCAATTTTTAACTAACCAGAAGTGAAGCATGACAATGGTTTAACTTATTTATTACTCATGCTTTTACGTTGTTTACAGCTTAAGTAAAATATTTCATTCATTTATATAATTATGCTGTATTATTTACATATATTATACATACTCATATAAAAACATTTGATTTTAATTAGAAAGGACAACCTTAAATTGGAAAATATTTATTTAATCGTGGATTTATTTAAATAGTGTTGGACAAAATCGAGTGAATTTAGTAATCGAATATTTCTGAATATCCAAATTTAGAATTTATTGTTATATTAATATTATAAATAAAATTAAGGAAATTGTCATATACTTCATTTTGAAGTGAAAACAAAATGATTGAAAAGATCGACTTTGCCCATCTCCAATAATAATAATTACTAATTAAATACAATTTCACAATTATTGTTATATTAAGGACGAATTTAAATAAAAAAATAAAATTTAATTAAATCAAATAAAAAAATTAAACAATTAATTTACATAATTAAATAAATAACTGACGTTTCTACTCCGTTATGTGTTGTGTATGATTGAACAATATTATTATTTGTATTTTCCTTTGTAATTAGGCTATGTGTTTTGAGGAAATAAATGTTATTATTAAATTAAACTAAGAAATGCAGAATTAAAAATACTCTTTTTTTAACTTTGTAAAAATAATTTTATATCTAGACACTATAGTTTCAATAATTCAGACTAGTTTTATTTTCATAATGACAAGTGTATACCTTAAAATGAGATGGAGTTACGTGAAGTTTTTTAAAATAGAAAAAGTTTCTAAAGTGTATATTTGTTATAGTCAATAATTTTGAATTAATGGTTTTAATATTTAGACATTGGTAGTTCATATTGTATGAAATAAATATGAATAAATTATTAAAAATCAACCAATAAAACACAGATTAGATTGAATAACTTTAAATTCTCGACTAGTTTCGGGTTATTAACCCATTTTCAAGAGAATTTAAAATTTGTTTTATTAAAATTTTAATAAAACAAATTTTAAACCCGAAACTAGTCGAGAATTTAAAGTTATTCAATCTAATCTGTGTTTTATTGGTTGATTTTTAATAATTTATTCATATTTATTTCATACAATAATTTTGAAATTTTAAATTAATTAAATTGAAATGAATATCGGAAACAACTTATTAATAAAAAATAAATAAATATTATTATATAGATTATACAGATAGCATTTTTTTTCGTTTTTTGCATTGAATATTTTCGAATTAAAAAATTGTTGCATTATACAATATGTTATTGTTATGCATTGTTGTACATTTGTTTTAAAGTGCTTACGTATCGAAGGTCAAAATGTCACAGTATCTAAAGAGGAAATAATTTATAAATTAATTTCAAAATCTTTTTTTTAATTTATTTAAATAAATGATTATTTTCACTTTAGCTATTACAATATTTGATTTAACAACTTTAAAGGTTTATAAGACAAAGCTGTGGTGATGAGGGATAAAACCTGAAACAAGTGTCAATAGATTGCCTTACGTTGCACAACTTTTTTCTCCACATTGTTGCATTGTGCGATCATTTGCAATAGCAAATGCCCATTGTATAATAATAATAGATTTTTATTCCCAACAGAAATCTACATTTTTTATTAAAGAGAAAAATATACAAAAATTAGCTAACTATTAATAAAATTAAACTTAAACTAAAATACGAATTAAGTGAACAGAACAGATAAATGCTGCATGTACATTTTATAATTGCAATGTTATATATTGGCCGCCTCCATTATATAGTTATAATTCCGCATCATTGTATTAATTTTGGAGTTCGTTTGCCTACGATGGCATATTATTTCTAGTTAAAATATTGATAATAATTTATGCGTGCCAGGAAAATACAATTATGAACAGACAAAAATGTTTATATTTGTACTAGAACAAAAAACAAATAAAAATTTAGTTGTTGATAATGAGAACTTCTTGTCTCGAAATGTGCAACAGCGAAAATAAGAGTGAAGTAAGAAATGAAGCTGAATTTTATTTGTTTATTGATTTAAACACTTCACGTAAACTTAAAAATCTCACATTGAATTACGTAATGGGCACTTGCTGTTGTATAACAATAACATACTGTATAATGCATTTTTTTATTCGAGAATATTTAATGCAAAGAACAAAAAAACGTTACGTAATATAAGGCTATCTGCAGTCACGTGTTTCGGGTTTCATCCCTCGTCAGTACAGCTCTGCCTTATAAAATTATAAATGTGATTTATTTGAAATCCGATAAAGATATGTTGCAACATTCTAAATTAAATCAAGTGGTGATGAGGGATAAAACCCGAAACAAGTGTCTGTAGATTGACTTACGTTGCACAACGTTTTTTCTCCACATTGTTGCATTGTGCGATCATGTTATCCTGCAATAGGAAATGTCCATTGTTTAATAATAATAGATTTTTATTCCCAACAGAAATTTACATTTTTTTATTAAAGGGAAAAATATACAAAATCAGCTAAAATTAAACTTAAACTAAAATTAAAATACAAATTAGGTGAACAGAACAGATAAATCCATTATATAGTTATAATTCCGCATCATTGTATTCATTTTGGAGTTCGTCTGGCTACGATGGCAGAAGAATGATATATTATTTCTTAAAGAGTATTTGCCCGGGAAGTGGTTATTTCAATGGATATCTTCTTTTTAAATACTTACATTATTTTAATAATAATAATAATAATCCTTTATTAATGGTGGCCATTAAAAAAAACATTATGTGAATTAAATTTTGCAGGGAAAATAATTATTTAATTAATTTATGTAATGTCTATTAAATAAAACTATGTATGTAATTAATAATGTAATACATATTTTAATTAAATTATTAATTGTATTAAGGCTAACTGAATTCCATTCGAGCCGAGGATATGCGATTGATAACGCCAGCACTAACAGAATTTTTAACATCTTCGAAAATAGTAGTTTTTTACACAAAAACTATTTGTAATTAAAGTTAACACTATTTGTGTTAATCTTTTTATGGAACTGTATCTTCATATTCGGTGAATGGAAACTCTTCTTATGTTATATTTGTAATTGTAAAGATTTGAGTATAAGCAAGTTAGAACAACGATAGTTGTTTGAATTATTTATATTTATTCTGTTAACCCAACAACTCGTAAAACCACTTGGGATAATAATTAATTAATTTATTTGTTAATTTGTATTTTTAGTTATTGTTTATTTATATGTAATAGACTATTTACTACTTAAAGTAAAAAAATGTTACAATTTTTGTAAAATGGTGAATTTTCCGTAAATAAATAAATTATTATTATTATTATTGTTTGTTTCTAATTGATCCATATAGCTGTTACTCATCCACGAGTTAACAAATTGTTTTTAATAAACAAAAAAATAATTTTAATAAAGTACATATATTTTATTTTAAATGACTGTGACCATGTGAATACAAAATCATAGCTTTATTCAAACAATTGCATACATTTTTACAAGCATTATACAATAAAATTAAAGTATCTGTTTTGGTCTATCGACCAAAGGTCGAAAAGACCTACCTTATCTTGAATTTATGGTGAAATGTAATAAAAAATGTCTGTGCTAGCTAGCTTAACTACCATGAAACGTATTAATGAATTCATGAATATTGAGAGTAGGCTGTATGTAATTTAGAGGGATGTTTGAATTTTGGGAGATACAGAATTTTGTAAGGAGGGGTTGTTTGCAATTTTTTTAGAAAGGTTTGTTATAGGTTGGTATATAGGGTTGACTTTGGTGGATTCGTAAAGGAATTCATTTGAGAGATTATGGAGAGGGAAATCCTTTCTATTATTAAGAAAAATCCTTTCTATTATTTAAAAAAAATGTTAACTTTTTTAACATTAAAAAAGTATTTCATTCTCTTCTTTTATAAATAAATTTTAAATAAAATTATTTGATTTTCAAAATTCTGTTTATTTTTACACTACTTGTTTCGCAAGATTTTATATTTTATTTTATCATTTTTTTGTTCAATACTACAGCTTTCTAAAGAAAGTAAATTAAATTCATACCGACCTACAATAAATTGACGCAATTTTACTTTTATTTTGTGTTGAAGTATAATAAATATACAAACAATTGGATGAAGTAAAGAAAAACATAATTCCTTGAGTACTTGAGAATACTCTCAGCTATAAATTGGGAAAGACAGATATCTTGACATTTCCACTAATTGGTTAAGAAAGTGTGTATTTTACTACTGGTCTGCTGTATATTTCGTCATTTTCTTATTCCAGAGAATCCTATTGTATTGTTTTGTCTTATCGATGAAGAAAAATATTAATATCAGGTAGAAAGACCTATGATTTATTTAATTATTTAATATATATATATATATATACATATAATCGATGTCCTCTTTTACCAATTGGTGTCGGGGTTTAATTATTTAATAATTTTCTTAATGTTGGTTGTGAAGACTTTAATTATTTAACTACTGATGGATGGAAACATAGTTTCCGAAATATATCTATTTCAATAAAAAATAAGTAGAAGAGAAGACAACCATTTTTATTTAAACATTTAACAATTATTTAATTTTTAATTTTTGTGTAATACACTATATAAAATTTTCTTATGTTCTTGAATTAATAACGAATAACTTTTTTCATCTAACTGTATTGAAAACTGCGAGCGCAGTTATCACAAAAAAAAGTAAAAAAAAAACAATCGATGCCTCGCTCTGCGGACGCATTCTTTAGATAAGAAGATTAGTTGTACCTGGTCCGGGCACAGGCAAGTACATATGTATTAAATTGAATTGTTGTGTTCAATTCATTTTTGTTTAGGAAAGTGATTATTAGTGATATTACAGATTTGACAATGACGATGGTTCTTAATTATCCAACATCGAGAAATAAGTGGTGAGTTTTTTTTATTTTTAATTCATATTCTCTTCCAGTGTTCAGTAATAAATACTTTATTCACCGTATTATTATTATTACATTTATTTACGGAATTCACCTATTTTTACAAATGTAAGAAAACACAATTAGATATACATTTAATACGTAATTTAATATTTTTGGACTAAATTGAAAATAATACGTTTTCTTGTGGTTGTATTAGATTGGCGTAAATAATAATATCGAACTGAAATGTATATTGAATAAACTAAGTAATTTATAAAAAAATTCAAATTTAGAAATTAGTATGTCGCGTTGTATCAGTGACGAATGAAAATGCGATGTATTGTCCTTTTCCACCGGAAAGTTATAATACTGTATAAGGATTCGTCATTTTCCATTTACATTATAAAAACTATTCAATGTATGTATAAAAATTTTAATAAGTCAATTCTTCTTTCTGATAATATTTAGGTAATATTGACTTTTTAATATTAATTTTAAATCTATGGGTCAGAATCTTTATATTTTATTCAAGATTGTTTACGAAATGGTAAATTTATAAAGTTAAGGATCAAATAAACGATACATTTTCAATCAATTTGAAGTAATACTAAAGAATAAATAAACATCTAAAAAAATGCAAATGGCATCCTTGAGGGTCTTGTGCGCCCTCTGATATATTTTCCAATGCTCCGTATATTTTTAGATAAAAAACAATTTTCATTTTGTAAATCAGCCGACAAGATGTATTTTTTTAATCATCCTAACAAATATATTATTAAAAAAATAGTTTCATAAAATCAAAAATACATTTACGTGCACATTCAGAATTAAAATTTATCTTTCCGCTACATTTGTAATACTGAAAAATACACTAAAAAATTATTAATAATCTTTCTTTTGCTATTTAAAGTTCATTGTTGGAATGGTTTACATCTGCACTTTTTTTTCATTAAGGCTTTAAATGTGTCAGAGCTATTCCATACGTGACACGTTATATTTAAGATGCACGTTATTCTTTATCATCACAATCTAAGCGAGTAAATATATTATTAAAAAAAATAGTTTCATAAAATCAAAAATACATTTACGTGCACATTCAGAATTAAAATTTATCTTTCCGCTACATTTGTAATACTGAAAAATACACTAAAAAATTATTAATAATCTTTTTTTTGTTATTTAAAGTTCATTGTTGGAATGGTTTACATCTGCACTTTTTTTCATTAAGGCTTTAAATGTGTCAGAGGTATTCCGTACGTGACACGTTATATTTAAGATGCACGTTATTCTTTATCATCACAATCTAAGCGAGTTTTTTTAATTGATATGTATTCTTAGAGTGTTTACGTTAAATTTAACATTTTTTTCGTATTCATAACGACTTGTTTAATAAAACAACAAAGTTGATTTAATGCCCTATTAAATGTATTATTAAAATATATTTACATCAGTCAAAAATACCTTTACATTAACGTGCACATTCAGAATTAAGATTTATATTTCCGGTACATTTATAATACTCAAAAATACACTAAAACGTATTAATAATCTTTATTGTTACTATTTAAAGTTTATTGTTCGAATGGTTTTAATCTGCACTTTTTTGATTAATTGGCTCTAAACGTATTGGGCAATAATAACGTCTTGTTTAATAAAGCAACAAAGTTGATGATTTAATGCCGCAGCTGGCCTATTATTATTCTTTGCTAAAATATGCAAAACAATCTGAAAATACGACTGTACCAAGGTGGCGTGCACAGCGTCGTTATTATTGCAGCAAGCTTTTTAAAGTTAATTTTACAATTCTCAGGAAGCAAATTTAACTCGCCGAGA
The DNA here is from genome assembly GCA_963082785.1 of Philonthus spinipes. Lineage (NCBI taxonomy): Eukaryota > Metazoa > Arthropoda > Insecta > Coleoptera > Staphylinidae > Philonthus > Philonthus spinipes. Next base: position 13,427,413 of record OY720301.1, read on the forward strand.
AAAGCCTCATAAGGTTTAAATGCTTTAAAATATACTGGCATTATTGTACCGGTAACTAAATTAATTTAATATTATATGGTTAAATTTGGTTGATGTGTTGAGAATGGCGAACGAAATCTACGTCTAGTAATTGTATGTAGAGTTTGTAATAATTAACATAATATGAAAATAAAAGAACGAGTTAAGTGAAAAAATAATGAAATAAAAGAAGCTTCGGTTTAATATTTAATGGTACCGTAGTATTTTTTAATTGTAACTTGGTCGTCCTGTTCAGCTTCTATTTCCGTTATGATTAATATAATTTAATTATTGAAATTGTTCACTATTATATTTTACTTATATGTCAGTAGAACGTCATATATATATAAAATAAATAAAAATAATTCGAAATTAATTAATTAATAAATTATTTTCCCTTTACCTACAGTGACATAATGACTTATGTTACATTATGTTCGAATTCTTTTTATTTAATTTATTTAAATAACTGTGACCAAGTGAATAAATCCGTTTTTCTATTATATACATATATCTTTATTCAGACAATAGATAATACAAAACAATATAATATAAATAATTACAATACATGTAGGTGTTAGTTTGTCTGGGCTATCGAACAGAGGTCTTTCTGCCCTGTCATGAATTTATGATGAAGTCAAAGAAAAAAATCTATAGCTAGCTGAACTGTTCTGATGATTCTCACAAATGAATTGACGAATAGGAGGATATTAGGGTTACGGGGAATACAGAATTTTGTAAAAAGGGGTAAGTTATCAAGATTATTGGCATTTTTTTTGCTTAAGGCTAATATACGCTGGGATATGGTTGGGATTAATATTGATATTTATAGCATATGTTTTGTAAAAAGGAGATTCCGTAATAAATGAAATTAAATATGTTGAGAATGGCGAATTGAATTTAGTTTTAGTAATTTTATGCAGATTTTATACCCCTCTTTGTCAAAACCCTCCTTATCTCTTCATTTCAAAATAGTCAGGGCCAACCTTTTCGTTTTCGTTTTGCTTTTCCCATTTTCCATATAACTTTTGTTAACCTTGAAGTTGGCATACTCACCATATGACCGTACCATCTCACCATATTTTCCTCTATTTTCTTTTGCGCCGATTTTACTCCTATCCGTGCCTTTATGTTACTTATATGTCCATCAGTGTAACGCCTGCTATTTTTCTTAGTGATTTCATTTCACTAGCCTGTATCCTTTTATTTTGTTGTATATTTGGTGCCCAGGTTTCTGATTTATTAGTAAGTGTAGGGAGTAATAATGCGTTATGCGTCTTTCTCGATAATTCCTTTCTGTTGAATGTTTTATTCTATCTTCCAATTCGTTATCTAATTTTGCATCTTCTGTTAATGTTATTCCTAAATATTTAAATGTTTTAACTTATTCTAGGTCGACTTCCTTTAATAATATGATTCTAATCGATATCACCATCGTTTTTGTTTTATCCATACATATCTCTAGACCAGAGGTTAAGTTCTTTATACCGTATTTGTAGATTAAACTGTAGATCTTTATTTTTGGACATCAGGATTAAGCCGTCGGTAAATGCAAGATGATTAATTATTACATGTGTTAATCTATAATAGCCCCATCTAGAGTTTTTAACCTTTTCATTACATTTTTAAATTATTGTGTCCATTAATATTATAAACAGATTTGGACTCAATATATCTCCTTGTCTTACTCGTGAGTGTGTTGTGAATCTCTGTGATACTTTTTTATTCTTACATAGTTGTTCGTATGTTGATAGATTTTTTTAATGTTGTTAATTAGCCCAATGTTTACTTTCCTTTGTTTTAAAATTTTCATCTCTTCTTACTGAATCGAACGCCTTTGAAATGTCGATAAAAGAGAGATACATTGCTTCATCTGTCTCTATAAGTCTTTCGATTAATTGTCTCATTATAAATATTGCATTGGTCATTCCCCTTCCTGACCTAAATCCATTTTGTGTTTCATTTAGGGTGTGTTATATTTGTGTTTTTTTTTACTTTGAAAATATGTAAGTGCAGAGCAACTAGGGAGAAAATAATTAATTATTTTCTTATTTCTTTCTTTTAAGCCTTTTTATGGTTTAATTAATTCACTGAAATGTTGAAGTTAATATTTTTTTATATTATAATCCTGGCATAGGTTTGACAACAGCCATAATAAATTAAATTTATATTATTTCTGATAATTAAAAATTATCTATACTGTAAGTAAATTGAATAAATCAAATGGTGTTCATTTTTCTTTAAACACCATTGAAAAAGCCGATGTGATGGGTTAATTTAGTCCGGGAGCATACTTGTGTAATTACATGCTTGATGTTCCGAAAATAAATTTGTCATTAATAGTTAACAGCTGAATCAGAGTGATTTTTTGGATGAAAACATTGCAAGGATACGTCATGAGTCAAACGTTTCAGCAAAACATTGTGGATTACATCATATTTCCGAGAAAAGGGTTTACGCGTGAAAATATTTCCCTTTTCGAACGAGTAAATAGTTAATACGTTTTCAAATAAATAAAAAGAACATTCATTTGTGATTTTCCAAGAAAGTACATTCAACTTTTTACGTAGTTTGCGGTTCTTGGATTGAATTTAGGACCACGACCACACTTACTTTTCAGAAGTTTCCTATGTGGAAAATGGATTACATCACGGGAAATAACAGCGGGGGCGGTGCAATATTTAACATTTCGAGAAAGGATTAGAAAGAAAAAGTTGTATTCCTGCCAAAATGCTGAACGTCGTAAATACCCATGACGCGGAGCCATGTTGATATTAAAATCTAGATTTAAATATTGTGCAATATGTTGTACACGGTCATGGTCGGAACGCAAGCAGTTAGTTGACGGGAATAGTAGTGGAGAGGGGGTGGGATGGGAAGGGGACTTTACTTGTGGTCTATGAATAAAGTTGAAACAATTAATGAAAAACAATGTAAATATTTATTTAATATATTAAAGTTAGGATACATTTAACGGTAATATGAAAATATATCAATATTTTCTTTACTATACCAATAATTACTGGACGTTATAATATATACAATATGTTCCAAAAATTATGGACTTTATGGTAAATATTTTTTTTTTAATTTAACACATCGCACCTCTATTTCAATATTCATTTATATAAATTACAATTCATTCACATTGGTTCATTTGTGTTTTATATAAATAGAGGATTTTAAATACACTTGGCTTATTTGAATTTCCTTTTCCTGCGTTCCAAATTTCATTTACAACTTCCTAACACGTGCCTAACATTTATTTATAAAAATATGGAACACAAAAAGTATTCGAATCGAAATAACCCAAGCATTGTAGTCATACGTTTCCATTAAGTGTGCAACACAAGAAGTACTATATATTTCAATATTGAAATAACGGTGCGATATTTTGAAAACAAGTTTTATTAATAGCCTTCGCTTCAATGTAAATACAAATATTTCTATATGTTATTTTTCTCCTTTAAAGAATGCGAAAGCTATTCCCAAAAAAGATGATTTCAAAATATACAATAATAAAAAAATATTCCAGTATGGTGCAGACTTATTGGAACGCTTCCAATATATCTATATATACATATATTTTTATACATATACCATGTATACTATACAAAGTTATCTTTTTTACTTTTTTCACTTCTCGTAATAGTACAAAAATATATAATGCGCGTTAATGTAAATTGCAATATTCGCAATTTACTTTAATAATTATTTTATGAAATTTAAATTGTTTTATTTGAAAATAAATTTACATCGAAACCACTAAAAAAAAAAACAATATATTCACACTAAAAAAATATATATATATTTTTTTCGAAGGAAATAATTGTTTAATATTCAATTAAAATCGGTTTCGATGTAATATATCTTTATAGTACAATCTAATTAAGTGAATTCCAAATGTGCATAAATAATCAATGCTGATTACTTCGGATAAAAAACCTAAGCAATCGGCATAAACAACAATATTTTCATTAATTTCAATCACATTACAACATATTTACATTTTATATCTAAAACAATAATTATTAATAATGTGTAAATATGTCTTACGACGGATTTCACAAACAACAAAATACCTTGGGTTTGCGAAAGCACGTATTAATTTGAAGTTACAAAACCCACGGTATTGAATTCTTCATGTAATCTACCGTTAGTTAATAAATTTTATTTGTTGAAAATGAAAGTCATTCATATTTCCTTTATCACTATATTGAGGATGTGTCATGAAAAGATAATTAATATTAAAATTGCGTTAAAATTGACAGCATTAATAAATAATTTAATTGTGCTTATTGTGATTATAACGGATTATTGAAACAATGGAATACTCAAATTTATATTATTTGTATTTATAAATGCTATTTAAATTACAATATATTGATAATATATGTCTTGAGACTAACTATAATATTATTATTAAAAAGTTATTCAAAATAATTTTAACTGTAAATTCTTAGCTATTTCAACATAAAAAATTGCAAGTATAATTATTATGGATAAATTTTTAATGATAATAATATTAATGTTATATATATATATGTTATTATTCTCATGACATATATTATCAATAAACTGTCATTTAAATCGCATTTATCCATAATAATTATAACTGCCAATATTTAGGTTGAAATAGCTAAACAATAGCAGTTATAATTGTTATAGATGCTTTTTTAATAATTCTAAGCTTGAGGTTAGAGGTGACAACTAATTTGATAAAACGCTTTGTAAATATTAATTTTTCACAGATACAATATTGTACAGGCTAATGTCCTCATCAGAAATATTTGCTTCCATAATTTATTAAGAAAGTTAATTTGATGAGTATACTTATGTAATTTTGTTAAACATATTGTCGGAGCTATTCTGTAAGAGAATTTATAAAATTTAACGTATCTGTTATGTTCATAATTACAGTCTAAGCAGATTTGAATTTATTATAATTTGTAGAAAATCCACTAGAACTATAACACTTATCGGATAACATTCATGTATGAAAATTATAAAATGTATAATGATCTGTAAATGGCTAGTCCGTAAATGAAACATTATTATTATTTAAACATTTTGTACAGTAAATTTATGAAATTTAAATATCTATAAAGCGTTTTACTTATCAAAGTAGATATTATTAATTTAATACACAAACAAATATTTTTGGTGAGAGCATTAGCCTGGATAGTAGTTGTTTTAATGGTATATTTTTTTACAAAGTATTTATAAAAACAAATATTTCTGGTGTTGGCATTAGCCTGGAGAGTAGTTGTTTTAATGAATATATCCTTTTGCAAAGTATTTATACAATACATATTTCTGGTGGGGACATTAGCCAGGAGAGTAGTTTTTTTTTTAAATGAGTATTTTTTGTAAAGTATTTATAAAGCAATCATTTTCTCTTTAGCTATTGTGACATATGATTTACGTTACGTAAGTACTTTAAAACAACTACTTCTCGGGCCTGTATCCATTTGTTTAAAGTACTTACGCAAGGTAAATCAAAATGTTACAGTAGCTAAAAGGAAAATGATTGATAAATAATTATTTTCTTTTTTTATTTCACTGTGACCAGGGCAGAATGTTATACTCAATGTTTGTAAAAATGTAATTATCTGAATAAAGATATTTGTATATAACTGTGACTAACTGAATGAATATTCTTTTGTTTTATAAAGCAATATTTATTATTAATAATAGAAAAGAGTTTGTTCACTTGGGTCGCAGTTATTTATGTAATTAAATTTAACAATTTAATATGTTGGGTTTATGAAAGCCAGTTTTAAATTCGAAAGGATTCAATACTAGCTTTTAATCCAACATGAGGTATTAAATTTGTTTCAATTCTTTCGTGATTATTGTAGATACAAAATTATTTGATTTTTTTTAATATTATTTATATACGGTTAAAATTTGAATATTTCTTTCGTTCCTAATACGTAATATAAAAGAAACTTTTGTTGTTTGAACATTATTCAATTGATTTTTTTACACTTAAATACAAATCCCCTAATTGTTTTAGAATAAATATGTAAAGGCGCGCATAAGGTAAAAATACGAAGAGAAAGAGACATTGATACATATTTTTTTCCGGTAAATCATTGGTGCGTTGAATGTTTGGAAACAGCCATTTACGAAATCCTGTAAATTTCAATGTAATTGATAATTTTAACATTGAAATTAATTTACAGGGTATTGTGTAACACACTGGAACATTTATAATGCTTACAAACTTTAATAAAAAGTTATTGATTCGTTCAAAATCGATACATTTACCGGTGAGATATGAGTTCGAAATTGATATTCAATATTAAAATGAAATAAATAGTTATTAAAGAATAATGATGGAAATGGAAAATTGTTTATTATTGCAGTTATTTCATTTAGATTAAATAAAGAAAATTATGCGAAATTAATTTTCGCATTTTTTTTTATAAAAAAAATTGCACTTTTTTTCAATGATTAAAAGTAAAAAAAAACTTTATAATTCAATTAAATGGGGAAATAAACATTTTTCTTTAATATTTCTTTAGTGCAGTTAATTTTTGTATTCAACAATTAAAAAAATAAATATTCTTAAAATGTTTTACAGAAATTATTTATTTCTTAAAATTGAATCACATTTTTGGATAAAATTTACAACTATAACAAAAATATTTTTTTTAGGTTTAAAATATACAAAAAATAGATTCTTAGTTGAACGAAATTAGAAAAAAATATATTCTTTTTTTGTTGATTTCAATTCATTCAACATTAAAATGTTACAGCATGTTTGTTGTTTTTTGTCTCTCAGCTTTTTTAAGTAATTAGTATTTGAGTTTTGTTGTTTGGTTAATGTAAGTGGAAATAGAAATAGAGATTCTTTTCGTGTGTTTTGTTTTAGTTTATTTACATATTAGCTGTAAAATAATTAGGGATTAAAATATATACACCTTGTATATTATATATGTATATATATAATTAGAAATAATAAATAATTGAGATACAGTCCATATTAAATATATAGATATGAGATAACATAACTTAACTTTGCCAACGTCATTGTGTTGAACGGTAGCATAATGTAACAAAAATACATATATTTTTATGCATAAATAAACGTAATCTAAAGATAAATAGCTATAAAATCACACATTTCCAACTACAAAATAAATAGGTACGTTAATTTCTCTAATGATGACATGGTGAAATAAGTGATGATACAAACAAGTAAAAAAAGGGTACGTAAAATACGAAAATATAATAGATTACTTTTACAAGCACGCCGAAATAATACATTTATTATAGTAAAATGTAATAAAAAATATATATAGGAATATTGGCAACTTAAAGCATATTCTATTAAAACGCACATTTAATTTTGTGCTTCATTCCTTCTTTGCTTCCGTCCTTCTGTCCGTTCGTCCTTCCTTTCATCATTTACATGGTATAAACGATACACTATTCAATCATTTTGGTTTAAATAGGTTATCAAGGTATCCGTACTAAATCGCAAAAATAAATACTTAGAACTAAAATGTAATAAATAGATCCTCTGTTAGAATATGACTACTAATAGCGGAATATTGATATGTTTATGAGATATAATAGTGGCGCAAATCACAATTAGCACTGTCACGAGACCAATATATTTTAGTGCATTATGGATTTCAGGTATGCCACTTCGTTAGACAGGCGCACTAATTCACATCGAAGGATGGTTTTCTGTTTCTCATCTTCGGTGTTTTCCGTTTGTCTTTGTAAGTTTTGTAAGGTGTTGGCGACGTTCGCTGCACTCCATTCGGTGCCGAGAGAAATTCCGGAATCCCGCTCATCACTGGAACCTTCTGCGTCCCAAGATGGGCTCGATCGAGGTTCGGGTTCTTGCTTTATGTTTTGTAGTGATAGGAGAGTGTTAGCTGCGTCCTTGTCTCCAAGATGCAATTTGTGGCGAAGCTTTAATGGTAAACTGTTGTTAGTCTCGGTCGCTGTTAAAGCCAAAGGTGCTGCTTCGTCGCCCGAATTGCTGGAGATTTCATATGGGGACTGTCTTCCTCTTGAACGAGATCTGGATAGATTCAGCGCGTTGTTGCTGTTAGAGTCGTAGTGGATTGTTGGAGGGTATGTGGGGAATGGGTAAGGGTGGTATTCCATGTCTCGGTAAGGTGGTTCGTGGTGAGATGTGGGTGGGTGTATCGTTGTTTGTGGGTGAGGGAGAGGAAGTGGTTGTGGAGAAGGTGATTCTAGGACGACTGGTTGGTGGATCACAGATGTTGGAATGGGGCTTGGTGAACTGTACATTTGATTTCCAATCTTCGGCCTCTTTATTGGTATATCATTTGCCGGCATTGTAGCTAACACTTTCTCCACGCACACAAGATTTTCTCCGCAAATACCAAACTCCTCTTTGATGGTTTCAAGTTGAGCTTTCAACATAGCGTTCTCCCTGGTCAATTCAACGACGCGTTGCTCCAACACCATATCGTTGAATCTGCGTTTTTCACGCGACCTCTTTGCGGCTTCATTATTCCTGCGCCTACGATCCCAATAGCTCTCGTCCTTTTTATTGTCCGGGGTGAATTCCCGTTGTTTCCTTTGAGGTAGCATTTCCTTCTGCTTGCTATGTGGTGACATCGCGAAGCCTTGTTGGTACGGCTCAGGATTGGGCGAATTGGAGAGGATACTCTCTCGACTTGCTGGCATATTTGAATTCAATTGTGGCAATTCACCATTAATTGGGGATCCACTCTGATTGCGTCCCACTAGTTCGGCAACCATCATATGCTGCTTCAGCACATCTGAAACAATAAATTCGTCTTAAGAAAGAATGAAAGAAAGATACGCGTTTTTATGCGCAGACAGGTTATTGCAACAACTGCAATCAAGGTCGTCTTGATTCACCTGCTTAAGGTTATTTTAATAAAAGATCTGGTATGTGAATTAGCGTCATTAACCCCGGCTATGCATTTATGGCTGAAATAAGGGTTCGCGTTTCGGCTTGAAATCCGAACGCGAAAACAAACGCGAACATGAATGACCACGTGTTTTGCTTCGATTTTCATAATGAACTTTTCCATCGATTGGTATGCATGAAATATAGCAAACGTGATCTATCCGGCAGTGAACGGAGAGAGCAGGTCAGACAACGTGAGCGCGTTCACGTGCAACAGTCAAATGCACGTTTCAATGTGAGTGCTGCTTGAATTGCCTTTGCCAGCCTTTGCCTGCCTGCCTGCCTGCCTTCACCCCCGCGTCACTTAAATAAACGCATCCAACGTAACATTTTGCCACATGTTACCACATTCTTTACTTTGCTTTACTTTATTCCATCGCTCGCGCCAATATTAATAAGCAATTTATGTCATTTTATAAGTTTCATCTATCATTAATCAGGTCGACTTATTACGAAACCTCGTAACGAAGAATATAGCTTATCTAAATATAAGTAACTATGTATTCGAAAAAAAAAAACGTATGTATGAACATTCGCATGCTATATTTATAAAATCGGCTTCCTTGCGTTCGCCTACTTATTTTCAAAATGATTTTGAATATCTATCAATATCGATTGGAACACTACACTACATGTTATACTTTTAGAATAATAATTGACATTTAATTCATTCAATAATATTTTCTAAACAAATTTTAATTAACTTAAAAAATATTTTTAAAAACGTTCGATAAATCTAGAAACTATCATTTTAGTTGAAAATATAAATATTCGTTATGTCTACGCTTTTGTGGGAGGTAGCAGAAAGCACAGACATGCATAAGCTTTAATTATTATAGCCTATTGCGAGCTAACTTTTTTTTCAAAAAACCTTCATTTAAGACCAAATTATGTCATTATCTTTGTTATTATAATTTTCTTTATATTGGTTGTAGAGACTTTAATTATTTAAATAAAAATGATTGTCCTCTTTTCTACTTATTTTATAAGTAGGAGAAAGGACAACCATGTTTATTGAAATATAATATTTAAATAATCTTTGTTATTAATAAATAAATATATTTTTTGGAAAACCTGATGATATTTCATATACATTTTATTTGAAATTTTTGTCTTATTTGAATAATAATGCTGAAAACTGGCAATAGAATGTAGATAATACAATTATTTGTCCTTTTTAAAATAAATTCTGCTAGCTATGTTGAAGACTGGTTTCAGATCCTCTAAAGGGTATAAACATTAAGAGGGTAGTTTTCCCTTAACATAGCTAGCAGAATAGATTTGAAAAGGATAAATAATTTTGTGCTAATTAAATAAAAACATTTCTTAATTGTAAATACAATATTTGAAACAAAAAAATAGTGAATTTTATGAAATCACATTTCAGAAATAAATCAAATTAACGTTAATTAAGATTTAATACAATGTTTTATGTACTTAATGATGATGATGAAAATAAGTTTTAGCATTGTTTTTATTTTACAAAAAAATATCTATGACACTCTAAAAATAAAGCTATAAAATAAGTTATTTATTAATGTAAATATTCTAACGTGTTTGTCATTGCATAAAACCATCTCCATAAAAGATAACACAAGGAAAATATGTTTTCATTTTGAATTAAATCGAAGCGCAACCACAAGTTTTGCAATTCCGAAAAAAAGTTACAGCGTCGTTTACTCAGAAATTAAGAGCAAGGCTAGTGCCAAAATAACACAAAGATTACATACACCTCTTTTGTGTCGCATCATCGTAGTTACCATGCTCCGCTATTAATAGCAGATAAATAATATATTAAGTAATGTGTGCCTTTGTATCATTTACATGAATCATGCGCGTTTCATTTGTTATTGATATCATTGAATAATGTAAGAAATATTCTTTACTCAGCGCAAATACGGGTTGGCGTGTAAAGTGTGCCAAATCAGGAACGGCAGCCGGTAATACACAAAGAACATTCAATTTAAATAAAGTTCAATCAATATAAATAATATTTCTTGTTAGTAAATCAACATTGTTAAATAATATGCCTTTTTTTGTTGTTGTTCACTTAGTAAAAACACTTTCCATTTTTAATTAATTTAGAAAATTAAAGACGTCCGGTCGATAGCCGTTTCTCTTAAGAATATATATTTGTTTTTAAATCGTTTAATGTATTATATATTAAATTAAATATATATGTATTCTTTGTTTTTATATATATAAAATAATAATTTGATTTTGTTTTAGGTTGTAATTATGCAAAATTTAGAGATGAGTAAAGTCATCGATCCTTTCTTTTACTACAAAATTAAGAACATAAAAATTTGCTTAATGTAATGTATTATAATCTATTATTAATTGTTACACCCCTATTTATTAAAAAAAACAGCAATTATTTCATTATTGTTCATTATTATTTGCCCTTTAATTTTTGCAACTTTAATATAATTAAAGATTTTATGCCATGGCTCATAAAGGATTTTCTCCTTCCACACCACAAAAAAATAAAAGTTGGTAGTTCATATTTTAATAATAAATATGAATAGACTATCAAAAATCTATTAATAAAATATTTCACAACAACTTGAAAATTGAAAATGATGAATTAATTGAAAAGAATGAACGAAACAAACCATTACTGATTCAACTTATTTAACATTAACGTTTTTTTTTCAGGAACCGAAAATCTCGGCATTTTTATGTATGTATATGAAATTTGGAAAGCAGAAGTGAATAAATTCAAAACACAATCGATAAATTTCAATAAATTTGCAAAACAAATATAGATTTTAATTTCTATTTGCTTTTAAAATCTATTCAAATTTATCTTCTTCTCTAAATTACGCATTTCTTTTATTACCTCATTTGATTTACATTATTTTATGGTTATTTCATGTAATTTTATATTGTCTTAAATTATTTTAAACTGAATATTTCTAAGAGATTCATAATTTATTTCTTCGGAACCCTGCTGCAATTGTAGAATTGTTTCGATACATAGTAAAATTGTAATAATTATGTTTAATTATTACATAAACATGAAACATCCACAGGATAAGTGAGAAATTAAATCAAAGTATAGTAAAATTTTAAGGGTATTTTCTTTAAATTATTTTAAGTATTATCTTAAAATATGTAAAAAGTTAAAATATTAGTATTTGTAGAAACACTACCACAATTGTTTCACAAACATAATGGATGTTGTTTTTTATAGCCTATTGCGAGCTAACTTTTTCCAATTCTTCATTTAATACCAAGTTATGTCATTATCTTTGTTATTATAATTTTCTTTATGTTTGATGTTATTTTTTTACAAATAGAATATTATGAAGTTTCATAAAGTAAAAGCCTCAACCATCGATTAATCAAAATATTAGTATTAATAAATAAGGCTCAAATTTTATATTTATTATAAAATAAAATTAATACAAAATACACTTTATAACTTTAAAACTTCATGAGTCATAATAAATATTTTGAAATAAGTATAAATAAGTAACAAACCAAGTGTTTTTCTTTTAAATTGTTTTTATAAGTATAAAGATTTTTTTCATGTTTCACTAAGTGTTAAGTTATAAATCAATTTAGTTTTGTATAATTTAGATTTATTTAGTATATCTTATAATAAATAAATCTAAATTGTACAAAACATAATAAGTATAACGTTGAAAAAATGAACCACCTTGAATTTTTCTTAAAAAAAAAACATGATATAATTAATTTTGTTATGTTTTTCATTACCTTTATATGAGAAGTAGACGAAATGAATTCCAAGTTTTATCGAATATTTGTAAAATATAACATAGTATATTTTTGCAACGATATCAATAATTGCTATGCAGTAACAGTCAAAAAATTAATCAAAATTGTATCGATCATCATCATCATTCTTAAGTTATGAAAGAAAATTGTAAATAAAAAATATTTCACACATTGGAGTAATCAGAAAGGTTTTTTTTTTGGGTTCAAACTCCCCCACTGTTATTTTTAAGTGCAAAACTATAACAAAAAAATCTGTTTAATTTGAACACCCTACATATATATTTTATTTGTAAACTGCTTCGCTTTGTAAAATAACTAATTTACTTCCTTTTACTGAGAAAACAATCTGTACGAGCTCGTAAATCTTTTATAGTCGCATGATTCGTCAGTGAATGAATCGTCTAGAAAAGGAAAAAAACACGACTGTTTACGATCAATCGTATTAGAGTTATACTGAATATTACGTGGATATTCATTGACGCTCAAAGGATATTGCGAATGGTTATTTTGATGCGTAATCCCACATTCAGTATCCGTAGGATATTTATTTCATTTCTATTGGATTACGATGTTTTTCATGTTATTGATGTAATAACGTATAATTTATTTCCCTACTTTTTTTTTAAATGCATTTTTTAATTACAAATAAATATTATATCATTTGTAGTAATAATTTCAATTAATTGTCAAGACATTGATAAAAAAGTATATTAAAAAATACTAAATCAATAATTAATAAAATTTACAATTAACTTAACAAAAAAATTTCTTTTGTATTTTTTAAGCTTCGCATCTAAAAAATAAATTTCAATACAAATATATATATATATAATCTAAAATCCCCATCTACCATAATGGTGGTGTAGGGGTGTAATACAAAAATAAACTTTAATAAATTAATAACATTTACAAATTAACTTAACAATAAAATGCTTGAAAAATACAAGCTTCGCAACTTAAAAAATAAATTATAATGAAAAATAAACGTTAATAAATTAATAATCAATAAATTTTGCAATTAACTTAACAATAAACTTGCTTTTGTATTTTTCAAGTAACTTAAAAAATAAATTATAATAAAAATAAACTTAATTAATTCATAAATTTTATAATTAATTTAATAATAATCTTTTTTTTTAATATTTCAAGTTTTGCAACAACTTTATGTAGAAGAAACTGCTACAATTGTTGGTTCTGTCCTCAATAAAATTGTGGTGTTAAAAGGATGACTTCGTATTATTTTATTTTGTAATTGTTAAAAAATTGAAAATCGTTTTTAAAAAATAAAATCTCTTGAAAATGGGCTAATAACCCGAAACTAGTCGAGAAATTAAAGTTATTCAATCTAATCTGTGTTTTTTTGGTTGATTTTTAATAATTTATTCATATTAATTTTAATTTAATGTAATTTTCCTCGACTAAATATCTATTTATAATAATATATGATCCAACAAACACAACATATTTTTATACTTTAATTATTGTTGAGCTACGTGAAGATGAACTATACTATTTAATGAAAGATTAAGTCCATCTTTTTCGCAAAATTTATTAATTGCGGATGTGAAGAAAGGATGATCAATCTTAAATAATAATTTTTTAATCTAAGTATTTGAATAAACAAAAAAAAAACATTTTAATTTTGGACAAGTTGCAATAATGTGGATTATAATGTAATTTTGTAATTGAGTAGCTTATAAGAGTTGTTTGTTGTTGTTGATATTCTTGTACGATGTTAGGATGATGAGAAATCTGTTTGGAAACCCGTCTACAAATTTAATTTTTGCATATTTAATGACTGAAAGGAAAACAAATGGCTGTGGAACACAAGTTTGAAACAATGACCGGTGTGATATGATTTAATTAAGAACATGAGTAAGATTTTTTTCTCGTAATATCCATGAATGTTGAGTAATTGCATAATTGTCACCGTAATGATAATATAATTGTTGTTTTGGCTTGCAGTGTGCGTGTGGTGTATTACAAAGGAGTTTGAGGTAAGCTTTAAGAATGTATGTATGGTAGAGGTAATGGATAATGGGTAATAGGAAATAGGTAATACATATGTAGTAGAATGAGTAAAGGCTAGAATTTTAATTTTAGGATGGAATATATGAGATTGTAGGTACGTAACGCTCTATTTAATAAAACGGAGATAAACCTCGGCCTAAGTGCACAAATAGTTGTGCAGATTACGCAACGAACGTTTGTGCTGCACTATGTTCCGCAACAATGGTTATGTGGAGGAACGGAAAGGTTACGTTCGATATCAAATTCTTACGAAGTAGTAACATTGAAAACGGAAAGAATTCGCGATATTACTGCGCGTCGAGTAAACAACGAAATATAACTGGATTTTCCAGTGTGTAAAAGGATGAGTCATGGTACTAGAAATTCAAACTTATTATATTCACATTATCACGAATTTGAGTGTGTATTTTGTGGTAGATGAAATGGTTAATTTTTATTGTGTAAAACGTTTAGTGAGGGAAATAAGGACAATAACGGAATAGTTAAAAAGAGTGAATTGTGGGTCGGCATTCGGCGCGGAATAACGAGCATGACCAACCAGAGTTATAGAACTAGGCTAGTGGAACTACCACTACACCACACCACACTATACCTATACACTAGTAGACTAGCAGAGACCAGAGAGCACAGAGCCAAAGAACGCCGCACAATGCAAAGGCTTGCTTATTATTACATAACTTAATTGCAAAACCGTGATTGAATCAGTGCTCTTAAATTAATGTTGTAATTTCATGTTCTTTGTTGAGGGTCATTAAAAATATGCGAAATATTTAATAGGATAAAAAAAAGTGCGCGCCGCGCCGCTCCGCTCAGCTTTGCACCGCGCTTTTCATTTCGCGCTTTGTCTTTCGTTTCTTTCATTACTTTTCTTCACTGCGAGTCCAGGATTTTGTGTTTTCCCGCAAATGATCTTGATCTGGATCTGGAACAGCTCTGCCCTTCTCCGAACTCAAACATGTTGAACTTTATTAGTCTCAGACGCTAAATGCGTTTTTAATCACCAAACACGACTCGACTCACCACATAAAACAATATTTAAATATTTAGCGCGCTTTTAAGTAGGTTATGTGTTGTACTTGATATTGAGGTATTACTTCATTTGGGATTTTGTTAGGTGTAACGGTATTTTTTGACGGTTCGCGGCTGTTCTACAGTTATTAAAAATTAGTAAGCACTTATTCAATATTGCGTCATTTTTGTGGTTACCCATTGCAGGCCCACGGTGAATATCTATCTCCGTATTGATCATATAACAATGCAAATTATCTAAGATAACGAAATTATCACCGGGATTCTATTATTAAGTAGACTAAACGGATTTCGAGAGAAATTGCACAATTATGTATTTTAGGAAATAGTAATTCCCGCCAAATCAATTGTTTTAAAGTTATGACGGCAATGAATGACTAAGTGCGCGCATTCAAATTATAATCTTTATAAAAGTACACGATAACAATGACAATGATTAAGCATGTGGATCAAGAACAACGAATGTTATGCTATGATTGATGCACCGCGCCGGACTCGAACCAAGGATTATCGGAATGAGAATTTCAAATAAAAAGCTTTATTCGCGCCGGTTTTTTTAAACAAAACAAAACACTTAAAAAAAAGTTCATATAAAAGCTTTGTATACGTTAAATTTTAGTTTGAAGCACTGGGGATGACGAAAGTGAAAATTTGCACGAAATTTAAAAATGATATTCCATGAAGGAAAAACGTACCAACTATAAATCCAGTTGAAGTCCGGCTAGTTTAAATCCAAAATGTAAACAATGTTGATAATCAGCAGTTTGTTTTGAAATTAGCGAATCACAAACAATGGTCCAGAGAAGCACTCGAATCGTATCGTATGTATTCTTATTAAAGACCCGCTCTGTATCAAATCTAATGACGACTGTGTGTTGCGGTCGCGGCCGCGTGTAGACAATACTCGCGAATCAGTCTCGCCAGTTGGAGGTGGGGATGGATGCCTGTGCCTTTGCCTTTGCCTGTGCCTGTGTCGATGCCGACGACGGCGACGGTGTCGACAGTGGGGGAGACGAGGACAACACCCTCAGTGAGTCACCAATCAGAGCAGTGACAGGTCACCTTCGCGACTTACGTAATAGGCTCGTGCCATGTCGCACTTTCGCATCTTCACATTTAGGCCCATGTGCTTCCACAATTACATAACCACGTGTCCACTTTGCAATTAGTTTTGCTTTAGATTTTACCGTACCTTCCTTCCCCTCGCCCGCTTCCTACCGCCTGCCTCCCGTGCCAACCGCTTCAAAACAATTCACACTTGGAAAAGTACCGATAAACAAATTCCAACCGAATTTTGCCAAAGTGCTAAAACAATAACTTCACTCTCCGTACAAATAACTTATGTTGACAATACAAAATTATCAATATATTTATCAAAAACCTAAAAATATAAAACATAAATAATAATAACAATACAATAAAGATAATATTCTCTCAATTTTATTGTTAATTCTACGAAATTATCTTGACAGTTTAAAGCATTAATTATTACTAAAATATTTTAATTACAAATAAGTCAAATGCTCTTGTATAGGATAAAAAAGCTTCGAATACCTGAAATATCTTAAAAATATAAAACCAATAGTTTTTAGCTTAGACTAATAATTTTCAATATTTTTCAGGTATTTCAGACCTTTATTCCACCCTATAAATTAATCTGCATTAATCATTGAATTAGCTATAAATGATATTAAAAATACTAAAAAAAAAAAAGATTTATTCACATGGTCATAGTTATTTAAAATAATTTGAAAATAATTAATAAGTAACTTAAGTCAAATTGTCACAGTAGCTAAAGAGCGAATAATTTATCAATTATATTAAATAAAAATGATTTGAAAATAATTAATAAATCATTTTCACATTTAGCTGTGTGACCTTTGACTTACGTTACGTAAGTACGTTGAACAAATGCACATTAAAACAACTACTTTCTTTCAATTTATCAATTATTTTCAAATTATTTTTATTTAATTTAATGATATTAATAATATTTATTTCTGTATAAACACTCTCCATGTAATTTTTCTGAGCTTCTAAATATTGTTTGTATTAAATTAAAATGAGTTTTCATGAAAAAAAAAAAACAAGGGTAAAAGGGTGAATAATTTGTTTGTGTGGTAGTGGGGACTAGGTTGGCTTATTTACAAAATGAAGGGACATTAATTGTAAATCGTACCCGTCCCCTCCCCAAAATCAAAAAAAGAAACGGGGCAATTTTGAAATTTTATGAATCCATAAATAATTAATAAATTATTTTCACATTTAGCTCTGTGACTTTTGACTTACGTTACGTAAGTAATGTGCATTTGTTTAACGTACTTACGTAAAAATGATTTGAAAATAATTAATAAATTATTTTCACATTTAGCTCTGTGACTTTTGACTTACGTTACGTAAGCAATGTGCATTTGTTCAACGTACTTACGTAACGTAAGTCAAAAGTGACAGAGCTAAATGTGAAAATAATTTATTAATTATTTTCAAATAATTTTTATTTAATATACTCCGAAAGTATATTTAATCCCTGCGGTTTAATATTTTTGTTATTTAATTTTGGAATATTTTTCGTTAGGTCAAAAATTGAGTTTGTCATGGGATATCAACTTCGCCCTTAAAAACACTGGGGGATGATTGGCTTGAGTGTAACCTATGAGTAGACACCTGCACCAGGTCCAGCCACCAGGTTTTATTCTTGGGGCGAAGTTGATATTTTCATTACAAAATCAATTTTTGACCGATCGAAAAAAAAAAAAAAAAATCCAAAACTAAATAGAAAAAAAAAATAATCATAACACACGGTTGATGATAAAAAAAAGTCAAAAATAGGTCATGTTTGAATCTAATTAATATCTCGGCTTGGCTCAAGAGAGGGTTTGAGGGATGCTTCTTTCAAAGAAATACATCATCCTTCGAATGTATATTCAACCCCTGTGGTTTAACGCGGTCATCAGGTTTTAATCTTGGGTCTAAACCCAAGCCAATAATATTAATGTTATTACGGGCGAAGTTGATATCCCCATTATAAAATCAATTTTTGACTGATCGGAAATTATCCCAATATTAATTAAAAAAATTATAACACGAGGTCGAGTGATAAAAAAGTTGAAATTAGGCTATGTCGGAATTTAAAAATAATATCTCGGCTCAGAAGGGGATTGGAGGTATGATTCTTTATCAGGTGTATAAAACAAAGAAAGGGTTAATCTCCGAATGAGTATTTAATCCCAGTTTGAAACGCGACCGTCGCTGAAGTAACTTTTTAAATTTTGTTATGACACTGTTACTGTTTCAAAAAAATCGCCTAAATTCAATGGGGATGCGAGCTAGAGGGCTAGACATTTTTAACGGAAATAAGTAAAAAATATTGATCTTTCATTTTAGTTCAACGGAAGCTCGATATGACGGTAACTTTTCTTAATATATTATTCAAAACGTTAAATTTAACGTCGTTTGAGCTGTCAATTTTCTTGACATTGAATTGCATAATGTACACCTGTTGTTACATATCAGTAAGATATTGCATCATGCAACAATTTTTGATCCGAGAAAAATTAAATGTAAAGAACAAAAAAAAACGAGAAATTATGACAAATGCAAGCTATCGTATTTGTCATAATTTTTCTACCCCGAAACACGTGTCTGCAGAAGTATCGTTTTTTTTTGTTCTTTACATTGATTTTTTTAAAGATTATCCTTCCTTCCAATTCTGACCATCTTAAACAAAATATAGAAACAACGTCCGTCATTTTAATAAAAATACAAAATTTTTACATTTTTAAGGTTTATAGTTGTAATTTTTACTGAAGCCTTAAAAATGTATTTATTTGCATTTATGTTAAAATTGTGGGCATTTGGAGAAAAATGATAAAATGATAAAAATCAACATAAAAGGTTGATATTTGTCATTTTTTGTCTTTCTTAGGGGTTTAAAAACGGAAATAATGAAAGAATATTACATTATAGAAGTTCCAGCCATAGCCAGATAAGTTTTAAACAAAATAAAAAAAACATAAAAATCAGTTCGGTAGTTTTAAAAAAAGTTTCACCAGTTTAAAAACAAAATGTTTTTGAGAAAGAAAGGCTTCAAAGTTTTTCCAAAGTAAGGAATTCGAAAGTACGTTATTAGGAAAATATATTTCTATCAAATACGATAATAAAAAATAAAACTCATTTTTTTCGCGAATAAGCGTTACTATTTATTTTGACGGCAAAGTTTCGTTGGTTCAAAAAAATCTTTTTTATGTTTTACATGTTTACTCTTCAAAAGTTATTTTCCTTCGAACCAACAAGACTTTGCCTTCAATTCACTACTTTTATATAAACATGTTAATTTGTGAAAATTGTACAGGTTGAAGGGGATAATCTGTACCATGTTAATAAATAAATATGTTTATGTAAAAGTAGTGAAAAGCGTTCTTCAATACGTTTTCCTTTTTTTATCTAATATAATTATATTTAATATAATCATAAAATCTCATAAAAATAATTTATTTATGCATATTGTAGCGAAAAATCTATCGAATCTATACAGCTTTAATCGTAATGATCAACAATAGTTCGTTTGAATAATAACAAAATGAATATCATTGTGATTACTCTGATCTCATTTAATATTCGAAATATGATGAAATACATACAATTGTATTATCCACAAAACCCTGCAATGTGTAATAAATACATGATTATTTGAATGAAATCACTTTATCTCTCATGTTGTTTTTTCAAGTTGTTATTTCCGCACTTGTACGTAGTATAATTGCGCGTTAAGTAAGAAATTAATAATAAATAAATTTTACTTAAGTCGCAGTTTGTAGTAGACTGAAATTCAATGGCATACTAGAGCTTCGTATACTACTACTAAATCTTTATTATCTGAGAAAATAATACATTGACAGGCAGAAGGATCAACCGTCGATAGACGATTGACAAGTAATCTTTATATTTTTAATATATTAACTCAACAAAATATAGATATAAATTATGTGAATTAATTGCTCACTTAAATTGCGGTGAAATATTTTGAAATATTTTATATTTGAAATCAAAACACTTGGAATTTAATTTTTAATTTTATTTGTTCAATTCCTATTCCTTGATAAAGTCTTATAGACGAAATTAGTCGGAACAAATAAAATTAAAAATTAAATTTGTGAAACAATACTACGTGTTTTGATTTCAAATATAAGATATATATTATTATTAATGCATTGCATATAATATAAAATAATAGATAAATATTTTCATAATTTATTCCTAAATAAGGGATATCGATCACAGGTCTTTCTGCTATAGAGCTTCATATATTTGTATTAATTAATGAATTAATAAATCTCATATTTTAATTCGTATTCAAGATGCATTAATTTAAAGCAATTTAGCTCTGATTTTCATCTTGTTTTAAAAATAATAATAAAAAAAATCACTTAAACATTTATGAATTTATAAATTTAATGACGAATAATTTCCATTAAATTTTATTTTGTGATTGATTATATTTTTATGGCCGTAGTTTCTAAAGCTTATTAAGTTCATTTAGAAAAATTAAATAAATGTGAAATTTTAATTCAATTAATTTTATTAATTAATTCATATTTAATATTTATTTACTTGGAAAATAATTAAATATAATTTAGATTTTTTAATGAAGATTATCGTAATTGTTGTTATTATAACGAAACAATTATTTCTAATTATTACTATAATAAAATATGTTGTATACTGTATTGATTTTATGTAACATGTTTATTGTTGTTTTAGTTTTTATGAACGATACTAATGTACGCGACTGTGAAGTTTCGAAACCGACGCAAAATTAAATATGTCCCAGACATATCGATCGCAAGTTCATTCACTTACATAGCATTGGGTTACTGACCATCTTATTGTTTTACAGAATTTGTCGTCAATTTTCATCGATCAACCTCCAAAAAAGTTTCGCGTGTTACTGTTGGAATTATGTGATGACCAGGGCCGCCCCGGGGCGCCCAGAAAAGGGCACCTAACTGCATGGATTAGACCGTAAAATTGATCAATTTGCGCGCTTTGTGAACGTTTTATTGTCTGACATTTTTTTTTAAAAAGTTCATTGCATGAAATTTTGAATTGCTTATTTTTAATATTGTATTACAATTTATTTTCACTTCTGCTTTAAAATATTTAATTAATTTAAATTATGTTTGTAATTGTCAGGATAACATTTTTTATTAAAAAATAAAATGAAATAGGCCGAAAGACCTCTGGTCGATAGCCGATTCATCATCTACAGACTATAATGCTATTTTTTGTATATTATTGTATATACATATACACATTTGAATAAAGATGGTTAGTTAGTTAAAATGAAATATAATGGATTTGTTATGAATTTAAACAAACGAAATATTTTTGTGAATTAATTTTTGTAGCTGATTAAAGAATTACATTTAAAATTTAGTTAATATTTAAACAAATCAAATTAAATGCTTTTGTTTTTTCTTTTCTTTAAACATTTCAAAAATGTTTCGTCGTTAGAACTATTTCGTTTTGAATTTAAACAAAAGAAACTAATGTGTTTGGATTGAATTCATTAATCAGTTAAAAATATCACAACCAGTTTGTTTGTTTTGAATTTAAACAAAACAACCCAAAAGCTTTTGAATTGAATTATTTAATCACTTAAAAAAATCATAACCACTTGGTTTGTTTTGAATTTAAACAAAACAAACCAAATGTATTTGAATTGAATTCTTTAATCGGTAAAAAAAAACACAACCATTTGGTTTGTTTTGAATTTATACAAAACAAACAGAAAGCTTTTGAATTGAATCATTTAATCAGTTAAAAAATCACAACCGTTTAGTTTGTTTTGAATTTAAAGAAATGAAATATTTTTGAACTAATTAAAAATTTTAATTCAAAAGCTTTTGAATTAAATTCTTAAATAAGTTCAAAAATGTTTCGCACCGAGAACTACTTATAAAAATAAGTTTAATTGTCCTATTAATAATAATAATAATATTATTATTATATAATCAATGGTTTTAACATTTACACATTGGTATTTCATATTGCATGAAATAAATATGAATAAATTATTAAAAATCAACCAATAAAACATAGATTAGTTTAAATAACTTTAAATTCTCGACTGGTTTTTCATATTTATTTCATACTTATTATTATATTATCGAAAAAAAAGTTATTATTAATTTTAGCCAACGCCAATGTTTTTAATGAAGAAATATCAACTTTAAGAACAATGTTTCTTTCGTTCTAGATTTTTTTCTTAAAAAATGATGGATAAAATAAATAAATCTTTATTGGCGGATTTTACAAACTACAACTCTTTATAAAATAAAAATAGAAAATAATAAAGAAAAGCAAAAGTATTAAAAAATACTGTTGAATAAAAATATTTTTAGAATCAAAATTAAATGAGATGAGATGAGTTTGATTAATTAATATTTGCCATTAAAAAATCAAGATGGCTGAGTTTTTTTTAAGTTTCATAGATATGGCTATCAAATTTTCATCATGAATGGATTAAGTAATATCAGTTCATGATGACAACCGCCATCTATGAAACTTAAAAAAAAACTTAGCCATCTTGATTTTTTTAATGTCAAATATTAATTAAGCAAACACATGTTCAAATTTAATTTTGATCCTACAAATATTTTTATTCAATTGTATTTTTTAATACTTTTGTTTTTCTTTATTATTTTCTATTTTCATTTTGTAAAGAGTTGTAGTTTGTAAAAAAACACATTTTCTAAATATGATATTGATTCGACAAATAGTTCGGAAGATTTTTAACACGGTCTCATACTTTTTGAGTGTATTTATATTTTTTTGTAGGTAGAAACTTTAAGAATAAAATATACAAATTTGCAAAGAATATTGAATACTAATTTAAAATAAAATTTATTCATTCTTTTATTAAGGTAACACAGTTTCGCAAATTTAATAGAATTCTATAACGATTGGTTTGGTTTTATTAGGCCAGTACTATGTTCTAATAAAAACTAAGTAATATTTAGAAAGCTCTTTTAAATTTGTGAAACTGTGCTCAAATAGTGAAATAGTCGAAACTGTAGTTATAATTTAAGTGAAATACAGTCATTAAACAAAATTGAAAAGTAATTTATTTGCAAGCAAATTTATTATTGCATGTTATCTAATAAAACATTGCTTGCAAATAAAATATTTTTAAATTTTGTTGAACGAATTAAAATGTTAAAATTATTATTATATTTAGATTAGTTTATAATTAAAACTTTAAAATAGTTAAAATTAATAATTATATATTTTTTTGTTTGTCCTTTTTTATAACCAATTTTAACATTAATAATATTATTATTGTAAGCAATTGCTTATTTGTAAACTTGATCATGTTATGAAAGTAATGAAGAAATATGTGATAATAGCGTAATACATTTGAAAACGACCAGTCACACTCTATAAATTAATGGGAATATGGCATTGAAATTAGTACATTTAAAGAAAACTACGGGCAATTACAGCGTGATCTATTATACATTATTATTATCGAAAATTTCATATTTCAACTCTTTATTCGATTCACGACTGATTTGCGATAATTCGCAAAAAATGTACAAAAAAGAAAAACGCAATGATGACGGTTTCAGCTTGACCTAGAAAACTCGTGAAACAATTGAATTGTTGAGACGTCTTCTAAAGTAGTTCACTCTCTTTTGTTCTATGTTATTACCGGGCTACAAACTAAATACCGTATATTTTTATTTTTTAAGTGTAGTAATTGTTTTTTTTTAATTTATTTCGTGAGGTGTTTATTGTTAAATTAAATTAAATCACGTCTTATATTTTGATCTTTTTTTACAATTATTATATTATTACATAAACTATTACAAATTTCATTATATTATTTTATAGTTAATCTTTATAATAAGAAATTTGTTTCGTAAGCGAAATCAGAGTCCACCAATGGAGGGCGCGAGGTTTTAATCTCAGATTTATAATATATGTATATACTGAGTACTTTTTTTTAAATTTTGCATCATAGCGATTTTAATACCTTTTCCACTAGACTGAATTTTGTATTCCTTAATAGACAATGTTAATGATTAAAGTAGACCAACTACTAATTGCGAGTTCAATTCTTAATAATAATTTTAAAATCAAATATTTTTTAATAGGGAAAATAATTTTAAAAACTAATTAATAAAAATTATTTAATTTCTGTTTAATTAAATAGGAAAATAGTGTTTATATTTCTTATTATAAACAATACATTATTCATTTATTTTCACTTAATTAGGCCTCAAGGGTTTTCCACTAGACAGAATTTTGTAAAACTTAATAAATAATGTCATTGATTACATAATTTCTAAGAGTACTATTTGTGAGTGAATATTTAAAATTACCAAGTTAAAATTAAAAATGGATATCGCTTTTAATTTGGAATGAAAATATTACATTAAAAGTACTGTGATTTAACTTAAGGTGTATATTTGATCATACAAAAAGCAATAACTTGAACGCCTAAATTGTCCTATCGATTATAATTCGAAAATTATTTTAAAGTGAACATTACATTAAGAACCCTGAATAATTCTATTGTAGTTTTTGATCAAAGAAACAACAATAGTTTGAACACATATCCGAGGGTTTCATAGGGGTCGGTTTCGCTTATGATTTATTTTATGATTGTAAATATTTTGTAATTCAGAAATTACTATAAATAGCTTAGTAGCTTAGTAATTATAAATATAATTAAGTTGCAACCATTACAATTTTTTTAAACATATTAAGTAAATTCAAATAAAGGTAAATGCATCATTAAGGTTCCTTGTGCTAACATACTGATTACTTAACAATTAGCAACCTTTATAAACCCCATCAATAAACTTATTTCATCATGAATTAAGTAAGAAGTTTATAAAATATTCTTAAGACGACATCGGTTCATTGATTAAACTGATAAAAATTAAAACATCAACACACAGCGACGAAAACTATATTTTTTTATATGTTTGTATAAGATGAGCCATTGCGGAGTGACGGTTTTTGATAAGGAAATATAGGTCAATTAATCGCTCTAATTGGGTCAAATAAAAACAATAAGTGTCGTATACTAATAACGTGAATGCTGGAAATATACTATTATTAATTTTATTATCGGTGTTGTAACATGTGCATTATATTTCATTTATTTTACGAATTGTCTTGTGTTATATAAAGTTAAAATAGTTTATCTTATAAAATTAACATATGCAAAAAAATGAAAACCTCACTATTTATCATTTTAAAACTGTTTTTAGATTAGTCCCTCTTAGCAAAATTGACATAAAAAACGTTACATCAATGTTAAATTCAAATTTTTAAATTGTTGTTTTGATCATTTTTAAAGATTAAAGTTTAACCTTTTGAAAATGATCCGTGAAGATCGAAACATGTGTCAGGAAATTGAAAAAAAGAACGTGATTGTGATTACCTAATATGAAATTAATTTTTGCATCAACAATGCACTTTCTTAATTTGTAATGAGTAAATGCAATAAATAATACCAACGAAAACGAAATAAGTTTTTATATCAACAATGAATTTTCTCAATTTTTAATGAGTATTTCATTGAAATTTAGAAAATTAATTTCGTTTTATGTGATATTTATTACACTTACTTAAAATGAAATTATTTTTCTAAATTATTCTCCCAGGAATTTATAAATAGATTTTAAACAAATTTAAAGCTTTTAATTAGTAAAGAAATGAATTTTGAATTTTAATTTAATAATTGATATTTTTACAGAAAATCTGTCAATTTTACAAACATTGAGTATATACACTAAAATAAAGGTTTGTGTCCTAGGCTATCGACCGGATGTCTTTCTGCTCTTAATTATCTTAAATAATTTTTGTATATGCTTAATGAATTTCTCACTTAACCCGTGGTGAAATATTTTTGAGCTAAGTCACGATATTTCATTAAAATTAAAGCACTTGGTTTGAAAATATAAAAATATGAAATAAACCAAGTGTTTTAATTTTAATTAATTTTCCTAAATTCAGGAAAATTATTTTTTTTTAGTTTTTGTAATTTGTAAAACCACTTAGCCTATTCACCGTTACTGTTTTTTAATAATCGATGGTTGAGGCTTTTATTTAATGAAACTCCATAATACAGTGTTTGTAAATAAAACAATAATTTTTTACAATTGTTTCGCCAACACAGTGGCATCAACATGCAGATGATTTTCTGAAACTTAAAAAAACATTGTTTTATTTATAAATAGTGAATTTTTGTTTTTTTATTATAAACAATTATTTTTTTTAAGGTATACAAATAATATCACGAGTGAGTCAATAATCGAATGATTTTGGTTTGCAAAACTAATTAATGAATAAAATGTTTGTTCGAATGTTTAATGTTTAAAAAGTAACCGATAAACTATATTGTACACCATACAACAGCGTGCTTATTTATATGTGGCCTATTTTTTGCCATTATACGTCTACATATTATTTTTTATCAAAACAAGAATTTAATCAGCAAATATTGAGTACGTTAATTTTAATCATACAAAAAAAGTATTTTTTTAATATCGGACAAACGCCGAATGATATTGTTTAAAAGTGATTTCTGTTTGAAGATAAAAATTTCAAAAAAGTGGCACACTTGATTCGTTGATTATATTTTCAATCACGAATTCTTTTACAATTATTATTTTTTATTGGTCACAATTATTTAAATTAAATCAAATAAAAAGAATTTGAAAATAATTAATTTACTCAATTGAATAATTAATTAATTACAACCTTTTGACTTATGTTGCGAAAGTACTTTAAATCAAACATCCAAATAATTAATTAAGTCGAAGATATTTGTTGGTGAGTACGTGAAGTTTTCTTGATATAATATTTATATTTTATTCCTTTCTTCATTTCTGTATTTTTCATATAAAAACACTATTGATAAAAAGCACATTGTGCTCGAAATGTACATTTAGTATTAAAAATACAGAAGTAAAGAAAGGAATAAAATATAAATGTTATAAATTAATTAAGTATTCAATTGAGTAAATTAATTATTTCAAATTATTTTTATTTGATTTAATTAAATATCAAGTTTGCAGTATCAATCAAGTAAGAACCTCAATTAAGGCTCTTACTTTTTCAACGAAATAGCCTGATTGGGGCTGTTACTTGATATTATTTTTATTAGTTATTTATTTTATAGTTAACTATTCAATATGCACAGCATTATAATAATAATTATACCTAATGTGTAATTAGTTATAAGGGGCGAAGATATGGATTTAACATGTTAAATGACAAACAAGGATTTTCCTGCTTCTCCCATTATTTTAGAGAAAAATTACAAGAGTAAGAAAATGAACACAATACAAAAGTATACAATATCCCATTTACATTTACGGTCGAAATGTTACGGAAATGATAAAATGTGTAAATGTAAATGTGTAATAGCATTTAATAAGTATGAAAATAATAATATCAGACATTTTTTTAAATTAATTATTTTATTCAAAAATAATTAATGAATTCGTAAATTAAATTCACTTAGTTTAGTTTCAGTTAATTTACAAATCCTATATATATATATATATATTATTGTTGATAAAACATCTAATTTCTACAAGGAATCCTTGTTTTGTTAACCTTTAACAATATCAAATTACCTCACATGTCTTCATATGAACGTCTTAATTGCTTTAATTAAATAACATGCAAATACTAATAAATATGTATTACATTAAAAATAATAAATCGCAATGTAATTAACCAAGGTTTTATATCGAAATCAACGAATATGATGTAAGAAATGTTGCAGGCCAATACCATAACGTATTAACAAGCGTTTAATAGCATTGTAAAAAAAATAGTAATAACACGCTGATATTGTTCAGTTTAGATTTTAATTTCTTCATTAATATTAATAATTTACGCAAGAAAATTGTTTAAAGGATGAATAGGTTGTTAATAAAATATAGACAGGCATATTATTTTAAATTATTTTAATAAATGAAAAGAAATTGATTCAAACGTATTTTTCTAACGAGTTGAATTAAACATTAATTAAGTAACAAAAATACAATGTGTATTGGTGAACAGGCTAAGTGGTTTTCAACATCACTCATTTATCTTATGAAATCGGAAATCGTTGCTGTATCAAACAAATTAATAGTGAAATTATAAAATTATTCAGAAAGGCAGAAAGACGTGTGGTCGATAGCCCTTAATAAATTCTCAATTTATTATTTTATACGAATTTTATACAAAGATTGAGAGCTTAACTAATTACACCACCGAAGATACAATGTTAGTTTAACGTACACGTTATTTAAGTTCAAATTCTATGTATATATTATCTATTAAAAAAGTTGCTTAGACTGTGATGATTAAAAAGTAACGTACACGTTAAACTTAATATTCCCTGACAGAATAGCTACAATTATGAAAATATTTATTTTATTATATTATGTTAGAATATAAGTAATGTATTATTTTATCATAGTTAATAAAGATTTAGTTGTCATAAAATAATTTATGTTATTTTTACTTTATGAAAGTAATTATCAGGATTTTTACAAAATAATAGTTTAAACGATTAAAATATTCAATTCAGAATTTTTTATTAAATAAAGTATAATTAAACTCAATTAAAATTAAAAATAAACTTTAAAGTGCATCAGTAATAAAATATGGCGGAAAGACCTTAGATCCATAGTCAATTTCAGAACAAGATAATTATGTTTGACGAATAAAGCGCTAATAATATTTCTTCACATTTTTATTCGAATTTCCAAATGTACATTTCGAAAGAAGAAAGGTTATTGGTGCTTTATAAGTCAAATTAATTTGATCTTCATGTAACTCAATCAATCAACTTAAGATAATCATGTTTTATCTCCCATCAGGACAGATCAGCTAGCTAGCATAGATTTTTTCTTTGACTTCATCATAAATTCATGGTAGGGCAGAAAGGCCTCTGGCCGGTAGCTCAAACAGATTAACACCTACATGTATTGTAATTATTTATGTATTATTGTTATATATCATCTGTATAGTCTGAATAAATATATATTATGTTTTGCGTATAACAAAATTATGTAATGTAAAAATTGTTGCATTGTGCAATATGTTATTGCTATGCAATAGCTGGTGTCCATTATGTAATTCAATATCTGGCGGGGTATAGGCCTGAGATGTTTTAATGTACATTTTGTTTTATATAATACTTACGTAACGTAAGTCAAAAAGTCACGATAGCTAAAGGTAAAATAATTGATTAGTAATTAATTATTTTCAAATACTTTCTATTTAATTTATTTTAAATAGCTGTGACCAAGTGAATAATTACTTTTTTATATTGTAAATAATTTGAATTTGGAATTGTAGATAGTTGAAGCTTCTAAATCGCTTAAATAATAATAATAATATACATCTTTATTCTGTACAAGTAACAATAAGTAAATAATTTTGTTATTTGTATAGAATAAAGATGTATGTTATTATTATTATTAAAATATACAAAAGCGATTTAGAAGCTTCAACTATCTATAATTCTAATTAATTAAATCTAATCAAATGAATGTAGACAACAATGTTATAAGTATACAAATGACAAAAAAATGCTAGTCCTATTGACTAATGCATTTTTGTGATTATTTTCTATGCTGTGATAAATTCTTTATCTAACGAAATAATAAAGCGAAGATAATAGACATTAATAAAAAAATTATCAAGGAAACAAATGAAGAAATATAACAAACGTATTTGATTTAAAGGCCTAGTTAAATAACACATTATTTTTTATTTTACCGTTGTTTTATTTACAAAATGGAGTTTCATCAAATAAAAGAAAAATATCAATCTTAAAATTTTAGTGAACATTTACAAATTTTGTTTAATATTAGGGATAATTTTTGTCACGTATATTAATCAAAGCTTTCAACTTTTTTTATTTTAAGAACATTATTAATAAATACTTTCATTTTATTGTGTATACTTAATATTATTTTTTTGTAAAAAAAATATGTAATAATGTCTAAATAAAGATATTTGCATGAATCTATTTATAGTAATAAATGAAATAAGGCTGGAAGACCACTGGTCGATAGCCAATTTGTGAAATTTATAACGTAGTATAATGATTTTCTAATGTATTGTTTTTATTTCAAAAATAAAGAAGTTTTTATATAATAATTGATTGATGAGGTTAATAATTGTTGAAAGTTCATAATTTCTTACATTAAATATTATTATATATTCTTTCAATGTCTATTATAAAGTCGCTAAAATTATTTCACCACACTATGGCTTCTTCAGGCGAACAAATTATTTTTCGCCTGAAGTGTGGTAAAACAATTGTAACGAGATTACAATAGACATTGAAAGACTATATAGTGAAATTTAATATAAGTAATGTTTATATATATATATATTATATATGGACAGAAAGACCCTAAGTCGATAGCCCGGATAGACTAACATAATATTTATTCTTGTTAATGTTAAATGTAATGTTGTCTAAATAAATATGTTTGTATATATATTTATTTATTATATTATGTTAAATTTTATACAATGTATTATTTTTTTCTGAGATAATAAAGATTGAGTAGAAGTATAATAAATGAAATATATTTATTATAAATAATGTTTTTAAAATAAAAATTTTAAAATTCTGAAAAATACAAATGAGAAAAATTGTCCCATATATATATTAAAGGGCAGGACAAATGCATACAGATAATATTCTAACCTAATTATCTTTACTAGATCAAGGCTACATTTTTCTATTAGATAAAATCATTTTTACTAATCATCCTACTATTTGGTCAAATATTTCAAGTACCTGTATTATATTTTTAATCACATAAACTCTTTACTTAACATTCCATGTTCTGTTAAAGGAAATTTACGGAGTTATAAATGGCCATTGAATTAAGTCTTTCAGCATACAAATTATGTAATTTAATCTATCAATTATTGATGTTTATTCACCACGCACCGGTGTTTCAGTCTGCAGTCCTTGTCTTTGTCATTGTTAGTCAGTTAGAATGACTAAATCATGACTAAATTCAACTAAGATGTAATGAATGGTGAATTATAGGTGCGTAGATTTAAAAGAGATAATTCGTTCCAAACAAAGCAAATCGAAGAAATCTCAGTTAATATTTATTTGGGCTATGCATATTTTATACATATTATTATTTTATATATAATATACAAACATTTTTATTCAGACAGCAGAATTACAATTTTTTATAAATATTAATATTTACAATACATATTGATGGGATAGTAGTCTGTCATGGGCTATCGACCGGAGGTCTTTCTGCCAATATATAATATATATAACTTTATATATATATATAATCGTTTGTCTCATTTACCATTCGGTGTAAGTTTATGAATATTTTGTGAATCAGTTTCTTTTAGTCTTTGTGAATTACACATCATTTTCATTATTCACACGGTTTGATTAATTCGATTATTTATTAATTACTAATATAAAGATATTGCCGATAAAAAATATTGATAAATAAGGATTTATTTATTCAACGGCATACACCTTTTTACAAAAACGAATTAAACAGCTAAAACAGATATTAAACATGGTACATATCACTAACAAAATAATCAAAATCAATGAAATTTGCATGACGCAGCATTTTGTAATTTCATTTTGGACTTCGATAAGTAAAAAATCTCAAAATTTTAGTGAACATTTGCCAATTAATTTAATATTACAAAAATAAACTTTACCAGGTTTAACATATGTTTTCATAATTTTAATAAAAAAGTAAATATTATGAAGCTGAAGTCAATTTTTAAAACCGTTGTAATTTGTATCGATAGATAAATGAGTTTTAGGACGCTTCAATCGGAAAATCTAAGAAAAACGTTAAGTTTAACGTGTATATTATTTTTTATCACAGTCTAAGCAGGTTTTTTTTAAAGATATATATGAATAGAATGTGAATTTATTAATAATGCAAACGTTAAATTTATAATTTCACGTAAGGAATAGCCACAAATATCTGTGGATATGCACGCAATTATTTCAAATTTTGTCAGCTATTGAGAATGGACACATAGTGACCGAAATGTATATTTGGCAATTCGCGAATATATTTGCGAAGAAAGGAATACAAAGTGTTATTTTTATATTTTTTATATTCGTACTTATTTGTATAAATGAGTTTCAATAATAAAATGTATAAATATATTTCTAATTAAAAACAAAAATTAAATATGTTTTTAAACTGCAAATTACTAATAAAAAAAAACATAGTGATACATAAAATGGAACGGCATTTGATAAATAAATACAAAATATGCAGTCGTTACATAATGATTAACTTATAATATTTATAAAATAAATAACGATGAACTATTGACTTCTGTTTGACGTAGTTATGGTTTTTCATGTATGCGTCTGTTTAATTGTTGCTACCGTTAAAATTGCATAAACAGGACTAGAAAATAGATAATAACAGGATTGTGCGAAATAAATTACGTCGACAAGAAATTTACATATTTTGCATGGGTTGATTTTTATGTCAATTTTTATAATAATTTTATTTCACAGCAACTAAAATTACATGCTTTTTTTTGAGCATGAGATAATATCTATATAGTAGTAATTAATAAATTATCAACTTAATCAAACAGTATGAATAATGAAAATTATGTACAATTCACAAAAATAGAAGAAACTGATTTATAAAATATTCATACCCCAAACAAATGATTGTCAAGTGAAATTTCTTTGATTGGATTTGTTTGGAACGAGTTATTCTTGCTTTTTGCTAAAAATTAATGAAATTCAAAACGCGAACTTACTCTGTTTGATATTAACTTTGGCCACTCCCAACATATAGAGAAAATAGATTTTTTTATTAATTAATTTCAAAGTTATTTAATTATTTAAATAAATGTAACAAAGTGAATGCAATATTTTATATTATTATTGTCAATATTTTTTGTTTGAAATCTAGTCTATAGTGATTAAATACAATTTTACTTTAGAAATTTCATTATTACAGATTATTTAAATAAAAATAGTTGTTCTTTCTCCTACTTATTTTTATTAATAATAAGAAATTTTCTAAACTAAATTTCTTTGAAATCTAGTCTAAAGTATTTTAATACAATTTTAGTTTAGACAATTTGTCATAACAGATTATTAATAATAACAAATTTTCTAAACTAAAATTGTGTTAAAATACTTTAGACTAGATTTCAAACAAAAAATATTGTTGATAATGATAATATAAAAGATTGTAGAATTTTTTTTTATTAATAATCTGTAATAACAAATTTTCTAAACTAAAATTGTATTAAAATACTTTAGACTTTTTTATCAAAATAAATATGTTAAATAAAATATCCTTATTATATCAAATTAGTTTTCATGGATGTTGATCAAACATTTTGACTAATAACTTCCAATTAATTATAATTTTTAAAATAAGTTTTATACTTAAATATTTGTTTTTTTATCATAACTAGTTTCATCGATTTAACGAATAAGACACTACTAATTAATTATCATTTTTAAAACAAGTTTGCTTTTAATCATATGTAGTGAAATGTAACTTTAAATACTGTTTTTATTATTATTATTATTTAAATGCTCTTGCAAAATTAGAAAACACTTTAATTCAAAATGTGTGTCAAGTTTATTTGAGCCCGGAATGCAAAAAAACTATCTTGACATAATCGTATTTATTTATTTACATATATTTCAGTAACAGTACAAAACGGATTATCTTAACGCGTTTTGGATTTTTAGGTACTCATCATTGTGATCTGATGTTGATTATTTTAGTCTTTTTTTAAATAGGATTCTTCTTTTATAATCACCACCTGTTGCTCATTGTTCATTGCATCGTTAATTTATTACTTATACTGTAGAAATTATACGATTACACACATAATGTAAATGAAGCAATCCTAAACTCATGGATTTTCTTTGTTTAAAGAAATTATACTTTTGTAGTGATTGTTGGATTAATTTAAAACAAAAATAACTCTTAAGTACGCCACTTAAAATCAACTGATAATATATATAGAAAATCTTTATTTTTGGAAGTTTCACTAAATTACATCACAATATTTAAAACATTACAATCATTTACGACTAGTCAAGCCTGAGAAAATGGCTGTCGACAATCGGTCTTTCTGCCCAGCTGATAATATATATACAAATTTATCGTTACTTATTAACTGAAAATTGCTTATTTAGAAGTACTCGATTTTGCCCAACACTAATTCTACTTTGATTGTATTAACAGATTTTTCGATACTGAATATAGTATCGAAATTCCTCTTTTCGCAAAATATTTATGAAACAATATATAAAATACAATGATAAATTATTAAATTAAAAATAATAATAAATATGAATATATTATTAAAAATATATCAATAAAACAAACAAAAAAATATATTAAATTAATTATCTCAATTAATAACTCAAGTAATAGCAAATATATTTTTTGCCATTATATATACAAACATCTTTATTCAGACAACATTACATAAGCTTATACATACATTTATATTTACTCAACAAAAATAAATATTGTGTTAGTCTGTCCGGGCTATCGACCTGGGGTCTTTCTGCCCTTTTGCGGTTATTTACATACATAATTTTAATTTTAGTAAGAACATAGTTTATTTAATTAAAAATATAACCATAGTAATCGCTTATCGGCCAGTAGACTTTCTGCCACAGATAGAAAATAAATATTTTTTAATGTTTTTGTCTGGCTATTATGTATTAATAATTCGATTTTTATTAGGCAGAAAGACTTCTTGTCGATAGCATAAGACAGACACATACTTTAATTATTTTATTGTTTATACTTAATGTTAATTTTTGAGAAAATGTATGTCATTCTTTACGGGAAATGTTAAGTTTAACGTTTACGTTATCAATTTAAATCACATTCTATGTATATATTTATCTATGCTTAGACTGTGATGATAAAAAATAACGTTAAACTCAAAATTTCCCTTACCAAATAGCGCAGATTGTCCAAATGAAGATATTTGTATATATTTATTTATTATAAGGCAGAAAGACCAATGGTCGATAGCCATTTAACAATTAAATAATTTGTGTGTGATATTCTTAATCAATTATTGATATGTTCTTGTAAACTTAATTGTGAATATAGATTGTTTTATATATATTTATTATAATATGAACTATAAATATTTATATATAAGAAATATTATTCATAATAAACTAAACTTAAAATACTAAGTTTTATTTTTAATAAATATAAGAAGTATTTTAATTAATAGTGCGTTTGAAATAAAAAAAGTAATGAATCCTAAAAATGATTTAAAAAAATATTATATATACAATTTTTATTTTTTTAACTAATAATCAATAAATTTAATTTGTTGTTCGGCATTCCTGCTCACTATATAATATTAAATGTTTTTATTTTAATTAGTTTACTTAGTTTTTTTTATTTTTTTTTGCTGTAATGTTGTGGAAACCTTATAGCTTTCTCCGCGTGTAGTACAGAAAGAGAGTGACCTTTTTTTGTGTTTGTACCACTTTAAAACTATACGTGTGGTATTTTTGAAATCCTGTAATATTTATTAGGAAACTGTAATTGATACGAATGGAATGATTAATTATCGTAGAATAATTGAAAATAAGGAATAAAGTTATGTGTAATAAATGATTTCAACAATGTGGTCGATAAAATCGGCATAAAATTAATTGATTCCTCGAAGGTCTAATCATGTCTCTTAACGGAAATAAAATAAGTTCGGAATAAAAGGTCATTACAAATCGGCCTTGCTGCCGTAAGGTTAGCCTTACAAACAGTTTCTTATGTGTTTGACACAAAACCGAGAAACTGCGCGTTGTTTATTAATAAATTTTTAGCATTAGAAATTATGTAACAATATGTGAAAACACGTAATTGGCCGTAGAAAAGCAAACATTTTCCTATTGGCAACCTTCGAGTCAGTGCCAGCAACCTTAGGATTCATAATACATGCCCGCCTGATTCTGATTCTATCAAATCGGATTGGATCGAAACTGTTTGCTGTTTGCTGCTGCAACGCCAAATGTATTCTTTCGTTTTAATTAAGTATTTATTTTGTGTTTTACATACATCACGTTGCTGTTATAATTGAACGTTTGTGTTGTGCAAAAACATGACTTAATGCATAAACATTATCGTTTGTATGATTGGCCTTAAGCTACGCGTATCTATTTATTTGTATTTATTATCTTCACTTGACAAACATGAAATGTAATGGTGTTTTTGAAGGGAATGTCGATGAAGCTCGAATGCTTTCATTATCTCTTTAATACTGCTATCTATTAAGTGTATATTATGCGGTATAATTATGAAACGAATTGACTATAATTTATAAATAATAACGTTGGTTAATTAAATTCACTTATATAAAGGCAACAGTTCTAATCAAAACTATAAAAAATCATATTAAAAATATTATTTTAAGAACTGTGACTTTTTTTGGTTATTTACATAAGTTTCAGCCACTTTAAAACAATTGTGTGATTCTCACGTTTTTACTTAATTAAAGTCAAATTAAATAAGGAAAAAATGAAAATGACCAAAAAACCGTTTCTCTATATTTATTAAAATATACACTCAGGCGGAATAAATCTGTCAATAAAGATTATTACTATTAAAATATACAATAATAGTGTATTGTATTTTTAATATATATAAAAAGGCAATTATTATTTTTATTGATCATTTTGATTTTTTTTATTGTTTAAAATAAATGATCTCTATTGGGGGAGCAACAAATAATTATAATATAAACACCTTTCAGAGACAAGAAAATAAAATACTTGGGCAGAAAGACCGACAATCGATAGCCGTTTTCTAAGAACAACGTATAATATAGTATACAAATTCTATTGTTAATTTAATGTATATAGAATTGTCTGTAGAAATAAAAATGTTATATATATAATACTAAAATTAACATAAAACCAAAATAGATTTACTCCAACTAAGGATTCATATGACATAGTTAATAAATTTACTCACTAAGAGCTAAGACTTGCAAACTACATACTTACAAACTTGCATTTGTTTGCTATGATTTTTTTCTGTGTAATTAATTTAGGAACTATGTCATATAAATTCTTAGTTGGGTTGAATCTGTCTTGGTTTTATGTAAGTTTTTAATTAAATTCTTAGGTGGGCTGCATCTGTCTAAGATTCACCCCAACTAAGAATTTATTCTGTTAGGAATTATGTCATATAAATTCTAAAACCTGGACAGATTCACCCCAAGTAAGGATATATGATATAGTTCCTAAATTCACTCACCAGGAATTAAATCTTACATAAAAACAAGACA
Source organism: Philonthus spinipes (assembly GCA_963082785.1). Classification (NCBI taxonomy): domain Eukaryota; kingdom Metazoa; phylum Arthropoda; class Insecta; order Coleoptera; family Staphylinidae; genus Philonthus; species Philonthus spinipes. Next base: position 13,465,529 of record OY720301.1, read on the forward strand.
GATTCACCCTAACAAAGAATTTATATGACATTGTTCCTAAATTAATTACACAGAAAAAAATCATCCGAAACAATTACATTGCAATAAACAAAACAATGAATAATTTCAACTCTGATTTTGAATTAAAAAATGTAAACATTTACACAATCATAATTCTTAAAGCCGAAGTAACTTTAATAATTTAAAAAAAATGCAAACATTTTATACAATCATACTTGAAACAAAGTAACTTACATTAAATTTCACTGCTATCTTAAAAAATAAGTTAGGCTTAAAACACTTCAATAACTTATCTAACGAAATAAAAGAGAAAATAATTGATATTAACATATTTATCGATAGCCAATTAACAGATATAAATTAGTGATGTAATAATAATAAATAATATTAGTAATCGAGTATTTTTAATTGAGCAATTTTAAATAAATAAAGTCAATAAGTAACAATAAATTGATTTTTTCAATAAGTAGGGAACAGTTACTGATATTAATAGAATATGTTGTATTAATAGCATTGCCATGTACTTAATTTTACAGTAACAAAAAAGATCGAAAAATCAACTTTGCCCATCTCTAATATAAATTTTACATATGATTTTGTAATTGATTTTATTTATTTTGTATATTTTTGCTGTATATATCTGTTAATAAAGATTAATATAATATTAATAAATTTAAAATCAAAATAAAATAACCATTTTTAAAATCATAATTGCACAACTCTGCTCACAATTACACAACTACTATATAGTGAATATTTTATTTCATTTAATTAACGGTTTTAATACTTAGACATTGGTAGTTCATATTGTATAAAAGAAATATGAATAAATTATTAAAAATCAACCAATAAAACACAGATTAGATTGAATAACTTTAAATTCTCGACTAGTTTCGGGTTATTTAAAATTGTAAATTCTCTTGAAAATGGGCTAATAATCCGAAACTAGTCGAGAATTTAAAGTTATTCAATCTAATCTGTGTCTTATTGGTTGATTTTTAATAATTTATTCATATTTATTTCATACAATATTTTATTTCATTGATAAAATCCATGTAATCGCATTGGAAGCAAATTACTTGAACTCAGTGAAATATCATTGATATCAAAAACTGTTATAAGAGAGAAGTGTGCAATTTATTTACGGTACATTTTCTCGAAAGGTCAACCTTTTATTGAAACTATCTACAATATAATTTGATCATTTAGTTGGAACAGTTGTATGATAAATTCCTGTAAAAACGACAGAATAAAAGCGCAGCATTAACATAAGAAAATCAAATGGAGATTTTATGTAATTTTGAAGAAACTGAACTGTATGCTTTGTGTAAAATAGCCGAATCAATTGGTATTAGTTTCTCCAAATGGACAAAAATAGAAATTTTATTTACTTCTTCTTTATTGAAATCTTAAAAAAATAAATTTAAAAAACAATCAAGTTTTCTTATCATTAATAGCTTCTCCAAATGGACAAAAATAAAAACAAAATTAAACTTTTTTAAAATTTATTTATTTATCAAGTAAAATCAACAAAGAATATTACATCTCATATCACAATAAATAATTACAAAATGATCCTACCTGGGGAAAAACTAAAAGATTCAACCGTAGTGCGGATGATATTATTTACTCTAAATAATAAAATTGTATAGCTTTTAATATATATAAATGCATTTTATTTTTCGTTAAATTCACAAAAGGCAGTAAATCATAAGTATAAATTTAGGCAACGTTCACTGAATATGTCAGTTTTGACATCATTAAAATTAATAATAATAAATATCTTTAATAATAGATATATACAGTAAAATATACAAAATAATCAAAGTCAAATATATAATTAATATCTGTTCATTGGCTATTGGCCTGTGGTTTTTCCGCCTATTGAAATTAAATTTCTCTGATTACTTGAATATGCTTCGAATGTGTTGGTATGGGTTTTATTACATTAAATATAGGGCTATGTTCAATGAAATTAAATATTTCATAAATCATAGCCCTATTGGAAGCGTATGGAAGTACATGTTTACAGATATCAGAATTGATTGCTGGTAATCAATTTTTGCTCGAGATAAATTTTTAAAAGTAAAATAGTTAAATTCAAATAAGACTTAAAAAAGTTAGTTACTAAAGAATTTTTTGCGGTGCTTAAAAAGAGAATGATTAAAATTTTACTGCATTTTTTTGTTTATCATGTTCAATATTTTTCATTACTCAATTTTTCAATTTCTCTTTATTAACGGAATCTCCACTTCCAAATTACATATTGAAAATTTTACAAGAAAAGTGTGATGCACTGAAAATATTACAAAACATATGTATAAAAAAGGTAAATTACCAATCACCAATTTAAAAAATCGTTTATATTCATACAATGTGGTCGGGTGGCCAGAAAAGAATTCAATAATTTTTTTCTTAAATTTTCTACTTGAAATTAATGTTACTCCATAGTGATACAGCTGACGTAAATTAAATTTTCTACTTGATAAAGCTGATTTATCACTAAAAAAAATATTGAATATGATCCAGCTAGTGTATCACTATGGAGTAGCATTTATTTCAATTAGAAAATTTAAGTACAAAAATATTGAATTCTTTTCTGACTACCTTGTCTGAATATAAGACATTTTTTTTAATTAAGCAAAGAAAAATATTGAACATAATAAACAAAAATTTAATCATTCTCTTTTTTTTATCAATTATAATGATTATAGTTGAATAGAAACGAAACCCCGACACCAATTGGTAAAAGGGGACATCGATTATATATATATATATATATATATATATAGTTGAATAGATTCACCAATTGATTGTTTTTAACATTTACTTTGTATTTTTTTTCTACTAAAAATTAATAATTACAAACAAAATAGTGCACTTCACCTGAATATTGTCACACATTTTCTGACCACCTTGTATATAAAAAAATGCATTAATCGATATAACCTTTAATAATATTCTCTCTACTTTATTGATGGAACCATATTTTCAAATTGGATGAAGTAAAACACTTGTTTTGTTCCATACTTTTATTGTTTCATGTCAAGTGTTTCGATCTCAAACCATTGAAAATTATCACATCGTGATTTAAATGTACATTTGGTATTAAAAATAAAAAAAAATGTGAGGAAGAGTGTACAAGTGTTTCTTATACTTTCCACCTCAACTTTGAAACTAATCGTAAAATATAGGATTACGTGTCAGGTAACTGATAATTATAGGAAAAGGATTTATTCACTTGGTCACAGTTATTTAAATAAATTAAATAACAGAATTTGAAAATAATTAATAATTAATTAATTAATTTAGCTTGTCATTATCAAACTAATAGTAGACTCTTGTTTTATTAAAATTTAAGAAAATTATTGAATATTTAATTTAGCAACAAAAATATCGGAATGATCGACTTTGCCCATCTCTAAAAAAATATACATGTTTACTTGAGAGTATAATAAACTTCACATTGCTATCAATATTTAATAAATATAGTACTGATTTTAATAATACAAAATATTTTTATTTATTAATTAAATTACTTCTGTTTTTATTATCAATAATGTTTCTTTTTTATTATGATTAATTATATCCTGTTTAATCTGTTATGAAGCATTTTCAATAAACTTTTAAAATTAAATAAAAGGATTATCAGAAAAATAAAATCTATTTTGAATGTATTTATATTAGTTCAAGTTCTTTGCACATTTATTTTTGCAAAATAAACGCATTAAATAAAAAAGGCTGAAAGATCACAGGTCGATAGCCAATTAATTTAATTTAATTAATTTAAGTAAAAATTAATAGTAATTAATTTAAGTAAAAAAAATATTGAATATAATACAGCTGATGTATCACTATGGAGTAACCCTAATTTCAAGTAGAAAATTTAAGTAAAAAGTTATTGAATATGATCTATCACTATGGAGTAGCATTAATTTCAAGTAGAAATTTTAAGAACAAAATTATTGAATATGACATAGCTGATGTATCAACTATGGAGTAAAACCAATTTAAAGTAGGAAATTGACTTTGTAACTTTCATTATTTCGTATATTTTACTGTATATATATCTGTTAATAAAGATATGTGAAGGAAATGTACATCTATCGTGCAAATAAAATTTTAATTTATTGATAGAAAACACTTCTCGTAAATTCAAACCAATTTATAGTGGTAAAGATTATATTTATTTTATTTAAAAAAAGATAATGCAATGAGATAATGATAATATTTACATGTCTTTGTTTGAAGAAGGAGTGAATCAAATATTGCGAAAAAAAAAATACGTAAATAAAAAAAATTAAAATAACATTATATTTTTAAAATGAAGTAATTATTTAAATAATAGATATTTAAACAAATAACATGCACGTAAATGCAGTAGTTTACGTAAAGGCGACATCGAAGAATAATAATTGACAAAAGTTCCAGACACAAGTGTTATTGCACCGTGTTTTGGAAAACAAAATTATTTACACCGTGATAACACGCTAGATGTAAATACGGCAATTATTCTTTTATTTATCGCAGTTGGTGTTTTTTTCGAAATGCGAAATATAAATAAATATGTAAATGCATACACAGTCAGGGTCACGATGACAGCGGATGCTGACCTGATTGGGGTTAAAGTTATTTAACGTAATTAGTGACAGTAAAGTGAATGAGGACTTTCATAGCTTTCTCCGATAGAAATGCAAAAACATGGCGGACACCATTAGAAAAAGTGGGTTGTCGCCGCCTCGGTGAACGGATTCGAAAAGATAAATCGCCCGCTACACTTTTACAAATCCCATTTTATATCTTATTCATTTAAATTATTGTTTTTTTTTTGCATCACAGCATTAGTTAATATAAATATCCAGCTAGCTTACTTAACACAGTTAACCGTTATTCTGTTGTAACACAATAATGAACCGTTTATCTAATCCTTTGTTTCCCGTTGTATTGATTTATTTATAATTTCACGTTTTGTGTGCATAAAATGTGAGGTAATGTTTGTTTTTCAAATCCAATTTTGGCGCGTCGCGGCGCGGCATGGCGCGCCGTGGCAGGCAAGTATTCACCTTCGCGGTTTTAACCCCAGATTTTTCGACGACTCAGTCATCAGTCGATAACCTCACGGGTTTTGTCTTCTCTTGTCTACTCAATCTGATTCACACTTTGTTCCAAACATCCCGATGCATAACAATTTCCAGTTATTATTTTTATTATGAAATTATTTCGCCGAACTCACATTATCAATCATACATTTCAATTATTTTTATGATTATTATAGCAAACAATTTAAAATTAAGCAATATTAATTCTACAATAATCTTAACATTGAAAATAATCGTAAAAGATCGATGGGAAAAAACACGTGTTTTATTTCATTCAACTTTTTAATAAAATCATTTTTTAAAGACTAACACTTTTGTTAATTCATTATACAAAATAAACGTTTAAAATAATTAATAAAATATAGTATCTTAAAAAAATGTCCATGCCTAGAAACTCCAACATAATCCCAAAATACAAAAACCCGTCGATAATTCTTTACGAATACATATCCTCCTTTTACCCTACTTTCTCACCTTGATATCGAAACAAACGTAGTTCCACATCTAAATCCGGGCAGAAAGACTTATGGTCGATAGCCCTTGTGAAAATGAAACATTTTTATTGGTTTTGTTAAAAAATGCATTGTCTTTATTTATTGTATTTCTTTTTTCAATAAAGATATTATAGTAGTAATAAAATATTTTTAATATAGACCTGTAAATAAAATTTCACACATATCTTATATAGAAATATTTAAATGACTCCAATAATGTGAATAAACTCTTTTCTATTATTATTCATGCACGTCTGTGTTTTAATATTTCCTGATATTGATACTTTGTAAAAATATGCAATTCGACAAATAACCAAATTACAAATTATGCATGACTAAAATTCCATAGTGTATAATGTAAAAATATTTATTTTAATGTTACTCGGTTAATCCGACAACGCGTAAAACCACTTGGGATAATAATTGATTAATTTATTTGTTAATCAGTATTCTTAGTTATTGTCTATTTGTATGTAATAGCTTATTTATCTACTACTTATATTAAAACTTGTTATAATTTTGTAAAAAAATAAATATAATAATAATAAAAAATATAAAATATATAAAATGAAACACAGCTTTTTATTTTGTGTGAATAAAAATTATAGTAAAAGAATAGCAAAAAACACAAAAATAAATAAAAATTTATTTTTATTTATAGCAAAATAGAAAAAAAAAATAGAATAGCAAAAAATACAAAAATAAATAAAAAATTATTTTTATTATATTAAATTATAGTAAAAGAATAGCAAAAAACACAAAAATAAATAAAAAAATATTTTTATTTATTTTTGTGTTTTTTGCTATTCTTTTACACACAAAAAACAAACAAAAATAAATAAAAAAATATTTTTATTTATTTTTGTGTTTTTTGCTATTCTTTTACTATAATTTAATATAATAAAAATAAATTTTTATTTATTTTTGTATTTTTTGCTATTCTTTTACTTTTTTTTATTCACACAAAATAAAAAGCTGTGTTTCATTTGCAAATATAATATTTTTTATTATTATTACATTTCTTTTTTTTACACAGGCTTTTACAGATAGACAAACCTTTATTTTTTTAGATACAAACATCTTTATTCAGACAATATTACAACAAAAATTATTATAACAATATGTGTAATTGTATTATAGTCTGTCATGGGCGTCGATAGGTCTTTCCGTCTTTTATTATATATTTTTAAAATGTTTGTAAAAATTTAATTGTCTGAATAAAAATATTTGTATATATATAGCCAAAAAATAGCACATATTTGTAATAACTAGTTATTGAATAAATAAAAGTCAATTTGAATTATCATTATTTTGATGCTTTAAAATTATACTCGTCTAAATAAATTTTACAAACAAACACATAATGTCATAAGCGGTGTTTCATTCGTGATTAACAATGTATAATGAAATATAAATTTTCATGTAAAATAAATGAATTAAAATTCTAGAAACTGAACAGTGTTTAAGTGGTTTATTTGTGCAATTAAAATATTTATCTCATTATTTCATCAGCCTCATGATGACATTATGCATTGAAACAATTTATTCGCAGTAAAAAAACTGTGTAGCTTTCCTCGCATATTTTTATAGATTTTTATGGCCTCAACTACGCTGACTTCTGTAAAATTTTAAATTAAATAAAAAATCTGTTAAAAAAGTCATAATTGTAGTTAAATAAAAATACTTTATGTTAGTTATTTATTGTATTTATTTATTATTATTACTTTGTTAAAAATAATCTGCCAATAAAGATGTATATATATATAAAAATACTTAAAATGTATATTACTTAATTTATTCATTTTTTAATACATGCTTTTTTTAATATATATACAAACATTTTTATTCAGACAGCAGAATTACAATTCTTTACAAATATTTATATTTATAATACATATTGATGGGTTAGTAGTCTGTCATGGGCTATCGACCGGAGGTCTTTCTGCCCTTTTTAATATATTTTATTAAATAAATTAAATAAAAATGTTTTGAAAATAATTAATACGTTATTTCCACATTTAGCTCTGTGACATTTTGACTTACGTTACGTAAGTACTTTAAACAAATGCACATTAAAACAACTACTTCTCGGGCAAATACCCCGCTAGACATTGAATTACATATATATTTTTTTTTGATCCTAGAAAAAATCAATGTAAACAATAAAAAAGAACTATTTATATTTTATTATTTTTTTGTTATATCTTATAATAATAATTTCTTACAATAAGTTTCGACCTATAGAGTCATTATCAAATTGTTTCTGCCCTGCATCATATTATTTATATATTTTTATAAAAATTATTTATTAAAACATTAATAAACTATATATACATCTTTATTCAGACTATATAGATAATACAAAACAATTATATTAAACACTATAAGTTGGTTTGAGTTTACGTGAATTAATTTAAACTTGTAAATTAAATTGAGTTCGTTTAGTTTTACTTATGTTTATTTTAACTTCAACTAGTTTCGCTAGTTTCGGCTTAATGCCATTATCAAGAGTTTACAAGTTTAATGTAATATTAACAATGTTTTACCAAGTTATTAATGAGAAAAAAGTGTCCGAAATACAAAACAACATTTGTAATTATTTATATTATATTGTTTTGTATTATCTATACAGTCTATACATGTAGGTGGGTGTTTGTCTGGGTTATCGACCAGAGGTCTTTCTGTCCTAATAATAATAATAATCTTTATTAACAGATATATATAGAAAAATAATAAATATTACAAAGTCAAATATATAATTTATATCTATTAATTGGTCCTTCCGACTGATTTCTGTCTGATTATCCTTATTATTCTATGGCTAATAGAATTTATTTAAAATCAGATTAAATCCATTAATTAATAAAAATAAAATTGTAAACATAGTTTTAAATTTACATTTTAAAATATTATTCAGTAATACAGTTGCTTATAATATCTGATTAAAGATACATTAAAGCCGGAGAAAGCCGATAAAGTAGTACAACTTAATATGTTTCATTTCAGATAGAAACTCGTAATCACAGAATAATTTAAACGCGCACTACTTCGAGAAATTGTACCACTATTAACATATTACTGTAATACTAAATATTACATTGTTTCATAATTGGCTGAAGTTACATTTTAGTAGCATTTTTTTTTTCTCTTTTAATCATGGACTGGCACGTAGATAGATTTCGGAGACTTCTTACTGTTAATAATGTAATACAAATCATATAAAATTAAAAAGAAAGAAACAAACAACCCACTGAACAGATATTTTAGTAATGTTTCACTAACATTTTAATAATGTTTAATGTTGTTACAGCATTGCTAAAACGTTATTTTTTTAATAAGTCTTTAAAACTTCGAGGTGGGGGGATTATAACTCCCTAACCACCCCCTATCTACACCACTGATCATAAATGAAGCATATATAGTGAATGGTTTAACGTTATATCAAATAAAAAGTATTTGAAGATAATTAATTTATTCAATTCAATAATTAATTAATTATTTTCTTTTTAACTACTGCATCTTTTTGACTTACGTTACGTAAGTACTTTAATAATAACAAACATCCATTTAAATATCTACTTCTCTGACAAATACCCCGCCAGACATTGAACTACAGGATGAACATTTGCTGTTACATAAGAAATAACTGTATAATGCAACAATTTTTGATCGATAATATTTAATGTAAAAAAAAAACGTTACGTAGTATAAGACCATCTGTAGTCATGTGTTTCGGGATTTATCCCTCGTCAGTACAACTCTGCCTTATACATTTTTAAAGTTGTTAAATGAAATTAATTAAACGTGACATGTGATCCCGGATTTATCCCTCGTCAATGCAGCTTTGCTTTGTAAGATTTTGAAATTATTAAATTAAATTAATTAAACGTACCGTCCCTGGTTGGTTGGTTTAACCGCTGATAATGATCTGTAAAAATTGAAAAACATCTCAGGGAATTAAAAATAAAAAGGAACATAACATATGTTTTCCTTATGAAATTTAACGGAATTCAATTTTAAAATTTAATAAGTAAAAAATATTTGTGATTATAATTATTTATTTTATTTACTTCTTTGAATTAAATACCGTTAACCCGAGATGGAAGTCCAAACAACATCCAAAAAAATACCGAGGTGTGGAAGAAGGAAGCAACAAAAATTAATTTAATTATGTGTGTTATATATATATATATAGAATCGACTTATACTGATTTATATCTAATGGTGCCACACACCTTTTTGACTTCCCTATATGTATATACAGTAAGTTCATAATGAAAGGAACAAATTCATTTAATCCGCTGGTGATTATTTTCGAGAAAAACACTCGGACAGGTCGATTCGTATTTTTTTTGTTGATTGTTAAGGCTTTCACTTGGTTATACATTTTGAGTTTATTAAATAAAACACTTTTTTGCTTTGTTTGTATAACTTGTTATTTTATTTTAGTGAATATAGTTTCGAGCATCATTATTAAACTAAGGCACTCTTAGTTTTATAATGATGCTCTATGCTTAGAAACTATATTCACTAAAATAAAATAACAATTTATACAAAGTGAAAAAGTGTTTTATTTAATAGATTCGTATTTTTAACTTAAATTAATTATATTCAGGGTGTCCAAAATTTACAATATTATAAAAAAATTAGTGATTATTTTCTAAAAAAAGGCTCGGTCGATTAGTATTTTTAAGAGCGCATTTAAAAATACTAATCGACCTGTCCGAGCCTTTTTTTAGAAAATATTCATAGGCAAATTAAATGAATTTGTTGTTTTCATTACGAACGCACTGTATATATTTTCACTTGTATTTTTAAACAGAAATGTCTTTTTTTATTATATATATATATCTATAGAAAATCTTTATTTCTGAGAGTTTGATCTGGTTTAATTTCTTTATTTTTTTATAATTAATTACAAAATACAATAATACATTGAATCGATTTATCAAATAATTAAACTAATAATTCATTGATCAAGTTACATTAAATTATATCACAATATTTACTTCATTACAATCATTTACAAATTGTTAAGCAATAGAAAATGGCTATTGACTATCGGTCATTCTGTCAATTACATTATATTCCACGTTCAATTCAAATTCAAGTGGATGGAGGTTGAATGCAGTGATTTCAAATTTCACGAAGATTTTAGTTTTTCTTTAAAATATTCGAAAAAGCTTGTTTGCATTTATTATGACAAGAATAAAAAAATTATAATGTAGGAGAATTATATATTAAAAAAAAAAAAAAATAAGTGAAATAAACATTGATATAAAATGCAATTTTTTTAGCAATGTATCAATGTTTTTTTGTTCATTTATAAAATCTCATTCTTGTCATAATAAATGCTTACCTTCGTGTAACTCAACCAGAACAATTGATTTTCACTTTTTTTAATAGGAGCATTAAAAAGAAATGCAATTTACGTATAGTATTGCGCATGAATCCAATCAGATCTTCAATTACACAATGGAATTAAATTAAATCATGTTGAGTTGCGAAAGTCTATATCAAAATTATAACCCGAGAATTGGCTGTTGGTGTCAAAAGTGCACACCTGAGAAAAATACCTGGCATACAGCAGGCAAAAAGGTTTATGGCCTCCTCTGCTGTGAAGGCCAAACAGTTTCTAGAGCTAAGCTAATTTAAGATTTATCACATGCCTTCTTAGTGGACACTGCCCTCTGGGATACTACCACAACAGGATCGACCAGACAAATAATGCAATTGCAACTTCTGCTATGAAATATTAAAACTAACAAACATATTATTCAAATCGTTTGTTTCTTTTTCTTCTATTTAACATGGGGAAATTTTGTATCCAATTATCTAACAGGTATTTACATCTTTGATCATACCATGCAAAAAGGTACATATATTAGGAAACTATTAATTTCTGATTTTAATAAGCCGTTAATTTAATAAAATTAGAAAAACAAAACAATTTTTGTACTCACTTAATTTTGTAGCTACTAAAGACTAAATAATGTAAATAAAGGATACTAAATTTTAATAAAATTGAATTTATTTTGATTAATTTATTCATTCGTCAGTTACAAAATAGGCATTTTTCACAATTTATTCTGGGTAAACTAAATGTTGCAGATCTATGATTTTTTTGGTTGTATTTATTAACCTTCAGTGAATATTTCAGCAAAATAAATTTAATTAGGCAGAAAACCTTTACATTTTCAAAATATTTTATTTTGTTATTAGTATTATTGTAAACTCAAAAGATGTGTAACTAACTAAATTTAATTTTATTAAAACATAGTATTATATTTATATATATATAGTAAGGATTAACTAATACAAATAAGTTTATCCTTTAGTATTAATAAAATGAAGTAAGGGAAAAACATTTTTTTTTCTCTAATTTTATATATTCATCATCTTTATTCCTTATAAGTGTGGTTTAATATTTTATTTTACATTTTCAACAATTTATTTAAACTGTAAACAATATTTTTGTAGGCCGGAAGCCTTTCAGCCATTCTAATTTTATTAACTTAACAGGATAATAAAACTAGAAATACATAGTTTTTTTTAATATCTGTGCCTTTTTGTATGGTATGATCTAATATATAGAAACCAATTAGAATATTGGATATAAAATCACCCGATGATAAATGCAATAATGCAATAACAGACTATTTGTATCAAAAACCTCCCATAAAGGTTGTGAAAATGGCGTGAAATAGTAAAGTTAACGATTTTTCTGTTTAGAAAAATTATGTTTCCAAGATAGATTAATATAAAATTAGTCTGAAAATGGTATTTTATATTTTTATAGTAAAATTATAATAATAAATATGAAACTGGTAGAAAAGATTATATACATTTTGCAATTAATCTATGTAGACTAATTGCAAAATGTATATAATTTTTCTATTATGCATATTCTCCTAAATAAAGATGTTTGTATATATATATATGAATAAAATATTAAAATAATAATGTCAAAAGATCAATACCAAAAATTGCTAAGTTGTTTTATAATGTTTAGAATTGTGTTACATAATTGTAATTGATAAAACCTAGTACTAAAAACAACCTTAAACAAATCGGCACGTGCAGGGATTTACTTGTTTCATAGTTTATGACATAATAAGAAATATTGTGTAACCCTTTCATTACGCAGTTATAACTTTCCGAATAAAGATATTGAATTTTAATAAAGCACATATTTAAAACAGCAAAAAGTAACAAAGAATCAGCGGAAAACAATGGCGTTGAAACGTACCGTTTAAAGTGACGCGAACAAAACAAAGAAGAAAATCAAGGAAAATGCGGTGTATAATGTCAATCCTGCAATGTCACTTTTCAAAGTCACAGCCTGAATGCCACCAATTATCGATTATGAAACACCAAAAACGCAGTAGTTTTGCTTAATTGTATCACTCGGTTTCTTTTATCAATGATCAGTTTCGGCAATGCAAGCACGCCGTTATCAAATTAAGTCGCATTCAATTGATAGAAGCGCTGCTTGTGTGTGTATTTTTTTAAAATTTTGTACAGCGAGGTGAAAGCTGCAGGATAGTTTTTTATTCATTAATTTACTTCTGTAAATGAGGGCTTATCAAGCTGTTTCTACATGTGACCCCTTTTATGCGCGTTGGTATTTATATTCGCGAAACTAATTAAGGAATTTGCTGATATTGAAGAATTCATTATCAACTAATTATTGAAAGATTCGATATAGGCTAATTATTTTATTAGATTGGTTTAAGAAACGCAGATCGTTTTTTGATTTTGTTGTGTAAAGCTGAACGCCATTAATAATTTATATTAACATTCTTTGTTGACAAATTTGTAAGTTTATAATTTTAAATTTTCGACTAGTTTCGGTTTAGCATATTTTTAAGAAAATATATTATTTAAATAAAATTAAAAATGTTTCCCTAAAGTTTGCAAAAAATCCCGAAATAACCCATATAATTATACACCTTTGCATACCCCGAAATCTCAATATTCCTGAATTTACCATTCAGTCACGAGCAAAGTGGACTTGCTTAATTAAAAAAAAATCATGGTACACAACCAGTGCCGTAGATAGGGTGTGGTTAGGGGGTTGTAACATACCCCGCGTGATTAATTTTAATTACTGATTTAAAAAAAGAACAAATAATATTTTAGCAACGCTGTAACAACATTAAACGTTATTTTCATGTTGTTGGGTTGTTTATTTGTTTTTTTTTTGAATTTTATTTCATTTGTATTACTTTATTTACAGTAGGAAGTCATAACCTTCCCCGAACTGTATTTCTATCTACGCGCCCTAACACAATATTTTTTTTCACTTTTGAAAAGAAGAGCGAAACAAGCACTAATGTAATTTTTATATCACTTTCTATTAAACCGATGTTGTGATTGATTTTGACTACACATAGTTTGATAATTATTGTTATTTTAGACAAAACTAGTCACAAAATAAATTAAATAAGAAGTGGTATAAAACAAAGTTAAATGATTTTCTACTAAAAATAAAATTTCAGTTAAATAATTAAAACTTCAATGAAAACATTTTCAATATCATTATTAAATAAAAGGTGTTTTATTTAATTGTTTTTGACTAAAACAAGTAGCAAATGGCTACAGTTATTTCATAATAATTGTTATGAGTAATAACGTTACTACCGAATATTGAATTACATAATCAATATTTGCTAACACTAGCTTGCTCTAACGGGTCTATGAATCGTTTTCAGGGACAAAGCCTGAACTCATGAGATATAAATCCGAAAACGCGTATAAGACTTTCTATTATATAACCTTTACGAGTTTCAGTCTACACATTTTTATTATATTTTTTATGAACTCTTACTTCGATGCAGATTTTAAAAATAATAACAAAAGAAAACAATTTTATAATAATATTTACTGGATTATTTTTAATCACTTGGATAAACACGATTGAATATATAAATTTTAATTATTATGAGAAATTGAATTAAAAATAATAAATAAATTATTGAAAATCAAAATAAAATCACACAGGCTGAAAGACCATTGATCGAATGCCATGTCATTACAGAGATTTTGAAATTCTGAACAAATTTTATTCTTGTCTTTTTTTTATTTAAAATGAACAGGGAAGCAGAAATTTGCATAAAATTATTTTTACATGTAATATATATATATATATATATATATATTTAGTAGCTTCTTTTGGAGCTATCTAAATCAAACTTCTTGAGGCTTATCAAACACCCTTTTCTCTGTCTATGTAAAATATATGTATTGTAAATAATAAAGTATGTAAAATTACACGAATAAAAATGTATATAAATATAAACACACATTAAATTGAAAAACATTTTCCCAAGTTTTGGGTTGTGCTAATAAACCTCCAGGCGAATTTTATTTAAATAATATAAAAAAATATTTTTTTAATGATTACTATTTTGTTAGTCAAAAACACGTCAAAATTTATCTCAGACGTCAAAAATTCGACGTCAAAATTTATCTCAGTTCTAAGTTATTTAATAATTATGAAAAAATGTTGATAATATTAATTTAATAAATAAAAGTGCTAAAATATAAACCCTAAACGTAAATTCCCCATTATAACTCTTCATGAATTCATTGCATCACTTAACCACATTAACAGTTAAATTACGAACGTATCCGACAATAACTTCTGACATAAGTAGTTAGATATCATTATAGCTCTTTCACGATAAGAATATAAACACGAAAAACCAGGTGGAAAGATCACTGGTCGATAGTCAATTAATACGATTTTGTAATTTTTATTATTTGTATTTTTTTGCTATCTATATATATATATGCAATGGGGTTATTAGCACATTCTCAAAAAAAAATATTTGCATTAAATAAAAACGTTTTTTTAATGATTACTATTCTGTTTCTTCCTCAACAACAAAATTTAACCCAGCTCTAAGATGCTTAACAATTATGAAATTAAAAAAATGTTGATATTAATTATTTAATAACATCATTGATTTACAAAAAAAATAAGTGCTAAATTAAATTACTATGGGGTTATTAGCAAATTCTCAAAAAAATATTTACATAAAATAAAAACGTGTTTTTTTTTAATGATTACTATTCTGTTTCTTCCTCAATAACAAAATTTAACGCAACTGTAAGTTATTTAACAATTATGAAATTAAAATATGTTGATAATAATTATTTAATAACATCACTGATTTTGAAAAAAAAAATATTCTCAAAAAATATTTATATGAAATAAAAAAAACCTTTTTTAATGATTACTATGCTTTTTTTTCCTCAACAACAAATTTTAACCCAGCTCTAAGTTATTTAATAATTACGAAATTAAAAAAATGTTGATAATAATTATTTAATAGATCATTGATTTGCAAAAAAATAAGTGTTGAACTAAATTGCAATAGAAACCTCGATTATAATAAAGTCAAGATATTCTAGTCTAGTAATAATAAATTAGAAAATGTCGTTATGAATTGTAATTACCCATACGTTAATTATTATGTTGCTTTCTTATTGTTTATTCCACTGAAGGAATTGTGATGATTTATAATGTAATTTTAATGCAAAATGATTTTTTTGTATAATAAATAAAATAAATGGTTGTAATATTAAAATAAATAAATAATAAAAAAATATTGGGTGTGTAATTGAATAATCTGAAGATTTGTAATGGTTTGTAAAGTAATAAATATATAATTAGGACAAAAATAGGACAGTTAGAGAGACGCCTCTTTGAAAAGTAAGAAAGTAAATCTGCCTCGACAAGATTTTTCGCACTATGTCCATTTCTAGTTCACGCTAGATATTTTCTACGACGAGAAAGTAGCGACCTTAATAGCACATAATCGATGTTCATGCTAATATAATCCTTATGACGAGCATATTACTTCGTAGCAATGGTAATGAAATAAATATTTGATTTTTTTATGGATATTTCATTAATAAATGATTAATAAAAAATAATATAAGATGTTTGGTTTGTTGAGATATTATTAAAAGCGAGTGGGTAATGAAAAAAATGTGTTTAATTAGATTAGGGTGTAATTTATTTAAGACCAATGGTCGGTAATCGTAATCGAGACAAATAGCGATTTATAGTATCGACCAGTGAGAATAAAGATAGTTGTTTGTAGATAATACAAAACATGTGACAATACAGTTAGTGACGTCAGCTTAACCTCAATCTGTTTCAAATCTGGGCCAAGATCCGTCCCCCGCAATAGAATGTGTAAACTGTTCGGCGCGTCCAAATAATAATGAGCACAACTAAAAAAAAGCCGATCGCCGCGATTCCGCATTTCGTTAACCTGAAAAATGTCAGTGAAATCGTAAAATGAAATCGATACACGCTGCGCGGGAAATCGTACGGTGAAAATGGTTTGAAAAATGAGGCGCGCTCAACTGAAATTTACTGAAATCCGGCAGAGAACTTTCCATGCGAAAATTATTAAGTTCCCTATCTTTAGGGATAGTAAGAGAGAATTAATCGAAAAGGAAGTGTGTTGGTTGAAAGTGGGTTAATGGAATGGAATTGTAAAAAAGAGTTGGAACCAGTTTAGTGTTGAATTAAATTTGACAATGACCGTAGAGTAGAGTGAATGTCAATGTCAAATTGTTGATGTTAGTTCGGATATGATACGGCGAATACAGGGATGGAATTAGAAAAGTCTTAAATATCAAAGTCGCAAAAAATGAAACAGTGGTACTTACCCGGGGGTGCTGAAAATAATAATCCATTGTCGTGATGCATTGGTTGGGATTGGTGTAGCGGCGGACCGGGAAGTCGCGCGATTCCTTGAAGTGACGCAATGGTTACAAAATTAAAATTCACAGTCACAGAAAGCACAAAGTTTTAAAAAATCGTCCTTTGAATCACCCGCGCGCCTCACGAAGAATGTCGCACGTCTTGTTGGTCGAGAGGTCAGATTGAGTATACTGCAAGTGCAAGCAGAAGTCTGGTGGGATGTAAAAGTGTGCAATAGTGACCTAGTTGCAACCTAGGCCGTGAAGTAGTGGCAAACCGATGAAAGCGGAGAAAGGGACACCCAAAGGAAATGCGGTCGTTACGAGTAATATGTAGTTACGTGAGATTACCGAGACACATAATATGTTTGTGTCCTCATTTCAAGACCAACTTTCGGCATTGCACTGCATTCTCAGATAAAAATGAAATCGCCGACTTAGGTACGAATACACGAGCATGGATCTAAATAGGGCCACCATTAGGAGAGAGTACTGATTACCGAGCTGTAATTGCAACTTCTATTTCTTGTTATTCAGGTCGATCTTTCATTTGCAATATCTCTTCGGACAATTAGTCTCCACCGCCTTTTCATTTTATGATTTAAATCATTAAATCTACTAAACCACCCACAATTTTACTTTAAAACACTAAATAAAATCTATATTGTAAAATGAAAAAAAAAAAAAAAAGAATAATAATAATAATTTCTTTTAAATCAAAAAGTGTATTAATTATTTTTACATTTATATACGACAATAAAAACTTAAAAACAAAATTAAAACAAAAACTTGAATTAAATTAAACATTTAATCCCGTGAATGAAATTTCTGTAGAAATGGAGCCTACGGTCCATCATTTCCCAAACGTTACGTTTTGTGACCCCGTTACTTAAATATACTTTCTTCGTGACCCAGTAAACAGTTATTATACTTTGTTTCGAATCTAGGAGAAGTAATTACAATAGTTCTCCTTACCCAACGAAAAATTACAACAATGCTTACTAAATTTTCTTTGTGAACACTTTTGGACATTGAGATTTTGTGTTTGCATGCGAAATTAATGAATAGGCAGCGTTAATCTGGGGCTGTTGAGGAAATAAGCTTAATGAACTATTTTTTAGGATCACCCTTTCTCCTAAAATAATAAATTCTTATCATTACTTAAAATTTAAAATAAATCATTTACATATGAAGTATTTTAACATTACTTTGTTAAAATATTTCATATGTAAAATAAATATGATTTATTTTGAATTTTAAATAATGATAATAATTTGTTATTTTCAAGAAATGGAGTTTGGTACTAAAAATTAGCTCGTTACGCTTATTTTCTCAAGAGCTCAACTTATTTTCTCTTTTATTTATGACTTATTTGAAGTTAAATAATTTAATTAATCACTAAATGCATGTAATTATCGATTTAATTATTAATAATTAATTAAATAAAACAGCGAAGTAAGGATTTACTTCACTTTTTAATTTTGACACTAAATGTACATTTCGAACATAATACATTTATTATCTATTGAAAATGTTTTTTTTTTTGTAAAAAATCACTAATAATAAATATTGCCATATTTGATTTCAGTGATATTTGCTTCTGTATTATTAAATCTAATAAAAATTGAATGTATTTAATTTTGCTCCTTTATTTTTTCCTTTTCTACCTAAGAATTGCAATATTTTATAGTTTTACACTGTAAATGGAATTTCTATTGGGAAATAAAATATTGTTATTATAAATAAATTACTCAAAGATGTTACATGCTGTTCAAAAATGCTGAAGACTTACACAAGGACTACTTCAAATATACGGACTTATAAAAACCTATTCTAGTAAGATACTATTATAAAAATACAATACTATTATAAAAAAAAGAAAAAAAAAACTGCACGGTATTCCTGAAATTGATCGTACGTTTCGGTCGTACAAAATCTGTCATTTAAATAGGGATTTTATATGGAAATTTGACAGTCGATTTCAGGAATAAGGGCCCTGGACATGTTCACGCACATATATGCATCCTTAAATCGTTACCATAAAATATCCACAACCACATACTTAACCTCCTCAATTGTAATTGTAAAATAGTTATTTTCCTCCTAAATGCTTCAATTTAGGAGGAAAATAACAATAGCATCATAATATTCATACCCAAACGCAACCAAAACCCATTCCTTATCCCTAGCTACCACCGATAAGGAATGGGTTTTGGTCGCGTTTGGGTATGAATATTATGATGCTAATCTTCCATTTCCTTCTGGTCCTAGGAAAATTAAATGAAATCCTCCAATGTCACAGTGACAGGGATAATAACAAACGAATAATCTAGTCACTGATATATTGTAAATAAATATTATACAAATTAAATAAAACGAATTTGAAAATAATCAATTAACAAATTATTTTCCCTTTAGCTACTGTGACATAATGACTTATGTTACACAAATACTTTAACAAATGTCTAATAATAGACATTTGCTGTTGCATAACATTAATAATTGTAAATATTATACACTGTAAATCTTTTCTGAACTACTTAATAAAGATATTACCTCGACACCCAATACGGGTAAAAGAGGATAAGATTAAGAAAGAAAGAAAGAAAGAAAGAAAGAAAGAAAGAAAGAAAGAAAGAAAGAAAGAAAGAAAGAAAGAAAGAAAGAAAGAAAGAAAGAAAGAAAGAAAGAAAGAAAGAAAGAAAGAAAGAAAGAAAGAAAGAAAGAAAGAAAGAAAGAAAGAAAGAAAGAAAGAAAGAAAGAAAGAAAGAAAGAAAGAAAGAAAGAAAGAAAGAAAGAAAGAAAGAAAGAAAGAAAGAAAGAAAGAAAGAAAGAAAGAAAGAAAGAAAGAAAGAAAGAAAGAAAGAAAGAAAGAAAGAAAGAAAGAAAGAAAGAAAGAAAGAAAGAAAGAAAGAAAGAAAGAAAGAAAGAAAGAAAGAAAGAAAGAAAGAAAGAAAGAAAGAAAGAAAGAAAGAAAGAAAGAAAGAAAGAAAGAAAGAAAGAAAGAAAGAAAGAAAGAAAGAAAGAAAGAAAGAAAGAAAGAAAGAAAGAAAGAAAGAAAGAAAGAAAGAAAGAAAGAAAGAAAGAAAGAAAGAAAGAAAGAAAGAAAGAAAGAAAGAAAGAAAGAAAGAAAGAAAGAAAGAAAGAAAGAAAGAAAGAATAAAGATATTAAGGCCGATTATCTAAGGAAAATGTTTAAGTTTAACGCATAGGTTATTTTTTATAATCATAGTTAAGTAATAACGTATTCGTTAAACTTAATATTTTATATACGGAATATCCCCAATTGTCTCTCTCTCTCTATAAATAAATTTGATTATTATTTATGTTATGCATCTATTAATATGATTACAGTGGGTTTCACAAACAATTTAATACCTCAATTTACGTAAATCAAATACAGAAATTTCGTAAACCAAGTCTAAAATTATTTTCAAAATCCACGAAAAGCAATAATAACAACATAATGGAAATATGTTCAATTTCATTTTATATCTTTGTTTGAAGGAACTACAATTTCGTAAAATAATTACAGCATTCATGCACGATAAACGATTTATAAAATTGTTTACAATAATAAATAAACAAGGGTGCAGGAATTCTTACTGAAATACAAAAAGTTTCAATCAATAAAATATGTATTCTAGTCAAAGGAACTCTGGTCGATAGCTATTTGATATTAAGAAAGAAAGTAATTTGTTTGAGTACAGAGCAAAAAAAATATTCGGAAGTATTTTAATTAGCACACTTGGTTGTTCCTTTCACGAAATAGGTCCCGACTATTTTCGACTACTAGTCATTTTCAAATAAAAAAATATTGAAAGGAACAACCAAGTGTGTTAATTAAAATACTTCCTAATAATTTTTTTGATCTGTACTCAAACAAAATAGTCGGGACCTATTTTCGACTAGTAGTCATTTTCAAGGAACTAATTAAACTATAAGTACAAATATGCCGTTATAAAAATAGAGAAGACTGGCAATGACATGAATGACAAGTATTGTTAGGTCACAATGTTGTTAGGAATCGTTTTTCCTGGTTTAATATCTCCCCCATCGCGACCGCCCTTGTGACCTGACACTACTTGTCATTCATGTCATTGTCAATATTCTTTATTTTTATATCGGCAAGTTTGTACTTTTAATTTGATTAGTTCTTCGAAAATTACTATTCTTCCATGTATTTTACTTGTATAATCAGTTATAATGGAGTTTCCTCAAGTAATAGCCTCAACCATAGAATTTTTAAAGGATATGAATTGAATTTGCAAGTCCAATCTAATATAAAAAAAATGCCACAAGAGGATAAAATTCAAAACCAAATGAGGTTAAAAAACTTTTAATAAAGTTAAAGTACTTCAAGAAATTATAGACAACGCAACAAACCAAACCCCCCCCCCTAAATTTTAATGACTGATTATAAAAAAAAGCTTTTAGTAACGCTATAATATCATTACATCATTAAACGTGATTTTCATTTTGATGAAACATTACTAAAATGCGTGCTTAGTTGATTGTTTATTTGTTTTTTAAATTGTATTTTATTTGTATTACATTATTAACAGTAAAAAGTCATAATACCCCTAAAAATTATTTCTATCTACGCGCCTGGGTGTGACTAAGGGTAGATTCACAAAGAAATTCATTGGAAGGATTGTAAAGTGGGTTGTTAGAAAGTCTAAGTTTGGTAAGGATTTTTAAGAAGATCTTTCTGCGACTTAATCAATCTACACTTTACTACCCTAAAGTGTAGATTGATCAATTTGTGCAAACAGGATAGCTCCATAATCTTTTTACTATTACGTATAACCAAATAAGCTCTCTGCAAAATTTTATATTTTATACAGTGCAAGGAAATAAAAAAAAACAAGAATATTTTTTTTACAAGTAATTAATGTCACAATATAATAATAGTAAGTATTTATTAATTTGAACACAACATAATAACGCCATATAAAAGTAGTTTTATTAATATTTATTATTAAATGTAAACAATTAAAATTAATTTTTCCGTTATTGCAATTTTATAAATAGAATTTTTAAATGCAAACATTTTACGTTAATACATTTATTGGCATTGAAATCATGCACTATACCAATAAATGCCATATTAAATCAGAAACAGGTTGAGAAAGTACGAATATTGGTTTAGTACTACTTGTATTTGTACTTTCTCGGCGTAATTCAGAAATTATCAATAATTATATAAATGGGAATAATCGATTATTAAATCGTTTTTTATTTGTTGGTAGGATTAGAAATGGACGTTATACAATTACTATCGTTTAAATTGAAACATAATAATTTATATCATCGATGATTTACGTGAATATACAAATAAGGTACTTTTGTAACGTTTCTCCGCTGTAGTAGCACTGAATGGATACAAAAACATATTACTTATATATAAAAAGAAATAATTAATTATGTATATCACACACAAATTAACTGTTAAATGAAAAAATATTAAAAAAGAAATAATTAATTATGTATATCACACACAATATTAAAAATATTAAAAACAAAACATTTCTTGGCTTTGTTATAGTTATAAAAATAGTAACGATGTATAAATATTTAATTTCTTTTAATATTTATTATATTAATTTATTTTAAAAACATTTCTTGTCTTTATTATAGTTATAAAAAGCCAAGAAATGTTTTTTTAATATTTTTAATAACAATGTATAAAGTTGTAGAATGCTTTTACACAAATTAATAGTAATATAAGTAATAAGGCAGAAAGACCTATGGTCGATAGCCATTTAACAATTAATTAATTTGAAAACATTTCTAGGTTTTGCATAACTATAACAATTATTTTTTTGCGTAAAGAAATATTATTATTAAATATTTTGCATTAATTAATTTCGCTTAAAAAATAAATACATTCCTTTTTAATCAAATTATTTAATGCAAACTTATGTTTTTATTATTAAATACTATGAATACAGTATTATTATAGTGTAAGTGCTTTGAAAAATGACTGAAAATGCACGAATTGTCAGATTTAATTTAGAAATAAGAAAATAACACTTTTTAACTTTTTATCACATAATGTGATTTTATTTAACTAGTAAATTATTTTATTAACAGTCAAGGAGTCTACTTCATTATTTGTGTATAAAATTATTTCACTTTCAATCAAAATTACAAAAAAATGTAACTTCTTTGAAATAAAAATCAATAAGAACTAAACATATAGATAACACAGCTTTGTGTTTTAATTAAATCTCATACAAATTATACATTCGGACGAAACATTTAATAAGAAAAAACAAGTTAAAATAATGTTTTTTTTTTCATGTATAACTATTATTCTATGTGACAGCTAAATTTGTCAAAAATGCAATCAAATAAAATACAATCGTGTTATTCAGTTTGATTGGATTATATAATTAGAGTAAAAATTAACATAAGATTTAATTAAAACACAAAGTTTTATTTTATATTTTAAATGAAAAAAATCGATATTGTTTACGGAATTAATTTCAAATAAAAAAATATTTCAAAATGTGAGCAATTAATTACACATATACAAAGTTTTATCATTTGGATATTCAGTTTTTTATTAAAAGAAGTTGCTTCGACTATTTTTTTGTAATTTGGAATGAAAGTGAAATAATAGAGTTGTTCATTAATTTTGTTTTAAATTCGAACTAAAAAATCTGAAAATTTCTGAATTTTCCTTCTTTCTGAATTATTTGAAAATATAGTAGTTCAAAGGGTATTTTTTGAGACCACGGTTATTATTCTGTTGACATTACAATCTTTTTCTGAGCTGCTTTTCAGGTCATTTTTTCTCGAAGCGCTATATTTAGCTCTGCAATTATAACAACTAAGATTTTTTTGTAATTTTGAGAGAGTATAATGGAAAGTAGAGCAGTTACTGATCAACGAATATTAATTCTGCTATCGTATTAGGAAGTTAGATATTTTTGCTCTCTATAATCAATCCATGAATTATTAGGAAAAGTAATAAATAAATAATAATTTCTTCATTAACGGAATCTCCAATTTAACATATACATACAAACATTTTTTATTCAGACAGTTACAATAATTAACAAACCTTTATATTTACAATATGAATGGATGTAACTACTAACCTGTGTCAAAGGCTTTCGAAAATTTAATATATATTCATACATTTGTTGAAAAAATTTAAGATTTAAAAACATTGTGTTATACGCCTAGTGCATATAGCGAGCTTAAAAATTAACAAATAAATTCATAAACAAATAACATAACTTTTTTCGATAATTAGAGGAAATTTTGCATGTTGTAAAATAGATAATTACAAATTAAACTGAATAATTACGAATGTTCCAATATTAGAAATATTAATCATATAATAAAAGTTTGTAATTGCATATAAAATAGCATATATATTAACAAATTAAAACAAAAAATAAATAAATGTACAGTCTTAATGGGATACTTTCTTCTCATATTTCATTTTGTAAAATATATTTAAGATTGAAGTAAATTAACTTTATTTTTCTCGATTAATAATAATAATACATTTATTACGGAATCTCCTTTTTACAAAACATATGCTATAAATAAAATGAACAATATTAATATTTTATTTATTATTTGTATTAAAAAAAGACGATTATAAATAAAATATAAATGAATATTAGGCATTCGTTTAGGAAATTGTTAAAAAACATTGACAACCCTTTTATCATCTTTTAATAGTTTTATCAATCAATTGAAATAATTTTCTACACCAACTTAATAATGGTAATTAGATTGTAAGAGTCAATTGTTTTTTATTTACTCTATTTATAAAACTAATGATAAATAATGTAATTAAATAAAACACTTTAAACTTTATTGGTATCTAGTGTTATATAAACAAAGTTTAAAGTGTTTTATTTAATTGATAAACAATATATAACGAAGTTGAAGCCTCAGTTATTAACAATATAAATAATGTAATAATTTAATTAACAATATTCTTTTTTTTAAATTAATTTCTCCCTTTTCGAAAATAATAAACAGTAAGGATGTTTCTGTTTACGTGTGTTTTTTGTAGAAGTTTAAAAAATAGTAAATAATAAATATTAAATCACTTGTTTCATATTTTTAAAATCAATTCAAGCGAGTTTCACCTTGGGTTGCGTGAGAAATTATTTAAGCATATTATGACTAATCTTACTCTATTCAAACGGATTTGAATGGATATATAACTCTAATCAAAGTTTCATTTTAAAAAATCTACAATACACAATAATCGCTGGAAAAATTAAATTCATAATAATCGCATTGTTTATAATTTTAATTGAGATCAACTATCTATCTTAACAGTATAATAGATAAACGTAATTCCGAAATTATCAATAAATAGATAAATATGACGAATTTTACGAGGTTCAGAATGGGTATACGCAATATTATTTTATCGGGATATAAATTTAAAATATTCGTTTCGTTAATAAATTTTTTAGTATGTTTGTAAAATTGCAAAACATCTGGGAGAGTCAAGGTATTTTCTATGATAGCGTGAACAATGAAATATGAACATCTTTATAATAATTATTATATTTACATACATTTTTCTTTCCGGAAGTAATAAATAATAGTGTATATTGAAAAAGTTTATTTCAGAGAGTTAAATTAAATTACATCCGAATATTTACATCATTTACAAATTCTTAATGATTAATGATAATGGTATCTAGCAGAAACTAGTCGAACAAATATACAATTAAGTAAAACAAAACCAAGTGATAATTATTTAACATCTTTGATTACTCTTCTTTATGTTGGATAATAGTTGTTTAATTATTTAAATAAAAATGGTTGTCCTTTCTCTTACTTATTTTTTTATTGAACTAAATTATTTATATTTATCAAAAACTACTGACAATTGAAGCATTGTTTCCGATATATATCTAGATAAAAAAATAATAAGTAGGAGAAAGGACAACCATTTTCATTTAAATAATTAAATGGATTTATCTATATTGTAAAATTCATGCAAATTCAAGTTTTTGTATTAAATTTATTGTTTTAAAATAATAATGATATTTTTTATTTATAAGAATTTTATAAAACACAGTTATTCACAATTCATTTATCGCATCACTTATGATTAATTCGTGTTTATTAAACAAATGAAATACCGAATTTATTTCTAATTTGGTTAGTGACTAAATTAAATGATTCACATATTATAAAACAAATCTTCTGATTATGTTTTTTTATATCTAAATGCATATTATGTGCATTGATAAATTTCGACGTGCCACACAAAATAAAATTATTAGTTCATTCAGGAATGCCGAAAATTATTTAATTAAATTAGGTTTGGCTAAATCAAGCAATTTTGGTAATCTAGTTTTTGTTAATGAGCCATTTTTAGTAGCTAATAAATAATAATAAATTGTTGTTTACTAATAAATAAGACTCAGACTCAACAATCTCGAAGTTGTTGCGAGAGCATGCCTCCGTACTTTGATAAAAATTCAAAAAATAAAAAATATAGTTATGCAAACAAAGTTAAAAGGTTTTATTAATTTATAAGATTGCTTCTATCTAGTTAGTAAGCGAATTGCGTAAAGATGATTTAATCAAATAAAACATTGTAAACTTTTATCCAATGGATATTTATTTGTACCAAGTGTATATTACGATCACGAAGTGATAATTATGTTTAAAGTGTTTTATTTCATTTAAACACTGTTTCTGATTTTCAACTATTTGTCGTATATATGCGCATATCTTTACTCAGACTATACAAATAATACAAAACAATATAAGATAAATAATTATAATACATGTAGGTGTTAGTCTGTTTGCGCTATTAACCAAATTTATTTCTGTCCTATTTATTGTATTTCACTACAATTTGTTTCGCTATCATTAATATTCTTCACCCACAGAAGTTAAAACGTAGCGAAACAATTGTAATAAAATTTAATAAATAGTTTAAAATCAGAAACGGTGTTTGCATTAAAAAAAATCTATAATTAAAATTTCACAATTTACTTGGAAATTTGATTCAATGAGGGGAATAACATTATTATTTGATTGTAATCAATATTTATTTAATAATCTTATTTTATGAGATAAAATATGTTTTTTTTTCTGTATTAATTTTTGCAACATTGAAACATGTATATTGAATTATATTAACTTTTAATTATTAATCTAGTGATAATAAATACACTTCTATATTAATAGAAAAAAGATTTATTCACATGGTCACAGATTTTTAAAATAAATTAAATAAAAAGAATGTGAAAATAATTAATTATTATTTTCTCTCTTAAATACAAACATCCTACAATCACCATTCATCAATTCATTTGCGCAAATCATCAGGATAGTTCAGCTAGCTAGCATAGATTTTTCTTTAACTTCATCATAAATTCACGACAGGGCAGAAAGACCTCTGTTCGATAGCCCAGACAGACTAACACCTACATGTATTGTTATTATTTATATTGTTATATTGTTAAAATTATCTATATAGTTTGAATAAAGATATATATATATATATATATATATATATTATTTTCTATTGTGGAGGCTTCTACTTCGTTATGCATGTTTATGTATGATAATTAAAAACACTTCTAAACTTTGTTTTGTATAACATTTTATTTTTACTTGTAAGTAACTTGTCATTTTCTATGCATTATATATATATCTATAAGATCGCTCATTTTTCTTATATGTACATACATATTTTATTAAAGAATCGGATCCTAGGGATAAAAATACATTACAAGATTTTATAAAAAAAAAAATTTTTATTCGTAACAGGTGGAGCTGTAATCGCAAAAATTAAATTTGAAATAAATAAAACGTTGCTTTGCTTTTACGCATTATTTTCTTTGGGTGTACACTTCTATCAGTAGAAAACTATTATATATTGTCAATGTCATTCTCTTCTAACTTTTCATCGTGGATTATGTATCCGTGCAAGAAACAATTGAAATGATTTTTATTTAAAGCAGGAGATATTTCGACGATGTTGTCAATTTGTACGCTGAGCGTTTTCCTGAAAAAGTAAGATTGCTTTCTTCATTCGAAGACTGAGACAAGCATTAAGACCGATAGTTGATAGCCAGTTTTTAATATACATCAAGGATGATTGTAAAAATTAAATATAAAAATTGTATGTATATGTTCAGAAATAAAGATGTATATATACATATATTATGCCAAATATTATATCGTAATTTATATCTTTTAGTTTGCTATTGTTCAATGATCTTTCTCTAAATTAAGATTTTAACGATAAGTTGTTGTTAAACTCATTTGCGTATATTGAACAGAAATAAACGTTTCATTCGCAAATGGTAAAGAATTTTGTCGCAAAATTGCTGTTTCATTCCTTTGTACCCACGGAAGTTGGATTTGGGCCACGCGGATGACAAGGCCTGGTCTAAAAAAATCATTGAACAATTTGGATAAATAACACATAATAATGCGTTGAAAACGTAACTAATATTATGCTTTGGACAGATTTACATATTTTTCGAAATATAAATTCTTAGATTTTATATTCATTATAGACGTGACAAAGATAATTGATTATTCTATTTTTAAATAATAAACGTATGTGTTTGTTTAGCAATATATAATAAATGATTAGAATTGTAGCCTTGTAATTTTTTTTGTTATGATTTTTATATCTTATAGTCTGAATTAACACTCGATTTTGAAAAACGTAAAGTTTTGCTATTTACAATTTCCCTTATCTACTAAGTTTGAGAGAGTTCAATTTGTGATGGTTGAGTTACGCGAAGATATTAAATATATGTAAAAATCGGTAAAAAGTAAATTAAATAAAAAGAATTTGAAAATAATTAATAAATTATTCCCTTTTTTAGTTACTGCGACTTACGTAAGTACTTTAAGATATATATCCATTAAAACAACTACTTCTATTTTTACAATTAAATAAAAATAATTTTAAAATAATTAACAAATTATTCCCTTTTTAGCGACTTTTTTTCTTACGTTACTTAAGTACTTTAAGAAAACATCCATTAAAATAACTACTTATATTTTACTTTCCCCGGTCCAAGGGAAAATATTGTGATCGTAAAAATTTTCGAATCGCCAATTTCAACGAATATGCACGTTTTGAGATCCCTTGAGTCCATTCCATCGAGTTTTGAAAAATGTCTGTGTGTGTGTTTCCGCGATAGCGCTTAAACGGATTAAACCCAAACATTATATTTAAGCTTTTTATAACAGTAGACTGATTTGAAAAGCTTTTGGTTAGAATCAAAACTCATTAAGTGCAACTTTACTCTTAGCGATTTTTCATTTTTTAATTCGGATAAACAAACAGTGCAGAACTGAAAAATTCTCTTATTAGAGTGGAATCCGTGGCTGGAGTTAAAAATTCATAAAAAAATAAGTTTAAGATATGCTATTTTTATACTCTCTAAATTACTTCATTGGGATGTTATTAATAAATTAACATCGAAAAAACGAAAATAAAAAGTGGCAAACAGTGTTCTGCAGAACTTTGAAAATATCACATATTGGAGTGGAATCCGTGGCTGGTGTTAAAAATTCATAAAAAAATAAATTAAAGACATACTATTTTTAAACTCTCTAAATTACTTCATTAGGATGTTATTAATAAATTAACATCGAAAAAACGAAAATAAAAAGTGACAAACAGTGTTCTGCAGAACTTTGAAAATATCTCGTATTGTAGTGAAATCCGTGGCTGGTGTTAAAAATTCATAAAAAAAATAAATTCAAGACATACTATTTTTATACTCTCTAAATTACTTCATTAGGATGTTATTAACAAATTAATATCGAAAAAGCGAAAATAAAAAGTGAGAAACAGGGTTCTGCAGGATAATTATTTCAATAATTAAAATCTCTAAGGGAATTTATGAGGTAAACGAAATTCATTTTCATTTTATGAAAACCGGAGGTCCTACAATAAAAGTTTTATAACAAAAATTATTTATTTTCCAAGATCTAAAACTTTTATTTGAAACATTTTTCTATCCGAATTAAAAAAATGAAAAATTGCTAAGAGTAAAGTTGCACTTAATGAGTTTTGATTCTAACCAAAAGCTTTTCAGATCAATATACTGTTATATAAAGCTTAAATATAAATTTTGGGACCTCAAAACGTGCATATTTGTTAAAATTGACGGTTCGAAAATTTTCACGATCACAATACTTTCCCTTGGACAGGGGTCCGGGGAAAGTAATATGACTCTTGAATTAATTTCTTAGTTAATATTTGATGAAATATATTTAAACAATTAGATTAAAAATAAGCATGTGGTTTGTTACATAATAAATTTAAAATAATATTTTATTCTGACAAGTTTAGATTTGTACATCATTTCCAATGAATAGTATAAATTAAAGCCGAAAGCAGTTTATATACATTTTTTTTATTTAAATCAGGTAAGAAGGAATGCTGTTAATATTGGGTAAGTCCAGATCTCTTCGTTATCATTTACGAGGTTTTTCTCCCGTTAATTGCTTTCTGGATTTCTAAGTCCTCGCGAAGATTTAACATAAATCCTTTATTAATTAATTTCAATATTTTAAATTTGTCTCGTATATCAGTTAGGAATTTTTGTGTGACGATATAATTTCATGAATGGTGAATTGAGGATTTTTAATAAATTAAATAAAAAATAATTAATCAATTATAAGTTAAGTCTCGAAACTTTTCCTGCTCAAGCGATGTACCACAAGGTTTCAACCTGGCATCTCTATTATTTTTACTCTTCATTAATGATATTGTAATAAGAATCGATTGTAATTGCCTACTCTATGCTGATGATTTAAAGTTATTTGACACAATTGGAACAATCGAAGATTGCTACAAACTTCAGCGTAATCTAAATAATATTCAGATGAGGTGTGTCAATAATGGTTTGCACTTAAATATTACCAAATGCAAGACTATGACATATGGCAGAATATTTAACCCGATAAAATATCACTATAGTATAAATGATGAGGTATTAGAATCCGTCACAGTCTTCCGTGATCTCGGCATTTATTTTGACAACAAACTAGTTTTCAACCATCATGTTTTTAGTTTAACAAAATCTTGCTATGTATTGCTAGGTTTTTTTAATACGTAACACGAAGGAGTTTAATAACATTCAGCCTTTAGTAAGATTTTACTACGCTTTTATACGTAGTAAACTGGAGTATTGTTCCGTGGTGTGGAATCCTATATACAATACATATATTAATGAACTTGAAAAAGTACAGAGAAAATTCTTAAAAACTTTATATTTTCGGAAACACAATGTGTATCCCTCGTAAGGTTATCCTTCCCATGAACTCGAACGAGAATTCAACATACCTTCGCCTAAAGCCAGAAGGCACAAGGCTCAGATTATTCTCATTTATAAATTACTGCATTATGATATTGAAGATTCTTACCACTTATCAAAATTAAATTTCTATATCCCCAGAACTAATTCTAGACAGAACTCTACGTTTTATAGCACTAACGCAAATACTTCACACCACTTAAATTCTCCCATAAATTCAATGTGTAAAACGGTGAATAAATTGGCAAGTAATATTGACTTATTTTCAACGAATTTGCATGCATTAAATAAATCCTTAGTGTTCGAATAATAAAACTGCGCTAATTGTATTATGTGAATATCTATATGTGTATGCGTACTTACTATGTTTGTCTGTAAATTGTAAGATTATCCTGTAATAAGTTTTTGAAAACTGTTGGATAATAAATTATTATTATTATTATATATTAAAGACGACGCAAGCGCCACCTTTTGTCTAATTTGAAGTGGCATCGTCAACGATTTGGGTCTACAAGGTAGACGACCGAGAATCATTGTTTCGTCCACTAAAGGAAGGCGAACTTGTCCTGTTTATAAAAACAAGGAAAACGAAATTCACATTTAATGAATTAATCAATTATTATTTAAATGTGAATTAATCAATTATTTTGTATTTTAGCCTTGTGACATTTTGGCTTACATTGTGTAAGTACTTCAAAACAAATACATATTAATACAAATACTTCTCGGGCAAATACCCCTCCAGATATTGAAAGTAACGTAAGGCAAAATGTCACAGCTAAGAGAGGAAATAACTTATTAATTATTTTCAAAATCTTTTTTATTTAATTTATTTAAAAAACTCTGATCAAGTGAATGAATACTCTTTTCTATTGATCGTTTAATAAGCTGAAATTAATGTTTTTTTTTTTAATGTATTAAGTGAGATCCCATAACCCAAGACATATTAAACCGACTATGCCTTAAACATAACCCAAACATCACTTCCAAATTTTGCTCTCATGAAACTGCTATTCATTCATTCATTACATTAGTCATCAACGACTAACAGACTGACATAACATAAAGACATGAAAGACCTATGATCGATAGCTATTTAGGAGAAATATTATATATTAAATGTATTGTATTACATATAATGTAAATTTTACAATAAAGATGATTGTATTATTATTAAGTGAGCATTTTTTAATTAATTGTAATAATAAAGCAAAGTGAGAGAATTGTAGAGGAATTATAATTGAAGTCGATATATTTAATAGTTTTAATGAAAGATAGACAACCCAAGGCGCCCATGACTAGACGAGATTTCTCAAGCTCGTAGCGGTAAAATTAATTATTTTGCAAGGCCTAATAAAAGTGATAAAATTAAAATTGTGTCATTCTTAACAGTACTTCTTATTCAACAATATGCGTACGTATAATAACCGTATTTCACTCTCTACAATGGGAATTCATTTCGTTTCGAAGAAACAGAACAGAATGGAATGGAAGGAGACAATTTGAGCTTGTGCGAGTTCTCAAATACGTAAAATCTGATAACATAACGGAATGTTCGAATTTCGAGTGTTCTTTATCCTTTCTTGTGCGGTCCTTGTCTAGGACGCGCCGCGGCGTGTTGCTTCCCGCGTGTTCGTGACACTGCTCTACCATAATACAGCACTGGTAACCTAGCAAGCAACAAGCAGAAGCCAAACGCAAAAATGTTCGTTGTACTTTCTCCAAGTCCGCCGAAAGTATCCATCCGTATGTAAGACCAAGCGCGAGATATGTGCGCGAATGAGGTCTCGGGAGGCATGTAGCGTAAAGTAGGTGCATCAAAATCTTTAGAAAACTATCTAATAAAAACAAGTTTTACTATTATGTATTTAAATTTGGATTTTATTTCAACCAATAAATACAATTATATATATATATATATTTA
This sequence comes from Philonthus spinipes, assembly GCA_963082785.1. Lineage (NCBI taxonomy): Eukaryota > Metazoa > Arthropoda > Insecta > Coleoptera > Staphylinidae > Philonthus > Philonthus spinipes. The sequence goes on from OY720301.1 coordinate 13,499,070, forward strand.
ATATAAATAAATTCTTTTCACGGTTTATTTTCGGTATTATTATTTAATGATTCAACTTTTAATTTATTATCATGAGATGATACACAAAATACCAAGAATATGTGATGAAATTGAAATTAATTGCTCTGATTTCCAACGAAAGAATAGATAAAGATTTGTAACAGTTTACAAAGCGGGCAATGTCAATGTCAGGGCTACCGGATTAAGGACACCAAAAACTGAACACCATTAGATACTAACTATATCGCATTCATTTTACACCATAATGTAATTTGTCCTAATTATTGCTCACATTAATTTTATCATAAAGGAAATAATATATATATATCAAATCGTAATAGGATTTTGATTTTCACATTTAATTTATATAATTAAAAGAAAACAAAAAGACTTAAATTAAATTAAAATAATTCGAAAATAATTAATTATTAATCAATCACTTTCCTTTTTGTTCCTGTGACTTACGTTACGTAAGTACTTTATAGCAAATGTATAGGGTGTCCTATTTTCGATCATTTCTTCAAGTAAAGTAACATTAATATAAAAAAAAAACAATTTATGCCTCAATTTTAGTGCTAATTTTATGTACATTATCAAAATGTGTCTATATTTAATGGTTTTCGAGTAAAATTTTGCCAATTTAGAAATATTAAAATAAAGTATCCACCAATTTATTAACTCATGCATACATGACAGTTCAGCTAGCTAGCATAGTTTTAATTTGCAAATCACCATAAATTCATACAGGGCAGAAAGACCTATGGTCAATAGCCCATGACAGACTACTAACACAATTGTACATATTGTTATAATAAATTTTATAAATTGTTGTTGTCATATTGACTGAATAAAGATGTTTATATATTAAAATAAAGCATTTATTGAAAAGTTATTTACTTGCAGTAAAAACATGCTTAATGCACTTTTTTAGTAGAATACGCTGATGTTCTTAGATTTTGTCTTAAGTTTAAAATTTCCGAGATATAATATAAACCTAAACCTAAATCATAGTTGATTACGATTTCAAATAATTTACTTTTTTTAACTTTTCAAATATACAAACATCTTTATTCAGACAAAAAATTTACAAAATTTATTATAACAATATGTACAATTGTGTTAGTAGTCTGTCATGGGCTATCGACCATAGGTCTTTCTGCCCCTTTTCAAATATATATATATAAATTATAAGTGTAATATAAGGCTATCTGCAGATACATGTTTTGCGATGCATCAGTACAGCTCTGCCTTATATATTTATTTCTATTATTACAAAAATAAATAATAGCAAGTGCGACGTGGTTCAGGTATAAATCCCAGTACAGGAGCAACCCATTAGCGGTTAATTTATCCCAAGTCATGAAACTGTCAATGGACAGAATACAAAATCCAGTTATTTACGGATTTCGTTTCTCACGAAAAGACTTCTACTTTAAAAAAAGTCTATTGCTGCTGCTGTTATTTTCAAGCGTAAACTCTCCATTTAATAAAATAAAAATATGTAATATTCAACATTAGTGTAAATTAGCATAGAACTAACCTAACCTATTCGGTTAAGTTACAGATTAGTAGAAGAAGATGACTTTATATTAAAATAAAAATAATCGTGGATAAAAAGAGTAAATCTCTAGAATTCAATAATATCAATATGTATTTACATTTTTATCTACCAAGTAAAAAACAACAGTTTAAATCTCTTCAGTATCAGTGCCAATTAGCAGAGAAAAAATCTGGATTTATTTAGTTTTACAGATTAGTAGAAGAAGATAACTTTATATTAAAATAAAAATAATCGTGGATAAAAAGAGTAAATCTCTAGAATTCAATAATATCAATATGTATTTACATTTTTATCTACCAAGTAAAAAACAACAGTTTAAATCTCTTCAGCATCAGTGCCAATTAGCAGAGAAAAAATCTGGATTTATTTAGTTCTACTTGGTTACAGTTGCGGTTTAGTAGAAGGAAATAGGTATATAGTAAACTGAAAATAATCAACGATAAAAAGAATAAATCTTTAGGGTGTAATAATATCAATACGTATTTACATTTTTACCTGTGAACTAAAAAAAACACTAGTTCAAATAAAAAAAAATAGTAATCATTTCCTATAATAATTCAATAGTTCTTGTTAGAAAAGAAATTTGTAAGATACAATAAAATTAATCAATGTGAAGAACGTGAAGAGATTCAAATTAGTTATTTTTCATTCCTTTCTTCACTTGTTTATTTTTATGCTATATGTATATTTCGGGCAATATACAAAGTATTTTATTTTTACTCAATGTGTAGTTGTTTGAATGTAGCTAGAATTTAGTGAAGTTCTTTAAATTTTCATTTCGTATTTGTCACTTAAAATTTAAAATTAAAATGAATATAATTATTTATATTCATGTTTGTCTTGCTATTATTATAATGTAAAATTATTTTGTATTATCCTGTAATTGGGCTACTGTTTCCTGTTGGGTAATAAATTTATTATTATTATTATTATAAATTCGAATATTGTTTTTCATAATTATCTATTTCAAGTACTAATTTCTGAAATGATTTTTCATTCAGTTTCGGCTCATATCAAGAATAACTAGTAAAAAATAAAATTCATTAGTAAAAGAAAACCAAATGAATATAACCTTTTTAAATCAATATATTATCAAAATGTTTCACCAAGTGATCGATGAGAACAAAAAGTCCAATAGATTTTTATTATTATTTTGGTATTTTAGGAATGTACGAAAATAATATCTTCTTGAATCTAGGAATCGATATATTCATGAGTGATTTAAAAAAAAAAACGCTATTGGTCAAGGGAACAAATTTTGTAAATATTCGTTCCAGAAACAAAATATTCAGTTTTTGTTTCTGGAACGGATATTTACATAATTTGTGGCGGAAGGGAACTTAAATTTTTTGGCATTTATTTTAATCGAGGAACACCCCTCTCCCCTACAAAATATCCTTTTGGATCCGTCCCTTGTCTACAGTGGAGTCATGACCTTATCAAATATTGCGCAACACAAATTTATTTATAAATTTAAATTTCCTGATACAGACTGACTTGCAGTTTGTATCGGGACCGCATTTATCATAAATTTATTTTATATTACAGCAACCGATTTTTATCACCTATTTGTTGATAATATCGTGACAGAACGCTAAAGTCTATGCGTAAAAAAACAAATTTATTGACCAAAAGTCGTATTGGAAGCGTTAATCTATTTTCAACATTCATTTTACGTACAATTAATTTATTATTTACATCGGAAAAGTTGCTCAACAGTTACTGACCCTGAGTGCGTATTACAAATAGTTAACAAAAAGGTGATTCGCCTTTGAATCGGGCTACACTGTTTGTGTGTAATGTACTAACTCTGCTGAATTCGCAATATTCATTCAGGCGAATAATATTAATGCTGATGTGTAGCTTATAAAATAGGAATTAAATTTACCCTGATGCATCCAACGTCTCTATAAAATCTTTTCGTTTACAGAAGTCGAAAATAGGATGGTTGAGGCTTTTATTTTTTAGATAAAGTAAAACGCTAAGATGTATAGTTTCAAAAACATTTTTATTGTCTCACCATTAATAAAAATATTTTCGAAACTATACACGTTAGTGTCTAAAAGATCACTTGCTTTATTTTTTTTAATATATGGATAATTTTTAAATTATATAATTAAACACTAGAATTCCGGACTTCTCAACAAACACTTGTTTATTTTTATGCTATATGTATATTTCGGGCAATATACAAAGTATTTTATTTTTATTCAATGTGTAGTACTTTGAATGTAGCTACAATTTAGTGAAGTTCTTTAGTTTAAGTTCTTCTTGTCTCCGTATTACTAAAAAATCCCTCCACCAAAGTACACAGGATGTTCAATAAGTATGGAATTGGTTTAATATCTTCGGAACTACTTGAAATTCGTAACATGCATTTCACTAATTAATCAGCGCTATTCCGTACGGGAAATGTTAAGTTTAACATGTACGTTAACAATTCACTTCACATTCTATGGATATATATCTGCTACATAAGCCGCTTAGACCGTGAGGATTAAAATTAACGTACACGTTAAATTTATTATATTCCTTACAGAATAGTCCCGAATATCTACTTATAACATATTTGAAAGCACTATCTGTCAAACTTTTCAAGATGCTTGATAAATTGATTTTTTAAATGACTAAATCTAGAGGATTCACACGGGGTACTCTTCACGCCATGAGGTAGTTTAAGGCATATCCGACATAAATTGAATATAGCATACTGGTATATGCCTCCTCCTTAATTTTAAATCCATGGCACACAAAAATAATTTTTGTTGTTTTTTTGCATAAGATTTTCTCCAACCAGCTATTAAAGAAAACTTTATAACTAAAACTAGAGCATTCACATGGTGTACTCTTCATGCCAAGGTGTATTTCAACGCGACTTTAAAACAAACGGCAAAACCACGGTGCAAAGATTTAATATAATCAAATAAGGAAACAACAACGGGTAATATTAATTTTTTTTTTGGAGTATTTATAAAATATGCAATAATTTTTAAATTATCAATATCATTAAGAAAAAAATCAATATAATGTAAATTTCTGATCTTAAAAGGTAATTTATATTTAAAGGATAATCCAATTTTAAAGTATTCAATGAATTATATAAATTAATAATATTCAACAGGTGATTAATGTCACCATAAAATCAACATTCGCAGTTTTTATTTTAATAAAGTTAAGATGACAGAGACTTAAAGAGTGAGTGGTTTTTAGTCGAAAAATACTAGCAGTAATAAACTTTGGAGTATATTCCTTCAAATAACATACATTTTTTGGAATATTATTATGTAACTGTTTATAATTAGTTGTTATGGGCACAATATTCTTCCTGTTTTACCATAATCGATTTTTCATATATTGCGAAAAAATTTGTAAAAGGGAGCCAGCTATAAAACGGTAAAGATGCATTAATAATCGAGCTCTTCGCCAATTCATCGACCTTTTCATTATCAATTAAACCACTATGCGCTTTAACCCAAACAAATGCCACTCTCAATCTCATTCCATTTAGTTCATTTAATTCTGATATTATTGTATTAATAATAGAATTGATATTTTTTTTAAAATACTTTTCTAGAGCTTAAAGGACAGAAAGACTGTCCTTATATATCAAGACATGATATATACTATTTTCAATAGAGCAGTTAATAGCGTAAATATGGCCACAGCTTTAGCTGTAAAAAATGATTTTTAACATAATTAAATATTGTTAGTCTGTTTGAGCTATCGACCTGGGGTCTTTCTGCCCTGTCTGAATTTATGGTGATTTGCAATAAAAGTATCTGTGCAAGCTAGCTGAATTGTCGTGCGTTGTTCTAATGATTTCATGAATGTTGAGGAACGGATGGGTGTATTTAGGAGGGATATTTAAATTTCGCTGAATACAGAATTTTGTCAGGAGGGATTGGTTATTTTGTATATTATTTATATTATATTTCTTGGAGCATTTTGAGAAATAAATCTACGCTCAGGCTATTAATTTAATTAATTTAAAAGTTTTTTTAATAAAAAAATAAATAAAGTTTACATAGTATCTTGAAAAAATTTACAGTTAGCGCTTTAAAAATTGAAATAAATAGATATTATTATTATATTAGTCAAATATATGTTCCAAATTATAGTATTTCACCGGTTTCATACTTATTGAACACCCAAGTGATCAATCTCAACTGTTTGGGGTTGGCAACAAACAAATTTCGATACTTTCATGTTTTATAGTTTACAAACATGATTAAGTAATTTATTATTTCTGTTGAGCTGTCAGAGTTTAGCCTTATTGACATTTTTACAATTACGATTTTATTAAATTATATTAAAAAAAACTTCGGTCGACAGATGAAAACCGTATATGGAATAAATCAGGCTATGTTTTATTCCATATAAGTTTTTTTTGTCCAGTCATCTCAACTCAAATTCAGTATTGCCAACTCATTGATCACTCGATAGATAGTCAAATTTGTATATTTTGCAATTGTCTTTATTTAATGAAGCAATAAATTTACGAAACAATTGTAGGGAATAAAAATTGTAAAACAATGCCTTATACGTTTCACAAAAATTTATTGTAGAGACGCTCTTAACAAATAGTGTATTATGGAGTTTTATCAAGTAAAACCTCCGCCATCGATTATTTCATAAAAAAATATAATTTATAAAAATCAACAAGTTATTTTTTGTTGTTGTCAAATAAATATAAATTTATAATTCAACAACTACGTATTTCAGAAAATAATTATTACATCGATAGCCCAGACAGACTAACACCTACATTATTTATGTTATATTGTTTTCTATTATCTGTCTAGTCTGAATAAAGATGTGTGTATATTTAATAATCACAATATGCATTTCATTTGTATTATTTCTTTAATTACAATAATTATTGTTGTAAATATTTCCACTACATTTTAATATTATTTTTAAATTTTATTATTATATCCTCAAACATTTTATTCCAGTTTGTTACATTTTGATTAATTATATTGTCATTGTTCACAAAGAAAATAAAGCAATTTAGCAGTATACGCAAAAAATAATTACAATAGAAAAAAGATTTATTCAATTGGTCACAGCTATATAAAATAAATTAAATAAAAAGAATTTGAAAACAATTAATTATTAATTAATCATTTTCTCTTTTGCTACTGTGATTTTTTGACTTACGTTACGTAAGTACTTTAAAACAAGCATTATCCAATATGTTATTGCTATGCAACAGCAAGTGTGCTTTATGTAATTCAATACATGAAGGGGTATACGCCCGAAAAGTAGTTGTTTTAATGTACACGTATTTTAAAGTAATTTATTTTACGTAAATCAAAAAGTCAAAAAAGTCGCAGTAGTAAAAGAGAAAATAATTGATTAATAATTAATTATTTTCAAATTATTTTTATTTAAATTAAATAAAAATGATTATTGATTATTTCCTCATTTAGCTCTGTGACACTTTGACTTACGTTACGCATGTACTTTTTATCATTTTTATTTAATTTATTTAAATAACTGTGACGAAGTGAATAAATACTTTTTTCTATTGATATTTTTATTTAATTCATAAAATAATTGCTTCAATCAGTCTAATGAAACAATTATTTTATATATTAAATAAAAATGATTTGAAAATAATTAATAAATTATTTCCACATTTAATTTATTAATTATTTTCAAATCATTTTTATTTAATATATTTAAATAACTGTGACCAAGTAGAATGAATACTGTTTTCTATTTAAATTATTTTATAGATGTACAGTAAAGTTGATGCTATTTATAAAAGTAATTTTGCAAAAGAAAAATATGTTTTGAGAGTCTAAATAAAATTTAATTTTTGTTATTGCGCATTATACAATTTAGAAAAAAATAGGATTAAAGTAAAAACAACCCTAACGTGTTTTTTTTTAGAAAGTGTCTAGTAACGCCTATAAATAAGGGAGTAAATATTTATGTTATTAGCAGAGAACGACAAAAGCATTGGAAACAAAGCAAACAAAAATAGTCGTAAAACAAATTGGAAATCAGTGACACGCTCATGCGGTTTCCCAACATATAATGAACCCAAAATAGTAAACAAAGGATTCTGACATTGTGAAGAGTAAATATTTTTATAAGATCAGCAATATGATTATTACACAATACAATTATAGATTACAACGTCTACACCCGTTATCAATATATTACGTTATAACGCGAACGTGTTTTTTAGTATAAATGGAAATGGAATGGAATCACCCCAAGGGGGCCCCAGTGCAACTAATATTGCAGGACGATGCACTTGTTTTCATGGGATTTCAGACGCCCAGTTAAAAATGTGCTAAAAATACATTCATATACTAACATATAGATTATCGACCGTTGCGCTCGTTACTTGGTAATTTTAAATATATCACAATGCAAAAAACTCATTTTATATTTCAATTACGCATTTACTGACCCCGCTCATGTTTACCAAGAAGCGTATAAAAAATATCGTTACAAAGGATATGCTTTACGACATGTCTGCTCTAACAAAACATTTTCAAAACATTCGTTCGTTTATATAAAAGTGGGAATAATGACTTTCATATAAATTCTTGTTTTCGAACTTTGTTTTTAGCGGTGGATGCGTCGCAAAGCACGTTCTTTGTTTTCAAAAGTATGGATTTTCTTACATTTCCCTTTCTTCTACATAAAAGTATTAACCTATGAATTCTACTATGTCGTGAGAAAAAAAATAGTTATTTTTTAATATTTACATTTTTACGTATTCAGGGCTATTCCGTACGAAAAACTGTTAAATGTATACAATTTGTAAATAAAATAACAGTTTTTATTTATTTGTAATACAACTACAGAAATTAATTTTACAAAATCTCATATATAAGGTTGTATGCTATTTAAATTTATCAATAAACTAAACAACAAAATAAAAGCAATTACAATTTAAATATTAAGACACGTGCAGTATTTAGATAATACAATTAAAACATAATTTTGGATTTGAAATATTAAATATATGAAGAGATAAAACGTCAGAGAGTAAGTTATTATATATGCTATTTTTTTTAATTTCATAAAATTTATCTATTGTGTAATCCAATGTTCGGCGGGGTAAATGCCCGGGAAGTAGTTGTTTCAATAGATGTTTGTAAAACTTACAGTGTAAGTATTTTTGCAGTTGGAAAAATGGATTGATCGAATTTTATTGATCATTGCCAGAAATTTTCCTTGTTTAATTTCATTGTAATTTAAATAACTGCAAATGTGTGAATCATCTTTGTTTCATATTATTTAAGATAATTAGTTATAAATTATTATTATTTAATATAGAGACACTGCAACAATTGTTTCGTCAATCCAGTGGCATCATTAGGCGGATGATTAATTACAAATCATCTGCTTTTAAATCCCTATGTATACCCGATCACGTCAACACCCGGTAGATATTGAAAATTGTAATAAAAAATGTAAATCGTAGAATATTTCACCGATCCTTGTAAACTAGTCAAAATGTAATTGAGGTATAATAAACTGTGCACACAATTTATAAATATTTATAAAAAATTGTTTATAAACATTTGTGTGAATAAGTTAAGTGTAACAACAACCATAAAACATGTTTGTTGAAGACGTTAACTACTCCTTTTGAAGGCTACCAGCTCCAAGAACAAACTGCCTCCATCGGAATACTTAATATACTAATAAGAACAACTAAAGTATGACTATATAATTTTTCTGCGAGAAAAAAAAAATAACTAAAGGTCACTATTGTTATTGCACTTAAAGAATTGATGCATTACCTGAACATTTTTCATATTCTACATAAATTCATTAAGTACGGTAAAAATAGTAACATTTATTTGAAAATCTATTTTACCCAAGTACGATAATATAAATCATCATAAGCCTCTGACGATTTCTTTGAACCCATATAAGTCACTAGCATCTTAAAAAAAAAACGCTTTTAGCGCTTTTTTTTAAATAAAATAAATTGTCAAATAATAAATAGAAAGTAAAGACCTTACTTTTTATTTATTATTTGATAATCTTGCCCAAGTATGATGGTATCAATTATCATAAGCCTTCGATGATTTTTTTAATGTTTTTTAATAAGTCACTATCATTTATTGGAAACAAATGAAAAGCTTTTAGCGTCTTTTTTAAAAATACTTAAGGTATATTTTAAAATTATTTTTTATAGAAAAGACATACTCCAATTTTAGATAGTTATATTATTTCTATAACACTCCAGATTTTGTATTACATTTATGGTTTGTCCATTTAAGTTCCTTTTTAACAAAATTTATTCGATTATCATCTTCTTTTATAACGTCTTTATTCAGACAATTAAATATTACAATTATAAAACCATGTAAATATAATACATTTATGTGTTAGTCTGGATTATTGACTAGAGGTCTTTCTGCTCTGTCTTGAATTTATGGTGATATGCGATGAAAATATATGATAGCTAAGCTCTGAATTGTTAGCAGTAATTAATTGGTGAATTGTGAGAGGAGGGTTAATTTTCTATTTAATTGATTCGATTAATATATCTAATATTTAAACATTGGTAGTTCACATTATAACAATAAATATGTATAGAATATTAAAAATCGGGCAGGAAGACTTATGACCGATAGCCCTTAATTAGGGATATATTATGAACATATTTATTTATTATATTATGTTATTGTATTATTTTTCTCAGATAATAAAGATTTAGTAGTAGATTAGTAATCTGTCAATAAAACAAATAAATAAATTTAATTTTAAATCCTCTTGAGATTGAGCTAACTTGAAACTACTCGAGAATTTTGGGTTACTCAATGTAATGTGTGTTTATATACCAAGTGGTCAATCTCAACTACTTGGGGTTAGCCACAAACAAATCTCTACATTAACACATTTTTCATGCTTGATAGTTTACACACATTATTAAGTAATTTATTATTTCCGTCGAGCTATTAGATGTCTTATTGACAAATTTACAATTACAATTTTAATTCACATGGTCACAGTTATTTAAATAAATTAACTAAAAATATTTTGAAAATTATTAATAAATTATTCCCTCTTTAGCTACTGTGACATTTTGACTTATGTTACATAAGTACTTTAAAACAAATGTTCAATAATGAACACTTACTAACCATAAGAACATAATCTTCGTTTGACAGATCAAACCCGGATATGAAATAAATCATAGCCTGATTTATTCCATATCCTGTTTTAATCTGTCCAGTCATTTCAACTTAAAATAAATAAATACAATAAATTTTAAATTATCTTGAGAATGGGCTAATAACCTGAAACTAGTTGCGAATTTAGGGTTATTCAATATATTATATACCGAGTGATAAGAGCATAATAATTGGGATACGACGCAAGCGCCATCTATTGCCTACTTTCATGTGGCATCGTCAACGATTCGGGTAAATCAATTATTTGGGGTGGGCAACAAAAAATCTCTACATTAGTATGTTTTCATGTTTAATAATTTTCAAACATGATTCAGTAATTTATTGTTTCCCTTGGGCTGTCAGACGTCAGCCTTGTTGTCAGTTTTACAATTATTATTTTAAAATAAAAACATAACCTTCGTTTCACAGAAAAAAAACAGATATGGAATAAATCATAGTCTGATTTATTCCATTTCCGGTGTTAATGTGTCCAGTCATCCCAATTTAAATAAAACAAATAAATGAATGAAATTTTAAATTTTCTTGGTAATGGGCTAATAACCTGAAACAAAGCGAGAATTTAAGATTATTCAATGTAATGTTTGGTTTTATCTTGTTTTATTGAGAGATTTTGAATATTTTATTATTTTTTAATAATAATACAATTTTTTACGAGAAATCCCATTTTGTACAAATATTTAATACAATACATAATATATTCATATTAATAAAAAAGAGTATTCATTCACTCGGTCACAGTTATTTAAATAACTTAAATAAAAATGATTTGAAAATAATTAATAAATTATTCTCACATTTAGCTCTGTAAACACTTTTTCAATAATTAATACTTTCTTAATCTTTTTTTTATTAATATTGCTTTAATATGAATATATATATATATATATTCATATTTATTATTAAAAATTATTCGGTTTTAGCCATATTATTAAAGCAATATTAATAAAAAGATTAAAAAAGTATTAATTATTGAAAAAGTCTTAATAAAAAGGAATTATAAGCAAAAAATATATCAACGATGTAATTATCAAAAACTTTATTTAGAGTAGCTTTTTAAATTCTATAGTATAGGTGATTCAATATTAGGATCAGTACCGAACCCCGGGGTCTTAATCACGCCACCTCAATGCAATTTGTTATCGTTGAGAAATCACTCTGTACTTGCGTCATTACAATACAGTACACATTTTTTTATCCAATGACGCAATTTCTCAATAATATATTTAAATTTAATGAAAGGATTTAGAAAATAATTAATACATTATTTCATCCTTAGCTACTGTGATATTTTCACTTACGTTACGTAAGTACTTTAAAACAACTACTTCTCGGGCATGTCCTCCCCAGACATTGAATTACGTGATGGACACTTGCTGTTATATATCAATAACATATAGCATCATGCAACAATTTTTGTTTCGGGAATATTTAAAAGAAAGAACTAAAAACGTTATGTAATATAAGGCCGTGTTTCGGGATCTATCCCTCGTCAGTATAGCTCTGCCTTATGTAATTTTGAGGATGTTAAATTAAATTAATTAAGCGTATCGTTCCGGCTGTGACCTCAGGTGTAAATTTTCGAGTTAGGCGACGGACGCGATGATGATATATTTGTATGGTTAGTGTTTGAATGGTATAACATTTTATATGGTTAATTTGAACAAGGGTGGATATTGAAATAACGAGAAATATGCTCGGGAAGTGGTTTGTTTCAATAGATGTTTGTCAAACACAGTGTAAGTAATTTTTGTAGTTGGAAAAAGGGAATGATCAAATTTTAGTGATCATTGGTTGTAATTTTTCCTTGTTGAATTTAATTTTATTGAAACAAAATCTGCCTGAAGCTATTGTGTAGTGAAGCAATTATTGCCGTATCAACCAATAAATAGTGAAATAATAACAAAGTGTATTATTTACCAGTGTTGAAATAAAAACGATTTAATATTAAACTTTATTTATTAAAACAATTTAATAAAAAGAGCTTGAAAATAATTGCTAAATTATTACTTCTTTAGCTCTATTATAATTTAGTGTATTAAAATTTTGATTATAAGGAAAAACACACGTTTTGGAGTTTTATAAACTTTAGTATAGACACTGCCACAATTATTTCGCTAATAATAACTCTTAGGTGAAAAAACCTCTGGTCGATAGCCATTTTAAAAATGTAATATATATGTATTGTAATTAATATTTATATACACACATCTTGATTCAGACTATACAGATAATACAAAACAATGTAATATAAATAATTACAATACATATAGGTGCTAGTCTATCTAGGCTATTGAGCAGAGATCTTCCTCCCTAAAAAAATTAAAGCAAATTATTATTAATCTCAATTAAATATAAGCTTAAACAATGTAATCACATGTCATCAGTATTTTTTTTTCTTCGCTGTTATTTTAATAATTCCAGCTGTATATTTTGATCACGAAATGAACATTCTGAATGGTTAGTAGTCATAATTCAAACACCCCAAAAATATCAGTTGATATACCCAATTAGGAATATTGAATAATTTTTAAATTTTAATAAAAAAAGTGCCTGAAAGAAGTTAGCCAATTTGTGAATTGTACATTAATTATGTATTATACAATTAATATGTAAATATATTGCTATAAATTCATAAATAAAGATATTTGTATATATAAAAAGTCAGGCAACATTTTTATTTATAGTATTAATATAATATACAGCAATGTCTTATGGCTTTGTTAAATGGAATTGAATAGAATTTTAATTTACCTACACGTATACATGCCATAGCAACTCAATATGTACATTCATCTTTATTCAGACTGATTTTTACATAATTTGCATGTTGTATAATAAGCATATTTTCAAAAAAAAAAACTGAGTTTGTTTGACCTGAGGTCGATCTGCACTCCACTCTATTTTTTTATAAAACACGTATATTTTAAACTGACGTCATTTTGTTATCTACAACATCCGGCACAAACAAAATATGAATCGACGACCACTGCGCTTTTTCATTGGTAGAGAATGTTACTTTTTTTAATTTATTATCACACCTTTAAATGAGGAATAGATAATGCCAGTATCAATGTAAAATAAAAAAATGACTAATTTTTCATTTTTGTAAATTATAACGTATAACCGTTAAATGTCAGTGTTATAAAGATTTTCTAAATTTTATGGACCTCACATTCAACGGCATACCAACGTAACAGAAATGATTAACAATAAAGTTTTTTTTTCATATGGAAAATCATCATTATTCAGACTATACAGATAGTCGGAGCTATTCTATAAGGGAAATGTTAAGTTTAACATGTACGTTATATTTATCTTCACAGTCTAAGCAAGTTTTGTAATATATATATACATAGAATATGAAGATAATTAATAATGTTTACGTTAACCTTAATATTTTCTGTACGGAATAACCCCGATCATGAAACAATATAACATAAATAATAACAATACGTGTAGGTGTCTGTCTGGGCTATCGACCGGAGGTCTTTCTGCCCTTTATTTTTTTTTAATTAAATGGTTGAGGCTGCTACTTTATGGAACTGCATGCTCACAATTACAAAAAAACACTATATTATTTTACTTTCACAATTTTTGGACCCCTGTCCAAGAGAAAATATTGTGATCGTAAACATTTTAGAATCGTCAATTTCGACGGATATGCACGTTTTGAGGTCCTCTGAGTCCTTTCCATCGAGTTTTTAAATATGTCTGTATTTCCGCGATAGCGTATAGACGGCTAAATGGATTTAACCAAAACGTTATATCCAAGCTTTTTATAAAAATAAAAAGATTTGAAAAGCTTTAGGTCACAATGGAAACTCATTAAGTCCAACTTTACTTTTAGCGATTATTCATTTTTTAAGTTGGATCGAAAAATGTTTAAAGTAACAGTTGTATATCTTGAAAAAATAAATAATTTTTGTTATAAAACTTTTTATTGCAGGGCCTTCAGTTTTCATTTTATAAGCGGAAGAATTTCGTCCACCCTATAGAAATAAAGAATTATTTTTACATGAAGCTGCGGAGACCTTAATTATTTAAATAATTATTTTTATGTCAAATGAAACGTCGAAATTCCGTCATATTTCATTCATTCTTCACAAACGCCTTCAGAATATTCAAGAAATAAAAAATAGTGTGGAGCAATATTGTGAAGCCATTGTACGGTAAGAAATAACAAACTAAATTTTAATATTCTTCCAAATACTCCCCTTTCATTTTAAAAAACAACAATTCAATTTTTCAATTCATTATTTTTACTTTACTATTAAATACATATTCAAGAACGTATTTAAGGAAATTCACCAGGGAAAGTACCATGATGGACACATCACAATTTTTTATTGTAAAAACACTGCTACAATTGTATAGTGGCATCATCAGGGAAATGATCAATATTAATCATCTGTCTTGGTAAACAATTGTAGCAGTGTTTCTACAATAAACAATTGTGAGACTAAAATGTTTTAACTTTCATTTTTGCAAATAAGTTTGCTATTGATTTAATATAACTATAATAAAATCACATTTTCCTATCGTTATTGCAATTAATTGGCTTACGAAACAAATATTCAGCATAATGATTATTTCTAATCGAGGGTTATTATCCGGCTAGACATTACTTCACACAACATTTATTTTCCGTTGTATATTTGATTTATCAGCATAATGTATTTTTTGTGGATAAAAGTTATGTAATAGAAATTGCGAATGTTATTGTGGTATATTTACACTGTTATGAATTTATGCATAATGCTTTAAAGTACTTCATATTTAGTACAAATGGATAAAGTCGATCTTTTTGATCTTATTTATTACTTTATTGGTAATAAAGACTTCTACTTCGTTATACATCACTATTATTAAAATTATGCCCACTTACACCGACTCCGATTAAATTCTCGTGATCAATTTTAATGGGAGGATTTTGGTTGCACCGTGTGTCTATTAAAAAACAATAATTTTCTAAAAAAATTCAAACAAAATTTGAGATTATTAAAATTGCCCACTCATATACATAATACAATACAAAATTCCATATTCTGCCAACATTATCTATAATGTTGGCAGAAATTATTATCAACATTATCTATAATGTTGGCAGAATGTGGAATTTAGTATTGTATTATGTATATGAGTGGGCAATTTTAATAATCTCAAATTTTGTTTGAATTTTTTAGAAAGTTATTGTTATTTTTTACAATAATTAAGTTTTAAACTGTACAAATACTGTCAATTCCTTTAATAACCAGTGCATAATCTGAGAAATAAATAAATAATAATAAAAAAAATATTATATATATATAATTACAAAATACAGTAATATATTGAATCGATTTAACAAAAATTAAACTAATAATTCCTTGATCCAGTATAAGCATTGAGTTTTTCAATCAGAATCCATAAAAATAATAACAATAATGATATGCACAGTGAATAAATATATAAGTAAATCAAATACAAATATAAAATATTTTACGAAAAAATTACAAAATACAGAAAATAGGATTAGAACCGCTGCAAAAGCAATATGTATAAATTAAAATAAATAGACAGAAAAAATGGACAAAAATAATAACAATAAAAGAATTATACACAAGAACATTCGGCAAAAGCAATTGGTTAAAAAATGATTATACACATGATTTAAATGTAAAAAATAATATGGAATGACCTATTAATCACGAAAAATACAAATTCATTAATATAAAACAATTACAGTTACAAAGGCTGGTCAAGATATTTTTAACAAATGTAAAAATGAAACTTTCAAAAATAAAGATAAAAAATAATAACAATCAGCTCAGTCCTCTCTTCAAGATACCAAATAAAAATTAAATAATGTAATTAAATTGATGTCAATTTTGAATCAATATTTTTGGTAACCGAAACAAGCGCAATGAAAATTGCAACCATTCCACTAAATTCTTCATTCAAATAACTTCACAATTATTAGCCATCAATTTTATTATCTTACAATTTTTTCTAACACAAATTGGTGAATTGATTTAAAACGCTAAAAATAGTCAAATTTAAACTATACTTTTCTACTCTTTAGATAAAAAATTGAAGTACATATTCATAATGCTTGATTCTGGAGGAAATTGGCTCTTTTTAAGAGATTATCGGGGTTATTCTGTAAGGGAAATGATAAGAGTATCGAGTGCGTTGTTTATTATCATCGTCACAGACTAAGCAGCTATTGATAAAAATACAAAATGCATACAATGTGAAATTAATTAATAACGTACATGTTAAATTTAACATTTTCCGTACGGAACAGCCTCGTATTTTTATTTTACTGTAGCTATCTCTTTCTATTACACCACAGCCTTATAATCAATAACTTTAATTTTAACTTTATTTTACGGAATTTTCCATTATAATTGATCACATTATACAATAATTTACATATTTGTATATAATCAGGTAAACTATTAATAATTAATAAGTAAGATAAGTGCATTCCCAAACGGTTCAAAGAATTGATTCAGTGTTGCTTATGACTTCACAAACTAACATCTACGGGTATATAATTACATAACTATTTCTTATTTATTGAATTGTTGAGGTGTTCATTTCATATTACATTTTTAATATTAATAATGTATCGTTGAAAACTTTTTATACTTTTTTAATATCACTTGTATAAAAAAAGAAGTTATTAATTGTTTTCTGTGTCCCTATAATGATTGATTAGTAATAAACCCCAATTTATTTGTTATTTATTAACTACTCAAAATAGCTCATTTAGAAAATCTAGATTACTAAAATTAATCAATATTGCCGAACACAATTATTTAGTTTCAAAAATTAATAAACATATAAATTACAATATTTCATGAGAAAACTGTGTTGTAGAAAAAAAATATATATAAAAGTTTACACAAGTAAATTTAAAGCAATTAATGAATGATAAAACCAATTCAAAAATACACAATGTTATGTTTAACGTGTACGTTATTTTTTATTATCACAGTCTATATATGTTAGAATGTACATTAAATTAATAATGTAAATGTCAAACTTAACATTTTTTGTACGAAATAGCCCCGAATATAAAACGTTGCAACTGTATTATTTTTTTAAAAAGTCTGTATTATTGATATCTTCAATTTGGTTGTCATTAATTACTTGATCAAATATGTTTACAATGTTGGTAATTAAATAAAAATCATTTGGTTTGTTTCACTACTATTTTTTATATAATACAAAATATTTTTTATATAATAAAAAATAGCAGTAAACCAAGCCATTTTTTGTATTATTGATGTTAAATGAATTATTATTTAAATGTGTTAGTTTGATAAT
This sequence comes from Philonthus spinipes, assembly GCA_963082785.1. Classification (NCBI taxonomy): domain Eukaryota; kingdom Metazoa; phylum Arthropoda; class Insecta; order Coleoptera; family Staphylinidae; genus Philonthus; species Philonthus spinipes. Next base: position 13,517,121 of record OY720301.1, read on the forward strand.
GAGAAGGCGAAGCAAGTTAAATAATAATGTTCATTTATATAAGGCTAAAGATGTTTTATTGTTGTTTATAATTGAAATCTTGTTATTATTAGTCCTTGATAAGAGGCATTACAATTCATTTTATTATTTATAATTGAAAAAATAAAATAAGTGGCTTTTATTGAAAACTGTTATTGATGTGGATAACCGATTATTAATATGTAAGTGTAATTGTAATCAAATAATCCTTAAAAGGGGATTATGAATGATTATCCATTTTCGAATAGATTGGATTTTATATTATTAGAGCATCGTATCGATACGAATGTTTAGAAGAGTAGAATTTAAGAGATGACAAATACCGTAGCAAGAGGAGATATTTACAAAACTTGTTTTTAGAAAAAGGATTCATTGACTCTGCGGGCCAACAAAGATTTTTTGCGGCGTCGCGCGTTGCGTCGCGTCGGGACGGGTCGGGTTGGGTTGAGTTGGAGGAACGAAGGGTAAGGTGGGGTAGGGTAGGGTCCTGGTGGGTCCTGGTCTAAATTTTAAATGCACGACGCATAAAAAGCGTTATATTTAAATATGTATATTTGTGAATACGATAATATTGTGGAGCGATAACGCATGCTATTTTTACAATACATATGCTCGCATGTAAGTGTATGTGTCATAATGTGTACTAAGAGCCAGACACTACGTAGTGAATACGACATGTTTGTTCATTTCGATGGATGCCGATTCGACCTTCATGAAAGTGCATCGCACGGTCTCAGGGTCTCTTGTCTCGCTTTAAATACCAATATGTCGTCTCACTCTATTTACCACATGTACATATTACTATATACTTTATTAAGTAGAATCTGTTTTTATTATAGAAAAACATACTTGGAATAAGTCACAACTCATACATAAATTACCATAGACAAGACGAACTGCACATAGCACAGCTAGATTACATAGATTAGATCACGTTAGGTAAGGTCATTGAAGTTCGTACGCGCTGCGCCGAAAACCATCGGCGCAATTAAATAATTATAGACTTGCTGTTTTTATTACGAACAATTTCTCAGAATAAATTGTTATTACAATAATGGACGCAACAATAGAATAATAAAACAACTCAATAATTGCAGTCGCCTCTTATTTTTATTTATTTCGCGATTTTACGAGCGGCGCTGCACTTTTTGTTTGTTACCGAGTAGGCAGGCATTTTGCATTTCGCATTCAAGGCATCACCTTACTGTTTAACAAACACAATTCGTCTGGCCTACACTTTAAAGCGTAATCATATCATTGCAATATTGGATAACTCTATTTAATTGCTTTTATTGTTCAATAACGTCTGCCTGTTTTATGACCTGCACTAACCGCAGCCAATACTGTGCTTTGTACCCTTTGTTTTTACTCCTCAACACATCAACAAACAGATTACTAACATCACTAACTTATGTTTCATAGAATTACATAAATTTATTATATTTAACACTTCCAGCAATTACTCGTAAATTCAATTAAATTAACAGTAGCGTAAATTCTGTCCATTTAATGCAAATAAGAAATAAACACAACAAGGAAATAAAGAATTATAATTTCCCACCTTGACTTTCTATGTATAGCTAACTTTTTATTTATTTATAATTAACCTGAACAAACAAAACTTATTTGAGTTTATATTATCTATTAGTACGTAAATTTAATTTAAAACTGGTACACCTTTATAACAGAAAAGATTCTATTCTGTACACTAAAGAGTCTCAGATAATTGACTCATTTGATTATTAAAGGTTTGTTTGCACAAAAAAATCTGTAACACTTTTAGATCTTAACCTATATTCATCCCTTAAAATACTTCATCCAATTCTAGCTCTCTCATTAACTTAAATAAGGGCTTAATTTTAAACCATCCGGAAGCACTTGAAATCTGTAAAGCCATTAAGGTCGTTAATGACAACGAAAAACTGTGGAATTCACCGATAATAAAATCCCTTCTTACCTGATTAACCCTAAAAAATCTGTATATTTAAATCCATCCTTTTGTAAACACTCTGATAATGGCACGTACGCCGAAACAGGTCTAGTAATATAAACAAAACAATACTAAGTGAATTATTTTCAAAACATTCATTTTTTAAGTTATTATTGAAAATGTTTTACAAAGTGATTCATGAGAACAAAATTAAAAAGATATATTAAACATTATGTTTTGAAATTTGTAAAGATCCATAAAAGGTGCAATCAAATAGAATTCTACAGCATTGCGCGAATTAATGTGAACACAAGATTTATTTTCGTAAATATTGTTTATTATATTACATAAATAGGAAAGAGTATTGATTCACTTGGTCACAGTTATTTATATAAATTATATAAATTTATTTGAAAATAATTAATAAATTATTGCATGTATACGTTATTCAATGTACGTCGGGGTATTTTCCCGGGAACTGGTTGTTTTAATGTGCATTTATTTAAAGTACTTACGTAACGTAAGTCAAAATGTCACAGAGCTAAACGTGGAAATAATTTATTAATTATTTTTAAATTATTTTTATTTACAGGAAAATATGGAAACAATTTATAGAGAACTAGTTTAGAAAGATACCCTACACCCATGTGGGTAGAAAGGAGTCATTGAATATATATATATTATTTAATTTATTCGTATAAAGAAGGTTTAAATACTGTTATTTAATATAAAATATGCCATCCCTTTGAACTCGCCTTAACATAGAGTCAACTAAATTTTTACAATTATTCTTTCTCTCGGTACTACTCCTGAATTACTGCCTCCACCATCTTGGTTTTCGTGGTACAGTCCATTTTTTGTAACTTCTGCAGATCACCCATTAATTCTCAATGGGATTGAGATCTGCGGAATTTCCATGTCAGCCTAAAATGCCAAACTTCTAGTCTTTGAAATATTTCACCATCGTCTACGAAGTGATGCAGAATCTTGTTAAAAATTGCAATGTCATTGGCTTGAACTTTCTAGCTCCCCAGGTAAACATTGATCTAGCATTACTTTATATTTATCATTCGTTCTACTGGAATGTTTGACAGAACCCTAGGAGTGTATTTCTTAACTAGACTGATTTAACTGATTTAACTGCTGTAATTTTTTCATTCACCTTTTTATGAACGAATTTTAACGACATTAAATGTCGACATTATTCCAGCCAATATAGGTCCAACTGGCATATTTTTTGTCCAAATTCAGTGTCTAAAATTTAGCTCGTTTTAGAAAATCACCTTCCTTCAGCCAATTTAGGTCCAATTGTCATATTTTTTGCCCCAATTCATTCTCTAAAGTGTATCTCACCTGAGAACATCACCTTCCTTCAGCCAAATTAAGTCTAATTGGCATATTTTTTGCCTCAATTCAGTTTCTGAAGTGTATCTTGCCTTAGAACATCACCTTCCTTCAGCCATTTTAGGTCCAATTGGCATATTTTTAGATCAATTCAGTTTCTAAAGTGTATCTAACTTGAGAACATCACCTTCCTCCGGCTATTTCAGGTCCAATTGGCTTATGTTTTGCCCTAATTCAGTTTCTAAAGTGTATCTAACTTGAGAACATCACCTTCCTCCGGCTATTTCAGGTTCAATTGGCTTATGTTTTACCCTAATTCAGTTTCTTAAGTGTATCTCATCTGAGAACATCATTTTAGGTCCAATTGATATATTTTTTGACCCAATAACTCACTATTTCATCATAGAGGCTGCCATTTTTTTTTTCTGTGACCTCGTGGCTTTTCTTCCAGCTTCCAAGAGTCTTCTGCGTTAGCTATTCGTATAGTTATGATGGATATTCGGGTGCAGGAAAGTGATCGCTAACATCATTATCATTGTACTACTAATGCAGTGATGAACTGATGAATCGTAAAGAGTGGAAATTTATATTTGGGATTGATGGTAGGATTACGGTGAATTTTAATTGTATTAACACTAGAATTGCTATCGACCAACATGATGCAATTATATGACTAATTGCAGTCATTATTATTTTATTTTTGTAATCTAGTTTAGTTTTTTTAATATTATTGCAATCTGATTTTATTTTATCTTATAGACGTAATCTTAGTTTTCTTTGCTGTTGTAAAAATGAATGATCCGTTTAATAAATAAATAAAAAATACAGTTTTTATTTTCCTGGCTGTAATCATATTTTTTTTTAATTTAAGCTAATTGTGCGTATTTATGTGTTTCGCAATTTAAATATTAAATAGATTTTTTTTATAACGGCAAAAAATTGTAAATTTACGTCTGTATTTTACACCTGAAATTTCGAAGATAGAACAGCGTAGATTTAAAAATAACGGTTTCTCTAAATTATTCCGCGTGCACATAAATGTTTTTCGGTTTATTTAAAATTTTCCGACTTTACGAAGTAAATAATTTATAAACAATGATATTTCATAACGGGTAATGACTGATAAGCGATTAGCGTCGCGGCACGTAAAAACAATTTTCACCTCAACTGCGAGACTAATACATTACGAAAACTTCCTATCAGCAGAAATTGAACGTTATCGCTGTATTTTTTTTGATTAATTATATTACCATTTTGTCAAAGAAATACATTATAATTTTTTGTGTCTATACATTCATGAAATTAATTTTTAAGTAGCCTCCACTTAAAACAAAACATTTACCTACAATGTTTATTTAATGACTAATTTTATTTCTTTTATCTTTATTTTTTTATTGTATTAATTAAAAGCGAATATAATAATAATACACTGAAATAAATAAGTGATCATTTTAAACATGATAATGATTACGCTTACCATTTGACTTTATTAAGATTTAATAAAATGTATTGCTTAATCCAAACAAGATCGTGTTTATAGTAAACAAGATTCATTTATAATTTTACTATAGTTACTTGGTCAAGAGAGAATATTTGGTGGAAATTACCAATTAACTTAGTACCACGAACCAAGATAATTTAACCATTTTAACTTCATTCCGATAATTATGTTTAGGTGTTTACTTTAAACGCTTTTATGATTATTCCATTCAAGAAACTGCCAAACGAGTGAAAATCTAACTTGTTTCTTTCAGTGTATTTCTCAAAATAGATGTATTTGTCTATTTACCGGATTTACCTTTTTACAAATCTACAATATATTTAATAATATTTATGTATAGTGGATTGTCGAAAAAAAAAAAAGAAAGAAATAATAACAACAAGAAAACAAGTAATTGGCGCCGCTAGATGATAATTCTGTGCCTTGCTTAGATTAATGAAAGTCAGTCTTATGCTACCTAATATCCGCAGATAAATGAGCATATATAAATGAATTAATGCTTAATTACACACACGTTATCGTATTAGGAATAACAAAAAAAAAACAATAGATCTCATGTAAAATATTACAGGCATATATCACTGACAAATTAAAGAAACTATTACATATTAAACATTATATTAAAATTGATGAAAAATATACAAGAATGAACCTTATACACAGAAATAATAATAACACATGTATATTAAATAAAAATGATTTGAAAATAATTAATAAATTATTTCCACATTTTCTATTTATATAACACATTTATTTCAGCATTTATTACCTGACCAAACATCTTCGAAATGTTAAAGGGATTATTTTATCCTTTAGTTTGAAACGTCTTCAAAACATCCAAGGAATTATTTTACCCTTTAGTTTAATTAATGTATTTGTTTAAACTTAAATAATGTACAAGGAAGTAGAAGTCTCATATATTACAAATATTGTTATTCTCAAAGAATGCATACATATTTAATTTAATACACAAGACATGAAAGAATTTAAAACAAATATATATTCCTAAGAGAAAGGCTATCGACTGTCTTTGTCTAGTTCTGTCGTTGATTAAACCGTCATGTTTGCTAACTCTCTATGTCTTGTCCTGCTAAATTTGATGAAATGAATTAGAAATCTCACTTAAATAATTTAAGAAATTTAATATTAATGTTAATAAAAATAATAATTGAACAATAATAATTTTTATTGTTCAAATTAAAATTCCCCATATCTACAATCCATCGATTCATTTGATTCATTCATCCGAACATAGAAACAAAAAACTAGACAAAGACTTGCTGAAAGACCTTTTGTCGGTAGGCAATTATTAGCTACGTATTCTACAATTAATATATAAATATATATTTTTTTAATTCATAAAGATGTTTGTATATATCTAACATTTATTAATAAATATTTTGCGAGAGTTTTTACAATAAATCTATAATACACAAGTTTTAAATAAAAAAAGTACAAGAATTAGACAAAGACTTCCTGAAAAACCTTTGGTAGGTATTTATTATTCATTACACAATAAATAAATAAATATATATTTTTTAATTTATAAACATATTTGTACATCTAATAATTATTAATAACATTTAAAAGTTTGCTTAACAGCAACAATTTTCAAGGAAACTAATTGTTTATGAGTGTTTTCTTTTGATACATTTTATAAAACGCCTTTTTATAAGTTTAGTTATAATTTATTATATATTTTTTAATTTAATATTTCATGTGTATGTTTTCAATTATTCTTTCATTTATTTTTAATATCATTACTTGAATAGACATTTATTGCTTCATATTTATTATATTAATTATTTTGTTTTTGTTTTGGACTGTCGCGCTGGGCTAAAATGTTTATTACGTTTTATTAGCCCCCGCATTAATCCTTCTTGGACATATTTACACAGTTTCTTAGAATTAATATACAAATATCTTTATTCGGATAATTACATTTTTACAAACATTGAGTGTATACACCAAAATAAAGGTTTATTTGTCTTGGGCTATCGACCGAAGGTCTTTCTGACCGTAGAATTAATAATATAAATAAAAAAGAGTATTCTTTTGGTCACAGTTATTTAAATAAATTAAATAAAAATGATTTGAAAGTAATTAATAAATTACATTAATTAAATTAATTTAGCTTTCAAAAGTCACAGAGCTAAATGTGGAAGTAATTTATTATTTACTTTCAAATCATTTTTATTTAATTTATTATATGTCATATTATGTTTTACTCACTTACATTTTTTGTATATTTCTTTGTTATGTAATTATTTTTTTGTATAAATGTATTTATCGTAAATAAATGTTTATATATATATAGTTAAATTGTTTTAAATTTCGTAGATAGTGGAGGCACTTAATTTTTGAAAATCCATGATCACTTAAAATAAAACTTAATGATTTTCAACTATTAAATAGTTGAAAATCATTAAGTGTTTTATTTTAAGTGTTTTAAATTTTATTTTTATTTGATTTTTTTTATATATACACACATATTTATTCAAACTATACAGATAATATAAAACAATATATCATAAATAATTACAATACATGTAAGTGTTAGTCTGTCTGGACTATCGACCAGAGACCTTTCCGCCCTGCTATGAATTTATATTTAAGTTGAAGAAAAATCTATGCTTGCTAGCTGAACTGTCCTGATGACTCGCACAAATGAATTGAAAAATGGTGGATGTTATTTTATTATTGTTTTGTACATCTTTATTCAGACAGCAGAATTACAATTCTTTACAAATATTTATATTTACATTACATTATTTTCTTTTCTTTACATTTATCTTTAATTTTTTACTATTATAATTATTGTTATTATTAATTTATTCTCTAATTTATATACGTGCAATTTATATTACTACAGTGTAAACATTTGTAAATAATGGTGAATTCCGTAAATAAAGATATTATTATTATTATTATTATTATTACATATTGATGGGTTAGTAGTCTGTCATGGGCTATCGGCCACAGGTCTTTCTGCCCTATTGTTTTATTTTTCCAAATGTCCTGTAACATTTCAAAACAAAGCCGACAGTAATAATTAGAAGGTATTTTAAATGCATTATAATTATTACATTACACAATAGAAAAGATTATTTATTCATTTTGTAACGTTTAAATCATTTTTATTTAATTACATAAAAATGTTTCGCCATGGCATAAGTAATAAATTAATTCAAAATATAGAGCCAACAGTGTTAAACTACCAAGAATAGTACTAACTGCGCCACTGATTAAAATTTTTACATTAAATATAACGCAAATCAATAATGACCCCTACAAGTGTTTTTTTATATGTTTTGCGATAACAACTTATTGAGTTTATATCACTAACAAATTCCAATTGCGTATAGAAAGTAATCCTGGCTTCCGGTTGTACGCAATAGATATCGATTCAGAAACTCTTTAAATATTTTTTTAAATTTTCAGACGTATTTTTGAAATAAAGGCCATTTACACGGAATATTGATTGCTCGAAACGCTTTTAATCTTTTTTGGATTACTCAGATTTTATTTGCAATTTTATGGCTGTAATATCGGCAATTTAGACCTGTCTATCTAATAAAAGATGATATGATGGAGGGTGTTTTGGAAGTTAGTACGAAACTAAAAAAAAGTTGTAAAATAAAAATACAAATAAAAGATATATTTAATGGATTGTTCACTAAATTCGTGGCGAAACACATCTTAGTTTCGAATACAAATTACTTGTTATTAAATAAAAGAAATTTGAAAATAATTAATATATTATTTCCCCTTTATCTACTGTGACATTTTGACTTATGTTACATAAGTACTTTAAACTAATGTTCGATAACGGACATTTGCTGTTGCATAACAATAATGCAACATTTTTTGAATCGAAAATATTTAATCCAAAAAATATGTAATATAAGACTATCTACAGACACATGTTTCGGGAATTCATCCCTCATCTGTACAGCTGTGACTTATATAATTACAAAGTTGTTAATTAAATTAATTAAAAGTCTAAAGAGGAATTAATTTATTAATTATTTTCAAATTCTTTTTATTTAATTTATTTAAATAACTCTGCGCTGTGAATAAATCCATTTTTCTATTATTACTTCTTATTATTTCATTAAATATATAATTTAATGAAATAATAAGAAGTAAAGAGAAAAGAGGAACAGATGTAATTATTATCATTTATAACCTGGACAAATAACCTCGAAACACTGAAGGGATTATTTACCCTTCCGTTTAAAACATTTTCAATATACCGAAGGATTTTTTTGCCCGTCAGTTTGAAACATCTTTAAAACACTGATGAGATTATTTTTTTGCTCCAGTTTAAAACATCTTTAAAACACTAAAGCGATTATTTTATCCTACAATTTAAAGCATTTTAAAAAATTCCATGGTGCAATATGTTATTGATATGCAGCAGCAGGAGTACACTATGTAATTCAATGTCTGGCGGGATATTTACCCGAGAAGTACTTATTTAATGTGCATTTGTCTAATGTACTTACGTAACGTAAGCCAAAATGTCACGGATCTAAATGTAGAAATAATTTATTAATTATTTACAAATAATTTAAATTTAATTCATCTTCAAAACACCGAAGGGATTATTTTAACCTCCAGTTTAAAACATCTATAAAACAATAAACGAATTATTTTTTCTTCCCGTCTTCAAAATACCGAAGAAATTATTTGTCCGTCAGTTTAAAACACTGAAATTATTATTTTTTTATTGATTATGAAGGCATTATTTGTTTGAAAATCCATGATAACTTCAAATAAAAGTTTTTTTCTTATTTTCACATTAATTTCTTTAATATCTTCAGGCGAAGATATTATGTTTCTTCTACTGTGTAGCGAAATAATATAACCCATGAACTATGAGTCCTGGAGCTTTTAAGTAAAAAATTGTTATAAAATTGATCATTAGAAAATGCAGGAAATAATTTTCAAATTCTTAGCTCTTTCGATAACGTTCCCTATCGGAACATGTCGAAAATATAATATCGAGATTATCCCAGAAAAGTTCTAATAAAAGCATTCTAAAACTACACTATTTAAAATCATGATGAGTTCATGAAACACAAATGTTACAGAATTGTATGTCTTACTCTTGAAATAAAGGGTGGGGAAGGTCCAAATTTGTAAGGAGTAAATGTCAAATAATTCTTTTATTTTTTAACCGATCTTAATGATTTTCACGCCATACGAAAGAACTTATTTTACTGAATAAAATTATTGATATCAATCACAAAAAATAGTAATTCAATCGCCGCTAGGTGGGGTCTAGTTAAAAAGTAGGAAATTTTCCCGTTTTTTTTTTTCTTGAAAATTTCATATATTTTTCTTTACCTCAATAGAAAGAAGAAATTTATTGAAAACCGCATGTCAATTCCTTAATTCTATCACAAGTTATAAATAAAAAAGAGCTCTAGGAATCACAGTTCCTGAGATATAGCCGGTGACCTTTCTTATTTGGACATCCGGTACATTTCTGTTACAAAGTAAACATGGTAAAGTTGACAATATTTTGTTTAATATAGAATTAATGTTTACAATGACTTAATATAAAATGTTATTTTCGTTATTAATTAATTAATTGCTGCATTTATTTTAATATTCACTAACCACACCTAGATTTGTTTTAGTTTTCATTAAAATGATGTAATTTCGAATAACTAGCTATGTTTGTTTTGCATTGGAACGCTAAAATGCATCCTTACACTTATTATCTCTTGTTTTGGTGTCAATATTCAAGGCCTATTTGATAATAGACAAATTTGTACGAAAATTACAAAATCTCGATTTATTTATAGAATTCTCATAATTAATTACGATTTTATAACAGGAAAGTACTGTTTATGAGTTTATAAAATAAATTTAAAAAAATAATCCACATTTAAAGACAAGAAAAAAAAACTGAAATTAAATAAGTAAATAGAAAAGAGTCTAGCCCATGACACACTACTAACACAATTGTACATATTGTTATAATGAATTTTGTAAAATTTTGTTCTCATATTGTCTGAATAAAGATGTTTGTATATAGAAAAGCGTATTTATTCACTTGATCACAGTTATTTAAATAAATTAAATAAAAATGATTTGAAAATATTTAATAAATTATTTCCACATTTAGCTCTGTGAAATTTTGACTTACGTCTTTAAATTATGTAAGGCAGAGCTGTACTGACGAGGGATAGATCGCGAAACACGTGTCTGCAGATGGCCTTACAGTGAGTAACGCTCTTTTTTGTTGTTTACATTGAATTTTTCTCGGATGAAAAAAAGAAATGTTGCACGATACAATATGTTATTGATATACAGCAGCAGGTGTGCATTATGTCTGGCGGAGTATTTTCCCGAGAAGTTGTTGTTTTAATGTACACTTGTTGCAACATTTTGACTTACGTTAAGCAAGTACTTTAAACAAATGTACATTGTTTGTTTGTTTTGCCCGAGAAGTAGTTGTTTAATGTACATTTGTTTAAAGTACTTACGTAATGTAATTCAAAATGTCACAGAGCTAAATGTGGAAATAATTTGTTAATTATTTTCAAATCATTTTTATTTAATTTATTTAAATAAATGAAGTAAGAATGATATTCCAATGTATAGATAATTGAGATTTGTTTTAAATTGTATTAAATGTGCTGTTTTGTTTTACGTAGGTAGGTTAAATATATATAATGTTTATTACTAATAGGTGATTTATAAATTTTATTTCTTTACATGAATAACTTAATGATGAGACATGGTTAAACTATATGAATAACATGTAACATTTCTTTTGATAATTGAAATTATAAACAAAAAAATAACATTACAATTATTTTGTTTACATATAAGAAAACGGTTTGAATACTGACTTAACATAAATAGTTCGAATAATAATACATTTGTTTTCAAATACAATTAATACACATTCAAAACCCATCGTCTGAAATAACTTTTGCTTAACAATGTGCTAATCCTGTTAAGGAAAATTTATCTCAGAAGCGTCATTTACCAAGTAAAGAAAATCCATATTATGACTAGTGTTGACTAAAATTATTAAATAGCAATAAATTGGTGTTTACTAATAATTTCAGGATTCTTATTAATAAGTAAAATTGAGAACATTAATTTTACAGCAATAACACAAAAACAATCATCTACCTGATGATACCACTATGTTGGCGAAACAATTGTAGCAGTGTCACCACAATACATTTTGTGTAACTTAAAAAATCTTTTTTATTTATAAATAGTGTATTATGGAGTTTCATCAAACAAAAGCCTCAGCCATCGATTATTAAAAAAAAGTTCGCAAATCTCTAATTATAACTAAAGAAATACACGGCTTACTAATTATTGTTTTTTGACTGCAAAAGTGTCAAAAAACAAATAAATGTTTTTTTACTACAAAAGTGTCAATAAACAAATTAATGTTTTTTGACTACAAAAGTGTCAAAAAACATCAATTTATGAGCTGATTGATTCTTCAGTTATATTTATCGAACTTTGTTTTTTTTTATTTATTGGGCCATTAGTAATATTTCTTTGATAATGGACTATTAAATTAAAATTAGTTAGAAGTTTAAAATCTGCGAAAAAGTACGAAGGATTACACGTTCTTAAAAGAAGTAAATAATATGGAATGGTATCTTACGATAATTGAATGAAATATGTTTGACTATATGGTAAGTGAGAAATTAATAAAAAAAATCGGAATTATAATCGTTTAAATTTTGAAAATAATAATAAAAATTATAATTAATTAGATAACTAAGAACATTTATTCAATTCAATACAACCTATATTTTTTTAATGTCGAATATTCTAATAATTACAACAAGATTTAAAGTTAAAAGTTTAAAACTTGCAAAAAAATACAAAGTGTTAAAAATCCTTAAAAAAATATACATAATGCGGAATAGTATGTTATGATACTTGTGAGTATAATTGAAGAAAACATGTAAATGAGAAATAAATAAAAATCGGCATTATAATTGTTTAAATTTCGTAAATAAAAATTCAAGGTATTATTAATTAGATAACTGAGAACATTTATTCTCCTCAATGCAACATATATTTTTTAATGTGGAATATTTTAATAATTACAACAAGATTTCCTTACATTGACTTCATTATTGTATAAACCGTTAACCTTCAGTCCCTGTAAACACGCTCAATAAAACACCGCAAGATAACTCAATATATTTTTTGTTGTCCTTGCGTCAATTAATTATAATTTTTAAATATTTTCGGTTGCACAATTGATAATTGCCTGTGTATTATGAAGCCGGTGCATTTTTATTGCATCACATTCGTCTAGAAAGCGATTATAACTGTGTACAATATTGTAAAAACTGTATCCTACCGTTTCAAGTGTAAATTATCAGAGTGTCGACAAGGTTGATGGGATAGGTCAGGCACACACTTATTTTTGTTCGTGCACGATCGAATACAACGACTTTTTAATTGAGAAAGTGCACTTATCTTTTCTAAACAATGATTTAAATACAACGCTTTTATGAGGAGGCGAAATATTCGACCCTAATGCGATCAAGAAAGAGGGAAAATATTAATTTAAATTTAATTAAATTAAATTTGTAAAATTTCTCTATAATAATAAATAATTTAAATAAATATATTAATTTGAATTAAAATATATTCAATTATAATATTTATTTTCCAATTGATAAATTATTAACTGATATTTAATTATTTTCAATTATTGTATTGTGAAACTGATTTTGAATTACTCAATAAATTGTTGACCTCTGTAAAATATATATAATTAATCATATATTTTTTTGCTTGTCTTAAAAAATATTGATCATTAATTAATCACTCTTGTAAAATTACATTAATTACTAAAAGAAATAAATAAATAATTTTAACGAAAAATGAATAATTGAGTTCCTTCTTGGAATAAGTAATTTTAGCTGTTTATAGCTTGCACAAAGACGAAACAATTACAAAGAAAAACGAATTCTTCTTTTGCGTCTGCGAGATACAAGCTTAGGCAATTTTAGAAGCGCTTACACATTTCAATGTCGTGGGTTGGCATGCTCTACATATAGCGTTTATGGAGTTCAAATTTCTCTTTTCATTTCCGATGTGTCTGCCGGTTGAGTGTTTTTTTTTTGTGAAATAATATCTACTTTAATTATGCTCTCTCTCTCGTCCTCTTTATGTGTGTTATGTTTGATTGTAGATAGAGATTATGAAGACTTCGTAATTTGGTGTTATGATATAATTAATTCAAAAGAGTTCAGCATAGAGAAATTGGTTTAGCCGCACTTTCTCTTAAAAATTCACTAATATAAAAAAAAGATATTTCAATTAAAAAGCTTTTTTAGGGCTTGGAAAATAATGTATTATATACATTATTTAATTTTTTAGCTCTTTCAAAATCGAGAAAATTAAATTTTTAATATTTTAATTAATAAACCCTGATACACAAGGTACAAAAATAATTTTTTCTTCTAAATATTTAAATTTTCAAATTTTAATGAGATCGTTTTTATTATTGTTTAATTTAGTATATAAGCTGACTAGAATAGGTGTGATAATTTTCAGGTATTTATTCATTGATTATTTTTTAGTAGGAAAAAATTGTACAAAATTGTTAAATTAAATCAATCAAACTTACCATCACGCTCGTGATCTCTGGTGGAAATGATTGTAAAAGACGTGGAATTTATTTAAATAACTGTGACCAAGTGAATAAATTCTTTTTTCTTCCGTCATTATTGAAAAGTTGTCTTTTTATATTTAGAAAGTGTTTTTATTTCAGTCCAATACGTTTTTCAATGCATGTCATTTATGTTGTGCAGGCTTCAAGCCATTTTGATTGTTTATGTTCTAATTTTAAAATTTTTATTTGTCTCGTCAGTTTATTGAAAGTTTGCTTTATAGAGCTGTCTGTGTAGAATTTACTGTCTCTGTAGACTTGTCGTTTGAATTTTAACAGTCTGAGGATATATCTGGGTAGGGGATATTTATAGTGATGCTTTTTTAACTTTAGGGGTAAGGACAGAGATAGAATGAGAAAGATAATTAAGTTGGGATGTCACTTCGGGGTTGATGTCTTGTCCGTCGTAACATTTTGTCAATATGTCATTTGTTACTTTTTCTGTATCACATTTGCAGTTCTGTAGAAGGTGGGAGGAAGCTGGGAGATAATGTCTTATCCGTCGTTAAATTCTGTCAATATGTCATTTGTTACCTTTTCTATATCACACTTGCAGTATGTATTCGGGTGAGTGGAGGCTGCGAGGTGATGTTTTAATATCGAATTGGATGATGGTTGGAACAAGATCGGAATTTAATGTAATGGAACAGATCAGGTGTTGAATATTGGAAGTACAGAGGATAATGTCAGGTGTAGTGCCCTGATTTTCATTCATTATAAATGTAGACAGAGTGAGGATTTAATAAAGTTGGAGTGTTAGCAAAAATTTCGGATATGTTGAGATTTTCTTTTATTAACGTTGAAGTCTCCTGTAATAAGAGCGTGATCGTACAATGAGGTTTTATAAAGATGGTATAAATCGAAGAAAAGGGTTGGATGTAAGCAAGAAAAACGTGTAAGATAAAGTTATTGACTGGGAGAGTGAAATGGATGTATTCGTTTTGTGGATTATTTATACGGGGAGGATTAGCTTTATCAAAAATAACATCCATCTATTATTTTTGATAAAGCTAAAGCAAACTATGGAACCTCCTCTTTGGTTTTCGTTTACGATTGAGGCAGGGATGTGCAAAATTTTCCAATTATTTATTGTGAAGCGAACTTTGGTTTTTGTTTCAACTCAAAAAAAATCTTCTGATAAAACCTACATAATTTTTGGTAGAATATCCGAATCTGTAATAAAAAATATGGGTTACCGTTTAAGATTTCAAAGTTGACCACCTCCCTTGTCCCCTGGGGGGTGGCAGTAATTTTTTACAGAATCGGATGTCCTTCGCAGCACCATTAAACTTTTGTCCGAAATTTTTTTTTTCTACGACGCATATTTTACACCCTATGAACGCCATTTGTCTGGATTTAACTTTGCGAATATCATACCATCTATCAAGATTCCAAAAAATCATCAGATAACACTTTTATCACTCTCGGCGCAGAATCCGAATCTGCAATAAAAAATATGGATACCCTTTTAAGATTTCAAAGATAACCAACTCGTCCCGTGGGGGTGGCTGTGAACATTTTTTACAGCATCGGATGTACCGCTCAAAACCATTAAACTTTTATCCGAAACATTTTTTGTACGATGCATATTTGTCGATATATTCTACTGGATGAATTAAAATGGGCCACCCGGTATATGAGTAACTTAATTTATACCGATTTATTGTTATTTATTAGTATTTTTTAGTAGATAATAATAATAAATTTATTACGGAATCTCTTTTTTGCAAAACATAAATGCTATAAATATTAATATTACAAATGTAATTATATAATATGATATTCTAACTCATATATAATTGAAATATAACAGTGAACAATACTAATGGTTAAATTAATCATAATTGGGTTTATAAATGAGCCATTTAACTATCTACAGATAAAATCGTTCATTTATAAACTTAATTACTAAAAATACTCGATTTTGTCCAACACTATATTATATTAGAAACTGATATTTTGGAAACTTTCTGTTGCTACAAAACAAATTTCTTAATGTTACTAATTTTAATTGTATCAATTTTACAAACTATCCAGTAATTATTAATAAATTATTTATTAATTTATTATGTATTTTGTCGTAATTTGTGATTGGTAATTTACCTTTTTTTATAAATATGTTTTGTAATGTTTTTAGTGCGTCACACTTTTCTTGTAAAATTTTTAATATGTAATTTGGAAATGGAGATTCCGTTAATAAAGTGAAATTGAAATTAAAATATTCCACATTAAAAAATATATTTATTTTATATATTAATTTATTAAATAACCAACAGCCCAATGAACTATTACAGAATAAATTAATATTATTACATAATTTAACAAAATACTATATATCAATTAAGAGAAAAGAAAAACTATATCTAATAATGTTCATATTAAAGGAATATATTGCATTGAAGTGAATATTCTAAGTTATCTAATTAATTATACTCTGTGTTATTATTTGAGAAGTTTAAACAATTATAATTCCGATTTTAATTAATTTCTCATTTAATATTTAGTAAAACGTGTTTTCTTCAATTATATTTCCACATCGTAACATATATACAATCATCTTTATTGTGGTATTTACATATACATATATTATACAAAATATTTGATCTAAACTTATAAATGGCTATCGACCTTAGGTCTTTCAGCCATCGTAACATAATATTCCATATTATATACATTTTTTTAGTGTTTATTAATTTTAATTATTTAAAAATTCTCATATAGGATTAATAAAATTACTCGATTTTCCCAACGTTATATTCGGGGCTATTCTGTGCATAGAATTTTAAGTTTAAGGTGTATATCATTAATTATCTATTACAAAGGCTGGTTAGACTGTGATAATAAAATGTAACGTACACGTTAAACTTAATATTTTCTTTACAAAATAGTCCCGATTATCACTATTGCACGAATAATCTAATTTTATATAAGTTAACAATAAATAATAAAATGCTATTAATTGAAAATTAAATGAAATAAAGCTTAAAATATTGTAAATTTTTAGTTTTAGAGAATGTTGAGTTGTATTAAAACGTTTGGAACAGCATCGACGTTATGTAAAAATGAATATTCGATGTCTATTTTAAGAACCAATGGCTTTTAATACTGAAGTGACATAATTTTAATATCGCCTGTTTTATAATCCGTTGCCAAAATGACATTTTTCAATGTGCAAGCCCACCGACGAGAAAACTCATCGGCGCGGAATACGGGTCCAGCAACAGCCGTGTTAAAATACAAAGAACTAAAAAGCACGCACACAGACATCAGCACACACACATGCATGAGAATGCAAGCGCGAATGGGAACATGAGGATGCTTTGAGAGGTTTGTTTATTAAAGGAAAACGGAGCAAAGTATAACGAGCAAGGTTAACTTAAATAAGTCAGCCTTGAAAAAGCAATAAAGAAAGTTGATTTACATTTTGCTACATTTCTTTGTGTGCATAATTTCGTCTATAGATTCACGTATCATTAACATCTGAGACATAATAACGTGCACAATGTACGCTAAATGCAAAACAAAGGTGGAAGGTGTAACAGGTTATATTGAAAACATAATCGCAAGGTGTAATGAAGTTGATTCTAGTAAAATCTTATCGTTGCCTTGTTAGTCATAACATAACTCAACGGTTGTGTATTTCAAATATGTTATGGGTACAGAATTATTTAAAGGAATGGAAAATATTCTATATTAACTTTGTTGTTTGTTTTTTTCATAAATACACAATGTTAATTAGAGTTGGGCAAAATCGAATATATTAGTAATCGAGTATTTCTAAATAAACAATTTTAAATAAATGAAGTCAATAACTAATAATAAGTTGTTGTTTTTAAATAACTAGGGAACAGTTAATAATTGTAATAGAACATGTTGCAGTAATAAAATTGTCATATATTAATTTTACAGTAACAAAAAGATTGAAAAGATCTTAGAGTCGATCTTTTCGATCTTTTTGTTAATATAAAAACATCTTTATTCCCAAATAATACATACATATTTAATTTAATATACAATAAATGAAACAATTTAAAACAAATATATATTCTTAAGAGAAACGGCTATCGACCGAAGGTCTTTCGGCAGAATTTTTAATATGTTATTGTATACAATAATATTAATCTTTATTACCAAAGCACGATTAAAGAGTAGCTTTAAAAATATCCGTATAGAAAATAAATATTCTCGTTTTAAAAATAAACACAACAAATCATTATCAGATTAATAGTTTGAAAAAAAAATGATTATAATGATATAAATTCTCTTGCTCTCAGAAAATATAATTTCCTCATATGTATATATCACGTTTCTTAGTAAATTTAATTATCACCAAACTACAGAAACAATTTTTTTAAATATCTAAGATACATTTTTTCTTTGAAGCTTTAGAGATAATGAGCTTTGTGTAATTATTTGAACTTTTACCATATGCAATAAGAAGGAAATGGTATCGTTCTTACATGTTTTCCTTTTAAATCAATCGATTTTTTAAAACTATTAATCTAATAATAATAATTCATTTAATATACATCGCTAAGAAATTAAATTTTGAATTGAAAATAATGACAAAAATAATTAATAGATTTAAAAACAAATTTTTAATTAAAAATTCGACAACTTTTACATAAATTTATGACCAAATTTCAAGCAAAAATTATGCAATAGATTAAATAAAAAGAAATTGAAAACAATTAATAAATTATTCCCTCTTTAGCTACAGTGATATTTTGACTTACATTACAAATTAAATAAGATTTAAAAAAAATAATACACAATATTCAAACACAAAATTAAAATTTTTATTAGGTGACACTTTTCTTTTTAAAAATAATCCTTTAAAAAAATCAGGTATTTATTCAATAAAATTTAACAATTATATAAAATTATATGTAGGTCAAACTACTAGAAACTAGATTTAAGGAACACATTTATCAATTCTGAAAAATCTGCTGTAGCTTTTCATTCAATTAATAGGGGACATACATTTTCGATAGAAAATGTTTAACGTGTTAAATTTTCAAGTGAATCACAACTAAAAATGTTGGAGTCTATAGAAATAAAAAACAAATTGATAATCCAAATTTTGATACTAGTTCCCTAAATAACCCCATTTTAAATCTTATATAAATTCATAAATTTTTGTACGTTATATACAATTATATTTATATTAATATAAACTCTTGGTTATTGTTTCATAATTGTTTTTTTTTTCCTTTTTTGGAAATATATGGCCAGAGGATCATTATTAAAGAAATGTAAGATGTTTGTGATTTTACAAGAAAAGTGTGTCGCATTTTATACTTAAGAATTAAGGGAGATTAAATTATCGAGATGCAAAATTACAAATATAAGATTAATGATTTTTTTACAAGAATATTGTGTCGCATCACCACCTGAGGATTAAGTAAGCTTAGTTGTCGTTGGTTACTTTTTAATTTTATCGCTATTGCCTTGTAAACATTTACTATTTATATTTATAAAACCTTCAACTACTGACGATGGAAACATAGTTTCCGAAATATATTTAGTTCAATAAAAAATAAATAGGAGCTTTCCATTTTTATTTAAATAATTAAAGTCTCACAACCAACATAAAGAAGATTACATTATAATAACATGTTGAAGGAAAAAGGTTTCGTTTTTAACATTTTTCTTCGTTTTACACACAGGAAATACATATTTTCCTAATTACAAGACAACATAGAAAGAGTTTAACAGTATATATATGTAACATAAAACAAATGAGCCATCTTAAAGTATCCTTTGTAAATTTTTAATTATTTGGCTAAGTGAATCATGAAATATATCTGTAGTGTCTGATATTTTATTGAAACATGAACACACAATGCTGACAGGTGACTTTAAGCCGACATTAGTTCTATGTTTTTTTATGAAGAAAGTTGGTTTTTGTCTACTCGGAAAAGTTGGAATACGGAAACAAATTTTATCTCTCTTAAGCTTTTTAAGCTAATATTAATTTATTGAAGGAAAAAGTTATCATTTTTAGCTTTTTCATTCATAGTGCACACAAATAGCTCCATATCTCCAAAACTTCAAAGAATAACTTCGTTATTTAAAATATATTTTCTGTAAAGTAAATAAAAATGATTTGAAAATAATTAATAAATTATTTCCATAATCAGCTCTGTGACATTTTGACTTCAGTTACGTAAATACTTTAGACAATTGCATTTTAAATCAACTACTTCTCGGTTAAATACCCCGCCAGGCATTGAATTACATAATGTACACCAGCTGTTGCATATCAATAAAATATTGCATCATGCAACAATTTTTTGACCCTAGAAAAAATCAACGTAAAGAACAAAAACCAAGTGAATGAATACTGTTTTGTACTGATATTTTCTATAGTTTGGTGATAATTAAATTTCCTAAGAAACGTCGTAAAAGTTAAAATATGGATCAAATTGTTATATTCATAATTTAGCCTTTTAAATTGAAATTTAAAGCATGTATTAATATTGGTCTGAACAACATTACATCACTTTAAAAATAGCATGAATATAATGTACGATAAGTGTGATTATAAGTTATCTAGAGGAAAATATTGTTAACACGATGTAAAGCGTTTGCTAAATAACTGTTACCCGATTACAAAAAATATATAATATTAGAGAATGAACGGACTATACGAAAACAGTTACAATATACAACCATTCAAATTTGGATAAAATATTCGACTGTTTACAATCGATTAAAATATTCGACTATTTGAAATCAGATAGAAGAAGGATAGGAAAATTGCCCAAAAAATATTTTTATTGGAATATTCGAATTCCTATATTCAACTTAATCGACTCATGTTAGCCTTAATTATTTTGTATTAGTTTGTTAATTTTGAAAGGAAATCTAACAAAATTTCCACTAATGCAGTAAATATTGTTTCAAACTTAAATATGCTGTAGTTGTTTAAAATTAATTATATCAGTGAAATTATATATACAAACATCTTTATACACACAACAACATTACATAAGCTTATACATACATTTATATTTACATAACAAGAAAAAATATTGTTGACCTGGGTCTTTTTGCCCTTCAGTGAAATTATTTTAATAAAAAATATCTTCTTTTATATATATATATATATATATATATTATATAAACATCTTTATTTATGACCTTGCAGCAAAATATTTACATTCTGATTGTATAATATATATTAATTAATTATGTACAATTCACAAATCGGCTAATTGCCAAAGGTCTTTCAGCGATATAATTTTGTTTTACTGAATTTCCATTTTACAATATACATTTACAAAAAACTAATAAAAATCCAAAATCTATTTGGTGCATTGAATCCCAAAATTACTCATTGAAACCTTATTAATATTAAGATAATAATGCTCAGCTTTACTGTTGAATACAAGATTATTATGTATGTTTATAATAATCGTACAAAATATATTTTTTTAAGACATAATATTTCCTGAGGTAGTATACGAAAAAATAAATATAACACATATTAAAATAAATATAAAATATAACCGCTTGTAACACAGAATATATCACAAAGCAGTGTATTTGCAAAAACAAATTATCACAGATGAAATAACACGTAAATTAATTTCGTGAATTAATTTCTCACTTAACACTCGGTGAAACATGTTTAAACAATAAATTTATCATGAAACAAACCACGTGTTTAATTTTTTACTTAAAGTATTTATTCGCTTGGTCGCAATTATATAAATTAAATCAAATAAAAATAGTTTAAAAATAATTAATTCACTCAATTGAACTAATCGTTTTTACGCTTTAGCTAAGTAAGTCAAAAAGTTACAGTAGCTAAAAAGAAAATAATTAATTAAATATTCAATTGAGTAAGTTAATTCTTTTCTCTTCATTTGGTGCAATTAATTTTCTACAAATTTTGCTTTCTGTGGATTTTGTAGATTTGTGTATTTTAACAATTTTTGTACTTTTATTTAAATAGAAATAGTTGTCCTTCCTCCTAATTAACTATTTTTATTTAAATAATTAAAGTCTCTATATTTGTCCCTTATATCATACACATTGTTTCATATCCACAAGTATATATATTTTTTTTCCTCATTGCTTACCCATCTTAGGATTGACAGGAATTGATTACCACCGCTTGCTAACGCAATTTTATGTATAATTCGTTCTCTGTTTTAACATATATTAAATAAGTGGGATTTTTTTATTTTTAGTTTCGTTGGGATAAGGGGTTGTTTGGATATCGGATTTTTTGGTGAGGATTCCCAGAGCTGGGATATACCGCATTAATGTTTAGGATCGGATTGCGTGGAAGGATTACACCCTAGTCCAGCTAGTCACGACAGATTGATGAAAAAGCAAACAACAAAGTTAGTATAGAATATTTTCAATACATTTAAATAATTCTGTATTCATAACATATTTTCTAGTTGTATGCCACTATTTTTGTTGAAATGCCTTTACTGGGGAAGCTCAGGAATTTAAATTGTAGTGCCTTGTTCTGGACCTTTATTTTGATTAGCTGGGATTGGGGTTTGAAGAAAAGCTTAGTATGCAAAATAATTCCCAAGTATTTGCAGGTATGAGGAGATATCAAAGTTTTTGAATAGAGAGATAAGGGATTTCTGGTAAGGGATAAACAATTTGGATTTTTTTGGAATTAATGGTAATTCTCCATTTTGCGAAGAAAAGCGGTAGAGTATTGATCAGCTCCAGTAGGATGATATAAGACTTTAGGGAGAGTAGGATGGTAACCAATGAGTGAGAGTAAGGATGGTGATCAATACGGCTTTATATCGTCTGCAAATTGTAGAAGTAAGGCGGAATGGTTTAGGTATTATGGATTGGGATTATAAATATCATCGACAAAGATGTTGGGGATATCCAAAATTATTTTAACTTCGTTTGGCTCAAAGGTTTCCTGTGCCTCAAAATTCGCGTTCCCAGTAACTTCTCCCAACCCTTCACATCTAAACAAGTCGTCCCACAAGGTTATTCCCTCTCCATTCCAACCTTGTTGGGTTGGGAGAAGTTCTAGGAACGCATAATTTGAGGTACAGTAAACCTTCTTCCCGTGACGCTACAGCCCTACTGAACCTTGGCCTCCCTTAAACTATTCCTCCATTCTTCTCTATCACTTGCCGCTTCTCTCCAATTCCTAGCTCTCAGCAACTCTTTGACGTCTTTTTGTACATTGTCTTGCAATCTTGCCCTTGGTTTTCCTCTTCTATGTGTCCTATCAACATTTTCTTTCGAATTCTGTGGTGTTCCATATGTTCTACGTGCCCAGTCCATTTAAGTCTTTGTATCTTAATGAATTTAACGAGGTCTGTGTCTTGGTATACATATTTAATTTCGTAGATTCTCTTATATGCCTCCATAGATTCTTCTCGGTATTTTTCCTTCAAAGTTACCCAGCATTTCTTTCGCTTGTGTTGTGAGTGCCCAAGTGTCGCTACCATATGCTATTATTTGGCCTATATGTGATTTATTTGCTGTAATTATGGTGTATTTTTGAATGGGTCTCGACTTGAATACCCTTTGAGGTGCATAGTATGCTTTGTTTCCCCTTAGAATTCTATTTCTGAAAAAGGTATATACCGTAAATAGAATAAATAAATAAATAACATTCACTAAATTTCAATAAATACAATGAAAAAAGTTTAATTGATATGCGATTTCTAGTTTAGTCACAATAAATTTTTAAAAATGGCTATTTTTCTGGTCAGTTGCTTCGAAAAACCTTTCTATTTTTTTATTGTGGGTAAATTGCATTGTATTTATTGAACTTTTAAATAAATATTTAATAAGTTTTCAACCAATACGGCCGGGAAAAATTCAGTAATGTAATGATGTATCAAAATAATTTCTAATTAATTCTTGGATTTTGGAAGCGTTCACTTCGTGGTACATTTTCAATTTTGATATAAAGAAAACATTTAACTTTTTATACCATTTTTATTTTACTTTAACGACTAGTTCCAATTACACGGTAATCATTATCATATTAAGTTTGTTTTTACTAAGGTTAAATAAAAGTTAAGTGTTTTCTATGTTTAAAGAAAACACTTAACTTTTTTTATTTCTAATTCTTCTCATTTTGTGAATTTTACAAGAAATTCTCAAAAAATAGATAAATATGTTCACATAAATGTCAATGTTTTCCTTATATATAAACATCTTTATTCCCAAAAGTAACACATTTCTATTTTATACAGCATATTTAAACATTACAATAAACACATATATATATACCGTATACTTCAGGGATACGACTGTCAACCGGAGGTCTTTCAGTATATTTTCTTTATTTTTATTCAGATTGATTATTT
This sequence comes from Philonthus spinipes, assembly GCA_963082785.1. Lineage (NCBI taxonomy): Eukaryota > Metazoa > Arthropoda > Insecta > Coleoptera > Staphylinidae > Philonthus > Philonthus spinipes. The sequence goes on from OY720301.1 coordinate 13,541,915, forward strand.
AAACCTCTTCTCTCTCATTTTCTGTTTTATGCTAGATTTACACAAAATGTAAATATTATTCACATTTTTATTCATATTAATTATAATTTAAACTCCTGTTTTTGTTATTGTTGTTTTATAATGATAATAAAAACAGGAGTTCAAATACTTTCCACTGGTTCAAAAGAATCAGGTAACAAATGCATAGCTAGCCGTCTGCGTCTAGCTTATTAAACTCCCCGCGATAAAACAACAACCTTACTACTGGAATCTCCGTAATGGCGAAAATTAAATGAAATCATTGTTATTACTATTAATTGCCTGCAACATAATCCGGCGGTTGTGATTTTCCCGCGAATAGTCATGTTCGCGTATTTCATATCACATTCGTTAAGTAATTTACTAAGCAGCAATTTCCTGAGTCGGCTCATTGCCCCCCATTGAAGCAATTGATTCTCAGAGGTGTCATATTAATATATTTATTATTATTTATATGTTGCCTATTAAAATTAACGATATTCCTCCAAAAATTTAACTTGTAGATGGTTCAGCTAGCTAGCACAGAATTTATTTTAATCTAGCATAATAAATTCAGACAGGACAGAAAGTCCTCTGGTCGATAGCCCATGACAGATTAATACACAATTGTAAATTGTAACTATGTATGTTATATTATTGTATGCAAAATTATTGTTTGCGTCTTTTAATAAATATTTCTGTATATTTAACAATTATGTTAATGTATTTTAATAGTTTTAGAATATTAAGGTTTTTAAACCCGAATTAATTAAAATGAAAGGCAGAAAGACTGATGGTCGGTAGCCATTTTCTGGGGCCTAACTATTTGTAAATGATGATGTAATTTATTGAACCTCTCAGAAATAATGATTTTCTATAGATATAAAATACAAATATTTTTGAATTAATAATAAATTTATACACAGTATACTGTTGTTAATTTTTTCACGAATACTTCGTTTACAAAGTGCTAATCTATTGCATATTATTACGATTATTTGTTTTATATAACAATTTAATACATCATAATTATTATGCGATGGCAAATAAAACGCAAACACAAATAGTTCAATGTACGACCTGTACTTGATGACTGGTCGGAATATATTACTTACCGTCTCCTGTCATTGATTAAAATAATTATGAAGCATAAGCATACCTTTATTTAATACCTATTACAAGTTTAAAACGTCAAATTTAACAATTTTTAGTTATATTTCCAAAAATATTGTAATAAAAATGTTGTTTAATTTACTCAAGTTTATCTAACTATAATTTAAATTAATAGAAAAAAAGTTTTAAGCTATGATTTTGTGAACTACTTTTATTTTAATTGTAACCATTACCATACATAAAATAATTCTTATTATGCTGGAAATAAGAACTATTTAACCATTGGTTATAACGGAGTTATAAAAATGTTGAATACTCTATGTCGTTTAGTTTGATTTAAAATCAGAAAACTTTACAATACTCTCTGATGATGAAGTTATGAAAATGTTGAATGAATAAAATATGAAAAATGTTCGGTATTAACGGCAAAATCGTAAATGTTTCTGATTTAAATCAAACTCAGTTACTTCAGAATGAATTAAAGTATTCAACATTTTTACTGAGTTTGATTTAAAATCAAAAACCTTTACGTTTCTGTCCTTCATACTTAAATCAAACTCAGTTAATTCCTCACTTAAAATCGTTGTAAAGTAACTGAGTTTAATTTAAAATTGTAGCGACCTTTACAATTCTGTCCTTAATACTTAATATTTGTTTATATTTAATTCATTTAACATTTTTATAACTTTATAAGTAATAAAAATGTTAATGTTAATGTAAATGTAATATTTTTTTGTACTGTTCCTTATAGGAGCAGTACAAAAAAATATTAAGTATTAAAGTCAGAATTGTGAAGGTCTCCTTCGGTTTTAAATCAAACACAGTTAATTAATTAAATTGATATTTCTTATAAATTATATTTATATCTATGAAATTGAAGAAAATTCAGTGTACAACTCTGAGATATTACTGTTAATAACTAAGGTTTTAACTTTTTTTATTCAATTGATTAAAAATGTATAACATTTTTTATCAATTGAATAAAAAAATACAGTGTTAAATTTAGTGTTATACAAACAAAGTTTAAAATTAAAATAAAATACTTTTTAAGTGTGTATAACTTGTTATTTTATTTTAGTGACTATAGTTTCGAAGCATAGAGCTTCATTATCAATAAAATGTCAAGTTATACGAACAAAGTTAAAAAGTGTTTTATTTAATACACTCAAAATGCATAAACCAAGTGAAAGCCTTAACGATTAACAAAGCTTAAAATGTTTATTGCACTGTCCTGGGCTATCGACCGGAGGTCTTTTGCCCACAAATTAAATATTTTATTATGTCTTAAATTTTTATTTTTATTTTTTACATTATATTTATTTAATATTCTTAAACAAAATTTCAGAAGTGTTAGCTAACAAAAATGGTAAAAATAAATGCATTTGCTGTCTTAAAAATTAAACTTATAAATGTAAATTTGAGAAAAGTTTCTTTAACTATTTTCTCATTAATCACTTGGTGAAACGTGATTAAATATATATGTAAGAATATTTGTTTGGTTTGTTTCACAAATTTCACATTAATTAATTTGTGAAACAAATGAAGTGATTTTTATTTAAAATAATATTCTTGCATGTCTATTGAGAAAAGTGTTTCAAAGAGAAAAAAAAATCATGTATAACCTAAATAAATTCAGCAATACTTAAAAAATGTTAGCAAACATGACTACAATAAAAGGGTTTAGTTTCTTAAAAATGTAACTTGTAAATAATTAAACATTTTTTTTTAAGAAAATGAATTTTTAGATGATGGAATTAACAATAACTTCCAAAAACGTGATGACTTGCAGTTTTCGTGTTGGTAAAATTAAAATTATTAAATTTTATTTCAATTTATAGAAAACCAGTATGAATAATAGTTTGTGTTAGGGTGGAAATAATAAAAGTTGGAATTAGAAGTTGCTAATTGACGAGAACGGTCGATTCCAGGGGATTATATGAAGTATGATGGTGATGATGAGTCAACATAATTGGTATTATTAGACTTTGGAGAGGTTCGATGTTCGCGAACGGCAGTGCACAGCTCAGGCACAAGCACAGGCACAGGACCGTCTGTTATGGAGGACAGTGCAAGCCGACAGACAACGGGCCGACAGTCCGACTGCCTTGAATAGTCCATTGGCCCTACATTTTGCACACATGCATTCGTCTGCAGCATCTAATGTCTTTGACCCGAAATTTGGGTATTTGGCCTTCTAAATTCGTCCATTCTTTATTTGCGCCACACATCTGCAACTTAAAAAAACAATCGGGTGTTTTGATGAAAACAACAAACCGAGAGAGGGCAGGGGCACCCGTTGGGCCTCTAGTGCAAATTCAGAACCTATTATGTCACTCGTTACTTAAATGCATGGGTAATGAGAAGAAAATGTAAGAAATCACTTTCAAAGTCCGTAATACGCAACATTTTTTTATATTCCATATATAATTTTCAAGGTCACATTTGAAGGTGTATTTCTGTAAATGTTATTTTCACCTAATAAAATGCATTTGCAACGTATTAACAAAGGATTTACAAGAAATATAGCAAATACAATGAAACTGATTTCATACGCAAATTTTCACACACAAATATTATTTCTATCAAAAATAAATAATAATATTCCAAAATATAAATTAAATAATAAATAAATAAAAAAGAGTATTCATTCACTTGGCAAATAAATTAAATAAAAATTATTTGAAAATAATTGATAAATTATTTCCACATTTAGCTCTGACATTTAATTTAATTTTTATTTAATTTAAGTAATAAATAATACTCATTATACTTCATGAACATATTGTTTAAATATATGCATAATACTGAGGGTCCTGAAGAGGTGTCTAAAGAGGTGTAATTGTTATAGAGAAATAAATTATTTCTCTATAACTTTTATAGATAAATATTTTTTTTAATTTATTTACAACCGGTCTTTCCACCTTAATTTATTTAATATGTTTTTAAGCTAAATTATTTTTTTTTAGAATTTATTTATTTTAACAATTTAACTATCTGTGTCGATGAGTAAAGAATGAATTATGAAATTAATTGATGTATTGTGGCATTTTGCGACAAAATAAGAATTTCTTGGGAATTTTGTTATTTTCAAGATTGGACGTCAGTTCCATTAATCCTAATCTTTACGTATGACAGTTATATATTATTTAAACTGCTATATAACAATATTAATATAAAAATTCATTTTTCTCATTCCTTCCACTATTTATCACCTCCAAGTCGCCGAAAGATCCTCGCTAAGAATCCTAACCAAAATAAGACATCCCAACAACCCACGCCAATTAGCTATGTTCTTTCCGACTAAAATTTGTATTTTCGTCCTTGTGAAAATATATGGTTAATTTAAATATTATTTTCTAATAATTGTTTGTATTAGAGTGAATATTTACTGATAACTTTATAATATTAATAATACATTTGCTTCATTTTTTTTCTTAAAGTTTATAACAGGCTGATTTTTTTCAAAGGCGTGAATATTTACTTTAATATTACTGAAAGTTTCGCATTATGTTAATTATTTAACTTTTTTTTTCAAAATTCAATTAATACTGTATTTCTTTTGAATTCTTCTCATGATGGAATATGTCGAATTGTATATTATAAAATTAAATAATTTTTATTCCTTTTTCTATTTTTTTTACGTATGTAAATAACATTATACTTATTAGTATACGAAATATATTAGCTACATATATTTCGTATACTAATAAGTATAATGTTATTTACATACGTAAAAAAAATTTTAGAAAATGTAATAAAAATTATTTAATTTTATAATATACAATTCTACATATTCCATCATGAGAAGAATTTAAAAGAAATATAGTATTAATTGAATTTTTTTTAAAAGTTAAATAATTAACATAATGCGAAACTTTCAGTAATATTAAAGTAGATATTCACGCCTTTGAAAAAAGGCTAATATATTTCGTATACTAATAAGTATAATGTTATTTACATACGTAGAATAATATTCCGCATATCTTTTATTTAATTTGGCGTATTTGTCTACTCAATAAAATAAAATAGAAATGAATATGTTAAATAAAAGAATTTGAAAATAATTAATAAATTTTTTCCTCTTTAGCTACTGCGTAACTTACGTTACATAATTATTTTAATACAAACATCCATTAAAACAATATTTTTTAGGGCATATATCCCTCCAGACATTGAATTACATAATTGACACTTGCTGTTGCACATAAATAATATGTAATTCAATGCCTGGCGGAGTATATGCCCGATAAGTAGTTTTAATGTAATTTTTTTTTAAAGTACTGCAAAAATGCTGCAACAGCAAAAGAGGAAATAATTTATTAATTAACTTCAAATTCTTTTTATTTAATTTATTTGAATAACTGTGGCCAAGTGAATAAATACTATTTTTTATTATTAAACGAGTTATTTAATTTTATATTGTAAATGTGTATTCATTTATTAGTTTGAAGCATAGTTTATTCTATGAAATAATAACACAAAAATCACTAGAAAATTTTATTTGTTACACCATGTACAAATTAATATTTAAACATTAATATATTTTTTGGTTCATTTGATTGATGACGCCGTGGCATGCTAAACATATATTACATTGGCAAGTCGTGTTGATTAGGCTTACCACTTCATTATTGCTTAATTGATATTTGTATCCATTAATTACAGTGTGAATTGTGTGTTACATAATAACAGTCTGTAATACTTACCTAAAAATATTTATTTTTTGTTCAGTACGTATGGCGGTGCTTTGATTTAAGTATACTTTATTTAAAATATGAAATGTTAAGTGTAACGTGAACGTTATTAATTAATTTCACATTCTATGAATATATATCTATTATATAAGATTCTTAGATTGTGATGCTTAGTTAAATTCAGCACTTCTTACAGAATAGTCCCGAAATATGTATTGTTTTGTAAACTTAATGTAACTGTAAATATTCATCTAGCTTATGGATAACTGGTGGTTGAACATTTTATTCGATGAATTTCATTTCCTGTTCTCATAAACAGGACAAGTCCACCTTCCTTTAGTGGACGAAATAAAAATTCTCGGTCGACTACCTTGTAGACCCAAATTATTGATGATGCCACTTGGAGCTATGCTAAATACAGATTTATAACAACGCGAGGTACGCTAACTTAACGTGCACGTTAAATTTAATATTTCACGTAAGGAATAGCCCCAATTGTTACTTTCAGAAAAAAGAGGGCGCTAGAAAGCTTTTGGATACCGACGCTGGGAGGCAAGGTAATTTCCCCCGACAAAGAAGCGAAGTCTCTTGGAGTAGACTTTGACAGTGAAATGACGTAGCATTATGCAATTATCGAAATATGTATAGAAAAAACTGGGAGCATAAACCTAAAATGATCCTATGTGTGATCAAGCTCATAATAATCTATGAAGCAGTGGTCTGGTGGACAAGGACAGACAAGCGTGTCTCAGTGAAGCTTTGAGCTCTACCCCAAAAGCAGTTCTAATTCTATCTTTATGTAAGGTGAAGCCAGAGTTGGAGTATATACTATTCAATGAAAGATTGAGTCTCGTTTATTAAAAGCAGATGTAAATCTGGCTTTGCTTCGCCTTCCCGTGTTTACATCAAGTGCGCCGGTCAGCTGTTTATAATATGTGGCTTTTTTTTTACAGTGTCTGTCACGATGTGATTGATGCAAAGGCAAACTCCCATTAGCAAATAGCAGGGAACAGCTTACTTAGGGTTAAAAGAGGAGCTGAAAGCAAATCCAATAGGTAACTTCAGTACTTGGTATTTCTTCTTGTACCAAGTGCTGATTCCGTCAAAAGAAGAACTGTCAAATGATCCACCTGTTACGGTGGAATCAAACTAGTATAGAGACCGGAAAAAAAGTGGAAAAGGAGCATTGGCCGAAATATATTACAAAAATCGAACAATAAGATTTCAATCAGCCTACTGAGAGAAATAACAGTATTTCAAGCAAATGCGATTGTGTTGCACAATTATACCGTAGAAATAGTCAAGACAAATTTGACAACAGCTATATTCTCAGACAGTCAAGCTCTTATGAGGGCACCAGGAAATAAACAGATCAATTCAAAAATAGTGCGGGAATGTGCTGATGGCCTCGTAGAAATAGGAGAGCACAAAAATGTGACTTTAGTGTCGGTACCGGGACACAAAAGTTAAAGCCTACAAATTAGCTAAGCAAGACTCATCAAAGGAACCCCACTATGGCATAGTAAAATCCAAGAACGGAAGTAAATCAGAAACTGCACAGACACATAGGTCTGTAACCGGTGGGTGAAAGCACCAAGAGAGAGGCAGGCAAAATTGCTCATCAAAAAAAAAACATCATCAACACTTTTTACGGACCTTCAACAAACATTAAATAGATCTAGAAGTAGAATATGAATATGTGCTACTGTGAGGACTTCGCAAAGATTAGACAAAACCAAGCACAGAAAGCTATACCTAAGACACATTGTCAAAAAAAAACGCGATAATTTGCAGTTAATTTTTATTTTATGTATACAAAGAGATATTAAAAATATATTTGTGTATTGTACATATTTTGTAACAATTTCAGTTTTCTAAAATGTAAAAAAAAACGTTTACTAAAACGAATTTAGTAAATTTTTATTTTTCTCAAAATCTAGAGGCCAATGTGGTGTATATTTTTATATATAATAAAAATCGTTTATTAAAATGAATATAAAAATCACATTTTATAAAACTGAAATTATTACAAAATATGTACAATGCACAAATATATTTTCTATATATCTTATACATAAAATAAAAATTAACTGCAAATTATAGGGTTTTTTTGGTAAATAGTGTTGTGTCAGAATTATTTACATTGTTTTTTATTTATTTTATATCAATTATTATTTATATATACAAATATCGGTTTTCAGACAATAACATACATTTTGCAAGCATTAACACTCATCGAAGATATTTGTTGGTGAGTACATGGAGTTTTCTTGATATATCTATACGAAAAGCACATTGTGCTCGAAATGTGTATTTAGTGTTAAGAAATACAGAAGTGAAGAAAGGAATAAAATAGTATTATACTATATTAACATTCGTGTTAATGATTGCAAAATTGCTTGCAAAATACTAAAATAAGCTATCAATCAGATGTTTTTCTACCCTTACAATTATTTATTTTATTCATTTGAAATAAAAAATTGTCCGTTTACCACATCTTATTAGAGTGGGTATTAATAAAACGTATTTCGTCTGCATGTTTATATTTTTTATTTACCTATGTAACATATGCAGCTTAACATACGTAGTGTTCAAATTCGCAAAACATTGTATTCAGGTAGCCTCGTTCTTTTAATATATTAAATAATTTAATGCCTCGCAGAAATTAATATTAAATTCAATACCTACGTATCATTGAAACCGTAAAAGCTCTAAAGATTTGCATTTTATTTCACTGCTGCAATTAATGATTTCGATTCAAAAACACTTGATTTCTTTCAATATCATAATGATTCGATTATCCTTGAGAATGACTTCAAAGATAATTATTCATAAAATAAATGAATTTATGATATTAACATAATAACAAAGTGTGTAAAAAATAAAGGCTCTATATTCGAAGAACGTGGTATGGTATACCCAAATGCGTGTGCATCTCCCGGAATATCAAAAATGGCCATCTAATTATACCTGTAAGTTTCCTGGTATTGCGCCCACCGCTTCCGGAGTTGGCTGTAAATGCTGCGGAATTTCCAATTTCAATTCCGATAATTTTTTTTACGTCACATATTAAAAAATAATCGTATTAATGGTGAATTCGCCGGTAAACATAACAACTATGAAATTTTTGGATTTTAAAAGCTTGAGACAATTGCTTTTATTTCTAACTATTTGCAGAAGAATGAAATTTGAATTAATAATTCTAATTTCAATATTATTGCATTGCAATCTTAAATTAATCCAATAAACTAATAAATCATGTATTCACATTTATGAAAATAAGGAAAAAAGAAAATTAAGTAAAAGGTGGCGCTTGCGTCGTCTTTAATTTACTAAAATCATGTGTATTCTAAAATATCATCTATAAATTATGTGTATAATCTAGTAAACATTCATTTGTACACAATTATTGATAAGTTTATCAAGTCGAAACTTGAAAATAACAAAAAAATAATAAGTGAGACTAAACCAAGTGAATTTAATTTACTTATGCCCTATTGCATCGATTTTACTTTAAGGCCTCTTTAGTTAAGGGTTCCTCTTAAGTTAAGTAGAGATTGGATTGCACCGCTCATATAAAATCTCCGATTAGTTAAGGCCTCCTTAATTAGGGGAAAATCTAGAGGAAAGTCGGTGCCTAACTTCATGTCGTCTATAAAGCGTATTATTCTCACTTTCTAACCTTGAAATCATGGAAAATTATTATTCATTTTAGAAAATTCTTTATAGCATAATAATTACTCCAAGTGTTTATCGATATAAACATTATAGTAATCAAAAGAAACTTTAAACAATATATTTATTTAAGAATGTATAAATTTGACCATTTTCTTTATAACATTATCGGTTTGCTTTCTCTACTTTAATCGTTTTCTATAAAGTTATAATATATATGTTAGAATCAGTCGTAGGTCAACGCTAAGGAACTCTTAGTGAAGTTAAGCCGCCAACATCGGCGGCTTAAATTTAAGGAGACCTTAGACGTCGTGTGCGCGCTGTGCAAACCAAATGTCGTGAGTTAAGAATTACTTAGCACTAAAGAGTACTTAAACCAGGCGGTGCAAACGAGCATTAATCTAATAAAATAATAGGAGCTATTCTGTAAGGGAAATGTTAAGTTTAACGTGTGCGTTATTAATTCATCGGGGTTATTCTGTAAAGGAAATATTAAGATTAACATTATTTTTTATATTTAATGAAACGTTCAGCCACCAGGCTAGCTTAAACAGGACAAGTTCGCCTTCCTTTAGTGGACGAAACACTGATTCTCGATCGTCTACCTTGTAGACCCAAATCGTTGACGATGCCACTTGAAATTAGGCAAAAGGTGGCGCTTGCGTCGTCTTTAATTTATTATGAATTATTTTTTATCATCACAGTTTAAGCACTTTTTTATAGAAAAAAAAATATATGTCATATTCGGGGCTATTCCGTATGTGAAATGTGAAGTTTAACGTATACGTTATTAATTTATTAATATTTTGTGTATAAATATCTATTATAAAATCTGCTTAGACTGATCACAGCATTGACTATAGATTGTATAATACTTACTATACATGTTTAATATATAATCACAGTTAACGTACATGTTAACTGATTTAATTACATTTATTTGACTTTCTCCTTATGTTATATTTATACAAATTGTGTATTCTACTTATATAAAAAAGAATAGTCAATGAAGATAATAAATAATTAAACCATTACATAAATAAAAAAATAATTACAAAATTAAATCTCTAGTAATTAAAAAAATTATTTGTAACGTAGTGAAGGTTATAAATATTGTAATTATTTTTTATTTATCTAATGGTTTATTTATTTATTTATAATCTTCATTTACTATCATTTTATATTAGTAGAATAAACAATCCAGATTTTCTTAATATTTTCAGGGAGTCTTCAAAAATATGAACACAAATAAAAACATGCATTCATACTGAACAAATACAGGATTATTATAAATGATGGGCCCATTTTTTCAAATTAGTATTTATTAAAGTACAAATCCAAAATTAACAATCTTTGTAGCCAGGAAAAGATCAAGTATATTAAAAAAATCATTAATTACGTTTCTTTTAAATTTGATTTTCTTAAGTTGAAATTTGCTTCTCATTAAATATGGATACATAGAGAAAGGTCATATAAAATCGGACATACTTTTGGTTTACAAAATATTTAACAATTGATTGTCTAAACTTGCTTAATATTCTTGGTATCCACGTTCCTTGCCGCAACTTACGAAATAACCATACGTTTTACGTCCCTTTTTGTAGAACAGATTTTTCTCAAAATTCTGCAACAATACATCAAAATTGAAAATGTACCACGTAGTGAACGCCTCCAAGATCCAAGAATAAATTATATATATAATTTTGTAATTTTTATGATTTGTTTTGTATATTTTTTGTGTATACATCTGTTAATACAGATTGTTATATATATTATTTAAGGTGCAGAAAGACCGAGGGTTGATAGCCTTTTTCTGTAGCTTAACGTTTTTTAAATAATTATAGTGCCGTAAATATTTTGATGTAATGTAATGTAACTCTCAGAAATAAACATTTTTTTACAAATATTCGGTGCTATTCCATACCTGAAACATTACGCATAACGTGTTCGTTATAAATGAGTTCACATTCTAAGTATTACAAAATTTGCTTAGATTATGATGATAAACAATAGAGTACACTTTAAGCACAATATTTCTCATACAGAATAGCCCCGATTATTTAGAGGCATTCGCCATAAAAATAAATTCAATATTCTAGAATCATTGAGGAAATATATACATTAAAAAGAATTTGAAAATTATTAATAAATTATTTTCCCTTTAACTTCTGTGATATGACTTATGTTACATAAGTACTTTAACAAATGCCCAATAATAGACATTTGTTGTTACACAAAAATAACATACTGTATAATGCAACAATTTTTGAATCGAATATATTTAATGCAAAAAACAAAACAAACAAAAATGTAATATACGGCTATCTACAAACACGTGTTTCGGGATTTCATCCCTTATTAGCACATATACATTTTTTACTCTGTACTAGAACTATATTTTTGAAACCCTTTGTTAATATAACCGTATCGGTGTGTTTTTATTATTTCAATATATGAATCATCAGTATGATTATTTAATTTACGAGTTCAGATTAAATCACCAATAAAATATCAAGTCATATTTAATCAATCTTACAAACCACATTACACGTGTTATTTGGTGGAGAGTTCTATGAATAATTGCTTGCTAACTCAGAAGCACGAGAATTTATATCTTAAAAACAAGTAGTACAAATATATATATATTTTTTTAATAATAGGGTCCTTTAATAATGGTAATGATTACTGCCCTTGTTTTATCTTAATATAGGAAGTAAAATAGATTTATGATATGTAATTAATAACCTACTTATTTTCGCACTTATATTTAAACAATACGAGGAAATAATGTGTTAGGTATATTATTGTTTTGATTCTAACCTTTAATCTGTTATCAGTTTGGATGATGTAATGAGGACATTGAAATTTTGACGTCAATTACAATTTATATTTATTTATTCAAAAAGCGTTGGTGAATAAATGTTTAATACATTATATATATATATACAATCATCTTTATTGTAAAATTTATATTAGTTAAAATGCAATTAATTTTATATAATATTCTTCTTAAATGGCTAGCGACCTTTGGTCTTTCAGCCAATTTATCTTCCATTGTGGAGGCTTCTATTTCGTTATATATGCTTAAATATATTAATGAAAACAATTCTCATCTAGCTACCTAGACTGTGAGGATAACAATTCACGTACATGTTAAACTTAACATTTCCCTTACAGAATAGTCCCGATAATGATCATAAATTAACAGATTCACCGATTGGTTGTTTTGAATACTTAAACATTTTGCTACGTATTCTTCAAACACTAACTCCACGTGTATAATAAGCAACAATAAGTAATTTGTTTACATACATTTTCTACTAGAATAACCCACTCTACCTGAAAATCACACCTTTTGGTGTATGACATTAACGCATTATTATCACACTTACTTTTAGTTTAATACTGCATTCATTTTCCAATCGCTAAGGCCATTAACAAAATACTTTTACAATTATCGCTAAACAATACAGCATGTTTTGACATAACACTTTAAATTGTTTCATAAATTCATAGCGTATTTGTCAACCCTCATAAATCTTGAATTTCCATACAAAAATTGCTTCACTTTGTTGAGAAATTAGGAAATAAAAACGTGAAATGATTCGCTAAAAATTGATTAAGATTAATAACAATTTTAATTTTATTTGTATTACTGGAATATTTAGTGATATTAATTTTGACGTCATTAACCCCTCTTAGTAAACTGACAGTCGTTAATGGCGTCAAAACTATAGTCCTTTAATAAAATTCATTTAATCTTCTTTGTGTTGGTTGTGGAGACTTTAATTATTTAATTAATTTTTTATTCGATATCCATTTATAAAGAATATTATATAAAATGTATTGTATTACACATAATGTAAATTTTACAATAACTAGGACTATATAAATTTCATTATATTTAGTTTTTTCATTAATTGAATAACGAAGTAAAAACCATACTAATTAGTAAATTAATTAAATAAGAAGTAATTTCAGTATAAAAAATACCTTGTATACAAATATTTAGTTGTATTCAAATAAATTCATACTACTAAACATCTTTATTCATGTAACATTTATACATAGTTCAGATAATTATTTACAATGTATTTGTAGATTTATATTCACATATATTACAGGAAATGGCTAACGACCGAAGGTCTTTCCGCCTATAAATTCATATTTTGACATGATTTCATTTTTAAGGAATGAAAAAAAAATAATGAAATCAAGTCGATCAAATTTATAACCTATTTAAGTAAGAATGTAGAATAAAGAAACAAAATAATTAATGTTCGAGAGGATTTCGAAGCCAGGGCCATTATTTTCGCAGAAGAAAATCATCAAATTATTTTCCATTGTGGACGCTTCTACTTCTTTACATATGTTTAAATTAGCGTTGGGCAAAATCGAGTAATATTAGTAATCGAGTATTTCTAAATGAGCAATTTTAAATAAATAAACCCAATAATTAACAATACATTCATGTTTTAAATAAATACGGAAACCCAAACAATGAAAATGATAATTGTAAGCTTTTTAAGTATGATCAAAAGAATTATTTCTAATTTAATGGTTTGCCATTAATAAATCAATGCAATTAATTTTGTAATAAAAATAGTAATGTTGTAAGTGAAAGATGTTATAAGATAAATTTGATTTTTATTTCTATTATATAAAATATTTATTAAAAGTCTATTTTTGTTAGAAATAAAAAAATATACCATTTTGAATGAAAACAAGAAATTGCGTTTCAGTTATGCCAGATTCAGCACTAACAAATCTGACACACATTTTTATCATATCTAATTCAACTAGGTCTACAAACATTATAAAATCTTGACCCAAATAGACGACTATGAATCAATTTCAATATTATGCTCCAAATTGTGTTTCATTATTTTATCGATATTGTACACATATTACATAATAACTGTCGTTATCTTTTCGAAATGTAATAATAAATGTATGCATTAAATACAAGGTACCCAATTGGAGCAATGAGCAATATTTATATTTTGATAAAAAATACCAATTCTTTTATTTATTTTACTAATCAGCTTGATTTTCTGTTTATTTTCATTCACAAATTAATGTTAATGTAAAGGCAGAAAGACCGATGGTCGAAAGCCATTTTCTGAGGCTTAACTAGTAAATGAATGTAATCTAAATATTGTAATGTAATTTGGAATAACTCTCAGAAATAAAGATTGTCTACATATTAATATATGGATGAAAGATCTATGGTCGATGGTTATTTCGCAATTGGTTACATATATGTATTGTAAATAAATAATATACAAATAAATAAAAAGTAACATGCGTGCAAAATACGTTGAAACTAAATTTGTGTTGGTATTTATGTACACGTGTTGCATGTGGATTTTAAATTGACCCCATGTGATTGTTTTTTTTTTTTCAATATATGACGAATAAATTCATAATTTTTTGATTCGTATGCTTATTCATTTTAATAAGGGTTAAAAAATATTGACACATTGGAAATAACTTTTTCCAGATTCGGTGCAGTGAATATTGACAGTAGCCTGCTATGGTGCACGTGAGAATCGTAATGAAATTACACGATTATGCAAAAATTTTAGGAGGAAAGAAATTTCAAAATAACTCAAAAACTACTTGCTCTAGATATTGGGATGCATAATACTTTTATGTTGAAAATTGTCTTGCCAATAGCCCTATAAGATAAAATATTTGTCATTCCATTTGAAAAAAAAAAATGAGTGCTCTCTTAAAAATTGAACTCTAAAAGATAAATCGTATTTAAAAAAAAGTAAATATCTAATTAATTTTTGATGATTATTATTCTCAAATTAATAATAATTTATTCAATTTATTAAGTTTCATGTTGATTTAATGTAGGTGAAAAATTATTTTAAATCTATTTCCAATGGAAAAAGTATAGCAAGGATCGTAAAAATAAAACATGTGTAAAGCATTGTTGCTTTGGGCAGTGCATAAATGGAACCACGTGCCAAACCGTTTACTGCATCAATGTCATAATTTAAACAGGTCAGCCAACAATTGAACTATTACCAACATTTCGATAAGATATTGCATATTTTGCATTATAACCATTCAATAGATACATTTTATTGAGATAACACTTTCTAATAAAAATATTTATCTTGTAATTACTATAAAGGAAGTTCGGGGTCTCGAACACTGCGGATATCGCGTTTCCATGAAACATACAAGACATTAATTAATATTTGTTTCTGATTATGAAATTAAAGTTGATAATAAAAGCGTTTTAATGGAAATGAGAAAGAAACGAAATGTATGTGAGCAATTGATAAAACTGAACATTAAAATTTATTTTGCAATAAAATTATTTATAATATCTTTCTCATTAAATAAAAATTATTACAATGTTTTCTACAATTATTTTATTAAAAACGATATAAACATACACAATTATCTTTATTGGAAATTTTACAATTACATAAAGTATGTAATGAACCCTACTGGGAGGAGTATAGAGGAGCTGTGACAGCAAAAATCCTCACTGGGTGCTCATACTTCACTTCCAATAGAGATTTCTGGCTTTTCAATAAGAAAGACTTCAAACTACTAACAGGAATTCTAACAGAACATATCCTAGTTAGGGGCCACCTGAAAAAACATGGGATTAGTCGCTGATGAAATGTGTAGATTCTGTTTTGTGGAAAGGGAGACAGTTATCCATCTCCGAACAGAATGCGAGTCTTTAGCTCGTGTAAGACAAAGGTTCTTGGGGAACTACTTCCCCACTCTTGACGAACTAAAATATTTCAAGATTAAAAACCTTTTAGGGTACTTAAAAAGAATAGGTATATCGTGTGAGGTAAAAAATTAAATTATTTTTCCGTATAGGGAGGTACAAAAGATTAGGTCGAAGTACCACCACAGCTCTACAAGTTAAATAATATTAATAAAGTATATAATAATTTAATTTAAGGATTTACAAATGACTATTAACCATTAGTCTTTTAGTCAGCAGTCCTTGCCTTTTATCGCGTATTTCAGTTATTTTTATAAGATATGATATGATGAATTGTTGATGCTGGAAGAAGATTTAAAAGTTCTAGATTGATGATTTTTGGGGATAAATGCTATAAATGAGTGTATTGAAAGGGCTGTGATGTACCAGAAGCTAACGGTTTTATAAAAGGAAGTATTTAATATTATCGACGTCTTTTTCTTTTCTAAAAAGGTGTCTTTAAATTAGTCTACTAAAATATCTACAATTAGGCGGAAAAACCTTCGGTCGTTAGCCATTTCATGTAATATATGTGAATATAAAACAACAAATACATTGTAAATAATTATCTAAACTATGTATAAATGTTACATGAATAAAGATATTTAGTAGCAGTATCTACAATTTCTGTCACGTCGTCTGTTGTCTCTTTCGTGTTGGAGTTTATTAATTGTCTTAAATATTATTCTTTCTATGTTTTGTTAATATTTTAATGAAAATGTGTTTTTAAATTGGTCTGTTAAATTATCTGCAATTTCTATCATATCGTCTGTTGTCACTTTTGTATTGTAGTTTCCTAATTGTTGTAAAATTTCTTGCTTTCTATATTTTGCTAACATTTGAATTCCTGTCTTTACACTGTCGTTTTTCAATCGATGTAATCATTTGCACTTAATTTAACATATTATACAATTTAATAACAATTTAAATAATTATTAGATAAATTAATTAATTATTTATTTTTTAAATTATTTTTATTCCGACTCCTGTAAAGGTATACGGATTCGAGAAGAAGCAATTATTTTTCAATATTTTGATATTATTTAGTATGTTACTCTGGTATAATATTTATATATTATTTTGTTAAATGGCGAATGGTGAAGTTTATTATTATTAATTTAAAAAACTACAAATGTGTGATTCATCTCCGCTTTTTTACAATTGTCAATTAATTTAACATTATTAGTAAAAAATATGCATGCATATATTTTTTAATCTAAAATCTTTAAAATTACTTAAAAAGATATACTTAAATCTTTTTTCCAGTATGCACGCATGTATTATAAAATTTGTCTGCTCATTAATTTCCCCGGACTCTTATTCAATAAATAATGTATTGAAGTATCAAATAAAAGCTGTAGATTTTGAAAAACTGATTATTTTTCAGTATGTGACTTTTTGCCGTAACACCATCTCGAAATATTGGCTTAAATTTTGAAAGACATGAATTCGCTGAGGAAAATATTATGACGAATAAATAACGAGTTTTTAAGGGTAATAATTATGTCACTGATCTCAATTATATAAAGTATACAATGCTTTATTTATCCATTAAAAGTTATAAACAAACACACAGATAATTTCATTATCTTCGAGGAAGTAAAAATATTCAAGATGTTATTACAATGGTAGCACTTTTCTATATTTTTATTAAAATATAAATATATCCTCACGAAAAATTATATATATATCTACTCTTGAACGGGTTTATCAATATATATATATATATTGATAAACCCGTTTAATTTATCTTGAAATATTGTTTTATTAAATTTATTTAATTCAAATGAAGTACATTGCGCCATCTATGGCTTTCAAAAGAAAACACACTTTTATTCATACGTGATTACATTCATATATAAATCAATAAAAATAATTTCCATGAATTCTAACTTTATACTTGTGTTAATGAGTCATGCAGAGATATTTAGTGGAAATTCCAAATGTTGCATCAATAATTCATGTATTTTTTATTTCGTGGAAAATTACATAACTCACATAATACGAAATTTTAGACAATACAATTTTTACGTTATTTTGTTATCATCACAGTCTAAGCAATTTTTGTAATAGATATAAATACATAGAATGTGAAATAACACACACGTTAAATTTAGTATTTTCCGTACAGAATAGCCTCGTATGTCTATGTTATAATTGGCTTTACTTTGTATTCATATATTTTTCCAGAATGATTAAATTTATATATATATATAAATTATTATCAATAATAATAATGTGACAGGTAATCAAATAATAAATTATTATATAATGCTTTAAAATTAACTCATTTAAATTAATTATATATTTTTGAATCTAATATATGTACAATTACATACATTTTCACAAACATTAATATTAAGTATACATAATAAACCGAAAGTGTTTGTGTATCCTGAGCTATCGACCTTATCGTCTTTCTGTCCTGGATCTTATATTATTACAAATGTTTTGTAAAAAGGTGAGATTACGTAAATAAAGAAAATTGACATTAAATAACGTTTGGTTTGTATTACTATAAACAAATGTCTTTATTCAGACAACTACATTTTTACAAACATTGAGATATACTTTAAAATAAAGGTTTATATTTTCTGAGCTATCGACCGGAGGGCAGAACCCGCAATTTTCTTATATTTTCTCGACTGGTTTCTCATTGTACAATATCTACTTTTAATAGTGCTGTAAAAAGCGAAATTTGTAATTTTAAAGCCTTTATAATCTATAAAACCTCGACACCCAATATCAATGTTAAATTCTCACATGTATATTTCTGATAATTTCTCATGATTTAAACAAACTCAAGAGTACTCAAATGGCTTTGATGGCATTATTACTTACATAAATATATTCAAGCAAAGTTTGGTCATTACTTTACATTGTTATAATATAAATATACAATTATTTATGTATTTCATTAATTTTTTACTTTAAATTAAAAGAAGAATTTAATATTTTCAAGGGCTTCCTTGAAAACAGTTAAAACTATTCGAAGATGGAAATAAATTTCTTATTATTACTATATTATCGGGGTTATCCTATAAATAAAATGTAAAGTTTAACGAGTACGTTAGTATGTATCATCGCAGTCTAAGCTGTATTTTAAATAGGTATTTAATAACATAAATATAAAAGCGTATTCATTCACTTGGTCACTTGCGTATTTGCCCGGGAAGTAGTTGTTTTAATATGCATTTGTTTATAGTACTTACGCAACGTAAGTCAAAAGTCTCAGAGCTAAATGTGAGAATAATTCTTTATTTTCAAATCATTATTATTTAATTTATTTAATAACACCCACGTTAAATTTAACTTTTGCTTTACGGAATATCCCCGTATATCTATTTTCTTCAACAATATTGATTTTTAAACTAACCTATATATTTTATTTTTAAAACAAATTGTAACTTAAGTTGCAAACTTTTCATTTTTTACAGGTTCCTACAGTGTAGATGCAAGCTATGGGATTCCAAATGAAACGATATTGCAAGAGCAAATCGTAGTTCTCTCTCTATCAAATCGCTCCATCTTTATTTTGAATCGCATCGATGTGATCGACTAAACTAGAATCCGGCCTAAGATTCAAACTTATTTTCATTTGATAATATCTATTTTATAAACAAAATGATTCCTTATTTTTATTTTTACTGATTTTATTTTTAAAACAAATTGTAACTAAAATTTCCAACCTTCTATTTTTTACAGATTTCTACAGTGTATATTCAAGAATCAAACATTTTCAGAATATGCGGTATATTGTAAATAAAATAATAAAAAAGACCTTTTCTTCACTTGATTGCAGTTATTTGGATAAGTAACAATTAATAACTCAATAGTATATTTCAAGTGGTCAACAAAATATCTTAGCCTAGTAAGGATTTAGAGAAAGCCTTAAATCCTTACTGGGCTAATACATTCCAATAATCCTAAAACTCATTTAAACGATTACTTTTAGGAATCGACGTAATTAATACCTATATCACAGCTTATATTTAGTTTAAGAACAAAATTTGCAAACAACTTCCAGAACCTACCCTTTCTTAAAAAAATGTATTCCTTAAAATACAGAGCTGTAAAACTAAGACATCATAAAAAGAAATCCTTTCTAAATATAATTACTTCTTTCAGAACTCATTTGTTCACACAAATAAAAAACACAAAAGGACACGTATATCAAATTCAGTTGCAAATTTTAAATTGAACAACATATTTATTGTATTAATTTTTGTATTGTGTAATTGGTGTTGCCTTAAATAAACATTTATTTAAAACATTAAATTTAGCGAAATAAATTCTATTAAAGAAACCTTTACAAGCGAATATTTACAGTATTCTGTATATTCGTAAATAAAGATAATAAATAAATATATACAAATAAATGTTACAAAAAATCCAATATATATAAATAATGTAAATCTCTTAATTGGCCATGGGCCTGTAGTCTTTCCGCCTTGATTTTTTTTCATTATTTCTAAAAATAGATTACTTTTAAATACATTTAATTTTAATCACGAATAAAGCTTATATTATGTTTTCGCTGCCATCTAGCGATAACAGAAGAAAATTAGTTATGCACATATGATGTAGTTTCCTGTTACAAATTAGATTCTGTACTTTTATTTCAGTAGTAATGGGTAGAGATATTCACATTTTAATATCATGTTAATATGTTGTTATATGTACTTCCTTAATTATTTTCTTCGTTCTTAAATAAATGTATGGATACATCTAAAGCTCCATGTTCAAAAGTGAGTGTTCTTAAATTAATTTTTGATATTGTTTCAAAATATTTTTTTGCGTTCTTCTATTTCCTATTTTCTAATTAATTTCAGGAATATGAGCTCAAGAATGTTAATCAATGTCTTTTAGGGCCTTCTACAAGCCATGGAATAGCCCCCGGACAACTTATCCTACTTTAGAAAGGAGTAACGTGGCAAATCAAATTTGAGGCATTATTGAACTAAATTAGTGCACTTCAATTTTCAATTAAATTTTTTATAAATTTGAGTTTATTGATTAGTTTGGAAACTTTAAGCACACATTGATAATAACGTAGTATCCGAATCTGCAATAAAAAAATATTGGTTCCATTTAAGATTTCAAAGATCACCCCCTCTGTCGCTCCCTTTGGGGTTGCATTGAACATTTTTTTACAGCATCGGATGTCCTCATGAAACCATTAAAATTTTGACCAAAACATTTTTTTTGTACGATGCATATTTTTAGAGATACTGGATGAATTAAAAATGGGTCACCCTGAATGTAAATGCATATGTTTTGTAAATAAAGATTGTTTCTATTCTAATGACAGTTAAATGTATACAATTCTTCCCATCCGCCAATAAATAAATACAAGGCGAACCATGAAATTGAAGTCGGTTTATTGGTTTGTAATGGTTCAGTGGAAGGTGTGCACAAATACACAAGCATGCATAGGCCTCACCAAGCCCCTAATGCTTCTTTTCTTTGGGGAAATACCAGCCCTCAGCACTGCCAGCTGAGTGAGCAGATCCCTAATTATCACCATATCTGGATATTCCTCACCCAGTATGGATCTTCAGAGCCAGGCAGTATCCAAGGTTATACTCCGAAATTTCGTCCTCCAGGCACATTCTACAATCTGGCGACTCTGCAATCCCTAGTCTATAGAGATGTGCTCTAAGTCTACAGTGTTCTGTCAAAATAGCAGTAATTCGTTTTAGATTTACTCTGGATTGACTGATTTTTCATTTGGATACTATAGGGTTTCCTTGGAAAATCTGCAGCCTGTTGTTTCATTCCATCTACTTCTAAATTTCTTTAGAGTATTGACATGTATCATTTCATATAGGAGCCTTAGAGGCGGACGCATTATCGTGTGAATAGCAGTTTTAGTCGCGGCTCTAGCCAATTCGTGGGCCTTCCTGTTCCCATTGTCGTTACAGTGCCCTTTCACCCAGGAGATCTCAATTTTGTTTTGTGTCGAGGCTTGCCTTAGTTTCCTGTGGCACTCTTTAACTCTATCTGAGCAAATATAATTCTTCCTCCGAAAGGGAGTGATCCTCACACCATTTGGATAGTAAATTAAGAGAAGTTTACATTCTATCGCAAATTACATCCTCCTCTTTACCACTTAGCAGGATAGCTAGATCATCAGCTTAGGTCGTAACAAAAAAATCTCCTCTCAAGCAGTTGTTTAAGGAGGCTGTCCAGTACCATGTTCTATAATAATGGAGACACCCTGCGGACAGTTACTGATTGATGACCTGCGTCTACCTTGACTATTCTATGTAGAAATGCGTTGCTAATCCAGTCACATAATTTAGATGGTATTCCTCGTTTAATAGGCGCGTTTCTAATTGTTTTATCAAACGCACCGTCAAAGTCCACAAAGACATCTTTTTTGTCCAAGACATTTCGACCCTGCTTACTATATTATGTAGGGCAGATTCAGTTGATGTATGCATGTTTGACCTGCTTAAGTGGATTAACTAGGAGCGTTTTAGCTCTTAAGAATTTCTCACAAAGCCTCTCTAAAGTTTTTAATAAAAACGATGAGAGGTATGCCTTGGGAACAGTAAAGTCTGCTCTCCCAGCCTTTTTCGAAGCCTGTGGGACTGGATCGAATCAGCATTACTATCTGCTCTAGTAGTGGGGATAAGGACCCACTGTAGCAGGGCGGGGAATATGCCGTCTGGTCCAGGCGCTTATGTATATATTATATATTATGGAGCGCAGAAGATGCAACATTATTGAGGTAAAATAATGTATTTATTAATTACTCACGACGGATTTTTGATTAGTCCATAAGATGCATCCATCAAAAGGAAACTTTATAGGGGAATTTCGAAATAGACTAAGAATATCCAGCCAATAAGTACATCATTATAAAAATAATTCACCATTATGAAATTGTTGATAGTCTTTTCCGTACAACAAGGGGGATTAGAAATTTATTTCTCTTACCTCAAAATCGGAAGAGAAGTGTCATATTTGGTCCCGAGGAGTAAGAGAGAACAATTATCTTTTATGTGATATGCTTGCATGTATTTTGATCAGAGAAATTGATTGGTGGAAATGCGAAGTATCCATGCAAACAATCTAACCAAACTGTTAAATTCGATGGTTTTGACATTTCTCTATATAAACTAATACATATTCATCATCTTTATTCCTTACAAGTGTGGTTTAACATTTTTTTTTACATTTTTGGCAATTTATTTAAACTTTAAATAATATTCTTGTAGGAATTGGCTATCGGTCGGAAACCTTTCAGACAATATAAACTAACATTTTTCCATTTAGTATTGCTGAGTTATTCAAGACGATAATCATAGAACGCTCGAAATTCCATTTTCGACGTTCATTACTTTTTTGTTTGATTTGCCAAAGTCTATCAAACACTTATAAAAACGTATGGCGATGCTGTTCCGTCATATCATATTTGTTGGTTTTGGTTTTAACGATTTAAATGTGCTGATTTTGATATCAATGACGAATAATGGCCTGAAAATCAAATAAGTTCAAAGACAATGAATTGCAAGAGTTATTGGACGAAAACCCAGCTTAAACTCACAAAAAATTTTCAGACAGCTAAGTAAGTTTTCAGACAGCTAAGTTTTCAGACAGCTAAGAAGTTGATAAATCATATTTGTTTTCAGACGTTTATATTCAATGGTAAAGATCCAAAAATAGGGAAAATGGCTACCACATAAATTGTCTGAACATGCCTTTTCGATCCGATACATCATCACGGTTTCATTGCTTGCCAGGTAAAAAAAGAAGAGTTTTCTGTGGCGTATTGTGTTTGAACCAGGTAAAAAGGAACAAGAGTTTTCTGTGGCGCATTATAACTGGCGATGAAAAGTGGATCTACTACGAAAAACCTAAGGGCAAAAATCCATGCGTTAGTCCAGGAAAGCCATCCACATAGACATCTAAGAAGCGAAATATTCATGGCAATCAAGTCTTGGTGTGTGTATGGTGCAATCAGTAAGGTGTAATATATTACTAAATAATAAAACCTAATGAAATTGTTACTACAGAAGTCTACCGATGTCGGGTTTAGGGATACACGTGATGATACCTTTCTTCGATTCCATAGATGTGATTGTAGATTTGGATAATGTATGTCTAGATGTTGTTTGGAAGGGATTTCAGGACTAGTTTGGGAATGTTATTGTAATCGGGCAGTGTTTTTTTTTTTTTCAGGTTTTCAAAATATTCTTCTTTCTCATTATTCGGGGTGTAGGAAGCTTTGTTAGATATGAAGGACATATACCAGGAATTAAAATGGGAAAGGAATTTGTATCGTAGTCGGTCCCTACGAAGGGATAAGAATTTTGAAAATGTGCCCAAATATACCGATTTCGCGCGATTAATATTATATAAAAAAAATCTTTAGAATCTGTAAATATGTTAACGAAATATTACATAGCGGTGATAATGAAGATCCTTGCGGTATAATTGCCAGTATTAGTGTATCTACTACGGATAAAGAAGGTATTTATAAGACCTAGGTTTTTAAAAGGGTATGTATGGAATTTTTAATTGTAATTACGTAAACCGTTTTATTGAAATTTAATTTGTTGTGTTAAAAGTATACTGTTATTGATTTATATTTGCAGGGCAAAGCAGGGCACTGGCAGCGTTTATAAGAGCAGAATGTAATACAGCAGTCGTCCTACAGAGGACTCTAAAATGTGGCGATAATTTGATTTTTATTTAAAAGCAACTTATTTTTATGTTTCGTTTTAAATAAAATATACTTTTAATTAATTCATTGAAAAAGTAATGCGAATATTTAAAATAAAAATTGTTTTTATTATTGCAATTTATACAATTTATGCTTTTAATATAAGATTAATTTTCGTAAAAAGTTAAAAAAAAATGGAAGTAAAGTGAGATAAACGAGAGAAAAAAAATCTGCACTAGTGTCATATGTGATCATTTAATTAAGTTTTCAACAGACTGGTAAGTAGTAACGCTGAACATAGCGCAGTTGATTCCCAAGGGATGCAAATGCGCGCGCTTTTGTGATCAAAGCTGCCGTGTGAGAGCATACAGTCGGCGCGTTTCGTCCCAGAATCCGCGTCGCGACGCGTCTAACCTAACTCATGCGAGAAATCACGCTGTGTAAGAATCACTTAGGCGCCAAATATAAAAAGATCAGTGCCGCGACGGTCAGCGCTAAGTATGTATGAAAGCTATGACGGTCAGTTAAGTCAATTCAAATCCGCGAGTTAAACGAATCTCCGCTCTGGGCACATACTTAGTGCTATGGTATTTTAAATAAAAAATATTATATATTGGGATTGGGATTAAAACTGATGTGTTAGTGGAAGATGTCTCGAAGAAAACAGGCGAATCCTGCTAAACTAGGTAGGCGCTGCGCTCTTTATTTTCAATAATTTTGACTTAATTTTTAGTCATTTGCAAATTTGTTGATTTTTTTATTAACATCCGCTCTGTATTTAAAAAATTGCATTGGATTATTACGGAAATTGCAATTTCGGTTTAAAATATAATTTTTATTTTTTTATATTTCAAAACTAATTATAATTACATATAATTTTCTAATTACAATGCATACATAGAATTTTCCCTCATTTTTATGAATGAAGTATATCCGGGTATGTTTGAGGGGGGAAAGGGTGGAGGGTGTTTGTTATGTTGGACGCTAGTACGCCACTGGAGTGGTGGCAGGAGCAGCATCGAGTACCCAAGAGGCGTCGAGGGAGGGCCGGGAGGGACGGTAACGTACAGACGGGGAAATATGCGCTCCCATGACACAATCCCTTGGGAGCCGTATACCTCGCCCGCCAGCTAACTCTCTGCGCTCCGAAGTGCCACGTATAAACTACTAATATTACAGTTATGTATATTGCTCTTAAAACAAAATCCTACAATTAAAAACATCCGCCAGCTCCTATTCTCATATTTTATTATTTATTTTCAATTATTTTTAAATTTATATTATTTTTCTACATACGTTTATTCATAAAAAAACGATAAATGTTAAAGATTAAAGATTAACCATTCAAATTTTAAAACATCATTTCTGATAACCACTATTCAACTTCCTGAATTTATAAGAAAATTTACCACTATATGAGCACTATTTAAATATCTGCTTATAAATTCATGAAATTAAATAGTGATCATTAAGTTATTCAATTTCAAGAATTTAAAAGCAGATTTACCAATATTTAAATACTGCTTAAATATTGGTAAGTCTGCCTTTAAATTCATGAAACTGAACAGTATCAGAATAATGTTTATAATTTGTAATTTTTAAAAACAAAATGTAGTTATTGCTTCACTTATACTTTTAGTAGAACTAAACTTCAAATTTAATTCTACTAAAACCAAAATTTATACAGTAACCAAATGCTTTATTTCAAAACAACAGATATAATCCATAATACATTATTTGTAAATAAAATAACAATTTTTTAAGTTTCACAAAATTTAACTAACCATCTGCCTGATGATGCTACTGTGCTAGCGAGAAAAACTGTGGCAGTATCTCTACAATAAATTTTGCGAAACTTAAAAAAAACTTGTTTATTTACATGTAGTGTGCAACAGATATAGATAAACTATTATCATTAATCACTTGGTAAAACATTTTTTAATGGATATAGATTATTTTACACTGACAGTTTTTATTTTAGCAAAACTTGTTGAGAATAAAAAAAAATCCGAGTGTAAAACAAACCTAATGATAAGCAGTATCTAGAGAGGTATAGGCCCGAGAAGTAGTTGTTGTATTTACGTAACGTAGCAAAAAAAGAAAATTATTGTTTAATTATCAAACAATAATTTTCTCGTTTGCCTTTTTTTAATAATCCATATTCATTATAAAAATATTTTACCAAGTGATTAATGAGAATCAACTAGTTGATATATATCTGTTGTACACTATTTGTAAATAAAATAACAGTTTGTTTTTTAAGTTTCTGCCTGATGATTATTATCAAATTCTTATTATTTAATAAACCTAATGATTTTATTTGAAAATAATCCATATTAACAAATAATTGGGATTGTAATCATGTTTTATAAATTATTAAATGAATCGAACATCGTGTGTTTTAAAAATTTAGTCTAACACTTTATTTTTCTCCACTAGCTTATTTTATCCACATATGGATAATTGCTACGCAAGGTTTACACTTGCTGTCTTCATGTAACATACAGAAATGATCATAAACATTTTCAAAATATAATACAATTCTAATTATCCTATTTAAATATTTCATAAATAAAATGAATCTGTTTTCATGTTTCACAAATTCAGACAATTACATAAATTTTTTAAAAGGTATATACTTTCTTCACTGCACTCTTGATGAAACAAAATATTAGGTAAAGTGTTTTAATTTGAAATTACGTAATATTACATTTAAAAATAAACTTTAAAAATGTTTATTTATTTATCAACGAAAATCTTTGTACAAAATATATAACATGTTTTATTATGTTATATATTTTGTACAAACATAATACAAACATAATATAAACTGAATGAATAGAAAGTGAGAAAAATA
Source organism: Philonthus spinipes (assembly GCA_963082785.1). NCBI lineage: Eukaryota > Metazoa > Arthropoda > Insecta > Coleoptera > Staphylinidae > Philonthus > Philonthus spinipes. Next base: position 13,569,670 of record OY720301.1, read on the forward strand.
ACAAAGAATAGTTAAAATAATTCAATAATAATAATAATAAATTTATTTCTCCACAGATATACATCCATTAACAGAGTAACTTAAACTAAAATAAATATGAGCTCATAAGAAATGTAATAAAGAATACAAACATCAAAGAAAGAGTTAAAAAATTGTAAGCGCAAAAATAAAAATAACTAATTAACAATATACAGATTAATAAAAGATAAAAGGGGGAAAGACCACTGGTCGATAGCCAATTGGCAAACTCTTACAGTATGTATTGTATTTTTTTAAGTTATATGTAGGTGTTGTATTACGTTTGTCAATAAAAGATTATGTATATATATGTATATATATATATATGTATATATATATATGTATATATATATATATATATATTATGGCGTTAAAATAAATTATAAGAATTACAGAAAATATAAAAAATTGGATTCAACATTGTATTACCGCATAATACGATAGATAGGATTATGAGTACAATGCATGGTTCCATGGAAGTTTAATCGGAATAAGGGTCTACAATGAACTGAGGATTAAGGCGAAATTAAAGTTTAACAATAATAATAAAAAACAACAATTGACATGCAAATTAATTAATATAAATTCATAACATAAGTCAAGCGATTATCTTCTTATACAATAAAATGGAAGTGTTTGACTGTCCTGAGCTACAAATAATTTTTATATTAATTTGTTCTTATGTTTATTGATAGATATCTTAAATTTAATATAATTATTATTTGCACTGTTTTTGTCTTTATTTTAATTTTTTTATACTGTTTTAAAATACAAGAATTTTTGTTATTGTTAATTTTTAATCAAAAAAAATATTTAATGCAAAAAATTAAAAGAATTAAAAAATTTAAATAAATTAATTAATTATTTTTTAATTTTTAATTAATTTAAATAACAACTTTGCAAATACGTAAGACACAGCTGTACTGACGAGGGATCAAATCCCGAAACACGTGTCTGCAGATAGCCTTATTATTATTTATTTTATTTTTTAATTCTTTTATTTTTTTTTTTGTTTTTTGCATTAAATATTTTCGATTCAAAAATTGTTGCATTATACAATTGTTATTATTATGCAACAGCAAATGTCTATTATTGGACATTTGTTAAAGTACTTATGTAACATAAGTCATAATGTCACAGTAGCAAAGGAGAAAATAATTTATTAATTAATTATTTTCAAATTCTTTTATTTAATTTTCTTAAGTTTAAGAATCTCTATAACTTAAAACTAAAAAACTGTTTCTTCAACAAGTTCTTAGAATTTATGCCAGAATTAAACAATGTAATATTACCAGCAAAAAATGTTACTTCAAAAAATTCTTAGAATGTATCCCAGAATTAAAAAATGTAATATTATCATTTAACAAAAATTTGAACTTACTTTTTGAAATGAAACAACCTGAAAAAAAGGCATTCTATAAAAATTCTTAGAATTTACCCTACAATAAAAAAATATATTTTCAACAAAAAATGTGCCTTCAACAAATTCTTAGAATTTACCTTGGAATTAAAAAGTGTAATATTATCTTCTATTAAAAATTGAACTTACCTTTTCAAATGAAACGCCCTGAAAAAAGGCATTCTACAAAAAATATTTTTTCAATAAGTTCTTAAAATTTTTTATAGAATTAAAATATGTATTATCAACAAAAATGTGTTTTTCAACAAATTCTTAGAATTAATCTAAGAATTTGTTGAAGAAACATTTTTGATATTACATTTTTAATTCTAGTATAAATTCTCAAAATTTGCTGAAGAAACATTTTATTGCAGAATGCCTTTTTTCAGCGTGTTTTATTTTAAAAGGTAATCTCAACTTTTTTCTTTGTAAATTGAACACCCCGTACATTAAAATTAGAAGAATTAAAAAAAAAACTTCTTCATTTGCAGTTTTTACAGCTTATTTACGCCGTATTGATATTTCCCATCTCAGTCATATTACATAAATGAATTTTTTTATCTATATATATTTATTGCATATTGTTTTCACTAAGAACTGTTGGGATTGCTAAATAATTATTTATAACTCATTTGTACGATCCATTTTTGAGTATGGATCATTGATGTGGTTTCCATATTATAATGTACACATGCTAAAATTGGAACTGATACAGAAACGATAGTTTAGATATCTAACTTATAGATTTAATAAAAATATCAATCTGATAAACTCGGGCGTGTTATATAATTTCAAGAATTTGCTTTATCCACAAACTTTTGATAATAATTTAGCTATGTTGATGTCCCTGGCCTTCTAACCTTAGTGACTTTCAAGGTATATCCGCATGGTACAAATCTTAGGAACGCTCCTTTATTTTGAGTCAATTTTCATCGAACTAATTATGGATATTTTTCACCCCTTGAAGTAATTGTTAGAAATGTAAATACTTTATATCGTAATACCGATTTTGACTTATTTCGTATGTTACTACGTTCATGTAAACAGCTAATTAATTCAAAATTTCATTAAGTGCCTTTTCTGCTGGCCACCATTGGAATTATCGGTGATCTAGTAATTCATTCCGAAAACTTTAAGAGAAATAAATTGGATACCTTTCTCACTTATCACTTGGAGAAACATTGTGAAAATATTTAAGGTTAATAATAGAAAAAAAAGGAAATTATTCTCTTGGTATTTAAATAGATTAAATAAAAAGAATTCGAAAATAATTAATAAATTATTCGCTTTAGATACTATAACATTTTGACTTATAATAATGGCAATAATTTTTATTTAAAATATTTAATGATTTTTTAGGTAAATAAATAAAATCTCATTAATTATAACATTCATAAATGCAAAGATTTTTAAAATTAAATAAGGAAGAATTTTCAATTTATTAACGGAATCTCCATTTCCAAATTACAATTATAATTACATCTTAAAAATTTTGACGCTCTAAAAACATTACAAAACATATGTATAAAAGAAGGCAAATTACCAGTCACAAATTACGACAAAATACAAAATAAAAATAATACGCATCAAAATATTTATTTATCAATCCCAAATAGTTCATTGTGAAAAAATAATGGAAATGATCACTAAAATTCGATTATTCCCTTTTTCCAACGCTGTAAAAATTAATTTTAATTTAAATATCTACAAAACCCTTCGTTTTTTTTTTAATTTAATTCCAAGGATATTTATTTTTTGTGTCAGAAAATACACAAAAATACTACAATTTTAATAAAATGAAATATTTAAATTTCACGGCCTGCTTTAATAAAATAAGGAAGGTCATTGCTTTCCCCTGGGTATTCAAACACCTAATGAAATAACGGACGGGATATCTTTTACCATTTTCTCGTTAATAACTTGGTGAAACATGATTATAATATGATATTAAAACCTATATTTTCACGGGTATTTTTTCAATATTATAATATATTGATTTATACCAGTTACATTACATGATTTGTTAGACCTAAACAAATACACATATATGTGTTTAAAATTTTATTAAGAAAAACTATTAATGAATCGCACAGTTTTAAATGTTTCACTTTTTTCTTAGCCAGTATTGATTCGAGTTGTCGGCGCGATGAGTTAGTTCTGAAAACTTAATAAAATAATAACCCAGCGCAGAAAGACCTCTGGTCGATAGCACAGACAGACTAACACCTACATGCATTGTAATTATTTGTGTTATATTGTTTTGAATTATCTGCACAGTTTGATGAATAAAGTTGTGTATATACATAATCGGGGCTATTCTGTATGGATAACGTTCAACACAACATGAAATAACTTGAATTATGATACTTCTCTTTATAATTACTGAATTCAGTAATTTATTATTATTAAACGTTTTCATAATAAGAATGTTGAACTATCAATTTTTAAATATTAGAAATATTAATTCTTAGTTTAGTTGATAGTTTTGTAATTACCATAGGGAATTTTTATTAGCAACTCCATACAGTTGAGATTAATCAGTCGGTAATTGTTAGTTAATATAATTTGTTACTATTATTATATTCTTTTTGAAACAATATAAACGCGAATGGATATAAAATAAGAGAAAACGTAAAGAATATCGAAGCTTTAGTAATATTGACAACATCAGAATAGCAGAATTGAAATTATGTTATTATTTCTATTCTAAAATACAGTGTTCGAGCTTTCAAGAGTCTCGTGAGGTTACGCATTACTGATGCGCGCATTTCCCTACATAAATTTCCTCTAATATCCTCAGACTTCAGATATATAAATTGATCGGAAATTGGAGAGGCCGATAGTTCATTTTTGAGTAAAACCTAGGTGGATTTGAAAATGCAATTATGTGGGGGGTATACGTGTAGCGGGAATTATATTTAACAAATACCTCTATAATTCAGTGGGAATCTGTTCTAGAAAAGCGCATTAAGAGGCGCCATAAACCTAATATTTATGATAATTTAAATACATGTTACAATCATTTTATGGCCCCTTGGAGAATAGCCATCCCTTCCATTCATATATTTCATATATTGTATGTGTATGGACTTAAAAAGGATTATATGAATCGCATATTTATTGATTGAATAAAACTTAATCACTAACTTAACCCTCGTTTCGCTAAAACGGATTGCTTCTATTTATTGTCGGTGCTGAGAAAATAATTTATTTTAATATTACTTGAAAAGTTGGAATGGAAATATGGTGTAGGTTAAGGTGTAGCTGCTGCTGGTTCTTGTTTGTATCTTGAGAGAGTGATATATGCGCGTTATTAACAATTATGAAGAAAGTAGAGCAAATGGTTGCAACCACGAATCAGGTAACTATATAATACACTAGACAAAGCGAGCGAAGGTAGACAAGACTCAGTTTAGCATGAAAATAAGTTAGCAGGGGAATTGGAAGATTGCGCTCTGGATCCACTGGGACCTACATAAGAAATGAGATAAAGTTGCCGGCGAGGAACAGTGGTAAAATTGTCATATTTCCATCTTTGTCTAATTAGTATTCTTGCAGTAATCATTTCGCAAGGTTGTAGTCTGGTCCCAGTCTGGAGACTCCCGGGACTTTCCTGGCTGCTACATTTGGCGTTACCTCAATTCACTCAAATGTGCGATACTAATTTATATTCTTTAAATATTTACAAAACAAAACAACACTCTTTTCAAGTTTCACTTAAATTTAATAAATTAAATTTCACCAGGCAATCTTGTATATATTCGATACATTTGCAATTGTTTAATTAATAACTCTGACGATCCCCCTTTTATAAAAGCACAAGTTGTGAGCACAACAATAATATTCATGTAGCGGGAAATATGACAAAGTTGTAGCAGGTTTGGGAGATATATCTGTTGGTCAATTTGATTAATGAGACATTCCTCTGGGAATATGTACCCCGGTCTCCGCATATCCCGGCCTCTTGCGACAGACGCCCCTAAGGGATCCGATATAACCCGCGGGTTCGGTCCCAACTCGCAATTCGATATCGCAATTCAGGCGAGTCATGAAAAGTAAATATCTGCCATGTCCTGTGTTTTATGTCCTGCCGTTTTTTTCTTTAAGAAAAATATACAAAGCATCTGTTGAATTACTCATAATTAACAATTTTATTAAACGGAATTACAATTCTGCAATGAGTTTTCTTTCTTTTTTGCTTAACAGAAAATAATGCACGGGAGGGGGCGAGGGTGTGATAAATGCACGATTTTCCGAAAAATAGCTTTTCCTGTAATAATTATTTTTTGCACAAAACGAAATAAATAAATTCTTCAGTTTTTCATATTTAATAATACTTATTACATATGCACACTTCTGCCTCTAAGGACAAAAATGTGAATCCACATCACTTCCGTCCCTAGGGAGAAAATGTGTCACGATTTTGATGCCAGATAAATTGATTTCTATTCTGGTTTGTGTGAAAGGAATTAATTCATAAATATCTATTTTTAGTGAATAACGATTTAAACTAATATTTACAATTTATATCTCTAATATTTTTTATTCCTTTAATATAAAACCACGTTTTGTTATTTATTAATTAAATTCAAAAACACTTGTTTTCTGTCATTATTTGAAATTCTAAATTCGTTTATAAATATGAATAAACCATTAAAAATCTTCCAATAGAATGAGAATAAAACACATTAAATTTGACGGATTTTTAGATATATATATATATATATATATATATATATATATATATAACATCTTTATTCAGGCTATATAAATAATCCAAATCAATATAACATAAATAATTACAATACATGTAGGTCTGGGATATTGATCAAAGGTTTTTCTGCCCCTTGATTATTATTTCGCTTAACTAACTAAACATCTTTATTAATGTAACTTTAATATATAGTTTGAACAATTATTTACAAAGTTATGTTCACATATAATACATGATACATGAAACGGCTAACGATTGAAAGTCCTTTCGCTTATTTCCCTGATTTTCCTTTGAATGATAATATTTTCGCTGTATTGATAAAAAAATAATAAGAGAAATTTTACTAAATATTACTATCACTAGTTATAAATTGGGAATAACTTAATTAACCATCTAAACCACTAGTTTTATTTATTAATTAATATATACTATTCGTTTTTATTTTATTTAAAAATTATTAATTAATTTAACCTCAGCTATTGAACCGTAGGGGGATACTGTTTCAGATTCAGATTATCCCATTCTCATATTATGTTATTTAATGTCTTCATTTTTGTTTTATTTGGTAATTTAGTGAGCATGAGTTACATATGTATATGTATAGCTAATTGGGTTTTGCTTACATTTGTAAAAACAAGTGAATTCCGTAAATAAAGATAATAATAATTTTTAAAACCCACTTCACAATCCCTCCATCTAATACCTTTATGAATCCACCCAAATCCCATTCATATCCCAGCGTATATTAGCCTTAAGTGAAAAAAATTCCAATAATTCTGATAATCCACCCCTTACAAAATTCTGTATTCCCCGTAATCCTAATATCCTTCCTAAATACAAACATCCTACAATCAGACAATTCAGCTAGCTAGTATAGATTTTTCTTTAACTTCATCATAAATTCACGACAGGGCAGAAAGACTTCTGGTCGATAGCTCAAACAGACTAACACCTACATGTATTGTAATTATTTATATTGTTATATTATTGAAATTATCTATATAGTCTGAATAAAGATATATATATAATTTTTAAATAAATCTTCATTTTCTTTGCAGTGGAGAATATTCCTAATTATTAATAAAAATGCTTTCTTTTTTCCCTCTTTTTATATTTTCCCTAAATACATTTCATATTTCAGAAAAGAAAAAAGGAAAGTATTTTTAAATAAATCTTCTATGTGTTAGTAGTAAAAAATATTCTTAATTATTGTGTATCGAAATGTACATCTAACATAAAAATAATAACAGTCTTTTTATTAATAATAGAAAAAAAAGGATTTATTCACTTGGTCACAGTTAATTAAATAAATCAAATAAAAATAATTTGAAAATAATTAATTAATAAATAATTTCCTCTTTAGCAAAATATCTTTTTATTTGTGATTAAATACTTCACGTAAACTCAAAAACTATATAGTTATTCTTAATTATCAATAAAAACGCTTTACATTACTCCTACTTTTTTTATATCTTGTGTTTTCGAAAAGAACGAAGAAAAATATTTTTATTACTAATTAATTATTGTTATTTTTTCAATATTAATTATGTCATTATTAGAATCGATTTTTCGTATCACTAATTATAAAAGTCTAATGAAAGCGCGTGACTTCGCGTATTTATTTACACTAAAACTGAACAGCGACTATTGACTTAAATTGGCTAATAGCATCGCCAATGGTTGGGTGCACATGCAGGACGCTGTTCCTGCAATATGAGCGCAGAGTTCTGTTTGGAGGACGTGCTGTTGTTTCAGTTTACTAGCTGAACCAGACCACGTGCATATATCGAGTTAGGTTCTCGTCTGGGAGTGAGATTTCTCTAACGGGGTATACTCTTTCATGGGCGTAGTTTACGTTATGTCAATTATTAACATTAATATAGTCACTAATTATTTTATACTAAATTTCAGGATAAATAAACTAATTATATTCAGTCACACGTTTTTTTAAGGTTTTAATTGAGTACGCACTTTTATTTAATTTAGAACTATATTAGTGTTAATAATTGACATAACGTAAACTACGCCCATGAAAGAGTATACTAATATAAACTAATTATTTTCAGTCACACGTTTTTTTTTATGGTTTTAATTGAGTACGCACTTTTATTTAATTTAGAAAACCTTATTGAAGATAGTGATGGTTAATGATTATTATAAATTACAAACAATTATAATCGGAGAAGGAAGCCTATTCTAGTCTACTGAAACTGTATACTTACACAGTACACTTACAAATAAAAATGTATGTATATATGTATAACCCAAATTGTTAAAAAATTTATTTCACCCCCAGATTTCATTAGCAAGCTTAAATAAAAGCTTGCAGTATAAAATATGATTTCATATTAAAAATATATATTTAAATCATGTTTCATAATATGTGGAAGTCATATTCGTTAGGACACTCATTCTATCTTCTAATGATAAATGACACATCATCTTGGTTTGAATTGGCTAGAAATAGTTTTACAGTTTTTATAAAATACTTTATCAAGACAGTAGTTTAAGAATGTAGTAAGTTAATCTCTAACAAAAAAATTATACAGACGTGTTACGTTATATAAAAATGTACGTTATCCAATGTAATTTGTAGAGATGGGCAAAGTCGATCTTTTCGATCTCTTTTGTCACTACAAAATAATAATAATATCTTTATTAATGTAAATTCCAATCGATACACAAGTCAAAAAATATAAATAAAATATATAAAAAATATAAATAAAAAATATGACAAATTTCTTAATATTATTTATAATATTAATATTCGGAAGTGTTCACCTATTTATTAATAAACCCAAATTTATCATTATTATTTAACTTCAGCGACTTAAAATTGGTTATTCAGAAATACTCGATTACTAAATTCACACGATTTTGCCCAACACTAGCAATTAACAAGAAATGGGAGTTACTGTAACTCCTATTTCTTGTTAATTGTTATGATTTCTCGGAAAACTTTAATTTAGTAGTGAATGGGAGCTACTAAGCTAAATTTTACTGAGAAATAATTCATAACTATAACAATTAACAAGAAATGAGAGTTACGACAAATTACAATTTGACCAATCCTCACACAGCTTTTATTATAAAACACCTATATATCCCTCGTAACAGTAACATCAATCCTAAAAAAGCTCATGCTTCATTGAAAATTCATCAATTTATCTCAGCTAATTGTGAGAACTTAGACGGTGACGTTAGTATTCATGACGATTGAATAAAATGACAAGAATTGAATAGAGAGAGGCAGAAAGACCGATGGTCGATAGCCATTTTCTGAGGCTTAACTAGGTGTTTATGATTGTAATGTTGTAAATATTGTGATGTAATTTAATGTAACTCTCAGACATAAAGATTTTCTATATTATATATATATATATATATATATATATACAATTTGAATAGACTGCTTCCTCTTCCCATTTAATTGTTTATAATTTATAGTAATATCATTTTTTTTACTACCTGAAGAGGCATTATCATTTCAAAGCCCCTCGAATAATAGAGCTTTGAAAGGTTATTTATTATTAAGTTAGAAATAATATTAAAGATAAATTATAAAATAGTTTTCATTTATTTATTTAAAACTAGTTAGTTCAAAAAAATATTCCACCCCGAGATTTCATTACTTTTTCAATTGAATCAATGAAAATCATTTTATAAATATCAATGTTCCACATGGCATTTAATTCAAAGGAAAAATTATAAAATCACAGTGTATCTATCCAAGTTTTTTTCGATAGATACAATGCGGAATAAAGCGGAATAGAAAAGCTAATGACACCCGAGTAAACAGCAACTAAAAATCAGCACAGCTGATTGCAAAGCGCAAGTCCTTTATATACACGACCCTGTGTACAGTATGCAGGGGATCATTTAGGACTCCCTTTGCGCCACGCCAGCTCTGAAATAAATAGTTGCTGCCGTACCTTATCGATTGCCTATTAAGTATTTTCTCTAACAATAATGTAATTCTATAATAAATAATAACTACACACACAGACAGATATGTCTATATATACAAATATCTTCATTCATACAATTACAAACATTTCGTCCGCCTCCATGGCGCGCAGGTTAAGCCTCAAGCTAGTAAGATAAATAAATACAATATTATTTATAATAATACCTGTCAATTAGCTTTCGACCATAGGTTACATATAAAAACATCTTTATTCAGACTATTACGCAGAACAATTACAATAAGATTTACATACAATATATTTATGAGTTAGTCTGCCTGGGCTATCGACCAGAATTCTTGTTGCCCTCTTTTGAATTTATAGTGATGTGTAGCAAAATTGTCTATGCTTACTAGCTGAACTGTTCTAATTATTCGTAGTAATGAATTGTTGAATTGTGATAGGAATTAAAGGAATGTTTAGGTTTTGTGGGATACAAAATTTTAAAAGGAAGGTTACCCTATATAATATTTATTTATACATTTCATTTGTTTCCGTTGTATGCAAGTATATACATAATAAATTCTAAATAATTACGGAATTTTATATATACATTTATCTTTATTGAAAAATTTACATTAGGTGTAATACAATAAATTTTATATAATATTTTTCTTAAATGGCTATCGACCATCGGTCTTTCAGCCAGGTTTTTATATCATATCAGTCTGCTAGTCGTTGATGAGTGATGTGATTAATGAATGAATAGTAGTTTTAGGATAGCAGAATTTGGAAGAGTACGAAATTATTTTAATTAAATAAACATTTAAATATTTCAGAAAACACAAACATTTTAAAATAGAAAGATGTGCGTTTGTTTGTAAATATGAATGACATTAAAGGGTCACGACGTGTATTTCTGGGCAAATCGATTCGCCTGTTTAGCGTGAAAACGTGAAAACAACAAAATTACTAAGGTGAAATAGAAGATTTTAAAGGTGGGAACGTAGCACTCAGCTTCCGGATCCCCGGAGAGTTTAACTAATCAGAGTTTTTGGCGCTAGATACATGTGAACATATGCTGTGCCTGTGCGCTACCAGAGCTGTCAGAGCCACGGAGGTATTCCAAGGCACTCTCGTGAGACCTAGCTTGGTATGCGCACTAACTTGAAATGTATTTGTTGATGACAATGTTTTCTGCATATTGAACCTTCCTATTAGTTTAAATGATCTATTATTAAATCTTATAAAAAGGACATTTATTGGCATGCCATTATGCATAAACTTGTCCTTATATATACATAATCTTTATTGACAAACATAATACAATATCTAATTTTAATAAATGAAACACTTTTTTGCTTCGTTTTTATAAAGTGTTTCATTTATTACAATTGAATTAAAATGTATAAGAAAGTCGAAGCCACAACATTTTACAAGATTAAATAAAATGAAACAAAGATGATTCACATATTTGCAGTTATTTAAATTACAATGAAATTAAACAAAAAAAAATGTCTGGCAATGATTCGACTGATCGAATTTTATTGATCATTGCCAGAAATTTTCCTTGTTTAATTTCATGGTAATTCATAAGATAATACAATATCTACTTATAACATAAAATATTACAATGTTGGCAGAAAGACCTCGGGTCGATAGCCTATGAAAGGACAACCTCAAATTATATACCGTATTATACTATACAATACTGTACTTAATATAATGTAAAAAATAAAGATATTTGTATATATATATATATTACAATGTCGCACTGGAGTCAATTGTTTATTAAATTTCATCACCCCTCCCCCAATAATCCGTCTTAAGTTTTCTGCATTTTTGTATTTTTTAGTTTGTTATGTAGATATTTTTTGTATAAAGGCGTTTACCGTAAATAAAGAATGAAATAAATAAAAATAAATATTGTGAACGTCAGCCAATTGGCTATCGACGAAAGGTCTTTCCGCCATCTGTCCTTAAATAAACTAATTATCAAATTATTTACACATTTCTTCTTATCCCATCCCATTCCTAACCATCCCAATCTAACTACGATCTCTACGCCTTCCCCATCTATTAAATCTTATATAATTATTTGTTTTTATTTACTATATAAAAACATATATTTTAAAATATGAGTAGTTTTTTTTAATTATAAAAACAAATAGTTATGAAAAGGATTTCACTGCGATTTATTTTTATTACTGTATATAAATTTCAGAAGCAATGAGATATTCAAATGCAACGTATGATATACATCAATAACTGCTCTATTATTATCGGGGGCCGCGGTCCCCGTTGTGACCGCATTAAGCTATGAAATTGGATTCTCAAACTGTTTCGAAAATAAGACCAGTATATGTGAATATTATTTGTTACGATTAGCATGAGTTTTAATTAATACACCTGGTTCTTCACTAATTTTATATTTCAGTTCCGACTAGTTTCGACGAGTAGTCATTTTCAAGGAACTAATTAAATTAAAAGTACAAACTACAGAAGATTGACAATAACATGAATGACAGGTCACAAGGGCGGTCGCTCCAAATTTCTTCAATGTTGTTGTTTTTTCCTTGTTTAATAGCTCTATTTATTTCTATACCTTCCCGGAGATTTAAATCTTGACCCTTGTTGCCTGTACGCAATATTTTCACTTGATTATTATCGAAAATATGATTATTTTCTACGCAGTTACTCCTATAGAATTACTTTTATTACTTTCTATTGGAAGTTCTTCCTGTTTGTCCTATATAAAAACTATCACAATCACCACACATTATTTAATAAACTCGACTTTTCTCTAATTTAATCTTTTTTATGTTAGTTGTAGGTTGTGGAGACTTTAATCGTTTAAATAAAAATAATAAGTAGGAGAAATGACAGCTATTTTTATTTAAATACATTTCTATAATTTTTCTATATGTTTTTTATTATTTACTGGAAGTCTCTCTAAGTTTGTTGGATTGATCATTATTAAATTCGCACCCTTTTAGACAACTTTTTTTATATTTGAGTTCCGACTAGTTTCGATAAGGAGCCATTTAGTTAAATAGAAATAATTAGTTATTAATTATGTAAATTAATTAATTAATTAATAACATAATTAATTCCTTGAAAATGGCTCCTTATCGAAACTAGTCAGAACTCAAATATAAAATAGTGAAACGAATATGCAAGTGTATTAATTATAATTCATTATAATTGTTGCATAAAAATGTTTCACCATGAGATAAGGGAGAATTTAATTCAAAATATTTGTTACTTTATTAAAGTATAAATGACTTTTGAGTTCACGTGAAGTGTTAGTATCAATAATAACACAAACGTTTTTTCCTTACTTTACTTTTTATTTAAGACGTCAGTTTGTTATTGATAATGACCACTTTGTGTGTCAAAATGTACATCTAACGTGATAAATAAAAAGTGAAGTAAGGAAAAAAAAACTCGTGTTATTATTTATTAAGGTGTATTGAATGGGAATGCTGAAAAATCTTATTCCATATCAAAATCTAGTTTTCCTTATAACTTTTCGGTTATTTTATTGTAAATTTGTTATATTTATGTGCATAATTATTTTTTGTAGATTAATGTAAATAAATAAATATTTTTATATTTTATACTTGCTTCCAACGAGAATAATCTATTAAATGGCAGGAATGTTAAAAATAAATTTCGATCGAACTAATGTGTTTTGTTAATGGTCGCAAATTTATGTAAACAGTTAATGAGATGGGAATGTTATAGTACATAAAAAGTGCACACATTAAAAAAAAAAACGCACTGCTTCCGCCATAAAATATCGTTTCGTACACAACCCGGCTCCGACGCCATAAATGGATCAAGGCGACGATTAGGCACCCTCGGGCTTGTTACGGCTCTATCCTGATTATGTATTTACGGATGATTCAAGCAGAAACGCACGATGCTACAGGTTAATAAATTCCCTAATTTCCCAAAGACTGATAAACAGAGAAGAAAGTATTGAGATTGAAGCTGAAAGTGCGGGAGTCAATTAAAAAATATCAACTCACTTCAGAATGCACTAATTTAATATTTGCTGCATATCATTGAAAATAATTCTACATTGACATCTTGAATTAATTACCAAATAACGGTAATTTATATATAATTTCTTTCTCTTTTGCCTTACAGCGTCGAATAACGGTAAAAATAGTCTAATAAATTAGAAATAATAAAGTAAAAAGTAATAAGTGTTAAAAATCGTAATAAAACGTATACAAATAGAAAAGTGTTATCATTCACTTGGTCACAGTTATTTAAATATATTAAATAATTTGTTTAACGTACTTACGTAGCGTAAGTCAAAAGTCACAGAGCTAAATGTGGAAATAATTTATTAATTATTTTCAAATCATTTTTTTTTATTTAAAACGTATATAATCTAATTTAGCATATTTTACCATTTGCCCAATAATAAAATAACAAAAGAATTTATTTATTATATTATATTATATTATATTATATTATATTATATTATATTATATTATATTATATTATATTATATTATATTATATTATATTATATTATATTATATTATATTATATTATATTATACTTTTCATTCTAGTTTGTTCATTGTATTAAATAATTTGCAACAGCAAACGTTCGTTGTGAAGTTTAATATCTGGCGGGATATTTGCCCGAGAAGTAGTTGTTTGAATAGATGTTTGTTTCTTAAAGTACTTAAGTTATGTAAGTCAAAAAGTTGCAGTAATTAAATAGAAATAATTAGTTATTCAATTATGTAAATTAATTATTTTAAAATGTCTTTTTATTTAATCTAATATCAATTTTGAATTCTCTTGATAATATGCTGATAAAATGAAACTAATCGAGAATTTAAAGTTATTCAATTTATTTTGTGTTTTATTTATTTTATTGGTAGTTTTTTAATAATCTATCTATATTTATTACAAACGAATATTATTTTGGTTATATCTAACAGTCTTGATAAATTTTAATGCTTTATACATATAAGAAGTAATCTTTATTGACAAGTATGTGTCTTTACATGATAATACAAACAATTGTAAAAAAATTAATATATTTGCCAATTGGTCTTCAATCAGAAATTTATTTTGCTGAAAATGTACAAATAATACCAAGAGTCTTTATATTCGTTAATTCAGGCAGTTATATGGATAAACATTTTATATTATTATTAAGAAATATAGTATTTAAAAATATACATTAAAAATTCTTTGAAAAATATTTATAGTGATCGAAATGTACATCTGTTAATAAATGTGATAAAGTGTTTCGTATACATTAATAATAATTAAAATATTGATCCTGGTTCATTTTATAAAATCTTTAAAAAGAATCCGCTAGATGGACCTCCTTATACATTCACTACAACTCTTAATTTAATAAAATATCCTTTTTAGAGTATTGACGACTTTTGTTTCTAATTTCACTATTTAATTAATTTAAAATAACAGTCATATTTATTGATTGTTGAGTATTGAAATAAATAACAACTATAATAATTTATTATTATTAAAAACAAATAATTATTTAAATGAAGAATTATTGGTGTCTTAGGTGATTAAATAAAATTATTATTTATTAAAAAGAAATAATATTTTAATTTATTTTACGATTTACAGTTTCCTTCTTGTAGACATTTATAAGTTTTCTGTTTCGAGGATGAACATTATTTTTCCGCGCTGGCACCGCACTACAAGTTATTTACGATAACAATTATGTATACTAATAAATATATATATGAATGGGATTGAATGCGGTGTAAGACCTTAGCATTGATTAATGTGGTACAGGTGAAAAGTAAACTTTAGTTGATCAAACAGCAAAGCTGAAGCTGCCAACAGGCCGAGCCGCTTGGGACATAGAGGTTCGATTTCCCAAAGGATTGCATTAATTTTCTGCCGACTTGCGCATACTGTTCTCCAGGGAATTCATGCTCGGGCTTCGTTTGTCCCTAAGGGCGAACTACGTCATAACTTATTCTTTTTCCAACATAAAATGTTGCATACCTGGGATGGTGCCCCAGATATGAGAAGAAACTCCCGCAGCCATACATATTTTACTAATTAACTATTATATTCAAATAACTTCTTTATGAAATTTACATAAAACGTATGCTGTTACTTTTACGCAGTTCAACAGTTAAGATCGGGAATGGAAACGGCGGGAGCGGAAACACGAATATTTATATTATACACGTTATACGAATAAAAATCAATAATGCGATATTATGAAATGTGGTTAAATTGGGAAACTAAGTGTGAGATATGAACTTGGAATGAAAACATTGTGGGAGAAATCCATCCCCAAGGTACAGTTCGATTGTAATGGCTCACAGAGAACATTCCCTGGCAATATTATGTGTCTCTTGAAGCTACTGTACTTCACCACCTGACGCGTTGCTTGATAAATAATGCTATTTCAGAACGAGAATAAACTACCACTATCCATTATTGCAATGTTAATTGATATACGAAAAATATCAATATCAAATATTGTCAATAATAGAAAATCGGGTTTATTCACATGGTTGCAGTTATTGGCTAAAGGGAACATGAATGAATAATAATTAATTATTTTCGAAATTGGGGAGTCCGACGTGGTCTGGGAAGTTTTTCACCCAATACGATTATCGTCAAAACAAACCTATGTGGTTATTTTCAAATTTATTTCAAAAATTGACCATCCGAATTTGTATCTATTTTAACACTATATTTAAAAGTATTATATGGCAAATTTATATTAACTTCATCTATTTTAACAATAAGTAGAAAATAGTTTGTAACTGTAACTCTCAAGCAAACAAATAAACTATTTTCTCAATTAAATAAAACACTTTAAGCTTTGTTTAAACAAATGTATAACAAAGTTAATAACAAACTATTTCCTATTTAAACAGATGAAGTTTGCTATTAATAATTTGGCATATAACATAATAATTTAAGTTTAATATATTACAGTTACAAAATAAAATTAATTAATATGTTCTATTTAATTTAAATAATATTACATTGGATATATAATGTAGTATTATTTGATTAACAAATGGAAAACATACAACTTTAATTTAAAGTTAAAATAATTTCTTCTAATATTGTAATATAGAGTAATTTTATAATGACTAGAATTCGAAGCTAGTCGGAATATATAAAGTATTTTGTAAAACATTTTTAATTGATATATGTACATAGAATGTGTTAATTAATAACGCACACGTTAAATTTACATCTTAACAATAATAAACAATAGTCACGGCGTATTTTATTTTGTATTTTTTTGCATCAATAAAAATGTTCTCTCAAGAAATTAAAAAAAAAATCACAACTCCAATTTGCCTTATTGGATTTTCGAATTTTTTGTTTTAATAGTTAATATTAAGCATTCATAACAGATATAAATAATAGCCACAGAGTAATCTCTTTTGGAAATATTTTTTTACATAAACAAAAATGTTTTCTCAAGAAATTTTCAAAAATTTATCACTCCAATTTGCCTGAATGTATTTTCGATTTTATTATTTTAATAGTTAAGAGTAAGCATTGTTAACACAATAAATGAGAAAATTGGAGTTATGAATTTTTGAAAAATTCTTGAGAGAACGTTTTTATTGAAGAAAAAAATATTTATATAAAATATTACGCCGTGGCTATTGTTTATTATTGCTAACAATATTTAATATTAACTATTAAAACAAAAAAATCGTAAATCCATTCAGGTAAATTTGTATAATGAATTTCTGAAAAATTGATTACATATTCGCTTAATAGTGGAAACTGAAAAAATAATTTTGGATCCGTAAACTGAATCTTGCTGATGTACTACTTTGTAAGAAAACATAATATTTCTTTAAAGGTAGTTCCAAAAAAATCCGTGGCTGGAAAACCGTGGCTAACTTCTCATCAGTACATATCCCGGGCCCCGATTTTTACAAACATTAAATATACCCAAAAAAATGAAGGTGCTCCCCTATTCTAGGCCGTCGATCAGAGGTCTTTCTGCCTTATATTTATAATATATTACATGTTTTATTTGTACTAATTTATTTAATTGATACAGTGACTTCAAATTCATCGTATTTCAATTAAAACTGAGTGATATCCTAGTCATTTGAAGGAGGTATGTTTTTTATATTTTACTATCCCCTGGCTTTAGTATTTACAATTGTTATCTTGCTACCATTAACTAATACTTAACTCAATTTATACCGTATTTCCAATTTGAAGACGCATCGTAGGAAATTCCCATGTAAATTTAAAAAATACAGTTTTTATAATGTAATTGATTATATAACTGCAAGCATGTTGTTGTTTATTTGCAGTCATGTAAGTTAATCAATTACATTATATATATATATATATATATATATATATATATATACATAATCTTTATTAACAAACGTAGTACATATAACGTAAAATATGCTCTTTTTTCAACTACCTCAAAATAAGTAAAGGGAGAAACATGCAGTTAATTTGCACGCAAGCAAATAAACTCATATCAGTGGCTAAACATGCGCAATTAAACAGCAACGAAATATTATTGGGAGTTAATATATTACTCTTCTTGTTGTTATCGGCAAATATCGTTACCTTCACATGTAAAATTAAGAGGGAAGACTACCATGCTTAAATTTTGTTCTCCATTATTATTCAATTTAGAAAAAATGTTTTCAAATAAAAGTTATATGAGGGTTGTGCGAGCTAAGTTATAAAAAATATTTTAAAGATAATGAAATAATTTGGTCTCCTTACACCTAACGGTAGAAAGGAAAAGGATTAAAAAAAATAATAATTTGGTATTAACGAAGGATTTTTGGAAAAAAAGTAGCTATAATATTTAAAGAATTAAAAGGACTTTTCCTTTTATAAACCGAGTATACGATCGTGACGTCACCAATAAGTTTCCTGAATTAATTTCTCATTCGGCACTTGGTGAAACATATTACAGTAAGTAAAGTAATTTAAAGGAAAGACACTTAGTACTGTTTCAATCTGTGAAACAATACCAAGTGTTTATCGTTTTAATTACTTTACATAAACACTACTACATGAGTAGTGTAGGACAAAATCGAGTAATATTAGTATCGGGTATTTTTAAATGAGCATTTTTAAATAAATAAAGTCAATAAGAAACAAAAAATTGGTGTTTTTCAATAAATAGGGACAGTTACTAATTGTAATAGAACATGTTGCATTAATTATATTGTCATATTTAATTTTGCAGTAACAAAAAAAAATATCGAAAAGATCGACATTGCCCATCTCTACCAATAAGTAGAGATTGATTGTGTGTATCTATATACTTTCGCTATTTGACTTGTACAGCAAAGACGAATAAAATATTGCTTCAAACAACTATTTCCGTTCTAGGTCTATACCCCCGTAATTTCATTTCGCAATGCATTACCGGTAATATTGTTTGACATATGCATGAGCGTAAATCAACTGCTGAAGTGATTTCTAAATTTGTCCCCGCTATTGTTTTTAATTCAATACATAAATATACACAATCGATTTCGCAAGAATTATGCTCAACCATAAACAAATTTTCTAATATTAAACACTTGACACGGTTATTCGGATATTTGTTACGTGATTGATATTTAGAAGAACCTTCGAATTTAATCGTTGCCGGCACAGAAAAAGTTACCTTTATCGTTAAAATCTATTATTTTTATAAGGATTACTAAAATGAAAATGGATTGAACTTCAAAATAAAATCATAAAATACAACTTTAATGTCTTTTTATGTAAAATTGAACAAACAATTCCATCAAGAGTATAGTGTAAAAAATATTAGCTTTTGAATATGAATTATTTTAATACTATGGTAATCACTAACAACACTAATACTATAATTATTTGATTCTGAGCTATTCTGTAAGGGAAATGTTAAGTTTAACGTGTACGTTATTAAATAACTTTGCATTCAAATATATATATATATATTACAAAATCTGCTTAGACTATGATGATTCAAATAACGTACACGTTAAACCTAACATTTCCCTTACAGAATAACCCCGATTGTCTGTTTTTGTTAACATGTATTTTTGTATATGTATAGAAAATACTAATTGAATTTACTAATTTTAAATTATTAATGAAAATATTACGTATTATTAATAATAAAAAATATAATATTGTTGCAGGTGAAACGGATACAAACACTGATAATATGTACGAAGAGGATATACAAGTGAAAGAAGAATGTGTAGATATTTCAAAAATAGGCGATTATAAAGAAGAGACAAACCATCAACGAATAATAGAGATATTCAAAATTGAAAACAACGAGCCGACAAATGAAGAAGACGATGTCGATCTAAAAGTGAACGACGGCGAAAAGGACGAGCTCGACGTAGACGTTGACGAGGAGAGGGACGATTATGAAGATGCGGGCAGTATATTAAACGGTAATGTGTATCCCTGAAAATCCAAGTTGAGAGCTTTTTGCGGGTATTCAAAACACACATGAATTTTATATAAATTTAGTATTAACCTGTCAAGACGGACTTCTATTCTGGGGGTAGACGAAAATCATTTTTCGCCTGGGTTTATGGAAAGTCCAAAAGCATTCTGCCACTCATAATTGATAAGCATGACATGACAATGACAAACCCAGCCACGTTGAATACACTCAGGGACATCCTGCATTTTTAATTAGACACCACGACCTCTTTCCGATTTGCAAATTTACGACAATTTACCTCCGCCGTTCCGCTCGACCCCTCAAGCTCGAAGCTCATATCTCGAAACGTCCTATTTAAACAGATTTGACTCTCCTTCCTAAATAAACTGTCTAACATTCCGCACATGCATATTCTAATGAAAAATTATGTACGATACTTCCAATCCGCGCTGAGCGAGCACAACTGAACACAGCACCCCATTCTGGTTTCAGGCTCTTATAATATATACAGTGTAGCATTTAAATCGATTCTGTTGTTCGTATTTCAGTTTGAAATGTAGTATGTCACAAAGTTTCAATTAAATCAGGCAAAAGCTGGGAGAGAATGGCGTGCGCCGGACATAACAACATTTTACACTTAACATGTCCGTGAATTTTCAAACTCATGCATTGTCTGCTAACGTCACGTGGTCCAATGTTTATAATTAACTAAACTAATGCACTTTTGTGCGCTACATGTTCATTCATTACTCATCTAATAATACTTTTAAACCTATTCTTTATATTCCAATCAATTTAAATAAATCATTCTTTATTATTAACTCTTCATTTTTATTTTATTTTTAATACATTAAGTAATTCAAAAATATCATTACATGTTATATAATTTAAATTTGATTACGATTATGAGTCATCAAGAGCTATATAAAATTTTAAAAAAGGCTTTATTACATTAAATGCGAATAACAACATATTAATATTATCAAAAGTTCGTCAACGTTATTAAAGTTGATTTTATTCCACCTTTATTACTTGTTACATCCTATTAAAAACCATTTAATAATAATAATAATAATACATTTATTACGCAATCTCCTTTTTACAAAACATATGCTATAAATATAAATATTACAAATATATATACAGGGTGGGCCACGAATAACAGCCATTAAAAGTTTACGGGGTTCCCGACCGAGGAAAATTTTTAAAAGACATCTGCATTGCACGGTTGAATACGATCTCCTCGTGGAAAATATTTGCACTTTATATCACTTCCATTTGTACCAAAAATGGCAATCTGGGGAACACCCTATATTATTTTTAGATTCTACGTTCAAAATAACTATAATTTTGATTCAGGTTGTTAGTACTTAAACCTAAGGGTTTTTGAAATAATTGAATTTTTTTTAATCTAACCTAATTTTCAAATTTCAATTATTTGAGAAGTATTTAGATTATATGCGAGAAATTTCCAGTGACGTTAAGCAATGGATCATATATTATTTTCAAATTATTAAAATATTAAAATTTTAAAAAGTGGTTTACTTTGGCCACAATACTCCGTTTCGTATATATATATATATATATATATATATATATATATATATACAGAGAGGTTTTTTAATCAGTATACATTAGGCGAACTGCATACCTGCAAAAAACCAAGTCAAACGCATTGAGCCGATTAATGTGTGTATGTTTAGTTGCCTATAACACACAATTAAACGTCAAACGCTAAACTTCAAAATGTGTGAAATATTTGATCAAAAATACATACAAATGAAGAAAAAGTCGAATTTCAAGCTTTTATTACAATTCCAACAGTACTAGAGGAGGATAAGACATGTTTTCAATATCTCAGTTAGGATAATTCTATAAATAATTAAATTAAAACATTTTCTTTGGAAAACGCAACGAAATAAACACTGCGTGCGTTACCGTCACAAGCACTTTCCTTTTTTATCAAAAATACGTCACTTATTATTATGGAGAAATTACAGGTAAAAAATATTAAGAGATTTTATTAAGACAATTTGAAAGAAAAGTAACAGTGAAGAACAATAAACTTAAAATAAATAATTAGAATAAGTGCTATGACCACCAGAAACTGCAAGATATTAACTCAAACGATCGTGAAAATTCTTCCACATTGTGCATTTCGATATTGTCATAAACAGAAATAGAAAATTGTTTAATTGTTTTTTTTTAATTATCTTAGTTGAAGGAATCGATCGTTCGGGTTGCGTATTATAGGCAACTAAACACATACATCAATGCGTTTGACTTGGGTATTTTACATGTATACATAGGGGATATGTATACAGTTAAAAAAACCTCTCTGTATATTGATTCCCTGGGCGATCGAGTTGCAATTACATAATACTAAGATTCCATTAAATATTTATATTAACCAATATAGGACAGATGAAGGTCATACAAACATCTTATAAAATTAAAAATAAAATACTTTGAAATTGTTATAAAACTAGCAGCAGTATTTAATTAACATGTTCCATGCCATAAATTATCATTACAAAATAAAACAATTAATTACAAACTCATTATAAGGTCAAATCGAAGCTCTTACTCGTTCTTCTTGCTTATTACGTTATTTATGTTTATTTATCAAAAAATCGCTTCACCATGGAACGGGTATGAATAATAATCATCTATTTTCTTGATTTAAATAGTATTAAAAAATATATTAGAATATTAGAAAAATTAAATAATTTGTTGATTGTTGAGGTTGCTACTTTTTTATACATGTAATTCATAATAACAAAACACTTTTACTTTGTATAATTGAAAATTATTAGTTATTGTTTCGATTACATTAAAGTGTCATTATAAATAATAACAATAATGATAATATGATAAAAATGTTGAGTTTTATAAACAAAGTAAAAGTGTTTTATTATTGCAAATAAAATAATATTTTTGGCTTCTTCACAATAGTTTTCGAATTCTAAAAAAAATACGAACAGAAAAAGAAAAAGGTATTCCAAACAAAAGCGCTCAAAAAAATAAGAATAACCTTCTTTTATATAAAACAAAGTCAATTTATAAATAATTCATTCACTTTTACAAAGGAGAGTAAAAAAATTCAATAACTTATTATTAATATAAAAACATAAACAGATATAAACTAATAAGTCGGAGGCTTCTTGGAATTGTGGAATTGTATTAGAGATATCATAGGTGGCAAAAAGACCCAAACAATAAATTTAATTTATTCATTTGGTCACAGTTATTTAAATAAATTAAATAAAAATGATTTGAAAATAATTAATAAATTATTTCCCCATTTAGCTCTGTGACATTTTGACATACGTTGTTTAAATTTGTTTAAATTACTTACGTAACCTAAGTCAAAATGTCACAAAGCTAAATGTGAAAGAATTTAATTTATTTTTTGAAACCTAATAAATTCAAACACTATTGTCAGTTCTACTAACATTCCCTTTAATAATAACGCAATATTTCTTAACCCTACGGACGAATTGGAAATAATAACAATTAAATTAAGCATAGGAAATAAAACAGCACGTGAGATAGATGAAATACCCACGCTCATTATCAAAAAATCAATTCACTAAACAGCATCACCAATGTCTAATATCATAAACGCATCGATGATTTCCAAGTAAGCTTAAACAATCACTAGTCATACGTCTGTCTGTAGACAAAAGGAGATAAAAATAATTTAGGTAATTACAGACCAATCAGTCTTTTAAACTCTATATCAATGATATTCGAAAAGATTATACAGAATCGATTACTAACATTTTTTAAAATACCTAACTTTTTTTCATCCACGCAGCATGGATCTCTAAAAGGGAAAACGTTGAAACAGCGCTTTTCGATTACAAAATAAGGAAAATCATGTACCATCATTATACTCAAGCAATAAGGGCCGCGATTTAAATCTCCGCAAAGGGCTCGAAATTAGCAAGGCGCTAAACCGGGATAAACCCATCGTAAATAATATCGAGGTCTCTCCAATTGCATTCGTTCTTACTGTCTAACGTATTTTATATATATTTCGATGTTTTGTATATAAAACTGACAGCTTTAAACAATTTTATACATTTCTCCCTGAAGATGACCAATGGTCGAAACTAGTTGAAAAGAAATATATTAAAATGAAACGAACGAAGTGTTTTATTTAAATATTATATTATTCCACAATCCTACCAACGAATACCTTTATGAATCCACCCATATCACACCCATATCCCAGCGTATATTAGCCTTAAGCAAAAAAATTGCCAATATTCTGATAGCCTACACATTTTTACAAAATTCTATATTCCCCGTAACCCTTTATTATTTATATTTAATATTTAGCAAGGATATGTTTTTTTTTTTCACTAGTCATCAATCCATTTATGCGAATCATCAGGACAGTTCTGCTAGCTAGCATAGATTTTTTCTTTGACTTCATCATACATTCATGACAGCACAGATAGCCCAGAGAAACTAACACCTACATGTACTGTAATTATTTATGTTATATTGTTTTGTGTTATCTATTGTCTGAATATAGATATCTTACATATATTTATTAATTTATTATATTTAAATAGATTGTTTAGAAATTCATATTATGAATTAAATTAATCCGTATAAGTAATTTATAAGATGTATTGCCGCATTTGAATAATAAAAGGAATTGTATAATAAACGCATGAAGGCGCCAGAATTTCGCAACAATGTATTCTTTACATCTCCATCTATCTAGGAGAAAGATGCGTTCTGTCTGGAGAGTAGTTCAGTCACACTTCGGATTGCAACTGAATAATTGAAGAACTCATATCTCGAAATGTGTAGGCAGTTCACGCATAAGCCTGCAATCAACACGTGCAAAAGACAACAAATCACATTCTCTTTTAACTATGAAACATGTAATAACTTACGAGCTTTTTTCGTTTCGCATTTATTAAATAATATTAAAAGAAAACTCTAATTAGGATTTAGTTATATATAAAATTTAATTACATTTGCAAAATTATTTCATTGTAATGTAAAGTTTTTTTTTTATAATACCTTTCAAATTTGACATTTCAAGAATTTGTTGTCTAATTGAAGCTATGTGTTTTAGATTAGTACAAAATTATTCAAATTTTATCTTGTAATCCAAGCTTTTAATTTATTAGTTATATGAAGCGGAATGTAACAATAATATAGCAAATTAAATAAAAATAATTTTTGAAAATGATTAATTATCAATCAATCATCTTCAATGTACATTAAAACAACTACTTCTCGGGCAAATACCCCTACGGACATTGAATTAAATAATGGATATTTGCTGGTATATAATAACTTAATTAACTAATTTTTTATAGATTAATCACTAATTAAACAACAAATACTTGCGATCTTATAAAATTCTTCACAGAGCAGATTATGAAGAATTTTATACATGCGCAATATTAGTGTGTTTAAATTTTGAAAATCTTTAAATTTATTTGATAAGTTTACATGATTAATAGGTCACTTTGAAAATCAATTGAAGTCTCAAAATATCTGTAATAAAAATGTCTGCTATTAAAATAGACTGGTACCAAACACACAGTTAATGGTTATTATATTTAAAAACTGACCTAACACAGATTTTACAATAAACAAAAAGAATTTGAAAATAATTAATTCTCTCGATTGGATAATTAATTCACTATTTTCTCTTTAGCTTTTCTGTTCTCTTTACCTTTAATTAACTAGATTTAGTTAAGGTTGCGGTTTAGTGGAAAGAGATAGCTATATAGTAAAATGGAAATAATCGTTTGAAAATAGAGCTATTCTTTTGGATTTCATAATATGAATGTGTATTTACATTTTTTATCTACCAAGTATAAAGTATCAGTCTAAATAAAAAAAAATCGTTAATTTTCGTGTATTACGTCAATTTACTAGTTTAAGTTAGAAAAGAAAATTGTAAGATATAATGAAATTAATAGGTTATGTCTGCTAAGTTATTTGAATAGCAAAAATTTAATTTAAAATTTGCTATAAATTTGATCAATATTCATTGTTTTTCATAATTATTTTTCACAGAAACTAAACATTAAAATATTTTTTAATTTATCTGGTGAAATTCCTGCTTATTTTAAGATTATTTTAATATATAATGCAATATTGTTCATTGATCATAACAACAATCTAACTCAAATTAGTGATTGCCCATATTTGTATAGCTATCTCTTTCTTCTAAACCGCACCCTTAAGCAAATAAACAATTATCAAACATGAGTTATGTTTTATATTGGATAAGAGAGCATCAAGATTGAAAAAGGAAAAAACTTTTTTATTTATTCAATAGTAATTGCAATAATAATAATCTCTATTAATTGATGTATGCAGAAAAAATAAATAACGAAAATTACAAAATCAAATGTATAATATATATCTGTTAATTGGCTATCGACCAGCCTGGTTTTTAGTATTTATGTCCTTGTCGTGAAAGTAGTATGATGATATCTAACTGTCTTAGTCAGAAGTCATTGTCGGATATGCTTAATTATAATAATTGTTAAATAACTAAACATCTTCATTCATGCAACTTTCATACACAGTTTGAATAATTATTTACAAAGTATTTATAGAGTTATGTTCACATATAATACATGAAATGGCTAACGACCGAAGGTCTTTCCGGCAATAATTTTTAATATAATGCATTTCGATATTTGCAAATGAATAAGAAAGGCAAAGCATGTAATTCGATAGACGACTTGTCCTTTTGTTAATGCCGCAATGCTATAACCCCTAGAGGAACAGCTTTTATAAGGAGTTGTGTATGTGTGGCAACTGGCAACATCTAGCCACAATACGGTAACTTTTAATCCCCCATTTAACAGTTTCCACATAGTGCTATAAGGTTTTTTTAGAAATCTGGCGTGTTTTTGATTGCTCGGGTAGGGCGGCCCATCCCATTGCGACCATAACAGCTCTGAATAGCCCTCCGAACACCCATAATGCCGCTGATAATGTTTTCTACCTTCAGGAATAACCTGAGGAATACGGATGTAAGTAATTAGACCTCCAGTGCAGATTTTTCTTTTCCGCCAGCCCTCGGGTGCAAGGTGGGGTGAGAAGAGGCGAGGCGAGGCCGGGCTAGGCGTTTTACTGGCGTAATTCTCTTTTGTGAATAACAATTTTTAAATTCCAACTCTTTCAATGTGCATTGTTACATCACTTTAATTAACAACCATATACATGAATATAATCTAATGATATCGTTATCATTGCTGTATATTTTTTTATGGAAACATTCTCAACAAAATAATATATTCTTGATGTAATAAACACAAATATCGGCTTATATCTTTGATTCTATAAATGTTTTATACTTTCAAATATATTTCCTTTTATAAATATTTACTATATACAATTAAGTTAAAAATATCAAAACTAATGTTTTAACCATGGAACGTATAATAACTTACGAGCTTTTTTTTCGTTTGTTAAATAATATTAAAAAACCCTAATTAGTATTCAATAATATATAAAATTCAATTACATTTATAAAATTATTTCATTGTTATCTTCGAGAGAGAGGCAATATCTTTATTGACAAAACATTAACAGGGTATAATATTTATTTACAATATATTAATAATTAGACCCACAAATTCGCCTTAAATCCCACAAACCTAAACCTGATGAATTCCTTATGTATCCCACGTAATAAAAATATAAACCCCAAACGTAAATTACGAATATAACCGACAATGACTTCTGACATAGACAGTTAAAAATCACCATACCTCTTTCACGATAAAGACATAAACACGAAAACCCAGGCGAAAAGTCGATAGCCAATTAACAGATATAAAATATACATTTGATTTTGTAATATTTTAATATTTATTTAGTATTTTTTTGCTGCATATATCTGTTAATAAAGATTATTATTAATAATAATAATAATTAGATTATTTATTTGTAACTTTCCCTATCACTGTCAAATAGCTGAGGTCTTTCTGCCTTCTTATCTTTGATTACGCGAGCATATTTTTATTATCTACAGGAAAATTATTCTACTACATACATTTACTAATTTTCGAATTTTCACCAGTATACAAAATATTACAATATAATACAAATATATTAAAAAAAGAACTTTAAGCACTGAATAAAGATTTTATTTTAATGATGAAAACATCAAAACATTACCAAACTTCATATGACAATAAAAAAAGTGTAATACAAAATAAAATTTCGAAATGTTTTTCATTATCAAAAATTAAATCTTGTTTAATTGCAACAACCCAATAATGTGAATATTGTGAACGTACGGATTTTCATATTCAATGTTCAATTTATTAGCGTATCGACTAATGGCGGTTTCTAAGGTATGGAGTTGTTAGGATACAACGTATCAATTGTCCCACAGAAGCCGCAACTGCCACAAAACGACACTAAAGTTTTGTTTCGCGCACAGCGAATATGTACTTATGGCTATGACACCTCTGACAGGACTTTTCAATGTTTTTATTAAAATAAACGAAATGTCACATACAAACATATATAGAGAGGTGTCCATAGAGAAGAATAGAATGTTTCCCTTTGGAATTAAATAAAAAAATATAATATTAGTAATGTTGCTTATACAGAACGCAATTTGATTACGACAGTAAACCAATTTTCAGTGAATTGCAGAGAGTATTTCATTGTTTTTCATTCCATTTTCTACATTTATATTATTTTTATATTTTAAAGGTATTTCTAAATAAAAGACACTTTATTATTGAATCGCTTTTTTTATTCGTAAACAGCAAAGCTAAAGCATAATTATTTTCCACTAGAAAAAATTACATCCATAGATAGAATCTAAGCATAATTGCGTCATCTTGCGCAACAGCTGTAGCCCTCGACGTTAATTTCATAACTAAAAAATATCAAATGGAAAATATTAAATTATTCAACAAATGCAAGAAAAAAAAAAAACACTTCTTAACTTTGTATAACTTGAATATACAAATAGAAAAGAGTATTCATTCAGTTGGTCACAGTAATTTAAATATATTAAATAAAAATGATTTGAAAATAATTAATAAATTAATTTTTGTGAATTTGCGATAACAACAATACAAGAACGCACGTCCTCCTCTGCCCGTCATTACTAACACAGCGCGCGGCAGGTGAGGGTGGCTCTTTTTAATTAATTTGATTCAATTCTTTTCCTTTAATTTTATTCGGTTTTGATTTAAATTGAATTAATTTGATTTAATTTAATTTAAATTGATTTAGTTTAATTTGATTTAATATAATTGATTTAATTTTGCTGATTGTATTTGAATTAATTTAATTGATTTATTTTAACATTTTTAAATTATGTAAGGCATAGCTGTACTGACGAGGAATAGATCCCGAAACACGTGTCTGCAGATGGCCTTATATTAAGTAACGTTCCTTTTGTTGTTTTTACATTAAATTTTTCTCGGATCAAAAAAATTTTTGCATTATGCAATATTTTATTGATATGCAACAGCAGGTGTACATTATGTAAGTCAATGTCCGGCGTGGGTATTTTCCCGAGAAGTAGTTGTTTTAATTTGCATTTGTTTAACGTACTTACGTAACGTAAGTCAAAAGTCACAGAGCTAAATGTGAAAATGATGTATTAATTATTTTCAAATCATTTTTATTTAATATACTTGAATATACATTTAAAGGAGGCCCAATTATGAAATTAACGGGTTAAATCCCGAAACACGTGTCTGCATATGGATTTATATTGTGTAACGATCTTTT
This sequence comes from Philonthus spinipes, assembly GCA_963082785.1. NCBI lineage: Eukaryota > Metazoa > Arthropoda > Insecta > Coleoptera > Staphylinidae > Philonthus > Philonthus spinipes. The sequence continues at coordinate 13,599,886 of OY720301.1, forward strand.
TTGTTGTTTGCTTTGCATTTTTCTCGGATCAAAAAAAATGTTACATATGCAATATGTTACTGATTTGCAGCAAAAGGTGTATATTGTGTAATTCAATGTCTGGCGGGGTATTTGTCCGAGAAATAGTTGTTTTAGTGTGCATTTCTTTAAAGCACTCACGTAACGTAAGTCAAAATGTCACAGAGCTAAATGTGGAAATATTTTATTAATTATTTTGAAATCATTAATTTATCATTTATTTAATCTATTAAATAACTGTGACCAAATAAATAAATACTCTTTTCTATTTATAAAACAAAATATGTTTAACTTTTTTTTATAAATTGGATTATCTAATTTTGTGAAATAATTTCATAAGTATCCAGTCATTCCTTCTGCGTTAGTTCTTAATATTGACACTTAGAACATCACCAATGCAAAATATAATGACACCAACTAGTGATGGGTAAAATCGATTATATAAAAAATCGATTATTTAAATCGATTTATTTGAAAATTATAAAAAAAAATTGAAAGTTTAATTTGAAAATACTTTAATAAATTGCAGAAACAATAATTATAATAAATAATTTTAAGTTTTGAATGATACATCTCATAAAAACTATTAAATCGACATTTTATTATTAAAAATAATAGATTATTTCGATTTTCTTTATTGAAATAATCGATTTTGCTCATCATTAACTTCAACTCTCTTCTCCAGCGATATTTAGAAGTAACTAAGATGGGATAATTGTCTATGTTACAATTTATGCAATCGCCCCTCTGAAAATTCGAAGAATTCGTGAAATTTAAAGGTTCTGGAGCTTTGGAAGGAGGGGATATTACCCCCATTACACCCATCCCCTACGTTAAGATTCGCCTGAATGTCATAACATAATGACAATGCTTCAAACGTATAGGAATATAATTTTTATTTGAAAACAAATACACGTCGAGTTATTTAATGTAAATCGAGTTGCCTATATTAATCTTTTAAATTATATATAGTTTAATAATGATACGTTTGTCGGTAAATAAAATAATAATATTTATTGTTAATTTCTTTCATATTTATATGTATAATGTACTGACAATAAAGATTATATATATATATATATATATATATATATATATATATACATTATACATATAAATATACAGAAATATATATATATATATATAAATGAATTTTTAGTGAATGGTGGGCATATTTAGGATTAATGTTACGATTACGAGGGATACAGAGGTGTTTGATAAAAGGAGCTATGTGGTGATTTTTGGCGAATTTTAAGGAAAGGATGTCAAGTTTTTGTTTAATATTAGCTATTTTGCATGTTTGTAGAGGAAAGTATTGGAAGGGTTGTGAAGAGGATTATTTGTGTATCAATTTTTTGCAAGCGCCCTTAGAGTGGCTTGCCGACTTTCAAATTTCTTAGGACGTTAGGATGAGGATTATATTGCAGAATAGCCGCGTATACAAGCAGAGGTTGAGATATTATCTTATATACAGAGAGTTTTATGGCTAACTATTTTTTGGTGTATGGTAAAATTAAAAACGACTGTAACTTATTTTATTTTAAAAATAACTATGGCATATGTTATATCGGATTAAAGGGAAAAAAATATCTCTTTTAATAAAGTCATAGCCAACTATTGTTTCCATTTAAAAAAAGGTAAGTTTGTGTCATATCTCCCAAAATATGGGCGAAATTTTTTTTTTTTGATTTTTTGTTATTAATCTGTGTAAAATTTTCTACAACTTTGTCCTTTTCAGTTTTTTTTTCTATCTATGATAATAATAGGGATATATTGATTTCAAAAAATTGACACATTTTACTTTTTTCAAAATATCTAATTACCCTTGACTTTTTCAAATATTTTGAAAGTGTCATTTTATTTGTCTTATAAAACTACACTTCTTTCCCCATTTAACCGTTTTTCTATCTCTTATAGTTTCCGAGATCCCCATAACATCGAAAAAAATTCACCCTGTATAAAACTCTCTGTATATGATAGGATAATCTATTGAATGTTACTATATTCATTACTTTATCTACAAAAACAAAAATGACAATTAAATAAAAACACTTTTAATTTTTTGGTATAGCAGATTTTATATTAGTTTACACTAAACAAAATAGAAAACTGTTTTATTTATGATTGATAATGTACTTGTAGCTGAAGCTTTCGTATTAACTTTTTTTTAAGTTATGTGATAAATAACTGATTTATATAATATAGTTTATATAAGTTCAATAACCTAGGGAAATAATTCCGCTTATAAATTCTGTTGCAACATTATAGATATAGAAAAATTCTACGCATAAAAAAGTAATTAAAAGTTTATCATTACCAAACTAAACTCTATAGTTGTTTCAGAGGTTAATTTATTACAATTACACAAATAAGACACTTAATTAAGTTTTCACTTGACATTGCAGTAAGGGGGAGCTTAAAAGCCAATCATTGTCAACAACACAACATGCTCAGACAAAAGGGAGGCATGTGAAAACGGCCCTACTCTCACTTGTAAGCCAAATAGAAGGAACAATACGACATAAGACGTTCACGTTGGCTGCCTTTGCCGATATCGAGGGAGCGTTTGATAGTGTGCACCCTCAAGCCATCATATTTGCGCTATAAGTAATTGGTATGAAGCGAATTTGTGAATACACTATTTTTGAATTATTAATTAATAAGAGTTGTTTTAAAAAAATGTATGTACGTATGCTTATTAATCATTAATTAACCTTCATGAAAATTAAAATCGCCCCCAATTAAAGCTTAAAAGAATTGCTCCCTTGTGTGAAATATGTTAAGCTTTGATGTGGTGTTCTGAAAAATTCTTCATTAAAAGATGAATTTCAATTTAAACATTTCATTATACCTATGGTGCATATAAAAGGGAATACATATGGGAGGAGGTAACATAGAAATATAAAAATAAATTGTTAATTTTTTTATAAGAGTTGTTTATTATCGGAATTGAGAATGAATTGTACGTATCTATTTATCTATCTATCTAGTATCAGTGTATCTGTCGTACTCGTACCTACCCAAGATGAGAACGACGGCTGCGGCTGACAACGCCTACCGCGGCGGCGATAGCGTCCGACAATTGCACAACGCCCAACCCGAGCAATAGGTGCCCAGGGACCAGTTACAAGGCACCAGTAATGCATTGAATTAGACAGTAATACAACAGTGGCCCGATTGCTCCCGATGGACCTCGGGTAGCACCGATCTGAGCCCAACGAGACTGCCGCCTTCATAAACTCCGAGTTATTTGTTTTTAAAGCTTTCATGTAATTGAGGAACTAAAGGTAGTTTTACACCATTCCTCTTATTATGCACCCAAATCTTCACTTCCCTTCGCAACTGCATTTTAGATGCCTTTCAATATTTATCACATTTTCCTATTTTCCCCAAAATAATAAAAATCGAAACACAAATATATTTTCTGAATTATACAAGATATAAATAAATATTTAAAAAAATTTTGGTAAAATTTAACCTTAACATAAAAAAACTAAATAAAAAAAAACAATTTTGATATTTTCAATAACATAAAAACAAATTTAAAAAACGTATCCTTTTGATATTTACATTTGGTACTTCGAGGAATGCAGTTTCAATAAACGGGCAAATTTACATGAAAGTGGTTAATTTACGTAACCACTTTTATTATGTCCCGCTTTGGGACAAGTGAATGCCCAGCAAACACAAATGCGTCGGTCATTGTTGGAGAGCCTCGGCATCCTGGGATAAACACGTCGGATGAAAATGATGATCGTGATTAGTACTCATGCAAACATCGTCAACAAATACAGATTTAATTTGAAATAACCTGAGTTAAAAAAATCCGTTTTAATTAAAATTAGAAATTTTTTCAAATATTTTGCTTTCAAGTGATTTAATTTAGTTAAATCAAATTGTTGTATTCGGTGCTTAAGACCTTTATTTTTTAAACTCCAATTATGAAATAAAGTAAATGTTTGAATTCATCTTTTTTTTATTTTATAGAAACCTACAATTATTTTGATACACAGTTACGAAAGAGAAATAGTATAAAAATTAGTGATGGGCAAAGTCGATCTTTTATTATTGCTAAATTAAGTATATTATAATTTTGAGAATGTTACTTATTATAAAAATATCAAAAATAACTTCCCATTTATTAATAAACATAAATTTGAAGTTACTTTTTCGTTTTAAATACTTAAAATAACACATTTAGTAATACTCGATTACTAATATTATTCGATTTTGCCCAACACTAATAAAAATCTTCGCTCTTTAATTACATTCATTTTTATTTAATTCCTAAAGCTTTTACTTTTTTAACACAATAATTCATTGTTCTAACTGATAAGAAGGGTCACCGGCTATATCTCAGGAACTAAGACTCCTAGAGCTTTCAAATAAAAAATATGTTAATAAAAGTGACCATGAGAAAATGTTGGAAATAAATTTAAAGTTCGTATCTCTTCAAATAGGGAGCGCAGTGAACGGTCAAAAAATAATTCTGCGATTATCTCAAAAAAAGTTCAAATAAAAGCATGATAAAACTACACTTATTGAAATCATGATGAGTTCATAAAACAAAAATGTTACAGAAATTTTTATCTTACTCTTGAAATAAAGGGGAAGGACGGAATTTATAAAGAGCAAATGTCAAATAACTCTTTTGTTTTTTAACCGATGTTAATGTCATACGAAAGAACTTTCATGCTGATTAAAATTATTGGCAACAATCAGAAAAATAACTAACACTATCGCCGCTAGGTGGCGCCAACTTAAAGTATAAATAATTTTCCCATTTTTCTTAAAAATTTCAAATGGAAATTTGTACAGAAATTTTTATCTTACTCTTAATGATTTTAATTTTATACGAAATAACGTATCATACTGATTAAAACAATTGACAAGTTATAAAAATAAGTAATTCAGTCGCCGCTAGGTGGCGCCAAGTTAAAAAGAATATAATTTTCTTATTTTTCTTACAAATTTCAAATGGAATGATATATTTTCTTAGTATCAATAGAAAGTGCGTGAAAATGTAAGAAATTTGGTGAAAACCGCATCTCAAAACATTTATTCTATCATAAGTTATATATAAAAGTAAATTTCAAATTAAAAATTTCAAATGTCATTGGAAAACTTTTTGAGGTTAATAAAATGTATGAAAAAAACAACAAAATTGAATTAGTTTATCACCACCAGGGGGCATTTTCTAAAGCGCGCTAAATATATAAATATTATTTAATATGTTTTGGTATAATGTTTATATATTATTTTGTTAAATGGTGAATTTCCGTTAATAAAGTTAATTATTAAAATTATTATTATTAAATTATTTGGATATACTCTTGAGATGCTTATTTTTTGGTCACCACGATTTGCCGAATGTTGAGATTTTTATTTTTGGGACAAATTAAAAAATATTTTCTATCAATCCAGGCCCAAAATGAGGAGACATATTTTTTGGATCTGAAATGCAAAAACTTCAGCAATAGATATACTGCTATTGCTAGAGTGGATGTCGCTACTTATTTAATTGTATAAAATTATGTGATTGTATTAAATATGACGGTGGAGTCATTGGACAATTTGAAAGACAAAATTTTGATATAAATTTGGCATTGAAAATGTTTTTCCATTTAGTTTTAATACTCTTTTCACTTGTATTATAAGAAATATATCTTTATTTAAAAAATGAGAACAATTATTATTAAAAATAAAAAGCGCCCCCTGCCGGTGACAAAATAATTTAATTTTGTTATTTTAGCTATAATTTCATTTATTTTAAATTAACACATAAAATTCTTAAAATTTACATTATTAACTTTAATTGTAAAAATTCTTTTAATTATAACTTGTGATAGGATTTAGATATAGACTTCCGGTTTTCACTAAATTTCTTACTTTTTAATCCTCTTTCTACTAACATTAAGAAAAATATATCATTTCATTTGAAATTTTTAAGAAAAATGAGAAAATTATCTATACTTTAAGTTGGCGCCAGCTAGCGGCGATAAAGTTAGTTATTTTTCTGATTGTTGCCAATAATTTTAATCAGCATGATAAGTTCTTTGGTATGACATTAACATCGGTTAAAAAACAAAAGAGTTATTTGACATTTGCTCTTTATAAATTCTGTCCTTCCCCTTTATTTCAAGAGTAAGTAAAAAATGTTTGTAACATTTTTCTTTCACGAACTTATCATAATTTCAAAAAGTGTAGTTTTATGATATCTTTATTAAACATTTTTTTTGAGGTAATCGCAATATTACTTTTCGACTGTTAATTGCGCCCCTTACCAGAAGAGTTACGAACTTGAAATTTATTTCTCATGATCACTTTTATTAACTTTTTTTTATTTGAAAGCTCTAGCACTCATAGTTCCTGATATATAACCCGTGACCTTTCTTATTCGGACACCCGGTACATTAAAGTTTTGAATAAAGGACATAAACACGAAAACCTGAAAGACCACTGATCGATAGCCAAATAACAGATATAAATTATATATTTGATTTTGTCATTATAAATAATGACAATAATTTCTATTCGCATTATTTATTTTACATATTTTTTATATAATTCTGTTATAAATTTCCCAATAAACATGTTATAATAAAAGTGAGCTGTGCGTGCAGAATGGTGAATGCGCCGGGCACATATTTGGAGAAAATATATTCGGTTTGTTTTACATGCAATAGTGAAGACTTTTTACACCATTAGTGATAACACGAATGTAAACCTTATTGGTGACTTCAAAAATGTGCACTTAGTTCGACTTAGTGCAGAATAAACGAACAACCTAATTTCGTATTAATCAACCGGAACTGGAAGTCTTTCTCCCCTCTTCTTCATTATTTAAATAAAATTGGTTGTCCTATCTCCTACTTATTTTTATTGAACTAAATATATTTTTCTAGGGATTTGCCCAAGAAGTAGTTATTTCAATGGATGTTTGTTCTTTTTAAAGTATTTACGCAACGTAAGGCAGAAAGTTGCAGTAGCTATACGGAATTAATTAATTAATTTGTCAATTGAGTAAATTAATTCTTTTTATTTGATTTGATTAGCTAAGATGCATTATATATTTTATCATTTTTTGATCACTTATTAAAATATAATTATAAAACATTAACACATTTAGTTTGTATCACATTTAATTATATATATATATTTTTTATTCCGGCTAGTTTCAGCTTATAGTCGAAAGGAATTCCTGGAAAATGGCTAGAAACCGAAACCAGTCGGAATAAAGTAATAATATAATGTTAAAAAACAAGTGCATTAATTAATATATAAATATATTAAGATTATAGGCTTATTTGTATATTTTAATTATATTTATGCTGATTTATTTAAAATAGTTAATCCTGCAAAGCCGTTGGAACTAGTAGTATTAATCGAAGCGCGAAGGTTTTCTAAGCGCCAACTAGTTAAGCTATTTATCTACTGACTTGTAAAATCACGAATAGCCAACAGGTTCAAAGCTCAGCATATGGAACACATTCGTTTAGCTGGAAGTGGGTGTCATGAAAGACGAATGCGCGGAAAATATCGAGCATCGACGAATTCTGTATGAGATTCGATGAAAAGTCAACACATGAACTGTTTATGATATAAGAGACCCATTTAGAAATAAATTTACACTTAAATATATAATGTTAGATTTTTTAGAAAAAATTTAATGAATTATAATGAAACACTATTTTTTTCGAAAATGCAGTCGCATGAAATAAACAAGTGTTAAACAAAGTAATAAGTATTTTATTGTAAAATTAACATGTATAACGATGTAGAAGTCTCCACAATATAGAAATTAATGAATATTCGTGATTTAATTTACTAACAATAAAATTCATATAAATATTTGGTAGTGTACACTATAAAGATGCAAAATTCAATTACTTTTTAAAAATAATAGAAAAGAGTATTCATTCACTTGGTCACATTTAAAATAAATTAAACAAAAAGTATTTGAAAATAATGAATTATTAATCAAACATGTTCTCCTTTGCTAGCGTAACGTAAGACAAAACGTTACGTAATAACTCTAAAATTAAAGTATTTTCTTCTTTATATTAGCGGTGGAGATTTTAATTATTTAAATAATTATTTTTACGTCAAATAAAACTTTTTGCAAACACCTGCAGAATATTCAAGAAAAGAAAAGTAGTGTGAAGAAATTTTAAGAAGCCATTGTAAGGTAAGAAATAACAAACTATATTGTAATATTCTTTTAAATATTCGGCTTTAACTTTAAAAGACAACAATCAATTTTTTTAAATTAATAATTTTTCTTTTACTATTAAATGTTCATTCAAAAACATATACCGAATTCATTGGGGAAAGTACCATGTTGGACACATCACCATTTTTTAAGTATAAAACTAAAATTAATATAAAAAATGAACATTAAATGTTAAATTATAGGTTTTGTTGTTTGCAAGTAAATGTATGACGGACTGTTACCCAAGTGGCATCGGACCTCCCTTAAGTTAAGAATATAACCGAAGATATTTTTAGGTGTGGATATGTAAAATAAATTATATAAAGAGCACATTGCAAATAAAGGCGATTTAAGCAATACATTAGTTTTGAGAATTTCAAGTTGGAAAAAAATTTGATGTTTTTTTTTAAAAGTAACGACTTAATTTAATTAAAACACGTTATTAGGGATAACTAGTGATGGCCATTTCGGTTTTTTCGAACCTCATCAAACTAATGTGTTCCATGTGCAATGAAGTGATAAAGGTGCTTGAACGAATCTTGTGTTGCGGTTAAATACATGATATGAATCGTAATGAAACGATGCCATGTGAATTTAGGCAAAAGATGGCGATTGCGTCGCCTTTCATTTATTATGATTCTTAGCAAGTAATGATTACTTAGATAACAGTTAGTTACTTATTTGATTTGATTACTCAACCCAATCAATCTTGTAACTTATTTGAAATCTCTAGTATACGTTATCGGTTGCCGATGTTTCTTTTTATTGTTTATCAGCATATTTTTTTCAGTTGTTTACAAACTGCATTATATAATAATAAATAAAATTCTTCAAAGCATTTATTTATAATTAACCATAATAGCTTCCCGAATAATAGTAGTAAGACCTGTACAAAACCCACCCCTAAAACGCCCTACACCGGATATACAAACAACCACTTATTACCATTACATCCCGAATTTGATCAAATTACTCAACTATTCGCCTGGATTGACGTCTCAATAAACTGTTTTGATTGTGGGAGTTTTATTTGGGAGATTTTTATTCAACATTATTTAAAAGTGTGGTGCATTATTCGCACCCGCGTTCAAAAATATCAAGTTACCGATCAGGAACTTGATACGCCCAAAAACTCAAGGGTTCGGCAAGACCGCTCAACCGTTGCATTATGTACGCAATAAAACATGCACGAATAAAAAGGAGAGTTTGTTACTACATAGGGTTTCTCTCTTCCAGACATTATTTTTTGTATATATGAATGCATTTATTAATTTCGGACAAAAAAAGTTTAGTAGTGCGGTTATTACAGATGGTTGAAATGTTTAATTGTTTTATTAAACAGTCTCCACAACTACCCGATAGAATATTATATTAATGTATGTTTAATATTTTCAAGAAGGCAAAAAGACCACAGGTCGTTAGCCAATTAATAGATATATATCATATATTTATGCACTTATATTACGTATTTTGAATTAAATTCTCACTTATCCCGTGGTGAAACATTTTTTATGTAATAATTATGAAGTATTTTAATTAATACATTTGGTTGTTCGTTTCACTATTTTTTTTTATATTTGTGTTCCGACTAGTTTCGACATGTCAATATAAAATTGAAAAGATTGACAATGACAGTGTCAGGTCACAAGGGCAGTCGGAACACAAATATAAAAAGTGAAACGAACAACCAAGTGTATTAATTAAAATACTTCATAATTATTATATTACGTATTTTGTTGCATTTAATATTCTTGAATAAAAAAATGTTTCATAATACAATTTTTTATTATATTTTGTTTTAAAATATCTAAAAGACAAAATAAATTTGTAATTATATATATATTATTTGTAATAAAAAAAAATGGTTGTTTATAATTTACTTTTGTATAAGAATATTTTTGGTTTATCATCTTTTTATAATTTGTTTGATTAGTAAGAGAAGGTGGAACGGGGAAGATTTAAACGTAAGTCGCAACAGACTGTGCTGTGTGAGCCGAGGGTGTCAGGAGCGGCAGAAGAGGCAGGCGCGGGGATCCTTAGGGAATCCCCAAGCAATCTCGGTCGTTTCCTCCCCAAGCGTCAAGACTCAATTAAACTTTAAGATGATATGCAAGTGCCCCTCCTCCACCTCCACTCTTCCCTATTCTTGTGCTTCCCGGTCCATCAGCGGCTCAATTCTGGAATTTATATTGGATTCGCCATTATATTATCGTCAGAATCACATAAAACTGCATTGAAATCCTTCACATGCAACTAACGCCTAATGACTTTTTTCCAATCACACGCGGAACTTATTTTCACCTGATTGCAATTCGTGTCCGTGCCCGTGGCTCTGCCCGTCTTCATATGCTGGCTCAGATTAGGAGACAATGAGAAGTCAGAGATAAAAATAGAAAATTGGAAAGATAAGATAATGTAGGAAGAGGAGTGGAATGAAGAGAATAATTAACCAGTGACCTCAAAAATAGATTTAATTTCAAAATTAATTAAAAAAGAAAATTACCTTTTCTCACTATTTTTTTTTTTAATTCAGTTATAATGAATATATTACTGATTTACCAATTTTTAAATTAAATTTTAAATTTTTATCACCAATATTTATTACTATTTAATAAATATTATCAAAATTACATTAGTATGATTTATCAAGATATCCTCAAAAAATATTTAATAGAGTACCTTTTCCAAAAAAATGCCTTTAATCCCAATAACAGTAAATCCTGAAACTCTTATGTACTCCAAACCCCAGTATACATCCTAATTTCCCATCGATCACATCAGAAGGACATTCTAATGAAAACAGACAAAGATAGAAATACAAAACATTGGTCGATAGGTGTATAGAAATTTAAAAACTAGATTCAAAGAACACATATATACAAGGTGTACAGAAAATGAGTAAAAAGCTTTAGGTAGCGTGACTCTTTGACTAATTTTTAGATAAAAATATTAACGAAAATAAGTCACACGGTCCTTCCTTAAGCCTCACGGGCCACTTAAAAGAATTATACATTTGGCAACGCTGGATCAAACAAGCGTTTGTCCTGCTTATAACTGCTACACCATTCGCTGGAGGTGTTGCATACACCTTTTCTTTTACAAACGAGCGTGCGTCGTTGCCAGATCTATTTTCATTAAAAGAATGCTTCTGATGAAGTTATAAAATTGTAAAAATATCCGATTTATTAATCATTTACATCAATGGAATTATACACGTGTCTAATTGATTGTTAATGCTATTGATTTTTTACAAAATATTTAAAAAACAATACTAATTTATAGTCACATATTTAAAATTCCGAAGACCTCGTGAGCCTCAATGAAGAACCATACAACATTTTTTTATTTGGATTTTCTATTAAAAATTAATTAATGAATTGAGTTACCTGAAGGTTTTCACTCATTTTATGTACACCTTGTATGATTCAAAAATAAATAAGGGAGAAAAATCCGCAATTACCAATCATGTGGATATTCATTTTCTTTAAACAATTTAAAAAATTTTAAAATTCTCCACAAATGAATATGTTAGAAGGAATTTAAGACGTACAAAAATTCTAGTAAACTTTTAAATTTCGATTTAACTCCCTTAAATAACAATTTATTGAAATTATACACACATCTTTATTTTGACATAAATTCAATATATGGTACATTTATGGTTAATTGTTAAATGGATATAAACCGTAGGCCTTTCAGCCTATTAAAATTAATTGATTTGATAAAGGTAAATTATTAATTACCTTTATCTGATTTTCAAATACATCACATGTGTATATTTCATTTTGTTTATATTTATTTATTTGTCAATTTAATAAAAAAAACTCTTGATAATATAGATATAGTATTTTTAAAAATAAAGAAGTGAATAAATGAATATAACATAAATATTACTATAGGTGTATTTATTGTTAAAAAATATATTGGGTAAAGTTTTGTAAAAAATTTCTCATATATACAAGTTGGCGAGAGAAGATATGATAATCTTTTTTTACTTAAATTACGTAAATTCTTTATGACAAATATCCATTAAAACAACTAATCGGGCATATACCCCTATAGACATTGAATTACATAATGGACATTTGCTGTTGCATAACAATAATATATTGTATAATTTCAATTTACTTTATTAACGGAATCTCCATTTCCAAATTACAACTATAATTACATATTAAAAATTTTATAAGAAAAGTGTGACGCTCTAAAAAGATTACAAAACATATGTATAAAAAAGGCAAATTACCAATCACAAATTACGACAAAATACAAAATAAAAATAATACGCATCAAAATATTTATTTATCAATCCCAAACAGTTCATTGTGAAAACAAAATGCAACCGGCATTTTTTTTTGTTTCGAGAATACTTAATGCAAAAAAAAACGTTGCGTAATATAAGGCCATCTACAGACACGCATTTCGGGATCTATCCCTCGTCAGTAAAGCTTTGCCTTATATAATTTTAAAGATATTAAATTAAATTAATTAAGTGTAACGTCTGAGGTGTAAATGATCGAGTTCGGCGACGAACACCAACGATGCGTGTTTAATCGCTCTCAACAAAAAATGTTCTTGGCTCAGATTTAAATAAAAACCTCGTTGGTTATTGAAAAGAGTATTTATTAATTATTTTTATTTAATTTATTTAATTAACTGTGACCAAATGAATAAATACTTTTTTCTATTGTTTGGTCACAATTCATTAAGTGCAACTTTGCTCTCAGCGATTATTATTTTTTTAATTCGGATAGAATAATGTTTCAAATAAAAGTTGTAGATCTTGAAAAAATAAATAATTGTTGTTATAAAACTTTTTGTTGTAGGACCTCCCGTTTTATTTCCTAAGTGGAAGAATTTCGTCTACCTGATAAATTTCCTTAGAAATAAACAATTACTTTTTATAATCTTCTTTGTGTTGGCTGTGGAGACTTCAATTATGTGTATGTCAAATAAAACGTCAAAATGCCGTCATATTTCATACATCCTTTACAAACGCCTCCAGAATATCCAAGAAAAGAAAAGTAGTGTAGAGAAATGTTGCGAAGCCATTGTGTGGTAAGAAATAACTAAATTGTAATATAATTTCAAATACGCGGCTTTAACTTTAAAAGATATCAATCCATTTAATCAATTAATAATTTTTCCTTTACTATTAAATGTTTATTCAAAAATGTATTTGACCGAATTCATCGGGGAAAATAGTATGATGGGCATATCATAATTTTTATTATTTGCTAATTATTGGGGTTTCTTTGTAAATCAATTGAAACAATTTGTACTCTATTGGTATAACTTGTATTGTTTCATCAAAAAAAACTTTTGTGTGTTTCATTTATTAAAATTGTATTACTTAAACGAGCCAAGTGTTATTATTAAAAGTTTTATTACTTAGATATGTTTTACCTCGTGGTAAGTGAGAATCTAATTCAACATATTAAGGAGGAATATATTCAAGAAATAACTAAATCGGAAAATAGTGTTTTGATGTTATATTTAAAATAATTATGAATACATATTTATATATCATACATTTGGATAGATATATAAAGATAGTCAATTGTCCAAATGACATAGAGAGTAGAAGAAGAGATAAGCGAAATACTTGAATAATAATTCTACTAATTTACTTCATAAAATATTGTACACAATTTAATTAGAACATACTATACTCTATAGATTGTAAAATATTTTAGTCTGATAATAAATTGATAGGTTGCCTTCGATAATTCGAATTACTCTCCGAACGCCAACGGTGTTATCTTAGAGGAAAAGTACAGGAAAACCCTCTTCGTATTTCTAAATTCGTATAATGTATGATTTGTCAAAATACGTGACACCATCGATCATTCCATAATATTATCGAAATTGCATTAGTATGATAAATAGAAGGAAAATGCATGTGTTAATATAATCATATCCGACAAATCGTATATGAAGTTCGCCGTGAATATATTATATAAAAAATAAAAGCAATTATTATTTTCTTTTTATGTTCGCATTTTTTTTTATTTTATTGTAACCTTAATAATTATATCCATGCAAAGTTAATGTTGTATGAAGATATTTTTTAACAAAAAATAATATAGATTTATATAATAATTTAATTTACAGATATTCTCAAGGGAAAGATATACCTTTATCATTGTACATTTGTTTTAAAGTACTTACGTAACATAAGTCAGAATGTCACAGTAGCTAAAGAGGGGATAATTTATTAATTATTTTCAAATTCTATATCTTTCTTTATTTAATCCAAGAACACTGCATAATTACCCGCAGAAGGGAAGAACAGTTATTCTCCAGTTACTGTTCTTTCTGCAGGATATTGGAATCAATCTCATCTCAGAAAATAAATATAAAATAAATTTAAATATCTAAAAGTTAAAATTAAATATATTAGTAAAACCATGTACAACCCAAAAACATTTCTGGTCAAGACGTTGGTATTTTGGACGCTGCTTTTCGTGGTTTTTTAATGCTGTATAAACTTATAATAACATTTTTTATTATAATAATAACAATAAACTTTATTCTTTTGACTGGAAGGAGTCCCACACTCCGTCCGTAACTGGATTTCCCCTTACATAAAAGTATTAATTTTTATTACTTAAATTGGACAATTATTGATATTTGAAAATTTTATTATTTTTTATTATTATTCTAATTCAATTTATTAAGAAGGCTCAAAATCAAGACATAACTGAATTGAAAAATAATGTTTTTGATAATAAATAAAATAATATTAAAATTGCGAATATAGTTCTTTGTTATGTTATACTTTAAGAAATAAATCGCAGCTATGACCCTCGACACCTGTAGTATGGCTCATAAAAAGCAATGACAGCGCGTGACATTGCTTGCGGTCAGAAATGGTCGGTTTAGAACAACAAACCAGGTAATCTTGGTTTTAGATAGGACAGGTGCATGTTTTGCTCGGTGATTTTTAATTGAAAATCTGTGATCAAGACGCGTAAGATCCTTTAGCGTTACGCGTAGATGGCTTCCGCGGTCCGGTTAACTCGCATCTGCCCTAAAGTCAATTTAACAATTATTATTTTTTGTTTTATTTATCAAAGTGAACTTAATTCTATGAATATAAAGCAATTCAATTTATACGAAACATATTAAATGTCGATATTTTTTTTTTATTTAAAAATATAGAAATTGTTAAAGATAATCAAAACACTTCTCCTATTAACTAAATAACTAAATATTGGTAACGATAATTTTAAAATTCATTATTTATAACGATAGAAAAGAGTATTCATTCACTTGATCACAGTTATTTAAAATAAATTAAAAAAAAATATTTTAAAAAATATATATTCTCTGTTTTTTTTTTCTTTGCATTAAATATTTTCGAATCAAAATTGTTGCATAACCATAATATTATTGTTATGCAACAGCAAGTGTTCATTGTTGTACATTTATTTTAAAGTATAACGTAAGTCAAAACTGCCACAGTTATTTTTTTTATTTAAATATATAATGTATCGAATTAATTGATTCAAGTGATTAATATCAACTCTCCTGAGTTGGCAGTACTAAATTTAGGCTAGAATAAAGTAACTTTATTTATTCAATACCAAATTTAAACTTGACAAACTAAGGTTATCTCTGACAGTTCAACGGAAATAAGAAATTATTAAATCATGCTTGTAAACATGGTTTAATAATGAAAAGGTATTTATGTAGGGATTTTGTCGTTGTCAAAAGTTGGGACTGATCACTCGGTGTTTGAATTGTAGCATAATATGACCGACAACATATATTTCATACAACAAATATTTAATGTTTGTATAAAAAAAAATGAATTGAACGAGAATGAAATTTAAAATAAATAAAGCAAATGTTTGTTTTATTTTGTATACTTAATTATTTAAACATATCTAACCAAGAGATAAATAAGAAAGTTCTAGATATGATATTGCAATTAAACAAAATGGACTAGCTTAATCATTAATGATAATTAGAATAAAAAAAGGAGTATTAATTCACTTGGTTACAATTATTTAAATAAATTAAGTAAAAAGTAAAGAAGTTGCAGTAGCTACATTTATTAATTATTTTCAAATTCTGTTTATGTAATTTTTGATAATTGATGCTGTACCAATTAACGAATTACCTGTTCGATTATTATAAATTCCCATATAAAACCTATTGAAGTTATTGTTATTATAAGTTCAATTACTTCAATGAATATTATTGTTTTTCTTTACGTCGTTGTGGGATAAATTTATTGTAAAAAAATATTATTTCACAATTGCTCTATAAAAGTGATGTAATAAATTACACCTGTCCATTAATGTGTACAGATTGATGACATCCACTTTTAAGTAGAATAAATTGATTCTAGGCAAAATATTGAATTTGAATCGTTTAATTATATCTTAATATAGAGCGTGAGCAATAATAAAAGATTTAATAGTAAACGCGCTCGTCTTTGCGTCCGCTAGTCCAGTTGGTTTAGTTAAGAATGACACTGTCCCTATATAGACCGTGAGAAGAAACAAGATTCCGCGATCACATCTGTTGAAAAACTGGTGGAAGGAATCTGCCACCTAATGCAGAATTAGTGTCGGAAAACGTGCATTGCTAAATTAAATGTACTTTATGTACGCACGCTCACCTCATTTATTCATTGCCGTACCGCGCTTTAACGTCACTTCTCAAAATTGTCCTCAGTCTTCGAATGCCTAAATACTTTCGATTATTTATTTACTTGTTTGCAGCGGAAATGCAACAGATTAGATTTAATAAAGAGATACTAACTGCTATTTCATGCTAAACTAAAATATATTTACTTACATTTTTAGAAATACAATATTCGAAATCTGTATGACCATAGTCTGGATTCTTCCGAAGGGGATGGGGGAAAAATATTAACGAAACTAAATCACTTGCAAATTCGTGTACACTTATAAAGAAATAATATATTATATTTCTTACATAAATATTAATTTCAACGTTAATTTTAAAAATCGTGTAATTTAGTCATATACGTATCTACTACAGCCAGTGGCATAGATAGGGGGTTGTAACAAACCCTCCCGAAAATTTAATGACTAATTAAAAAAACAAACAAATAACATTAATGACGAAACATTACTGAAATATATAGTTTTTAATTGAATTCCTTTAGTGGACGAAATAATGATTCTCGGTCGTCTACCTTGTAGACCCAAATCGTTGACGATGCCACTTGAAATTAGGCAAAAGGTGGCGCTTGCGTCATCTTTAATTTATTATGATGAATTCACTTGGTTTGTTTTACAAATAAATTATTTATTTTTAACTAGTTTCGGCTTAACCTGCGGTTTAGAGGAAAGAGATAGCTTTACAAATATAGGCAATCACTAATTTGAGTTAGATTGTTGTTGTGATTAATGAACAATATTGTATTATACATTAAAATAATCTTAAAATAAGCAGGAATTTCATCAGATAAATTAAAAATTATTTTAATGTTTAGTTTCTGTGAAAAATAATTATGAAAAACAATGAAAATTGATCAAATTTATAGCAAATTTTAAATTAAATTTTTGCTAATAAAAACTTGTGCAATGAAAATTTAAAGGATTTCACTAAATTCTGCATTCAAATAACTTAGCAGACATGTCCTATTAATTTCATTATATCTTACAATTTTCTTTTCTAACTTAAACTAGTAAACTGACGTCATACACGAAAATTAAAGATTTATTTTTTATTTAGACTGATACTTTATACTTGGTAGATAAAAATGTAAATACACATTCATATTATGAAATCCAAAAGAATAGCTCTATTTTCAAACGATTATTTCCATTTTACTATATAGCTATCTCTTTCCACTAAACCGCAACCTTAATGTCATCTTCAAGAATCGGAATTTAGCCGAAACTAGTTGAAAATAAACAACTTATTTGTAAACCAAACCAAGTGAATTAAATTGAAAAAACTATATATTAGTAGAAATATTTTACCAAATAACGCTTATTATATCAATGAGAAACAAATTAATCATATATTACTGAAATGTGTACTTTGTGGTTTGTTTATTTGTTTTTTACGTGTTATTTAATTTTTATTACATTATTAACAGTAAGAAGTCATAACTACATTCCCCCCAAGCATGCGCTCCCCCTCTCCCGAAAATTATTTTATCTACGCGCCTGACTACAACTACAAGAGGGGTGTAAACTGCTGTCCCGCTTCTTCTTGGCTACCCCCGTGATAATCTCTTTAGTTATGATGACTTTTTATTTTTTAGCAATTAATAATTCTAGCAAAAACGTATATTTTGGAAAGCATTAAAATGTTGATTTCATTTATTTGATAACAATTCTAACAATTTAATAAGAGAAAGATAATATTTCTTGGTCACAGTTATTTAAATTGAATAAAATAAAAAGAATTTGAAAATGATTAATTTACTCAATTGTATAATTAATTATTGCACTTTACAATTATTTGTTGTGCAATAGCAAATATTCATTATGTAGTTAAATGTCTGGTGAAGAATTTGCGCGAGAAGAAGTTGTTTCAATGGATTTTTTTAAATACCCACGTAATGTAAGTTAAAAAAGTTACAGTAGCTGAAGGGAAAACAATTAATTATTTTCAACTTCTTTTTATTTGATTTAACCTAACAATTTATATAGGTGTTAAATACAAAACATTGATAATATAAAACTATATATTTTTTGTATAGTCTGAATAAATATATTCAGGGTTCGTGAACGCGGACAATTTTGAAAATCATTAAGTGTTTTATTTTAAGTGATCATGAATTTTTAAAAATTAAGTGCCTCCACTATCTACGATATAAAATAGACAGACCAGCGACATCTTAAATTGTTAGTAATTGATCCATTTAGAATAAAAAACACCTATCAATTTTGACAGTAGGTATTTCAAAAGTGTCAACATTTCAGTATCCTCTTAAAAACATCATAACTCTTTTTTTTCAAATGGAATGATCAATATTTTATCTCATAGGGTGATTGGCAAGACAATTTGTAATATAAAAGTATTATATATCCTTATATCTAAAGCAACTAGTTTTTGAGTTATTTCGAATTATCTTTTCTCACAAAATTTTTGCACAATCGAGTAATTCCTGTACGGTTCACACGTGGACTATAGTAAGCTACTGCCAATATTGACTGCACTGAATCTGGAAAAAGTCATTTCCAACGTACGAAGTTAAAATAAATATATTTTGTAATTCAATCTATGGTGTTGGGTTTACTGCGCATCTATTTGTTCAAATAACACCATCTACAAAATATATTCATGTTAACTTCGTATGTATTTTTTTAAAATATATGAACATAAAGCAGTGATTAATATTTCACCCTTTAGGGTTATGTTTTCTGATTGAAATGAAATAAAATAATATCAAATTTAGTAAAATTGTGTACGAAAGTTCAAATTAATGCTGGCAAATTAAAATAAATATTGTACAAGGAAACCTGCCTTATTTTTAATGTGACAACTATATAAGGGGACTGTAACTGTATGCAAAATCTGAAAATTGTGATTTCGGTACTGCTCCGATTTATGACCGCAAAGGGTTAATGCAAGTATTAAATGCTTAAATTGATTTATTTAATATTTATTCTGGGTTATCCGTACGGAAAATGTTAATTTTAACGTGTATTATTGTTATTAATTAATATCACATTCTATGAATAGATATATATTATAAAAACTGCTTAATACACGTTAAACTTAACATTTTTCCGTACGGAATAGCTTCGATTAAGGCTTTTATTTGTATCAATAACTTATTCAAAATACTTGTTTAACTTTTTTATGTGTTTTAGTAATATCAGAATATTTATGTTCTTAAATAAACTTATACAAAATTTGATATAAAATATTTAAAATCAAGTGATCACTGAAGACCAAATCAGAATTTACACAAAGCAATTCTTTGAGCAATCTGACATGCCTACTTCCGGTATATGTTTCCGCCTTTTTACCACCACAATATCTTAGATTATTTGGAAGGAGAAGTAGGGCCAGCCCTTTGCCCCATGCACCCACTGTACCATGTCAGCAGAACAGAGTAGAGTTGAGCACCTGCGGCCAGAAGTGCAGTGCAGAAGTGGGAGATTCATAAACACATCACGCACGTCACAGTCTTGAAATTGTACTCGAAGTGATTATACCTTTACGTTCTTGCCTGTCCATTTAAACAGCAACTGGTAATCGTGTCTTTGACGTACGCGCGCGTTTCCACCAATATATTCAAATTTCGGCATACTGTGAGACCGGCTGGTGTTAGTTCAATTAACCGAGCGGTGATTTGTGTGAATATGTTGTTTAAAGGAAATAGTAGCCGGCTTGAAATGGTTATAGAGAAAATTCAATCCAATAAGGAAAACACGTTTACGGCAGATACTAAGGAGGGTAATCATAAAACATTTATTACAAATCATTATTGCTTTCATAATCGTTTGTATTTTATTTTCAATATTTATCGTGTTGTTCTCATTTATAACTCAATGATACAATTAAAATATATTTACTTACTTTTATATTAATTTTCCGAATATATTAATGAAACAAAACATTATAATCCTTTTAATAACCAAATTAGGCTATAAAAAATATTCCATACTAATCGAATTATCAACATAGTGTTGTCGCGACGATTTATATATAGAGATTTTACATGTAAAAATATTTTTTTTACAAATTCCTACTTCTCTGTTAATTTTAGGGAAGAACTGAAATTATTAAAATGTGTTCAGAATTTAAAAATCTACCTAAAATTATGCTTTATTCAATTTGAGAATTAGTGTATAATTAATAAATTATGTGTAATTAAATTTGTTAATGATCACAAAATTACTTTCCTGCAAAAGATGTATTTTAAATAAACGTCACTTTTAACATATTTCAATGATTGCAATTTTACATGATTTTTTTTATAAGTAATGGCTAATGCAATTTAAACACGTGATTTTTAGCAAATATAATAAAAAAATATTAATTATACATAGATTTTTAAAATTAATGAAGTATCGTTTTTTACAGGTTTTTTTTTTTCAGATTTTCCCTAAAATGAACAGGGAAGCAAGAAAATTGTTTCTACATATAAAGTCTTGATGACGCGTCAACACTCGTTACAGTGCTGTAATATTTCTTATGCTCACAATAAAAGTATGTTTATGTATAACTAAACTACATTAATATTGTATGAAACATACTATTTCTACCTGAATTTGTATATTTAAGAAAAAAGTTTTTAATTTGTTTATCATTGTATTGACATTGATCGTATAGGCCGAAATTAGTCACAAATAAACTTGTACGTGATACCAACAAACTGTTTAATTTTTAATATTTACCTTATTGAGTTTTTTTTCTTCTTAATTACTTGGTAGCACATTAAAACAATGTGTTATGAGAAAATTACTTTGTTTTCATAAGAGAACATAACGTCTTTGTTCTTTGCATTAAATAATCTCGAATCAAATTATTGCATTATTCAATCATTTGTGGTGCAACAGCAAATGTCCATAGTGTAATTCAATTTCTAGCAGGGTATTTGCCCGAGAATTAGTTGTTTCAATGGATGTTTTTTGAGCTTATGTTATGTAAGGAAATATAAATGAATTAAGTACAATTACTTTACAAACGATATAAACTCATTTAAAAGATTATTTTATATGAAAATATATAAATAATCTTATTTTTGATGTATATAACATTCAAAAAGCAATAATAAAGTCTTGACAATAATAATAATAGAAAAGGGTTTATTAATTTATTAATTTTTAAGGCTTCTACTTTGTTATACATCGTTGTTTGATTAAAGAAAAAAAAAACGTTTTAACTATGTTTATATAACTGAAATTTAAACTGTTAGTTTGATAATGACGCCTTAATCGGTGCTATTCCCTATAGGGAATGATACGGTTAACGTGTACGTTATTACATTAAGCTTATGAATAAATATCTATTACAAAAGTTGCTTAGATTGTGATGATAAAAATAACGTGCACGTTAAACTCTACATTTTCCTTACAGAATAACCCCAAATGTCGTCGAAACTATAGTCACTAAATACATTTCAGTTATACAAACATAAAAAATGTTTTCATTAATTGAAAATAGTTTATTCACAATCGTAGTTATTTAATAAATTAAACTAGAAAGAAAATGTGAAAATAATTAAACTAAAGCTAAAGAAAAAAAATAATTTATTGTATTAATTATTTATTAAACATCGTTTCCAATAATAGTTTCGTTTTTTACGAAATGAAAAAAACAAATGATGATATTTTATTAAAAATAACAAAATTTTATTAAATAAAAATCAATTTAATAAATAATTAATTGAATTCTCTTTACCTACAGTTTAATTTGTTTTGTATAAATTATACGTGGGTATACAAGTATTTTTATTCCGATAATTACATACATTTTTACAAATATAAGCAATCCTGCGCTATCGACAAGAGATATTTTTGCCCTGTCTTGAATTTCTTATAATGTGCAATATAAAATGTGTTTGTGCCTGCTGAACTGTCTTGAATCGTATTAATGATTTTATGAATAGTGAAAGGAATAGGATGTATGTATTTCGGAGGGATGTTTGGATTTCGGGAGATACAGATTTTTTTAAATTTGTCGATTGTTGAGGTTATTTGCAATTGTTTTAGAAAGGTTTGTTATACCGAGTGATTCGGGAGGAAATGGAAATATTTTAACGACAAAAGCAAAAATAAGCTCATATAATGAAGTGTGATTTTCATTTGTTTCAGAGACATATTGAACAATAGCAATTTGTAAAATTGAAGAAAAATGTATTGCTGAACTTGCAAAAAAACAAGTAGCATTAATTGTAAATTAAAGCTGCTTGATTTTTCAAAGTTCAACAATATATATTATTCTCATTATTGTAAACTCAAAAAACTTGTCAACAAAGATATATATTATTATTATTATAAAATATTCCATGTGTTATATTCGCTTAATTTCAGCATTTAAATAATACTGCATGTTGCAAGTCAAAATCAAAATTTTAAGATCTAAGAGAGATAAGCACACAAAACGAGCCTGCAGATGGTCAGAAACTTTCTATTACGTAACTTTTAGCGGTTGTGCTGAAATGCTCCACAAAGTAAACAATGAATAATTTAGCTTGCTTCCTATGCCAAATTAATTGCACATTTGCTGTAGTCAAATATTTACTTTTGAAATTACTCATTATTATAACAAATGCTTTACAATGGTGAATGCGCCGGGTATACAATAATCACAAGTTCTCATTGCAATTTTAATATTTTATTGATGGAATAAAATCTAAATTGATTTTTTGAATTTTTAATATTAAATTGCTTAAATAATATGAAATAAATACGAATAAATTATTAAAAATCAACCAATAAAACACAGATTAGATTGAATTTAACCCGAAACTAGTCGAGAATTTAAAGTTATTCAATCTAATCTGTGTTTTATTGGTTGATTTTTAATAATTTATTCATATTTATTTCATACAATATGAACTACCAATGTGGTTTTAAAACCATTAATTATGCTTAAATAAAATTCTAACAGCATATATATAATAACATAGTACACATGGTATTTTTTAACTAGGCCTCATAAGAATTTCTATTGGAAAACCTTGACCTTTAATGTTTATTTTTTCTATGGATAGATTTTAATGAAACAATTAATTCACTGTATTTTCAAAGTAGTTTTGTTTTTAATTAATAACGAAATATAAATTTTAATTTAAAACTTGATGTTTCAACAGAAAATGTGCCAATTGTAACAATGACAGTGATTAAAACAAACCGAAGGCTACTATTTTTGAGTAAATATAAATAATTGGCGCAAGGACTACTGGCCGACAACCAATTAAATATAAATTATATTGGATGAAAGACCGATGGTCGATAGCCATTTATGAAGAATATTATGTAAAATTTATTGTATTATACATAATGTAAATTTTACAGTAAATTATATATTTGATTGTGTAATTTTCATTATTTCTTTTGTATATTTTTTCCAAAAATAATTATCAACCTTATTTTTAAATTAAAATTTAATATGAATAATAAATATTAATGGTTTTAATATTTAAACATTGGTAGTTCATATTGTATAAAATAAATATGAATAGATTATTAAAAATCAACCAATAAAACAATTAAGCACGGTTTAGATTGAATAACTTTAAATTCTCGACTAGTTTCTGGTTATTAGCTCATTTTTATATATTTAACTCTTGAAAATGGGCTAATAACCTGAAACTAGTCGAGAATTTAAAGTTATTCAATCTAATCCGTGTTTAATTGTTTAATTGGTTGATTTTTAATAATCTATTCATATTTATTTTATAGAATAAAAAATATTTTATCAATTAAATAATCAGAATGCCTTAATTAAAATCATATGAACTAAAAGTACACAATGTGATCCATACTTGTGTTATTTGCAAGAAAGTGTTATTGTTGATATAAACATCGAAAACATACTATTAAAGGTTTATTTAAATGACGATAACAGAAAACTTATTTTGTGCAAAAGTAGAAATATTAAATCTATTTTACGAGTTATGATAATAAATTGTGCAAAAACGTGTAATAAATATTTTGGAACACGTTTTTCTATGCAAAATAAGTCAAAATTAATAATATTTTTGTTATTAATTGTTAAGGCTTTCACTTGGTTTTACATGAATTTATTAAATAAAATACTTTTTAACTTTGTATAATTTGTTATTTTATTTTAGTGCAACTAAAAAACTTTTAATTTGATAATGATACTCTATGTTTCGAAACTATAGTCACTAAATTAAAATAACAAGTTATACAAACAAAGTTAAAAAGTGTTTTATTTTTTAATAATATATCTCGATTAATTAAGAAGGTCTACAAATATATACATCTTAAATTTATTTTCAATATTTAGTTTAGAGATGTGTTAAGTATTAACTTAAATAATTTAAAACCTTATTTTCTATTTAATTAGATGTAGAAATATATTAATTAATTGATGATTTTATTTTAGGGCAAGGTAGTTCCCCATTAAGTAATTCCGAACAAGAATCGCCGGTTAGTTCCTGTCAAAGTTCACTAAGTGATGCTACTGAGGTTGAAGAAATGTTTACGATGAGCGCCACTGCCACGACCCCGTACGAGTGCAATATTTGCAAGAGAGCATTCGCCCGCTCTTCTTTATTGAGTAAACACGTTCAGGTAACGCAAACGCACGGCTAATGTAAGTTAAGTGCTTTTAAATGTTTTCCCCAATTTGTCCTACGTACATCAAGCAGCACATCGCTATCTGCTATCTGCATAGTTGCTTCAAATTTATATCCATCCATATTTCATGGGACACTGAAAGGGTTACTTCCATTTCCCAGCTTTTTCAGTCTGGTGCATATTTTATTTCAACTTTGAATGAGATACCGAATATTTACTTGTTAATAAAATATTATAAATACAAAATATTTATGCATAAATAAAATAATATTTCAGTTCAAATTTATACAAAAAAAGTAGCGGAAAGGCTATGGATCATAATAAATGGTTAATAATAATTTATATAAAATGTAATTTTAAATTCTTTCAACATTCTTTAAAGCCACATTATTAGAATTCATTCTTCTTAATTTTAAATCCTTTCCAGAATTCCAAAAAGCATGTTCTTTATCATGAATGCATTTATATAAATTATACCCACATCATAAAAATATTACCTTAGTTGTGATTCGAAACATGAAGTCGATTCATTGACCCAATTATGGAATTGTAATTCACAACCAATTCCTACAGAAATAGTTAGCATAATATTAAACTAAAATAATAAAAACGATATATATTTACTACTTAGTTTATGCAATCATATTTGTTGTTGTACGAGCATATTATAAGAATTATATCGTTTATTATACAAGATAAATAACAATTTAGCTTGTAAATATTCCGTTTGATCATTGAGATAGTTTTCGATCAATTTTTACTTGTTGATTTCCAGGCTTTCATTAAATTGCCTTTTTCTTTTTATGTATAATATTGAACTCATAATGATTTCAATTACCATTAAACGAAATATGTATAAATAAACAACGACTCTCCCCACTTAATTTGTACAAAATTCAGATGTAATACAACCATGATGTATTTATCAGTAGATAATAGGAGCTATTCCGTACGGAAAATGTTAAGTTTGACGTGTACGTTATTAAATAATTTCACATTTTATGTATATATACAGCTATTACAAAAGCTGTGATGATAAAAATATAACGTACTTAACATTTCCTGTACGGAACAATGCCGATTATAATAACCAATGATACATTTTAGTTGATGTAAAATCTGATGTTTGAAATAATTATAAAATAAAAAAAACATGCAGGTAAAATTCAATTTAATTGTTGAATGTAACAATCAATAAATATATAACATATAATTAAAACAGCCCTACTAGTCGCATCTACCCCTTTTCATATCATCAATCTGATTACTACATTTAATATTATTAAGTAATTTCCATATTGACACAAATATCTCCACCCAAATGACAAAGATGAAGCTATATTTAAACAAAGATAACCATCGCGATACCTGTGAAGCTACCGTATGGATTTCACAGATCGGATTCTCGATTACGTACCAACAGATTAGTTAAATATAAATAATTCCGTAAGATGGCGCTAAATTATAACGAAGTTTAGACAGGAATCTGTATGACATGTATGAAAGTGCCACCTAGTTTCAAAAGATTTAAACTACAGACACAACCAACTGTTGCGCGCTTATTCACCTACAGATTTCGTTTACGCGAAATCCATGTGTATTTGTAGTATTGATATTTTCGTATTTTGGGTAATTGATAGATGGCAATAGTTGAATTAATTCACTTATAAATATATTATACATAAAAAATAAAAATGTTGTTAAAATCATATTTTCTTTATAATTTGCATAATATTACAAAGTTTGTTCTGTTATTCGAAAACAGTGGTAAATCCATATATTTTTTTTTTGAGGACGATTGATTTTTTTTTCGCCAGAAAATCGTCCCCGCTTCGATCCAACCTTGTTGAAAAATTATCTAATTCCAAAAAGTAGCTTTATAAAACCACACACTAGTAAAAAAAATATTTACAGGTGTATTTAAGAATGTCTACAACACAAAACAGTTAAAAAAAACCATTCAGATAACTTGCAATTATTTAAATTACAATAAAATTAAACAAGAAAAATGACTGCTAATGATCAATAAAATTCGATCATTTCCTTTTTCCAATTGCAAAAATTACTTAATTTAAATATTTTTTCCAATTGGGAAAGATGGAATTTTATTGATCATAGCCAGTAATGTTTGCTTGTTTAATTTTATTGTAATATAAAGAGTAGAAAACCTTTAATTAAAATAATAAAGGCTCTAAAAAATCAGATTTTTTTTATTAATTTAATTACAGATTTAAAACATTATTGATTCATACGAAAAGGGGGATACTTAGTATTTTGGTAATTATTAGTGGATTCTACTGGGAACTAAATAGTATTAATGCCTTTGAAAAAAATTAAATCTGGCGATTTTTTTAAAGATACAGCAAGTAATGATCGAAAAAGTGTATTTTCTTACCTTGACGAACGCTTTAAAATTATTTTAAATATTTTTACCCTTTCATGCCACCGACAATGAAGACAGAACATACATATAGGTTGACCTTAACAAATGACCAAATTCACCTCCACAAAGCATGGAGAAATATGGAGAAATAAATAAGATTTCGCACGTTGTTAAGTTAATCAAACTTAACACCGTGCTGTGAACCAAATGTGTGAAATCTTATCAATTCCTCCATATTTCTCCATATTGCTCGTTGTTAAGTTAGCCAAACTTAACACCGTGCTGTTAACCAAATATGCGAAATCTTATCTATTCCTTTACACGTTGTTAAGTTAACCAAACTTAAGACTGTACAGTTAACCAAAAGTGCGAAATCTTATATATTCCTCCATATTTCTCCATGCTTTGCGGAGGTGATTTTCCCAAATTTCTGCCTATTAGCACCGTGCAGTTAACGAAATGCGCAAAATCTTATCTTCCTTGATTTAAGAAGATGCAGAATTAATTAGTGTTTTCTGCTTACACAGAAT
Organism: Philonthus spinipes; assembly: GCA_963082785.1. Taxonomy (NCBI): domain Eukaryota; kingdom Metazoa; phylum Arthropoda; class Insecta; order Coleoptera; family Staphylinidae; genus Philonthus; species Philonthus spinipes. Next base: position 13,628,251 of record OY720301.1, read on the forward strand.
CAGTTTACCAGTGCGCACTGAATGAGAGCTGTGACGTATTGCACTGCCCCGGTTTTCAAACACTGCGTGCAATTATGCACTGGCAGCGAGAAGTAAAATGCACGAAAAATGAATTGTCAATCGATTTCAAAAATAACCGGATAGCATGAGAGAAATACATTCCATTATGTATACGACAAAAGGATTCGTAAAAATGGCAAAAATTCGTATTCCTTCATAATAAATACATAGATTTAATAAAAATTCCAACTAACTATCACATAACTCGTTTTGACCGCCATATTACACTGGAACTTGTGCCCTCATTCCTCGAGTCAGTGTCATTTTCTTGCACTCGATCGGGGCGAGTGCACATTTTGATGTAAGCAGAAAACGATTTTGTCAGGGAGCACTATAAAAGTGCACAAGCAGAAATCGCAAAAACCCGGGTTAGTGCGCACTGGTGCAGTAAGCAGAAAACACTATATTTTAAATGATCTTTGTTTTTTATTTTTTTATTTCTTCAGACACACACAGAACAGTTGCAGTTCAGTTGTCCATACTGTCGACGTCTTTTCAAGCACAAGCGATCAAGAGATAGACACACCAAACTCCACACCGGTGATAAAAAGTATAAATGTCTTCATTGTGATTCTGCTTTTGCAAGAAGGTGAGCATAAGTTGTTGAATTTCTTTGTTGCTATTCATTCAAAAGCTTGAGTAATAACTACCAAAATTTTAGAACTTTATAATAAAGTTATCAGTAAACATGTGTTTTGTCTTTTCTTAAAAATATTCACGAAACAAAACAACATTTGGTTTTCAATATGAATTTATGTTCCATACTTACTTTTCTAAGCTGCTGTCCTAATTCACAGTTTTGTTCAGATTCATTACTAAATAAGTGAAAATCAATTAAACACCTTTGCGATGTTTTCTAGTGATCACTTGAAAATACATATGAAGACGCATGACCACAAAAAGCCTCACCAATGCGAGTTATGTAATAGGGGCTACAATACAGCAGCAGCGTTGGCTTCCCATCAGCAGCATCACTCCAAACAAGAGCAACGGAGATGCGAAAGCAGTGCTAGCATAACTAGCGCCGTTAGTACTCCCAGCCCTGGGAACATTCGATGCCTTAAATGCCCCGACACATTTGACACAACTGAGAATTTGCAAGTAAGTATGTATGTCATATCAGTTCAGTAGAGTAATTATGACTTCCAATTAAAGTGTGAAAGTCAGTTCATTTTCGTTCATATTTAATTTATGAATACTGTTTACCGATAATCAATGACATAAATACGTTTTTAAAAAGAAAATCGACCTTTTCTAAGTATACATAATAATAGCACTACAAGAAGTTTTGTATCAACCTACAAATCTTCGTTTAGTACTGTTATATATACTTTGAGTAGGTCGATTTTCTTTGTGAAAATATATTTATTTCTACTGCTTCATTTTCTTTATAATTTCTCGCCACTTTTAATCTTTCATTAAATCAAACTGCTAAAAGGCAGATTTTATTACATATTTTTGATATTTTGTTTTAATTTGTTCAGAGAGTTGCAGCTTAGTTGTCCACAGTGGCGCAGATAGCGGGTGGTTAAAAAAAATATGATATTTTAATAAAATGTTCAGTAATTCGTCTAGCGTATGGATAACTAGTGATTGCCATTTCGGATTTTCGAACCTCATCAAGGCATTGTAATTTTATTAAATTAATTTCGTTTCCTGTTCTCATAAACAGAACAAGTTCGCCTTCCTTTAATGGACGAAACTATGATTCTCAGTTGTCTACCTTGTAGACCCAAATCATTGACGATGCCACATTAAATTAGACAAAAGATGGCGCTTAGGTCGTCTTCCATTTATAATGAAAAATAATGTTTTAGCAACGCTGTAACAACATTAAACATTATTTTCATGTTGATGAAACATTACTAAAATATGTGCTCAGTGGGTTATTTATTTTTTTTTTAATTTTATTTCATTTGTATTACATTAACAGTAAGAAGTCATAACAGCCAGACTCCCCGAAAATTATTTCTAACTACGCGCCTGGTTGTCCATACTGTCTAAAGGCATCGAACTATTAAGGTTTCTCCATTAACACTTTCCTGACTAATCGATCGAATGGCTGCATAGCATTCGGTATATATGCCCTACCATCTTTTCCCTCTCTTTCATAATAAATTAAAAACGACGCAAGCGCCACCTTTTGCCTAATTTCAAGTGGCATCGTCAACGATTTGGGTCTACAAGGTAGGCGACCGAGAATCATTGTTTCGTCCACTAAAGGAAGGCGAACTTGTCCTGTTTAAGCAAACAAGGAAAACGAAATTCATATTTAATGAAAATGGCCATCACTAGTTATCCATACGCTAGATGAATGGTTTTCTCCATTGTCTTTATCCCAAGTGATGTTTTCATTAATGAAATCGTCGGTTGTTAATGTTTATTTCTTTTTCTTTTAGAACCATTTAGTGTTGTCCCATCAAAATATCACACCACCAACATCACATCCAAGCAACATTTCAATGGACTCCAGTTTGAACGTATCAAAATCAAGCAATGAATTGCCAAAGATAGCATGCATGTATTGCTGCAAAGATTTCATTAGCATGAATCACATGTATAAGCATATACACGAAGAACACCGTGCTATTTTCAACAACATTTCCCAAAACATGAACTATATTCCCACGCAATCTCCATCGGGAATCGAAGATTTATCGCCGAAGGAATGCCAACAAAACAACTCGCCTACATACGCTTGCGATCAGTGCACGATGAGATTCGATTCTTCACTCCTACTGCAAGAACATATTCAAATTGTTCACTACGGGCAAACCGAGCATAATAAATACGATTTTTCTAATGTATCTAATTCGAATATGTCTTTGGGGAAAAATCAGGCTAATATTTCTCAAGCTAAACCTACAGATCTCAGCCGAAAGCGCTGCTCGGAGAATTCAGCGGATTATAAAACGGATAAGAGGAAGTCTGGAGAACAATTGATAAATAAGCAATCGTCTCCCTCCGCGGGAATTCCGTACGAGTCAAACGATAAACCCTGCATATGTTCTTATTGCTATGCACAAATGCCTAACTTCAAAATGTTCCTGCTGCATATGGAATCGCACGTCGCCATGAATTCATCAACGCCAACTCTGCCACTAACTACCTCTAATAACATAATAGGTTGTTGTCCTCTTTGTGGAGAACCCGCTAGGAATACAATTGAATTAAGCCGCCATATTTGCAGCCATGCCATAGTTAACGTTACAGCTAGATGTTGCCATTACTGTAAGAAACCTTTCGATCAACTCGAGCAGCTACAAAAGCATTTGTTGGAATCGCATTCGCAAACTGTTTACAAATGCACCATATGCAACGAGCTTTTCGAAACACAACTTGCTCTACAGGTAACTAGTTAAGGGTAGAATTAATTATTATGAATTATTGAGAATGTTGCTTACAGGTGCATTTCTCCAATAAGCATAGCCCGGAATGTAAACATTACAGATGCAATTTGTGTTCGGGTCAAGTTTTTCACGATAGACTCACCGCGGAACTTCACGTGAATATGAAGCATAGCATTCAAGAACCGTCAAACTCTAGAAGTTATTACTTGCTACGGTTTCCAGAAGTTGAATCTCATCTTGATTTCCCCGTCTACCAGTGTCCTATTTGCCAAAAAGCTTTTAAAGATGAATATCTGCAATATGATCATATTCTTAAAGAACATAGCGATACTAGAGAGGTAAGCAATTATTTATGAATATAACATATATAATAAGTGATACTTGTTCGGCTAAGTAAAACAAAACCAAGTTATAATTATTTAACATCTTTGATTATTCATAATGTTTTACCAAGTGATAAATGAGAAAATTGTAACATAAATATAAGTGATACTTTGTATATTAGTAATTCTGATAACTTTTTAACGTTGATCAATTATCAGCCTTGAAAATTACAATAATAAATTTGAATATATTATTAAAAGTCTACCAATAAAATAAATAAAATCATAGATTAAATTGAGTAACTTTAAATTCTCGACCATTTTCGGGTTATCAATCCATTTTCAAGAGAATTATCTTGATAATGGGCTTTTGGGTTATCAGCCCATTTTCAACAATACAATATGAAGTACCAATGTTTGAATATTAAAAGTATTGATTACATTGAAGTGGAGGAAAATTATTTTCATAAAATCGTAGATTGCAGTATGATTTATGTTTTTATTACATAGAATAAAAACTGCTTTACTTTTATATTGTATTCGTAACTAGTTTTAGATTTTGATTAATACGAAGGCAAACATTTTTTTTACCTTCATATTAATATAAACATGTATCACAAAGTAGTGGCTTAAACAATCAATTATTTTAGATTTTAATATTCATTTCAAATAATTCATCTATTTTAAAATGTTCTAGGGTGAAAACTACATTTTAGAAGTCACCACATTGGGCCGACATATTCCGTATGGTTCTCCGAATTTTCAATACAACAAATCTTCTGAAAATTTAAATAAGTCGGATATAAAATCAGGAAATAAATACAGTTGCGAAATTTGTAACCGCTCTGATATAGCAAGCGAGGCGGAATTGGCAGCTCATAAAAAGCTCCTGCACGCTAAATCTAAAGTCAGTACGGTTAGTTTGCAATGCGCGTATTGCAATGAACATTGCAAATCAAGGAGTGATCTAGAAAACCATATGAAATCACATCAAGTAACTTGCGGTAAAGGGAAGCATAAGTGCAATATATGCGACGAGATATTTTCTTCAAGTGGAACGCTGGCCGAACATAAATTATCGCACTGTAAAATTATTTCTGGAAATAGTTGCACTTTGTGTAAAACCGATCTTGTTAACGAGCATTCATTTTATAATCACCAGTTGCAGCATAATAATATATCATCAGTGAATAAGTCGAGTTCTCACATATCATTGCCGGCGAATTGTATTATTTGTTGCCAAACTCTTCAGACTGATGTGGAAATTAAGCTTCATGCGAAGTTCCACCTGCGGCATTTGCTGCAAAATGAATTAGTTTGCGGAATTTGTAAGAAGGTTATTAACGATGAACAACAAATGTCAGTAAAACATATGAAAGAGAATAATTCTCACGTAACTGTTAATATTTGTAAAGATTGCATATTAAATTCGAAAGAAACGTCATTTAGCCCGCATATTGATATGAATAATGAGCAGAAGAAAATGTTCGCCTGTTTGAAGTGTAACCTTTCTTTCGAAAGCGAGGAGGAAGTTCAAAATCACGCTACGGATCACATGATTAACGAAGAATGTAACCTAGAATGCCATTTGTGCAGAAATATTTTACCATCATCGGCCAAGTTACAAATACATCTAATTGAACATAATTTTATGGGAATGGGTCAATACAGATGCTACATTTGCTCCTCGGTTTTCACAACAGCAATCGGTCTGCGAACTCATATCATCAACCACGGCTTGAACAACCGACCTTATGAATGCAGTGAATGCAAAATGAAATTCTTCTTCGAAACGGAATTGGAAAACCACAAATACATGCACACACATTCGCAGCACACCAAATACACGAAAGAGAAATCGGAGTACAGCGAAAACCTGAATTCGAAAAATCAAGTCGAATGCAAAGGATGTTTATGTATATTTCCTGAACATATCTATTATAAAGAACACGTTCACAAGTGCAGGAAAATTAAATTTGAGGATGGGGACGAGAGCGAGGGTGTAAATATTAAAAAGGAACTCGACGACGCGGAGAATAAATTTGAACAACAATAATAAATAGCTGTTATTACAAAAAAATGTAAAAAGGATAATAAACATTTTGATACTTTGCTAGAATAAGAATCGGAATTATTGTAGAATATGAAGAATGTGATACTATTTATTATTACATTGTTAGGCCATTCACATTTATTATATTTATATGCATTCGCACTCATTATTAAAGGGTATATTTTGATTGAATGTAAAAAAAAGCTATTAACAGGGTGTTATAAAAATGTATTTAATTAATGACTTTTTTTCACAACGGAAATACTTAATTATTGTGCTTCTTAATGGAACAGTATAATAATATTTGGGATGTTTGTATTAATTTCCCACTGAGATAAACTTTTATATTAACATTGTAATTCTTATTAATAATAAATATAAGTATGTTTTTAAAACTTCTATAAAAAGTAATAAAAAAAGAACATAAAATACTGATTTTTATTATTAATATACATTACTAATATAGCATCCTTTGGTAATAATTAGTTTGATCATACCAAGTGTTTTATATAATCATTAAATTATTTGTATTCACACATTTTTTGTACTTCATATTTTAATTTAAATGGATTTATACCCACGGAATGTTTTTTTTTATCTCAAATAATTTGTATTCAAATAACTCGTAATTTTATTAGATTTATGTTTTTAATTTATCGTGTATCATTTTTTAGACTTACTTATATTAAGTTTCAACATCATGTTCGAGTAAACCAATACCAATGTACTGAATTAATATAAATTTAATATTTTGTAATCACTGAATAAAACACTTACTGTATTTTTTACCACAATTATAAATAATAATTTGTATTCACATATCCCAAATATTATAAATATTTGTGGTAAAAATATATTCAGTGATTATTTTGTGAATTACCACATAGTTACAGTCGCAACCATCAACATGATATAATTTAATATTTATTAATTGAGTGTGTTTTAATAAACCTTTTATGTATTCTTTGTTTTCACTGTTATCCAGGATGTAATCAATTAGTTGCTATATTCGTTTTTGTTTGCTTTAATGTTGTAAATTAGGTTACCTTATGTTATTCAAATCTTTTGAAAAAAAAATCAAGATATCTGTCAAAATAAACAATAAATAATGTAATATTAGTTGTTAATTTGTGGATTATAAAGCGCTAAAATATATGAATTGTTAATTAATATATCTCCTGATTAATATTTGTTGATGTGGTAAATACTTGCAGGATTTGTAAAATCCTGTACTGATTGTCGATTGTATAATTACTACAATATTATTTAAATATTTTTATATTTTAATGAATTAAAATTTCATTTTTAAATAATTTAAAAATCAGTCAGCAATGTTTTAAGTTAAAAAAAATCAGCTACATTTACTGAATAAAACAGATATTTAATTTTTAAATAAATTAAATAGCTGTGACCAAGCGAATAAATACTCTTTTCTATTGATTTAATTTTTGTTAAATGTTATTAATCAAAAGCTTTTAATATTACTATTTTTAAACATTGGTAGTTCATAATATAATAATAAATATGAATACATTATTTTTTTAATAATTTATCCATATGTATTATTACAAAAGTTTTATGAATGAATAAGGTGGTTAAATAAAGAAGAAGAAAAAAATACACAAAAGAAATACGAAGGGTTCACAAAAATAAGGATTTATTTAACTACATTTAAATACTTACAAAAGTAATGTTCATACAAATTCATAAATATATTTCTAAATTAAAAACGTTTCATAATTGAATGACGCGAAATAAATAAATTAGTATAAATAATCACACAAATCAGCAAAATTGTACTAATTATCATATATAAAAAGCCCGACCTTAAGAAAAATCACGAATTACATTTTTTAACACCTTGTAATTGGTATTACTATTTTTTTAGCGTAATTAGAATGTTTAAGCGACATGCTGTTTCTGTTATCATGTTGCAATATTTTAGCAGGTGCTTACTTGTACTCTTATCACTGCATGTTTACGTTTAAGTTTACCAATTCACTATATTTTGTTGTATGTACGTTCTTCTTAGTATAGCTCCAACCGTCCGTTTATTGTTAACATTGCGGCCCACAAATCATACTAATTATCATTTGTTATTATGTTTCCTTTTATTGTCTACAAATGAATAAACACTTATATTTAATATTTTATTTATCCTCTCAATCCCTATAGAAACTTATAATTAACAATCACAATATTATTACCATTAACATATTTTTGGAATATAACAATTAACAATAATTAAAATACAATGACATAAATAATCTTCATGTTACATTTTGAATATATTTTTTAAAGAAAATTGTTGATAAATCTTTTTATACCTTTTAAAAAAGTTATAAGTTATAACAATTTAATATAAGATTTTCAATTGCTATTCTTAGTTACGACATCAAGTAACTTGCCAGGGGCATTTTTTCTCATTCTTTTTTTGTAATTTGCATAATCGTTTTATTTTGGAATATATAAATATAGATGAAAGGTATTATAAATATATAAACAAACTTAAATATGTATCTATTCTTATATTTATGGCTCATGCATTTGGTATTAGCACCTCTCACTAGATTGTACATTATTCGTCATTTAGGAATAATATAAGCTTACAAATCGCTGTTAAATAATTATTATTAAAGGTTAACGTATTTTGGTATGTTTCATCATGACTCATTTAATTCATACTTATTTAATTTCTGCGGCTTCTCATCAATATTTTTCAACTCGTCGCATGAACCCGATATGTTAATTGATACTTGACGCTTATACAGCACAGGCTGTGTTGCGTCCAAATCATCGCAAGAGCCTGTTATGTATAACGATTTCATTTCGATAAATTTATCATTCGCATTCTTATTCCTTAAATTCAATACTGTTTCATCTAGATTTGACGATACTTCATCATTAATACAATTCTCTTCCTTAATTTCTTCTACTTTATTTTCTTCCACAGCCAATTCAGTCTTTTCGGTTTCAATAGATGTTAAAACATTTGAATTATTTTCTGTTTGTTTAGAATCAACGTCTAAATTACTCTGCTCATTAGTTTCCACCATAGCTTCTTGTGCGTTTACTTCGCATTTATTATCTGCCGATTCTAAACATTTCTCCTCGATGTCTTTGGGTTTTAGCTCCACTCCCACGTTTTCTTCTTGCAAATTATCAGATTTATTCGCGGGGGAAACATTGTCCGGATTATCGCATTTCCTTTCCAACGCTGACTCGTCAGAATTGCTCATCTCCTTATCGCCGTCATTTTTTATTTCCTTAACATCAGCCGTCGTATTCTTAATTTCAACGCTTTTAATGTCGCCGATAACATTCTCATTGTTATCTATATCCTCTTGTAAATTGTTACAATAACTTATTATTTCATTACTGAGTTCATTAATGTCGTTCAAGCCCCTATAGCTCCCATTAATATCTAGTTCGTGTTCATCCTGCGTTGTTTCAGAATAATAAGCTGCAGAAGAACAGTCCGTTTCATACGAACTTATACTCCATTGGGATTGATTTAAATCTGACGCATTCATCTAAAAAAAATAAACGGAATTTTTAAAATTTTTAAAAATCAGTATACCTCTAAAACATTAAATACATTTAAATATTAATTAAACGTATTATTAATTAAATAAAAATAATTAATTATTAATCAATCATCTTCTTTAGCTACTGTGACGTTTTGACTTACGTTACATAAGTAATTTAAAACAAATGTGCTTCAAACAACTACTTCTCAAGCCTGTACCCCGCCAGACATTGAATTATACAATGGACGCTTGCTGTTGCATAGCAATAACATATTGTATTATGCACCTTTTTTTATTAGATAATATTTAATGTAAAGAACAAAACAAAAAGATACGTAATACAAGGCTATGTAGACACGTGTTTCGGGATTCATCTCTCGTCAGTATAGCTCTGCCTTATATAATTACAAAGTTGTTAAATTAAATTAATCAAAACGTACCGTCCCGACTGCGATCTCCGGTATGAATGATCGAGTCTGGCGACGGACGCAAATGCTAGGCGCACTCTTAATGGTCCTCAACAACAATAAAAAATATTAACTGTAGGTCTGATCTGCGCGTTACATGAAATGTTTCAGCACATTTTAAACTATCTGCATTGACAAGGAATACTACCCGTCAGGGAGTTTTTACTGTGGGACAACGAGGTAACAATGATAACATTTTTTATGCATTTTAATAGAGACAACATTTGATTTATGCTTTAAAAACAGTAATATAAACCTCGTGGATAACGTCATAAGCTTGCACTCAGGTAAACTCAGTATGATATAAGCATTTCACATTCCATGAATGTATATGTATTATAAAAGTTGCTGATAAAATTTAACGTACACGTTAAACTCAACATTTCTCTAATAGAATAGTGCCGAGTGTTTGTTAAAAAGTACATATTTTTAAGTCATTTGTATTTTGTGAAGCATAATTTTGTAATCCAAGAGAATACCGATTTTTTTTTACATTTAAACCAATTCTAAATCATTACGTAAATTAAAAACAATACTTACCCCTAATCTGCCTGGAGGAAGCGGTGCTCTCTTCTTCCTTCGCTTCTTTTTAATGGGTTTGGGGTTATCAACCTGAGTGGGCTGTGCAGTTTCGGAAGACTCATTAAACGGATTAGATTTATCTTCGTTATTATTTTCTTCTGATTGTGCATTATTTTCTGCTAATGGATTGTCGGTTGTCGGGGCCATGGTTTGTGCCTTGTTCGCTCTCTCGTGGAATCTCGATCGTGGATACATTTCAGATTTGTGATGCTGGACAGTACCAACGTGCGGTCTGAGTGTGACATTTGGATCGTTGTACTCTGTTGTAGTATTTCTTGAAACTTGTAATTATAATAAAACATAAATAGATTAACATTATATAAGGAAAAATTCCTGAAAATCAATAAAATTCGATCTTTCCCATTATCCATTTCCACACTACAAAGATTTATAAAGATGGTGGTAATTTTTCACAGTGCAGTTTTAAATGAATATTTTCTTTTAATTTGAAGCAAGAATATTTTATATTGACATTAATCACGTCCGTCGTATCCACCACATTCATGAAGAAAACGGTACGATTTTTTGAACAATTATTCAAGGCAAAGCTGTACTGACGAGGGATAAATCCCGAAATACGTGTTTACAGATAACTTTTTAACATATTTAGTTTTGTTTGTATCAAATATTCTTTATTTGAAAAAAACGTTGCTTTATAAGCTTTAGAGAGATGCAGTGGTAAATATCTATTAATATATTCAATGTCCGGCGTCGGTATTCGCCCGGGAAGTAGTTGTTCCAATAGATAATTGTATTTTTGTATACTTACTTTCTAAGTATTTAATTGACTAGAAGAATATAATTAAATAATTAATTATTTTCTTTTTTATTCTTTTTTAATTTAAATAATTTGCAGTTATTTAAATTAAAATTACAACACGCTCAATATACTTTGTAATGTTGAAATGAAAAATGGGAATGATCTAACTTTATTAATCATTTTCAGTTTCTATAAATAGATTACTTTTTATGATCAGTAAAGTAAGAAATTATTATTCTGTTATTGATTTAATAAAAAATCATTTCCTTTCTCCAACTATTTTTTATTGAAATATATTTCGAAAACTATTTCCATTATAACTAGTAATTAATGGAAACAGTTTTCGAAATTTAGTGTAAATAAAAAATATTAGAAGAAATTTTAATTTTTATTTATAAGTTAAAAAAATAAATTAACTTTGTTTTACGATAAAAACGTAAAACTAAATGAATGTATTTCTATTAAAAAAATATATTTTAAAGCATGTTTTGCACAATTAAGCAATTACGAATTTTATGTAAAATAAATAAAACCAAGTAAATTAAATTTATTCTGTTATTGTACAAATTATTAGTCTAAAATATTAATCGAAATTATCACTGTCATAATTATAGCATTAATTTTTATAAGAAAATTAAAATATTCCAATAATAAACGATTAATAGAAAAAGAGTATTTATTCAAATGGTGACAGTTATTTAAATTTAATAAAATGACATTTAAAAATATTTTACGCAATTGAATAATCAATTAATTAATTTCCATCATGATAATTGCTGCCGTAACTACGGTAATTCATAATATAATCACTACTACGTTTTTTACCACAATTATTTATTGTATGTATTCATAAATAAATACAAATTCCTTCTTTCATCCAAAGAACAGGGCCTTTATTTCTGATATTGATCGCAGGTTTCGGTCGTACGCGACTGTCAAATTTACGTGTAAATTCCTATTTAAATGACAGATTTCATACAGCCGAAAAGTTCGATCGATTTCAGGAATACGGCCCCAGATCTTAGGAATATGTAATATTCCGCTATAACTAATGTATTTCTAGTACTGCCAATCCTAAAATGAATTATTCGTTTAAATTTACCTCAGACTCTCTTAATTGCAGATTTAGCGCAATTTGTGTAAGTGGCATAAATTACAAAAAAGTTACATTTACACAGGTAAAAAAATAGAGTGAGATTGGGAATTACTTTACCACGAACCCTAGCCTAATCTTCTTGAATGCGCCGATATGTTGAAGCGAATGAATAATCCTTTCGTAAATGTGTTAAACGAGCAATCAGATTTAGTGTACACGCCGATTTTCGAAATATTGTAATATTTTATTAATTTAATAAAAATTAATTTTATAATTAATTAATTATTTTATATTTATTATTCAATTGTTCAAACTAATTATTTTCAAATTATCTTTTTATTTAATTTATTGAAAGATTAATCCAATATTAAACTCTTCGTTCAATGAATTTTTTGATTTATCCAATGAAGGGGATGAATAGTTTAATATTAAATGTCTTTAAAAAATTGGCGGATAATTTCCAAACAACCCAATAAAACAATAAAAATTTATTCTTTAATAATGAAATCCATTGAGCCAATTAATTTTAAGTGAAAAATAAGGAAACAATTACGAGAAAAATAGAGCTTTCCGTAGGGTACTTCAGTTGCGACCATCACCTTGAAATAGTTCACATGTCTAAAATACGAATATTTAAAGACGTAGTTTTAATCGATTTTCTATGAAATCATCAAAATTAAAAAGAAACAATAAAATCGTTTCGTTTTTATCTTATAACGCAGACCCAAATTAGATTAGATGGCGCTTGCGCTGTCTTTCCAATTATTCATAAAATATATCAGCTTTGAAATGGTGTGAAGTACTTATATCAATAATAACTCATTGGTGTTTTTTATTTATTTTACTCTTTAAATTATTGATTGAAAATGCACTTCATATTTTCACCTTTTTTTATTTTTCCGGCTAACTTTGACTTCAGATGGAGAATATAAAAAAAATGTTTAAACATTCGTTTCCTGGGCACGAAGTAGTAGTAGTATTTCAATAGATATTTGCTTTTACTTGGTATTTACTTCATAAGCCTATAAATTTCAGAACAATTTTAATTTTATTCAACGTGCATTGATATTTATATAACAATTAAGTTTGCAAAAACATAACAAAAATTTATTAAGTATGTCACACAAAAAATAATGAATTGTTGAATGGCTATCGACCATAGTGTGGCTTATTTTGACTTTATTTGAAGAATATGAAAAAAATGACCAAACATATAAAGTACATTATCAATTTAAAAAATCGCAATAAAGATTATTAAACTATATTTTCACTTAGTAAATTCGATTCCTCAATTTTTAAATCAGTCATATATTTAATTATTGGATTATTGGAGTATGTACTGTAATATGTAGAATTAATTTATTGAACTGCATTGATAATGTTATGTTCTGTTTCTGTTCTAATATATATTTTATATATATCAAAAACTGAATTTCAAATGCGATGATATCATTTGTTAAATAACATTACTCATTTTTATTTTTTATTATATCTACATGGATGGATAACAGATATCTCAGATAACGGGAAGAGTACCTAGACATTATTCTTTATTGATACAAATACAGTTCCGAATAAGTTCGTAAATATTTTGATTATATGGTCATTAATAATGAAATAGGCGCGTTTCTGACACTATTTATTTATTCAGGCTAAATGGGTCACTTTCTGATAACAGAAAAACGGGGAGATCAATACCCTACTTTGTATTGAAAATACAATAAAACGTGTTATACATTGTTTAACTCGTAAGACTATTAATCGAAACTATTTTTGAATGTTGAACCTCGAAGACAAATTCAGTATTAAAGTACATTTTAGAGATGAGCAAAGATCTCAATAGTGTTGATCATTACATTGTAGTAATTTACTATAAGAAATGAAATATATTTACTGTGTAATAAATAGTGGTAAAATTAATTATGACGGAAATATCGAAACTCGAGTCGTAATTTAACCAATAAGTTGTAAAAACACAGTAAATATATTACATTTACTGCTATAAACACAAATAATTGTTATTAAGCATTTTATATAAATTAAAGAACTGTCTAAACTATCACTGCCATAATTATAGTATTCATTTTTATAAGAAAATTAAAATATTCCAATAATAAACGATTACTAGAAAAAGAGTATTCAATCACTTTCGTCACAGTTATTTAAATTTTATAAAAAGAAATTTGAAAATAATTAATTTACACAATTGAATAATCAATTAATTATTTTCCCTTTAGCTACTGCAACTTTTTGATTTGCATAACGTACGTCGTAATTTAACCAATACGTTGTAAAAACATAGTAAATATAAACTTAATTATTCTTTTCTCTACTATTTATTTCACTAGCCAGATATATTTCGTTTACTATGCATGCATTTTCAATGGTATTAAATATTCAACGAGAGAGGAGACAATACAAGGAGTATTGTCTCCTCTATGATTCAACTCTAGATATTCCACCACACACAAAGACTGCGATGTGACGTGCACGTTAAACGTTACATTTCCCTTACAGAATAGCCTCGCGTAATGTTATTAATGTTGCCTTATGTTAATTAATGTTACTTATTCTATTAATATGAATAATTATTCATTATTTATTAATAAACACAAATTTAGATACTCGATTAATAAAATTGCCCAACGCATATTTCATTATTAATTTTTGTTGTTGTCAATTTTATGTAATTGACAATAAATTCACGCAATTTGTGAAATATAGCTTTTTATTGACTAATCGTAACTAAAATGTTATGGATGTTTTAATTTAAAAAATCTTAATGAATTAAAATTTTAGAACGAAAAGATCATTGGTGCAATTGATTCTCAATTGATAAGTAATCTTTACAAAGTATTTAAAACCTTTAATTATTCTTAATTGTCAATTACATAAACTATACAACATAAAGTTTTAATGAAATATTTGGCATTCCTTCCTCTACGTTTTTATTTATTAATCACGTAGTTGTGGCACTGTTTGAATACCTTCGGAACTATTTGTCAAATCATTATGATATTTGGAACATGTCTTCTTCTTCTGCGAAATTAAAGGCCCTGGATGTTTTATTTCTTTGGAACATGTATTAACTAGTATATTTTTTTAGGTTAACTATCATTGAGCAATATTTTGATGCAAATAATTACACAGTCAAAAGGACAAAAGAATAAACTATCAACTTTAAATAACTATACCATTTAAAAAAAAATCACGATGGCGTACGCTGTGCCTGATTCAGAAATTTCCAGCAAACACTGTTTTTTTTTTTAATTGAGTGAGTTAATTAATAAACCCTGACTTCCCATGAATATATATCAATTGGTCAAATACATCTTCCAAATTTCATTTAGATCGGACAAATAATTTCGAAGATATTCAACCGGTTCCATACTTTTTGAATAATCTATCTGATCTGATCAATAAATAAAAAAATAGAAGAAGGAATATCAAATATTTCATTTTATAATATACAAATCCACCTATGTTATATAATTTATGTAATTGATGTTAAAGGGTAATGAAAGATTTTAAATACTTTGTAAATATTACTTATCAATTGCATAAAATGCTATATTTCACACATTTCAACAGCAGTAGTAGTAATAAATCACGTATATGATTTATTCTTTATTATTTAAGGCATAAAAACAATGATCATTATTCATCAACAGATTAATAAGAGAGCTGGATTTAATTTAAAAAATATTGTGTAGATTATCTTAACACAATAATAAATTAGTCATGGCCTTGAGATTACTTTACAATTTATTTATAGATAAGGACAATTTATAAATCCTACTACTTTGGATTCGAAATTACATTTAATAAGAGTATTTTAGATCTTGTGTGACAATATAATATTGTAATTAGTGCCGCAGTAAGGATTTTTGATGCATAGGGCAAAATTTAAAATTTGGGAACAATTGATATGAGTGAACCGTTTTCATATTAAAATTTCTTCTAAGCGTTTTAAAATGGATTGTGAAAGACGCTCCTTTGAATGTGTTCGCCTTTCCCTTACTGCGACACTGATTGCAAATATGTATTAATCTTATATATACATAACCTTTACTGACAAACACAATACAATATCTATATATCACATAGAATACTATCTGTAAAGATCTGCCAATTGGCTATCGACCAATGGTATTTCCGACTGCTTTTATTCATAATATTTCCAATATTTAATCATTGGTAGTTCATATTACAATAATAAATATAAATAGATTTATAAGAAATCTACCAATAAAACAAATAAACTCGTCGTGAATTTCTATACATGAAAACTGTTGTTTTTTGAGTGAATATTATCGAGTATTAATTTGAAATGTATGCTTTCACAATCATTAAATGAAAATATGTGATAAAATTCTCACATTGCGGGCCTGTGACTGTATGGCTGTAATACTGAGATTGTTATAAAGGGTGTGCGTAATGAGAGATAAAGAAAAAATGCGATAAAATATTGGTAGATTCCAAAACGAAATTTGTAGATTGATAATAAATTTGTGAATAGAAAGAAATCCTATGATTATTATTTTCATAAAAAAACGTATATATTTGAGAAAATATGTAAAAATAAAAATAAAAAAAACCTTCTTCTGATTTGATTTTAATAAAAGTAAAAAAGTTTTATTATTGCTTAGTGGACAAATAATCAATTAACAGATATTAATTATATATTTGACTTTGTAACCTTCTTTGTTTTGTATATATTTTGTATATATCTTTCAATAAAGATTATATATATATATATATTCATTATTGCTTTTTTTCTCATTAATCAAATATATAAGTTATTAGAACAATTAAAATCATAGAATATGAATTTACTGATAAATTTATTTTTAATTGAGAAAATAGCCATTGTCTAAATATTTTAATCATCGAAATAATATCTCCCCATTATCCTTGATAATTTTCGAAATTACTAAAGTAAAAACAAACGTATCAGTAGCACAATACCAATTTATTTTAAAAACTATATAAATACATTTAAAAAAACTTCCAGCAATCATAAACAATCTCTGTGTTGTTGAACTATCAGAATATTCACCAAAATAAGACAACCTTTGAATACATTTCACAACCCTTCCAACAGCTCCCGAAACAAACAGATAAAATTTGCACCTCGCCTAGTGATATAAAATTACCGGCAATTTAAAATCGGATGATTCCATAATATTAATAATATTGGACGGTTTAAGTGATAGTCTAATTGACAATAAAGGATATTAAAATATTTTAAATACTTTATAAAGATCAATTGGACCAATAATTTTTCCATTCTAAAATTTTTGATCATTAAGATTTTGTTTAATTAAAACCTATGTTGTTTCAATAATAACACAGGAGTTTTTTTCGTTATTTTACTTTTTATTTAAAACGTTTGATGTACAATTCGACCACAATAACAAACTAAATTTTAACTTAACCTAAGCGCGGTATATATACCAAAGTAAGGAAAAACTCGTATGTTATTATAGCTATTAAAACTTCACGTAAACTCAAAACATACAAATGTTGTTTAAATTACAATTACTCAATAAAAAGCTATATTTCATATATTTCAATTGCAGTAAGGGTGAATATATGTGATTTATACGTTATTGTTTAAGGCATAAAAAAAACAATGAGCAATTTATTATTTATTATTTATCAACATATTAATAAGAAAGCTGGATTTAATCACTACGTGAAAATTCTACAATACTTGTATTTAGAATTTTTTAAATAAAAAACATAACTGACAAACCTTTATTTTAGTGTATGAGAGCTATTCTGTAAGGGAAATGTTAAGTTTAACTTGTACATTATTTTTATCATCACAGTCTAAGAATGTTTTCTAATAGATATAAATACATGTGAAATTATTTAATAAATACACCTATATTAACAAATATCTATTCAGACAATTATATTTTTAAAAACATTTGAGGTTATTCTGTACGGAAAATACTAAATTTGTTTACGTTAAATTCAGGTGTATTTATTACATCATAGGCAGATTCTGATGGTTCACTTTTTTGTATTCGTAACGATTTAATTTACAAAAACGTTTTTACGTGGTCTATATTCCAGTCCTCTTATTTGTATTTCTCAATAAATATCCAAAATATTCACTAGTTTGGATGTTTGCACCTTCTAATTCCCTATTCGGTGTTAAGCTAGTAGTTCTTTGTTGAGAATCTAATAAATGTACGGCGGAATCAACAGCGAACAAACCATTTCCTAATTATAGTTTAAATTATGTTTTTCTTTTAGTCTAATAAGTCAGATTTCAGAATTACTTTATGATTTTTTTTGTCATTGAAACATGCAACAGCTTATCGATTCTTTATTACTTTCAAAGTTAGATAATGAAATTGGAAAATATGGAGAGATTTTTAGTTTCAAGTTGAAGTCTTTGGAATCTTGTTTTAATGTGGGAATTTTGAATTTATCGTACAGCTTTTGTTTTTAGTTCCCCACAACTTTTATTTGTAATATATCAAAAACTGTAACCAATAAAAAAATCGTATTTTTGATTTGAAGAGATAAAATGGATGCCTTTTCGATTTTATTTCTTGTATTCCATCTGGAATAATGAGGCAGATAATTGATAACGACTGGATGGATGTAGAAACACCAAATATTGTCCATATGTGTTTTTAAAGTTTGTATGTTTGTAGTTATTTTTCGTACATATAAAACAAAATCCAAACGAAATTATAATCAGATAATTTCCTTTGGATTTTTTTATATTTATGAAAAATGACTACAAACTTTAAGAACTTATATGAACAATAACACACAATTTTCCGTAAAACCTTTCTTAAGTATTTTTTTTAAGAATTTTTCGATGTAATCGAATAAGGGAAAACGAATGCGCACGTTTAATTTACCACGTTTGCCAGATCTACGGGCAATAATACGTAATTTACTGTAAATTACCACCGGTAATTACCGTTGTAAATACCACTAATATCATTAACCTCGTCTAAAAAAATGCCTCAAATCCTGACATCCACGATCTGATTAATCATCTATGTATCCCACGCAATCCTGACTTAATCCCCAAATACAAACATCCTTGCATCACCATCCATAAATTCATACCATCATTACTCATCGATAACAACTAACAGAAAAATAGTAGACAAAGATAGACTGAACAAACATAGATCGATAGCCCATTTACAGAAATTGTTTATTTTTTATCAATTCGCATAAAAGAATATGGATTGTTTATTGCAAAAATGTATTATTTTATAGATGAAGATGTGGATAATGTAAAAAGATGTGAATGTGTAAAAAAAGCGTGCCTTAAAAATATCAGATTAAATTATTTTTTAATGCACGAAAATTGCCTTAAAAAATACAAAATTCGGAACCAATAAAAGTGCATTTTCACAAATATTTAAATATTTAAAAAAAGTAAATAAATGGTTAACTTGCTCTAGGTTATACTTGAACAAATGTATAGTATTAAAAATAGTTCACCAAGGTGACCCACTTAGTCCTATTTTATTTTATTGATCTAACAAGGGTATGTACAAACACAACAAAACATTTATAGAATTATTATAATGGGTTTGCGGAATCTTGAAATCAATATCGCGTATTTTGACTGAGTAAATGAAAACTTGTTAATTGTTTTTTAAGTAACTAACGTAAACGGAAACTGTCAATTGCAGATCTTTAAAACTCCCGATTGTTAAAATAAAAAGTATTTTTTGTTTAATACTTATAATTCTTTATAAATTATATAAAGTTATCATGATTATAGCAAATTAAATAGAATTGATTAAATCAATAGTTTTATAACTGTTTCAAAATGTGTACTGTTGCGATACAATAGAATTCATGAAATGCATTTATTATATTGTAATAATTAATTAAAACGATATTATACTTATCATGGAAATAATATCTAAACTCAAGGTTACAACCAAATTGTTATTGAGTTAATATAATTGATACATTATCATTGTCAGTAAGAAGAGCTGTTCATTTAAAGAATGCTTGAATTAATCCATTGTTGGTGGACGGACGGATACTCTGCCCACTATTGTTAATTGAATAATTCGCGCGAGTTTATATTTGCATTGCACTATCTTTTCAACCTTCCTAATCTTAGGTATTATCTTATCAGTTTAACATTGTTTGCTTACAGTCATGTATTTACCTGTTGTATATAATCGGGAATCATTTGTACTAATTGTTGGTTCCTTTCTACGAAATTTAATGCTCCTAAAAAGAAACGATATATTAAGTAGCGAAGTAGGGAATGAACGTGATCACATTTCAATTTTTATTTTGGTTCGTGATGTAATTTGGTTAATTATAATGCATAGGTCATGTGCAGTATGATGTTTGGAATTAAAAACGCAAGTTGAATGAAAACTGGTCATACAAATTAAATTGCTCATTACAAGATCACGTGGTGGCGATTTGTTGTTAGTTGGAAATAACCGGTAAAATGATTGCCAAAAAATAGTAGACACGCTAATTGAAATGAATTGCCGTGACAAGGCAATCCTGGCCATTAATTTATTCGAGTAGTACTACTAAATTTCCAAACAATCAATATTCACAATACCGCGCACTTTTTATTAGTTAAAAATATTTAAATATGCACTCACAAATTACGTTTAAGTTCTCTGAAGGATCCTCGTATGCCTCCGGTTTTTTTGAACGGGTTTAAATGTTCGGGGTAATCGTCGTTTGACCGGCGGGTGCCCATCGTAAACAATGGTTTTTACTTAAGTTATGATCGCCCGTATCGTACTGAATGTTGAAGTATAGTCGGCAAAATGAGATTACCAGTTCGGAAATCCCCTCCTAAAATAAGTATGACGCGATGCTACGTAGAAATTACGTATTCACATTGATTGCCGATACTCAAGGAGAGGCGACCGAGTGAAACCGACTCTGAGCGCCAATTAACCAATTGAAAGGTGACATAATGTGAACATGTTTCCATTGCGAATTGATTGCATGCCAGAAAATGTATCAAAGCATTTTAAGCATAACTTTTTTCAATTGATTGTTTTATTGCGCATATTCGTTAACTTCATTTGAAATAATGACGATTTTAAGTTAAATAACAAAATTTCTTTTATAAATAGTACCAACATTTTTTGTTGGAAAATTGAATTCCCATTTATTTAAATTCTTGATAAGTGCTGCCTCTACGTTTAACCACATAGAACTATTTATGTAAACATACTCTGTGCATACTTTAACTATTATTTTCAGGAAAATATTTTCAATGATCGATAATTTAAATTAATTAAAAATAATATTATTGTCAACAAGTTTGTGTATATTTAAAACTCTTAATCGAAACTGATTCTACAAAAAGATTATTTTTTAAAAAAAAAAGCTCTCGTGAATAACCATAAACATTGAAACGCCCGAAAATATTCGGATATTTAGAATACAGCATATTGGATATTTCATAACAAAAATTTGTTATAACATAGACCAATGAGATGAAAGCATTTTAGCAAAATTTCCTTTTTTCATCCAGCAATTAAAACAAATGTGCGCGCTGCAGAATACCATGGGTTTATTATTATTACTACGTTGGTAGCAGTAGCTTAATTAAATTTTGTCTCATTTAGCATAATTCTCACGTAACTCAAATGCATCAAACCAGTATTGCGTACCATAGTTTATGATTACAACGCTTTACTTTGCAAATTTTAGATATTTAATTTCCTAGTCAGTTTACAGACAACCATTACTCTGAAATATTCGATTTTAATTTCCTTAGGAATAAGTACTAAAAAGCTATGAATTTGGTAATTTAGTATTAAATTTATTATTACCTACATATTATTACTTACCTTACATGTAGCCTTTTGATGTAAACATGGATGAAACAGCAATCCACTTATAGGTAATCTCTCAAACAACAACTTTGACAAATTAACACAACAATGGTGATTAATCAGGAAAGGATTTTTAAAATTATTAATAAAAATCAATTAACCTCCCATTAGCAACTATGAAAATGTAAATAAATAATGGTTGCATAAAAACGTATTAAAATTAGGTTTTTGTGTAAAGAATGGATATATTTTCAATGCGTCAGAAAACAATACATACAGGGTTAGTTAAAATTATCGGAACAACCTGGTAACCTACCCAACATGTATACACCAGACTCCGGCCTATATAATGTAGTAAGTAGGATATAAAGATGGATTAACAAAAATGTTTTCACTCTACGTGCTTTTGTGGATGTTGAAGGTGCGTTTAACAATACGACCAATTGTAAGACTAGAAACGCGGAGTACCATCCGAAATAAACGGTTTTCCAATAAGAACGGGTCGATGTTAAAATGGAATGAAACAAGCTGTGTGTGGGGTATTAATATTTTTTTTATTTCACTTCAAAGGCCCATGTATGCCAATTTGTATGGAATATGACATTGTTCAAATGTCCGACGCAGCTTCCCACGGTGACCCGGATTTGAGAGGTGCAATTTTATTTGAGGGAATCGGTAGATAGTGGCTTATTAGCATATACCTGTGACTTTAGAAAACCCCACAAAAAAAATCAAATCGCACGATCTTGATGACCAATTCACGTTACCTTTGCGAGAGATAACCATACCTTCAAATCGTTCTCGCAAAATGTCTATAGTGGCGCAAGTAGCGCCGTCCTGCTGGAACATCCATATCGTTTAATTCGGGGCAAAAGAAATTGGTTATCATCGATCTGTAGCGCTCTCCGTTAATGGTAATGGCCTCACCAACGTCTTTTTTAAAACAGTTCACCACACCAAACCGTCACTTTTTGTGGATACATTGCAATCTGGTGAACCACGTGTGGATTGGGGTTGAAAATTTTGTTTGTTAACATAGCCATTCATCCAAAAATGCACCTCGTCGCTAAAGATGATTTTTCACCCAAAATTGGGGTCTTCTTTCAAACGCTCCAAAGCCCAATCAGCGAACAAACGGCGTTGTCTAGGGTCATTAATTTTTAGCTCCTGGGTCAGTTGGATCTTATACGGGCGCAGACCCAAGTCCAGATGTAATTTTTGGTAAGTTGAAGTCTGCGAAAGACCTAGTTCTTGTGCACGGCGAGGAATTGACTGCTTCAGGTTCTTCTGTACACTTTCACAGATGTTCTCGGCCGATCTGACGTTCTTTTGGCGTATGGCTGATTGTTTACCGAACCGGTTATATCGAATTTTGTCACCAAACGTTGTAGCGTTGTAGAGTAGACTTTGAAGGGCCACCGCGTCTGCCGAAAAATGGGCGGATCGCCAGCAACGTTTGCACTAAAGAAAAATCTTTTTGATAATATAGTTATATCACTTGGGCGTGTAACTTGTCATGGTGACTTGGCATCAGTGACTGAATAATAAACAATAAATTTGACAGACGTCGCCAAAACAACGGCCATGTCAACATCGAACCGCCCCTATTGAAAAACCATATTTATGACTGTATTGACAATGCATTAGCTAATAGAACAGTCAGGATAGAAGCAATTACCCGAGTGGACAAAACATTGAGGGCTTTTTGCAATAACTCCGTGTCATGGGGAAGACATAGGGTCGGAATCCATGCACGACAATGTAACTATACATAGCTATCAAAGGACCATGATTTCTTATGGCACAGGAATAAACGTATCACCACAACTGAACGATTATCACAGATTTAGTGGAAAGACAGGTACTTTGTATTACAAGCATGGAACAAACCCAACAATGTCGACGTGATGCTGTGCCTCCAATCATGTGGAAAGGAAGGCCATATCGGCCATATTGCGCCTTAATAGTAGTGGCCTTTGATAAAATAATCGAGTAGAAGTAATTAGAAATCACCTCTGAAAGAATGTCTGCCAGGCTCTAAATAATGTATTTAGAGCCTGGCACTGATACTTATGTGGGGGTGTGGTATCACAATACTCTAAAACAAATTAGGAGTAGAAAGAATGACACAATGACCTGCAGACTTTACAAGAAAAACCTTTGGTATGCAAATGAAAAATAATCCTATCGATACCAGCGTCTGTCCACCTCCATCCTGATGTCACTACAGGCTCAGAGCACACCTCCATAGACTGGGGATTGCAGAATCACTAGATTATACAAGGTGCTGTTTAGAGGACAAGAATATTTCTCCAGCACCAGATCCATACTGGGTGAAGAATGACCAAAAATGGCGAAATTAAAAATCTACTAGCCATAACACTGTTAGACTATCAGCTGATCAGATTTCAGTTATCCTAAGGAAGCAGTAGGGGCCTAACGAAGCCTATACATCTTTGTGCATTATGCACACCTCTAACATAACCATATAAACACAGGGCAAAGAAACCTGTGAATTACAAAAAAATATATATTATTTAATATGAAATCAAAGACAACATGTAAGTAATTTTCTTTGAATAACTTGAAGTATTTAAAAAAAATATTCTGTAATTTGTATTATCTGGATAAAATAATAAAAACTCCTAAAACTTTTGTATTATATTTATTATGAAACTTTTACAAACACTTTTTGAAACATAAACGAAATCCTTATAAATATTAAAAAAATGAACAATAAAACTATAATGATTGTCACATTTTTATGTAAATAAACTCTCTTTGCTTAACATAAATATAAACATCTGTTATATATAAATGTGTAAGTAATTTAAAGTATACAGTAAGTTAATGTCCGGTTAAGTATGATCTTATGGAGTGTATGTTGTGTATATGTTTAATCACCCACTGAGGGACTTTCATCTCCTAAACAAACCCTTTTCACGATTTCATCCATGCCAAATATGGCTTGTATGAAATCATGAATCTGCCATGGAAGTCTAAGCCGCAACGGCTCGGATGTAGTGTTTGGTAAAAAAATATGGAGAACAATTTAGATCCACAAAAAGTAAACTGTAATTATTGATGGAAGAGTACAAAAAGGAGAAAAGCTCCCCACTTGTTTTATCACTGATGGATGCACCAATATTTACAAAACGAAGAAAGTTATTTCAATTCTCTCTTTGGTAGACATGCTATTCTTTATAGTTTCAATTAGTTACGACAAAAAGATAGATCGAGGATTTAGCAAACTCCTCTATAGGAAGATATTGAAATATTAGTTATAAAAAAATTATATTTGAAAGCAATATTATTGATTTTTTCAAAAATTTAGAAAAAAAAATTGCAATATTTAATCCTTGAAAATTCTGGTTTATCAAACAATTACTTTTATATTCAACACAATTGCAATCTGCATTTAATCTTCATTTCCAAACAAGAGTGACCTACAAGGTATACATTCTCCCTTTTTCAACACATTTTTCTAACCGCTGCTTCTACCAAATCAATCGCTTTCACCAGAGATCATATGTTTGAAGATATATCTTCTTACTTTTCTAAATAATTGTCTCACTTCTGCACAAATTCTATTGCAGATCCAGAAAAGTTTTGGAAAGAAAGCTTTCAATACTGTTTTTATATAAACTGGGTACATTTTTTAATACTTTACTGCAAACAATATATAGGCACGTATTGTCATTACCTACCCATTAAAATCTTAATAAAACACTAACACATAACTGCATTGAATTATATAACTTTGAGCTTGTTTCTCATAATGTATTTGGTTAATGACATCAAAACTATAGTTAATTAAACAATATTAAGAGGAAATTCAAATTGAATGAATCTTTAATGTAAGTGAATTATTGTACATTTTCCAGTGCTGGATTCTTCTTTTGGAAAATTATTATTATTTCATTTTAAATTAATTACTGCTTAGTAATTGCTAAAACTATCTTGATGTTTAGAGAAAATACAGCTACTAAATGATTTTTATTTGTATGAACAAAATTACATTTCTGTTTTAATTTTGTAATGATTGTGGAAACCTTAACTATTGTTATGTTATTGTTTTATTAAGTTTTTAATTATAATTCTATTCATGTAACTTAAACCAACTAACAATAATCTGAAATGTATTTAGAGTGCAATTAAATTAAATATAATTAATTAAGAAATTTCAAAAATATCGAATTATTATTGCTTATTAAAGAAATAACTCCCAAATTAATACAAGACATATTAAATTACTTAATATGAAAAATTAGTCACATTTAAATGATTACATATCCATTTTTTACTTCACAAAACATTTCAAAGATACATAGTTTTTTTTGTAAAAAAATGTGGAATATCAGGGCCCGTATTCCTGAAATTGATCGAACGTTTCGGGCGTATGAAATCTGTCATTACTTTTTTTATATCAAATTTATTCAAAAATAAGTGGTAGTACTAATTAAATATATATCTTTTTTAATTTCTTAATTAATTAGATTAATTTAAATGCACTTACATTTTGGTAACAAGTTATGACTACTAATAATTCAACATTTTAAGACAACTTTGGCTTACACCGAAATTTAATTTCCAAAAGAACTAAATATTATTAAAACAGCTAATGTAATTAAGAATTCTGCGCACATCAAAGTATTCTTAATGTTAACAATATAGGCTATTTTTGTAAAGTATCCCATAAATGCTTTTTAAACAAATTGTAATAGTAAACTAATATATATCGACAGCATATATTTTGTAGCTAATATTTTTGAAAAGAGCAAAATGTTGAAATTAATTGATTTTTTTAAACGAAGTACTGTAAATGAATATTAAATATTGTCATTAATATTACATAATTTGTTTTTGTTAATGTAATACGATTTTTTTTATGTTGTAAGTAATATTCTTATAATATTTGCTAATATAATAAATGATGTAACGAAGAAGCATTTATTAATGGAAGTATTTTACATTGCACAATTAATTACCTTATCTTCATTGTTATTATGATTCAGTTACATCAATACAAATTATCTAAATGAATTTATGAGACACTCGCATTACAAAAGCTGACTTTTTATCACAGTTCTTTAATCTATTACATTTAATATTGAATGAAGTATCAAATGAAACATTTCTGATTCGTAAAGCTAGATATATGTTTGAAAAATAATACATTTCATGAATACTTGAAGTACAAAACAATATAAAACAACTATACATCTATATTATATATAACATATCTTAGACATTTTCATTCATAACTGATTAGTACTTAATGGATCCTTACACTTAATGGAATTTGTTCAATTGTAACAAGTAAGGCACGTATAGTTGTTACCAAACTTATATCTGTAAAGAAATATTTAAAAATACATATATAATATTGTTTATTAGGAAGAAAAAGCAATGAATTAATGTATAATATTAAAATCATAATAAGAAGAGTTGGGCAAAGTTGATATCTTCAATATTTTTGTTGATGCAAAATTAAGTATATGACAATTTTATTACTGTAGCATATTTTATTAGTATCAGTAAGTCTTCCCTATTTATTGAAAATATTAATTCAATGTTACTTATTGACTTTATTTACTTAAAATTGCTCATTACTAATATTACGTGATTTTGTCCGACACTAATAATAAGTGTCTTCTCATTTTGTAATTTTCATCTTTATTCATTATAAATAAATTAAATTGATACATTTACAAAAATACTGTGTATTAATCACTTATTGACATAATTTTTGTTGATATTAAATTATAGTATTCTATTTACACAAAAATAAAACATTATTACTTACATGGCAACGGAACACCTGGAGCAAAAGTTCTCACTGCAGCGTGTACAAAGACGAACACATTCCTGGCATAAAAGCAACTCGCAGAACCAGCACTTGTGAATCAGTAGCCCTTTCTTCTGGCACTCAGGACAAGTCCTGATATCATCGCAGTTAACCTACGATATTCAAGATAATTAAATATAAACATTAAAATTATAACTAAATTACTACCTTTTCAAGCGGCATCGCGGTGGCTTTCGCATTAGCGGCTTCGTGGAGTCTAGCCATGGTCCGAGCTGCAAACCGAAAATTTTAAGTACATGTTGCCGTTTATAACCTAAAAACTCACCTTCAAGTTCGCGTTGATATTCTTCATTTTGACGATTAACGTCGTCAGTGGAGACGTGCACCTTCCTCTGGGGCGCATTGTTTTCTTCAAACGGACAGGGACGCTTCGACATGATTCTTATAATTTGCTGTTCTTACAAAAGTGCGACTGTTATCCGGCGAAACACAACACAAAACAACAACCTGCTACGTAATTTGCATAACACTTGCGCACAGATTGTGTTGAAGTTGGCGCACCACGTGAGTTCAATTGGAATAACAATTGAAAAATGCGGGATAATTGAAAATTACTTTTAAATAGATATAAAGTAATTGTTAATGATTACAATTGTTGTTAATTTAATTATTCCAATTGTAAATGTTTTTTTTTTAACGAGTTTTACATCGAAATTAGGGAAATACTTTACAATGCACATGCGCAAAGTTGTAACAGCCCTAAAACATTGTGCACACAGTCGCAAACATGCATAGGCAAATTCACAATAGAACAGAATTTTATAATAAAATATATTACAATCTCAAAGTTTCGATTTAATTCGCATGCAATTTAAATAAAATAATGTCGAGTGTAATTTTCTTTTTCAGATTAAACAAATATAAATAAAATCCATAAAAAAAACTGTTTTCTATATTATTAAAACTAAAATATATTCAATTTTTTATTTGTTACTTAGCCCTTTCTCTGATATCCTAAAATAAAAGATTAATTACTAAAAAAGAAATTTTGCAAAGGAAAAATGTAGTATCTATTAGATGCAATAAATATATTCTCTATGAAACAATAACAAAAAATTATGATAGTAATTAGATATCACAAATTATTTGCACTATACAATTATACAGCAATTTTAAAAACGATTAATTTATTTAAAATAATGGAAAAAAGGCTCAAAGACCACTGGTCAATAGCTAATTAACAGATATAAATTATACATTTGAGTTTGTTATTTTGTATATTTTCTGTATGTATCTTTTAATAATGATTAATATTAATGGAAAAAATATAATTCTGTGGCTATAAATTATGTATTTACACAAAACAGTTGTTCCACATTTATTATGGAAAAACGGGGAGTATTAGTAACTTGATAAAATGAGATGAAATGGAATTTTCGTTTTCTGTAACAAAGAGGAAATTAATATTAGACCTAGTTTTAAAAAATATTGTGAAAATGACGAGTTAAGTCTGTCATCTATTAAGGATTCTGCTAATTAAAAATGATTATGATCCGTACAGCCGAATAGAGATGGCGTTTAGGTTGATAAAGTCTCTCCCTGCATACTATTAGGTTGTGAACTAAACTTAGGGTGCTTTAATGAAACGTCTAAAAGTGGGCTTTCGCGATTTTGTATATTAGATATATTTTAAATAAGAAAAATGAGTGGGTCGAAATGACAATGTAGGATGTAGCGGGATGTAGAGGAGAGATGGGCAAGTACCGTACAAAGTTGTAAGTCATACAGATTTAAGAATGACACCGCCCCCCGTTGTAACGGGGTTATCGCCAAATGACGGCCCCCCTGGCACCAAAATCACAATAAGAGGCGAAAACTTCGGCACCAAGCCCACGGATTTAATAGGTTTTTCACTCAGGTAACCTACTTTTTATTCGCTAATTAATTCAGTGAACTTTAAGGGTTGAAGATATGTGGCTGTGATTGTTTACTTTCTGCGGAATGGAAGTCCCCCAATAAGATTATTGCAATAACAGGATCGGGTAAAGGAAAGGGGGATGTTATTGTTACGACAAGGTTAGGAGGTGAAGGAACATGTAGTGTTAGTTTCAAAGGTATGTATGTTTTTAATCCCTCAACACATTTTCTTGATTTTACAAGTAAATACATAAATTCATCTTCAACATTGATATTTGTTTTAATCTTAACTTTATTCTTAAAATTGGTAAAAATTCATTATTGTTAGTCACGTCC
The DNA here is from genome assembly GCA_963082785.1 of Philonthus spinipes. Taxonomy (NCBI): domain Eukaryota; kingdom Metazoa; phylum Arthropoda; class Insecta; order Coleoptera; family Staphylinidae; genus Philonthus; species Philonthus spinipes. The sequence continues at coordinate 13,658,355 of OY720301.1, forward strand.
AAAAATAAGTTTTATTAGCATTAATAAATCAATCTATTTTTAACCAATACATTACTCTCAAAATCAATAATAGCAAATCACAATTGCTTTAATTTTAAAACTTAATGAGACCTTCGTAACAAAAATATTATTATAGTAAGTTATATTCATTGTTTAGCAAATAACTATATTTTAAATTAAAAAATGTATCAATTATATTAAGTACAGCATTGTACTGTAGTTGTAAGTTATATAGATTTTAGAATGACACCAACCCCCATTGCATCAGGATTATCCGCTGAACATCAATCCCCTAGCTAATATAGCATTTTCAAATTTTACAAACTATATTTTTTTTTAAATTGTCTAATTAATGTATATTAACATTATTAAGTTCAGGAAAATATGATTTTTAATTTGCATTCATGCTCAATTCTATCTAAAAACTGATACTTAGAAGGAAGTAGATATATTAATCATTTTTATTATTATCATGTTTTACAAAGTCAATATACTACAAATTTGCTTACTTTAATAGAAATCCCTCAGTTTGAGGGTGAATGCTCTCTTGCATAATTTGATGAAAATTACTCGCTTTGAATTAAAATACATGTTGTATTAATTTTTATTTATAACAGCCTATCATGAAACGATTGGACCAATGAAAGAAAGTGCATTATGGGTAGAGGAAGCACCATTAAATGTATATGGGCGTCATTCCCTTTCCCCCAGTAGTTATCAACAAGAGGATCCCCTCGGATTATCTGTTGAGGGAAACGATAAGAAATTTCCAGAAGATGAACTGCAAGACCTGTTTCCAAAATTATGTGGTGATATAGCTGCTGAAAATTTTTCTCCCGGGTGGTTTTTATTAGAAAACCATCACGTGACTTCATTCAATGATCTTCAAGCAGGGTTAGTTTCAAAATTATTTCATGTATTATTTATCGCCTTATTAATTGTTAAATTTTCTATTTTAAATAATAATTTATTTACTTTATTTTTAGTTTGGTGCATCTTAGAAGAAAAGTTGAAGGCCAAAAGGAAGGGCAATTGTCGTTCTTGAAAGCAAATATTTCATCGGTTATAGATCAAGTCGACACTCTTGTTAACTTGAAAGAAAAATTCCAAATTGACTTGTCTGAGTATGGTACAGATCCTACTATTAAATTGGAAAAGGCGATAAAGGGTATGTTCTGATTTACAAAGATATAGTAAAATTTGCTTTGTAATTCTAATGAAAGCAGCAATTTTTGTTTTGGTTTGCGCAATCGATTCTAATTTCTCTTAAAATCTCCATAACAAATTATATATATATATTATCGAAAAAAAACCCTATACCCATGAGGATGTAGGGTTCAATAATTACGAGTAACAATTAGTTGATTCAAATTATTGAATTCCAACAGAATCTGAACATGAAGCTCGAAAACTCTTCGACGATGTCCTAACGAGGCGAGACCGAGCAGAGAAGACACGGAACGCTCTAAACGTACTAACAAGATTTCGGTTTCTGTTTTGTTTGCCCTGCGTCATCGAAAGGAACATCAAGAAAGGAGATTACGACATAGTCATCAACGATTATATGAGAGTGAAGAATTTGTTCAACAAAAGCGATGTCCCTGTTTTCAAAACGGCACTTTGTGAAATTGAAAAGAAAGTGATGGGCCTTCAAAAGATGCTGAGTGAAAAACTTGTGCAGATGCCCATCACGGTGGAGGAGCAGAAGCGGTTGATAAGGTATTTGGTTAATTTGGAATCGCCCAACGAACCTGCTTGGGCTGCTATTAAAAGTCATTCAGCCTATTTAAATACACGCATGAAACAATGCTATGATCAGCATAAAGCTACAGATGACATTGTTGCTAAAAAAATGGGTAAGAAATAAAATTTATATGTTCATAACAAGCATACAAAAAAATTGTATTATTAATTTCCGAATTTAAAGAATATTTTATTTAACATTGAGTATGAATATTACATCAGGAAGTAATTTATTTTTTGATAAGTGAAACACTTTTTGTACTGAAACAAATTTGTGTTAAACATTTTAGGCATAATGGAAAACACAAATTCATCCAGCAAATACAATAAATATAATACTAACCCGCAAGACTTAAATGCAATTCCAGAAAATGTGTTGTTTTTCGAAGACCTCTGTGAAATTTTTTCCGAATTATTTCCTAACTTATGGAGAATTGGACAGGCTTACTTTTTAGAGGAATTACATGTAGAAGTAGAATCTGGCCACCAAACCGAATTCAAGGTAATGAAAATAATTCATTAAATAATACAAAGGGTTTTGGTCATGTGCAAAATTATAATTTTCATTTACTAATTGATTCATACAACTTTTAGCATATGGTGTTATCAATTATGGAGACGTTTTGTAGAACATTACGTTCTGCCATAATACCACATACGCTTGATAAATATGTTGACAAAAACGCTTACGGAACATGGTTCACTTCAGACGGAGACTTTATCCCAGAGTGTCTTCGTTACATTAGGTCAACTTATTCAATCCTAATAAAATTAGATTTACCTAGTGATGCCTTAAACATTGTTTTCAATTTTATATTGGATCTCCGAATCCATTGCATGACTGTACTTTTCAAACAAACTGCGGATCAGATAGAACAGCTGGGGAAAAAGGAGACATGGAAAATTGAATTCAGTGGAAAACACAATGGGATTACAGAATTGGTATGTTTTTACTTAATTAGGCATGTATTTCCTGTTATCACTCATACATCATAGTCATTTCACAATGGATTACAAAAATAATTGTCAAGCTTGGCAGAAAGATAGAACAACTGGGTAAAAAGGCTTATATTCAGGGCTATTACATACAAAAAATGTAAAGTTTAATGTTTATGTTATTAATTTAATTCACATTCTATATATATATTATAAAAGCTGCTTAGACTGTGATGATAAAAAAAATAGTGTTAAACTTAACATTTCCCTTACAGAATAGTCCCAAATATCTTTATTGCCTCTTTATTATCAAGTATACATGAAAATGCTTTCTTTCTTTCTTATTATTGTAATTATTATATTATTGTGTATATAATTTCAGCCCCTTAAATTTGAACAAGCAGTCCAGGAAGTAATCCGCACAGTCAGAGAATCTGTGCTGATAAACGAACAACGAGAAGGTTCACTACTTGACAATCCAGTCGCTCATAAAGAACTAGATAACCAAGTGGAACACCTCTTCATCGTATACCATAAAGTACTTTCAAACTTATCCTCTAAAAAAGACAATGATGATGAAAACGACTGTTCGCCCGTAGTGATGCAACTGATAGGCACACCGACATCGAATTATAGGAATGCAAAACCCCACACTCCAATCTGGGAGCACAGACTTTTAACGACTTTATCCAACTCTCAGTATACAAGAACTGTGGTCTTGAAGAATATAGAAGAAGGTTTCGTGAAAACCGGATATCCAATTCCCAAAGCGGCCATAGCTAATTGTAGGAGTATGTTGGAGAATTTGGAAAAGTCAGTTTTGGATTACTATCTTGAGGAGAAAAGTGATCCTTTAGTCGGTACTATAGAGCCTTCGATGTACTTAGAAAAGTTTGATTGGGATACTAAAATTACACCAACAGATATTAGACCTTACGCGAAGGAATGTATCAATAATTTAATTCACGTTCATTGTGAGGTAAATAAATTCTTCATTTGAGAATTTTATTAAATTATTCAAAAATGACCAAATTTATGCTTGTTGATTATTTGATTCACTTGATATAAAAGTGTTATCCGTCCCAGTGGTATGCAATTTAAATAGCGGGCTTGTAAACTAGAGGACCCACATTCAATTCTCGGTATTCAGGGGACTGATTCTTTTATGAATGGTTATTGTCTCTCAATTTTTTACATAATTTAGTCAAATTATATAGTGTTTTCTGCTTACACAGAATCAGGGTGCACCAGTGTGCACTGAATGAGTGGTGTGATGTATTGCACTGTCCCAGTTTTTAAAAACTGTGTGCTGGCAGCAGGAAATATGAATTGGCAACTGATTTCAAAACATAACCCATCTATAATTATGCCGGGTGACATGAGAGAAAATCATTTCATTATAGATACAACAAAAAGATTACTAAAAAATGGACACAAATTCGTATTCCTTCGTAAGAAGTACATAGATTTAATAAATATTCCAACAACTTATCATATGACTCGTTGTTTTGTCTGCCATGTTGCACTTGAACTCCCTCACTTACTCCCCCAGTCAATGTCGTTTTCTTGCACTGGATCGGGGCGCGTTTTTATGTTAGCAGAAAACGATTTTGACAGGGCGCATTGAAAAAGTACATAAGCCAAAAACACAAAAACCAGGGCGAGTGTGCACTGATGAAGTAAGCGGAAAACGCTAATAGATTAAATTTACAATTTCATTAAAAAAAGTGAAGAAATAATCTATTTTATTCAATGATTATTATTTTCAGGTCAACAGTATATCTCCATCTTTAGTCAAAAGCGTACTTCCACAAGTCGTACAGACAATTGCAGAAGAATTATACCGGCTAATGATATGTGTACAAAATTTTAGTATACCAGGTATTCAGCAGGCTAAGGCTGATATCAGAATGTTACAAGACATTTTCAACACATATTCAACATTAAAAGCAAAAACTTATTTTAATGATGCACTTGAAGTCATCCCTCCATTGCAAAATTCTGATTCAATGTAAGTTTCCAAAACTATTTACTCTTAACAAGATTTTATATTTCGAATAATAGAGATGTATTAAGATGATTAATTTAATTTCAGAATTGTTGAGGATATTTTGAAGAAATGTAAACAACGGATGAAGTTACAGATTCTCTGTCTATCAGAACCAGTCAGCAATGGGCCAGGAAATAATCATACTAGTTAAGGATTTAATCTGTTAACTAAGTTGTTCAGTGATAATAAACAAAATTTATTTAAAGAAAAAACTGAAGAATTATATTGTATATGTGTATATAGAGTTGTTTGTATATACCGTGCCTGCAATAGACTATTTTTAGATTTACCTGAATGCCAAATGTGTTATATAGTCTGTAAAACCATTTAATTTCAATTTTTAATAAAAACTGCTATCACTTTATGTTTGCTTCTTAATATTGGCAGTTTTTTTTTCTTTTTTCATTATGTAAAATAGGTGGCAATTATGGTAAGTTTAGATGTTGCTTGTAATACAATTAATAGAGGTATTCAGCTTGAATTTATTAATATTGATTTTCTATACTTTAGTGTACCAAGAGGGGGCTGAACTCTAACCAACTTCCTTTCTTGGTGGGGTAATTGTACCATTGATTTTTTATGATCACAAACTATACTAGCAAACTATTATATTTATAAATCTCAGTTTGTAACTAACCACATCCTCCTACATTAGGGGACTTCAGAAATGACTGTTTTGTGTGTGTGTGTTTTTTTTTTGTAGATGTTTAGATTATACATATTGTGGTCTAAAGCGCTTCGAAGCCAGAGATATTTTTTTAAAGAAAATAAAACATTTTCTCCATTGCTTTTATATTGGGTGCCAGATTTAACAAAATCAATATAAATTAAATTCTCTTGAAAATAAGCTGATAACCCGAAACTATTCGAGAATTTAAGTTTATTCATTTTAATATGCGTTTTTATTTTTTTTAATGATCTGTTCATATTTATTATTAAAATAGAACATATATAAAATTCATTTAGATAGATATGTTTGCGTATTAATATAATTTTATGTTGCTGAGTTGAAAATACGAAACGCGTGTTTCAATAATAAATTTTCCATGTTAAACCGCAATGAAAATCAAATACACGTCAAATCTCGTATTGACTGATGAAACACATTTTCGCAATGTGATAGCTTTAAATAAAAAAATACTGAATAAAAGATATTTTACGTGAATACATTTTTAGAAAAATTTACATCGAACGTGTTGAACTGGGCTCCGTTAAAAGCGAGTGCAAACAATCATTAGAATAATGGTAATGATTCGTTGAAGTTTAGAAGCAACGGGATGTATGTAGAAATGTTTATATAAAGTGTTGATTTTAATAAACGTATTTTTACAAATAAGTACAATATTTCAATTCACGTTTTTGTTTTATTTCAAGATAGATGGTATAAACACGTTTGTATTTACATAGCGAAATAATTCAACTGAATTAAAAAAAAGATATGCACAAAAACAATCTTCGCTAAAATCAGATATTTTTAGGTGGTTGCGCCTGCTAAACATGCAACAATAAAGTCATTGATTGCGTTTAGGTTTTCTTTAGACGCAACCATCTAAAATTAAGCAGGAAAATATTTAATTTTACATGTCAAATTCCTATATTCGCCCCTTATTGAAAAATAGTCTACAGTTATTAGGAAATAACCGTATTCTACCAACATAATTTATATATAGTTTTATAACTAACAACTGAATTCCTGCGATTAGTTAGTTTCTTCGGTGGCGTCTACTGAATGTAATGATTACAATTGTAAGAACATTTGCAATCATGATTTCGAACTGTAAATAAAACTCGCGTAGGTTTGACATATTTTCCAGTTCGTCTCATTAAAGACCACACTGGTTGCCTTACTTTACATTTCCTAAGAGTTCAGATTTAAATCGAATGGACTATTATACCTGAAAGGGTTACTAAAAAGTGGAGAAATCCTAATGTGGCATCTATGCAGGTAGCTATTGAGGTATCACTATTGAATATGGACAAACCGGAGCTAAGACGAGCAAGTATGCAATCGGTTCAAGTCGAGGGTCGTCGAGCTACTATTTGCGGCAATAGTAGCTAAATTGAATATTAATATTTTACAATATTGTTAGAAATGATCATAAAATATGTTTTCTATACATTTTTGTTCTTTGGACTAATAACATTCATCTAGCGTATGGATAACCGGTGATGGCCATTTCGGTTTTTCGAACCTCATCAGACCAGTGTGATCCATGTGCAATGCCTCGATGAAGGCGGTTGAATGGATCTTGTGTTGTGATTAAATAACCTAATATGAAAAATAATAATTGCCTGATGATGTATTATAGAGTTTCACGAAGTATAAGCTTCAATCAACAATAATTCTCCTTATATTTTTTGTGAAACTGACAAAACTGTTGTTTTATTTACAAATAGTGCATAATTTTATTTTCAAATAACCGACATATGTTTCGATCTTCACAGATCAACCTAGTTTTAACTTTGATAATGATCATGTATCAGTTATTTGAAAATAAATTTATGGAACACAACAAGAGTTTTCATTTATCCAATATGATGATACAGTTCTATCAAGAGTGTAGCGCAAATAGTATTAACTTTAGATATTTCTTTTATTAAAATAAATACAGAGATGTGAATCATCTAACTTTACAGTTATTAAAATTAAATCAAGAAAATTGCTGGAAATGATCGTTAAAATTCGATTATTACTTTTTTCAACACTGCAAAAATTACTTACATTGTAAGTTTTTTGACAAACATCTATTGAAATAGCTGTTTCAATAGATCTATTTAAATAGCTGTTTCAATAGATGTAATCGAATTTTAACGATCATTTCCAACAATTTTCCTTACTTAATTTTAATTTAAATAAACGTAAAGTTAGATGATTCACATTTCTGTTTTTATTTTAATAAAAGAAATGTCTAAAGTTAATACTATTGTATTGGTCAGTACGACTATCCATTGCAACGAGTCGAAAATATTTAATTAAAGGTACCTATAAATCATAATTACAAGACTATCACGTGTTTCGGGATTCTTACCTCATTAACAGCTCTGCCTTGTAAGTAATTTATGAAGCGCTGGAAAAAGAGATAATTTCCAGTAATTTTTCCTTATTCAATTTTAAGTTCTTGTATTGAAAACATCTACCATACTTATAATTCGGTCTTATAGGTATGGGAGATGTTCTCAATACAAGAAATTAAAATTAAATAAGGAAAAAATATTGCAAATTATCTCTTTCTTAAAAAATGACTGAATCATAGGTACGAGAGATGTTTTCAATACAAAAAATTAAATAAGAAAAAATACTGGAAATTATTTTTTTCAACGCTGTAAAAATTATTTTGCATCACCTTTTAAGCCAATGAAAAAAAGGAATAAACTACCTTAAGTTTAATTAGCGTTGAGTGAAGATTTTTAAATAATTTCGCCACTGGTTTCTTCTCAACAACAAATCTGAGTTAATTAATTATTCAATTTAATAGATACTTAATGACACACCAAGAAAGAAAAAAACAACAACAACAACATTATTTTGTAAAATTATTTTATTTTGTAAAATTTAGAAGAACTGCTCTATCTCTAAAATTGTTGATCATGGCATTAATAATAAGACATGGATGTATAATACAGATAAAAAATTGTTGGCGTTATTTCATGATGCATTTCAAAAATAATCCAGTAAGATTTTATCGTTTTTGGCAATACAAGATTTTTTTGTATTCTAGGTACACGCTCTAAAAATATGCATTTTCGCAATTCTTAGTATTCCTAAATTAAAGTGCAATACGTAGAATTATTTGTCATATAAATCTTTATGCTTTTCAATGATTTGGATGTTTTATAATTTCCAATTAAATATATATGGGGTTATCATAAAATAAGGGGCATACTTTAAATATTTGTAGAATTTTCAGAAATTGAGCAAGCAGCAAACATTAAACGGAACCTAGCTGCTTTAATAATGGGATTTTACTGTATATATGGAAAACAAAAGAGTTGTTATGATAACTATTAATAATAAGTATCAAATAAAATCAACTCAATTTAGAGAATTGTTTCCAAAATAGAATTCACATAAGCGTAAATCTAATCGATTACAAATGGAATAACATGGATCTAGAAACAAGAATTGGTTTGATACAGTGTTATTCAAAAATGTTAAGTTTAACGTGTATGTTATTATTCTATGTAATATATATCTATTATAAAATCTGCTTACACTGTGATTATAAAAAATAACGTACACGTTAAACTTAACATTTTCGCCCCGATTATGCGGTGGAAATTGGTTTACGAAGATTTCAAATGAAAATGGATTTGAGAGTAGAGCTCTGTCAAATGAAGGTATACCGTAATTTGATTAAAACATTTGAAATAACAAGATCTGTAATTTATCTTCCGTAAACAGGACGACCAAGGATTAGTGATATCCAAGTTTCAGAAGTTCTTAAGGAAAATGAAAACATTGCCAACAATAATCCCCTAGTAATCAGTAGTGCGAATGCGATATCAAAACGATTGGAAATACCATACATCACAGTTTGGAAAATAATATCGAACATTTGCGGTAATGAATGGTGGACATAAAAAAAACATTATTTAAGCTTGTTTTTACTTTTTGTTTAATTTGCTACCCGACGCCCTAAGGGGCAACAAGGGATAGTAGAAGAAGTTTAATTTGCTAAAAAGTATAATACGTTTAAATATATCCCTTACTTTATGATAACCATATATATCGAGACTTAATTTCTCTTGTTTGTGGAGTTTTATTCTTGAGAAATTGGTCGTCGTAAGATAATTGGTTTCAAACAACCGAAACGTATATGTGAATTTGACAGTTGTGCGACCAAACGTGGGGTCAATTTCAGGAATAAGACCGCTGACCTCGACAAATGTCGGATGTCTACGAATGGAATCCCTTTAATTCTGAAATTTCGTTCAACGCCGATAGATGTAGTTAATTTATTCAATAATTTAAAATACAATGTGTTTTTTTTAAATACTTCAACAGTAGGGCAATATCTCCACAAGGATATAAATCAACGCAATTAAAAATATGTGGCTAGCATAGATTTTTTCTTTGACTTCATGACAAGGATAGGCGGAAAGATAGCCAATTTATATACAAATTTAAGTTAATCATTGTAAATGTATGTATAGTCGTAAATATTGTAAAGTTGTATGCAAATAAAGATGTTAGTTATTATTATGTATGACAGGGCAGAAAGACTTCTGGTCAATTGCTCAGACAGATTAAGACTGACATCTATTGCAATTATTTATGTTACATTGTTTTGAATTATGTATTGTCTGAATAAAGATATATGTCTACATAAAAAATGTTGTTTTGGTAAAACTCAGTATATAATTTAACAAATTTTGGTTGTATATATTATTTCCCTATTTTCATAAAACGAAATTTTTATTTTGTCCTACATCATTAATAATTATTAATAAAGCTTACTTAACAATGAGGGAACTGTAGGTAATCGATGGTTGAAGTTTTTAGTTGGTGAAACTCTATAGTATACATCAGATGAATAATCATTTTTCATCTGTCTGATTATGCCACTGTGTTGGCGAAACAATTATAGCAGTGTGTCTACAATAAATTTTTTAAAACTTAAAAAACTGTTGTTTTATTTAAAAATAGGAACTATAGGTGATATAGGACAAAACGTTTAAATATTACCTTAATTTATTACTTATATATTATTAATAATAGCTAATTGCACTTCTAATTGTTTATCAGAAGTCGGATTTAAACGGATTTGTCACTAAAAATAGGGTCCAAAAAACTATTCAACCATTCAATTTTACACTTTTTACTTCCCCATTAACGATCATAATACTTTGAATTGATCTTTAAAAATTTGTAACCTGAATATTCAACGGATATATTTGAATTTAAGCCGTGCGGAATTTTCTATGCATATTATTATAATATGAGTTTTTATGTAAGAGAAAAACAACTATGCTACGCATTTATTGTAATAATTATTATTACTATACCTTTGTTTCGATAATAAATTCTTATGTTATTATTGTAACAGTTAATATACAGAGGGAAAGTATTGTGATCTTTAAAATTTTGGAATCGAAAAATTCAACGGATATATCCGTTTTGAGATCCTCTGAGTCCATTCCATCGTTTTTTGAAAAATACATGCGTGTGGCTAGATGAATTGAACCCAAATATTGCATCCAAGGTTTTTATAACATTGATGAGATCTGAAAAGCTTCTGTACAGAATAAACTCATAAAGTGCAGTTTTACTCTTAGCATTTTTTTAAATTTTCTACATGTTTTTGGCATCGATGAATGTTTCAAATAAAATTTGCCTATCTCGAAGAAATAAGTATTTTCTTTTATAAACTCTTGTTGTAGCATCATTAGTTTTTTAGTTATACTCTTATTTATTTCGCTCGAATAGAAAAATGTTTCAAATAAAAGATGTTCAGAAACTGAATTCCTTTTGTTTTTGATGTTGCATCTTTAAAAAAGTCATTGGAAAAGTCCTATTTCATTCAAAAAATTCCTAAAAAAATCACAAAGCATGCACACCATGCACGGATATATGCATGCACAAACATCAAAGTCAGAATTGTTAAAATGTCATTTCAAACGGTTATCATGTTTCGGTGATGAATGTGGTAATATTTTGGATAACTCGTGTAAGGTGAGAAATCACAAAATTATTTAGAAAATTTCCCAACCAGAACAACCAATAATAACTTATTTGGTTGAACGCATTGGGAAAGTACTATGTCCATCACAGTACTTCCCCGATCAGCATTTTTTCATATAGTGCACCCTATGAAATTTGCCTTTTTTGTCTTTATTATAATTCCCAATACGCCAAGAAGCCTAGGGATTCTCAGAACTTGAGCGGTTAGACTTAGATGGTAGCAGATCCCAGATCTAGACTTAAATTTTGAAAGTCCTTACGGGTTTGGTAGTTTACGCTCGGAGTTGTTTGGCTTAGGAGGTGGCATGTCTCAAACCTAGGCGGCAAAGACGCTTAACGCAAAGACGATAAATCAGGTCCTTCTAATAACAAAACATTTTTTTACAAATCTATGCAGTCAAAAAAATACTTGCTATGTATGTTATAAAGTAAGTATATTTTTATATATATTAATATATTTTTTATTAATTATTTTAAAAATGTGTTTTAAATGATCGTAAAAGTAAGAACCTCTTCGATTGCGTTATTAAATTATAGAATAATCTTATGAGTATTTACAATTTATACAAATCCATGTCGAATTTACAAACGAGAGCAAACATAAAAAGTGAGAATTTGTCTGTGTTTGAAAATGTTTGATTAAAATTCAGATTCGAAATCGAACTTTGACCAACAGCTTCTTTGATGTACCGACGGCTCTATCGATAGCAGTCGCTTCGAGTTGTAAGCGATCTGTTCATCGTCACATCCGCATTTTACGAATCTTTTCACGTTCATTCATGGATGATTGTTCATGATTGATATATGTGGACACGTCTTTTGATAACGTTGTCTTATTACAAAATATAACACGTTATTTTTGTAATTACTCCTAATTGCTATAAATAACCAAATACAAGTGAATAAATTTCTATTAATTATTACAAATATTAACAAATTATCCAGTATTACAGTTTTTTTTTTCACGCGGCATAGCAAAATCCTTACAGTATAATATTATACAATTTATACAAATTCAACATAAATTGAAGAATATAATTTTAAACTGTACGGAATTTTCTATGCATATCATTATAATATGATGTTTTTGTATGTAAGAGAAAAAAAAATATTGTAATAATTATTATTACTATGCCTTTGTTTCGATAATAAATTCTTTATATAAGAAATAAGAAAAGGCATAGTAATAATATACATATATCTTTATTTAGACAATAAATAATGCAAAACAATATAACATAAATAATTAAAATACATACTAGTGTTAGTCTGTCTGGACTATCGACAAATTCTTAATAAATTTTTTTTGTATATTTTTTAATGTTACAAATAAATATTACTTGTAATAATTTCAATTACATTAGTATATTGATTACAATACCTAAATATTTTTCATTACAATGGAATTTCTTTGGTGGCAAAGCAAACATTTTGAACAACCACTTTCTTTCGTGCTTATGCGTCTCTCATAATACTTTCTCCTTCACTAATATAATCATCGATAACTATTTTTTTATAAATTGATTTTTTTCTCTTTCTGTTAATTTAAGTACAGAATTATTTACATTCTCAAGTAGGATGTTATTAAGTTAAGTGCACTGAAAATGGAGAACACTTGAAAGAATATATATCACCATATTATATATTCATTTTTAAGTACTATTTATTTTAAACTTAGTAAGTTATAATAATAACAATGAAACCAATTTATTCACTTGGTCATGGTTATTTGAATAATTAAATTTAATTAGCAAGTTACATGTGAGGAACGTAGGCGTAACTAAAGTTCATAAATGAGGGGAAACCCCTCCCCTCATTCATGGACTCTTTTTACTGAGATCTGAGATGTAATTTATAATTATAATAATTTACTGTTATGATTTATCATCAAAACGGGGCGGGGAATAATCTATTTAATTTCTGCTGAATATATTGTATTTTCAATTTGGATTTATTAAAAATCTACCGATAATAAATTAAATAAAAAATATTTTGAAAATAATTAATAAATTATTCCTTCTTTATCTACTGCGACATTTTGACTTATGTTACATAAGTACTCATAAATTATAGCAATAAAATTAAAATAAAAATACACATTAATGCAAATAACTTTAAATTCTTGAGAATGGGCTAATAACCCGAAACCAGTAAAGAATTTAATGTTATTCAATTTAATTTGTGTTTTTATTTTTTTTTTTTCTGGGTAGATTTAATATTTTATGCATGTTTACTATTATGATATGAACTGTCACTATCTAAATATTAGAAATATTAAAAAAAAAAACTGTTAAATGTATGAATTTCGTTTTTTGCAGTTTGTCATTTTTTTGCAGATTAATTGCGGTTATCATGCCTGAGTCCACGCAATAAATACATAGTTTTTAAGTAAAGCTTTTGTTTTCGTACTAAGAAAAAATAAAGTAAGTGGCAATTATATAAAATGGGCATTAACAAAAATAACATGTAATATTTTTTAAATTTTAATCAACTAAGTGATTTATTGAGCGAAATTGTCCCAAATTTGATTCAAGTGTATAATGGAGAAATCGTTGAAAAAGTCGATATAAAGTCAAATCAGTCGAATTATTATTCAGATTTATGTAAATGGAATGAAAACCTTGATACATAGAGATTTACACATTTGAATTTTGCTTCAATTTCCATATCGAATTCGCTTGCTTACTAGAAGTATGGAATAAACGCCAATAAATCGTAACATTTTTTAAATTGCAAGTGGTTGATTTTAATTGTTAATTTTGCACCGAAAGAAGTGTCTGGTTTTGATATTCGGTCAAATAAATTATATGTACTGTAGGACCAGAATTATTTAATGATGATAAATTAGCTTGCGTGTCGTGCCTAAATTGAATATTTAAGTGTTTGCAAATAGCACATTGGAATTAAAAAAAAAACACTGTATATGTACAATCTTTATTAATATTTAAATTTACAAGAACATAACGATAATTGATCACACAAAATTATTTAATTATTAAATGGCTATCGACATAGGTCTTTCTGCTTTAACCACTGTATTTTCCGTATTGAATGAAAAAAATATATACATGTATAAGATTCGCAATTTGAAATTTAATTAACATTATTATCATTGAGTATATAATCGTGGCTATTCTGTACGGTAAATGTTAAATTTAACATGTAGGTTATTAATTAACTTCATTCTCTATTTATATAAATCTATTACAAAAGCTGCTTAGATTGTTATGATGAAATGTACACATTAAATATAACATTATATTTTATTTTTGTTATTGTTAATGTTTATAATGATATTTTGTTAATTACTCTGTAATTGGGCTCTTTGTCTGTTGGGTAATAAAGTTTATTATTATTATTATTATTTTCCTTAGGGAATAGCCTGAATATTATTTCCTCTATGTTATTATTTTTTATTTATCGTTTTATTCAAAGTGAATAAATAGCTCGAGATTGTATGAATACAAGGAAATTACTGAATCTTGAATCTATAAATAAATTCTATATACACATATTTGGTAAACATTGCCTGATAATAAAACTGTTAAGACGAATTCCCAAAATAAGTTATCGAATTACAATTCTCAATGAAATTAAAATGTTTTTATACAAATATTTTTAATTCGATAAGATGATTCTTCTAGTTTGATTTTTTTAACGGAAAGCTTTTCAGCTAGGCGATTCCGAATGAGATGCTATTGCAACTATGACTATCAACCGAGATTCGATTTCGCCCTAACTTCGTAGCGGTTCTTTTTTTGCTGTAGCGATGTCATATACCATATATAAAATAGAGGGATAACAATCTCTCTTGGCACCCAAACCTTTTTATATGACGGATATAATTTAATATTATGATGGGTACTCTCAGATCTAACATATTTTTTGACGATTTACTTTTGACAAGCACTAAGCCTCATCCATAGTCATTCGTGAATAGTATTTAAGGAATTTCTGCATCTCATTGGACTTTAGTAATCTTTTTCATCACCTTTGCTGGATCTAGGTTTTTCTCAGAAAGGATCTTAATTGAGTAACGACACCTAAATTTAGGTATATCAGATATATACCACTTAGCGATTTTATATTTCTCATGCTTTCCCGGTATATTTAACGTGGGGAAAGTAAAAATGCAATTGGAATTCTACTTACATCTTTTGTTAATATATAAGACAATTTTTATTTCATTAAATTACATCACAATATTTACATCATTGCAATCATTTACAACTAGTTAGGCTATCGACCATCGGCCTTTCTGCCTCTTTTGTTAATATATTTCTGTATTAGTATAAAATGGCTCTGCCGATTAAAAATCCCACCGACCTTGAAATTTGTGCTGTAATTCGATTTCTATGTGCTAAAGGCGTGAAAGCTGCTGAAAGTTTATAGAGAAAACATTAATTGCCGTGAAAATAGGAACTTTTAAAAATTGTCGTTCAAATATTCATAATGAGGAATAGATTTATTACTGAACATCTATAAAAATTATGTCTGGAGAAAATATGTCTTTTTGAGAATTCAAGGATAATGGGACAAAAGGTCAGAAATAGGTATAGAACGAGCGCATAAGAAAAATAAAAATAGTGACCGTGAAGTAAAAACCGTAATAATTGAATTTATAATTTTCATAATTGATTTTCAGAACCTCTAGACAAAGCTCGAGCGTAGCTGATTGTGGCGGGTCTGCTATTGTCACGTTCGGGCGGACGTCGTCGCTCGCCCAAATTTAATACAATCAACATAAAAATTGTTTTACGAGCGACATTTGGCGCGAACACTAATTTTATTGTTTTAATATCTTACAAGATGAAATAGAACGATGCTTTAATTTGAGTTTCACTTTTGTTACAGGACACTGCTGCAATTATTATGATATTTAAATTGAAATTGACGGAAATAAAAGGTATTTATTATTGCAGTTATTCAATTTGAATTAAATAAACAAAATATAGTGAAAATAATTAATGTAGTATTTATTAATTATATATATTATGTTAAATTATATACAATGTTTTTTTTTATCAGATAATAAAGATTTAGTAGTAGTAATTAATGGAAATTAATATTCATAAAAACACTTTAACTTTGTTTGTAAAACTAAACTTTCTGTATAACAAAGTAAAAATGTATTTTAATTACAGTGAATTACGATGTAGAAATAAACAGGGATATTCCGTACGAGAAATGTTAAATTTAACGTTTACGTTATTAATTTAATTCACATTCTGTGTACATATATATATCTATTAAAAAAGCTGCCTGGACTATGTTGATAAGAAATAACGTACACGTTAAACTTAACATTACAGAATAGCACCGAATAAAGTACAAACCTAAAAAATACAAGGTAAATTGCTTTTTTTGTCATTACAATTAAAATACTGTATAATAACTAGTATCTATTAAAAACATATTTGTTTAGCTGCTTAGACTGTGATGATAAAAAATAACGTACTCGTTAAACTTAACATTTTCCGTACGGAATAGCCCCGATTATTACTGCAATGACATGCAATGGTAAATATCTATGCAATTGAAATTTCGATGTCGATATTTGCCAGGAAAGCAGTTGTTTCAATAGATATTTATTTTAATTAAAAATTATGAAGGTATTAAAAAATGTGAAACTCCTCAATCCGAAACATTATAAACAACCGAAATACAAAATTTGATCCAAATGCGTTCAGTCGTTTTCTCTGAAACGTGTCCGCCGACTAGCCGACGAGATCGCTGAGATAACGTTTGATTCGGACTCTTAGGACACCAAAATCTATGTTTTCAATAAACAAATTGGGGACAGTTTTTGATCGATCACAATATTAAAACACCTACGGGAGATTTCACTAACAACTTTAGGCCTCGGGTTACGTAAACTCGGTATTAAAATCTACGATTGTATATATAATTTTATACCTGGGTTACGTATGAGGTGAAGTGGGGCAAGTTTTTGTAAAAAAAAATAAATTTATGAATTTTCACTGTGGTTATTTAAATACTTGCCGTTGTTAGTGTTAAGAGCTTTGTACAGTTATTACCGATAAATTAATATTATGTAGAATTATAACTTCTCTATAAATTTATCTTTTTTATAGGGTTTGTAGAAAATGTCAACTTCTCCACACTTTCCCCTGATAATAGGACAAGAACGTAAGTTGGACTTCAAATGCTTTTAACGTTTGTTTCATAACTAAACGGACCACAGTAATTTTTTAACAAATCTTTTAAAATATACACAAAAAAAAGAAAAAATAGTTTTCTGGCAGATAACCCAGAACAAACATTTTCATTTTATTGTGTATACTTAACGTTAATGTTTTTAAAAATATATATGTATGTGTAGTTTTCGTATTCAAAATAAGTATATAAATTCATATGTAGATTTTTTCATTTTTTCCCATTAACTACACTTATTTCAAAATTTTCAATTGCACCCCTAAAAATTTGTCAAATTTAAGGATTCAAACTAAAAACTCTGTGAATTCTTAAATTTCACAAGTTTTTAGGGATGCGATTATCAAAATTTGACGATAGAAGAACCAAACAATTACCGTCTACCCCGCTTCTCCCCCTAGTGCCGAAACGGAGGCGGCGTATTGATCTTTATATTTTCATAAGTGAATTTCCCAATTCCAGTGGCTTGATCCCTCAGAAAGACCGATTGAATACGCTGCTGCTTATTTCGCGGTTGATTTCTACATTTATTTATTAAATAAAAATTATGTGAATAATTGTGACTGTAGTTAATAACATGGCCCTAACTGATAAATAAAAATAAACCAATTCATACTCCGACTACATAATTAAAAAAATGACCCCGATTCAACTCAAACTCCAAAATTAAAAAAAAAAAACATTCCCAATCCGGTTTTGAATCATTATAAAATAGATTAAAGAACTTATTTCTATTTCACTTAATATTATTAATATTATGTTGGTTAAAATTTAACATATTTACTTTATTTAAATCTTATTGAAGTAATGTTTCAAGGCGATAAAAAATATTATCTAAAAAAATTTTGCGACTAAAATCGAAGTTGGAGCGATTCCGAATCACAGTTGATGGAGAGGGAACTGCGACTAGTTTTCGCAATACTGTTTCATTCGAAATCGTCCAGCAGATATTGTTTTAATCAATTTGATCAGTTTGAAGATTTCCGACAAATAAATTTCTATAGATTTCTAAATTAAACGAATAGTTTCGTTCTATTTAAACGAAAGATATATTATGACCATCATCATAATATATTTTTCGTTTAACAATACTTTCAAAAATTATATATTATAAAATTATTTTCTTTATTACTTACTATGTCGTGTGCTATTTTATTTAATTTTTATATCAATAAAATAAAAAATCTGACCAATGAAAAACTAAAAATATCTACGTAAATGTCACTGTCCTATCGATAACATTGCAAATAAATGTACTATCAAAAACATATTTAATACACCGCAAAAAAGGGCTAATAAATAATAACTAAAAAAATCTTTTCTTTTCGTCACTGTTTAGTTCATTTAAAATGCATAAAAATTTTGCTTTTTACACCACTTATTTCTGACGTTTAAGAGTCAAATATTATTTCGTGATAGACGAAGATATATCATTACACACGTCAGATGTTCGCTTTTTCGCCACGTGACTGATGAATATGTTATGAACCTCTCACAATTTATTTCAGTCCGATACACACAGGAATCTTAATAGACAGGCTATTACCGGTATTAGATATTGGATATTTATATTTTAATTAACAAAATAAATTAGTAATAATAACATGTAAAACTACAAATTTTGTTTAAAATATTTCAAAATTTTAAAGTTATGTGGCAAAATATGACTAAAATACTTATATTCTGAATCATTATTTTTTTTACATTACGTTTAGTTATTGGAAAAAAGGAATTTTCATTTTTAAAATATAATATATATATATAATATTATACAATATATATATAATAATATTATAAATAAATAATGTTACAATATTTTATTTTTTAATGAGCATTAAGTACGGAGAAAGTAAAATGTTACGATTTTTATTTTGGATTCAGTATTTAAATCATATTTCTTTCTCTCTTGCGAATCCTTTCTTTATGGATTCCACTCCTTTTTTAAGAAATTCGGCCATTACTTTGTAGAAGAGCTGACAAAGTAATGGTCAGTAGCGATCCAGCCAGTCTTTCTGCTGGAGGATATTACACTAAAATTTTGAAAGTCACCAAATAAAAATACAAAAACCACACTCCCCTGCCAAGGGAGAAAATTGGCAATGGCTCATGGATTTCTGAAGTGGGTGGAGGTCATTACCCCTTTGCCATTCCCCCACCCGTGAATATGCCTGGAAATGGTTTTAACATTACACTTATGTTAAATGTGTATAAATGTAATAACGTTTTAAATTGATAGATAAAGCACTAATAACCTTTCTTCACACTTTATTTGTTTTACCAAATGTACATTTCGGACACAAAGTGACCATTATCAATGGATATTATTAGTGCTTTATCTATCAATTCAATTTGATCTTCACGTAACTCAATCAATCAATTTAACGTTTTAAATATTTAAAAAAGAATGTACTTTTCCCACAAGTTGGAGAGAAATTTGTTACTTCATTGGTTAATTTCCAGTAAACAATTTAAATATATATTTTTCTAATAAAAAAAAGTATTGAATTCTTTATGATGGACCTCATGGGACGTTATAAAGAATTCAATACTTTTTTTATTAAATTCTTTACTAGAAATTTCTGACCATCTTGGATGAAATATTAAACATGTGTCTGGAAATTCTTTATATATTTTGTATAAAAATCAATATTTCATTTAAAACCTTAAATAGTCTACAGACTTTTAAATTCTTATAATTTTAAATGTCTTCCTTTCATATAAAAGGTGGTCAGAAATAGTATGACAATCAACAGATAGGGTGGTTCACTAATTAATTTTGGATAAATAATCTAATTAAAAAATATTTAATTCTTTATGACATCTCCCGAGGCCTTTAAAATAACAAGTATGTACCAGTAAATTCGTATTATTCTTTATATATTTTCGATAAAATCAATAGAACATACAATAAAATACGCATTTGTGAAATTTGAATGGCATGAGTTATAAATAAATTGGAAATATAATTTAAAAAATAAAAAAAGTCGGAAAGACCTCTGCTTGATAGTCAATTTCAGAATAAGATAATCATGTTTTATGTATAATAAAAAAATCATATCCCGACTATATGAATTTGTTACAAGACTAGATGTCTTTCCGATTTTTTTATTCTATAAGGCAAACGTTTAGTTTAACTTTATTTTTAATAATCACAGTCTAAGCAACTTTTGTAATAGTGCACATTTAATAGAACATTTCCCATGGGGAATAGCCACGAATATAAATAATAATTTATACATATGTTTTGTAATCTTTTTAGAGCGTCACCCTTTTCTTATAACATTTTTAATAATAAGGATGTTTATTGTTATTATTCGGTGAATCGATTAATATAAATTTATGAATTTAATAATTTATAAATTCTTATTAATTTTACTTCACAGCGATACAGCAGCTGTTTTCTATCAATTATAATGATTAGAGGTTAACAGATTCACCAATTGGTTATTGTGAATATTTACTTTATAGTTTTTTTATTGTTGATATATACTTCAAACCTGTGGTCGCGTTGTGTTATAAATAACAATACAAAAAAACTTACATTTTCTATTAGAAATTAACCAATGAATCGTTCTACCTGAAGATTGTCAAACGTTTTCTGACCACCTTGTATAATTAATTGTACTTAATATTTAATTACATCAAAATGCAATTGTATTCGTGATTTGAAAATCTGAATTCGAATTTAGTATTCGAATCATTTTTTTCTCTTATGAATCCTTCATTTGTTGATTTGTGATACAAATCCTTTTTTTTTAATGTGAAAATAATTTATTAATTATTGTTTATTTTTATTTAATTTATTCGAATAATTTTTAGGATTCTGCTACAAAACAATCAGTCAGATATAAATTGATTTTTTTTAATAAAAATAATTTGAAAATAATTAAAAGATGATTGCCTCTTTACCTACTGTAACATTTTGACTTATATTACAATAAGTATTTAAAACAAATGCAAATGACATTTGCTGTTGCATAACAATAGCACATTGTATAATGCTACAAATTTTTGGATTCGAAAATATTTAATGCAAGAAAGAAAATGAAATAACTATAACCATCTGAATAAATCCTTTTTTATATTATGAATTTTTTACTTATAAAATGTATGAATCAATAAGATAGTTAAAATATAGTGCCTACTTATTGTAAATGTTTATAAATAAATTCATTCATAAAGTCATTTGGCCGAATTCGCCGGGGAAAGTGCTATGATGGACACATCACTATTTTTTTATCGTGAAGGCTTCTACTTCGTTACACTTGTTTAAAAATATTAATGAAAATACTTCTAAACATTGTTTTATATCTTTATTTTTACTTGTGACTGCAGTTTTACCTTGCCATTATCAAATATCAAACACTTCGTGTTTGAACTTTGTTTTGCTCATCACTTTCTTTTCACTTGTAACTGCATGAAGTGTTCGATATTTGATAATAGCAAGCTGAATTTGCCGAAACTGCAGTCACAAGTGAAAATAAAATGTTATAAAAAAAATAGAATTGATTTCATTACTATTTTTAAACATGTGTGACGAAATTTCTTCAATTCATAGATATAAATATAATTTAAAAAGGAATACCAATTTAATTAATTAATTAACGAAGTAACAAGCCTCCATGATAGAAAAAAAAGGTGGTATGTCCATCATGGAACTTTCCGTGGTGAATTCGGTCAAATGACTTTATGGATGAACATTTAATAGTAAATTAAAATATAAATGTTTTAAAGTTAAAGCCAAATATTTAGAAGAATGTTAGAAATTATTTTGTTATTTCTTAACTTACAATGATTTTACATTTTTAGAACATTTTTGTAATCGTTCCAAAAGTTTTATTCACTTACTGAAATATGACGGTATTTTGACGTTTTATTTAAGAGTGCGGTTTAGAAGAAAGCTATACAAATATGGGCAATCACTAATTTGAGTTAGATTGTTGTTGTGATCAATGAACAATATTGTATTATACATTAAAATAATCTTAAAATAAGCAGGAATTTCATCAGAAAAATTAAAAATTATTTTAATGTTTAGTTTCTGTGAAAAATAATTACGAAAAACAATGAAAATTTATCAAATTTATAGCAAAATTTTAAATTAAATTTTTGCTAATAAAAACTTGTGAAATAAAAATTTAAATGATTTCACTAAATTCTGCATTCAAATAACTTAGCAGACATAAAAACTTGTGAAATGAAAATTTAAAGGATTTCACTAAATTCTGCATTCAAATAACTTAGCAGACAATAATTTCATTATATCTTACAATTTTATTTTCTAACTTAAACTAGTAAATTGACGTAATACACGAAAATTAACGATTTATTTTTTATTTAGACTGATACTTTATAGTTGGTAGATAAAAAATGTAAATACACATTCTTATTATGAAATCCAAAAGAATAGCTCTATTTTCAAACGATTATTTCCATTTTACTATATAGCTATCTCTTTCCACTAAACTGCAACCTTAACATAAAATTTATTTCATTATTATTTGACATTATTATTATAGATGTAATCTTAGTTTTAGTTGTTGCTGTTGTAAAAAAGGATGATTCGTTTAATAAATATATATATTTATTTACATCTTTATTCCTTACAAGTGTGGTTTAACAATTTTTTTTACATCTTTAACAATTTGGCGTTTCAGCTACGTTTAAAAAATTTAAATTAATAAATAAAAATATTTATTTATTTTTAAGGGAACTTATCAGGTAGACAAAACTCTTCCGCTTATAACATGAAAACTACAGGTCCAGGGAAAGTAAAAACTTTTTAAGATTTAAAAAATTAATGTCCTTTTTTTATATCGTCTTGATTGTTTGGCCATATTGTAACTTTTCCGCTTTCATTATTACATGAAGAAGTGATGAAATTTTCAAGAAAAAAATCACAACTTTTATTTAAAAATAAATAAATGTCGCGAAGAAAGGTTATCAGTGCTTTTCTTATTAAATCCAGCGCCTCAGTAAGAAAATTTGGCAAAATATAAGATTTTCGCACCTTAAAAACAAAATGTCTGGTAAAGATTTAAAAAATTGAGCGTGGATAATGGCGCTTCTTTTGGCCAGCCTCTAAAATTAGTTTGTCTTGATATTCACGTAACTTAGACAAAACTCTATAAAACAAACTCTATTACTGAATAATAAAAAAATCAACTTCATCTTATCAAAGGTGTAACAATATTGTAGAGTGATTCTTTAGTTAATTTCTTGTTGAAAATTTAAGTAAAAAATGTATTGTTGCTGGCTGAAACACCGATGCTCGATAGCCATTTAGAAATAATAATATATAAAATATATTGTGTTGGCGGAAAGACCTATGGTCGATAGACCGTGACAGACTACTAACAAAATTGTATATAATAATAATAATAATAATAATAATAATAATAATAATGTTTATTACTCAACAGGAAAAAAAAATCCTAATTACAAGGCAATATGTACAATAATATAATATATATAGTATATATTGTTATAATAAGTTTTGTAAAATTTTGTTGTCATATTGTCTGAATAAAGATGTTTGTATATATTGTGTAAATTTTACAATAAAGATGATTGTGTGTAATGTTGCTTATAACTCCACGTGAGCACATGTTTTAATCAAAACAACCAATCAGATTCACCGATTGGTTGTTAACGTATAATAATTAGAATTGATATAAAACATATGTTGTGTTATTGTCAAGTAACATTTAATAATATCGAAGATATTTGTTGGTGACTACGTGAAGTTTTCTTGATAGTAATATTTATACTACTACTACAATATCTTTATTCAAAGTTTATTTGTTTTACATATATTTATAATATATTATGGTATATTGGTTTCTTTCTTGCTTGCTTGAACAGGCTATCGACCTATGGTCTTTCCGCCTAATATTTATATTTTATTCGTTTCTTAATAACATTTTATATATTATTATTATTAAACATCTTTATTACTGTTTTTTTATTTATTTATTTAACGGAATATACCATTTTTACAAATATAAGACATACTTGAAAAATGCAATAAATTTATATGTATTACTAACTAATTTCAAACACAAAGGCAATAATATATAATATTTCAAATTATGGATTTTGAAGTCAAATAAAAAACAATCGGCTAACGGCCAGGAGCCTTTCTACCATATTTAATATATTTTTTTAATAGTTGTTGAAATTTCCAATTTATTTATTTATAACAATGCCATTAAAATTTTACAAATGTGCATTTTATTTAAATCCTATTGATTTTATCCAAAATATATAAAGAATAATACGAATTTTCAGACAGACGTTTAATATTTCAGCGGCCTCCTGCGATCTAATGAAAAATTCAATATTTTTTATTTAAATTATTTATCCAGAATTAATCAATGAATTTCCCGCCCGAAGATTATCACACCTTTTCTGTTCACCTTCTATTGTTAATAGATTTGAAATAGTTTTAATTTTGTTTGTTTAAATGAATAATTGAGTAATTCAAATGAGGTAAAAGTGTTTTTAAAATAGTTTATGCGAATGTTGTTTAGAAATCAATCGATTAATGAGCATTTAAATCAGCAGGTATTATAGCGACTGAGTGAATGAAATGGAAAAAGATTTGAAGGTATGGCGCGGACCGAGGTTGAGTAAATAGTTTTGTGGGCCACCCGTTTGGGAATTTAGGACTGTTTAGGACCACTGGTCGCCGGTGCGGTGAGCGGTGTGGTGTGGTGTGGTGTGCCGGTGAGCCGAGTGCATGCGCCTGCCTACCAGCTGTATAGTCCACCAGAAAGTGATTGTCGGTTTTTGTAAGACTGTACCTGTAGTATAAGATAGTCAGAGTGTTATGTAATTATTATGATCGATCCCTCACTCGCCGGCTATTGCTATACCCATACCATACCAACCAACCAACCAGTCATGCAGCTATGCTTCGTGCGCAAGCTTGCCGTGCCGTTGTCGTCGTTGTCGGCCCGTAGTGACTATTTTAGTATATGGTATGGTAAATGAACAGTTTGTCTAGACAAGAATACGTCCGTCCGTCTATACGTCTATACCCTATCCCCGCCGGTCGTTCTTGCATATTGTTTTTAGTCTGGATCGTCGTATCGTTCTTTCCTTTGCGTTTATGTTCTCGTTTCGTTTACATTTGCTCTCCCTTTACATTTACCTTTGCCATTGCCTGCCGAAACTTCATAGGGAATCTAATCACAAGGAGTGGACTATTTAATCGGTTATAGCATCGTGTCGTGTCGCATTTAGTGTTGTGATAATTTGTCATGTGTTGTGCGCGGATGCCGATTCCAATTCCAACTCTGAAGCCAATGTCTACTCTGCCTGCTATTTAACTAAACAAACCCGGGACGGGACGGGACGGGACGGGACGGAACAAGACGGCACGGGACAAGACGGGAACAAACGGGATTCTTGGATCATAAATTAATCAACACCGCAATTATCTCTAAACTTACTACACTAACACGTCTAAATATGAAGATAATAGTAAGTAGACTAATGATAACAACATTCTATTATTATTGCACAATTTTTCTGAGTGATTTGTTTTGTTCAAGCGCGGAATACCCTGTACGGTGTGTGCGTAATAAATTTTACACTTTTATTTATTCTACTGATAATTATTTACTTAAGTCGAGACTACACGTACGTAATCAGACTTATCACAAAGCCAGACATGAACATATATACACATACGTCTCGATTGCAGGCAAATAACCTGCTGACAATTTCTCAATAAAAAAAAACACATAATAACACTCAAAGTCTGTTGGCCAATTCTGCCAATTCCACACGAGGAATTGTTAATAGATTACTTTAAAATCAAAGTGACCTTTCGTAGAATAGACGGGCCAATTTGGTAAGTTTTAGAACATGGGTCAAGGTGAAAATAATAGGACATCAATTGAATTTTTACTCAAGAACCAGCCTCTTCTATTATGCGGTAATTGTTCATCGCCTCGAATTAAAATTCTCACATTTGTTGTTCCACGGAATACCGGATACGTGACTTGCCTCTCGGGATATTTGTTTCCCAAAATTAAACTTTCGTTGGGCCTACCATTATTCAACCCAAGAAATGTGTCAGGTAGACACTGTCACCAGTTTTATCTTTCAAAAACAAACATATCTCAATCACATTTATTCGCTTTTGTTGAATACAAAAGGTTTAGGGGAAAACGGTGGCTAAAAACCCTCTTGAAGATTCACTTTTTTTGTCTAAGGTGCACCTTTTTCCGGCGACTTTTGAAGTTTTAAAACACAATACTTTATGACCGGCTTTTCTTCGTACAAGGTCGTAGCTGCACGTAGACAAGCCAGTCATAAAATATTTTATTTAAATGTTGGATTTTAAACGCATTACATTTCATTAATTTTCACATAAAAAACATAAAAGAAAACATGTTTATATTTGCATTTATTTTATGTATGTAACAATATTTATTAAAAATTAAGTTTAGAAAAACATAACAAAAATTAATTAAGTATATCAAACACAAAAAAAATAATGAATTGTTAAATAGCTATCGGCCATAGGTTTTTCTACCTCATTTTTTTTAATTTCATTTATTTACGGATTCACCATTTCTACATTCAAAATATGTTTACATATATTGAGCATACAAAATACCGGCTTATAAATTAAAAGAAACCCAATTACAAGATAGAGGAAAAATAAACATTATATAATAATTATCAATTATCAAATAATAGGTAAACAATAATAAATAAATATATAAATAATAATAATAATTCATTTGTTTTATTTGCTCACATTTTCTAAAACTACTTAAATACTTTTTAATCCAACTTGTTAATGGTTATCCTCAACTAACTTCATTATACTTCGTTTCTAATTTAATATAGAGAATACTTTCAAACTTTTTCACATAACCAGTTACACAAAGTTTAATATTTTTTTCTATATCAAAATTTTAACCAGTTATACAAAGTTCTACCCCTACACCACCATTATGGTAGATGGGGATTTTAGATTATATATATATACAAAGTTCTATATCAAAAAAAAAAAATAATAATAATCTCACATATTAGAAACACTGCCCAAATAAAAACAATTTGGCAGAAAGACCGACGGTCGATAGCCGTTTTCTAAAGACAATGTATAATATAGTATACGAATTTTATTGTTTTACTTCATGTAGAATCTGCAGAAATAAAAATTTTATTTTAAACTTATTAATACAACTTATGGTTGGTTTAATCACTTATAAAAGTGATGTGTTTTACAAGTAAAAAATTATATATTCTATCATGTTTCACTAAGTTATGACAATACAATGGAAATTAAAATACAAACAATTCTTAGTTTTGTTTCTACAACTTAGGTTTGTTTATTGTGACTATCATTCCAAATCATCTTAATCAAACTTATAAAGTTTATCTTTTGATT
Source organism: Philonthus spinipes (assembly GCA_963082785.1). NCBI lineage: Eukaryota > Metazoa > Arthropoda > Insecta > Coleoptera > Staphylinidae > Philonthus > Philonthus spinipes. Next base: position 13,686,354 of record OY720301.1, read on the forward strand.
ATTGATTAAATGCTTATTTAAGGCTGGCGTTTACTGGAAAAGGAATGATGCGATGACAGAGATAGTTGCCAATCGTCAAGGAGGTGATGGCCTCTCGATTTTAATAGCGAACTATTTGACAAATATGTAGAACACTGCAGTTTGGTTTCCTTATCTATGTGTGTGTCTGTGTATTCGACAACCGACGCTGACGCGATCGATTTTTTTATTAATGAATATATTATTTATTATTTAGACAGTGTATAAATATATTTGATGAATTTTGTCGAATCATCGAAAGAATTACTCAATGCATGCTATTATATTTTTATTCTCATTTTTAAGAAAAAATCATTTTCACTGTAAGTTTGGATTCTTCGTATGATGTTATTAAAAGAAGCGGTAAAAAGTCGTTATACTTATACCTAACCGTTTTTATTAATATTTGAATATTCATAAAAATTACCTTTTACGCAGAATTGATCCTCAAATTATATTTCGCGAGATAAAATGCATTTTGAAATAATAAAAATAGTAAGATAATATATACATCAAATTAAAGGTGTAATTTAGTGAAATAAAATGGATAAAATTATGTATACAGGGTGGGCCACTAATAACGGCCATTAAAAGTTTACGGGTATCTTGACAGATTATATCGGAAATGGCTACCAATTTTGTTATTTTAAATAGAACATTATTTTTTGGATTCCCCATTTAATTGTCCATCCACTTATATGAATTTATATCCACATAATTGTTACAGTTTTTGAGTTAAAAATTTATTTTTCGAATATTAACACCAAATAGACCTTTCGAAAAATGTCTATAAATTCTAGTAGAATCAAAATATACTGATGAACGGCATCTTCAATTTTTACTAATAGATCCCTCTAGTATTAAAAAAACATTGGTCAATTTTGACAATAGGTATTTCCATAAGATCCATATTTCAATGCCCAATTAAAAACAGCATAATTCATTTTTTTAAATGGAATGCTCAATATTTTATCTCACAAATCGATTAGCAAATTAATTTGCAACATCAAAATATTATATATCTATATATCCAGAGCAAGTAGTTTTTGAGTTATTTCTAAATTTCTTTCCTCACATTTTTTTTTTCATAATTGAGTAATTCCTGTTCTATTTACGCGTGCATCAATATTCTTTAGGAAAGATGTGGAAATCTAGCAGGCCAATTCTACAGACCTAAATTTCGAATCCATCTATCTTTATCGTTTTTAATGCTAATATGAATCGATAGAGAATTTGATTGCATAAAAATCTACAGAGGTTCCACTAAAAAACAGTTGAAACCTTACAAAGTTATGATATTTTTTATAGATAAATTGGTTTATTAAAAGAATATTAAAATAACACTCTTAATGGCGAATAACATTCCGTCGAAATAAAATATAATAAAAAATCGCAGCATTTCTTTTTGTTTTAAATTTTCCTATGTTACATTATATATAATATGAAAGAGAAAATATGATTTGCGCTTTACTCACTCATTTATCTTGAAGGAATTTTCTTATTTTCCCTCATTAACCATTTGTTTTAGTATTGTCAGTTCTTGGATTATACTTTTTTGGGATAGACAAATATTTTAAATAGAAGTGTAGAACTTGAATAACTAAATATTTTTGTATAGCATTATCAAACGTCCTATTCTCTTTTAAATTTCTTTAAAAAATGGTGATGTATCTGTCATGGTACTTTCCCCAGTGAATTCGGTCAAATAAGTTTCTGATTGAAAATTTAATAGGAAATCAAAAATGATTAATTGAAAAAATGGATTGTTGTCTTTTAAAGTTAAAGGCGAGTACTTGGAAGGAGATTATAATTTAGTGTGATATTTATTACCTTACAATGGATTAAAGACATTTCTCTACACCCTTTTTCTTTTCAAACTGGAGGCGTTTGTGAATGATATGTTGAATATGAGGGAACTTTGACGTTTTATTTGTCATTAAAATAACTATTTCAATAAATAATATCTCCACAGCCAACACAAAGAAGATTATAAAAATAATTGTTTATTTCTAAGGGAATTTATTAGGTAGATGAAATTCTTCCGCTTATAAAATGAAAACTGAAAGTCCTACAATAAAAGTTTGGTAACAAAAATTACTTATTTTTTAAGATCCTCAACTTTTATTTGAAACATTTTTCTATCCGAAATAAAAATGAACCTTCCCTGGCCGGGATTCCATTTTATTTTAAATTATAATTATAAAAAAATTGACATCAATGTTAATAATCATATGTCATAAGTATGCCAAAATTTAAAATTCTCTATTTGGGATGAATAACCCCACACATAGTGTAGAACTAGATACATTTTTGGAAAGTATAATTTCTGCTTACATTACAATCATTCTATAATTTTTTTTATTAATTTTTGTATCCGTAAATATAATAAAATAAAAGTGAAATTAAAAATGGCCTATCGGGAAATATGAAGGCAAACATTTATATATATTTTGTGAAATATGACGAAAACTGCTACCCCATAACAAGTGTTTGGTTTGAAATGTATACTTCAAAAATAAAAAAAATAGAACATACAGTTCGAAAGAACCTATGAAACAGTAAGTGAAGTAACAACTTGATACAATTTAATAATTTTTAATAATAATTTTAATTTTACAATTATATTGACCTATTTTAGATCATTAGCCTTTTATTACAATCCTAAGGCTCAAATAAAATTATCTGAAAACATTACATTTTTTATAAAATAAAAAAGAAATCCATAATAATAATTTTTCACCGTGCAAACATTGGCAAAAAAAGATTCATTCATATTTGTATGCTGCTTACTGAACGTTATTTAAAATGTTTATTATTTTAGAATGGCATGTGCATCGTCGGTGTTTTAAAAACGCGACGCGCAGAGATAACTATAAAAGATATTTTTGTCTTTCTCATATTCATTGAATGTGAAACAGCAATAAGCATACATACACAACATTATCAAGAAGAGGGGAGAAACATCTATTGAGTACTCTTGAAAATTAATTAAAAATCTTTGTTTGTGTTTTTCCACAGTATTAATTATTTAAATTATTACTCATAACATTAATTTTATAAATAACTTAAAGATGATAAACGCAAATAACATTTATTAAAATATAGTACACTATTTCCCGCTATCTATATGAGACTTAATGAACTAATATTTGTCTAGTCAAATGCAGAAAACTATATGCAACTTGCCGGTTTTATTCAATATGGCCGAATTTCACGGGAATTGATGATATTTTCGGAACGACCTTCCTCAGTAAACAGCATTGTTTTCTGACGAAAAAATGTATTGAACCATAACTACATTCAATGTAGATTATTACGACATATTTCATTTTCTTTCAAAAATTATATTAATAAGTAAAAATATAGCACATTCTTTGCATAAAATGTGCTAACTTTGGGCGTAATTTTCTTCTAAACTATTAATCAGATTAATTTTTAAATAACTCGTTCGAAATCTGTGGAGTTTTAGGATTATTTTGATATATAATATGATGAAATTCATTATTCAGGGTTTGTTTATTAGAGGAATTCAATTGGTACAAAATCATTTCATTTTACATACGATAAACGCCAGCCTTAAGTAGTTAATTAAAATACAGCGGAAATAAAAAACATTTCTTAACATTGTTTCTACAACTTAGGCTTGTTTATTGTGAGTATAATTTAAAAAAAAATAAATCATCTTAATGAAACTAAAACATTTCTTTTAATTATTGATTTAATAATTTAAGTGATTAGCGAGAATGAAGTGGAAATTATAATAAAACAATTCTTCATCTTATTTCTATAACTTACGTTTATATATTGCGAAAAAATAAAATTATCATTATCAAAAAAAAAAAACTTCTTTGATTTTTTCTTCAGTTATTTAGAAGACTTATAAAAATCTCAATGCTAAACGTTTATTTAATATTTCTAATAGTTAAACATTATTATGATAATAAATATTAATCAATTATTAAAAATGTACCAATAAAATGCAAATAAAAACACATTAAATTAAATAGCTTTAAATTCTCAACTAGTTTCGAGTCATTAGCCTATTCTCATTTAAATTATCTTGAGAATGATCTAATAACCCAAAACTAGTCGAGAATTAAAAGTTATTCAATTTAATATGCTTTTATTTATATTATTATTAAACAACTTTATGACCGATTTAATACAATATTTACACAATAATATATAACATTTCAAATTAATGGATTTCGAAATCAAATAAAACAGCAATCTGCTAGTAGCCTTTCTAGTATTTATTTATATTTTATTGGGAGATTTTTAATAATTTATTCATTTTTATTATTATATAAAAACATCTTTATTCAAACAATTACATTAAATTTAATGTACAACTATATAATACAATTACAAATATGCATGAAGTTGTTAGTCTGTCATGGGCTATCGACCTTTTATTATTATTTTAATTATTTATTAGAGTTGGTTTAGTACCGCTATAAGAGTCCAAGTTAATTACAATTATATTAAAGGTTGACATGTATTACAAAGTAAAAACCTGATTAGTTTTTTGAAAGTTCACATAGTAAAACATTTTTTTTGATAAAAACATTAACTTTATATAATCTTCGTAATATTTATAAAGATGGTGGTAATATTTCAAATTCTAGTTTAATTAAATTAAAAGAATAAAGTAATAAATAATATTGTTTGTATAGTAATATTTATTTTATACTCCTTTCTTCACTTCCTTATTTTATATACTATTTGTACATTTCGAGCATTATCTTTATCAATATTTTTTTTTAATTAAATTTACAAATAAATAAACATAAAGAAATTAAATATGCAAATGTGATGTAATCGAAATCCGTTAAAGATGAATAATTAGAATTTAAAATTAAATTAATTAATTTTAATAAATTGTTCTTTAAACGAGTTAAATCTAAATTTAAAAGTTTACTGGAATTTGTGTACATCTCAATTACGTGTAATATGTTCAATTGTGAAGAGATTGACATTTTCAGATTTTTTTAATTGTTTAAAGAAAAATATATATGGCTAGAAAACGTGTAAAGTGGTTCATTGATTAATTTCAAGTAGAAAATTTAAGTAAAAAATATTGTTCGGTTCTTCATTAACACTCACGAGGCCATTGATATAATAATTATGTAACTAGAAATCAGTAATATTTTTAAAATATTTTGATTAAAATTATTTCTATTAACATCCAACTAAACATTGCAAATGTTTGTTTAATGATAAGTCGATTATTAATAGCAATAATTATATATAAAATGTTAAAAACAAATTCTCGTCACATATTTAGAATATTAATGGCCTCATGAAGCTTGTTGAATATTTACCCAATATTTTTTTGTGTTTTATTTTAATTAATTTTTTATTTTAAAAACTTTTTTCTTTAGTTTTTTCTGCTTAAAATTGATTAACGAACTACTTAACTGAAGATATCACACCTTTTCTGGCCACCATGTATTTTTTCCACACAAGTAACAGAATTATTTACATTATAACATTTTATTATTATACATAAAACATGATTATTTTATTCTGGAATTAGCTATCGACCAAAGGTCTTTCCGCCGCTTTAAATAAAATGTATGTCCAAAATCTTCAATTTCCAATCATATAATCGGTTTGATTTCAAAATAATCTGAGTTTTATTTATTGTATTGGTATATTTTTAATAATCTATTTATGTTTATTATTACAAAATGAACTACCTATACATTGGTTAAAACTATTATATTAATTGACAATTTTCATTCCTAAAGTCACTTGATTTGAAACACAACGTGAAATAAGTTGCATACAATGTTTCAATTAGTAATACGACTCCGATTTAAGTAAAATGTGTTTATTAAAAAACCTTAATATACCAATCCATAATTATATTGGTTCTATAAAGTAAGTAACGCTTACGGAATACTTTTCGCAATAATATTTTTAAAATTTTCTCCCTTTATTCATATATATGATGTTGTCATTATCAATTTTAATAAATGAAAAAGAGAATATTAATACAAAACTGTGTTTATTTGATATAATTTTTGACAACCTTTAACATCAAGTACTATTTTAAATTGTTTTAAGGTTACATCTGTCAAATTGATAATGATCAACTTATTAATTATTGAGACTTTTACTTTGTTATACATTGTAAATCGATTTTAATAAATGAAACACTTTTTACTTCGTTTGTATAACTTAGATTGTTAATTATTGATTATAGTTTTCGGTAACCTTAAGGTGTCATTATCAAAACAAAAGTAAACAATCCAAGTTATACAAAGTAAAGCATGCTTCATTTATTGAAATTGAATTACAATGTATAACAAAGTAGAAGCCTCAACAATTAATAAGTTGAGCATTATTAAATTGACAAAAGTAACCTTAAAATAGTCTTAATAATAAAGGATTTATTTATTTACGAAATCTCCATTTCACAATATACATTTCATTTACAAAAAACTAATAAATAAAATCCTAAATCTAATTGGTGTATTGGTTCCTAAAATGATTCAATAAAATCTTATTAAGATTAATATAATAATGCTCAACTTTAATGTTTGCAAAAAAAAATCAAAAAAATAACAGTAAATCTTTAAAAATATAGGAAACACGGTTTTGTGATAATTTTTATTTTTCACAGTTTTCACAGTGGTCTTTTGAAAATCAAAAATCTTAATAGTAATTTATGTAAATCTGAGAAATTTAATGCAAAAATATGCTTTCGTTATTTACTTAAAAAAATATGTAAAACGGAATTTATTCATATTGAATAACATGTATTGTTTTAATTAAACATCCGTCATAAATTCGAATATATTTCACAACTCATTAAACAAAATTATTAACGAAATAATAAATAAGTTATTTTTACTTTTTATATTGCAATTTAAAGGCTAAGAAAGTAAACGCAAAACAAATTTCATCTAAAATAACTACTTCCCGATTTAAAACACCGGGCATAAATTGGTTCAGTTTTATTTTAAAAGTAAGCTATTAACCTTATTTAATAACTTACTGTATTCCTTAATTCGCCTCTTTTTATTAATTATACTACATGTTAAAAGTTATTAATGTACAACGTATTTCATACACCAGGTGTTGACGCGATCAGGGATTTTACAAATCAAATTAATGAATAGATTTAACTTAAACACTTGGTTTTCGTTTCACTTAACTAACTAACCATCTTTATTCACATGTATATATGTATGTACAATAATATACAAAAATTAGAATTATATTCTGTAGATGATGAATCGGCTATCGACCGGAGGTCTTTCAGCCCGTTTCACTTATTTTCTTTATTTTGCGACTAGTTTCGGTCAAACGACCATTATCAAGTTTTTACAGTTTTCTTACTAAGAAAGAAGTAAAAAAAGTCGCAAAATAAAGAAACAAAAACCAAATGTTTAAGTTAAATCTACCCATCCACTGTTATTTAAAATATGTTTCACCAAGTGTTGGATGAGTCAACTATCAACATGATTTTACATGTAAAAATAATTTTATGCAAATTCCTTCTTCCCTATTCATTTTAGAGAAAAACTGCAAAAATTGAAATGTGTTCAGAATTTAAAAATCTGTCTAAAATGATATGTTATTATACATATTTTTTCCAAAAGATACAGATAATACAAAACAATAAAACATAAATAATTACAATAGATGTAGTTGTTAGTCTGGGCGATAGAAAAGAGGTCTTTCTGCCTAACGTATTTAATTTTCAAACATTTTATATACTTTCGTATTGTTATTATTGCATTTTATAATTATTTATACATTTTTTTAATTTTCTTGATCTTTACAAAATTTATTTAATAATAAATATACCTACACTTTCAAATCCATTACACATTTATATATAGTATTTGGCTATCGACAAGAGGTCTTTCTGCCTGTCTGGTCTTGTCATGTATTATTCATACACCTAAAGGTAAAAGGGTAAAAGATTAAAAAAAAATGATCACGTCGCTGTCTATGTCCATCTGGTGTAATATAATGAATTATATGATCGTGGTGATGGGATTTATATTTGCGGTGTATATTAAATAAAAATGATTTGAAAATAATTAATAAATTATTTCCACATTTAGCTCTGTGACTATTGACTTACCTACGTAAGTACGTTAAACAAATGCACATTAAAACAACTACTTCCCGGGCAAATACCCACGCCGGACATTGATTTACATAATGTACACCTGCTGTTGCACATCAATAAAATATTGCATAATGCAACAAATTTTGATCCGAGAAAAATTTAATGTAAAAACAACAAAAGGAACGTTACATAATATAAGGCCATCTGCAGACACGTGACCAAGTGAATGAATACTGTTTTCTATTTTGCGGTGTATATTGGGTTTAGGAGGAGTATTGCTGTAATATATATACAATCACCTTTATTGAGATATTTATACACAATTTATTTTATTATTTCTAAAATAGCTATCGACCATCGGTCTTTCAGCCAAAAGTCATTGTGTCATATCCGTCTTATAGTCCTCGATGAAAGATGAGATTAATGTATGAATATTGGATTCTGGATGCCGGAATTTTGGAGGGATATTTAGGTTTCTTTTTAGGCAGAGTTGGTGTAGAATGTCTTGGTTTACGGGATTTCTGGCAATTGGGATAATCTTTGGGATATTGAGATTATGCCACTTTTGTCATATAAGAGGATTGTTTGGGTTGCGGATTTTTGTTGTAATATTTATACTAAAAAGGAGACTTTCGTAAATAAATATATTCAATTGTATTTTTTTTTTATTTCCCCATATAAAATGTTTAGAGAAAGTACTGTAATCGTAAATAAATCAAATTTCAAATAATAAGGGATGTACTAATTTTGAGGTCCCGTAAGTCCATTTTTTTTAAATGCGTATATTTTTTTAAACCCCTACACCACCATCATGGTAGATGGGGATTTTAGATTACATATATATATATTTATTTTAAACATATTTTTTTATTTAATTTGTCTTTTATCGCCTTAATCCAGTCGAAACCATATCTCTAAAACAGTTTGTTAGTGATCAAAAATTCCCACCGTACTAAATTAGAAAAAAAAAACTTTTTTTGTAGGATGATATAGGCCGAGTTTTTGGTGAATGTCCTCGAATATTCAAGATTTTTCCGTTGATCTTAAACACGTTTGCGCATAAAAAAACAGAAAAATGGTTCAGCTTTAATTAATTCTGTTTTTAGAAATTTGAATAGCTGTACTTTCTAAAAAAATATTGAATGCTCTGTTAATTATTGAATTAAGAATTAAGAGAATGAACATAACCAAATGGAATGGTACTTTCACTATTTATAATAGTGATGGATTGAAAAAATTAAATATAAAATAAAAATGTAGTTAATGATAAGTAAAACATTATTTGAAATAAATATGAATATAATATTAAAAATCAACCAATAAAACACAGATTAGATTGAATAACTTTAAATTCTCGAAAATGGGCTAATCACCCGAAAGTAGTTTAATATTTAGACATTGGTAGTTCATATTGTATGAAATAAATATGAATATAATATTAAAAATCAACCAATAAAACACAGATTAGATTGATTAATTTTAAATTCTCGAAAATGGGCTAATCACCCGAAACTAGTCGAGAATTTAAAGTTATTCAATCTAATCTGTGTTTTATTGGTTGATTTTTAATATTATATTCATATTTATTTCATACAATATGAACTACCAATGTCTATATATTAAAACCATTAAAACATTATTTTGTTTTAAGTTTCGCAGATTTATTTAAAGGACATACCTACAATTATTTCGAAACATTTTACAATAATCAGGACATGATAATATTATTAGAAGAAATATGGATTATATATTTGATACATATCGCCATCGTTAATAAAATAAATTTGGATTGTCAGGGAAAGTTATCGTAATTCCTGTCTGTCGTTAAAAAATCAGCATTACTTTATTAATAAAACCTGCATGACTACTGAAGACACATAATGTAAAATTATTTTTTGGTGTCCCATTTTCCCGGAATTGATTGAATTGGTGCACAACTTAAAAAAAATAAAACTGATGAAGCCATTCGTTTGTGCCTCGTTTGTACCTTAGTGGTTTTCTAAGGTACAAACGAGGCACAACGAATGTATTTTCTTCGTTTGTATCTAAAGGGTTAAAAAGTTACAAACGTGTACATTTTTCGCCAGCGATCAACTTTAATATTTTTTATTTCGGCATTCCAAAGAAAAAATCATTACTTCTGTCTTGGGGTCGATAAATTTTGTTTTCGCAAGGTAGGAGAGAATAATTCGATTGATTTTTGTGAAAAATTTGGTGATACATATTTTTGATAAATTTATTTAAAATCTATTCAAAGTTGAAATTTTAAAATTAAAATAGTTCATAGACATTCTAAACCAACTTTAATATTTTTTTATAACTAAAAATACCAATAGAAAGAGCTTAGCTATAGTCACTAAAATATAAAACAATCAGTGTGATTGTTTTATATTTTAGTGACTATAGATAAGCTCTTTCTATTGGTATTTTTAGTTATAAAAAATATTAAAGTTGATCGCTGGCGAAAAATTTTATTTAAAAAAATGTAATTATTTTTGAGTACACTGCCGATATTTTTAGAAAATAGGTTTTCTGCCTTATCGATTAATCAAAACTACTATTTCATATTGTTATAAAGATAATTTAAAGAGGAATCTAGTAAAAAAATATATAGGGCGTTCCATTAAAAAAAAAGTGATATCAATTTTGGGAAAATGGGACATCCTATACATATGAAAATAATTTTGACACTTCGATGACTCACCCTGCATATTTAATAAATGTTGCTCTCTTTAAAAATGGTGGATAATATAGTTGATAAACATCGCCATCTTGTGCCTAGAAGTAGTAGTTGAACAGAATTACATATATATGGATTCTTTATAAATAAAATCACTTTATTTATTTTATACTCAGAGTTTCTTTTATTCTAAACTAATTTCTGTAAAATATCATCTTCAGAAGTGATGCTATTTACAAACAATCCATTTGTATTGTAGATATAATAAATGAGAAACAAATAAAATGATATATATATAATCTTTATTTACAAAAATATTTTATAAAATTAAGAACATACAAATTTCCTATCTGTGTCTACATTTTAATTATTTCTATAAATAAAATATGAACCAGAGGACTTTCGGCATTCAAAAGAAAAAATCATTACTTCTGTCTTGGGGTCGATAAATTTAGTTTTCGCAAGGTAGGAGAGAATAATTCGATTGATTTTTCTGAAAAAATTGGTGATACATATTGTTGGTAAACTTATTTAAAGTCTATTCAAAGTTGAAATTTTAAAATTAAAATAGTTCATTTTCAATTAATTTTCTCCACAAATCCCGCAAACCAAGACATTCTAAACCAACTTTGCCTAAAACGAAACCTAAATATCCCCAAAATATCGCCATCCTGAATCCACTATTCATCTCATCTTTTTTCGAAGACTAAAAGACGGACATCATACATATGATAGTATTTACTTGAATTAAATACCATATTATAGGAACATACAATTATATTTTTCAGTACAGTTTGGTATTTTTAACTATTAATTGCGGAATTATGATTTTTTTCCTATAATGTTATTTTTTCACATATCAAAAACAGTCAACTTTGGGGGTGAATTGTGTTTGAGGGTTTCAGTCGAAAAAAAAAAAAAAACAAACTGAAACGTTCCTTAACAAAATAGCATAAATTATATTTCCCAAATATGAACTTTAGATTTTGCTTCGTTAAAAATAAACAATAAAATGTAATTATATTGAACAAAGAGAAAATAATGTTTTTGTTTCGACAGAATTTCGATTTTTTTCATCTATAAATAAAGTACAATAATAAATAGAAACTTTTTAATAAATAATTCTAAATGAAATTACTGGGCCATCCTATAATTCCGGTGAATCGTATTATTTATTCAAGGAAAATTGAGTAGCAATTTTAAATAATGTATACGTATACAAGTACAATATTCAAGAGTAGTGATTGAAAATAAACATTCTTATTATTTTTGTTGTGTATAAATAAATAATAAAATAGTACTTCCGTCCAGTAGTAATATAATATTTCTTATTAGACATCACGTTTATTGATTAACACAACATGTAAGTGCTCTTATAAAAATATTATGAAGAATTCGTGGTACGTGATGGTTTACATTTTGAACACATTCTGAATCAACGCAATAAACAAACATTTCAGTCTATTTCAGTGTCGTTTGTTTTGCCGCATACAGCATGGATTTCAATTCTTGCCAAAAACATTATTTTTTTATTATTATATGTTTGAAATCAAAACACTTGGTATTGTTTCATGGATTTAATTTCATTTGTTCCGACTAGTGTCGTCTATAAAACAAATTGTTGAAAGTATAGTCACAATAAATAATATTTAGTGTTATGCAAACAAAGTTTTATTCAATTAAGGCAGTTTGTTTCGATTTAAAAATTGTTATTTATTAAAGTATTTTAATAATAATCACCAATTACAACCATTATACTTCATCTAATGCAAATATATTAAATAAAAATGATTTGAAAATAATTAATAAATTATTTCCACATTTACTTGACACCTAGAGTGTTAATAATTGGAAAGATAACGTAAGCGCCATCTATTGCCTAATTTCATTTGATATCTTCAACAACGCTAAATGATTGAACATTTTATTACCTGGAGTGTTGTCAAATAATAATAAGTGATAGAGATCAGACGAAGTATTTTATTCCAAAATGTTAAAAATAAAATAAAAAATTAAAAGGAAAATGTTTCTTTAGTTATTTATTCAAATTAAGTTATTGAGCATTTCAGATGTGAAGTTAGTTCAATACGTTTATGCAATTGGCAATATAGTGACATAAACGCATCACGAAGAAGTGAAACGATCAAAATGCATAAGATAAGTAACGGGGAAACTTGAAACAAAGTAATTACGTATTGTGTTCGCGAAAATCTGAGATTGATACGGTCTTTTCGCAATGCGATTCACGTTAAAGAAAGCGGCAAAAAGTCGGGCCGAAAGTGAGTGCCCGTAATGAGGTCCGCAAGTAGAGTCGTCAAAACGCCTCGAATTTCGAATTTGTGTCATACTTTCGCGAAGATGACGCTTACTCGCAACACTAAGCGGATTTCACCCGTGCCACACTATCTTTGGATGCGAGCTGCGCATTTGCTCGTTTTATAATGGACCGGTAAGTAGTGACGTCGGAAATCCCGCAAATTTTGAATTAATTAATGTCTTACTTGCAGCACGAGTGTTCGTGTGAGTTAATCAACGAAACTTTAATAGAAACTGCAAGTGAACTGAACGTGTAATACTAGTATTTACACCTACCTATCTACCAGCTGGTCGTACTACAATTCATCTACCCATCTCTAATGTTTACTCAAGATAACCTTATCTTATGTTAGTTAATCTCTTCTTTAAATATCACACATTACAGTGTGATACAAAAATAATAAAAAATATTAATTCATCCTTTAAAATTCCATTTTAAATTATATTATACATAAGTCAATTTCTTCAGAAGTGAACCAAATGTAATTGTATTTTTTTTTTAAAATATACTCTTAAATTACTAATCAACGATGCTTATACTTCGTTATACATATTTTTTTAACATTGTATAATAGAATTTTATTCAGGCTCCTGCATTTCAGCTCCCATCTTTGATAGCTCAGTTACTAATTAAGTTTTCAAGACTTTACTTAAATCCTAGGACGTACTTCAGGAAAATATTTTGGATTATACCGGGTTTCCTAAAAAAAGTTACATCATTATATGTTTTTTTTTAATTACTTGATATGTTATTAATTATTTTGGTGATTGATACATATCCCTAATTTTATTGAAATCGGTTCACTAATACCAGCAAAATTTAAAAGTAAAAAATCTATTTTGCGCCATTGGTTTAAAAAATGGTGATGTGTCATGGTACTTTCGCTGGTGAATTCGGTCAAATAAGTTTTTGAATGAAAATTTTATTGTAAATGAAAAAAAAAAAGAAAATCTGCTTACAAAGGTCGATAGCTCAGGACCTTTATTTTAGTGTATATATTCAATGTTTGTAAAAAATGTAAAACCAAAAAAATGTTGAAACTTAATAAAACGTCTAGAGTAAAGTTGCACTTAATGAGTTTTAATTCCAACACACACACACACACACACACACACACACATAGATATTTTTAAAAAATTGATGGAATGGAATGGATAAATCCTTTTTCTATTATTGAAAGTACTATAATTTTAGTTTGACAAGTATAAATTGTTGAAACTATATATTGTCACTAAACATAAAATTCTGATTCCTCCTGACAAAATTCTGTATGTATCGAAATTTAAATAATAATAATATATTTACCAATTTTTTTCAATAGTAATTATCTTGTTGACTTAGGATAATTATAGTTTGAGTTAGTTTAGTATTAGTATTTATATATTATTGTTAATTATATTTTGCTTTTCCTCTTTTTATTAATAGTCTATTGTTATTTTTTATTAGCTATACTTACTGTACTTCATTATGTAGAAAGGTGAATTCTGTAAGTAAAGAATAAATTTATTTACGGAATCTTCTTTTTACAAAACATGTGCTACAGAAATAAATATTACGAATATATATATATATATATATATATATATATATATATATAAATGATATTCTAACTAAATAATTATAAAAATAAATAATTATAAAATAACAGTGAACAATAATAACATTTAAATCAGTCATAACAGAAGCTAGAAGAAGTTATCCCTTCTAAATACACCCATCCGTTCCTCAACATTCATGAAATCATTAGAACACTGCAAGACAATTCAGCTACTAGCTAGCATAGATTTATTGCAAATCATCGTAAATTCAGAGAGGGCAGAAAAAATAGTGCGACTAACACAATATTTTTTCTTGTTGTGTGTAAACATTTTTATTCAGACAACAACATTACATAAGCTTATATATACATTCATATTATATATAAGTTTATGTAATATTGTTGTCTGAATAAAAATGTTTGTATATACAGAGAGATTGTTTTATAAGTATACATTAGGGGAAGTGTATACCTGCAAAAAACGCGAGCTAACCGCATTGAATAATTAATGTGTGTATGTTAAGTTGACTATTTGGCATATATGTGTTTAGTTGCGTCTTATAGGCAACTAAACACACATATATTAATGCATTTGAGTCGCGTATTTTGCAGGTATACATAGGGGAAATGTATACTAATAAAAAAAGCTCTCTGTATATAAAATTCTATTATACAAAAAAATTAAAAAAGGTGTTTTATTTAATGAAATATTGAATCAAACTATATAAATTATGGAGACTTTTGGTTACAGCCAATCTAATCAAGTATTTTAAATAATTTGTGGTTCCGTGACTGTTCAGGATTTTTAGAAACAGAGAATTGTACAAATTCAGGTTTCGAAATAACGGCGGAAATAATTATTGCAATGATATCAGTGTCACAATCCAATAATTGGTGACAGACAATCCGCTGTGATTTTTTTTCAAGGTACAAATAATTCTCTAATCCATATTGCGCATGGATGTACCTTTTAATTTAAATCAAACCGGTTAATTGTTAAGGTATAAATCAAAAATGAGGAGTGTTCTCTTCTGAACTTTCACACATTATACAACGTTTTTTATTAATATTAAAATTTTATTACCGGAAACTATTACAGCAACAAAGAATTATTAGCTGCTATTATTTTGATGACTGAATAAAATGGATTAAATCTAATTGGCAGTTTTACACCGATTTCTAGAACAGATACTCTCTGCTCTAGAAATCGAAACTGTCAAATAGATTTAATAGATTTTAGTTAAATGTTAAAACGCTTTTAATAATAATAATAAACTTCATATTTATCACAAAAGTCATATTATACAGTATAAGTATTTTTTTTTGATACACTTTAATACACTTTATTAACGGAATCTCCATTTCCAAATTACATATTAAAAATTTTACAAGAAAAGTGTTACGCACTAAAATCATTACAAAACATATGTATAAAAATGGTAAATTACCAATAACAAATTACGACAAAATACATAATAAAAATAATACTCATCAAAATAATTATTTATCAGTCCTAAACAGTTCATAGTGAAAACAATATGTAACCGGCTTATTCCTATCTTCAAGTGATAATAAATAAATAAACTTACATTATGTTGAAGAAGAAATAAGACTTAATTCAGATGTGTACGAAATGAATATTCTGATCTTCCATTGCACCTCTAACAATTATAAATTTGATAATAGGATAAATACCATTAAATATATCACTTTTGATGTAAACACATAACTTTATTTTACTTTAGTGGCTAGTTTCAATTACATCAAACTTAGTTTGATAATAATTGCCGTGAAATTGAAACTAGTCACTAAAGTAAAATAAAAGTGGTATAAAAAGTTAAGCGTTTTCTTTACATTAAAATTGAAAATGTACCGTGAAGTGAACGCCTCCAAGATCCAAGAAATATATTACTAATTACATTGTTCAACAAATAACATATCAAATATATGCTTTCTAAAAGTTAGTTTGGAAATAATTAATACTACTGATAAAAATATAAATATATTCACACAATTGAACAGTTATACAAAATATTTTAAATAGTTGAATGAGTAATAATTGTTAATTAAAGTATTTTAATTATCCTCATTAACTCTATTAGTGTATTTTAAAAATGAATTTTAACACCGCGTTTAAAATTGAAAAATTGTACAATTGGCAATTGTAGAATGAAAAAATCTTTCATGTAATTGTTTTGTGTGCTGGTGGCAATATTTTTTAAATAAAATAATAATAAATCTGAAAAATACTGAAATCTTAAATCATCTTTATTTAAAATGCAACTCTAATACCGTCACCGTCGTTGCCATTCGTCAATTCATTAGCGATCATGACGACATAGATTAAGACAAGTACAGGCAGAAAGAAATCTGGTCGCTAGCCAACTCCAAAAAAAGATAATCATGATTTATGTATATTAACAAAATTATATAAAGTAAATAATTCTATTACTTGTATAGAATAAATATGTATATTATTAAAATAATAATCGAAGGCGGTAAGACCTCTGGTCAATAGTAGTAATCGGAGTTATTCCGTACAGAAAATGTTAATTTTAACGTGTACATTATTAATTATCTTCACATTCTATGTATATATATCTATTACAGTACCTGCTTAGACTGTGATGATAAATATAACGTACACGTTAAACTTAATATTTCCCTTGCAGAATAGCTCCGAATATTATAATTATTTATGTTATAATAA
Organism: Philonthus spinipes; assembly: GCA_963082785.1. Lineage (NCBI taxonomy): Eukaryota > Metazoa > Arthropoda > Insecta > Coleoptera > Staphylinidae > Philonthus > Philonthus spinipes. The sequence continues at coordinate 13,703,708 of OY720301.1, forward strand.
TAATAACAATCGTTATTAATAGATATATACAGCAAAAAATACAAAATAAATGATAAAAATTATATATATATATATATATATATATATAATCTAAAATCCCCATCTACCATAATGGTGGTGTAGGGGTAATGATAAAAATTACAAAATCAAATATATAATTATATCTATTAATTGGCTATCGACCAATGGCCTTTCCGCCTTTTATGTTATATTATTTTATATTATCTGTATAATCTGAAGAAAGATGTGTATATATATATAATAAACGATTTTTTTTCAAACACCTTGTTTAAAAGGTGTTAAAATTCGTTTTTTGGAATACATTAATATCCTTTAGTTAATGAGGATAATTAAGATACTTTAATTAACAATTATTACTCATTCAACTATTTGAAGTATTTTGTATTGAACAGTTGTATGAACATATTTATATTTTTATCAGTAGTCCGCATCTACAATAAATGAATTTGTCATTCGGCATTCCAAACACGTTAAGGAAAAACCACAGACACTTTTCTGACTTCCCGGTCCTCATAAATGTGCTCCGCACCTCAATAAGTGTGATATTTAATATATTCACTTGCAAACTGTGAATTTTTAATTACATATAAAACTCCAAACTTAATAAATAATTTTTCTTTTACTTAAATTTATTATACAGGGTGAATCACCGAAGTGCCCGTTTTCGATATCGTTAGAAATTCAGCATTAATTTATTAATAAAACTTATTTCTGAAATTCAAACAATATAAAAACAATACATTAAAATAATGGTTTTCTAATATATTGTTTATATATAAAATATTATATATTATACATTTCACAAATTGTTTATCGACCAGTAGTCTTTCAGCCTGAATAAATTTAAAATTTGCTTTGCATAAAATTATTATTAATTGGAGCTATTGCGTATAAATAAATGCGGTAACTTCATAATCTAGTATACAAGTCAATTATAAAATCCACTTAGACTCCGATGATAAAATAATGTGTACATTAAATTTAATATTTTACGTACAATAGCACTGAATATTTATAAATTGCTAAGGCTTCTATTTCGTTATACATCTTTTTTAAAATAATAAAAACACTTTATACTTTATATACTTTTACATATTTTATCTTAAAAAAGTGTAAAAGCAATATTATTTATTATTGCGTTGGCAAATATTTTTTTTTACAAATCGAAAATTTTGAGCTCCAAACTCTACCTCATTGGTAGAAATTGTATAAAAAAATGTATCCAACAAAATACTAGATCCCGGAAGTTAGAGAAGCCACATACTTATTGAAACTTCCAAAAAAAACTTGACAAAACTACGCAATATATTTAAAAAAATACGACAATTTTTTCTAATTATTTGACACTGCAACAATTATTTCGCTACACAGTAGCTTCATCGGTCATCATTATTCATCTGCTTATGAAGCTATTGTAACAATTGTTTCGCTTCATCAGTCAGATGAATAATGATGCCTGATGAAGCTACTGTGTAGCGAAATAATTGTTGCAGTGTCAATCAATAAATTGTGAAATCATAACAAAATGTGTTATTTGCCAAAGTGTGTTTTTTTTTTATGATTACTACCAATGAGGAATTAAAATAAGTTAAGCGTTAGGGAAAAAAACTAAAGAGATATCAGTGTAAATTAATTAATTGCTAATTTTGATTGAAAAACATTCGGCGGGAATTACTGGCCACTTAACCCATTCGAATATCGCGATTATTAAAGGATTCTTAAGTGAATCGAAGCAGACTTTTCAAAATCCTAGTTAATTAAAAATCCCAATATTATATGTTGAACGATCTTTTCTTTCGTATAAAATTATTTACCAAGGTTATTTTAAATTAATTGGATAATGTAGTAGTCCTTGATATATGGCTTAAGAATTTTAAACCGAGGCGATTAAGAATATATTGTGTGATAAAAGTCCTCAATCAAGACGGGAAATTGCTTTTATTAATATTGTTATTATTAAAACAATATTTGAGGGTTTTACGTAAAAGTCTATCCGTGTGAATGAACATCAAGGAGTTCTATCGAATATCTCCTAAATGTTAGTTAATGCTGAACAATTAAAACAATTCTATTGCATAAAATATAGTGTTGGGCAAAATCGAGTAATATTAGTAATCGAGTGTTTCTAAATGAAGTCAATAAGTAACAATAAATTTATGTTTTTCAATAAATAGGGAATAGTTACCGATAGTAATAGAATATGTTGCATTAATAAACTTGTCATGTACTTAATTTTGCAAAATAGATTATTAAAAATCTACCATTTAAATAATAAAAAAAACATAACTTTAAAAATTCTTGAATAGTTTCGGATTATTCAATTCAATCTGTGTTTTTATTTATTTAATTGGTAGATTTTTAATAATCTTTAATGTAATTAATAGTTTTAAGATTTAAACATTGGTAGTTCATATTGTACTAATAATAATAGCACTTTATTATCCAACAATTAAAAACACTTCTTACAGGATAATATTAAACATAGAAAAAAATACAATGTAAATGATAACATAGTTACACAATTATTATTGTATTTGCCGCCTTAGCTATCCAAGAAATTGACGTAATGATATATTAAAAATATAATAATAAATATAAATAGATAACCCGAAACTAGTCGAGAATACAAAGTTATTCAATTTAATGTGAGTTTTTAATTAATTAATTATTTTCAAATTATTTTCCTGAAATTAGACAAAAGATGGCGCTTGCGTAGTCTTCCATATATTATGATTTAATTATGTTTTACGAAAAGTTATTTAAATAATTAATTTTAAATGGGTCGGTTTGAATTGTCTTCAATATTTAATAAATTGCTATAAATCATTTTACCGTTATATTCCTTACTTCTCTGTTTTATTTTAATTCTTTTCGAACATTCAATAGATAAAAACGCCACAACTAGAAAATATTAATATACACATCAGGGTGGTTCGAAAAAAAAAATGATTTAGTCAGCTCGAGTCTAGAATTAAAGATTATAAAAAAAGTCACTCAGAAACAATAAAACATGTTTTAGGTGAATCCTCATTTGTTGCCGTAATTTTTAGAACATGTTTTTCGGTTTCCGTTTATAACTTTTTTCGTATTATTTCAAATTTTAATATTTTGTTCCCAGATCATTTCTGATTAACCACCACCCGATCATTAAAACATCGTCAAAAACAGCCAAAGGTCAACATTTAGTGCTAATTTTAATTCTGTTGGTCAGAAACTTAACATTTTTTTAAATAATAATACCTTTATTTACGAAATATCTTTTAAAAAACATTCTATAAATATAACAAATATATATACATAAATGATATTCTAACTGATATATAATTATAATATAACAGTTTATAAAATAACAGTGAATACATTTTTAATGCAGTGTTTTATTCACATCGGTAAATTCATGAATTAAATTATAACAAAATGTTTTAATCAAATAAATGCACTGATAGTTTAAAAGTTGTGTGTTTAATTTTATTACATAAAAGTGTACATTAATAAATATTCGACGATTGTACTTACTTTCTAATCAAAATTTTAAAGCTAGTTTTATGTATTTGCAATAGCAGAGTTTATTACAAAAAATATACAAAATAAAGAAACAATATTGTCAAATGAATGGGTGTGAATTTTTTTTTTTTGCATAACAATATATTGCACAATTGGCATAACGTAGTCGTCCGTCTCTCCTTTTTTCCATTGCTGTGAGCATCTTTTTGTCTCTCCTTATATGGACGACTACGCTTTTCTAGTTTTTGGTGCCTAACTAACGATGTCGCAGGCCTTCTTTTTAGAAGCATTACGTGTGCGTTAAGAAATTATTTTCAACTATTGTTATTAGTGGAAATAAAAATTATCTATATAAATTAACACATGACTTTGATTGAAATTGTTATTAAAATCATTACTGATTTTTTTTATTATTTTTAATTATTCTTTATTAAATGGATTACGCACAACGTCCTTTTGTTATTTCATCAAAGTTTGAGCTCATGAAGTCGAGGGAGTTTTGCAGCTCTTTTAGAATTTTCGCAATACTTTTTTAATTTATTTATTTTACGGAAATATCCAATTTACAGCTTAATTAACATTAGATATATAGTTCATAAAAGTTACTTTAAAAAAAATAGCAATTTGTTTTGATTGCTGTTTCCTGTGGTTACCAATTTCATTTTTATTTTCGAAAGGGTAGAAAAAAAAGGAAATGGATTAGTATAGGTAAAAAATAGACTTTTCACATCAATGAGGGTCTTCACGGTGACTACAGTTAGTCACCGGGGGACAAGTTGACCCGATGGATCCTCCCTGTGTTAATAGAAAAGATTATTTATTCACTCGGTCACAATTATTTAAAGTAAATTAAATAAAAAGAATTGAACAATACAAAGACAACCGGAAAGACCTTTGGTCGTTAGCCATTTCGTAAAATTATAACATATTTATTGTAAATAATATTTAATTTTGTAAATTTACACGAATAGAAATGTTATATATATAAAAAGAATTTTAAAATAATAAATTCATTAATTATTAATTAATTATTTTCCTTTTAGTTACTACGACTTTTTTTTTAATTCAAATTTCATTTATTTACATTTAATGAAATCGTTGACGATGCCACTTGAAATTAGGCAAAAGGTGGCGCTTGTGTCGTCTTTAATTTATTATTCCTTTATTTATTTTAATAAATAAATAAAATGTTACTTTTAAACGGGAAACAGGAATTCGAAATTAATAATTTGCAAATGACCAGTCCGTAAATAAAATATTATTATATTACATGTATTTAGTCTATATAGATAATACGAAACAATATAACATAAATAATTACATTTCATGTAGGTGTTAGTCTGTCCAGGATATAGACCAGAGGTATGTATGCTCTCTAATTTTATTTTATTTCTTTAATATAAAATATAATAACAAATAAAATACAGTGTTTTATTTGTGAATGATAATATATGACGAAGAAGAAATCATCGTTATTACTAAAATGCAATAATTGACATTTACATCTCATCATAACAAATATTAAATTATTGTTTATATTGTTGTGATAATCTTTATTGTCTTACAAAACAAAAGCATTCGTTTAAACTAAGTATAGTGCACAGAAACTGACATGAACTAGCTTAAACTGATGACATAACGTGACGTCACAAACCTGCACTTGGTTTAATTTAGTGCAGAACAAATATATTTTCAAACAGCACTTAATCTGTGGTAAAATGAAGTGTATAAAAATGTTGTGTTAACAAATAAAGTTAAGTGTTTTGTTTGTGCGGTGTAGCGTGTATTATAACGATATGAAAGCCTCCACAATTCTTATTAACATACGTGTTGTACGTTTATTGCTGAAAAACAAAAGGTGGCAATTTCATCATTATTTCTGTATTTATATTGCAATTCCAGAATACAAATCCCACAGTGTGAGAATGCAACAACTCATTCAGATGTATCTGTAGAGACAACTGAAAATAAATTCAGATTAGTGATGAACAATGTTTTTTTTTTATGAGGTGATATAAAGCACTGTAGTAAAGATTACATGTATAGGGAAAATTGGAGGGCAATTTTCTCTATTTTTTTTAATCATAATAGACCTTTATTCTATACACCTGCATCTTACAATCTATCTATATGTTCTGAAAAATTAGAATATGTATATATATATAAGTGAAATGGGTTTTAAATGTAGGTATATTAAGTTTTGGTTTTAAAAAGGTTGAATTTTGCAAGTCCGTCCCAACTTACACGTCATGAGGCAGTTCGGAAGACCGGCCCAGGCGCTCAGCCTGCTTGAGGAAATTCCGGCTCGAGTCTGGCCCGCGCAGTTTGTATTTGTAGAAGTTGAATTGGTCTTAATTTTGAGCAGAACCATTCTGCTTGTAGAAAGATTGCTTGAATTCAGCAGAAAAGTGGGAGAGTGTTAAATCGTACCAATTTAAATAGGTATGTTTGTGTCCTAATTAGTCGTAGTTGGATTTATTGAATTTTAATTGTGTAAAACGATGGTGTAATAGTTGATGAAGTGTAATTTGTTATTGATTTTGCTTGGCTGCTGGAGTTGCAGTGGCAGTGTATATTCGTTCGTCCGTTCGTTCGTAAATCTGTTGTGTGTGAGCGAGGAGGTTTTTGATTGGATTTAATCTGAGACGACTGTTAAAAACAAGAACAATATAAGAGATAACCTACATCCTTTCGGGCCGGGTCAGTGAGATACGAGCTGTAGCATGTAGCAGCATTCGGTTATGCTAATCAGGTCCCCGGCAGGGGCCCAGAGCCCAGAGTCACTCGCACTCGCCATCTGCGGACCGGAGCTCATGCTCATGCAGTGTTTGGCCAACTCCGGAGGGTGTTGCACGGAGAAAGTGTTTGCTTTCGCATCGCATCGATATTCGTACTCGTGTTAACTTGCTAGTGTTGGTTGGTACTACTACTATTACTACAGCGGTACTATTCCGCTTAATTGCTGTGGTTATTGCGCGTGCTGCTCGGTGCCAGTTCTAGTGTTCCTACTGGGACTGGGTGGTGCTACTTGGGGTTGGAGCAGCGGATTTTTAGGAATTAATTGTGCTGTGATCATTGGCTGGCCATGATATTTGCATGACAGAATTCCGTAATAGCTGACCTAAAATGCGTTCCATCATGGTACCGATAGCAATCTGAAGTATCCGAACGTAAGGCCGAAACGTGCTGATAGTGCCGGAAAACAACAGGTACAGATTCTGGGATTTCTAAATGAAACACTCAACACATGCACACGTATTCATTCTTGATCAGAATAAGTAACGCAAGAGTATTATTAAGAGATGATTTCGACGATCCCGCGGCCTTTCTCTCTCGCTTGAGCTTGAAAATGAAACCACATTCCCCTTTCTCTGGCTAAGAAAACTGGATTCGCTTTTCCGCTTTCGCGGTCGACCGTACGATCTTCGCTTCGCCAATGTTCTTCTTGCCGATCAATTTTATTCCACAAATCTTTCGCTTTTACATCATTCATTATAACGTCAATGCTACATCATATTTATCATTTACCTCGCTTGCGGTTTCTTTGTTTTGACTGTTACCTGTTGTCGATTGGCGATAAATCTTAGGTGTCTAAAATGATTTCAATTAAAATTAACAGATGTCTTATTTACTCACTTACTTTCATTAATGAATCAATAACCTACACTAAAGACTAAACTAATCATACATAAAAAATCAATTAAATTAAATCTTTTGGGTCACGACCTCAAATCGTACCGCGTCCGTATTATTTTTGCAAGCTAAAATTTCAAGTCCAACATCGAATTTTGAACAAATTCACGTGCACAACATTTCCAATACTTAATTTTAATGTTAATTGGGCTGTCTATATTAGCATTAGAAACTATATCGTTCCATTTAAAAGTCGAATATATTTTATTTATTCAATTAACCGTAGCATACATTTATTTTATTTAACACCTATTATAATTGTCAAAATCCATGAATTTAGATAATATGTATGAACAGAACATTATTTAACACAAAAATGAATGCGTATAGAGGTATTACAACATCCATATCTTCGAATAACCTTTGAAAACGTAAATAAATTCATATTGATATAAATTTATAAGCCCGCATTTAATATTATTTGCAAGAATATTTAATTAATTCTTCTATTCAAGATACATACATACATACATATATATATATATATATATATATAAATATGAATTTGCAGGAATATATTTACATATTAATTGTATAATACATAATTAATGTACAATTCATAAATTAGCTATCAACCAAAGGTCTTTCAGCCTCAAGATACATATTTTAGATAAATTTTCATTATTTTTAGCGTAGAATGTATAAATGTAATAATATATAGGGTTGTTAACGCCATTTATTGGCACAAACAACAGTTCTTTAATCCTAATAAATACGACAAGATTCAGCAGAACCCCAGCATTTGGTCGTTAAGACAACTGCAATTATTATTTATTATGCCACGAATAGAAATTAATTTCAAAAATCGAATATATTGCAGTTTTCATAACAACCAAATGTTGGGGTTCTGCTGAATTGGAAAATGAACATTTTTTATTATCGATTGAATTATAGATTTTTATTAATCACGATTTTTTTACACAATCAACCTGTTCTCGTTGTGACAACTGCAATTATTCTTTATTCATGGCATAATGGATTAAATAACTGTTTTTTGTGTCAATAAATGGTTGTTAGCGCCAATTGTTGATATAAATATTTAGAAAAAACGCAACTTTGATACTTCTATGGTATTTGGGATACCCTGCATAATATGAAAATAATTTTAGAAAGTAGCCCTTATAGCCCCCCAGAAATAAAAATTTTAAAAAGTGGTGTAAGTTGGCCACAATATTCCGTTTCGTATAGCGTGATTAACACTATATATATATACATCTTTATTGACAGATATACGAAATTAATAATATATAAATGAGCATTTTATAAAAAATAAATCATTTATATGAAAATTATCTTCAAAATTGCTATTAAATTGAGATCTTTCAGGCTGTTGTTGGAAAATTCTGTTATTGTCTCTAGTCACAAGTAATATTATTACATATTTACTATTTTTAAGAATTGTTTTTCTATAACTTTCAACAAAAAAAATATGTTTTTTTATTTATTTTTATAATAAAAACTTTAGTTTTTTTATACCAATAATAACCTGTAATTCCAAGTATGCATCTGTATATTAAAACTGATTTTTTTGTCGTATTTAGTTTTACATACATAAACATCTTTATTTCTGAGATTGGAAAATACAATTACAATACAATATCTAACAATACACTAATGTTCACAATATATTTCCAACTCTGAAACTGGCTATCGACCAGTGGTCGTTCAGCCTATTTAGTTTTATTTTTCCTTGATTTGTATAAAAATCCATTCTTGGTATTAAGATGAAACTAGCTGAAAGTAAGAGCATTCTGAAAGATCATCGGCTAATGATCCTTCAGAATGCTCTTTTGTAAATAAAAATGTAAAATATGATGGTTTTCATTTAACTTTAAAAATTAAAAATATAATATTTAATATTAAAATAAAGATGATTATATATGTAAGATTATTTTAAAATAAACCAAATAAAAATATTTTTTTCATGAACACCGCTCAACTTCCCTTCCCTTAACAATCCTTACCTCGAACTGCCAGACAGCACACCTTGAAGGTAAAAAATCAGCAATACTCTTTCTAGACATACAAAAAGCGTACGATTCGGTCTGGCATCAAGGTGTGCTATTTAAGTGCAACTCCTTAGGCATCCCTCTCCACTTAATTAATATCATAGACAGTTTCCTATCCAACCGATCCCTAAGTGTTAGAATCCGCAATTCCTATTCACAATCATTCATCCCACGACAAGGTTTACCTCAAGGTTCCCCACTATCTCCCATGTTATATAACATTTTTGTCCACGACCTTTACAATTCAGACCCTCTCTATTTAAACCCTTCTGCATACCCCCTACTATATGCTGATGACACCGCCCTCATAACTCACGCTCCCACTATTCCTAAAGCCCTAAGCACTCTCCAAGGGCTGATTGATAGCATACAAACATGGTTCGCGAAATGGAGAATCTCCATCAACCCAAATAAAACCCAACTTCTCATTCCTTTCCACCGCCATCTAAACTCCCCATATCACATAACAATCAACAACCATAGTATTCCGCCGTCCCCTAACTGCAAATATCTAGGTATTGTCCTAGATACAAAATTAACCTTCATTAACCACACCCGAAACCTCAAAATTAAATTAAAAAGCAGGGCGCGCTATTTTAGATCACTGACATATAAGAGACAAGGTATAACAGTAAATACCGCAGTGCATATTTATAAAACTATATGCCGCCCCCTGCTTGAGTATGCTCCGATTCTTTTCCACAATCCTCGTCCTAACGTTTTGAAAAACATAGAAGTCGCAGAACGATCAGCCCTGAGGGTACTTACGAAAATCAGACACCCCAATAACCCCCTACACAACCCTTCCAATATCCTCCTTTATGAAATGTGCAATATCCCCCCTATAAACCAACGCCTGGAATACCTCTCTTTAAAGTTTGCCACAAATCCTAATATCACCACTATTCTTAATCACATGTGTATACCCCGCAACCCTAACACCCAACCCAAATTCAAATATCCCACTTCAACCATTCATCAATTCATCTCATTACATCAACCGGACCTTGACAATGACGTTAGCGATCACAATTTTTAAAAAGCAGACATAGACTGGACAAAGACAGGCTGAAAGACCACTGGTCGATAGCCAGTTTCAGAGTTGGAATTATGCTGTGAACGTTAGTGTATTGTTAAATATTATATTGTAACTGTATATTCCAATCTCAGAAATAAAGATGTTTATGTATGTATTTTTTTCACAAACAGAAATTACTTTAAACATCATTAACTTTTGAAATATATAATACATTTTTCATAAATATTTTAAATTACTAAGATAATGAGAATGCAAGTGCTGAGGGTTATAAATAAGTATTTACTGAAACTTGTACTTTATTCCCGAGAACACTGATCAAGCGTGCTGTCTTTTTTATTAATAAACATTTTTAAGATAATTAAAAAAACAAACTTCAGACGAGCTGAAGAGATAAATAAAAAATATTCGGGTCACTGCTTAAGTGTTAATCAGAAAATATTAAGCATCATTGTTTACTGATATAAAAAAATACCGTTGCTATGCGAAACACTCATCTCTACGGAGAATTTTATTTTAAAATATTTATTTATTCAGATTATCAGAAAAAATATGTTTATTTATAACATCATTATTTAAATGTTTAATTCATTTAATTCTTTCCTCAAGTTTTTACATTCCCCACACGCAATATTGCTTATTAATAGTAGTATTTACTACTATATATATATTTATTAGAAAACATATAATAATAATAATAATATATATATATATATATATTCAATGAGGGTCAATAATATATATTATTCTACCCATACCCATATATATTATTCTACCCATATGGGTGTAAGGTACATATAATAATAATACTACTACTAAATCTTTATTATCTGAAAAAAAATACATTGTATATAATCTAATCTAATCTAATATAAAAAGTAAATATTTTCGTAATATATTCTCAAATAAGGGCTATCAACCATAGATCTTTCTGCCTATATAATAATAAATGTTTTTATTAATAACAGATATATAAGTACAAAGATAAAATCCAAAATATATACTAAGTTCTTCTACTTCACCTATAATTAAAAATTATACACAATATAACGATGCTTGAGCCCGAGTTCTTTTCACACCAAAGACAAATGATTAAATATATTTCATTATCCAACAAATTATTAATATAATATTATTATAATAATTATCGCATTAATAATATACAAATGAACATATTACAAAAAACATCCTTACGTTAATTGGTAATCAGCCAGAGGTCTTTCCGACTGCTTTTTCGTATTTGTGTCTTTCTCGCAAAAAAATATGATTATTTATTTCGTCATTAATGTGGCGAAATGATGCAATGAATTCATGAAGAGTTATAGTGGGGAAGTGAAATATTTTAAATATAAAAGAGTATTTAAAGTATTTACGTAACATAAGTCGAAAAGTCAGAGAGCTAAATGTGGAAATAATTGAAAATATTAATTATTTTCAAATTATTTTTATTTAATTTATGAAATATTTTCTTTTAATTATTTTTTTTTCCTTTTATATAGGGCTTAATTTATTCTCTCTCTCTCTCTCTCTCTATATATATATATATATATATATGTATATGTATATATATAATTTATAACAACAACATAAAAGAGTACTCATTATCAATTACGTCAGAATACATTAAAATTGGCTACATAAAATATCACTTAAGTTCTTTTTAGTATTTAATTCAATAGAAATCCAAATTATTCACGTTGAAATAATCGCTTTTATTACCCACTGTTCTCGGTTTGATTTCTTTTGGGTGTGAAGGCTAAAATGGTTAAATTTGCTTTTTTTCGTCGAATAAATGTACTTCGTCATTTGCCAAATTGCCGAGATTTTGCAATAGAATAAATAAAACATTAAAGCGTTATTCTGCACGGTTGTTACTAGGTAAATTGTGTAATTGTTTAATTGAAAATTCTGCTTAGTAATGTTTTACTATAAATGAAATAAATTTAGATGCGAATAAATGTTGGGAAATATAAAATGGGTCTCGTTAGTGGATGAATAATTTAAATCAGTGTTTCTCAATCTTCCATTGTAATCGCGATTATTTTCAAATTGTGTATTTCAGTGGATTTGAGGTCTCCTCACTCTATTAAACACAATTTTTAATAATGTCTGTCTGTATCCAAGTTACCGTAAAAAATGCTAAATACTTTAAGGTCAAACTTAATAATTTCGATTTTTAGAACAATGTGAAAAACATTTCGTACAAATACGGAAGCTGAATATTAAGAGTTTTTTTATATACTTTGAAAATCATTATTTGAACAAAAACTATTTTAATTAAAATTCATAAATAATAAAATATTGTATTATGAACAAAAAACAACAATTGTTTATTCTTGAATCTTTGAGGCGTTTACTTCGTGGTACATTTTAATATTAGGATAAAGAAAACAATAACTTTTTTGATTGATTACCCTGTAGTCGAAACTAGTCACAGTGAAATAAATTGTTAAATGGTATAAAAAGTTATTTAGTGTTTTCTTTATCCTAATAACAAATATTCAATTGAATATATCGAATACTTTTTATTCAAATAAAATAAAACAGGTGATTCACACTTTTGCAGTTATTTAAATTGCAATAAAATTGAAAAAGAAGAAATGTCTGGCAATGATCAAAAAATTCTATCAGTGAAATAAATTGTTAAATGGTATAAAAAGTTATTTAGTCTTTTCTTTATCCTAATAACAAATATTCAATTGAATATATCGAATACTTTTTATTCAAATAAAATAAAACAGGTGATTCACACTTTTGCAGTTATTTAAATTGCAATAAAATCAAGCAAGGAGAAATGTCTGGCAATGATCAATAAAATTCTATCAATGCACAGTTGTACTGGTATGCAACAAACAAATATCTATTGTGTAATCCAATGTTCGGCGGGGTATATGCTTGGGAAGTAGTTGTTTCAATAGATGTTTGTCAAAAACTTGCAGTGTAATTAATTTCTGCAGTTGGAAAAACGGGAATGATCGAATTTTATTGATCGTTGCCAGTATTTTATCATTTTTTAATTTTATTTGTACTTTTTTTATTTATTTATCAATGTCTAATATTAATTAATTATTTGATGTTTAAAACTATATTTTCAATAATATTGTTTACTTTGTAATCGCATTTGTTCGTAATCAAAAGCAGTAGTTTCACTGTTATTTTATGTTATTTCATTTTACAATTTCTCGAATAACTCTCACTTATAACTTGGTGAAACATTTTTAATATAAAAAGAAAGGATAAATTAAAAACGCTTAATTTATTTTTCTACTTATTGTTATAATTATTATTATTATATAATTATAAATAATAAATTAAAGGGCAGAAAGACCCCAGGTCGATAGCCCGGACAAACTAACACAATATTTATTTTTGTTAAGTAAATATAAATGTATGTATAAGCTTATGTAATGTCTGAATAAAAATGTCTGTATATATAATAAATTAAAAACACTTGGTTTGTTTCACTATTTGTTATTATTATTATATAATAAATAATATTAGTTAAAAAGTTAAAAATAATATTATTACATAGACACTTTTTTCAAGAATGTTTTTTTATAAATTTATCAACTTCAATTATACTTCTTTTTGATATGAAAAAATGTGTTTATTGTATAAAATTAATAAAAACCTTAAATATATAGGTTATATAAATTTTGTTGTCATATTGTCTGTTTTAAATGAAAGTCGAAAATATTCATCGCATTTGTCTCAAGTTTTGATTCGTTTTTGAAAACGCTCTGCTAGGCGACACACTTCCTCACTCACACACAACTATGTTTGATAATACATACTTCATTGATAAGAAATTACATCGCGCGCGAGGAATTTATTATAATGGACACGTCATTATTTTTACTCTTATGGCATATAAATAAAACCTTAAAAAAGCGAAACAAATTTAGCATTTTTTATAAATAACAAAAAATGTTAATATTGATATTTGGTATTGTACATTTAATAAGGGTCATTTTAAAATTTTGAATTTTATTAATAACCAAGATCTGAATGTGAGGATTCGAGAAGACAATTTTATTAATACAAACATTTGTTTGGTTTACACTCTATACTATAAACCAAAGTAATTGCATATTTAAAAGCGACATTAAAATTTTGAATTTTATTAATAGAAACACTTGTTTGATGTAAAGAAAACACTTAACTTTTTTATACCAATTTTATACATAAACTTTTAAGGTGTATAAAAAAAAATTTATCAGTTACATCAGAATTGAAAATGCATCACAAAGTTTATGTTATTTATATCTAAACGTAAGCGTGTCAATATCTGTAAATTTTAATTTGCCATGTATAATTTGAAATTCTCTATTTTAAACTTATTAAAATTTAGTATGTAGTTTCAAATTATTATGTTTATTTTGTTTATGCACACGTGTATGTATATTTTAATGCGTATACTTATGTGTAATTTGTAAAATGATTTATCCGTCAAATAAATAAATAAGTGAAAGCCTCCAAGATCCAACATTTGTTAGATTTATAATATAGAATATAAACCGGAACAAATGTTTGTATTAATAAAATTCAAAAATTTAAAATATCGCTTATTAAATTTCAATTTCACTTTATCAACGGAATCTCTATTTCCAAATTACATTTATGATTACATATTGAAAATTTACAAGAAAAATACGACACACTAAAAACATTACAGAACATATGTATAAAAAAAGGTAAATTACCAATCACAAATTACGACATAATGTACAATATCAGACAGTGACTCCTGACAGACTGTTGATCATCATATTTTATCGGAATATGTTGACAAGAACGAAAATACTGAATCCAGGCGGAAAGACCATTAGTCGATAGCCAATTGGCAGACTTTTACAATATTCATTGTAATATTTTATCTTATATGTAAATATTATATTACGTTTGTCAGTAAAGATTATATATTATATACACAATAACTACTAATGTTACTTTCAACTTAAAAGATTAGTGCATGTTTTAAAAACGAAATTTATATTTCGACAAATCTCTGAGAATTCAACATACGCAATTAATGTGTATTTAATTTTGACCACTATGTGTAGGTCAGTATTCCAACAAACATGGACTACTTA
Organism: Philonthus spinipes; assembly: GCA_963082785.1. NCBI lineage: Eukaryota > Metazoa > Arthropoda > Insecta > Coleoptera > Staphylinidae > Philonthus > Philonthus spinipes. The sequence goes on from OY720301.1 coordinate 13,719,064, forward strand.
GTTTTTTGTAGCCTCCGGTTGTAATTCATAACACACTTACGTCAAACAATTACGTTTTAGATTGGCTTGAAAAAGAATGAGATCAAACAGTATATACACATTAAAGCACTAAATGAGCAACAAAGAACTAAGGTTTAATTAATTATTTATATTTTTTTTTCTAAACCCGCTGGTTTTAACGCAATCGATAGAAAACAGAACAGTTTTGTAAAATGGCCAATCCAAAAGTAGATGTTTGTTAATTTAATGATACACTCATAATTTTGGATATTAAAAATGCATATTTTAAGTTATATGTTTGTTTAGAATAATAATAACATAGACTGTTCTACACAAATTTAAAAAACAGGACTTTCTGTATCCTCTATTATATATAATACATTGATAATCGATGTTTGGGGCTTTTACTTGATGAAACTCCATAATACACAATTTTGTAAATAAAACAACACTTTTTTAAGCTGCTACAATTGTTTCACCAACGCAGTGGCATCATCAGACAGATGATTAATTATTTAATGATCATAATTCAATTAATCATCATCAATAAATGTTGTGAAACTTAAAACTTGTTGTTTTATTTACAAATAGTGTAATATTTTTTTATGAATAAAATTATTTTATTTCATATTGAAATTATGTGCTTGTTATACAAAATAAATTTATTTTATTATGAAGAAAATAACCTAGTAGTTGGCGCCATTAAAAAAAGCTAAAATGAGTTTCGTTTTAATGTTCTGTATTTAATACACACGGCAATATTACGTTATTATATAATATATCAAATGAGGTATAATTAATGGCTGTTTAATTAATTATTCCGATATGTAAGTAATGTCAAAAACATGGGCATGTATGTTTATCTCAGTTGGATCTGGTTGAAAAAAATAAATACGCAATACATTTCGCGAATGTCACTTGTCAAGTTAAGAAAAAATTACGTAACCTCAATAAATCTACGGTGAAACCGCAGATAGGCGGAGAGGAACCTTTCTGGATAGTTCAGCGGCTTATAATTAATAATAAAGTAATTAGTCATATTTCGTAAGATAAATATTAAATATAAGAGTTGACAGGCGCTCAAGGTTAGGTCAAATTTAATTTTTGTAACGCTTATGTAGAAGCGCAGCAAAATCGATATAAAATTCTTCTGTAAGTAAAATACAGAAAAATAACAGTTTACCTTAGGTTCCACCTTTTCTATAGTAATATTTATCGTTTCTCAAACTTTCATTGTACGGAATAGCCCTCATTACTTTCGAATAAGGAAAAGTATTAATGAACATAGCTAAGTGGTTGAGGGATTAACTCAATTTGCCCCGATGACCGAGTTTCTTAATACATGATATATCAGCAATCGTAAAGCGATGTTAAAGTTTATCTCATTTATGAATTTAATTCCTTTATACCGAAGAAGAAAATTACCGATATGATGTTCATGGACATATTGCATAAACGAATAGAATACATCCATTGTTCCAATGAACTGATTTCGTTTGATGCAATGAATACGGGTTTTACTTTAATGAAACACTTGACTTGAAATGAAGTGTAATTTGATGTATATAAATTCATTGTTTTGTGGAGTGTTCGCTTGCTTGCCTTATTTCAATAGGCTAATTTAGTAAATAAATGTTTTGTTTGCTTTCTTGAGTTAACTAATGAACAAGTTCGCACAAATGATACGTTCTAAATTTGCTTGTATAATCGAGGCATTTGTTCGATGCGTTCATCAAAATGTTTAACTATCACATGTTGGGTTTCATTTATAATTGGTGCATGCGTTCAGTAAAATTGTCAACATTTAATATGTTTAGTGTGATTAATGGTTTGGGTTTATGTCGCTATTCTGGTCGTTTTGATTCTAGTCATGATATAGATTTCTGTACACTTATTTCAAAATGTAACATTGCACAAATAGATCAATACACTCGAACTACAAATATTTTTATTTTTTTTAATCTAAATGTTTGTAAAGGATTCATTTTGAAATTAAATATATTTTAAATGAAATAAAACAAGTAATATCATTCATAAATTAATTATTTTTCCCTTTACTTAAAATAAATAAAAAACGTGTATTTCTAAGCTTTCATTTGTTCAGGAAACGTAATAATTAAGTATTTACGTTGAAATACACATATTTAATTTTTAGACCTTGGCTTTGACACAATCGTACGCATTTATTTTTACTTTTTTTCAAGTTCATCAATATTCATGAAAATTTTATTACGGTTTATCACGAACTTTAGTCGAACCTTTTCTTTCACGTTTTTATTTTATTTTCATTCAAGATTTTTTTATCACCGAGGTTTTGTAACGTAGAAAAGTTACCCCCAAGTAATTCCAACACTCACATTTTGTAAACTTTATTTATTATATATATATTTTTTTAATCATTGACCTTTCTACCACTGTGTGGTGTAAGACTATTATATACGTTTATATAATATTTATTATGCTTTTTGATTTAAAGAAAACACCTTTTATTTTATACCACCTTTATTATAATAAAAATGGTATAATATAAAAAAATTAAGTGTTTTGTTTACATCAAAATTGAAATTTTCAATTTTGATGTAAACAAGTGAACGCCTCCAAGATCCAAGAAATAATGATTTTTTGTATCGACTATGTGAAAATAGCGTAGTTTGGCTCTAACGAGTTTCTATAGACATTGAATTGACCTTAATGTGACTGCAGATGACTATTATAATCCAATAATAAAATTAACACAGCTATACAGGCGTTGGATTTAATCTAGTGTGCAATTATTTTATGTTTATAAAAATAATAAACTACAAACCTTCAATTATTTCATTTTTATTTAAAAAATTCACGCCTTGATATATAAATCAATGCACAATTTATTTTTCTATAGTAAAATTGAAACTAAGTGTCTATTAATTTCATAATTTTGCTATACAAAAATAAATTGTGCTTTATTTTTTTTAATAAAAATGAAATAATTGAAGATTTGTAGTTAATAATTTTTAATTTGATTGAAAAAAATACAACCATAATTCGAGTTAATGTAATTTTGGTGAATTATAGCATTTCTGGGAATTGTTACTTTTAATTGTTTCTTTCTAGATTGGGTCTAATTAAAGAATTTTCGTCTAAATGTCCTTTCGTGGATTATAATTAAATACGCACCAATTTATCAAAACGTATTGTATTGAAAGCGTTCTAATTACAATTAAAATCGCACAAATTATCAACTGTTATTCCATTACAAATAATTGAGTTCGTTTTCCATAACAAAAATAAATGTATTAAATTGCTTGAAACGAAACCATGTTTTGTTAAACCGGGAATCATATATTAATTATATATACTTGTTTGATACTGACGTAGGTGAAGATGTATTTGCGTATCTATAATTAAAGAAGTTGATTTAAAGAAGAATAAAATTGAATATTTTTTTTTTTTTTTTAATTAAGAAAACAATTCAATAAGAACGGATATTTTACTGAATTCAAGTATTTTTTATATGTACGTTTCAATATTAAAAATACTTGAATTCAGTATAATGCGCTTCTTATCAGTTTTATTGAATTGTTTTATTATTTAAAAAAATATATTCAGTTTTATTCTTCTTTAAATCATGAAAGCTTTCTTAAAGGTCGTTAACTTGTTCGTTAGATGATTTTTGATAGAATATTTTAATTTGCTTAAAAGAAGTTGTAATGATTCAAAATAATTACTTTACAACTTTTTTTCTTGTATTAACATATTTTATCATAGAATTCTATGGGTAAAAAAAATCCCTAATATGTTTAAACTGTGTGATTTAATCGAAAAGAAAAAATAATGATTTTATTGACATAACGTCTTTTAGTGGCTTCATCTGCCCATTAACCCATCCACCGGAGGTGAATAATTAAGATTTATTAACCACAGACGCAATTAACTCAGAGAATCGAATTCTGAAATCTCGTAACTTTATTCCGCATAATAAATATCCCCGGAATGGTGATAGTTACGTTTAGTATTCACACTAACCTCGGCGCACATGTTTAGAGCTCGTTTTCAAACAATAATTAATTTAAATATTCTTAGTTAACCTACATACATATATTTGATTAAACTGATGACGATGACCTCACTTACTTGAACGTATATTGTTCAACTCGCAATCATTCCTCTCGTACACACAAACCATTTCCTAATTCGAAAATAAACACTGGAATATAAAACTGGTTAAAGATTAACACCGAATTTGTTTTGCTTTGAAAGTAGATGAAAAAGCGGCGAGCGATTTGAAAGGATAAACTTGGTCAAATAATCTCGTGAAGGCCACAAAAAATGTTTCATATATTACGTGATATCCTATTTAATTAAAACCATACGATATATGCGGTTTTAGTTTCGATTTTTTTTAATTAATCTTATTTTTACTATTTTATTAAAATTAACCATAACAACAAATTTACCATTCCCTTTTAAACCTACGAATTTTCAATGCAGCATATTATAATATATCATTAGGTATTGTGAAAAAATATTGATGTATAATTTGTAACTTTAATCTATAATCAATACGAGCATTATAAATCACACATTCCCATTATGTGTATATTAAATTATATAAAAGTAGGTGATTTTGCCTATTATAGTGTTTCCTTCGTAGACCCAGTATTAGTGTTGGGCGTAGTCGACTGATATTAAAATCGATTATTGGGATTCGAATTGAATTAATAAACTATCGCTCGTTCCAATGATTGCTCAAGATATCGTTAAAAATTAATGGAACGATCGTTAGCTGAAACGTTTTAGATTGCTTGAAAGGGTGTTCATAGAATTAATTTAATGTAGTAATTTATACATGGACCGATAAAAAAATCGAGTTTCTGAATTGAATCATTTCCAGTAGCGTATCAAGCCCGTATATCTAGTGGAGGACATGCAACTGAAATTTTGAAACTAACTAGCGAATAATACAAAAACCGCCCTCATCCCTTTGTGATCGAGTTATCAATTATCCTCCGTTGCCAGTTTCACAAACGGGGATAATTTCCCGGTTCCATTTCAAATTTGGTAATTGCTCCCTGAAAATTGAAAAGCTCATGAGGTTTAGGGAATTCCGTATGGGGAATGACATTACCCCCATTACAAGTAGCCCCCCACCTTACTGGATACGCGCCTAATCACTCCAATAGCAATTCTAGAGTAAACAAATCAATAATAGTAACATTGTCATGCAATTAGATGGGTGCTTGAAACAATTAAGTGTTAATGGGGACATTATTATATTTTTTTCAGTTGTTTACTTTTGAGGCACATATGTTCAATTATTATTTAGTAATAACGATATTTTTTCTTTGTTTTTCATTACCGTATTATTTTTAACATTGAACATTAATGAAAGTGTGTTTCTATATCTAGAAGCTTTTTTTTAATTCTTATTAAAACTGCAATGATTTTTTTTATTGATTAAATATGAATTGTTTGTATTTGATCGTACTTAATAAAACCTCGATTAATTCTATTTTTTACTATTAAAAAGTGATCTAATAATAGTATTGATTTTTATTTAATTCGAATGAGTAGTAGGAAATATCTGTATTAATAGACACAAACAATAATTTTATATACAATAATATCGACCACAGGTCTTTCTGTCCTGTCTGACTAGATGTTGATGGATTAAAAAATCTGTGCCAACTAGACGGTTCAGCTAGCTAGAATCGTAAAAATGAGAGTAGAATGTGAAAATGTTGGATTAGGATTTTTGGGGATACAGAATTTTGTAAGGGAGGTTTGGTTATTGGGATTAATTGGAAATTTTTGTGTAAGATTAATTATACGTTGGGATATGGGAGTGACTTGAGTGGATTCGTAAAGGTGTTCATTAAATGGATTGTGAACAGAATTATTAGAATGTCTAATTGTTTTTGTGAGGATTCTTAGGGAGGATCTTTCTGTATCTTGGATATGCTAGAGATATTTCATTTGAGTGAAAAGGAAACATCCATACAACACAAGGGCCGGCATATTGTTTTAATGCTTATACCTTCCTGCCTATAGGTAAGCGACATGAAATAGCGAGTCCTTCTTGGATTTTAGATTTTATTGATCTGATGTTAGATTTGAAGGAATATTTGGGATCGAACAAGATATTTAGGTATTTTTAAGTACGGGGGGGGGGGAGATATTGAAGTATTGTTAACAGTGATTGTGGGAGATTGAGGTGTGATTTTGTCGAATGGAACTAAGGGTTTTGAAAGATTTATTTTGATTCGCCATTTGCAACTATAATTTTTGTTTTAGTACAACCAGTTCATTAAACGAAAATTATAAGAGTAATCGGCTATCGTCCGGTAGCCTTTTTGCCACAGATAGAAAAAAAATAATAAATTTTCCTGTTTTCATAAACGGAATAAGTTCGCCTTCCTTTAGTGGACGAAACAACGATTCTCGGTCGTCCACCCTATAGACCCAAATTATTGATGATGCCACTTGAAATTAGGCAATAGATGGCGCTTGGGTTATCTTTCCAATTATTATATATTTTAATGTTTTTGTCAGACTATTAAGTAGAGTTCTGATTATGTAAAATTGTTATAAAAATAATAATCTGAATTATCAATACAGGAAAACCAAAATTAGACATACAATATACAGTTATATTAACAAAAGCAATTGTTATAAAACAAGTGTTATGGTCTGAAATAACGTTTCTGGGGGATTGTGGTACTTATGGAATCAGAATTTCTAGGATGCAGAATTGAGAGATGTTAAAGTGTATCATTAAATGGGGTGATGTTTGTTAAACTGTAAAGGATTCAGTGGTTGCCGGATTTTAGTGAGGAAAGAGCGTTCACTATCTTGGATGGCACGAATGGAGGGATAATTATAAAAGAAAAAGGGTATGACTCCATAATCCAGCAATGGCCTACATATCACCTCGTGGATAAAAAAAATCCGGACACCGAAGTGAATGTCTGTTAGCATAAGAAAAATGTCTTCTTTTCTGTTTTTATGTTACAAGATGTCAAACATTATCTATAAAGTAAGGATTGGAAGTAAGAAAATATACTAAACATTTAATTCAATAAGAAAGTGTCGCGAAACAGTAAGTTATACAAAATTGCCAAATCTATCTGGGTGCACGGATTGTCCACGGGTGTATATTAGATTCCTGACTTTTTGTAGGTGAGACACCTGAAATGATTTGCTCTTGTGGTTATTTCAGAAAACACACAGCAACATTTTCTGATGTTTAATTATATCTAGATATTTTATATAGGGAGAAGGGGAGATAATTGTGCTTTAATGGATATGTTGTAAGGAGGATTTTTACGAAAGTAAGGAATAACGAATTAAAGACGACGCAAGCGCCACCTTTTGCCTAATTTCAAGTGGCATCGTCAACGATTTGGGTCTACAAGGTAGACGACCGAGAATCATTGTTTCGTCCACTAAAGGAAGGCGAACTTGTCCTGTTTAAGCAAACAAGGAAAACGAAATTCACATTTAATGAAACGTTCAGTCACCATTCATCTAGCGTATGGATAACTAGTGATGGCCATTTCGGTTTTTCGAACCTCATCAGACTAGTGTGTTCCATGTGCAATGCCTTGATGAAGGCGACTGAAATATGCAAGATTGGGGTTACAAATATCACTACAATATATATTTATTATATAATGAAGGGTATTATATAATGTATACAATAATAATAAAACACAATTTTAATTGAATTACAAAATGTACATTTCGAACACAAAGTGTTAATCCGTTGATAATGGTCACTTTCTGTCCGAAATGTACATTTGTTAAATTAAATAAAAGTGCGAAGTAAGGTTATTAGTCCTTTATTCGTCAAATTAATTTGATCTTCTCGTAACTCAACCAATCAATTTATATAAAAAAAAGGTGGTTCCGCAAGGCTCACCTCACCACTATGAGTCCTACTTGTTCTGGATGGAATAAAAATAATTTGAAATTGATTAATTAATTATTTTATCTTTAACCACTGCAACTTTTTCTTAAAACAAGCATCCATTGAAACAAGTACTTCTCGGGACATTAAACTACACAATGAACATTTGCTGTTGCATAATAAATAATTGTATAATGCAGGAATTTTGCATACTAGATATCTAATGCAAAGAACAAAACGTAATATAAGGTCATCTGCTGTGAACAAGTGAACAAATACTATTTTCTATTAAAATAAAATAAAAAAATAGATGATTTACATTTTTGCAGTTTTTTCTATTAATATATTTTGGGTATTTTGGATTTTTACAAATATAGTACTGTTTAGTAGAAAAATTTTGATAATACGTAAAATATTGTATGCAAGATAAAGGAAGTAGCATTTACACTGCGCCATTTGATTTTATGGCGCAGTGTAAATGCTACGTTCCACAAAAAAATGGCGCTGCAGAAATTTGAATAATTTACGTGAAAACGGTAATAAATGCTAATAAAATATATTATTTATAGTTGAGGCTTCTATTCCGTTATATATTGTTTTTAATTGCAACATTTTTTCTTTTAATAGAAAAAAAGTATTCATTCACTTGGTCACAGTTATTTAAATAAATAAAAATAATTTCTAAATTTTTTTTGGCATAGGATTTTCTCCAATCAGCCAGTAACGAAAAAATTTATAAATTATTTCCTCTTTTGTATCTGTAAAATTTTTTCCTTACTTTAAAACATATGTATCTTAAAATAACTACTTCTCGGGCAAATACCCCGTCAGATATTGAATTACATATTGGACACTTGCTGTTGCACATCAATAACATATTGCATAATGCAACCATTTTTTTTATTTGAGAATATTTGATGTAAATATAACAAATTACTGATCACTAAGGCTTCTACTTCTTTATACATTATTAAGATTATAATAAAACATTTTTTAACTTTGCTTGTATAGCAGAATTTAATCTTCAAAACTAAACTAAAAGTTTTGGTTTGATAATGACAAGTGTAAATTGTTGAAACTATAAGTCACTAAATATAAAATTCTGTTATACAAAGTAAAGATAAAATTTAAAATTGTTTTGTTTTCTAAATCCAAAAAAATACTTACTAATTTACTTTTCACTTCGTAAGTCAATTAACTGCAGGGCAAATAAATTAAATAAATGATTAATTAATTATTTTCAAATTATTTTCTTTTAATTCAATTTATTTTGCATCAAAATCACCATTATCAATTATTTGATCAAACCACATCGAGTGATATAAGTAAAGAACGTGATTTATTACTGACAGTGTTGATCATTAATTTATAAAAATTAATTCTATAAATATATTCTTTTTTTATAACAACTGCCTATACTCAGAATTTATTTTCGTTGAAACATAAACCCGTGACACGCGATGGATGCCCATCTAAACCCACATACATACATACAATGTTTGATATTTCGCGCTCGCTCTATGCACATGAAATTAAATCGCTACGGAGAAAGTACTAACAAGTAATAACTCTTACTTGATGGTGTTAATCTAGTTTGCGTTTTTGCTAAACATTAATTGTTCAAACGTATTTGGCCAGGATTTCCTGGAATAGAAAAGTATATACACCTTCACGTAGAATTGAAAATAATCAATTTTAATCACGCGATGAATTTGGCTAAAACACTTTTTAATCTAACCTAGTTTCTAGAATTGTTTTCACATCTGCAACAAGAATAATTTTCGTGAAATTTTATTTAAGATAATTGATGTTGCTGGTATACTTTTCTTTTAATTTACACCTAAATGCATTATTAGAAAAGGATTTTTTATCGAAATGTTTGTAGTTCATTCACTTTAAAATTAAATATATTTTTTTTAATTAATTACTTAATTCTTCTACTTTTCTTTTAATTTGTGCGTAAATGCATTATTAGAATTTTTTTAATCTAAATGTTTGTAAAGGATTCATTTTGAAATTAAATATATTTTAAATGAAATAAAACAAAGATGATTCACATATTTGTAGTTATTAAAAATACTAATAAAACACTATTTTATTTCCTTTCTTCACTAATTTATTTTTCTGTTAAATACACCATGTGCTCGAAATATGATTATTACTTCACTTCACATAATTCAAAACAAATATTGAATATGTTTAAATTACAATAAAATTTAACCAGGAAAATTTCTGGCAATGATCAATAAAATTCGATCAATCCCTTTTTCTACCTGTAAAAATTACTTGCAGTCTAAGTTTTTGACAAATATCTATTGAAACAACTACTTCCCGAGCATATACCCCGCCGGACAATGTAGTGTGTATTGGATTGTAATAAATATATTTTTATAATAATGACTTAATTCTTCTACTTTGATGTACATTGATCTTTTTAAGCAAAGTTAAAAAAACTGTTATATTTTATATGCATTTTATTTTAAACGCAGTTTCACTAATTTCTCCTATAAATAAGATGGTTAAGAATCATTCCACAATTCCATAGACATATTCAATTGTACTTCATGTCAGTTCAAAAAAGCTCTGTATGATTTCTTTTAGCATATTTTATTATTATTATGATTATTTTTATGTATACATTACGTTTACTCAATTATTGTACTTGTATGTTAATGTATTTTCCCTGTTATATTAGATTTAATATCTGTTGGGAAATAAAATTATTATTATTATTATTACTGCTACATATTCTTAAATTTATTGAATATTTTTTTTTTAAATTATGGCCCCTTTTTAACGTAATTAACGAATTACTAAAAATTTATTTTATTTTAACAATTCACCGTACCTCTTGATTGTACCCTTAGTTTTTAAACAGCGGTGCGAAAGTAGTGATTTAAAATAAACAAACGATAAATAATAATTAAAGTGGGCGCCAGTAATTTTTAATTCAAGAGTGCCTCTTGAATTAAAAATTACTACTACTACTAAGCTACAGAATTTTAATAAAAATTACAAAATTAAAATTTATTACAAAATTAATTAAAATAAAATATAACTACTTGTTTCTTAATGTAAATATAAAAAATGGTGATGTGTCCATCATGGTACTTTCCCCAGTGAATACGGTCAAATAAGTTTCTGATTGAAAATTTAATAGGAAAGCAAAATGATCAATAGAAAAAATTGATTGTTGTCTTTCAAAATTAAAACCGAGTATTTAGAAGAATATTATAATTAAGTGTGTTATTTCTTACCTTACAATGGGTTTAAATATTTTCTCCACACTCTTCTTCATTTTTTCTAACTGGAGGCGTTTGCGAATGTGTTGAATATGACGGCATTTTGACGTTTTATTTGTCATTAAAATAATTATTTCAAAAATTTATGAAAAGAAAACCGGAGGTCCTGCAATAAAAGTTTTATAACAGAAATTATTTATTTTCCAAGATCTTATTTGAAACATTTTTCTATCCGAATTAAAAAATGAAAAATTGCTAAGAGTAAAGTTGCACTTAATGAGTTTTGATTCTAACCGAAAGCTTTTCAGATCATTCCAATGTTATGAAAAGCTTAGATATAAAGTTTGGGCTTAATCCATTTAGCCGTTTTTGCGCTATCGCGGAAACACACAGACACACACACAGACATTTTTCAAAAATCGATGGAACCTCAAAACGTGCATATTTGTTGAAATTGGCGGTTCGAAAATTTTCACGATCACAATACTTTCCCTTGGACAGGGGTCCGGGGAAAGTAATAATAAAGACAATATCAAACAAAATACACTCAGATAAATTTATTCAATTTTATCAAACAGAATACAGACTTATCAGCATAATCCAGTATATTTCCAAAATTAAACATAATCAGAATATGATTTAATCTGATAAAAAAATATTCCCAATATCAATAAACCAAAATTAATTTAATAACAAAATTCATAATATTACTTGAACCTAATCTCAAAACAAATTAAATGTGAACCCATGAAAAATAATACGTTTAATTATATTATTAGATTTTTGAATCATTTAAGCAACACCCTGTATAGTCGATTACCAGAACTAAAGAAATATACGAAAGTACAATATAATTTCACTCATTCATCTGTTAAATTATCACAAAAACAATAAATAAAAAACGATATCGCGATACGCGTTGGATCCAATGCTAATCAGCAAATATTCACAACTAACGCGACAATTAAATTTCATAAATTTAAATAGAAAATCGAACGTTACATTAACTTAAATAGAAAATTGAACGTTACAAAATATTTTGTTCTATATTTATTGGCTGAGCTACGTGAAAATCAAATTGAATTGATAAATAAAGCACTAATACATTTAAAACTCTTTTTTTTACTTTTCAAATAAAAGTGTGAAGAAAGGTTATTAGTGGTTTATTTATCAATTATTTTATTCTATTTTAAAAATTAAAATCTTTATTATTTTCATAATGTTTTTTATTTTGAAATTATAAGATTAAATAGTTTTGTTTTTTCGTTTGAATAATTTCTTAATTGGAAAACGAAATTATATTCAGTGGTACCGCTTATGAATGAAACAAGGGGCTCGGTTATGTAATACGCTGAATTGAATTTGAATGAAAATTGTCAAAATTGGAATGTTTATTTTTGTGAATGAATACATGTCAGTGTCTGCATACACGCGAGATTAATAAATATTACACCATTGTTACAGCGATAACCTGGTTAGAGGAGATAAGAAGAGGCATTACATAATAAAATTCAGTGAAATGGCAAATACAGAAACGAGCCCTTCCAGGCTATCCCGGTCGATACCAAATGGCGCCTCGTGGACGATTCCCAACGAGAAAACAAGTAACAACAACGGGCCTACCAATGGGACCTCCCTCCTGAGCGAAAACAACCACCTCCCGGAGGAACACACCATGCTGAACGACGACAAGTCGCAGTGCTTCACCGTTTCCACGGACGGCGATTTCGATGATAGTGACACGGAATGCGGCTTGGGGCCGTGCGCGCCGAGTTGGTTACAAAAATTCGCGTCGAAGCAGGCATTTCTGATGGTTTTTTGCATAGCATGGGTGCTTCAGGGAATGTATCATACATATTTTGTCAGTGCAATAACGACTATAGAAAAGTTGTTTCAAATTCAATCAAAAATTACCGGTATAATCATGAGTGCGACCGAAATTGGACAAATAGGCTCGTCGTTGTTATTAACTTATTATGGAGGACAGGGCCATAGGCCTAAGTGGATCGCGTGGGGGATGGTGTTGTTCGCGGTGTCTTCGTTTACGTGTTCTTTGCCTCATTTCATCTACGGAAGACAATTGATCAGAGCGAATGACCTCACGGGGATTTCCAAGGATCCAAATATTTGCAAAGCTAATGTGACAATCGGAAATTTAGACATGTACAATGTGACGTACGATCAAAGCGTAACTATAAATTCTATCGTGGCGGAGAACTGGGTCGCCGAAAACAGAATACAGCCATCAGTCACCAAAATCGTCTTAGCTATATTTTTCATTAGTTTATTAGGAGTGGGTATGGGACAAACTGCCGTGTATACTCTGGGAATACCTTACATTGACGATAACGTAGCTAGCAAAGAATCTCCGTTGTATTTTGGTATACATTCGGCTCCCAAGCTGTCTATTCAATAATTGATTATCTTCTTTTAGCCATAACCATTGGTGTCAGGATTTTGGGACCTGCCTTGGGATTTATTGTGGGCTCTCTATGTACTAGTGTGTATGCTGATTTATCAGTTGATCCAAAAATTGATGCGAGTGATCCACGATGGGTTGGAGCTTGGTGGTTAGGTAAGTCCATCTTTTCATTACTACAACTATTACAAAAATAATTCACTCAGCAATATTCTTTAATTTATATTACAATCATATTCGCAAAATTATTGTATTTTATGGTTATGACCATGTTTTATTGCATTTATATTCAATTTAATATTGAATCACTAGAACATAAATTAATCATCTGTTTCATTTTATATAAGTTAATTCACAACCAAATTCATTGTTCCGATATTTTAAAACAGATTAATTTTCATACTCCATCTTTCAACACCAGAAATAAATCAACATTAATTCCAATAGAATAATGTCGCGCTTAAAATCACCTATAAAATGTTGTGTGTAACGTATTGAATGGTATAAACTCAACCTGCGATTTATTTTATGATAACTTTTCGTCAATTGTCGCTCTATGATAATTTCATTTGTATATTCTATTTCTCATTACTACTGTTTATTTATGTTTTATATTTATATTGTCCTGTAATTGGGTCGTTTGTTTTCTGTTGGACAATAAAATTTATTGATTTGTATTATGACAATAATTTTCACGACTACAATTAAAATGTTTAAATAACGTTTTAGCCGAGTAGCAATATTTCTTAGAACTGGTTAACGTTACAAAGAAGTCTAAATATATTTTATGTCTTTTAATTCCAACTCTAAAAACGACTCTTAACTAATTAACTAACCATCTTTATTCAAATGTGTATATGTATGTACAATAATATACAAAAATTAGAATTATATTCTGTAGATGATGAATCGGCTATCGACCGGAGGTCTTTCAGCCAACGACTCTTATTAACTAAGTAAAATAAACTAATTATAATTACTAGTTAAAATACATGGTGCTATTTTCATTTCATTCTGTTCTCATTTACTCTAAGAGCATTTAATATTTTGTACGCTTCAATATATTAAACATATAAGAATTTTCATCAAAAGCTAAACCAAATATTATTTTTTATAACCTCTTCAGCCTTCCTACACCGACGAATAAGGTCTTGATTTTTTTATAACTTTATACAGTCTTTATACGTCATCCACCGTTTTGGAAACGGTTGCTATTTCCAAATACTTAACAAGTGTTTCGGGATTGATACAAACAAAATATGAAGGATTTTAAGGACATCTACAGTCAATTGCGATAAAAAAATATGGCAAACACTATTAGAAGCCGAGGAAAATCAAATACGAAATTGTTGTTTTGTATTAAAACTCATGGATATTTAATGTAAATAACCATGCCGTGTTTGATTTTCCTCAGCTACCACTTAATGATGTATGCCATACTCGCATAGTTGTTTCCTTTGCACGAATCGCGTAGACGATCTCGCGACTATTGATTTCGGGAGTTTTATAACCCCTCGGTATTCGCGCCTTTCGCATTCAGCAGTTCATTGTTCAGCGATTTTCTGGTCCCTTCAGACCTGCTGCCTGCCGAAGACAAATACTGCGCCTTTGTCCTCCGCACGTATTTCGCTTTCGCCCGGTGGTCCCGGCCGCGGGTATACTTGTATATGCAGATGTGGCCGATTTAAGAATAACCACATTTTTGGGTCACAACTTCATGCAAATGTGTAGATGATTTTTTTGTAATAAATATAATATGTATTAAGACCGACAAACGCAGGTGCGTAACGTTTGAGGGTAATGTCCTCTCCTCCCCCGAACTCCCTAAACCTCTAAATTTCATGAGATTTTCAGCTTTCGGGGGACGATTGCTAAAATTCTAACAAAGAACCCGGCAATTCCCTTCACGATTTCCAAAACTCGATTACTAGAGGTGGGGGCATGTGTTTGTTGTTCTTTATATATATATATACTATAATCCTAGCATAAGTTTGACCACAGCCATTTCTCGTATGTATTGACGCGATCAGGTATACAAAGGGATTTTACATGTAAAAATAATTTTATGCAAATTCCTGCTTCATTGTTCATTTTAGAGAAAGACTGTAAGAATTAAAATGTGTTCAGAATTTCAAAATCTGTCTAAATTGTTCAATTTTAGAACCGATATATGATTCTGAAAAAGAATAAATAAATAAATTAAATGTAATTAAACTAGCAAAATATCGCATAATTAAATTGCATCAGCCATGACTTTCATATAAAAGATGCAATTAAATTAAATTTTGACGTGTCTAAGATAAGAATGCACAGCATGGGGGAACATCTTCTCTGAGATGGCAATTCTTCGGATTTTTGATTTTTCCAATTTTTGTATTTATTTTAAAAGATATTAAAAAACGAATGACACTTTGTCATTGATAAAAATAATGAATAATTTTTTTTATCCGGATAAAAATTCTAAGTTGCCATTTTGTAGAGCTTAAAAATGACAAAGTGCCATTAGTTTTTTAATATCATTTAATTTCTTATCCGGATAAACAAAAAATATTCATTTTTTTATCCTGATAAAAATTTGAAGACGCCATTTTGTAGAGCTTAGTAACGACAAAGTGTCATTAGTTTCTTAATATCTATTAAGATAAATAAAAAAATAGAAAAAATATAAAATCTGAAGAATTGCATTTATTGGAAAAATTCTTAAACGATATACAATCATGAATTACTGCGATCGACATGTAAACATTCTCTAAATAGTGCAACTTTTTTCTAATTTAAGCCACTTGGTATCTTTTACCGTTTTCAAGATCCCCATGCTGTGCATTCTTATCTTGTTCCGAAGTTAATATTCTTTATATTTGTAATTAGTGAATTAAAAGTTTCATTGCCACCAGAAGGACTAACAGGATATGGTACTATATAAACTACCCAATTGTTCTTAAATCGATTAACCTCATGTTTTATTACCACCTTATCATTCATAAATAATAATAGAAACGAGTTTATTCAATTCTCATTTAAAGATTCAGTTTTCATTTCACAGTTTTAATTTAACAATGAAAACAAATACCATTGTTTTCTCGATTTTCTCTGCTTCTGTTATAATTTAAAATAGGTTGGTTCCTGTTATTCCAGGCAGTTGAGCTATATTGAAGGGGCTCCTGTTACTGAGCATTCCACAACGCTACTTCTTAAATACAAAAGCCATCGTTATGAGGGACTCTTTAGTGTATTTCCACGAATTTATATTTTATGACTATTGGTTGTTGGCGTGGCCGCACTCATATTCGTCATTTGGATTTGTGCCAACTTTGCTCCTTACAACTGCAAAAAAACACTAACACGTAAATACACATATTATTTAAGAAAGAATCTATTTTTTGCATAAAAATACATCAATAATTGCTATATTTGGTTTAATTATTCAATTAATTCACTTTTTCTTTATTTCGCTTTAAATTCACATTTCGATCATTATCAATAATAGTTAGTTATTAACTAAGATGGATTTTTTTAATATAGTTATTATACATAGTTTTATAATAAAAATAATATAAATGTAGAAAGAAAGGTAATAAATAAGGTTTTAAAGTTTTGTTTTGTATAACACTTTATTTTTACTTGTGACTGCAGTTTCGGCAAATTCAGCTTGCCATTATCAAACGTGAACGTTTTAATTATCATACTTAAAATATAAAATTAAAACACTTATTTTTTTTATAATCTGTGAAACATAAAAAAAACAAGTGTTTTAATTTTATATTATTATGGTGTATATAGCTTCTTAATAATTCCTGAGGAACTGAAATGGTTTTGAATAAAATTCGCACATGTGCCAAAATATTTTTAGTCCTTCGGAAATTATTAAGAAACTTAATTATCCGTGTTGCATTTATTCTTTTGTATTATAATATTTTGTCATAAAACTTATTTTAACCAGAATTTTGAAAAACAAAATATGTTTAACATATTTTGTTAATATTTAGTATGGCAAATATAAAGCAAAGACAAATCTTAGAAAAAAAAAGAGAATTTTTCTGTAAAATTATTGTAAAAGTATTATTATTATTATATTAAACGCAAATAAGTTAAAGAAGAATCAAAAACTTTTTTTTTAATTATGTTGTGATATGTCAAGTTTACTCATTTGATTGCTTTTGTTAATGAAGTTTTTGATGTTTTAAAAGTTGAACTTAAATCTCAAACAGCTTTTTTTTAATTTACAAATTATATTTCTGAAATTATTGAAGATTATTGTATAAAATAATAATAATCTTTATTAACAGATTTTAGTGATTATTAAAAGAAATCGATTTTGCCCATCACTAACAGATATACAAGGTGGCCAGAAAAGGTGTGATAATCTTTAACTTTAACTTTATTTTACGGAATTCTCCATTATAATTGATTACATTATACAATAATTTACATATTTGTATATAATCGGGTAAGTATTCCTAAACTATCATCAGGTAAAGTTGTTGATTAATTAATTTCAAGTAGAAAATTTAAGTAAAAAATATTGTACGGTTCTTCATTAATGCCCATGATGCCATTGACATAATAAATATGTGACTAGTAATATTTTTGAAATATTTTGATTAAAATTATTTCTATTAACATCCAACTAAATATTGCAAATGTTTATTTAATGATAAGTCGATTATTAATAGCAATAATTATACATAAAATGTTAAAAACAAATTCTAGTCACATATTTAAAACATTAATAGCCTCATGAAGCTTGTTGAATAATTACCCAATATTTTGTTGTGTTTTAATTTAATTATTTTTTAATTAATTTTTTTATTTTAAAAACTTTTTTAGTTTTTTTATACTTAAAATTGATTAACGAACCACTTTAACTGAAGATTATCACACCTTTTCTGGCCTACAGGGTGGCCAAATATACAAAATAAATAATAAAAATTACAAAATCAAATGTATAATTTATCGAGGCTCTTCCGTACCGAATTAATTTTAAGGTATATATTAATAATTACATTCTATGTATATGTATATCTATCACAAAAGTTGCTTAGATTGTGACGATAAAAAATAACGTATACGTTCAACAATGTTAAGTTCAACGTGTACTCGATGATTCGTGTTGAGTTACGTGAAGAGTATAATCAAAATAATTAACACTGTTGTATCCTTTCTTCACACTTTATTTTCTAATATTTAGATATATATTTCGAGTGCTATGCAGTTGTTATTGATAATGAGTGCAAAGCACTCGAAATATATATCTAAATATTAGAAAATAAAGTGTGATGAAAGGATACAACAGTGTTAATTATTTCAACGTGTACGTTATTTTTGATTTATGCCTTACAGAATAGCCCCGTATATCTGTTAATTGGCTATCGTCTTTCCTTCTTATCAAATAATATTATCAAACAACTCTATGTTTGAGGTTGTTACTTGGTGAAACTCAATTTTAAATATAAATAATTAAAACACTTGATTTAGTGTTTCACAATTTTTAATATAAAACAAACACTATTACAATTGTTTCAATGCACAGTATCATCATCAGAGAGCTCATGTACATCATTGTAGAAGAGTTTGTTCTACATTAAAAATTGTGAAACTAAAAACTGTTTTATTATTTATATTTATTATCAAACAATTTATCTAAATTAAAATTATTATCCCAAAAAAAAGTATTTAATATGGGATTAATAAAAATTGTTTTGTAACGCTATATTTATTTTATAAATTACTTTAATTGCATGTTTGAAGTGAGTGATACGTAAATATTGAATGATAGCAGAATTAATATTAAATTCACATTCAATTTAGTTAATGAAATAAGGCTTTTAGATTTTTTTTACGTAATAAGTTATCTGTCTTAATGGAAAATGTTCCTCTTGCGACACGTATGATAATATGGTATCAGCGAGACGGTTGACTTATTTATTTATCATTGCTTGGCAGGAATATTATAAATTAAGTACAGTGAATTATTGGAGGAATTCATTCTTGGATCTTGGAGGCGTTCATTTCGTGGTACATTTTCAAAATCTCCTTGCTGTGCATTTTTATCTTGGATAAAAAATATATTAAACTAAATAAAAAGAATTTGAAATTAATTAATTATCAATTAATCATTTTCCCTTTTGCTACTGAGACATAAACATGGTGTATATATTCTGAATAAATTCCTCACTAAGCCCGTGGCGAAACATTTTTAATTAATAATGATATAAAATTAAAACACTTATTTTTTCTATAATCTGCGAAACATAAAAAAACCAAGTGTTTTAATTATATATCATTATGGTGTATATAGCTTCTTAATAATTCCTGAGGAACTGAAATGGTTTTGAATAAAATTCGCATATGTGCCAAAATATTACACATTTTCAATTTTGGTATAAAGAAAACACTTAACTTTTTTATGCCACTTTTATTTTACTTTAGTAATTTTGTTTACTACTTTTTGCACTAATGTAAAATAAAAGTGGTATTAAAAAAGGTTGTGTTTTTTTTTATATCAAGGAAATTCAATCGTAGTAATCATTGGACTGTAAAACTATATTGTTTAACCCATTAATGTCCATGGCGATTTTTTTTAAATTAAGGAAAACTGTTCAAATATATTATAAATATATTATTAAAAAATCTGACTATTCAGCTTTACTATGTATAAAAGACATTACTTTATTTGTTATAAATATTATAAATATGACTTTAACTAGTCTATAATAATTTATATCCAGTAATCTATGTATATGCCACTGGGCGTTAATGGGTTAAATTAAACACTAAAAATATATGAAAAAATCTAAATGTGATGTTTAAGTTTTGTTGATTGTGAAGGGATTTTTTTTAAATCCATGATAACTTTAAATTCAACTACTAAGCTTTTGATTTTCAACATAATTTATTTTTGAAGACATTTAATACTAATAATGTGTAATTGAATCTTGCAGCTACTGTTATTGTTATAATTATTTTTTTATATATTATTTTTGTATTATGCAAATGGCGTTACCGTTAATAAACATTTATTTATTTATTTTTTTAAATATTGTACTATAATAATAAATTATATTGAAAATCATGAACTTAATGGCTAAAATTAAAGTTTGAAAAATTGTTAAACAATTATTAAAATTGAATATCCCCTTTAATTTAGGAAAATCAGCATTTATAATAATTTTTTATCTTTGTGTCGATAAAAGTAAAACCTTCCCCCCTAATGTAAAATCTGTGTAGAATTTAAAATTTGGTTGCACCATCAATATTTCAAATAATCTTTACATATTTTATAATTGAGAATGTTGGTCAATAAACTTTATTATTTTGTATAACCAATCTTTATTGACAAAGACAATACAATGTCTACGTATAATAAAAAATATTACAATATAAATTGTAAAGGTCTGCCAATTGGTTATTCTTCCACCTGGATTTTGTATTTCGTCCTTGTCAAAATATACGAATATAATGTGATGATCGTTAACAGTTTATGTCAAAAGTCCCTGTCATCTTATTATTCGAGATTGTAGCTTTAAAATAATTCGATATTGAATTGAAACTCAACTATTAGTTTTATCACATGATATGAAGAGGAGATGTGTTTTCAATTACTCCACTCCACAATATTTGAAACAAACAGAATCAATAATTCGTTGTATCCGTTTATAGTCAATGACGTCTAACATATCCATTTATAAAACTCCCTTTAAATGTATTTTATTATTGATAATTGAGACTACCCCGACACCAATTGGTAAAAGGGGACATCGATTATATATATATATATATATATATATATATAATTGAGACTAAAAACTATGTCAGTAAATCCACAAAATAATTCAGGCTTCTACTTCGATGAAGTATACAACTTTATATTATATCTCAGAAATTTGAAACTTGAAACAAAATCTAACAACTTCAGCGTGTTCTACTAAAAAGAGTGCTGTAAGAATGTTTTTACTGCAAGTGAATATTTTTTCTTTTGAAATATATTGTTTAAGTTTATATATTATTTATTTATTTCCTTTGATAATAAAGAAATTATTCACTTGATCAGTTATTTAAATTAAATCAAATAAAAATATTTCGAAAATAATTAACTTACTCAATTGAATAATTAGTTTCTCTTTAGCTATTGAAACTTTTTGACTTATGTTACGTTTAAAGAGAAAAAAAACATCTACTTCTCGGGCAAATACCCCGCCAGGCATTTAACTACAAAATAAACATTTGTTGTTGCATAACAAATAATTCTATAATTTAACCATTTTTGATTCTAGAATATTTAATGCAAAGATAAAAAAACGGTACATAACCTGCAAAACCTTATCATCTGCAAACACGTGTTTCGGGATTTATCACTCGTCAGTACAGCTTTGTCTTATACATTTTTAAAGTTGTTAAATTAAATTAATTAAACGTACCATCCCTGATGTGCAAATAATAATTTTTCAATGGATGTTTGTTCTTTTTAAAGTAATTACGTAACGTAAGTTAAATAGTTGCAGTAACGAAAGAGAAAATAACTAATTAATTATTCAATTGAGTAAATTAATCATTTTCATTTTTTTACTTACATTGACTTTGTTTATATAAACATTGAGATTAGGTTATACAAGTATAGTATTTTAAGGACAGACAAAAGTCTGGTCGATAGCCTAAGGCAGATTAGCACTAGAATGTATTTATTATGGTCGATAGCCCAGAACAGATTAACACCATCATGTATTTTGTATATTAAATGTTTATATGAATAAAATAAAAAGGATCATAATAAATGGAAGACAGCGCCATATTTTGCATAATTTATGTATTAAATAAATTAAAAGAATTTGAAAATAATTAATAAATAATTTCCACCTTTAACTCTGCGACATTTTGATTTACGTTACATAAGTACTTTAAAAAATGTACATTAAAACAACCACTTCTCGTGCAAATACCCCACCAGACATTGAATTACATAATAGACACTTGCTGTTGCATATAAATAATATATTGCATCATGCAATATTTTGATTCGAGAATATTTAATGTAAAATGTGTAATAGATGTCAAAGTATAGGTGTATTTATTGTTAAATGGATATATATATGTTTATTTTTTCTTGCAGGATTAGTATTAATCTCTGGATTGTTGATGCTGACGTCATTTGCTATGTTTGCGTTCCCAAAGCGTTTATCTAGTGCCAGACCAACGCCCAGGATTCATAGAACTGGAAGAAAACATCCTAGCATCAGAGGTAAATAATTAATGTATTTTATTGTAATTATAATTATTACCAAAGTTAATTAAAAAAAATGATACAACTTAAACGATTAATTACAATTTAATTTGATTTCTATATAATAATCCCATGATTACATGAAATTATTCTTGAAACTAATAATAAAGTAATTGATTTGAAAATATTCGCTAAAACAATACTTTTCCTTAATTATGTACGGCGAAAGTACAAACGAGAGTGAAACAATACGTTTTTACTTTCCCCGCGCAACTACATAAACTTGATAGACGGCGCTCGCCGTCTCTTTAATTAAAGCGAATTCTCATAATTTTGTTGTTTTCATTGAGAAAATGTGTTACAATTTCTTATAATGCAACATTGTTTTATTAATATAATAGAATATTAACATAATAGTGCATGAAACAATTCGATTATATTCAGTAGATTCTTTTGTAAAAAAATAATTTTAATTGAAATAATTTTATTTTAATATAGAAATGTTTTTCTTTACTGAGATATTTGTTTTGTTAACAGATTTTCCCAAGACCGTGAAAAGGTTGCTCAAAAACGACATTCTCATGTTCCGTACTGCCAGCAGCGTTCTGCACATCTTGCCAATAGCCGGATTATACACGTTCCTTCCAAAATATCTAGAGTCTCAATTCCGACTGCCGACTCCGTCTGCGAATATGATTTCAGGTATTTGAAATACTTAAAGCCAACTTATAATTTCCAGTCGATTTTCTCCGAGGCCGGCGAACCAATGAAAAATAAATTGCACATCGCGATGTGCTGTTATTTATTTCGCTTGCAGATTTATTTGGCCCTGAGAATAATAACACAAATTACTGCATCTCTCCTCACTTCTTTCTTTCCGATATTGTGTTTTCAATGCGTATTGTATTTATTATAGGAGTTGGCGGTATTCTTGTGATGGGTTTGGGGATCATCATAAGCGGTGTGTTCATATTGCGTGTGAAACCCAACGCACGATTTGTTGCTGCATGGATAGCATTCACTGCCGTTATTTATGCTCTGGGTATTATTGCGATATATGTCTTAGTATTTTCATTATATATTCATCTTTATTCTAGGTATGGGTATTTTAATGTTTATTGGCTGTCCCATGAATGATTTGGAAGGGTATGTAAAAACTTATAAAGAAAATAATAATAAAAATCAAATTATTATATTCATTGCACTAATTTAATTTTCTTATAAAGAAAACATAAAAAAAACTATATAAATAATTAATTCAAAATTTTGAATTCTCCCGATAACCCGAAACTATTTGAGAATTTAAAGTTATTCAATTTAATCTGTGTTTTATTTATTTTATTGGTAGATTTTTAATAATATATCCATATTTATTATATACAATATAAACGACCAATGTTTAAAAATTAAAACTATTAATAAAAATCTCTGTTTATAAAAAATAATAGCACGAGACATTTATGAAAATTCTAGCTTGCTTAAAATAATGAACGGAATAACAAATACTTAAAAATTCTTTTCTTTCTTAATAATGACCTGTATAAAGATTCTTGTACTATCGAGTAGAGTATCATATCGAATCTATAGTGTGTATCGAGTAGAGTATCATATCGAGTCGATAGTTGATGCCAGCAAAAGCGTATTATAGTTGGTTTAGACCGAGAGGGTTTCGACAAGCATTCTATCTTCCTGATAACTCACGTACATTTTTTGTTTATTTGCGTCACTTTAAATACTAATTTCTCATTTAAATTAGAATTACTTTATTTCACGTGAAAAGGCAGAAAGACCTCTGGTCGATTGCCCAGATAGACTAACGACTACATGTATTGTAATTATTTATTTTATATTGTTTTGTATTATAATAATAAATGCCTTTATTTACTAAAATGAAAATATAGAATCTATTAGTGTAGGTGAAGTTCAGTTATCTGTATAGTCTGAATAAAGATGTACAAATAAGATGAAATTGTGAAATTTGAGGACACTTTAAATATAAAATTTTTACATTAAAATTAAATGATCGTAAATAATTTGGTTATAATAATATAAAACCTTCCAAATTACAAACAAAAAGTAATGATTTTAAATCTTCTGTTAAGTTGGTTGTAGAGAATATATGAGTTCACATGCAGCGTTAATATTAATAATAAAACAGGAGTTATTTTCCTTATTTCACTTTTTATTTAGATGGTACATTTCGACCACAACGTAATGACCACATTGTCAATAACAAACTAGAGTGAAGTAAGGAAAAACTCTTATATTATTATTGGTTGTAAAGACTTTTAATTATATTTTTTATTTAAATAATGGTTTTAAAAGTATGATAGAAAAATGTTTGCAATGAAATATTTTTTTTCAATTTATTAAACGACCAACATTTTTTTGAGAAATATGGATTTTTCCTTAAGCGCATTTTTAAATTAGTCCAACCTGCCTCGATATCGAGTAAATAGGCCATCGAGCGTCGCCATATTGCATGTCGCTATCGAGTGAACTAGAATCCCGGTCTTGTGGTGGAAACCAGCCGGAAATAAATATAAAATTTAGTGAAGCAAGCATGTTTTAATACTTAAAATATATAATTAAAAAATGTTTTAAAATAAAATATTACATTCAAAAATTGTATAAAAATAGCAAATACTTCAATATTTTATTTTAAAAAGTTAATACGATAAGAAAAGTTATAAATGATAATGAAGAAAAAGTCACTTCAATTCTCGAATAATCTTTGTAATAATAATAATGCCTTTATTTATCACGCGAAAAAAGATACACAATTAAATTTTATATTAAGCTAATTTATTAATTGTTGAGGTTTCTACTTTACTATACTTTGCATTACAATTTTAATAAATGAAACACTTTTTACTTTAAATAAAAATAATTTGGAAATAATTAATAAATTATTCCCTCTTTATCGACTGTGACATTTTGACTTACGTTACGTAAGTAACATTTTAAAGTACTTACATAACGTAAGTCAAAATATCACAGTAGCTAAAGAGGGAATAATTTATTAATTATTTAATTTTTTAATAAAATTTTAAATGAGTGTGACCACGTGAATAAATCCCCTTTTACATTGTTTGTTATATAAACAAAAAAATATCTACATAACAAAGAAATATACAAAAAATGTAAGTTCCGAAAACATTACATGACATAAATATAATATTTTAATATATTTAATGTTGAAGAATTTATGGGGGACCAATGAAATTTAATTTGTTAAAAAATGTTATAATTGAGATTTTATTAAATATTGTTTAATGAATAAAATTAATGCAGATGATTCACACTTTTCCAAATATTTAAATTGAAATTAAATAAGGAAATATATTGAATATGATCGATAAAATTTCAATCATTCCCCTTTTCATCGCTATAAAATTGCTTACTAATTGTATGTTTTTTTAAAATTTTTTTACAAACAACTATCTAGACTAACGTCTACTTCCCGGATAAATGCCTCATCGGACATTGGATTACACAATGAATGTTTGTTGTTACATGCCAATACTACACATTACAACTTTTTGTAGCGATGATAAAGGGAATACTCGATTTTTTATTGATTATTATTAATATTTTTAATTGAGTTACAGAATTATTTACAGTATATAATTTTGTTTTAATAATAATAATATTTTTTATTACCCATCAGGAAGAGACCCAATTACAAAGTAATAATGAATAAAAAATAATATATAATTCTAGTTACTAAATAATGAATTACAACTAAAAACAAAGAGAAAATAGTAATATAAAAATCAAAAAGTGTCTATATATACAAGGTGTACAGAAAATGAGTGAAAAGCTTTAGGTAGCGTGACTCTTTGACTAATTTTTAGATAAAAATATTAACGAAAATAAGTCACACGGTCCTTCCTTAAGCCTCATGGGCCACTTAAAAGAACTATACATTTGGCAACGCTGGATCAAACAAGTGTGCATTTATCCTGTTTATAACTGCTACATCATCCGCTGGAGGTGTTGCATACACCTTTTTTTTTACAAACGAGCGTGCGTCGTTGCCAGATCTATTTTCATTAAAAGAATGCTTCTGATGAAGTTATAAAATTGTAAAAATATCCGATTTATTAATCATTTACATCAATGGAATTATACACGTGTCTAATTGATTGTTAATGCTATTGATTTTTTACAAAATATTTAAAAAACAATACTAATTTACAGTCACATATTTAAAATTCCGAAGAACTCGTGAGCCTCAATGAAGAACCATACAACATTTTTTTATTTAGATTTTCTATTAAAAATTAATTAATGAATTGAGTTACCTGAAGGTTTTCACTCATTTTCTGTACACCTTGTATATATATAAATAATATATGTGAAAATCGAAACCTCAAGCAACTTCCTCCACAACAACTCCAGAGACAAAACATGATTATCTTGATTTGGACCAGAGGTCTTTTCGCCTATATTAATTTTAATTATTTAATTCTAATAAAATTAAACGAATATTAAAAATGGCTTTTTAATTCAATCAAAATCTTAATGATAATCTGTTCTGTTTATATTGGGAATAGCCACGATACGTATGTACGTATGCGAAATGTTAAATTTAACGGACACGTTATTCATTGTTGCCACAGTATAAGCTAGTTTTATAATTAATATGCATACTTAGATTGTGACGTTAAAAAAATAACGAATACGTTAAATTTAATATTTCACTTACGGTATAGCCCCGATTATAAAATTCCGTAAACCAAAATTAATTTGCCCGGCGCATCCACTGCATCGACGGCTGCGAGTAAATTTATTTATGACTGGTTTATTGATCATAAAGACATGAGAATAATGATCTAAGAATTATCAAACAAAGAAAATATTTCAAAGTGTTTATATCTGCAACAGCTATTTGAAAGATCAGTTTAATTATTATTTTTTTAATTAAACTGAATACAGTCGTTTTGATCAACAATTTATAATTTATGCTTTCATGTATTATCTTTAGCTGTATGAGTTGATCAATAAATGGTTTATTATTATTAAAAATGATTCTATTTGTGTTAACAAGCTCTGTGGAGTTATTGGATTGAGTAATCGACTCCAGTTTCATAATTAAAAAAAAAACACTCCAACTCCGGTAAAATTACAATTATAAAATTTATAAAAATGTAACAATATTTCTACGAGTTTTTAAGTATTTTAGTAACAGTGAAACGTATTAATCAATTTGGTCATTTTAAAGAATTCTGATTAATTGTTTTCAAATTATTTTATTTTAATTTATTTCAATATTTTTATTGATTGCCAAATTTTCTATTTAGAACTATAATAAGATTTATTCATATGGTCACAACTATTTACCTTGAGAATGACGTGAGTCGAAACTAGTCGGAGGAAATAAAACAATTAGTGAAACAAATCAAGTAAAAATACACTTGATTTGTTACTATTAAGAATGCCAACAATTCAAAACAGATAATTATTTTTTTAATATTTTTAAGTCAATCTGTAAATAAATCCATTCTAATACGTGGATTTTTTTATAAGCAAAGTATTATCTAAAGAATAAATTTTCGTATGTAGAAATATTTAATTAGTTATTTTTTTTTTAGTCATGGGAAATACGAACCTGTATGCAACACAACAGTGTGTAGTTGCAACGGTGATAAATTCGCTCCAATTTGCGGACAAGACGGAAGGACATATTATTCAGCATGCCACGCGGGTTGCAGGAACTTCACAGAAAGGGATGGAAAAATTGTTGAATATTCCGACTGTTCTTGCCTGACTGACTTTTATAATTCGACAATAAATGACGAGCACAATAGTTTTGGAAATGCCTCGATTGGATACTGCGACGTTCCCTGTAATAATTTCATTTGGTATATTATATTGTTTTCTGTGTTTGTTTTTATTCATTCGACGTCGGAAGTCGGATCGATGCTGCTAATTTTACGGTGCGTCGATCCAAGAGATAAAGCAATGGCTTTGGGACTGATACAGTTTGCGATTGGATTATTCGGGAATGTTCCTTGTCCAATCGTGTATGGGGCGGTTGTGGATTCCGCTTGTTTAGACTGGAAACTGGTGCACGAGGAAAAGGGCGCTTGCAATTTTTATGACTCCAGTACGTTTAGGATGTTTTATCATGGTAAGTACTACATATTCTTAATTCGTAGTATTTGATGCGTAATAAAATTACAATAATAGGATATTTTCTCTAAGTTTAACGTGCACGTTATTTTTTATCATCACAGTCTAAGCAACTCTTGTAATATATACACATAGAATGTAAAATTATTCACAATGAACTTAATATTTCCCATAGAGAATACTTCACTCTTTATTACGTAAAGAGTAAAATGTACATTTCGACCACCATGTGTTCATTATCAACAACAAACTTAAATTTAAATCAGTAGCGTATCCAGTCAGTCCTTCTGAGGGGGGGTTAGGTTAGGTTAGCCCTTAGACTGTTCACTTAGGCCCATAGGGGCCCGTTGTGATACCATAGAAGTCCTCCCCCTATATAACCCAATTTTAGCACCTAATGAACCTGATCAGATCATTCAGATTTACAGGTAAGAAATCTGCCGGCTCATTTGCGTAGTGCAGACCGAGGTACTTAATTCTTTTCCCCTCAAGAGCAGGACATTGCCCTAGATAGTGAATTGCTGTTTCTTCCTCCTCCTCATCCTATGCATTCTCTGCAAAAATCAGAGAATGCAATCACGAGGGGGGCATGGCACTGAAATTTTGAAATCCATCAATAAAAAAATTGTTGGCGCCACGCCCACCCTTAGTGGACGTTGGGCCCACCCGGGCCATAAACCCCCACCCGGGATTTCTTATATTTAGTTTAGTGTTAAGTAGTTTGTAGGAAATAAAGAGAGTCAAGCAACAGACGTCAACGAGTAAACATCTTAGTGTTATTATTCAAAACATCCCCTCAAGTTGAATATTACAAAAATATTTGGTTGTTCGGAAAGTAATTTCGATTTTTTTATAAAAATGAAAAACGATTTTCTTATAGTGAATAATATGTTATTCTATCAAATATAGTCCATTCTGATCCAACACTCTCTGCCATATTTCTGGCAATAGCATCATCCACTCTCATAAAATGTTGGCTCTTTGTTGGCAAAAAACGTATTCAGGTGATTTTTGCTCACCTCATTTGATTTTTACCGTCGAAACAATTTTATAGAAACCGGAACAAATAATAATTGGAAGGTGCTCGAAAAGCCGAATTGTTCAAAACTTGTATGTGGTTTCGCATTATTCTGTTAGAACATTATACATTTCATATTGATCAATTCTAGCCTTTTTATTTAAGTAAATCATTCAATTTGTCCAATTAATGACAGTATACTTCAGAATTGGTCGTTGTGATGCTCGGTAGAAGCTCGTTTCCTTCGAAATCCCACCAAAGAAATAGCATAACCCTTTTTTACTTTCCAAGTACTTTGATCCGGTTAATTTTTTCTACTCCTTTGCACTTAACATTATTGCAGACAACCCATTTCTCGTCCCAAGTGATGATACGCTTTAGGAATGGATAATTTTCTTGGTGTTTGAGAAGAAAATCATAAACGTCAATGCGACGGCACATTTTTTCCCTAAGAAGATGAGAAATCCATATGTCAAGCTTTGAGATTAAACTTATCTTTTGAAATGATCATGTACGGTCGAATTCAATAATTTTAATCTCTCATTGATATCAGGAGTTGTTATTTACATTAATGAATATCTTTATTGATAATTAAATAAAAGTCACTTGGTTTGTTTCACTACTATTTTTTATTCTCTCCGACTAGTTTCGACTTATCGTCATTCTCAAGGAGTAATACAGAATTCTGTATTACTCCTTCTGTAATAAAAAATAGTAGTGAAACAAACCAAGTGACTTTTATTTAATTATCAATATTGTAAACATGTTTCATCAAGTGATTAATGAGAACCAAATTGAAGATATGAATATCTTTATTGTGCTTCAACTAGCCTCCAAATCAAAATTTTACCGGATCGAAATTTTGCAAACCAGTTTTGGCACTTCACATCTATTAATCAATATAAATTATATATCTATTAATCATAATAAATTAAAGACGACGCAAGCGCCACCTTTTGCCTAATTTCAAGTGGCATCGTCTAACTACAAGGTAGACGACCGAGAATCATTGTTTTGTCCACTAAAAGAAGGCGAAATTGTCCTGTTTATGAAAATAACTGAACTAATTTTTTTCTTGCTTGAACAGCATTTTTACCTTTTCTGTAGTAAACATGTAAAATATACCGAAAATACTGTTTTTTACCTCCCATATTTAAAAGGGTATCAACCAAAAACTACTATGCAGAATCAATCGATAAGCATAGCTGTCAAAATAGATATGATAATGCGGCTTCAGTATAAAGTTAATTGAGAAAAAAAATACAATTAAGTCCTCCGTTGGGAAAAAAAAAATGAAATTACTTTTGGACCAACCCAATACATTTCGACCACCATGTGTTGATTTTTAACAACAAACTTAAATTTAAATCAGTAGCGTATCTAGCCAGTGAAACATGACACTGTAATTTTGAAAATTACAAATAAAAAAATATAAAAACCACGACCATCCGCTCACCTTTAATATATTTTTAGAAATCGTTAAAGAGGGTAAAGGTTTAAATTTTGGTAATCGCACCCTTGAAAACTCGTGAAATTTATTTTTTTAATGAATTTACTAGTTTTACCCCACCGCTTCAATTAATCAAATTACACTTCATTTTACTGTATTTATTTTCCTTTAACAATTAAAAAAAGTATTCAACTTTACAAATGGACTCACACACGACACAAAAATGATGTGTCTATTTGAACCGTTTATGTAAAAGCTCTCTCCTAAATATTGTACAATTGGCATATTGAGTTTCATGATGGATGATATAAAGCATTTATACCTAATTGTAGTTAGATCTGTTAAAACTGTGCATTGATGATTTGTGATATATTTTAAATGTTCCACAAAGTGATAAATAAGAAATAACAAAGATAAAATTAAACTTTGGTTGAAAAAGAATGGAGATTTAATATCACAGGTGGTGATATCTGTGGTGTAGTTGGTAACGCACTCGACCGGAAATCGGGGGAAAACTCCATGTGTCTTTACCACTTAATATTTAAATAATTTAAATTATACCTCAATGTTGTACATCGTAATTTCTAAAATTCTTAGTTGAATAAATTGTTTTTTTTTTCTTTTCAGGAACAACTGGTGCGATTTTATTATGTGCCTTCTTCGTGGACGTGATCGTATGGTATAAAGCGGGTAGCATAAATTTCGTGGACGAGCAAGTACCCTTAGAAGAGGAACTTCACGCCATCACGGCGAAAACACGCACTGAAAATTGTGAATAATTCACAATATACATCACAACAAGAACGGGCAAACTGGAGAGAAAATAGAACATTGAATTTAAGCAGCTAGATGTTAATTATAACATGTTTGTAAATATTTTTATAGATAATTTACAGTTCTAGTAAATAATATTTTATAGAATTTTATCTACAAGAAGTAGGTAAACCTTTTTACTTTGATTGAATATTATTATTACCTGGGAATTAATTTCTATTTTATGCCTTCTCTGCCTAATTATAGTTAGATCTGATAAAACCGTGCATTGATGATCTGTGATATATTTAAATAGATACCTTCAATACCTTAATGTAAATACCACTTTTATATTTTAGCTAAAATCAATACTCTACTTGAAATATTTATTCGAGTTTTAGAATTGAAATACATCAAATAAAAACAATATAGGTTTTTTTTATAAGAATTCTAAATGTTTCTTTATTTTAACGTGTATTTTATGTTAGCCATAGTTACCATTTTTATAATATAAGTTGTCTATTGGGATTTTATTAAAAACAACATGTTTTCGCGCCATGAGACTATACTCACACCGCAATCAGCAATTAACGGCCTCTACGCTTTTGATTGTTTGTTTTCTTTTCCTGTCATTTAAATCGTGCCATAAATTGTATAATTATATAAATAATTATTATGGTGCAAATTCTTGTTTTATACATACATGTATAAAATTATCCAACAAATTATATATTTAATGTAGTGTAGACAGTCGAACTGAAAAGCTCGTGAAGCCTTTTTTTATATCCCTTACCTTCAGTCAACTTGTGCTCGATTACAAAACATTCACGAACATTTCGTTTCTACAGTCTATACAAGGCCTAATGGAATTAAGTAAAAAATAAGTTATATTAGTTTTTGTAAATAAAAAAACCATTTTAAACAGTATAAACAAAAAAAAAATAAAAAAAAATAGTGTCAAAGTTTAAATCTTTATTGAGAAATAAATATTAATTTTATTACAACAGCAGCTGTTTCAATTTCTCATATACTCGATTAATAAATATAATTTAATGTTTATAAATAATGAATATATTCTCGCACATTGAACAATCTAGAACACATGTTTTAATAAATTTTAAGTTTTTCTAAGATGCATTTGTTGTAGATTGATTGATAAAAAATTATATCCCAAAATTTATGTCACTCAATTTTATTTTGTAAATAATACTTCATATATAAACAGGTAAGTGGTATAATTTTGATTAATCTAAGCGATTAAAGTCTGGTGACCTTTGCTGGTAAAGGAACTGCTGAACCTTTTCCAATCCACCGGTTTGTATAATTTTGATTAAGAAAATGCTGGTATTAAGTTCGGCTGTTGATTTTGTTATTATTATAAAGTCCAGGTGGCTGTGAATGATCATTTGTTATTTATTGTGACAACAAATGTCAATTCAATTAATTTTGTTTATTTTCGTGTGTTACATTAAAATACTCTTAAAGGTATGTTTACTTTTTCGAAAGAAGAATACGCCGACTTTCTCATTGTTTATGGATTGTGTAATGGAAACGGGCGAGCGGCAGTTGATGAATATCATCAACAATTTCCACTCGTAGAGTGCCTTTTAGAACTGCTTTTAGCAATGTTCATCGATGTTTAAGAGAAACAGGCAAGTTTCCTACAGCTGTTTTTGAATGTCCCGTTCAACAGAAACTTACTCAAAAAGAAGCAATACTTAACACTATTGATGCTCAACCTTCTACTAGTGTCCGAAGATAGCCAACATACTTAACGTATGCCGGATGAGAGTATGGAGAACATTACACAATTTCGGTTTGTACCCGTAACACATCTTACCTGTACAAGCTTGAAAACCTGCCGACTATACTTCACGACTTGAATTTATTCGATGGATACTAAGAAATTAAAGGATTTGTCGGATAATATTGTTTTCACCCGAAACGACATCAATAACACCAAGAATTCACATTGTTGGGTACTTGAAAATCTGCGACAAACTCGGGAGTATCATTTTCAAGATAAATTTTCAGTGTAGTATTATTGATGGCCGCCTCATTAGCCTATTTATAATTGAAGAACCTCTCACGGCCATTCGTTATTTACGTTTCGTTGAAAACGATCTTCCAATATTACTGAATGATGTTCCTCTTAATGTACGACAACTTTCGTCTTTCTTAATTAAAATTATACAAACCGGTGGATTGGATGAGGTTAAGCAGCTTACCAGACTTTAATCCCTTAGATTACTTTTTATGAGGAATACTGAAAAGTCTATGCAGGAAATATTGAAAACAGAGAACTAGTAGCTAGAATTATGGGTGCGGTAGTAACTATTCGTGCTGATCCTAAGACTGTTATCAGAACTGCCACTTCAATTCTAAGAAGAGCTAGACTATGTATACAGCAACTGGGTAGACGTTTTGAGCAGTTTTGGGTGTATGTTCATTTTTTGAAATCACGCCAGCCATATAATATCTTTATTCGCCAAAATCTACAAAATTAAATATTATTTACAATACACATATCACATATTTACAAAATGGCTATTGACCAGAGGTGTTTCCCCCTATTAATATTTACAAGGAAATAAAATTACAAATTGAAGAATATTAATCATAATAAATTAAAGACGACGCAAGCGCCACCTTTTGCCTAATTTCAAGTGGCATCGTCTAACTACAAGGTAGACGACCGAGAATCATTGTTTTGTCCACTAAAGGAAGGCGAACTTGTCCTGTTTATGAAAATGACTGAACTAATAATTATACAACACGTAAATTATGTTCAAATAAACTAAAATATTTTGCTTTTTTATTTGATTCTTGAATACTTGTAATAATTATAGACATTTCAAATTGAAATTTTCACCTAACGTTATAAGGTGCTATGAAAAAAGAATATATCTCAGCGATGGGCAAAAATGGCCAAATATATTGAACCCAAACTTTAATATGGCTTTTTTGTCATATTTTGTTATATATTGATTGTAACAAAAAAAAAACGTTTCAAATAAATAGTAAAAGTGAATATTTTCTATAATGTAATTTTATCATAACATTTTTATACTTTTAGCGATTTTCCGATTAATTACGAATTTTATTAATTATTCTTCAGGTTAAAAAAATCAAATAATAGTCGCAGATCTTATAAAGCAATTTTTTGTTACAAGTTTACCCAGCCATGTATGTAAACTGAATATTCAAACTATATTTAAAAAAAAATAGCTTTATATCCACGAAACTAACGTGTTACATAAAAAGTGAAGTAAGGAAAAAGCTCTGTGTTATTATTGATACTAATACTCCACGTGAACTCAAAACCCATTTATTTGACTATTTATGATATTTATATCAAATATAGTAGCATAGAGTAACTAGTATTTCATCCTCTTTGATAGTAGTGTGTTTCATTTATAGCAAACCTAAGCAGTTAGACCACAGTATATTTATACGTATACTGTGGTGAGACCAAAGAGGATATTATATATCCTCTTTGGTCAGACTGTTTTAATATTTTTTCTAGCATCTATTGGATACTTCAGTTAGTATTTGAATTTCAAAAAGGTTAGTCCTACACTGTATAAATACACCGTCACCTTTGTACAACAATTTAGTTTACTATTGATAATGAACACTTCGTGTTCGAAATGTACATTTAATGCCTAAATAAAAACAGTGAAGAAAGGAATTTAACTAAGTTTTATTTGCATTTACACCTTCAAATAACTGAAAAGCACGATTGTAATAATATAACATAAATAATTACAATACATATAGATGTAGGAGTCTAGGCTAACGACCAGAGGACTTTCTGCCTTATTTATATTTATTATAAATCATAATTCTGTATTTATTTGTCAAAACTTTAACATTTAATTCGCATTTCTAAAATTACCTTATGCTACAATGTAAAATAACAATACAATTGGGTTGCCTATTTTTTACATTCCATTTTAATAACGTAGAAAAAATGAATTTCTGCACCACGATACTGTGGATTAATTTGATTTTTATGTATTTCTTATTATACAAGAAAAATAAACAAATCCACAAAATTTTATATATTTCTTCATTGAAGTAGAAACGGCGCCCTCTATCAAAAAAAATGACTATATATAATTTGAGATTACAGTAAACTGTAATTTGAAATCATTTTAATTTTCTGTAATTTAATTATCCTGTAGGCTAATGGGCGTCACAATTTCACTAATGGAACTACTCTAAATAGTATTTAAAGCAAATAAAAATAATGTAATCATTATAATAGAAGAAAATGATGTGCCCCGGTAAATTCGGTCAAATAAATACGGCACCTTTTTCTCATTAATCACTTGGTAAAACATTGTTAATCAGGCAATGTAAGTTTAAAGTGTACGTTATTAATTAATTTCACATTCTATAAATATACATCTATTACATAATCTGCTTAGACTGTGAGAATATTAATTAACGTACACGTTAAACTTAATATTTTTCTTAGAGGATAGCCCCGAATATTAAATTAAACTTGTAAATTAAATTAACTTGGTTTAGTTTCACTTATGTTTATTTTAACTTCAACTAGTTTCGACTTAGTAACATTTATCAAGAATGATGTACAAATGTATATCTGTGTGAATATATAATTTTTACAATAATTGTGTATATGATTTATAAGTATTAAGTTTAATATATACTTTTTACAATAATTGTATATATGATTTATAAGTATTAAGTTTATTATTTTACAACTAAGGAATAATTTATTGGGCAATAAGAGCATTGAGTAACAGGGAACTCCAAAATAAAGTAATCATTTTTTTATTAATTATTTTAAGAATTCTGCAACCAAGTGAATTCACAAATAAAACAAAGATTTTTTTATTTTAAATTGTTAATAACAGAAGCTTCAACTTTGTTATACATTGTTTATCAATTGAATAAAACACTTTAAACTTTGTTTGTTTAAATTTACAGTGTTTTATTCAAATTTTTATTTTACTCATAAAAAAGTATATCAAAATTCTTCACCAAGTGTAATATGAGAGAACTATAAAGACATAAAAATTGATTATTTTTTTCATTAGCCGCTGCAACAACTTACATAATATCATTATGTTGATTCCATGATCATTAACACGTTCCGTGCCCAGCGATTTTGGAAGATTTTTTGTTATTAAATAAACTATGTTCTGGACGTACGCTTTATAAATTTGTAATAATATAATAGCATAATAATCAAGAAAAATGGGTAATAGCTGCAATTTGACTCTGCAATAAATTTCTAAATAATTGTTTTATTTTTAAATGAGAATGGTGAAAATCTCGCGTGGCACGGAATGTGTTAAGTAATGAGTATATGTAATATGTTTTGAATTACACATAATTTTAATGATTTTTTTAATATCGTTTTTGTTGCTCAATAAAAATTAATGTGTTTTAATTTTTGAAAGGCTTGTCGTTTTAACATGTTTCACAATTTTAATTAGTGATGGGCAAAGTCGATCTTTTATTACTGCTAAATTAAGTATATTATAATTTTATGAATGATGCTTATTATAAAAATATCAAGAATAACTTCCCATTTATTAAGAAACATAAATTTGAAGTCACTTTTTTTGTTTTAAATACTTAAAATGACACATTTAGTAATACTCGATTACTAATATTATTCAATTTTGCCCAACACTAATATTAATTGAAATATTTCCATATAGTGGAAATATTACGTTTAGAAAACAACATAGATAATTAAAAAAAGTCTATGAAAAATCTGTTGAGCTGTTTTGTTATAAAGACAGTAGTTACTACTGTTTTTGGTTTCCCGAATAAAATATAATGTTTTCATGTGAAAAAATCAACAGAAATATCCATTTTTAAGCCTACTGAAGAATGATTTAATTTTTTTTAAT
Organism: Philonthus spinipes; assembly: GCA_963082785.1. Classification (NCBI taxonomy): domain Eukaryota; kingdom Metazoa; phylum Arthropoda; class Insecta; order Coleoptera; family Staphylinidae; genus Philonthus; species Philonthus spinipes. The sequence goes on from OY720301.1 coordinate 13,757,083, forward strand.
GTATACTGTATAGATTTTTAGTTTCCCCATACGAAATATAAGAAAAAAATACTAAAATAGCGAACAAATTAAATTGCAAATAATAACAGATTATATATGTATATATCGAGAAAAAAAGGTTCAAAATTTAATTGATTGACTTGTAAAACGAATAAACATATGCCCACTTGCACTGACTCCGATTAAATTCTCCGATTAGTTAATCATGATTAACTTTAATGAGCGGATTTTGGTTCCATCGTATGTTGATTAACTAAGTCCACAGACCGTTCGCATTTTTCTAAGTTAGAATCAGTCGAAGCTCGTATTTGTCATGTATGTAAAATAAGGTAAATCCAAATTAATTGGATCATTTACTTCTAAATTATCAATTTTGTCGATTCTAAATCCACGCTTGGTTATTTCCGTCAAATCTCTATCTAACCACCTCTTTCTATGATCCCTATCAACTGTAAAGAACTTCAGAAGGTAAGGTAATCTGTGTTAAAGATTATCTTCAATCGACGTGAAGTTGTACGTGTATGTGTTAATCGACCAAAATTGACTGATTAAATATTCGACATTTTAAGGTTATCTTAATCATGATTACGTCTTAGTGCAAGCAAATTTCTTACTTAATCGTGATTAACTATTTAATCATGATTAAGTACCCGCGATGCAAGTGGGCAATAGCCTACAAGCCTATTCCTGCCTCCTGGAAAAAATCAAAATAGTCTTTATATGAAAGCCAGAGAACGGCTTAACACAGGCACACAACAATTTGCTTAACTTTTTTTTTCTGCTGAAAACGATGAAAAACTGGCAGAATGACGCATAAAGGTAACAGGTCTGATAGGACAATTCACCATTTACAACATGCATTTGTAGTTGCCTACTAGAAATGCATGTGAATTTACACCATTTAATTACGAAGATATAGAACTCGCTAAAAAAAAAAAAAAAACGAAGAAACACTATCTATCTTTTTTGAGCCACAATAGACCATCTGATCGCATTTATTATTATAATCTACCTTTTTGGTTTTTATTAATCATCTTTCTTTAGACTATACAGATAATACAAAACAATGTAAGATAATTGATTGAAATAAAATATCCTTTTTTAAATTACCTTAAATTTAAGCTATGGCATAACTAGAATCTGCTAATACATGGCCAAAATTATGGAAGGACGATCAAACAAGCGGGGATTATTAAGAGTGGTGGTAGTGTGGTCAATTTATTTATAAATATTATTAAATGTAACTCCTCAAAATGATTTATTTAGAAATACTCGATTACTAAAATTACTCTATTTAAAATTAAAATTAAACATACAAACCCCTACACCACCATTATGGTAGATGGGGATTTTAGATTATATATATATATATTAAACATAGAAGCACTATCTACCATTCTTTGAGCCATAATAGACCGTCTGGTCTCAGTGGAGGTTCCGATTGTAAGAACTCATATAGAATATTATTATCTTTCCTTTTGGACATTGAAGAAGCATTTGACAAAAAACTCAATTGAAACCAATGTAAAGGCAGTCGAAACCATGCTATAGAAACCACGATTATTCAGTGGCTCATATCCATTCCGACAGACAGGTTTGTTTTAAGAGAATCACTAGATTAAACAATCAACATCATAAAAAAGAAGGTTGCTCACAGGGAGGTATATTGTCACCTCCTCTGTAGGACCTAATGGAAAATGATCTGTTAATGTTAATAATCCTAAGAATATACAAAAATACGAATTTCAGAAAAGAAAAATTAATAGGTCACTTAAGCATCTTAAATAAAGCTTCCCTGAGATGATATAGATGTCACCTACACATTTTAAGAAAATGGGTACAGGATCATGATGCCTCAAAGGGATGACTGGTCCGGAGGCAATGTCCCTACACAGGTAAGGAGATCTCTGGTATGGTATACAGACGCTCCCCTAAGGAATGGAATGACGGGTTCGGGAGTCAGTGGACAAGGATTGAGATCCACATGGCTATGGAATCTGGCTGATCCATCTCATGGCAATTTTACTATGTTCCAGAGGTGTCATTAGGAAGGGACATAAAGGAGCAAATATCAATATAGCTAGTGACAGCAAGGCAGCACTTACGGCCCTTCAGAATCCGGCAAAGAACTCGATCCTAGTTCTGGAATGCCAGAACTCCCTGATTAAGATTAAGCAGATTAAGCCTAATATGGGTGCCAGGGCATGAGGGAATAGGGGGCAATGAAATGGCAGATACTCTTTCGAAAAAAAGGGGTTCCAATAGGCCCTGAATCCCTTTCCAAATAATTCAAAAAGGCAAAAATAAAGGACATTGAGGCTAGATAGAAAGAACGCTACTGGGGGAGTATAGAGGAGCTGAGACAGCAAAAATCCTCGCAAGGTGGTCATACTCCCTATTGACAGTGGAGTATGACCACTGGCTATTCAACAGGAAAGACCTCAAACTATTAACAGGACATGTCCCAGTAAAGGCCCACCTGATAAACATGAGGAAAGGAAGACAGTTATCCATCTCCTAACAGAAAGCTCGTGTAAGACTAAGCTTCTTAGGGAACTACTTCCCCACTCTTGGCGAACTGAAATATTTCAAGATTAAAAACTTTGTAGGGTACTTCAAAAGGATAGGTATATCATGTTAGACAATAAATTAAATTATTTTGCGTAAGCGGAGGCACAAAAGAACTCTAGGTCGAAGTGCCACTACAACCCCACAAATCAAATAATAATAATAAATTTTAAATGAATCGGCATACTATGTCTAAGGATATGCTGATGACTAAGTCATTTTCATATGAGAAAAATACTCAGCTATTATTACAGAAAAATTTTAGAGTCATTTTGTGGGAAGGTAGGATTATCCGTGATCCCTTTTCCAAGAGAAAGCAACAAGGGAATCTGAAGCCGCCTACCTTCTTCGAACAAACTCTGCAACACTTTAAAACGAAAAAAGTTATAAACAAAAATCTAAAAATGTGCAAATATGATGTTTTCAAGAAATCCGTGCTATGTTGAAAAAAGATATTTCATTTTTTACCCGAGCGGGCTAAATATTTTTTTTTTTTGACCCACCCTAATATGGGGTGTACCATTTAACCTAAATATCTCGAAAAATAGCCCTCTTACTAGACCAAAAATTAATGTATCCTGTGGGGGCATCGCTCTGTTCTAAACTGCGACACCCTCAATGGCGTAGGGTTAACTTCAAAATTTCAAACTGGAACTCCCACTTTTCATTCAAGAATCATATATGAGGTGCGTTCAAAAATAAAGGTGACTTTTCAAATTTCGCGCGCAACGTACATTCGATTACCAATTTATTGTTGTTGTGTTGGTACACATATCCCGAACATATGTTCACAATTTTTCAAATACATAGCATACTTCATTTGTTTCTGACAGATAAAAAGGTTAGACGTGTTTTATTTTACTCGACAATTTTCTATTATTATAAAAAATGGAGCAAAGAATTTGCATCAAATTTTGTGTGAAAAATGGAATCAAGTGCTCTAAAACGCTTGAAATGTTGACAGTGGCATACAGTGAGTCTGCTCTAAGTAAAAAAAAATGTTTACAAGTGGTAAAAAATCTTCCAAGATAGCCGAGAAAATACCAACGACGAATCTCGTTCTGGACACCCCAGCACTTAAAAAACTGAAGATATCGTCGAAAACTGTGAAGAAAATTGTTTTTTTTAATCATCGAATTACCATAAGAGAAGTTGGTAAGGATGTTGGCATATCAGTCGGCTCATGTTATGCAATTTTTTCTGTTATTTTGGGAATGAGACGTGTGTCAGCGAAGTTTGTTCCGATACTTCTGAATTTTAATCAGAAGAACCGTCGCATGAGCATCGATTAGAAGCTCTTAAAGGACGACAGTGATGATTTGCTCAAAAGGGTCATAACTGCTGACGAATCATGGGTATATGGTATGCCGTCGAAACCAAAGACCAATCGCTCCAATGGAAGCACCCAGGAGAGCTAAGCACGCCAAGTCCGATCAAATATCAAAGTTATGCTCACTGTTTTTTTTTTCACTACCGTGGTGTAGTGCATTAGGAGTTTTTACCTCAAGGTCGTACGGTAAATAAGGATTATTACCTTGAAGTTGTAAATTGTTTGCGAGAAGCAATACGAAAAAAAAAAAACATCCGGAATTGTGGAAAAATAATTCAAGGCTTTTGCATCACGTTGCATCTGCTCATTCGTCGTTGCTTGTGAGAGATTTTTTGGCAAAAAACAAAACGACAATCATGCCTCAGCCACCATATTCACCGGATTTGGCCCACTGCGTCTTTTTCCTGTTCCCAAAAACTGAAAAAACCTATGAAAGGGCAGAGATTTGCAACGATTGATGAAATAAAAAGGAGCTTAAGGCTTTACCAAAAAGTGCTAATGGGAAGTGCTTTGAGAACTGGAAAAATCGTTTACTTTGAAGTTGACAATATAAATATTGATGATTATTTTCATAAAAATATAAAGTCACCTTACTTTTTGAACACACCTCGTATATGATAAATTACTTTAATGGCGTTAAATGGCGCGTGAACGTGCATGAATAACATTGCGAAATTAATGGGATAAATACTATAAAGAGTCTTTAATGTTTTATAAATAAAAAAGAGGATTATTCATTCACTTGGTCACAGTTATTTAAATATATTAAATAAAAATGATTTGAAAATAATTAATAAAAAAAAAATTATTAATTATTTTCAAATCATTTTTATTTAATATATTTAATGTTTTAGTCCGAGGAGTAAAATGAAAACTTTATCAAGGACATTTTTCATCAATAGAAAATTATTCGAAAAAAAGTGGATAATTATAGATATTATAATAATAATGTGCTTTTCAATAATAATTATTAGTTCTAATTAAATATTTTTTACTATCATTAAGTGGCATAAATTCGTGTAGGCAATAGTTGTTTGCGAGTCCTGAATGTTTCCTATTCGAGTGCTTGATTGAAAAATAATTTATGATTCCATAATAGTAATCCTATTCAGAAACACATTCAAGTATTCCAAATGACTCGGCTCTCCTATAAGGTGCCATGGGAGTGCTGCAGATTGGGCTACTTTGAAATTAATTTATCGAAAGTAGTTAGGCCACGGTAACGGCGGTCACGTATGACCTCATTCGATTTTCTCGAAAACTAGAAGTCGTACAGAAAATTATTTTGCGGTGCCATTGTAAAAAATAAGGTTATGAGGGCCACATCATAAATTGTACTGCATGATTGTTAACACGCAATTTTGCCGGTTATGATGGGACTATTCGTATCACAAAATATGGAATATTAAATAATGTTTTTTTTAAATATAAATACATATATAAACGCGTAATCTAAATACACAGCAAGCATTATTACAAAACCCTATTTATGTTTATATTTTTTTAATTAAGTAGCTCAGTAAAATATTATAATAAGCTACTTAATTAAAAATAATCTTCATAGCGGCGAATTTTAGGGATTTATAGCATGGAGAGATTTGATACAGCTTCACTGTATATAATTATGTTAAATTGAATTGATGCTCGAGTAATTTTGTGTCATAATGAAAATTCAGGCTTTGTTTTCCGAAAACATAATATCGATCTGCGGACAGCAAGAAATATTATTGCGGGGTGCATGTTCGGCAGCCCTGCTACTATACACCGTTTTTGTAATAATGATCTTGTATGCTATTAAATTTGTAATAATGCACGTTGTAATGTAAGCTTCGTCTATTGTATGCATCATGCTATTATTTCACAAAATTCATACATCCTGAAATACAACACTTCGTTTATTTTCCGCATAAAGTAATATATTGATTGCTAATAAATTATAGTAACCAAAAATCATCACCTTATAATATATGAAAACTACAATATAATATCTAAATATTTATAAATAGATTTCCTTATCACCTTATAATCGGGATTATTCTCTAAGGAAAATATTGAGATTAACGTGTACGTTATTTTTAATCATCACAGTCTAAGAAACTTTTATGATAGATATACAAATACATAGAATGTGAAGTTATTTAATAACGTGCACGTTAAACATTTTCTGTACGTAATAGCCCCGAATATATAAAATTTCTTGTTATTTTTTCAACACTCTATTCATTTAGTTTACATTATGTTTATTTTAAGTCTCTTTTGAATATTATATATTTTATACAATGGAATTTTCTATTATTATAAAAAATGGAGCAAAGAATTTGCATCAAATTTTGTGTAAAAAATGGAATCAAGTGCTCTAAAACGCTTGAAATGTTGACAGTGGCATACAGTGAGTCTACTCTAAGTAAAAAAAATGTTTACATTTTGTTTATTATATATTTTATACAATGGAAATTTCCGTTTGTTAATAAATAAATAGAAAATACTATATACTATTTATAAATACATTTATATAATAAAACTACGAATGCAAATGATAGTTTAAACAAATTACTCTTCTGCTATGTATTAGCGTGCTGATGAAGCATTAAAATAAATACTAATTGAAAAAACTACTCCCCCGGCTAATATCCCGCGGGACATTGGATTAAGCGATGAATTTTATCGGCAAAAATATATTGTATAATCCATATCTGATTTAACATCTCAAACCAACGTTTTTGGATGAAAGCGCAAATATTAAATGTATAATCCAATACCCGATAGGGGATTAGCCCGGGAAATTGTTATTTAAATGTTTATTTGTTTTAGCGAGTGCTTACATTGTAAGCTAATATATTACAGAATGGAATTGAAAACGCAAATGATTATTTTATTTAAATAAATCTGATGTATTTAACTATAAAGTAAATTAAATCCAAAATTGTTTTTAAAATTCCAGTTTGTTTTTAATTTAGAATAAGTAACATTAAAAAATGGTATACTTAATTTAGGAATAATAAAAATAATTGAAATGATTTTGTTCATGTCTACATATTTTTATTCACGTATTGTTATTGAATTATTTTTTCTGTTCCAAATATCAGTTAATCTGAAATTTAATCTTGTTCAATTTCATCTTGAAGGAATGCGACCTAAAATTTAAAAATCTTAAAGAGCAAATGTCACACAAAATGACAATTTGTTAAATGTTTTTAAATTTCACATCACATTTCTTCAAGTAGAAAGTAAACTGAATTTAATCCTGTTTATTTTCTACATGAAAAAAAAAACAATTATTAAAATTTTAAAACATTTTAAAGAGCAAATTCTACAAAATTTTAAAGTAATATGACACTATTTTAAAGGTTTTTAAATTTTAGATCATATTCCTTCAAGTAGAATTTAATACTTTTTTTGAAAAAAAAAAAGATGCTATTTAAATTTAAAAAATCGTAATGAGCAAATTCTACAAAATTTTGAAGCAACACGATATTTTGTTGAAGTTTTTAAATTTTATATCATATTCCTACAAGTAGAAATTAAACAGAGTTAAACTTCGAATAATCTTTGATTTAGGTAGATAAAATAATTCAATAACGATATTTGAATAAAAATGTGTAAAGATGGATACAGTCGTTCTTTTCGATTGTTTTTAATACTCCTAAATTAAGTATATCATTTTTAGTGTTACTTATTTTGTTAATATCAGTTGCGTTTCCCTATTTATTTATTATACTTACACACATATTTAACAATAAAAAATAGTATTTATTCACTTGATCACAGCTATTTCAAAATAAATTAATTAATTATTGATAATCTTTATACAGATAATATAAAACAATTAATATAATTAATTACAATTAAATATTATTTTTAAATTACCTAAAATTTCAGCTGTGGCAAAACTAAAATCAGCTGTGGCATAACTATTATTATTAATTGTTAATAATTTAGGAATACTTACCTGATTATATACAAATATGTAAAATTATTGTATAATTGTATTGTATAATTTTACGGAATTCTCCATTATAATTGATTAAATGGAGAATTCCGTAAAATAAAGTTAAAGTTAACTAGGATCTGCTAATACGTGGTTAAAGGTACGAAAGAACGATCAAACACGCGGGGATTATTAAGAGTGGTGGTAGTCACAAATATTTGATTTAATTATTATTGAAATTTATTACATACATGTTAGTGTATCTGGGCTATTGACTAGAGGTCTTTCTGTCCATTTATTAATATTGTTATTTATTACATTTAACTCCTTAAAATGATTTATTTAGAAATACTCGATTACTATAATTACTCAATTTTAAATTAAAATTAAACAAGGAAAATAATTTTTCTCGCTCTATCTCTTTTATTTTTTGTTTACATCTTAATTTAAGAATCCTTAATTAAATTAATATTTAAATTAAAATTAAATAAGAAAAATTATCGAATTTTAATGATCATTGTCAGTAATTTTCCTTGTTTAATTTTTATTAACGATTCTCAAATTAAGATGCAAAAAAGTGAGTGAGTGAGAAAAATATATATACATAACATCTTTATTGAGGCTTTGATACAATTTAGCTGTAATACAATATTTAATTTAATACGAACTAAATGGCTATCGACCATTGGTCTTTCAGCCGGAAGTCCTTGTCTTTATGTTATTTCAGTCTGTCAGTCGTTGATGAGTGATGAGATGTATTGTGGATTTAGAATGTTGAAATTTAGGAGTAATGTTTGGGGTTCGTTTGCTTCAAAGTAGGTTTAGAAATGTTTGGGATGTTGAGAAAAATATTTTCCTTGTTTAATTTTAATTTAAAATAGAGTATTTGTTAAAGTTTTTGTTTTCTTACTACTACAATATCTTTATTCAAAGTTATTTGTTTTACATATATTTACAATATATTATGGTATATTTGTTTCTTTCTTGCTTGCTTGAACAGGCTATCGACCTATGGTCTTTCCGCCTTTGTTTTCCTATTTTTATTAAAACTCAAAATATATACAAGTAGTAATACTGTCCTTTTTTCTTATAAAAGTAAAATAAAAAAAACACAACGCGGTATAACATCAATGACTATGTTCTTTTTTTTTTTTCAATTGTAATAATGAAGAATATTTAACACTTTTATAATTAATTACTTCACTAATGAAATTTATTTATTTAGAATAAATCGCATGGATTTTTATAGTTTTTAAAAACATTGTTATCTCAATGCTAAAAATATGTGAAATAAAACCTGATTAACACTATAATTAGTTTCGCGTGTTTGATCGTCCTTTTGTAACTTTGGCCACGTATTAGCAGATTCTAGTTATTCCACAGCTGAATTTGAGGTAATTTAAAAAGGATATTTGATGAAATTTATTCAAATATTTTAAAACTTTCGCTGTTACATTTCAGAAATTGCTTTCAATTTTAGGTGTGCGAAACGCTCCATTCAGAGTATAATCAGAAAATCTGAAATAAAGGCCTCTGTGAAGATGCGAGGCTGCAAGTCGCACAAACCCTCGTACTTACAAGGTAGTGTTATTTCTCTTTAATTTTACGCCACAAAAGAAGTTAATTTAAATTTCTTGATTATTAATTATTAAAAAAATGCTGATTGGAATTGCAAGAAACGTGCTACGAAATACTGCACTAATATTTCTGTATGTATTGTAACTTGTAATGAACCGTTTGCCTTGAGAAGCATTTCTGAGGTGAAATATTTGCTCGCTCGATAAAGCGATGTAGTGTCAGATATAAAGATACAATAATTTATACGAACACGAATAGTTTTGATTTGCTTTGTATTGTCTATTTTATTTCTGTTAACAATTAAAGCTAAATGTTTATGCGTGATTTCACTGTTTTTTTAATACTACTAAATTTTTATTATGTGAAAAAATAATACATTGTGGCGGAAAGACGATAGCCAATTAACAGATATAATATTTGATTTTATATTTATACACATATACATCAAAACAAAATACAATGTTTTGATGTATATATCTGTTAATAAAGATTATTATTGTTATTAATACATTCCATATAATCTAACATAATATAATAAATAAATATTTTCATAATATATTCCCAAATAAGGGCTATCGGCCATACATGTATACAAACATCTTTATTCAGACAACAGCATTACATAAGCTTATACATACATTTATATTTACACAACACGAAAAAAATATTGTGTTAGTTTATCCGGGCTATCGACCTGGGGTCTTTCTGCCCTGTCCGAATTTACGGTGATTTGCAATAAAAGTAGCTGAATGATCTTGCAGTGTTCTAATGATTTCATTGACATTTTTAGGGTGCTTCGATAATGATTTCATGAATGTTGAGGAACGGATGGGTGTATTTAGAAGTGATATTTAAATTTCGATAGATACAGAATTTTGTTATTTTTATTTACTGCAATATTAATCAGGCGAAGAAGATATGCCGATGCAACACAATTATTTCTTGTAAAGGTTCCCTGGCAATTATGCCTACTATTTTTAACTACTAATCAATACCACTATTACAGTTTTAACTGCTAATTGAAATTAGTGGCTTTTCTCATGCCCGCCTGTTTTCCAAGATTAGTATCGCGTATACACGTAAACTAAAAATCGAGCAACGTTTTATCAATATGTAACTAAAAATATATTATTCGCCGATTATTTAATGCTGTATTTTCTGCTTCCACACCTTTGAAAGCGGCGCATAGCAATTCATGCCGCATTTGCGAACAGCTTTTTTTTTAATTTATCAGCCGATATTAATTTGTCAACCATTTTAAAAATTATTGGCGGAAAGATAATTTTTTTGCTTTAATACTCAATATTATTTGGTTTTTTTATTAAAGGAAAATATATCAATTGAGAGCAGAAAAACATCCGGTCGATAATCCAGGACAGACAAACCTTCATTTTAGTGTATATACTCAATATTTGTCTAAATAATTTATGTACTGCTGCACTTGAAACATTTTATTCTATTGACAGAATAAAAGTCAAAAAAGCCACAAATTCGATTTTAAAAAGATGTACTTTATGCCATAATAATAATGGTGGACTTTTTGAGCATCTTATATAATATTTAAAATTTTCTTCTGTTATATATATATAAATCTTTATTGGCAGATTATTTTTAACAAAGTAATAATAATAAATGAATACAATAAATAACTAACATAAAAATAAATTCTTCTGCCAATTGGCTATCGACCGTTGGTCTTTCCGCCAATTCTTCTATTATTATTTTGATAATTTCGGAATTATTTTACTTTATGTTGCTTTTGACAAATCTAAAAAAATATAATAAATTAAATATTGATTTCGTTGCTATAAACAACCGCAATTGTTTTACTTTTGTCTTTTTCATGGCTAACTATTTTTTTGGTGTATGGTAAAATTAAAAACGACTGTAACTTATTTTATTTTAAAAATAACTATGGCATATGTTATATCGGATTAAAGGGAAAAAAATAGCCCTTTTAATAAAGTTATAGCCAACTATTGTTTCCATTTAAAAAAGGTAAGTTTGTGTCATATCTCCCAAAATATGGGCGGAAATTTTTTTTTTTGATTTTTTGTTATTAATCTGTGTAAAATTTTCTACAACTTTGTCTTTTACAGTTTTTTTCTATCTATGATAATAATAGAGATATATTTATTTCAAAAAATTGACACATTTTACTTTTTTCAAAATATCTAGTTACCCTTGACTTTTTCAAATATTTTGAAAGTGTCATTTTATTCGTTTTATAAAACTACACTTCTTTCCCCATTTAACCGTTTTTCTATCTCTTATAGTTTTCGAGATCCCCATAGAGAACATCGAAAAAAACTCACCCTGTATATATCAGCCGATATTAATTTATCAACTATTTTAAAAATTATAAATTTTGTACTTAAATATTTAACAATTATGTTCAAATTCTTTTTATAAATAAATTAATTTGAAATATATATGACCAAGTGAATAAATACTATTTTCTATTAATATCCAATAATATTCGGACTTTTTCCTTCGCAGTCGCAATTAGCGAACTTACATTGTAAGCACAAAATAAATAATTATTGAAACAACTATTTTCGGGCCTAATGTACACGCTGGATATTAAATCAAATAATAAAAATTTGCTGTTAACTGCATTGTTGGGTTATCAAATGATTTTTACAAATCAAAGTTGTTTAAAATCAAAACTGAAAAATGATATTTATTGCAGAATTTCTGTTGTTGAGAATATATTAACCAAAATCCTTCGGTGTTGCAATTAGTTCAGTTAATATTTTTTTCAATTAACAGGAATATATAAAAATCAGCTTTACTATTGCAATTATTTAAGTTACTCTGTAACCACAAAACAAATATTAATTGAAGCAACTACTTCCGGGGCTAATAGCTACGCCGGATATTAAATTACGTTGTAAATATTTGCCGTTACTGCTTTATTGGCTTATGTAAGTGTTTTTATTGATCAAAGTTGTTTAAAATCAAAAAGAAATTATATTTATTGTAGAATCTTTGGTCAATATTACGCGCCTCTGTTGTTGAGAATATATCATTTATTTTATATATTTTTCATTTGACAATTGTAACACATGTGAATTCCATATCTTTTAAAAATAAACAAATATTAAAATATCTCCTTCTTTGTTGCAATTAGTTATTAATAATAGTTGGATTTTTTTAATTAAACAAGAATATATAAAAAAATCGGCTTTACTATTACAATTAGCTAACTTACACCGTAACCGCAAAACAAACATTTATTAAAACAACTACTTCTAGGACCCATATACATAATATTTGCCGTTATCTGCATTATTGGGTTATATAATGGTTTGTATTAATCATAGTTGTTTAAAATCAAAACTAAGAAATAATATTGGTTACAGAATATTTAGCCAATGTCACGCATTTCTGCTGTTGAGAATATATAAAATAGAATATTAAAATCAAAACTAAGAAATAATATTCATTACAGAATCTTTAGCCAATGTCACGCATTTTTGCTGTTGAGAATATATTTAAAAAAAATGTATTTACTATTGCTATTAGATAACGTACAAACAAATATTTACTGAAACAACTACTTCCGAAGCTAATACAGAGCTACATCGGATATTAAATTAGATAATAAAAATATTTTCCGTTGTCTGATATAATTAATGGACGATGAAGTGTTTTTTTTTTAATAAAAGTTGTTTAAAATGAAATACTATAGTATATATAGTATTTCATTATTATATTATTTTTGGGTAATATTACGGATTTTGCATTTTTCGTTGTTGAACATATATTAAAAAATCTCCTTTGCTGTTGCAATTAGTTAAATTACACTGTAAACACAAAACAAATATTTGCTGAAAAAACTACTTCTGGAATTAATAGTCACATCGGATATTAAATTACATAATAAATATTTGCTTGACGTTTAATATCAAGATTAATAGATTTTTTTCTCAGTTATTTAAAATCAAAACCCGTAAACGATGTTTGAAACAATTTCTTTGTTAAAAATGCGTGATGTAGCATTTTGCGTTTTTTGTTTGTTGAGAAAGGTATAAATTAAAGTTCCCGAAAATAAATTTAATTTCAGATTTTTCTTAGAATACAATTGATGCATTGTTTTCTTTTTTAATCGCTTAATTCGTAGGACGGCGTGTTTTTATGTTTCACTACATTCGGCTTAATTCCCTGAAGGCGTTTGCTGAGAACTATCTCATAAAAACGTTTCCGATTTTATACGCGAAATCCAAAAGTGATTTTTTTACAAAAACCGAAGTAAAAAATGAATCACAGGTAAACGAAAGAAAATTTAATATCGATACATTTTCTCATCATGATTTATAATATCCATAAGATAATGATTTGAACACTTATTGTTCAAAATTTTAGTATAATTTACATTTTGTACAGAAAAGTATATTTTTCTGTATAAAATCATTATTTGTTATTGATCAGAATTTTACATTCTGGGTGAATTTCGTAGCAGTTATTTTCTTGATAAGATTTAAGGAAGAGAACAGAACTGGATTTAGAGGGGTTATGGGGTTTGTGCAAGCCAGAGCACGTGCCCCGTGCGGCAACTTCAGATGGCGGCGAATTTTAGGGTGGCATACCAAATTAAAGTTATCGTGCGTGGCTGTTTTTTTTTGCGGTTTGTTGAATAAATAAATGAAAATGAATAGAAAAACAAAAAATATATTGATGAATATTAATAATTAGCAACTTTGATTTACAGATATTTAATTGGTTAGTTTATAATTCTCGTATTAATTGCAGCGCGTCTTTGAATTGCCATGTTATACGACTTACAGGGATTATAGAATAACGTCTTTGGTTTCGATTAGTATTAATTATGTATAGTGGTAATTAGTGCTTTATATCCCATCCCTCGAGCAGGTAGCGGGAAAATGATTTTTGAGATAACCGATAACCAACCAGCCAGGCCATTCGAGCGGCGTTGCTAGTAATGTGTTTTGTTAGAGTATTCATGGCGCATTGGGAATTTTTAGAGGTGATATAAAAATTTTGCATCCGGGCAGCATAGAGCAAGGGAACAGCCCTATTTGTGCGAATATTAGGTTGTTTAGGTATAAAATTCATCGGTGTGACGCAACAATCGGCTGGAATCGTTTGCTTTCGCCCGGCGATTGTATTCATTTCAGAAGCTCAACTTCAGTTGAGCTAGTGACGCCGAGTGTGTTGGTGGAGCTCTGTGCCGTCCGGTCTATTTAGCAATCATTTCACATTATCCTATTTTCAAGGAACTGTAGTGCTCAATTATCGAAATTGAATTTTATCTTCAGCGTGATTTAACATCATCCATCGGAATTCGCTATTCGTCCTCCCCGTGTAATCTTTAATCAATCTTGTTTGGGTGAAGTGTAACGCAGTTGGAATTAGTGTTGTCGGTCTTGAAAGTAACTTCAGCAGTTTAGTTTTGTTGTTTTTGGGACTCCAATAGGATAGTCGTGGAATAAACAAACTCGCAGACTCGTTCCTCGAAATATGTAAAACTGCTGGCGGTCGAGGAGCGTCGCATTCTATTCTGTGTCCTAAATGCATTCCGTTCAATCGTGTCCACAGTGCTTTCTTAGTGAAGTGCTTCGAAGTGTGCACCTTCATAATTTAACGAGATATGCACTTCTTCGTGTGATAAGATCTTAAGCTAAAACAGTCAACACCGAGGTATGTCGAATTCAGGGTCACTGTTTCTATTATTGTCATGGTTACCCTTAGATGGCTAACTAAAACATCAAAATTTGTTTAAACAAAATGCGTATCAAAACAATCTTTAAATTAAAATGTCCCAAACACTTCGAACATGGCCGCCGTCGGAGACTTTCATGTAGCCTCGCGATACTTAACCTGCTTTATGGAATATTTAACATATAAATTACAAAAAGCGAATAAAAAATCAGCCTCAGTAACACACCAGTAATGCATTCTTTACGTTAAAACTCTAAATCACTGCTTGAATCAAATTTATAAACCCACCTGTCTTTAATTTCAATTGAATTAATATCCATAAAAGAGTTAGTTACCTGTAAGCTCCGACTACTGTTATGTTCAGAAAGGTTTTCTGTACACATGTTCCCGGCGATTATAAATAGAGGGCGAATTTTATATGAAATCACGTTTAGAGACAAGCGAGCGACCTGTTTGATGAATTCGCCTGAGGGGCCGAGATGTGTGTGTTGGTTTAATAAGTTGCATATACCTACCTACCTACCTACTTAGTACACGGGATACCCTGATAAAGCTCCCAAGTCGACAATGCTCTAAAACA
Source organism: Philonthus spinipes (assembly GCA_963082785.1). Lineage (NCBI taxonomy): Eukaryota > Metazoa > Arthropoda > Insecta > Coleoptera > Staphylinidae > Philonthus > Philonthus spinipes. The sequence continues at coordinate 13,772,752 of OY720301.1, forward strand.
ACTACTTACACTCATATGGGACTAGATCGATGGATTATGGAAATAATTTACACTTTTTAATTTAATGAAATATTTAGATTTGATTTTTTACTTTCCGAAATATTGTATTTTATAAATGTATTCAAATGAAGTCATTTCATAAATGCTAATTCTTTTAACTTAAAATAATTATATATATTTCTATTAAAGTAAGTATTTATTTGTATATTACATGATATATAGAATGGTGGGCAAAATCGAGTAATTTTAGTAATAGAGAATTTCTAAATGAGCAATTTTAAATGTTTAATACAATTTCAGGGCAGACAGACGAAACTAACACCTACATGTATTGAAGTTATTTATGTTAAATAGTTTTCTATTATTTGTATAGTCTGAATAAAGGTGTGTATATATAATACAATACATTGGTGTTTATTTTAATAAATAGAGGACTGTTGCTAATATTATTACATTAAGCAACATTTAAAAAATATCTTAAACTTAATTTTGTAACAAAAAAAGATCGAAAAAATCGACTTTGCCCATCTCTAATCATATGTTATAATGACTATTAATAAATTCCTGATATTCAGGTAATTTTATAATAATTTTTATATTATAAGTTGAATGAAATTGAAATTAGCTATCGACCACTGTTTTTTCAGGCATTTTTTTCAGAATATCTCAATTTCGGATTTCAATTACATGTCGCCGAAATAATAGAAAACTAATTTTAAGCCTACGGCTCGTTCCGTAAACTTCGTTTTCCGTTGCATCACGAGTGAGATACTATACATTACATCACATATTGAAATAAAGCTGTTTTATTGGCCACAGAATTTATTCGAACAAAATTGAGCTACAAACCATAGCATACTAACGATCATATAACATTTGATGTATGATATAGTTACCCGCTACTAACCTTAGTTAGGTTAACTCGGAGGATTTACTCCAATCGCCTACGGCTCGTTCGAAAAATGTCTCTTATTATTGGTCCATAATCACGAGTACTGTATTGAAAGCATGGATAAATTATAGTATTTATCCATGACTGTAATGGAATCAAAGATAAATGCTATACTTTATTCATGATTCCAATACAACAGTCTCAGATGACGTTTTTTTTTATTGGCTACCGAATTTATTCGAATCAAATTGAACTGAGTAACTACAAGTCTTAGTATACTAACGAATATATAATTTTTATTGTATGCTGCTATTATGCGCTACTAACCTTAGTATACCACTGAATTTATTCATTCCGATCGAACTGGTAGACTCTGTTGAACGTAGCCATTGTTTTTTAAACTCTTTCAATGAATCATACACCATTTCGCAATTCTTTTTCGATTTTGGTAGTAACACATTTTACGCTGCACTTTTTAATTACTGAAAAAACAATAATAAATAACCACCTATTATTATTATTATTTTTTCACTCATTTAAAAAGAAGTTTAACACAAAAAATAGAACACACGAAAAATAAACAACTGTTTGTTTTGACAGCTGGCCGCCGCACTGTTGCCAGACGTATATACAATCATAGATAATGATTATGAATAATATTTATAAGCAAAATTAACTTATTTAATTTATATGTATAATAGAGATGGACAAAGTCGATCTTATTTGTTACTGCAAAATTAAGTATACGACAATTTTATTAATAATTAACTGTTCCCTATTTATTAAAAAACAACAATTTATTGTTACCAATAGACTTTATTTATTTAAAATTGTTCATTTAGAAATACTCAATTACTAATATTACTCGATTTTACCCAACATTAATATATAATATTACATATCAAAATTGCTCCTACAGCAAATTTGAAAAATATATTAAATAAACAAATCCACAAATGCATAAATTACAAGTGGCTTGCGGTTAACTTCATGTGAAGCTCCACAGCCAAGGTAGTACTTCTGTAGAGACTGGTATAATGCTGATTTATACTCGTTTTTAATCTGAAAGCCGAATATAGGGATTTACATTGCATTTTTGTATAAGAAGTACAATTTAAGATCACAGTGCTAAAGTGGCAACATTCAGAATGCGCTTGGAATACGTAACTATATTCAAGTGTGTTTTGATGTGAAAAACAATTTGAATATTGGTTTCAGAATTCGCTATTTCATTTTGATTACAGCGTATGTTTGGTATTTCTACTTGTTTCATAATTTGCTTTAGTGCAGTTTTATTTAAGGTAACATTCATCATATTGTATTTGTGTTAAATTAATAATTAAATTGTTTAGTTTTCAAGTTGGAAGGAAACTTATGGAAACCTCGTTGATTTTGAAGCACATCCTGTCATAGAACTCTTTCTTATATGATCCTAATCATTCGAATATTCTCTGGACATGATATCTACAAAAAACTGGTAAATTTAGAGTATAAACAAATAATTTGCGCATTTTTAACCTATAATATATGTATTTGCATCAATTAGTCCCGCGGAACCGCAGATTTTGGACACAAAGAGAGTTTTAAATTTTGCAACTAAATAACTCTATTTAGTTGCAAAATAACTTATGTATCTCCAGTATTGCTGTTTATAAATTTATTTTTGTAATGTGTCCAAGGTAAGATAATTGTAGAATTGGTACCACGTGTCATATATGGTATATAAACTATAAAATATAACACAACACTTCAATTTTTTATTCAAAAAACCTATAGAGGGATAATTATAATTAATATTGGTAGAAGTCAAGAATTGGTACTACATGTCACATAAAATGTAACAACACTTATTTTTTTAATTCAAAAACCCCAATAGAGAGATTTTTATGATAACTAATAGACGTGGGAGTATTAGTAGTTTTAAGGGGTTTACGCTTTTTTTTCACAATTTAGCTCGAAAGTATGGAGGTTATGTCACTGATTTTTTGTATTTCTACCACAATAAAAAAACATTGTTTTGTTATTTTCCGCACCTATTTACACTTATATTTATTTATATTTTGTCGTGTTAAAATATCATTTAATGAGGAAATTAGCGAAAATATTTTTCTCAATAATACGTCATTGAGCGATACTAAATGGTACATTAGTTCTAAATACAGACCATAGACGTCAACAATAATACTCTATATTTTATTTTATTTTATTTTTCTCTGCCATTTAATTTAAACTCTTGAGTAATCATACATCTTTCGTTTAAAAAATCCCCTTTTCTTTTATTTAGTGTATGCAAAATCTATACCTAACCTAATCTAATAACCACTGTCGCCGTCTCGTGGTTGTACTTCGTATTATGAGTACTGTGCATCAAATTTGAACGGTTTAACATGGCTATCTTTACGTTGGAATGCAGGGCCAATTCTAGGCTTAAACAATAAATTAATTTTATTCGCCTTTAAAAAATAAATTAAAATATACATTTTTTTAATTTCCCCTGCCTTGGCTGACTATTATAAAGTTAGCTATTTTGGAGAACGGAAAATTTTAAAACATGTAAAATTTATATTTTTCAAATAAAAATTAAATAGACTGGATTAACATCAATTAATACTTAATAAAAAGTGGCTGTCTCTATTTTGTGTTTTTTTATTGGCGCAAATTTTTATAAATGAAAGTCGAAGAGCGGGAAATTTAAAATATTGTAAATTTTAGGTGTTTTTCAAAGAAAAAGAAAATATATTTGAAGTTTCCGATTAATATTAAGTAAGATTCAATAGCGTTTGATACATTTTATTTGAGGAAAATACAATGGTAAGCAACAATATACAATAATGTGAAAATCCCTTTGTACTGCTTTGATTAGTTTCAAAATTATTATGAACCTTATTTTTATAACTGGAATAGTAAATACATTTCATTTCTATTTTTATTAATTTTAAAAGCTTCGCTTTAATCATATACAATAGTTTAGAATTAGTGTTATCTTTAAGCATATGCATAGTTTGGAAGGATTTGTATCTCAATAAAAAAAGTAATAATCACTTTACTGTGCTGTTATTGTGGACTTGATACATATTTTTTTATTCAAATTCATTTATTCAAAATGGTATTAATAGTCTAGAAAATGCGATTGCATAAAAAAGATATTGTCGTGACTAAAGTCTGTGTTTTGTCCATTTTATTTCGAACTCAATCGAATTTAGTGATTTACATATAATAAATGCACAACGGTGAATTCGATTAAGTTATGAATAAATTACACAAAATAAGCGCTCGGCATTGCCGTGACTAGAAATGCTAGACTTGAACAATTGCAGCGAACTCGATGGAAATCCGAAATGCAAAGATCCGATTGCGAAACCGCTCTGAAATTTCATTCTCTGAATGTGAGGAATGTAAAAGTCGTTAACGACACATGTTATTAGAAAGAACAAAGGCGTATTAATATCTGTCCTGTGCCCTGCGCGTGTTGTCTTCTCGACACCCATATTATTAATCCTTATCAGAAATCGCATAACACTTATAAAAAAGCTACGGTTCAAATGAAATATCTAAATAGTTTTGTTTGTGCAATAAACCGAGCCAGACGTCGTGGACAGATATGAATTGCGCGGATAAGAGTAAGAGAGGCGGACGAAAGCGAATGTCCTCCCTCTCTCCTTATTCCTCTGAAATGCATGTGTAAACGACCCGAAATTTCGGGTCGGTTTCGCAGCCGAATCTCTTTATAAATGGCATCGCCTTCTGCCATTCCACATGGTCTTTTTATTTTAAATCTTAGAACTGTGGGACGATAATTACAGTGATACCCACAATTGTGGTTTAATACCAAAAATAACCAGACGTCCATCGTAAATTTATAACCATTTTCTACAAACTGAAGCCCAGATATTCAACAACGCTATAATTATTCCGTAAACCATTAATATTCTTTGTAAACTAACTTTTTTATTGTCACTTTTTTATGTGCACCTCACAGCTCTTATGATACACGAGAAATGCTTCTTGGTATCCACCTCACGTGCTTCCGTACCCACAAAACAGTAAATCATTTCTCTTCCAAGTACGTAAGTCTATGTTTATGTTATGCCTCTATATACATAAATGTTTATTAGAGTAAATAATTTATTTAAGTCGCAAAAATGTTATAAATTTTACCTTAACCCTCAAATATTTCATGTCATTTGCAGCCGCTGTGTGCACATCTAGGCGCCTCTTGACAGTGGCGCCCGGATGCCGCGCATCCCCTGCATCCTGTCGCTGACTAACCCTAGGCTATTCAAACGGAGACATTAGCCATGAAATAATAGTTGACAAATAGATCGCTTGATTTTAAGGAACAAAATTGTATTTCAATAGTGTTTCCGTCCGTTTCAAATCACACATTTACTGATACAAATATATGAATTAAGTGTTTCTATTCATTCTTACTTTATTCATTCAAAGAGTGAAACGAAAAAAAAAATGCTATGAATATAAAAATAATCGATTATAAGGCACAAAGACCTATGGTCGATAGCCCTTGACAGACTACTAACACAACTGTATATATTGTTATTATAAATTTTGTAAATTTTTGTTATCATATTGCCTGAGTAAACATATTTGTATAATCAATTATAATTAAAGATGGGGAAAGTCGATCTTTTCGATTTTTTTGTCACTGCAAAATGAAATATATGAAAATTTTCTTAATAATAAACTCCAATTTATTGTTATTTTTGAACTTTGGCTACTTAAAATTGGTAATTGAGAAATATTTCGATTAATAAATTCACTCGATTTTGCCCAACAATAATTATAATTTTTACTACTACTAAATCTATATTATTTAATATAATAGATAAATAGGCAGAAAGACCTCTGGTCGATAGCCCATGATACACTACTAACCTATCTATTAATTTTGTAAATAGAAATGTTTGTTAATTATTGCAACTGTAAAACCTACATTGCATATTTTGTGTTATATTGTTTTGTATTATCTCTATGGTCTGAATAAAGTTATAGATAAATATTATTATAATATATTCCTAAATAAGAGCTATCGACCATAGCTCTTTCTGCCCTATAATAATACCATTTTTATTAACGAAATAAATTATACTTTGTAATCGAGCTATATTTATACATTTTCGCGACTGTTCACATCCCCATTTAAAACTAATCTGTGTAAATACATTGATGAAACAACGCCAAATGCCTTCGCTAAAGTGTCGCCATTTCATCAGAAAATTTGGCAAAAGTTAGAGGATCATTTTCTCTGATAAACACATTTATACTTCGCGACATCCTTCGCTGAACTTTCCAGTCTGTTGTCGTCTATTTATTCAAGATTTTATTTCCGCAATTATTTCTGCTTTATGCTGACTGTAATCGTGCTGTAATGTGATAACCTAACGGTTGTTGTCCATTGATGTGTTGCAACATTCGGAGAAAAATTGTTCAATATCTTCTTGTGTGTTAAACTAATGAATCCCGACGTCTCGAACATCAACCGATTTTCCAAATATGGCTATTATTTTCAGGATTGTATGATTGGGGCTTTTGAAAAAAAAAATAATAAAATAAATGAAAACTTCCATTTATTTTATTTTACAAACGTAACATGTTTATTGGAAGATTTTTATTTAAAAAAAAAAACATCTAATTGTGTAATTAACATAGTTGGCTCATTGTTATTTCCGATTGTTAACAATTTCATTACTAATAAACATAATTTGTAAAATTAAGTAATTTAAATAATTTGACATTAATGTAAGGAGAAATTAGAAACAACTAGTTCCAACGGAAGTTACGATTTACGCGGCGGATTTGTGGCCGACTATAAAATTGTGTTTTATGGCAATTTTAAGATGGTGTTGCAATTAAATAATTTTTAATTGTTTATTAATTGTTGCTTCATACAAATTGCAATTACCAGCTCTTTCAGCAATTATGTATTTATTTAACGCTCAAGTATTCATTTTCGTGCGCCTTAAAATTGACTTTTTCTATAACAATAGGCGCTATTCTATAATGGAAATGTGAAGATTAACATGTACATTATTTATATAATCATAGTCTAAACAGCTATTATAATAGATAAATATACATAGAATGTGAAGTTAATTAATAACGTCCACGCTAAACTTGAGAATTCCCGTACGGAATAATCGTTTTAATAACTGGATCATTTTTTTTATAAAATTTTATAAAAACACCAATTATCTGAATAAAAAATTAAAGACTTGATGATTTTAGAAAGAGCATGGTTTTATATTGGTGTTTCTATAAAATCATTATTAAAATGATTTTTAATTTATCTGACGAAATTCCAGTATGTTTTAACTTTACTTTGATGTATAACACAATATTCGGGGTTATTCTATAAGGGAAATGTTAAGCTTAACGTGTACGTTATTTTTTATCATCATGTAATGGTCAGGACCCTACCTGTCTCTGACAGAAATTCACGTTGTGTTTTGTAGTAACCTAAAAAAAAACAGATCCTTTGCTTACGCGAATGTCCTCTTTTATGTTGTGGCTTTCCTAAACCAGGTAAAAAAGAATAAAAAAAGGTAAAATAATTAAAACACCAAAAAGATGATATCAAGGTGGTGATTTATTGCCTTATTATTACACAATAAACACTTGATATCAAATATATTTTTGGGGAAGACGCGAATCAGCTCTTCTACATATTGGGATGATAAAAAAAACCCCTTAAAAAAAACTCATCCCGAGCTGCTACTCACACTTGACCTACAACAATTCACTCAAATCGTCTGTAAGCCAAACCTGGGTAGAATTTATAATAAATTGATACAATAAGTGAAAAAAAGAATAATTACAAAAATAATTAAGTACAATACTTGCGCTGTCGATATCCACCGAATTTCCGTATTGTCGCGAAAGAAATCCCACCTGTGCGTCGTACTCGCGCTTCTCCCCGGAACCGATCTTCCCCTTGTCGTCGCGGACTCCCGGACCTGATGATTATTCTCGCGAAACCCCGAAACTAACGACCGACCGTCACAGCGTCTGGATCTGAACTCCCCATCCCGGTACTACCCGCACGCCTTTTATTTCCGAATCGAACAAAGAAAACCGAAATTTTGGTGCGATCGTCACGTACGCATTTTTTTTCGAGATTCCTTCTTATCGCCCGTAGACTAAACATCTGCGATCCCCCTCGATTTCACGAGCGTACCCATTTAGGGCCCGGCGCCACGCTGGCGGCGCGTCCCTACAGCACGGACCACCCAACCGAATACAAAAAAACAAAACGAAACAATACCGCAAATTAAAATTATACGTTCATACCAGGGTATGGCCCATTACATACGCCCCCTTTTAAAATATCACTTTTATTACATAAATGTTGAGATTTTAAAATTTGTTTAGAGTTCTTAATTGTTTTGTGTTTGATGAACTCCATCTGGATTCCTTTGGCTGTCGCTTCTGCTTGTTGCGTAGACTTCCTTCCGTCACGTGCTGTACTTGGTGGAGCTGCTGGATTCGTCCTCTTTGACCTCGGTATAACTGCTTGTCAGCTCCCTTTCCTAACCGTCCTATCTTAGGAATATTCAAGATGATTCCGGGATTGGTCACCTCGCCCCCATCTCTTCTTCATTTGTTCCACGCCCCCATATCCCTGGTTGATGGCTCCGTTTGTCTTCCATCACCGTTTGTGGATGTTTTCTTTTTTTCATTGATGGTGGTTGTTTCGCCCACTTTCTCTGTAAACATTAGAAATCTACACCGCAACCCGCTCTCAAAAAAAAAAAAAAAAAATAAGCGCACCATACTTATAAGTTAATTTTACAATACATCAGTTTCGGCCGCATATCGACAGGCAGTACCGTTTTAAGAACCTGAGCGCTGGTGAAGAGAGGACTATGAATATGAATAATAATAATATGAACTTCAGCATCGCAAAAACGCCTGTTCGAAGAGGAGTATGAACTTCAGCATTGAATAACGCCGGTTCGGAAAGGAGAGTGAACTTCAGCATTTAATAACGCCGGTTCGGAAAGGAGTATGAACTTCAGCATTGAATAACGCCGGTTCGGAAAGGAGAGTGAACTTCAGCATTTAATAACGCCGGTTCGGAAAGGAATATGAACTTCAGCATTACGAAAACGCCGGTTCGGAGAGGAATATGAACTTCAGCATTGAATAACGCCGGTTCGGAGAGGAATATGAACTTCAGCATTGAATAACGCCGGTTCGGAAAGGAGAGTGAACTTCAGCATTTAATAACGCCGGTTCGGAAAGGAATATGAACTTCAGCATTACGAAAACGCCGGTTCGGAGAGGAATATGAACTTCAGCATTGAATAACGCCGGTTCGGAGAGGAATATGAACTTCAGCATTGAATAACGCCGGTTCGGAGAGGAATATGAACTTCAGCATTACGAAAACGCCGGTTCGGAGAGGAATATGAACTTCAGCATTGAATAACGCCGGTTCGGAGAGGAATATGAACTTCAGCATTGAATAACGCCGGTTCGGAAAGGAGAGTGAACTTCAGCATTTAATAACGCCGGTTCGGAAAGGAATATGAACTTCAGCATTACGAAAACGCCGGTTCGGAGAGGAATATGAACTTCAGCATTGAATAACGCCGGTTCGGAGAGGAATATGAACTTCAGCATTGAATAACGCCGGTTCGGAGAGGAATTTGAACTTCAGCATTTAATAACGCCGGTTCGGAGAGGAATATGAACTTCAGCATTGAATAACGCCGGTTCGGAGAGGAATATGAACTTCAGCATTACGAAAACGCCGGTTCGGAGAGGAATATGAACTTCAGCATTGAATAACGCCGGTTCGGAGAGGAATATGAACTTCAGCATTGAATAACGCCGGTTCGGAGAGGAATATGAACTTCAGCATTGAATAACGCCGGTTCGGAGAGGAATATGAACTTCAGCATTGAATAACGCCGGTTCGGAGAGGAATATGAACTTCAGCATTGAATAACGCCGGTTCGGAGAGGAATATGAACTTCAGCATTACGAAAACGCCGGTTCGGAGAGGAATATGAACTTCAGCATTGAATAACGCCGGTTCGGAGAGGAATATGAACTTCAGCATTGAATAACGCCGGTTCGGAGAGGAATATGAACTTCAGCATTGAATAACGCCGGTTCTGAGAGGAATATGAACTTCAGCATTGAATAACGCCGGTTCGGAGAGGAATATGAACTTCAGCATTACGAAAACGCCGGTTCGGAGAGGAATATGAACTTCAGCATTACGAAAACGCCGGTTCGGAGAGGAATATGAACTTCAGCATTGAATAACGCCGGTTCGGAGAGGAATATGAACTTCAGCATTGAATAACGCCGGTTCGGAGAGGAATATGAACTTCAGCATTGAATAACGCCGGTTCGGAGAGGAATATGAACTTCAGCATTGAATAACGCCGGTTCGGAGAGGAATATGAACTTCAGCATTGAATAACGCCGGTTCGGAGAGGAATATGAACTTCAGCATTGAATAACGCCGGTTCGGAGAGGAATATGAACTTCAGCATTACGAAAACGCCGGTTCGGAGAGGAATATGAACTTCAGCATTGAATAACGCCGGTTCGGAGAGGAATATGAACTTCAGCATTGAATAACGCCGGTTCGGAGAGGAATATGAACTTCAGCATTGAATAACGCCGGTTCGGAGAGGAATATGAACTTCAGCATTGAATAACGCCGGTTCGGAGAGGAATATGAACTTCAGCATTGAATAACGCCGGTTCGGAGAGGAATATGAACTTCAGCATTACGAAAACGCCGGTTCGGAGAGGAATATGAACTTCAGCATTGAATAACGCCGGTTCGGAGAGGAATATGAACTTCAGCATTGAATAACGCCGGTTCGGAGAGGAACATGAACTTCAGCATTACGAAAACGCCGGTTCGGAGAGGAATATGAACTTCAGCATTGAATAACGCCGGTTCGGAGAGGAATATGAACTTCAGCATTGAATAACGCCGGTTCGGAGAGGAATATGAACTTCAGCATTACGAAAACGCCGGTTCGGAGAGGAATATGAACTTCAGCATTGAATAACGCCGGTTCGGAGAGGAACATGAACTTCAGCATTACGAAAACGCCGGTTCGGAGAGGAATATGAACTTCAGCATTGAATAACGCCGGTTCGGAGAGGAATATGAACTTCAGCATTGAATAACGCCGGTTCGGAGAGGAATATGAACTTCAGCATTGAATAACGCCGGTTCGGAAAGGAGAGTGAACTTCAGCATTTAATAACGCCGGTTCAGAAAGGGTTTTTGTTTTATATATTAATTTTTTTTTATTGTTGATTTTATTTATGATTTGTTTAGATTTTTTTTTTTTTTTAATTTATTGAACATCAGCATCGTGAGACGCCAGTCCAGAGAGGTTGTTTTTATAGATATTTTTTTTTTTTTTTGTTTGTTGAACTTCAGCATCGTGCGACACCGGTTCAGTGAGACTTTTTTTTTTATTTTAACTTCTTTAAGAGATTGTTGTTTTTTTTTATTTATGTATATAATTTATTGAACATTAGCATCGTGAGACGCCAGTCCAGAGATTGTTTTTTTTTATATATATATATTTTTTTTTATTTATTTTTTTTTTTATTTTATTTTTTTTTTTTTTTTTTTTTTTTGTTGAACTTCAGCATCGGGCGACACCGGTTCAGTGAGACTGTTTTTTTTTTTTTTTTTTTTTTTTTTTTTTTATTTATTGGTATTATTTTTATAATTTAACTTCTCTACCTGGCATTTTGTATAGAAAGACACAGTTTAAATATTATTAAAAACACATTCTTTACTTACATAAGCATCCTGGTCACGGCACCAATGTAATGGTCAGGACCCTACCTGTCTCTGACAGAAATTCACGTTGTGTTTTGTAGTAACCTAAAAAAAAACAGATCCTTTGCTTACGCGAATGTCCTCTTTTATGTTGTGACTTTCCTAAACCAGGTAAAAAAGAATAAAAAAAGGTAAAATAATTAAAACACCAAAAAGATGATATCAAGGTGGTGATTTATTGCCTTATTATTACACAATAAACACTTGATATCAAATATATTTTTTGGGAAGACGCGAATCAGCTCTTCTACATATTGGGATGATAAAAAAAACCCCTTAAAAAAAACTCATCCCGAGCTGCTACTCACACTTGACCTACAACAATTCACTCAAATCGTCTGTAAGCCAAACCTGGGTAGAATTTATAATAAATTGATACAATAAGTGAAAAAAAGAATAATTACAAAAATAATTAAGTACAATACTTGCGCTGTCGATATCCACCGAATTTCCGTATTGTCGCGAAAGAAATCCCACCTGTGCGTCGTACTCGCGCTTCTCCCCGGAACCGATCTTCCCCTTGTCGTCGCGGACTCCCGGACCTGATGATTATTCTCGCGAAACCCCGAAACTAACGACCGACCGTCACAGCGTCTGGATCTGAACTCCCCATCCCGGTACTACCCGCACGCCTTTTATTTCCGAATCGAACAAAGAAAACCGAAATTTTGGTGCGATCGTCACGTACGCATTTTTTTTCGAGATTCCTTCTTATCGCCCGTAGACTAAACATCTGCGATCCCCCTCGATTTCACGAGCGTACCCATTTAGGGCCCGGCGCCACGCTGGCGGCGCGTCCCTACAGCACGGACCACCCAACCGAATACAAAAAAACAAAACGAAACAATACCGCAAATTAAAATTATACGTTCATACCAGGGTATGGCCCATTACAATCACAATCTATTTATTAAATAACGTATACGTTAAACTAAATATTTCTCATACGGAATAACCCCGATTGTCCATTGACGAGGACATCAATGCAACACGAATTAGTAACTGTCAATAATTATATAGCCATCTCTTTCTATTAAACCGCGCCCTTAAAGCTGTTATTTGATATTATTTTAACTGTTGACACATATTCACTGTATTCCAATTTTTATGACACTTTGTGTCAATTTTATGAATGTATCGAATATGATGATTAAAACTGAAATTCCATGACAAACTTCACGTCGGTATTGGATTTTAGTTGAGTCTTCTATTTTGTCTCATAGTGGATGTCGATACACGTTTCACGTTCATCTCCGGAATTGTTCGTGACGAGCGCTTAAATCAAATTTAAAATTCCGAATCGTTACAATTGGCAAATAAATTACTGAATTTATTTTAAAAATCATAATATTCACACGTTATTGTAACGGTTTAATACGATATAAGCAAAAGGTAAAAATAAAAACGGATGAACTCGTTCATATTTGCATCCAACAATGTCTCTTACCGAATTTTAAGAATTTTCATATTCTTGTACTTTTATTTTTTATTTATACGCAATAATATTAATAATTATGGATATTATTATATTGTGTATTTATTTAAATTTACAATAATTAAAAATTGGAACAAATAGGATTTGTATTTTTATCTAGCGAAAGATTTATTCGTGGATTCGTGATTCGAACATTTTTTTTTTTAGGATTTAGCCTAACTCTGACAGTTAGATCTACAAAGTTGGAGTCGAAGTTTTTAGATTTTGACTGGACTATCTAAAAACTCCGACTCCAACTTTGTAGATCTGACTAGACCTGAAGTTGGGCTGAGTTCTAAAAAAAAAGAAATTATTCGAATCACGAATCCACGAATAAATGTTTCGCAAAATAAAAATATAAACCCTATTTGTATTAAATCGCGAAGCTAAGAAACTTTTCTTAAGATACATTTAACGTAGAACAAACACTGCTGAGTTTTATTGTTTGTATTTAAACGGATCTATTCTATAAGGGAAATGTTAAATTTAACGTGCACGTTATTTCTTACAATAACAGTCTATATATTTACATAGAATATTAATTTAATTAATAACGTACACGTTAATTAACAGCCTCAATCATAATAATAATTATTACCAATTTTCTATATATCAGTTTATTGAAGCAAAATTTAATATTCGGTAAAAGTACATTTCGATTACAATGTAGCGATTATGAATGCAAATTTATATTAAGCGTAAACAATAATTTTGGCGCAATGTACAATAACAAAGAGTAGGATAGAATACTAATGATTGAAAAAAAGAACATGAAAATAATGGTCAAGACGCGACGTGGGTGGTGTGTTGAAGAGGATGGACGACGTACAATTGGCTTTATTGGGATCGATGACTTGAAGAAATGTTATTAGACCTTTATTTCAATTCTACATCTAATTTCTGTATTTTTTTTTATTTCAGACAGAAATTCCTTTTCTTTTCTCATTAAGCAATAATTTATTGTTTTGTGTGTCTGTGACTTTATAAGCAATGAAAGAGTTTTAACGATTTTTGTTTGTTTGTAAAAACTTTACATTAGTAATATAAAAACACTAAACTTGTCTGAGGAGAAAGAAAAAGTATTTATTACACTTCGACAATTATTTCAATTTAACATTTCCCTTACAAAATAAACCCGAATATTTGTCAACATTTTCAGGTTTTCTTAGAAATTAACACACTTACAAAATATAAATTTGTCCTTTATCCGCGACAATTGTTTCGCACGCTTTTGCGTCCTCTACAGGCGAAGAAGAAAGGACAAATTTATATTTTGAAAGTGTGTATATTTAAAAAAAAAAACATAAAATGTTAACAAATATGGAATTTTTAAAAATTAACAACCTCAACAATTAAGTTATTAATATAATGAATACATTTTATAAATCTCCCACAATTAAATAAAATATTCAACGACCATTTATCTAGCGTATGAATAGTTGGTGATGGCTATTTCGGTCTTTCGGACCTCGTCAGACCAGTCTTATATTATTAATTTTTTAAATGATAAATTTCCGTTAATAAAGTTTATTAATATGAATTTTAAATCTAAAGAGAATGTGATTTAAAAAAAAATGCAAAATAAAAAAAAACCTGATTAGCAATAGATGGCGCTTGCCATTTCCATTTCAAACCTTTCACAAATTAATTATTTTGCGTTTTTTTTAAATCACATTCTCTTTAGATTTAAAATTCATATTAATAAACTTTATTAACAGAAATTTATCATTTAAAAAATTAATAATGTAAGCAAATCCTCTGCTTAAAAAAAAAGTTTACAAATGAATCCTTAGAGATTCATCAAATTTCAATTCTTGTGGCAAAATTTTAATTAGTATTATTGCATTTTTTTACTTTTCCCGGATTTTTATGTCAAATAAAAAGTCTAAATCTTTCGCAAACGCCTACAGAATATTTAAGAAAAAAAAATAGTCTGAAAAAATATTGTGGAGCTAAGAAATAAGAAACTAAATTGTAATATTCTTGCAAACACTTAGCTTTAACTTTGAAAAACAACGATTCATTTTTCAATTAATAATTTTCCCTTAATATTAAATATTCATTTAAAAACGTATTTGACCGAATTCACCAGGGAAAGTACCATGTTGGACACGTCACCATTTTTAATCAAATTAAAATAATTAATATGCTCAATTGAATAATTAATTAATGATTTTAATAATTTGAAAATAATTAATTTACTCCATTGAATAATTCATTAATTATTTTCTCTTTAGCTACTGCAACTTTTTTTTACTTCCGTTACGTAAGTACTTTAAAAAAACATCCATTGATAAAACTACTTCTCGGACAGATACCTCGCCTGATATTGAACTGCACAAAGAACACTTGCTGCTGCATACCAAATAATTGTATAATGCAACAATTTTTGATTCGAGAATATTTAATGCAAACATATTAAATAAAAATGATTTGAAAATAATTAATAAATTATTTTCACATTTAGCTGTGTGACTTTTTGACTTACGTTACGTAAGTACGTTAAACAAATGCACATTAAAACAACTACTTCCCGGGCAAATACCCACGCCGGACATTGAATTACATAATGTACACCTGCTGTTGCACATCAATAAAATATTGCATAATGCAACAAATTTTGATTTAATGCAAACGTTAAAAATAAGGCCATTTGCAGTTGTTTCAATGAATGTTTGTTCTTTTCAAAGTGTTTACGTAACGGAAGTAAAATATTTTCAGTAGCTGTAGAGATAATAATGATTTAAATATTCAATTGTATAAAATAATTATTTATTATCTTTCGCTACTGCAATTTTTTTTACTTGCGTTAATTTTATAAAAAAAACATCTTTATTGTGACATGAATTCAATATATGGTACAATGTAATACATTCATGGTTAATTAATGGTTAAATGACTATCGACCCTAGGTCTTTCAGCCACTTTTTTTTATTTTATTTAAAAAAATCAATGATATATTAAAATTATGCCACAAAAAATTGAAATTTCATGATTCTCTGAGGATTCATCTGTAAAGGTTTTTTTAAGCAATTCCTCTATCATCATTTTTGATTACAGATGAATCTTAAATCTAAATAGTATGTGATATTAAAAAAATAGCTGACCAAGTGAATAAATATTTTTTTCTATTTTTTTAAAATTTGTGGGTATGTGCACTGCTGTTTGAATACTCCCTGTAATTGGAATCAATAATTACATAAATTTCTTTCATGGCCTTCATGCATTTAATTTTATTTGATATTTTATGCAGACTTTATTAGAGCATCTGCCTCGATCAATATCATAAACGTATCATAATATAAAAATAATATACTTATTGAACCGGAAGAAGGTGAATTTATAATTTCCAGAGATCAAGAAAATGCGCACGAGCATGCAATTTTCATGAAAGGTTAATTGTTTGTTTTCGTACATATTTTAAAAGGGCGACTACAAATCGATTTATAGGCTACTAAAAGGTAACATACTGTAAAATATATAAGTGAAATAAATGATAGAAATATTATTATGTTTTCAATGCCTTGAGGGGTATAGACCCGAGAAGTAGTTGTTTTTAATGTATATTTGTTTTAAAGTACTTATGTAAATCAAAAAGTTGCAGTAGCTAAAGGGAAAATAATTGATTAATAATTATTTTCAAATTCTTTTTATTTATATCATTCACTATGTTCTTATTAATCTTGGTGAAACATGATTAAAATAAAATTTGAAATAAGTTCACTTGGTTTATATGTTTAATTAATTTCTCACTTAACCCGTGTTGAAACGTTTCTGAATAAATTAAAACAATTAGTGTTCTTCACTGTTTTTATTTAGGCACTAAATGTGCATTTCAAACACTAAGTGTTGATTACGAATAGTAAACTAAATTGTTGAACAAATGTGACGGTATATTTATACAGTATATAATTAGTTGTAAAACCTAAAAGTAATTAGATTAAGGGTGCGGTTTAGACGAAAGAGATAGCTATATAAATATTGGTAATCACTAATTCGAGTTAGATTGCTGTTGTGATCAATGAACAATATTGAATTATACATTAAAATAATCTTAAAACAAGCGGGGATTTCATCAGATGAATTAAAAATTATTTTTATGTTTAGTTTGTGTGAAAAATAATTATGAAAAAATAATGAAAATTGATAAAATTTATAGCAAATTTCAAATTATATTTTTGCTAATAAAAACTTGCACAATGAAAATTTAAAGGATTTCACTAAATTCTGCATTCAAATAACTTAGCAGACATGACCTATTAGTTTCATTATATCTTACAATTTTCTTTTCTAACTTGAACTAGTAAATTGACGTAATACATGAAAATTAATGATTTATTTTTTATTTAGACAGATACTTTATACTTGGTTAATAAAAAATGTAAATACATATTCATATTATTAAATCCAAAAGAATGGCTCTTTTTTCAAACGATTATTTCCATTTTACTATATAGCTACCTCTTTCTACTAAACCGCAACCTTAATGGCTATTAATCTAGTCGCTTTGAGGAATCCCATAGTCTCAAAAACGCGATTATAGGTCTATTATTAGTTTTTTTTTCATGCACATAAGTTTCAAGTATTACTGTAAAGAAGAAACTGATTATGATATCATTTTCGAAGAATTCAAAATTAACGCATTGCCTACCTGCCCCAAAAGCGATACCCTTTTTGAGGATACGAGAGGGTGGCCCAGACGACAAAGGTGTCCATTCTGACAGCCGAAGACAGAACGATTCATTGCGGACTAAAGATTTGTAAATTGTAATTCAAGTTGTTGAAATAAAAATGTTGAAACGACTACAGTTTCTTTCAATTGGCAAATCTCTCTGTTCATTCACAAATCACTACTCAACAGAGTTAACATGCAATATTAAAAATTAAAATGTTTCCATTTTAGTACAAGGTGGTCTGAAAAGATGTGACAGTCTTCAGGTAGAGGGGTTCATTGGTTAATTTAAGAAAAACATGTTTGTATTGATGCTTATAATAATAAAATAGACTATTCTTTCTTCCTATTCCCTAAACTAATTTTAAGTAAAAAAAATGTTGTATTGTTGCTTATAACTACAAAACAGACTCTTCTTTCTTCCTATTTTCAAAACTAATGTTAAGTAAAAAATTGTTGTATTGTTGCTTATAATAACAAAACAGACTCTTCTTTTTTCCTATTCCCTAAACTAATTCTAAGTAAACAATTGTTGTATTGTTACTTAAAACAACAAAACAGACTTTCCTTTATTGCTATTCCCAAAACTAATTTTAAGTAAAAAATGTTGTATTCTTACTTGTAACAACAAAACAGACTCTTCTTTCTTCCCATTCCCAAAACTAATATATTAATTAATTAACCTGTAATTCATTATAAATATCGCACATAATATTTATAATGAATTACTGTTAATAGATCCTTTGCTCGATATTTTTAATATTTTAAATGCAGTGTTGTTTCAAGAGAAATAATGCAAATTTTACAACAATCTTTCTAGAATTAGTGCTATTTTGTAATTTACTCTTTTTCTATTTGATTAATAGTGTACAACTAAATATCTGTGTCTAATTTATTTTTTAGTTTAATATATCTTTTATTCATTATGTGGTATTCGTTAGTAAGTATATTTCTTAATCAAATTACAATTCAATTTTATCAATGTGTATATTTTGTAATATGTGAATTTCATTCTAATCCTAAGTTCATTGTATTAAATTGCTCTAAAATACTAACAATTTACTCAATTATTGTTATATCTACCCCAAACTTCAATTTTCAACCCCATATTAGTATTTTAGAGTAAACACTTTAATAATACCTTTAAAAATGATTTTTTACAAATTTTTAAAACCTTTTGCTGTCTTCGCACTTGTTAATAAAGGTATTATTATTTTTATTAATTGATAGAAAACAGCTGTGTCATTGTGAAATAACATTTAATAAGATTTTATAAAATTATATTTTAAAAATTCCTATTTGTGTCATTCCAATAAATGTATATTTTTTTGTAAGTTCTATTGATTTTATTCAAAATATGTAAACAATAATACGAATTTACAAACATACGTTCAAATTTTAACGACTTCATGAAACATTATTAAGAAGAATATAATAATTTTAAAACTAATTAACTATATTAATTAAATTAGCCAATGAACCCCTCTACCTGAAGATTGTCACACATTTTCTCATCACCTTGTATCAAGAAGTCAAATGAATTTTGAACAATTGACAACTCAATATTAGTTAAAATTTGATGAAACATTTTATTTAATATTGAGTTTTGAATTCATCGAAAATGCCATTATGGTCATGATATTTTTAGGGTGCTTCAACATCTGGGGTTATTCGCAGTCAATATGATCAATTTCTCTCTTGTATTATAGTGATAATCAAATTAAAGTTATATTACTGAACAAACACTTACTATGTTTTTACTACAATTGTTTATTGTATTTATTTGTAAATAAATACATAAATTAACTACTTACGTTTCGACTTTTGACAGTCATTATCATTAATTATTATTATTAAGTAGTGAATTTATGTTTTTAACAATTATGGTAAAAACATCTATTTGGCGATATAATATTTATTTATTTAACCCAACAGCCAAAAGGCCAATTACAGGATAATTTAAATATTACTTTGTAAAATTAAAGTAATGTAACATTAAATAATAATAATATCATAGTTTAACATAAATCAGTGTGAAATATACAAATCAATACAATTGCTATACGTGACAAACTAAATATTTAACTACAATACGCAAGGAAAACTATAATACATTTCGAAAATACAGAATAATGAAAAAAAAAAATGTTATTTGTGAGAAATATTTATATTAAATTAAATTTATAATATTCAAAAATTAGAATTATATTCTGTAGATGATGATGAATCGGCTATCGACCGGAGGTCTTTCAGCCTATATACTTATATTAAATTAAATTAATGCTATACGTGACAACATAAATCTATAACTATAATCATGGATTACCACGTAGTTACGGTCGCAACCATCATGATGATCAAATTGAAGTAATTTATTAGTCACAAAATTAGTTTCAGAAAATGTTGAGAACTTTGACAATGACATTAGCAATCATGATTAATTAAAACGACAAGAACTGAACAGAGACAGACAGAAAGACCGATAATCTATAGCCATTTTCTGGGGTCTAACAATTTGTAAATGAAAAATGTAAAATTATATAATGTAATACTCAAAAATAAAGATTTTCAATATATATATATATATATATATAATAATAAAGATTTTCAATATATATATATATATATATATATATATGTTAGTCGTTTAATAAACATAAAAAATAATTTTGTAAGTTGATAAATTGTCCCAATCAACTTTACGTGACATTGTTTTTGAAACGAAACATTTTTTTGACAAATTATGTAAACTAAAAGCCTCTGGGAATGGAAAACACGACGCGCGTGACATCCTGAATTAAAATCAGGGTGCAACAGCCCACAGATGTCTAATACAAAGCCACAACACGGGCGTTAGTGTTATAATGTGATGAAACGTTTCTTATCTGTAAGCCGTAGATAATACATACGATTTAAATTTTTATTAGTGCGCACATAATTATGCATTACTTACAATAAGAATAAAGCTTCTTTGTTTATCGTTTGTGTGTCCGCATTTTAATGAAAATTCAAGGTTCTAGCGCATAGATGGACCCTGTATTCTTTTACAAAGTACTGATGAGTTTACTAATTGGAGTGTTTACTCAGGGAAATGACGTCAGTTTGTTAATGAATAGTAAAATGATGTCATATCTGCGTAAGGCCATGAAATGATAAGGCAAGCAAACTAAGTAATTCTATTGTATGGAGATATATAGAAAAACATTTAATATTAAGAAAAATATCCAACTTTTTACTTTTCTCGGACCCTAAGGGGAAGCATTCAGGTCGTAAAATGTTTAAATCGTAAATTTCAAAATTGTCTTGTTAAAACAGTTGCTACGTTTCGGTGATGAATGCAGTGAAAATTCTTAAAATAATTACTAATATAAATTCCATAAGAAAAAAGGGGAAGCATTATGATCGTAACACTTTTAAATCGCAAATTTCAAAATTGTCATGCCAAAACAGTTGCTACGTTTCGGTGATGAATGCGGTGGAAATTCTTAAAGTAATTAACTTTAACTTTATTTTACGGAATTCTCCATTATAATTGATTACATTATACAATAATTTACGTATTTGTATATAATCAGGTAAGTATTCCTAAACTATTAATAATTAATAAGTAAGATAAGTGCAATTAGGAATATAAATTCCATAAGAAAGAAGGGGAAGTATTGTGATCGTAAAATTTTTAAATCGCAAATTTCAACGGATATAGCCATTTTCAAGTCTAACTGTTTAAACATTTTTTTATTAGGCAAAATATGATAATTTTCAAAGTGTCAAAAATCATTGATAGACGTTGTTTAGGATTGATTTTATTCATCACAAATGGGGAGGGGGTGTTATTTTGATCGTAAAAATTTTGTAATCACAAATTTCAACGGATATAACCAGTGCCTACTAAATATACAAGTCGGAGTGGGGAGGACTCCGAGATGAATACGTATACCTGGCCTTGGAGCACCTGCTCGTCTCACACACTTTTAAAACAATTATTTTTGCATGTGATAAATATTTCTATTTTCTATTAAAAAAATTGACATGTCTATTAATTAAAATTATTTTATTTCGATGAAAATAAAATTGTAATTTAGTAAAGAAATGATTATGAACAATAGATGTTTCCGTCACGATGGTTCGTAGGCGAATAAATTCTCTCGCGTGGACTCCGAGTAGACTCCGAGATTTCGATTTCCCTAATCCGACATTCCGGCCTGTATATTTAGTAGGCATTGATATAACCTTTTTTAAGTCTGCCGAGTCCATTGCAACAATTTCTGAAAACTGTCTGTGTGTGTGTCTGTATGTTTCCGTTCTAGAGAGACTAAATGAATTGAACCCATTTTGAAATATCAGCTTTTGGTAATATATGTAAGATCTGTAGAGCTAAACTCATTAATTGCAACTTTATGCGTGCTTTCTCAATGTTTTGATAATTGCTTAATTATCTTTTTTTTTAAATACAAGGTGTACAGAAAATGAGTGAAAACCTTCAGGTAACTCAATTCATTAATTAATTTTTAATAGAAAATCCAAATAAAAAAATGTTGTATGGTTCTTCATTCAAGCTCACGAGGTCTTCAGAATTTTAAATATGTGTCTATAAATTAGTATTGTTTTTTAAATATTTTGTAAAAAATCAATAGCATTAACAATCAATTAGACACGTGTATAATTCCATTGATGTAAATGATTAATAAATCGGATATTTTTACAATTTTATAACTTCATCAGAAGCATTCTTTTAATGAAAATAGATCTGGCAACGACGCACGCTCGTTTGTAAAAGAAAAGGTGTATGCAACACCTCCAGCGGATGATGTAGAAGTTATAAACAGGATAAATGCACACTTGTTTGATCTAGCGTTGCCAAATGTATAGTTCTTTTAAGTGGCCCGTGAGGCTTAAGGAAGGACCGTGTGACTTATTTTTGTTAATATTTTTATCTAAAAATTAGTCAAAGAGTCACGCTACCTAAAGCTTTTCACTCATTTTCTGTACACCTTGTATAATGTGTAGATCATGAAAATATAACTATTTTCTATATATCTTTATTGACAAACACAATAAACGAGGCTTATTTTGAGATCAAAGACAAATCGTTTTACATAAAGGACATCGATAAGTTATAGGAGCGAATGTTTTACTCTTACAAAATAAATTGTAAGATTCGTCTAAAAAAAAAATTGGCGTCAATTTTGAAAGGCACCAATAATATTTTATTTGCCTTCCACGAGTAAGAAAAAGTACATTTGGAATATTTTGGAAAACTGGTGTAATGTGAGAAATTGCAAAATAAATTGTAACATTCATTTAGAAAATTTGGCGTCAATTTCGAAAGTTGGTGCCTTTTAACACCTCATTTAGCTTCCACAAGAAAGAAAAAGTACATTCGGGATATTTTTGTGTAATGCAAGAAATTACAAAATAAATTGTAATATTCATCTAGAAAATTTGGCGACAATTTTAAAAGGCACCTTATTTGGCTGAACGCAGCATTAAAAATCTTAATTATTTTTTATTCAATTTACCTCTCGGATTATCGGTACTGCCTGAAACTGAGCACGTTTGGTGATCAGTCTTTTGAAATTTAAGAAAAAATATATGTAATGGTTTATTACGCTTCAGTCGCATCCAATGTCATAAAATCTGCATAAATGTCCACAGTAAATATAAAGAGAAGTAAATTTAATCACTGCGGTTTGGCGTGAACACTAAAAACAATGTCCGTAAGATGATGACCATTCGAAGGAATGCATTCCTGGAAGTGAATACTGCGATTTTACATGGCGCATTAAAGCAGGAATTACGGCGATTTCTTCTCTATAACAGCATTAAATGCAGATAAAAAAAAAACAACCGAGGATTTGAATTACAAAGTCTTTTCCCGTTTAGTTCAAAAACGTTCCACCACGGGTTAATTATTCGTAGAGGAAAAAATATCAAATGTGTTTGCGTTTCAAGCATATTCACAAAGTTTATATTTGATTTGTGGTGAACAGAGTGAACTTTGGGTTCATGATTGTTGCTGATTAATGGATAGTTTTAGCGTAAAACTCTGCTAACTCACTTAGCCTACAGTTCGTTATTGAAGTGAGTCTACATTCAATTGTTTGTTTAAAGTAAATAGTTTTTATTAATTTAAAAAATTGAAATTTTATTATGTTGGAATTCTACCTTTTGAAAATGTCCACGAGTACGGTGCTTCCACTATCTATATTATTTAATTTTGATATTCGGGTATTCTACAAGATGTACATTATTTTTATCATCACAGTCTAAACAACTTTTATTGTACAGAGTGTATAAATTTATCACAACGGGCCCTATGGGCCTAAGTGAACAGTCTTAAGGCTCTTGCCATTGAAACCTAACCTAATATACAATCCGTGACATTTAAGGTTGCGGTTTACTGGAAAGAGATAGCTATATAGTAAAATGGAAATAATCGTTTGAAAATAGAGCTATTCTTTTGAATTTCATAATATGAACGTGTATTTACATTTTTTATCCACCAAGAATAAAGTATCAGTCTAAATAAAAAATAAATCATCAATTTTCGTGTATTACGTCAATTTACTAGTTTAAGTTAGAAAAGAAAATTGTAAGATATAATGAAATTAATAGGTCATGTCTGCTAAGTTATTTGAATGCAGAATTTAGTGAAATCTTTTAAATTTTCATTGCACAAGTTTTTATTAGCAAAAATTTAATTTAAAATTTGCTATAAATTTGATCAATTTTCATTGTTTTTCATAATTATTTTTCACAGAAACTAAACATTAAAATAATTTTTAACTTATCTGATGAAATTCCTGCTTATTTTAAGATTATTTTAATGTATAATACAATATTGTTTATTGATCACAACAACAATCTAACTCAAATTAGTGATTGCCCATATTTGTATAGCTATCTCTTTCTTCTAAACTGCACCCTTAATGTCTGTAAATTCGGAAATTGAATATATACTTCCTCTAAAGAAAGAAACTTGACCGTACATCGAAACAAAATTCACTAAATGAGTTTCTTCAACCACCATTTATCACGTTTGGATAAATAGTGATGGCTCTTTCGGTCTATCGGACCTCATCAGACCAGTGTGTTCCCTGTACCTTGTTGAAGGTGGTTTTCAAAGTGTCAAAAGTCAAGGTATATGGTCTCATTAATTTTATTGGTCACAAATATGTAGAGAGGCGTTATTTATAACATTAAATAATAAAAATTCCACAGTTTCATTTTTGTTTAATTTTTTTATAATAGAGCTAAGGCGAAATATGGAAATTTTCAAAGTCATGGACGCTGTTTAGTATAGATTTTATTGACCACAAATGTATAGCATGGCTTTGTTTGTAACATTAAATAATAAAAAAAATGTCACATATATCTAATTTTTTGTTTAAACCTTTTTTTTAATAAACACCTAAGGCGATATATGGAGATTTTCAGTGTCAAAAATAATTGATGGATACTGTTTATGATCGATTTCATAGGCCACAAATGTTTAGCATGGCTTTGTTTATAACATTAAAATTTTTTATATATGTCTCATTTTTGTTTAAACATTGTGTCAAAAGTTATTGATAAGCGCTGTTTAGGATTGATTTTATTGACCACAAATTCGTAGAGACGCTTAGTTTATAATATTAAACAATACAAATTAAAAAAATACCATGTTTCGTTTTTGTTTAAACATTTTTTTATTAGACACCAAAGGCGAAATATGGAGATTTTCAAATTGTCTAAAGCTATTAATGGGCGCCACAAATGCTTAGAGAGACTTTGTTTATAATATTAAAAAATAACAATATGTCCCATTTTTATTTAAAGATTTTTTTATCAGATACCTATATCGAAATATGGATATTTCAAAGTATCAAAAGTCATTGATGGGCGCCGTTTAGGATTGATTTTATTGACCACAAATGCTTCGAGAGGCTTTGTTTATAATATTAAATAATAACAAATGCCACCCACATGCCTCATTTTTGTTTAAACATTTTATTAGACACCTAAGATGAAATATGGAAATTTTCAAATTGTCAAAAGTCATGTATGGGCGCCACAATTACTTAGTTTATAATGTTAAAGAACAAGAAATGCCACATATGTCTCATTTTTTATTGAAATATTTTTTTTATTAGACAAGTAATGCGAAATATGGAATCAAATTGTCAGTAATTGATGGGCGCCATAAATGCTTAGAGAGACTTTGTTAATAATATTGAAGAATTAACATTTTTTATTAGATGCTTATGCAATTTTCAAAGTGTTAAAAGTGATTGATGGGCGGCACAAATGCTTAGCAAGGCATTGTTTATAACATTAAATAATACAAAAATGCCAGATGTCTTCTTTTTGTTTAAAACCATTGAGAAATGTGTAATTTTCCGAGGTAATTCCACGATTCCTTAAAAGTTTTCATAAAAAAAGGAATTTTTAAATATAATATATACAAACAAATAAATATATACAAACGATTTCTATGAATCAGTATCCAATGACTTACAAAAATATGAAAATTTCGCCTCTGGTGTCCATTTTAGTTTAGGCATTTTGTTTCTTAAACAAAAATAAAACATATGTAGTATTGTTTATTGTTTAATATTGTTAACAAAGCCTTGCTAAACATTTTTGGCCAATCAAATCGATCCTAAACATCGCCCATCAATGACTTTTGTACATTATAAAAATTTCATCGCATCCTCGTTACATTAATTAGCTTAAAATAAATGTTTTTAATTATTTGAAAATATAAAAGTATCTGAGATGTTTGATAAATATTGGAGTTATACTATTTTGTAAATAATTATTTGAGACAGGACAGAAAGATCAATGGTCGATAGCCCTTATTTGGGAATATATTATGATAATATTTATTTATTATACAGGGTTATTATAAATGATGGGCCTATTTTTAAAAATCCGTATTTATATATATATATATAAATATCTTTATTTATGAATTTTGAACAATGAGGTGTGTGTTTACATTTTAATATATGTTATAATACTGCCTGTTACAATAAAGCAAAATTCACAAACTGGCTATCGACGAGAGGTCTTTCAGCCTCCGTATTTATTAAAGTACAAATTCAAAATTAGCAATCTTTGTAGCCAGAGTTTTTTTTGCAATACATTATAAATATTCAATGTATCCGCCGTTTAAGCGCGAATGACCAAAGATGTGGAAGCTCTCTGTAATTCCCAATTAACCAACTCCACAAACTGGAAAATCCCCTAGCCGTTGGGATAAGCAAGTTCAACTGACTGGAATTGTGAGTAAAAAGAAAAAGCGCTGGCCGACCGCGTGTGTCTCAGGATGATGTCAGACGTATTGAAGAAGAAAGTTTATTTAAGTCTACTAATAGAGCTGGTAGATACTTGAAATACCCCAACCAACTGTATGGAAAGTTCTGAGAAGACGTTTGCCCTACCGATTACAACTTGTGCTCTCAAGCCTAATGACAAAAGAAGCGTCTTAAATTTTGTGTATATGTGCCAGAAATTCCAGAAATGATGAAGGATGATGCGTTTCTACAGCGTATAATTTTTAGCTACGAAGTAATTTTCTATCTTAGTGGAAACAAAATGTTGGGGTTTGTAAAATCTACATTCAACATTGTGACATGAAAATTTTTGAAACTTCCTCTTTTCATGGCTACACAGATTGTTAATTTTGGATTGTTCTTTAATAAATACGAATTTTTGAAAATGGGTTCATCATTTACAATAACTCTTTATTATATGCAATGTATTATCTATATATAACAATCTTTATTAACAATTTATTTTATAAAAACATAACGATGATTGATTAAGTATATCGCACAAAAAATATTTCATTGTTAAATGGCTATTGACCATACGTGCAATGTATTATTTTATCAGATAATAAAGATTTAGTATCGTTGATTAATGAGGCACTTAATTTTTGAAAATCCATGGTTTATTTATTTATTTAATCATTTATTTACGGATTCACCATTTCTACATTCAAAATATGTTTACATATATTGAGCATACAAAATATCATATTGTTACTTTAATTAACAAAAAATATTTATGATTTTCAATAAATAAAATAGTTTGAAAATCATAAATATTTTTTAATTAAAGTAAAGATTTAGTAGTAGTAATATTTGTGATAATATTAAAATTTAATAATTAGACAGATGGTGGGGGCGCTGGGTTCGCTGGTGGAAATCAGTGTCCAAATTCCAATCGGTTGGATTTCTTTCACCACGTTGAGTTTCCTTTAAATGACGTTTATAGTTGCAAAACAAATGTTGGTTGTTGATTCTTGTGACTTTGTTGTGAAATTGAGGCTTCAAATCCTTATCCACTAGGCTTTGAAGCCAGAGACCTTGATATTATGAAAATTAGACGAACTTTTTATTTTTGCCTTAGTCAATAATTGACCTTTTGGATTTCGAGCATAGATGGCGACATATGCTCGAAAACCGAAACGCGATTGTGGTTTGCCAATTATTGACTAGATGAATGTTTTAGGCAAACTAACACGAATCTTCGTGTTTGCTAGGAATTACTTAAAGTAGGTGCAAATAGACATAAATTATTCTTAAGAAGTAGTGAGGTGATTGTAGTTTCAATTAATCCAAAATATATAGAGAATCTGATAATAATTATTAAACATTTTAATTATTTAATAATAATTAAATAACACAATAAATTGTGGTCATAAAATTAAAAATAGTGAGAACTATTGTTGTATTTACTTTTATATATATTATATAAATTTTTATATATGAGAAACTTTTGCTCATTTATCTGCGGATATTAAGTAGCATAAGGCTTTCATTAATCTAAGCAAGGCACAGTATTGTCATCTAGCGGCGCCAATTATTTGTTTTCTTGTTGTTATTATTATTTCTTTATTTTTGTTCTACAATCCAATATGTACAATAAATATTATTAATTAAATTGTAGATTTGTAAAAAAGGTAAATCCGTTAAATAAATATATACAAACATCTTTATTTCTGAAATTCAAATATAAAACAAAATATTAGATTACACTGCGTTATGTTCTGGGTTCTGCATTAACATAGGTATTTTCTACTGCTAATGTATATATTTTTTGGTAGAATATTTTTTAGTGTTATTTATACACACGATTCAATTTTATAATATTATTTAATATGTGCAGGCAGAAAGGCTACTGGTCGATAGCCATTTACCAAAATACAAATGTACTACTTAATGTAATATTTTAAACTATTGTACAAACGTATGATAAAAAAGATTTTTACTACTCAATTTGTACAAGGGAAGTCCGAAGTTGTTCGGGCAAAAGTGGAAACAATCAACCTTGATTGCGACAACAAGCCAAATGAGAATATCTTTCAGGATAGGAGTAAAATAAAAATGTATTTTTTTCTGTAATGTTTATATATTATATTATTAAATGTTGAATTTACATTAATAACGTTTGTTATTATTACATTATAAATTTCACAAAGACACAATATTTGGGATAAGAGACATAGAATGGAAAGAAGCAAGAAAACTCGCTAGGGACAAGAGCAGCATTCTTATATAAGGAGGAAGAAAAATAGTGAAATCATCCTAACACCTCCAGGTAGGGTTCGACCAATTTTTTTTTCACCCTAAACTACTTTTATTTGTAATGCATTTCATATTTTAAAATTAGGTAATTGATTGATGAGGCTAATAATGGTAGAAAGTTCATTATTATTTATATTAAATTTCACTATAGTTTTTCAATGTAATCTCGCTACAATTGTTTCACCACACTGTGGCGAAGAAAGCGAGATTACAATAGACATTGAAATACTATATAGTGATGTTTAATATAAGCATTTAAAATTAGATGACAAAATTATTTATAGCTTTCATAAAAGCAAAGGAATTTAAATAAAGCACGTTAGCGCACTGATATGAATGAAAACAAATAAAAAACATGAATACAGTTAGAAATATTTAATGAAACGATAATATTACAGGAATATTGAATAATTCGTGGGATTGTCGCTATGAGCACCGCTCTGCGCCGTGCCACAATATATGTGAGACGAGACAGGTTAGCGTCGGTCGGTCGCTTTGAAATTGGTTGGCGGGCGCACATGCGCCCTTGCTCCGGTGCGCCAATGCGCCATCGAATGCCTGGCTGCTTGCCTGCCTGCTGGTCGCGACGAACCGACCGATCCTTGCCTGCCTGTACCGTATCGAAATGCCTGCGAGAAGAGAACGAATTGGAGCGGATGGCGAAGCCTTTCGCACTCCGCTTTTCGTAACGGTCGCGAAATCGATTACACGCGATGTTCCACGATTCCACTTCGTGTCCACACTTTGGTATTTCGTGAAATAAATGTTCTTCACGCATCTACACTGCGCAACCCTCGCACGTATTTAAATATTATATATGAGTTAGGCGCCGGGGCGCCAGGCGAATATTGCCGCCCCTAAAAGCCACACTTTTTTACTTTTACAGCTGTGGACCAACAAATTTGTATTCGGATTACATTCCAAATACTCAAATACAGAACAATGTCCTTTTTTTCATTTCATTACCTTTGTCCTGTGTAATAAATACTATTGATTCCTTCATTGCAACGATTTTTTTTAGTTATTAATTAATTATCAGCATATTTATTAGTAGTTCGCATCTAATTTAAAGGCATCACACCTTAAAGGCAAATAAATTAGTAGT
The DNA here is from genome assembly GCA_963082785.1 of Philonthus spinipes. NCBI lineage: Eukaryota > Metazoa > Arthropoda > Insecta > Coleoptera > Staphylinidae > Philonthus > Philonthus spinipes. The sequence continues at coordinate 13,803,317 of OY720301.1, forward strand.
TCCACTTTATTCATCGTATCCAACCTAAAGGCATCACACCTTGAAGGCACATCTACTTTAGCCTTATTTCTTAGCATTCAAAGAACTTTAATTTCTATTTAGCCTCCTTAATATCCCTGTATATTTCGTTTATATTCTACGTTAATTCCTCTTGAATATACCATGTTTTTTTGTTTTTTATTTAACTTAAAAAAATACAGTAGCCAACTTGATATCAAGCCAGCCCGACTATTTATTTATTATTTGTAAATTAAACAACTGTTTTTATAAGTTCCACAAAAATTATTGTAGAGACACAGATACAATGTTTCACCAACACAGTGGCACAGCAGGCAGATGATTAATTTTATTGCGAGCTAAACACTAAAAAAACATTCAGAAACTGGTCCAAATTTTACACTTTTGAAGACAAAAGTCCGATTCTGAATGTTCTTTTAGTATTTGGCTCGTAATAAAATTAATCATCTGCCTGATGATGCCACTGTGTTGGCGAAACAATTGTAGCAGTGTCTAAACAATAAATTTTGTGAAACTTAAAAAAACAGTTGTTTAATTTACAAATAGTAAATAAATAGTTAGGCTGGCTTGATATAAAGTTGGCTACAGTATTTTTTTAAGTTAAATAAAAGTCGAAAAAACAAGAAGAATATTTATATTTGATGTCGTTTTTGGTAGAATAGTTGTATTGGGCTCTTATTCCTGAAATCGATCGCACGTTTCGGCCTTACGCGACTGTCAAATTTCTATTTAAATGACAGTACAGAATCAACCGAAACGTTCGATCAATTTGAGGAATACGGCCCCTGATATCGAGCTAGCCCGACGACTTTATTTTTATTAATTAGTTAATTAATTGGTTAAAAAAATGCTATACTATTTTCATTTGTTTGTGCTACAATAGTTGTTTCAGTTTGCTAGAGCTTTGAAAAATCGTTAAAACGACAACAAACAACAACATTAAAAACAAATACGACATAAACCTTACGTCTTCCGATATATAAGAAAAATATACATTTCTACATAAATCGTTGAAATAAAATACGATCTTCTTCATGGTTGTTATTTTCGTTGCGTTTTATTTTCAACATTCCAATTAAATTTGCTGCAGCATTTTATAACGGTGTATTATGTTCATGGAAGTAATTTATTTAACATGCCACAAATATTTAATCTAATGAAGGAATTTTATCAAAGCACAAACAGGACTCTCGCAATCCCGCCCAAAATAAATATTTACCTTGTTTTCCCAACGTAATCAACCAAATTCGGGAATTTTATTTTAGTCGGAATGCATTCGATTTTTCTTCGAATATATTTTATCGTACTTGCGTTGGTATAAAATATTGACCCACTTTAGATTACGTAAGATAGTCTTTAAAAAAAGCAACAAAATGAAGTATTTAACTGGCCGAAAGGCTTCTCGTTTCAAAATTTATAAATTTGAAATATATTATATTATTCTATAAGTATTGTAATAATATCAAAGCAGTAAAAAAAGATAATTAATAGTAAGAACAATGAAGTATTCCTTTTTTTCTGATATATAATTAAAATTGATGATTAATACAAAATTGTTATATGAAATAAATATGAATAAATTATTAAAAATCAACCAATAAAACACAGATTAGATTGAATAACTTTAAATTCTCAACTAGTTTCGGGTTATCAGCCCATTTTCAAGAGAATTTAAAAAGATTTTCAAGAGAATTTAAAATTTTAAATTCTCTTGAAAATGGGCTGATAACCCGAAACTAGTTGAGAATTTAAAGTTATTCAATCTAATCTGTGTTTTATTGGTTGATTTTTAATAATTTATTCATATTTATTTCATACAATATGAACTACCAATGTCAAATATTAAAACCATTAATTACAAAATTGTTAATTAATTTTACAAATGGTAGACTACTATATTAACCATTAGATTGTTTATAAGGGGGTAAAAACAATTAATTGTTGAGATATTCAAGTGTTTCAAGATAATTGACATCGCTAAGTTTTTTTCCCTTATAATTCTTCCTTTCAATATTAAGCAAACACTTATATTTCCCCCATAAGCGTATTTAATTTATTTACTTCATAAATTGTACATACATACAAATATTTGTGCTCTCACGCTTGTTTCGACTTCGGTCGCTTCCCTTGATATAAGAGGTCACTCTTGATCTCTTCGCCCGGGCCGCTCCTCCGTATTGTGTCGCCAATGACGTATCTTTAATTCAGCCCCAAAAGTGAATCCATGTTTTCACACCCTCTGTGAAATAGTTTAACCAAATTACAGGGAAGCCCTCAGACGTTCCCTGGGGCCCGGAAGCAAATAAGCATTCAGTTGGATCAATAATTATTATAGGGGTCTCCCTTCAAGTTTTTGTGTTTATGAATTATGATCATTTTTACAACCAGTGTTTTCTTTGATAATGACTAGCTGCGTACAGGAGGGTTAGTCATTATAAATTAACCGCCCTTTTTTATATTACAACAATGTTTTAAATAATGGTTCTCTTTAATTAAAACACTCGCTTTTTAAAATTAGTGAAATAAATCAAATATAAAACAATTTAAAGAACCTTTTCATTATAAATAATTGATATCGAATCTATGTAACTAGGTTAGGTTATTTTATTATATTATTATTAACTAATCTAACTTAAATTAGATTTATTTTAAATAACTTTGTTTAATGAATTATATGGAAAATGCCTCTCTCCTCTCTGAAAGATTTTTTGTTCGAATATCTAGTTTTGCATTAAATCTGCTTTAATATATTCAAATTATTTTTTACAGTATTTTAAAAATAGCGCTCCTTTTCTGGGCGTTTAAAGTGCCAAGCTGTTCAAGCGTTTCTAAATAGAGTAATTAATATAAATAGAAAACAGTATTCATTCTACTTGGTCACAGTTATTTAAATATATTAAATAAAAATGATTTGAAAATAATTAATAAATTATTTCCACATTTAGCTTTTGTTGTTTTTACATAACATTTTTCTCGGATCAAAATTTTGTTGTATTATGCAATATTTTATTGATATGCAGCAGCAGGTGTACATTATGTAATTCAATGTCCGGCGTGGGTATTTGCCCGGGAAGTAGTTGTTTTAATGTGCATTTGTATAACGTACTTACGTAAGTAAGTCAATAGTCACAGAGCTAAATGTGGAAATAATTTATTAATTATTTTCAAATCATTTTTATTTAATATGGAGTAATTAATTTAATTTGTGGAATATAGCGAATTAGGCAATAAAATTTCGTGATCTGTATATGAAAAACTGCCTTCCACTTCCTAAAAATGTCTCATCTCAGCCTTTATTTATATTCATCGACACAAACCAATCTATAAAATGGTTTGAAACTGATTTTTTTAGTTTCATTGAAATATGGTATGCAATTAACCACATTATTCCAAAAATGTGCGTTATCGCAACTTTAATAGTAGCTAGGTTAGGTTAGTTTTAATATATTGTAGTTGATAATGATCCCTGTATTATATAATATGATAGAATCTGAATAATAAAAAATATTCAGATTGAATAATCTTAAAAAAACATTATATTTAATCAAAGATGTTAAATAATTATTAATAAGAATTCTTGATAATGGCATCTTGCTGAAGCTAGTCGAACAAATATACAATTAAGTAAAACAAAACTAAGTGATAAATGAGAAAAAATAGTAACAGAAATATTATATTTAAATTATTCTTAATTTAATGTACAAATTTAGGGAAAAAGTCCATACAACAAATATAATTTGCAATATCAGAAAGAGACTACTGCATGATGAAAGTTCTAGTTGTAAGATAAGTAAATGAAATTGTAATATTTTTATAAATGATTTTATGTTAAGTGTGTTATTTTGATATTTGTATTTAAAATAATATTTAATAAATGGCACTTTAACAGTTTAAGAAAGTCTAATTGCGGATTTCTGTTGAAATTCCAAGTTGTCACTTTAAGTAGTATAAGATAAAGTCCAAGCTTTCAAATGAAAATTATCATGTCTGTAGGAGATAAAATGGAATACAAGCCAAACAAAGATATAAATATAAGTAGGCGTAAAAGCCAGTAAATGAGATTCGTTAAAACAAAACTGTTAAATACACGAGCCATCAACTTTAGTGATCTACAGCATTAATACTGTGTATCCTCTCATTCTATATCCATTAATAAAGGTACTGCTATAAATTTTGAATGTACACAGACATTAAATACAAAACTCGAAATTTTAATCTGTTTTTTATACCTGCATATGATTCGTACAAGTGAACAGCATTACGCTATCTCGAATTCCATTAATTCAGGCAGGATGAGTGTTACCCTTCCCCAGGCCAGTTTGCTAAAACTCGTCTTGGAAAGGAGGAAAGGAGTAGAGAGGATAGGATAGGAAAGGAAGGATAGGATATGCTTGATGCATATGGACTTTTCCACGGTTGTGCAACTATTGTCGACCGGGGGGAAAAGAAAAGCATCTTGATTACGCTCTATTTAACCGCATCTTGGTTCCATTATGATATCCGGAAGATAAGGACGGAAAATGTGTTGCGCGCAGCCGGACTAACATGCCTCAAGCGTTTTCTGGCATATTCTCTGCATACTTATGCTAAAAGTTGCCTCTCATCGATCTGGACCATCATACTACTTTCACCATTATTGATGTTATCGTTTCAGTGATTTTTATTTGTGAATAGTCGCAAATTATAAATTTCGGTACGTTTTTAATTAAAACTTTCATTGATGATGCGGAGTCTCCGTAATGCTATTTGAAATGAAAACAAACAGTTGCAAGGGTGTCACATTTACTGTTACACCGCAACATGTTTCATAGTACTGTGGCTTCATTAGGCAGATGAATAATGGTTATGTATTACTCATATGTCTGATGAAGGCATTGTTTTGTGAAACGTGTTGCAATGTTCGGCAATAAAATAGAAACCCTCCCAAAATGATTGGTTTTTATTTCAAATAAATTACATTACACATACAATTCCTATGATATATTATGACCATTATAATAGCAACTTTAAAATATCATTAAAAATAACAAACAAGAAGAAATAGTTAATATTAAATAACAATTTAATATTATTCGTAATAATTACGTTCTCTAGTAATAAGATATTTACTTTTTTAATTAAAGAAAAATGACATTAAACAAAATTATATTAATAGAAAAGATGGATCCCGAAACACGTGTCTACCCTATTTTCCATAACGTTTTTTTGCTCCTTACATTAAATATTCTCGAATAAAAAAAGTTGCATGATGCAATTATATTAATGATGGGCAATATCGATTATTTGAAGAATCGATTTATTTGAAAAATACAAAAGAAAATGAAAGGTGTAATCCAAATTATCTCAAATAGTTACAGAAACAGCATTTATAATAATTCTGGTTGAGTTTTTAATCATATATTTCATAGAAAAGATACAATTTTCATTCGATTATCAAAAATAATCGATTATTTCGTATTCGATTATTGAAATAATCGATTTTGCCCATCACTAATTGATATGAAACGGCGAGTGTGCATATGTAATTCATTGCCTGGCTGGGTATTTACCCGAGAAGCAGTTGTTTTAATGTACATTTGTTAAAGCACTTACGTAACATAAGTCAAAATATCACGGAACTAGAAGAGGAAATAATTTATTAATTATTTTAAAATTCGTTTTTTATTTTAAATTATATTTTTGTTGGACAATATTATAATAACTTAGACTGATGATGATCGGTTTTTCCGACACCGTGGCGGATGTCTCTACTAATATTTTCTATATTTCTAACAATAAATTAAAAATTGTATATTATATTTAAACTAAATCCTCAACAGAAGTATACATTAAAGTTTCCACGTTTTTCACAATGACAAATAATGTTTTACAGAACTTTGAAAATTTTCGAGAGATCCGAGAGCTAAGACAAAAAAATCATAAAAAGTTTATTTTAAAACATCCCACTTTTATATTCTTAAAATATGTTGATAAGGTCGCTAATAAAAAGTGAACGTCAAAAAAAAAATCTTGAAAATGACAAACAATGTTTTACAGGAAAAATTTGAAGAGAGGGAGGAGACATAGAAATTATTAAACTTTTTTTTAAAAACATTTCACTCTTATATTTTCAAAATAAATCTTATTCTAAATTCCAATACCCCAAATCCACAATATATTCATCTCATCACTCATCAACGACTGATCTACTGACATATCATAAAGGCAAGGCCTTAATAAATGTATTTAAACGCCACTTATCATTTATTGATCTCGCCAATATTAGTCACTTATAGCATTTTTGTATTTTTTTCTCTCTGTTTTTAGTGTTGTAATGTTCTACTAACTGTAATTATTTATATTGTACGTGTTATTATATTTTTTTGTAATTTTGAAAAAGGAGAAATCCGTAAATAAATAAATAAAGATGTTAATATATATATAAAATCTTAAAAATTACGAGCAATATTTTAAAAGATTTTAAAAATTTTCAAGAGATCCGTGGGTTGAGACAAAAAATCATAACAAATTTATTTTATAATTTCAAAATATGTTAACAAGGTCCTTAGCTACAAATTAACGTCAAAATAAAAGATCTAAAAATTAGCAAACAATGTCTTACAGTTTGAAAATTTCCGAGAAATCTGTGGACTGTTACAAAAAAAATAAAAAAGTTTACTTTCGAACATTCCATTTTTATGTTCTCAAAAAAAAAAAAAAATTAAAAAAGCTTACTTTGGAACATTCCATTTTTATGTTCTCAAAAAAAAATTAAAAGGTCCTTAGCAACAAATTAACGTTACCATAAATCTAAAAAATGACTAACAGTGTTATATAACATGGGGAATACAACAGCCAAAAAAAAAACTTAAAATTTAACGTTTATTATCTAGTCAAGGAAATATTTTATTTCATTTAATCGTAAACGATTAATACAACTCCAATATGAATTATTTTTTAAATATACACACATCTTTATTTAGTCTATACAGATAATACAAAAGAATATAATAAATAATTACAATACGTGTAGGTGTTATTTTATTTGGGCTATCGACCACATGTATTTTTGTCCTGTCATGAATTTATGATGTCAAAGAAAAAACTATGCTAGCTAGCTGAACTGTCATAATGATTCGCACAAATGATATGGGTGGAATTTGGGTGGATTCATAAAGGTATTTGTTGAAAGGATTGTGGGGTGGGTTCTTAGGATATCTGAGTTTGGAAAAATCATATTTTTTATTAATCTATGCGATATCCTTTTCATCTTATAATTTCTGCACATATTTTGATATAGATTTAATTAATTTTGTTATATACTTTATAATAATACTACTACTAAATCTTTATTATATGAGAAAAATAATACATTGTATATAATATAAATATATTCTCAAATAAGAGCTATCGACCATGGGTCTTTCTGCCCGACTTTATAATATTTTCATAGATCCATTTTTTTAGAGCTGCAACAATTTCTACTAAATTCGAGTGTTTTCTGAAAAAAAAAAAAAAATCAATCGGAATAACGACGAAATCTCGAGAAATGTGGAATTTTGCAAAAATAACCGAAAACGACGAAATCTCGAGAAAAAGTGGATTTTCGCAAAAATGACCGAAAACGACGAAATCTCGAGAAAAGTGGAATTTTGTAAAAATGACCGAAAACGACGAAATCCCGAGAAAAAGTAGATTTTCGCAAAAATAACCGAAAACGACGAAATCCCGAGAAAAAATGGATTTTCGCAAAAATAACCGAAAACGACGAAATCTTGAGAATAATAATAATATAAATATAGCATTCAGCTATTATTGAATATTATAAACAAAGCCTTAAGAAACAATTATGGCCCATAAATCCAAAAATCGACAGCGCCCAACAATGACTTTTTACACTTTAAAAATTTCCAATTTTCGATATGAGTGTCCGACTAAAAAATTGTTTAAACAAAAACTAGACATATGTGACATTTTTTGTTTGACATTATAATCAAAGTCCTAATAAACATTTATGGCCTATAAAATCAAAAATCGACAGCGCCCAACAGTGACTTTTAATACTTTGAAAATTTCGAATTTTCTATATGAGTGTCCGATTAAAAAATTGTTTAAACTAAAAAACTAGACATATGTGGCATTTTTTTTATTGTTTGATATTATAAACAAAGTCCTAATAAACATTTATGGCCAATAAAATCAAAAATCGACAGCGCCCAACAATGACTTTTGGCACATTGAAAATTATAAAAATTTCATTGAATTCTTACTGCAATAATTTACTGAAAATAAATGTTTTTAAGTTATTAGAGTATCTGAGGTGTTTGATTATTAATTGGTTAACATTATTTTGTAAATAATTGTTTGGGATAATATCAAAATTTTATGTTTTGTTAGATGGTGGAGGCGCCGGATTCGTGGCTGGAAATTCGTGGCTAACTTCTCGATCGACCATAGATCTTTCTACCCTCCTCTAAAATTATTTCCAAGTAAAGTAATATTTTGACAATATGTGTAAACGGAATTATTTAAATTATTTTACTCTTTACATATTTTCCTAATAGCTAAGAAGAAGGCACATACTTAATTACCTTTGTAATTAATGCATATTTTCTTCATTTATCTCAGACACCATGAAATTAAAGGGGATAAAAATGCATTATGTAATATATTCCAACTCTAGTTTCATTCATAATAAAAATATTACAGTATAAAACATTTGTAATTCACAAAATGTATTTCTCGGATTTATTTATTTTTAGTTTCAACTATTTTCTGTTACGACGTCTGAGGCTATTCATACCGCAACCAAAACTATAGTTCATTCAAGTTGAGCACTTAAAGAAAGTGCTTATTCCACCTCGGTCTGCGATTGGTTGGTTCCGAGGGAAAACTCGCACAGGCGTTTATTATTTTCTATTTTATGTTCTCCCCCGCACATTAACGTGTTAGTGGGGGATGTATAGTAAGAATTATTTGCCGTTTCAAGGGAAAGTAAAAGAAAAACATTCTTACATTAAATTATTAATAAATTATTGTTTAATAACGTTGATATATTTTCATTGCAAAAAAATAATCAATTTTTATCTACACGTGCTTGTGGCTAATGATCATGTGTGCTGTGCGGTTTGCATCTACATATGTGGGATTTATTTTTGGACCGCATATTGAATCCCTAGCTAATTGACAAAGTATCTGTCATTCGGGAAGGGATTCAACATGTAGGCCAAAAATAAAACACGAAAGAGTGAACCAAAACAACACGTGGCCGGATCAAACCAATTTCGTAAAGATGTGCTGAAGTAAAATTATTTCCTCCTGGTTTAATGTGTTAGAGATATAATTAAGATTTCTACTAAGCAGAAAAGCAAAATAATTTCCATTACAAATATTCATGTTGTAATCAAAAATATTTCGTAGTCATATTGATTTAATTTTTTTATATTTGAATAACATCTAATCTCTAATGTCAATAATGATATATCTAATATAAATAATATTAATATTTGCAGTAACAAAAAATATCGAAAAGATCGATTTTGTCTATGTCTAGTTTATTCGAACATAATAGTAACCAATCTCGATATTATTTTTAAAACAGGTATTTTAATAGACGTGAAGACTACAGTTCGATAGCCAATTAACAGATATAAATTAAATAAAAATAATTTTCCCTCTTTAGCTACTTTGACTTTTTGACTTACGATACGTAAGTACTTTAAAACAAACGTACATTAAAACAACTATTTCTCGGGTCCATATTCCGCCAGACATTGAATTATATAATGAACACTTGCTTTGCATAACTGTAACATATTGCATAATGTAATAATTTTTGATTCGAGAATATTTATTACAAAGAACAAAAAATACGTAACATAAGGCTATCTGCAGACACGTATTTCGGGATTCAATCCTCGTCAGCACAGCTCTTCTTTTTATTTTATATTACTGTGACCATGTGAATAAATCCTTTTTTATTATTATAACCAGATATAGACGAAAAGACCATTGGTCGAAAGCCAATTGGCAAACTTTCACAAGATACATTGTAATTTTTTATGTTATAAGTAAATATTGTATTGTTTGTCAATAAAGATTTTGTATATATAACAGATATAAATTTTATATTTGATTTTGTAACTTTCATTATTTTGTATATTATTTTTGTTAATAATTTTTATATTTTTTTAACTATTAGTTTAAGTTGTTCATTTTTTAGATTTCTTTATTATATTATTTAGTTCTACATCTTCATTTAATGTCAACGTTTCACCTAATCATTAAGTAAAAAAAAACAAGTACACAATGAATTTAAGTGTTTACACTTCCTGTCGCATGAAGTAAATACTTCAACTGTAACTGGTCGAAAGAGTTCAGTCGCCAAGACCATGAAATAACCAGAAAAAAAAATATTTGGACGGTGAAAAAAATAACTCATTTTATGCTGAATGAAAACCACACCGTCAGTGCTGTAATTATAATTAAGCATAGACATACCTACATATTTGAGGTGTTTAATGGGACTGAACCATTAAATTATAGAAAGACAGGGGTCAAAACGTAACTGCCTCTGGGCCCAGAATTCCAAATTACTTCACTGTTCGCTATTAATAATCCAGGGTTGGTGTAGAAATGGATAAATAATGTATCCACGTGCAGCACATTAAAAATGTATAAAGGGTGTCTCAATAAGAATGCACGGTTTGTTTTTTTGAATAAAAAATCAGTTGCTTAAAAATAAATATATGTTAAACTCATTAGTATACAATGTGTGGATTCAACAAACGGCTGAATTTGTTATAGAATTCGCTGTATGGTGCTTTAATGTTCGTTTGTTGTGACATTCTCACTTACTAATGCAATATTTTCAGCCGAGGCAAAGATTATAATGTAATAAATGTATCACGCCCATTCCTACTACTTACAAAGAGACAAGAGAAGGTGTTACGAAATAACGAGATTCTATTGGAAAAACAAGATTTAAACTATTCTCGCATTTTGACGTGACGTATATGAAACAAGTAATGCACTTCGAAAATGTAAAATTATTCAGAAAATCTCCATTCAGTCGTAAATAATCAATTGCAGATGTTAATGTAAATATCAATGATATAAAACCTATCACTATTGAAGACATTTTCAATGTACAACATTGATATTTAATTCAAATTAATTAAATATAAGTGGAAAAGAAATATCTCTGATGGGATTTGAACCCATGTTTCTCGATTTCTAACTACACCACAGAGACATTTGATATCAAATCTCCATTCAGTGCTTCAAGTTCACTATTTTTCAATTTATACAGACATTTCTGAAATAATTAAAGGGGATAAAAATGCATTATTTTTATGTTAACAGCATTAACATAAAAATAATGCATTTGCTTTATAAAAAGCGAAACTAGTCAAGTAAATATAAAACAATACTGAAACAAGCCAAGTATTATAATTTATACTTTAAATATTATTAGTTCAAAATGTTTCACGTGATAAGTGAGAATGTTATTTAAAAAAATACAGCTATTTTATATTTTGGTATTAACTGTTCTCGGCGACACATGATGTTATACAAAATGTGGTTGTTAAATTTGATGAATTTGATAAGATTTCTTTTGTACATAATGGTAAGATCTGCTATACTGGCACTTACTAATTTCTCACATAACCCGTTTGTATGAGTATCGTATTTCGGGATTCATCTCTCGTCAGTACAGTTCTTATATTTATTTTAAATTAGTGTGACCATGTCAATAAATCTTTTTTATTATTATTAACATATATAGACGAAAAGACCATTGATCGATAGACAATTGACAAAATTTTACAATATACATTGTAATATTTAATAGTGAAACAAACTAAGTGTTTTAATTTAGCTTTAAAATATTATAAGCTGTACAATTTGTATATGTATCGATACATTTGTAAATTTTGTATATATCTCCTTGAGAATGACCTAAGGTAAAAACTAGACGGAGCAATAATAAATAATCAGTGAAATAAACAAAATGTTTTAATGAAAGTATATTAAATTCTCACTTATCTCGTGATGAAATATGTTTAACATATAAATACCAATATTTATTATGTCCAATTTGTAACAACTTCAAAAATATTCTATATAATTACAAGTGGATTTATGTGGACAATCGTTTGATATTCCCACCCTAAAAAAATAATTTATGTTGTAAAGGCAGTGTAATTTTATAACATAAGTAGTTCCGCATAATAGAATTTATTAAATGGAATTCTAAAGGCGCAAGGTCAGAGCTCCAATATTTGGCAAGTAACCAAAAAGCACATTGCATTCATATGTTGAAAAGAATCATTTTTACGATTTTATAAACTAGACGCTTTTCAGAAATGCACTGCTTATTTCGAACTCTCTTTTTTTAACAGAAACAAAGTGTTTTCGGTGGTTGAGTTATTATTTATGCCAATAAATAAACAAACAAAAATTAAATTTTCTTGAGAATAACCGGAAATTGGTCGAGAAGTTAAAATTACTTAATTTTATGTGTATTTTTATATTATTTGTAGATTTTTATTTTTATAACATGAAATTATAAAAAAATCTATGGTTGAGGCTGTTACTTTATGAAACTCCATTATGCAATCATTACATCAGCTGCCTGATAATGATACTGTGTGTCGAAACAATTTTAGCAGTGTTTTCTACAATAAATCTGTGTGACTTAAAAAACAATCCAGTATTTTACTTGTAAAATTAGTTATATCTTTATATATAGAAAATCTTCATTTCTGAGAGTTCATTTAAATTACATCATTAAAATCATTTACAAATTGTGAAAATGGTTGTCGGCCGTAGGTAATTCTGCCTCATAACTATTATTATTACAAATATTGAATGTATTATAAATATTAATCAAATTTAAAAAAAAATATATTTAGTAGCAAATTATTTTCTGCCAATAATAATATATTTTATCAGATAAACTAAAGGAAACAAAAATTATTATTTAACCCTTTAACTACGTGCAAAACTACACGCGTCCGCAGTACTAAACGCAAATATTTGCGAAAAATTAAATATTACACTAAAGTGCATGTACAAATAATTTAAATACTGAGTGTATTATTAAATTGCCAAACTTCCGTCGACATTGCTTTAAAACGCCAAATTTAACGACCGTCGGAATATGAGGCAGACTAGATAGATGGTTTATTGACGACTGCGAAGTTAGAGGGTTAAATAAAAATTGTCCTTTCTCCTACTTATTTTTTATTGAACTAAATATATTTCAGAAACTATGTTTCCATCTTCGGTAGAAACACGGATTCCGAAATATATTTAGTTGAATAAAAAATAAGTAGGAGAAAGAACAACTATCTTTATTTAAATAATTAAAAGTCTCCACAATCGACAAAAAGAAGATTAAAACAAAACTTGTACAAACTAAAAAAAATTCAACCTTACTGTGCTGTTATATACGATGAACTAAATCTATTAGAAAATTATCACCCAACAGAAAAATGTTTTATTAAAATATTAGCATTTAAATCAATAAATTTTATAACACCGGTTCTAAAATCCCTCATGGACAACGTTGATTTGAACTACGGCTTTAAAAGGAAGGGTTAATAATACGTATATTCAGATGAAAATAAAGTGCAATCATTTATTAAATCGAAATTGAAATTAAAGTCAAACAATTTACCATAATTAACATACCGCAATCAATTCAAATGATAAATGAATAATTACTCGTGGAAACGGTTTTAAAGTACTAACAATGAAAATAATGAAATATTTACATGCATAATTGATTAGGATTATCATTATGAATGAATAATCTATGTATGTATTTTAAAAAATGCAAATAGTATACGATAGTATCAGAAAATATACAAACAAAAATCACACCTTACTAAATCTAGCACGCTTTGATGGGTATTTTTAACTTTAATTTATGATTGATTAAAGAAATTAAATTATTAAATAATAAAGGAAAACAGAAAAAAATAATGAGCATAGTTTTTTATATATTAAAATAATATTTTTAATTTTGAAAACTTCGATAATATCCGAAATTGTATAAAAAATCACACCTTACTAAATCTAGCATGCGTTGAATGGTATTTAATTTGAGTATATGATTAAATAAAATAAATTATCAACTAATAAAGGAAGACAGAAAAAAATAATAATCATATTTTTTTATATATCAAAATAATATTTTCAATTGTGAAACCTTCAACTTCGTTATACGCGTTTAATAGTATTTTCATTATTAAACAAAGAATATACAGGGTGTTTAAAAAGTATGGAATAATGTTTTCAGAACTATTTATCCGGACCAATATAATATATATATATATATATATATAATATAAAATTTGGAATGTGTATTTGGCTAATTAATCAGACCTATTCCCTATCGAAAACGATAAACTTGTATGGTGACAGTTATGTTAAGATTGCGGTCGACGGATAACGTGTGCTGCAACGTTTCTACATAATTTCGTATTCCGTATCGAGTGACATGTTATTATTTCAGTGTTAAAACGGAATTTAGTTTTGATATGCAGGTAGAAAGAGATAGTTTATTATATTTCCAATTAGTAAGACAAAGCCGATAACTTTCAACGTTATGCTCATCGAAAGGCTATTGAATTCTAACCTAACAAAATGTGTGTGTACGAAAAAAATTAAAGTGCATCAAAAAGCCATAAACAGTGCGATTTTCTCCTTTATTGAAAAACGTACTAAAGCATCTGTAAAATGCAATTTACTTGTATTTCTGTGTGGAGTTGAAATGTTCATAAGACGATCATAAAAAATCAATTTTATGATTTGGTTTTCTCTGATTTAACGTTTGTGAATTGTTGTATGATTTTATTAAATTGTAGTAATGTTGAGCTGTTTTGATATGTAAATTTCGCAATTCAAGAAAAAGGGATTTGACCTTTTTTCAGATGCCCATATTTTTTACCCAAAACAGTAATCACCCTGTTTTTTTAACCCACCATTGCTCTCATTAAAAAATGCAGTAAAAATTACGCCTTTAAAGAAAAAAGTACCTGTTTCGAATTATGTGAAAATTTATAAAAAGGATGATTAAAATGTATTTAGAGATTTATTTCTTAATAGTTTTGAACCTTTTTACCTAGAAATTGTCTTTTAGTGCATTCTGTTGGACTGTTATATAGCATAAAAGTAGTATTGAAGAAGAAATCATTTGAAAATGATTTTTTTTAAATTTAATGAACAGAGCGCCGACAAAATAGTTGCACTGATGTTGCGGTCGAAGTCGCCCAACTGTACGCTCAACGGCCTTGCCGTATGTTGGGGACAATAAAATAACTGGTTTACGTTAACAAATTTTGCCAAACTATTTTATGCGCTCTCTGTTAACATTAATCTCATTTAATAAAACGTTCAAGAAGCATTCATCTAGCGTATAGATGGCCAAATACGTCTCTATTCTTTTTAATTCTACATATGTTGCCAATAAAAAAGTGCGTGTTTTGTGGTTGTCTTCTTTATAACTGGAATAGTTGTTTTTAAAAATAAATAAAGATTAGAATACATAGCCAATGACAGACATTTTAGAGGGCGATGAATTAAAGACAGACATAAACTCGCGCAGTTTTTATCGCCTCTCACAAAAAAGAACAATAGACTATGCTGTTGGAATGATTGGAAATCGAGAAATCGAGAGAATTATGCGCACATTCGCTTCATAGCGGCAATTTTAATCGTTATTGATGTTTATACTTTCACTATGATAAGCGGTTGTCGACACTATCGAATCATTTCTCTTTTTCTTTTCGATATTTAATAAAACATCAGTCAGAGGTATTAATAAAATAACAAAAATATTGTTTATAAGTTATTCATGAAATAAAATGGTCGGTCACAGTCGGCCATTCAACTCTTATTTGAGGCAGTTGGCTCGAAAGAGTGACTACGTTAAGTTGCAAGGACGTCAGTGGAATTCCTAGTCTACTGACCACCTTGAGGTCTTTAATATGTAACTAACTGTTTCCATATATAATTCTTACTATTTTTTCTTTAGAAACGTTTTATACAGTGCATATTTAAAAACAAATTCCATAACGTTTCGATTCGCAACAAATTCATACTTGAAACACAACAAGTACTCACATTTGTGAATAATTGCCGTGATTGCTGTAATGAGAACGGGATTAAGCTTGAAATAATCTACAAGGTGTTGTTTTAATTGATTATTGTTCGTGTGAAATATTTATATTTAATACGCTTGATGTTAATAACGGTCGGTTGTGAAAGTTGTAATGGTCTCAACTCATTGTAAGAGGCCTCGAAAGATCCGTGCGTGATGCTGTTATATGTGTTCCACCTTGGAACCAGATAGATTGCATAGCGAACCGAAGTAACAGAATCCCATCTGCCATCTCTGTCTGGACTCGCTAAACAAGCACAATGAGAATACTCTCTCTTCCTTAGACCACCAGCTTTGCATTGGCTGCATATCAGCAACTTACT
The DNA here is from genome assembly GCA_963082785.1 of Philonthus spinipes. NCBI lineage: Eukaryota > Metazoa > Arthropoda > Insecta > Coleoptera > Staphylinidae > Philonthus > Philonthus spinipes. Next base: position 13,819,808 of record OY720301.1, read on the forward strand.
TGGACTCGTTTCGACAATTCTTCAAATTATTAAAGTCAGTTCCAAAACAATGCAAAGAGACGAAACAATTAGTCAATAATATCTTAAATTGCTTGGGGTTTTAAATAAGTGTAATTATGCTTCAAATTAATTAACAATCCATTCTCTCTCTAAAACTTAATTATTTCAACAAAAACCAACAAATTAATCATTTACTTTGGGCGTAGTTTTTAGTTTTTTCTTCTTAAAATTAATTCTTTTTTGTATTTATTTACACTTTATATGTTTTGCAATTAATAAAATAACAACAGGCGAAAAGGCCACAGGTCGATAGCCACTTAATAAATGTTATTTTAATGTTGTTGGTTATAGAGACTTACTTATTTAAATAAAAATGGTTATCCTTCATCCTATTTATTTTTTAATGAACTAAATATGTTTAAATATGGAAACATATCTCTATTCCATAATTTTTATTGAAATAAGATATTAAACGTTACATCACTTCATTTCATCAAATAATGCGGACTACGGCAGTAACATTAGCGATCATGACAAGTAAATAGACAACGACAAGAACAAGACAAAGACAGGCGGAAAGATCTCTGGTCGATAGCCATTTCATGAAATTATAACATATGTATTGTAAATAATATTTAATTTTGTAAATTTACACGAATAAAGATTTTATATATATAAGATAATAATAATAGCAATAATAATAACAACAAATGTGTATATGTATGTACAATAATATACAAAAATTAGAATTATATTCTGTAGATGATGATGAATCGGCTATCGACCGGAGGTCTTTCAGCCAAATAATAATATTAGTGGCCTTTATTTTTGTAAAAAGTTAATTTTGTTTATATGGACTCTGATTGAAAAACTCAATGGTTATACTTAATGAAGGAATTATTAGTTTAATTATTTGTTAAATCGAATCAATGTATTATTGTATTTTGTAATTACAGATTGTTATTAATTGCAAAAAAGGTGAATTTTCGCAAATAAAAAATTGAATTTAAAAATTATATATTTGATTTTTTAACTTTCATTATTTTGCATTTTTTCTATATAGCTGTTATAAGAGTTATGTATGTATAAAATAACAAACGTAAACACGATTTATAAAATTAAATACGCAACTCTACATATTCAGCCCCAAACAGAATTCAAGAATTAAAGAAGAGTTGTTACAAATGTCAAAAAACTAACAACTGATTCAGCTTTACTTACTTTATAGAAAGTTAACTTTATTGTTTATAATAATTGTGGATCACATAAATAAGTTATTTTTTAATTAATAATCAAATTAAAAAAAGTTGATATAAGGAACACATTTCAATTCTAAAATGAACAAGGAAGCAGGAATTTGCATTATTTATTTATTTTTTTTTAATATTCAAACGTTTCTTGTTTTTCAATTGTATATGTATTTATCGAGATAATTGGCCGTCCAATTTTTTATACACCCTGCATATATGCAGCCCAAACAGACTAACCCATAAACTCTCATACTCATTGTATTTATGGGTTAGTCTGTTTAGACTATCGACCAGAAGCCTTTCTGTGCTTTTTCAAAAATATTATTTTCAATTATTGCGAAAATATATTATTTCAGGTAAAAAAATCAATAGAACTACATCTGGATTGTACGATGCCACATTGCATTTATCCGATAACAATTAATGACGTGTAACTAAAAGGGAGGGGGATTACGGTTCAACTGTTCTCGTACTTCGATCAGATTTCCATCATTTGGGGTCGAAATGGACCTCAAGTACATTGTTTGCCCTTAACGTCTTTCCAAACATTTCTGAGTATGTTACTAAAAAAAAACATTCTTGTTAGACTCGGATCAAAATTTTCCGCAACGGAATTGTTCGGTTTGGCGGAAATTTTAATGACAAAAAATACCTGCATCCAAGCAAGATGCAGCAAGTCCTATTACCGGTTCTATTAGACTACCTGACATTCCCACCGCCGATACGATTTAATAACAGACTCACAGACATCATTTTAAGAAAACACCTTTTAGTCATACAACTAATTTTAAGTAATAACGTTTAAGTGTGGACTGAAAGACCTCTGACAAACACATATTTTGTTTCTGCCCTGCGTAAAAATAATTATCATTATTATTTTAATTTATAACAGTCCACGTTCACATTCTCCCCTTTAACCATTTGCGCTATTTACAATTTGCTTAACGAATTGAACAATAATGTTTTATCAGTGAGAAATTGGCTACATGTTATTATTTACTATTCCAGCGAATTCGACGTTTGTTTTGTTTATTTGCATTCATAGTTAAATAAATTCATGTCTTATTCGTATTTTTCTGTATCAAACAGAATACATTTTATTTTGCTTTACAAACTATAAAATAACTATTTAAAATAACTTTCTTAATTGTTAAAACTTTCACTTGCTTATATATTTTCAGTTTATTAAATAAACAAGTTTTAACTTTGTTTATATAACTTCTTATTTTAGTTTAGTGACTATTTTATACATATGTTTTGTAATATTTTTAGTGCGTCACACTTTTCTTGTAAAATTTTTAATATGTAATTTGGAAATGGAGATTCCGTTAATAAAGTGAAATTGAAATTGACTATAGTTTCGAAGCATGTAGCATTTATGATGATGCTCTATGCTTTCGAAAAATTTAAATGAACATCTTGTAAGTTTGTTTAAAATACCAAAAATTTGGATTTACATTAAATTTATTTTTTTTAATTATCAATCTATTAGATACCTTCTCGAATAAAATATATTGATAGGAAAAATCGATGAACATTTTCATTTTAATTTTTAAAATAAATAACTGAAATTTTTGAAAATCCTTAATTAATTTTTAGTAAAAACAAAATTGTTTATGATTTTCAACATTTTATTAATTTCACTACAATAGTTTCTCTACGCTGTAGCTTCTTCGCCTAAAGAAGAATTTAAATTACTTACATGAAGAAGCTGTAGCGAAACAATTGTAGAGAAATTAATAAAAAGTTGAAAATCATCAACAGATTTGTTTGCAATAAAAAGTAAATAATTTTATTATTCCCATATTGTAACGTTCAATTATCCATTAAGGCAATGCAAATAAAAATCCTCAATTTTTCGATAACACAGTTTAAGTATGGACAAAAATACCTAGATAGACAAACACTTTTTGTAATGAAATAAATATGAATAAATTATTAAAAATCAACCAATAAAACACAGATTAGATTGAATAACTTTAAATTCTCGACTAGTTTCGGGTTATTAGCCCATTTTCAAGAGAATTTAAAAAAAAATTAAATTCTCTTGAAAATTAAAAAAAAAAAAATTAAATTCTCTTGAAAATTAAAAAAAAAATTAAATTCTCTTGAAAATGGGCTAATAACCCGAAACTAGTCGAGAATTTAAAGTTATTCAATCTAATCTGTGTTTTATTGGTTGATTTTTAATAATTTATTCATATTTATTTCATACAATATGAACTACCAATATCTAAATATTAAAACCATTAATTATATTAAACTTTTTGTAATGTTGAAGCACCATTCATCTAGCGGCCATTTCGGTTTTACTTGTAAATAGGCAAAAGGTGGCGCTTTGTGCTACCTTTCCTATTCGGCAAAAGATGGCGTTTTGTGAGATCTTTTCAATTATATGATACACTTTTTGTAGATTATTTTATATATTTATATTGCATTTTTATTCGTGTAAATTTACGAAATTAAATATTATTTACTATATGCATATTGAATCACAATTTTACGAAATGGATATCGACCAGAGGTCTTTCCGCCGATTATATTTTATATATACAAACATCTTTATTCAGGCAATTACATTAAATTTTATATACAGCTATATATTTCAATTACAATTATGCATGAAGTTATTAAAAAGACCTGAGGTCTTTCTGCCCTGATTATATTTCATTTAAATAGAAAAAAATTCAATAAACAAATATGAAATAATCCATCATTTTTAATAATCAAATGTTGATTTAATTGTTTATATGAAACGTTTGATTCAAAACTTAAAATCAGTTAATATAATTACTATTTTTACAACAAATTGAAGTGTTTTCAAATTAAACACAAATTTTGTTTTTACCCTGCGCAAAAATCATTATTTTAATTTATAACAGTCCACATTCACATTCTCCCATTCATTATCTTTTGTAATTTTCAAATAAATCGATTATATAAATAATCGTTTTTGCTCATCACTGGTTGATAGAAAGGTAATTTTACTGAGAATTAATTAATAAATAATTTTCAGCATCCTGAAAATTATATTTCTTCAATAAATATTTATATAATGTATATCTTGTGTAAATTTCCCGTGCTTCAATTCACCTTTGACAATAGCTGTCAAAAAGTCTGTTCGTTACGTAAACTAGTGCAGCATTTTTTACGCTTTTTGCACTGACAGCAATGTAATCCTTACAGGAGAAACTTTTTTTGACTTAGGCTTTTACCATTCGTCCGCGTACTTAAAACAAAATCATTCCGTACTTATATTTCAGTTCAACTGAGTTCACAATAAACAAACAAACCAATTATTAAATTAAAATAAATATTTTTTTAAATACTAATGTTATATAAGTCAAAGATTCAGTGGCATCATGATTAATTATTTTTATTTAATTTAAATAATTGTGACCAAGTGAATAAAAATCTTTTCTATTATTATTAAACCTATTATTGTATCCAAATATCTCAAACTGAAAATCGAAGCACAGTAGATTAAAAAAAATGAATTGTGAAAGTTTTTCAAATAAAAATATAATAAGTCTCCGATTATTAACTACTATTATTTGACGGATAAACCATTTTACAAATTATTACACAATACTGATTCAAAAACATGTACATATACATAAGTATATTCAATATTTTTTTACTTAAATTATCTACTATAAATTAATTTCCATACATGAAGATTATCGCATCTTTTCCGACCACCTAGTATATATTTATACATCTTCGACACTAATTTATATCACAATAATATTCTCTAATTAACATCAAAATAATATTTTATACTAATTATTGTTATAATTATCAATTAACCAGAGTTTACTCGCATAAATGTGTATAGATTAATTGTTATTAATTGCATTGTATTATACATACATATAACCCTTGATTATAATAAATGTTAGCTTAGATATAACAATAGGCAACCTCCGCCGGTGCGGGAATGAACAAAGATTCGATCCGTCATTCCGTATCCGTGTTTGGAAAGATCGACTGAAAATACACCACCACAATGTATCGAGAATACGCGAACGTTACTACCCAAAGGAAGCGATTATTGCATAATTCATTTTAATTATGATCATTTTCATTGTAACACGCTGTTTTTATTTAAAAAATAAATGAAACATTATTCTATTATTCCCACATTGTAATATTCAATTACTCATTAAGACAACGCATATTATAAAATAAAACTCATAATATAATAAACGCATATTATAAAATGTCTTCAAAACCGTTTTGAGTAATACAGTTTAAATATAGATAGAAATGAACCATAATATTTCGGAGAAAACGCAAGCGCCATCTATTGCCTAATTTCATGTGACATCGTCAACGATTTGGATCTTATTTTTAATTTAAATACTGTGTATATCGTAAACCTGAATAGTTGAAATATTTTTCTAGCTTGTACTTTGCACTTTAGTTGGAATTTCAACAGTTTTTCCTTTATTTCCAAAAATGCCATGGTTGTTAACTGATTAAATAAGAAATTAAGTAGTTAGGACACTCTGGTCCATAGCTCAGAGTCTATCATAAAACTGTAAGTTGATTGCGATTATTTCAATAAAAAATATTGCCCTTTCTTCTTATCTTTTTATTATATTTAAATTATATTTCGGGAACTATGTTTCAATCTTCAGTCAATTGAATCTTCAATTCACACTATTGAAGATTGAAACATAGTTTCCGAAAGATATATTTAGTGTAATAAAAACAGTAGGAGAAAGGAAAATATTTTTTATTTAAATAAAATTAAGTTTGAATTAATATTTTTATCAGTTAGTTTCAGAAATTTCGTTATTTAAATAACTACAATCCTACATCCCCCAAAAATCATAAAATTCATAGGTTAGGGAAGGGTAGATTAATCACTTTTTCATTTGGTATGAGAAGATTAACGGTAGAACATATTTAAATGTATAATATATATAATCTTCTTTATGTTGGTTGTTGGTCGTGGAGACTTTAATTATTTAAATAAAAATACTTGTCCTTTCTCCTACAAGTACAAGTATTTTTATTTAAATAGTATAATATATATATTAGTTTATTGTTTGAATATATGAAATACGTACATTGTAATCTATTTTATTTCCTTCTATTATTTGTTTGCGTATATACAATACGTAATAATTCAACGGAAATTCGCTACATAACAAAATATATTTATAAATATTGCACTAAAAATAACATATTAAAAAATGGTGTATTGTGTGCATAAAATAAACGTAAAAGGGCTTATTACGAAATGGCTATCGAGCCCTAGATAGCCATTTCGCAATAAGTTACATATATGTATTGTAAATAAATAATAATTATATAAAATTACACGAATAAAAAATGTGTAAATGTTTGTGAGTTATGTGAAGATTATTATAATGGTAATAAAACGTAGTAAAATTTATTTCTTTACTGAATACAGTGAATTTAACTACGATTTATTACCAGAATAAAGATGTATTTATATACAACATTAAAAAAATAATAATAGACGTCAATTTATTGTAGAAATTATATAATTTACAAACAAACTATTTGTTTGTTCTAAAAAGAATTTACAATTGAAATAATATTATGTTATGCAGTCATTAGGTATTATAATGCAAATGTGTTATTCTTACAAAATATTTATAATTAAAATAAACTCTCCACTTTGCATTTGAAATAAAAACGTATTATGCAAGCAAGCATTTGATATTATAATATTTCGGTATTATTCTTTTTCTAATTATACTATTCCACAGCATAGCACTATCACACGTATTACCTTCTAAGCCTCTGAAAATTAGCTACACGCGCCAGTTAAGCGGATCACTCAGTTCACGTGAACAACTCCCTTCCCTATTCTAGACACTTGAGCCCTAAAGTATATTTAAATTAGATACTAATTCATTTTAATTAAATTGCATTAATAAAATAAAATAAATGTGTCTGTAATTATGCACATATATGTTTATTAATCTTTTGAAATCAAACAAAATCTCCGCTATTGTATTCTTGAAAATTCCCACAAAAGCGTTCAAGGTAAAGAAACCGCAAAGTTAAACTATTTTTTTGCACGATCAGCCGATTATTTTCCAGACAGTAAGGCGCTTTTACCGTTATGTATTCACAGGAAGCTAAGCGCTACTTATTGACGGACAATCAAATATTTTTTGAAGTTATACAAATGTATCAGACAGCATGAAATGGTGCTGCAAATGTATCAGACAGTGGCGAATCTTACATTTGTATTAATAGATAAAATCGTTCGGAATTATTTACGAGTTCAGAAATTATTAAATGAATTATTTCATCTTGCGTTTGGTGGCGGCAACAGCATACATCTTTATTGTAAAAATTACATTAGTTAAAACACAATATATTTTATATAACATTCTTCTTATATATATACAATCATCTTTATTGTGGTATTTACATATACATATATTATACAAAATATTTGATCTAAACTTATAAATAGCTATCGACCTTAGGTCTTTCAGCCATTTTCTTCTTAATTGGCCAAAATACCGATGTTTCAACCATTTGGTGGTGGTCATTTCGGTCTATCAGACTAATGTGTACCTTGATGAAGTTGGTTGAATGTTTTTTTTTACTTAAATTTAGGTCTAGATTTATTATTTCATATTTTATTTCTTGAGTGACTTTCTCATTTATCTGGGGCTATTCAGTAAGCTAAACATTAAGATTAACGTGTATGTTATTTTTTCTCATCACAGTTTAAGCAGCTTTTGTAATAGATATTTAATACATAGAATGGGGATTTAATTAATAACGTAAACGTTGCAACTTTTTTCAACATTTTCCGTACGCCATCACTTGGCGAAACATTGAACTATTATTGATGACAGTTTAAATTAAATTACACTTGAAAAATATTGCGAATTTTGTAATTTAATTTAAACTTCCATTAATAATATTTCACATTTTGTTGACAAAATATACATATTACAGTTGTTTTTATTAAAAACTAAAATATATTTTTTAGGCAAATAATTAATCATAAGCAAAGTAAGAATAATACCAATCAAAATTGATTTTCTTAACCCATTAACGTCCTGCGGTATATAAATAGATCACTGGATATAAATTATTGTAATTATTTACAAAAATTTACATCCAGTAATATTTTTTCCAGCTTGTACTTTGCACTTTAGTGGGAATTTATACAGTTTTTCCTTTATTTCCAAAAAAATTCCATGGTCATTAACTGATTAAATAAAAATTAAACAGCTTGACAGTAAGACTTCTGATCGATAGCTCAGATACTAGCATAAAAAAATAAATGTTTTTTATAAATATAAATGTATTATATTTTTGCATAAATAAAGATGTTTTGTATAATATAAAGATCCCGTGCCAATTTTGATTTGTATGTCCATGATTAAAAAAAACATTAATTTTTAATTCATCCAATGGTTTTATACGCCTAATGTACATTATACTCAGGTTTAGAATTGTTTCTACTATAATTGCTTTATATGTTTTTTTTTAAAAAACTTTTTTATAAATATAATATCCTCTTGAAATTCCATTATAATTTTTACTAGGGCACATTAAAATTTTTAAAAATTAACACATCCTGTTTCCACATGTTTAACCGTAGATCAAGTACCTACGTTATATGAGGGCGGATGAGGTATGTTATACCGGCGCCGGAAATCTCATCTTCCAGTGCACAACCCTACTTCCCCCAAAAATCATAAATTTTGCTCTGTAGCGCACACTTTTTGATCGCCAGAAAAGTTGATCACTTTTTCATTTGGCATGACAAGATTAACGGTAGAACACATTTAAGTGTTTTCATAATTATATTTTAAGTTAAATATTCGATTTCAATAATCGAATATTTTTTATCTGTGCTATGGACTCGAATGAAATTAAGGGTGCGGTTTAGTAGAAGGCGGTAGTAACAACCACTAATTCATGTTACATTGTTGTTCTGGTTATATTGTGTTATACATTAATGCAATCTTAAAATATGCAGAAATTTCGTCTAAGAACTAATGAATTAAAAATAATTTTAAAATAATTAATAAATTATTTCCTCTAACGTAACGTAAGTCAAAAATGTTACAGATGCAAGTAACATTTTTGACTTACGTTACTTTAAAACAAAATTACATTGAAACAACTACTTCTCATGCAAATACCCCGTCCGATATTGAATTACCTAATGGACATGCAACAATTTTTGATTCGAGAATATTTAATGTAAAGAGCAACAAAACTACGTATTATAAGGCCACTGCAGACACATGTTTCGGGATCTATCTCTCGTCAGTACAGCTCTGCCTTATTTATTTCAAGATGTTAATTTAAATCAATTTAATTAAAATAATTAATTAAATCAAATAAACTAAGCGCTGCGATCTCGGATGAAATAATCGAGCTCAGGGAAGGACGCGAACAATGCGCAATAAAATAATGTATTAATTATTTTCTAGTTCTTTTTATATAATTTATTTAAATAACTGCGACCAAGTGAATAAATCTTTTTTCTATTTTTATTTCATCCATGGTTTAACTATAGTAATAATGTGTAATTTGTGCCTAAGTATCGCACAAATTTACCCTATATTGGGTAAATAGTATTTTGTTATAAACTTCGGTAATAGATATAAAAATGTTTTGTTTTAAGATATTAGAAAACTTGAGGAATAAAAATACGAGTTTCTACTAGAAAATATATTATATACAAGAAATGTTTTTCTTACAAGCAATTTTATTTAAAACGGACATAAGTAATCAAATGCATGTATGTATACCTTCGAAATTATATAACGCTCTGCAATATCACAACGGAGCACACATGATACTTTAGCTCCTCTGTGAGTCATATAAATATTTATTCCCCTTTCATATGGTGAATTCCACGCTGTGATCACTGTTTACATTTCAACTTAATAGAGCTCTCTTGGCGTTCCCACCCGTACAGCAACTCACACACATTGTAACTCTTATAATTTTATTTACGTTAATAATCTTTAATTGCCCTTTTCAGATGAGCCTGTCCAGTGGAACGATGTTGATGGCTAACCTGAATACGTATATTTAAGATTAGGTATGTTGACAAAATAATTATTTTTTATTTGATTTAATTATTTAATTACAATTTTCGTGGTTTTACAGTAAAAACTTCCTGATTTATAAAAAAGAACATTACAAAAACTCAATTCTAATAAAGAATTTGTAATATCTTTTAATCAAAATGCGTTTAATTAATTCCTGTCTTAACCTGTGATGAAACATTCCGCAATATAATGCTGGATGTTTAATTAAAACATTTGGTTATTTCACAAATCAATCAATGAAAGAAAATTATTCTTCTCTAAATTAATATTTGGAATTCATTAATGAATGAAAATTCAACATAAAGGTTAAAGTTGAATTTTCATTCATTAATTTTCTGAAATATTTTAATTAATTTAATAAATAAAAGCTTACGTTTCGTTGTCGTTCGCCGTATTAAATAATGTGATAGTATTTGGCACGGCTTTTTAATGAATAGCGATTATTTTGAAAAAAATATATATGTAGCAATTTAATTCTTTTTAAAACGCAATCATCAAAAAGGTATTTAGTGTATATTCAGCGAGGATTTTATTTCATATATTCAATTTAATAAACTCTATGTGCAACCAATGTATTGCAAGCACATTCAAGTAAAAAAATACATAGGACCAGGTTCACTAAAACGCTCACTGTATGTATTGAATGAAAAATATTGTTTATTTCAGTTTGATTAAGCATATAAATACATAAAATTCATATTTTAAGGTTTAATAATATTCTAAAATATCGAACAATTTTCTGTGTACAACACTGATATATACGGGGATTAGGTAAACGTAATTAAAAAAATATTCGCAAGTACTTTAAAACAAATGTACATTTCTGTCTTTATTTCTTTTCTATTCTTAAATAGAGCATTATTCAATTCAATTTTATATTCAATGTTTGAGGTTGTCACTTCATGAAACTGCATATTCACAATTAAATAAAACCACAATAGTATTTCAGTTTTTTTTTATTGTAGAAAACAATTTTATTTTATAAAATATAATTTGAAATATTATTTTTTTTAATTACAATGAAATTAAACAAGGAAAATTTCGATCAATTTTGCAGTTGGAAAAAGAGATTGATCAAATTTTATTGATCATTGCCAGAAATTGTCCTTGTTTAATTTCATTGTAATTTAAATAACTGCGAATGTGTGATTCATCTTTGTTTCATTTTATTTATTTTTTTAATGTCAATATTTTTTATTTGTCTCTATTTAAAAACTATGATAAATGATCAAAACTAAAAGCAATCTATAGATTTTATTGGCGCACTTTTACAAAATGATATTTACTGATTTTAATATGTAATTTATAAAAAAATCACCAACTTTGTATTTCAAACCAAGCGTAACGATATAGTATAGAAGTTCTTAACATAGCAATTTAGGAATATCATGCATGCGAAGGGATCCTGCTGAAGCATAACTTCTATAAACTAAAATCCCGGAATAAAAAACATGCATTTAATAGGTTGCTGTTGCATAAATCTACGTACGAAATGTATTTAAAATGAATTCAAACATTCAAAGCACAGTTTCTCTAGCCCTGAGTAATTAGTCCACTTTTTTATTTCTAGAACAGAAATGATGCGTTTCAGTGGTGTTTCTTGGTATTTTAAATCCGGTTGCGCAAAACTTGTTTTGTGGGTATTTGGAATATACAGTCTAAATTTCTTTTTCCCCTTTTTTGAAATGTAACACAGAAAAAAAAATTCGTTACATAATCGTTGAACATTTCCGTCGTTAGATTATTTTCGAATTAGAAGTAAAATAATATTTTATTTATTTAAAGAATCTCCATTTTACAATATAAATTTTATTTACAAAAAACTAATAAATAAAATCATAATTCTAATTGGTGTATTAATAAAATTCAGGGGGCAGAAAGACCAATGGTCGGTAGCCATTTTCTGAGGCTTAACTAGATGTTAATGATTGTAATGTTGTAAATATTGTGATGTAATTTAATGTATCTTTCTGAAATAAATATTTTCTATATAAAAAATTCAGGGCAGAAAGATCTCTGGTGGACGGTCAAATTAACATAAAAATGTCAATAGAAAAGAGTATTTTCATCTGGTCACAGTTATCTAAATAAATTAATTAAAAAGAATTCGAAAATAATTAATAAATTATTTCCTCTTTAGCTACTGTGACATTCTGGCTAATTTTACATAAATACATTAAAACAACTACTTTTCGGGCAAGTACCCCGCCAAAAAATGTTGCATTATGCAATATGTTATTCATGTCATTGTGTAATTCAATGTCCGACGGGGTACTTGCCCGAAAAGTAGTTATTTTAATGTACATTAAGTACTTACGTAACGTAAGTCAAAATGCAACAGTGGCTAAAGGGAAAATAATTTATTAATTATTTGCAAATCCTTTTTATTAAATTGAACATTAAAATGTATTATACAAGGTGTACAGAAAATGAGTGAAAAGCTTTAGGTAGCGTGACTCTTTGACTAATTTTTAGATAAAAATATTAACGAAAATAAGTCACACGGTCCTTCCTTAAGCCTCACGGGCCACTTAAAAGAACTATACATTTGGCAACGCTGGATCAAACAATTGTGCATTTATCCTGTTTATAACTGCTACATCATCCGCTGGAGGTGTTGCATACACCTTTTCTTTTACAAACGAGCGTGCGTCGTTGCCAGATCTATTTTCATTAAAAGAATGCTTCTGATGAAGTTATAAAATTGTAAAAATATCCGATTTATTAATCATTTACATCAATGGAATTATACACGGGTCTAATTGATTGTTAATGCTATTGATTTTTTACAAAATATTTAAAAAACAATACTAATTTATAGTCACATATTTAAAATTCCGAAGACCTCGTGAGCCTCAATGAAGAACAATACAACATTTTTTTATTTGGATTTTCTATTAAAAAATAATTAATGAATTGAGTTACCTGAAGGTTTTCACTCATTTTCTGTACACCTTGTATATATAAATATTGTAAATATACAATGTATTTGTAATTACGTAATTACAAATACATAATATGTTTTTATATACTAATGAAATTTTAAGGTAATTCTTTAAACCTGCAAGCTTTCTCCAATTTTTGAATAGTAAATAAAAATGGGTTAAAATATTGAAAATAAAATAAATCCCGGATAAAAAAAACATAAAATATCGTTAGGATGAAGTTAAAGAAAACAGAAATGCATGCTTAGAAGTAATTGCTCAGTCCAGTATCCATTATTTTCTTTAATGGCAAAAAACGCAGTTTTCTTTCATTCTTACTACAAGAAAGGTAATAACATTGCGGACTGTATATCAAGTGAGTAATTGTGAATTATAATACATTCTATGTTATTGTTAAAATTCATGAAATATAGTTAATGCGTATAATTTAACATCTGACGTTTAAAATACTAAAACTCGTTCACAATGAATGAAAATGGATTTCACAACGTATACGTTTTCTTCTGAATTCCTTCGTAACATAACATAATGGCTAACACTTGTTCGTGAAATAAGGCTAATTCAAGTGCCCAACAATGATTTTACGTTCAGAATGGTCTGGAATCGATTTAAGTAGTTGATATAAATAATAGAATAAAAATCAATGATTTTTTTTTATTCGCTGCTGCCTTTTCCCTTTTTTTATTCTCATCGAATAGTTTCGATTTATCGCCATTATAAAGGGGAACTAGTTATAAGTAATTTCTATGGATAAGATTTGTTTTAAGTAGATTAACTGCGCCAATACTCCGGATATAAATTAAATCACCTGAACAGTCCGCGTACTTGACACCGCTAAAGTTTTACTAAGATTGGCCTGACCATAGATATGCAATTGTTAGTTCCACAACTATTTCGTCTGCGTTTCTCTAAACTCCGTCTGCAAGCTACAAATCAACAAACTATTTAGTTTCATCGAAGAAAGTCCGAAAGTGAACGAGTTGGAGAACATCTATTACAGTTTATACTTGTCGTAATAAATAAAGTAATTATCAATTTAACAAATAATATTGTTAAATAAAAATAATATATAACGGATTTTATTTTTTTTATTTATTTAATATCTATCGTCTAAAATATTAAATCTTGTTCACTCCGAAAAAAAAAAAAATCAGAACATATACGTTTTCTCAATTAAAATTCATTATTATTAACCTAACCCTTCTTACAAAATATTTTTTTGTCTTATTATTTCGTATATTTCAGTTTCCTGCTGAATGAAGGAAAGACCTCTGGTCGATAGCAGATTTTTAGAAATAATTTATTTACTTTATATGTAGTTACATTTCTGCAAATAAAGAATTTATTTCCATTTATGAAATATCTTATCCTTCCAATGTTATTTACATATGAATTATTATTTAAAATAAAATTTGGATAAATAGTTTGATTATAAGCGAAATAACTTTATATAATACCGCGTATGATTTCATTGTTGTGAGCGCTGAGATTTACCAACTTTTAGCAACTCAGAAGCAGCTTTCAGAAATTCACTATACACTTTCCAATTCTAAAGATTGTTATAAAAAGCGTAAGTTTAAAGTTTCATCTCAATATCTCAAGCTGTGTGGCGGTGACACGTTTACAGACAGTTTTCATAAATGGTGTTAATGGACTCAATAGACCCAACTAAAATGGATATTTCATTATTATAAGGAAAATGAAAGAAATCAAGAAACAAATATTAGTTTTATTGTTGTTGAACTAGAAAGTCATATGCTTACTGTTTCAATCGAGTTTATATTATAAATCGATAAAAATGCTCCATTGTGTTCATTAGTTATTAAAATAGTGGTATAAATTCTGTATTGTGGAAGCTTTTCCCTCGTTACACATGTTGATTTCACAATAAAACATTTTTTTTATTTTGTTTGATAATGATAATAACAAGGTAAATTTAACGAAACTATAATTACATAATATCAACAGTGTTATACAAGCAAAATTAAAAGTGTTTTACTGTGAAATAAATATGTAAATAATGTTATTAAAATGATTTCTGTGATAACATACATACATAATGGATGCGCTTTATAAGCATAGGCGTAACCAGCAAGGGGGTTTAGGAATCGATTGTAAAATCCAATGTTCGGAGGGGTATTTGTTCGGAAGGTAGTTGTTTCAATAGACATTTATTTTTAGTGCACATAATTATTTGTTATTCATTATTTTCAAAATACTTTTCCTATTTCGACAAATAGACTGTTTGGATGGCTTTTACCATCTCGACCTCGAGGAGTTTCCCGACTGTCTCACATGACTAGCTTTAACTTCTCCTCATTGATTAATGCTATCATCCCTGACAATGCTTCTTGGGTATAGCTTTCCATGCTTGGTTTAGTGTAGCCTAGCTTAAGAAGTCTAATCTTTATGAAGGCCTCATAGTGGCACAGTATGTGAAGAGAATCGTCCTCCTCTACCTGACAGAATCTGCATTCAGATTCTGCTTGTAGACCCATTTTATTCATATATGTGTTGAATCTACAGTATCCTATTAGTACACTTACTCTGGCTCTGACAATTTTCCTGTTTTGCTTTAGAAAGCACGCATCGCAGTAAGTTTCGACGTTGTTTTCTTTTTTTTTGATAAACAGTTTCACCTGCCTCTGTTCTGATGCTTTCATCGACCAGTTACTGGCCCGTGTCTCAGTTCACCTTCTAATGCACTTCTGGACTTCGGATTTTGCGATGCCACAGAAGTATTCCGGGCCAGTTAATGTTTTTAACGAGCCTTGTTTGACTAATTCGTGGGCTTTATCTTAGCCTACATAACCATTGTGCTGTGGGACGCACACCAAAGTCACCTCTTTGTGCTCTTTTATTTCGTTGAAGACATTAACATATTCCCACACCAATTTGAATGTTGATCTGAGAATATTGTTAATAGTTCGACTATTCTTCTCTCGACTTGCTTTTCCTCCTGTAAAATTGTGCAACGGAATCGCCTCTATCTGAAATACCGATACTTTTTTGCCAGATTGATTGAAATCATAAGTATTTAAATTATGTTGACCCTACCCCTTTCTCAGATTTTGAGCCGTACATGGGCCATTTGATCATGCATCAAAATCGGCACTTGACATTTCTTGTTGAACTAGTGCTCCCTTGTGTATCCTAATGAGAAATAAGCGAAACGGTACCTGACTAGAAGGAATCTCAGGCATTTAACTTACTTAAGATGGGGATAGTTGACTTGCAGCATGGAAGACGAGACTGCATCACATTTGGAACCCATACTGGGTGACAGATGGCCTGCAATAGCTTACATAAGAGATCTACCCTATATTCGGCTATACTAGACTACCTAAACAAGGTAGACTGGCTGAACTGAGGATGGGTGATCTAGCACTATGGGCCCAATGAGGACTGAGTGCAGTGCAGAGCTACACACTCCCAAATATCAAAACCAAAACCTTATCGTGGCATCACTAGGCATTTCTGTTATTAAGTTCAACTTCAGCTCCTCTTCTAGCCTTAGGTAAGCTTTTTCGTGTAACTGCTTATGGAAACCTGTCCTTGCATTAATCAATACGGCCCATGCACAAAGAACAAAGATATGTAATTGTGGTAATCTTAGAATTGCCTCTAGGCCTGCTATTGGGATAGTGCTCAAGCCCGTGACATTGGGGCACTCTTGCCTCTGTATTCCATTTAGGAGCCTTATTATTCCCTTTCACTCTGTTCTTGTCAACAAGAACACTCTCCCATATGTTATCATGGGCCCGATCATCCTTGTATATAACCATAGGGTAATTTTGGTTAAGCTCCCAGTTTTTTTCCAAATTCTTCGATATCTGTTTAATGCCTTGTGGGGAATTTTCATGAAGTGCGTTTTCCACGTCGAGAATAAATATTAATGAAAATAAAAAAAACAATACCACAAACAGGCTAGGAGGCTCCCAAGTTTAATAAGCCGGGGGCCTATGAGGTAAAAATTGGGGATACCAAAGTCGTAGGGGATCTCAGCTACACATATTCTCAGGAAGGCGCTAAGGATTACCGCCCTGGAAGATTGGTCCTCGAAATCTCTGAATTTCTTCGTCCACATCTTCCATGGCGGTGATCCTGAGAAATTCTGAAGCTAAGACCCCCTGCCCTACGACTTTGGTATCCCAAGTTCTTACCTCATAGTTCCCCGGCTTTTTAGCCGGGGAACTATGACCCTCGATCCATCTAATTGGGTAAACTTGATACCCCCAGTTTTTTTTAAATTATTTATTATTTAGCAGGTCACTCAATAAGTCCCCGGTCTGACACATATATGACAACATTCTTGACAAAACCACGTGATTTCCGGGTAGTACTAACCTTCAAATAGTACGTGTTAAAATTATTAATAATATTCGAGGCTATTCCGTACGGGAAAAGTTAACTTCAACGTGTACGTTATTAATTAACTTTACATTCTATGTATATATACTATTATAAACGCTCCTTAGACTGTGATGATAAAAGTAACTTACACATTAAACTTAACATTTCCCTTACAGAATAGCCTTTATCATGTTGAGAAATAAAATTATTCTTTATTTCTCAGCATAATAAAGTCCAGACAAAGACATAAACACGAAAAACAGGCGGACATACCATTGGTCGATAGCCAATTAACAGATATAAAATATACATTTGATTTTGTATTTTTTTAATATTTTAGTATTTTTTGCTGTATATATCTGTTAATAAATATTATTAAAGTCCATTAACAAAAAAATATACATAAATAAATACACAATTTATTATTAATTTCACTAAAAGGTATTTAATTATTAATTCTCTTGATACACTATTTCATCTAATCGAAAGAGTATATAAAATATTAAAACATATTCAATGCTAAATTTTGTAATAACAATTTTTAAATGCATTTAATAATAAATAATTTACAATAATGATTTACATATATTATTTCCATGTTAATTGGCTTAATTTTTAAAGTCGAATATTTTATTAAAAGTTTCAAAATCCTAACGAATAACCTGAATCCCTTATATACACAGAATTTAACGCTTTCATTCCGGATTCCTTTTTTTTATGAGGAAATTTCTTAAATTTTTTAAGGGTAACAGTTTAGTATTTATACAGAGTAATAATTAATGGCTAATTGGCGAAAGGCCTTAGAAAGTCCGGCTGCCGGGGGTTTAATCCGCCCCTGATTCTCAGTGTGTGGCGGGGAGGAAATAACCTTATTAGAACAATTGAACGCGTATTGATTTGACCGACATTTCTCCCTATACATATGGACTTATTTTCAACCGGCATCGTTAATGTAAACAAATACTGCAATAAACGTGTTCAAACAACGTAATTATTTAAATTTTGAACAAAACAATTAAAATATATCGTTCGTAGTTAATATAAATAGATATGGTTTCTTTAATTTAATAGCAATGTTTTTTTTTTATTGTCATGTTTGCAATAAAAGATTGAAATAAATAAAAATAGAAATAATGCAATTGAAAATATCAAAACATATTGTTTGCAATTTCTATAAATAAATTTAACAATAATGTTATTTTATTGTTTTTTATTAATATGTTTGCAATAAAATATTAAAATAAATTAAATAAAAGAGAAAATATTTCGTAAAATATACACACAAATGGCAGAAGGGATTGCTGTTTTATTTGATTTCAAAATCCGTTAATTTGAAATATTTTATATTATTGTATAAATATTGCGATATTTACTTGTAGCGTTGCAAATTAAAGATTCTTATCATAATTTTATACTCAGCAAACAAACCAATCCTCAATTTCATCACAATATTACTTATCACATTAAAATTAAACAAGGAAAAACTACTGGTAATGATCACTAAAATTCAATCATTTCTTTTTTTCATGCTGTAAAAAAATACGTAAACTGTAAGTTTTTAACTAACATATATTGAAACAAGTACTTCCCGGGCCTGTACCCCGCCAGACATTTGATTACACAATAGATGTTTGTTGTTGCATGTCAAGGCTATCTGTAGACTCGGGTTTCGAGATTCATCCCTCATCAGTACAGCTCTACAAGGCAGAGAGAAACATCAATAGATATTTTCCAAAAACTTACATTGTAATTATTAACATTACCAGTAATTTTTATTTCTTTAATTTTGATTTAAATAGCTGCAAAAGTGTGAATCATCACCGTAATTATCATATATTTTGCCTAATGAGCCATTTGACCATTCACCCTTTAGCGGAATCGGCACTTGATATTTCTTGTTGAACTAGTCCTAAATCACTTTTCATATCATTGTTTTCGATTTAAACAAATATAACCGGATTTTTTTTTTAATTTTATATTTTCTGAAACTTGTAATATTTTTTTTTGCAAAATCAGATATTATTTCTCTTATTTTGTAAGGAAATGTTGCAAGTTTTGTCGGACAAATGAATCGCAACAGTACAATCGCTCACGTAATCTGGTTAATATTATTATTTCCACATAACAATAACGAATACAATTAATTAGGTTCTTTCATTAAAATAATAATAAAAGTATTACATCCATTCAAAAGCTATAATTATATAATGTATTTGTACCAATAGTAATTTACACAATTATTTCGAATATTTCCGGGTTATTGTGAATCATTAAAATGAAGTTATACCTATCATACATATTAGGTTATAAATTATTTGGTTTTATGTATTCTATATTTCATTTTATTTTCATGAACGTTTTTATTTTACCATTCAACTAAACAATTTATTGAAGAAAACGAACATATTTTGCATTAATAAAGACCACTTGTCGATAGCCAATTAACAGATGTAATTTAATAAATTTGTTCAACCACCATCCATCTAGTTTGTTCTCATAAACAGGACAAGTTCACCTTCCTTAACTTGACGAAACAACGATTCTCGGTTGTCTACCTTGTAGACTCAAATCGTTGACGACGCCACATGAAATTAGGCAAAAGATGGCGCTTGCGTCATCTTCCATTTAACAGATATAAATTATATATTTCATTTTGTAATTTTTATCATTTATTTTGTATATTTTTTTCTGTAAATATCTGTTAATTAAGATTATTACATATGCAAGGAGTTTCTAAATTGATACGAAAAAATGTTAAAGGGTGATTTTTTAACAAAAAGTAAGAGGAATCTTTCAATTTTTTCAAAACCCCTTCCTCTTCAAGTTACAGCCTTCTAAAGTTAAGGAAAAACATGTTTTCATTTCATATATTTACTATGGAACAATTTAGAAGAATGAAATTTAGCATACAACTGTTCTCCATGAAGTGGCACATTTTGACGATTTTTGTAATCACCCCTTATTATATTATATATTATTACAAAGGGGTGAAAAAATTAACCCCTGTCATGATCGCAGTTTTTTTTAATAATTATGCTGTAATTTTTGGTCTATTAAGAATGAACTAGGTAGTATTATATATGTAATAATAATTATTATACTAGTACTATTTTAAGGGAGAAAGACCGACGGTCGATATTTTCTGAGGTCTAACAATTTGTAAATAATTTTTATATGTACTATAAAATTATATAATGTAATACTCAGAAATAAAGATTTTCAATTTATACTATTTTAAGATGACATTTGTAAACCATTGGGTGTTGGTAATAATAAATTACATTACATTATTAACAGATTTATGCAGAAAAATAAAAATAAATGGCGGAAAGACCATAGGTCGATAGCCTGTTCAAGCAAGCAAGAAAGAAACAAATATAATAATATATATATATATATATATATATATAAAACAAATAACTTTGAATAAAGATATTGTAGTACTGGTAAAAATAAACTTTTTTCTATTATCAAAAATTATGTTCTGACTACAAAGGAATTATTAAATCTATGATTGCTATAATATCTTTATTCAAAGAAAATTGCATTTTGTCTTTTATTACACATTAAATAACATGTTTTTGTAAAAGGCCATAGTGAAAAATTTATTTAAGATTTGCATAAATCTTTAATTAATTTCTCAAATGTTTCCATTTTTCGTGCATTTTTTATTATTATTTAAATTCGTGTTTTACTTACATGATTAAAATATTACTGCTATTCTACTCTTTCAGAACAAAATCGCTCGTTTAACTGTTTCAGAAGAAAAATCGTAAAAATCAAAAAAAATTACCGCGATACTTTTTAATTTTTATTTACTCTTATTTTTCACCATTTTCAATTATTCACCGCACAATTAAATTATTTTGTGAGTTCCCGACGACGATCCATTTGTAACTAATTCTGTCATTCTTTTCGTTTTTATATTCCCCTCTTCATGTTTTTGATGATATTACAATTTATATACGACCAAATATGGCACATACATACAAGCTTCAACAAGTTTGCTTTCTTTCCTGCACATCGGCTCTATTTGTTGACTTTATTTTTTTAAGTGGATGGCGTATGTGAATATGCAATTTAATTATTTAAAAATAAACAATTAATTTC
Organism: Philonthus spinipes; assembly: GCA_963082785.1. Classification (NCBI taxonomy): domain Eukaryota; kingdom Metazoa; phylum Arthropoda; class Insecta; order Coleoptera; family Staphylinidae; genus Philonthus; species Philonthus spinipes. Next base: position 13,841,546 of record OY720301.1, read on the forward strand.
CATTGTGTTGTTACAATGTTACAATATTGTATTTGTTTTCATTAATTTCAGCTTTTAATATGAACGTTGATTAAAAAGTAGTATTATATATAAATATATTTTAAATTTTTGATTGAAACGTTATATGTAACTTTTTAATTAATTATAACGAATAATTTTATTAAATAAAATAAATCGTATAACGGATCTATATTCAATTTAATTAAATAAATAAAATTAAATTATTATACATATTAGAGAAGTATACGTATAATAATTTAATTTTCTAAAATTAAAATAAAAAATTATGCGGTTAAAAAATGAATAGGTTAATAAAAGTAAAAAGTTACAAATAATTCTAAAAACATTTTAATCAACCAAGGTAGTCATTTCCAGTGGCATAACTAAAATAATTACAGGGGGATTAGAGTCCGGTCTCGGGTTGAATTACAAGACTTTCCAGAAAAACTACGGTCCTTAATTTAGGGTTTCCTGTGGGTCCAAAAGATGAAGTTGCGCCATAAATAATTTATAATTTCTGGTGTATATAAATAATGCATTGTCACATGTAGGGAATGCTGTACTAAATCATTCAAACATTATTTCAGTTTTATTATTTGACAACATTCTCCATAAAAATATGTTTTCATATAACACTTATTCATGTTAACTTGTTTCTCCGTTAGTGGTTGAATGCCAATAAACAAACAAAGAAACAAACAAAAATAATTAGGTTTTAAAAATTAAATAAAAAGAAATATTTAATAAATTATTCCCTCCTTAGCTGCTGTGGTATTTTATGACTTACGTAACAAAATAATTTTAATTCGTACATCAGCCTAGCTGAAAAGGCTTAATGTTAATTATTTTCAAATTCTTTTTATTTAATTTATTTTAAATAATGTGTTCATGTTAATGAATCCGTTTTCTGTAATTATTGTTTTATAATATACAATCAATTTTATCAAGAGGTTTAAAAAAACATGTTTTTTGTTTCTTAATAATAAATAGTGTGTTTTTACCCAGTAAATTATTTCATTTATTATTTAGGTTACACAATTCTCATCATTTGAGTATTTATTAAATTTTCACATTAATGGGAATTTTAGAGTTTTTGCAAAACTTCAGAATAGTCTGAATTTAATACAATGGTAAAGTAAAAAGTAGAAATATAATTTAATTAATGGATTCCCCTGCGTAATAAACGCTATAAGCAGCGTTAATAAACTCTAGACAGATTCCACCCAAACGAAATTCCAACTTAAGCCTGAAGCATTGTAGGCGGTAAACGTTTTACCGATCTGAACATTCGTCGAAGTAAGTATACAATAATGATTTTTATTGATAAAATACACTTTTTAAAAAAAACAAAGGGAATATAAGTATTTTTTATCAGTAAAAATGTATACTTTAATAAATACTATTAAATGAATTTAAATTATTCATTTTTTAAAGTTATAAAATGATGTTTTAATATAAATATTAAAAACAATTATCTGGGAGAAGAAACAGCTCGATAAAACGCTTACCACCTACATTCATTTTTACTGAAAAGTACTTTTTTATTTCCATGAATTATAAATCTAATTATTCAAGAAGATTTATTTATAGAAGGTTTGTTCATTTTGTCGTGTTATTAAAAACAATTTAACTTTTTAATGTATTTTCAATATAATTTGATCGTCACGATATTAAAAGCCGAATGGCAGGACATTATATATAAGGAGCTTTAATGTGTACTCTCTGTAAATTATCTTAAAATGCATTTTTGCATTTATGGACGGGCAGAATAGATTAGTTGGCGGCAGAAGTTCGATAAAAGGAGGCACTTGTTAAAAAACAGACCATTCTTTGTACACGGTAATCGATTCAGCAGGAAAGGAAATCCAATCAGCAAAAAAAGTATCTTGGGAAATCCTCCCTACCATATAACAGTAAATGTTTCCATGCTTCCAGTATAAAGACATTACATTAAAAATAAGATAATAAGCATTTTAACACTAGAACACTATTATATTAAATTAACAACAATACGTAATTAATCTGATTAGTTTTTTTTTAATGATTTTATTCGCTTGAAAAACTTGCTATGTCGTAACATTTTAACGTGTAACTTATTTTAAGATATATTGAATCTCCCAATACTAAATATATTCCGAGGTAAATAAAGATTTCTTACAACAAAATCCCAACATTATAGTTTAATTGTAAATTTTGTTATTATTTATTTGTATAGACTTTAAGTTAGGTTTACATTTCTCTGTAATTGATACTTCTATCTATTAAAAAATTATCTTTCTTGACCAAAAGAAGTAGTTGTTCAGTGAAATAATTGTGACAAACAATAAATTGATCCTGAAAACCACAAACCAACGTCACTTTCTTTTTAATTATCATGAATTTTCAAAGCAAATCATGATTAAATATATCAGATATAAATTTCAAGCAATAGTTCTCTTCATAATTAAATATATACGATATATTTTATTAATATTATAATATGGGCTTTATTTATTTAATTATCTATGGTTATACCTCATCTCATTTATAATATTTGAGGAGTTATAAATAATTTTTATTAACACAACACATAACCCAACATAAACAATGTCTTAATTAAATCATTATTATCACTATTATTTTCCTTATCTTCTAGCCCGTCCTATAATCGAAAAGGTGGTTCTTTGAAGAGATTCAGTGTCGAGCGCATGGATGTAGTTGCAGCTATAATAAGGTAATTTTGATTTCACTTTAATTAATACATACATTGTTCACTTCCCGCGGATATCTCAGTTTTTCAGGTTATTTTAAAAAATACGTTTACAAAATTGTTGATTGAAACACACATTTTCCAGCTGCATAAACTTAAAACGTGTGGAAATTTAGAATTTAAAATTGTTTATGACCTCTGCATTTCATTGTTTCACGCTGCAATTTTTTTTCCATTGTGCCCCATTTTATATGACAATATTTGATAAATATATAATAATATAAAAAAAGAATTACAGGTGAATATTATATGATATATTATTATTTGTTTATAATTTAATTAAAATAGTTATTATTAATTATATATGAAGATATTAAAATGTAATTAAATTTTGAATTATTAATAAACATAAAATTATGATCAGAATAATTAAAACATTGTTTGTTTTAATAATTAATAATAATTACATGTAATTAAAACGAAATATTCAATAAATATTAATTTATAATGCTTATTAAAAATGGCAAAACGTTATTATTGCTGTAAGTGAATGATAAAACAATATTAGGAATTTATTATATTTTTAAATTCAATATATATACAAATATCTATTCAGACAATTACATTTTTACAAACATTGAGTATATACACTAAAATAAAGGTTTGTCCGTCCTGGGCTATCGACCGGAGGTCTTTCTGCGCTATTTTAAATTGATGGTGATGTACAATAAAAATGTCTGTGCTAGTAGCTGAACTTGAAGCATCTTGATGAATTAATGAATTGTGAGAGTAGTATGGATTAAATCAATTTTATTTTATATATATACAGTAATCTTTATTGACTGACATATATTTTTTTTTCTAATTATATATCATATCATATAACATATATTATGGATCATCAGCCAATCACTATCGGGAGGTCCTCCTGCCAAACTTCGTGAATATTTAACTTTTTAATTGAATTATGAATCCGACACCCGAAAAGAGTATACGGATTCGAGAAGAATTGAATTATGATTTAAAAATGTTATATTTTACTATATTCCTGACCTTACATGAAAAATATTATAGAATTTTGAAATATTTATTTTTTAATTGTAATGGCTGATACAATTAAAAAAATAAATATTTCAAAATTCTATAATATTTTTCATGTAAGGTCAGGAATATAGTAAAAAAGAGTATAAGTATTTGAATAGAAGAAGAAGAATTCAATTATGACTTAAAACATGTTATATTTCACTATGTTCCTGACCTTACATTGAAAATATTTGAGAATTTTAAAATATATTTTTTTTAATTGTAATAGCCACATAGTTTTTGTTTTAATAAATCAATATTTTTTGTTTGCAATAACGGGGAATATTACCAAATTATGTATGTACAATAAAAAAGTACTATCCTAAACACTGAAATTGACATGTTAAAGCTTCAAAACAATAAAATTGTATACTTAAAAAGTATTGCCGACTAGAACTCTAAGAATAACAGGTAAATTTTAAAGCTTAACAACAAATTAAAAAAGTTGGATTAAAAAAAAACTGTCCATAAGTATTATGAATACTAGATTTTTAATTCCTATTATAATTGTGGACAGTATATTTATAATAAATTTATTATAATCTTACACAATGTATAACGAAGTAGAAGCCTCAGTGATCAGTAATTTGACAGTATATTTTTTAATCCAACCATTAACAGGTTACCTTTTAAGCATAATAACAAATAAAAAGATTGAATTAAAAAAATACTGTCCATAAGTATTTTCGGTAGTACAATTTTAATTCCCATAATAATAATGGACAGTATATTTTCAAGCAAATCATTCCTCCGGCTAAAACTAAGAATAAAATATTATTTTTAAAGCTTAACAACAAATAAAAAAGTTGAATTAAAAAATACTGTCCATAAGTATTATGGGTAGTACATTTTTTATACCCATAATATTCATGAACGGTATATTTTTTTAATCCAACCATTCTTTCGACTGAAATACTACGACTAGGAGGTTATTTTTAAAGCATAAATATTATGGATAGTGCAACTTTAATTCCTATAGTAATTATGGACAGTATATATTTTAATCCAACCATTCCTCCAATTAAAACACTACGAATAAAATGTTATTTTTAAAGCTTAACAACAAATAAAAAAATTTGGATAAAAAATATTATGGGTAGTACATTTTTAATTCCCATAATAATTATGGACAAATTATTTTTTATCCAACCAAAACATTAAGTATAACAGATTATTTTTAAAGCATATTAACAAATAAAAAAATTAAGTTAAAAAACACTACTCATAAGCATTATGGGTAGTACAATTTTAATTCCCATAATAATTATGGACAGTATATTTTTTAATTTTCATAACAATTACAGACATCATATTGTTTAATCCAACCATTTTTTCTTCGGCTAAAACACTAAGAATAATATGTTATTTTTAAAACTTAACAACAAATTAAAATAAAGTTGGATTAAAAAATTACTGTCCATAAGTATTAAGGGCAGTATTTTTTTAATTTCCATAATAATTATGGCCAGTATATTTTTTAATCCAACCATTTTTTCGGCTAAAACAAATAAAAAAAGTTGAATTAAAAAAGTACTGTCCATAATTATTATGGGCAGTACTTTTTTAATTCACCTATTCTTCACATGATTTTGAAAGATTAACAAAAAAATAAATAAAAAAAGTTGAATTTAAAAATACTGCCCATACTTCGGAAAGAAAATATTTTTCAAAAATACATATATGTGTGTATTAGTAAATGTTGTATGTCATGAATTTTCTGAATAATCTCTGTACTTTTATTATACTACGGTACATTACTTCACTTACAACTTTTACAAGTTTGTAATATTTTCGAGTATAATTTCAATCCGGATAAATGCTAAGTCTATAATGTGGTGTATTCAGTTCACAGCAACAAAATACAGTAATTTCCGGCAAGATTGGATTGTCGATCACACTTTTATCCAATCTAGGAAGGTGTATAACTAATGCAGAAGATCTATTCTAACATAATTGAATATAAACACCGCGCTGCTCTCGAGACAGACTTGCAATTTCCTGTGCTAATTAAAACCGCTAGTATGACTTCATTTCTAAACACACTATAAACTCACTTAGACGAAGTCGTGTCCTTGAATAATATAAATAAATTATTTGAAGCCGGCAAAAAAACAATATATATAATATATATATATATTTTCATTTTTTAATAGATCATCCATTTTTACAACAGCAACGAAAACTAAGATTAAATCGATAATAATAAACTAAAATTATATTACAATAATATTTAAAATATAAAATAAGATTACAAAAGTAAAATAATAATGAATAAAAAGGAGGAAAATAATTAAAAAAACATATATGTGTGTGAAAAGTATGAAGAACTACAGGCGTAACCAGGTTACTACCTACAATAAGGACAATTCATTGATTTGCCAACCGATGATAACACTTTTGTCGAGCCGACACAGAAAAGATCGAAGCTTGGATGATTCGCAGTTCGTATAAGTCGAGAAATGGGGCAGTGAAAACCATAATTGGTATGATGGAAAGGAACCCGAAAAAGTGATGGGAAAGTTTTTTTTTAATTCATACATAAATTTATATGAATACTAGAAGGGAGTTTTCTTCTTTATTTGAAAAGGAAAATATTTATTTAATTTTTATTAATTAATTATTTTTTAATTTCCTTTTATTCTTTATATATATGTATATATATATAAGGCACTACACTCCTTGTGAAGTTTCGCCACTTCATGTTGAATATCTATCAACCCATTTCTTAGGGTGGATTAGTCCATATAATAAACTGTTTATTTATTTTTCGGAGTCAGTGCTTATGATTAGGTATGCGATTCTTCTCCATGCTTTTCTGTTTTCTGCTTGTTTTTTTTTTTTTTTTTCAATGCGTTATTCCAATTTTTCTTAGAACATCTTCCACATCATCTTGCCATCTATTTCTGGGTCTTCCTCTTCCTTTCTATTTGTTTCTTGTCCATTCTAAAATTGATCGGTTATTACTGTTAGCCCCTGCCCTCCATACGTGTCCTAGCCATTTTATTCATTATATAAAAATTGAAATAATAGGATATTTAAAAGTAAGTACGTATTAAATAAATATTCTAATCTTGAATCACTGAAAACAAATGCCGGATTTCTATATCCGTACCCACAATCCACAACACATCTGAATAATTTAAAGATATAAAAATAAAAAATCATATTCTTTTTCAAATAATATAAATATATGAAAATACTAACGCCGGGAATTTTTCACATTTCGATATGCATACCCCCAATCCATAATACATCTGAATAATTTAAATATATAAAAATCATATTCATTTATAAATAATATTATAAATATATGTAAATACAATTTAAAAATGAATATGATTTTATATTTATTTTTATATATTTAAATTATTCAGATGTGTTGTGGATTGTGGGTATGGATATCGAAATCTGAAAAATTCCCGGCATTAGTTTTCAGTGATTCAAGATTGGAGTGCGCGCGAACAAAATCAATATTTTCAACGTGGGTTAAACGGCTAACTCGAAAGCTAAGCTATTTGAATCACAAAGGGGGGAAATACATGAATTTCGGCTGATTTCGCCTACTATTTTTATTTTCTCTCTGTACGCAACAAAGGAAAATTGATTGTTTAAAAATTAATTAAATGCACATATGCATTTTACAACTTTACTTTTTTGCAAGTATATTAAAATCTGAAACGTGATATAATTAAATTTGAACTCTATATTTTATTAATTCATTCAATAGCAAGAAATTAATGTCGAAAAAACTACAGTATATAAAGAAATACGTTTTTGTCTAATAAGTTTATAACGCAAATATCATTTTTTTCTTTATTTATTACGGATGCTACTACTTTGTTATACATTATAAATAACAAATAAATAACACTCCGCTAGAAATCTGGGAGGCGTGGGTTCAAATCCCATCGGAGATATTTCTTTCCCACTTATATTTAATTAATTTATATCTCAGTGTTGTGCATTGAAATTTCTTCAATTTCATAGAAATATAACACTGTTTTACTTCGTTTCGTTTATTTGTTTCTTACGATGGCAAAAAAGAAATTGTGTTTCCAATAAACGTATTTACAATCACAACTTCTTTTTTCAATTAAAATTCTAGTGGACGGAGGATAAACGCAAATTCCAAATTTCTTGAAGATTTGAGTTTTTTTAAATATTTTTTGAATATTTAAATTGTGAATTGTTTACATTATTTTTGATAAGAATACAAACACTATTTTTTACTTTGTTTGATAAACAAATTAAACAAAGTGAAAACAATGTTTTATTACAGTATTTCTACCATCGTAAAAAAAAGTAACAAATAGTGTAACAAAACATTTTCACTTTGTTTAATTTGTTTATCAAATAAAATACAAAATAGTGTTTTCATTTTTTGTATTCTTGTCATAATAAATGCAAACAAGGTTTTCGAATATTTTTAAGAAAAATCAAAATCTTAATGAACTTTGTATTCATTCCGTTCACCCTCCATCCAATAGAATTTTAATTGAATTGAACGTATTTGCAATCACAAGTTCTTTTCTGCCATCGTTTGTTATTAATTAAAATTAACATTTAAAAATAGATTTTCTAGTGTAACAAATAATAATAATAATACATTTATTTACGGAATCATCTTTTTACAAAACATATATAAATGATATTCCAACTGATATATAATTAGCATTAATTATTAATTAATAAAATAATATTTTCTATCAACAATATATTTTATAAATACAAAAGAGTATTCATTCACTTGATCACAGTTATTTAAAAGTTAAATATATTTATTAACAATATAATCGGTGCTATTCCGTACAGAAAATGTTAAGTTTAAGGTTTGCGTTATTAAATAAATTCACATTCGATTTATATATATATATATATATATTAAAAACCTGCTTAGACTGTGATGATAAAAAATAACATACACGTTAAATTTAACATTTCCCTTACAGAATAGCTCCGAATATATAATATTGTTTACAATATTACTTGCCAATTGGCTATCGACCATAAATCTTTCTGTCAATATTTCTCATTTTCTCAATTGTAATATATTTTTAGACAATAAAACATGTATGTAATGTATCTTCCTGGGGTATATAAATCATATTGTCTAATGAATATTTAATACATGACTAGTCACAATAATACCATGTGAAATAAAAACAACACGTTTTTAGGGATTCCGCATTCATAGTTCCTCCACACAATAGACTTTTGTAAACCTCATAAATCTGTTGCTTTTATTTGAAATATTTAATTGATATTCCATCAAAATCAATTAAATATCAATTATTAGTTTTTGTAAATTATTAAGGCTCTAAATTCAAAGGAGAAAATTAATTAAATTAAATATAAACAAAACCTTGCGTTTTACTTGTAAAATCACTTTTAATGGAATTTCACCAAGTAACAGCCTCAACTATAGATTTTTTAAATAAAAATAATTAGTAAATTATTCCTTCATTAGCTATTAGACATTTTGACTTATGTTACATAAGTACTTTAAAACAAATGTCCAATAATGGATACTTGCTGTTGCATAACAATAACATATAATGCTACATTTTTTTTATTCGAACATATTTAAGGCAAGAAACAAAATAAAAAAAAATACGTAATATAAAGCCATCTGCAGACACGTGTTTCGGGATTTCATCCCTCATCAGTACAGCTCCGCCTTATATAATTACAAAGTTGTTAAATTAAATTAATCGAACGTACCGTCCACGTAGCGATCTCCGGGGGAAATGATCGTGAGGACGTTGAGGGACGCGATTTCCACGCGCAATCACAATTAATTTTCTTGGGCAAAAGTGCTTATGTAACATAAGTCAAATTGTCAGTGTAGCTGGAGAGGGAATATTTTATTAATTATTTTCAAATTATTTTTATTTAATTTATTTAATAATAATAATCTTTATTCACAAGTTTTCGTTATAAATTTAATTATGAAGAGGAAATACATAACAAAACAAGTGAATCATTAGGTGGGAATCAGTTAAGCGTAAGCATTAAGTGTATACAATAAAATTATAATATTTTCTGTCCTGGGCTAACCAAATGTTTTTTTTTTAATTTAAAGCTTATAGTTACCGTTCTATAGGCTCAAATCATTTTGCATCAAAACAAATTAAATTCTACCTGAATGTTTTATTAGCTTCTCTCAGTAATTAAAAATGTAAGTTCAAAGGAGAAAATAAATTTTGAAATTTATGAAACAAACCAAATGTTTTATTTTATTTTAAATCCAATGGAATTCTACCTCACTTTGCACCAAAATCTGTAACAAAACAAATGACGCGTAACTATAATTAAATGCCCGAAGCGACGTCTGGGACAAATGATGTCACTCGAAGATTCACACAAATAACAAAACATAAACGTCACGTTCAATCTGCAAATTAAAGTTAACAGTTCGATGCGGGAAATAGTCGATATTGAACACACTTACCTTAATGTTTATTCGCCATTTTATTAGTCATAGAACTTTGCGCGATAAATAACGATTTTAATGGGCATGCGGCTCTAATTCTGATGTCATTTTCTTGTTCAGGTTTCATGATCTATTGTTTATTTTTATAGGGGTTTTCCCGTCGATAGCTTCTGCTATTCGTATTATGAAATTATATTTTAAAACATCTTTCGTTTCTCTTTTTGCGCCATTCAGCCATTATTAATACTCATTTCAGAAAGTATCTATTCAGAGATTTTTAGGATATAGCTCATCGCTCTTCCGTGGACCACCCTTGAGTTCTACAGGGTGGAAATCAACATATAGAATTTGGGAATACTCGAATTTTATTGATATTTTCAGTATTTTTCCTTATTTAATTTTAATTTAATTAACTACAATAATGTGAATAATCTCTGATTTTATTAATAATAAAATTCATAAATCACGCAAACCGTCATGTATTGCCTTTAATATTTAATGAATTTAATTGTTAAACTTCATCCAAATACCCAATTAACCAACATGAATTGAAAATACTTGATATTCCGTGCTTTTTGTAGAAAGGAGATTTCAGTAAATTAAATCATTTTCAATAAGAGTAATGTTGAATTTAACATGTACGTTATTTTTGATCATCACAGTCTAAGCATCTTTATGTGAAATTAATTAATAACGTTCAGGTTAAACTTAACATTTCCCGTTGGAATAGCCTCGATTATTATTAAATTTGAGCGTTAGAGAAATTATACAACTTTAATTGAATGTGATAATCGAAAAAAAAATTGATTATGAATTAAATTTTATTTTTCAATAAAAAATAAAATTGTTTATTTATAAAAGAGAAAGGCAGAAATACCGATGGTCGATAGCCATTTTCTAAGGCTTAACTAGTTGTAAATGCTTGTAATGTTGTAAATATTGTGATGTAATTTAATGTATCTCTCAGAAATAAAGATTTTCTATATATATAAAAAATAAATATTTATACACATATGAATGAATATATTTAAACAAAAAATTTATGAATAAACTGTATTATTTTTGTTCTCATTAATAAACCTTTAATTTATTATATTTTATTCATTTATTTACGGACTTCTCCTTTGTATAATACGATATAAATGGATAGTATATGTACAATTGTTAACATACATTACATGAAACAACAATATTAATGAAAAGGTACAGCGTAGTGATTACAAATGTACAGAATATAATTAAAAATAAAAATAATCTATCATACGAATGGTTTTAAGATTTAATTTATTAAGAAAGCTTTATTACCTTTGAATTAATTACTTTGAATGCAATTAAACTATGAATTATTAAATAATAACTGACTAAAATTACATCTTATTAAGGAAACTAACATTTAATTCATGATAATTTTTTTCGATTATTACATTTAATTAGAGTTGTATAAAACTATTTCTCTAACGCTCAAATAATAACACGATGTTATTATTTGATATTGGTTAATTGGATATTTGGATGAAGTATAACAATTAAATTCATTAAATATTAAAGGCAATACATGACGGTTTGCGTGATTTATTAAATTTATTATTCATAAAATCATAGATGAATCACATATTTATAGTTATTTAAATTAAAATTAAAAAAGGAAAAATATTGAAAATATCAATAAAATTCGATTATTCCCGATTTTTATCGATCATTTTCAGTATTTACTACAAATGTGTGAATTATCTCCGTTTTTTATGAATAATAAACTTAAAAAAATCACGCAAAGCATCGTGTATTGCCTATTGTTTACATCAAAATGTCAGCAATTGTATTACACACGAAACATATTTTACCCTTTCATTTTTAGAATAGTCTGATGAGGTCCGAAGAACCGAAATGGCCATCACACTACCGTTTGAATGTGCGTGTGATAGACATTTCGGTCCTTCGGATCGTGATGGTTGAAATAAATTAAATAAAAATGATTTGAAAATAATTAATAAATTATTTCAACATTTAACTCTGTAACATTTTAACTTAAGTTACGTAAGTAATTTAAACAAATGCACTAAATTAATCAAATGTCCGTTTTCGTCGATAGCCGATTCATCATCTACAGAATATAATTCTAATTTTTTTTTGTCCGTTTTCGTAAAAAAAATAATAGTACAAAAAAACACTTAACATTTTTTATTTTTAGTTTAGAAAAAAATAACAGCTTTCCTCTCAAAATTATATATTTATTATAGAATTCTCAAATTATTTCTCAAATTCCAATAAAAAATATATAATTACTTTTCCAAATCCTTTTTCCCCGAAACATCATTGGCCTCAAGGGTCTTCCTTATCACCCTTCCTAATAAATGACTCTTACAATCTCAATGAAACATCTTTGAAAACAGCCGCGCTTATCCTCTTCTGCATGCCTTTCCAAAGCTCTTGCCACACTGAAAGGAAATACAAGCTCACTCAAAATATATTTTGCGGAATGACAATTAACAAATCTATCTTTACTTTTATTTTCTCTTCTTCAGCAAAATAATCGTTTTATTTCTACTTTAATGATTGTTGAGTTACGTGAATGATTGAGTATCCTTTCTTCACAAGAAATAAAAAAAAATCTTGTGAATAAAGGATATTGATTTTTTCATTTAATAGTATAATTCATATACTATTAAATTAAAAAATCAATATGAATAAAGGACATTGATTTTTTCATTTAATAGTATAATTCATATACTATTAAATTAAAAAATCAATATCCTTTATTCACAAGATTTTTTTTTTATTTCTTGTGAAGAAAGGATACTCAATCTTTCATTAGATTGTTTTATTTCTGTTAGCATGAACGACATTGGAACTCGACGTTTCTAAAAGCAAAAGTTAAGAATTTTAGAAGCTTGCCATTAAAGATAGAAAAAATGAGGTATTAAATTAAAAACCAAGATAACTAAAATAATTCTGATTGGCCAGTATTGATAATTGATTTAATTTCAATATTTATATACATAATCTTTATTGACAAACGTACTACAACACCTACATATAACACAATATATACATGCTGTAAGAGTTTGTTAATTGGCTCTCGACCAGTGGTCTTTCCGCCTTTAATTTCAATTTGTCCACAAATTCTGTTTGGATTAACCGCATCGGAATAACCACGTAATGTCTCTAAAGGCAAGCGTCAAGAAATTTAGAAAGTTAGAACAATAAAGTTACTTTTCGAAAAAATTCTGAAAAAGCAGTACAGGCTTACTCAAAACATGACAATTAATCTTAACAAATCCTAACTTTAAATTTCGTCTTGCCTACAAAAGGATACTTTTTTTGCATGAACATTCTTGAAAGTATTCCATGTCTCTAAAAGGCAAGAATTTTAAAATTTTGGTATCTAAAATGTCTGAGGGATTTATCTAGAAAGCAAGGTAAAACAATAATGTTACTTTTATAACAAATTAATATGCTTGAAATTCATACATCATTCTGAAAGTCAATACAGACTCATTGAAAACATGGTTTGCAGAATGACAATTAATCTACATCCTTCTTGTCTACAAAAAAACCTTGTTTTTCTGCATCTTGAAATCAAAAGTCAAACATTTTAGAAGCTTGGTATTAAAAAAAATTCGAGCAATTAGATTAATTCCCCGGACAATAACGTTACTTTTACTTTCTGAAAACCAATATAGACTCAGTCAAAATATGATTTGCAGAATGACAATCAATCCTAACAAATCTTAACTATAAATTTCATCTTGCCTACAAAATAATCCTAATAATGGTGGCCATTTTGGTTTTTCGTACCTTATCAGGCTAGTGTGTTCCATGTGCAATGCCTTGATGAACGGATCTCGTGTTGCGGTTAAATACCTGGTATGAATCATAATAAATGGAAGACGACGTAAGCGCCATCTTTTGTCTAATTTCATGTGGCATCGTTAACGATTCGAGTCTACAAGGTAGATCCTTGTTTTTCTGCATGCATTAACACTGTTGCAAGCATGTCTCTAAAAGGGAAAGGCTAAAATTTTAGATGCTTGGTATTTAAAAAGTCTAAGGGATTAATCTGGAAACCAAGATAAACCATTAACGTACATTAATTTTCTAATAAATTAATGCGCTTCAAATTATTTTATCTAGTTGATCGACATGGCTTCGAAATTGATTCCACAAAAGAAAAGGAAATCTTATCCACTTCATAATTACCGGTGTATAGTAATAATTTAGATTGGTTTAGAAAATTAATGTCTTTTGGTATTGAAATGCTTTAGAAGTTGTAAAGGAGGAGAAGGAATTTGATGTAAGCACGTTTATTTTGTGAAAAATCCTTGCTAAAATTTAGGGAAATATTGGTGGTAACGAAATATTAATTTATCAATAATAAATCTGGCGTTAAAAAATAATTACCCATTAAAAGAAGGTGTTTTATTCATACCATATATACAGAAATGAAACCATTTGAATTTTGTTAATGAGCATTTTTTTATTATTCCCTATTAAAATATATTTTCTCCCATTTCATTGTATAACAATTTATGTGGCATTAATTTAGGGGAACATTGTGTTTCATTGCCATCTTGTATTCTTTGTATATGCGTTTAATTACGGTGGTGAGGAGTGGAGTGGAGAGGTGAGGAGAGGAGCAAGTTTTCTGCTTTTCGTGGCGCTGGTAGCGCCCTCGAACCTCGAACCGGCGATTCCCCCCCCACCTCTCGCACAGGTAGAATAATGGTTAGTTGGCGTTCGTCGTTCAAACCGGTCGTATGGGTTCACTGTATGTGTATTAGTGTAATTGTGCTTTGCTTTAGTGGGACTTTTCTTGGCGATGTGCCTTTGGATACAATCTAACAGGTATTCTTAACTTATAGACGTGATTCTGTCGAAATGCCTCTCTTATAATCGCACTTAATGCATATTAAAAAAAAAGTATATTCTTAAATTGGTATCCTCACTGTCTCGCTTCTTTTGGTATCTATTGTGTTTCTTTCAACTAAATTGAATGCTCTTCGGATATCTATCACTCAAGATTGAGCGTATAGGATTTCAAATGAAATCGGTGAATTTGATAAATGTAGCATGGATATTAAACACAACATCAATAACTGTATATTCAGATAAATCAACCATTTATCTGTGTTGTTGCAAATCTGAAATACATTTTCTCGGTTTATTTCATGTTTAATACAAGAATATGATTTTTAGCGGTGTAACTACAATGAGGTAGGACCCGGGCTTTGGGCCTCTAGAGGTTCCGACCCAGTTGTATATGAATCAGTTCAAATTACATTAACACATACAATATTTTTAACTTTGTGTTCGCATTTGAAATATAACAGTTGCTTATTGTTGCACTATAGCTTATTATTTAACTAGTTTATACCAAACAATTATTACCAAAATAATTTGAATGTATTCTTTCTTTATATTTATGACTTAAGTCAGTATACATTTTCTTTTTATCAAATATTGAATTAATTTCAAGTATAAAACACAAAAATTGAATTGTTATCAACAATACATTAAGGCTTTTCTATACAGCTTTCAAGAACTTGATATAAAGCTTTTGATTTCACTCTACCTTCAATATATATGAAATTATAATATATATATATATATTATATTAAAGCTATTACCTGGCCGTAGTCATACAAATATTGATACAGCCGAGCCGCCGGTCGTAGGGAATGTGTGCCGATGTTGCTGACCCTAAATAAAATATCAGCAGAGGTTGGAGAATAAGAATGGGCACAATTTGGATTTATGGTGGCCGTTTACCTGCTTATCGTGGGATAGGTTTTACCGAGTACACAGACACACTATTGGCGCTGGGAGATCGTTAGAGATAAATGCTTCATTTAATGACATTCCTTATTTAAAAAAGTAAAAGCTTTATCTCTAACGGCTTCCTAAGTCGATTCAAACACGCTACACAATCAGTGGACGAAATAATTTATTCGACTCATTCGTTCCATGCTAATTGCTTACAAAAATTAATGCAATTTATATATATGTATATAATCATTATTGACAATCAATACAATATCTACTTATAACATAAAATATTACAATGTATATCGTAAAAGTCTGCCAATTGGCTATCAACCAATGGTCTTTCCGCCTATCAATTTATATATAATATGAATACTTTTTTATTTTACTAATACCTAAATGGCTATCGGCCATCGGTCTTTCAGCCACAATCTTTATATTAAATCACATTTACTAATAACTCCACGTATTTTTTCCCGTTAAGGATTTCTCTGGAGTTAATTTAATCTTATTTATTTTCATTTATAAAATTAGGCTCAAATTTCATATGTAAAGCAACAAATTAGAATAACTAATTATTCCATAGAAAAATCATGTATAATTCATATGTATATATTTTAGTTCATTTTTATTAAATTAAATTATTTACAGATCATGTCGCAACAAATAAATAATAATGATGTGTGCGTCGTAAGCACAAAGCGGAACAAATTAATTTTTATAATTTACATTTGAAATTTTTTCACGTGCATTCTTCCCTCCCTAGCTATGATCTTTTTGAATTGACCATTGTGTTTATGTAAATACATAATATAGATTAATCAAATTGAAAATTATTACAACTTTTTAACTAATGCTCTGTATTAAAATTATTTTCGTAATATACACCTTTGAAGTTAAAATTAATACAAAAACATTATTTACAATGAAAATAAAAACACTTTTAATAAATATGAATTAATTGACAAGAAATGCTGATTGACAGATGATCCATAAAATATGTTATATATTGTCATACCTGATATGTAAGTAGAAAATGTTTGTATGTCTCTCAATAAAGATTGCTCTATGTATATATATGAATTAATTATTTAAAATCATACATTTTAAAATTTAATAAATAATAAAGGCAGAAAAGCCGATAGCCATTTATCATAATAAAAATGTACTACTTAATATACTATTTTAAACTATTTAAAACAAACTTATGATAATAAAGATAAATAAATAATAAAATGGATTTATTTAAATTATTTAATTGATATTGTTTGTCCTTTTTCGTTTATATTTTTTATTGAACTAAATATATTTCGGAAAATACAACAAAGTATTTATTCACTAAGTCGCAGTTCTTTAAATTAAATATAAATAAACACTTCATTACATCAAATAATGTGGACTTCGACTTCGTTACCGATCATGACGATTAAGTAGACAGCGACAAAAACAAACCAAAGGCATGCAGGAAGATCTCTGGTCGATAGCCATTTCATAAAATTCTAACATATATGCATTGTAAATAATATTTAATTTTGTAAATTTACACTAATAAAATAACTTGAAAATAATTGATTTGTACATTACATTTATAGCAACAGCAATTTGTAAAATTAAAGGAAACTGTATTGCTTAACAAAAAAGTAGCATAAATTCACATTAAATTAGTGGAGTTTTCGAAAATATAATGTGAATTAATGCTACTTGTTTTGTTTGTTTTTTTTTTTAAGTTCAGCAATACTTTTTCCTTTAATAATATTACAAATTCCTATTGTTCAAAATATCTCTGAAAAAAAAAGAAAATTGGACTTAAGATAATTTTGCTCATTTTTGGTTCGTGGAGATGTCTTTAAAATATTTCCATTAAGTAGGTAATATATAAATTAAAACACTTTGTTTCACTATAAACTTTTTATTTTCCGACTAGTTTCGGTAGGGATTCCCTGAAAATGGCTATGAGCCTTGAAACAAACCAAGTGTTTTAATTTAGATGTTACCTACTCAATTCAAACATGTTTCACCACGGGATAAGTACGAAATTAATCAAATATAATATTTTCATTTCCTCCCGAATCACCCTGTATAATAATAATGAGTTTTGGATGTGGTGCAAACAAGATCAATGATAAAAAAGAATATCATAATCAATAAAATATTTTAAATTAACATTTATGAATGCTCATATATTGTTCCAATGAAAAGAAAAAAACAACAGAAATGTGTAATAACACAAAGACTAATAAAAAATAATAGTGGCACTTTAATTTCGTTTTTTGCTCTTAGATTACTCGCCTGACAGATTATATCCTAAGCTGATAAATCGTGCACAAATGCCTCACTTCACACACTAATCACCTAAGTATCTAATTTTATTATCTAATGGCGGTCCACTTCTACTGATTCGATTCGCAAAAAACTCGGCGGTATTTCTTTGTGATGGTTCGTTAATAATAATTACCTACAAATATTTTTAAATCAATTATTACAGCAATTGAAGTGTAATGATTCTGAGCATGAAAACGTGTTGTGCTTGTCGAAGAATAATTTTGCGAGAGATCAATATCTAGGACGACCGCCATTTATCGCTAATTAATATTGAATATTATATTTAGGCAGTGATGTAATTAATACCCCCGCAGCCCCAGCAGTGTCGGGCGCTAACGCGCAAAGTAGAAAATAGATGGGATAGAGGATGTGGGAGTTACGTATTCTAAATAATTTCAGAGGGTTAAATTTGCTAGCAAAAAGTTGTTTCCGAAATAAGTTTTGTTTCTTTTCAACAAAAAAAAGAATTAAATTGTTAATAACTGAGGCTTCAACTTTGTTATACATTGTTTATCAATTGAATAAAACACTTTAAACTTTGTTTGTATAACCCTAAATTTTTTATATTATACAAACAAACAAAACAATAATTTCATTTATAATAATTAGGTAACAACTTTTAAAAACTGTACGTGAAATTATTAATATCAATAATAGTGCTTATTATCAATAATTATTGTTGTTGTATCTTGAAATGTACATTTAACATAAAAATAAAAAGTGAAGTAAGAAATAAGTCTTTTCATTTGCGAACTTTTAAAAAGATTTTACATCTTTCATAATAATAATAACTTTATTAAGATTAAATAAAATAAAAGATGATTCAGAAATTTACAGTTATTTAAATTACAATGAAATTAAATAAGGAAAAATTCTGGCAATATTGACCAATATTGAATTTTTTTAAATTAACAATTTATTCATTGTTATTTGTAATTATATTTCTAAATGATTATTAATTTAATAAGAACTAATTATTTCATGTAATGAGATTTATTAAGATTAACATTTTATTTAAAATCGAAAACTATGCGCGGTTTTACAGTATAGCCGCTCATCATTATACATCGATAATGATGAGCGGTTATATAAAAACGGGAAACTAATGAAACTCTTTTGTAGGAATTTCAATGAAAATAATATAGGTCTCAAAACTTACTCACAAATAATATGACTCACTATAAATATTTTGAGAATCAATAATACGCTATGAAGATTATATGAATCATGTCTACTTGGAAAAAGGTGCGATTATTACACTCTAATTAAATATTCGATTTTATGTTTTCGTGTTAAAAAGAATCGAATCATAATCAGAAATTGTACAAAAAAGTATGTTCATATAAAATTACTCAATAATACAAGCATTCCGTGTGATGTAAAGGTAGTGTGTGTATGACAAATCACCGAATACATCAAAAATACAAGAATTTAATCGCCTTTTTTTCTGATAAAAAAATGATTTCATTCTTGTGGAATTCTTAATACAATACGTACAGTATTCTTTAAATTAAATTAAATAAATAAAATATTGCGCTAATAATTAATATAAATTAATCATTTTTTTTTATTTTAACTACAATTACATAAATAAGATCACTTCACCACTTTAATGACAGCTAAAGTAGGAATATACCCAACCGTACCACAAAAACATAAACACTAAAAACCAGGTGAAAAGACCACTAGTCGATAGCCAATTATTAGGTATAAATTATCCATTTGATTTTGTAATTTTTATTTTGTATAGTTTTCTGTATACATGTTCTAAATTAAGTGTGCAACATTGCTAACTTTGTTATTAGTTGAGTTAGAGTAGTAAACATTTTTCCGGGGATTATAACCCCGAAATCAGAAAAAAATTAACATCGCGTTATATGTGAGAAATGTTGCTTGTTATTTATCAAATATGAAATTGTATAAAATAAAATCGTGTTACACAAAGTTAATCATGTTTTCCTTGTGAAATAAAAATGTAAACTTAATTCTTTACTTTACCTAGGGTTTCTTTATTTAAATGTATCGCAATTAATCACAAGAAAAATCAATTATTTAAAGAATCGATTTATTTGAAAACTACAAAGAATATGGAAGGTTTAACTTGAAAATACTTGAATTAATTATATAAATAATAATTATGTTACTAATACTTGCGATTTAATAGAATTAAATCATAGAAACGATAAACTCAACATTTGGTTATAGTAAATAATCGATTATTTTATATTCCATTTTATTTCATTTTCCATCATTATTGCTATTTACTCTGTTATATAACATATGCAGGATACTGCACTTGTTTTTTAATCCGAAAGTTCGGGGCAGGAGGTTTGTTACCTCAATTATTATAATTAAAACAGCACATCCTTCTACTCCAACTCAATTATTTAAATTAAATATAGTTTTATCTCCTAACTGTAAATGTGGTGAATATGGTGGTATAAATCATATATTTTGCCCTTTAAAAATTATTATTTCAACAGATTGTACTCTTTATTAATTTCACTTGATCGATCTATTTCAGTATTATGACGTCCATATTTTAAAACATACAATATCCTTTATTATTTTCTTGTAAAAATAACATTTATGTGTATTTCCTATTGTGAGTGTTTGTTCTTTTGGGATTCCAAGGGGTTCCGTACTAACTTTAACCTTTTACAAACTAAGTTTCTAAAATAGTAGGGCCATTTAAACCACGTAAGAAAAAGAAGAATACTGCACTTCAGTTCCCGTCTTCGATAGCTCAGTTAATAATTAAGTTAGGACTAATACACTCTGATTAAAACACGTGGCATGTTTCACTAATTATTTATTATTTAATAAAAATAAATAATCAGTGAAACAAACCAAGCGTTTTAATCAAAGTGATTTATTTAAATATGTTTCACCACGAATTAAGTGAGAAATTAATTCATCACAAGACTATTTTGGAGACTTTATTTGTATCCTAAGACGTAGTCCAGAAAATATTTTGATTATGCAGGGTATCAATAAAAAGAGTAATATCTTCACGATATATTTTAGTAAATTACATGCAATTATTTGGGTGCCCTTTTATGATTACCTACTTACTGTTTAAATTTTATTAAAGTCGGTTCAGTAATATCAGCAAAAAATCTGAAAAGTAAATTAATCTGTTTTGTCCAATTGCTTTTAAAATTTTAAATATCGTTCCATCAAGAAAATTATATAAGTTACTTATTCGAGGCTTATTCGTATGGAAAATGACAACTTTAACGTGTATGTTATTTTTTATCACCACAGTCTAAGCAACTTTTGTAATATTGTATTCACAGAATGTGAAATTAATTAATAACGATTGTGAGTTTTCATTGAGGGATAATCATTCTAAAACTGAGTCAATCAAATTTGATTATTGGAAATGTCAGATCTCATTTAATCGGAGCTATTCCGTACGGGAAATGTTAAGTTTAACGTGTATAAACTTAACATATTACAATGTTAAGTTTAATGTGTATAAACTTAACATATCCCGTACGGAATAGCTCCGATTAAATGAGATCTGACATTTCCAATAATCAAATTTGATTGATTCAGTTTTAGAATGATTATCCCTCAATGAAAACTCACAATCACAGTAAAATAAATTGTTAAGTGGCATAAAAAAGTTACATTTTTCCTTATATTGAAAATGTATCACGAAGTGTACGCTTCAAGAAGAAATTTGATGGATATGTATTATACACAATATTCAAAATTTAATGTTAAACCTAAATAAAGTAGTATATTTAAAATTGAAAAGTTTGACCTTCAATTTTGAAAACTGTTTATAATAATAAAGTAGATTCAATTTGAAAAGTTTGACCTTCAATTTTGAAAACTGTTTATAATAATAAAGTAGATTCAATTTGAAAAGTTTGACCTTCAATTTTGAAAACTGTTTAT
Organism: Philonthus spinipes; assembly: GCA_963082785.1. Classification (NCBI taxonomy): domain Eukaryota; kingdom Metazoa; phylum Arthropoda; class Insecta; order Coleoptera; family Staphylinidae; genus Philonthus; species Philonthus spinipes. Next base: position 13,863,742 of record OY720301.1, read on the forward strand.
AATAATAAAGTAGATTCAATTTGAAAAGTTTGACCTTCAATTTTGAAAACTGTTTATAATAATAAAGTAGATTCAATTTGAAATGTTTGACATTGCATTTTGAGCACTAATAATCTATATCAATCAAATTGCTTCTTATTTTAAATACCTGCATGCATTTATTTTATTAGAATTAAAAAGCAAATATTTTTTATAATAAATATGAATAGCACTTAATTAAATGTAAGTTTCGTGAATATTTGAAAGGTATATGAAAACACTTTGTACAAGAAAATTGTAAATTATGAAATAAAATTTATGAAACAATTGAACCATTTTTTTAAGATTCGAAGGTTTATTCTAAGAAATACTGATTTTGTTTTAAAAAGTTTCAGTGAATTATTGAAGTTGATAAATAAAGATTTTTTTGTCTAATTTCATATGGCATAGTTGAACATTTTTCTTTTTTAAGTTTGAAAAGTTTGACATTACATTTTGTCAAACATCTGTGTATATGGATTATACACAGTGCTCAATCAAATTTCTTCTTATTTTAAATTGGAACCCCTATATACCTTCATATTATCAGAATTAAAAGCAAACATTTTCTTAATAACAACAACAATTTTTAACGGATTTGAAAGTTATTTGCAAAACACTCGTTTTACAATCGTTTTTTTTTTTTCTTTTTTGGCCTCGGATACGCGTCAATATGGCATTTTGGTTTGAAAAATTTGACACTAAATTTTCAACATATGTTTATAATAATAAAGTACAATCAATTTGAAATGTTTAATATTTTGAGCACTGGGTATAATCCATAGGAATTAAATTACTTTTTATCTTAAATTTGAACCCCTATATAACTTTATGCTATTAGAATTAAAAAAGCAAACATTTTTCTTAATAACCCAATTTTGAATCCTTAGCGATTTGAAAGTTATTTTAAAAAAAAAACATTTTTTAAACCAGGAAAATTTCTGGCAATGATCAATAAAATTCGATCAATCCCTTTTTTTCAACTGCAGAAAAATACTTACTGTAAGTTTTACAAACATCTATTTTAAACCATTTTTATAACCATTTCGGTTTGTGCAATTGAACAAAGATATAAATTTTATTTTTCTCAGTCTAATTTTGCAATATATTCGAGGCTATTCTGAAAGAGAAAACGTAAAATTTAACGTATATGTTATATTCAAATTCAAAATCTAAGCAGATTTAAATTTATTATAATTTATAAGAAATCCACTTGAAATATGATACTTCTCGGATAACGATCATGTTATGCTGAACATTATCAATACAGAAAAACTCCGATTATTTAATAATGTCATAAATATTTTGATTAGATCTGTTGAAGTATGAAAATTTGTAATATTCCCATGAAACCAAAAGTTAGTTACAACTATACAACGATAGCAGTATGCGGTAAATAAAAGTTAAAATAGGGTATAAAATAATTTCATATAAACTCTTACGGTTTAAATTAAAAATATAGTTGGATTATATAAAACAAGTTTGATTAAGTAATTTCAGGAAAATTACTCAGCAGTAGGCAAACGCATGCAAATGTGACGTAAGTAGGTAGTATGGCACAGTCAAGTGTTGTTGTGTTTTCCAGATTATTCAGAAGTCTAGTTTACCTTTGCACACAATTATAATTCAAATAGCAGAATATGCGGTCGGCTCCATTACGGCTACTTCCCACTTCCCCCCGAGCGTACAAAGGCCATTTCAGATCCCGGTTTAACTTGCTACAATAGGGATTAGTCATGTAAAGGCATTATTACCATCACCAGTGCGTTTCCATTTCGATCTATTCACCACTTCTCCACATTGTCGCATCCCCGTCGAATTTATTGCACAAAAAAAGTCCTCACAATACGGCGAGCTAGCGGGCGGGGGTACAGACGGTCGGACGGTCGGTGGTGGCGGCGCCCCTCTTTCTTAGGGTTATTATTAGAAAGCTCAAACTTTTTATAACTTTATATTTTAAAATACACACAGCGGGATAAATGGGCTTTTACATAATATAGTGGCAATCAGTAAGATTTACGAACCTTAGATTTAAACAGAATTCTCTATTTATCACACAAATGCGCCACAGTCGTTTCAATTTAAAACTGTTGATGTGTCATATTACTTCCCTTGCCGCATATATATATATTGTATATTTTTTAAAAAAAATGCTGTTTGAATTACGAAGAAATGAACCAATTCACAATAACTAAAAAAATATCAACGTAAATATATTAATATAGTTTAACCTTTGCGATTTCGTAAAATTTGAATTATTTTATAAAATACATTTTTTAAACCGGTGATATATTAAGAGCTTATTAAAAATAAGGTCATTATCTTACTTTCAGTAAGTATTAAAATCGTATTCAATTTGTTCACAGAGTTATGACTTTATCACACAAATCCTTGCGATTAAACATAGTAACATAACAGTAATGGAAAATTTATTAATTAAAAGAAAAGAATTTGAAAATAATTATTGAATTAATTATTCTCTTTCCGCCGCTTTGCAATTTATAGACCTACGAAGTCAGTACTAAGAAAAAGACACATATCTATATAATATATATATTCAATCTGTCTGTCTATAGAGCTTATTATCAAACCCTTGCGATCTCGTAATCAAATGAACTATAGAAATAAACTGTAGTAAGCATAGTAATATGTTATGGAAAATTACTAATATAAATAAAGTTAACAATGTATTTTTCACAAACGACCAACGATATCGAAGCGTCCTAAGGTTCATTTGCAGAAAATATATTTTTTTTTGCATGAGCCATAAGCTTACATTGCAATGTATTTGCTTATCTATTTTCAAATGAGCAATAGGAAATTTTATATCAACCATAATAGCTTTGGTGGTTTTATTTAATTATTAATCAAACTTTACAACTTATTTACAAAATTTTCTATGGCTAATTTAAAATTGACAAACAAATACTAATAAATTAAAGACGACGCAAGCGCCACCTTTTGCCTAATTAAATGTGAAGCAAATACTATATATATAGCTCGCGTAAAAAAATATTTTCTGACCTTATCTACCTGATGATGCCACTGCGTTGGTGAAATAATTGTAGCAGTGTTTCTACAATAAATTTTGTGAAATTTTAAAAAAAATTATAATTAAATAAAAACTGCTACAATTGTTTCAGCAGGCAGATGATTCATCTGCTGATGATGCTACTGTGTTGGCGAAACAATTGTAGCAGTGTTTTTACAATAAAAAAAAAACAGTGAAACTAAAATATTATTGTGTTTTTATTCAATTGTGAATATGCATATTAAAAAAATGTTGTTTTATTTACAAATAATAATAAGTGTATCATGGAATTTCATCAAGTAAAAGCTTCAGCCATGGATTAAATATTTTCTGTATATATCTAATAACGTATTTTGTTACAAACAAGCTGACGTTTTTTATTCTAAATTATATTTTGCAGCCTATTTCCAACAAAAGTACGTTTTTCTCTTTTCCACTACATATTAACACCGGGGTTGTCTCCTTGTAGACTCAAGCATTAACATGATTTTTGTTAATGGGATGGTGCTCTTAGCCCATTTTAACAAGATAAGGAGTTGCACTCTTGTTCATTGTTTTAAAAACATACGAATTCATGTCACTTTCACTCTGCGAAAATATTAACTCAACTCAGCTAGAACACATTTTATTACTTAGAGTGTGTTAAGGATATACATTTTGTATTTAGTCTATTAGCTCAATTATTTTCTTTGTAAAGTTTTTTGATTTAATAAATATAAAAATAATCTTTAATTTATATCTAATTAACTTTACTGATATTAACAAAAATCAAGTAGGTGATTTTTATTAATATGAGTAAAGTTTTGAAAGCTTTCTTCACTATTTTTAAATGTTTTAAAGAGTGAAGAAAGGCTACAAAGCTGAAGTTTATAACCATTATTTATTTATTTTTTAATTATATATATACAAACATCTTTATTGTGACATAAATTCAATATATCGTTCAATGTAATACATTTATGGTTAATTAATGGTTAAATCTCTATTGACCGTAGGTCTTTCAGCCAGACAGAAATATATTTATATAAGCAGAATGGACGTTAGCCATTTAACGATTAATTAATTTGTGTGTGACATACTTAATCAATTTTTTATATATTCTTATAAACTTAATTGTTAATAAATATTGTTATATATATATATATTTATACAAGGTGTACAGAAAATGAGTGAAAAGCTTTAGATAGCGTGACTCTTTGACTAATTTTTAGATAAAAATATTAACGAAAATAAGTCACACGGTCCTTCCTTAAGCCTCACGGGCCACTTAAAAGAACTATACATTTGGCAACGCTGGATCAAAAAAGTGTGCATTTATCCTGTTTATAACTGCTACATCATCCGCTGGAGGTGTTGCATACACCTTTTCTTTTACAAACGAGCGTGCGTCGTTGCCAGATCTATTTTCATTAAAAGAATGCTTCTGATGAAGTTATAAAATTGTAAAAATATCCGATTTATTAATCATTTACATCAATGGAATTATACACGTGTCTAATTGATTGTTAATGCTATTGATTTTTTACAAAATATTTAAAAAAAAAACAATACTAATTTATAGTCACATATTTAAAATTCCGAAGACCTCGTGAGCCTCAATGAAGAACCATACAACATTTTTTTATTTGGATTTTCTATTAAAAATTAATTAATGAATTGAGTTACCTGAAGGTTTTCACTCATTTTCTGTACACCTTGTATATTACTTGTATAATACATGATTAATGTACAATTCACGAATTGGCTAGCGATCAAAGGTCTTTCAGTCTTTGTGTAGTTCTTGTCGTTTTTTTATTTAAAGGACTAAGATTAATGTAAGTAACGAATTTTAGCAATTTCTTCACAATTTTTATTTTTTTAACATATTGAATGAAATTAACAGAAGCGTTTTATTTATATAAATATATAAAAAGAATAATAGATAAAAGTATTTATTCACTTGGTCACAGTTATTTAAATAAATTAAATAAAAAGAACTCGAAAATAATTAATAAATTATTTCGTCTTTAGCTACTGTGACATTTTAACTTATGTTACAAGTGCTTTAAACAAATGTTCAATAATTGACATTTACTGTTGCATAATAATAACATATTGTGTATAATGCAACAATTTTTGAATCGGGAAAAAATGCAAAAAAAACTTAATACGTCTGCAGATATTCAGTATTTTTTTTTGTTTTCTTTTTCTTTGCATTAATTGTTGTCACTATTTTTTTAATACTGAATTTAAACTTGGTTTTAAAATTAATAAAACACTTAGTTATTGAATAAAATAAATATGAATAATTTATTGAAAATCAACCAATAAAACATAGATTAAATTGAATTTAAAATTGTTCAATTTAATTGTGTTTTATTGGTTGATTTTGAATAATCTATTCATATTTATTTTATACATTATGAACTACCAATGTTTAAATATTAAAACTATTAATTATGTTACACTTGGCTATTGTTTTACCATTTTATTTATTTTTTAAAACTTACTAGTTGCGGCAAGACATTTTCAAAATTATTACAAAAATAGATTTTTTTATTTTTTATTCTGCAAATTATTACAATAATAAATAAATACATTTATTCTTGTAATAACAATGAAAATAGTAATCTGATCGAAACTAGTCAGTTTTTTTAATAAAAAAAAAATAACAAGTGTTTTATGATTTTTTAAACCATCATTAAATTCAGTGTTTTAAAAAATGTTTCACCAAGTGTTAGATGAGTCTGCAATTAATATTTTTTAATCATATTTTAATTATTTACTTATATTAATCTGTAATTATTTGATTTTTAATAGAATAAATATATTGTAAATAAGCATATGTCCCTTTTGTTATTTTAATAAATTTTTTTGTTCGATTTTAAACAACTCTGATACAAAAGCTTTGCATTGTGCAATACTATCATGTAATAGCAAACATTCGCTATGTAATTCCTTCTCCGGCCGGGTAGTTATTTCAACGAATATTTGATATTGTACTTACTATGTAAGCTAAGTAATTGCAATAGCGAAATGGGAATATTTTTGTTTTCCTACTCTCCGACTCTATGGATTTAGATTAATTTGGAATATAAGTATCGAGTTTTGTTAGTAAAAACAAAAATAATCACTCAGGATATGGAAATCACCAAAGAAATTATCACAAAGAAATAAAACTCGTTGATTTAAAAATGACAAGCAACTCTAGTATTTGCTTGTCATTTTTAAATCAAATGGGCAAAGTTGATCTTGTTTGTTAATGCTAAATTAAGTATATGACAATTTTATTAACGCAACATATTCTATCAATATCAGTAACTGTTTCCTATTTATTGAAAAAAACATCAATTTATTATTACTTATTGACTTTATTTATTTAAAATTGCTCATTTATAAATACTCGATTACTAATATTACTCGATTTTGCCCAATATTAGCAAATACTACATTGCAATGTATTTCCTTGTCATTTTTAAATGTGATTGAGAATTGTCTGATACGACTTGATCAACAAGTATCTAAAATACCCTTCTGTGATAACGTAAAAGTTGTTAAAATAATAAATTACTGACAGGCTGAAATACCTTTGGTTGATGGGCATTTCACAATATCGTTACACATTTGTTTTGTAAATAATAATTAAGTATGTAAAATTGCACGAATAAAGATGTATATATATAATAAATTATCGTTAATTAATTTCTCACTTACCTTAATGTAAAAATTTGAATAATAAATAATCTTGGATCTTGAAGGCGTTTACTTCGTGTTACATTTTCAATATTTAGGTAACGAAAACACTTCGACTTTTTTATATCACTTAACACTATTTACTTGTAAATAAAATTAAACCACTTAATTTTATTTATTTACTTATTTAGTCTAAACAAATTCAGCAAAAACAAATGTTTCGATTAAAAATTTATATGTTTTAAAAATATACAGATGAGTAGCAATAGAAATACAAACAACCTAAACATATAAATCTTTTAATAAAAACATTCGGCATTGCTGTACTAAACATTTAAAAGCATTTTTAGTAGTGCTGTGCAAGATCGATCAAAAAAGATCGACCGCGCTCATAGAGATCGAACGGCTCGATCTTTTTTATAGAGTTTCAAACATTGTGAAGGAATTAATTCAAATAAAAATTCGAAAATAATTCATTTATTCAATTATTAATTAATTATTTTCTCTTTAGTGAAGAAAGGAATATAATATAAATATTACTATCGAGAAAACCACCAACAAATATCTTCCCTTTAGCTACTGCAATTTTTTTACTTACCTTACGTAAGTACTTTAAAAAGAAGAAACATCCATTGCAACAATTACTTCTCGGTTATATACACCGCCAGACATTGAACTACACAATGGACATTTGCTGTTGTTGTAAAGGAAATAAATTTAGATTACTTTTATAAATTGTTAAAATAAAACATAAATATTTTTAAATTTGAACAGTAATAAAAAATACTTTATCATCTACATTTGTGTAGGAACAGAAAATCTGTTAATCCATCCGCCCTACCCCAAAATCGACAGAAGCTGGCAACGCTAACAACAAACAGCGCGAGCGAGAACATTCCCTCATGTTTGTCTCGTTAGCGCCCAGACTTTTATTTGCACCATTCAAGCATCCTGTTCACGTTACCGCAATATATTTGTAATGCAAACATACATTACACACACGTATATGTTATAATTACTGCCGCTATTCAATTTCATTGTATATTTTGCGTGCTAATATAACAGAATTATATGCTTTGGATAATATGACAAAACATTAATTTTTTGATGCTTCGTAAATGAGAGGTTAAAAACATACTTCCCAAATAAAAAAAAGATAATTTGATAATTTTAATTGTTGAAATGTGAACTGATTTTTAGTTGTACCATCAATTTAAAGAAATGTAAATTGGGTAACAGTGAATCAAACAAGTGTTTAATTTAATACTAATCATAAATTTAACAAATCTAAAAAAATCATATTTGAAGTATACATCAAAAATGAAAGATTAAAGTAAATGTTCAAATTGATAACCATCCGTTTCTAAGCAGGTTGAAAGTATATATCTTCAGAAAGTATGACGAACTTACACAAAAAAATTATGACAATTATATGTCAAAGTGAAGGGAAATTTAATAAGGTTACATATGAAAATACATAGAAAATGAAAATACATAGATACATAGTTGTCAGATCTATTTTATTAAAAAAATGCTTCTGAAGAAGTTATTAATTTGTTAAAGTTTCCAATTTATTTATCACCTATCTCATTTAAATTTTACAAATGTGTAATTGATTGTAAGTTCTATTGATTTTTTCGAAAATATTTAGAAAATAATTCTAATTTCCAGAGACACATTTAATAATTTAACGGCCTCGTGAGATGTTACGAGGAAGGATACAACATTTTTTATATTTTTTATTTAGATTTTTTTATCCAAAAATAATCAGCGAATCACACTATCTGAAGATTATCACACCCTTTCTGGCCACTTTGTATATACAATCATCTTGATTATCTCTATTGAGATATTTATACACCTATAGGGTAAGATACATTACATGTTTTTGCATTTAATTTATATTAGAATGGTTATCGCCCATCGGTCTTTCGGCTTGAATTTATTATTACTTCCTTCATATTTGATAATGGCTAGCTGAATTTGTCGAAACTGCAGTCACAAGTAAAAATAATGTATTATACAAAACAAAGTGTAGAAGTGTTTTTAGTATCATATTTAAACATGTATAACGAAGTAAAAAAATATTTTATTATTTCCATTCATTCTTACTATCAATTAAAAAACAACTCGCTTAGACTGTAATGATTTCTTCGTTCGGAATAGCCCTGATATCTATCAATATTAATAATAATTAATGTCAACTGTAATAAATCAAGATTTTTTTTAAACAAGGATATTATCCAACAACGTCCTCATTGTACTTTTTTTTATTTGGTCATGTTCATTGGACAAAATATTTGGAAATTTATTACCAACCGTTAAAGAATTTTCTGATGAACGCGCCGATGAAATTCGAGCAGTTTGACATATTTCCCGCCGTAGTAATTAGACGGAGGAATGTTGGACGCACATGACGATGTATGGCAGGGACGTAGTCATTGGGGATCGGTGCAGCTACGTAATTCCATAAATATATTTTAGCCCTACAATTTGGTAGTGGTCAAACTTTCTAGATGAAATTAAATATGACAGTAGTTACTCGCATTAATGGAATAAAGCAAATATTTAGTCTGGGCGAATTGTTTATGAACCTTATAGACAATATTTAATTTTTTTAATAATAAACGGATTGAATGATGAGGCTTTGTAATGATGTAAATATTGTAATTCGGTATTTAATTTACATGAATTTTAATTTAAGATTTTCAACCATTTTTTTTTATTTGTTAAAATTATATTTACAATGTATAACGTCTTACGAATTGAAGGTTGTTAAGCCGCGATCAAATTATAAACCGTTCCCTTGCTTGTTACAAACTTGATAAAATTGAACACAAACTTAAATTGATGGAATACATATTTGAAAGTAAAAGTTTATCTATCGATGCCAATATGTGATTCATATCATAAGTATTAAATTGCAATTTATAATAGCACGTTACTGAAGTAAAAGGAAACATGCTCATGGTTTACAAGGACGTTGGCATAAAGTATTAAGAACAAAAAACAACATAAACAACGCCTTGCCGGAGGCTAGTAAGCGCCCAGGTACCAAGTTTCTCATCATTGGCCAGTGGCGTAACTACCACTCAATAGCATATCAATTTTACGTTGTGCCAACATTTCTTTTCTTAATACGCTCAATTTAAAATTCTTGAACTTTCAATAAATTTAATCTATGTAAATTATACGAAAATGTAACCCGAATTAGACGCGAGGAATTTCGGGTTAAATTTAATATTGATTTTTGAAATAAAATGTTATCTTAGTTAATTTATAATTCAGCAAATATGCAAATATGCTGTATATATGATTCAGCAAACATAGAAACAACCGCGGAGAAACTAACTCATATTTCACATCTCCTCGCCGTCATAATGTAAATAAATATATATCGTGTGTCTCCTTTGTGGGAATTCGTGTGTAGAAAATTAAATCTTAATTTCCATATCTATTTTGAATCAAACAACTCAAAATATTTTTACTTATTAGTAATTATACAGGGAAATATTTTTTTAATACAATTAATAAAAAATAAAAATAGTTGAAAGTAATTAATTATTAATCAATCATTTTCTCTTTTGCTGCCGTGACTTTTTGACTTACGTTAACTAAGTACTTTAAAACAAATGCACATTACAATTACTCGGGCCTATGCATGAATTACATAATGCACACTTGCTTTTGCATAGCAATAACATTGATTAATTATTTTCAAATTCGTTTTATTTTAAATAGTTGTGACCAAGTGAATAAATCTTTTTTCTATTATCAAAAAATAATTATTTCCCTTTAAGCACTGCAATGATAACTACTAGAATAAATACATTGAAGCAACTACTTTCCAGGAAAATTCCCCGCCGGGCAATGGATTGTACCATGGACATTTGTCTTCGCACGATAATCAGGGCTATTCTGTAAGGTAAATTTTAAATTTTACGTGTACGTTATTTTTATTATCACAGTCTAAGTAACTTTTATAATATCCATAGAATGTGAATTTAATTAATAACATACACGTTAAATGTAACATTTTCCATAGGGAATAGCCCCTAATATTGTTGTATTTTCAAAATTATTTAATTACTGAAATAACTGCAATCAAGTGAATAAACACTGTTTTATTGTTAATCTTTTAATATTTTATTTGTATTTAAATAATAAACTAATTTACTTTGTATTTTATAATAATAACACCGACTGATCAATCTCAACTGTCGGTGACAACAAATCCTTGCATTAGTACAGTTTTATGTTTAATAGTTTGCAAACATGATTTAATAATTTACTATTTCTATCGAACTGCCAGACTCCTAGTTTTTTTTTGCATTTTTTTTAAAGTTATAAAACAAAGCAAATCAGTGTTTTATTTAAACTTATAGCAGAAAGAGCCATTATTTGGGAATATGTGGCAAAACAGACAGTGCAGTTTTGAAGGGCTATTAAAAAATGGCGCAATTTAAAGAAATGGGGTTTATTTTATCTTAATCGGTACATCATGCCGTTTTATACATTAATTCCTAACGGCACGACCCTCCGACACAATGATATCCTTCCCAGGTAGGTACCCCCACCATACTGGGCGTTCTAAACTGCACTGTCTGTTTTGCCTCACCCTGTGTTATGAAAATATTTATTTATTATATTATGTTAGATTATATACAATATATTATTTTCTCAGATAATGATTTAGTAGTATTTAAACTTAAACAGTGTGTAACAAAGTAGAAGCGGAATTTATCAATTATGTTATTTTTATTTAAATTAAAAATGGCAGATATCCTCAACAAAATTTGTATTCTCCGTAATCCCGAATATAAATTTTCCCTTTTAACGATTCATCACGTCATTAGCAGAACAATGACAAGGACCTTAGCGATCATGATATTTAAACAATGACAGGCGGAAAGGCCTGTGGTCGATAGCCGTTTTCCGAGCATGAAGTAAAACACCCTTATAGATTTAAGTAGATGTAAATATATCTAATGTTTGGAAATAAAGATTATTTATATATATATATATGAATGAATGAATGAATGGCGTTCTGTTAAAACTCATTCATTTTATTCGATTATCCAATCAGAGAAAATCTCTTCCGATGTCTTAAAATAAGAAATAAATGTAAATATATAACTGTAATCAATCCTCCCGTTCCTTTTCTGTTTCCCTTTATAAACAGAACTCATTTCCCTGTTATAAACGTACATCAATTCCCCTTTTTACATTATTACGATCAATATTAATTGTAAAATGGGAATTATTGCGAATTTGCAATGAGAAAACAATTACAAAATGAACACACAAACAATCTCCTCCTGTCACAATCAACCTCTGATATTGTTTGTTCGGTGCTTTGTGTTGTGATTCCTTTTGGAAACAGAAACGTAAAATAAACACCCGTCCTCTCATCGACAATTATTCATTGAATTTTTAGATGCAATATCTAATTATAAAATATCGGTGATGGCAGATGGCCTTGTAGATGAAGCCGTTAACAAAATGTTCGCTGTTAGAAAAAAAATACAATATTTTCTGCGTGATGTAATATATGGAGGTCAGATATTCTGTGAGCATATTTCATCATTTAGAAATATATTGGTTGTAACAATTCGAAGCGACTCCCTTTGTTCATGGCTAGTTGTAGAATATTTACTGGAATGTAGTAACGAATGTTATTTTTTTATATCACTGATGTAAATTAGTGTTCGAGTAATATTAGTAATCGATCATTTCTAAATAAGCAATTTTAAATAGCTAAAGTCAATAAATGACGGAAAGACCACCGGTCGATAGATAATTCCAGAACAAGATTATCATCTTTTATGCATAATAACAAAATCGTATAATGTAAATATTAATTATTATTATTAACAATAAATTGTAGTTAAATAATAAATAGGGAACAGTTACAACCAGTAACATAATCATAATCTTTATTTCCTTAACAAGCACAAACCTAATTACAAAGGAAAAATATAAAAACAAATCAAGTGGGTGCTTCTATATAATAAAAAAATAACAAAATTCCAAAATTAATAACAATAAAAATAAAATAATTACCTACTTATCTTCTTAAATTAAACATGATCTTATAATATTTAAAAATTCAGGTTTTATTGTTATAAAAAATATCATCTACATATTGAACTTCCTGATATTTTTTATCATCGTTAGCAAAAGTGAAAATGAATGGTGAGTTGTGCGAGGAGTTTTGTAATTAAATGTTAAGCTATGCCGGCTACCTATACGCGGTACAGTCAGATGGATATTAATTAGAACCTCATGAATGTCAGCGAGGTTATGAATTATTTTATATATTTCATAAATTGCAAGAAATCTATGTGTATTATAAACTGATATTAAATTAAATTCCCATAAAAGCGATTCATAGCAAATCCAGTGTAATCTGGATAGACATGATGTTTAAAAAAAAAATAGATATCTTGCAAACCTTCTTTGTACACGTTCTAGTAATAACATATATTATTTGTAACACAAGAAAGGAAAAATCAACTTTTAAATATATTTATTTTTATTTTAAATATATATTTATCGCATCGGCCTATTTTTTTAAGATTACATACTTCAAAGTCATGTGTTTTTTTTTGTAAAATTAATTTTATTTAAATTGCTGTACAAAATGTAAAATCGTCAGAGAAAAGTAGGCTGATGCGATAAATACATATTTATGGCTGAAAGACTCCGGTTGATAGCCGATTCATCTGCAGAATATAATTCTAATTTTATATATTATTGTACAACAATATACACATTTGAATAAAGATGTTTAGTTAGTTATATATTTAAAATAAAAATAAATATATTTAAATTAAAAATAAACAAAGTAAAATTTTAAAATACTAGTCATGTAAAGAATGTAAAGTAGTCGGTATTTTAATAGAGAGAGAAAAAAAACATTTTGTATACATTTAATTTTCTGTAAAAAAATATGCATGCAACTTTCAAAATTGCATCCCGTATCTGAAGAGCAGTCGTCATTGAAAAATTCCAAAGGAATTATGCAATCGTAATTCTTATCTCGATTGTTAAACGCAATTTTTTATGGTGCACCTTAACGAATTGTTTTTGAATGCTGTATTACTAATCAAATTATTGCATAAAAAATATTGAAGGATTTTTTCCCCATAAAAAATGTTCGTTTAACGATTGAGATAAGAACTATGATTGCATTTTTCCTCTGGAAATTTCCAATGCCGTTTGTTTTTGAGATTCGTGCGTTTTTTTTTAATGTTGTTGACTGTAAAAAGTAATATTTTCAGCGTGTCCTGATCCTAAATTTTATAAAAAAAAACTTTACAGTTTTAAAAATATAATACAAATATTTATATTCAAATATTGGAGGCTTTTCTTTACGAGAAATGTTTTATATTTAACGTACACGTTGTTTTTTATCATCACTATCTAAGTAAGTGTTGTAATTGACACGTATACTTAGATTGTGAGGTTATTAATAACGTATATGTTAAATTTAACATTTCGCGTACGGAATGGCCCCCATTTTACGTTTATAAGATTTTTATGTACAGTATATTTATATATTATACTATCTGGACCATCGATCCGAAGCCCTATAATTCTTTATATATATAATCGGGGCTATTCTCTAAGGAAATTGTTGAGTTTAACATGTACATTATTTTTAATTATCAAAGCCTATGCAACTTTTATAATAGATATACAAATACATGAAAAGTGAAGTTAATTAATAACGTACACTTTAAACTTGACATTTTCTGTAGGGAATAACACATTTTTGCAGATAATTTTCTTTAAAATCTTTATAATATGAGAAAAATAATACATCGTAATTAATCTAACTTAATATAAAAAATAACAACGACAAGAACGAGACATAGACAGGCTGAAAGACCTCCGGTCGATAGCCGATTCATCATCTACAGAATATAATTCTAATTTTTGTATATTATTGTACATACATATACACATTTGAATAAAGATGGTTAGTTAGTTATAAAAAATAAACCTCGACATACGGGTAAAAGAGGAGAATAGGATTAAGAAAGAAAGAATATAAAAAATTAATATTTTCATAACATATTCTCAAATATGTCGACTTTTCTGCATCTTTAAAATATTTACAAATAATTCTTAATATTTAGTGTTAGTCTGTCTGGACACTCCACCAACCGTCTTTCTGTCACCCCTATTATCTTTCTCTTCAATATAAAATATACCCTCCTTGTCTACTTTTGGGGTTAATTATTATGCTTTAACATTAGAGGCTTTAATTTATAAGAATATCTATTGAGAAAATCATTTATTTTTTTGCTTCATAAATATAGATTTATTATACTGAGAGTTAACGTTTAAAATTAATATTTCTTGTTAATTAAATGAAAAAAAATATAAAATCGACACGATTCACGTTAGAATTATTTTAAAATATAATTACGTATTTTAATCGGCTTTACACTACAGGGAAGATTTTTTTCTTTCATTTAAAATGTGTAAATTATTATAAAGGATTATTCTATTATAATACATCAAAGGAATAAATTTATTAATAATACTGTTTGTTTCAGGTAATTACATCTGCATTGACGCCACAATCGATGAGAATTCGCACTGGGTATGAGTTGTTAATATAAAAAGAATTAATTACGGTTTTAATTATATTCATTCTTTTCGTTTATTATTCAGTTATTAATTTCAACGGAATATGAATATTAAAAAAATGATAAATGTGCAAATTTTATACATTATTTTAAATCTTAAGTTTCGTGTAAATTCACACGATTCAGTAGGGTAGTAAATCCTGCACTCAGTATTTCTTGTAAGGTTGATTTGAATACGTCAGTCACGTTCACTATCTTTAATTAAATACTTAACGCGTATTTTAATTCCTTCACTTTTATTTTTATTATGCTAAATAAACATTTCAAATACAAATCAACAGCCATGGGAAATTAAAATACAATTTTAATAAAACTGCGTGTTTTAGATTTCTTGAAACCATCAATTCTTCATATCATATTATTGTATTTCATATATGTTATATTATACAATTATTTTCTGTATTTATGAAAGGGCGATAAACCGTTAATAAACATTATTATTATTAATTAATTAAATTGATATTCCTTTTAAATTACATTTATATCTGTGAATTGAAACGAATGTCTGTATACATTGAATATAAGTGAACTTGAAGTACTGAATGGAGATTTGATATCACATGTCTGTGTGGTGTAGTTGGTAACGCACCCGGCTAGAAATCGGGGGACATGGGTTTAACTCCTATCAGAGATGTTTCTCTTCCACTTATATTTAATTAATTTAAATTATATCTCAATGTTGTACATTGAAATTTCTTCAATTCATAGATTATTATTATTATTATTACATTAGCATTTGAAATAATTGATATAAATATTACAAGTATATCAGTTATTAAGGATTGTTCGTTACATGAATTGGTACTGCACTTTTTACAATTTCTGCAATGACAATAAAACTTATGGATGGCGTCACAAATTTTGCACCTAGTTGCAGTGAAAAAAAAAACGAACAAATTTTAAGTTAATATGTTTTATTGAATAAAAAGTTCATACCAGCATTCTTTTTCACAAGGGATTTTTTTTAATTTTTAGAAAAAGACTTGGAAATTGTTTCAATAAACTAGAAAAGATGCACTTCTTCATAAGAACTATTTTGAAAGGAACGAATATTTTTAAGTTGTATCAATCCAGAAACATTTTAATATAATTTACTCATTTCCAATAATCAAATAGAAAGTAGTGTTGGGAGGTCGAAATGCGTTTATTTCAAAGATTTCGATCTAGGGTTTCCAGCCCCGGTTTTGTATAACGGGATGGTCCCTGGATTAGACTCCGAAACTTGGCCCGGGGACTTTTTCTGTAGTCCCGACACCCTGCAATTTATATAATTTATAGAGCAATAATCGTTTATGTTATTTTGACAACATTCCGAAGATTTATAATTGAATAATTATTATTGAAACATATTCAATCATAATAGAAAAAGGATTTATTCACATGCGTCCGATCATTTCCATCTGAAATCGCAGCCGGAACGGTACGTTTGAATAATTTAACTTTACAAATTTGTATATAATGCAGAGCTATACTAACGAGGGATAAAGTCCTTCTTTGCATTAAATATTTTCGAATAAAAAAAATAATGGAAAAAAAGGATTTATTCACTTGATCACAGTTATATAAATAAATTGTTATTCAATGAAAAAATACTATGTTTTTTTTACCACTTTTTATAAAATATGACTAAAGACATAGTAATGTTTCCATTGAATTTTATTTTGAAGTACTTGCGTAAGGTAAGTCAAAAATCTCACAGTAGCTAAAGAGGGAATAATTTATTAATTATTTTCATTTATTTTATAAATAACATTCTGTAGAATATGTGATAATAATAAATTGTATAAAAATTTAATATATTTAAATAACTGTGACCAAGTGACTAAATCATGTTTTCTATTATTAACAAATTAATAATAACTGAATCATAAAGAGGAACTTCCGTTTGTAATTAGATATTTTTATTAAAAAAATAAATCAGCGTAATATTTAAAAATTCCCCATAGATAATATATATTTTGATGTCCTATGACGGAATATGATTAATATAATACATTTTAACCGATTGCATGAATCAGCGCACACTTCCACTGCTTCGTAATATTAGAAGCGAGATGATAACTCTTTAGACTTCCGTTTCGTAGGGAAAAAGCGATCCTATTTTCTCCGCGGATTTACCACGTGGCATTATTCTTGCCAATGGGCGTAACTTGGAGCCGAAGGAGGCGTTCAGCTATAGTGCACGTCATTTGGAGTAATGGAGACGTTTTCGCTATTATCCCGTAAATATTTACGTCTTCTAAAATTACCATCGCTATAGGTATATAAACAGCCGACATTTTAGAAGAGATCAGGAAATAAATTTCCCGATCACTTAGAAGATAGTATGGGAGGTTTTCAATTGATGCTGACTCGAAAGTGGACTGAGTCATATTGTTCGAATTGTAAATACTTTATGGTTTGTTTATGTAGTAAATTAAAAAGTAGTGCATGCAGATGGCCAGAAAACTTCTATTGCATAACTTTTATGGGTTTGATTTCAAACATTGCGCTAATAGATCGGATATGTAGCAAGAAATATTCGTTCTATTATGTAATTTAAATGAAAAATCGAAGTTTATATAAACTTATATCAATAATAATCTATTATACAACTTTCTTATTTATGGACTTATTTATTTTAATTATTTAAGTCATTTACTCTTAAATTAATTAAATAAAAAAATAATTTGAAAATAATTAATAAAGTATTGCCTGTTTAATTACTGCGATATTTTCACTTACGTGACGTAAGTTTAAAACAAATGAAACAAGAGATATTTATTATTTATTTTCAAATTCTTTTTTATTTAATTTATTTTAAATAACTGCTGTCACTAACAGTGAATATTTTTTCACTAAATAGAATAGAGTATTCGCCGGAAATATTTTTTTATTTATTTTCAAATTCTTTTCATTTAATTTACTTTTTTCTTTTTTTGTTGATTGTTAAGGCTTTCACTTAGTTATACATTTTGAGTTTATTAAATAAAACACTTTTTAACTTTGTTTGTATAACTTGTTATTTTATTTTAATGGCTATAGTTTCGAAGCATAGAGCATCATTATCAAACTAAAAGTGACTTATAGTTTGATAATGAT
The DNA here is from genome assembly GCA_963082785.1 of Philonthus spinipes. Lineage (NCBI taxonomy): Eukaryota > Metazoa > Arthropoda > Insecta > Coleoptera > Staphylinidae > Philonthus > Philonthus spinipes. The sequence goes on from OY720301.1 coordinate 13,882,204, forward strand.
CCTCTATACTTCGATAATATAGTCACTAAAATAAAATAACAAGTTATACAAAGTTAAAAAGTCTTTCATTTAATTACTTTTATTTTCTATCATTTACTCTTGTTAGTATTGCACACAAATTATTTACAACTTAAAATAATGTGAGTAAATTTAACAAATCCATGTAAAATTTCAAATAATTAAAGTAATTTTACATTAAAAAAATAATCTCTAGGATTTGAATTGGGTGGATAATTCTATTCGGATTGTATGGTTATATTTAGCACTGTTTTAATGGTAACTACAAGAGCAGTATAGATAATTTCGCACCATCTGTGCTTATTTATTATTAGAGTGTGTAGCAAAAGTTGTGCCCTATTTTATTACTTATGAACAAATGAAATTATGGTGGAGCCGCGCTGCGCCCTTTTTAGCCGTCCTTGCTTTCCATGAATCGCGTTTTTGCTCAAATAAATTAACACACAACACATAAAGTGAACACTTGCCATCATTATCACCATCCGCATGTAAAGTAGTAAACCCGATTGAACGCTAGAATGTATTTAAAAACGTTATTAGATTTATGCAGATAAGATTGTGCCCCCACATATCATAAAATACGGGGGACTCTCCGTCGACAGCACTTAGTCACCCCTAAATATGGTGCATATGTTGACCCTATTTCCCCCAGTGATATAAAGTGTCCATAAAATGCACACTTCCTAAATCCAATATCAATATTCAATGTTCAATATCCAGAAGCGTCTTCAATGGTTTCACGCAGAATGCGATCCCCTCACATTGCACACTCACATCGCGATCTATCATCAGATTCATTATTATTGCAAGTAGTGGGTGATAAATGTTGGCAGACTAGTTTCGTCTGGATTCGATTATATAGATGACAAAACAAAAAATATTCCCTCCTGTCGCTTGAATAATTGATGGCGGAGAGGAACGTAACGTGTCTTTGGAAACTGACCGATTATCCTATTATTGCTTTTTGTCACTTTAGGGCATTCTATTATTAAATACTTATTCATACTTAATGTTTACTTCCCTAAAGTCGACAAATATATATTTTTTATGTTTCTCCGGCGTATGAAATACACAAGTTTTGCACTCATTTTACGTTGATAAATGGTATTATACTTATATGGCTTTTGTGAGTTGCCGCAGCACCCAACACCCGAGGGTTGTCTGATCAATAGATTCAGAAAAAATAAATCATATTTGCTCCCAGGGTTCAATTTTAATCCTTACGTCCCTCCTGCCATAGCTTTTAAGTTATACCTTAAAAACAATTTTAATATTTGCAAAAATATCTACCTTCAGTAAGAGCCTTAAATAATTGCTAGATTAAATTATAAAATTTACGATATTTTTAATTAACCGTTCACGCTATACGAAAGGGAGTATTAGCCATCGTACACCACTTTTTAAAATTTTGATTTTAGAGGCTACTTTCTAAAATTATATTCATATTATACAGGGTGTCCCATTTATCATAAAATTATCGAAGTTGTGTTTTTTAGATTCTACATTCAAAATAACTATAGTTTTCATTAAGGTTATTAGTACCTAAACCTAATGATTTTTGAAATAATTGGATTTTTATTAAAATCTAACCGAATTTTCAAATTTCAACTATTTCAGAAGTATTTAGGTTATATACGGGAAATTTCCAGTGAAGTTAAGCAATGGATCATATTTTATTTTCCAATTATTAAAATAGTAAAATATTTTCATGGTGGCCCAAAAAATTAAAATAATTGAACAAGGATTTTAAGTGGCCTAAACCTGATTTCTTCAAATGGATTGCAATATTTTTTAACTTATCATTAAATGTACGTTTAAATTATGTATCAAAAGTTTCCTATAACGCAAAATATTTAGTTTTTGTAAAAAAGGCAAAAAATCAATGTTTTGCATTGGTTTTCTTTCCTGACGTGCATTTTTTTATTAATATTTTAATAATGTTAGTTAGTTGTCAAATGTTTTAGTTGATCTGTCACTTTAGCTCACAAATTCACTTATTTCTACAGACAATTCAATATAAAGTAAATTATCAGTAGAATCCTTATACTATATTATACGCTGTCTTTATAAAACGGCTATCGACTATGGGTCTTTCTGGTTCTTGGTTTTATTTTCATGACATTTCCAATGTACAACATTACTATATAGTGGTAGCTGAAAATTATTCAATTTCACACCTAGTTATAATTTAGGAATAAATCGAATTCATTAACTTTTTATTTCCAACAACATACTTTGATCTTATGAAATTGACCTATGGAAACAAATATTGGTTTTCTTTCCTGTATATCTAATACTAATATTGTACTTTACTTGAAGAAATAAGACAACCTGCACACACGTTTTATGTCTATCATATGATTAAATTAACTGCAGTAATGAAATCAGTATTTCCAGCGTTGTAGAATAAAAGCACCGCGTTGTATTAAAGTATTAAAATAAAATGTTTATTTTCAGATAAAAGGAATTTAAACTGTTAACTGTGGAGGCTTCTACTTCGTTATACATCGTTATTAACATAAATAAAAACACTTAAACTTTGTTTGTATAACTGAGGTTTTAGTTTGATAATGACAAGTTAAAGTTGTCGAAACTATAGTCACATTAAAAAACCTCAGTTATACAAACACAGTTTAAGTGTTTTTATTTATGTTAAAAGGAATTTTCTTGACACATTCATATTTTATATAACAATAAATTTGGAAATGTAATAAATTGAACGATCCTTCACTTTATGTGGTTTTAATCTTTGGAATGTTCACTCGGTTATCAATGTATTTCGTTTATCTTCGTGAGTCACAGGATTGTAAAAGTTATCTATTTGTTTACACCTAACACCAGCCGATAACGTCTTCTTCACTAGTCGCAGTGTAACGTGAAATGAGCTGCTTATTAAAAAAATCAATACTATCAGCAGAGTGTACTAATAGAGGACGCTTCACTACTTATGTTATTGTATTGAAAAGTGTATTTATTACATATTTAAAGAAATGGGATAATTATACATGATGTAAATTGATTCAACAACTACTTGACTTGATTAATATAATTAGATATAAATTTTCCCGCAATTTAAATCTGTTATTTGCTAAATGTTATTTAACTGCAATTAACTAGTTTAAATTACCGGAAAAGTTGTATCTAATTTATTGTATTTATCTACTACTTATATGTAAAATGGTGAAATTTTCGTAAATACATATAATAATAATTATATTAATCAAGTCACTGCAGCAGCAAGTTGTATTTTAAAATCATTAATTTGTTTAAATACAAAATATCAAAGAAGTATAATTTTTGCGTATATATGCCAATTATTTATATTATTATATAGTAATAATAATAAAATTTATTAACGGAAATTCTAGTATTAATAAAATAAAACAATGCATTATATTTTATTTAAATAAAAATAGTTGTCCTTTCTCCTACTTTTTAACTAACTAACCATCTTTATTCAAATTGTATATGTATGTACAATAATAAATCTTTGATTTGGTTCTCATTAATCACTTGATGAAACATGATCACAATATTAATAGTTTAAAAAATATACTTGATTTTTTTCACTAATTGTTTTATTTCCTCCGACCTTGAGAATGACGTGAGTCGAAACTAGTCGGAGGAAATAAAATAATTAGTGAAACAAATCAAGTGTATTTTTCAAACTATTATTAATGTACAATAATATATAAAATTAGAATTATATTCTGTAGATGAATCGGCTATCGACCGGAGATCTTTCAGCCCCTACTTTTTATTTTTATTTAAATAATTAAAGTCTCCACAACCCACATAAAGAAGATTATTATATTTTACCTAATAGTTGTATAAATATCTCAATAAAGATAATTGTTAAATTAAAACACTTATTTGTTCATCATCTCTATTCACTATTTGGTTTTTAGTTATGTAAAGTTATAAAACTTAAATTAAAACATTTATTTGCTCCATTTTTCACTATTTAATTTTTAGATTTCAGATGTACATTTCGAGTGCTATGTACTCATTTTCTGACATTTAAAAATAAAATAGTGAAGAAAGGAGCAAATAAATGTTTTATAGCATCACATAACTCAAAACGAAATAGTGAATAGAGATGATTTTATGTATTTATTTTATACGTGGATTTAAAAATTTGTTGTAGAACAATCCATCTTTCTAATGAATTATTTTTTTTTTACAAAAAGTTAATTTTCTGTTAAAGATATTTATATCGATGTTATTATTCATAGTAGTATAAATAAGCTAAAACAGATACTAAGTTAAATTTAAAATTTGATTTTACTGCGGTGCATTGAAATCAATATTAAATGTAATTTAGTCTTGTAGCTTATCTATATGAAGTATTAGAATTAATAAAGATTTTTAACAGAAAAGTAAGTAATTTTAACAAGTAATATGTATGTCATAATAATTTCGCCCTAGGCCAAAATTAACGCGTGTGACCAATTGATCCAACCATATGTTGTTCTAAATAACCATTACAGTGAATAGATGAGAACCATATAATAAACACATTCTACGCCCAACCCTGCAACTGCTGCTGCACGTGTGTGATTAACACAACACTTTGTGGTCGTAATTCAATACATATATAGAGGGGGTGGTATATATGCTTTGTAACAAAAAAAACTGCAACATGTTATACATTGTAAATGTAAAGCAGATCCATTTCAGAATAAGGATTTTGAATTAAATTATATAAAAATATCCGCAATGGAAATTTTGATAAATTCCTTTAGAATTTAGTTTATTTTTTCCATAATTAATTTTAAAGTGGAATTTTGTGTATTGTAGCATATTTAATGCATGATTATAAAAATTAAAACTCTTTTATTTTCTACTGGATAAAAATAGTGATATAAAGTAGTACATTATAGACGAGGGATAAGTTTCCATGGTAGGCACGATAAAAAAGAACAAACGATGTATATATGTATAAATCCCCACTCCTCACAAGCGCAAAGAGCTCAACTATTGATTGAATAATAATTCTTCAACAACACCCCCCTCTTTCTGTTTTGCAGTGATAAGCGATGCCGCCATGCTATGAATTGCAGATGGAGCTATTGTAGTGCATCCCCCTCTGGATGTGGCAATAGAATTTGCTTACTTTGAATTCTATCACTCTTTTCCGTTTATTACAATACACTTTCTATTCGCTCAAAGCCGCCATTCTCCTAGATTGCAATAATAACACTTTTATGTATTGCAATTACGATATCGCTTTTACATATCTTTTTTTTTTCTAATCTCAGGAAAATATTTAATTTATCCTATAGCTAATTTATGCGAATCATCAAGATAGTTCAGCTAGCTAGCATAGATTTTTTCTTTGACTTCGTCATAAATTCTTGACAGGACAGAAAGACCTTTGGTTAATAGCCCAGACAGACTAAAACCTACATGTATTGTACTTATTTATATTTTTTCTACGACTTCGTCATAATTTTTTTACAGGACAGAAAGACTAAGACCTACTTATTTATATTATAGTGTTTTGTATAGTCTGAATAATGTGTTTCATAATTGCGACTGCAATTTTGACAAATTTAGCTTGTTACTACATGTTTGATAATGACAAGCTAAATTTATCGAAACTGCAGTCGCATAAAATAAACAAGTGTTATACATACAAAGTAATAAGTGTTTTGGTGTGAAATTAACATGTATAATGTAGTAGAAGCCTCCACAATACAGAAAGATGTGTTTATATAAATATTTATCCTGTATTTACATTGCGGAGATAATCGGGGCTATTCTGTAAGAGAAAACGTAAAATTTAATGTATCTGTTGTGTTCATAATCACAGTCTAAGCAGATTTGAATTTATTGTAATTTATAGAAAATCCACTTGAAATATGATACTTCACGGATAACGATTATGTTATGTTTAACGTTATTCATACAGAATAGCCCCGATTGTTTGATTATGGGAAGCTATTTTTATTACAAAAATTGAAATTATATTTCAATACATAAACATTGTTTTATATATATATATATATATATATATATATATATATATTAAATAAGTTTACTTTTAATACAATCGAGTGTAAAATAACAAAGAACTCAACTAGCAAAATGAAAGAATACATAATTAATATATAAAACTACATGTGCGCGAAACTCTCTCGTTGAATTCACACAAATGAATAACATTACATTAGTTATTGAACAAGCATTCTGTTGAAGTTTCATGCAATGTATTGTGCAACGATTTATATAAACTGAAATTATTTCCTTTTAATACCAACTGCTCTGCTGTTTTTTTTTTAATCTGAAATTCCGCGTTGCAATAACAGCCCCGGTAAATAATATTTGCGTTCTTATAATCCCTTTGAGTAATTTATGATTGAAAATGAATAGCCAATATCATTTTTATGAATCAATTGATACATGAATTTCAGGAAAATGAATGAAAGAATTTCAGAAAATATCAGGTTTTATTAATTATAATCGAATTTATCGAAACAAAACATTCCTTCATTAATATTTTTATCATAACATTTATAATTGTTATTATATGTAAATTTGGTCTCTTCTAAGTATTTATCCCTCCAGCTTACCCTAACGCAATACTGGTTATTTATCTACGATCTTTTGTCCAGTACGAACTTAATTCTTGGTCCCTGCCCCAGAATTCGTTTTCTATACATTTTCGTTTCGTCGCAGATGGTAAAGCCTTACCTGAAAAGGACGAGGGCAAATCATTAAAGTGCCAGCGCAGGTGCCAGTAGCCATGCAAAACCGTCTACCATCTACGGCGTTTTTTTAAAATACCGGTGGACGGAAATGGGGTGCTCAAATTATTAAAAAAAGTGTTGCACCGTGGCACACAATGTCTAGTTTTAGACGTTTGTAATGGAGAGATAAAACGAGTTTTGGATAATTTATTTTGTTTTTCGAAGTAATTAAATTTAAATTTTAGATTAATTTAAACACCTCTTAATCAGAGCTTGTAGAAAAGTGTTTTTTAAAACACCGGTGCACGGAAACGAAATGCCCATATTGTTAATGTTATACCATGGCAAAGGATAGCTGGTTTTAGACGTTTGTAATAAGGAGTTGAAACGATTTGTTTTTAAAACTAATTAAATTGGAATTTTTGATTCACCTTTTAATCAGAGCTTATGAAACACTTTTTGAACTAAAATCACTGAATGAAATATTTAATATAATATTATTTTAAAAATAATACACTATAAAGAATGACAGAATTTTCTTAAAACAGGCTGAAAGACCCCAGGTCATTTGGCATACTTGTTTCACAAAAGGATATTTTTTACAATATGTTCATTTTTATATAATTATCGTTTTCTTGATAGTAATATTTATATTATATACAAATATCTTTATTCGGACAATTACATTTTTACAAATATTGAGTATATACATTAATCTAAAGGTTTATCTGTCCTGCGCTATCGACCGGAGTTCTTTCTGCCCTATTTATATTATATTCCTTTCTTCACTTCATTATTTTTTTAAATACTATATGTACATTTTGAGCTCTTTATCAATAGTTTTTTTTATAAAATTGACAAATAAATAAACATATGAACAAAATTAATTAAACAAACGTGATGTTTTTGAAAATCAGATAAAGGTAAATTATTAAATCGAATCAATTAATTTTTATAAATTGTTATTAAAGGGGTGATGCCTACCTTCATAATTTTATCACGCAATTTGAAAATATGTACAATTAAGATTGTTTTCTAAAAACATTCATACATATTGGATACAAATTGCAGAAGTTATGCGAGTTTATGCAAAGTTAAACGCGATTATCTTAAAACCACATTTTTAAAATCGATAATTCAACGTGTATTAATTCAATCTGACAGCCGCTTTTTTCCCGTATTCTAAACTAATTTTTCTAGTCGTTGATCGTTCGGATTTCGCCTATTATTTATTTTCTATTTTTAACAGCCGATCAAAGACAAATATTTAGACTCGAAACAGCATTTGACAAGGTCAAATATCTTAAATATTAATATCATTAATTTATATTAATATTTCAATATTTCGCATTATTTTTGTAATTATAATTGCCAGTAATTTCAAAACGAAAAACAAAATGGTCTATCTTTAAAGTGTTGCTTATTTTATTTACATGCATTGTACGGTTTTGAAATTCATAAAAAAATAATACATTGACCGTAACATATTGTGTTATTTTAAGCTGTGACCATAATCATACAGTATAAACAAAACTCGAATACGTGTTCATATTTATAAATATGAGTTTTATTTGAGAACTACAAAAAAATATTTCGTTTGGCAAATGTGGGTTGTGATATTTTTGTACCTACTCTATGCATAAAATAGATATATGAATTAAAAAAAACTATTTACTCAATAAATGGCTTGTTTAATATTAAATGATTTTTTTTATAACTTTAATGAATTAACTAAAAAAACATAACATTCATTAATAATTATTGCCGAATGAATTGCTAAAATATAAAACAGAATTGGATGATTAATGATTTCATATTTTTTACGCTGATAAAATATAGTGAATAAATTAAATTTACTCTAAATTTCTGTGTTGCTTCTTATTACTCGAGGGTTTTAATTAATTAATTCAGTTTTTGGTTTGAATTATAAATTAGTTAAAACTTTGTGTTTGCAATAAAATCCCGAAGAATAAAACAATGAGTGGGTTTAGATTAAAATGTTTGGAAAATTACAGCTTTCCATTATTAAATATTGTATCATCAAACATATTTCATAAATTTTGTAGTTATGATCGAAAAGTTGTTAAAAATTAATTCTGGGATATGTAAATGTTGATTTGAAATAACCATTTTATTATTTATTTATAAATATTGCTTCCAAAATGGAATTCGGGTTAGAGTGAAAACGTCCATGACAAAAACACGACGGTGCGAGTAGATGTTGCTGCTTCATTTCACACGCATCGCCGATGCCGCAGCGTTGGCAATATTTAATCGCCGTGACGCGACCCCTGCTTATTTAAAATTTTAGGTTGATCAATGAACTTAAAAAGCATTTTAGGTGTCGTTGGAGAAGGGTGGGGGATGGGGGCGGTTGGAGTGGAGTGCATGCTCTGAAATTGGCCGGTGCGGGGGAGGGAGGGAGCTTAAAATTGTTTCACGCGGTCGAAGGGGTGGCCGATCAAGCGCGGGGATATTAGTGAGGCGAGAAGGCCAGGGGGAATAAAGGTGACGTGATTAATATAGCTCGGGCATGCGATCTGATTGTGTAAATTGGCAACAGCGTGTGTAGTCTGCGCTATGGTCTGCTATTTGCCAATCAATAATTCACTATTTTGCTTGATATCACGGTTATAAAACAGTTACATGTGAAATAATCGAGCGGAGAAAAGCCCCCCAGCTGTATTAATTGTCTATCTACCACCACAAAGACTTCTAAATGAACTTCGTAATTGCTACATCGCCATATTTATTCAATATTATTCAAATCCAATAAAAATTGAAGTTAGTTTAGCTGAATTATTTTTATTTGATTCATCATCAAATATTTCTTCTTTGGCCTCGTTCATATAAGCGCACTCTACAGCGCTTGTATGAACGCGGCCTAGAATTGAATTTGAGAGAAGCTACAATTCCTGTGTGCGCACTCAGAAATTATAGCCTCGTTCGAAGATGATTCGAAATAGCCTCGTTCGAAGATGATTCGAATGCGGTATAATATTCTCATTCAAAAACTTTAATTTCAATGCATCTTCTTTCAGCTCGACCTTTGCCATCACTAGAATAATTAACTGAAGTGGCTGTTAATTGTTGAAAGTTCATACTCACTTTTAAATTGAATAAAACACTGTTGACTTTCAAAAATAATATATTGAAACGCTACACGTATTTCGCCACACTTATTTTTAATAATAATGATCATTATTTCTTCGCATGAAAAAGCCACAATGTGGTGTACCGTTTTAGTATATTATTTTTTAAAGTCAACAATGTTTTATACAATTTAAAAATCACTAGAATAAGTAATAAATATGGTTTTGAATTCATCTTATGGCCTATTTGTTTAATATAACTTTTTTCACTTGGTCGAAATTGAATTCATCTTATGGCTTTTTTTAACATTAAAGACTTTTTTAACTTCATTGAAGTTATTTAAACGTTAACAATTAGCACATTGGCTGCTAACAAGTTTTTTTCTAAAATTTCAAAAAAGTTTTCTTTGTTTTTAAGTTTTATTTTATAAAATGAGTAAGAATATTGTTATTTAATTCATTTTGATGCATTTTTTAGAAGAAATTACGGGTTTAAAGTAGGTACTCACTTTCAGTCATCGGTGACTGACTTCACTTGAATGTCAGTCACCGGTGACTGTTAAATCGATCAACGTGTTAATTTTGATCTAAATAAGCCAAGAAAGTTGCAGTGTATCAACTATTTATTGGAACTTTCTTTGTTTCGTTCTATAATTAATTTTCAAATGGAGGTATTCAATTATTTTTTTATTATCTAAGCATATTATGTTTCGCTTATAATTTCATTGAAAAGGAAAGTCATACACTGAAACGTGCCAGTAAGCTCAGGAAACTACATTTCCGTAATAAGATGAAACCGTACAAGGGATTTATTCGAAAATTACATACCGTTACTATTTCGCTTCATCACGAGTATTACACCCAACTGCTGTTCATAACATCATCCCTAACAATAACAGAATCAATCGCATTCATTATTCATAATAAGCAGTGCATAACAGTCGTCGATGCAATGCTAGAATGCGACCGCAGGTATGAGACTTACTATATGGTTTAACCTACAAAAATGTTGAAATCGGTATGTTGTGCATTTCTCGTCGGTGAAAACTGGTATGGTTAAATAGGATTACGTGCCGTGTCATAACTTTATTTAATAACTGTGCTGTATTATGATAAACGCTTAGATACTATTAAACGAACGTGTTATAAAACCGTATTATTTAGTTTTATTAATTACAACGCCAGACCAAATCGATGTTGGTTAATAAACAACATCGGTTGAGTTTAGATTTTTTTACTGGGGCAACCATAAGGGTGGGTGGGGTATAATGACGAAATTATGGCTAGTGAAATGATATTTTCGTGTTCGAAGAAATTTAATAATGTACCATCTGATTTTCGTCATTGCAGTACATGTAAAATAGCCACATACATATTATGTTGTGCACGATAAGTTCCACGCGATCTCACATCAATGGCGAAGGCGACCGCAATGGAGACAGCGGTCAACTAAGAAACATATTTCTACACGACCAACATCGTGATTAAATAATACCTAAATAACATTTAATCTCATCTATGAATTAATTAAGTGAATGTACCTAAATTTAATGGAATCACCGTTCATCGGAAACCAGAAAACATAATAAATGAGTGAATTTATTTACTCCAGTCTGTATGTATGGTATGCACATACATAATGGCATGCATGTAATTATGCAAAATGTAAGCTTGTATAATTATAGCAAGGTGTGTATTTTCTATAAGAAATAAAATTCCCGGTGGAAAATTTTAACACGGATGTTGTTGAAATGTTGCATCTTTATTATCTATATACATACATACATGATTAAAATTATTTCCACTTCAAAGCGTAAACATATTTTAAATTTACTAGCACAATATTATGAAAATGAGTATGAAATTTCATTACGGATGAAAATGTAAAAATCCTTTTTTTATTTTAATAAATATTAATTAAATAACTCATATTCTGGTTTCACGTTACGTTCTAAGTTCAATTACGAGCACCAACCCACCCCTTTGGTTTATAAAGCTTAAAACCCTCATGATCAGGCAAACGGGATATTCGTTTGAAAAATTAAATACATTACATTTGTTTTGCGCGGAACAAACTAATGAGAATTTCATATAAGTAATAAAAAAACTACAATGTATTTAATTTAAAAATAGTTCTTTTATAAAATGTTCGCTGTGTGGTATACACATCTCTAAGCGAATCAGAAGCACACCCCTTGAGTCAAGGATGAATTCCCCCTTGAATAGTGTTTTGGGAGATTTAAGAGAATCTGTTTCTTAGTCCGCTCTTTAGATTTGAGAATGCCCCTAAGCGAAAAGCAACAGGGTATGGTCAGTGGACTTTATTGGCTGCACACCCTCTTGAAATGATTTGATATCTAGAGATACTGAAGTGCAACTCGCAAGAATTTTGCGAAACTGCAATATGATGGGTTATAAGGCGGTTCAATACATCTTGGAACTCATAAAAGTAGTTTATCTGTTAGCTTTTAATCATTCTGCCATTTCCACCATACTTTTGGCAATCGCTGTCTATAAAACTGCAATATTTTTCTTTACTAGAGAAAATTAAATAATTTGAGTTAGGCTTATTTGAGTGGTTTTAAAAACACAACTACTGATGAATTAAATTAAAAGAAAATAAATACAATTTTTACGTGTAAAACAAACCAAGTGTAACTTAGTCAATAATTCCTAATATTGCTAAAATATTTTACCAAGTGATTAATGAGACTAAAATTGAAGATAAATAAATGAATTTGAAAATAATTAATAAATTATTCCCTCTTTAGCTACTAATAATAATAATTTATGTCTTTATTCCATAGAAGTAACAGAATTATTTATTATATGATTTTGTTATTGTACATAAAACATGAATATCTTATTTTGTAATTTTATCGCTATAGCAACATGTAGTAAATATAATTTATTTTACTAAAATTAGACATCCAAACAATCCTTTACATAATCCTTCCAATACACTCCTTTATGAAATTTCTAGTATTCCTACTATAGCTGAACGCCTCCAAAGTGTATCCATTAAGTTTGCCTCGAATCATTATAACACAGAAATCCTCAATCAATATTAATTTTCCCTTTTTATTCATTCATTCATTAGCAGAATTCATCACTTCATTAGCAGAACAATGACAATGACGTTAGCGATCATGAAATTTAAAAAAATGACATAGACTGAGTAAGGACATGCGGAAAGACCTCTGGTCAATAGCCGTTTTCCGAACATGAAGTCAAACACCTTTATATATTTAAGTATATGTATTGTAAATATATCTAATGTTTGGAAATAAATATATCGTGTATATATAATTTATTTCCATAACAAAAAATAGAAAAGAAGATAAGAATTTATTTAATTAACATATTATTTATGTTTATATATCCAAGATTTGAGCCATTCGTGAGGCATCCAGCATATGGTGTCTATTAATCATCATAAAATCAAGATAAAATAAAATATTACATCTCCTTCGTTTCGAATAAAAGTGCATATGATGTTTTCGTAGGACAAAGGGCTAATGACGACCGTTGCTGTAATACACTCAACTTACGTTGCCGTCCACGTCAACGAAACATTGTAACAAAATGTTCATCTCTGTTGTTTACTTTCTTTTGATCTTTGCCGACCTCAAAGGTGGCGACAATTTTTGTATATTCACCGCATTATGCAACGTACAGATGACTTCACATTCACCTAAACACACGATAAAGAACCCGCGAACGTAAATAATCATATACTACTATCAACGTTGGTGAATGTATGAAAGATAAATTAAAATGCAAGTAAAAGGAAATTATACATCGTGTGCTTTTTTTATATAATAAAATGTGTAATTTAATTTAGACGTAATTACTTTTTTATTTTGCTAATTTATATATTGTAATGTTCACAATTATTACTAATAATGTGACTTCATCGTAAAATCGCAATATATATACAAATTAAATGAATATAATCGGGGCTATTCCATAGGTGAAATGTTAAATTTAATTCAATGTTAATCGTTATTGTCACAATCTAAGCGAGTTAATATTCTTAGATTGCGAGGCTAAATATAACGTTTACGTTAAATTTAACATTTTTTCGTACATATTAGCCCTGAATATCACTATAATTTCTAATATAACTATATGGCAGTTCGTTTTTTAATTATATATTTAATTATCTTTATTTATGAATTTACCAATATATTTATATAGAAATTGTATAATACATAATTAATCTACAATTCACAAATTGGCTATCGACGAAAGGTCTTTCAGCCAGTCTTTGTCTAGTTTTTTTAACGTTTTTCTTTTATTATTTAAAGGTCGTGTTCGCTAACGTCCTTATCTAAGTCTGGATGCATAGATGAAATGAATTGATGGATTGTTGATGTGGAGAATTTGAATTTGGGTTCTATATCAGGATTTCGAGGTATGCATAGGTGCTTGATGATATTAGGATTTTTCAATTATTTTTATAAATATTATATACATAACGATATCTTTATTAACAAGTTTATATACATACTAAAAAAATATATAATATAATATTATTTTCAATATTATCTACCAATTTGCTATCTACAATAGGTGTTTCTGCCTTTTTATAAATATTTATTAACTAATAAATCAAAGCAACATTTTATGTATATAGATTTTCAACTACTGACTAACTCGTTTATCAATTGATACATTTATAATTATATTAATTAATGTATTATTTTTCCAATATATCCAATATCAATAGTGTTATTAATAATATTTATGTTACTCATGATGTTTTCAGTATCCAATGAACTTTCAGACTTCACTTCACAATGCAATTTAATAAACCTAAAATAGCTTCACAATCAATCGAATTCTATTGCTTCATTGGTGAAATGTCAGGAATATACTCGTCTACATTATTGGGCCATTAACGCAAATGAATAATTTAGGATTCTTCTCTGGAAATAATTCGATAAAGGTATAATTCAGAATTGCACATTCCGCAACGAAAAACAATACCGTCGCACTTTAATTACAACTGGCATATAGTATGTGGACTGTGTATACATAATTAGGTACAAAGGGTACACTTATCAAATGACTTTTTTAATGCGATACATTTTTTCTTGCTAATTAAGGTAGAATCCCATATTTTCACACCGCATCCTACTCATAAGTTGCCCGAGCGTCGGACGTTGCACAGAGAATAATTACCCAACGTAAAATTATTAAAAAATGACATAATCGGTGCGCCGTCTGTGATAATTCGTACGGACTACTATTTTTAATTAATAATATAATATATGAAAATATTAAATTGTACGGAATTTAAAATTCACAAAAATTCTATGGTTACTTGATGAAACTTAATTTTAAATATAAACAATAAATTACTTTGCATTTTTAGTTTCACAATTTTAATGTGTTTTCTTTTCGTAAGAAATTAGGCAAAAGATGGCGCTTGCGTCGTCTTCCATTTATTATTATTCATATCAGGTATTTAACCGCAACACAAGATCCATTCAAGCGCCTTTATGAAGTCATTGCACACGGAACACATTAGTCTGATGAGGTTCGAAAAACCGAAATGGCCGTCCATACGCTAGATGAATGGTGGTTGAACATTTTATTAAATTTAATGTGTTTGTTCTGCATTAAAGTTGCTACAATTGTTTCGATACACATGACATCAGCTGGCTGATGATGATTCTGTGTATGGCAACAATTGTAGCAGTGTTCGTTCTTAATGTAGAACAAACACTGGTGTGAAAAAATCCAAAGAATTGTATTGTTTATATTCAGAAATATTCATTATCAAATTGTGATGTATTTACCTTTTTTGCAATTTTTTAAAATAATAATAGAAAAAGAGTTCATTGACTTGGTCACAGTTATTTAAATAAATGAAATAAAAAGAATTTGAAAATAATTAATAAATGTCTTTAACTGCAGCGACTTTTTTAACTTACGTTACTTAAGTACTTTAAAACAAATATCCATTAAAACAACTACTTCTCGGGCCTATGCAACAGCAAGTGTCCATTATGTAACTCAATGTCTGAAGGGGTATAGGCCCGAGAAGTAGTTGTTTTAATGGATATTTGTTTTAAAGTACGTAACGTAAGTAAAAAAAAGGTCGTAGTAGCTAAAGATAATTTAAATTGATTTGGTTTAATTTGAATTAATGTAATTGATTTTTTTAACATCTTTAAATTGTGTAAGGCATAGCTGTACTGACGAGGGATAGATCCCGAAACACGTGTCTGCAGATGGTCTTATATTAAGTAACGTTAATTTTTGTTGTTTTTACATAAAATTTTTCTCCGATCAAAATTTTGTTGCATTATGCAATATTTTATTGATATGCAGCGGCAGGTGTACATTATGTAATTCAATGTCCGGCGTGGGTATTTGCCCGGGAAGTAGTTATTTTAATGTGCATTTGTTTAACGTACTTACGTAAGTAAGTCGATAGTCACAGAGCTAAATGTGGAAATAATTTATTAATTATTTTCAAATAATTTTTATTTAATATAAAGATAATTTATTAATTATTTTAAAATTCTTTTTATTTCATTTATTTAAGGCTGCGCTTCCCAATACGTTTCCGATTTTTTTTTTGATTTGAGAATATTTAATGTAAAGAACAAAAACCTAAAAACGTTATGTAATATAAATCCCGAAACACGTGTCTGCAGATGGTCAGACACGTGTTTCGGGATTTATCCCTACTCAGTGCAGCTTTGCCTTATAATTTCACCAATAATCCTAATATTACACTATACAGATTTTTTCTTATCTTAAGACAAATGATACGTTTGTAATATTTACACATATAATTCATTTTGATGCTAGTCTAGTCTTGAGTTATCGACTGGATATCTTTCTGTTTGATTACACTATTATTATAATTCATACCCACAACGAATTCGATAATGGAAATGTATACTTCTAACTATAGTATATGCATGTTTTTATAATTATTAATAGATATATAATTAATTTCAGGGTAGCGGTGCCATGGCCTGGCCTGGAGTGACATGGCCCGGCCTGCTGCTTCTCCTATACGCATTCTGTTTTTCTGCGAAAGAAGCTATGTCGAAAGCATTGGGTAAGTTCAAATTATTTTCTGTTTTCATTAATAATATATCTCCAACATTAATGATTGGGTAAAAATCAAAGAGTTTCTCTATTTTTTTTAACTGCTTGAGAATGATATTTAAATGTAATTGTAGTGAAAAGGACAACTTAACTTTATAAGCATACATTGTGTTATTTTGTAAATTGTAGGTATCCACGATATAAAATGTACAGGTATACAAAAGAGAGTTTTATTAGTGAAAGGAAAATCATACGGTTGTCGGAAGACTCTCGATCATAGCTCATTTCATCAGTCATTGTTGGTTCTTCAACAATGGCGAAATCACATAAAATTCTGAATCCGTGAAAAGAGGTAATGACATGGATTTTCCGGGAATATTTTACGGAATATGGAGGGATATGTATGTCGTGTAAGATTTTATGAATCTGGTATTTGAGGTATAAGTATGGATCGATTAAGGCTACGCCGCGCACATTGGAGCCGAGCCCGAGCCGTTGCATGCGATGACGATTAGCAACCGTCTACGTATAACATGATCGTCGTTGCCGCACCACGTTTTCTGTGATTTCATCAGACACGAGTATTGCAAAATTTATGCGTACACTATTTCTTTAATCTCCTAGCAATTAAGTAATACAAATTTTGAGGTGATAAAATTTATCATCAATTATATTTTCTGCAATCAATTCCTAATAAAATATAATTGGCAACAGGAATTAATAATTGATTAATGTAGAAACAGAACAGTCTAACCAGATTTTTATCTTTTTTCCCAATCTTTTCCTCTTATACCCGTATTGGGTGTTGAGGAATAGTTTTTTATAATAGATATATATACATAGAATGTGAAATTGATTAATAACGTTCATTTTAAACTTAAAATTTCTCTTACGGAATAGCCCCGAATAATAAATACAACACTTATATTAATTAATAAAAATAAAAGTCAGAAAACTAAATCTAATCTGATACTAAACAAATTGATCTAAGTGTAGAAGACGTAAACGATTGAGTTGTAAACAAATCGCCATCTGTAATAGCAATGTGAGTTTACTTTCCTTCAGCCGATCAAACCGTAGTTTTGATGCGTTTTATAGACAGCTTAGTGCCTCTTAGGCTTAGTTTTACAATTGACGCATAAAAATGAAATAGCGCTACTTACTGAATGTGATAAAACTGATGAAATTTATTGAATAACCGTCTGCATTTTACATATTGGATATTACAACAATCTAGGACCAATATGAATATTAATGCCACGGTTTGCGTTCAAAGTTATAGCCCTACTTCATACGTTCATAAAAAAGCATCGTTAAAATTAATAAAGCCTTTGTATGAATCATTCAATGAATGCGCACACGTTTTCAATAACGGAATTATCGTTTAAAATGTCGGATATTGAATTATATAATTGCATTTTTCGTTAAAGATATATGCTGTTAGGTGTTATTATTATTCCAAAGCACGAACGCTCTTTACAGCTTTACCTTTTTAATACTAACCAAATATTCATTTACCATTATTTATTATTAATATCGATTTTATATCGTATTTATTGCCTGCATTTATCGCACTAGTAAGTATCGCCTCGTAAAATATATCTTCATGATATTAGCTCTTAAAATTTACTTATTTTTAGAATAAAGCGAAATTGATTTAGGTATTCCTTTTATATTTCCATATATTTTATATAAGTACTTTTTTTTATGTATTGTCATGTTTCACTAAGTGACTAATTAATATAAAAATAGAAACTATATTGATTTAATAAAATTATTTTTCCTAACTTTATTGGAATTGTTTTATGGATTAATATTCATATATTTTAACAGTGAACAAAATTACAACACTGATTTTAAATGCATCAGTCTAAATCGATTAATTAGTGATGTAATTTGCGACGTCGTTCCAAAATCATGATATTGCCCACCATAAAAGAGGCTGTCGTTTCATCTTTAAACGGCATGTCGCCTATTAATTTTAAAAGAAAATATGGCCGTACGTATTTTAAAAATATTATGAGATAATATAAGAAATCGCTTTCTTATATTATATCCAACCCGCACACTGGGGCCTGTACACCTTTTAGGGGATCAGCGCGCCAGGTAAAATCCCTCTGTTTACCTGATCGATCCGACGCCCAATGGTCACAATCTTATGAAATTTACTACGAACACACCTTAGTATATGAGAAAGTATTAAATTCTGTATGTGAAAATGACATCGGGAGAAAAAGAATTTCTTTATGTATTTTTTTAAATATTACTTTGCAGTTTCATTAGAGTTCACGGCTTATTGCGAAAGCCTTAGGCTTGTAGTACGCTTCATAAAAATCCTTGAAGTAGGTAAACGAGAAATTGCATTCGCTTTCTCTTTTATCGCAATGCGAATTCATCTATTCGCACCTATAGGCTGTTAGAGAGACAATGCTCGGAATGTTCAACGCACTGCGCTTTCGAATTATTGTTACCGTGATGGTGAAATTTTACATTTTTTCGGTTCGTTATTTTCACCTGCATTCGGAGAATGTTGGTATGAATATATCCATTAAAAAATTGATTTGAAAAACTATACTCTCTCTTTTTATATTATAAATCAATAATAAGTTACATCTAAAGAGTGTTGTTTTATATATACCATATATATTTATATAAATTGAAGCATAACCTCATAGTATATATAAAACATCATACTTTAGATGGAACTTATTATTGATTAACATATATTCTGTAAGGAAAATGTTAAGCTTAACATGTATGTTACTTTTTGTCATCACAGTCTAAGCAGGTTTATTTTAATAGTTAATAGAATGTGAATTTATTTAATAACGCAGACGCAAACTTAACATTTTCTGTGTGGAATAGCCCCAATTATAAAAAGGGGGAGTATCATTTTTCATATTATTATTATTTTAACATATTTTTTTGTTCATCTTCTGTGAAATTAATGATTGCATACAGAAATGTACATTGGGGAAGTATGCATTTAAATATATTAAATCACCCCACTTGCTTACTTATCTGTGATTAGATTAGTCAAGCTAATTAAATCATTTACATTTATTCCGGGTCGTGAAAACAAGCGATAGATCTTCGCCCGATTAGATTATCCGTTAAGTGTGCAGATATTTATTAAGAGACAAATCATAGCGTTTTCCAGAGACCAGTGTTTTACGACAAAGCGTTTTGGTGCAAGTTACACTAACTTAATCCCCATAAGGGACCTGAGGAAACCCTTGGCAAGTTGTCGCGGGAAAATCAATAGAGACCCGTAGAACCGTGTGGCGGATGATTGTAAAACCCCAGCGTAGTGCGCTCTTGCGTAACGTGTGTTACATTCAACATTCTCACAATTTCGCGAAAAGAAATTGGTCCCGCAATAATTATTTATAATATTAAATCATTTTAATTATTGTTTTTTACACGGGATATTATATTTTTTATTTAAAATAACAGTTTGATGTTGTATTGCAATTCCATTTACTTCAAAAGTGACAGGTAGAATAATTTTCTTCCGGAAAAACTCTATTTCCATCCAATCATTCATACATGTCTTTAATTTTAACCGTTCCGAAAAGTTTTTTTTTATAAAATAAAAATATATTTTGTATTTATTTATACGTCATTCTTATGTATACAAACAAATTCATTCAATTACAAAAACATTTATATACTATCTTATGTGTTAGTCTGCCTCCGCTATCGACCAGAGGTCTTTCTGCCCTGTTTTTAATTTATGATAATGCGCAATAAAAATATCTGTACTTGCTAACTAAACCGTCTTAATTGTTTGAAATAATAAATTGAGGAATTGTACGAGGAGGGTGTTTGTATTTTGTAGGAATGTATAGGTTTTGTGGGATACAAAATTTTGAGAAGAGGGATTAGTTATATGGACTACTTGCACAATTTTCGCTCTAGCTTATTATACGTTGGAATATTGGCGTGGCTTGGGCAGATTCGCAAAGAAATTCATTGGAAGGATTCTGACATTTTATTGATATTTTTATTAAATATGTTTACTTTTGTAATTTTAAATTGTGTAGTTCTCTAATTTATTATATTTTATGCTATTCTTATGTGTCGAATTCATTTTATTGATATTTTAATTATATATGCGTTCTTTTATAATTTTACATTACATTCTTTCATTTGTTAACATTTACTCGATTCGGTTCGACTTATGTTAAAGGCTCATTTATAGCATCTTTATTTGTAAAATTCAAATAATATAATAACAATACATTAGAAAACCATTACGCTACATTAGTAATTACAAATTTCACAAATTGGCTATCGACCAGTGATCTTTCTGTCTGTATTATTATATTCTTTTATATTCGACAAAAATTACTATTTCGGAAAATATATTTTATATAAAGTAGTCTTTTATATACAAACAAACATCTTTATTCAGACAGCAGAATTACAATTCTTCACAAATATTTATATTTACAATACATATCGATGGGTTAGTAGTCTGTCATGGGCTATCGACCGGAGGTCTTTTTACACAGTAGTCTTTTAATTATTTATAAAATATTCTACTTTAATCTAGTAACTGTTTCAGTGTACATTGAAAAAAAACAAATCTTCAAATATTTTTCAGCGTTCGAAATTTAGCATCAATCAATAAGCTGTTACTACTAAAGTAAACATTGATTTAGTTACTAGTTTTATGTACTTGAATTTTAACAGCATTTGACGCCAGAGAAAAACTTAATTTCTAAGTCGACTATACTTCGACCAATTAAATTGCAAATCAACCCTAAGGCCCACTTGCACCGACTCTGATTAAATTCTCTGATTAGTTAATCATGATTAACTTTAACCGGCGAATTTTGGTTGCACAGTTTGTCGATTAACTAATGGGAGTCCACCGAGTAGTAAATAAATCATTCGCATTTTTCTAGGGATTTTTATTTCTGTTTTGGGGGATTTTTAGTAATTTTCACGCCCCTAAGATAAAATCAGTCGACGCACGTGTTTGTCATGTTTGTAATCTAAGGTAAATCATTTACTTCTAAATTATCAATTCGTCAATTCTAAATCCAGACTTTGTTATTTCCGTCAAATCTCTTTCTATGATCTCTATCAACTGTAAACAACTCCACGATTATCCTCAATCGACGTGAAGCTGTACGTCGTAAAATTGGTTGATTAAATATTTGTCGCTTTTAGGTTAACTATTTAATCATAATTAAGTACCCGTGGTGCAAGTGGGCATAAATCATCAGTGAAGTTTTCTGATTGGATCTAACTTAAATAAGTTGTGTCTTTAACAAAAAATCCAGGATAATTAAATAATTATTTATGAATTTTGACCGAATTCTAATGCCAGAAAAAAACTTAATTTTTAAGAGGATTATACTTCGAATTAATTAAATTGCAAATCTACTTTAAATCATCAGCGAACCAACTTAACCAAGTTGTGTCTTTAACAAAAAAAAATCCAGGATAAATAAAATAATGATAAAATTACACGAAAATGGAAGCTTTCATTTTTTTATTAAAAGAAAAACAACAAAAAGGAAATACTTATTTAATAATTTAAGGCAGTAAAGCTCCTACTAATAACTTTGTATATACATCTTTATTCGGATCATACACATTTTATATTACAAATTATATGTGTCAGTGTTAATTTGTCGTGAGCTATCGATTTTTCTTGTATATATTTTATTAAATTTGATTTATTACTTCGTGTTCTAAAAATATTGATTTCTATAATAAATTGTGTAACTAATTATTGATATTTATTTCATACAACATTGGTATTTAATAAGAACATGCGAGTTTAAACTTAATTCTAAGTTTAATTCGATGCGGGGTTTAAATGGAGGAAAGTTGGGCGTTTTAGTACTGAGCATTCACAGCAGCATGGAAACTGCAGAAAGTCCCCGGATCGAGCTCACGGTATAAATTGAGAAAAAGTTAGATAGCGCCGATTATTAACCATAAAAATAGTTGGTATGAGAGGAGTAGGAGGGGGGAGGAGAAGAAAGTTCCATAACTTTCGTAGAACAAGAACTTAACCGAAAAAAAGCGGGACGTTATGAAGTTTTATGTTGGATTGCGGAACAATATACGACGATCTTAAAACTGGGTCGTCTCGGTGAAATGTAGCTTTAAATTTTACCGTCGAGAGATTCATGGCTGGATGCGAAATGAAAATGAGCATAGTTTATATCGTGTGCCTTTTGTAAATAATTAAATAAAACGACGATACCCACTTTCTCATACGGGACACACATATATGCATGATTAATGAAGCAGTACTACACTGTACTCTTCTCTATGCATATGTCCCCTGTTACTTTACTAGATATTACTTTACTAATTCTTTCATCAATGATGGCAGGTATTTGACTTTAAATTAGTTTCAATTTGAAATTTTTAATGCTTCTTAATTATTCCGGGCTATTCTGTAAGAAAAATGTTAAGTATAACGCATACGTTATTAAAAAATCGCATTCTATATATGTACATACATATCTATTGAAAGAGCTGCTTAGACTGTGATGATAAAAATATAACGTATACGTTGAAAGTAATTTTGTTTTCTTTATATACTATATTGAAAATATACCACCAAGTTAACGCCAACAAAATTAAAAAGTTAAAATTAATATTTCCTTTACAGAATAGCCCCCATTATATCGTATTGTATATTATTTTTAGACTGTAATTATATGTATTTTAATAATTTAACTTTTAATATAAATTTTAAGTTGTTTGTTTGCCTATTCTTAAATAATGTTTATTTATTATCTATAAATGCTATATTTTTAGTAGTATCCTTATAATTGTATATCTAATTTGTATTTTAGTCTAATTTAATTAATATCTTGGGGATGTGTGCACATATTTTTCTGTAATGGCACTAATAAAGTAGTATTAATTACAATATATTTTAATAAAAACACTGTTTCACTTTATTTGTATAATCATAATAAATGAAAGACGACGTAAGCGCCATCTTTCGCCTTAATTTCATGTGGCATCGTTATACATCGTTGTTTGTATAACTTTAATTTTATTTTAGTGGCTATAGTTTTGATAATTTTAACTTGTCAATGAATGTGAATGAAAAAAAAAATAAAGTTATTAAAGTGAATAAGTGTTTTTATTAAAACTTTAAAGAATGTTGAAATATTATTTAAACACAAAATAGTTAATTAATAGATACAAATATATATTGATTTGCTTAATTTATATATGAAATTAAATTTATTTTAAAGATATTAATATCTCAGAAATATTAATAGTTTAACAAATCGATGTATATCATATCCTTTAATTGAACGATTATTTTAGATTTTATATTACTTAATTAAAACCAAAATAAAGTAAATAAAAATAATTTGAAAATTATTAATAAATTACAATGAAATTAAACTAGGAAAAATTCTAGCAATAATCAATAAAATTCGATCAATCCCTTTTTCAAACTACAAAAAAGACTTACACTGTAAGATTTCGACAAACGTCTATTGAAACAACTACTTCCCGAGCATATACCCCGCCGGACATTGGATTACATAGTTAATAAATTATTTCCTCTTTTAAATCCCTATAGAACATTTATATTTCTACAATTGATGATTGTTTAAATGTTTTGTAAACAATACGAAGCTTTTGCCGTTATTATTGTCTGTTAATTAAGAGATTCACTATACTAGATAGTCTTGAGTAGCTGACTGTATTTTGAGATGAAATAAACACTTGTTATTGAAACTTAATTTGCGTCAATTTAAAGCAAGAAATTGATTATGCACGGATTTTGAGAGATACAGCACCGTCTAGATTTCTTATTTCCGAATAAATTTTATGTAAATCGTCCCCGATTACCTCTGTAAACATTTTCGCACGCGTGCATAATGCCGGAACAATAAATTTATGCACCTCGATTTTGAGTGGCTTCCACCGGGCTCGAGGGTAATAGGGGAATAGAAATGGGTATGAATGGAGTTAGAGTGATTGTGAGACCGGGATCTCTAGCACAGACACAAGCACAAGTACAAGAGATAAATCAATACTAACGCCACGTCGCTTTACCGATGGTGGCTATTTCATCACTCGTCGCCGGCGGCGCAAAGCTCAGCGGTGTTGTGCTGTGCTATGTGTTGTGCCGCTCATACATTCATGATATTCACTAAAATGAATGTTCGTGAAATCCGAAAGAAACGCATTCTACAATAACTAAATATACTTAACTTACACAACTAAAAACTTACTTTTTATAAAAATAAGTGCGTCTTCTTATAAAACCAATTGGACTACATTTATGTAAAAAAGGAGATTCCGTTAAGAAATAAATAAAAATTAATAAAATTTAAAATATAGAAAAATATACATTTTGAAATCCATCATTCATCCTGGAAAATAAAAATCTTAATAAATTAGCTGTACGCCGTCTATCATTATTACTGGGTAATTAATAATTTTTGATGGAGCGTTTACATTCCATACAAAACATATAATTTTGATGCCATTACGAGTTACAATTAACCTATAATTGAGAGAAATAAATAACACAAATTACATATCTGGCAATTACCATTAATCGAAAGTATAACTTTTTGTATTTTATACATATAAAAAACACCAACAAATTACACATGTCCTCTAGATATAAATGATTGGAAACGACATAATAACTCCGTTTTTTTTTTAAATGGCTCTATACGTGTGAATCGAATTATTAATACAATTATGATTTATTGAGACTTAATACTTCTCTTAATTTCACAATTTTGTATTATGATATACACTTAAAACTTATTTTTGTGTTCCCAATAAATAAACATCGTAACATTAAATTTCTAAAGTAGAGTTTACAAAATTTAAATTTTTTTCTTGAACAACTTTCTCATGTATCACACGGTGAAACATGTTGGACCATAAAATGATATAATTATTTAAATTTAATTACACGTGATTTGTTTCATAAATTTGTTTATTTTCTAGTAGTTTCGCTTTCCACAGCATTTTCTAGATCTCTTGATTTGTGAAACAAACCACGTGTATTTTAAATTAATTCCTCACTTATCCCACGGTGATACATTTTTATATGATAATTAAGATGCATTTTAATTAAGACACTTTGTTATTTGTTTCACTATTGTTTTATTTCAGTTCCGACTAGTTGGTCATTATCAAGAAACTAACTAAAAGTACAAACATGCCTACAGAAAGTGATAACTAATGTTATTGTCGAAGTCCACATTATTTGATGAAATTAAGTGATATATCGTAATGCTAGGCAATTTTAATTTTGGTGTGATATTGGGGTTGCGAGGTATGCAAAGGTGTTTTATTATTTGTGTTATTTCAGGATTTTTGGCAAACTTTAGTTTCAATAAATTAAAACTTGGTTTATTCCTTTCTAAACCAAGTTTTAATTTATTGATATAAAACACATCACGTAAACTCAAACAAATTTATAGTGAAACTTTAGTTTGTTTTATTTAATCGATTAGTAGTATTTATTTCACCAAGTGTAATTAAATTCACTAATTTACAGAAATGTATGAAAAAATATGATTACACAATTGTACAAATCCGACAAATTTTGTGCTTTTGGTGGAATTGGCATCTGCCTCTGCTTCTGCCGCCGCATTTGAGATTTGTTTGTCTCCTGGAAACAAGCTATCCCACGATAATGACTCGACGGTTTCTAGTGCCGAAACAAGCCATAGCATTAAAACAACACACCCCCATATTCGCCAGATTTATCTCACGTGGACAGTGTAATGATGCAAGTTTTGATAATGTGCTTTAAAGGGATTATCAAAACTTCCACCATTTCAGTAACAGAAATAAGAGATTAGCAAGCTACTCATTCATTTAATTAGTTCCTTGTTTAAATCATAGTGAAACTTTTTGT
Source organism: Philonthus spinipes (assembly GCA_963082785.1). Taxonomy (NCBI): domain Eukaryota; kingdom Metazoa; phylum Arthropoda; class Insecta; order Coleoptera; family Staphylinidae; genus Philonthus; species Philonthus spinipes. The sequence continues at coordinate 13,908,969 of OY720301.1, forward strand.
GAAAATCTTATAAAGATTAATTAAAACAGTTTATTATTATTATATTTATTTACGGAAATTTCACCATTTTGAAAAATTATAACAAGTTTTAATAAGTAATAGTTTTAAGTAACCATGCATAAAAAAAGTTAAAACGTCGCCAATTAATAAATAATATTTATTGATTTTGAATATTTTATATTAAAAAAACACTAAAAATATTCCGACAATCTTTAAGCTTCTAATCAACACTAAAAAATCATTTATAAAAAGAAGATTAAACAGGACTTTATATTTTTCATCTCGGATTTGTTAATTGCTTAGCATTGTAATGACTAAAAAGCTGAATAAGTAGGTTGCACATAAGTCGAATAAAAAAATAGTGTATGTAAGAAAAAAAAACTTAGAATTGCCTGAATCTAGTGTAATGTAAGTTATCCGTGTCAAATATTTACAAAATCTATACACAAGTCAAAAATAAAGCATACAATAATCGTATAAAGTACATAAAATATAGTATATTATGAACTGCATGTGCTAGAATGAAATTCATTTAATGTATAAGGTTCGATTTGAATAAGAAGTCTCTTTAGTTTTGTTCTAAATTTATCGGAAGGCGTTTGAGATGTTCTGGTAAACAATTAAAGAGATTAATCAAGAATTAATCTGAAACATGAAGGTATCACCGTGTGAAACATTTTTAAATGGTGATTTTTCAGCCAAAACTTAGGAGGATCATTCAAATATTTTTTTTATTCTAAATTCAAATTCCAAGGTTAAGAGAAAAATACTTTTAATTTCATATATCCATTTTGAAAGAATTTAGAAGAATGAAATTTGGCAGATATTTGTTACTAATAAAATGGCACTTTTGATTATTTTTGTAACCTTAAAATGTTACTATATAATAATAAATAATACTGTTTTTTTAAGTTGTTTATTTTGACACCAGCCTACAACCAGAAAATAAAAATATCATGCATAAAATCCGGTTAATAAGATTTTATTATAAATCTGGGAAAATTGAACGTTCCATAATATTTTTTTTATAAAAAAAAAACGAAAATAATTATAAAATTTAATCGTCATACGTCCTATTGTCAAATAACATACGATTATACATAAAAATCGCATGTTATTATCTTTATTTATAAACTCTGTAGAGCATCGAGCAGTTGTTAAGAAATCCCATAAGAGTACTTCAAGGCCAATCCGTGACGAACACTCTTAACAAAAAAAATCTGAACGAGCTGATGTTTTATTTTATATATACAACAATCATCTGTATTGAGATATTTATACACCTATTGGGTAAAATACATTTTATTAATTAATACTAGAATGGCTATCGACCGTCGGTCTTTCAGCCATTTTTATTTTATTTTTTGTTATTATAAGAAAACATTTCAAGAAAGAAAAAAGTTGCAGATTGAATTCCTCTTTTGTAATTATATTTTGAAATAGAAAAATGTTCTCTCGTTAAAAAGTTCTGACGCAAATAATTATAGGGGTTGAGTTTCTCACCCCCTTGTAACAATATTTTAGAGTTACATAAATCGTCATTAGTAACAATAATATGCTAAATTTCATTCTTCGAAATTATTTCATAGTGGGTATATAAAATAAAATCATTTTTTGCCTTAACTTTAAGAGGGCTATAACTTGGAGAAAAAAGGGTTTTAAACAACAAAAAATATAAATATAATATAAAAAAAGTATTGCGTAAACACTTTCGTATCAATTTTAAATCACCCTGTATATACCACGCGGTGTTATGCGTAATGCCTGCATAAAAAATATTAATACCTATATCAAAATATTGCATTCTTTTATTTAAAAAAATGTTGGGGACAAAATCAACATTTCCATGATCAGGTGAAGTGGTCCACAAATATTCATGCATGACCAATAGTCTGTATTCACAAAAAGGTTGATTTTTAAGCGCGGTAAATGTGTATCGTCGCTATCAAAATAAAATGTATATATTTTCAATGCCATGTATTTTTTTGTTGTAAAATTTACTTTATTTTCGGTTGCCCTAAAATAACTAAATAACTAGATAAACAAAATTAAGTTATACTAGCCAACAGCAACTTTGCTAAGGCTATTAAAATATGCAAGAGCAAGAATAAATTTACCAAATAAAAAATCTTCCAAAATTAAATATAATTTTACATTTTTATTTTCCCCAGATCCCTGTCCAAGGGAAAGCATTGTGATCGTGAAAAAAATCAAATCGAAAATTTTACCGGTGTGTGTTACATTTCGGTAACAAAACTTTCATGGAAATTGATAGAATATTTACAAATAAAACGTCTATAAATTCCAATAGGAACAAGAAATTCATTTGGATAACTAATATTTAAAGTAATAATTAGCTGTTAATTATATTTTTGTATATTTACATCTTTTCTGTTGACCAATTCTCATGTTTTTTAATGGGAATAAATATCATTATTATTATTAACTATATGTATTTTTGTGAGTTATGTAAAGTGATAAATTACGTAGAAATATTTATTTATTCACGAAATCTTCATTTTGCAATACCAAGAATCGCATGTTATTATCTTTATTAACAAACTCTGTAGAGCATCGAGCAGTTGTCAACAAATCCCATAAGAGAGCTTCAAGGCCAATCCGTGACGAACACTCTTAATAAAAATATATATTCATCTGTATTGAAATATTTATAGAAAATATACATTTCAATTATAAAAAACTAATATAAATATAAAAAAACACAAAAAACAGGCTGAGAGACCGTTGGTCGATAGCCAATTAACAGACATAAATTATACATTTGATTTTGTAATTTTAATAAAGATTATTTGTATTATAAAAAATACGTTGTATTCCTGTCAATTATTAACCTTTTTAAAAATATACAAGTAAAACAAGGAATACAAAGTTTTTTTATATATATATTTCTACGTAATTTGGATAACCGTTGTAAGGTAAGAAACTACGAAATTAATTAATTAACAATTAAATTCAAAAACACGCTTAGGGGAAAGTACTATGATGGACAAATCACCATTTTTCCTTCATTATAATACATAACATTTAATAAATATAATATGTCTACATTTAATTCCAGGATACACCGGGCCTCTAACATAACCCTTTCCGAGAAATCATTAATTAAGGAAACATAAACTATAAAAGCTGGTAATTTCAAATGAACACACGCCGAACTTCATAGACAAATTAATTAATAAAACTCAACAATTAATTTTATAAAGACAAACGGAATACATTATTCATGAACCCTTCATGTAATTTTAAGATCTCTCTCGAAATTAAAGCCGTTTCAGAAAAAATATAATGTAGTCACAAAACTAAAATATATAATACTCACAGAGGAATAAATGAACAAACTTAATAATAAAATACTGAGTAACAGTGATTGTTTTTATTTAGCTAAATGTACATTTCGAACGCTAAGCGTAATAGCTTAATATAAGAGTGAGAGAGAGGGGAATACTTTACATTTTCCTTTGTTGAAATGAATAAGAAAGAGGAATACTTCCCATCTTTCTTTGCTGAAATGAATTGTAAAGATATCCTACTTGATTGAAAACAATTTATGAGAAAGATGTACTAGACAATAGATTTTGCCCAAAAGGGTCAAAAGATGGACCTGCTCAAGTCATTGGGAATTCACAAGGCCGACGCTAATCCGGACATCCCCGCAATCAACGACCAGCTTGACCCAATACATACCTCTATATTTAAAACTGTTAAACCCTAGGTATTTTTTGTATATACATACATACTTAATCGTAGATTAAAATCGTTTTCATTTGGTAATGACGAAACTATAGTTACTGAATAAATTATTATATGCACAAACAATTTTTAAACACACCTTCCCACACAGGATTATGGTATTTAATTTATACAAAAGTGAATATGAATTTTCAACAACTGAATGCGTCGTTGAACAAATCAATGTTTGTTTAATAAATTGTTCAACCACCATTCATCTAGCGTATGGATGACTGGTGATGGCCATTTCGGTTTTTCGAACCTCATCAGGCCAATGTGTTCAGTGTGCAATGCCTTGATGAAGGCATGGAATTAGGCAATAGATGGCGCTTGTGGTATCTTTCCAATTATTATGAATCAATATTTGAATAAATGTCATAAAAAATTAAACATTTATACAATAAATATTGTGCTAAAAAATATTTCATTTTTTTAATAAAACAAAACTATTGTTAATGATAATAATAATAATAATAATAATAATAATAATAATAATAATAATAATAATAATAATCTATTCTCTCTCTCTTTCTATGTATTTATAATTACTGTCGCGAATAATAACAATAATTTGCATCACCATAAAATACCTTATAGAATTAAGTATTTTAATCGTTAACGTATAAAATGAAAACAAACAGGATTTGTTTTGATTTAAAAGGCTTTTCCACTGGAAAATATACTATTAACGCTTGAATAAAGTGTTGTAGCGTTACAAAAAAAGCGACCGTGCCAACGCTTCAATAAACCGCTATAGCAATATCGTTCCCCGAACGAGATCAATCTATCGAAATAATCTACGGCATCTAGGCCATAGTGTAATCGCACTTCTAATATGATACACGTCCATTATATATAGATATATATAATTCAATAAATATTGATAAACGGTGCATTTCATTAAATCTATTAGCCAACGCTATGCGATGCGATGCGAAGGAAAGAGTATTAGGGGTGCTGAGCACCCGGACAGCGCAGGCTTTAGGGAGCGGATCCGGCGGGTTCTTGCGTCTGATTTATTTAAAATCGACACTCGTGAAAATCTTGCACCTTTTCTTGACATTTAAAATCCTTTTAAGTTTAAAATCTACGGATATGACCTTTACGAGCGGCAGTTTTCCGACACCCCGAAGCCAATGTACTTCCCGGTGATAGGATTTCAGATCTTTTATGTGTTTTTTGTTACCGCCATAAATAATTCCGAAATAATTAAACATTAAATAACTCACTTCAAACGATAAATGTAATAGATATGTATTACTTTTTTAGAAAAAAAAATACTTTTACGATTTTTAATAAAAATATATATATTTTTTATAAGAAATAATCACACTCATTCCAATTATTTTGTATGAATAAAAGTAATTTTTGAATGTATCAATTAAAAGTAAATAGCCGAAAAGCAAATTTACTTGTGACAATTTGCATTCAACTACATAGAGCACTTCAGTCATAAAAGAGCAATTTATGATGAAGGTGTGTAATATACTGTATCTAGTATTATGTTGACTTTGGAGTTTGAATTTATTAAATAAATGTTTGTGTTTGCACATAAATTTGATGGCTTCATACACACATGTTGTGTACTTTAGTATAAACTTGCCAGATTATTACTCCTCCAGATTCTTCTAAAACTTCATCTTAAACATCTAATTACATTTTTGAAATTTATTTTATTTAAGTTACTCTAAATACATTTAATGTTATATGTAGTAACCTTCAATTTAAAAAAAAAATGCTTGGGAGGGACAACATACATGGTGTGATCCCGCATTCAAAGCAGCCTTTAACAAATATTCAAGGCTATTCCGTACGGGAAATGTTAAGTTAAATAAATTCACATTCTATGTATATATATCTATTAAAAAAAAGCTGTTAACTTAACATTTACCTTACAATTCCCAATTGACTGCGCCGCAATACACATCTGTCTCTTGTAAACACATCGATTATAAATAATAAAATGATTGTTTTGTTACAGAGGGATATCGATATGAGACTGCATACGCTTGCGAGGGAAAAACATTAAAAATCGAATGCAAGGAAGGAGAATTAATCAAATTAATTCGAGCAAATTACGGTAGATATTCAATAACAATATGCAACGACCACGGCAATACGGAATGGAGTGTCAACTGTATGTCACCGAAATCACTACGTGTTCTTCACACCAAGTAAGTTATAAACCCAGTGCCAAATCAATTGGAATCATCAATTTTTTGCAATAAATAATGATTTATTTTTATTTTCACATGGTTACTTTTTTGTAAGTAAAAAATAGCTGTTGGGACTGAAGATTGCATTATTGGGGCCTTGTTCTTATTGTGCTTAATATTTGTCTTCAAAACGTTTTCATTCATTAGTGGGTGTAAATTAGATTCTTGAAATTAAAAAAAAAAGAATCTAATGAATTATTAAAGATAAAAATATAACATCTAATAATTCAGCAAATTATTACCTTATTTTCCAACAAATTACCCTAATTATGAAACAACATTATTTAAATGAATACGATTTTTATTATCATATTTTTTTTTTTTTTTTCATATAAATTTAATAATTATTTTAAAGCTGAATTATTAAGTATTGTATTCTATTAAAAAATCTTAAACAAAACTAATAACTATAAAATTTATCAATTTCGATGTGAAACAAATCTTATAGCTCATTCCATTTATTAATATTACTTTCATTTATTATAATTAATTAGTGTTGTTCAAGATTTTTTGCCTTTTATTTCATCGAGCATATATCATTTGTTAGTTATACACAAGGTTATTCACACTAAACGAAAATGACTGTGGTGGTCAAAATAAATTACTTTTTTTCAAAATTTTACCTTTGGGATAATTCAAGATAAACCATGTATAATATGAAAATAATTTTAAAAAGTAGCACCTCCTTTTAAAAATCATTTTCATATCTTATATTAATTTCTAAATAACACTTAGTGAAACATGTTTAAATAATCTGAGGTAAAATTAACTAAAACACTTTAATTGTTTTATAATAAAGATTTATAATTTCATGATTGCCTTGAAAATGATTTAATTAAATTAAATAACTGCTAAGGGCTGAAAGTCCTCCGGTCGATAGTTGATTCATCTGCAGAACATAATTCTAAGTTTATATATTATTATACATACATATACACATTTGAATAAAAATGTTTAAAAAAATAAATTGAATCTTTTCTATTAATAATAATCTTTATTAATACAAAAAATATACAAAATAAATAATAACAATTACAAAATCAAGTGTATAATTTATATCTGTTAATTGGCTATCGACCAGTGGTCTTTCCGCCTGGTTTTTCGTATTTATCTTCTTTTCGTAGAAGATGTATGCTTATTCTATTATTAATTAATTTAGTTGTTGAAAAACGGATTGTGGGTAACAGTTATTGCAGATTATGAGTAAAAATTAAAAGAAGGAATATAATTCAAAATTACAATTTTATACAGGCTATCGCAATAAATAAAATTTACTAAACAGGAATTTTATGTATAATGTGAATAACCATGGATAATTATGCTTTTGTGAAAATCACCGTTTAACTGCACACAATTTCCGACCTGCACAAAGGGTGTTCATTATGTTTAATAATTAATTTACTGTGAAAATAATTAAAATGATTATAAACATTTTTTTGAGTTACGTGCAATGAAATTTACTTGTATCTTGTTTAATACGAAATAAAATATGTGCAAGTGCATTTAAGAATTAACAGAATGATTATTGTAACAAAAAATATAAAAACTTTTTTTTCAATTTGAAAATAATTTTACTAACAATATACATTTCTCATTTTAACTAATTATTTATATGTGTTTGTATTTTGTTCCATTCCTCAGTGTTCTGCCATTATTGTATGTTACCATTCCTACTGCTACTATCATACTATTTACGTCATTTGAAATGTCCTGTTGGGATATCGCTTTTTGAAATGTGCCGCATTCATTTGTGTTGTTACTTACAAATTAACCAGCATGGTCTTACTTAGACTTTAAAGAATTCAGACTGAGTACGACGTTGTGTATTCCAGGTGTTTTTTACATAGAAACTGCTCAATAGATGTCAACAGTGATGTTTTTGGAGAAGATCCTTGTCCTGAAACTGAAAAATATGTTGAGGCTCATTATCAATGTATAGTATATGGTTAGTTTGTTTTATTTATTGCTTTAATTTATCTGGCTGCTAGGCAACACCATTTATTATTAAATTATATATTCTGAATTGATTTTTATAGATGTCTAAAATCCAATAAGAATGATAAGAAAACATATAACGCAGATAATAATTATAATATATATATATTGAATTTCAAATTGTTTAAAATTAAAGTCTAATTTCCTAGAAAACTGGGTCTACCAAAGTAGATTCAATTAAACAGTAAAATCGCACAAATGATGCATAATTATATATTTAGTTTATAAGATTACTAATCCTGACACCCGAGAAGGTATTAAATGGATTTAAATATATTTTTATATATATATATTTTTAAAAATACTTTAAATTCACTGGCACTACTTTTTTAAAATAATATTTCGAAATTGTAACATTGAACATAGAATATATTCAATAAAAACGCGTTGAGCAATAAAGTGATTTGTAACATACAATTTTGACAGAAACGAGGAAGTATTTAATTTTATTCTTGGTCTGACATGTATGTTATCGTTTGGCCAGGTGTAGTGAAAATCAGAACTGCAGTATCCCGGCCAGTACTAGTATGTTCGGCGACCCTTGTCAGGGCACGCTAAAATACCTCGAGGCACATTATCAATGTTTACCTGGTAAGTTTCAACATTTGATACTTCCTCGAATTTCTGTTCTAACCGTGAATTTGTTGTTGCTGTGAATTATATGTGCCAACCGAAGTTAAATCCATCATTTAATCTTCATTTTCTTATAAGCCAATTTTATAGCCTCCACTACAACCACTACCAATAGACCAAGTCCTCCTTGGATGATAACTTCACAGCCTCCAGTATGGAGCACCTTAAAAACATCAGCGAGGCCTCCACCTCCGCCACCAAAAGCAACCGTCACGCCGCCGTCTTCTCGGCCTTCAACTTCCATTGCGGTGGTCAACACGCACACGCACACCTCCACGTCGGTGAAACCGGCACCGGCGCTGCCGCCAATTCCAGCAGGCGAAACTGACCGAAATCAAGACCGTGACGATGACAGGATCAGCATGAAGATACCTGTGAAGACACCAGAAGAAACGATAACACTGCCTTTTACAACATCTCAGCCTAAAAAATACACAGGTTTGTATTTCTTATCATTTCCTACCATCATAAACTTGGGGCAAATACGTTTTTAATAGATACTTAATATTACTGCATTCAATGGTAATCATTATTATATGTTCCTTTATTTGTTTCAAACTATGAGCTTAGAAAATAGTCCACGAAAATTACAGGTCATGACCACTGAAATAATATTACTTACTGTTTACTATTTGAAGTAATCATAAAAAATGTAAAAAAAGATTAATCATACAATTTTATTCTTCATAAATAATGATGATTTTTTGTTTCATTCAATGATAATCAATTAACAAATGCTCTTTATCTTTCAGCAGATAATGCTGTGTCTATAAGTAACACTTACTTACCGTCTCCAAGTGTGTTACCAGCTGCCCCTGATGACAATGACTTAGATAGTTGCAGCCCAACGACACTACGAAGCATATATTGGAATTGGACCCGGGCTGGGGAGATAAACATTCAACCATGCCCCGGAGGAACAACAGGATTCGCACGATGGAAATGTGTGAAAACGGAAACAGAGACCCACTGGTCACCCGTTACTCCGGATTTGAGCAAATGCCGCTCAGTTTGGTTGACTAGTTTAGAACAACGTGTTTTAGCAGGGAAAGATCCTCTAATATCCATTACGAGTGATCTAGCACAAGTCACCAGTAGTAAGACTTTGTACGGAGGTGACATGATGCTGACAACGAAAATTATACAAAACATGGCTGACAAAATGGCTATTGACATTCAAACATTTCCTGATGCAAGACAAAGAGAGGCTATTGTCACAGAAATGTTGAACGATGTGGTGAGGACTGGAAGCAATCTCTTGGACTCATCACAGCATCCTTCATGGAGGGATTTAAGTCACGAAGAACAGATGCATGTGGCAACTTCTCTGCTTATAGGTTTAGAAGAAAATGCATTCCTGCTTGCTGACACAGTTACCCGAGAGAAAACTGTTGATCAAGTTGTTAAAAACATAAGTAATAATTACTAATTATAATAAAAATATATAAAATTACTATTAATTACTTATTTTTCAGTGTTGTCTGTTAGGGTGTTGGATACGAAAAGTGTGACAACCGAACGTTTTCCATTAGGCAATAAATGGTCGGCTAGTAATGATACAATTGAATTACCGCAGGGTGCATTGCGAGAAAATAGTGATGGCCGGTTGGTGAGATTAGTATTTGTAGCATTTGACAGACTTGAAGAAATTTTGCAATGGCATCCGGATTCTTCTGAGGCAAACTCACCTAAAAATATAAGTCGTATACTCAACAGTAAAGTTATTTCTGCAAGCTTAGGAAAAGGCAGGCACATACAGTTAAAAGAGCCAGTTAGATTAACATTAAGGCATTTACAAATTGACAATGTTACGAATCCCAGCTGTGTATTTTGGGATTACACGACTAGCGCTTGGTCAGAGGAAGGATGTCTTGTGGATACAACAAATTTAACACACACTACCTGTCTTTGTAATCACCTGACTAATTTTGCTATTTTAATGGATATCCGAGTAACTTATTTACCACCAGGACATCAATTAACTTTACAAATCATCACTTACATAGGATGTACGATTTCCATCATTTGTCTTATCCTGGCCATCATCACCTTTCAATTATTCCGAGGATTGAAGGCATGTACACGTCATATGTCTAAGATAAATTCCTTTAACTAAACAAATTATTTTACAGAGTGATCGAACAACAATCCATTGTAATTTGTGCATTTGCCTCCTCATAGCAGAATTTTTGTTCATGGTGGGCGTTGGCCGGACAGAAAACCAAATTGCGTGCGGAATTATAGCAGCGTTTTTACAATATTTCTTTTTGTGTGCATTTTCATGGATGTTCTTTGAAGGTACAGTTGGGGAAATATTTAAATTAAATTTTCCTTTGCTTATTCCAGCAATGTACAATGTACAATGTGCTTTCAATAATTGAAATGTTTCAGGTTTCCACTTGTACGTGATGTTGATTGAAGTATTTGAAGCTGAAAAATCCAGAATAAAGTGGTACTACTTAATATCGTATGGTCTTCCTTTATTAATTGTGGGAATTTCGGGAGCAGTATTTCCCAATGGCTATGGAACGGAGAGGCACTGTTGGTTGCGAACAGACAGTCACGTTATTTATACATTTATAGGACCTGTAGTATTTGTATTATTGGTAAGTTAAAAATATTTCAAACTCCTAAAAAAATTAATAACACTTCTGTTATTTTATTTTTTAGTTAAATGTGATTTTCCTTATAATGGCTGTTATAATGATGTGTCGACATGCGAATGCCACAGTTTCTATGAAAAATAAAGAACATTCCAGATTAGCGAGCACCAGGTAATATTTTTTTTATTTTATTATAATATTATTGTTGCATATAAATGTAAATTGCATGAGTAATAATAAAAAAATATGAATGTTTTTTTGTTATTAAAAATATAATTTGTTAAGTAGGTTCAATAAAAACTGTTTCTTATATAAATTGTTGTGGTGGTGGTGTAAAACTCTAATGTAACTTATTGTTCTTCTTCTTCTTCATGCATGACGACCTTAACCTATGGTAGTGGAAAGGAAGAAAATGCACTTCAAAACAAATTTCAAGCTCACTTGTAAGACATTTTTATTTTAACTTATGATTTTTATTTGTTGATTCATTAATATTGTGTGTTGCATGTTCTAATTGCTTGTTCTTTACATGTTTCTTTCTTAAGATATATTTATTTACAATTTGTGACAAATAAGTATTGATTTACAGGTCATGGCTGAAAGGAGCAGTAGTGCTCGTGTTTTTGCTGGGGCTCACCTGGGCGTTTGGATTCCTCTATCTGAACAAAGAGACTGTAGTGATGGCCTATATATTCACCATATTAAACACATTACAAGGATTCTTTATTTTTCTATTTCATTGTGTACAAAATGAAAAGGTAAGATGCTGCTCGGAACAATCTTCTACTTTATTATAAATCTTGTGTATAAAGATCAAAATAATACTAGCAGTATAAAAGTTAAACACGTAATCCGTAGCCCGGCTACATAAAGCCATTTTTCCTAGACATGTATTTTCAGCAATAGTTGTGTAGTTTGAATTGTTTATACCAGATGATGTAACGTCTTATTAGAGTTGTAGTTTATATGAGAGCAATGATGTACTTTCTTAAAAATGAAATAAATTTATTAAGTTCCCTGAGAATTGTACTCTTCCTACTGTAATTTAAATTTTTGTTGCAAATTTATTTATGGGCTGCACAATTTTTTATTTGCTGCTTCTCTCAGGGAATTTGTTCATTTATTTTAGTTGTTTCGTTTTGTTTGGTTTTTGCACGTTTTCATTAAAATATTCTTCAGGTACGGAAGGAATATCGGAGGTTTATAAGGAGACATTCTTGGTTGCCAAAATGTCTTCGTTGTTCGAAACCTAATCAAACTGGTAATAACAGCGGGAGCTCCGGCTTGGGGAAAGAAGGCCGGACTAGTTTGTACACGGGATCCAATGGCAATCCCCCTGTTCCCGCCCCAGATAATTCCGTATTATCACCGCATGGAACAAGTGTGGGTACCAATATAGTCATCTCCAATAACCTTAATAATGTGCGTCCCACTGCGCTCGTTCAGGTTCTCACGAGAACTGACCTCAACAATGCTAGTACCACCACGATGAACCACAACAGACTACATAATATTTCTCAACAAGGTACCTATAACCTGAAAGAAGGATTATCAGAGTCTGGCCTTGTAAAATATACACGCATTAAATAGTCCTAAGTACTGGGAATTATTTATTTATTTAAAAATATATAAACATGAGCATTCATGAAGATAGATGCAGGTTGAAGTAGTAGTATTCAATAATATATTATGACTGACGTATTAAAGGTCATTCTCTGATTGTATAATCGAGGATTTTAGTGTACTGTCTGCCTTTGAAAACTCGTACTGCTTACTAACTTACGTGGTGCAGTGGTGGTGCGTGCATTGCGTGCCTCCCCCTCCTAGCACATCTGTCGGTGGTGACGTGTTAAACCCTTTAATTGCTACTAACCTTAGCTTTTTGCTCGCTAACATTAGTCAAATTTCCTGGGTAGTGGTGTTGGTTTGGTTTGGTTTGGTGAAGGAACGCTCACTCTGTTACAGTTGCAACGGGATTGGAATTCTCACAGTTGTACCAGTATGAATCGGGTAGGCAAAATTACTGTACCTGCTTCTACAATGGCTGCTACTTTATGCAGACCTCCAAGAACTGGAGCTGCAACTGTAGAGCCCCCCAACACTTCTACTCTACCTTATATTCGTAACTTCTATAAACAAACTGCTGTCAATGCTAACCTACCTAAGTCCGCTTCTACTTGGGGGCCTCTACATAAACCTTTACATTGGAAGGTGCGTAAAATAGGAAGTGTCATCAAGCAATATTTTCTAGCATTCATTCATTATTTATCAGTTATTATTGTTTATAAGTACAGCTACAGCATTAAAACACACAAGGGACCACACAATAGTCAAATAACTTGTAAGAATACATGCATATATTATTTTATTCTTGATGAAACTATTCTATACCTTGGTATGCTTATGTAGCTTCCTCTTTTAATATTCTTTTCTACTTTCCTTAACACAACAAATCTCCACATTCGAAATTATGCCCGATTATTTTCATTTTTCTTTTTCCACAGAACATTTCTTTTAAATCGTACAGTCGGGATTCGGGCCACGGGGGTTCTGAACAGGAGGACTCTCCAAGATCTCATTCCGTCGTAACTGACGGTAGACTTAACAACGCGAAAGACACACGCCGGCAACCATACATGTCAGAATTCAATCAGAGCAATAACGTACAGCAACAGTCCGCAGAATACGCACGACGAACTGACTCTTTGCCTCATCCGAAACATTTACCCTTGCCACAAGCGCATGGGATGAGGAAGAAAAACGGCAACTTACTGCGTGCCACGAGCCCGTGGAACCATACATATACAGAAATTCACGACGGAAGAATGCAGAGAGGACTCGTCGCAGAAGACGATCCGGTCTATGAAGAGATTGAAAGAAACGAAATACAAGTGTCTGACATGAGTGATGAAGATGGCAAGAGACAGAGTGACATGAGCCGGCAATCTTCTCGATCCTACGGAGATCATCGTCCCCTGATCCCGTACAGTCCAGCCAACGAGAGAAGTGTACCACCGTCTTACTTGGATGAAAATATGGACGTTTACCAAAACCGTAGACACATGTACCGTGGAGACACTGTTCGATCACTCGCAGCTGTATTGGACGGAGAGACTGTCGTGTGCCATCTGGAACCTCCGGACATGTATCCCCACTCCCACGACCCCTACAACCCACGGACTCTCGTCCTTCCGCAATACGGAGATAGTTAGGAACCTGCCATTGCAAGTGTATATCTGTGATTCCATGATCAGACTTTCGGTCATAGTAATTAAGTAAGCTCAGTGTGAATGAAAATTACGGAAAGTGATAATTTTATAATGAACTATTTTAATAAAAAAATATTTATGTGAATACGAATGTCTATTCTAGATGTGAGTTATTCGAGTCATATACTATTTATATACTTTACTCTTTTGTATAATTTTTTTTTACTTATTTCAATTTTTATTTTTACATTTTACATAGCTCTACTTCTCACTAAACTGATTTTTCAAAACGCAATATCGTATTTTCAGAAAACAATTATATGAATAGTCTTGTCCAAAGTATATTTGAATGTTTAGTGAAAAGTATAAGTTTCACCTCAATGTAAAATTGGTACAATTAATATAATCAGAGTCTGTTATAAATAAAAATAACATCCCTACTTATATAAATAATAAATTCTCTGTGCATGTATGTAAGATTTCCAAATTCCCAGTAAAGTCTGGCTTTTATTTATTAAATTATTGTATGTATAACTATAAAATGTATAATTTATTATTAGTACCTTTTTGCTTGAATTTTACTGGGTTCGTATTCATTACATTAGTGCTTTTTAAACGATAACTTAGCTTGCACAATAAATTGTACATACTGACATGATTATGATCAGGAATATCTTGTGCCAATGTAAGAAATCCCTCATATATACATATACGTATAGATGCAACCTCACTACTACAACGTTTTTAACTTCTCACAAATATTTACACTCTCACTCAAAATTAAATCACCCTTATCAAGTCTTTCATTTTCATAGAATAATCAAATTGTTACAATTATTTTCGATAATGTACTTAATTGAAAGAAAGATAGAAAATAAAGGGCAGTTCACAACCTGCGAGTGAGTGATCTTCAATGGAGACTACACATTAAGACATGAAAACTGAGGTTGTTTATAAATGTTCTGCATTTTAAGAGAAATATACTTTTGTACACAGAATCGTGATTTATTATTAAATATTATTCAATAGTTTGACATCATTTTCTCAAAATAATGGAACATTTTACACAAAATACAATCTAATAATATTACTTAGCAAAGAAATATGTTCTTTCTTACATAGACACCTCTCAACTAAAATAAATTTAATTTAAATTCAATTTTTATTTAAAATGATCATTTTTATTCATGTAGTAGCTGCTTATCAAATATTAAGTAATCAACAAACACCCAGAGAAACAACAAAAGATTTCATCCGAAATAATCTCATTATTTCCCAGAATTTTGAAAAAAAAAAAAAGATTTATAGTAATTGTATACCTCCAATAATGCAGAGCTTTGTATAATTAGTAACTTTTAAATAAATGTAAATTTATAACATTTGCTGTCTTGTCCCAGAACACTTGACACTTGTATCATTAATAATGAACATCTGAAGACTCTTAATAAAACGACAACGCACACATTTTTAACAGTAATCTTCACTCAATCTTCAAAAACCTAGTATATTATGAAAACTGAAAACGAAAAACTTAATAAATACCTAAAATTATTTTATTTAATGGCTTATATTTTGAAACTTCTAAAATCAGCCCTTTTGTTACTTCATTATGGTAGTGAATTATTACTACCATAAACTGAACAATTTATATCTCTGTAGCAGAAGTATAAAATATAAATAAATACTAATATATTTTACATTTGGTTAAAGTTGTAAAAGCATATCTCAGATCGTATTTTTTTTAATTACAGCAACTGTAATTGAAAAATTAAACCCCTTTTTTAATTATTTGATTTAATATATAAACATTTTATATATCGGGAAGTTTTAAAATATAACCAAAGAGAAAAGCAGCAAAAGCATTATACAGTGTTTGGCTTATTGTAAAGTATAAAAGAAGGATATGTTTGAATTTTTATTTAATTTACAAAGTTAGTAAAATCTAAAAATATATGTCCTATCTATTAATTCTTACTTTTTTTACATGTTTCAATAATTAAACACGTAGAAAATATCCGCCTTTACATTGATTTAAACTTACGTCAATTAGAAAAAAATAAATTGTATTTATTTAAAAAATAAATTGAAAATAAAAATGGCATTACATACATTAATTGAAAAAAAAAAATGAAAAATTCAAAATCTTATACATTGTAGGTAACTTATATTTCTATTTTTATAATTCAATTAGATAGTAAAATATTGTTGTTCATAGTGCAGAGATGAAGATATAAATAGTAATACTTAACATATATATGTCGAAATTTCGGAAAGTTTTTTAGTAAATGAATTTTTAGTAACCATTACATGTTAATATTAAATACTATAGAGTGTGCCTGTTAAAGTTTTCTAAATGTGGGAAAATAATAATCTAAAAGTTTTTAAACAAATTCAAATAAGAAAAATGTTCACTTTTATTTTTAATATGTTGTGTTTTCAATAACTATTGTTTTTAATATTATTGTATTGTAATTGATATTTTAAAACCCTCTTCTGGATTTCATATATATTTGTTAGTATTCCGAAACTTTAGTAGTTACACTTTATACATTTTATTTCAATATTGTATATATTGATTTCATTCTTTATGATGGCTTTTTACATTGGACACTTATTAAGAAAAAAATCCTAATATTGAAGAAATTCATATCCATGTATTAGTTATAAGTTATAATGTTGAATAATTATGTTTATTGTAAATATTGTATAGTGCTTTGTACATGTTGACATTAGTCTGGAATACATTGTTAATGCCGCTATGTCCTTGGAACATAGCCGGACAACAATACACCATTATGAAAATGTATTAAATTTTAAAATTAAATCACAAGTCTGACCAATAAATTTAATTTTCTTGTAGAAGTAGTTTCATCTAGTGCTTTTTAGATGATCAATAGAAGGTAAGACCTATTTTTCTTTTTTATATGGGTAGTTTAGAATAAAAAGAGGAATCATTTGGATTATTTTCAAAATAAATAAAAAAAAAAATTATGTTTTCAATAAAAGAACTCATCGCTCTTTCTCATAAATATTTTGATGTTTTAACATGCTCAACACATATTTGTTGTTTGATTGTCTTTAATTACTTTGAGAAACTTAAAAGATAACAAAACCAAGTAACTTAATACTATTAAATTATTTTGTTTTTTTATCTCTACACATTTTGGTAATAACTGTTAATCGAAACTAATCAAAATGAAAAAAATAACCTTAGCAAAACAAAACTAAATGATTTAATTTCTGTTTAAAGTTTAAATAGATGTAATAAAATTATTTTGGAAATTAAAACAATATTATTTTTTTTAAAATCTAGTTTTTTTATTAAATATAATAGAAGATGGTAATCTAAAATAATTATAAATATGGTGGTAATGTTTCACATTGCAGTTTAATTAAATTAAAAGAATAAAAAAGAAAAAAAAAATAATTACTTAATCACTTTCTTCCATTTGCTCTGCAACTAAGTACTTACAAAGTAATTATACAAAAATAAAAATATCTATTGAAACCACTATTACCTGCTGCTCCGTGCGTCTATAATTTACATTTCTATGAAATACATTTTTATTACCCAATACTAATATTTTAATTAAAGTTCCCATTGATTAAAGATATATGTACTTATTCAACAAAGTGTCTTTTAAATTAAAAAAAAATAAACACAGCCATCTGTTGTTAATCAAATCAATTTTAATAAAAATATATTTTTAATTAAATTTTTAGGAAGTTCTTTATACAGATTAGAAATCAATTCAATAAAATTGGGGCTATTCCATACGGTAAATGTTAAGTTATTAATAAGTATCATATTCTATGTATATGTATCTATTACAAAAGCTGCTTAGACTGTAATTATAAAAATAACGTACACTTTAAATTTAATATTTCCTTACAAAATAGCCCCGAATATATTTATTAACATTAAAAGATTCGATGTTCATTATCATATTAAAACAAATAAGTGTACAAACCGGTAGTAAATTCATAGATATAGTAAATAAATATCCACTATATATGCAACTCAACTTACATATTATAAGAGAATTACCAAAGGCAGTATTCTTTGATATAACCGGATTTTATTTACACGGCATAATTTGTAGACAAATAAACAGTCCATGAAAACAATAATTAAAAATAAATTAGATTGTACTGTAACAAAATATTTATAATATAATTGTTATTGTGTATAAATTTTATACACAGTAACTAAATATTTTTATATTCTCAATAATATGAAATATACTATATTTTACTTTTTAATTTGCGATGGAAATGTTTCTTTTTTATAACAAATTAGATTATTACAACATTTATCTTTTCGTAAACTATCTACATTTAAATTTGGCGCTAAATTTGAATTAGCGCCATCTTAATAGGAATGTAGTTTTTCTCAGGTGTTTAAATACTTCATTCAAATATTCAAAAATAACCTGAATTAAAATTATTTTAAATGAATAATTATGTAATTAATAATTTTTCATTCATGTACATAATGTTATGTATGAATTATATATCAATTATTGAAAGTCATTAAGTATAGTACAAATGGTTCAAAGTCCGAAATGAAAGTCAGTTGAATTGGTTGAGTGCCACTGCTGTTAGGTTTTAGTTGAACGGGGAGAGTGTAGTTACTAAAAAATAAAATGAGTGACGGACCGATCGAATATTTCCTCTGCGGAGGGTTTGGTGGTGTGTGTACAGTAATTGTAGGACACCCTTTTGATACCCTAAAGGTAACTTAACCTAAAAAAACTAGGAATAAGTGGTAGTGCCAACGTTATTTTATATTGTATATGTAATATTTTGTACTTTCACCTGGATTGATATTCTATAAAAATAGATTATTTCAGAAGTCCTTCATGCAATTATTTAATGTATTTTTAATATTATCAATTTATATAATAATTTGTAAATGTATAATTCACAATTTGTTTATAGTATCATTTTAAACAATACAAAAAGTGTAACATAAGTTCTCCAAAAATTTCCCTTATATTTTTCTTAAAAATAAAAAAAATATTGACTGCAATTATATATTTTCTTAAGCCAGCGTTGTTCTCTTTATCACTTACCAGGTCCGTCTGCAAACAATGCCTCTTCCAAAGCCAGGGGAGCAGCCACTTTACTCAGGAATGATGGACTGTGTTAAGAAAACGATTACAAGAGAAGGTCCTAAAGGGTTGTATAAGGGTATGGGTGCTCCGCTCGCTGGAGTAGCACCGATTTTTGCCATATCATTCATGGGTTTCAAAGTTGGGAAACAAATATTTGGACCCACTGATCCTGCTAAATTTACATACGGGGATTATTTTATTGCTGGTGCTTTCTCTGGCATTTTCACAACAACTATCATGGCTCCTGGGGAGCGAATCAAGTGCCTATTACAGATTCAACAAGATGCCAAAACTAAGAAGTACAATGGACCTGTTGATGTGGTCAAACAACTTTATAAAGAAGGTGGAATTAGGAGTATATACAGAGGATCGGGTGCTACATTAATGAGAGGTATATGAGCCAAATTATGCTAAATATACAAAAAGTATATGTTTTATTCACAATATACGAAACAAAGTATTGTGACCAATTACAAAACTTTTTAAAATTTTTATTTTTGGGCCACAAAGGCTACTTTCTGAAATTATTTTCATATTATTCAAAGTGTCCCATATACCACAAAAGTATCAAAGTATTTATTTAATTGGAACTATCATTTTCATTAAGGTTATTAGTATCTAAACCTGACGGTTTTTGAAAGAATTGACATTCAAAATTTTAAAAAGTGGTGTACTTCGGCCAAAATACTCTGTTTCATATACCGTGAATAACTCTGTATAATGGTAATAAAAGAAAAAAAATGCAGAAAAATACATATTTTAATTATGGAAAATTTATAAAACTGTTTTTTGTGTAGCTTTCTAGATAAAATTACATAATGTTGTATTTGATGAACAATACATAAGATTACACTATCTTGTTTACAAATAAATAATGACAAATTAACAATATATTTTGATATAAAAAAAATAAGACATTCTTTAGATGTGTGTAAATTATATTTTGATATAGTAAAAATTTACTATTTTTCAAAATCATTTATACTAAATGTCTGTCAATACATATTTCAGGTTAATCATAATGAAAAGAACCTTCTATTGTATTTAATTTCTTCACTAATTTAGTAACAACAAATAAATAAAATGGAGAAACAATAATTGTCACAATTAAAAAAATAGTTAATAAATATTGTTTTGCCATTAATATGTATTTTAATAAAATCACTGACAATCAAACAAGAAAAATATATAAATGGTGCATTTTCTTGTTGAATGTGATATAGAAATAATACAAAATATATATATCACAAATTTACAATAATAATTATTTACAAATTTTTATAATAGTATTTTAAAATAAATTTTTAGTGTTGAAATATGTTATTTTAATTCAGGTAATTATATCATTATTAACATTTTCAAAACTGTTTTGGGCTGCGGAGTAATTAAAATCATTAACATCGTGAATTTTATTCGAAAATGAATTAATTTTCTTTTCAGCTCTTACTTGCGCATTCTTTTTCTTCAACATCTTTCTTTTTTGTTCCATGTCTTCATTTAGATTTTTTCCCTCCAGAGTTTTTCTATACTTCAATTCCAAAGCAAGTTTCCGCTTGATCTTATCTAATTTATTTGCTTTTTCCACACTGAATGTTTGTATATTTGAATTAACGTTTGTTGTAGTAGTTTCTACTTCGTTTCCGAGAGATTTGTTTTCAATCACTAGTGAATCGTTATATTTTGTTAATTGAGCATTATTTTCTATTTCGGCGATATTTGATGTGTTGATTTTGTTTATATTTGAATCAATCGAATTTATTACTGAAGGTTGTGTCGTAGTTGTAGTTTTATATACTTTCGAAGAATTTCGCATTTTTTTCTTTAATTTCGGTTTAAATTCAGGACATTTAAATTGCCTTCTCATGACGTGAAAAACGCTCCAGTCCTTATAGCGTTTAGGCGTCGTGCATTTGGGCGCAACACGTGTTTCATATACGTATTTATAATAAACAGAATTTTCTGGAGTACATCCGGTGCCTTTATCGTAATGGTTTTCACAAGCCTTCACGGATTTCTGCTTAATTCTATTTACCAGTAACGGTTTCCAATCGCTCATTTCACAAGAACAATTCCAAGGGTTTTCGTTGAGTCTTATTAGTTTGAGGTGGGTTTTCGAAAATAAGTCGCGAGGTATTGTTTGGAATTTATTATCGTTAAGATAAACTTCTTTTAGGTTCTTTAAATCATCGAAAGTTCCAGGAGGGATCGATTCTAAATTGTTTTTAGATAAATCTAGTAAGCGTAAATTATCGAGACCGTAAAATGAGTCCATTGATAGTTTACTAATATTGCATTTACTCAAAAATAGGGTTTCAAGATTAATTACTTCGAGAAAGGCGTCGTATTGAATTTCTGGAATATTTCCAGAGAGTGACAAAACTTTTAAATTTGGCATTCCAACAAGGATTTCTCTCACAAGCAACGGTATGTTTAAATGAAGCAGCATCAACGTGTTCAACATTTTCAAACCTACAAACGAGTTTGTTAGTAAAGTAAGAGGCTCATCAGCACCTCCTAATATTAATGATTCCGTTGTATTCATTACTTCGAATGTGTTTGGAAAAACAACCGTGATTGGATTATTTGCAAAATTGGCTAGTTTTAATTTGGGAAATGGAGGTAATGACAACTCAGATAACTGAGAAAAATTATTGTGGGAAAGATCCAAATATTCTAACTCTAGTAAGCCGGCCAAGTCTGTAATTTGTATGTTCAATAAGTTGTTCCATGCTAAAGAAAGCGATTTTAAATTCGGTGTTCCGTAAAATGCGAAATCCGGCAAGAAACGCAGATTATTCTTCTCGAGTATTAAATAATTTAATTCATTTAGATCTTCAAACATTTCCCAATGAATATTATTAAGCTCGCATTCGTATATCCTCAAAAGTTTTAAATTAAAG
The DNA here is from genome assembly GCA_963082785.1 of Philonthus spinipes. Classification (NCBI taxonomy): domain Eukaryota; kingdom Metazoa; phylum Arthropoda; class Insecta; order Coleoptera; family Staphylinidae; genus Philonthus; species Philonthus spinipes. Next base: position 13,931,392 of record OY720301.1, read on the forward strand.
AACCCTATAAATAATGGAAACTCTTCATTTTTCTGATGCTCCATGTACGTTTTGTAGGGAACAATCTTATCGCTCGTCCCACGATGCACGAATGTCAAAGGGTGCGAGCCGTCTTCATTTTTTTGAATGTATTCAAAGGTAACAGCTTCATCATTACTTACAATTTCCAGCAGCCGGTGTCGTTTTTCTGATGTATTCAGCAATATTCTCTCTAAATTCAAGTACTCCAACTTCTCCAAAGGGCTATTGACATCGCATATGAAAAAACTACCAAGCACGTCTTTTTTCAATTTCTGTGCGCTTTGCAACTCGATGATTTTTAATTCCGGGAATTTGCCGAAATCGCTAAATTTGATAGATTTATTACCGGAATCCGAGGCCTGAATCAAAGTAATCGATTGAATTTCTTTCGGTAGTTCATTGATCAGATCTTCTGGTTTAGTTTCTGTCTGGACTATACACGTTGCGCTTCGGATGTAGGAACTTTCTTCGTAAGTATTATAATCCTCTTCATAAAGTACCTGAATCAAATGAAAAATGTCATATTCTACTAAACAATGCAAATTATAAATAAATTAATCGGGTAAGAACATAAATCAATCTGTTGAACAAAAATAAACTTCAATTGTATATAAACATCTTTCAATCTAAAACAAATATTTGAGCTTTTGTTTAAAAATAAAACATGGACTGTCTTTAATTGCTTGAGGTAAACAATTATAAATCTTGTAGCCATTATAATTGTTTCCTTTTTCAAATTGAGCCGTTTTGTGAACTGGATGCTCGACCTGATTTTTATGCCTAATTGTGTTGCGGTAGTGAGTTTGACGAACCAATATTGTTACTTCATACACATAGGTGGAGGCTAATGTTAAAATTCCACAATCCTTAAAACCTTGACGACATGAGTCCCCAGAATTAATAGAGCATTAGGTCTCGAATGACGCGTTTTTGTATTACAAGTAGACGTTGAAAAAAACATTTTATTACAACGCATGTAATGTATAATGCCGTAACGAATATTTGAATGAAAGTACGCATAATATGCATTTAATGTTATGTGTTTAGAGCACTTTTGATTGATAGACTTAAGTAAAAAAATATTTACATAAAACAAAGATAATTAGGTGTATTAATAAATGTGAAAGATCTGAAACGCTTTTCATTAAAGGTGCGGTTTAATAAGGTTATTTAGTTGTTGGCAGTCACCATTGATTTCTGGGTCAATGAATAATATTGTATTGTGTATTAAGGTAATCTTAAAATGTGCAGGAATTTTGTCAAATGAATTAAAAATCATTTCAGTAATTAGAAAATGGGATAAATTTATGTCAATTTTAATTACGTTTTTGATAAAAAAAAAAAACGCGTGAAATGAAAATGTCAATAATTTCACTAAATTCTACATTCAAATAGCTTCACGTTCATTATCTGTTAATTTTATTGAATCTTGCACTTTTCTTCTCTAAAAAGAACTAGTGAATTTGCATAATTCGCAATTATTAGCAATTTTTTCTACTAGTTTTTTCCATTACTATAAATATTCGAAACAAAATTTATTGCAGAGACACTGCTGAAGTGATTAATCATCTGCCTGATGATGCCACTGTGTGCGAAATAAATTTTGAAACACTTGAAAAACTGTTGTTTTATTTACAAACAGTGTATCATGGAGTTTCAACCATCGATTATTTAAATATTCAAATACTTATTTTCGAATATTTATTTTATATAAAGGTTAATTTTCCACAATTTTGAAAAAGTAGTTATGCCTCGTGCGAGCGAGAGCGATGATGATAGGTGGCAATCTCGCGACAAAAGTTATGGGGAAAAGTACTACAACAGATATACCACCAATTTTTTACTTCGTTGAACACTTACATCGTTGTCTTCCAGTAATGTAGCTTCTGACTGTTTCTCTTTTTCGTTATTTTGCTGCATGAAGCGATGGATCGCCGTCTCTGTTATATGTTCCAATCTGCATGTGCACAAGAAAGGGCATTTTATATCCTTATTCCACAGTCCAAGTACCTGAAATATTAATTCCAAATCGCATCAAAATTAATTATGACATTAGTGAAATATAATTTTGTAAATTCATTCTACATTTATATCATTTCCCTTGCATCTATATCAGACACTTCTCATTGATCACTTAGTAAAACTTAGTTTTGTTTTACTCCATTCTATCACAAGTTATAGAATAAAGTTATTGATTTGCAGTTTTCTCTAAGTTTCTTACTAACCCTCTTTCTATTAACTCTAAGAAAAATATATCATTCCATTTGAAATTTGTTAGAAAAATTTATCTACATTTTAAGTTGGCGCCACCTAGCGGCGATAAAGTTAGTTATTTTTGTGATTGTTCACAATAATTTTAATCAGTATAATAAATTCTTTCGTATGAAATTATAATTATTAAGATCGGTTATAAAACAAAAGAATCATTTGACATTTGCTCGTTACAAATTCGGACCTTTCCCCACCTTTTACTTCAAGAGTAATGAGATAAAAAAAGTCTGTAACATTATCGTTTCGTGATCTCACCATATTTTCAAAAAGTGTAGACTTAGGATGCGTTTATAAGAACTTTTTTGAGATAATTACAGTGATACTTTTCTATTGTTCATGCGCCCCCTACTGGAAGAGTTACGAACTTGAAAATTTCCAGCTTTTTCTCATGGTCACTTTTATCAACATTTTTTATTTTATTCTAGTTCCTGAGATATAGCGGGCGACCTTTCTTATTTGGACACCCGATACATTAATAAAACAAATTCCAAGAATATAACCTTTTTAAATCAACATATTCCCTTGCACCTGCTTTAGTATAATTGTAATTGTTTGTTATTTAACTCCAAATATTTTATTTAAATGCGTTAATTAAAAACAAGGAAAATTTACGTAGAATAGTAAATTTTCTATGCTTCAATATTTTTTTTAATCCTTAAATGACCGACGACTCGATTCTGCCCACCACTGACCTGCGATTAATTATGTAAATGAGTTATTTGAAAACGCAAAAGACAAATAAAGTTTATTTCGAAAATATTTTAATTAGTTGCAGAAATAGTATATAGCCGATATTATTATTATTATTATTTGGGAATATATTACGAAAATATTTATTATGTTATTTTTCTCAGATAATAAAGGTTTAGTAGTAGTAATATTTACAACAAGGAATTTTAATTTGCGAATTTTCAATACTCGAATGTTGATTATTCAAAATTAGGGCCGATTCACAATCTCCCGGGAACGAGAACGGAACTGGAACGGGATAGATGAATCATAGGATTTACGTGTATCGATTCACAATCGCGCCTTACGAACTTTCTGTATACGATCCCGGTTCCCGGACGATTGTCAATCGACCCTAATCGATTATTGCTTATTCTATTAGCCAATAAATTCAGCCCCGTTTTCAAATTTTGACAGTTGTGATATTCTCGCGCTTCTTTTGAAATATGAAAGGTATTCACTTCTAAATAATAATTGTAAATTTTAGTTTTTTGAAAACTAAATTTACGTATTTTATATAACTTTTTAAAACCTCGACACCCAATACGGGTAAAAGAGGATAAGATTAAGAAAGAAAGATATAACTTTTTAAAACTTGTTGTAAATAATTCGGTAAACAAACGTTTTTGAAAAGGCAAAGAAAATATTTTAGTATGGTGTTTCAGAAAAAAAGTATCATTCAGATAAAATATCAATTCATATTTTATCAAAAAAACGTTTGTTTTCCAATTTAATTACAACATGTTCTAAAAAGCTACATAAAATTAGTATTTTATGTAGCTTTTTAATACATAATGTGCATTATATAATTCAGCCCGAGAAGTAGTTGTTTTAAAGTACTTGCGTAATGTGTCTGCAGATCGTCTTATATTACGTAATTTTTAGTTTGTTTGTTTTTGCATTAAATATTTTCGAATAAAAAATTGTTGCATTATTTAATTTGTTATTATTATTCAACAGCAAGTGTCCATTATTGTACATTCGTTTTGATATATTTACATAACATAGGTCAGAATGTCTTAGTAGCTAAAGAGGGAATAATTTATTAATTATTTTCAAATTCTTATTACTTACTTTATTCTAAATTTTATAAATTTTATTGTATTTTAACCGCATGGAACATTTTAATAAATTTCTTTATTTTCGGAATTTCACGGATTTTTCATTACGCAATTTGAAAGTTTGTATCAATTATAAACTACATATCCGGGACTATTCTGTAAGTCAAATGTTAATTTTAACGTGTACGTTAGTTTTTATCATCACAGTCTAAACAGCTTTTTTAATAAATATATATACATAGAAAGTGAATTTATTTATTAACGTAAACGTTAATCTTAACATTTCCCGTAAGGAATCTTACACAAAAAAAATGTTACGCAAAAATATATATTTCTTAATTAATTAAGAATTCTTAAAAAATGTTCGGTGAGTAGTAAAATAACTTCTGAGTTGAATTAGGGGCTATTTTAAAAACACTCTTAATTATTACTATAACGCTTTATAAATGTACTTACTGTCGTCTGCAAATAAAAACACGTATAAATAATAATCAACCACATCGTGACGGTTCATGTAAGGATTTTGTGTGGAAACTGGGCGATTTCAAAACGAAACAGATTATTGTACAGGATGTACACCCACACATTCAACTTCCCTTTACTACTATCCTATCGTGTTGTCAGTAAAGAAAAATGCAATAACCCATAAAAGTGTAAGGGCTATTTTAAAACATAATTCGTAATATATTGAATTGTAACTTAAACGTAATCCTATCGGGTTTTGACCAAGATTTAGTAATCTTTTTGTAATTTCTTGATCTATGCATATTTACGGATTTTAGTGTTTTTTGAATCTCGGAAATAAATTCCGCTTTTTTGAAGGTTTATTTGGAAAGTTTATGCTTACGTCGTTAGTAAAAGTGTTCGTCCATTAATATGCTTTCCATTGGGTGGTAATCAAATAAGTGTTATATACTTATATAGAAATTGTGATTTTGCCGATGTCATTTTTTATGAAATGGGGGAAAATAATAAGATGAATATCACCCTCTTTACTTCACCCTTACTCCTGTCCAACGGAAAGTATTGTGATCGTAAAACTTTTCGAATCGCTAATTTTAACAGATATACACGTTTTAAGGTCCTCTGAATCCATTCCAACGATTTTTTAAAAATATCCGTGTTTCCTCGATAGAGCAAAAACGGTTGAACCCAACGAGATCGTTCCACTGTTATAAAAAGCTAGAATATAGCTTTTTATAACTGTTACTGTTATAAAAAGCTAGAATATGGCTTTTTATAACAGTGGAAAGATCTCAAAAGCTTTTGTTCAGGCTCAAAACTCATTAAGTGCAACATTACTCTTAGCGATTTTTTTTTATTTTTTTTCAATTTTTAGACAAATATTGACAGCATCGAAGAATGTTTCAATTAAAAGTTGTGTATCTTTAAGAAATAGGTATTTTATATATACAAACAGACATCATTACATAAGCTTATACATACATTTATATTTACTTAACAAAAATAAATATTATGTTAGTCTGTCTGGGCTATCGACCTGGGGTCTTTCTGTCCTAGGTATTTTATTTTATAAATTTTTTGTAGTATGATTTTCAGTTCTTGAGTTATACTCTTAGCGATTATTTTTTTATTCGGATAAAAAATTGTGCAAATAAAAATTGTAGATCTTGAACAACTAAATATTTTTGTTAAATAACTTTTTATTGTACCTTAAGTTTTCATGTTATACGCGGAAGAATGTCATCAGCCTGATAAAATCCCTTAGAAATATACAATTATTTTTATGACAAAGAAAACGTCAAAATACGATCATATTTCAGTAACTCAATAAATTTTTCACGAACGACTAGAATTATCAAGAAAAATAGTGTGAGCATTTTTTTAACCATTGTAAGGCAAGAAATAAAATAAATCATCTTGGCTTTAACTGTGAAAAACAACAATCTATTTCTTTAATTACTATAAAATATTCATTCAAAAACTTATTTGACTGAATTCCTCGAAGAAAATACCATCACATTTTTTTAATGTAAACTAGAGTTTTTTTAAAATAATTATTTAAATGGCAGCAATTAAGTGACTGAATTCTTCTCTATTATTATCAATTAGTTGTTTGTTCATTTTTGTAATAGTCTATTGAAAATGTTTGTGATTTTTTCTTACGAAAAGTTTAACAAAAATAATTGTTATTAATGTTTTTCTTATTTTATTATTTTAATAACTTCGGCCAAGTGAATAATTTAAATAAACAACACTTTCGACTTACGCTACGTAAGTACTTTAAAACAACTACTTTGTGGGCAAATACCCCGCCCGACATTGGACTACATAATGGACACTTGCCGTTGCATTTCAATAACATATTGCATCATGCAGCCATTTTGTTTTTATTTGAGAATATTTAATGTATGGATCAAAAAAACATTTCCTGATATATGGCCATCTGCAGATACGTGTTTCATGATCTATTCCTCGTCAGTACATAATTAAATGGTGTTAAATTAAATTGAATTAAATTATATTAAAATTAAATAAATAAATTAAGCGCACCGTCCCGACCGCGATCTCAGATGGAAATGACGGAGCTCAGGGAAGGACGCAAACAATGCGCACGTTTTATTATTAGCAAAAATAGTGTCACAATTTTGTTGAAATTTACCTGTATTGCTATGTTAATTTTCTCATATTGAAGTAGAAACGTAATATAATGTGTACGAAAATCATTTTATTATATAAAAGTAATAAAATTGAATTTAAATTAATAATTGCATATGTGAATTTTTCCTTAATTTCGACGATTTTTTTAAAGTTCTCACTTTCATTAGGAACATTCTTAATGTGAAGAAACCATAGTTTCGTAATTTTTCAGACGTACCTGCCAGTGGCTTGTATTTCTTGACTTACGAGGCGATCAGGGACTATTTAACAGACAACGGCAAAAACGACATCACTTTCCTCGGCACACTGTTTGCCGGCGGATGTGCAGGAATTTCAAATTGGCTGATTGGAATGCCGGCTGACGTTCTAAAGAGCCGACTTCAAACCGGTAAGTTTAATGCAGAATTACCCATACAAGCCCAAAATCTTGTTATTGATTGAAATCAAATAATGAAATATTTCAGCTCCGGAAGGAATGTATCCTAGAGGTATGAGGGACGTGTTCAAAGATTTGATGAAGAAGGAGGGCCCGCTCGCGTTGTACAAAGGAATCACTCCGGTACTGTTGAGGGCTTTCCCCGCGAACGCTGCCTGTTTCATGGGCTTTGAAATTTGCAGGAAGTTTTTAAAGAATATCTTCGGAACTAAAAACGAGGCCGAAAATTAGTCGTCTTTTGTGTTGAACTGTTTTATTTTATATTGTATTTAAGTTGTTCAGTATTTTTGCAGTTATTGAAAATATGCCTTTATTAAAGTGCCTGTTTGCGCGTATTTTTTATTTTATACAGAAACAAGACATTTTCTATTACACGTTGTATGTTTTTTTACAATAAATAAAATATCAATTTTATGTACAAATACCACAATAAATCCCCATTATTATTTTAATTGTTTTATTTTTATTATTTTTTGAGGAATGCACTTCGTAGTTCATTTCAATATTAGTATAAAGAAAACAGTTAATAACTTGTTTATAGTACTTAACAATTTGTTTAAAAAAGTTATTAAATGTTTTCTTTATCTTAATTGTTTTAATTATTACACAAATTGAAAGAATTATGTCAATCATTTATTACAATCGAATATTAATAAAATTGTATATATATAATATTTATTAACAGATATATACAAAAAATATACATAATAAAGTTAGAAAGTGAAATATATAATTAATCGAGGCTATTCTGTAAAACTTTTAATATTTACTTTATTTTTATCATTACAGTCTAAGCAACTTTTGTTATAGATATATGCAGGGTGCGCCACGAATAATAAGATAAAAGTTTTCGGGGTTCCTGACTGATTGTGAAGTTGTTTACGCTAAATGAATGGTGGCTGAACATTTCATTAAATGTGAAGTTGTTTACAGTTGATAGAGATCACAGAAAGGGATTATTAGATAGAGATTTAACGGAAATAACCAAGCATGGATTTAGAATCGACGAAATTGATAATTTAGAAAAAAAATGTCCAATTAATTTTGATTTACCTTAGTATACAAACATGACAAATTATATTACTACGCGGTAGACTCCGAAAGTGTGTAGCTTTTACCAAATACCTCACCTATCGAATATTCTATCGAGGATATCTTCTATGATTGGGAAGAATTCTGTAATCGAGGGTTTGTAACGTCACTTGACGTTTACCATAGAAAATTTGCTAGATCTGTCTTATGAAATATTTTACTTTCAACAGATGGCAGGTCTAAATGTTAATTAAATTTTATATTTCATTCTAATATTTTCTACTACTTTGTAGTAGTAGTATAATATAATTTAGAATGGGATATTCAAAAATTCAATACATATTTTTAAATCAATGAGATGTAGAGCTACAATCGATACATAATTCTCCATGAGAATTTATGTGCAATATTTTTTTATAACATTTATTTTAAGTCGGGATGAAATTAAAAAAAATGTACGTTAAACAATGCAAACACTTATAATAAAATGCAAAATAGTTATTGGATGCGTTTTAGCGAGATTTAAGTTTAAGTGTGGTTGGTAGTAAAATTTGAGTACAGTGGAGGGGAGTTTCGTACCCCTGAATGAACACGTAATACGAGCGTATCATCTTTTGTAATTAATTTTATTTAATGTAAATATTTTAACGTAAAATCTATTTGAAGAAAGGAATGGAAGATCAACATTTTAACCACAGAGCCAAGAAACGAGTGAAAGAAGTGAAACAGAAAGCTCGACCAGGTACGTACGCTGCATCATTCATAACCTATAAGCCGCCTTGTTTATTGCAAAATTTAATAATTATAATAATATTTACGCAATTTATTCTTTAAATTAAAGTATATTTAGGCTTTTAAATATTTTTTTTAATGTAATACATAAGTTTAATATTTTAATTATCATCAAGATTGTTTTTACTGTGCACATGGTTTACCTTTAATAATATATCTTTTAAATTATTAAACTATTATCGTATAATTACATTAAAATTATGCCTGAATCTAGATTTGTTGCTTATAATCTATAGTCTGAAGCAAACTTATAAATTTGTAGTCACATGACTCCTGTGGTGACAATGTTTCATCCATATAAAAGAAACATTTATATTCTTTACATTAATAGTTTTATATAACTAATAGTAATTTCAATTTGTCTTAAAAACTAATATATGTTGAATTAATATTAAATAACTTATTAACATTACAAGTTAGGTTAGGTTTTAAGTTATTTAAATAATATTGAAATTTTATGGTTATAAAGTCATTCTTAATCAAAATTTCATAAGAATGGCCCTAATATAATATATTATTCCTTAAAATCAATTTATATAAGTTGCACAAAAATTCCCTGCTACATTATAAAAGCCCGTAACTTAACAGTTTTGCATTATAAATATTATAGCAATGTGGTCTAAACTATACTTAAAAATTAAAGATATCACAGGTTACAATGTTTGCCATATAAGAATACATCTTGTAATTATTTGTTTAAATATTTGGATTCTTAGTCATTCATACAAACCATTGTTCTGATAATAGTTTTATTTAATTTACATGCGTAATAAAATTAAAGAGAAATGCTATTTTGTTAAGGATGATTTATTCCACTTGTTTGATTGCTTTTAAGCTAGTTTGGGTTAGATAATTTTGAATAAATTTGTGTAAATAGTTTGAATTTAATGGTTTAATTAAAAAAAACATGTAAAATTGAAGTGCATAATATTTAATTTATTTTAATTTAAAATAGAACTGAGTACAAAAGAATCATGGACTCAACAAGGTTACGCAAAGGATTTCGATAGGTTCTGGCAGTTTACGGATAACTGCGAGAGGATTGTAGAGGCAAAAGTACCGATTTCCGAATTTGTGGAAAGGTATGAGCAGAAATATAAGCCGGTGGTTATTTTAAATTGCCAGGATAATTGGCGTGCCCCCAAAAAATGGACCATTGAGAAACTAGGCAAGAAATACAGGAATCAAAAGTTCAAATGTGGGGAGGACAATGAGGGCTACAGTGTCAAGTTGAAGATGAAATATTATATAAACTATATGCTCAACACAAAAGATGATAGTCCATTATATATTTTTGATAGTAATTTTGGAGAGGTGAGGTTAAACATTTGCCCGTGCATGTTTGTGGTTGTTTGACCATACTTAGTATTGCAGCATCCCCGTCGGAAAAAATTATTGGATGGTTATGAAGTGCCTCTTTATTTTCGAGATGATCTTTTTAAATATTCTGGGGAAAACAGAAGGCCACCATATCGTTGGTTTGTTATGGGGCCTGCCCGATCTGGCACAGGGATTCATATCGATCCACTAGGTACCAGTGCATGGAATGCTCTTATTTTTGGCCATAAAAGGTAAAAAATAAAGACATTACAAAAAGTCACATTAATGGATCAATATTTATAATAATAATTTTGGAAATAAAATAAATTGAATCCATAATTTATCCTAGCTATCAAGGCAAATATAAATATGTAATTTATAGGTGGTGTTTGTTTCCTACCCACACACCGAAGGAAATCCTGAAAGTAACCAGTGTATTAGGAGGAAAGCAACATGATGAAGCAATTACGTGGTTCAATGTGATATATCCCCGAACCAAAGAAAATAGTTGGCCTAGTGATTGCAAACCAATAGAGATATTGCAAAAGCCGGGAGAAACAGTTTTTGTGCCCGGTGGGTGGTGGCACGTTGTATTGAACTTGGACAATACGATAGCTGTCACTCAAAATTTTTGCAGTAGAATTAATTTTCCTATAGTCTGGCATAAAACGGCCAGGGGTCGGCCGAAATTATCGAAAAAATGGTTGAAGACACTTTACGATAAAGAACCTGTGTTAGCCCAAGTTGCAGAACAAATCAATATTGATAATCCCTCAGGTGTCGCTTCGGACACTTCAAGCAATTCTTCTTCCAGTTCCAGTTCTGATTCGGACAGTTCAAACTCCGAGGATGAAGATAGTGGACAAGAATCTTTAACTGCCAAAAAGAAACGTCGAAAGTCTGATAGTGATTCAGGGAGAAATAATAAATGTTTAAGGCGAAATGTAAGTACAAGTAAACATTTTTTAATATTAACAACCCCTAATGCCAGTTTATGATCATCAAAAAAATATTGAAAAATTCATATTTTCACATTATTATGTTATCATTATAATTTACAATCTAAACAAATATTTTCTTTAATGGCTGAAAGACCTTTAGTCGATAGTCAATTTGTGAATTGTAGGCTAATTATGTATTATATTATAAAATTAATATGTAAATATATTGCTGTATATTCATAAATATATTTGTATATATATTTTCTTTAATTGGTAGTGAAAATATTTATTAATTACATGGTTAAAAGATTTATTTTCAAAAACAAATTTTGATCACCTTAAATAAAGTCGTAAACAACAAAAGTGTATTAATAATAAATATAAATAAAATCAACCTTTTTTAAGTCTTGTTGTTTTAATTTGTTTTCAGAGTGACGATTCTGTGTTGTCTTATCAAGGAACTCCCACAAAGTCACCGGATACTGAATAAATTTCCGTCGAACTCTTCATGAGCGAATGTGATTGATGCCAATGATTTTTTTTATATATATAAAGCAATCGCAAAATTTCAATTAGCATGTATTAATAATTTTATTCAACAACCGCAATTGTATTATTATTTATTTTTAATTCGATTTTGAATATTTATTTATAAAAACCGTTGTATTCCTGTAATTAGTATTCAACTGTTACTATATATTCGATTTAATTTTTTTCCTCTTTAAAAAAATCTTTTATATTTTATTGATTAAAAATTAATAATGTCAAAAATATCTTGTTATTAACCATAGGTATTGAATATTTGAACAACACGCCAAACTTTAATAAATTCATTGTTTTTGTAGAGTCTATTGTAATATTGTTGTAACTAATTTTACTTATTTCAATTGGATATTTATGTGTGTAGTTATAGTAAAATGATAAAAAAATAACCACACAGAGATAGGCTTAAATCTGTTCTTATACAATAAAACACTATCGTGTATTGAATTCATACATATAACGCAACTTCTGTTGACACTCAGATACACAGTTTAATTATTTTATAAGTATTTAAATAATTGCTTTTTTAATTTGACACATTGATTAGAGAAGACAGATACTCTATCGTAATTTGAATGAATTAAATATATTTTATGAAGTTAGGTTATTTAAAAAAAAAACACCTTGAAACCTCAATAATACATATTTTATAATAAATCTATTACAATATAATTGTTATTATGAAATCTATTTTATACCTACTAAAAAAAATTTTAGGTATCTAATAAATTTAGTGATTTATTGACTTCTGGGAAGTTACAAATGAAATCAGGGAAACAATAGTAAATGTTAAAACTAATTACAATTTTGTGCTGTTACAATCTATTTAATATAATATTTTGTACTTAATATTTATACATAAATATTTGGGAAACTTACATATTCCGAATATTTATTATTTTTGTATTGTATGATTTATTAGTTAAAATATTAAAGAATAAAATTCTTTTGACATCAAGGTGACCTAACTTCTTATGGGGATTTCAATTCTTTTTATAGACTTGTAAATATAAACAAAACCAGCACTAAGAATAAGATTACAATTGCCCAACTAAATAAATGTTGACAAACATCTGCAATAAAATGAAATCTCCATACAAATAAATCTTAAACGAATTACCAATTTGATAGCTGTCTCTTCCTTATAAACATATATGCGTTAAATACCATAGATTTTGTGTTATATTAATATAGCTAAAATGTAATTACTCCTCGAAATCCTTAGTTACACTAGTTTTAAGTGGTTCATTCGCGAAATATTTGATGGTTTTAACTGTGAAAGTTGACGTTTCCGGGCGCTATCAGACTTTCGGCGTATTTATTTTAAATAGCAGTTACATTTTTTTTGCTTAGATATGTGGTCATTTTATTAGAACTATCATGGATAAAAAAAAATTGTTATTGCACCTCGACAAGACAAATCAACATGAAATTTGAGAATGGCACCAATCTCCTACAAAATAATATTGATTTTACTTTGAGGATTTCTTTTAATATTATTATTCCTTTAAACACAAACTGCCATCAAAAAATATTTATTTGAGTTGAGAAATAATCGTTATGATTGATTATGATTTTTTGGCTATCATTCTTAATATATAGTCCTGATTTATCATATATTATTTGAAATTTTATTCTAGCACAATTTCTTTTGTTAAATTTTCTTGTGTTTTCTATAACTATTTATTTTATTAGTGCCCATTATTATTATTACTAATCTATGCATGCATTTATATATTTTGTATGAAAGATGAATTTGTTATGAACATTAACAGGGTATCCGTATTTTGTGGTAATACATAGGATATCTCTGTCGTTTAAGATGGTAATTGGCTGAATTGAATGAAAGGTGGTTCATATTAATTGTCAAAAAGCTCCTTTATTGAATATAGAGGTTTGCAATTTTGACACTATAGAGGCACTTTAAAAAATGTAATTTCATAGAAAATTTTATTTTAAAGTATACTATTTTTAGTCTAAAATCTTCATTTTAAATTTTCTTTGAATATACATTTATTTAATAATACTGTGGACAAAATATTAATTTTGTAGAAGTAACGATTTCAAAAGTCAACTCGAAATGAGTAGCATTTGATTTTAATTAAAAAGGTGAAGACGAAGTAATAAGTGTTAAATATTTCAATTTTACAGTTTACAAATTTGTGCCAATTTAACGCTGATTGACCAAAAGGGTCAAACATTAAAGAGATTTTATTTATTTAATTTTGGATTATCTAATTCTTTTCAAATATGTTATTTTATATTGGCGTGGTGTAAAAGTATATCGACACTTTTATTATTTTTTAAAAAATTAAGTCTAAATAACATATTTTTTTTTTATAAAAGTCATATTTAATTTATTATAAAGTAGTAAATGTTATTGAATAAAACTAATAACAAAATGGCAGAGTTATTTATAAGTAAGCATTTGATTTATTTTAATGATTCATTTCAGGTCCTCACAAAACATTGTTTAATGTAATCGTTAAATATACACACAATAGAATTTGCCCGACTGATAATTTTGTTTTTGGAAAAAATCTCCCCTAACATTTCAGGGAACGTCAATGTAGTCTTGTTATTTTTAAAAAATATTTTTTCATTCCATTTATTGTTAAAATGTGATTAACTATAGTGCCTAAAAAAAACGATGTATCTTGTGTAAGAAGTTGAACCGTGTAAATAAATAATGTGCAAGCTTTGTACACTTTAGTGATTCAATTATTGTTATAAAATTAAAATATTCATGATTGTATTTCTTGGCATGTATAAAATTATCTACTATTTAAATTATTAATATTTTATATAATAACAATTATTATTATTAAACATCTTTATTACTGTTTTGATTTCAAATTAATCGATTAGAAATCAAATAAAACAGCATCGGTGAACGGCCAGAAGCCTTTAATAACGTTTTATCAAGAATAAAATGTTGATTAAAAAAAATCATGAAATATTTGTTTTTTATTGCCAATGTCTCAATGATTTATTATTCTTCTTATGCAATTATCACTAAAATAATCATTATACTGTTCAGTTGGTTTAATGCCAGTTAAAAAAATATATTTTACAAGAAAGCACACAATATTTGTTTTTGCTTTCCAACACAGCAGTTCATTTTTCTGAAAAATATCTTGATCCTCTAAAGTGTACTCAGTGTGTGATTATTCCAACAGACAGGGAATAAACATGTATGTAACCGATACAATCAATTGAGTATTATGTAAAACCAATACAAATTAGACTTACATTTATCTGTTGTGAGTGTGCCTTTTGGTCTTTTAACATTTCTAAATAAATACTTTATAATAAACTATTATTTAAAAAGATTCCTGTTCACTTATTTTCCAGTTTAATTTTATGATTGTAAAAAAAAACATGTAATTTTAAATTAAACGTAAATCCTGATTTTTTTTTCTGAAAGGAAAACATGTTGAAATTTTTATTTATATTTACCTTAGTGGGTAATGAAAAAAAAAAAACATTAATTGGACATTCATAGTGCGATCTTTTGAGAACAAGTATACGGTTTTGTGGGAGGTGCAAACACATATAGGCCTCTTTAGGCCCCTAATACTTCCTCCTTGCAGAGTATCTGAGACCTTTAATCAGCACAGCCAGCCCACCTCATCAAGATAGGCTAGCTGTGTCGATCCCTCATTTTCACCCTTTCTGGCCATTCCTTATCCAGTATAAATTCTCTACTGCTTTTTAGCACTGGGAAATATTCATAAAGTACCATCTACAATCTTGATTCTGTTGTGTGTAGAGGCCTGCCTGAATTTATTACGGCACTCTCTATCTGTTTTCAGTCCGATGCATTTTTTTTCTCAATTTAGTTTCTTGTCAAGGGTGACTCCCAGATATTTTATTTCCTCGCTAAATTGCAACATAGCATTCAATAACATTGGTGCTTTAGGATTCACCTTTCTCTTCTTGGTGAAGAGAACCACCTCCGTTTTGCCGGATTAACGGACAGTGATCTCCAAACCACCTGGATAATATATTAAGGGCAGTTTGCATTCTATCACAAATTACACCTTCTAAACAGTAAGCATGAAGGGCCAATTTGTGATATAATAGCCAAATCATCGGTACAGGCCGTTACGAAAAAGTTCCTCCTAAGCAATTGTTCAAGAAATCAAGTCCAGTACCAAATTCCATAGATAACACAACACCATGTGGACAGCATCTATTAACCACACAGGTGAATTGATTGAACATTTCATGTTGTTAATAAATTTAAAAATGTACAAAATTTTAGTGATTATGACTGATTTTTTTACATATTCTATTTTAATACAATTTTTAAAAAAGAATATTGTTATTTTATAACTGGATTTTTTTATTTGGGGTGGGGGGTGTTTGGATTTTGAGTTTGTGGAAGAGGAAATTCAGTTATGATGAAGTATAGAATTTCTTCCAGCCATGTATTGACTGGATGAACACCCACTAAAACCCTTTCCACTTTGCCGGTGCCAACTGCAGAGTTAATCTTAATAAACAACGAAATATACTGTTATAAAAATATTTATTCTATCATTAAATGGAAACACTTAGCGTTTTAAGATATAATGCCCTAGAGATTTGTAGTTTTAGTTTAAAAATAGTGAATTATTGTTTACTGTTTTTATTAAAATTCCTATTTTTGGGGAATCCGCCACTTCGTAAGAGCATGCTAAGATAAGGATCTCCATAAGCGGTAGCATGACTACTAGCCACGCCGCCTTTTCCAGTGCTGAAACTGTTGGCAATTGCAGTAGCAGATCCTGGCATTCCACCTTCAAAATCACCAGATCGAGACGAAGGACCACGCGATCCAAATATTATGGGAAAGAACGCGTTGTAACCAGGATTTCCCCTACGTCCATTTCCAAAGGGCCAGTTTTCAGAATCGTCTTCTTCATCTTCGTCCCTACGACCTTTAGTTGGTTTTGGCTTATGTTTGAGGGTTGGCTCGCGTTTTGGCGCCGTTGTAGATAACTCGAGTTCCTCTTCAGCGGCGGCAGTTGCTCTATCGCTGGTTTCCTCCGATAGTTCAGGTTTGAACTGCGGTTTGTTTCCTTCTTCCTCCTCCTCATCTTCCGCTGGTCCGTAATATGACGGGTAATCATTACCACTGGCGAATGTGTTGGAGGCTACAGCATCTCTGGTGGCAAAAGCTGACATGGAACTCTGTGGTGGAAAGTTGGGATTCCCGTAAAACCCACTAAACATCATCGCTCTGTGAGGGTACGATCTGTAATCTATCATTTTTAAATTTATTATTGATAAACTGGTCACCTTTAATAATGTGGATTTGTCTCACCCCTAGATGGATACCCATTGGAATTTGTAATCCCAGAGAACAGATAGCACAGGCACAAGATAACAACCTTCATTTTTAGAATGGTTCACGTTTGGATCTTGAAACTTTACTGAATTACCCGTAACAAGAAGATGTTTTATATTGCGTAATCCAACCCCCCCACCTACGAACAACCCTAGTACACACCCAATGAGGATGTTCTCATTGATAATAAAAATTCATTTCGTGTTTCGCATTCATGTAAAGTAAAGAGTGCCAGACTGATTTTTAACGTTATCCGTGCGATGTGATTTGTTTGGATAAGACGGAACTCATTGATATGACTTTGCCGTATATTTACATATGTAATGCGACAATGTGCAAATAGAGGCATACGCAAATTCCCTGCAATTCATTTCTTCTCGGAATTTAGATATCGCTTAACAATTGTGAGCACAGCTGAACTTCTTGCAATAATAAAATATATACATACATTCATGTCACTACGTGATGCGGCTCACGCGTGTATTCAAACAATGAATATATGCTCCATAATGTTTATACACGATTCTGATCGTCTTATATATTTTTTCTTTATTTTTTAAATTAATATATTGATATCAATAAAATAAAATACACTCTTTTTTAAAGTATGCGTCCAGTAACGATGTATTTTTGAATATATTTCTGGCTGGCAACAGGAATGGTATTGAGAGATTTTGTGATTAAAAAAAAGTTAAAAGTGATAAAAAACAATAATACATTTCATTCATATAAATTAATATAAAGAAAACTATGAATTATTAAACAGAATTATTATTTATATTAACTTAACAATGGACTTGAGAAAGAGACAGAGTAAAATATTATTTCGTGATAGACGAAGATTCAATAACATGTTCAACCACCATTAGCATAATTCTCCACATGAAATTAGCCAAAAGATGGCGCTTCCATTTATTATCATTACACAATTTAGATCTTCGCTTTAGCGCGACGTAACTGATGAATATGTGATAAACCTCTCACAATTCACTTCACTCCGATTCACATGGGACTCTGAAGGAGTTACCGACAGTCAGAAATTTTAATTTTGAATTGATTTTTTTTAATAACGCGAAAATATTGTCCTTAAAGTATTGAATCACAATGTTTTATGTTGATCTGAATTTTTAATTTTGACCAATGAAACTATGAATGTGAAGTGCATTTTATACTGTTCGTAAACTTTAAACCCGTTTATCTCAAAACGGCATTTTTCAAGTCGACGAACTTCTTAATTGTGCGATTCTTTGCCATGAAAACTGACTAACATACATTGACTTATTATATTAGGAAATATTTTTAACTAAACTTCAAAATTTTGATTACTAAGTCCGGTAAACAATATACTTTTTACTACATGAAATACAAAACTTCGTGAAAATTGCCGAATCAAAAATAGCAACAAATATATAAATTTTCAAGTCTCTTGAGTGTATGAAGACCATTACTGGAAACAACCAACAATGGCTAACGACATTGACATGAAGAGATCTGAAACTCTTTCAGATCTTTCACGATTTAATGTAGTTTCGATATACTGTATCATTATCAGCTCAGTTCAGCTGGTGCTTATGTTGCTTAAAATTAGAAATGACTACGACTAGTGTACAACTTCCGGTTTTCTGATTAGATTTTTCTCAAATTTTAATTAATATTGATTTTACGATACATTTCTAAAATGAAAGTTGTAAAAATTTTGGCTTCCCAGAAATCCTCTTCTCAATCCCTCCAATGAATATTCCACCCAAGTCACTCCCATATTCCAACGATTAAATAAACCTTTCCAAAAAGATTGCAAATAACCCTTATTATACAAAAAATTAGCAACCCTCCAAACTCAAACATCCTTAATATTTATGAGGGATGTGCATTTACACATATTCTTTTCTCATTTGCGCTAGCTAGCACAGATTTTTTTGCATATCATCATAAATTCAAGACAGGGCGGAAAAACCTGTGGTCGATAGCCCAGGAGAGGGTAACACCAGCATATTAAATGATTGTATTGTATTATAAGTATTGTCTGATAAATATATTCGTATATACGACATGTCCCGTTTGAAGACGCATCATAGGGAATTCCCATGTATTTATTTTTTAAATTCAGTTTGTATCTCTTACACTTACACGAGTACAATGAAACTACAATAAATTTTATTTTTAATTATTAATTTCGGTATTTTTATGATTTCATTTGTATTTTCTGTTGAGAGTTAAGGAAGATGAATATATATATATACATATAATTATAAACAATCTTTATTTCTGAGAGTTATATTAAATTACATCACAATATTTGAATCATTACAATCATTTACAACTAGTTAATAAAAATTCTTATGAAACGTCAGTTTATGTCTTATAAAATTATTGTAAACCTCAAATTACATTTAATATTTTTCAAAATGTCTATACATTAAAAAAATATAAAAAAAACAGCACCTGAAATTCGTCCTCTACAATTCCATTTTATTAGCAGGTAGAATACATTCTGATGTTGAAATAAAGTTTGACCGATTTAATAATTTGATTAGAAATGCTATAATATTTCATACCAATTAATATTTGAAGGATCTTCGACCCATATTTTTATTCGTATATTTTTTTAATACTTCATTTAATACTAGACAGAAGAGCTCTAAATGTTTGGGAAAAAATGCTTCTGTTCTAATTCTCATCTTCCAAGCGAAATAATAAAGATAGACGGGTACCCTAAATATACATTTACCAATTAAATATAGAACAGAAGAAGTAAATACAAAGTGTTTTTTTTTTGATATTTTTACGTAATTTCATATGACTTCCAACGAGATATACTGAAGATATTAAAAACAAATATGAATACATATTGACGTAGAACGGTTAGTTTCTCACAATTTACAGAAAAAAAGCGTCCACCAATTGTTGTGGTCATGTGCTATCTACTCGAAGTGTGCAAGGTTCTGTACGAAATTTATAGGGATAGAACTAAAATTCTTTATCGACATACTGCCGAGTTTGGAAAAACATTTTATGTTACAGTTCTAGTTGTCTGAGATTAAATTAAATAAAAAGAACTCGAAAATAATTAATAAATCATTTTCTCTTTAGCTACTGTGACATTTTGATTTAGGTTACATAAATACTTTAAACAAATGTTCAATAATGGACATTTGCTGTTACATAACAATAACACCCACTGAACAAAATATTCGTAAATAACATTGCATCAACATTAAAAACAACATTAAACGTTAATGTAATATTGGTGCAACATTATTATGTCCGTTTTGCTCAGTGGGCATATTGTATAATATATTTTTTATATTGTTATTATTAAAAATAATTAATAAATTATTTCCTCTTTAATTTATTAAAATAATTTTGATTTTCTATTATTATTTAATATTAATATAAAATTATCTGCACTCCTTACTAAAGTACATAGCATATTTTATTATACTTAATTCTAGGTGCCTAGTGACAATGTTTAAAATAATATATAAAACCCTCATTTTACTTTCAGTGCGAGTATTATAATTCTTCTGGTTATTCCCAACCGTTTGTTAAGAGTTAATGAACTTAGTACATTTTCAAGGTGACGTATCTTATGACACACAACTCGTAAACACTTGCAATTGTACATGCTACCCATTCATAATGTAATATTAGCGCATGCCTAAGGTTCCGATTCTAATCAGCAAAAATTGTAATTAATTGAAATCAACACATATTTCTAAGTATACTTTTTATAAAAATGTAAGAATATTAAAATAATTCCCCACTATAACTCTTCATGAATTCATTGCATCATTTCACCACATTAATGACAGTTAAATTTCGAACATACCAGACAATGACTTTTGACATAGACAGTTAGTAATCATCATATTTTTTCGCAACAAGTACATAAACACGAAAAACAGGCAGAAAGACCACTTGTCGCCAATTATTATTATTAAAATAAATAATGAACTTCAATTAACGTTTGTAGTAATTATTAAATAATAATGAGATTATTATAATAAAAAAAAATGAGATCGCAGAACTAAAAACCTCGTTTCTTCATTCCAAATTTAAGTTTTTTACTCATTAAATTTGCCTCTTTTCTATTACAAATATTTTTAAAATAAAGAGACAAAATTAATTAGTAAAACTCACGTTGTAATTAACAGATAATAATAAAATATCTAATTATTAACTTATTATAATATAAGTATCTCTTAATGAATTTATTAAACTTATTTATAAAAAATGTACATGTCGCGTGTGTGCGTTTTAAAACCAGCACTTGCTTGCAATATATACCGCGTTCACGGGCTGAATAATAATCAATCCTCTTCAATGGTACTCGCGTTTCCCGAAATAAATTTCGCCTTAGCACCGTACACTTTATTATACGTGTATCATGTAAATGTTGCATAATAAAGTTTAATCCGACAGCTATTTAATTTCGGATTCTGCACATTTTTTTATTATCATTCATCCTTGAATCTTAATTTACGGCACCCGATATAGAATAACTCAACTATCCCTGTTGTACATATCCGTGGCGTATTATCCTGACAAATACGTTTTATTTAAAAATAAAATATTTTACCACAATTCTTCGAAATGTATCACTAATTTCTGTCACCATAGAAATCCATATCAATATTTTTAATGGAAAAACAAGGGTGGGAATAGATTGTAGACACCATTAGTTGTCACGACATCTATAATTCAATTATTTGCAATATTTATATTCAACGTTATTAGTCTTCGAATATAAATCAATATATAATACAACATCTTTATTTCTGCAGACAATTTTATATAGAATAAATTAACAATATAGTTCTTATACTATGTTATACGTTGTCCTTAGAAAACGGCTATCGGCCATAAATTAATATTTTTTGTGGAAATTCGTATCTTTGGTAATACGAACAGATTGACGGATCCTAGAACGAGCCAAGTATTTCTGAGAGTGTACCTAGAATGCATGAAAATAAGTTTTTTTCAACTACTGTGATGATACTCCAAAAGTGGTAGTAAGTAAAATAACTCCAAAATTAGAGAAGGGAGGGAGATTCCTTGAATTAAATATTCTTTATAAATATGAGAAATATTTGCATCTAATTTTAACGAAAATATTTTCAGATCTTTCTTAATTATTTTCTTCTTATTTTTGTTAATTAATGGTCTTGGGTACTTTTTTTCTTAAGCCATCATTATTGAAGAAACGATAAACATATACAGACAGATATTTTTAGAATTTGCATCAATAATCAATTTAAAAAGCCGTTGCCTCATTAGATTAGTAATCTCCATACTGAAACCGACTAGTCTACAAGAGTTTCAACTTCTTTTTGGGTCCTAATGAACGGTATTGCGACAGCGAATCAACCATAGTTCGGATTCCCTTCAACTTCTTTTCTAGGAGTAATAGGCGGTATCCACTCATTCAGAATCCGGCTCACGGGTAACTGAATTAAACAGTCTTCCTTTAATATTTCTCTAAAACGCATCTAAAGGAAATTGTAAAATAAATTTAAAACAGCTCAGCTCAATTAAATAATAGAATTATTAAATGAAATTTATGGAATAATGTTCTTATGATGTTGCGCAATCTATTGGGTAATTGCCCAACTAAAGTTAATTATTAGCATTATTCAAAGATGGCGCTGATCAGTCATCAACATTATAAACCCCCGAATTCAAACAAACCACTATTACTTTTAACTTAATTTTTATACAGATAAAACTGTGTATAGTGGGTTGCCTCTATTATTTTTCATAGATGTTTAAAACTATTTCAGTTGATAATTTGCACTATCTCTTTTTATTATATTTTGGTATTCTGCGCGACGCCGTCGCCATACCGTTTCATGCGAAAGATGAATGATAGAATTTACATGTATCATAATTACTTGTAAAGAGGCCTTTCTATATTCGATCCGTTTCTTCTGAAACCTAATTTCTTGGAAAATATAAATATCACAAGTACCGGAAGATTGATAAAATTAATTTAAAATGATAATTGAATAATTCAAATATTTTTCAATGCTCGTCACCCTTTGTGAGCTGAACAATGGGCTAGATTCCCGGTTGATCTGGAACTCCTCCTCCGAACTATCCCACATTGTCATTGTTTTTTTAAAATGTTTATACGTAAGAAAAATGAGAAAAAAATATTAAAAGGACCGTCATAGATTTGCAATTTGAATTATTAGTTCGTAGACATCTCAATTTCTCTATTGATGAATTAAATTCTGCAATTGTATTTATTGTTTCTGTTTAATGTAATAAAGAAATAATTAAAAACTATAATCAAATTAAATGGCATCTACAACATAAAGTATCTATTATTATTTCAACGCTATCTGTTAATCAAGGGCCAATTCACAATCGCCCGGGAATGAAAAAGGAATCGTATACAGAAAGTCGGTGAGGCCTCTTTCTGGGCAATTGTGTATTCATGTCCTATAATTCATCGTTTCCCTTCTCGTTCCCAGCCGATTGTGAATCGGCCCCAAACTGTTCCACTAAAAATACTTACAGGGATTGTTATAAAAATGCATCAGTATGCACAAATCACTTATTACGTTTATTTGTTCATAGGTGGCGTCAAGGTAATTACAGGAATTGTTCACAGATGCCGTCAATATTAACAGGAACTATTTAATGATGGTGCTGTTGTTAAATCAGCGTCATCTATCAATGAACTCCTGAACTGAGACAAGTTACTACTAACTTAATTGGATTGCCTATTTTTTGTTTTTTATGGATTTTATTATTCTTTATTTGGAATACCTTTTTTTGTGTTTTTTGATGAACCAATCAACATAAAATTACGACGCATTTATATCTAGTTGTCTTATCATTTTTTATGGATTTTGAATCCTCTATTCGCAACATTTTTTTGGTGTAAATTTGTGAACCAAATAATAATCACAAGTCGGCACAACAAATTGTTGCCCAATGATAAATTGTGTAGAATTAGTTACTCATTACTTCTAGACATTAAAAAGATTATGTGTAGAATTAATTAAAAGACATTAAAAATATTAATATTATAAAAACGCAAAGCCGCTACAACCAATTTGTGAGTACAATAAAAATATCGAAAATAAAAGCGCCCTATAAAAAAAAGTATTAAGTATTTAGAACATTTTCAATGAAAAGAACACAATTTGCTTATTTGTGTAGTAAAATTTAAAAGTTAATAAAAATGACACAACAATATCGAATATAATATTTTTTATTTTTAATATTCATTATTTGAATTATCGATGGATATTAAACCTGTTTTGTCTTATAACCTCCCCTCAGGAAAGTTACTTTTAGCCGAAGCTACATTATTTTGTTGTAATTGTATGCCAAATTAAATTTTAATTTTATCAATAAATTTTATCTGGAACCATTACTTGTTATGGCAAATATCCATCTAAACATTGGATTTTATTTATTGATTCGCATATCACTGCAACTGTACAGAATGTCCTATTTTCGATGGTTTCTTCAAGAAGTGCCATTAATATTAAAAATAGAGAAAAACAATATATGCTTCCAGGGTTAAATTTTAGTGCTAACGTCATGTACCTTATCAAAATGTGTCTATCTTCAATTGTTTTCGAATTATACGTTAAAAGTAAAATTTTGCCAATCAAGAAAAAAATATCTACTTGCAGTAAAAACACCTTTTTAGTAGAATACGCTGATATTCTTAAATTGTGTCTTAAGTTTCAAATTTCTAAGAATATTGTTGCATTTTTTAAATGCAAATCACAGTTGGCTGTAACTTCAAATAATTACGTATTTGGCTTTTAAAATGTATATAATTTATAATATTTTTATTTAACCTCACTTGTTTATTTTAAGTTTTTCGGAAAACGCAAAATTTGACTTTTGACGTATTATTTGGAAACATTTAAAAATAGACAAATTTTGATAAGGTACATGACATTAGCACTAAACTTGACCCCTGGAAGCATATATTGGGTTTTCTCTATCTTTAATATTAATGGTACTTTACTTGAAGAAATCATCGAAAATAGGACACCCTGCACAATATTATTTAATGCAGGCGCATATCCACGGAAGCGGAAAAGACACCCCCTAGAATTTCGCAATTTTAAAATATCACGAGTTTTTTTTTTTAATTTTCAAGGCGGTAATTATCAAATTTAGAATAATTTTGAATTTTTTATTAGAGAGTTTTAAAATTTCAGTGTCATGTAAGACATACAAGAGGAATGGCTGGATACGCTTCTGGTGCAATATCCAGCGAGGTATTTACCCGGGAAGTAGATGTTTCTATGGATTCGACGAATAAAGCACTAATAACCTTTCTTCACACTTTTATTTGGATTACCAAATGTACATTTATTCGTCGAATTAATTTGATCTTCACGTAACTCAATCAATCAATCAATCAATTTCTATGGATATTTGCTACGTATTTTTGCTCTTGCGAAAAGTAATTATTTTTATAAATTAACAAATAATTGCATTAATTATTTCGAAAAATAAAAACTTTTATATTTAACTTATTTAATACAGTTTTTAAATCATATGAATAAAGACCTTTCTAACGCGTAGAAGATTCAAACAGGACAGAAAGGCCATGATTGGTTTAAAAAACGGAAAATATTATTTATTTCTGCTTATTATATTTTGTTAATTTTACATCGAAAGCCATTACAGATATGAACAATTTTATCGATTTTAATTAATCAGGATGAGTGCAAGAAGAAATATTAAGATAGCATATTTTTGCATAAAGAATCAGAAAAACAAATGAAAAATATTATTCATATTATTTTAATTAATTTAATTCTTGCATGAAGAATTGGAAAAACAAATGAAAAATACATATTTGCATTAAAAAATATATCTGCCAAATTCATGGTTTAGGTCATTAGATTTGGCTTTAATTTAATTTCATAAAGTGAAATATGTATGTGAGACATTCGACTGTGCAAAGATAAATGCCCCACAATTTTAAATAAATTGTCAAGCCCAATTTATTTTATCTTGCAATTAAAAAATATCGTGATTAGCCTGTATTAATGACGTTATATAACGTCACTAGCCTGTACTGGATTAAATTTTGTGTGGAAGAAATAAATAAGAAAACAATTGATTATACATTAGAAATTTGAAAGAATTACAAATAGTTGAGTAAGTAGCACCATCTTTTATCATATTCGGATAACATGTCATAATCAGTAATATTATGTGCGCTGTAATCGAAATGGTTTATAATAAACGCCCTCTTGGTTCGCCTAGGCAACACATTCATAATAATACAACTGGAATGTATGAATAAAAAATAATTCATATATATGTGAATAATGTTAACAAAAACATACGATTGATTGTTTCTTTTGTCGATTGAATGGACGCGCGTAAATGAATGAAAATAGCAGACGAAGGCGGGCAACCAAGTTTCGCGTGTTAGGTAATGATGTTTACGGGCGGTAATTGCTATTTAAGTGATTGGTAATTAGAGATATATCCGCGTGAGAAAGAGTTGTGAGTGATTTTCGAACAGATGGCAGTGAAATAAGTGTGCGTACGAGGCGATTGCACTAAAAATATCAATGAATGGCGAACGTAAATTGTTTGCGGCAAGCTATGTGAAATTTGAATGCGAGGACGCGGTGCGGAGAGGCAACTGGTCTATGAATTAGTAATCAATCAGCTGGCAGCGCGCACTGAATCGAACGCATACACGCGAGGAGATAGCTAGTATTTTTGTGGATTTCATTTATAAAACGGACGGAGATTTTGTTGTACAAAAAGAGGGAGATAAGTGAAGTCGATTGTGTACGGTGTGAGTCGGTCTTGTACACAAAGAGAAACACTATTTTCACGCACTCAAACCACATTACTCACGGTTGGATATATGGTTGTTATTGGGAGTGGATGAAGTTTTCGGGGTGAACGCGGACTTAAACACATCGCATTTGGGCTCTAAATACAAACAAGAAGAATAAAAAATAATAACCACTCAGTACCTCTAGTGACAATAGTGATTGTTGATTAAGTATGTTCACACCGTGTTGTCAGATTGCCGACATGGATCCGTTTACCAGTGGAGAACGTGTGTTTTTATTTAAAATGAAGTGCACAATGTGTGATATTAGTGAGATAAATATCATAACTATGAAGTAAATTTTAGTTATAAGAAGGATAAGATAAGGTGGATGTCAGGAAGCTCCTATCAAACGCTACAAACAAATTCAAAATTTATTTTGTTCCTGGAGCACTGACTTTTCGATGAGTCCGGCAACGTGGCGATCGGGTTCGAGCTTCGGAGCTTAGTTTAGTGGATAGGAACAGGGAAGTAGAAGGAGAATAGCCGATAGATACGGACGGATGCAACAAACTGGCAACTGGCAAGACAAGAATGGACTGCGGGGGTGTCAGGGCAGTCAGGGGGGTTGCCGTAGTTTGATGTCTGATTACTGTGGGTGTTGTGTATAAATGTTATGAATTTATTGGATATATCATTAGGTAATGTATATTTCAATTATTTTTTTTCTTTAAAATCAAAAACCTGTTGTACTCATCTCCCCCTATGAATACCATCACAATCAAAATTACTATTGTCCCATATGACAGCTATCTGTTTATTTACTATAATGATGCTGTAAGAATATTCATTCATAATCTATTATTTATCTTACCCAAAATAACACCAGCATGCTTGCTTGTTAGCTTCACCAACAACACAGTCTATTAGCCTTTTCTTCCTAACAAACATTTCAAGTTCTTCGTAACACACATTTGCAAAACAATCCCGTAACACTATTCATCTCTGGGGTTTCTCTCGTAAATGTATACAACTCGGATCCATATACACAAAAATAAGTAACCACAAAAGAAAAAGATAAACAATTTTAATTTAATTTTGAACTTTAATCAGTTACACAATATTATTTTATAAACAAATATATAAACTGCTTTAATTATTAATTTTGAATTGATTTATTGAAATGTTCACGCAGATCAATTTTCTAATAATATAAACATACACTGATAACCAACATTATCACCAGTAACAGTCTTATTGTGTAAATCAAATTGATGTCCGTCACAATATCAGCTGAAAAAGCATGTGTTTATATAAGGTGATTGTCACATAGTCTTAGTAAGACCTATTTATATAGATCTCTGTCGTTTGATGTGTGAAACAAAAAAATAATGAATCATTATTAAATAATGATTTTGTATGCCCATGCATAATATTTTGAAACCGTTTTATTAATCTTCCTAAAGAATGTTTTAAACACAATTGATTCGATCCAAACTGTTGATCAAAAATATTTGACTTTCATGTTTACTTAATGTAAACAAAATCATATCTTCATAATAAATACGAATACAATTCACATATATTCTAGAATAATTTAGAAAGTATGTAATTTAAATATTAATTTATTTATATATTTTTTGTTCGTTTATTAATATAAGATTAACTACTCTATTAATTTATTAACATATGTTAATTATAATTATATATAAAAATATTTTAAACTCTCTTAATTTATCTTCACCTTTGAATATAAAATTTTCTTATTTTTATGATAATTAAATCACCTTGTTTTGTTTTACTAATATTTTTTATTTATCTTAACTAATTCTGTCTAAAATTATTACCAAACAATGTAATATCTCATTAACCATCTGCCTGTTGATGCCACTGTGTTGGCGAAACCGTTATAGCAGTGTCTCTACAATAACATTTTTTATGAAACTAAAAAAACAATCTAATATCTGCTTTGCGTAGTTGAAACTAGTCAGAATAAATGAAAACAGTTAATTTTTCAATCATGACTATTTTAAATAAGTAATCAACCGAATACTTTTTTTATTATATTCAATAATTTTTCAATAAATATTAATGAGAATAAATCAAGAAATATATATTGTGTTTTATTGAAATTTAAATACAAAGTGATAGTGTTCAAATACTTTTTATTTAAGTTTCAATAAAAAAATATGTATCTGTTGATTTTCTTAATATATAATTGTACTAATAAAATCTTCCTTTAATGTTTACATGTAATTGTAATCGCACAGGTGTTTTACTTCTGGTTGTAATCAATGTTTTGAAAAAAAACACAAACTGTAGAGATTTTTTTTTTTATTATTTTGATTATTATATTAATATCACTATGTTATCAATAAACTTATTCATTGATAATTTTCACTCTATGTCCAAAATGTACATTTGCTAATTCAAATAAAATGCTAAAGTTATCATAATGCTCTAAATTTTAAATAAATGCTTATGATTTAGTATAATATTTTAAACACTAGGAGTAATGAGTATATTTTTAATTAACTTGTTGTATAATCTTTATCATAAGAAATAATTCTTATGATAAACTCTTAGCAATTGTTCCTTTTTTCATTCAAATAGAAAAATGTTTCAAATAAAAGTTTCAGATAATTGTTGAATATTGGTCAGCACATATTAATGCTCTAAGTGTTAAATTTTTGAATAAATCATAAGCATTTATTACACAATTTTAATCACTAATTCAACCAATCATGAATTAGTTGGAACCATTTGGAATGAGTTTATAACCGTTTATCCTGGAATCTCAATATAATTATCAGTAGACTATTTGTTTGTTTATTTCACATGTGTATTTTTTGCCCCTATTAAATATGTAAAGAGAATTTTATTCTTTGCTGCTCTTAAAAATCTAAACAGATCCCAACCATTGTGAGTAGGGTATTTATTCAATAGTCCACCTAGATTATTCAATAAGATTAAAATCAACAAGACTTTATTCCTAAGAATTGTATTCACCTCTATTTGATTTATTTTTATCTCATCGTACATGGATATTTCCAATAAAAGGTTTTGTAACTGGATTAATTAAAATTACATGAATACTTCTATTAAGTGATCAACATTTCTTTTACACATCTAATTAACACATGGTTAATTTTTTAAGTAAATATGCCAATAGTAGTAATCTTAATTATACATATGTAAATGTAAAGACATTTATTAAAAAAAAATGTGTTTACGTCAATAATTCGTTTGAATTGGAAGCAGTTGACAGCTTTATTCCAAGAATTTAAGTAGAGCTTATAACATTCCAGGAAGTCCTAGAATAAATCATTTAGAACTCTGGGTTTAATATTTTCCACATGGCTGTATTATAAAATTGATGTTTTTTGACATAGATTCCAATAATTTAATAATTCATTATACCATATTGAAGGTGCATCATAGGGAATTCCCAAGGAATTTTTCCAAATTACACTTTTATCTTTATTACTTTACTTTTATTATAAGAATGAAATTTAAATAGATGCATTATATATATATATATAAAATATTTATTTTTAAGAGTTACATTAAATTACATCACAATACAAGTTAAGCCTAAGAAAATGGCTATCGACCATATGCCTTTCTGCCAAGGATGCATTATTATTATTTTTTTTTTAGTATTTTTCGATTAGTTTTCAATTACATTTCTCTTAAAAATGATGTATAATTTAAAATCCTCAAATTACTAATTTCTATGAATTGTCAGTGCATGACAGATCTAATTATTAATACCATTGAAATATGTATAATTTAAATCAACATTCATTTTTTTTCTATTTGTGAGGAAAAAATGGTGATGTGTCCACCATAGTACATTAGCCGAATAAGTTATATATACAAACATTTTTATTGTGCCATAAATTGCATTTATGGTTAATTAATGGTTAAATAAAAAAAAAAACTGTAAGTCTTTCAGCCAGCCGAATAAGTTAGTTTTGATGTTTTTCAAACATTTTTTTATAGATCAATAGTACAATTGTTTTTGCAATAACGTATCTTGCACAGGTTTTCCTAAATAACGCTAATGTTTCTTTGTGGAATTTACACTTCATGAATTTCATTGAGAACTGTTCTCAGATGACATATTAATAATTTTGACTTCCAACGCAGTTTCATTAACAACTGTTCTGACATAATAATAATATGTTAAAATAATAATTTTTATGTTTCTTATAATATGTTTTGGGAATTTTTTAGCAAATTTATGAGAGAAATTCAGCTTTTTCACTAATAACTTTTAAATTAAAGGTGTTACAATAAAACATCGTTAACAAAATATATTTATTTTTTCAAGGCCTAGAACTTTTTAATTGTTGAGGCTTCTACTTTGTTATACATTGTAATTCAATTTTAATAAATGAAACACTTTTTTACTTTGTTTGTATAACTCGGATTGATTTTATTGTTAGACAAACAAAGTAAAAAAAAAAGTGTTTCATCTAGAACTTTTATTTGAAACATTTTTCTATCTGAACGAAAAAAGAAGACGAAGTAATTGCACTCAACTTTAGATGTTACGTTGTAATCTATATTGTTTGATTCATCAATGAAAATCAACAAATTTTCTTTGATTTTTTTAATAAGTGTTATATTTAGTAATTGATTTGTAAACCAAAGTCAACTGACATTTGATTAAATGTTTCTTTTGTTTACGAGTTGCTACTATTATTCTAAAATTATTTGCAATTGGCTGGGATTTTTATTTGAAATATTTTTCTATCTGAACAAAAAAAAGTACAATTACTAAGAATATAATTTAAGAACTAAAGATACTACAACAATAAGTTAATAAAAGAAAATACTCATTTTTTAAGCTATACAACTTTTATATGAAATATTTTTTAATATAATCAATATTTAATGGAAAATTAAAAAAATACTAAGAGTAAAGTTGCACTTAATAAGTTTTGATTGCGACCAATCCCAGTTTGAATGCAACATTTCAGTACAATTTAGCCGTATTTTCTCTATTGCGAAAATATACAGACATTTTTCAATAATCGATGGAATGATCTCAGAGAAACTCAAAACGGATATATCCATTGAAATTAGCAATCCGAAAATTTTTACGATCACGTTACACAGACATTTTTCAAGAATAGATGGAATGGACTCAGGGAATCTCAAAATAAATACATCTGTTGAAATTAGCGATTTGAAAATTTTTACGATCACATTACACAGACATTTTTCAATAATTGTTGGAACGGTCTCAGGGAACCTCAGAACGGATATATCCTTTCATTGAAATTAGCAATTCGACACAGACATTTTTCAATAATTGATGGAATGGACTCGGGGAATCTCAAAACCGTTGAAAATTAACGATACGAAATTTTTTATATTACTTTCCCTTGGACAGTGGTAAGAGGAAAGTAAAAATATTAATCATAAAATAGAGATATGTTTAACATGACCATACGTCCTGTTTGGGACAGGACACTTCCATTTTCAGGCAGTCTGTCCCCGCTCTCACAAACAAATCAATTGATACATTTTTGATATTTACGGTTTGTCTATTAAACAATTTACGTCATCTTCTGTGTGATATAAAATTTATAATAACCTTTTTTAAGAAATGGCCCTCATTTCTTTTCACATGTTCGTGGTTGTAATATTGTTGGATTGATAACGTCATCTATTGGTGGTGATGTGTTATCCTATGATTCATCGTTATCTTGGATAACACCATCTAGTGGCCTTTACAAAATTCATTAGAAGTCCCGCTTTGATAAAAAAAAAAAAAAAATGCCCTCCATACGTTAGGTAAAAATTAGTTAAAATGTTTCACCAAATTGAAATTATATTTTGAATAATTCAGAATTGATAGATTATCCCATACACCTAATTTGGTGAGATGGAACACATATCACCTTAGTTCAGTTAATTTGGCCACTACTGCTCGACCCTTTGCTCACGTTTAGCAGAGTTTTGGCTCTGTTCCTGAAGAACATGTTACAATATTATTCTTTAGGAATTTTAAAAAAGCTCATTTTTAGATTACTGCAGCATCTAGATCAAACAATAAAAAGAACGAGTGAGAAATGTTAGTGGATCATGTCATTCGATAGATTAAAAAAATTGAACACATATTTTTTTATAATTGGAAAGATAGCACAAAGCACCATCTTTTGAGTAATTACGAGTGGTATTATTAATAATTTGGGTCTACGAGGTGGATGACTGAGAATCATTATTTCGTCCACTAAAGGAAAGCGAATTTGTCATGTTATGACAATTTTTATTGTTTTTTGATTGGATGTGTATATCTAATTATTTGATCAACTATAGAACCTATATAATCATTTGTTTTTGGATTAGTGTAAAAATATATAAATAATTCTAATTCGAAAAATTTTATAATTCACCTCGAAGTTTAGTTATTTCGAAGTTAATGATTAATTAACAAAATGCGGAAGTGCAATTTGGTATGCATTTTCTTACATATATGAAGTATTATTATTAATGAAAACCATTAAGAAAATATGAGAAGCAAATATAATGCAGAATACATAAATATTATTTTTCATGCAAAAGATCAAATACTACTTGATTTTGAAAAAGAACTGAAACTGCACAACTGTTCATAAAAATAGGTCAAAAGTGAAAGGTTAGTTATTTATTATCTGTACATAAGTGCAAGTTTGCATGCATTTTCTTACATGTACAAAGTATTGTTATCAATAAAATTAATGAAGAAAATATGAGGTGCAAATCCAAAGCAGAATACATTAATGTTATCTTTCATGCAAAAGAGCAGATATTGAATGCTAGTTAATTTTTTAAATAAGTGAAATTACACTGTTTTTAAAAACGAACACGAAAATTGGAAAGTTGTTAAATATTCAAGCGTAAGTCCACTTAAAAATAACGGTATCTCGGTTATTTAAATAGATTAAATAACTGCAATTAATTAAAATTCTCAATTCAAATGGCATTTTATTGAACAGTTGTACTGGAAAATTTTCATTGTTTCGTCCACCAAAGGACGGCGAACTTGTCTTGTTTATGAAAACAAGGAAAACGAAATTCACATTTATTCATTTAATAGTATTTTAGTTCGACTGTTTTTATTGTAGAAACACTGCTACAATTGTTTGCCTGATGATGCCACTGTGTTGTTGAACAATTGTAGCAGTGTTTCTATAATAAAAAAAACAGTGAAACTAAAATACTATTGTATCAACCATTGAAAAATAAATTAAATTGTTTAAAATTGTTATAGAATTTAATGTATTTGTTTTAAACAAATCAAAAATTAATACAAAAATTAATTTTTGACAGTTTTTTTTACTGAGTGCTTCAGGTAATGAGAACGTTTTACAAAAATAAAATTGTTTATATACTGGGTTATTCACGGTATATGAAACGGAGTATTGTGGCCAAAGTACACCACTTTTTAAATTTTTGATTTCAGGGGTGTATATGTGCCTATAAAGGCTACTTTCTAAAATTATTTTCATATTATACAGGGTGTCCCATATACCATAAAAATATCAAAGTTGTGTTTTTTTAAATGGAACACCCTGTATATTATTATATTTTTAGATACTACATCCAAAATAACTATTGTTTCCATTAAGGTTATTAGTACCTAAACCTAATGGTTTTTGAAATAATTGGAATGTTGTTAAAATCTAACCTAATTTTCAAATTTCAACTATTTGAGAAGTATTTAGGTTATGTACTGGAAATTTCCAGTGAAGTAAAGTTTATAAGCGATCTTTCCAGTTAATTTTACTATATACATGTACTCCAAGGAATTTTACACTATGATTAATATTTCCGTTTAGTTCAATAGATTTAATTACATTTGCCGGGTTGGATGCATTTTTGTGGAATAGAAGAATATTTGTTTTCTTGTCATTAATGATTTATTTGTTTTTTTTTAAACAATTTTGTACTGAAGTAAATACCAAATCAGCTTCCATAGTCGGATTGTTTATGTTATCAGCACATATTAAAATATTGTTGTCATTAATGAACAACAAAAAAAGTCTGGGGGCCGTCAAACTTCCCTGGCGTAATCCAGTTATTAATGATGTTTCAGATTGCCCGATCCCATTCTTAGTGTTTACAATCACCTGCTTTGTTCACTTAAATAGGATTCGAACCACTTCAGGGCGTTTCCATGGATTCTGTTTTTTCCAACATTATCACCAAGATGCCATGGTCAATGCAATCATACACCTTTAACAGGTCTATAAAAATTCTGACTGTTAAGTCCTTAGTTTCCAAGTTATTTATTACTATATCTATAAATTATTTATGGCTGTAGATGTGGATTTGCCCTTACAATATCCGTGTGATTGGCAAGACAATTTACAACATAAAAGTATTATGCATCTCCATATCTAGAGTAAGTAGGCACAAAAGATCTTTAGGTCGAAGTGCCACCACAAGTCAATCTAGAGTAAGTAAAAATGAGGTGGTCACATTCAAACATGTAATCCAGAATTTTTTCAAATTTTTCCGCGGTCAGGAACCCCGAAAAGTTTTAATGGCCATTATTCGTCGCCCACCATGTATATTTTTGTTTAATATTAATTGGTAATTATTGTTTTTTATATTTACAGATATAAATGAAGAATGGATTTGGAGCATACAAAAGTCAGCTTTTCAAGCCATAAATTCAAAGAAGGTAGATGACAGTGTGTGGAAATTGCAAAAGAAATGTGACTGAACAGTTCGGTGTTCGCCGGGTGGCAGGATGCTGACATGGCCGAAAATACTTTGCAACCATACGTTTAGTTTAGTAATAGATACGTAGATGTGTTAGTAGCCTGCGGACAAAATGTCAAATATGGATATGGGTGTGTGCAAGTTACCGAAGAAGAGGAAATTTGACCTCTCCGAACTGGAAGAAAAGGAAGTCAACGCTGTCTGTGTGCCTGTGTCAGTTGTTCAAACCATCGCACCTCCTCAAGCCGCAGCTGTGGATTATTCATGTCCAATCAAGCTGGAAGAAGATGTGCGAAGGTACAATATTGATTTGAGCGAGTGGAGAGATCACCGAGTTTTGGCGAAGCAAGGAGACTGGTATTATCCGGGAGTTATTCGCGAGTCTCCTGCTTGTGGCGCTGATGTAAGTGACAAAATGCACAACTAACAATGATCAAAATAATTATCTTATAAAGTAATAAACAATTCACTATTTATAAAAAAAATGACAGTTTTTTAAGTTAGGATTTTGGAATTAAACACTTTGCTGGTATCACGTACATAGTTTATTTCTGACTAGTTTTGACCTATCATTATGAAACAAATGATACAAAAAATTAAAAGCTTTTTTCTTAAATATACAAAATCAGGTACAAACAAAGGTGTTGTGGGATGACAACAATTACTTACATTACAGCATTAAAAATGGGAGAAGAGATTAGGTCGATCTGGTCGTTTAAGAGCGGGTTTTCCAAATGATTATGTGCTTTCTGGATTTCCAACAACTCCAGGAGGTCCAATTTTCGCCTTTATCGGCTTGATGTAAAATTGAAAAGGGATTAGTTGGAGGTATATGGCTATGCTCTATAAGATGGGTTGTGTATTTCGATGTTATTTTATTATTTTTATTATTATTATATACACACCAGACTGACTTATATAGATAAATAGACAAGATCCACACATAAGTTTGTATACTCCAGAGTTTTTCATTGGGTCACATTTTGTTTTGACATTAAATAATAACTCAATTTTTAAATTTCATATGAAACTTAAAAAACTGTTGTTTTATTTACAAGTAGTGTATTATTGAGTTTCATTAAGTAAAAGCCTCAACCATTGATTATTTAATAAACAATATTTTATAATAATAAAAAGCGGTTAAATTCCTTAGCCAACTATTGATAATGGACACATAATGTCCGAAATGTACATCTAGAGTGCTTAAAAAAAAAAACAGTGAATGAAAGAATTTAGCCGTTACTTATTATTATGAATATAATCTTTCCATAGAAAAAAAGCTCAAGAATACATTCATAAAATTTTATAAACTGTTGCACTCATATAGATAAAAAATATTTTTTCCAGACCTAATCTAGAATTAAAAAAACTTATTTCATGTTCTTGATCAATGCAACATGTTTGAAGTTATCGAATGTAAACTAAATTCTGACTTCAGCTCACTCAAATAAACAAAATTCGATTTCGGTTTTGATAGTTTAGTTCAAATTCTTTTATTTTTCCATCATTTTTTTTTTGCTTGGTTATATTTTGTTAAATTTCTTAATTCAATCTTCAAAGGAAATGTTCCTTCTACCAAAATGTCACGTCGATTCCACATTTTTACTATTTCGAAATGTTTTTAGTGCTGAAAGCGTAAAAGAATATTTTTTTTTATAATTTTCGGCAATAACTCATGGTTATGAGTTACCATAATTGGCTACAACAAAAAATGTTTTCTACCTTAACATGAATACACTTCTGAAACTGAAGTAAGAATTTAGTTTACTTTTTATGTATTATGCTGTGTAATTAATACTTGTTGCTTTCTTTAAAAATATTGAAACTTCAAGCATCCGTGGAAAAATTACTGAAGCTTGAAATTTCAATTTAAAATTTATTTAATAGCAAGTAACTTCACTGAAATATTTTATGTATAAGAAGTATCACATCTCACTAGCATACCCCCCCCCCCCTACCCTAGGATTCCGAAAATGATAGTAAATAGTGTGCATGGGTCTGGCGCCCTCTTCAGTAACCCCCTTTGTTACTGGAGAGTGTCACACCATTCACGTTCATTTTTTTAGAAATTTAGAGTAGGGGGAGGTTGGCAGGATGTGAAACTTCTTCTAATGCATAAAACATTTCAGTAAAGATACTTCTTATTATTAAATAAATTTGAAATTTTATGCGTCAGTAAATTTTCTACGGATGCTTGAAATTTCAATACTTTTACGAAAAGCAACAAGTATTAATTGGGGGTGTGGAAGTTGGGGGGGATGTTCATTTGAATTTGTGCTATCCACTAATAGGAGGCGAGGCGTAAGTTTAAATTTCTTCTACTAAACTTTCTTACAGCGGTGTTGCCAATGGAACTGAAATTGATTTATGATCCCTTTATTTTTAATACCTCTATTTACCTTTTTTTTAATATTGCTTCAATAATAAACTTATATTAAGGCAAAATAGTAAATGTTTTCTTTCATTAACATACTACTACATTTTGTGTAGTTTTTAGATAAGATATTATAATAACCTTGGAATATTTAATGCTGCAATGGATGTGCCGATATGAATTAGCTATCTATAAAAAGAAAAATGACTTATAAAGTCAAGGTTGTTAAATCCCATGAGGACAACTGCATTAAAATATATAAGTATTTATTTATAAATCCTAGATAATTACGTTAGATAAAGAAATTTATCTTTTGATTTTTCTACCTGGATATAAAGTTTTATCAGCAATTTCCATATTAACAGGAAAATTATGTTATAATGTAACAGGCAGTGTATTTGTGGTTACAGTACAGTAAACTTAAAATAAACATTTCATACTGATCTATTTTAAAACCTTTTACTTTGTTAATGTTTTGTAGATAAAGGCAAACATTACAATTTATAGTTTTTTTTTTCTTATTGTGATATTTTAATTTATTTCACTAACAAAATTCCCATTACTGAAAAGAATTAGGAGGGGAAATACATATAAACAAATTTTAGAATTTTTTTTGTTGCATAAATCGATTGTTCATATATTTATAGAATTTGTTTTTGTTTTAAGAAGGTGTTAATAAACAAAAGAGTATTTTCCCAATTAAAGCATTCCTCTTTTTTGAACAATACAAATATTTTTCCCTTATGATTCATTAGGGGAAAGTGCAAAGAATGAAGTCTACCAGATAAATTACTGCCATATATGTGAGCGTAATGTTCACCCATGAAGCTCACAATTCTTATTATTTCTTTTTTGGCTTTTTTTTTTTTTCTCTAATCATTCACTAATGAAAATTTAAACAAAAATAAATAATCTAAAGACACTCTTCACAAAAGTCTTATTACAAATTTTAATTTTTTTACAGATCTCAGTGGAGTTGGATGGGCCGGGTAGAAAAACTATCCAGTTCACAGATGTGCTGCAAACGGAATTTTATGATATCATTGGTGATGCAAGTCCGGCAATAAACCAACTGACATTAGGGACGCGAGTGTGTGTGAGACATGATCAAGCAATGTTTGTTGAGGGAGTCGTGTGTACTATACAAGAGGGCCAACCAGTGCGGTTTGGTGTGGCAGTATTAGGTGAACAACAAAAGGAAATTACAGTGAAGCGTGCCGACTTGCGGCTATTAAGACCACCGTGGTGGGATGAAATTGAAAACATGCCTACATGTCAAACAGTTGCCCAAACTGAGTGCATTCGAACTAACACAGTTTCACCACCCCCACAACTCAATACTCCAGTGTCTGTGTGCACACCCTTATCTAATGGCAGGCATTACGATGATTCAGGTGAGAGTGATGACGAGCTTAAAAGGGAAGATATTAATTTTCCTGCTGAAATGGATGCAAAGGGTTCTGATAATTTTACGTTTATTTATCAACAAATCGTGTTTAATAAAAGAAGTAGCAGTACACAAAGTAGGGGTAGTTCTAGTAGCAGTGTTACACAAAGATCACAACCAACAACACCTCGTAGTCAAGCAGCAACACCCCATAAATATAAAAAAGGTGACATAGTGGTAAATCCTAATGGTATAAGTAAGAAGTTTAACGGTAAACAATGGAGAAGATTATGTTCGAAAGATGGCTGTAGGAAAGAATCTCAGAGGAGGGGGTTTTGCTCCAGGCACTTAAATTTAAGTGGTAGTAGTTTAAGGAGTGGGCCACAATTTCCACGCTCAAATAGTAAAAATGATGGTGAAGAAACGAGCAGAGATTCTGAAACTTCCCCAAATTGCAGTGATAGGAGGATTGCTGGTCGATTTGATCCAGAGGAGACTGAAGCAGCAAACATGCTCGGTAAGTTATGCAAGGTTTACAATCGCACAAATATTTTTCATTACTATTCACTGATGGATCAAGAAAAAACAATCTGATTAATATTAAATAATAAAAATGATGCTTTCAATTGAATTAAACCTTCCAATAATTCTAAAGTGAAAAACAAAAGAAAAATTGTCTT
Organism: Philonthus spinipes; assembly: GCA_963082785.1. NCBI lineage: Eukaryota > Metazoa > Arthropoda > Insecta > Coleoptera > Staphylinidae > Philonthus > Philonthus spinipes. The sequence goes on from OY720301.1 coordinate 13,971,441, forward strand.
TCCAAAATGATTAAGCATCTTTGATAAAATTTATAAGTGGTATATCTGGAGTAAGTATTGATTACTTTAAAAAAATTAAGCCATAATTTCTTTATAAAAGTGTCATTGGAACATGCATTTTTTTAATTAAAATTTACACCTCAGTTGGGAATGTGATAAAATATTTTACAAAAAAGAGAGATATTTAATGAAGTGATAATTAATTATTTTAATGGAACATTTCTAAAATTTGAATTCATTTAGGGGAGAGGGCGGTAGTTTATAGGAATTTTATTGATGGTAAAAATTGAAGTATAGAGATTATTTGAACATATTTTCCACTATTTGTAAATAAAACAACAGTTGTTTAAGTTTCACAAAATTCACATCAGGAAGATGATTGTAGCAGTGTCTCTACAATAAATTTTGTGAAACTTAAACAACTGTTGATTTATTTACAAATTGTGTATTATGGAGTTTCTTCAAGTAGAAACCTCAACCATCGGTTATAAATATTTTCTATAGAAAGGAAAAAAAAACATAGTGATAATTATTTTTCATTTCAATCTATTTAAAAAAAAAAAAAATGATAGTTTTGTTGATTTTATTTATTTATAATGGAATATGTTGTTTTTTTCCTGATTTATTATTTTATTTAAAAAACAGAAACCTGTATTTTTTAATTTTCTATGATCCGTTAGTACTTTGATAAACATATCAATGGCTATGATATGTTTACATATTAAATTTCAGAGATGTGACCCTTTGTAATGTCATTAAACAAAATTAATATTATATTGGATGGTTGAAGCCATTACTTTGTGATACATGTTTAAATCAATAAGGTAATTTTTGAAAATTAAACACTTTGCTGGTATCACGTACACAATTTATTTTTGTGACTAGTTTCGACCTATACGGTCATCTTCAAACAAATAATAAACAACTACTCACAAAAATAAATTGCGTACGTGATACCAGCAAAGTGTTTAATTTTCAAAAATTAATATTCACATTAATGTGTGTATTTATTAATAATAGAAAATGAACATTTTTCATTCACTACAATGATGAATTAATGTGTTTTTGATTAAATATACAATTACTTAATAATACATATTTACACAAAAAATTTAAATGAAATGCAGTAAGATTATAATTAAAATAGTATAGTCACATACAGGATGATTCAGAACACATGTCCCACCTCTTTTTTTTGTTCGAAAACATGACACAATAGAACTTCCAGAGAAAATAATGGTGACGTAACGTTTAGCCGTTTATGCGCTATCGTGGGAACACACACACAGACATTTTTCAAAATTCAATTAAATGGACTCGGGGGCCTTCAAAACGTACATATTCATTGAAATTGTAGATTAAAAAAATTTTACGATCACAATACTTTTCCTTGGACGGGAGGTCCGGGGAGAGTAAAAACAACTAGAATCATTGAAAACTTCAGAAATTGCCACAAGAGGGTGTAATTTCACTCAACTTTTTACTAAATAAGAAAAAGTTATATTTCCTTCTTCACTTTTTGAGTGATTTGTCTTTTGACTTAACTCATGCAAGCGTAACTTTCCTTTGAAATTTTTTTTTTTTCTAAACTCGTTGATTTACTTGAAAAACAAAGTCGACTGATAATCGATAAAATTGAGATGTGAGATTAAGATTTTTAATTTTGAATAGGGGCCACAGTGGGTGAGCGGTCAAGGCACTGGTCTTGGAAATTCACCGGTCGTAGGTTCGAATCCCATGAAGCAAGAGATATTTCTAACGAAATATACTTGTCCCGGGTCCATAGATGTTGTGTTTGTCCTCATCTTAGATTAATGACATATATATATATATACAATTTTATTAGTGACTGAATAGAATTACCTATGCCAAAAATGTCACTCATTTTATCATTCCTTAACCTTAATATCCTTTCAATAATCCTTCCTTAAAAAAATAATCTTGAATAACACATTTGTGTATTAAGAATTGAGAACAATTCGTTTTATACCCAAAATATGTTTTTTTATAGTATTTAGGGGAGCAGGCTAGGTGGGTCGATTGCATTCTTTAGGGCTATGCAAATCAATCATTTATCACAAATTAAACTTACTTTTGTAATTTAATAAAATATTCAACCTCCATTCATAGCGTATGGATAACCGGTGGTGGACATTTCGGACCTCATCAGACCAGTGTGTTCCATGTGCCTTGGACAAAACAACGATTATCGGTCATCTACTTTGTAGACACAAATTGTTGACGATACAATTGTTAATTTTTAATTAACAAATTAAGTTAAGATTTTCTGCTAAAATTTCAGCTCATTTGTGAAATCAAGCCATTTATCAACTATGTTTCCGTCTTAAACAAGTAGTAGAAAGGACAAAAAGTTTACTTAATTAATTAAACAGTTCACAACCAGTTGATACAGGATTATATGAATTCAAAATTATCATTTTATACTCTCGAATTGTGAGGGTCAATGTAAAATAATACTTCAGTAATTTTTAAATGAAAATATAAAACTGAAATAAAAAGTACAGATGTGAAAAATGAACAAGAAAAAATATAACTGTTAATTATTGAAATTTTCCAAGAAAATATAAATTATTCCTGGTTTTTACCCAGTTTCGTGAAATAAATAACTTCTGTTCAGAATATTGTTGTAAATTTTTGCAACTTCAATAAACTAAAAGTCTTTGTTTTTGTTTCATAATCATATATTTTCAACAATAAGGTGGACATTAGAAAGTAATTTAGATACAAACTATTAGTTTTAATTTAAATAGAAATTCAAGGTAAAATGATATTTATATACTATATATATATATATATTATTAGTATGTAACTTATGGACTTCTGAAATTTAAAAAGCGGACAATTTTTTATTCATTAGAGCGCCATCTGTTAAAAATTATGGGAAACAACATAAACCATCAATTGTTTGTCAGCTGTGAAGTTACCAAGAGATTACCCCAATGATTAAAAAAAATTAAATTGAATTTTTCTTTGCATATTATAAATAGATTTAAATTAATACATTTTCATGATTTTTGTACTCAGAATTAATGTTTTTTTATTAAGTAGACAATTCATTAATAATACATGTTTTATACAAATATTTTCAATTAACATTATAATGAAAGTAGTAAAGTTATATATATATATATATATATAATTTAAGGAGGTATCGATATGAATTCAATTTATTTTTTTAATTGTAAATGAGGTGCTTTAGTGTTAAAAAAATATGTATATAAAAAATAGTTTAAATGTATTGAGTTTTGGAAAAAAAAAATTTGATCAATGACCTCTTATTTTTTGATTATTCATTACTTTTTATATCAAAATTAAAACATTGCTACTAGAACAATGATGTTATTTAAATAATATATTTATTTGTTTTAATTTTTTTTTATTATAACAACAAATATATTCACTATATCTTTAAATCTCAAATAATATCTAAAATATGTTAATTATTGTGTTAATGTTAGAAGTACAATTTTAAATTTTAAATACGAATCCACAAGGACAAATACACCTGTGTATTAATTTGTGTTTTGACAGAAGTTAATTAGTAATTATAATGAATATTTTTTGTAATGTCAACATATATTTTTTGTGACTTAAAAGTTGGTAATGATTTATATTGAATAAAAATTTTATAGTGACACATAAGATTTGGTTACAAATGCTATTTGTTGTGTTAAATTACAATTTTTAAATATAATGAATTATGAAACAAGTGGTTTACATTTTCGTGACCAAAAAAGTATGGATTTTTATTGGTATTTGGGTTAGTTTTTTCTTTTGTGAAATTGTGGTTTGCTAGGTTAAAATTTTTATTTTGGTTAGTTTCACTCGGGAGTTCGAGATCAGCCACACCAGCGTTTTCTCCAAATGGACAAGGTTCTTCGCCATTAACAATGCAGTCGCCACTGACGGTGGGATCTAGGCAAAATGTGTTCATGCCTATTACCAGCCATCATGCGATTATGAAGCAAAACTCTCCTGGACCTGCTAGTTTTAATGTGCCTGCTCCTTATCATCATCAACCTGTAATTAGGTAATTCTTTTAATACTAATATTCATTATTATTTAGATCATTTTAACAATTTTATAATAATATAGTTTAAGAAAATGTAGTAATTAATATTTAAAATTAATTTCTGTGAAAATTTTTGTCATTTTGATAACAATTTGAATAATTTATTTCATTACTATATTTTTTAATCATGCAAATTAATTCGAATTATTTTATTTACATAGACCTGAACTGGTGAGACCTGTGCAAACAATTAATAACACTGGAGTTATTAGAATATCACCAAATCCTAATTCTTGGCCTCCCCCTGTTACTGAACAAAGTGTTATATTGCAACATGCTTTGACGAGTCCATCTAGCCAAGCAACATCGGACACCTCAGACGATTCAAAATTATCAACAGGTACACCATTTAATGTTATTTTCTCCATTTTTCTATTAACTTCATTTTAGGTACTGTATATTGTGTGATGCCTCCGACCCATGAAAATAATTTGATGACCATCAAAACTGAAATAGGCGCTGATAAAATTAAACAAGAACCAATCTCTCAGCCCACATCATTCCAGAGACAAGTGCGTGAAGTAATTTTACTAAATATTTATTTTTATTAATCTGATTCATTAATATTTAAATAATAATGATATGCGAGCTTATTATTTAGAACAAAATTTATTTCCAGGTTATAAAAAATGATCATATTGAATCGCCTGATGTAAGAGTGGCCACAAGCCAGTCATTAAAATTGCCACAGAATATTAATACCAATAGTGGTGCTATTTTACCTGTAATTGTTCATCCTGTACAGCCAACGCATCTTGTACCTGTATTACCAGCTGCTAGCAGTCAATCTGTTGTAAAGAGATTAATACCACAAACCCCAGTTTCTACTATAGATACCATACAGTCTAATGTTGTAGTAAAAACCTTAAATGACCACGGTAAGTAATAATAGTTTAATAAAATCAATATTTTTCTTCTGCTATCCCTTGTTGCCCCTTAGGGCGTCAGGTAAAATCAATACTTAATATATATTTATTTTTTTCAGTGACAACAAATTCAAATATTGTAAATAATCAGAATCATAACTATAACAATCACTCACATGAAAAATCTATTATTCAACCAGTACATAGTCCTGCAACTCATTCCCAACCTGTTCCACAGTTGCCAAATATACAACAAAACCAAAATAATAATTCTTCGGCCTTTGTAATACCATGGCACTCATTGGTACCTCTATTGACTACCAATTCTGGTGTTGCTTCCCCACCTTTATCAGAACTGTCTCCACCTTTATCTGCACCTCCTATATCAACAATCACATCTCAATTGCCTGCACCTGTTGCCGACCTAGCAGATGATGAAGGTGATCCAGAACCCATGCCTGTACCAACAGAAGACGATGACGATGTATTTGAAAGTGAACCTACAGAAGTGATTGGAGAAAATACAAATGCAGGCAATAAAAGAAGGAGTCAAAGTTTGAGTTCTCTGCAAAGTGTAAGGGAGCAAACTAACCTTACAAAGGTATTTAAAACTTGAATTCAAAACCTAAAAGTTTTGAGGATTATTAACGTTATTTTATTGTTGCAGGGAAAAGAACGTATTCGTAGGCCTATGAACGCTTTTATGATATTTTCCAAAAGACATCGGGCAATTGTACATCAATTACACCCAAATCAAGATAATAGGACAGTTTCAAAAATTTTAGGAGAGTGGTGGTACGCATTAGGGCAGGAGGAGAAGAAACAGTACCATGAGCTTGCTTCAGAAGTAAAGGAAGCGCATTTTAGGGCTCACCCTGAATGGAAATGGTAAGATAACATAGTGCCAACTGTGTTAATGTGCTTATATATACAATGTGGGCCACGAATAATAAAAAAAATAACATCTGTCAATTTTGACAGTAGGTATTTCAAAAGTGTCACCATTTCAGTGCCTTCTTAAAAACATTACTCTTTTTTTTTTTTCAAATGGAATGATATTTTATCTCATAGGGCGATTGGCCATACAATTTGCAACATAAAAGTATTATACATCCCTATATCTAGAGCAAGTAGTTATTTCGAAATTTCTTTTCTCCCAAAATGTTTGTACAATTGAGCAATTCCTGAACTATTCATATGTGTTCCATAGTAGGCTACTGTCAATATTCACTGAACCGAATGTGGAAAAAAATATTTTCAACGTGTCAATATTTTTAAACTCTTCGTTCTAGTAATATTAAAATGAACATTCATGGCAAGTGCAACAAAATTGTTTTAATGGCAGTTATTCGTGGCCCACCCTGTATAGTTCTAAGTTTTTTAATTTTAATGTTAACTTTCATTCACCTGCAAAAGCAATAAATTTGCGAAACAAAACTGTACATAATTGTATTTATACTAAGAAATTTAATTAATATCACTGTGTATGTTATTTCAATTTTAGGTGTAGTAAAGATAGAAGGAAGTCTTCAACGGGATCCGGTAGGAGTAAATTGAGCTCAACAAGTGACAGTGGTGAAGCTGGAGAATTACCAATTAGTCCCAGAACTCATACTCCTCCATCTGCAGTTGAACAACGAGTTGTTATTGCAGAACCAGATAACGGCGATGCATCTGATGAAGATCAGATGGTAATCTGCGAGGAGACTCCACCAGAAATTGATCTGAAGTGTAAAGAAAAGGTCACAGATTCAGATTCTGAATCACGTAGTGATCATGAACCAACACAGGAGAACCGAGTTTTTCCACAACAAAGGTTTAGTCCTACGAGTTCGTCTGAAGTGACCTTTCGACCTAAACCAATTAAACCCAGATTGCCTTCAACTGAGTTGACGCCTAAATACAGCCCTGTGCCTACGTCAAATTTCAGTTTTCAGTACCAATCCCCAGTTAATCCAACAGGTGTTAGTGGATTTCAACCAACAGGTATTTATGACATTTATACTCCAATGCAATATCTTACGATTATTCTATTTAGGTGGTGCTTTTGCTTCTCCGAAAATAATTAAAACCGAAAATAAAGGAGAAATTCAAGACAACCATGGTAATAACTGGACAGGTGGTTCATTTCTTTTAAATAATAAAATAGAATCATCAACGTCGTCTAGTGTAGTATGTAGTAAACAAGAACCTGTATGGACAACAACACCATCAGTAGTAAAAAGCACAGCTACTGTTACAACAAAACCAACAACTACACTAACGATATTAAACTCGCAAGTAAAGGCTACTAACATTATTCAAGTGTCTGAACAACAAAATCACTTTCAAGGACCACAATCAGTGAGATTGGCTTTTTTGAGTCCAAATATTAGTGGGCAAAGCACAACATTATGTTTATCTGGTAGTGATTCTGATCGATCACATCCAGTAGTGGTAGTGGCGTCATCGGCCTCTGATCTCCCTGTGCAATATTTGTATATGCAACAACCCTCTTTCCAAATACCAATTTCAGATTCAAATGGAAGAAGTGTAGCTATTCAACAGATGCAAATAGTCCCCAAATCAGCTTCTCAATCTGTAATTGTAAGTCAAGCACAGAGCCGCACACTAAATAACCACCAAGAACCAGCTACTTCAAATGCTTCACAGATATCTAATACTCCAAGTGCATTTTCTTATAGCACAGGTAATACTTTTTATATTTTTTATATTATTTTCATGTAATTGGTTATACCATTAGAAATAAAGATTATTATTATTATTATCCACTTTAGAAAAAATAAGTATTTGTAATTAATTACATTTTTTGTTTATTTTTAACAGAGAATATTCTTAAATCTCCAAATGAAATGTCTGCATCTCCGCGAATAGTTAATTCTGAAACATTACCTACACCTGAACCAGATAAAGAATTCAAGTTGGCTCCTACACCCGCACAATTAGGAAAAGCACCTTTACAAAGGCGACAATCAATGGGTAAATTAAAATTTACTGAATTAAGTGAATAAATAATTATATTATACAGGATGACCCATTTTAATTCATCCAGTGGAATATCTCGAGAAATATGCTTCGAGAAGTTTCGAACAAAAGTTTCGAGAGGGACATCCGATGCTATAAAAAAATATTCACTGCCACCCCCGAGGGGGCGGCAGAGGTGGTTAACTTTGAAATCTTAAATGGGAACCCATATTTTTTATTGCATATTCAGATTATACGCCGAATATCATAAAAGTTTTATTTGAGAAATATTTTTGAAATCTTGATAGATGGCGTAGTATTTGCAAAGGTAAATCCAAAGAAAGGGCGTTCATAGGGTGTAAAATATGCATAGTTCAAAAAAAAATTTTGGATAATAGTTTAATGTATCTTTAACTATTTTCTCATTAATCACTTGGTGAAACATGATTAAATATATATGTAAGAATATTAATTTAAATAAAAATCACTTGGTTTGTATCACAAAATAATTTGATTTATTCCGACTAGTTTCAAACCAAATGATTTTCATTTGAATTAATATTCTTACATATAAAAGTTTAATGATTTTGAGGGGGACAACCGTAAAAAAAATTGCTTATTTGTCGAGATATTCCACTGGATGAATTAAAATGGGTCACTCTATATAATCAGTAATCCCTTTTACCATATGGTGTCGGGTTATAAATAATTTAAATTCCTAATTTTTCAGCGGTTGTTTCAACAATGAATTCTACAAATATTCAAAGTGCAAATGAGCACACCACAAGTGCAATATCGAATATAGAGGAGCAGTCTCAGCAGTTGATGCCCTCGGATCCGGCTGCATCACCTGCAGCTAAGAAAAGCTTTTTCAAGAAAAATAAAGAAGACGGTATGGATAAGGTGTTAGAGCAGGTTAACTTCAAACAAAAGTTCTCTTCATTACCGCGGTTTAAACCAGACGAAGGCCAATCACCCAGTGCAATATCAATTCCATCTCCAAGGGTTTTCTCAAATTATCACAAGAAGAGACCTCTAAATTCCGGACATCGATCATCTATAGATGAAGAATCCGAGGCTGAAACCCCTCATTCAGCAACCTCTCAATCTTACCCTGGAAGAAATGCCGGTAATATTTTCTTTGGTCCAGAGTTCAATATCGAAACTGTTAAAGGTTAGTATTGAATCTTATTCTATTAAAATAATGTAGAAATTAATGGGTGTTTATTAGTGGTGCTTGAGAACATGGAGTGTTGTGAAAATGTCAAAAAGATTTAGGGATGGGAGTGAGACAGGGATGCCACGTGAACATATTTAATCTATATATATATATATAAATGGAAGAAGTGTTGAGGAGGAGATAAGTATGTGGGGTAGTTATTGGAAGGAATAAAGTGTGAATATTGGTGTATGCAGATGATATGGTATAGATGGCGAAAGATTGGGAAGGGATGAAAACGATGTTCGGGAGCGTGGGGAAGTATATGGATAATATGAAGTGGATGAGGTTTAAAAATAAAGGAAAGGAGGGAAGAGTAAAAGAACTAGAATGGAGAAACAATTGGGAGGGTGAAAATATTCAAGTATTTAGGATTTATATTTAAATATGGCTGGATATGTGGAACATGCTAAATGGTTTCAAGGAAAGGTGTGGAGTTACGGTTTTGTGGTAGGTGCACATGTTATGTATAGGCCTCGTTAGGCCCCTAATACTTCCTCCCTGTAGGGTATCTGAAACCATGTCTCAGCACAGCCAACCTACCTTGTCAAAATAGGCTACCTTCGCTGAGTCAGGTAGATGGGAAAGTCGACCCCCCAAATAAATACTGCAAAGAAACAAATAGGGTATGTGGAGTGAGGCAATGAATGAAGAGAGTGGCATGATATGATGTGAAGGTGTGCAAATTAGAGGAGGAACGAAGTGTAGATAATGTGTGTGTGTATGCAATGGAGAACGGAGAGAAGGAGAATGTATGAAAGAGTAGGAATGTCAGATTAGATGGAAATGCAAGAAAGACTGGGGTATATAGTGAGGAGGGAGTATAATGAGTTGTTTAAGAGATGGCAAGTGCATAGGAGAGGTACCTGAATGACAGTAGTCTGTAGTGAGGTCACCTTGACTAGAGCAAAAAAGGGAAAAAGGGAGAAAAAGATTTGGATTGAGGGTTGTTAATTAAATTACAGATATGGAAATGGCTGATGCAAGTTCACCGCGCACACCAAAAACGCCGGGTACCGCGAAAGATACCGATAAAAGCAATAGGAAAATGTTGGAGAGAAAGCGTTTATTAGTAATGCAATTGTTTGACGAACATTCATTATTTCCGACATCGCAGGCGACATCAAACTTTCAAGCACAACACACAGATGTATTTCCTAGTAAAGCAAGTTTGCAACTAAAAATTAGGGAGGTACGGCAGAGATTGATGGCTCAAAACACACATAGTGCGAATAGTATAAGTAGTCCTCTAACACCTGCAGAACATACCCATGTTACTTCTAATAGTTAGCTATCCATGTGCAATAGTGTTTGTCTTCCCCTTCATTATATGTTTTAAAAACAAAATGAGCATGCCGATTTGTTTCTTTTTTTTATATATCTTTAACTATTACGAATTGATAATTTTGTATGATGTTAACATATAAATATATATAATAACGAAATTAAGTTTTAGTCAGCAATTTAATGTTGCAATCAATTGTTTTTTGTTTTGTTATAAAAATGACATAACCAAATTATTTAAAGTATAATGTTGTCACTGAAATTCTGCATATGAACGTATAAAAAATAATTATTTTATTATATTAATGATAGTGTATAAAAACATGTGTCAAATATATTTTTCATGTAAAAAAAAGTACAATTATTTTAGATGAACTATTGAAGAGTTATTCAAAGATTTAAAGAATAATAAAATCTATCTTCTAAATTGTTACGCTATTGTTATTTAAAAATTTGAAATTAAGTTTCCATTAGAGTTTAGTGGTTTTAGTGACTTTTAACTAATTTAGTAATGTTAACGAGTTTTACTTGTTTTATGTTCAATAATTGATAAATACTGTATTTTAGTTACGTACATACCCATAAAAATACCCATCTAAGTATTAAGGTAAACTTATTTCAGGTTTTTATATACAGAGTGCCCTATAAATACTTTAACACCTACACTGATTTTATTCCTCATTATATGAGAATGGTGTGATACATAAATGTAATTTATGATTACATCAAATCTACAATGGTGAGTAAAATTGGATTAGGAGGCCATTTGATATAGATATATATTTCTTTATTCAATCTACTGAATTAATTTTATTTGTAAAATCAAATATGTTATATAAAATTAACAAATTTAACATTTTAACTCATATTAGTATTTTATTGCATTCTTTTAGGTTTAATTTTTTACAATCATGTTAGGTACAAATTTAAATTATAATTTTATTTCAAACTTCAAATAATTAATTACATAATATTTTGCGGTGTTAAGGCATTCATGGGACATTGTTTTATATAATTTTTATTTTTGGTAATTCGCGTCGAATGTGAGTATGACTGTATGTATATATACGTATGCATTGGTGAGTGCCAGTATAAAATGTTTTTTGCCATTAATTGTATACAGTATTAGCAAAAAGCATTTTATAGATTAGTCCCATTAATTTTAATTCGCTTAAAATCTGTGTTATTAATATTTGTATGAATATTGTGATTAATTTTGTATAACGAAAATTTTTATTTTCTCAAGCAATTTTCATTTTAAATTATTATTATTATTTTTTTTTTCATAAAAACTTTTACAATTCTAAATGATTGTGAAATATGGTCATTTAAAAATTTAAAAAACTTTTATGAATTAAAAACTTTATGACGGCGAAGTAAAATTTTCTTTATTAACAAACAGCACATAAAGTATAATAAATAATAGAAATAGCATGTTTTCTTATCAATAGTGGTCCATAATCACAAGACGTTATTTGTGATCTGAATTTTATTAAGTAGATATATAATAAATATAGAAAATGTTTATATTAAAGAATCAGTAAATTTTATTTCTTTCATTTATTTTATTTAAATAATTTTTATACTAATTTTGAGAATATAGTTTATGTGCGTACATTTCTAAAGAGCCTTACTTCATGGCTCTCTGCCTTGGACTGTGCAGTAAATTGTTACAAGGTGTTAATATTTTATAATAGAAGAATTGATCTCGTAAGTTGATAGTAAAATGTTTAATTTTTTCAGTAGTAAAGTGTTCACCGTGTAGATGTGCATGTGCATGTATTTTTACGCGTCTATATGCAGATGCATGTCTACACACATGCGTATTTGAGAATGTCTGACATTGTAAGCACTTTGTACTCTAAAACGTAGCTCACGTTCCACCTTCTCATATATGTAATGTAACTACTTAAATAGATATTTGTACTATCATATTCTATTTTATTTAAATATTGTATATTTCATTCACTACCAGAGAATAAATGTATTAAATACATTATACAACATGTTTATTTTATTTTCAATTCCTCATTTAATGTATGTAGATTTGTTTTCTAATTTCTTTCTTTCTGGCCTATTACCACCCACAGGAGTTGCCCAAAACAATGGTGATAAAACTTCTTTTTGCGGACATCTTCCCCCCAGCTTTATGGTTTCCCCCCTGCAGTGGATATGATTGTTCTATTCTCTAATCCACTTTGGCTAGTCCCAAAATAAATGAGTTTGGTCCAGAAAAGAGACCATGTCTATCTCTTTGCTCTCCATTGATTTTAAAATAAGCCTGTTTAAATCGCCTAACGCTGAGTCCGTGTACCTATCGGTTTGGTATGCGAATTGTTGTCAGCTGAAAGGATCTTCCTCCAATATCTTGACTCGTATATACCTACCAACGAACCATTGTCTTTAGCAGGAATAATATCAAACACCCCAACACAATATAGGTGCAATCTATTATACATATATACATAATATCAGTCCGATGGGTTTATAAGATTTCGGTGTTAAGTCTATCATCCTCCCTACCTTGAGAAGGTAGATAACGTTTTGTCATGCCATCAGTACATAACTCCATGTCAAGCAGGCTTTGAATATTTTAGATAGGTGCGAAACTAGTTCCTCCATGCCCTCCAGGAGCAAAATTGGAAAGATCCTATCCGTTCTAGCAGACTTGTATGGTTGGGACTTGTTTGGGCTCATACGACTGGGTCTTGTTATCTTCATGGTCGGGATTGGAGAGTTCGGTCGCGATTGTAGAGGCAAAAACGTGGAATCCTCTTTAGTTCCTTGAAACTTCCCACCTTCTTTTCTTCCCATCAGCTTTTCTGGAAAACCCTACTTCTTTAACAGCACTTCCATCCATTACTAGAATTTTGTGGATTCTTGAACATGCATGAGTATCTGATTGCTCTTGAAGGCTCATGAAGCCTGATTTCCTTCTTTCTGTAGAAGATGGATTTTGACAGGCACATCCTCTTTGGTGGAGGGGAGCAACGGCTCTCGACTCGCTAGAGAAGTGTTTCTCTTCAGAGTCCTATATCCCTTTCTTATAACTTCGGGAATCGTCGGGTATTTTAGAGAATGAACCCCCTGTAGCCTCCCCCCCCCCCCCTTCCTTGATACGTAGTCGCAGAACGGTTTTTTAAAGTTTGCCCAATTCTTTCTTGGAATTACTGTCTATGGAGAAAGTCCACAGCTGCCCTTTGGCTTCCATGGTCTTTCCTCACACTGTTAGGAAATGGGTATTTAAGCCCTTATTTTCTAGCCTCGGCCTATTGTGAATTGTTTTGGTCTCCAGCCTGCCTTTTACATCATCCAGGACGTAAACTATGCAGACCCATGTCTTGGGGATTTTTTCAGGGAAACTCTTTCCTATGGTAGCAGGGTTCTGTTACACTCTCGTTGTGCGCTTTCCAAAAACCGGACCTGCGGCCTTTTTCTCTGGTATCTGATCATACCTCCTTACACCTAACGGTAGAAAGGAAAAAGATTAAAAAAAAAATCTGATCATACGCTGACATAATCGCGCCTTGGAGTACTTTGAGTTTCTCCGGTCCCAATTGGACTTTCGAAAAGTCCGTACCCCTACTTTCACAACCGTATGGGTCTCCATGATGGTAGACCCGTGCGGTTTTAGTCACCCTAGGTGTGCTGGAGCTCAACAGTGACTTTCACACTCTCCACTGTGCTTTATTTTACCTTGTGATGCTTCGGTAGTACCAACCCCGGACTTAGATCGCCCTTGGTCCTCACCACCCATCGTTTTGGGGTTTTGACGTATCAATGAAATTAGCCTTGATTATGGCCCGTTTGGCCTTTATGTAGTCTTCGCCTCACAATCTTGGTCTTTGTGAGCCCTGAAACATCTGTTTTACAAATTTCTTCATCTGACATCATGTGCACAACTTCCACGATGGTTATCCTTAGCGCCTTTCTGGGGATATGTGTAGCTGAGACATTTCACCCTATGACTTTGGAGTTTCCTTTTTTTGCAACTGAGGTCCCCGGTCCCTTCGAGAGTCCAAAGGCCTTTAGAAACTCGTGGCCCAGTGCCCACAAGGATCGTTCGCGGCACTATGCCTTCTACTTTAGCTTGAGTTTAGCCGTCTACCTGCTATCATGCGCCCTGCTATTGATAGAGCCCGCCACAGCGGCGAATCAAGCCCCCCCGTCTCGCAACTCCTAAAGGAGAGTAAGGTAAGTGGGTTCTATATATAATGTTACAAAGTCTTTTAACTTGAAATGCTTTAATATTTTTAAAATAAGTTATTATTTACAAAAGGCATTTCTGAGGGGGGGGGGGCTGGTCTGGTTGTTGATTAAAGTAAAGTCTCACTTCCTCCCTTAAGTTTCACGAGTTTTGAAACAAAAATTTAAATATAGAACCGCTCAAGTACCCCTTTTGTAAGTTCAAAAAATCACTGCCGCGTGGTTGTACCTTTGAATTTTTCAATTAATGAAAAGACTTTTTTGATAATGACGTCGAAAGTATAGTCACTAATTAAATTTCAGTTATACAAAGTTAAAAAGATGTTTCATTAATCGAATAACGATGTATAACAAAGTAAAAGCCTTAACAATTAATAAATTACATGGCTTTTTCTTTGGAGAGTTTCAAAATCAAAAAGAATGGCGGGAGACATGCTCCTCCTCCCGCCCCTAGCTACGCCCATGTCCATAAAAGAAAGTGTGTTTAAAACATACGTGAATCATAAACACCTTTTCTAAATTATCGATTTTATCTTGTAAATAAATTATAATAGATGTAACAAACAGATAAAGTAATCTGTGGATACAATGAATATATAATAGGAATATATTTACTGTAACAAAGTGAAATGGTAATTTAAATATTACAAATTCTTATGTAATACTGTGCGAATTTAAGTTACTGAAATCAATTTTTGACTACAATTATTTGCAACTAAAATTATTAATACATATTATTTTGTGTCTAATTATAATAAAAATATTTTATTACCGATTTGGACAATAAATATATGAATTATTTATATTAAACAACTTATATTATTATAATTTTAAATTTGTATACATCATAAATAAATTACAGAAAATTATTTTTTTGACTTGTTAATTTATTTACAAATCATTATTCAATGACAATTATCCAAAAATTATATTAGTGTAATACTCTGGTGTAAATAGATTCTTTTAAGGTATAAAATAAAACTATTTATTGCATAGGCATGAATGTTTATTTAAATATCAAGTATACATATGATAACATACAAGTACTATATGCATATCTTTTACACTCTAAAGTTTTATTAAATAAAATATCCCAACAGAAAATATAAAAGAAAACAAACCTTAATATTTATTTATAACAATATTATTCACCTATACCAATAACGATAGATTAACAGTGTGATGATTTTTGCTACTCTGAATTGCTTATCAACAATGAAAGTGCTATTTATCTATAAAAGCAGTTATCCACTTTTAGAGAAACATCAATATTAACCGATAATTTTAAAAATCTCACAATTTTCCCCTCAATTTGAATCTCATGATAATCTTAGAGTCAATTAAATAAAGTAGAGAACTTTAATATCACAACACATTTTCATTAAAATTGTAAAATCCAGCAGGAATGATGAAAATAAAAACACTAACATAATTTTTCTGTTTTAGTAAGTATAGTAGGAATGTTAATCTTATGTAGTAATGGATATATAGATTATATATTGAATTTAATATATAAAAGTACGATTATTTTTTGTTGGTTACTAAATAATGAGATGTTTTCAAAATGTTTATAGTCTATAAAATTTAAATCTAATAAATTAATGACAATGTCCATTAGGCGCTAAATCAATAAAGAAATAGATCTGTGTTTTTATCAATCATTCAAATCATGTTAATATTTACATTAATGAATTATTTAATCGCACTAATGTATTCAAAAGTTATAGCGTTTTCATCTTTATCATCTGATGACTAGAAAAATAAGAAAATGTGAAATTTAACTTGAAATAAACATACATAGCACATTTTAAATATAAATTATTATAACAAACAATCAAAAAAGCAAAAATTCAACGCAAATCTGGATTGTCATTGAGTGTTTTCTTGATGCGTAGTAAAATCATAGTAAACCATTGATCTAAGCGTGAAATCGAATCGTAGTCCTTCACAGCTTCTGTAAATCCATCGACATTCTGCTCTTCCATATGCTCAATCAAGGTCTGTATCAATTTATATTCTCTAGAATCCTGGAAAGCGGGGTACATCTGGATATATCGCTCAATTGCGTGTTGTGCATTGAGTATATCTACGCACAAATGGCAAAGGGCAGCTCTGAATAAGTATTCCTTAGCGCTATATTTTAATAATGAACTTTCTAAAGAAGAGGAAGCTACTTGTTGATATATAGAGATTGCTTTTTCGTAATTTTCTAGTTGTGCAGCATATTGCGCAACTTTTAAGAGACACTTGTTCGCCGATGAATTATTTTCTTCGCCTCTATAGTAATCGGCAGCTTGTTCGTAATGGGAAACAGCTTGCTCAAGATTCACACTGTCTGTTTCATACATTTCTGCGATGCTCTGATGATGTTTAGCAGCCATTGTAAAACGTCCCATATCCGTGTAAATTTCGATGGCATGAACGAGACATTTGACAGCTTCTACAGATTTTAATTTTCTTATTAGTACCCGTTGTAAAGAAAAACAACACATTTTACATACCGTCAATATCGGATTTCTTGTAGCAATTTGAAGCATCTACGTAGTTAGTTGCGGCATCATGACGGGAACCCGCCTTAGAATGTAAATTGGCAGCTTCACAAAAGGCACTCCCTGCGGCAGACCAATTCTTTGCCATTTTAAACAAATTGGCAGCCCTTTGGTAGCACTCGACAGCATCTTCAACTTTTGCTGACCCTCTATAAACATAATGTCAGTGATTCATGATGGTGTAATAATAAAAGTGGAGACAACGTACCCAAACAATGATCCAAAGAAACTTCTGGACGCATTCAATTTTTTCTCCGCTTCGGCGATAAGCTGTTGGGCTTTCTGTTCGTTAGACGCCATGGCTAGTTGATTTATTAAAAATATTTACATCCAAGTGAAAGCACTAACATTACACCCGCACACATTCACTATTGACAAATTAGTCCCAACAATTCACACAATCAGCAATGGCGCTTGCATCGACTGCAATACTGCCAACCACGCAGGGTTACAACAATAACCCAATTATTCATTTTATTATAAATATAACATAAATATATTCAACAAAATTATTGCAAGTATTAACCAACCACAAAAACATATTCAACCCAAAATTTTAATTTTCTTTCATCAAATTTTCATTTATTATTATTCTATAATCGATTTTCTTTTTTTTTCCTTTCTTTATGTGCAATATAAAGAATAATAAAGTATTGTTTTCGTAATAATTTTCAAATCAAAAATAACACATATAACATTTTAAGGTGAATTAAAAAATATATTTGTATATATGTGTGGAAAATTAACCACTTATGTTAATCAATAACAATAGGTAAGATATTGACATGAAACAAAGAAAAATAAGCTATTTAACAAATTCTAACGGCTGGAATTTAATCAATATCCCACTAACATTCGTAAGCCAGAAATTGTAATTATTCTTAAATTCCGTTAATATTTATTTTAGGCTGAGACATACGGTGGATAGCCGATTCATCTATAGAATAAAATTCTAATTTTATATATTACTGTACATACATATACACATTTGAATAAAG
Organism: Philonthus spinipes; assembly: GCA_963082785.1. Taxonomy (NCBI): domain Eukaryota; kingdom Metazoa; phylum Arthropoda; class Insecta; order Coleoptera; family Staphylinidae; genus Philonthus; species Philonthus spinipes. The sequence continues at coordinate 13,989,620 of OY720301.1, forward strand.
ATGTTTAGTTATTTATTTTATCGAGAAATAACTAAATTGAATTGATAAATAAAGCATTGATAACCTAAAAAGGTTTTTACTGCTCTTTATCAATTTAATTTGATCTTCATGTAAATCAATTTGACTAAATTGAAAGTTGTAGATCACAGATTACCTTACTGTTATAATATATTGAAAAAAATATCCTGTATTAACAGTTTTTGTCATTAGTTCTTTCATAAAACAAATATTTTGATTGTACGAAAAAATCCAAAAACAATGATTCTGCACTATGGGAAGTAGAACTTGTTTATATTGTTGAGATTCATATTATGCAGGGGATGTCAGGGAAATATTAGATGTGGTACAAAATAAAAACAGAAAATGCAAATTACGTTTTTAATATTATCCACTCAAATATAATAAACATATGTGTATTTACAGGGTGTAGCTGAATTTACAGGATACTCAAATGCAGTTACTTTCACTTTCAATATAATAATAAAATTATTTATATTTGTATAAAAATCAAATGAAAAGTAAAACAAAACTCTTAGATTTATTATGATTAGTATATAAGTAGTATATAAATTCAAATATACCAAGTAAATAAATATATGTATATTTATAAACATATAACATTCGCACTAAACATATAAATTTATTGAGATAAAGTAGTACAGAATTTAATGCATTTAATTCTGTTCGATTATAACTACAATTTTATAAAATCTAATTTGTAATAAAATCTCTAGACTTTGATCACTGTATACATGTATGTTTGTACAATATAACCTGAATTTTTAAATTATGAACAATCAATATTAATATTGAAGTTTACATTTTCTATAAATGCAAACACATTTGTGAATTCATTACAAGTCGCAAGAAATATAAAGCAAATATTTTGCATAATAAGTCCTCTTCTGAGAAGTCATGTCTTCTATGCAAATAAGTTTTTATTTTTAATTATGATTTTAGTTTAAAATCACAGATATTTATGCTTATTAATTGTAAGAGTTACATTTCAAAAAAACTAATAATTAAAAATTAATCATATGTTATTAAAAGAACATATCAATTTTAATACTGAAAGTTCAAAATTAAATAAAATTCATTATATGTTTACATACACATACACTGACATATAAAAATAACAGAAAATAACTAGGTATTATAAAATATACTCATATATAATATTTTGTGCAATAAAATTAATCTAAGTAATAATAAATGCTTATAAAAATTTTGATTTTCATAATGGTAACTTAGAGGAAGAAATGTTTTATATGACACATGTAAAAATGATAAATTGTATAAAAAGATGCTTCATCAGTCAATACTTATGACAGAGCTTCCGCATTTACACTCACATGCATCACTTTCTTACAAAATTTAATATGTATTCAAGGAAGCTCTGTTATACTTTATAAAAACATGAAAACTGGTATACAATGGTAGATGTAATAGATCTATAAAAAAAAAGTATTACACCCAATACTGATTTCTACGCAACATGATGTTATTTCTACTAGGGCAAGTTGGATCTGATGCATCACAACTGCTCCAATCGTCTCCATGCTCATCGGCTCCATACGGGTACCTTGCATTTGTATCAAGTTCATTTCTGCTCAATGGGGTAACTTTACAATTGGGTAGGGCTGCAGGAATTGGTGACACATACCCATCCGAATGTTTCAATGGAGGTGATGATGCCATAAGACGATCAGGTGGTCTGGGTAGTGGTATTGGTTGCAGGCACTGATCTTCTTTATTTAATTCTTCAGGTTCAAATGAGCGGCATTTAATTATTATTATTACAGTTACACCTAATATTACAACACCTGCTACCATACTCACTGAAAAAAAATTAAAATCAATTGAAAAGAGTATTCATTCACTTTTAATTTATTTAAATAACTGTGACCAATCACAGTTATTTAAATAAATTAAATAAAAATGATAAATGTGGAAATAATTTATTAATTATTTTAAAATAATTTTTACTTTTTCATGCAATTGTGATATTATTACATTACCTATAAGAAAATAATCTCTAGTCATATTGGGACTGGCGAAATGCATTCCACCTTCGTGTCCTGCAGGATCATTAGGTCCAGCTAATGTAGAATAAATATCATTGTGTAAAGATGATTTGATAAGAATTTTAAGTTCAGCGGCAGCTGGTTGAAATATACTCGTTGCTAAGATGAAACAGAGCCTATCTCCTACACCTCCCCATCCTACTTCAATATCATTCACAGATATATAAATCAAACCGCTTTGTACTTCTTCATGTGTAAAACTATTAACAAGTGTATCCAAAACATTCCTATGGTCACCAGAACTACGAATAATTTTTCTGATTTGCCCATATTGCGGATTGCATGTTATTGTGTAACGTGGATTACTGTTAGTTAGTTTAGCAAGAGGAGTTGCATCCAAAACATGCAAAGTTAATTTATTAATTTCTCCTGCTAACATTGTGCAATTTCCGATTTGCATTAATGGTTGTACTTTAACATTGACGTCAACTTCCTTTCCCACTGAAACGTTTCCATAAGTCATTCCAACAAACAATCGGAAGCTATCATTTGCTGTCGTCATATCTCTCTGCATATACATCACATGGTCATTATCTAAATCATCTTGATTGAATTCGTTTAATGCATCTTCTTTTACATATAAAACTCCGTGCTTAGGGCTATCACGGATTTTGTACTGAATTTTCTTTCTATTAGTATTAGTTTCTACAAAGAATTGTTTATTGGACAATTGAACAACATTTGCACCTTGTTGAATGTACACTGGCGATCCCCCAGATACATTAATGCTAACAGGAAGCACTTTTACATTAAACACGGTGTAATCAGGCCTAAATTTTCCATCCCAAACCCTTAGGTGGAAAGCATCCGTTAAGGCAGAACTATTATGAATATAAACCAGTTTATTCTGATCAACATCTGCTTGAGTAAAATGATTTATAGGTACGTTTTCAGGAAGAAGAACAATTCTCCCTTCTTGAGGACCCGATATTATGTCATAAGATAATTCTGAGGGCGGTGTGTCGACGTCTTCAGTGCACAGCTCACTTTTTAAAATAGTATGATTTTCTCCTTGCACAACTACCAAATGCGGTGCTGGTGTTATTAGTCTAAACGGCTGATCGTTTATCGGATTCACAATTACAGGCACTGTAATATTACATAGCATAATATATCCAGGGATTAGATATAAAGAAAAATAAATATTATCCCCCAATGAATCAGAGTGATCGTGTTGATATAAGACTTGGCCAGATTCCAATTGTTGTTGTGTAAAAGTAGTTAAATTTGGATACTGCTGCAAAAATATTTGTCCGTGCTGAGGATTTGTAGCAGAAGCGTGTATAATAGGAGAGCGTAAACCAGCATGGTTTTCCAAGAATGAGACTACACTAGAAAAGTTTAAAGTTATACTAGTCATTCCACCCTCATCCACGACGATTTTGGGTATATTCACAAATGCGTCTAAGCCTCCTGATGATACGGAAATATCAATCTTCAGTTTCTGAAATCAATAAATATTTTTATTAATAACAAATAAAATAAACACCTAATATATATTATATAAGACTAAATAATAAAATAAATTATTACCTTATGGTCTAAAGTTTTGGCCAAATGGGATTTAACATTGAATGTGAACGAGTCGTTGGTGTACAATCCAGCAAATGGATGTGTGTGTTCGTAAAATATTTTCGAATTATTCAAATGATCTTGTGAGAAGGTATTCACTACATTGAAAATCCCCGGCGTTTTATCCGACTCCATCATCAGGCGACCTAATTTCGGAGGATTTGTGATTTCATAATAAATCTTTCTTGTTGGATCAGATACAGATGAAAGTAGATGAGACGCTGTTAAATATTTCCTCTGTAGTGGGAATATATGCAAGGGTTTGTGTACTAAATTCAAGGTAACTGGTTTGGTACGGATGGTGAATGTGAATTCTTTTGTACTATGTAATCCATCACTAATATTAAAAGTAAATTTTGCATCACTTCCATCTAAAATTAAAAAAAAAAACATTATTAGCAAGATTTTTTTTTTAAAAAGTAGTTGAGAATAGAGAACTTTTCTCCTCTAGAGTGCTTTGAATTTTTTGATTAAAAAAATGATGTTGGCAACAAAAGTAACCAAATGGTATATGTAATGTTATTCAAACAAATTTGATTTTATAAACGTTACATGTCATTATTACATGTGACGTTTCATTTGTTTACATTCACCAGTGCCAATAAAGAAATAAATCAAAGTACTTTAGAGTAGAAAAGTTTTTGATCATACTGTATAATATTTATTTTTGTATGAAATATTCTTACTTTGATGTCTAAAAGCGACCATATTTTTATCGATAAGTTCCTGAGTGAAGTATGGTAAAGCCCTATTGGGATCATTAGCTAAAGAAACATTTCCCCACCAACAACTTAATATTTGATATTTTAAAATATCATTTGGGCGATCAGCATCAGTAGCACCTACAACATTTTAATTTAAAGAACTATTAATACGTATTTAAATTTATCATGAATCTATTGGAGAAATATTCAGGCTAATAAATAAAATTGACACCAGGATTATGGAGTCGTTGGATTGAATAATCATAAAGCAATCGTCTTAATACTTTGTTGGTACCGGCAGATTACTTAGTTTGTCTTTGGCCTTTCTTGAAATTATCAGGAGATTATAAGTTGTCAAATTTTAATAATCTCCTCATTAGTTCTCATGAGTTTTCAATCCTTTTTTTTATATTTCGAAGATATACATATGTAAATAAATGCAAAATTTGTTTGTTTTATACATTTGTATTTTCTTTGGTACTTAGTAATTCCCTTTTATATGATATGCAGCAAAACAGTCTCCAAAATGTAAAGCAAATCCTTCGCAAGACTTGCACATTTATTTTGTTGTTGTTCTTTTTTTTTGTTTTTGGAACATTGACGGCAGATTCTTTCGGAAATTAGTTGGTGTTGCTTTAAGGGATAATGCCTACCTGTATAGGTTCAAAAATAGTTTGTTTTTTTTATCACAGAGTTCGGAAGTTTAAGATTTTCTAAAATGTTTCATACTGATTGGATATAAATTATGTGAGTTTATTCAAAGTTAGTTTAGATCCTAGTGAACACATTTCAAATTTTTAAATGTGATTATCTCGAAACCGTATTTTCAAAGTCAGTGACGGCGATAATTAAACGTGTATTCATTCATCACAGCGGCTTTTCGTCTTTTATTCCAAACTATTTTTGCTGATGTTGATGGTTCGGATTTCGCCTATTATTTATTTTCTATTTTTTTACAGCCGATCAAAGGCAGATATTTAGACCTGAAAAAGCACTTTTTTACCCAGGAGGCCGCCATTTTGTCAAACATTCCTTTTTCTAAAAATTCGAACAATCAATGACAGCGTTATCTCATTCTTAATACAACGCAATTGGCATTTTTAATTTCTGCATCTCAAATCACAGCAAAAGACCTTTTTATTCTACGGGGAGCTGCGTCATGGGCCCTCAGGACCTTCAGAGAAGCCGAAAAAATTCTAAATTGATGACAATTGTTTGCCAAATAAACTGGTGTAATTGGATTTTATCTATCTTGTTTTGTTTCCCGAAATTTTGCTTTATTTTCGGCCTTGCAAGTAGGCGTCACCCCTTAAAAACACCTAATAAAAAATCATGAATAAATTAAATAAAAATGATTTGAAAATAATTAAAAAAAAATATTTCCACATTTAGCTTAGAACGGCACAGTATTAACTAAAAAAAAATAAACAACTCGGACTCCAGTTGTTAAAATTTTATAAAATAGATTATGAAACTTATTTCTATCACACTTAATATTATTATTATAGTTAAAATTTAATTTATTTATTTTAATATTTGCTTTATTGCGACCGGTGAAACTAACTGAACTTTTAAATTTAGCAATATTCTTCAATTAGTAGTAAATAATTGTAGAATATAACATAATTTATACATTCAGTTAAATTTTTTCACGATCGGATAGTTGCGCCAGTGGAACCAGTGGCGTCTGTTGAACGCAACCATTGAAGTAATGTTTCAAAGAGAAAAATAAAAAAAAATATTAAAGAATAATTTAATATGTGAAATTTTGAATTTGTTATTAAACAAATATTTCTGTTACAAAAGACAGTCAGAATATGTCTTTCGTTTAACAATAATTTCAAAATCCAAAGTCAGACCTCAACTCCACAATCCTGCCAATGGGGGCTATTCTGTAAGGGAAATGTTAATTTTAACGTGAACGTTATTAAATAAATTCACATTCTATGTATATATCTATTTAAAAAAAAGCAGCTTAGACTGTGATGATAGCAAAATAACGTACAAGTTAAACTTAACATTTCCTTTACATAAAGCTCCGATTAATAATAATTTTTAATACAAATTATGTATTACCTAGCATACTGTTTGTAATAATAGCTGTTCCTCCCTCCCACATTTCCAATCCTGTATTATTAACTAATTTAGGTTTATGATCATTAACAGGTATAACGTTTATATTTAAAATAACAGGAATACTTCGTTTTTCACCTGCTACAGCAATAAGAACAACGAAATCTTCTAAATTTTCCGATCCGTTGTGTGCGTATCTGACAGATCTTGCTGCAAATTGTTTATTCGTGAACCCATGTAATTTATTGCAGCGATTATGAACCTGAATACATCCATATTTCGGATCTTCTAAAATGACAAAGTCTGTCACTCGGGATTTATAGTATTCGGTTACAATAAATAAATTTGATGTTGATATGATGCTAGTGGCGCCCTCATTTACACTGAGGGGATGGCTTCCTAGATATAACCTTTCGGGAATAATTAGCACATTTAATGTAACTTGATGCAGCCAAACCATTCCATTAGTTACATTGAAAACTATTCGATCGGCAGTTTCATTAGCTACGGACTGAATGTATATAATTCGGTTTTCATTCATTAAGGATTGACTAAAAGATCGAATATTTGCTGATTGATCAGCTGCATTTTGTGTAGTTGGTAAAATGCTTATATAACCATTCATTGGTAACTCTGCTATATGATATATTATTGCACTTGAAGGAACATCTGGTTGAACAATCTAAAAAAAAATAATTTCAAATGTATAACTTTTTTTTCAATATTAATAGAAAAGAGTATTCATTCACTTGGTCACAGTTATTTATATAATCATTTTAATATCTATAATACCCAAGCGGATGTAGAGATCACAGTTAGTTAAATAAATTAAATAAAAAGAATTTGAGAATAATTAATAATAATTAATACTTGTGACCAAGTGATTTCATTATAACAAACGGTTATTAAATATGTTTTACCAAGTGATAAATGAGAAAAAAGTTTACAATAAATTATTTCCCCTTTTGCTTCTGTAATATTTTTAATTTATGTTACTTACATAACTTTAAAACAAAAGTACCTTAAAACAACTAATTACCCCCATCAAAAGAGGAAGTAATTAAATAGAAAAGAGTATTTACTACTCACTATTTAAATAAATTAAATACAAATAAATGATTTGAAAATAATTAATAAATTATTTTCACATTTAGCTCTGTGACTTTTGACTTATGTTACGTAAGTACGTTAAACAAATGCACATTAAAACATTTTTATATTTGCCTGGGAAGTAGTTGTTTTAATGTGCATTTGTTTAACATACTTACGTAACGTAAGTCAAAAGTCACAGACCTAAATGTGGAAATCATTTATTATTTTCAAATAATTTTTATTTAATTTAGAGGAAATAATTTATGTTCAAAATCGTATTATTTAATTTATTGTGTAACTTTTTCATAATAATTCTTTCAAAATTTTGAAATAATTGTTTAAAAAAGTTATTTATAATGAACAAACCTCAAGAACTGATTTTCCAATAATAGCACTTGTGGATTCCTCAACAGAAACTGTTTTGCAAGTTTTTAGTTGTAATGGCTCCCAGTAACTAGCTGGAAGCATCCAAATACTAAATTGAGCAACATTTACAGCATCCCTGCAGGTTACTTTTAAAGAAACTTCATCTGCACTTGAACTAATTATGTCATTCATATAAGAAATTAGTCCCTTGTTTATTTCTCCCTGGGTAAATTCGTTGGCCACCTATAAAGTGACACATTAATTTAAATGGTTATCCTATAATTAATCATTCCTTACTTTTGTTGTGTTTGTATAAATAATTTTACCAAAACTAGGTTTCTTCGTAATATCGTATATAACATCTTTATCTGTAGCATATAAATTTGTATTAAAGTTTAAATGCTCTCTTAAAATTGTAGCTTGTTTTCCCTGCTCAATAACAAGTCTTTTATTCATTATTACTCTAATAAACGGTGCCGAGGCTTGTACTTCTAAAACACCAGTAACGTAATACGGACCATCAGTAACCCAAAACTTGATCTTTCCATATTCCGGTCCTTTATGTCTAAATAACACTATGTTATTATTCAAATCTTGTTGGGTGAATTCTGTCAATTTTATATCCGGATTTTTCGAATTAATAAAATCACCATTGGGTAGTTCTCGAAATGTGTACACAATATCAGATAGTTTTGTATCCAAATCAACATCAGTATAACATAAATCAGCTCCTGTTAATAGTTTTTCACCTCCAACAACAACGTGGAATACCTTATCAATAACTCGATTAGGACTATTATCATTTTTCAAAAATATGTCGATATAAAAAGTATCTACATATTCAAAATTCTCCTCTTCATTAGACAAAGCCATAAAATTGAATGAATCGTGTCTGGTTTCAGAATCATCATGAGTATAAAAAACTTGATTATTGAGTAATTCACTAATTGTAAAGTACGAACTTTGATTTCTTATGTTATTATTTTTAATAACTTGTATAATACCATGTTTCGGGGCCTGAGTTACGTTGATCATTACTTCGGTAATTGAATCACTTTTAATGTGTAAGTGAGATGCTGAAATTCGACTAGTTTCTCCTTCTTCCACAGAAAGACGCTCTAATATAATATGGACCTTTTGTAAAGTTTCATTATGAGGTATATAAGCTATCGTCAGATTTCCTGTTAAATTCCTGCAACCAGGCGCGACGATATTAAATACAACTGAATCAACAATTAGTGAGTAACCATTTCTGTACAGTTTGAATTTAACATTCTTTAGAATTAAATCTTCTTGTGTGAAAGTATCCAAAGCACGCATTTTATATTTTGATTCCGCTGAGAAAAGGTATCCGTATTGAGGTGGATTTATGATCTGATAAACTATGGAAGTAGTAACTGATTTCACTGGATCCGTTTGGTATTCTAAATTATCTACAGTCAGAATTCCTTCTATTGTTTGATTTAACATCAAAGGGTTAATATTTACAGAATATAAGCGACATTTAACAAAACTCATCCGAAATGTGTATGTTGTGGTCATATTTAAAGTAGTTCGAAACTGAAATAAATACACAATGGATTTAATTAATATATTTTGTAAAATATATTGTTGAATTCTACCTGAAATTCATCATAATCTGGTCTCGATGAAATATGCTTATATCTAACTCTATGCTGCCGTAAATCTTCACTGGTAAATACAAGAGAATTTTCCCAAATACCAACATCTTTTTCAACCTCTATAACCCCAAATTGTGGCCCCTGCACGATATGATATTGACCTGTGTCACTGGCATTCACCACATTTGACGTAAAACTAAGATTATATGGTGTTATAATAGAGGAAGTAAAATGCATTAACATAATGCCAGTGTTATTCTTCAATCTCCAGAATTGTGGGAATGCATGTACACGTATTTTGCCAGGGGAGCTGGTTTCGATTCCATCAGAAACTTGCAGGGATATGTATGAATCATTTGACACAGCTGGATGGTGCACATATGCAATATCATGATTTTCTACATCTTGTAATGTGAATGTAGATATCGCAACAGAAGGCTTATGGGCATATTCAAAATGTCCGGGGCCAGTATTTAATATGCTGAACACAAGATGTTTTGGGGAACTATCTGGATCGTTCACTTGCAACAAGTTAGTTCCAATTATTTTCTTGGTTCCCTGAAATTAAAAATAATTTCCCCATCATTTCAGTCCATATTTTGTATGCTAGTTGATTGTAATTATTATTTGTGAGTAAAATAAATAATATCAAGCTGAATTGTAAAATTCCGATTTCCATGGCTTAATTATCCGAATATATGTTTTATCCTAAATTCGTTCAATGTGTGAAATTTTGAAATTTCAGATCATGTAATCGGTATTTTATTGCATGTTAAAATAAAAATAACAACTTACCTTTCAAAAAAACTTTCTAAATCATGCCACATTGCTGGTTAGACACTATCTTAAATAAATAAAACAATAAAATTAAGTTATTTAATAAAAATGCCATTCATTTTAGCTATAAATTAACTACTAAAAATGCCAATACATAAAATTCTTTACTTTAATTAAAATATTTTAAAATGAATTATTAATTGATTACATTCTAATTAAAAAAATATATTGCATTAAAATTAAATTATTATTGTGCTCATCTGCATCTTATTATAATCTATCAATGCAAATAATTTTTATAACACCTCAGGCATTAAGTAAGTAATATAATTTCGTTTCCTGTTATCATAAACAGGACAATTGTGCCTTCCTTAAGTGGACGAAACAATGATTCTTGATCATTATAGACCCAAATTGTTGACGTTGCTTTAAGACTTGAAATTAGGCAATAGATGGCGCTTGTGTTATCTTTCTAATTAATTATAATATACAGGGTTAGCTAAAATACCCAAACAGTGGAAAATGTTAATCTCCTTTTTAAAATGGAACATTCTGTATCACATTTTGTAATTCTAATCACTTTATGAAGGAATATTATCTTTGTAGAATGCATAATGTTGCGACTATCTAGCTACATCTTATTGCTGTGAGCCCAAATCGGGCAAAAGTGTGGGTATTAAATAGTTCCTTTTCGAAGATTTGTGTATGTTTTTCGGAAAATACGACAATAAATTGATCTAGCAGATTTCGGCGAATGAAGAGAAAACGCCCAATGCTTCCCGGAATGTTTTTCTGTGCGGAAAGAGGGGTGTATTAATTTTATTTTAAAAGAATAATATTACAGCATGATGAAAACTTCTTCTGTTCACAATCATTTCTTTACCTAATTTGCAATTTTATTTTCATCTAAATACAATAATTTACATAAATCTTTAATTTTCTAATAGGAAAATTTAAATATTTATCGTTATATTGGGTGCGCAACTAAGTTCTCGCCGTTTTTTTTTTTTTTTTGATAAACCTGAAACTTTATTGTGAAACAATGGTTACAAATGAATGATTCAAAATATTTCCCTTTGCTAGCCACAACTTTTCCCTATCTTTCTGGCAGAACTCGAATACTGTCACAGTAAAAGTGTTTATCTTTTGAAGCTATCCACGAATCAAGCCATTTTGAGATATCTTCATATGAGAGGAGCTGCTGATTAACCAGACCATGTGCCATCGAACGGAACAAGTAATAATGGAACGGCCCAATATCTGGGAAATATGGCATGTGGGTTAGGATTTCCTATTTGAGCATTTCAAAGTGGGTTTTAACAGGTTTGGCAACGTGAGGCTAAGCGTTCTTATGTTGTAGAATCACTTTTTCGCATGCAATCACTTGGAAATGGCTTGGCGGGTAACTCCTGACACTTAAACCACCATCTTACCGGAATAAAAGTGCAAGATAATGCTGCCTATAGACAGCTCGTTCTTGGGTCTATGGAGTTGGACCTGAGTACAATCCACAGAATCCCTCTGAACAAGTTCATGAGTTACTTAAAAATGATGGATCCGAAAAGCGAAGTGTAAGGTCTTTCGTATAAGCCACAATAGACCGTTTAGTCGTGGTGGAGGGGCTGTTTGTATCTACTGATTATAATAAAATAATAATATTCTATATATTATTATTTTATAAACTCCTAATGCTGAAGCAAGCTCTATTTCCATTTGGCATGGATCCTCACTGAGCAATACCTCCAAGACGCTGGTCTTCGACGATTTTTGGTCGACTTTGAAGGGACGGAACCAACCAAGACACATTGTGTCACTTAGAGCAACATCTCCGTAAACTTTTTGGAGATCTCAATGTGCTTCATCCGCCATTTTCTTCTAATGAAAGAAGAAAATCAACACTTCCCGCTAATGATGATTATTTGCCACAAAATGGGACATTTTCACACAACCAAAAGTACATGATGCAACAACAAAATCACTAATGTGCCAAAGCTTAGACATAAGGCAATATGTCTAAGCTTGGTTCATGACATTTTGGTTATGTCACAATCGACCAGCACTTACTACTGGAGTCACTTCTTGAAAAACAGTGGGAACTTAATTGCACACCTAATAACTACATGCAAAAATAATTGTCACAATTTAACCCCACTGCATTAGACATTCTGGCCTGTTTATTTAGTAGACAGTGCCTTAGCATATTTTAAAAGTAATAAAAAACATACAAAATATTTAATTGTAATTTCTTTAAATTAGATTTTTACAATTTATTCATTGTAGCCTGTTTTTTTGTAATTGTAACAACAGGTTTATTGTTGAGATTCCTTCCTAATAATCATTAATCAATTCTAGCAAATGCCAGAAAAAAAAATATAGGATTATAAATTTTTTAATATTATTTACTTAATGTGGCTGAGCTAAAGTTTTGTTTAAAGAATTTTATATCTACTTGGTTACAAATAAAACAAATATCAAATGAACAACATTCCATAAGATGCAAAAATTCTTTATAATTTTTTTTAGAAAAACAAATCATGCTGACATACCTGTGCAACACGTAACACATTTGATGTAGACAGTTTTAAAGCTGGTGGATCATTAACAGGTGCAACATTAACAGCCAAATTAAATTTAAATTTTCCTTGAAGATAAGCTGGTAAAGTAAATAGTTCCCCAGCAGAAAATTCAATTTCTAAAACAAAGTGATCTTTTTGTGTTTCCGACCCATCATGGCTGTAATGAATCTTATCTCTGATAACATCGGAGAGTGTGAACACATTTTTTTCATGCGGCCAAACATCAATAGAAATACTCCCATGTGCAGGTGGTTCAATAATAGTAAACTTTATTCCAAAGTCTTTGATTCCATATTTCGGATAATCCAAGACCATGTGAAGGTTGTTAGTTGAAATAAGTACACTCTGCCCTTCCAATACTTCCAGGGGCTCAAGGGCTAATAATTCTAGTTCCGTTGCGAAACTGGCATGAGAAAACACTTTTTCTGTATAGTTCGATACGGAGCACGAAAGTTCTTCACACTCACACTGATAAGAATCTAAACCTTGCTGCACACAAACACCGTTATCCTTACAAGGTTTACGTAAACATGGATACTGCCAAACACATCCAGGTAATAATCCATCACTAACACGAACATCTGGGAATCCTTTAGTCCTATCCATTATAACAATATGTTTCAAACAACCTTTAAAGTTACTATCAGCTGTTTTTAAACCTTTTGACATAGCACGTGCACGTTTAGGTAACTCGATCCCACCAACATAAAAAACATCACTAAAATCAACTACAAAACCACGAGAAAGTTTTACTGATTTCGATTTTGCGTCCACACTTAATTCCACAGTATTCACATTTAATTTTACATACACTTTATGCCAATTACTGTCGGAAACAGCCTCATCATTCATTACTTCAACGGTTTTTTCTCCATGTTTAAGGAACACTTTTAGTTTTCCTTTCCAAATTTCTAAGGCAAATAAATCGAGTTTCGACAGGGGACCAGGGTTGTAAAAAATTATGCAGTGTTGTAAAATTGTTTTAAACTCAAATTGCAGCTTGAGGCCATGAGAAATTTGATGTGGAATGGCCATGTATGAACTGTCTTCGACGAAACTGATAGCTCGGTCATAAGGAGCATCAAATTCTGCCGCACAATTCCAAGTCACTCCGTTCACAGTGGATTGTGATTGCCGACGTCTTGCTTGATCTAATACCAGTATGCCATTGTACATCACCTTAAAATCATACATATTGTTAATTATGGAATTTAAATTCTTTTATGGGTATTTTTAATTTACCTCGGCCAGACATCCTCGAAAATTTTCCATGTGTCCAAAAAATAAATCTGTTCTATTTCCAATCCCTCCAATAAATAATCCATAATGTATGTTTAATTCAAAAAAATCACCAGGTAAATGTGCTCTAAAAATTAACATAATAAAACTATCTATTAAATAATAATAAGTAGTCATTATCCATTTATAAATATAAATAGACAAATTCCTACCATAGAATAACTAAAATATATTTTAATTAAGACACTTGATTGTTCGTTTCACTAATATCCAACGTTTGTTAGATTCTGCTTATTACATAAAAGTGTTTCAACATGGGATAAGTGAGAATTTAATTTAAAATATAGTACCATAGATATTTGAGATTCAAAAGAATTTAATTGGCATAAAAGTATTTTTATATTTAAGATACCACTACTATTAGATGGAAAAACCATTTGTTGATAGTCAATTGGCAGACTTATAAGCAAAATTAAATTTGTCAATAATGATTAAGTATATATAAATACTGCTACTAAATATTTATTATCTGAGAAAAATAATACATCGTATATAATCTAACATAATATAAAAAAATAAAGGTCTTTCTGCCGTTATAAAACTATAATTCTATGTTTATTGAAATTCAAATACTTATAGTAGAATCATTTCTATGTAATAAAATTTACTACTAATTCTAAGTGAATACTCTTCTTAAAAGTTAATAAAAAATTGTAATCTTGGTTTACAGAATTGTTTATAAATTCAGATCTTACTTTAGTGCATGATTAACAAAATGCTTTAAATAGCTTAACCAAAATTAGATGAGTAAACACAATATATTTCTTGGAAACTACATTTAAATTGAATAAATGCAAATAAACTTACCCCTCTGTATAAGTACTGTCGATTATCATGGAAAGATCACCTTCTTTCCTAACAATAAAAACATCATGCCACTTAAGATCATCAAGTTTCAAATTTGGTTTTGAGAGCAATTCTGATTCTCCAGCTCCTAGATTTATGTTCACCTTTAGCATTCCATTATCCAAACGAATTATACAATAATCAGTAACCCCTGCTACGAGAAATAATAGTGCATTGGGTAAATGAGTGCGAAACCGAAAATGTATATCTGTGGAACTCTTGGCCTCCTTCAGTGGAAGAGCAATATAGCTCCCTCCATAAAATGATGCTGAAAATGAGTAATAGTAATTCATAATTAGAATTTGGCAAGCGCAAAACGAAGTGTGTATTCATATTCATATTTGCAAAACTAAAAATAAACCCTAAGACAAAGTAAAACATACCCTGGTCCAAAGTTTTGGAAAACGGAAAGAATGCGAATAGTGATAGCGATAACAGGATCCAATGGTTCCCCATTGTTTTTGTGTTATTTATGCGGCATTTTTATCGAAGTCACAAGTCTTTGTTACCGATATTTTGAAGGAAAATAAACAGTGATAAACACCATCAGCTCCCACTACAGTTCGCCATATCCGATTTTTACTTACTAAAAAAATGTACTCAGTACTACCAACCTATTTTATTCATAATGTAATTTTCAAAAGTTATTAGTTATTTCCAAATAAAATGTACATAATTATACATACTTGATTTTTACATGTAATAAATTTTTAGAATTACAAATTATATCATATATTCGTTGCAGTTATTTCAATATACATAAAGAAATCATAAATACTAGAAATGTTCATAGATATATAATATTATTGTTTATGTTAAAATAAATAATTTTTATTATAATTATTACAATTAATATTTAATTATAATGTTTTGTAATCATTTCCAATCATATTTAATATAAAAAAATATGTTTTAATAACAATATCAATTTAATAGGTGTTCTATGAATATTCTTTATTTTGTAATAATGTGATTTAAAAACATTTAATTATACCTTATTTAATGTTAATTACATAAATTAATGAATAAATTTAATTGTTAATAGTTTTAATTCTCAAATTAAACAATAAAAATAATTT
The DNA here is from genome assembly GCA_963082785.1 of Philonthus spinipes. Taxonomy (NCBI): domain Eukaryota; kingdom Metazoa; phylum Arthropoda; class Insecta; order Coleoptera; family Staphylinidae; genus Philonthus; species Philonthus spinipes. The sequence goes on from OY720301.1 coordinate 14,005,710, forward strand.
TCGTTTGTACGAAATTTATATGTATGGAGAAATTGACGAAGAGCACATAACTTCTATTGCATTATTGTGCGACTAACATCAATATGTAGTAATGTTATGGTGAAATTAAGAAATGATCAATAACGAAGCTTAAATTAAAACGTTTGGGATTATGTGTCAATATGCCTAGAATATCTAATAAGGAAAAATGAAATTAAAGTACCTGCTCTTCTACAGCTCAACGTTTCTGAAAGCTTATTGTAAGGCAATAATAATGTCACTAATTTAAATACTGTATGCTGTTTCAATCAAAATGTCATTGTTGTGTACTTTAGCAATTACATTTTTTATTAAAAATTATTTTCTTGCATTTAGATATCAATGGACATTGCATCGATATACATTCCCATATAGTTTCTCAAGGCCTACATTACGTTCCTGGAACGAACCCGTGTACTTTATGTATTTGTGATAAAGGCAGCCCAAAATGGTGTAAATCAGTCTTGTGTTCACCTCCCCAGGTATTTAAAATGAAGTATTGTGATTCAGTGCAGTGTTAATTGTGCTTGTGAATTTTAGAACTGTAAATCATTCCAAGTCGGTAATTCTTGCTGTGAGTTTAAATGCCTGGATGACATTCTATCGGGGCATGATACTTATAAGGAAACATATGATGTAGCCCTACGGTTTATAGCAAGTACTGTTACTGCTGTGTTATCCATTTCTCTTTTGTTCTTCTTATATAACCGATTAAAGAGGAATAAGTTGTTAGCCGCTCATAACCATCAACGAGATAATCAGCGGAATCTAACAAACGTTGGATATATTACTGGGAATTTTGGATATACTCAACATAATTTAGGGTAACATATAACACTATTATGTTTATATTTTTATAATAACATACAATTGTAAATCATATGTTCAAAATTTTATATAAAAAAAAATGATGAAGACATAAATATTTAAATAATCGATGGTTGACTATTTGTAAATAAAGCAAGAGTTTTTTAAGTTTCACAAAATGTATTGCTGCAATTGTTTTGCCAACATACTGGCATCATTATCTATAGCAGTGTCTACAATAAATTTTATGAAACTTAAAAAACTGTTTTATTTACAAATAGTGTATAAATATTTAAGGTATATACTTTTTACAATTAGTATTTAGCATTTAATATACTAATGATTGTGGGATATTTTGTTTTAATAGGTATTTAGGAGCAGGTAATAATGAATTAGAAATTCGATATGAAGAAACCAGTACCAATTTTTCATTATGGAAACCACCGGGGGATTATTTGTGCGGAGAAGCTCCTCCTCCATACGAAGAAGCTATGCGAAGTGCTCAAAATGAAATTGTAACAAATCAAATCAACAATACAGTTCACAATGCATTAATAAGTTCATTCTCAACATCATACCCACAGGAAATAAATCCATCAGTAATGTGTAGGCGGGAGGAAACACCTTCGTCAACCACAACATCTACAAGTTCGACATCATTATCTAGTAATACTCACCAGTATGTCAACATTCGTGTCCAGCATAATGAAGGCCACAGAAAACCAGAAGCAAGGCTGAAAAACGACCATAAAGATAAACTAGATGTGTCCTACGAAAATATAAAAGTTCTCAAATCGTGTGTTAGTGAAGCAAACAGGCCTACGACAAGTTCAGGAAGTAATAAAAATGCATATCTTAGAACTAAAGTTCGAGAAGCCGGTTCATCAAAATCAAATAATTACGATTCAAACACTGTCTCGCAGCAACCCCAACAGCATTCAATGGAATATTCGTATAAATTAAAGTTCTGTGAACCTTACGAGCCACATGTGAAAAACGTACGAATTGAACAAAAAAAGACAATACACCGTACACTGCCAAAAAATCTTAGGGAACTACTTTCTAACGTTGAAGAAATTGAATCTCTAAAATTTCAGCAATCAACTTTCGAACCGCCCATTGCTTTCAACACCCCAAAAATTGAGAGCCCTAGGACTTCTGTAGAGGAGCCGCATGCGAAAACTACAGTGGAGGAAAAACAGGAAAAGAAAAACTTGATTTCATACCATTCACTCTCACAAGATGAGGAGGATTATAGGTAAGTCAAGCGGGTAACATTTAGACTTAATAATTATTTTTTAAAGTTATAGAAGCGAATGTGAAAATTGTAAGTCGGTAGTTTCCAATGAAAATGAAGGCGAAGCTATCAATGAGACCATGTCCCTACAGAGGCGACCTCTATCAGAGTCTGGATATGAATTGTGTTACAGGACTTCACTTACGTTACCCACAAATACAAAGAAACAAAGGTGAGATAATTGAAAAGTTTTATGAATAACGATATGATTTTTGTACTTTCATTTACGAAGTAAAGGAAAGTATACTAAGAACAAAGTATAGCGAGAGCAGAAAATATCCATTTTGTACCTTCCGGGATCTGAAAGGATTTTTTTTATTTATACTTATACCAAAGATATGACATACATATACATAAATCCATTTTTACAAATATTAAGTATATACAATAAAATTAAAGTGTTTGTTTGGCCTTTCGACCAAAGGTCATTCCTCCCTCGAAAGATATTATTTTGTTATTTTTATGTGTTTCGTTTTTTCCAGATCATATCCCACAACTACAAACAGGGAAAAGTGGTTTTCATCCATGCAACAATCAAGCAGCGATGAGTCTGATTAAGCGAAGATTAAAATATTTATAAAAGAAAACATAAATGTGCGTGTGTTGTACATATAGAGTAAATTTTAAGTATGTATGTGGATTGATGTATTCAAAGAAAACAAAAAAAGCAACAAAGTACAAATAACAAGAATATATTATGGATTAATGTGCTGCATGTTTTAAAATTTCTTTGTATAGTAGTGGTATAAATAGTACCTTCATAGTCACAAAAACGGAACCAAAAAGTTTGTTGAATGAAGGTATTACTTCCTCTGCTATAATTTTAGTATGCTCAACAATTGCTCACACCTCTTTTCTATTATATTATTCTATATTCAACTCGAAGATTGACTCTTTATATATCTTGTTTTCAATTTCGCGTTGATTTATATAGTGTGCTTAAATTCATTTCTTTTTAAAACGTGATTATTGGAAGATTGTCCCATTCCCAAATTTTATACATTTTACTATAAATTAAATAAAAGACTCCAAAAAAATAAATTTATTTCAAAATTATTTGAGAGAAGGAATGAATTTAATCGCATCGTAAATATATACATGACTGTATGTACATTGTGATAATTTTATTATAGATATTTTACTGACGCTATGAAAGTAAGTCCCATTGCGCCCACGTTAAATCGTGATTATGTGATATATATTTCTTTTTGAATATTTTTTATATACAGTACTATTTAGATTTTGTTAATGAGCCTAAATTTAAGTAAATCTAAACGAGAGTAGGTAGGAAAAATGGTAGAGGTATCTCTTTGTATCCAAGAAAATGGCTGCAAGTTTTAAATCGCTAGGTGTTATTCTATTCAATAGATATTTTCAGTCTTGGTAAGAAACTATTATAGCACGTATCTTAACTGGAGAAAAATTATTATCCAACGCTGTAATTTAAAAAAAAATATCAGGATTTATGAGTGTAATTGGTGATTCTTTTGTTGTGATATAAGTGACTAATAAATGTTCTTTTACGATATATTAATTTTTTTTACGAACAGACACAAATATATGTTTGCGTCTGTTCAGCCTCTTTAGACACCTAATGCTTCGTGCCTTTGTCCTGAAAACCAGTCCTTAGCACTACCAACCCACCTCGTGGATGTAAGCCCAATTTTCACCATTTCTGGCCATTCGTCCCTCAGTATTTCAGATTCTCCTCTGAACTTGAGTACTGGGGAGTAAGAATGTGCTCCACAGTTTCGTCCTCAAAACAATCTGTGGATTCTGCAATCTCCAGTCTCTAGAGGCCTGCTCTGAATCTGCAGTTTCCAGTCAGGATGGCAGTAATTCCCTTTAAATTCTGTCTGAACAGCCGTAGACTGATCATTTGGATTATGAAGGGTTTCCATGGAATGTGTGCAACATTGTATTCAATAATGTTGCTGCTTTAAATTTCACCTTCTTTCCGGTAAAGAGTATTAATCTCTGTTTTGACCGGATTAACTGACAGCAAGTGATCAGCACGCATTGAGGTATTTATACATTGTTAAATATTATTTTATTATCTCTAAAATAGCTATCGACCATCGGTTTTTCAACCATCTTTTTTTTATATAGATAGGGGAAAATCGCTGTAGAAACAGCATCAGACATCACACCTCCAGATTTGCGTGGTAGTTTGGGATTTGTTTAGTATCGACCCACTAAAAACCTCCTCCTGCCTTCTGATCTCCTGCTCCGGAACCGTCTCGCGACATTACTTCGGAGCAGGAAGGCTGCGACACTACTAATCTCCTGGGTATCCTCTATGCTTTTGTTTGTCATATTTTAATTAAAAAAAATCCCTTTGTATTGCATTTGGGGAAAATAAAAAGGTGATAATAAAAATTATATATTACACAAGCATATTTATTATAAGAAATGTACAAATAGGTATTAATTACTTTACAATTGCATGTAATTAAAGATAAAGTAGATTTTCAGTCTAACTATATTTTTCTTCATTAAACGGGAAATGGAAGCTCCAGATTGGTTTGAGTTGATTCATTTTTTATTTGTTTCTCTTATTTTTTAAACATTCTTCATAAAAAGGTAATTATATGGGAAATGTACAAAAGGTTTTTTTGATAAATATATCATAAATAAGCACAAATTGAGGCACTTGCTTCATTCAGTTAACTAAAGTCGTTAACCATATCTCATTTAAATTCCAATAGGATTCGCTTGAACAACTCCTCCAGCTTCACAAACTTTCTTCGCAATAGTACTATGTTTTGTGAAGTTGACTAAATGCTTTCCTGTTCCAATTATTTTCAAATTGTACGCAATTCTGTCGGCAGCCTTAAAAAAATCATATACATTAGTAATTGATTAAGTTGAAAACATATTAACATCTTACTTCCAAACACCATGCTTCAGTCATAAGTTTCTCATGCGTTGCACTGGGAAGTCCTTCGTTAAGTGATTTACTGGCTCGGGAAAGTACAACGGCACTTGTATAGATGTCGATAGCTGCATTTGCTAAACGATTCAAAATAAATTGTTCCTCAACAATATTCTTTCCATATTTAATCAAAACCATTTCCACAGCTTGACCGAATGCATCCACATTCTATAAAGGATTATAATAATGTAATAAGACATTTTTTTACAAAAAAATATTTACTTTAGCTACAAGTCCAGCAGACTGAACTAAATCCTTATGTACAAGATGATCCATAGATGGGGGAGAGCTCAAACCGACAGTTCTGGAAACACGCTTGGAAGCCTCTTCGAAAATAAGACCCAAATGTGCAGTTGGATTTTTAAAGGCATTTTGTAGTTCTTTCAAATGTGCTCCAGCATATTGAATACCTAAAAATTAAATATTAAATTAATACACATATTTTATATCACTAAAAATAATGTTTACCGGTTAATGCAACGAAAAGTCTTAAAATATCATTGGTGCCTTCAAAGATTCTGAAAATTCTCAAATCCCTGAGCACACGTTCCAAACCAGTGTCTTTCATGAATCCCATACCACCCATAATTTGGATTGCTTCATCGCAAACATACCAGGCAGCTTCAGATGCAAAAACCTACAAAATATATTTTTTTAAAACTAAAGTTTTTGTATTTTATAAAAGGATTAAACTGCAGCTGTCACTTTTATTCGATCTACCTCAGGATTAAACCATACTCAGAGCATGGTATAAATTAATGAAGAAGTAATTTTTAATGAACTTAATAAATCCCACAAATTCTCATCTATTGCCTGATTTTTAAGAGAAATTGTCAACAATTTTATTCTACAAGGTAGACACAATAAATTGCTCAAATCATGACAATAGCACAAAGCGCTATCTGTTGCTTAATTTCTAGGTGGCATCATCAATAACTGTAATATATCCAAACAAACGTTGGCCTACTAAATAAAGATGAACCTGTCCTGTTTATGAAAAAATCAGTTTTTTCAACCACAATTTATCTGGTTTGGATAACTATTGATGACCAATTTTGTCCATCAGACCTCATCAGATCAGTGTTTTCCATATACCTAGATGATGGTGATTAAACGAATGTTTCACTATACTTATAAACTTACATGAAACACAAATTGGCTTGATGAGGTCTGATAGACCGAAAAGGCCATCACCAGTTATCCAAACCAGATGAATGGTCGCTCAACAAACTCACAATAAATTGCTGTTCGCCCATTAAAAGTGAACTTACCCTGTTTACCAAAAGTAAGAAAACCAATTAATGTAGTTCAACCATCAACATTTTCGGTTTATCACACCTTACTTATACCAGTGTGTTCTAAATTAGGCAATAGATGGCGTTTTGCGTGATTTATTAAATTTATTATTCATATGGATCTTTATAAAGGCAATATAACATCTGTTCAGCTACCTTCATCAAAGATTAATGAAATAATTATTTTATTTGAAAATTACAAAAGATAATGAAAGTTTAATTTTCATTTAGTTATAAAATACTAATTATAATAACTAATTTTATGTTTTGAATGATATATCTACATACATACATAAAAACAATTAAATTAACATATGATTATTGATAATCCCATCACTTAGCGCTAGTATAGATGCAAAAATAAAATCTTCATTAGGATATGTTAAAATATACAGGGTGTTCAATTAAAATACATATTTTGACTAATGAATTATAATAACTGAAAAGACAGTGCAAGCGCCATCTATTGCCTATTTTCAAATGACGTCATCAACAATTTGGGTCTACAGGGTAGACGACCAAGAATCCTTATTTCGTCCACTAAAGGAAACTTTACAGTTAATTTGAAAGCCCATTTATATTTTTTTTCTGTATTTTGTTTTTTGCCATAAATCATATATTGAATTCAAATTTGAAATTTGTATTGACTTCTACAATAACAAATTTGATGATGATATTTTATCACAGAAAACATAACAAAAAAAATAAAAATACAAATTTAATAATGAATTAGTCAATAATTAATGTTTTTAGTTACCTTGGAAATTGCTGCTTCAAGATGATAGTGCTGTGAACCTGAATCCATGTTTCCGGACACCATATATGCTAATGATTCAGTAACATAATGAAGGATTGACATGCGGGAGAGTTTTTCTTGGATTCCTCCAAAAGTGTCAATCTTTTTACCAAACTGAACACGGGTCGTTGCGAATTCAACCGCCTTTTGATTACAAGCCCTCATAGTTCCAGATAAAGCTGCAGCCATTCCAAAACGTCCGTTGTTCAAAATGTTCATGGCTACCTTAAATCCGTTACCGACACCTCCCAAAACGTTTTCAATTGGAATTTTGACATCTTCATAATACACCTAATAGACATAAAAAATGAGTGAAAGGTGTTTGAGTTTACATGAAGTATTTAAATCAACAAGAAATAAAAATTAATCATTAATTCAGTTCATAGATATAAATATAATTTAAAAGGAATATAAATTTAATTAAAAAAAATAAGGTTTATTCCACACTTCACTTTTTTATTTGAAAAATTGTGAAAATAAAAAATTTGACAAGCATGTGAATTATTAGTAGCATTGATTTCCGAGCTATTGGGCCAGGGGCAGACTGATCGAGGAGTCCATACACCCCTCATCCACGGAGTCACTGGAGATGCCCACCACTGTTGACAACGAAAAGTTTTGGATTTGACTCCAACAGACCACAGCCCAATAGCCCAGAAATCAACACTGGTTGAGAAAGCCTACACAGTTTGATATGTGAATTATGTTTTAATAAGTACAAATTTTGAGTAATAAAAAAAATCACATTTTGTTTTCCCTCTGTAAATTTGTAATTTCCAATTTGTGATTATTATACTACGACAAGCCCAATCCTGGACCAATTGAACAAGGGACCCCTGGCATACTAGTCTGACACTTAACCTGCGCGCCATCAGGGTGGATAAAAATCATATTTACCTCAGCAGTATTTGAAGCCTTGATACCCATTTTCTTTTCTGGAGGACCATTGGTTACACCACCGAAAGAACGCTCAACAATGAATGCAGTAACTTTATCTCTAGTTTTTCCAGTCTTTGGATCTTCAACGGGTGTTTGTGCGAAAACAGTCATCACTTCAGCTAATCCTCCATTACTAATCCAAATTTTAGAACCGTTTAAAATGTAGTGTTTTCCATCAGGGGATAAAACAGCACGAGACCTAAATACATAATAATACATTAAAAATAAATAACATGAAGAAAATAGCTTAAGTTAAGTTAGCTTAAGTCCAAAATCTTACATGGATCCAAGTAATTAGCTAGTTTAGTGAGTTTCAAAGACTAGCTGGTTACAATACCAGCTCGAAGGGACTTTACCGCAACCGATTTAATTTTTTTTAAATTGCAAAACAATATTGATTTCTTGCGAATGTATACTTATTTAATTATAAAACTTTTCTCGGATAATTTTATTATTATCATTAATAATTTTTGTTTTACACAATTTTAATTTTGACATTTTAGGCCAAATAAAAAAATTTAAATATTTTTCAGAATCAGCAAACTTTCAACAACCATAGTCATTATTTCACATTCTTGTGTGAGGTGGTCAGATCGAGCCAAAAAGATTTCTCAGTAATATTAATTCAATTGATCAAAAGTAAAGATCGAGCGGCTTGAACCTCTTGATTGATCTTTTCTATTGCTGGATTTAACACGTAAAATTGATAGTTGCATACTATAGGAACATACAATCAATTTAAGGAATAAGGGCCGATTCGCAATTGCCCAGGAACGGACCGGGAATGAAAACAGATTATATACAAAAAGTCCAAAAGCCCCTTTCCTGAGCTATTGTGAAATGTATTTTATACAAGTACTGATAAAATATTTACTAATTATTTAAATTCACAATTTTTTTTGTGACTTCATACCGATAGAATTCCTCCAAAGGAATTAAATTTTCTTTTCTTTTAAGCTAATAAACAAATTGTGTATGAACCATGACCTGGAAATGTATTACAAATAGTAATGTTATATTTTCTAACCTTATAGAACCCGCATCAGAACCTGAGGAAGGTTCGGTGAGACAAAACGCAGCCATCTGCTTTCCAGTAGTAACTCTGGGAAGATATTTCTTCTTCTGCTCTGGTGTTCCAAAAAGTAAAATGCCCTTGAAACCAATAGACTGGTGAGCACCAAGAACAATACCCACAGCTAGAATAGAAAAAAAAATGAATAAATTATTCTTGAACATTTACTGTTCATAATAACATACCCAAATCATACTTTCCGACAATCTCAACCAATCTTGCATATTGCGTGTTAGTCAAACCCAAACCTCCCAAATCCTGAGGTACTTGTAATCCAAAAGCTCCTAAGTCCCAAAGACCAGCCATGGCATTTTCAGGAACTTTTTCCTCGACATCATTTTTTGCTGGATCATTTACTTCCTAAAATCATGTTTACCGTTAGTTTATCAATAATTGCACTTTGTACTAGACTCGAGTGTATTGTGACATTTCATATATAAATATAATATAAAAAACATACCTGAAAGAATTTATCAACGGGATCCACGAGCATTTCAACCATTTCCTTTTTCTCTTCATTTAAAACATTTGGATACGGAAACACTTGCGTAGATTGCAAATTCCCGCGAAACAAATTCATAGTAAACGAAAGGTCTTCTTTCGGAGCCGAGGCTGGTTTTTCATTATTAGTAACTGTTTTACATTGTATGCTAGTTGTAGAAATGAATCTAAATAAAAAATTTAATTAGTTTTTTATTTATTTCCAATAAAAAGGTTATGTTTGAAGAATAAATTTACCTTTGCACAACCTGAGTTTGTCCTCTATTGGCTAAAAATAGCTTACCGACTCGAATCATTTTTAATACGGATCTAACTTAATTAAAAGTAATTAATAAAGTAATAAAAACTGGAACTTGTGCTTTAATGCAGATGTTCAGCAACTGAACTAAATGATGCCGTAATGAATTACTACTATGAACTGAACTTTGGACTTTGATCCTCTCAAAAACAGGTAGGTTTTAAAAAATACAAAAATAACCATTGATCTATTTATTAATATTAGCTAATACATTAATTAAAAAAAATATGATAAAAACAAACTTATGGAATTAGAAGAATACAGTAATAATATTAATAAATCCAAGAAACAATTAGTTGGTAGCCCTGTTCATTTACAACAGAATTAATTGTCTTTATCACTTTCATTATCTTCACTATCATCTTCGGACGAATTGGCCATAGATGCATTCTGTTGAAGCCTTTCCTTGAATTCACGTACAGTTATTTTCTTTGGTATCATATATTCTAAGAACTCGTATCTCTGCGTTCCATGGACAACGTTTACTAAATTATTATAACTTAACTTCCTGCCTTCTTTTATATCTTGATAAGATTCCGTTATTAATTTTCTTATAAACATTTCCTACAAAATTATAAAGCAAATTTAGATCATTGTTAATCACATAAGTAATGAAAGAGGTTAGCATTTAAGTAGAAATTATTATTATTCTAACCATTTGATTACACTAATGTCAAAATAATTCAATTGTGCTGTTTCATACTAATATTTTTCACCAAACTGGAAATGATTACTTACTGTTGCAATTTTGACTAAAAATATTGAATTTTTAGTCATAGTATCCGCTCCATCAGTTGTTTTCATAATGGTTTTAATTCGATTAATTGATAAATGTGCCATGTCGATTAATTATTATTTTTACTGAAAAAGAAATGACATGGTTAAATAATTTAAAAGAATATATAAAGTTATATTGCATTTAATTCAATTTAAAATCTAACCTCAACGGATACAATAGGTTCAAGCGCGCAATTCTTGGTTTTTAAATATAATCATTCGTTGTTTAGTTTCAACCATTCATACCAACATAATAAATAAAAACAAATGATGAAACAAAATTCTATTCATATATATTATTACAGAGAATAAAATATATATGTTATTAACTCAATGATAATCGGGGCTCTTCTGTAAGGGAAATGTTAAGTTTAACGTGTATGTTATTAATTAATTCACATTCTATGAATACATATCTATTAGTAAAGCTGCTTAAATTGGGATGATAAAAAATAACGTACACGTTATACTTCTGTTCCTTTACCGAATAGCCCCGATTATTGATTACATTTTGTAGTTCTTTACAAAATTCATTTATTAGTTTATAATAACTAATATAATTGTTAGATTTTTATTATAATAACATAAGTACTAACAGATATAAATCGAATTATTCATCATATAAATACAGTACTTTTATAAATGGAAGCTTGATTTAAGTTACATAAGGCAAATTAAGATTGAATTCATTCATATACGATCATTATTTGTAACCGTCCAGCAGATTAATCTATCATATATTATATCTATGTTGCTTGCAATGTAGGGTAATCTAGACTATAGGGTTTCTATGATCCAATCAACGTTGGTATATTTTTATAGGTTACTCCGTGTCATTGTAATACCGCATGCGCACAAATGAATCTTTCAATGACGTCATTCATATTAAATCTGAAAATACATGCTAAATTATTATTGATTTTTGGACACCTTGTATTACAGCCTTGAACAACAATACATAATAATATTTTTACTTCTATTCCGAAAGATATTCTCATTTTGTTTGTTGTCCCAATCAGATTGATTGTTTCCACTTTTGTCTCTTTTTACCTGAACCACTTCGGACTTTAATAATAAAAAGTAAATACTCCTATTTTGCACTTGGTCAGAGTTATGTAAATTAAATCAAATAAAAAAATGAACATTCAATTGAGTAAATTAAACTCAATTGAATCTTTTCTCTTTAACTACTGCAACTTTTTGGCTTTCGCTTTAAAAAAAAAAACTCGCCCGAGTAGTAATTGTTTCAATTGATATTTGTTTTAATAAAGTGTTTACGTATGCAATGGATGTTTTTTTAAATGTATATGTAAGGAGTAAACAATTAATTATTCAATTTAATAAATTATTAATTTTCAAATTCTTTTTATTTGATTTAACAATATCTTTGGTCGGTAATCTATCAATTATCATATCTATGTATTTACGATGAACTACTACGATTTACAGACTCTTTATACTTACAAAATCTACTTTTAATTTTGGTTATAAATTAATTATAGTAAAAATTGAAGTCGTATTTACAAAATTGTAACGAAATCGTATTTCCAACAGGAATTATTGTTAGTAGCTCCACCTGTAGGCATTTATGTTACTAAAGTATTTCTTTGCTGTTTATTCAATAGATGTCAGCATTAAAGATATAAAATGTTCCAATTATAATATAAAACAATTGATATTAATAATTAGAACATTATAATTCTCTGCAATAAATTAAAAATTTGTAGTGGAAAGCTTTAAATTAAGTTTACTAACGTGTTTCTAAAAAGTTGCGTTAAGTTTAAATTTAGCTCCTGTAAGCAGTGATAGCGGTGGCATTAGGGAAACATTTTTACACAAAATAATTTAACACTTCCTCTGAACGAAGGTGCGTCAGCAGGAGATGAAATTTAAAGGTTCTAAAGTAGATTTTTCGCGCGGTGTGAAAGTCAAAAGACGCGAGTGCGGATCTGGAAAAGTCTAACACCGACGTCAATCGAGTGGAATCGAGTCGAGTTGTCTATGGCAGCAGTGGTGATAGCAAAATGGTGTCTTCTCTTGATCATCAATTTCTGTTAAGATTGCGCCCGAGTGCGCCCCTTTGATTATCTTGAAGTCCGATTGAATTAACTACGGGCTCTCGTTGTGCTCACAAGTTACGACCCTGCCCGTCGTGTCCACGCATCGGGGGAATATGTGAAACGTTCGTGGCTATGTGCAAATCAATATTAAAACAATAAAATAAACTATTATGAAGTTCCTGTACTTTAAATATATATAAATTAAGTGTATCCAATCATAATTGAGTGATTAAAATGTGTTACTAATATATCATATCTAGAGAAAAGTAGACTAAAATAAAACATAACCTAACATAAATACTTTATTTGTACATTTAAATGGTACACCCGCAGACAATTTTGTAAAAAATGGCTTCTTCGTTTGATCACAATGATAGGAACAGGTAACTAATGTTTTCTTAAGTACTACCTGCCTAACAGCCAATTCTCATCTTAATTAAGGACTGTCATGTATCATTCACAATTATTCAATTTATGTCTAGTGTTTAGTGTTCATACACAAGTACACTTGAAATACTTCAAGTATTTTGATTAATATTTTCAAAATAATTAATAAAATTATTTATCTAAGATTTTCTGGTCTACAAAATGTAAATCGATGAATAGCTTGTTTTAATTTAAAAATATTTTAGTAATAATTTTGTATATTATTATAAAAAAAACTGAAAAGATAAAATTAGTTCTAACTCCAAGTCAAAAATAAATGTTATTTTTTAGTTATAAAATATTTAAAAATCGGAAATAAGTGATAAATTAATAAATTATCAAATATTTATTTTGTTAATAGACAAACATGAAATTAAATACTTGCAAATAAAACACTTTACTTCGTTTTAACTAATGTATTTTATTTATTATTATTTATTATTTGAGAAAATAATACATTGCATATAATTATCAAGAAAACCCTTAATAAGGGCTATTGACCATAAGTCTTACTACCTGTATTCAATAAAATATATTAAATATACTATATTTAATACAATTAAACAAAGTGAAAAGTTGGTTTCATTACTTTTTCATTAGCGTGTATTTCAAAATTACTCTCAATGTAATGATATATCCCAGAAAACTTGTTTATTTCTTCATTAACACGGCCAGTGATTAGTAAACCCAATATTTACCTTTCAATTTTATCAATTTTACGATTAAAAATCCATGATTTTCTAAGTTGTTTAAAAAGTCAAGGATTATTATAAATCACAATAAATAAATTAATAAATACAAAACATAATTGAAATAATTTATTGGAGCAATTTAAACAATAAATCCTAATTTTTTATATTTATTATTATTTGTGATTTTTAGTTAACCAATGATTTCACATAACCCAGAAGGAAGAAGGCCAATGTAATTAAATCACAAACAAGTTAGTTGATATAGAAATTCAATAATATATTTTAAGTCATCATTAAATTATTATTGGTTTACACTTTTTTCATTTACAAAATGAGATGTGACATTGTTTTGTTCATATTATATATTATTTAAAATTGTTACAGTAATTCGGAACCAAATATTATCGCTCAATGCCAATGTAAATTGCTTATAATTACATTTAAGTATTTTTTTGTACTTTGAAGTAATTGAAGTTTCTGATATTTTTTATATATATTATTATTAAAGTGTTTTGAATAAATATATATTAAAAATGTGTTTTAAAGTACTTACATAATGTAAGTCAAAAAAGTCGCAGGAGCTAAAGGGAAAATAATTAAATAATAATCAATTAATTTGAAATTCTTTTTATTCAATTTATTTTATAAAACTGTGACCAAGTGAATAAATAGTCTTTATATTTCATTTGTTTTCAAAATTTCTAATTACGTTTACTCAGTGCCTACTAAAAGATAAGGCTGGAATGTCTGAGTGGGGAAATTCAAAATCTCGGAGTCTAGAGACTCGGAATTCGTGTGAATTCATTCGCCCTCAGACCGTCGGGGCGGAAACATCTCCCGCTCGAATTCAATTATATGCCTTATTTGGTATTATACCAAATTTTATGGTTAATATAATTTAATTTTTTAATACATTGATTTTTAGTTCATTTCATTTTTATAATATGTATATATATACATATATATTAATATATTTCTGTTAAAATAAATATTTATCATTACCACTTCATCTGAAAATAATTGTTACAATTTAACCCGCTTGCATTAGAGCAGTGTGTGAGACGAGCGGGCGCTCCATACATATGCACTCCGACATTTCGGCCTGTATCTTTTAGTAGACACTGGTTTACTACATTATTAATATGGTGGAATTATTGTAAATATCTCCAAAATACATAGTTGAGAAAATTTTTGTTCTACAAGATTATGTTGTATATTCCACTATTTCTGGCTTGAGATCTATTTGTTTGTGTTTGCAGTATATGTTTTATGGCTACACTTCCTGAAGGATCATCACTCTATAAATAGTTTACACTAACATTTTTACTTTTTACACGTGCACACTTCACTTATTTTGCTCTGTTCAAATTGTATTGGATTTATCAAAAAATCGAAAAAAAAAAAAATTAATAGTTGCAGTGGCTCAAGAGACAATAATTCATGTTTATTAATTGCAGAGAAAATTAATCATATTAATTTTTCATTATTTTATGATTTACACTATTAAGTAATTTAAAATATTTTTGACTAAAATATTTACTGAACCGTAATGTTAATTTGAAAATCTCTTCTAAAATATAATTTTCTTTAATAATACTATACCCTACACCCATGTGGGTAGAAAGGGGTCATTGAATATATATATATATATATATATATATATATATTTAATAATACTATGTTAATTTTTTATTAACACTAATTGGAATAGCTAATTAAAAAAAATGCTAATGAATGATTTTCTAAAAAAGAAAAAAATATTACGAAATATCTAATTTATTCATTTTCCTCAATTGAAAATATAATTTGTTTTGTTTCAGTTGGTACTTTGGAGCTTTAACACGGCAGGAAGCTACCGATATACTACTAGCTGAGAAGGAAAGTGGAGTGTTCCTAATTAGAGATAGCGCCAGTTGCCATGGAGATTATGTACTGTGTGTGAAGTATGTTAAAAAGAAAAATCTATTTAATAAAAATTTATGTTTTGTATTAATTCGACACCTAAAAGGGTATTAGGATTCAAGAGGAAGAAGATATTTTGTGTTTAAAAAATTGTTAAATGTTGCTTAATTATAGTTTATCATTTTTTCTTCATATAATCGGGGGTATTCTGAAAGGGAAATGTTAAGTTTATCAAGTACGTTACTTTTGTCATCACATTCTAAGCAGTTTTTATAATATATATAGAATATGAATATACATAGAATGTGAATTAATAATGTACATGTTAAACTTAACATTTCCTATATAGCCCCCAAATATATTAAATGTTAATTGTTTAGTTCATTTATGTAGCACAGAATTTTAAGTGTAATTCAACTTTTTTTATGGAAAGATTTTATTACATGAGATCAACAATAACTATACAGATGGAAAGAGTGTTAAAAGTAGTGATGGGCAAGATCGATTAATCAATGATCGAACAGTTAAGTGTCGAAAAGATCGAGTCAGTTAAACAAATCGTGTTGATCAGAAAGGTAGGGCTGATCAAACAGATCGAGCTGATCAGAAAGGTAGGGCTGATCGAGCTGATCAGAAATTTAGGGCTGATCAAACAGATCGAGTTGATCAGAAAGATAGGGCTGATGTAACAGATTGAGCTGATCAGAAAGATAGAGCTAATCAAATAAATCGAGCCAATCAAAGAGATTGAGCAACTTGATTATTTACAAGGATCGAGCAGTCTTGCCCTTAACTATTAATTACAGAATCAATAAATGATCCGTGCTTGAAAAATTTAATTCACAACTCATAGTCGCATGCTGGGGCTCATATGGTGAGGTAATAATATCAAGAAATAATGTTTCCTATATAAATAATTTAACAATATATGTGATGATTAATATATGTTTAATTAAAAAAAAAGAGACCTGCACAACATGATCAATCCACTCTGAAAAGCAATCGAATCGTCAGAAAGATGAAGCTGTCGAAAAGATCAAGTAGTTTGAAATTATCGAGCCATTGTATTTGTTGTAATTTTTCAAAATTAAAATTATATTTTTTGAAAAATAATAATCTGATCGTAAAGCACTTTCAACTAGTGATGGACACGATCGATCAAAAAAAATCGGCTGCTCGATCCTTCCAAGTGATTGAGCCGCTCGACCCGATCAAAAAGATTGAGCCAGTCATAGAGATCAATAAATAAAAAATACAATGGTTTTTTTTAAAGCATGCAAGACAAAAATATCCTATATAAATCTAAATCTATTTTCTTTCTTGGGGGCGTAAAAATTGAGTTAATGAAAATATGTTACTTTTCCAGCCATAGCCAGAAAAGTTTTAAACAAAATTAAAAGCAATCTTTAAATTCGGTTTGGAAGTTTTTTCATAAAATGTCTTACCAGTTGAAGAAAAGCCATTTTGAGCAAAACGAGTTTAATGTTTTTCCAATCATCTAAATAACATTTTTCAAACAGCCAGAACTCACGGATGGAATTCAAAATTGGGGTTTCACTTTTTTGTTTTAGTAATTTCTTATACAATAATCTTATCTTTTATTTTGCAATATATATATATATATATATATATATATATATAACAGAAAAAAGGACTTGTGAATAACACATGATCACAGCTATTTAAAATAAATTTAATTTAACAATTTTGTAATTATGTAAGGTAGAACTATACTGAAGAGGGATGAATCCCGAAACAAGTGGCTTCAGATAGCATTATACATTACGTAATTTTTTGTTTTGTTCTTTCATTAAATATTCCCGAGTCAAAAAATGTTTGCCTTATACAATATGTCATTGTCGTTCATTACTGAGGCACTTAATTTTTGAAATTCCATGATTAATTCAATAAATTAATATAATAAAATATGCATTTTTCACCTGAAGAAGCTACAGTATAGCGAAACAATTGTAGTAGAATTAAATACAAAGTTGTTGAAAATCAAAAATATTTTATTTATTCATTTATTAAAATATATTATTGTTATGCTACAGCAAGTATCCATTGTGTAATTCAATGTCCGGCAGAGTACAGGCCTGAGAAGTATTTGTTTTAAAGTATTTACATAATGTAAGTCAAAAAGTCACAATAGCCAAAGAGAAAATGATTGATTAGTAATTAATTGTTTTCAAAATCTTTTTATTTAATTTAAAGAGAAAAATTTGTTTGTCAAGAAAAAATGAATACTGTACAATTATTTAGATCATTGCAAACTTTAAACTCGTTTTTCTCAAAATAACTTTTTCAATAGACAGGAGATTTTTCAAAAAAAGATCAGTATTTTTGGAGATAATAATAAACTTTATTAACGGAAATTCACCATTTACCAAATATGGTTATTACACTAAAAATAACATATTTAATATTATTGTATTGTGTGTATAAATAACAGTTAAAGAAAGATCACATACTACACCTAATAAAAAATCTAGATGATTTTTTTAATAATAAAAATATGGTTTGGCATTAATTTAGGTTTTGTTGGTCGAATGATATAAAATCATTCTGAAAAAAAAAGTTGAAGATTTCAAAAAATAGAAGCATTGATTTTTTTTAAATTTCAACTTTTTTCGAGTTAAATTTTTTAACTGGGATATTTGTGTCTGTACAATTTAGTTCATATAAAAATTAACTCCATCCCTTAATTATAATTGTATGTTTTACATTTCATGTTTTCTTGGAAGAATTTTTTTTTTATTCGTATCTTTACTTAAGGGGGTTTAAGAAAAGAATTTTTATTGCAATAATTTAGTTCATATAAAAATTAATTCCATCCTTTAATTATAATTGTATATTTTAAATTTCTTGTTTTCTTATTTTGATGCAGGGAGGATAGCAAAGTTAGTCATTACATTATAAATAAGACGCAACAAAATGAGGAGGTGCACTACCGCATCGGCGATCAATTGTTCAAAGATCTTCCGAGCCTGTTGGCGTTCTATAAACTGCACTATTTAGATACTGCACCTTTGATTCGGCCTGCTGCTAAAAAACTGGAGAGGGTCATAGCCAAATATGATTTTGATGGCCAAGTAAGCTAACTCCGGTTTATTGTAATTTATTTTATGTGTACATTTTTTATTATTTCTGATTGTTTAGGATACAGACGATCTTCCATTTAGAAAAGGTGATATTTTAACGATTTTATCAAAGGATGAGGAACAGTGGTGGACAGCAATTAATAGCTTTGGACACAAAGGCTCCATTCCTGTTCCTTACATTCAAAAAGTAAGTGTTTAATTGAAATAAAATGTAGTTCCTTTACCTTATCACAAGAGAGCGGTTGAGCTGGTGTTTGCGCAGCTAGTTCCTTGTTTGTAGCATACAGCAAGGTCGTGTGTAGCCTGTTGGAGGCGAAGACGCCCAGCTGTATGTTCAATGACCTTGTATGTTGCAGGCAATGAACGAACTGTTATATCTTAAACATTTTTGTTAAACTATTTTATCCGCTTTCTGATTTTAATAATAATATTATAAATTTTCCACAATAAAAAAAATACAAGTTTTTTTGTTTCCACCCACACATTGGTATCGGTCTATTTTAACTCTTGATGAGCAAGATGGATTATTTCAATAATTGAGTATGAAATAATTGATTATTTTCAATAATCATATGATGGTTTAATCGCTTCTATAGATGTATCATTAAAAACTCCATTATTAAAATTACTGTTTCTACAACTAATTAAAATATTTTCAAATTAAACTTTCAATTTCTTTTTTAATTTTCAAATAAATCGATTTTGCTCATCATTAATTGTAACCATTTTACCTAGTAACCTTTGTATATTTGCAATTTTAAATTGATGGACAATCACATCTGGAATCAAACCAGGGACCAGCAGAATGCTAGCCTGAGCGTTAAAACAAAATATGCATCATATTATCCCTTCCATAATCCCTTCAAAATTTAATTGATAGGAAGGAAGTTGAAATTTTTTGGGAGTATGGAAAAAAATGCATCATGTCATCCGTTGCATAATCCCTCCAGAATATAATTTTTTTTGGAGGTGTGTTTGGTATGGTTAGCGGGAAAAAAATGCATCTTGTCATGCCTTCCAAAACCCCTCTAGAATTTAATTGACATTATGATCGGGTATGTGGGACTCATACCGACTAAAAAAAACCTTGCAAGTTCAAGTACATAATTGAGACAATACTTATAACATTTTATTCGTCGATCTCTTAGCTACATTTTTTTTTTTAAATATATATCTGTATAATCAGTAATCCCTTTTACCATATGGTGTCGGGTTCTAAAAATATAAAAAAAAATATAAAATGGCGCTGAAGATGGTTATGCACACCGTGTACAGGTACACAGGTGGACCTGGTTCATGGTTGTAGCCACGGGAAAGTAAAATAATCAATTTGTAAAAAAGTATATAAAATCGACTTATTTTTGGGCATTGAAATGTGCAAAAAAATTGAAATTACTTTGTTGTTTTTCAAAAATCCAAACACTAAAAAATTATGCTTTTGAGAAATCACGTTTAAAGTTTTGGAATGACGTCAAAATATGTGATGATCGGACTGGCCGCCATCACATATTTAGACTATATGAAATTGTTTTCATCCGACACCTGAAAGGGTATAAAGATTCAAGAAGAAGAAATAGTTTCGTGGTAAAACAGTTTCGTCCACATATTCTCTATAGGGTGATTCAGAACGAAATGAAAATATTTTAAAGACATGTCCAGGAAGCAAAATAAGCTCAGATGTTCAAGTCCGATTTTCATTTGTTTGAGAGATATTTTGAACAATAGTAATTTAAGAAATCAAAAAAAATGTAGCCACAAACTGGCTATCAGGTCCATTTATAAACGACGAGCAAATAAGTGTATCGAAGTGGGTGGTAAGTTTTTGAAAGTTTAACATGAATTAATGCTATTTGATTTTATTTTTGTAATTTCAGTAATCACCCCTACACCACCATTATGGTAGATGGGGATTTTATATTATATATATATATAATTTCAGTAATTCATTTTCTCTTGATTTTATAAATTACTATTGTTCAAATTATTATTGAAACTAGTGAAAATAGGACTTGAACATATGAGTTTATTTATTTTGCTTCCTGGTCAGGTCTTTAAAATATTTCCATTTCCTCCCAAATGACCCTGTAAAAAAAATGATTTTTTGAAAATTTGACACTGAGAAACCCTCTTAAATTAGAAAATAAACAAATTTAATTTATATTTTTCAATAAACACGATGTAAAATATGTAAACATTTAAATTTCAGATAGAAGAAGGTCAACCAATACCAGAAGTACCTAGACCAGGATCTGGAGGTCCAGTGGCAGTATCACACATAGCACCACAAAATAGTGAAGTCGCACTAAAAAAAAACCAAATGCAGGTAAATAACATTGCGTGTAATTGATTTAGGTTGTTTTAATAATGAAGAACGTATTTTCAGAGAAAATTGCCAGCAAGAGCACGAGTCAAGCAAGTGAGGGTGCCGAATGCCTACGACAGGACCGCTCTGAAACTAGAATTAGGAGATATAATAATAGTCACAAAAACGAATATAAACGGCCAATGGGAGGGCGAACTGAACGGGAAAACTGGTCACTTCCCATTCACTCATGTCGAGTTTCTGGATGATGAAAGTTAGTACGGGACAAGTGGACAGTATCACGATATGTTTTATCGTATTATTCCAAAAGATTGTATAGAGTGAACGGATTTCTTTAAATATTTATTAATTGGCACTAACATATTAATCTACATATATATTAACTGCTTTAGTATTTATGATAGATTTTGAAATTTGTGCCGATATTCAAATTGTATTTTTCTTAATTACATATCATATTTAAGTAATTTATTGTTTTATTCTTTTGTTTTTACTTTGAGAATCCCTTATGTATATGTATGTATGTATGTGTGTATGTGCATATGTATACACAAATAAAGAAAATTAATTATTTTTATATATTTGGATATATTTTTAATACTGTTTATTTTGGAGATGTACTCGTTTGTTTTGTAAATATTGAGTTTACTGAGAGATTGTAAGGAACTATTAACTGTCTATAATGCAAATGCTTTCAATCCATTCGCTTTACAAGATGAATTATACTTTGCGGTCAAATTTATATTTTAAAAGTAATTCTGAAATATGATGACGCTTAAAGCATGCTGGTTATCTAACCTGTGTACTATTCAATGAAATAAATACTGATAAAAATTAAGTTCGTTGTTTGTTGTGTCCTGTTGTATTTAATTACCACACACGCTTGCATTATTTTAAAAATTCAATTACTACTGGGTATTACGTCCGGATGCTAATTTCAACGATAAACATTTAAATATTCAGTTAAAACACAATTTCCCAGTATAATTAGGCGGGATTGTAATTAATGCGGAATAATTAGATTCGGTAAATTAAGTTTCCCGCCATTTCGAGACGGTTTGTTTTGGTTCGAACGTTCACCGCCAGAGCGAGGGCACTGCGCATTCCTAAATGAGAATGAGCGTATAGGGAAATGCTCTTGCTATTTATTACCGTTTACGATACTTATACAAAATAAAATGTGATCGTTGTAACCTTTCTGAAAATGGGACGCTCGAAATTTCCCGGGAAGCCCTCAAAACATGTCAACAGAACACGGGTAAATGTTCTTTCAACAGTTGTAAACACAACAGTTGTTGGTGACTGTGATCCTAATGTTGTGACAGTTAGGGAAGGCGACGATTCAAATAAGGTAAACACAACATTTACATCAGCCCTTCCGCATGTAAATATATATTCACATTCTCGAATAACAATTTCACTTTTTCGCAATGCAGTTTTAAATAAAATCACATAACTTAAACCTAGCCTAACATTGTTTTCGAAGCCACCAACTATCCTCTTACATTTCATTCTTTTTTAGATCGAGGAACAGAACAAATCTACAAAAGCATCTAGCCAGGACGAGGAGACTGTTGATAAACAGATATTCACTCGGAGCCATACTAAATCTATAAATATTAATAAGAAACTATTACCACTCAAACGAACAGTTTTATTGGGTACTAACAGCAATGGACTCAATTCGACACCAAGGCTGACTAGAAGTAAGGTAACAAGGCGGTCGATGCGAGGATTTCCTAATATCCGCAAGCTGAATAAACCGAAATTAGTGAAAAGCCCCAAGAAAGAAACAGGAGGAGGAATCGTTGGAAAGTTTGTGTTGCCCAGTCGAAGTGTTCATTCATCACGTGTTATAAAACCAAACAAAAGGTTTATAAATATTGAACAAAGTGAAACTAGAATTGTCAAAAAACGTATTATTAATAAAAAAGTGTATGTGAAGTCTGAAGAAAAAGAGACCAGCGGTGATAGTGTTAAAGGGAGTGCGGAAAATAATGACAACAAAAATGATGGTGTTGCTGAAAATAAGGAGGAAATTTCAGCTCAAACAAGTGGTAGTGATAGTGCAGAAAATGTTCGGGGTAATTCCAACGGCAAGGTTGTGCTGCGACAAGCTCGTCTACAAATCAGCTCGAAAATACCAGTGGGACCCGAGGGGCCATTCTCCACGAAATCCATCACAGGTTCACCAGGTACCATGAAATGCGGAGTTTGTGGAGCAGTGCGAATCTACCGGATTTTGAAGCAAGCGAGAAAATTCAACATATACAGTTGCGAATCATGCAGAAAATTCATAACGAAAATGATACAGCATTCAAACAATAAGAATCTAAATGCACCGCTAAATTGCCTGAAAGGACAAGGTTCCTGTGTAATAGGACCTATAGTCCGGAGCCAACAATGGAAATTGAACAAAATAACGAATAATTTACGCTGCTCAGCTTGTTGGTTAAAACTCTGTTTACGCTCATTTCAACTACCATTAAATTTAAAAACTAGTTTATCCCAGTTCCTGCCAAAAACAATGCAAACCAATGATTCCTTATTTAAATCGACCTTACCATTTTTATCCTGGCAGTCAGGGATTGAGAACAAAATTCAAATGCCTCCACCGAACGTGCCCGAGAACACAGAAATTACGCTAAGGCAAAGGCCGGTGCGTTTGAAGCCTGTGAAAAAGGAGGAGAAAACCGCACCGGCCCCCGTTATTAATGATATTAAAAGGCAGAAGATCGATCTGAAGGGACCGAGGGTGAAGCACGTGTGTCGAAGCGCTTCGATCGTGCTTGGACAACCTTTAGCGACGTTTGCGCCTGATAAGAAGGATATTTCTGATAAAGAAAAGGAGAAATGTGTTGAGGTTAAACCTGTGGAAAAAAGTAAAAGTGAGCTTGAAAATATTACAACGAAAATTAGTATTCCTGTTGAACCTAAAGTTGATAGTGCTGAAGAAGATATTAAAATCAAGGAGGAGGAGACCGTTAAGGCTGAAACCAAAGAGGTTAAGGTACAGAACATCACATCAAAAAAGGAGAGGAATAAAAACGTAACTACTGTATCAACACTTCCATTAGAGATCGTAAGTTATTTTTGTTTGTTCTTAAATTAATATTTATAATAATTAATTGTAATTACGTATAGTTATTTAATGTTTTTTTAATTATTTCCAAAATTGGTTTTATTTAATAACAAAAGGTAGAAAATTATGCCTTTCTACCTTTTATTATTAGAATTAAATTAAATAAAACCAATTTTGGAAATAATTAAAAAAACATTATATAATTATTTTCTAAATTATTTTAAAAAATTGTAACCACATGATTTTTTTTTCTATTATTAAATTGAAATTATTGAAAAAACAAATAATCTAAATACATTTCTAACTGTTTTAATTTAATTGTTATTATTGGATATTTGTTACTGACTAAATGGTTGCCAGTAAACATACACAAAAAATTGAATATTTAATAGCAATATATTAATATGTAAATATTTATTGAAAAAAATAATTACGTTGGACTAAATTTACAAAAGCTTTAAAGCAATTGTGAAATTAACATTTGTCATAAATTTATTTATTTTGTATATATTTTTAAAACCAAGAATTTTGGTTACTTGAATATCATATGTTTTTGTTTTAGCTTTGAAATAATAATGCTTATTGATATTGTATAATTTTGTGCATTTATTAATATAATAGTTGTTCAACAGTCCCATAATTTTATATCCGTTTTATGTGAATATTACAATGAATTTTGTCAGTTGCTCGAATTAATTTCATTTACTTAACTTACATTATGGACTATTCCGTACAGGAAATGTTAAGTTTAACTTGTATGTTATTAATAACTTCGCATTCCACGTATATATCTATTATATAAGCTGATGTTAAAAGAGGGAAGGTACTCCTTTGAACGACTTTAGAACAGGAAGAGCAACTAAACTAAAACAAATGGTCCAGATGACAAAGTAGCTATATTTACACACAAAAAAAAGTGTAAACAATTGAATAAAAAAAACAGTGGTGAAAATAACAGCAACGCAGGTGAACGGCTTTGACGAGTACGGCAGAGAGGCAGGTAGCATGGTTGCTTTATACCTTGATTTCTTCACAGGAAGTGGAGGTTGTCCTTTGTGGCACGATTGCACTTCTTGGATTACCAAAATTCGGACTAATGATTTTCACGAGAAACTATTAACAAAAGATTATCATTTCTCGCGAAACGGACCGAGTGTTAATCCCTTTTTGGTAATCCGATTGGGGCTTTTCAGGTACAGTCGGTAAACATACGTTTGGGATAAACTCATTTCAATTATTTTGGGAAATAAAAAATGTTATTGTTGTGAGCGACTGTGACGATAAAAAATAACGTAGTTAACATTTTCCTTACAAAGTAACCCCGAATAACTAGGCACAACATATAAATTGTTTTAGTCTTTACATTATCTAAAATTTAAAAAAATTATTTGATTTAATCTAGGCAGAAATTGAGTTAAAGACGATTTATGAAATATTACGAAAAATTTACCAAACATAATTTGTAACACATTTTTTTTTAAATACATTAATGCTTTTGCATAGATCTTATAATTTATGTAACTTTTTATACTTGTTAAAAAAATTGTTTTGTGTTTAACAAATAGGAATATAATAAAAACAATTTGCATAGTAAATAAAAGAATTATATTAGACAAGAAAAGCAATTCTTGTTAGTCATGCAATCCATAATTTTAATGCCAGTCACCCTCTTTTCACTGGTCAATGGGAAATACCCTTTTTTCTATGAGTCACTTCAAACTTTAATACATTATGATGTTATCTAGTTACATTATGAAATGTGAATTAATTTTTTTTAATAACTCTAATTTAACAATTACTTAAATTCTTGAAGCTTAAAACAGAAATATTGATTGATAACAATCATTATTAAATATTAAATTTGAAATGCTTAATTACTTAACATAATAAAAATTATTATTATAAACTTTTCATCTTGTATCATTTCGGCTGTTTAAGTTGCTTTTCCTTATTCACCAGTTATTTCCTTTATTTATTCAAAATACAGCATAAAAATAGTTTTATTAAAAAATTTGTCTAAGGATATACTGCGCCAACGTAGGCCATAACCTCTGGGCAATTGTAGAGCCTCCTAAAAGAATTTGTTTACTAATGAAAAATATTTATTCTTGGTTTTAAAAAATATCAAATAAGTAAAACTTATGAGAAATTCAAGTAATGCCAGGTTAATAATATAAATTAAATAAAGTAATAAAAATGTGATCTTAATAATTTATATTATTCGTTACTTTGAAAGATTGTTTTATTTTTAGACAAAACCGTCCTTTAACAAGAAAACTAAAAAGATCCCAACTATAGAAACTGCCCATCTAATAGATATAGACTACTGGGAAACTTACGATCCCGATGAAATTGTTTGCACTGGCTTCAGCATAATAGCATCCGAAGATTTACCCATGCAATCAATTTGTTTTTTATGTGGAAGTGCTGGAAAAGATGCCCTATTGTATTGTTGTATTTGTTGTGAACCATACCATCCGTATTGTTTGGAGCAGGGACCTCCGAATTTTACGAATCCCGAACAAAAGTACACTTGGAACTGCCCGAAGTGTACAACATGCAGCGCATGTGGAGAAACTGACAGGCAGAAAATTAATTGTCAAAAGTGTCATAAATCGTATCATCCCCAATGTTTTAACACCAAGTGGAGGACTGATGATAGGCCAACAGTAATATATTATTTATTATTCAACTTTATTTGTGATAACATGTTCTTTTTTCCCCTTAGGTGTGTTCAAATTGTTTAAGATGTAAAAGCTGTGGAACAGATAATATCACAAAATTTGTTGGAAACCTGGCCTTATGTTTAATATGTTTCAAATTACGGAATAAAGGAAATTTTTGTCCAATTTGTCAATGTTGTTATGATGACAATGATTTTGATACAAAGGTATTTATAAATAATGGAAATTATGGGGTATATTTTTCTAATTCATACTTTAGTCAGGAAAAATATTATTATTCACAGGCAAAAAGGCTTCTGCTTTTTAATAATAATAAAGTCAACAGCCGTTAAGAAAATTAATTGATATTATTCTCTATTATAGTTAGACAAATATAAATGCATTCTATCCATTAAAGACGTTATCCTCCTTATATATATAATCGTAACTCACTTACAAATCCAAGTGCGCAAGAAAATCTGTCTGTTATTATAGACATCCATGGGTTATATCTTTTTTCATTTTTCTTACTCCCAGTGTATAGTACTTCTTGAGGACTGGTATTTTAGTCGTGATTTGATAACAATAAGTATTAAAAATATTGAAATTTTAAACTAGCAATAACCTTGGAAAATTCTCATCTGTTACTATGCTTTGCGCAGTGACGATATCGTGGCAAATGGAGGTGTGCGTCGTGATGGCACAACTGAACGTTGATAGTTGCTCTCTTATACCAAAATATATATAAAATAAGTAATGAAAGTTCTTCTTTTTCTCGAATCTTTATACCCTTCCAGGTGTTAGATTAATGAAAGTCAAATATATAATTAATTTTATTAAATAAAACACTTTTTAACTTTGTTTGTATAACTTGTTATTTTATTTTAGTGAGTATAGTTTCGAAGCATAGAACTTCATTATCAAACTAAATTTTTTTAGTTAGTGTTTTATTTAATAAACTCAAAATGTATAACCAAGTGAAAGCCTTAAGAATTAACAATATAATTAATTGGCTATCGACTTATGGTCTTTCTGCCAACTTTATACATTAATATAATCTAAAATTAAATAAATAAAATAAAACTTTCATACTTTATATGGTCAAATCCTCAATTTTGAATTTGAAAAATATTCATTAATAATAACCGGCATTAGCCAGTGTTGATTTTTTTGCATATGTTTCAATTAACCTCTTATTTTGTAATTTTGAGTTTGAAAAATATACTCCGTTTTCACCATCAAGTTTTTATTTATTTTTAAACGCTATTTATAAAATGATTATTTTAGATGATGGAGTGTGCAAAATGTAATAAATGGGTTCATGCAAAATGTGAAGGCGTTTCCGATGAACACTACCAAATATTGAGTATTCTACCAGAATCAGTAGAATTCATCTGTTGTTTGTGTTCGAATCAAACAACGCCTCACTGGAGAAAAGCCGTACAAACCGAACTACGCTCCTGCTTCAATAACATACTCCGCCTTCTAAGTAAGAACAAAATTGCAAGAGACATGTTAAAACTAAGCCCTTTCAAATCATACACACCGAACTGTAAGCAACTAAATTCAGCAAGGAGGTTACAATTTCTTGACGATGAAAATTGTGATAAAGCAGATCAAGATAATTCACTGGAAACTGATTTGGAACAAGTCAGTGCCATTTTTAAGAACAAAATAGATTTTGGAGATAGTTTCAATGCTTCCGTTTTAAACGATTCAAAAATCCCCATGTCGCCTAGTATGGTTGAAATTAAAAGTAAATTAAATTGCAACGAGTATTTTTCACTGCAAGAATTTAACGAAGGAATGGAACTTGCTTTGAAATCAACCAATTCGCACCAAGAGTTATTAACAATCTACAGATCTATTCTTAAGAAAGTGTTTCCTTGGTTTGATCCCAATCAGAAAGAGGATTTGAATAAATCCATTTGTGATATTTCTAGGGTCAAGAAAAATGAGGAGGAAAAGAAATATAGCTACGAGGTGTTTGATGTACTTATTTCAGAAAAGGTCGACGAGAGGATGTGTAATCTTTGTAAAGGTATAGGCGATGGATCCTCTTCAAAAGAGTCTCGATTACTATACTGTGGACAGAATGATTGGGTACATGCTAATTGCGCTCTTTGGTCTTCTGAAGTGTATGAAGAAATCGATGGATCCTTGCAAAATGTGCAAAGCGCTATTAGTCGTGGTCGGTCTATTAGGTGTTCGCACTGCAAGCAGAAAGGAGCGAGCGTTGGGTGTTGTTTGAAGGGTTGCTCAGAAACCTACCATTTTCCTTGCGCCCTAAAAGCTAACTGTACTTTTATAGTCGATAGAACTATCTATTGTAAATCGCACGAGTTGAATCCGAATTTGCATGTATTAACAAATCCTCGGGAATATGAAATTCGAAGATCTGTTTATATAGAACTTGATGGGAAGAGGAAGAAATTGTGCGAACCCGAAAAAGTCAATTTTATGGTAGGTTCATTATCAGTAATTAACTTGGGAAAGATAATTCCTAGTTTATCTGA
This sequence comes from Philonthus spinipes, assembly GCA_963082785.1. Lineage (NCBI taxonomy): Eukaryota > Metazoa > Arthropoda > Insecta > Coleoptera > Staphylinidae > Philonthus > Philonthus spinipes. Next base: position 14,035,210 of record OY720301.1, read on the forward strand.
TACAGTGGATGCCATTATTCCTATAGGATATGTTTGTTCGAAGCTGTTTTGGTCAACGACGGAACCGTGGAAGTTGATTCCATATAAAATCACAACAGCCGTTTCAAATACTCAATCTCAAATTTTTATAGATAAAAACTTCACTGTTGATCACACACTACCTAAACACATAGTCGAGAAGAAATTAAAAGATATATACCTATGGCAGCGGGATGATAAAGAAAGGGATTTGGTCGACTTTGAAGATTATGAAGAACCTCAAACAACGGCTGATATACTATCACCTGAATTAACAGACGCTATTTTGCAAGAATTGCCTCATGATTTATTGGATGGAATTTCAGTACAGGATATGCTGATGGGATACGAGGAGCTAATGAATTTAGATTTTAAAAATACTGAAATTAACTGCAATGATAACCTCAGTTTAAATATGAACAATGAGAGTAAATCAGAAGATTCAGACGATACAAAAAATGTTAAGGAACTCAAGAGAAGTAAGTCGGAAGTCTTTCAAAGGATTGAAGATAAGATTAAACCAAGAAATCAGCAACGTTCGTGTAGTTTGACTTGGTTGCAACTGGATAATACATTATCTCCGGCAATAAAGAAAAGAAAAATTGCATCTTCCCGTGATAATATGTTTATGCAGTTATTACAAGTGGATGGTGCATGCGATTCAAGTAGCAGTGAGTGTGGTTCTCCAACACATAATAGTGAGTGTACCTGGACTATGGAACCTTGCGAAGAACCTGTCACTTGTGAAAAATGCCGTTGTACTTATAGAACAGACGCAAGCTATAAAAGACATTTAGAATCGTGTGATGCGATGTTTACAAGTGAAAGTGAAACTGAGACGGAAACACTTGTGGTTAATATTAATGAGAATACGGAGCCTCAGTTGTTAACATCGTATGAATCTTTTAGTTCTTATCAAACAACACAGAATCAAATACAATCTACTGTTATGAATACTCAAACTATTTTATCTGAGTCTACAAAGTTGCAAGAAAATAATGGAGTTTTTTATAATTATCAATCAGTTAAACCGATTATGGCACCGCAACAAAATGTTATTAATTTGAATGAACAAGCTATTCCAGATAATAATCAGCAGATCTTAAATCAGTATTGTGTAAATCCTCAAAATATGTGTGTTAATCAGCCTAATCTTATATCAATGAATAAAACTCCAATTGCATTAAATCCTTCAATTATATCCATAGATAATACACAAGTTATAAATCAAATAAATCCTATGAATGGATTGATGGATATTCAACAGCCGCAAGTTGCTCTTCAATCAGTTCCATATACACAAGAAATTTCTCCAATTATTAATTTGAATCAACAAAATCAAGCTATTACAATAGATGCTAAAATGCTTGCACCTACTGTTGTTAATTCTGTGATGAATATACCACAAAATCAATGGGTAAGGCCTATAATGCCACAGAATAAACCACGACCGAGGCCTAGAATTGTAGCTAAACAAGCAAAAATGCCAGGAAATACAATAGTTTTACCACAAAATTCACCATCAGTTATATTACAACACATCCCTCAAACAAACATGCTACCATTTGTTGATACTTTCCAACAACAATCCAGTCAGAATGTGCAATACGTAGCTACAATAGCACCACAAATAAACTCTTCAATAGCTCCACAAACACAGTTAGTCCAGATACCCGAAAATAATTACATAAGTTTGGTTCCTAATGTTCAACCAACGATGATTATTCAACAACCAAGAGTAGATACTGGTCAATTAATTGTCGACAGTAATGGTTCTATGGTATGGGCTACACAACCTGTTTATTATGGTTTTGAAACAATAGTACAGAATACAGTAATGCAATCTCAACAATTCTTGCCCACAACAATGCCAGGAGTATTAACAACCAATAGCAGTTACTCAGCTACAACACAAGTATTTCAAACAAGCAAGTTGGAACCTGTAATTGATGGCAGCTTTGTTTTGGTAAATTCTAATCCTATAGTCAATCAACCCACTGTTCAAGTTCCACAAATACAAACTAATATTGCATCACATCCAATACAAAATAACCTTCAAATTCAAACGAAGAGGTGCTATCCTACATCACAAACACAGCCAATTCAACATCCACAACCTATAAAACCAGTACAGGTTATAGCAACAACTGCAAACAACACCACAACAAACAGCATTACATTACCTGTGGCACCTTTTGTACCTGAACAGGGTATTCCAACAAATATTGTGACCCCTACACCGAAACCCCCCACATCGAATCAATATAGACCTATGAGCAGAGTTCTACCAATGCAAACAACAACTTCACATCAGAAGAAACATGAGAAGATTATTGTTAATAAAGATGTAGGAAGAGATGAAATGGATAAATTAATATCTAATACTGAAAATAAAAAAGTGACAATACTCGGAGATATGGTGGTGAAACAATGCACTGATGTGAAATCTTGCATAGAGGCAGCTGTTAATAATAGTATTGAAGTTGTGAAGCCTTCGAATGAAACAAAACAAACAGTTGTGATAAACAGTATTGATCCTAAAATAAAATCTAGCAGTGATGTAATCCCAATAACTAAAAAATCTAACAGCGTTACAAATATAAAACAAACCAAAGGAGCTAGTGTTCCTAAACCAACTGACACTTTAATAGTTAGCAATGACTTAGTTAAACAATGCAATGAAATAGTGAACAAACAATGCAGTGATTTAATAGCGAAACAAAATGACATAGTTCTTAAGCAGTGTAATGATTTGATTCTCAAGCAGTGTAATGAGATAATAAACAAACAATGTAATGAATCTCGATTTAATAAATGCAAAGAAGTTGCTGTTGAAAAGGATTGCAATCATAATAAGGAGAAGATTTTCCCTGAAATCACTAAACCCGTCACGAAGAATTCCCCTGAGATTGCCGAAACCACTCTCAACGAGGTAGTCCCTAGGATTAGCAAAAATGAAGTAATCAAAGAGGAAATGAAAGTGGAGGAAAAAAGTAAATTATCAATATCTGTTGTTGATCCACCTGAGGCTTCTAAAGATAAAGTTGATAAAGTTTTAAAAACTAAAATTGAAATTAGAGAACAAAAAGAAGAAATAAAGAAGCTGGTAGAGAAGGAAGTATTAAAAGTAAACAAAATTCAGATTGCACAATTCAAACCAATAAAACCGAAGAACGTTCCTACTTTATCCGATAAGGAAAATAGTAATAGTGATGTCGAAATAAAGCCTGTTGAGGGGAATTTGGAAGAACCATATAAACCTGTCCTGAAAACCCTCAAACGATCAAATCATAACACGATATATTACAAAGTCGAATCGTCAGACGGTTTCGATTTCACCGCAGCTTCACTCCCTCAAATCTGGCGGAAGGTGTTTAATGATGTGCAAGCTGCCAGGCTGTCGCATAATTTACCACCACTACCAGACGTAGCTTTGAAGACTTTAAGTGACATAGATATTCTTGGGTTGAAAACGAAAGGGATGAAATATTTGCTGGAGCAGCTTCCTGAAATAGCGAAATGCACAAATTATAAGCCGGTATTTCATAAGCCAGCACTGGAGAAGACGAAATTCGATGAGGAGGATGATGAAGAGGGAACTCGGAGGTGTCTTCCTTTTGACACTAAGAAGGAGAAGTATGATATGTTTGGGTGGCTGTGCTCCAAGCATAGAACTTTGGAAATGTATGATTTGGATGCAAACTTAAAGTAAGTTAATTTTAATTTATTAATTGTTAAGGCTACTTCATTAAACATTGTTATTTAATTAATAACACTTTTAACTTTGTTTGTAGAACTGAAATTTACTGTCACATAATGTTGCATTAATAACTTCGAAACCATACTCACTACATAAATGTCAAAATTTCAATTATACAAACAAAATAGAAAGTAAAAGTGTTTTCATTAAGTTAATTTTATGTTAATATTCTCTTTAGCCTGTTATTAAAGTATCAATTATAGTAGTAGTAATAATAATTTAAATAAAAATTCTCCCACATTTTTTTTTTATTGAACTAAACATAGTTTCCGAAATATATATTTATTAGTGTTGGACAAAATCGAGTAATATTAGTAATTGAGTATTTCTAAAAGAATCATTTTAAATAAATAAAGTTAATAAGTAACTTGATAGCAATAAAAACAAAATTGTCATATACTTAGTTTTGCAGTAATAAAAAAGATCAAAAAGATCTTTTTTATTACTGTAAAACTTGACTTTGTCCATTCCTAATATTTAGTTCAATAATTAAAAAAGTAGGAGAAAGGATAATTATTTTTATTTAAATAATTAAAAGCCTCCACAACAACTTAAAGAAGATTACAAGATGTAGTAATATTAAGTTATTAATATTTTTTCTTTGGAAACAAAGTATTAAAAAAAATAAGGTAAGAAGCAAGTAGTAATCATCTACAAGAAGTATTTATTTTTTTATTTAAAAAAAAAAAACATGCACGGAAGATAATGCATTTTGTTAATAATAATTTTTAGGAGGAATGCTAGTAGTAGTTTACCTATGGCTATGAGATTCAGAGCATTAAAAGTTACATCAAAATTCTCAGTTGGAGTGTATAGATCTGATATACATGGAAGGGGCCTATTTTCCCTCAGAGATATAGAAGCAGGTGAAATGGTGATTGAATATGCAGGAGAGGTAATTATATTATTCCATTATAAAACAAGGCATCTTTGCAATTATTAATTTTTTTTTACAGGTTATTCGATCAGTTTTAACGGACAAACGTGAGAAGTATTACAATTCAAAAGGCATCGGTTGCTATATGTTCCGCATAGATGATAATCTTGTTGTGGATGCAACTATGAAGGGAAATGCAGCTAGGTTTATAAACCATTCTTGTGATGTAAGTATATTTAAACAATTAATTTGAATCATAATAATTGAAAAGATAACGCAAGCGCCATCTATTGCCACTTGAAATTAGGCTAGCGCCATCTATTGCCACTTGAAATTCAGCAAAAGATAGCGCTTGCATTCCATTTATTATGATTCATATCAGGTTATTTTATTATCCTATTCTATTGTCATCACGTTTTTCAACAATACAATTAAATTATTCAACTTGCAAGATGAATCACAGCTTTGCAATACCAACTCTTCAACTTCAGTATACGGATTTGATTTGTAAAATAAAACAATAATTAAAACAATTCTGTATTATAAAAAATTGATTTGTTACATACTTTTACAATATTTTTATTATTAATTTCGTGTAGCTCTAAAATAACACTCACTCCAAATTCTGGTTTAATTAATTTTGGAAATACTAGAAGTCATTGCACATGGAACACACTGGTCTGACAAGGTTCGAAAGACCGAAATGGCCATCACCAGTTATCCATACGCTAGATGAATGGTGGTTGAACATTTTATTAAATGAATTAATTTGAATTATATATTTTTAATATATTTTTTTATAATTTCAGCCAAATTGTTATTCTAAAGTTGTGGAAATCTTAGGACATAAGCATATTATAATATTCGCATTAAGGAAAATTATTTGTGGCGAGGAACTCACGTATGACTACAAATTTCCATTTGAAGAAGATAAAATACCATGTACATGCGGCACAAAACGTTGCAGAAAATTCCTTAACTGATATTCATTTTATATTGTACTATATTTGCCATTGATCAATGTCCACGTTATTTTAACATTGTATATAAAGTTTAAATTACAATTTCCTTTCTGGTTGATACTTTCTCCAGATGGGACTCCTTTATATTTTAAAAATATATGTATGTATTTGCATACTCACATATATAAAATCTTTTAGTTTGTATAGTGTACAATTTATAGAATGTAAACTTTATACATAATATTATATAGAGAGAATATATGGAGACACCTATTTATGCCATAACATTAAATTTTTTAGATTTAAGGTTTTGTATAAAAGTTAAAAAAAAAGGATTCAGTATTTGAGGTTTATAAAAAATTAAAATGTTTGGCTGTGAAAAAAATGCATTTTGTGCCATTGGCTAGATAGGTGTACGGATAACACAAATATAAAAGAAAAAAGAAGTATATATACATAAATGTGTGTTTAGCATTACATGTGATAATTTTCTAAAAAAAAGAAGTTTACATTGCGTGTGTATTGATTTGGAAAAAGAGACATTGTGTACATTTGTAAAATACGAAAGCTTTTCTTCGTGTGTAGTAGAGATTATAAAAAAAAAACGTCAATTTAGGGCTTGCAATGTTCTGGTAATCAAAGGAATTAAATTTCAGCTTGTCAAAACATTGCAAGGTTTAATTGTTATATTATGACAGGCTATTTATTTATATAAAAGAGGAAATATTATGAGAAATTTGTAGAAAATGTGATTTTAGCTTTATATTGAATTGACAATATTGACATATCATATAACATTAGTAGAATTTTTTCTACAGAGTGATAGTTCAAGCCTTGGAGAGTGTAAATATGAGGTTTCAAATATACCAGTGTCTTATAGTTTTAGTGATGAGAAGGATAACGAAGATTGTATTTATCAATGGTTAATTTTAAATAAAAACTCCACAATACTCTTGCCCAGGGTTTAGGTAGTTTTCATTGCATTGGAAAATTTTATTTAAAATTACTTATTGAATTTGGTGCTTACTTCTGCCTATTTGTAACTACTGTGCTGCAGATATGTATTATCACATAATATTTACATTTATTAATAATACACAATTTTCATCTTTTAATAAAAAGAAATCTGTACTTTATTTACTTTTTTAAAATTAATGTATTGTACAGTATGATACTCATAACAAAATAAAAAATTATACATTTAATTTGTTTTTATTAAACATTCCCTATCCCATTCAATAGGCATCACATTTTTCAACAATATATTTAAATTATTTAACGTACAAGATGAATCACAGCTTTCCAACACCAACTCTTCAACTTCAGAATACGGATTCGATTTGTAAAAGAACTATAAAATAAAATAATAATTAAAACATTATAAAAAAATGGTTTGTTACTTACTTTTACAATATATTCACTATTAATTTCGTGTAGCTCTAAAATAACACTCGCTCCAAATTCTGGTTTAATTAATTTCGGAAATCCTAGAACCCTCAATAATGTAACAACGGTTAAATCATGACCGGAATATAGGTACATAAGTTTATTATTCTTTGTAATTCCATTTTGTTTGTTAAGCATTTCCCTCATAATTTCCTTAACTAAAACTCCTGCAATAATATTTGAATCGATTATTAGTAAGAATTGGTTAAGAAACTCACTGAAGGAAAAGAAATTTAGGAATTCAATTCATTAGGATTAATGAAAGTAACAGAGGAGAGAAGAGTGCAGGATCAGTAAAAGGTGTACAGAATTTGATAGTTTTCAGGGGTTTGTAGAAAAATTGCCAATTGCACCGGTGTAGTAACATTACAATGTATTATAACATCAACGTTGCGTCATCTTGCAAAGCAATATGGAACATTGCAATGGTAGTGCAATATTGCTGAAATATTCTGTGCTGTATGGGAACCAACCGGATTCTGAAAGCTCTTTGAGAGCGGCAAAATTTCATAGGATGTAGCGTCTAATAATCTATACAATGTTTACTTCTTTCTTCCATTCATATGTGAGAATAAGATTACTTAAAATTTACCTCCATGCATTCTTTTCATGAAATCTGTATGGGTGAAAATGGCTAAGCTCAATGCGGCTGAATCTTTCATTTTCTCTGGAAAAATAGATTCTGTCCATGTTGGTAACGTAAGATTATTTAATTGTTCAATTTCCAGCGTATTATACAAAGTCTCTAGAGTTCTTATATTATCGATAGTATCTCCTGTGTGTAATGTGAGATTATCATAAAGTTCCTGATTTTCCCTATCGATTGTCATAATTTCATTCGAATTATAGGCTTCTTTTAAAGCGGCTGAATATTTTGGACAATCGGCTTTTATAGCAATTTTCTGAAAGTTAAAGAAACTCATTTGAATACATTTATAATAACATGCTCATTTTATGATTCATTTCTGCTAAATGCTGAATTTCTGAAGAAAAATTAAATAGAAATAATATAATTAAATAAATTGCAGTTTGTTGTAACGCTTAAAGCTGTTTCGAAAATTGGGTTCTAAGCAGCTCACTGAACAAAATGTTCACAAATAACGTTGCATCAACATTAAAAACAACATTAAACGTTAATGTAACATTGGTGCGACATTATTATGTCCGTTTTGCTCAGTGGGAGGGCTGTCTAGTTATTGGATTGAGCAATTGACTCCAACTTCTTAATTGATGATTATGTAACGGACACAATATACAATACAGATTATCTAACCTTAGTTTCTTATATTGATTTTGAAAATTGTAATGCTTGCTAGATTTATCTTTACTTTGAAAAGTGAAAGCAAAAACCGACTCCATCTTTAGCTATTACAACAAACCCTATAAAAAAATATTAAATCTATTTCTATCTCGCTCAAGGATGATTCCGAAATAAATTCTTACGTTATCAATATATCTAGGAATAGAATGAACAGGAATTGGTTGCCACAGAAGGTTTTCATTCCATATTTGACTGCCTTTGGGTGGGTATAAACCGGCAAGTAATAATTGTGCACTCATGATGCATCTGTCAGCATAGCTGCTTTGCACGTAAATATCATCTTGATGATACTCTTGAGGTAACAGTGAATCATATCTCTGTCGAAGAAATATACCCAGGTTGTATTCCTCCATTTTTCCATTCTGAAAAATAAAAAAAATAATTATGCTAGGGTTGAAAAACCTCTGGTCGAAAACGCGGAATGGCTTTTGACCAGAGGTTGCAAAAAAATAATAATTAAGTATGTAAAATTACACGAATAATGATGTATACGGGGTGGTCCACTTAAAGTGTTTTCAGGAAATATCTCGGACACAATAAATTTTACGTAGAAATAACTTGGGCAAAAAAAAATCATATAGAAGGGGGCCATGATAACGTAATATTGGTTTTGTCCTAGATGGCGCTTTTGCCGCTAAATCAAGGTCAACTCAATTTATTTAAATGAAAACCCCTATTTTTTTATTACAGAATCAAATTCCTCATTAAAAATAAGAATACTTACTTTTTCGTCAGCATGACAGATGGTGCTGTAATCGCAAAAATTGATGTTGCATCGTTACGCTCGCATATTCAAGCGATTACCAAAATTGACTTTGGTAATGTGTCCGTTTTTTATTTGACGTTAAAATGGTGGATTTTACAATCGCGGAAAGAGTCGACATGATTTTTGTGCATGATGGAGCTAGAAGCAATGTACTTGCTGCGTGTGCTTTGTTTCCTGATCGAAAACATCCGTGTCACATGAATTTTCTCGGGATCGTCAAATTATTTACGAACACTTTCAGCCTAAAACGAACCAGGAATCGAAGACACACGGTAACCCAGGACAATGCCGAAGCCGAAATTTTAGGTGCATTTGCACTCAAATCCCACATAAGGTCCCGTCAAATTCAGCGGAATTCAGGCGTCTCCAAAACAAGTGTTCTGCGAATTCTTCATCGACATAAATTTCATCAACGAGTGCAATTTTGCAATTGGGCACAGATACGCAACAACTGTCACTTTATTGATCCTATTCTCAGATGAAGTAAGTTTCATGAATCGTGGCCAAATCAACCAACCGGCATAATATGCATTATTGGGATCCACATTGAATCCGAAAAGTAGATCATCATCGACCGTGGAGAGTCAACGTTTGGTGTGCCATTTTAGAAGATCATGTCATTGGTCCATACTTTATCGACGAAGTGAATGAAATTCTGACTACCTGTCTTCCTACTTCACTTGAAGACTCTGCAGACCCGACTAGGAATGTTGTATCAGCACGATGGATACCCCGCACATTTTGCGCGTCTAGTCCTAGATATTTTGAATCTTCGGTTTCCAAACAAGTGGATTGGTCGTGGAGGACATGTGCCTTGGCCGGCACGTTCGCCGGACTTGACAGCTCCAGATTTTTTCCTGTGGGGAATGCTCAAGGAGAAATGCTATGCCGGCATACCGACGACGCCAGATGACATAAAACAGCATATTCGCAATGCTTGTGCGAACATCAAGAGAGACACCCTTCGAGAAATTGAGAGAGCATTTGAAACAAGGATCGCGAAATATCTAGAAGTGAATGGCCATCATTTTGAGTACCTACTCTAGAGATGATTTCAAGTAAAACACAAATGCGCGCCTATACACTGTTAGACACTACTTCTTCTAACCATCATTTTTCTTTCAGCTTCCTACAAAATAGCCTCCAGCTCGGACAACGAGCAGAAGCGAGATTCCAGTTACTTGTTTAATTTCAAATTATAATATTTATTTTTATATTTTGCAAGCCGGTCGATGTTCCCATAATTAAAATCTGAAATAAAATATACTTTAAATTTACGCCATATTATTTTTTATAGAATGTAAACAATTACATGAACAATCTTTTACAAAAATGGCGATTGAATTTATTCAATTCAATTTTTGTAAAAGATTTTTAAAACAAGCATTATTATCGTTGACGGAAAAGTAAGCTAAGTGAATTCTTCTTATTTTTTAACGACGAATCTGATTCTGTAATAAAAAAATAATTATTTTCATTTTAAAAAATTGCGTTGACCTTGATTTAGCGACAACAGCGCCATCTAGCATAAAAGCCAATGTTACGTTATTATCATAGATTATCATTATGACCCATTCTATTCGCTCAGGTTATTTCTGCGTAAAATTTATTGTTTCCAAGATATTTCCTGAAAACACTTTAAATGGGCCATCCTGCATATATCTATCACAAAAGCTGCTTAGACTGTGATGATAAATACAACGTACATGTTAAACTTAACATTTTCCTTTACACAATTTCTTAGATTTAATATTATATGGCATCTTACGTTTTCTGCACTTAGATTTTTTGTATATTTCTTTGTTATGTAGATTTTTTTGTATAAAGATATTTACCGTAAATAAAGGATTACATTACAATTATTTTCAAATTCTTTTTCTTTAATTTATTTTAAATAACCGTGACTATGTGAATAAATTCCTATGAATTTTATTTGTTTAATGGAAGTAATAATTAATACCGTGCTTAATTGATCCCACCCTCCAGGCCATTTGTGATTCTTGTGAGGGTCGTTTGGGTATGTTTTAGAAGGACTTCTTTCTCCATGTCTGAATAGCTAAAATAATGAAAAAAAAAATTATATATATATATATATTAAAAGCATAACAGAAAATACTGTTTTCTGTCCACGTTATCTTATTGATGATGCATTAATGGTGATATTTTTGTAAAAATAAATTTGATAAAGTTGAATGAAAAATATTTGGAGAAGTTCGCATAAAATTAAGTTGCACTGAATTTATTAAAGTATTATATTTAATATTATTATTAACCCGACACTCTTAAGGCTACAAAGATTTTGTTGCAGGTGATCCATTAGATCATTAAATGTGCGATTATTTGGACTTCTTTTACATTTTTGTTTATAACTTTTTTTGTATTATTGCTTAAATTTGAAATTTCTAATTATTGTTCCCCGGTCATTAATGATTGTTGTATGATTTACAATGAAGGTTATATTCATTATAAATCATTCATCTTTCATTTCTCAAAAGCCAAATATTGACATTGCAATATTAATTTTAATTCTGTAGGTAAGAATTTTAACATTTTATGTAAGATTGTATTCAGAATGGTAAATTTATGAACTTAATGATGAAAGAAAAATCGAAATTTTCGTCAATTTGATGAAAAGGCGGATCCTGAAGAAGTGTTAGAGAGGGGGGTGGTAATTGTTAGTTGACTAAATTTCACAAGAAAACTGAACTCCCTCATTTCAAGTTTATTTTTTAGTGGTAAGTGATTAAAAGAAATCCCTTTCATTCCCGAGTTTTGAAAAAAACAATTTTGAATGTGTTTTGGAGGAATTGCTCTTGATTTAAAGTAACAAGAAGTAATTTATAAACAAAAATCTCTTAAAAAAAGTAGAGAAAATTTCATCTCCAAGAGCCGTGCAACATTTTATTTTGCATTTTTTTATGTTCCACATATTTTTAGACAAAAAACGTTTATTTTTAAGCCCAGTAGTCAAGATTTATTTTTTTATTTATTAAAATGTATTCATTCAAAAATGTAATTCATATTAAAGTATTTAATAAAAATAATTAATAAATCCCACTGAGCAAAACGGACATAATAATGTTGCACCAATGTTACATTAACGTTTAATATTGTTTTTAATGTTGATGCAACGTTATTTGTGAACATTTTGTTCAGTGGGATTATTCATCTGTAATTACTGTGACAATTTGACTTATGTTAGCTAAAGAGTAGCTAGAGAGGGAATAATTTAATTATCTTTTTATTTTATTTATTTAAATAACTGACCAAATGAATAAATCTTTCTTTCTATTATCAAAATATATCATCGTTTTACATTTTTGAAGGAATAAATTTTAAATACTAAAGAATTTAATTTGTCGTTATAAAACCTATTTGTACAGTTTGTTTATTTTTTGATACCTATATATTTTTTTAATAAACATATATTTACCTAACATGATAATATTTATCTTACGTAATTTATAAACTATAAAAATACTTACAATATGTACTTGTTTCAATGTTGTGTCATTATTATTTACAGCTAAAAGGACGAGTAATCCATAGAAATAAAAAATAAACAGCATGTAACAATACCTCCCCATTAGAAATTTGAATTTCGCGCGATTTTTTCGTTATCAATTTCTATATATGTATTAAATTTTCCTTGCAATGCGCTTGCACTATTACACGAGGTTAACTTTAAACGTTACTAAATCACGTTCTCTCAGCAAAATGAGCACATGACTGCGTGATGAATTTTATCGTATTTGGAATGTGATTTGGAGGCCATCTTATTGACAGTGAAATTCCTCTGAAAAATATAAAAGATCGAGGAGTGTTTTACCGGAAATAAAAAGAGGATTTTTTAAAATGTTCTTTCATTGATGATTTTGAAAAGCATGTTAACAATTGCTTAAATTTAGGGGAAATAAAATTAATTTGTGTTTATTGTCGTTGCTGCCATCTCTTGGTGCAGGTATTCACTGCTGCACGGGTGAGTGAGATGGGGGAATTCTTGAAATTAAAAGGTAATGCGTGGGAGAAGGAAAAGTGATGCTTCCAGCAAATTGCGACGATGGGGAGTGGTGCTGGAATTGACGCGTAAGATATGATTCATAACAGATAGAAAAAGTATTGTGAGTGTATACAGAACTGTAGTGATATATAACAAATAATATTAACGTGCCAATTGTGAGTGTGGAGCGGAGATAACAAAGTGCAACGAGCTGTAAAATGGCTGATCACTTCGGCTTAAAATGGGACCCCAAGAACCTGGAGATTCGCACGATGTCCGTGGAGAAGACGCTGGAACCGCTCGTCCTCCAGGTGACTACACTTGTCAACACCAAAGGGCCTAGCAAGAAGAAAAAGGGAAAGTCGAAAAGGGCTAATGCTCTTGTTAGCACTGTCGAGAAAGCTACCGAGAATTTTATACAGAAGGGGGAGCAGATCGCTTACGAGAATAAGGATATTACACAGGAGATGCTTTCAGCTGTCGATGAAGTTCGAAAAACAGGTCAGTATGGTGATTCACATTTTCCTTGATTTCCTAATGCTGACTCGTATCAATGAAATGCACTTGTATGAATCTCACACGTTTGAAATTTTAACGTAGAAATCAAATGTAATTACATTAAATACTACTCGTTTATTATGCTATGTTCTCAATTAATCCATTGCATACAATTGTTTTGGTTTCCTCAATTGTTATTAGAGTGTGTTTCCAGGAAATATAGCTTAATTTAAATTAACAGTTTTGAATACAACTTTCCATTGTTATTTTATGCAAATTTATTGTTATCATTTTTTCGTGTATAATTCAAGTTCATTGACATTGAAGTATAATTATAACTTTACTATGATAGGTCAAGATTAGTATTTATAAATATACTAAAATAAGAAATGTATGTGGTTTATAAATTTATATAAACAAAAAATAAAAATATTACAAGAACAACAATGTAAACCTCATTTTAAATGCAAAGAAGAATTAATAAACACAAAAAGTACACGGTATAAGAATTTACTAGTTAACGTAATCGAACCCAGGACTGTGGAGCTGGAGTCAGAATCATGGATTCGGAGTATTTGGATTTTGATTGGAGCCAGTGGAATCGAAAATCAGTAACAAATCTAATAAAATATTAGTTTCTTTTAAATAATATTTTATTTTACAACTTTGAAACTTTATTTTTATAACATAAGATTTAAATAAAGCATATACCGTGATTATCCGACATCTGAAAGGGTATAAGGATTCAGGAAGAAGAAGATATATTGTGATAAGATTTATGCAAGGCAGGGATGTTTATTTAAACAGTCCTTGTTTGCCACACTGATATCCAGTTAGCTCAATAAGTAAAAAAATAATAAAAGGGAATTGTTGGTTTTGCACACACAATTGGTTTTTTGTTCTCTAATTTGGATCTTAATTTTCTGACACGCTTAAAAAATTAAAATAATAATTAAGGAATAATTTTAATTTACTATATATTGACCCAAAAAAAGTGTGAAGAAATAAAACTTATACACAATTAAAAAAAAAAAGGTGATGAAAATAAGAACAACCCAGGGGAATGGTGTCGACGGGTACGGGTAATAAGTTTCACGAAAAATGATAAAAAAAATTATCCTTTCTCGTTAAATGGATCAGCTCTTAATAATTTTTGCTAATCCGATTTGGGCTATTCAGATACAGTCAGTAAACATGCGCTTAATTATTTAAAAAAAAATAAAATTGAAAATTGTATTTTTGTTGCTGGTGATAAAATGTTTACCGGTAACAATGTTAAATTTAAACCATCATAATAATAAATTTAAGCAAGGTAGAAATAGGTTCGAAAATCTATTTTATTTTACATAGGTTATAAACCAGAAATGGAGTAATTTTTTTTCTAATTATACAATTGAAGTAATTTTTTTGTTATGGAGAAATCGGATCCAAAGTCAATTACTCAATTGAATAACTACAGCCTTAATTGAACCTGCATGCTCCAAACTTGTGGAAACTTGAACCTTTTGTATTGATTAGACTTTTCTCATAATAATAATAATAATTTGATGTTAGCAACAACTATTTATTAATTATAGGAAATGCCATGAGTATTGCTGCACGAGAATTTTCCGAAGACCCATGCTCTTCTTTAAAACGCGGCAACATGGTACGAGCAGCTAGAAATCTACTTTCGGCTGTCACTCGCCTCCTCATTCTCGCAGATATGGTAGACGTTCACTTATTGCTCAAATCCTTACGTGTTGTGGAAGACGATCTGCAGAAACTTCGCGATGCCTCTAGCCAAGGAGAACTTTTAGACAATATAAAAGCATTCGGACACAATGCTAACGAACTGATGAACCAGGCAGCTAAACGCCAACAAGAACTGAAAGACCCCCAGCTTAGAGACGATCTAGCGGCAGCTAGGGCTGTACTTAAGAAACATTCCACTATGCTTTTGACAGCATCCAAAGTCTATGTTCGCCATCCTGAATTAGCAGCAGCCAAGGCGAACAGGGATTATGTACTGAAACAAGTTTGTGAGGCCGTACACACTATTAGTGATGTCGCACAAGGAAGAACCCCTCAGCCTACACAAAGCCCCTACGATGGACCAGGAGAGTTGGCAGCTGCACTTGACGATTTTGATGTAAGCTCTTATATTTTGCATCTTGTTCGGTCCATTTAAATTTTATTTCTTAGTCAACAGACAAGTTCCTCTATGATGTACGTCTACAATCAATGGAATTAGGGTATTATACTGTGTGGAGAGTGGTTAATATTCGATTTACCCGTGTTTGTTTTAATTAATGTGTTGATTTTGTTTACTAATAAACATTTCTCCCTAATTGCAAAGATATATGTGTAGAATAATATTATAGGAACACATGGAAATGGAACCTTTAGCTTACAATGAAGTACACACAAGAGTCTCACTAGAGGAACGTTTAGAAAGCATTATAAGTGGTGCAGCTTTAATGGCCGATTCCAGTTGTACAAGAGATGAACGACGTGAACGGATTGTTGCTGAATGCAATGCCGTGCGACAAGCATTGCAAGATCTTCTCTCGGAATACATGTCTAATGTAAGTTTTTACAAAATATCAACTATAAACAATAGCTATACATTCTCATACCTATCACAGATATGATCAAACATAATCTTATACATTATCATATATTAGCTGATATTTTGTTTTATATTTGCTCAGCAAATGCAAGTATTACGGGGAGGTACAAGGGTAAATATTATCCAATTCAGTGTATATTATTTATAAATGTGCACCTTATTTCACTTAGTTTATTTCAGATGATTATTTTTACTGCAGCTTTTAAGCCTTAATAATATACATACACTGTTTATAAAGCACTTCTAAAACCATTTCTTATTCTATCAAATTATTGAAATACATTTTGTAATATCCTCATTTTCATTGCATGATTGATCTTATACATAATCTCTTGATATACATTAGAGCTCTTGTTCAGAACTATTGATTTAACAAGAAGTAATATACCAGGTTTTCAACTTTCTCTGTATAGTACGTTTGAGAATAGCGGAGAGATCTGGAATGTAAAGAATTTAAGGTAAAAGATGTGGACCGATTCGTTTATGTTTCCAATAATTCATTAATATCCAGTTGAACGAACATATGATAAGTCTGCTGCAACGTTAATACGTATTTACGCTTCACTGCATTCCATAGCTCTCTCGCAAATGTATGGTCTATAGCAGTGGTTCCCAAAGTTGACTGGGCTGTAATCCATCTAACAAAAGATTCCCTAATGGTGAATCGTGGAACTACTTAATGCTGTCTTATTTGTTCTAATTGAAATAAAAAAAATATTATTATTTTTTTTTAATTCATGTATACAGTGGCGAGGGGCCAATCAATATTGAAAACACTGGTGGGTCATGACCCATAGTTTGGGAAATACTGGTCTATAGAAACATCCCATATATTCTAATATATTTAGTTATATGTCTTCTTGTCAAATAAATTCTACTTTAAAATAAAATTTTCAAATAAAAAAAAAATACTAAAACTGTATGTATAACTCTTAAAGTTATGTATGTATTTTCCAAATTAAATACCTCGATTGTCACCCAGGGCGATGATGCTGATTTTTATATAAAATATCTGAATATAGTTTATAAAATAAACCAATATTTTTTGTCATTGAAATCCAATAAGTTTTCATATATTTCACCGTTTTTATACTATTTTATCAAATGTATTTCAGACTAAAAAATTGTAATCACTATTTCATGTTGGTATTATTCAATTGTAATTATGAAAAGTAAACTTTTTATGACTTTTTCTATTCTTGTTATTATCAATTTATGTAGGGCATTTATCTTGGAATAATCGATAATTTCTGAAATAATGTGGAATATAAGAAAATGGCACTTGTTCTCTCTTCCCAATTATTAAAGAAAAACAAGTTGATCTTCAGATGACATTGAAATAGCCATCTGTTAAATTAATAGTACAAATTTAATGATGTTCATTGAGTTTGTACTTTCTTATAGAATTTTTAAAATAAAAAATAATTCTGCTTTCTTAAGCATTTTTAATTAAAAAAAAAAACTATAAGAAAGCACAAATTTAATAATGGAAACCATTAATTTGACAGATGGCTATTTCAAGGTCATCCAAAGATCAACCTGTTTTTCTTTAATAATTGGAAAGATTACAATGAAATTAAACGAGGAAAATTTCTGGCAATGATCAATGAAATTCGATCAAAAAAGAAAAAAAAAAAAAGGTTTGATCGAATTTTATTGATCATTGCCAGAAATTTTCCTCGTTTAATTTCATTGTAATTTAAATAGTTGCAAATGTGTGAATCATCTTTGTTTCATTTTATTTAATTTAATTGGAAAGATAGTGCAAGTGCCATCTATTGCCTAACTTCAAGTGGCTTTGTCATCAATTTGAGTCTACAAAGTAGATGACAGAATTTGTTTCGTCCACTAAAGGAAGGTGAACTTGTCCTGTTCACAAGAACAGGAAACGATTTTCATTTATTAATCGTTTTTCTTTAATGGAAACATGTTTTGTGTTTTATTTTTCTGATTCTACATGCAGAAAGAAAAATGAATTATTTAAAATATTTTTTTATTTCCAAACAATTGGCATAACATAACAATAGCGAATTCAATCACAAATTTAATAATAACGGAACTGAGTGCAGGTGAAAAATGCTTTAGATATTTTGTTTTGTATATAAGATGAGAAAACACAAAATACAAATTTTGGTTTCCATTTAAAGGATGACATTGAAATGGTCAACCATCTGTCAAATTAGTGGTTAAATTAGCTTCTTCTTGGGTGTTGAAATAGTCGAGTGGGTAAAGGCCTTACTTATGAAACGGAGACTGTGGGTACAGTCAGCCCCTCCCCCGCAACCAAATGGTCTATTGGATGGAATTGTTTGAAAGACCAAATTTATTTGAGGTCCATGGGTGTATTGTGATGTCTTAAATCAATAATAAAAATAGCAGACGGGTTGAAAGGGTCTAGCACCAAGGCAATTATCCTCAATTCATTTCCTTAACCTTCTCATTCTTTCATCTACCATCCTTTTGAAAAAAGCTACTTTTCGAAAAACATTTTTTATGCATTTTTGCATATTTCCTATGTTTCAAAAATATTCTACTGTCTCCAGATAAATGCCCCATAAAAATAGAATTATTTGTCGAATATAAAAAAATATAAATAAACGGGGTATTAAATTATTTTAAACCTGCAACTTTAATATAATTAATGGTTTTAATATTCAGACATTGGTGGGTCATATTGTATGAAATAAATATGAATAAATTATTAAAAATCAATCAATAAAACACAGATTACATTGAATAACTTTAAATTCTCGACTAATTTCGGGTTATTAGTCCATTTTCAAGAGAATTTAAAATTTTTTTTATTAAAATTTCTATGGATATTTACATAAATAGATATATTGATTTTTTAAATTTTAATTTAATTTAACAATCCCTCCTGACAAAATTCTGTATCCATCGAAATTTAAATGTCCCTCCTAAATACACCCATCCATACCTCAACATGCATGAAATTATTAGAACAATGCAAGACAATTCACAGATACTTTTATTGCAAATCTCCATAAATTCAGACAGGACAGAAAGACCCCAGGTTGATAGCCCGGGCAGACTAACACAATATATTTATTTTTGTTAAGTAAATATAAACGTATGTATAAGCTTATGTAATGTCTGAATAAAGATGTTTGTACATATTTAATTAAATTTTGTGGCAGGCAAAATAATTTTTGTCCCAGTATTTGCTCACAAAGTGAAAAAAAAAAAAAACACTGAAAAAGCATCCTCAGGATCATTATGGAAAAAAAAATAAATTTTAAATTCTCTTGAAAATGGGCTAATAATACAAAACTAGCTGAGAATTTAAAGTTATTCAATCTAATCTATGTTTTATGGGTTGATATTTAATAATCTGTTAATATGTAATTCATAAATTATTTTAAATTAATATCAATTACTAATTATGGAACCATAATTAATTATTTATTTTTACGTTTGCATTATTTTCATTTCACTTGCATTTTTTCATGTAAATATTACTGTTTAATAATTGTGCCCAACAAGAGTTCTATTGTAATAAATGGTTCAAATGTTATTTTAAGTAAATGGAGGGCCACAGCTAGTGCTCGTATTCTGTATCAATGATTTTAATGAGGAAAAAAATACAAAATCCTTGATATAAAGCTCACAAAGTACTAGCTAGGCTTTTGATTAAATGTAATTAATATGGTGTCTTTTATTTGTTGCTTTCACTATTCTCTAGTTTCATACATGGCTTATATTTTCCACTCATTGGTGTTGTTATTTTTTCAGATGGGCAATAAGGAGCAAAGTGATGGTTTAGGACGTGCTATTGATCACATGGGAAGAAAAACTAGGGACTTACGTAGGCAGTTGCGTAAGGCTGTAGTCGACCATGTTTCTGACAGGTATTTCTTTTTTAAATAAATCTTACTTGAATTTTATTTACTTATTTACATATTACAACATATTACAGACAACATTTTGGTATCATCCAGGTTACAATAGCGCATGCTGCCACTAACTTATAAAAGTTAATTCATTTTCTTAATTAATAGCCTTAATATTTAAACATTGGTAGTTCATTTTGTAGTAATAAATATGAATAGATTATTAAAAATCTGTTAATAAAATAAATAAAACACAGATTAAATTGAATATAACTTTAAATTTACAGCTTTTTGGAAACGAACGTGCCATTGTTGGTTTTAATAAAGGCAGCTCAAAATGGAAATGAAAAAGAAGTTGATGAATATGCAGTTGTATTTACTGAACATTCCAATAAATTGGTAGAGGTAGCGAATCTAGTATGTAGTATGTCTAATAATGAAGATGGAGTGAAAATGGTCCGTTATGCAGCAGCTCAAATCGACAATCTATGCCCGGAAGTGATTAATGCTGCTAAAATTCTAGCTGCAAGACCGCGTAGTAAAGTCGCTCAAGAAAATATGGACGCTTTCAAGCAAGCTTGGGAAAATCAAGTTCGGATCCTTACAGAAGCGGTCGATGATATCACCACCATTGATGATTTCTTGGCAGTATCAGAGAACCATATTCTCGAAGATGTGAATAAGTGTGTTTTAGCTTTACAAGAAGGAGATGGTGACACACTTGAGCGTACTGCTGGAGGTATACGTGGAAGATCGACCAGAGTTTGTAATGTGGTTACAGCTGAGATGGATAATTACGAACCTTGCATTTACACAAAGAGGGTTCTTGAGGCTGTAAAGGTTCTGAATGAGCAAGTTATGCCTAAATTTGGACAACGGGTTTCTGTTGCTGTATCTGCACTTTCGAGTAATCCTCCCAAAGAAGTTGATGAAAATGATTTTATTGATGCATCGAGATTGGTTTATGATGGTGTTCGTGAAATTAGACGAGCCGTACTAATGAATAGGGTAAGTAATTCTCCTACATAATAGGGGCTATTCTCCAAGGTAAATGTTAAGTTTAACATATACATTATTTTTTTTATCATCACAGTCTAAGCAGCTTTTTTAATATATATATATGTATTCATAGAATTTGAATTTATAATAATGTAAACGTTAAACCTAACATCCTGTACGGAATAACTCCAAATAATAACTTATTATTACATTAATTTATACTACTAAATTTTTGTTATCTGAGAAAATAATACATTGAAGCTGGAAAGACCATTGGTCGATACCCAATTGGCATACTTTTATAAAATACATTGTAATATTTTATATGTAGATATTGTATTACGTTTGTCAATAAAGATCATGTATATATATAATACATTGCATATAATATAATATAAAATAATAAATAATTATTGTCATAACATATTCTCAAATAAGGGCTATTGACCATAGTTCTTTCTGCCCTCATTAATTTATATATTTAATATTTTGATAAGAGTTTCTTTTAAATAATAATTTTTATTTTCAGTCTGACGAAGATTTGGATCCTGAAGATGTTGAATTTGACGAGAACTACACATTGGAAACACGCAGCAAATGTAGGTAACATTTTTCTTTATAAAGTAATTATGCTATTTTTATTTTAATTGCAGCAAGCGCACATACAGGAGAACACGGTGTTGATGAATATCCAGACATTAGTGGAATAACCACTGCAAGGGTAAATTTTGATATTATTTCCCCTTAAAAAATATATTTTAAATACAATGTTCTATTTAGGAAGCCATGGGTAAAATGCCAGAAGAAGATAAGCAGAAGATTCTGCAACAAGTGGAGTACTTCCGAAGCGAGAAGCTCAAATTTGACAGAGAAGTTGCAAAATGGGATGATACTGGAAATGACATTATTGTTCTTGCAAAACATATGTGCATGATTATGATGGAAATGACAGATTTTACACGGTATGTAAGATTTGTAATTTATCTCACATGTCCACATACAATTATTATTATGAATGCATGTAATTGATATTCTTATTTATCTTTTAGTGGTCGTGGTCCTTTGAAAACAACAATGGATGTTATCAACGCAGCCAAAAAAATTTCCGAGGCCGGCACTAAGTTGGATAAATTAACAAGACAAATTGCTGAACAATGCCCTGAAAGTTCAACAAAGAAAGATTTGCTGGCTTATCTTCAACGGATTGCTTTGTACTGTCACCAGATGAATATTACTTCAAAAGTCAAGGCTGATGTACAGAATATCAGTGGGGAATTAATAGTATCTGGAGTACGTATTTACAAATCTCCAAATTTTTATTATATTAAACTATTATTTTAAAAACGGAGAAGATTCACACTTTTGTAATTATTTAAATTAAAATTAAATAAGGAAAAATACTAATGATTAATAAAAATTGTGTTTGTAATAGTGTTTTCTGCTTACACAGAATCAGGGCGCACCAGTACGCACTGAATCAGAGCTGACATATAGCATTGCCCCAGTTTTCAAATACAGTGTGTAAAATGCACAGAATATGAATTGATAGCCGATTTTAAAACATAACCGGCATAGTAAATTAATTGTTAATTGTTACCTGTCTACAGTTATGCTTATAAGATATGACAAAAATATTATTAAAAAAATTGGACGAGAAATTAATATTCTTCAAAATAAGTACATAGAAGTAATAAATATTCCAACCATCACATGACTCGTTGTTTTGTCGGCTATATTGCACTGGAACTCATGTATTCACTCCCCAAGTTAGTCTCGTTTTCTTGCACACGATCGGGGCGAGTGCACATTTTTATGTAAGTAGAAAACAATTTTGACTGAGCGCACTGAAAAAGTGCACAAGCAGAAAACATAAAAACCTAGTGCAGTAATTAGAAAATCAGTTGCACTAATTTTTGCAACCATGAAAATGATAAATTTTTATTGATCATTTATAATATTTTTTCTTATTTAATTATAAAACATTATTTTTTTTAGTTGGATAGTGCAACATCCTTAATACAAGCAGCAAAGAATTTAATGAATGCCGTAGTTTTAACAGTTAAAGCATCATATGTAGCTTCTACCAAATACCCAAGACAAGGAACAATTGCTGTAAGTAAAAATTTATTATCGTATTACTGTGATCAGTAATATTTATTTATTTCATTTGCGAAATCTTTGGATTTCAGTATGTAAGTAAATATATTTTTCTTTATTTGTTGAGTGCTAATATTTTATTACCCCTTATAGTCTCCAATTGTTGTGTGGAAAATGAAAGCACCTGAGAAGAAACCTTTGGTGCGGCCTGAGAAACCAGAAGAAGTTCGTGCCAAAGTACGCAAGGGATCCCAGAAGAAGGTCCAGAACCCAATCCATGCGTTATCAGAGTTCCAAAGCCCCACGGAGTCTGTTTAGTTCCATTACAGGGATAGAGTATTTATATATATATACATAAATATATTTAAAAAAAATAAGTATTTCTTTCGTGGTATCACATTGACAAAATTATAAGTGAGATATTTTAAGGTTCAGTCGTCTATGGGTCACATGTCATTGGTTTTATTTATTTCATTCAGACATAGCTTCTTCAAATAGCAGTAGATTGTATTTTATACCTACATATCTATGCGTATAAATATATTTGCTTGCAGTCGTGCATCCCCATTTGTATGGTGGGTGTTTTCATATTAGGTTTTACATGTTCACACCTATAGATGTAGATTTTTTTAATTATACACTTTTTTGCTGTATCGTGGAAATATTTTTTATTCTATTGATGTATTCAATAAATTATATTTAAGTAATTCTTTTTTATTATGTAATCCCTATCATTTTTATTTCTTTATTGATTATTATTATTAAAGGTCTTTATTACTGTTTTATACAATATTTATACAATAATATATAACATTTCAAATTCATGGACTTTGAAATCCAAGAAAACATAATGGTTAATGTATGTTGAATTTTTTTATTGATATTTTAAATAATCTAATTTTATTAATTATTTCCCAACTTATTTTATATAACTGTGAATTCTATTATTATTTATAGTAATAATAATAGAATAATAAATAATAATAATAATTTTAAACAAAATTGAGTTGAAGTCTATAAGTTATAATTTGAAGGCTGTCTGAAATATTACATTGGAAATCAATGCATTGCACACCACAATAAACTGTTTATACGATTACCAGCTTAATAAACAATAACAGTATTGTTATTGCTTGTATCTGCTGAAATATTAGAGGCAGTAAAATGTACAATCTGAAATTATTATACTTAATGTAGTCCATTATTGGTATTTTTAATAGATCATCCATTGTCCTCTCTAGAATATATTATTTACGTTTAAAATAATTTTGATCATCATCAGCGCTGTAGTTACGAAATTTGGCGCCTGGGGTGAAATTGTACCCCACGCTTTTTCGTAGTCGTGAATGGCGCCTCACCTCATATTTACAGCAGTAAAGGACGCCCCTCGGTTTTCATAGTCGCCACCCGATAATTATTTTAATGATTTTAAAAATTGAACGAAAAAGACGCTTCTCTTAGTGTGCTGGGCGCGCATTAAATATTTTTTTGGATTTTTTTCTTTGGTTACGTTTCCGTGCCCCAAACCATTTTTTTAAGAAATTATTAAAGCGTTCATTTGATGACTATCGATTAAACATGTTAGAAGGTTTAAAAAAACATAGACCCCATTGTAAAATTGTTATAATACAAAATTATAGCAGAATAATATAGCTACAATATAATATAAATAAATATCTTGCAATTACAAATCTTGGGTCTCTCTTGGTACATTCTAATTAAGCCTAAGCTACTGATAGCAGTGTATGGATAAGTCATAAACTTGCACTCCGTTCAACTTAGTGCAAAAAATACGAACAAAAAAATTAGAGATGAATTTAATTTATAACAATAATAACTTTATTGTCCAACACCTATTGCAGGACAAGAAAATGAGAATACAGAATTTATTATAGGAACTAAAATCTACTTAAGAATTAATAAGATAACATTAATATACATATATATATATATATATATATATATATATATATATATATATATGTTATACTACTTCTGTAAAGATGAATTGTGGATTATTAAAAATTATGCACATATATTAAATATTGGGGGCTGCGGTTTGTAAAGATTCGCTGCATTACTAATAGGATTTATTTACAGGCGTAAAATATAAGCGCCGAGATTGAATATGCAAATTGAAAGCGCGTGTATGCATAAGTAATAAAATATGCCGACAGCCTTCATACAAAAAGGGTGGGTAGGCAAAGGAA
The DNA here is from genome assembly GCA_963082785.1 of Philonthus spinipes. Lineage (NCBI taxonomy): Eukaryota > Metazoa > Arthropoda > Insecta > Coleoptera > Staphylinidae > Philonthus > Philonthus spinipes. The sequence continues at coordinate 14,060,626 of OY720301.1, forward strand.
AAGAAAAATATTAGATTACCCAGGGTTTCTGATATAGTAATATAAAAATCAAAATGTTGATTAATAACTGTAATTTTAATATTGATTCCAACTAATCATTGTGAACAAGAACAGTTATGTTTTTGCTACAGCTTTTTTTTCTTTTTTTTTGGCTTATAGAAAGTAGAGGAAGAACGAGACTTAAAATATTTTGAACAACTAAACAAGAAGAGAAAGGCTGAAGTAAGTGTAGGATGTACGATGGAGGAGACAAACTATTAAATAAATTAGAATGGATGTAGAACCAAATGAAGAAGTATAATAAAAATGGCAACTGAAAGAAAAAAAATATAGAAGGCAGAAAAAGAGGGCGATAATTGCGAGACTAGATAGCATGGAGGAGAATAAGGAAACAGATAATTACCTGTATGTTTTTTCTTGTTTTATATTTTTCTAGGCAGAAGATACTGGGGGTACGGCTTGGTTTAATAATTCTAAGTTAAATTTTTCATCATATTGCTAAATATTTTTTGGTCGCAAATAGGTCTATTTTAGAAGAAAATTTTTGATTTGAAAGCTAACCCAGCTCATTCGATTCTTTTCGAAACATCGTATTAAAAAATGCGTGCTAATAAAATTACTTAATGTAATGCCAAATATTTTTGATGGTCCACTGTTTATAAATAAAACAATGATTTTAAGTTTTACAAATATTTATTTATCAAACTTTCACGATCAGTATAATTGTAACGGATCCACTGAAGGTGCCGGCCGCAGATGTCAGCGAAACGTTTGGATTAAACTACAACACGGCCTAATAGCCCGGAAATCAATAATTCCAAAACTATGTCGACGAAACAATTGTAGTGTCTTTACAATAAAGAAATATGAAACTTAAAAAAAACGTTGTTTTATAAGTAGTGTATTATGGAGTTTCATCAAGTAAAAGTCTCAACCATCCAATATTAGCGATGATGTGAAATTTTCTCTCTACTTGGTTCAGATTTGATATATTGTGCAATATTTTTTCACGTAATATAATAAAATTCATAATAATACAATATACTAGGATTTTCTGAAGTAAGGGAATGATACAATATTTTGCAGACCAATCTATATCATTTTTGTATTCAAGATTACATTTTCGAAAATAAATTAATAACCAATAAATCGAAACTGTACTTTTCAAAATAGCATGAAATGTGCAATATAAATAGATAATACATGAGTGAAAACTTCACTTTTAATTGCCAAATGTACATTTCAACCACTTCGTGGCCATTATTAGTTTGTTATTGATAATGGATATGTAGTAGTTGAATATATATGTAAATATTAAATGAGTTTAGTTCTTACTTCACTTTTAATTGTTGAATGTACATTTCAACCACTTCGTGGCCATTATTAGTTTGTTATTGATAATGGATATGTAGTGGTTGAATATATATAAATATTAAATGAGTTTAGTTCTTACTTCACTTTTAATTGTCGAATGTACATTTCAACCACTACTACAATTTGTCATTGATAATACATGAGTTTAGTTCTTACTTCATTTTTAATTGTCAAATGTACGAGAGAGATTATCAATGACAAACAGATAATGACTACGTATTGGTTGGAATGTACATTTGTTTTAAAAAATTGATGTAAGAAGTTTTAAGGTTTTCTACCTCGCTTCATATTAGAATTTATTGGAACTTACAGAAAGACAAGTCGATTGCTGAGAGATTATTTGATGCTGCTGCGAAGTGAGTTGGGGCACCTGTGTTTAGGAGACACTGATGCGTGTGTCTTTAAGACTCCTGTGTGAAATATTACATGCCAATACTCTAAAGAAATTAAAAAAGTAGATGAGAAGATGCAATAGGCTGTAGACTTTCCAAGAAAAACCCTATGGTATCAGAATGAAAGATCAGTCAATCATTATCTGCGGCTGTCCAGAGTAAACTTAAAGTGAATTATTGCTATCCTGACAGGACACTGCAGACTTAGGGAACATCTCTATAGACTGTGGATTGTAGAATAGCCAGGATGTATAGGGTATTGCTTGGATCACGAAACCGCGGAATACTGCCTAGCTTTTAAGTTCAGTAGAAGATTCATGTAGACTCTCCAAGGAAACCCAAATGAAAGAAGAGCCAATCATTATCTGCGGCAGTCCAGAGCAAATTTAGAGCGAATTATTTCTATCCTGAAGGACACTGCAGACTCAGAGAACATCTTTATAGACTGTGCATTGCAAAAAAGCCAGACCGTTGCTTGCTTGGAGGATGACATCGCGGAGCATATCCTTGAATACTGTTTACTACTTTCCAAGGGAACACTATGTATCCGAATGAACGATCAGGCAATCTTTACCTGCGGCTGTTCAGAGTAAAATTTAAGCGAATTACCGCTCTCTTGACAAAATACTGCAGACTCGGAGCCCATCTTCATGCACTAGGGATTGCATAATTGCCAAACTGTAGATGGTGCTGATTGGAGGACGAAACCGCGGAGTGTATATTTGGATACTGCCCAGCTCACAAGTCCAGAAGAACATCCGTGCTGGGTGAAGAATGATCAGAAATGGCGAAAATTAGGGATCTACCAATCTCGACTCTGCTAGCCTTCCTCGATGAGTTGGGTTGGCTGTGCTGGTGACTATTTCTTTTTATTATAAAACGAGGAAATGTTAGGGGCCTAACATGGCACAAGCATGCTTGTGCGTTTGTGTACACCTTCTACTAATCCGTAACCCCTCATATGGAACATTACTCCTGAGAAAGATGGCAACATTGCCATCTTTCTCAGGAGTAATGTTCCATATGAGGACAAGGTTCGGTATCGTGTCTTTTCTGAAGCAGGTGTAACCTCTCCAGTTGAATGATTTCTCGGGTTTAAAAATGCCTTTTGTGCATGTAAACACAGAAAAGCGTGGACTACACACTGTTTGCATTGTCAGTTCCACGTAATGGCCCATTTATATCCCACTGTATAATGTTTTCCGTTTTGGCCATTATGTCAGCAATAGAAGGTATTTTTATGTGCGTGAGAGGGGAATGAGAAGACATAAAAATAGAAAGAGAACGGTAAACAATAAATTAAATAAGTCTGTTAATAAATAGATTCACAAATAAAGAACATTAAGGGACAAGGACATAATAATTATTGGTTCCAAGGTGGACTCTCCTCGGCGTTATCGTCGATGTTTTTACTACACTTGTTCTTATAAGAAATAGTTTTAAAGACAAAAGATTGATAATTAATTTAATTTTATATTCGTTAATGAGACAAGTTATCGATTGATTATAAAAAATATTATGTAATGCGAGATAGACTCCTTCGGAAACTGAGATCTTTTCCGACAGAAGCCCACCCGCTGATTGTTATGTTAAATACACATATATAACAACGTCCCTTTTGCGACATTTGGATAATAAATTGATTTTTTAATATCCCTCAATGTCTTGTTTAAATATACTTGAAATTCGATAAGGATAAGTGGTGATTTGTAACCTGTGGCCTTCAAGAGTGGTCCACTAGAAGTCGATGAACTAGGTAATGAATTAATTTTCGAATACCTATGCTTGGAAACAACAACTATTGCAATTAATCTGCTCTATAATTTGTGTTTCTCTTACTTTAATACCTGTTGTACTGTATGAATCTATGCATTTTGCGTTAAAAATTGTTGTACCCTTGATTTGAATATTCAATGATTGCAAGGTATAACAAACATATTGAAGTTGTGGTGAAAACTGTTCGATAATACACATTGTTCTCAATTTTCTCTACAATGTACACTTATCAAAACAATTACTACGCGAAGATTCAAATTGAATGCCTGTCAATTTTAATTTGGAGTATGCATTGTTATGTTTGAAGTTCGTTTTAATTATGCACTTGATATATATATACATACTTCTTTATTCAGGCTATACAAAACACTATAACATAAATAATTACAATACGTGTAGGTGTTAGTCTGTCTGGACTATCGACCAGAGGTCTTTTACACAAGGGTGTGGAATATGAAGCAATTATGGATTATAAGGGAGTAATGGGTTGGAATATGTTTAATAAAAAATAATTAGTATATTTCATAATATATTTGATTTAGAAATCCCACTTCACAAATAAAATATTTATGTAATGACAATATAATAATAGAAAACATCATCTGATATGTATACATAATAAACCAGCCTTTCATGTAAAATATATACTATAATAATCGAGGTAACCTTCATAAACAAATATTCGCTCACACCGGGCACAAAGATCTCCACTACTAGTCGAAAAAATATATTTGTATATGTTATATATCTTATTGACTTAGTCTACGTCGCGTGCGGATGTGATTGTGCGGGCGTAAAAGTGGCAGAAGGCGCATCCAACACTGCAGTTTAAGTGTCAGGTCGTTATCAGGCAGAGGGATGCTCCTTCCGGCACGGATACATGATATGTACATCAAGAGAGATCACAATAGTATAATGGTCGGCCCGGCGCCGGCCGGTTCACGGATGGTTTTGGTCCACCTCCACCCACCGGTCCACCGTCCACGTAACGTTTAGATATCTGTTTCCTTTTTATCATCTGATAAAGTTCAATTTCTGCCAGGCCACAAGGTCCTAGGAAGCTGGACAACAACTGGGTGCGCGCGAGGCCCTACGAGCGCGTCGCTCCCGAAGCAGGCCCAGCTCTTCCTACACTTTACTTCCTGTTCATCGCGTTCTGCAGCCTTTCCGATTAGAAATTCTGAAGAAAGCGATTGTTGGACGCTGTGTCGGATTAGTGAAGAGAAGCGGCGCCGCGCGCCATACTGCACCATGTAAGGCATGCGGAAGCCGCTTCCCGTCAGTAGAGTCCTTAACCTAAGTGTTTTCTTTAAATTTGAACAACTATCCCGACACTTCGTCGATGAACATAACAACGAGGTGGCTATTCGAAACATTCCTCCTCATTTTTATCTATATTTATAGTTTGCATACATACATGCGTGATTGAAGGGGGCTGCTGGGCCGGCCGGCCGGCCGGTCATGCCGTCCCTGCTTATATCTACATTTATGTGAATTAGTGCCGCCCTAACTGTTTCAGGAATCCACTCTTTTCTACAAAGTGATCACAAATATATAATACCTACAAATCGTGTATCGCAAATATCACGAAACGCGATCGCACCCGGACATCCAGTTTGTTGTCACTCGGTTGTCAGGATACCCGCATTTTGTGCACACGTCTTATAAGAAGAACATCTAGAGAATTAAAAGGTTATACAAAACTCTTCCGCAGCTTCGATTGCACGAATGGATGTGACGCACTCCGATATCTCACGTCTGTTCAATCGAATCCATCTCTCGATATGTTTATATTTTTGTTTCGTATTATATTATAAACTTTTATTAATTTTATGTAATACACCTAATGATATGTATGTTTTACATTTTACCAAAGTAAACTTTGGTGCTTGATATGTTTTCATAAGTCTGGTTAATTTGGCCGTTGTCGATGAGGACGCCACGCGGAGACAGACGCGTAACGTCGGTTAGGCCGGGGACGAAAGGGGAAGGGACGGATTTCGCGGACTCTGCTGCCGGGGAACACAAAGAGGAATCATCAAATTTGGGATAAACTAAGGAAAATACATTCCAATCGACTCATTTTCAACTAATAAAAGTCGTAGGGGAGGTAGGAGTAGAAGGCCTTGCTTAGCGGCGCATGGGGTTGGGGGTGGGCAAAGAAGACAGCAGCAGGGTCGGAGATAGTTCAGTCCAGGAAACCAGTATTCACCAGTTTCTCCAGGAAGAACTTCACATCTCCCAGTTCTGAATCCTTGATGCCCAAGGACTTCAGCATTCCCAGATCCCCATTTTCCACCGCCATAAACACGGAGCGCAAGTGCTCCAAATCCGAACGCATTAAATGCAAGGCCGCCCCGAAATCTTCGATCGTCTGGGACTCTGAAAATAGTAACGGCACATTAAATATTGACAAATCGCTGCCTCCTCTGACATTTATCTCACCCGATAACGCGATTGCGACCTTATCCACACCTCCTAATGGCTTTAGAGCGTCTCTTGCTTTGCTTCCGAACAACTTTTCTAAATAATTTGGGCCATGGCTCGCCAGCAATGATTTTAGAAAACTTCCTGTTTCTTCCACCGGTGGCCTCTTTGCAGCGGTACAAAGTCTCGAGTCCTCGTCGTACCCATCTGAACAGTCTGGCGCTCCATCGCATAAATATTGTATTGATATACAGTTCCCATCCCCAGGACATTTGAAGGGCTCGTATGGATGGCAAGCGTCTCCTGAAACAGTTGTAAAATATGTTTTATGGCGATAGTAAACATAAAACATTAAATAAAAGTACGTTTTTATTTCCCAAACAAACTATATCATTTACTTCATGTCTCTAAATATTTTAAATGGATAATTTTGTCTATGCCACATTAAATAAAAAAAGTGATATTCTGATATTTTCCTAAATTGAAAAAGTTGAAAAAACCGAAATAAGATTTTTTTAATTTTAACTTTATATTATTCTTAATTTTAACATTATTGTTCTATTACAAATGTATGTAAGAACGATTGTAGTTCTGTACGAAATTTATTTGGAAAATACTCTAATGGTCACATCACAATTTATTTCCAATACAGTATTTTTGCTAAATTTATAAACCACAGCATCGTCAACACTGGCTAATGCCGGTAAATGAGTATCGATTATAATTGACTACATGAATAAATCACAGCATCGTCCCCTTTAGTTCCTCCACTGGGTAGGACAAAAACATGAATTAGGTGTCATTCATGTTTTTATCTTACATTAACATAAACTAGACATAAACACCTATCTGTGATAGCCCTTTATAAAAAATGAAACATAAGAAAATGTTATTTAAGCGCTGGGAACTTTTGAAAAATATTTTTTGCATACGTGTAGTATGTACAAAGTATTGCAGTATATGTAGCTAAAAAAATGGAATCAAATGGGAAAGGATTTCAGCCGCTATAACAATTTGTGCAAAGTTATACCCTGAGCGTTCAGAAGCGTGCAGGACCCTCAAATTGATCTCACGTTTCGGTCGTATACAACTGTGAAATTCACATGTAAACCCCTATATATTTTATAAATGACACATTTCATATGACCGAAACGTACGATCAATTTCTGGAATACGCGCCCAGGCATAAAGGAAACTCGATTTACTTAGCTGTGGGGTCAGTTTAATGTAAGAGGGCATTGTGGATTTTAGAAAGAATTTCAGCATCAGGAATCGCCAATTGAATGTAAGATATGTTTTAGCTATCATCTTAATTATCACATTTGAAAACAACGATTGTTTTCAATTTTATGGTAGCAATTTTTAATCAATCATTTTAAATTATCATAACTCTATGATTCAAAGCCCAAATTCTGAGGTATCTTTAACACATACCTTTCTGAAGTAATTTTATTCACATTTGAAATTAAAGATTGTTTTCAATTTTATGGTAGCCATTTTTATTCAGTCATTTTGAATTATGAAAATTGTATAATTGTAAACCCAAATTCTGAAGTACCTTTCCCACATACTTTTCTGAAGTAATTTTAGAAATAATTTCCGTGCCAGAAATCGCCAATTAAATGTAAGATAAGTTTTAGCTAACATTCTATTACCCACATTTGAAAATAACAATTTTTTTTCACTTTTTTCGTAGCCATTTTTGATTCGTCATATTGAATTATGAAAATTATAAATTCTGAAGAAAACATTTCCACCACTCTGAAATATCGCATTTCGCAAAAAGTAAAAAATTCTTATTGAGACTTCCATTCGCGATATTGGATCCACTAAAATAATTACAATGAAAAAAAAATCAAAATCCAGTTGCGGTAATGCGTCTGTTGTATATTCATTATATTATTAAATGTTTAATTTATCAATTCTTTGTACTTTAAACGAACAAAAAACTGATTATTGTGAAACTGAATCATTGTGAAAACTTTAAACACGTTTTTATAGAGACCTTTTTTTTCAAAACTGTGTTATGATTCCAGCTGTATTGTTGAACCAATTACGAAGTTTGAAATTCTGAATTCTAAATGAAATTCATTGGATCCTATACTTATTTTCAACCAATAGAAGTAATAGTTAATATTTTTATTACTAGTGAAACAGTAAAAAAACAAATAAAAAACGAACTCTACCTTAAAATGATTTTTTACCAATTTGTTACCAATATAGGATCCAGGGAGTTTCATTTACACTATTTGTAAGTGAAACAACGTTTTTTTTTAAGTTTCACCAAAATTTATTGTAGAGGCACTGCTACAATTGTTTCACCAACACAGTGGCAATGTCAAGGTTTTGTCAACCCAAAAAAATAGTGTTTTTTTTATTTACAATAGTGTATTATGGAGTTTTATCAAGTAAAAGTCTTAACAACCGAATTTCATTCAGTTTACAAAACTCATTTCGTTTTTATATAAGAGAGTAGAAGCGGTCCTAAATTTATACAGTGGAGCCATGTTGTTATTTTTTCTTTTCACTCATAAAACAATTGCATGCAATGTACAAGTTTAAAAGAATCGAACATTTAAATCACTTTTTGTTCAACAATTAAATTCCTAAATTGACTCACTTTTTAGGCCGCTCAGAACGAATACCCTCCTTAATCGAAGACAAAATGCAAATATTTTTTTAAATAAAAATATTATAGTAACCATTGCTGAATTAATCTCAGAAACATCCTCTGACATATAATTATCCTAACTAGACATTATCATACACACATTTATTTGTTCACTATCATCTACTCATAACATCATCTTATCACATTTTTTCGCGACAACTCGACCGGTATATATTTTTAAAGATAAACTTTGGTAGAAAGACTTCGGGTCGATAGCCTAAGAAAGGACAATCTCAAAAATATTTAAAGTTCCGTATTATACAATTAATGTAACGCAAAAGTTTCTGAATAAAGATATTTGTATATATATATTATAGTAATAAAAAGTATATTTTTTTATAATCAAAAATTGAGTTAAATTAAAAAAAAGTTAATTAAATTTAAGCTATAATAATATAAAAGAGTTTATTCATTTGGTCGCAGTTATTTAGATGATTAAAACGGGTATAGAATTTATAAAATAATTGATTTAGTAATAAAAATATATATTTCTTTATAATCAAGAATTGTGTTAAATTTTAAAAAAAGTTAATTAAATTTAATTATAATAATATAGAAGAGTTTATTCATTTGGTCGCAGTTATTTAGATGATTAAAAGGGGTATAGAATTATAAAATAATTGATTTAGTAATAAAAAATATATTTCTTTATAATCAAGAATTGTGTTTAAATTTTAAAAAAAAGTTAATTATAATAATATAAAAGAGTTTATTCAGATAATTAACGGAGGTATAGAATTTATAAAATAATTGATTTAGTAATAACAAAATAAATTTCTTTATAATCAAGAATTGAGTTAAATTTAAAAAAGTTAATTAAATGTAATTATAATGATATAAAAATGTTTATTCATTTTGTGGCAGTTATATAGATAAGTAAATAATGAAAATAATTAATTAATTAAATGTATTTATATTTGATACTTCGCTAAATTAATATCTATCACAATTATTAAATTACTTCATTTAATAACATCCATTAGTCGAGTTTGTTGAGGATAAGATTATTTTTAACAAATTTTGTGTTTGTGTTGTGTTCTGTTGTTTGTATTGTTAATTAAGTTTCCAACTAATGAAACATGTTTCGACGAGAGAACGACTTTTCGATTGCATGGAAAATTAGGGAAGCTTACATCTGAATTCAATGTAGAAATAAAATAAATTCTGAGACTTTGGTAATCTAACTTCGTAAAGTTAGTTCTTTGAGTTCAGTTAAATTATTAAATAAGTTTGAAGTGATATTACTAATATATGTAACTAAAATTACACAGCTTATAAGTTTTGTAATTGCTTTAGAGTGTGATTATAAAGTTGTTCAACCTATTTTATATTATTAACTTTAATTATGAATATCAATAAATTGCCGATAAATTTTCAATAAAAAGCTTTTGCCAGATTATAAATATTATTATTATCTTTATTTACGGAATTCACCTATTTTTATAAACGTAAGAAAACACAATTAGCTATACATATACATATGTAACTCAAGTTCATTAAATTACTAAATAGAATACAAATGAAGGCATTAAACAACATAATATGAGAATGGAATAATCTGAATCTGAAACAGTATTCCCTTACTGTTAAATAGCTGAGGTAAATTATTGCTGCTTATCTTTTATATCGGAATGCATAAATAAATATAATATTATACATAGACAACGGTGTAAAAAAACATATAAATAAACACTATATAACCAGTAATATATATTAATTATAAATGTATTCCCCGCAACCCTAATATCTTTCCTAAATACAAACATGCTACCATCATTTGCGCCAATCATCAGGACAGTTCAGCTAGCATAGATTTTTCTTTAACTTCATCATAAATTAAACTATTTTTGTTGTTGTAATACATTAAGAAACAAGGTTTATATCGATTAAGTAGATGGTGACAGATTGAGAAATCAAATTTTGTTTTCATGATTTGTTGCTATTTTGTTATTTACAACTGAAAATATATGCGAATAACTTTTTTATTTGTGATTTTTTTTTGGAATGATGTATTATAAGTTTTTTGTTAAGAATTATCTTTTCTATCACATATATAGGGTATTCCGTTTAAAAATATGTTTGTTTTATTAATATCTTGAAAACGCGATGTTATATTGTTTTTCTTTGATTTCACCGCTGTAATCCCCGGATTTTTTTTCAGAAATGATCTTAATGGAATCAGGGAACCTAAAAATATATATTTATTACAATATAATTGATAGTTGAAGCCATTACTTTGTTATACATGTTTGTTATTAAAATGAAGGTAAAAAATTAATATAATATATATATATATATATACAGGGTGTCTCAGCGTGCGCGCCGAGTAGCTTTACGGCTAAATGGTTTATTTTTTTCAAAATCGGCTTTCGCAGGCGTATGTAGGTCTATTAGGACCACATTTTAAAATTAGTTTCAAATATACAGGGTGTCCCATAAAAGCATGGCGTATCATAGTTATATTTTTTCTAATGGAATGACCTATATTTTATATTTTTTTCAAATTCTACATCAAAAATAAAGTTAACTTTCATAATATGTTCATATGCCTAAACCTAATAACTTTTGAAATATTTAAATATTTTTGGAAAAATTGACGTTTCGAAAAAAAATCATAACTTTCAAATGGATGAATGAAAACAAATGAAATTTTGTGTCAGTATATCTGACTAATGGGTGAATATTTCAGACTATTAAGAGGAATTTAAAATCTTAAGATGTTTTGATAATTCAACATATCTCCAGAAGCACATTCAAGGTTAAATTTCGTGCTTATTTTAAATGGCACACCCTATATCTAATAGGCCTATCTTGTAGGAAATTGTATTGTCTTTCAGAAAGTATAGAGGTATTCTACACCTAAACCTAATAGTTTTCAAGATTTATCCATTTTTGTTAATTTTCGTCATTATCATTATTATTTTAATATGACAATGTAACATAAAGCGCCATCTATTGCTTAATTTAATAATTATTATTGCCAATTATTTTAATAGGCTTTTGTTTATAAGCAAATTTAATTGACACATTCGTATTATTACTAACAATTGAAAAAATAATGTTTCCTTAAATGAAAGAATTAACATGATTCTAATAATAATGTAATGTTATTAAGATTGTCTCTTAGTGTACAAAATGTTCTATGATGGAAGACATCCTAATAAGAAGACTGTAGAGGAAGTTTTAAATATATTCAAAACTGTAGGCAGTATGAAGTATTTGAAAAAAATACTACCTTGAATACAGTAACTAATAATGAGGAGACACAATTACAAGTTTAATTTGAATTTTCGTCAAAAAAGGTGGTTTAATAAGCAATGAATTGGAAGAATACATGGAAAGCAGTATTAATAATACATTTAGATCAATTATACCTAATATGCTGAGAACTGTCAAAATATCATTTAAAATAAAATTGAATTATGTATTCGATGGTAGTATTTTTGAAAATTTATTATAAATTACTTTTAATTCTATTTCGTCAATTTATTTGATGTATTTCGTTATATTTGTTTTACAATTCTAACAAGTTTTTATCAAATAATTTACACATGTGTAAATAAATAATGCAATTATATATTCACAATTAATAAAATTAGTGTATTAATTTAGGAAATATCTCGAAAATCATTTGTTGGGTCAACTGACTTTATTTATAAACAATAACTAAACTCTTGCCTTTATGGAATAATAATAATAATAAATATTATATTGAACAATAGATGGCGCTTTGTATCGACTTTCCATGTTATGAATAATAAATATTATGTCAAAAGTTAACGAAAATGCATATATCTTGAAAACTATTAGGTTTAGGTAAAAAATATCTTTATACTTTTTGAAAGACAATACAATTTCCTACAAAATAGGGCTATTAGATATAGGGTGTGCCATTTAAAATAAGCATCAAATTCGACCTTGAATGTGTTTCTGGAGTTACGTTAAATTATCAAAACATCTTAAGATTTTAAATTCCTGTAAATAGCCTAAAATATTTACCCATTAGTCTAATATACTGTTACAAAATTTCATCTGTTTTCATTCGTCCATTTGAGAGTTATGATTTTTTTTCGAAACGTCAATTTTTCCAAAAATGTTTAAATATTTAAAAAGTTATTAGGTTTAGGCATATGAATATATTATAAAAGTTAACTTTATTTTTGATGTAGAATCTGAAAAAAATATAAAATATTGGTCATTCCATTTGAAAAAATATAACTATGATACGCCATGCTTTTATGGGACACCCTGTATATTTGAAACTAATTTTAAAATGTGGTCCTAATGGACCTACATACGACTGCGAAAGCCGATTTTGAAAAAAATAAACCATTTAACCGTAAAGCTACTCGGCGCGCACGCTGAGACACCCTGTATATATATATATATATATTCAATGACCCCTTTCTACCCACATGGGTGTAGGGTAAAAAATTAATAAAAGCAAGTGTGTAATACAAGTAAAGTGTTTTATTTTTATATTTATATTTTATATTTGTACTTTCTGTTATAATAGTTTATTTATGTATTGTCATGAAAATTATTTTTATTTTATATGAGATAAAATGAAATGATTTTTATTCCTGAAACATTTTTCCATTACATAATATTCTCGAACTTCTCCGTATTGTATTTACATAAATATGTAATCCCGGTATACGAAGAAATTGCTATATACAAAGCATTTATATATCAAGCACAATTTCAAAATCAATAACTCATTACATATACACAACCTACACATTTCCTTTTTATTGTGCTTGTTTGCTTTTAACATCTGCTGTGAATATAAGAGATTATTAAAGCGTAAACAACGTGAAATTATCTGTGAATGATCTCCCCGAACAAAAGCTTCGAAACTAAATTGGATTGAACGTGAACGGAGATGGATATCTTATCGACAGAAGCTCCATCAACATAATCCGACTGTCTTACTATTTTTTCACCCCCAAGAGAAATTTACTGCGCACGAGAAATGCCCTTTCTCATTTTCTTCATTCTATTTGTGATTTAAATTCGTTATCACAAACACACACACACAATATCTGTATTCAGCCAAGCATTACATTATTACTTTCCCCATATGCAAGCAATGTAAATTGCTTTAGCGAATATTTTCAAATTAGAAACAACATAAATATACAATGAGAGGTTCTCTGAGCCCATTAAGGGTGCGGTTTAGACGAAAGAGATAGCTATATAAATATTGGCAATCACTAATTCGAGTTAGATTGCTGTTGTGATCAATGAACAATATTGTATTATACATTGAAGTAATCTTAAAATAAGCAGGAATTTCATCATATGAATTAAAAATTATTTTAATGTTTAGTTTGTTTGAAAAACAATTATGAAAAACAATGAAAATTGATCAAATTTATAGCAAATTTCAAATTATATTTTTGCTAATAAAAACTTGTGCAATGAAAATTTAAAGGATTTCACTAAATTCTGCATTCTAATAACTTAGCAGACATGACCTATTAATTTTATTATATCTTACAATTTTCTTTTCTAACTTGAACTAGTAAATTGACGTAATACACGAAAATTAACGATTTATTTCTTATTTAGACTGATACTTTATACTTGGTTGATAAAAAATGTAAATACATTATTAAATCCAAAAGAATGGCTCTTTTTTTCAATCAATTATTTCCATTTTACTATATAGCTATCTCTTTCTACTAAACCGCAACCTTACGAAAAAAAATGTGTGTCGTCTCTTTGGAAAAAATGGCTATAGATATTAACATGAAACAAAAGTAATTAATCGATGGTTGAGGATTTTACTGAAACTCTATAATACACTATTTGTAAATAAAACAACAGTTTTTTTAGTTTCACAAAATATATTGTAGAGACATTGCTACAATTGTTTCGCTAAAACAGTGGCATTATCAGGCAGATTATTGATAAACAGCAGCAGCAGGTGCACATTATGTAATTCAATATCTGGTGGGGTATTTACCCGAGAAGTAATTGTTTTAAAGTACATTTTTCTAAAGTACTTACGTAATGTAAGTGGAAATATCATAGAACTAAATGTGGAAATTATTAATTTAATTTCAAATCATTTTCATTTTATTTAATTATTTTTTCCATAATTAATTTCATATTAATTATAAATGGTAGTCATTTTGATATACTTAAGAAATATGTTTTAAATATCTATACTTGAAAACAGATGGGAGTGAGAATGACTAATTGAATCTTAAAATGCTACTCATGAATATTGAGCTATATTTAACCGATGGAAAGGGTGAAGGAACTGTTGCACAAGTAAGTGATAAGTAACCTTTACATTTTTAAAATAGTTTTATTATTCTCATTAATGTCAACTCAAAAAAATGACAATAAAGATATATATTAGAGATGGGCAAAGTCGATCTTTTTGATATTTTTTGTAACTGCAAAATTAAGTATATGAGAATTTTATTAATGCAACATGTTCTATTACTATCGGTAACTATTCCCTATTTATTGAAAAACATGAATTTATTTTTACTTATTTATTTAAAATTGCTCATTTAGAAATACTCGATTACTAATTTGACTAGATTTTGCCCAACACTAATATACATTATTATTTTACACTAATAATAAATTGAAAAATAAATAAATAATATCTTTATTTTATAAAGATATTTGATGGTGAGTGAAGTTTTTTTGATATTAATATTTATATTATATTCCTAACTTCTTTAATTAATAAAATACCATATGTACATTTCGAGAACAATGTGCTCTTTATCAAGTTTTTTTATATAAAAAAAAAACAAATCAATAGTTTTATCAATAATTTTGTATAAAAAAAACTATTGATAAAGAGCTCGCAATGAATATATAGTTTTTTTTATAAAAAAGTGAAGAAAGGGAAATAATAACTAACTAACCATCTTTATTCAAATGTGTATATGTATGTACAATAATATACAAAAATTAGAATTATATTCTGTAGATGATGAATCGGCTATCGACCGGAGATCTTTCAGCCGGGAAATAATATATTACTAATAAAATAAAGTTTTATGTTATATTTTTTCAAAAGGTAAAATAATAAGTAGGGTAGTATGTTTTTATTATGTAACTATTAATTCTAGAATGGCTTCATTAATATTTAAATTTCTACTGTTTTATTGTTTCAGACTGCAACTTATAATTGCAACATAAAGGCAAAGGCCGACGACAATAATGTACATTTTCCGAATTGATTGCCGAGATAATTTATACGTTAATTGCGCACATTTGTAAAAGCAAATGACTCACTGACTTCATAAAAGACACGCAAACATTACAATATTTCTTTTCAGAGTGCAATTTTTGTTGCAAATAACATGTGCAAACAAAACATACTGACATAATTACATACACCACGCAAACTCCGCCATGTTTATTTAATAACTTGTACCGTTTGCGGAAACCGCCGGAAAATTTGTTCATTAAAAAATCCCCCGTTTAATTAAAATTAGCTCGTCAACGCATAAATTTGAAATGGAAAATAAACGATTACAACTTGTTACAGGGTATGCCCTAGGTGTTTAGTATATTTTTAGAATATAATAAAAATGGCCTAAGGAAAGTTGTAAAATGAAACGAGTTCCAGGTTTTATAGTACGTTAGCAGTGTTAATGGTGAGTGAATTATGGGCTGAAGAACAAGATCACGGTTAATGCTTTGATAACTCGGAAGAGTCTCCTCGGTGATCGTGTATTTGATATCCCTGATGTAATTAGTCGGGTAATTTCCTTGATTAGTTTCGGTCTTTAGGGAGATAAGAGTATTTTATAAATATAAGCTTTCAGAATTGCTAATCGACTTTTTAATTAATGAAAATTATTATCAATTTAATATAAAATTTAAGTGATTGATTTATTAATCAAAATTATAGATATTAAAAAAAAACAATATAAATATATAAATATAGCTCAATAACATTGTATAATTTTTTTCCATAGAATCTTTAATTTCAATAATAGAAAAAAGAA
Organism: Philonthus spinipes; assembly: GCA_963082785.1. Lineage (NCBI taxonomy): Eukaryota > Metazoa > Arthropoda > Insecta > Coleoptera > Staphylinidae > Philonthus > Philonthus spinipes. The sequence goes on from OY720301.1 coordinate 14,077,254, forward strand.
TTTATTCATTTGGTCACAGTTCTTTAAATAAATTAAATAAAAAGAATGTGAAAATAATTAACAAATTATTTTCTGACAATTTGACTTAATTAATTTTAATCAATTTAATTTACAACTTTGCAATTACGTAAGGCACAGCTGTACTGATGAGGGATGAAATTCCGAAACACGTGTCTGCAGATAGCCTTATATTACGTAACTTTTTTTTTATTTTTTCAATAAATATTTTCCATTCAAAAATTGTTACATTATACAATATGTTATTGTTATGCAACAGCAAATGTCTATTATTAGACATTTGTTATAGTACTTATGTAACATAAGTCAAATTGTCACAGTAGCTAAAGAGGAAATAATTTGTTAATTATTTTCATATTATTTTTTATTTAATTTATAATATTTCAAATTAATAGATTTTGAAATAAAATAAAACAGCAATCCCATTTCTTGTCTATTTGTCTACTCTCTACGCAAATTTAACCCATTTTTCTCTTTTATTCAATTTTTCAGCTGTGTTTCACTGCACCTCTCTTTACTTCAGAATCGTGTCTATTTGATCATTCTAGGAATTTTTTATATATTTTTTTTTAATTTTAAGTTTCCAATTTGTTTATAATTTATGTTATTGAAATAATAAATATGAATAGATTATTAAAAATCTACCAATAAATAAATAAAACAAAGATTAAATTTTCATTTTCAAGAGAATTCAAAATTGATGACTCAAAACGAGTCGAGAATTTAATGTTATTCAAATTAATCTGTTTTACATATTTTATTGGTAGATTTTTAATAATCTATTCATATTTATTATTACAATATGAACTACCATTGTTTAAATATTAAAATATTAATACATAATTATAAAATTTCAATAACATAAATTTTATAAATATGTATTTTACATTGAATTTTTCTCGGATCAAAAATTGTTGCATGATGCTATATTTTATTTATATGCAACAGCAGGTGTACATTATGTAGTTCAATGTCTGGCGGGGTATTTGCCCGAGAAGTAGTTGTTATAATGTACATTTGTTTAACGTACTTACGTAACGTAAGTTAAAATGCCAGAGAGCTAAATGTGGAAATAATTTATTAATTATTTTCAAATAATTTTTATTTAAATATGTATTTTATTGTAAGTTCTATTAATTTTATGTAAAATATCTAAAGAATAGTACAAATTTCTTGCTGAATATCAACCTTTTTCTGACCACCTTGTATATAGAATGCATTTAGACGTTAGTCTCTTTGACATATGAACTAGAGGTTCTCCTCTTCCATTTCTAACATGTTATTTCTTTTAATTTTGTGTTTGTTTCTTCTGAAACAGAATGCATTTAGACGTTAGTCTCTTTGGTATATGAACTAGAGGTTCTCTTCTTCCATTTCTAACATGTTATTTCTTTTAATTTTGTGTTTGTTTCTTCTGAAACAGCTCAGAGAGCGGAAGAAAAATGTATAAATGTGAATTAAATGAAACGAATTTGAAAATAATTAATTTTTAATCAATCAATCGTTCCTTTTGCTACTGTGACTTTCTAACTTACGTATAAATGTTATTTCATACGTAAAATTCCCACATATATCTGTTTCAACACTCAGGTCGTGTATGTATTTTTAACACTGAAAATAAGTAGTAGAGCGGTTTTGATTTAGGAAATGTTTTCGAAACGAGAAACATTAACATTCATGCAATATTCATAAAGTTCGCGCTCGCTCTATGTATACATTAAATTATAGCGCTTACAAAGAAAGAATTATGCGTCATATATCATTATTGAAATTATATTTCATGTGTAAAACATATGTGAATAAACAAAAATCAAATAAATAATTTCTTGAAATATCCATAATGCTTGTATTTATAAAGTTAAATTTCATTTCACTAATTATGGTTTGAATAATCCGTTATCACAAATGATGCTTTTATTTAATGATTTTTTTTAATTTTTAAAAGATGTTTGTATGGCCTTGATCTGTCCAATATTGGTTAATATTTAATGGTATCATTTACTATTTAATTGTATCTTGGTCGTCCTGGCCAGCTTCTATTTCTATTGTGATTAATTTAACTATAATTATTGTTCACTATTATATTTTAATTATATATCAGTTAGAATAACATATATATTGGAGATGGACAAAATCGATATTTTTTGTTACTGTAAAATTAATTATATGATATTGTTATTAATGCAATATTCTACTAATATAAGTAACAGTTCCCTATTTATTGAAAAACATCAATTTATTATTACTTGTTGACTTTATTTATTTAAAATTGCTGATTTATTAATACTCCATTACTAATATTTTCGATTTTTCCATCATTAATATATATATTTGTAATATTGATATTTATAGTATATATTTTTTAAAAACAAGATTGCGTAATAAATTAATTACTATTGTTAATAAAAAATATTTTCAATTAATATTACTTTAATAAAACGCTTAGTTTGTTTTAAGTTTCAAATATTCGTCAGGTAGATGTTGAAGCCACTGTGTGATGAAACAATTGTTTTAGTACAATAAACAATATTTAAAACTAAGTGTTTTATTAAAGTGATACATACGATGGAGTTTCAACAACTCACCGCCTCAGCGATACAATATTTTAGTTAATAATCAATAGGAGAAGAGAGTATTAGCATTAGAAAATATGTTATTTTAAATAAAAAAATATGTTACCATCATTTTTACATTTTAAAAGATATTTGTATGGCCTTTAATGGTATCAAAGTACTATTTAATTGTTTCTTGGTCGTCCTAAGTGTAATAAGTGTAATAGTGAAATAATTTTTATTTTATTATTTAAATAACTGTGACCAAGTTCTATTTATATTTAAAATAGTCAGTATTCAAATAGCGGACTGAATTAAATTGCCTGATATACAAACCGCCTTTTATTAAATTGCTATATTGATATTATTGATCGGTTTATGTGGAGTAAACCTGTCAATTATGTTGAAAGTAATTCGTATTAATCGAGTCTGGCCGTATGTTAGAGAGAGACTGATATCACCCCGTAGTTCGTTACGTCAATTAAATTCAGTTCATCATTGCATATTTTTATTCATTAATTAGAGATTATTTGATTATTCATGACGGAAAATCGATTATTGATGGACGCCTGTTTTTTTTTTCTTGAAGTTTATTTTTAATTGCTCTGTATATTCACGTTCAATGAATAAAAGGAATATTTATTCTACTAATTGTTTTACATTTTTATTTGTTCAATTACAATGAAGAACATATTTTCATTGTTTGGACGTGAAATTTTTAAATTAAAATCGACAGCTTGATTTTAATTAAATGAAGAAGATTATTCATTATTATATATATATAATCTAAAATCCCCATCTACCATAATGGTGGTGTAGGGGTTTCATTATTAACTATTTAAAATAATAGCTTGTTTAAATAAAGCACTGCAAACTTTTGTTTACTGTGTGTTTAAAAAATCACGAAATCTTGTAATTGTATATCCATTGATAATGATCGAAATGTACATCTGGTACAAATAAACACCCATTGAAGAAAAGTTTACAGTGTTTTATTTAATCAAATCATCGTCACGTAACTCGTCGACAACTAGCCTGTGTTTACATGCTAATCATTATTTTTGCATGAAAAATAGTAATTCGTAAACTCTACACAAAAGCCTTTCTGATAAAATCGATGAGCTTACCTCGAGGGTTCAAGATATTAAATGCATTGTGTACAATACATTCTCATCTAGAAATAAACAATCTCTCGTCGCTGTACAAACAATATGATAGAATCGGGTTTCAAATATGAAATATTACTCTGTTGATTCTATGACAGAATAACCTTGAATAATATGTATATATATATATATATACCGGGATTTGTATACATAGGGATTTTACATGTAAAAATAATTTTATGTAAATTCCTGCTTTTCGATATAACAAAGTATGAAAAATGCTTCCACTAGTTTATACCGAAATAATTTCAGAAATACCTCGGATGAAAAAATGCACCAGAAAGAACACACCTCAAAGATTAAAAAAAAATTAAATTAATAAAACACTGAGGACAGAAAGAACTATGGTCGATAGCCCATGACAAACTACTAACGCAATTGTACACATTGTTGTAATAAATGTTGTAAATTTTTATTATCATATTATCTGAATATAAAACAAACATATTATATGTTATAAAACACTGATAGTATATGTATATAAAACACTGATATTATATGTATATAAAACACTGAAAGCTTTCAGTTTGAAAATGACAAGCTCATATTGCCGAAATTATATTAAAATATCAGTTAAAGTGTTTTATTAACTTATAATAGATCATGCACAAACAAGTTCCGCCTTAACAATTAACAAATTGAAAAATGTATTTCTTTTGTAAAAAATAAATCATTACTTTAGGTATGATCATACATTACCAACAGATTATATTGTGCAATAAAAAATATATTTAATACCTTGTAAAACTCATCTGATAATATTTATAGCACTTTCCCGCCTAGCTTTATTACAGTCGTTAATAATTCTAGGTCTACACGTAATTTTAGCGTTCCGAAAGCTGTGTAGATTAATTAGGGGCATTTATTTAATGCAGTTGTAATTATTGTTAATAGCATTATGTGTATGATTCTGCTTTTAACTAATAAAGGGAACAAATGGAAGAAATATATTATGTTTATTGATTTATTTAATAATTTGTGCAGTATATAGGATTAATTATCCGAAAATAATATATTATAGGCAGAAAGACCGTAGATATCCAATTTATTGAAATGCATTGATAATGTTATTAATTGTTATGTAAATTTATGTTTTCTGTAAATAAATATTGTTTCTATTCTAACACAATTTGTATGTTATTAGCTCATTAATTTTTGTAACACTACAACTTATTTTTTATTGTATAAATTCTTCTTGTTTAATAACAAATAATTTAAAACGATGCCTGTAGCATTGAAAATATAAATATAAATGGTATCATAATATAAAAGTTTTACGTGTACAGCTAAAGCTTAATAATTGCATTCATTGGTGTTCGTGTTACTTTTAATCCATCATTCATATTGATGATGACCTAATTGCTAGCCATTATTATATTCATAATGATTTGTTACTGGTGTTAATTGGAATAATGGAAGTTCGCATGATTTCACTGACATGATGTACCCATTTGCGAAATAAATTATTAGGCCTTTCAGCGGGATTATTTTATATAGTAAGCCCTGTGATGCCAGATGTTTCATAAAACTTTCCACTGTGCTGTGGTGTGAACAACCACAGCGTGCACGTTAATTTAATTTCATGTTCATATTCTCGCTGGAGTTGAAGCAAGCATACAACGGAACGTGAGATATTTATTTTTCCCCAAAAACATATATCAGTGGATTTGACAGTCGGCTTTATGTTCTTTGTATGCCTTAATGGACGGGTGAATATAACTGAATTGATATTGTTTAAATTAAATGAGTTTTAACAAAGCTTAATTCAATATAAGCGTACATTTTTGCTTGCTTAAAACATGGTTGTAATTTTTAAGTGAACTCGTCAACAATTTGATTCCATAAGGTGAACATAGCAAATTGTTTTTCTTTCGTCCACTAAAAGGAAAGCGTTTATCAAAAGCAGCAAAAACAATTAATTGATTAATTTACTTAAACCATCAGCGTTTGGATAATTGGTGATGGAAATTTCGATATTTTGGATCTCGTTATACCAGTGTGTTCCATGTGGAATGCAATTGTTGACGATTTCACCTAAAAATTAGGCAATGTATGACGCTTTGCGTGATTTATTAAATTTACTATGCATATGAAAGTTTATAAAGATAAGATAATACAACATCTATTCAACATCATTGCACATAGATCACACTAGTTTAACGAGGTCCCAAAAATGGTCATCGCTAGTTATCCAAAGTTAGATATTGGTAGTTGAACTAAATTAATAAATTAAGGCAGAAAGACCGATGGTCGATAGCTATTTTCTGAGGTCTAACAATTTGTAAATTATTGTATATATATATACATAATCACACGTAATACAACACCTACATATGACATAAAGTATTACAATACATGCTGTACGAGTTTGCCAATTGGCTATCGACCAGTGGTCTTTCCGCCTAAATTATTGTATTTATATGTATTATTAAATTATATAATATAATACTTAGAAATAAAGATTTTCAATATATAATAAATTAATTATTTTTTCTTTTAGTGGACGAATAGCAATATTTGTTGTGTCCACCCTGTAGAATCAAATTGTTGACGATTTCACTTAAAAATTAGGCAATTATAACATTTGCACTTGGAACACAAGGGCCTGACTATGTCCAAAAGACCGAAATGGCCATCACCAGTAATCCAAACGGTAGTTGTTAGTAATTGAACTAAATTAATCAATTAATTTTTTTTTCCTGGTTTTGATAAACAGGTTAAGTATGCCTTCCTTTTAGTGGACGAGCAATTTGTTGTGGTTAAATTAAATTATTCAACATAAATGTAGATAATGCATTTAAAACCAATAATTCATTGGGTAACATTATTAAGAACAATAAAGATAAAACAATAAAAACTCAACTAAGTGGTGTTTATATGCTAACTTGTAAAGACTGTCGCAAAACTTATGTGGGACAAACAGGAAGATTGTTCGAAAATAGAACCAAAGAACACATAATTAGTTTCGAACAAAAGAAAACCAACTCTGCATATGCTAACCAACTTATCGAAGAAAACCATCAATTCGATGAACATTTCAAGATCCTCCACAGAGAGGAAAAAGACTTGAAATCAAATATTATGGAGAGTATGGAAATAAAAAAAAATTAACTATAAATAAATACTTACAATTTTTTATTGTTAAGTAGGAAAATAATCTGCAATAGATGATTTATTAAGTTTAATTTAGATATTCATAGTATTGAATCCTCGAGACTGATTCTTTTTTAGAGGATCCATCACAACTTTAATATTACAATTAAGACGACAATTTAAAACATGTAAGCGAAAGAACTCAACTTGTATAATTTTTCCTTTAAACAAAATAAGTGTTTTATTAAAGTGATATTATGGAGTTTTAACAATTGATAGCCTCAGCTTTACAATAAAAAAATACTGGTGTTTTATTTTAACAAAATGTTACTGTGCAATATGATGAATTTGAAGTATAAATCCCTCTTAATATTTATTTATTAAATATATTAATATTTATTTATTAAATATTAAGTGGGTAAGAAATTATATAGTAACATTTTGTTGATATTCGGGTGTTTTATATTAACAAAATGTTACTGTGCAATATGATGAATTTGAAGTATAAATCCCTCTTAATATTTGTTTATTAAATATTAAGTGGGTAAGAAATTATATAGTAACATTTTGTTGAAATTCCGGGCTATAGCGTACAGAAAATGTTAAGTTTAACGTTTGCGTTATTAAGTAATTCTATGCATTTATATCTATTAAAAAATCTGCTTAGACATGCACTTTAAAATTAAAATTTCCCTTACAGAATAGCCCCGATAACCCATCAATGTTTTTGCTTAAAGGAGAAAAAAAAAATAAAAGTTGAGTCCTTTTTTAAGTTCATAAAAAATATATTGTCCATTATTATTATTAAACATCTTTATTACTGTTTTGTAGAGATGGGCAAAGTCGATCTTTTTTGTCATTGCAAAATGAAGTATATGGTAATTTTCTTTATGTTATTTGTAATATTATTATTGGGAAGTGTCATCAATTTATTAATAAACTCTAAGTTATTATTCTTTATTAACATTAGCTACTTTAAATTAGTTATTCAGAAATACTTGATTACTAAATTCACTCGATTTGCCCAGTACAACTGTTTTGATACAATCTTTATACAATAATATATAACATTTCAAATGAATGGATTTGAAATCAAATAAAACATTTTGTTTCATTATAAGAATTATGCATTTGTATTATTTTATGATTATAGTTTACGGCATTATAATCGGGGCTATTCTACAAGGGATATTAAGTTTAACGCGTACGTTATTATTATAATCACAGTCTACACAACTTTAGTGATAGATACACATATACATAGAATGTGAGGCTAAAAATAACATATACGTTAAACTTAACATTTGCAATAGGGAATAGCCCTGAATATTAAGGAAACTTTAATTAAATTTGGTTTAAATATTGTTCGAATTGTACGTAACTGATTTATTTAATTATGGCAAATATAAATTGTGTAAATTATGACCACAAAAAGATAATACAGTTAAATAAATTGAGTGTTCTTAAATTTGATTTATAAATGATGTAAAACGATTCTTGGATCTTGGAGGCGTTCACTTTGTTGTACATTTTCAATTTTGATGTTAACTTAGTTTGATAATGATTATCATGTAATTGAAACTAGTAAAGTGGTATAAAAAAGTTAAGTATTTTCTTTACACGAAGTAAAACCATCATGCAATATTGCAATAGCATTTTAAAGTACTCATGTTTCAAGAGTTAAAATGTCACAACAGTAGCCAAAAAGGGAATATTTTATTAATTATTTTCAAATTTCTTTTTATTTAATTTATTTAAATAACTGCGACCAAGAGAATAAATCATTTTTTCTATTATTAGAAGTAAAAGCCTTTTCATTCTTCAAGCTTTTAGGGATAATAGCGCATTTTATGCACATAGTTTGTATTCTTTAGGTATAACTTATTATTATTATTATTATTATTATTATTATTAAATGTATTCTATTCTATAAGGAAAAAAATAATGCACGAATTTCATTTTCATTATAATTTGAATTAAATAATATCACTATATTTTTATAATTTTTCATATATATATATAACTTGTCATTACAAGTTGAAATTGTTGAAATAATATTCACCAAAATAAAATTAAAGTTATACAAACAAAGTGAATTAGTGTTTTATTAAAACAAAAAAATGTTTAACGAAGTAAGTATTATCAATAATTTTATGTTTAAATATGTTAATGAAAACGCTTCTAACAAAGTTTAGCAATGTTTTCATTAAAATCGTTATTTTTTTCAGAACACTTAAATCAAAAAAATATATATAGGGCACAATATTATATGGTTAGTTATTTACAATTAGTAATAAGATCGAAGATAAATATATATGAAAAATTGTACAATTATGTCAAATAAAGTTTCTTTTTTTTATATATGGTTAATTGTTTGTTATAAAATGTTCTTACAGCGGCACTCAAAACAAGAACAAATTGTAAGTATATAAAGATAATAACTAAATATAACAATTTCCTAGCCGGATGGAAAGTTATTTTCACAAAGGTATATCGTAGTTTTGTTGAGGTTTGACGTATCCGATATCCCGACTCAAGAGTATAACTTTAACTCCTCTTGTGTTGCATATATCTGCGGTTCTATCTAAAATTGAAACTAGAGAAGGGACTGTGATAACCGAGAATGGCGTTATTTCCTTTACATATCAGGTATATCCATGCTGTATTATTTGTTATTCAGCGCTGCAATATCGTCATCCTTTGAATCACAAATACATGAATAATCTCTCGTTATAATGTATATGTTACTGTACTTACCTACAAAATACGAATAATGGTATATATGATTTTAATATGAGTGACATTTTATCCGTTTGGCACTATTTGCTATTACAAGTGATGTTGGCTGGGTAACATTCTGATGACTTGCATAATTCATTCTTTTATGAAGAATCTATTAATATAAAAAATAAGAATAATAAATTGTTATATTCAGTTATTGTTATGGTTAGCAGAACCCTCAACCCCATGTCTGACGGTTACGAGTACTAAGCATTCGTTTAGTGAGGTAAGAAGGACATGGCCGATTTGTAAATGAATGACCCTTATAATTTAAGTTTAAATTGATATGAAATAATGTAGAAATTATTTGAAATAGAATATGTAAAAGTTAAGTTGCCAGACGATCGTTAGGCTTCAAAAACCAAGTACGATCTATGAACGTTTTTTGATAGCATGGATTATTGCTCTTTATTGCAGTAATTCATCTCAGAGTGAACCACACTCACATTTTCTCATGGTGCTGCTCAATGTAATTTTTTTTTATTATATTTTACATTTTTATTTTGTTAGAGTTAATTCATAATTAATTAAAGACGACGCAAGCGCCACCTTTTGCCTAATTTCAAGTAAAGAGTTAATTCATTTTAATTTTATTATATTCGTCATTATTTAAAGTAATATTTTTGGTTATTACTATTATTAGAGTTATAATAGTAATCGAGTATTTCTAAATAGGCAATTTTAAATAAATCAAGTCTGTAAGTAACAATAAATTGATGTTTTCAATTAATAGAAAATATTTACTGATATTAATAGGATATATTAAATAAAAATTATTTGAAAATAATTAACTGATTATTTCCACATTTAGCTCTGTAACATTTTGACTTTACAAATCATTTTTATTTAATTTATTTAAATAACTGTGACCAAGTGAACAAATACTCCTTTCTATTGATATTAATAAAATATGCTGCATTAATAAAATTGTCATATACGACTTATCGTTATTATTAAGGTACTTTGATATTAGTTAAAATGTTTCAAGTCATCAATGAGAACTAAATTAAAGTTACATTAATTACAATTTATTTTTTTAATTTATTTGAATACTCTACATTAAATGGAAACATTTCAAAAAATAAATTATCTACTTTAATTAGAAATTTACAACGCAAGCATAACTGTATAATTTTGAATTAAAGTTGTATTAAATGAAACTGATAAAAGCTTTCCGAACAAAAACTTTTTGAAATATGAATACACGTATATTCAAACACATTTAATTGCGTTTTAATTAAATAAACTTTATAATGCGTGTAACATTAATTAATGTGCCATTTTAAATGAAGTTATAAATAGAATGCCATTGAAATCACATTTAAAATGCCGAGATCAGTTAATTAAGGATCCGTGCTTAGCAATTTATGCACACAGCAAACCATTAATTTCAAATACGGGCTCAAATAATTGAGGCGACCCGACGCCCAACAATAGACAAACATTGTATGGTTGAATTATAAACGTTGTAATTACAATTTATATTATGTAGAATTGATTGAATTTCAATACATACATTTTACTAAGAAAGCTCGGAGTCAGACCTTAATTAAATGTATAGAATTATATAATTAATACAAGTAGCCGTTTTCCTAACGAAATTTTGATTTTTTTCAATACTTATTGTTGTAAAATCGCGACCAGAATGCAACGCGTCCCTAATACTCAAAAATTACTATACTCTGGCAGTTAGAAAAATATACAACCCGTGGTTGTCTATAAAAAAAGGAATATAATGTGAAATAATTTCGATTCCAACTATTTTTTTAAACAAAAAAATACATTGGGTTTGTTTCACAATTATTTATTATTTATAACCTCTCCGACTAGTTTCGAACTTTAGTCATTCTTAATGAGCAATAAATGACTAAAAGTCGAAACTAGCCGAATAGCATATAAATAATAAATAACTGTGAAACAGACCAAGTGTGTTTTTTATCCAAAAAACTAGTTAGTTCAAAAAATGTGTTACCACGGGTTAACTGAGAAGTTAATTAAAGATAATTTATATTCTTTTCTCTACTTCAATATTTATTTGCCAGATATAACTTATAATTATATACGACTACAGTTATTTTGTGTTGTTTGACATGATATAGAAATGTGAATTTATATGTGTTATGATAAAATATCTAAATATTTATACTCATAGATGAAGAAAGAATGTTATTATTAATAAAAATATTTTTTAAATTTAAATTAATGAAACTTAATAACACGTTAAGGTTGTCGAAACTATAGTCAACAATAAATTCGAGTTACACAAACCAAATAAAAAAGTTTTTCATTTATTAAAATTGAATTACAATGTATAACAAAGTAGAAGCCTCAATAATTAACAAGTGAATTAAAATAATTGATTATTAATCAATTTAATTAATTTATTTTAACATCTTTAAATTATGTAAGGCATAGCTGTACTGACGAGGGATAGATCCCGAAACACGTGTCTGCAGATGGCCTTAAATTAAGTAACGTTCCTTTTGTTGTTTTCGCATTAGAAAGAAAAAGGATTTTTCTCGGATCAAAATTTGTTGCATTATGCAATATTTTATTGATGTGCAACAGCCCGGGAAGTAGTTGTTTTAATGTGCATTTGTTTAACGTACTTACGTAACGTAAGTCAAAGGTCACACAGCTAAATGTGAAAATGATTTATTAATTATTTTCAAATCATTTTTATTTAATACAATAATTTTCCCTTTAGCTACTTTGACTTTTGACTTATGTTACGTAAGTACTCTAAAACAGATGTAAGTTCAAATACCAGCTGAAGGGAAAATAATTGATCAGTAATTAATTATTTTCAAATTTTATTTTAAATAGCTGTGACTACGTGAATAAATTTCATTTTCTTCATACGTCCATAACACCCACAAAAATCATCAACCTTGGCAGGAAGGCTACTGGCCGATAGCCATTTATCAAAATAAAAATGTACTATTAAATGTATTATTTTAACTATTGTACAAACGTATGATAATAAAGATTTTTACTACTACTCCCTTTTTCTATTGTTTTTAATTTATTATTGTTACTTCTATCTGGCATCACAATCAAATTTAAGCGAAATAGTATGAAGTTTTGTAAATTTAGTTTAATAGTAAAAAAACAATTTTGTTTCTTCGAATTACTTCCAAATGAATTTCTATTTAAATTGATCAAACGTGTACTGTAAATTGAAAATACATTGGTAACTGTCCATTTGCGTTACATTTATTTGCAAAATAAATCCACTAACGCTGTGAACTAGCACAAAAGGTCATTGCCAATCGATTTTAAATACATTTCAAAGTGCGGAATGCATTTATTTTATCGATGATATCCATTTATCTTTTTATTTACCAAATGGGCGAATGCAGATGCACTCGCCGATAACAACTAAAAAAAAAAACATGTAGCTTTGTAACGCAATCAATACATAATTAATTGTGTGTTAAAGCAAATAATGGAATTAACAAATGTATGTTTCCCTTTGCGCTTGACGTAATGTTTTTAGCGTGAATATAAATAAATACGGTACGTAGAAATTATTTGTAAACAACCTAATTTGAATAACAAATACGTTATATTCTGTGGAGTAATCTTTGAACAAAATATTTAATTAAAATAAACATGTGTATGTAATTAGTGTTAAGACGTATAACAAAAATAATTATTAATAATTAGGGTGTGTGTTTATCGGCTGAAGGATTTTTTATATGAAAACATGCGCTGAAAAAAATGTTTGGCACGCTTTTTTTAGTTTTCCCTTCATAATTTCTTCGTATTGCTTTAAATTTACTGAAATTTCGATATTTCTGTGATCATTAAGTTGATCTACTATTCGTAATGTAATCTTGCGTAAAAGATTGTGATTCTGGCTTATAGAATTAAAATTAATGTAATTTATTGTTGAAGCCATTACTTTGTGATACATGTTTACTATTAATATGAAGGTAGAAAATTAATACGACACTTTGCTTGAATCACACACTTGGTTTTTTATTTCATAACTAGTTTCGACTTAGTATAGTTATTAACAGTTTAATAATGACTGTAAGTCGAAACTGGTTACGGAATAAAAAAAAAACAAGTGTGTGATACAAGCAAAGTGTTTTATTAATTTTCTGCCTTAATATTAATTATGGACGGAAAGACCACTGGTCGATAGCCAATTAACAAATATAAATTATACATTTAATTTTTATTATTTATTTTTTTGCTGTATGTGTTTGTTAATAAAGATTATTATTAATTAAAGGCTATCCTTCTTATCTCAATATTTTCCCTCAAATCCCATAAACATTGAACTAAACTCCCTATGCATTCCACGTAACAAAACTGTAAGTCCCAAACGTAAAGGGTTAGACGGGGCCTTCATGAATTCATCACTTCATTTCACAACATTCAAGACAGTTAAGTGACAGAGACTTTCGACAAAGATTGTTAACGATATTAACAATTAATATTTTGGCAAGGACGAAAATACAAAATCTAGGCGGAAAGACCACTGGTCGATAGCCAATTTGCAGACTCTTACAACATGTATTGTAATATTTTATGTTATATTTAGGTGTTGTATTGCGTTTGTCAGTAAAGATTATGTATATATTAATTAAAATTAACATAAAAATGTCAATATTTGGTTAGTTTCGAGAAATTAGATTACACATAATGGTGGTAACACAGCAACAATTTGTAATTATCTGGGAAAGAAAATATCATAATTTCAGCTAAATTGAATTTATAAATTACCCAGCCGGCAAAATTTATTTATATCAACCCACTCCATTAATTATATAAAATTACTAATACTGGGAACTAAGTTGTACATTTAACATTCAATGTATATTTTTGAGGAAAATGATGTAACATAAAACTAAGTGGGATTAATTTCACGAAAGCTTCATATCATGTTTATTTTTCCCTCAGTAGAACTCTATTTCATCAGGGTATTGTATAAATTAAATGCGAGCACACCAACCCCTTTTATTTTTTTAATTTATTCGCGTAGCGTGACCAACTAAACTCGAATTACGCAGGCTAATTCCTCATTGTCATAAATGTTGAATACGGTATAACTTTCTGTAGATTTTTGTCACTTAAACGACGGGTTAATGATAAGTAGAATTCATTGTCTGAAAATTGTAAATTATTTGGTAGCTTCTGATATTGATTAATTCAAATCGCGTTCTCTTGAATTACGGGAAAGGGCATTTTATAATTACAAACTATTGATTTGTTTGTTAAATTTTAGCTTGTAAATTGAGTAGTATTAATATTATCATAAAAACTAATTACAAATTTTATATATATATATATATACAATCGATGTCCCCTTTTACAAATTGGTGTCGGGGTTTTCAAATTTTGTAAGAAATATATTTTTACAACACTCATTTTTTTAATGTTTTATCAATTGGCATAAAACATCAAATAAATTTGACAGTACTCAATTTATTTAAATATATTTATTACAATCAAAAACGTGATACATTTTCTGACCTTTATTTAAAATTAGTTTTTATGATGATACTACTCAATTTACAGGATTTAATTACCCCTTGTGTTGTATTAGGTTTTCTATAAATTTAGTTTTAAATTAGCTATTGAAATATATAAATAGTGTTTACCATTGCTGTAGCCTGGATTTTTACCAGATGGGGGAATGCTCAAAAATATAAATGAATATAAATAATTTACCATTTCATTCGTACTTTTTTGGTTTTCTGTAAGTTAGAAAACAACTCTCCCCCTTTTACTATGAATTTGAAAATCCTGCTAGATTATTATTATAATTATTATTATAACAACAAATTCAAGTTGAAATTAACAATTATACAAACATTCATTATTTTTATATTGATCTGATATTTTATATTCATTTAAAAATTGATCACTCGGTATTTTAAATTATAAAAACAGTGTAACAACTGCCGAGTTATCCGATTTTTCTAATCTTTGACAATTGACTAATTCTTTGAGTTTCGGGAATCAAAAGTTAGGCGATTTCGTGAACGCAGATGAACGGTCAATCTCACAAGAAATCTCTTGATTTCCCAATTTAGGATGGTTTATGTCGATTTCTAGGTTCAAATTTGTCTATTGAAAATAGCCAATAGATGAATCAATAATTTAATCAGATGGCAACAATTCAATATATGATACTCTTAGACGTGATAAGTTTTTCTAATGCAATTCTGATTTCGAATTCACTCAAAAAAATATTTCCGATTAATATATCAGCAAGTGCAAGAAAATATCTTATATCACATTAATTGTCTAGTTATTATATACAGACCCATTCAGAAAAATGGATATAATAACCTTGCATCAAGTTCATATCAACATTTAAAGTTGTTTTCAAAGTTTACGTAATGTCAATAGAATAAAGGATTTATTCACATGATCACAGTTATTTAAAATAAATTAAATAAAAAGAATTTGAAAATAATTAAT
Source organism: Philonthus spinipes (assembly GCA_963082785.1). NCBI lineage: Eukaryota > Metazoa > Arthropoda > Insecta > Coleoptera > Staphylinidae > Philonthus > Philonthus spinipes. The sequence goes on from OY720301.1 coordinate 14,093,305, forward strand.
AAATTATTTTTTTGTTCTTTACAATAAATATTCTTGAATCAAAAATTGTTTCATTATACAATATGTTATTGCTATACAACAGCAAGTGTTCATTATGTAAATCAATATCTGGCGGGGTACAGCGCCGAGAAGTAGTTGTTTTAATGTATATTAAAAAAAATTCTTACTTTAATAATATTATATACAAAAAATAGTTAATAAATTATTCCGCCTTCATCTACTGTGACTTGCACTTGCGTCACAAGTAGAAAAGTCACAGTAGCTAAAGAGGGAATCATTTATTAATTATTTTCAAATAATTTTTGTTTAATGATGTAATGTTGTTTGTGAACATTTTGCTTAGTGGGGTGTGTTTGGAAAGTTGAATATCATCGGAACTATTTATGACTGTCAGAATATTGACGTTAGAAGATTTTTTTTTTCAAAATATAACGCCAACACAACTTTTTTAAATGGCATGGGTATTCAAAGTATGCTCAAGGCAGTGTAGTTATTTGTTTTTCAATAATAGCCATGAATAGATATTAATCAGTTAAATACTTGTTTTCAAATTTCATATTGGCGCAAATGACCAATGTTGTCGAAGCGCCCTAAAACTTCAATTCAAATTTCATATTAATACGATAAATAGTTCCAAAGATATTTAATTGATTCCATACTTTCTCAACACCTAGTATATGTAAATGTCAAATATTTTTTAATTAAGTAAACGAATTACTTTTATTTCGCTATAGCAACAAGTTGCAACTTATAGTATAAGTAAAAATTTGTAGTGAAATAACTACAATTAAAACACTTTTTATTCCTTACTTCACTTTTATTTTTTATATACGTTAGATGTACATTTCGAGTGCCAAGCACTCATTATCAATAACAGTTATTGATAATGAGTGCTTGGCACTCGAAATGTACATCTAACATATATAAAAAATAAAAGTGAAGTAAGGAATAAAAAGTGTTTTAATTGTGATTAACTAACTTCACATAACTCAAATTTAAGTAATTAATGTGAAACAACTAGTTGCCGAGCAAATGCCCCGCGGTTCTCTAGAAACGATATATATCTTCAGGAAAGATATTATTCTAAATTCGTATTTGACTAGCACAATTATATGATGAATCGAGTTTCTGTATGAAACTAAATTATGAAAAAATCGAATGAATCAATATTTGTATATGCATTTATCTCTTAAAATGACAAATGACATTCTTACAAAGTGTTGCTTGAAAGCTTTTGTCATTGTAAGAAATAAATACATTTAATAATAATGGTTCATTCGGTTTTGTCATAATTTTAGTTTCTTTTTATTTAATTCAAATTAAATAACTGTGATTAAGTGAATCTTACACAAAAAATAAATAATCGCTAAATGATATTGTGCAAAGGTCTTACCAATGGTTAATATTAATTAGATTATTTAATTATTTTATAATGGAACCGATGGAAAACAGTGATGATAAAAATATAATACCAAGGAGTATCACAGATCGGCAATTCAGACGAATAGCCCTGCGAGACCGTCTTGCTGCTATCTGACAAACTGGTCGAACCGATGGAAAATAGTGTTGGAATAATTATATTTCAATCTATACTCGTTTGGTTTGTTTAGTAAAGCTGCACAACGCGGTAAAACTTTAACCAATAATCTAGTAGGTAATTGGAAATCTGTCAGAATGTCGGCTTCTGTGACCCGGCACTTGATTACAAATATTATTAGGTAAATTAAAGATTAACAGTAGTTAATATTAATTATGTTAATATTATTTAATTATCTTTTAATATAACCGATGGGAAACATTAAAAAAAGATTTTAAAGTAAACTTGTTCAGTTTGTTTAATAAAGCTGTAAAAGCGGCAACATTTTAACAAATAGTGTTGAAGATGATTGGAAATCTGTCATAATGTCAGATCTTGTCATTACAAACAAATAATAATGTTTGTAATCAAACATTATTAGTGAAACCGAAAAGGATACTCGTATGAAATTTTCTTTGGTTAAATCTTGAAAATGACCAAAGTTAAAATTTAATAAAATCTCGTGAAATGAACCAAATAAGTTTAATTTAATTCATAATTTATTGAAATTGTTTATATTTATATATTATTATTTATATATTTCAATAATGTGTTAAATGTTTTGTTGTATATTATAATTATTAGTATATCATATTTAAATGTTTGTAAATATATATTGTTATTCTATTTTGATATCAGTTTGTACGAAAGTAATTATTATTATTTGAAAATAATTGTTTTGAAAATGGACGCATGAGTAAATTAATCGTAATTATTAGGGTGAGAAATGTATTGGGAAATGAACCTACATTACGTGATTCTAGTTGTAAATTATAGCCTCATCTATTAGCAAGGTAATTTCGCTTGGAATAATGGTCTGTGAAGTAAGGGTTTTCCATGAATACATTTAAGTTTCATTCTAGTGTGAGAATATCCGATGATTAAGGATGTGGCAACAGGTTGTTCAGTAATTGTATTTAAAGAATAAGGACATAAAAGAAAATCTATGTTTGGACATTTCTGGGTATTTTAAAGGAAGGTTGCTTCGTATTCTCGAGGCAAATTGATGGGTGCGCGTGCTCGTGCTCGTTTGTTGAAAGAAATTGAAAGGTAAAAGTGAATTGTGTTCGCGGGGAATTAACGTGTTTCGCTGAGGGTGTTAGATGTTATTTCTGGTTATTTCAAGTTTGTAAGGGTGCTATCGATCGGAAAACCGCTGCGGTATAATCAACTGTTGATGCGTTCCCAACAAGTGCCGCCCGTGATTGGGCCGGGTGTTCGGGATTTCAATAGGGATGGAGGGTGTAGCCACAGGCACGTTTTCGGTTGTAAGTTCTGGGATTTCCTAAAGTACTTACCCGTTCTTTTGGAAGTAATGTGGCCGTAGAGACGACTCAAATCTATGGCCATGACGGCGTGCGGGATGGCCGCACACACGGCCACCACTACCGTGATCAGCAGCAGCGGGTGCGGCGCCATCGCCACGCGAACCATGGCTGGTCAGGAACACAACTTGGGACGGAGACCGCTCACAACAAGCACCCTGCCTTTCCCGTATTACTTTATACCGTAGCGTCTCTACCTGCGTCACGACAACGCGCCAATCCTATCCAGGAGCTTTCTCGCCTGCGCAACCACCCACCAGCTGTTGATTCAATCAATATGTGCCCACCTATGCCTTACCATTCCATTCCTCAGCTACTGAACTATATCTATCCACAGGATACATTCATATCCTTCTCCTAATAGCCCATTATACTTCCATTTCACCTCTACATCCTTTCTTCTCTTCCTTTTATTGCTCTCCCTATTTCCCTCAGTGTCCAAAATGTCCAGAGGTCATTCCATAACGCCGATATGGACCGTTTAATCCGTGTTCACCGTCAACATTCTTCTCTCAAAAAACCGCTTCATGAATAAAAGATGCTTGCAAATTCCCGCGCACAAACCTACATTTTTAATGCTTTCCACGATACTGTAACGCCAGCATCAATGATTCATACATGGCACCGGTTGTGTTACAAATACAAAGTTATGAAACACAACCGGAATAAGCTATAAGGCAAAGACATCTCTCAACTCCAATATCAAACTATCCATCAGAATGAACTACCATTAACATTTTATCAATATTTCATATCGTATACACACAGGACAAGATATGATATTGTGTTTATCTTCTTAAGACGTTTGTATGACTTGACTATGTTATACAACTTAATTATTGAGAAACTACTTGCATTATGTATTAACCCCTTTAGTTAGTTCGTTGTTTCTATCAAATGTATTATTGATAATTCCTGTAATTTAATGATAGTTTGTCTAGACATGAAATATAAATCAATAACATATGCATTTTATACTAAACCATTAATGGGATTAATATTGTTCCTAATTTATTAAAAGATTTACATAAAACAGGAATAAGTTTTTAAATCCATTTTTATCAATTGAAATTGTCACAGTATGTTTTAAATATACATACTGTGACAATTTCAATTTTATATATTTTTTACAAGACTAAAAGCGGCAACAATATGTTTATATGTTGGTGTATCCTATCTCGAATGATGAAATTGCCCGCCGTGTTAATTTCAGTTGTAATACGTATATATTATGTATGGACTTAAGGGAGTGCTATCCCTCGCACTTCAGATGAATAGACCTGCGAGACCATCTTGCTGCTATCTGAAAAACCGGTGACTCCAACAATTGGCCGCGAATGTATATCATGTATGGATTTAGGAAAGTGGAGAAACAGCACGTAGATCTACTGGTCAATCAAGGAGTACCATAGATCGGCAATTCAGGTAAGTAACTTTGCGAGATCATCTTGTTGCTACCTGACAAACCGGTGACCCCAACCATCAGTCGCGAACAGTAAAATTGACCGGCGTGATAATTTCACTCATAATACGTGTATATCATGCATGGACTTAAGGAAGTGGGGAAACAGCTTGCAGATCAACTGGTCAACCAAGGAGTAGCACAGATCGGCACATCAGGCGGTTAGCTCTGTATTATCATCTTGCTGGTGATATACACCGATGTGTCAGGTAGCACACATCGGTGTATATCACCACAGATCGGCAGTTCAGGCGAGTAGCTTTGCGAGGTCATCTTGCTGCTACCTGACAAACCGGTGACCCCAACCATCAGTCGCGAACAGTGAAATTGACCGGCGTGTTAATTTCACTCCTAATACGTGTATATCATGTATGGACTTAAGAAAGTGGAGAAACAGCATGCAGATCAACTGGTCAACCAAGGAGTACCACAGATCGGCACATCAGGCGGTTAGCTCTGTATTATCATCTTGCTGCTACCTGACACATCGGTGTATATCACCACAGATCGGCAGTTCAGGCGAGTAGCTTTGCGAGGTCATCTTGCTGCTACCTGAAAAACCGGTGACCCCAACCGTCAGTCGCGAACAGTGAAATTGACCGGCGTGTTAATTTCACTCATAATACGTGTATATCATGTATGGAATTAAGGAAGTGGGGAAACAGCATGCAGATCAACTGGTCAACCAAGGAGTACCACAGATCGGAACATCAGGCGATTAGCATATCATCTTGTTACTACCTGATACATCGGTGTATATCGTGTATGGACTTAATTAAGGAAGTGAAGGAACAGCATGTAGACTAACTTGTTAATCAAGGAGTACCAAAGATCGGCACTTTAGACGAGTAGCCCTATAAGACCATTTTGCTGCTATACCTGATAAACCTGTAACTCCAATCATTGGTGGCGAATGGTGAAATTACCCGCCGTGTCAATATCACTTGTAATACATCTATATCATGTATGGACTTAACCTCAACCATTGGTTTCGAATGGTGAAATTGCCCGACGTGTTAGTTTCAATTGCAATACATGCATATTATACATGATCTTAAGGAGGTGAAAGAACAGCATGTGTGGATTTAAGGAAGTGGAAAAACGGTAAGTAGATCATGTATGGACTTAAGGAAGTGGAGGAACATCATCTAGATCAACTTGTTAATCAAGGAGTACCAAAGATCGGCACTTTAGACGAATAGCCCATCTTGCTGCTATACCTGATAAACCTGTAACTCTAACCATTGGTGGCGAATAGTAAAATTACCCGCCGTGTCAATATCACTTGTAATACGTCTATATTATGTATGGACTTAAAGAAGTGGAGGCAGAGTATGTAGATCAACTGGTCAATCAAAGATCGGCACTTCAGACGAATAGCCCTGCGAGATCGTCTTGCTGCTACCTGACAAACTGGTGAAACCAACCATTGGTGACCAATATTATAAATGTACGGACACATGTAAGTATAAGAACCAAATACTGCCGCATTCGAGTAGCCGATTCGAAGAAGGGTTTACCTTCCTTAGTAAATATTGTCAATCACCCTCCAAAACTCGATTTGGATTCACTCCTGCAAGAAAGAGCCCTTAATATATAAGAAAAATCAAATTCAAAGGATGCACTAACCGCGAGCGACATGAAAGAAGTGCAAAGCTTTCATACCGCTCACGATTAGTGCATCCTTTGTATAAATTACGCAGGATCGTGACTTGGGTTTAAAATTACAAATACCAGTAAGTTGAATTAAATGTTTCATTTAATTAAATTAATCTTCACGTAATTTAAAACAAAATATCCTGTTGTTTTTGTAATATTCGGGGCTATTCTGTACATGAAATGTTAAATTTATTTATCGTCACAGTCTAAGCAAGTTTAATAATCGATATGCATGCTTAAATGTGATGTTGAAAAATGTCGTAGACGTTAAATTTAACATTTCATGTAAGGAACAGTTCCGACTGTTTAATGCCCTTTTTAGCCACTAAAAAGTAGCAATGAAATATGAAAAAATTATCTTTTTCTGAAATTTGAAGTTTTGTTGAAATTATATCGGACACTTTTTTTCTCATTAATCACTTGGTAAAACATTTTTTGGTTTTGTTTCACTTATTTGTATTTTATTTTCTACTACTTGAATGATGTCACATTATTCTTGATAATGGCATCAAGCCGAAACTAGTAGAAAACAAAATACAAATGAGTGAAACAAAACCAAGTGAATTTAATTTAGAAACTAAAATTGTTGAAATTAATTTCTTTCTGTAAATAGAATATCGCGTAATACAAATAATGGGAAAAATCGATTATTAAGAATTTGTTTCAAGCCATTAATTTTTACAAACTCTAGGACTTCCAAAAGCAGAAGTGGTTTTTGTTGCAGGGAGACATCTTATCATTGAATCAACCTATGGTTAAACTGATGATGGAACTTCCTGTTTTCTTTAAGGATTTCAATGGCGTCTACTAAATTCTTTTACTATTTTTGATAAAATGTATTATTGAATTCTTGGATCTTGGAGGCGTTCACTTCGTGGTACATTTTCAATTTTGATGTAAAGAAAACACTTAACTTTTTTATACCACTTTTAATAACAAAGTTAAGTGGATCATAAATATTTTTAAAACGACTAAGTAGAAAGTTTTTAAATTTTTGCCACACAAAAATACATATCCTATTTTTTTCTAGAATTTCATATGAATATATAAGGCTTATTTAAGGACTATCTATAGAAAATGGTAGTGCTTATATCTTTGTTCCTTCTTAATCAATAAAGCGATAATTAATCCGAGAATTTTCGCCCACAACGACAAGATTGACCTGATTAAGTGTATTATTAGTACATCCTCTCCGGAATCACGTTTTTCTTCCAATAAATTATTATAACATATAGAAATATTTATCGGCTGAAATAGCTGAAAATATACTTTAAAGTAGGCTAACTAAACGTCGTAGATCGATGAATATTTTTGCAATGTATATTCATCGATCTACGACTTTTAGTTTGCCCACAATAAATTGTCAAAAAATGTCTATTTTACGAGGGAATTATGTCCTTAAAGTATATTTTCAGCTAATTCAGCCGATGCTTCTTACAAAAATGATCACATTAATTTTCATGATATACATTTTTATTTCCAAATAATCATTTTAAAATGGTGAACGCGTAATAAATTGCCGAATAACAAATTTATTACAGCAGATGATTTATTAATCGATAGATTTTATCAAAGTATATTTTCCAATTTGTAAAGCACGACATAAAAACTGCCCCCGTGTAGAACAAATTATCAAGTAATTTATGGTAATAAATTAACAACGCGACCATTTGCATTGCACGAAACATGTGTCCTCGTATTAAATCGTAATTTATAAAAGGCAGGTTATTATTACCCATGTTTCTAAGCTACAAAATGTTTAGAAAAGTTTTATAATAACCACTTATACAACTTTTCCAAAAGTTAATTATAATTATATGCTTAAAGTGAAATGAAAACAATTTACATATTGATTTTTGATAAGAAATAAACAACATAAATATAAAAGCTACTATATTAACGTTTTTTTTTCTGTTTCAATACAAAAATACTAATAAATTTAATAATATAAGCGAGTGTCTGTAAAAATGGAGTAAGTTTTGTTTGAATATTTTTACAAAACTGGTCGAAATTGTTCATACAAAGTGATCCAGACCATACGTGAAAATAAAAATCGAATATTTATAAATGAGCCATTTTAAGGATCTAATATTAATAAAAACCAATAACTTGGGTTTAATATTAATAGAATAGGCAACATGAATATTTTATTTATATACTTAATTTACCGGCAGTTAATGTAATAATTATTTATCATAGAATGTGAAATGAATAAATAACATACACGTTAAATTTAACATTTACGTATTCCCCGTATTCCTCATGTCCTTTCTAAATTCAAAATCGCACTTCGGTAATTCATGAATTCATCGCATCAATTAAACGTTAACAATCGTGATTGTTAAAACATAGACAATAAATCGATAAAGACTCGATAATCATTTTCCAATTTACAATATGTAAGTAAATTGTAAGAGGACAGAAAGACCTCTGGTCAATAGTTACGATACACTAATACCTACATATATTGTAATTATGTATGTTAATGTTTTGTACTATCTGTATAGTCTGAATAAAAATGTATATATATTTATTGTAAGTTATAATTTGTTATCATTACATGTAAATTAAAAGTTTGCTCGTTTGTTCTACACTAAGTTGAATTGATTGAATTCAGTGATAATACCCATAAGATTTACATTGCTATCAGTACAAAAAGTGTAAAAAGTGCTGTAATAATTCATGTAAGGAACAGACCTAATAATTATTTATTATTGGATTATTTTTTATATTATAAACTATACACAATGATAGATATGAGAATTATGGGTAATTTTATAAATTATATACGTATAAGGTTGAGTTTCTACATATAATTTACTTTTTATTGAAAGTATTGTTTAGTCGAAACTAGGTTAAGAATGGATGTCAAGTTGAAATAAGCGCATTTTTAATTCAAGTAATCCGATCGGCACGCAATTTTGCTGTTAACACTTGAAGCAATTCCAGCATAAATATGCTAATCTAAAATCAATATCAGTACTGTATATTGGAATGACGATAATTTGAACAAATTTCAGTGGGGTTTATGGGGAAATTTGCATTTCTAAGCGATTTCTCTTCATTTATTCACAAGTCGGCGGGGCAGCGAGTGTAGTCCTCGAGAACTTAATTTCCGAGCCAACTTGATTCTTTAAATAATTTATTGTGATGTGGTCGTTCGAATATTTAATGTTAGAAGTCCAATAACTAAAAGTTCTTTTTATTTCTAGATTAGTTTCTTTATAAATGATTTCTTGAGAAGTACTTCAAGAAATGATTTATTTATACAAAAAAATGGGTAGATAATTTTGAATGATATGTGGCAAATTTTAAGTCCTTTTCACCATGCATTCAATCTTGTTAATAAAATATGCAAGGAAAATTACATCGTTTCTGATCACGTCACGCAATGTGGTGAAATGGGCAATTTAATAAAATTACTGCACTAAAAAATTCTAAATGTAAAAAGCTTTTTTATTGGTGTGTGTAAAACTGTTATTATTGAAGTAATGATAAATAATGACAACGTGGATGAAATTGTAGGTCCTAATGTATATAAAATATAATATATTATGTACGATATATTTTACAATTATTAATTCGCAACACCTAGTAGTAAATATTTTTATTATCATACGTTTGTACAAAAGTTTAAAATAATACATTAAGTAGTACATTTTTATTTTTTTAATGCTAGAGTTTCTGCCTTTAAACACCTATTTATTCGTATTATAAATATCAAGCATCCTTTGTATTGACTAGCACATAAAAGTACAATTCCTTTGAAGAATAGCTATTTCATCTAAAGTGTTATCACTTATTTTCATTCTGATTACCCTTGTATGTGACTAGAATAAAAGAAACTTAATGTGTCCCTTAAATTCCTCAAGGGCCAACCAATTTTAATCAAGTTTACAACCCTGTCACTATATCCCTTTATATTCCGGTTGATCAAAATGCAGCAACTGTACCGTAGTAATCTTTACGTGAAATAATAATAGAAATAAAAAAATCTATGAAATCTAAAGATATTAAAAGCAGTTTCATTAATTAATAAAAAATCGCTTAAAAAATAAGTTAGTTAAACAAACACTGTTTTATATAAAGTAATTATAATATTTTCACTACGAATTAATGCCTAGGCTTCTGGGAGCGATTTAATTAAAGCAACATCTTAGACGAGACAAGCTTATGAGTCGTGTCTTGGCTAATTAAAGCTCGTAAGTTGATGGCATTGATGCGCTTAAAGCAATTTCACTTTAATCAAGGGCTTGGGATCGAAACCGTAAATATGAGTAGGGAGAAAAGCACAAGCTTTTATTCAGGCTTTTATTCAGGCATTGTTCCCCCTTTTTCCATCTACATTATGCTCAATAATTCTACTCGGGCTAATTCCGAGATGAAGCTACATTTTTTTTTCCACATTTTTCTCCGCGCTGAGTACAATTTTGCAATTTGTTTGTATTTCCGCGACGTTGGAATGTAATTTGATTACGGGGTGTTTTATTCTTCCGAATGCAGATTTTGTTTTTCTTTTGTTCTCGTCACGAGAAACCTCATTCCTTTAAATCCAACCTTGAAAGCGCTGCAGTAAGGGGATTTCTATAGATTTTTATGCCTGCAAATGATACACAAAGGGCTTGTTTAATTCAGAACTTCGTTTCCAGCTGGAATTTTCACCAGCTCGGAAGAAATTACGTTTCCGCTTGACCTTTAAGTGAGAGCGTGTTTTTTATAAATGGGGTAGTATTTAATGGGAAGTGTAATTTTAAGGATACAATTTTCCGGCGGAATATGAGCAATTATTTAAAGCGGTCATATCCGGTAACCTGCATGAAAGCTTACAACTAAATTCATTGTTTTATGCATTTCCACGAAATAAAACCGCTCGATGCTGATTTGCATTGTAAAATATTCCAACAGGTGAATACATCATTTATCGCGTGCAGAAATATTGCTTTCGTCGTAGAATTGCGATTTATTTTTTAATGGATTTGTTTCATGCATACCCAGTTGCTTTAACACAATCTAAATTTTGTTATTTTCAGAATATTTCAGCAGTTTTCTATGCCGGGTATTTCATAATTAGAGTAATCATATCAACTACTTTTATTTTTATATCTCAAATAAAAAAAAGGTTGTATTCAACTTCTTTTATTTGATATATAAAAACAGTCTCAAATAAAAGTATATACTTACTCTAACTAAAAAAAGTTAAATTGAGATACGGAGCAATCCAAAATACAATATTTAATCTTGAATTGCTTTCTCATTTAAAACTTGGCGAAACATTATGAAATACTTTGGTATAACTATAAATTAAAATTACTCTTGATAATGTTGTAAAACACGAAATTAGTCGAGTTAATAAAAAAATAAGTTTAGGGTAGAAATACCTTTGGTTGATAGCCCAGATAGACTAACACCTACATGTATTATAATTATTTATGTTATATTATTTTGCATTATTTATACAGTCTGAATAAAGATGTGTGTATATACAGGGTGTTTCAAATTCGAGTCTCACCATAGGGATCTCGCTTATTATAAAAGATAGAGGGTAGGTTTAAATTCGGAACTTTTGCAGAATTTCATACTGATTAATATCCCGTTGAGAGAACTGGGTTAAGTTTTTTTGTTTTCAAGAAAAATGAATAAAACTGAAAAATGCGATTTTCCTTTTTTATTTATATCTTCGTTATTTGAAGCAATAATTCAATACGATGAAGACATTCTCATAGCACTTTTCTATGATCTAATCGATGGCTTACTAATTTTACTAATAGCATGTTTCGTTTCTTCTGGACCATCATCAACTTTCTTATTTCTTATGGGCGCCATATTGGTTTTTTTATCAGATTAAAATCCTCTATTTTTTCTGATTACAATGATACTACATATGATATCTTTATTCTGATAAATAAACACAGCCTTAATAAAATATTCTTTTAATACTAATAAATCACGCATGCCATGAAATTAAAAGTAATTAATAGAAAATATAATGTAACTTGTAGCTTTGTGAACACAATATTTATAAACAAGTTTTGCAATGGAACAAAAATTTACATAATAAAGTTATTTTAATAATTAATGTCTCATATGTAAAATACAATTTTATAATTACAATTTTTAGTTTCGGAAAACATGAGAGAGCTGCGTTTCTTTGCGGCCTTGAAATAATGTGAAGCGTTTCGGAGAAAATGCTTTTATCTTGCCGCCTACTATATTTTTAAGACTCCCTGTTGTATGATATTACTGCTATTATATATCGGGGAATAGGTCACAAGCTTGGCAGTTCAAAGTTCATTCATTTGGTATTTTTTGCAGTGTACAACTTTTTTTAATATTATAGATACATTTGCGCGAGATTAAAATTTTATGATTATACCAAATGATTGAAAACTTTTTTCCCTTGTGTGCTTTGATTTTTTTGTTTATTTTACATTTTGTTGGCACCCGTGAATAAAAACAAATAAAACGTCATATGTATCATTATTCATCAAATCAATTTGTGAAAATCACATAATCTACAGCATGTATTACCAACATAATTTATTTTTAATAAAAATCTTAGCATGGGGTATGTATATATATAGGGTGGCGCAGGATTCCGATAAAGTTTAATATCTTAGTTATTAAGGAATTTATAAAAAAAATATTACTGACATAATTTGTAGCTACTGTAAAACTTCACATTTTAAAATTAGTTTCATATATAATCACGTGACGTATCAAACATATGATTTTTTAAATGGAATGCTATATTTTTTATGTCGATTTTAGATTCTGCGCTTGAAATGAATCATTTTTGATTTAATTTTGCGTATTGCTTCACCTTGTATATAAAAAATTGTTTTAAGAGAAAAAAAAGAGTATTTCTTTTATTATTAAGTATTTTTGCATTTGTATTGCGTTGACAGAATGTTTATTTTATTTTTCATTATTGAAATATCAGGCTCTAAACATCTATCGATTTCAACATTCATTTGTTTATAACTTTTCAAATATGAAAAATTGACCTATTAAATCTTATATAAAAAATGATTATTTTTAAACGTAGAATCGAAAATCTTCATAAAAAATATAGCATTCTATTAAAAAAACTTATGTTTGATACGTCACGTTATTATTGAACACCCTGTAGATATGAAACTAATTTTAAAATGTGAAGTTTGACGGTAGCTACTAAAAATTTTATATTCTGTCCATTAACAGTTTCATGACTTGGGATAAATCAATCGTTAATTTGTTGCTACGATACTGTGGTTTATACCTGAACTACTTCGGACTTCCGATTATCGCCCTATTAAACAAAAACTCCTCTCCACCTCCATTAAATACAACCCAGAATACCAGTTTGGTTTTCTTTCCAAAAAATAAACTAGGCTCCCTCTATTCATTCTTATTTCCAATTTATAAACTAGCCACCAAGAAGGTAAAAAGTCCACAGTTGTTTTTCTGGACATACAGAAAGCTTTGACTCAGTTTGGCATATTGGATTCTTTTTAAAAATCCCACACCAGCTAATCGTTCTTATTCACAATTTCAACAGATCCTATCAAATAAGGATCCGCCAACACTCTCCAACTTATTCCGTATATTACAAGGCGACCCTTAAGGTACTTTTTTATCTCTACTCCTCTACAATATTTAGTGCCTCGATACCTACAAGCTTGATTCCGCATATTTTAACTCTTCTTAATACTTCCCTTATTTCATATGCTGTGTCCCTTTAGATAGCCCAACAATCTCTCCGAAAATCCGTTGATTTAGTTCATGTCTGGTGCTCGAAATGCGTAATAACTTGTATTCTAAAATCCAAACAAACAACTGCCGGAGAAGCAGTTGTTTTAATGTACTTTTATTTTAAAGTACTTACGTAACGTAAGTCAAAGTGTCATAGTGGCTAAAGAGGAAATAAATTATTAATTATTTATAAATTATTTTTACCCCTACACCACCATTATGGTAGATGGGGATTTTAGATTATATATATATATATATATATATATATATATAAATTATTTTTATTTACTTTATTTGTTTATAAAAATTGCAAATTTTCTTTAATATGAACAGAGAAGCAGGAATTTGCATAAAATTGTTTTTACTCCCTACGTATATCCAATCGTGTCAACCCCCTTATATATTTTCTCTAAAGGTAAAAGAAGGATAATGATTTTTTGTTAAAATTTATTTTTGTGGATTTAGAAACTATATTAAATGCCTTTAAATATTTGTTCTATAATTCCATTATATCCTGTATATATCAAGTATTGTCACGTATTCTGGTGTTAGTTTGAGCCCTTAAACTCGGAAACGTAACCTGTATTGATTTAACTGAATGCTGTATATTTGAATATTATTCAATTCAATAGGACTCAGTTGAATATTTTTTTAAGTAGATAATATTAACATATTTTACACTGTTAAAACCATCTTATTGAAGCTTTATCAATAAATATTACTAATAACTAAATTAGTGTTACTAATGTATTCAATAAAAACAAATCCCTTATCATAAAAATTGAACAACTTTTATATTTCAAGCGTTTCTAAAATGAAGTTAAGTAATTGAAATTTAAACAGTGATGTCTTATACATATTTTTAAAAGCCCAAAAATAAAAGGTATTAAAATTGAAAGTCTAATAATTAAAATTTTCTAAATACTTCAATTTGATGTTGAGGCTTAATTTAAGTAATGCTTATTAAGGATATAATTTAGAGTGGTTATTGACCCATATTTATTTTAATTATTGACAGCTAATGGTTAAAAAAATTGATAATGTTTATTTTCAAAGTACAGTTTATAATTGCGTTCTAAATTATATAGAATAGTTTTATAACCAAATCAGAATACAAGAATTTGAAATTAATTAATTTACTCAATTGAATAATTAATTAATTTCTCTTTAGCTACTGCAACTTTTTATGTAATTCAATATCTGGCGGGGTATATGCCCGAGAAGTAGTTGTTTTAATGTAGATTTGTTTTTTGCAAGTACTTGCGTAACGTAAGTGAAAATGTCACAGTAGTAAAAGTGGAAATAATTTATTATTTATTTTCAAATTATTTTTATTTAATTTAATTTAAATAACTGTGCCCAAGTGTTTTTTTTTTATTATAATTTTAATTAACTCAATGACTTAAAAATGATTCTTAAAAATAATAGTTTAGATACGAAAAATAATTTATTCCTGCCGTTTTGGAAATATACACTGCTCACTGTGGTAATTATTTATTTTTTGTTAGGGTATAATAATAAGTACTAATGAATCTGTTGAATACTGTACATGTCTAAGGAATAAATAAAATTAATTAAAATATATTTTTAAAAATGAGTATTATTGAGGCAGTAAATATGAAATTGTGTATAGCAACGACATCTTTTATTATTTCAAGCAAGTTACAATAGATATCTGTAATTATTGTCAGATATAGAAATAATCCAATTGCCTCTTACGTCTTCTGCGTTCCTATTAAAGGAGGGGTACAAATAATTGGAAAACGTATTGGAAAAAATAGAACAAAAACAGGAAACAATTTTAATTTTCAATAATAATCAATATAATGACAATTATAAATAATTTAATCTAAATTCAATAAATCGAGTGGAATATCAATTTCCCCAAAATAGCCGTTATCTGGAATTTTTTTCAAAAATGCAATGTAGTCATCCGGTAAGTGAGATTCTTTCGCGCCATGTTTTATTATATCCAAATAAATTCCTGAAGGTAACCGATCCTTGGGCAGGTCTTTTAAATTATCTGTTTTCGTTGGGGTTCTGCTCTGTTGGTACACCCAGCATTTTATGGTCCTCTCATCAAATTCAATTTCCATTTCACGTGCAACATAAAGCCCTGTATCTACACCTTTCTGTCTAAATATAAATAGCAATTAGCACAGCAGATTAAAATTTCAAAAATATTACTCACTTGTCTAATTCGATCCATGTTGCAACTTCCATTTCCCAAATCGCACCCCACACAACATCACCCTCACTTTCCACTATGGTTGCAGCCGCACCCTTCCATTTAGGTAAATAAGTGGCGAAATCGATTCTGTAATTCTAATGAATCTACTCACTGAGATGAAATTAACAACCAAACAAAAAATACTTACATTTAATTTTCCTGTGCCGTACCGTTTAGCATTGGGATTTTTAATGTGAATATATTTAGCTAATAGATTGCTATCATAGCTGAAGTACAAAAATTTACCTGACATTATCAAAGGTTTGTCGGCTACTGCTCAGTGTACGAGACTTAATTTAGAAATGCTCAGGTGGACAATGTGAGAAATCTCGGTGGTGAGATCAAAGCTTACAAATTCGAATTTTATGTCCCCCGTAGAAAGATTAATCATTAGCACTACCCGGCAGCGAAGACTCACACACTTTATTGCACGAAATAAATTTTATACGGCTGTATTTTTAAAATACAAAACAGTTCAAAATTGTTGGCAGCATTTGTTGGCACAATTATACTAAGTGATTCGTATTGCAAATTCATTGAATGCTGCTCTAGTATGTTTAAACTAATTCAAGAGTTCAAACGCCGTGTAAAATTATCATTTGTTTTAGGTTAATTAAATAAAAGACTGTGGATTACCAAAAATGTTTAATCGACTTAGTAAATTACACTTGGTTACAGTATTTGTGTTTATAAAGAAAGGCAAAACACTAATGACCTTTGTGTTTGTAAATAAAAATTATTCTCAATAAGAATCAGTAATAAAAAAAAACATTATAAGAATAATTAGTAGTTGCCTGTTAATGCAAAAAAAAGCTTTGGGATTAATATTAAGTGAAATTATATTTACAAAAAATCAGGCAATTACGGGTTTAACATTTTCTTTGTGTTTTATCCAATTGTTAATTATTTAATGTGTAATATCACAAAACGTGTTAGACTAAACAATATAATAAATATTGCACATTATAAATTTTCTTTGCAGTCATTCAATTTCGCACATTAGCAAAAGTCACCTTTCGCGTCAGTAGCAGCTGATCAGTCAAGTTTGTCCAGCGCATCACAAGATCTTGATTTAACAGCCCTAAATAAATAAATACCATTAAATTAATAACTAATTGTCCAAAAATATAACCATAAGACCAAAGCGAAGCGGAAGCAGAATTAAACTGAAATTGCAACATCGAATTAAAAATTTGTCCAGCGCATCACAAAATCTTGATTTAACAGCCCTAAATAAATAAATACCATTAAATTAATAACTAATTGTCCAAAAATATAAACATAACACCAAAGCGAAGCGGAAGCGGAATTAAACTGAAATTGCAACATCGAATTTAAACGCCCTCTCTTCCAAAAATAAAACCCGACACCGAAAAATTCAAAAGAACTCTAAAATGCCATCTGCAGAAAAGCCGAAGATTTAGGTTTACACAGATTCTGACCTTCTTTGGTAATTTTCCCTTCTCGTCACTTCCACCGTAACAGGGCCTATTTTTATATTTTTAAATAGGCTTATTGCTTGTTTATGTGTTAAATGTTTTATGGGGATGCCATTTATTGAAAGAATTTCATCACCTAAAAGAAATAAATAAAAAAATAAATTATACATTAACAATCTGGATTAAATAACTTTAATGATAATTTTAAGAAAAAATCTTAAGATGCATTGAATAAATAATCGGGGTTATTTTGTAAGGGAAATGTTAGGTTTAATGTGTACGTTATTTTGAATCTTCACTGTCTAAGCAGCTTTTGTAATAAATATAGATATATACATATATTGTGAGGTTATTTAATAACGTTCACGTTAATCTTAACATTTCTCTTACAGAATAGCCCCGAATGTTTGAGTGTGTTAAACGATGAATCGCGAGTACCAAATACTGTGTTGGTACTCGCGATTCATCATGTTTAGATATAAGTGATATTTAAAAAAAAAATATTAACGGTGCAGGGGGTTAAAATTATT
Organism: Philonthus spinipes; assembly: GCA_963082785.1. NCBI lineage: Eukaryota > Metazoa > Arthropoda > Insecta > Coleoptera > Staphylinidae > Philonthus > Philonthus spinipes. The sequence continues at coordinate 14,111,257 of OY720301.1, forward strand.
TCCACTTCTTAAATAAAAATCTGACACAGTGGAAATCAGCCACTGAATACAGATTCTCATGAAATATAAAAATGTAATTAAATTACCTTCTTTTAAAATACCAGAGTCTGCGGCTTGTCCCTGCTCGAAAATTGTCTTAATATATATACCCATTGGTCCCCTCGGTGAATCAATTCCTCCAACAACCGAGAATCCCAATGATTTCATTCCCGGACCTTTCTTAAAGTGTACATTAAAAGGCTTATTGTTTCTCCTAATATTGTTATCTGGAATAGAAATAGCGAGACTGCTCCTTCTAGTCGTAAAATTATCCGGTCCTTGTGAACACGAAAACTTCCTCATCCCTGTAGCAGGCTTCTCTGATCTTGGTACTTTAAAAATAGGGGGCGATTGCGCTGACGTTTCCACTGCCTCCTTTTTGCCATCATTAAATGTCACGCGGCTCTCTTGACTAGCATTGAACAAATTATTAATCGGATCTTCTTTTAATTTCGACTTGTCGAGTTTATCACAAAAAGACTTAGGTAAATGGTACTTGTGGCCCGGACTAGTTTGGCCGATTTTGGGAACGTATTCGGGTGTTTGGGCGGTGTATTTTGAAGAAAGGCTTATGTACGGTTGAGCAAAACGATTCTGAGACTTTTCTTCCGTTTTCGACTTTACGGCTTTTAATCTCGATATCACAATTTCCAATTCACCGTTCACAGGCTTCAATGTTGAAGATGCTGCACCAAATGAAATGCCTCTTAATCTCGTTCCATTCACTTTCACGACTTCATCGCCAATAAATATATTGCCATTTCTGAAAATAATTTTCGTATTATAGTCATAAACAACTTTTTACATTCCATTTATTATTCATAAATTTCATTACGACGTGATTTTGTTTACGTGTGAGTCAAGACTTTTCATTAAAGTCTCATTCAAAATTAAGATTCAATTAAAAAAGGTAGAGTTATCAGAAATAACTTATCTTTAATAATTAGTTAGTTATTAGAGCTATATTTTGTAATAATGTTCAATACAAATCTTATGCCTATATTTTCTAGGAAATCGTCATTAATGTCTGATTAATAATTAAGATTCAATGAAAATTAGTTAAAATGCTGAAAAAAAGTCAGTTATTTTGCTGTTTAGAAGATAGAGAGATAACTTATTACTGATAACTCTACCTCCTATATAAACAGCAAAATAACTGACTTTTTTCCAGTATTGTAACTACATTTCATTCAATCTTCAGACTTTCTTAAAAAATATAGGCATCAGATTTGTAATCAATATTATTACAAATATACCCAATTACTCACTTCAGAATCATTTTAGAGTGTAACTAAGAATAAAAAAAAAACATATAATTGCTCTAATTAAAAAAAAGTAAGTTCCTACTTATAATAGAACTTAGTTTCTTAAAAGAATCTGCCGTCAAGAAACAATTTAAGTAATAAGTTTAAGTTCTTGTATAAAATATTAAACAATAAATTTGTATTCTTAATTACTTAATTTATTTTTTATAAACATTAAACTGATTACACAAAAAAATCAATACTATAATTTTGTGTAAATCTAAATTAAAAGGTTTGTAATAAATTATTTAGTCAAAAATACTAACCTTTCTGCAAGTGAACAGGGTTTTATGTCAGAGACAACATAAGTTGTTGAATACTCCAAAGGAGCTTTGGGTGCAATGGAAATCCCACATTCTTCATTACTTTCGAATCTTAACCTTACACATTTATACTCTTTCTCCAATAAGGGTTGTCTATTCAATGGATCATTAGATGCAAGGTTCCTTGATGAATAGCTACTAAAAGCTGAGTTATAGTCCAGCGAAAGTTTATCTAGCTTCTCTGCGAATGTTTGACTAAGTTCTTCTAAATTAACTTTTTTATCATAAGATTTCTCCACGTTAACCGGCGAATACTCCTTTTTAGGACCAAAAAACCTATTACTCTTCTTCCTCGAAAGCGTCTGGTCCTTTTCGCCACTTTTTGATCGGGGTCGTTTCATTCGAGAAGACAGTCTTAGCACCGATCTTCTCTGCTTCTTCAAAGTCGAAAATTTTAAATCATCGTCGTCATCCTCCTCGGCTGTATCCGTATCGTCATTATAAACATTAGTTTTCATTTTCGTAGTCGAATGTGTAATATTGTCATCATCTATATCCATCGGGCACGTGTCGGACGGAGTCAGAGTTTTATCCAGAGTAACCTTTTGGGAATCACTAATTTGCGACTTGATCGATCCTCTCGGGGAATCCATACCAGCCCGAGTGGAATCGCTACCATATCCGCTTTCATCAGATTTAATTAACATCGAAGTAAGTACGGATGAAATCTCGCTTAGCGAAAGGGTATTTTTTGATGATAAAATTAAATCTGATAAACTTGTTAAACTACTCGATGATACGCTACGATTAGATCTGTTGTAATATTTTAAATCACTTTCATCGTCGGATTTTGATGAAGATCTGGAGAATATATTTTTAACGCTTTTGAATTTTCGTCGCTGTTTTGGCGTCCCGCGTTCTTCACTGAGTATCCCTAATTTCCTCGACTTCGGAGCCTTTTTCACTTCGTTGTTAATATCATTTAGAATATCCTGTAACTCGTGCTTATTGGGTTGTATCAGTGAGAGGTAATCTAATAGCTGTTGTTCCGTTAACTCTAAATTATCCACTATGGACCGGGATTTATGTTTGCTGCGCATAGTACGTTTTCCCGTATCCTTCGCGAAGAACTTACAATGAGAACTCTCAGCGTCGCTTTTTTGATCTGCTTCTGTGTCTGAGTATTTATCGCTACGGGTAAATAGGTTCCTCAGGGATTCAACTCGTGATATTCGCTTGTCTTGTACTATAGGTGAAACTGGGTTACTATTTGGTTTCTCTGTAGGTTGCTTTCTTCTAGTTTGAGCGTTTGTGAGAATTTCCGAGGAGTCGCTCCTTTTGATCTTATCCCATTTTTCTCCAACCCTTTTACTCCATGTAGCCAGACCTAAAGGTAAGAGATTGCTTATTTTGTGATCGGGAGTTTTTTTTAGAAATCTTACTAGATTTGGAAACAGGTGATGTGTCACGATCGGTTGATCCGGAATATGATGAAGTCATCGTGCTTGAACTAGAATTTTCTACGGCGTCAGATAATGGTGATAAGCTTACAAGTTGCGGATTCGGGTCTGAGAGTCTTCTTTTGAAGAATCGCATTTTCTGAATAAAAAAAGAATATAAAATTTATAAGTTGCTATTATTCTAAACACACAATATATAACGATGATATATTTATAATTCATTACAACAGTTATTTTTTACTTAATATAATATAACATTACGGCTAAAAAATAATAAATCCATATTCTTAGCATTAAATACATAAAATAGTATTTAATGAATATTTAATTTGAAATTAAAGGCACTTGGTTTGTTCCACTTATTTATTTTTAATTTTCCAACTAGTTTCGACTTATCAAAGAAAAAATAATTTCCTTGATAATGACGATAAGTCGAAACTACTTGAAAAAAAAAGTGAAACAAACAATTTAATATTATATTTAATGAAACGTTCAGTCACCATTCATCTAGCGTATGGATAACTAGTGATGGCCATTTCGGTTTTTCGAACCTCATCAGACTAGTGTGTTCCATGTGCAATGCCTTGATGATGGCGACTGAACTGAAATTGTGTTGGGGCTATATACCCGATTATATTATTCATAATAAATTAAAGACCCAAATCGTTGACGATGCCACTTGAAATTAGGCAAAAGGTGGCGCTTGCGTCGTCTTTAATTTATTATGAATTCAATATTAGTTAAAATGTTTCATCAAATGTTTCAAGTGATCAATGAGAACCAAATTAAAGTTATAGTATGTAATGGTTTGTAGTGTTAGTCTAAATTAACCACAAACTCGAACTAAAGGAGTTCCATATATATTTATATTTTTTGAAAAAAATTTCTTCTCAAATTACAGTTATAGGCGTTTTTCAAAACGTCTATTTGAGGTTAAAATTTAACAAAAACATTTTAACTAAAAAACTGTAAGTGTAATGTGGAAATAAATTGATATGAGTGGGTAGTATTAAACGGGGAATACAAAAAATACATATAGTGATGAAACACCCTACATATTAAATAAAAATGATTTGAAAATAATTAATAAATTATTTTCACATTTAGCTCTGTGACTTTTGACTTACGTTACGTAAGTACGTTAAACAAATGCAAATTAAAACAACTACTTCCCGGGCAAATACCCACGCCGGACATTAAATTACACAATGTACACCTGCTGTTGCACATCAATAAAATATGGCATAATGCAACAAATTTTTGATCTGAGAAAAATTCTTTAATGTAAAAACAACAAAAGGAACGTTACTCAATATAAGGCCATCTGCAGACACGTGTTTCGGGATCTATTCCTCGTCAGTACAGCTATGCCAACTTCTTTTTATGTAAGGCATAGCTGTACTGACGAGGGATAGATCCCGAAACACGTGTCTGCAGATGGCCTTAAAGTAACGTTCATTTTGTTGTTTTTACATTAAATTTTTCTCGGATCAAAATTTGTTGCATTATGCAATATTTTATTGATGTGCAACAACAGGTGTACATTATGTAATTCAATGTCCGGCGTGGGTATTTACCCGGGAAATAGTTGTTTTAATGTGCATTTGTTTAACGTACTTACGTAACGTAAGTCAAAAGTCACAGAGCTAAATGTGAAAATAATTTATTAATTATTTTTAAATCATTTTTATTTAATATATTTAAATAACTGTGACCAAGTGAATGAATAATACTCTTTTCTATTTACCCTACATATCATTCACTCGTTCATTACTTTGTAATCGAAATGTATATTTAGCGTCTAGTAATAATAATAACATATCTTTATTTTCAAAGCGTCAGAAAACTCTAGAAAGTGTAGAAAATTGTATCAAGTAATTTTCACGTCAAAAAACTCTATGATGCCTTCAAAATAAATATATTTTTTTTATTTTCGAGTATTTCATTCTTGTATATTTACAAAATAATTTTAAAAGTAATAAACAATATAAATGTATATACGAAGTGGTCAGAAAAGGTGCCATAATTTTCACCGTATCTAAAGATCATTGATTAATTTTGAATAAATAAAAAATATTGATTTCTTCTTCATAACGTCCTACGAGACCGTTGAAATATTAAACGTGTGTTCTAAATTGGTATGACTTTTTATATATTTCGAAGAAAATCAATAGAATAATAAATTGGAAATTTCAATAATTTTATAAAAATTAAATCTTATTAAATATTATTTTACAGTGACACAACAGTAGTTTTCTATCAATTATAGTGATTATAGGTAAAAAATTCACCGATTAGTTGTTTTGAATATTTCCTTTTTTTTTTCATTTTTTTGATATATATTTCAAACATGTGCTCGCACAGTGCCTACTAAATATACAAACCGGAATGCTCTAATGTAAGCGGATTAAATTGTAACAATTATTTTTGAATGTAGTTATAATGTAAATATTTATTAAAAAATGAATGACTTATTATTTAGATAAAAATAAAATTTCAAGACACAGCAACTGACAACGACAGACGACTACAAAACCAGACGGAGAGACCAACGATAGATAGCCAATTGGCAGAAGAAATTATTTTTATGTTAGTTATTTATTGTTTTATTTATTATTATTACTTTGTTAAAAACAAATCTGCCATTAAAGATTTATATATATATATATATATATATAAAATTCAAATTAGGTAAATGATTGTAAATGGAAGATGTTTCTGTCATGATGGTTCGTAGGCGAATAAATTCTCTCGTGTGGACTCGAAGCAGTCTCCGAGATTTCGATTTTCCCACTCCGACATTCCGGTCTGTATATTTAGTAGGCACTGGCTGGCAGGATTTTTTTAAATTTTCTACTAAGAAATAACCAAAGAACCACTCTATCTGAAGATTGTCAAACATTTTCTAGCCACCAATCCACCAATGAAGAAAAGTGAATTAGAAAAGTGAGTATTATCATCTTCACGTAACTCACATTTTTTTATTAAGAATGAATTATATATAATCACATTGGTGTAATTTTACATGATTATTATTTATTTACAATATATACAATGCGTTCATAATTAATCTACTTGTGACAAACAATTGAGGACAGTATATACAAAAAATATCTAGAATTTTCTGAGGAATCCACAAATATAATAATATATAGGGTGTCCCATTTAAAAATATATAATATATATAATTTTTTAGTGGAAAAAACGCGCGGTTAAAAATACTAATCGTCCTGTAAGAGCGTTTTTCTCGAAAATAATCACGAACAAAGTTAATGAATTTGTTCCTTTCATTGTGAACGCACTGTATATGTAACATATTGCGAAATGGATATCGATCATAGTTCAATTTAGTCAATTAATTATTTTATATTTAAATAAAAATTTCAGTTTTTATTTTCAAAAATAAAAAATAACACAATCACAAGAATGCCTAATGTCAATATATATTCTTGATCATGTCTAAATTTTATTAAATTAATCAAATTCTAAATTTTATCAAATCAATTACAAAATACAACAATACATTCTGTTGTATTTCGTAATTACAGATTGTCATTAATTGTAAAAAGGTGATTTTCCGTAAATAAAGAATTAATTATATTAAATAAAAATTATTTGAAAATAATTAATAAATTATTTATTATTTATTCGGTTTTGATTTAAATTGAATTAATTTGGTTTAATTTAATTTAAATTGATTTAGTTTAATTTGATTTAATACAATTAATTTAATTTTGCTGATTGTATTTGAATTAATTTAATTGATTTATTTTAACATCTTTAAATTATGTAAGGCATAGCTGTACTGACGAGGCATAGATCCCGAAACACGTGTCTGCAGATGACCTTATATTAAGTAACGTTCTTTTTGTTGTGTTTACATTAAATTGTTCTCAAATCAAAAAAAAAATGTTGCATTATGCAATATTTTATTGATATGCAATAGCAGGTGTACATTATGTAATTAATTGTCCGGCGTGGGTATTTGCCCGGGAAGTAGTTGTTTTAATGTGCATTTGTTTAACGTACTTACGTAACGTAAGTCATAAGTCACAGAGCTAAATGTGAAAATAATTTATTAATTATTTTCAAATCATTTTTATTTAATATATTTAAATAACTGTGACCAAGTGAATGAATACTCTTTTCTATTTAAAAGAATTAATTAATTAATGTCCATTGTCAGACTGTTTTCGCCGTTAATCTTGAGTTACGTGAAATACTTACTTAAATTAAATTATATTTAACATACTTCAATATTCGAATGCATAAACGTATAAAAATAAAAAGTGCCAGGGCAGAAAGACTTCTGGTCGATAATCCAGGCAGGCAGACTAACTCCTACATATATTGTAATTGTTTATGATATATTGTTAAAATTATTTGTATAGTCTGAATAAAGATGTGTGTATATATTAAAAGTGATGTATAAACATAACCTATAAAATACATACATATACACTGAAATATTGAAACACCTGTTGTCAAAATTTGACTAATGTTATTTTTTTATTCAAGATACAGCTTGTCTGTCTATCTTGTTTCTACTAGAAGTTATAGCCACTTTTCGAAACATCTATTTGGGGTTAATATTTGACAAATATATTTTTAACTCAAAAACTGCAAAAGATTTATGTCCACATAACATAAATCCATATGAGCGGGTAGGCATTTGAAGCTAGAGTCCAAACAATAATTAATACATAGTATGTTTTATTTAAAATAACAAAGTTGGTAGCCATTTCCCGTACAACCGGAAGTCGAAAATATTTTCCATGAGGATATCGCATTCAGCCATGTAATTTTTTCAAAATTTTCCTGCCAGGAATCCCGTAAACTTTTAATTCGCCGTTATTCGTGGCCCACCCTGTATATCTTATATGAATTATTAAGATAAAAAGTAGCGAAAGGTATTCAATAATGCCTATTTATTCAAGCTAGTTTCATTTAATCATTAATTAGAGTCGTATATCAGAGTTGATATAATTATACTTTATAGTCCCTTTGCAGATACTTAATTCGGGAGATTATTAAAATTAAAAATCCTAATTAAAATGAAGAATCTAAAAATCCATCAAAGAACCAAGGATGGACTTTCGTAATTGTGCACGTATTAACAACAATATCCGAAGGAGATATTAAAGCAATATATTATTAAGTAAAGATAATTCCGTAGTGCAATATTTATAATTGCAAAATTGTTGCGAAATATAATTTATAGCTTGTTTTCGCATTAACGATGTGTTTCAGTAAAGAATCAAGGCGTAAGAAAATGCCAGCAAGTGATAAAAGTTGAATGCTTAAGAATGGGAATATTACCGATATTGCGTACACTTCGAAATAGGTAAATACAAATATTTATTCAGATTATACAGATATTCTGTAAGGAAAATGTTAAGTTTAACGTGTACGATATTTTAAATCGTCACAGTTTAAGCAGCTTTTGTAATATATATATATATACATGAATGTGAAGTTATTTAATAATGTACATGTTAAACATAACATCTCCCTACAGAATAACCCCGAATTCGTAACAATATAACATAAATAATTACAATGTATGTCTTGGCTATCCAGAGGAATTTCTGTCCATCTTTTATTTATTTCTCGTTTCAGACAACTTAACATTTTTTTCCTACAAGTCGAGACTTTTCAAAACAGGGATAACTCTACTTTTAGTTAAAACATTAATAAGTAGCGATTTAAATGATGATATACATCGAGAAAACAATATTGATTGTCATTATGTGATAATTTTCCTTTTATGTACTGTAACTAAATTTTATTGAATCTTAATTTTAAATTACATTTCAATGGTATATATTATGAAAGATCTGATAAATTGCAAAAAATGACCATAAAATAATTGACACATTGATAAAAAAACATCGGTTATCATTATTTGTTTTATATGTTAATTTTCTTTTTATGCACTGTAGCTTTATTTTTTTCTTCAATTTTTTATTTTTAATTACACTTCAATGGTATATTATGAATGATCTGGTAAATCGCAACAAATGATGATAAAATAACTAACACACTATAACTACTTTTATTTTCAATATTTATTCGTTTTTTTCTGTACTAAAATTAAATTTTGTTGATTTTTATTTTTAATCATACCCCAATGGCGATTTTTTTTAATTTCAGATTTTGTTTAAGTCAAAATTTATACAAATGAATATTACGATGCAGACTTTAATTAATTACTAATATAATCATAATAAATGAAAGACGACGCAAGCACCATTTTTCGCCTAATTTCATGCGGCATCGTCAACGTAATGGCCATCACTAATTATCCATATGCTAGATAAATGGTAGTTAAACATTTTATTATACTAATATGTAGTAATTGAGATGATTATACAAGGTGACCAGAGAAGGTGCGAGTGATTAATATTTAGTAGAAAATGTAAGAAAAAATATTGTAGCACAAATAAATAAAAATAATAATTTGAAAATTACTAGTAATTACAACTTTTCTGACTTACGTTATGTAAGTACTTAAAGACAAATATCCATTAAAACAACTACTACTCGGGTATATACCCCTCCAGAAATTGAATTACATAATGGACACTTGTTGTTGTACAACAATAACATATTGTATAATGCATAATTTTTTGATTCGAAAATATTTAACGCAAAGAAGAAAAAAACCTTACGTGATATATGGCCATCTGCCTTATGTAATTTTAAAGCTTGTACATACATTTATATTTACTTAACAAAAATAAATATTGTGTTAGTCTATCCGGGCTATCGACCTGGGGTCTTTCTGCCTTTTTAAAGATATTAAATTAAATTAATTAAGCGTACCGTCTCGGCTGCGATCTCAAGTGTAAATGCGTTTTATCATATAATAACGCCTCCACAACCTATCCAAAAAATTCTCCAGAAAACAATCTAATTTCACAATTCTCTCCCAACTTTGCATCCCCAGAGACGATAATATAATTCCTAAATTCAAAAATCCTTCACAAACCCTATTCCAATTCATCACTTCCCTTAACAGGCAATAAGACACACCCATAAAATGCGCGAACTTTGGCAGAAAGGCTGTTGGCCTTAGAAAATGTAAGGAAAAAATATTGTAGCACAAATAAATAAAAAAAATAATTTGAAAATTACTAGTAACTACAACTTTTCTGACTTACGTTATGTAAGTACTTAAAGACAAATATCCATTAAAACAACTACTACTCGGGTATATACCCCTCCAGAAATTGAATTACATAATGGACACTTGCTGTTGTACAACAATAACATATTGTATAATGCATATTTTTTTGATTCGAAAATATTTAACGCAAAGAAGAAGAAAAAAACCTTACGTGATATAAGGCCATCTGCCTTATATAATTTTAAAGCTTGTACATACATTTATATTTACTTAACAAAAATAAATATTGTGTTAGTCTATCCGGGCTATCGTCCTGGGGTCTTTCTGCCTTTTTAAAGATATTAAATTAAATTAATTAAGCGTACCGTCTCGGCTGCGATCTCAAGTGTAAATGCGTTTTATCATATAATAGTTTATTAATTATTTTTATTTAATTGAATAAATTATTTATTCAATTATTTTCAATCGTATTTATTTTATTATTTTTAATATTCTTTTTATTTAATATTTTTAACTAACTATGATATATGAAATAAATATGAATAAATTATTAAAAATCAACCAATAAAACACAGATTAGATTGAATAACTTTAAATTCTCGACTAGTCGAGATTGATTTTTAATAATTTATTCATATTTTTTTCATACAATAATAACTACCAATGTCTAAATATTAAAACCATTAACTGTGATATATTTACTTATTTACTGCATCTCATTTCTTTTCTAATATTAAATTAAAAAAATGGCTACGGTGGATCAATTATTTATTAAAAAATTATCATAAATTTAATAAATCTAGTAAGTGTGATATTTCATGTATGACTACACATAAAATACCAGATCTATTTTTTATTGAAAAAAGCTTTGAACAAAGTTATAAATTGTTATTAAAATTTCTAATTTACATATCACCTATGTTATTGAAATTTTACAAATGTGTAACTGTTTCTAAGTTCTTTTTATTTTATCCAAAATATTTAGAAAATAATGCAATTTTCCAATGCATTTATTTTATCAATGGCCTCGTGAGAAGTTACGAAGCAGAATCAACACTTGATGAAATATGTTTAAACAATTAGGTAAAAATTAAACACGTGATTTGTTTCAGAATAAATTATTTTGTTTAATTTTTAAATAATTAAAAAAATTATTGTGAATTTATTGTGAAACAAATCACGTGTTTAATTTTTTCCTAATTGTTTAGATTCAATAGTTTTTTTTTGTTTAGATTATTTATCCAAAATTAATGAACTGATCGCACTACCTGAAGATTATCACACCTTTTCTGGCCACCTTGTATATACATATATCAAAATAATTAATAATGGATGCATCGAAGCGGTTCGAACACTGATGGTGTTGATGTAAGCCTTCTTGAACAAATACTTATGTCCTTTATTGTAAGGTCGTTGGTGCAATTAATTTATAACAACAAAAGCAATTTTTATGCAATATCACGTTTCGTTTCGTTGCCCCGACTTCCTATCAATAAATGATAAATTTATTTTACGTCAACAACATTGTTTAAATGAACAAAAAGTCTTACTTACGATTAACGGTGTATGATTGGGTCTTTCATTAGATTTCTGAAATGCAAAAAACGAATCGGTCAGTGAAAGTCGGTTTTGATTTTTGTTTCGGTTTGAGCTTTAGCTTTGGTTGTGCCATCCTGGTTCGTGTTTGTGGCGAGAGTGCACTTGTTATTGCTGTTGCGGTGGGAGCTCGTGCATCTCTGGTAATGTTAGAAAAATAACCTTCCTTTCACCAAAGGCCCGAGCACTTCGACTTTGTCCACTGTGCTCCGACTGCATACTTTAAAGGCAAGCTATTAATGAAGATGGAAAGTTTCTGTTGCGGTTTATATTCGATCATGAATTGATCTGCTATTATTTCGTGGGCAACAATCAATTTATGCGAGTACCAGCACCTACTTTAGTACCGCACCGGATCTGGTTTATGGTAGCGCCGGTTTACCAGTTCATTCAGAGATGCTTGCTAGAAGCTATTTTTATTGGACACCTCTACATTTATGCAATTTGTATGTTAATTCTTGGTTAGCGTTGGGGTACTCAAGGTATTTATTATATCTCAACATTGTTTAATATTCTCAATTACCATCGATTTAACGGATCACTAAATTGACCGCACTACATATTTCTAAATTATGTTGTTATTTATGTCAAAGCAATATTAATTCAACGGTTCGCCTACAGTCAAATAACACTATTTACAATATATAATGTTAGTTTGTATTGTATTTTATATCAATTGGATAGTAATTGTAACGAACATTTTAACAAGTTGTATTGAGTTGATTTAAAAAAAATATATACAAAGATCTTTATTCAGACGATTACATTAAACTCGACTAGAAATCGAGGGACATGGGTTCAAATCCCATCAAAGATGTTTCTTTTCCACTTATATTTTATTAATTTAAATTATATCTCAATGTTGTACGTTGAAAATTACTTCAATTCATAAAAACAAACATTAAATTTTGTATATAGCTATATATTGCAATTATAAATATGCATGAACACCTTCATGCATGGGCTAGCGACCTGAAGTCTTTCTGCCCTGTCATGAATTTATGGTGATGTGGATTTATCTGTGCTAGCTAGCTGAATTGTCTTGATTCATACTGATGAATTTATGAATGGTGAGATAAGGGTTACAAAATATTATTACGTTTATAGCACTTTCAAAATATGAAAAGCATTTTGTATCTAATATTTTCATCAAATTAAATTTTTATAAAAAAATATATTCTAATTTTTAATCTGAAGATTGTGTATTTCGAATAATATTGAGTTTACATAATTTGCAAAGCAAGCATGTGTTTATTATGAAAATTAATTGTGTTCGTAATTGTAAAACCAAGGTTTTGGTTCTATTAATATAAATTTAATATAAATTGAATTAGGCAGACACTGACTTTAAATATTTTGTAGAGTACTATCAACGATAAATTATATACAAAGCACTTAATTAAGCTTTATAGAGATTTACATTGTAAAAATTTTACATCGTACTAATTTTTTTAGAAAAAAAAAAACGTTCATCGCATTCTAATATAAAATAATTCATTAGAATAGTGAAATGGAATAATTATTGATGTGATTAAAAATGTTTTCATTTTACACATATTTGAAAAACGCTAAATCGCAATAAAAATGTTTAAAGCAATAATCACAAATAAAATGGAAACACAAAAATGTGTTTTTGAACAATAATAATTTTCAATAATGAAAAAAAAATCACATTTTAATAAAAATGTTGTGATTATTGTTTTAATAATCACAACATTTTTATTACGTTTGGCGTTTTTCAAATAAGTGTAAATTGAAAACAGTTTTTAATCACACCAATAATTATTCCATTTCACTATTCTAATGAACCATAATGATTGTTTAGAAATGCAAATAGCCTCAATTAAGTCATCCTTAACTGTATATACATTTTATAATTCCTAGCAAAATTACTATAATCCTAACTGTTATTACTACCAACAAGCGTGTAAATTACTCATTTATTATTTGTGCGTTGGGGGCAGGATGTAGACGTTGCGGGACACAATCAGGTTCAAAAAGTCCCAGACAGTAAATGCACAGTGTTACTTTATATGCATCTATAAATAATACAGTTTATTGTCTAACTGTAAACGTAAGTTATATATTGCGAGCTTTTCAGATCTTTGATAAGAAGATTTGCATTTAGAGCAAATGCGTGCGTAATCTATTCAACACCTTATAGGTGTGTGTTATTTAGTACTTTGTTGCCTAACTTCGAAACGACAAGTGACTAATTGAATACAAAAAACTGTATTTTTTATTCATGTGAATATTTGTCGAACACAACTTAATTTGTACAGTATATGAATTACGTAAAAAAAGACCTTTATTGGTATATCAAAATCCATACAAACAAAACTTATAAATTAAATTCTTATAAATTATTTACAACAAACCCCCTCCCCCCTTCTCTCCTCTCTTCTCTCTCCCTCCCCAACTTTTTCAAAATCCTTACCCCTGCCCCATCCCCTCTCATGAATTATGAATTACGTAAAAATTTATTATGTATTATTTAGTACTTTGTTTCCTAGCTTCAAAATGACAAGTGAGAAATTGAATAAAAATATCTGTATTTTTATTCACAAGAAATATAAAATACAATAAATAAAAACATCTTTATTGTGCCATTAATTCAATATATGGTACAATGTAATACATTTATGGTTAATTAATGGTAAATGGCTATCGACCGTAGGTCTTTCAGCCACAAATATAAAATTATTCAAGAAATAATTGTTTAAATGAATATTTGCTGAACACAACTTAATTTTTACATGAAAAATATTTTTTTTTAATTCTTGTAGTTTTTTCTTTAAAATGAACAGGAAAACAAAAAAATGTTTTCACATGTAAAATCCCTATGTATATCTAATCAATAACCAATAACTAAATAAAACCTTCATTTTTTTCGTCAAACTAATAAATTAATTAATTTGAAAACAAAACAAAAAACTAGTTCCAGCATATGTCTTTATGTTATACTTATTAAATTAATCGCTATTTAATTAAGGTTTTTCCGCCGATTTCCGATTAACATAAATTCGCAACTGAATGAGCTGGTTGTACTGTTATAATGAGACCCGCCAAAAACGGTTCCGTGTGGGCTATTTAATTTATAACAAAATAAACTTACTCTTGATTCTATAAACAAATTCCTACGACGAATTGTTGAACATGTTTTGATCGCAATATAGCATTCTTGATAATAAACCAAACACAACACCCACGAAATCAATTTACTTGCGAAATGCCGGCAATTATGTTGCTTATATTATAATATTTTAGTCTGGAGATTGTGTATTTCGAATGATATTGAGTTTATGTAATTTGCAAAGCTAACATGTGTTTATTATGGAAATTAATTGTGTTTGTAATTGTAAAACCAAGGTTTTGGTTCTATTGATATAAATTTAATTTGATTAGGCAGTCATATTTTGTACAGTATTACCAACGATGAAGTATATGTAAGGCATTTTTAATTAAACTTTATAGAGATTTCCATAATAGAATTTCTTTTCCTTAGACAAGGCTCCGGGGAAAGTAAAAAAAATAAAATTAACTTATTTTTTTAAATACCCAAATTATAATTGTTCTGTATTTAACAATTATAATTTGGGTATTTAAAAAAATAAGTTAATTTTATTTTTTTTTTACTTTCCCCGGAGCACGTTTGATTTAAATTATAATAAAATCTGTTTTTCTAAGATTTACATTGATATACGTATTTCGGTTATTTTTCAAGATGAAACAAATTTCGTTTTTTATAATTATAAAGAAAGATGTAGTAACCCATAATTAATACAATTGCAAACACTATTCATTACACAATGTAACACAACAATTAGCAATTATTACTACTGTTTAATTACGAATAAAATTCCCACAAATCACGTTCTTTTGCATAAAAAAACAACATGAATTGAGCAATTGAGTACAGACATTGCAGGCCTTAGAAAATTTGCCGCTAACGATAAAACAAACAAACACAGGTGTTACGCTAAGTAAAAAGTGACAATAATGAATAAACGATAAAGAGAATGGATAATTAATCTGGAAACAGAGTACTTACTCGTTTTGTGCACGGTCACGACTGATTAAATAATAAGCGGTTGTTGCATGAATGATAATAGAATAGTCAACTTCCTTAAATATGAAACCATGATTAATGAATAGAATTAACGTAAAAGTGACCGCAACTTGTGACCGTTTTTATGGAACACCGCTATTGAATCACGCCGATTAGATTCTGGGATAATTCGTTTTGTATCATCGGAAATGATAAAAAATATTACTAGTGAGTCTCCTATCGAAAATATACATTTTTATTTTTTTTAAATAGATCTATTTCTGAAATAACTAGTTCAATGTTTCCTGCTTGATTCTCATTTATCACTTGATAAAACATAACATAGTGATAATTTTATTTCATTGAACATAGGCCTATGTTTAATTTAAAAAAATCCATGTCAATGTATTGGAAGCACGTTCAAGTAATCGATGAAATTATTATTTGATTTCTGGGGCTGTAGTGGCACTTCGACATAAAGATCAAAATAATTTAATTTGTTCTATCCTTTTGAAGTACACTAAAAGGTTTCGAATAAATTTACTTTGAAAACACATTCTTTACTGACTAGGGGTACCGTGAGTTTTGTTTAATAATTTCGGGGTGCCACCATACAAAAAAGTTTGAGAACCACTTCCCTAGAGAGAGACGCATGTTAATTCTTGGTTGCAAGAGAAATACACGATTGATTTAGAATATATTTTCCTGAGAAAACAACCTTCGATTGAATATAATTTGGACATTTAATTGAAATGATTTTGTAATAAATGTCCATAAAAAATAATAAATTATGTGAGAGGCATTAACAGAAGAAAAAGGAATAGGAAGCAATGGATTTTTGTTAAATATTAGATAAAATGCTAATATTTAACAAAAATCCATTGCTTTGAGTAATATGGTCAAAACATTTGGAATTTCAAAATCCTATTTATTGAAAACTTCAGAAAAATACATTTAATTGAAACGATTGTGAGAAATTCCCCCCCCCCCCCCAAAAAAAAAAAAAAATTACGTGCGCAACATCAACAGAAGAAAAAGAAATGTAGAAATATAGAGAATGTTAAACAAAAATCTGTTTTTGAGTCAAATAGTCAAAACATTTGGAATTTCAAAATTTTCTTTATTGAAAATTACAGATAAAATACATATAATTGACAAGAATTTTTTTGAAATTCCCATACAAAAAAAAGGATAAATTACGTGCGCGGAATTAATAGATGAAAAAACAATATAGATTTTATCTAATGTTGAATAATAATGCCCTCGACACTCAATACGGGTAAAAGAGGATAAGAATAAGAAAAAAAGAATAATAATGCATTTCTTTGAGTAAGATTGACAAAACATTAGTAATTTCAAAATCATCTTTATTGAAGAAAATACACAATACATTTAATTGAAGCGATTTTGTGAGAAATTCCCATAAAAAACGAAAAAATACGTACGTGGCATGAATAGAAGAAAATGAAATAAACATTTTAACTAATGTTGAATAAAAATCCATTTCTTTGAGTCAAATGGTCAAAACATTTAGAATTTCAAATCATATTTATTGAAAACTAGATTTTTCTAGAGACACACCCCAATCAAGTTTTCTGATCATCACCTTCTTCCAATAGACAGAAATAATCTTTTAATTATTTATAAAACTTTATTTACTTTTAATAAAATATCATCTAGCCTATGTATATCTTCGCCTTCCTTTAGTACGATACAGTGATTCTCGGTCGCCTACCTTATAGACCCAAATCGCTGACGATGGCAATGGGCAATAGATGGCGCTTGCGTTATCCCCCAATTATTATGGTTTATTTACTTTAATGAAATTTTATGCCTTTTACAATAGATAGTTTTTACAGTATTATAAGTTTGTATCCTTATTTTAAAATTAACTATTGAGTTTTTGAATTTCAATATAAGAAGAATAAATTCAATGCATTTCTTCGTCTGAAAAAGGTAACTACTGTGTAGCAAAACAATTGTTGCGACCAATAAATTATATTGAAAATCAAAAACCTAATAATTAAATTTAAAGTTTGGAGCCTTAAGAATTGAATTAAATGTAACTTTTTATTTGTTTTAATAGTATTCAACCACCATGGATGTATGGATAACTAGTGATGACAATTTCGTTTTTTCGAACCTCATAATTATAATAATAATATTTATTGCCCAACAAAAAAACAGAGATTTCCGAATTACAAGACAATATACAACATAACAACAGTAATTAAAAAACATTATTTTATAAGACTAGACTGTTGTGTGTTCCATGTGCAAGTCCTTGATAATTGCGATTGAAAGGATCTTGTGTTGTGATTAAATAACTCCTCAGGAACTACAAACTAAGTCTCTCGAGGACATCCAAGACTTCGCTCAAGAAGTAGGATTCCTTGAAGAATACAGAGGGTAGGCATAATAGACCTCATTGTTCGTGATGCAGAAAGGTTGAAAAGCCAAACGACCCCGGGCATAAAGCAAAATAAAAAATAACTTGAAATGAACCATAATAATAGGGAGATAACGCAAGGTGCCATCTGCTGCCTAATTTCATATGGCATCGTCAACGATTTGGGTCTACAAGGTAGACGACCGAGAAGCGCTGTTTCGTCCACTAATTAAAAATGTTTCAGAAAATGAATTTACAATGAATAAGTTCGTATACTTGATCTTTAATATTCCATAAACAAAATTTAATGCAATTTCGCCATTAGTTCATTGGTCCTGGAACTATCTTTCAAAGTACACGAATGCAATTTGCAAGTTCAAATTCACTCGATGTGTATTGTTTCATCAAGAATAATATCAATGAAATTTCGTCGATTACTTGAACATGTTTCCAATGCGTTGACATGGATTTTTATTAAATTAATGTACAAAGGGCTATTTTCTATGAAATAGAACCCTCAATAGTTTCAATTTAATCAAATTTAATAACATTTTAGGGCTAATTAAATTTCGTCACTATAAGAATGGGATTAAATTTAACTTTTCATTTTTTCCAATAGTAATTAGAAAATTTACAGAACTTTTTCGCAATTCTAGCAATTGTTAGTTCAAAAATGGATATAGAATTGAAATGATACTTGTTAGAGATTTATTATAAAATTTTCGTTCGTGACTAATTGGAGAAAATTAAAAAAAAAATCAAAAAGGCATCTAGGATTCAAATGATTCCTTGTTATTTTTAGAGATGTATTCTAAAGTTTTCGTTAGTAGCTAATTGGAGAGAATTATATGCAACGAATAACAAAAAGTTGGCACTTGTTCCTTCCTAGCTCGTAAAGAAAACTTTTTTTAAAATAAAAGCCTGTCATTTCATTTTAAAATGTCGGCCGTTATTTATATGTTCAGTCAATCACAACATCCAGATCAATCAACAACGGTTGTGGTGTGTATTTTTGCGCTTTCTTGATTATCGTAATTATTCCCGCCTGTAGATAACTAAGTAAATAAACAACATGCAAATTAGTAACGATCGTGTCCATTTTGGCGCCCACGACGGCGTCACTGCAGGATTTCTCAAGCCGATTTTTCAATTTCCTTGTCTAGTTGTGCGTCGTAGAGTACGGCTCGTAATTTTAATTGTCGACTAATGGGATTTCAAAGATAGCGACACATTCGCAAGCTCGCATTACCTCTTGGGTATTTCTGCATTTCTGCAACTCGATTTAAAATCCTCGAATGTTCCGGATGTTTTCGTTAATGCCGCATTAATTTATATATACTCGCAACTGTTGGCTAACGGTTGTTATTAGGAAAGTGGGCGTCGTTAATCTTCGAATTAGTTCGAACCCACTGGGGATTGAATTATATGACCAAGAACTCCTTGTATGAAATTTACTTGAACATAAAATGAGAACCGGCTTTGTAATAATTGGGATTACATTGATTGCTACTTTGCGTTACAAAAACAAGGAAAACGGATGTGGTTCGTTCGCCAACTTTAGTTTATTTTCAGAACGCATCAATCATGTTTAATTGAAAACAAAGTTATTTGTGAAAACAATTTCTTAAACAATACTAACAACTACCATAACAATAATTTAAATAAACTACTACTATTATAAAAATCTATATTTGCTATTGGGAAAAAAAGTGCATACGTTATTTCCAGAAAAGATCCGTTTTTTAAATTCTTTTCGGGAATTTCTCAAGCCGATTTTTCAATTTCTTTGTCTAGTTGTGCGTCGCATAGTATGGCTTGTAATTTTAATTGTGAACTAATGAGATTTCAAAGATTCAAAGAACACATTCGTAAGCTCGCATTACCTCTTAGGTATTTCTTCAAAAAAAAATTCACCGATTACTATATTTCGTAAAAAAAATAATTTTACATTTAATACAATTAATAGTTTTAGTATTTAAAGATTGATAGTTCATATTATAATAATAAATATGAATAGATTATTAAAAATCTACTAATAAATTAAATAAAAACACATATTAAATCTAAATCTATTGTCAAAATTAAATTTTGCATTGCCGCCTGAGACCCATCACTTTTTCGGGTTCCTTTCCATCATACCAATTATGGTTTCCACTAGTGATGGGCAAAGTCGATCTTTTTATTATTGCTAAATTAAGTATATTATAATTTTATGAATAGTACTTATTATAAAAATATCAAGAATAACTTATCATTTATTAATAAACATAAATTCGAAGTCACTTTTTTGTTTTTAATACTTAAAATGACACATTTAGTAATACTCGATTACTAATATTAATCGATTTTGCCCATCACTGCTAATCTTGTGATACATCATCCAAGCTTCGGCCTTTTCTTTGCCGGGTCGACCAAATTTTTATCATCCTTTGGCAAATCAATGAATTGTCCTTATTGTAGATAGTAACGTGGTTTCGCCTGTATTTGTTCATACTTTACATATTTTCTTCTTTTATTTTATTCATTATTTTTTTAATCTAGTTTTAGTTTTTTAATATTATTTTAATCTAATTTTAGTTGATTATTATTATAGATGTAATCTTAGTTTTAGTTTTTGTTGTTGTTGTAAAAATAGATGATCCGTTTAATAAATAAATAAATAGATAAATTGAATAACTTTAAATCCTCAATTAGTTTCGAGTTATTAGCCCATTTCCAAAGGAATTCAAAATTGTATATCACTTTCGAAATAAATTGCAGAATTTATAGATCAAACACAATTACTTATTAATATTATTATTAAATATTTTTATTACTGTTTTGATATAATCTGTATAGATAATAAATAACATTAGGGCAGAAAGATCTCAGGTCGATAGCCCATGACAGACAAACCTTTATTTTAGTGTATATACACAATTTTTGTAAAAAAATAGTGGAATAGTTACAAATGATTAGATGAAATCAAGTAATATTAGTAGTTGAGTATTTTTTTTTGAGTAATTTTAAATAAATAAAGTCAATAAGTACAAATAAATAGGGAACTGTTAATTGTCTAAATAAAGATATTTGTGTATATATAACACTTCAAACTAACGGATTTTAAAATAAAATAAAACAGCAATCGGCTCTTTAGCCTGGCGGAAGCCTTTCTGCCAGAGTTTAATAAAGTATATAATGGTTTATAATATGAGGTGAATGATGATAAGTTGTGATTTGTGCTAGTGTTGGGCAAAATCGAGTGAATTTAGTAATCGAGTATTTCTGAATGACCAATTTTAAGTAGCCAAAGTTAATGAATAATAATAAATTTGAGTTTATTAATTAATGGGCGACGCTTCCCAATATTAATATTATTAATAACATTAAGGAAATTGTCATATACTTCATTTTTCAGTGATAAAAAATATCGAAAAGATCGACTTTGCCCATCTCTAATTTGTGCAGGCTGATAACTTTATATAAATTGAAACAGTGTTCGTATGGGATTTCGGAATATTGGATTGATCATTACTTCAATTAATTTGCTTAATTAAAAAAAAAAAACTTAATGGTTAATCGGAGAGAATCCTATGCAAAAAAACTATTACTTGGGTTTGTAATAATTTAAATTACTCTAACGGAAAACAATACTTACGTAAGAGCAAATGCTTTATTCTATCATTCATTAGTTTAGCGTGGATATTAGCCATAGACTATAAATAGTTATTTCAACAAGTATTTATTTTGTAATAACATAGTTAGACTGTGCTTTTTTTTCAATTCGAATTGTTATGTTTTATTAAACATTGTTGGCAAATGGAAGATTAAAAAGTCTTTGAAAATAAAAATAATCCACCAGAACACGTATATGTTTAACCTATAAAATATGATAATCCAGCGCAATAAAATCATCACAAATGAAATATCGGGAAAGCACGTGCGCTAATTGATTCTCTTTTAACTCTCTTTATGCTTCCTGAATTGAAAACAGAGTTAATAGATAAACGCATTAGCAAATAAAATACGCAAATTTAACTTTCAAATGATGGTAAATTTGCATAGAGAGCACACAAGTAGAGTATAAATATAATCCGTGGATCCGTTATCTCCCCGCTCGATAATTCCTGTAATGAGAAGAAAACGAAAGTGCTCATGGCGCAAGAATCCGTCTTTGTTGGATCTTCAAAATAACCTGATTGTATAATAAGCGGTGATTTAATTGTTTCGTGGCATTTATATAGACATTTGCGTTTAAAGTTCAAAGTTGATGGGAAAAAAAGATGGAATTATTTTAATAAAAAGAGCGAAATAAGCTGATATTATTTGGAATTGTTACTTCACAAATCTAGAATATTTTTATGGGAAAAAGTTGGAATTATTTTAATAAAAGCAATATATATATATATATATATTCAATGACCCCTTTCTACCCACATGGGTGTAGGGTATATAAAAGCAAAATAAGGCGATGTTATTTGGAACTGTCACTTCACAGATGTTTAATTTTTTTTTTTCAATAATTTCACCACACAAAACTGAATCATTTCGCACATTTAAATTCGAATAAAATCGAATAAAATTAGTAATTCAGTATTACTAAATGTGCAATTTTAAGTATTTAAAACGCAAAAGTGATTTGCAATTTATATTTATTAACAAATGGGCAGTTATTCTTGATATTTTTATAATAAGTAACATTCATAAAATTATAATTAATTTAGCAGTAATAAAAGATCTTTGTCCATCACTCATTTAAATATAACATAAAATTATTTATATTTTCTTTAAAAATATTTATATAAAATGCGCGTTTGAGAAGTTAAAACAGAAAGAATGAAATTGAATTAATACTCTCTTCAGGTAACACATACATTCCACGTACTAATTAATATTCAATAAAAACACCATCATAATTTTATGTATTCTGTCTTCAAAATGGGAGTGGGTGTAAAACTAAAAAAAAAAGTTCGAATCACGATCGCAAACAATCCAAGTTTTATTGTTTTTTTTATAAAGAAATAATAATTTACTTTTTATATCTAACCAATTGTAATTAATATTAATTTATAACAAAAACTCAAAAGAAAATGTTTCGATTTTAGCTAAAATAAAAACTTTGTTAATAATCATATCTTACACAAATTCGCCTCAAACCCTCAAACCTAAACCATATATGTCCCATGTAATAAAAATATAAACTCCAAACGCAAATTCCCCACTATGAATTGACTTCACGACATTAATGACATTAAACATAATAAATGAAAGACGACGCAAGTGCCATCTTCATGTGACATCATCAAGGCATTACATGGAATACACTAGTCTGATGAGGTTCGAAAAACCGAAAAGGCTATCACATTGATTGAATATTTTATTAAGGTTGCGGTTTAGTGGAAAGAGATAGCTATATAGTAAAATGGAAATAATCGTTTGAAAATAGAGCTATTCTTTTGGATTTCATAATATGAATGTGAATTTACATTTTTTATCTACCAAGTATAAAGTATCAGTCTAAATAAAAAATAAATCGTTAATTTTCGTGTATTACGTCAATTTACTAGTTTAAGTTAGAAAATAAAACTGTAAGATATAATGAAATTAATAGGTCATGTCTGCTAAGATATTTGAATGAAGAATTTAGTGAAATCCTTTAAATTTTCATTGCACAAGTTTTTATTAGCAAAAATTTAATTTAAAATTTGCTATAAATTTGATCAATTTTCATTGTTTTTCATAATTATTTTTCACAGAAACTAAACATTAAAATAATTTTTAATTTATCTGATGAAATTCCTGCTTATTTTAAGATTATTTTAATGTATAATACAAATTTGTTCATTGATCACAACTACAATCTAACTCAAATTAGTGATTGCCCATATTTGTATAGCTATCTCTTTCTTCTAAACCGCACCCTTAAATGACATTAATGACAGTTAAATTACGAACATACCCGACAATAACTTCTGACTGAAAAAGTTAGATACCATCATACTTCTTTCACGGCAATGACATAAATACGGAAAACCAGGCTGAAAGACCACGTTATGGTCACCCTCTATATCCACATGCCTCTAATCTCATGTGGAGAGGGTGCCAAAAAATGTTCACTAATTGCCGCCTCCAAGCCTGAAAGTAGGGTAACTATCTTCTGAGATATGAAACTTGACATACGCATGTGATTCCTTAAGAAAACTTGTTGAACCATGCATTAATAATTTAATTTGTATTCTTAACCAATTGTATTAATATTAACTTATGCCGTGGACTCAAAAGAAAGTTTTACTATCTTAATAATATATTTATTTACGGTATCTCCTTTTTACAAAACATTTGCAACAAAAATCAATATTACAACTAAATATATAAATGTATGTAAATGATAATCAAACTGAAATATCTTAGCTAAAATAACAAATTTGATGATATATATTCTGTGGCGTAAAATGTGACACATACACGTGACTCCTTAAGGAAACTTGTTGAAACATGCATGTTTATTGGAATTAATAATTTATTTTGTATTTCTAACCAATTGAATTAATATTAACTTATGACGAACACTCAAAACAAAATTTTTACTATCTTAGCTAAACTAATAAAGTTATTAAAAAATATTTACTCTGTGGCGCAAAATGTGACACACACACGTGACTCCTTAAGGAAACATGTTGAAACATGCATATTTATTGGAATTAATAATATATTTTTTATTCCTAATTGAAAACTTATGATGAAGACACAAAAGAAAGTTTTACTATCTTAGCTAAAATAACAAAGTTGTTAATAATTATTTGTTCTGTAACGTAAATTGTGACACACACGTGACTCCTTAAGGAAACTTGTTGAAACATGCATATTTATTGGAATTAATAATATATTTTTTATTCCTAACTAATTGAAAACTTATGATGAAGACTCAAAAGAAAGTTTTACTATCTTAGCTAAAATAACAAAGTTGTTAATAATTATTTGTTCTGTAACGTAAAATGTGACACATACGTGACTCCTTAAGGAAACTTGTTTAAACATGCATATTTATTGGAATTGTTATTGTTTTAAAATTTAATATTTCACGTGGAAATATTTTCCATAAAATCATTGCACTGAAATTAATAATTAAGTGATTCGAATATATATTACCTTAAATTATCCCTTTTACATTTGAGACAATCTTCACGCACAATCAAAAGAATATTAATAATCGATCGAATAAGATGACGCATTTTTTCTAGGAAAGAATGCCAACAGGAAACGTACAGTTATTAACGAATCGGTCACGGTAAAAGCAAATTGCAGAAAATTATAAATTTTCGGGTTATATTTCGGGAACTATTTGTTATCAAGCGTATTTTCTGACACCCAGATAGAAGGTTGTCCTTCACCGTGAGCCAAAATATTATTGTTACGTGTTGATGCCCACTTAACGCACAATTTTCGTGGTGGTTGGCTATATTTAGACATCGCACTTAATTCAAATGCTACAGATATGAATCACTTGTAGCAGATTCTGTGAGTAACCACTAGCGATTAATCAGTGTCCAATTTGGCAGATTCATGTCCAAATACACAAAAATGTGTTGTATTTATATTTCAAAGAAACATAAAAATAAATAAAACAAAGATGATTCACACATTTGTAGCTATTTAAATTACAATGAAATTAAACTAGGAACATTTCTAGCAATGATCAATAAAATTCGATAAATCTCAATCCCAATCAATTACTTAGAGTGTAAGTAATTTTTACAGTTAGAAAAGGGGATTGATCGAATGTTCCTTGTTTTGTAATTTAAATAACTGCAATTGTTTGAATCATCTTTCTTTTACTACTACTACTATATCTTTATTGAAAAAGGAATACAATAAATAAACTTGATACATTCTTTAACATAAAACTAATAAAAATGTTTCCTTTTCACAAGGGCTATCGACCATAAGTCTTTCTGCCCGGGGTTAGATGTGGATCTGCGTTTGTTTCGATATCAAGGTGGGAAAGTAGGGTAAAAGGAGGATATGTATTCGAAAAGGGTTATTGGTGGGTTTTTGTATTTAGGGATTATGTTGGGGTTTCTAGGGATGCACATTTTTTTAAGATGTTCGTAATTCGACTCGTTACATGCAAATCGTTCTGCGAGAAATCGAAGTCTATCTTTAATAGGGGTAATTTGGGTTATTTGGTAGAGGAGTACATTTGAGGGATTATGAAGAGGATTTTGGGGGTGTCGAAGTTTAGTGAGGGCTCGGAGAGAGGATCTTTCAGCTACTTCGAGGTTATTAATGGTGGCGGTACATGTACCTGTAGTCTAGGATGGGACGGCAAATCATTTTGTAAATTTGTGTACAGGTGTTAGTACTTATTCCTTGATTTTTGTACGTCAGGCAACGGAAGTGTTTTCTTTCTTTTATTTTATTCAATTTATTAATTGTTTTGTGTAATTTAAACATTTTTTTGTGCAAAAAATATTCTCTCCAATCAGTTAACAACCTGCTGCTGCAGGTGTACATTATGTAATTCAATGTCCGGCGTGGGTATTTGCCCGGGAAGTAGTTGTTTTAATGTGCATTTGTTTAACGTACTTACGTAAGTAAGTCAATAGTCACAGAGCTAAATGTGGAAATAATTTATTAATTATTTTCAAATCATTTTTATTTAATATATTTAAATAACTGTGACCAAGTGGAATGAATACTGTTTTCTATTTATTAACAAATATTTAAAATTGAACTAAATCTTAAGAATTGACTCTTCTTCACGTTCGGGAGATAGTTAAAATAAGTTCACTATTATTAATTAATGGTAATTATATGTGTAAGGTGTGTATACTTATGCAAATAATTAATTTCACATTTCAAAATAACAAAGCAAAGGGTAAAATTTATCCGGCTTTAGATACACTAGCCATTAATTAATATATTTAAAATATTTACAACATGAAACTCAAAGTAGGCATATCAGTAATGGCGCAAATGCAACACATGCCATTTAATATCAAAGCTGTATAATTAACTTGTGTAATAATAAATGAGATCTAATCTGTGATATTTTATTTGATTAATATACTACCCACGGATTTTGACTCACTTTCGCTCCAGTTATTTCGTTAATTCATGGATGGGAACCCGTTGAAACAAAATTATTTGTTATTGCGATAACCGCAATCGGACATTACATTCTATAAATAGCACAAACACGAGTATTGTTTCAGCTAATAAAATCGCTATATTTACTACGATAACTATTTTCTGAAGTAATTTTTATTTTATTTCGTTCGGTGTGGCCTTTCCAAATATTCTCCGCCAATATTTTAGTTATTTATTAATTCAGTTCTGAAAATATATCATGGAATTCTTGGCTCATATTATTTTCAAGTGTACATTTATGCAACTACTTGCAATACAAATAAAAGATGGAATTTGTATTTGTTTTCTAGATGTATAATGAATATTTGTGAAAGAAGTGATTTAATTAATATAAATAATAAATTAAATAAAAATAATTTGAAAATAATTATTAAATTGTTTCTTCTTTAGATACAAAATGTCACTGTACAAACAAAAAATATACATAATGAATAATTTTATGTATGTAATTTATTAAATGTTTTCAAATTCTTTTTATTTAATTTATTTAAATAACTGCGACTAATATACATAATATTATTTATTATGTATATACATAATATTATTTATTAAATTAAATTACATAAATTATATTATTCATTATGTATATTAGTCACAGTTATTTGTATAAATTAAATAAAAAGAATTTGGAAACAATTAATAAATTATTTCCTCCTATTTTATTATATTATTCTTCTTATTTTTTTATTTTATTAAAGAAAAAATAAATTATTAATTGTTTTGAAATTACTTTTATTTAATTTATTTAAATAACTGTGACTAATATACATAATATTATTTATTATGTAATTTAAAAACAATTAATAAATTATTTCTTCTTTAGCTACTGTAACATTTTGTAGCTAATATTAATATGCCTATTAATAAAATAGGCAGAAAGGCCTGCGGTCGATAGCCATTTAACAATTAATTAATTTTTGTGTGATATACTTAATCAGTTATTGATATGTTTTTGTATTGTTAATAATAATACATGGCTAATGTAATTTAATTATGCATTAGCTATGACTTTCATATAAAAGGTAATTAAAATTAATATAACTATTGACATATTTTTATGATTGCAATTTAAGATGGATTTTTTCATAAGTCATGACTAATGCAATATAAACACGTAATATTTTGCAAATATAATCAATTTTCAAATTTTTGCAATTTAGTTATACGATTTTCAAATTCAATCACATTTAATCTATTAATTATACATTGATTCTAAAATTAAAGGAAGCATCATTTTAGTCAGATTTTAAAATTCGAAACATATTATACTTTTTTCAGTTTTTCTATAAAACAGGAATTTGTAAAAACTGTTTTCACATATATATTATACTCAATGTTTATAAAAATGTATGTAATTATCTGAATAAAGATATTTGTTTAATAAAATAGAGTATTACCTCATAATTTGAATAATAAAAAAACATAAAGAATTTTCATTTAATTATGCTGAGTACGTCCTTCAGTAATTTCCTTCAAGACAACATATTGTAGAAAACGCACTTCCTGCAACACTAATTACGAAATATTAAAAATGCATTTTCCTCGCACACATTGTTACAAAACAAACATTTTTCCAGGCAACAAAACATAACTTCTACATTATTTACAATTAAAAATTCTAATTATCCAGTGAAGTGAACGGAATACTGAATACTTTCTCGTATATTCAGAAAAGCGCATTAAAATTTTCCTTGAGCGTTGCGCGTTTCGTGCACAAATAGAAAACGGTACTTACTTTTCACAACAGGAATTTGCATAAAATCAGTTTTGCAATACATCCCCTGTCCTAGTGTTACTAATACATACTAATGTACGAGATTCTTAATAAAATTATTCGTTTAATTGTTTCTAAAGCGATTTAATTAGCATTGTTATTTGCTAATTAATTAATTGGCTAATTTATGGCGCATGAGGAAATAAATTACTTAAACAAAAACGTTTGAACCAAATAGTTAAAAACTTCCTAATTGTATTTTTAATGCGAGCATTTTCAAGGTGAAATGTCTAATTACCAATTTTCAAGTTCATTAAAAAAATATAAAATTTCGTAAAATTTATTTAAATTATAATATAAACAATATTATAACATATTACGGTAAATGTATATAATTAGTCGGGTAACAATTCAGGATATAATTCATATTACTTATATTATAAACATGTTTACCATACCGAGTGAATTCTTCCAAACCGAACTAAAGAATTTATATGTGGAAATTTTATATAATTGAAAAAGCAAAGAAAAGTGTGTTAAAAAGCTCCAGAATGAGGGTTTTTTGGGATAGATGGGTAAATCTCTAAATAATATATGGGTAAATCTATCCCAAAAATTTGCCACAAAACCCCTCATCCAGGAACTGTTCAGCACACTTTTCTTTGCTTTTTCAATTATATAAAAATCTGATATTCGAGTTCCCGGATGAAGGGTTTTATGGATAGATCCCAAAATATTGCCAAAAAACCTCTCACCGGGAACTTTTAAACATTCTCTGCATTACAGAAATCCTAATATCCGTCCAAAATTCAAACATCCTCAATCCACCATTCATAAATTCATATCATCATACATAAATAACTGATAGACGAGACGAAGGACAAGGACTGCCGTTTGAAAGACCACTTGTCGATAGCCATTTTGTAAAAAAATAAAAAATGTTATATTTTGTAAACTTAATCTAACCGCAAATATCGCAATAAAGATGTATGTGCTGAAATTAAGTGTCGGTTTTTTAAAAAAATAGTCGAGTGAAATAAATAAAGATCGAATTCCCACAAAGCAATGAACTCTCTTACTTCCTACTCCGCCCCAGTTAAACTCGCGAGATAATTTTTTAACGAACCAAACATGTATGAATGTACGCATTTTTGTGAATCCATAAATGCACGAGTACTGCGAATACCGTTTCACAGAAATGACGTCATTTTAATGTGACATCTGGCGATGAAAAATTCCATCGATACTGTGAATACAGCCATTATTTGCATTGGATAACTTCTTTATCGCCTAAATGCGAAAAGTTAAATTGCGTGCTTTAAAGATTTGATTGAATGCGATGTGTTGTTTGGTTTATGATTTAAGACACATTTTTATTGAAATTAAATAGGAATTATTTCTGAGAATAGTTAAATATATTAATATATAGGACACTTTTTTCTCATTTATTTATTATATATTTAATTATTCTCAGAAATTATTCTTTTTAATTAGAATAAAAATGTGTTTTAAATAGGCAAAAGTGATGGGCAAAATGCAATTCAATAATAAAATACTTATATAGTTGTTTTTTTTATATTAATAGAATAATAAATGTAAATTTAGTTATTATA
Organism: Philonthus spinipes; assembly: GCA_963082785.1. NCBI lineage: Eukaryota > Metazoa > Arthropoda > Insecta > Coleoptera > Staphylinidae > Philonthus > Philonthus spinipes. Next base: position 14,141,941 of record OY720301.1, read on the forward strand.
GTTACTATTTCTACAACTATTTGAGGCACAAATTAATCAAATTAATCTTCCAGTATATTTTGTATTTTTTAAATAAATGGATTCATTTACACATCATAATTACGGTTGTGAAGTTAGCAATAGATTTTAAAATTTTGCAAAAAAATCGTTTCTAAAGGTTTTATCAAAATGTTTACTCTAAAATACTAACAATTTACTCAATATCTACCCAAAACCTCAATTTTCAACCGCTATTTTTTTCCTTTTTTTACTTCTAAGGCCGGTGACTCTTTTTTTATTGTTGTATTTGTTAGTTTCTAATAATATGCTTATTTTAGTTATGTGACTTTGAGAATAATGCGTTTTTTTTCTTTGGGGGTGAAGACCAATAAAAAAAAGAGTCACCGGCCTTAGAACTAAAAAAAGGAAAAAAATATTCCTAAGTCAAAATCTTCATTTTTGAAATTGAAATAAATAAATGTTCCTACAGTCCCATAACTTAGTAAAAAAATATTCTAAAGCCGAAATACTCATTTTTAAATAGAATTGAATCAATATTCTCAAGGTCTCATAATTAAAAAGAGCACACCATTAGATAGCACAGATTACGAACTATCATTTGGGACAATAAAAACAGGGTCACCGCCCTTAGGAGTAAAAAAAAAATACTTTTTTCTGCAGTCGAAATCCTCATTTTTCAAATTGAAATAAATCAATGTTCCATAACTAAAATGAGCACACTATTGGAAAGCACATATCATGAACTGTTATTTGAAACAATAAAAACAAGGTCACCGCCCTTAGAAGTAAAAAAAAATGTTCTAAAGCCGAAGTACTCATTTTTGAAATAGAATTAATCAATATTTCCAAAACCCCATAACTAAAATGAGCACACCATTAGATAGCACAGAACAGGAACTATCATTTGAGACAATAAAAACACGGTTACCGCCCTTAGAAGTAAAAAAAATACTTTTTTTTCTACAGACGAAATGCTCATTTTTCAAATTGAAATAAATCAATGTTCCCACAGTCCCATAACTAAAATGGGGAAAGCACATACCATGAACTATCATTTGAGACAATAAAAACAGGGTCGCCACCCTTAGAAGTAAAAAAAGAATAAAGTAAAGTCTTTGATAAGTGATATTTCTTTATTAAAAATAGTTTAAAGAACTTCAGAAATATAATTGAATTTAAAGTATTGATTTTGAAAATAGGATTATTTGAAAATTTGTCCTAAAGAAAAATAGACTAATAAGAATGTAAACATTTTAACATTGGAAATGTAAATCTAATAATTGTGTAGACATTTAGTGAATCTAAATTATGGCATTTGGAAGAAAAAAAAAACATTTTAAAAATTTTGGGATTTTTTAATTCACCATTAATTTGGTTGCAAAATTGTGTTTTATTGCGTTTTAAAAATTTGTTGGTTTTACACAAATCGTTGTAAAATGTTTACCTTCAGTCGCTTATTTGTTGTAAACATTATTATTTAAATTATTTAAAAACATGATGGAGGCGCCGAGTTATTGCTGGAATTATTGCCAGCTTCATCAATCGGGGCTATTCCGTACAGGAATTGTTAAATTTAACGTAAACGTTATAAATTAATTTCCCATTCTATGAATATATAACTACTATAAAAGCGGCTTAGTCTGTGGTGAACGTAGACATTAAACTCAACATGTCTTTTACAAAATAGCGCCGATTTACAATTAGACAATACACTGTTACCCGGCGTATTCACCATTGTTGTTGCGCAGGAAAAAATCTGCTGTGTGAAACTATTAACTGCTTAATTTTAACAAGACATATGTGGCATTTTTTTATTTTATATTATAAACAAATCTCTAATAAATATCAAAAATCATTTTTTTTATTTTTGAATAAAATCAAAATTCTACAGCGCCCAACAGTGACTTTTGGCACTTTGATAATTTTCATGTTTCGATGTGAGTGTCTGATAAAAAAAATGTTTAAACAAAAACAAGACATTTTATTGTTTTGTATTATGAAGAAAGACCTAATAAACATTTATGGCCAATAAAATAAAAAATCGACAGCGCCCAACAATGACTTTTGGCGCTTTGAAAATTATACGAATAGATACAAATAAACTACCATTCTTATTATATTTGTTATTATAGTCATGATAGATTAAGTTAAAAATTATTGCAATATAAAAAGAAGAGGCAGAAAAACCTATGGTCGATAGCCCATAACAGACTATTAACACAATTGTACATATTGTTATAATAAATTTTGTTGTCATAAAAAGAAGTGTGATTTTTTTTTCGTATTAAAAAATAAACGTCTGTCCAAATAACCCAATTTCGTAAGTAACAAGTTATAATGACTTTAATGGCAATAGCTTAATTGTGAACGTGATTGAACCGAACAATCGATGTATAACGTTTTTATTTACAGAGAAATGTATTCATAAGTAGAGCATAAAAATCTCTAGAATGGAATCTAATATTTAACAAACTCAGGCGGGAAAACCAATGATTAACAGGATACGATAGTTTACGTTAACAAATTTTAGTTTGTGGAGGATTCTATTTCGTCATACGTGTTAATTTCACAATAATACTAATTTTTAGGTAATAAAAACACTTCGACTTTTTAAACTATATTATACTAATTAACTTTATCCGATAAGACACGATAGATGGTTTATATTAGAGATAGGCAAAGTCGATCTTTTCGATCTATTTTGTTACTGCGAAATTAAGTATAAGACAATTTTATTAATGTAACATATTCTATTACTATCAGTAATTGTTCCCTTTTTATTAAAAAAAAAAAACTTTATTGTTACTTATTGACTTTATTTATTAAAAATTGCCCATTTAGAAATACTCGATTACTAAACTACACGATTTTGCCCAGCCCTAGTTTATATTAACAAATTTTAGTTCGTGGAGGTTTCTAATTCGTTATACGTGTCATTATCACAATAATAATAATTTTTAGGTGTAAATCCTGATTTAAAATAAATAAACTTAAATAGTGTATAACTTAAATATATTTACTTATATCTAATCTATTGATATCAATTAGTTGTGGAAATTGTTTAATTCTTAATTAAATAAATTTAAATATCTTTTTTTATTTTTAAAGTGTTCATTTTGTGATGAATTTTCAATATTTAAGTAATTGAAGCACATTTTGATTTTCTACTACTTAACTTTACTTAAATTACTTAATTTGTCACTAGTTTTGATTACTCGATAATCGTTCTCAGATAATTTGAGAATGATTAAATCGCAAATAGTCATAAGTAATAAATTAAATAAATACTTGTCATTTATCCTATTTGTTTTATTTAACTAAAACAAGTAGGTTTTCTTGTAAAAAAATATGTTGTTAAGAATTATATATAATCTTTATTAATAGATGTATACAAAAAATAAATACAAAATAATGAAAGTTACGAAGACAAATGTATAATTAATTGGAGTTATTTTGTAAGGAAAATGTTAAATTTAATGTCTATGTTATTTTTTATCATCACAGTCTAAGCAGCTTTTTAATAAATATTTATTCATAGAATGTGAATTTAATTGAAAATGTATACGTTAAACTTAATATTCTCCGAATATTTGCTAATTGGCTATCGGCAAGAACTTTTGAACAACAGTAAATAATTTTTAACAACCAAAACAAAAACATTTTTAAGTTCTGGATTTAATATGGGAGAAATAAAGTAAATAGGATTTAAAGAAAACTAGTTTTGTTATTTATCGATATAAATACTTCTATTTACTTGTTTATTTATATGTATTGCTTTTGTGGTGATTTTAATTCAACTTTTGCAGTTTGTAACTATTTTTTGTAAAATATTTTATGTGTATTTGATTTACTTATATATTTATTCACGGTGCGCATCATTATTATTATTGTGATTCTGATGGATTCTGATTGAAAAACTCAATAGTTATACTTGATCAAGGAATTATTTGTCTAAATTGAATATATTGTTGTATTTTGTAATTACAGATTGTCATTAATTGTAAAAAGGTGATTTTCCGTAAATAATTAATTAATTCAAAAAAAAATAATAATAATAAAAAAACATTTATTTTTGGTAAATTTTATGACTAATGTTTTACAGTTTTTAAAATGTTGAGGTTTTAATAATGTTTTAATTTAAAGGAATATACTAGTATTAAAATAACTAGTGTTTTTGCAACTTCTATAATAGTTTTTTGTAAACACAAAAAAAACAATATGAGTAGGAAATGTATTAAAGAGCCCACACGTGGCCTTCTCTGGCTGTTAATAGAGATCTTATGTAACATAGTGCCTAAGAGACACAAGACTTACTGTGGAGAGTGTCGTTACCTTGTAGAGTAAATCGTATTCTTATTCGGAATCGTATTCGATATGTCCACATTCATGTATAGCACTCACATTCGCGTTTACGCACACGCGGTTATGTTTCGTATTTATGCCTTTTGACGAGGCGCGAACCAGCGACTCCAGCACACTCAAGGCAGTGTACCGCACGAGAAATTTCTTCGACTGTCCGAAGGATTTGAGTCAACTCAGTGCTCAATGTCCAGAGCTGATTTCGAATAGCACGCGATTGCCTTTTCCCCCTTCCTTCCCCGTCCCTCGCGCACGTTTTACAATAAACCGCATTACCGCGATAAATTCAATTCATTAAATAAAGACGCACCCATTACCGATCATTCGAGATCGACAATGATGGAGGAACGCGAACAGCACTCTGCAATCATCGCTTGCGCATTATTCATATTTTTTATTTATCAACAATCTCTTTATTTTTTACAATAATAGAATAATTTATACTTTATATCTAAAAAAATATTTTTTTATAATCAAACACATTATGTTTAATTTTTTACCAAAAAAGACGTTTCTTGTAAAAATATATTATTAAGAATTCATGCTTTCATTACATCTTTTTTATAACATTAACAATCATAACAATTGAATTACACCTTTATACTGACTTATAGTATGACATTAGCATCTTGACCCGTTTTTACAAATAATAAGATAAAGACAGTTCATTTAAGACTCAAACAGAAAGAAAGTCGATTTAACTTTTGTGTAAAAATATATTAATATCGAGAAAATCGAGAAAATTGAAACCACTTGGCTGGAAGGCTTCTGGCCGATAGCCAATTCCTACAAGAACATTTGTTTAAGGTTGCGGTTTAGTGGAAAGAGATAGCTATATAGTAAAATGGAAATAATCGTTTGAAAATAGAGCTATTCTTTTGGATTTCATAATATGAATGTGTATTTACATTTTTTATCTACCAAGTGTAAATTATCAGTCTAAATAAATAATAAATCGTTAATTTTCGTGTATTACGTCAATTTACTAGTTTAAGTTAGAAAAAAATTATTGAATGAGAAATTTTCTGGTCATGCAATCTCTCATTTCAGTGATAAAAATTAGCTTGCCAGATCAATGAATCATCTGAGATGAAATTAATTCAAATCTGAGTCGAGAATATTTTTTGTTGGAATTGCGATAAAACGAGCGTATTGTTCGTGTCCTTCCCCTAACTCGATCATTTTCATCTGAAGTAGCAGCCGGAACGTTACGCTTAATTTAACGTACTCCTGCATTGAAATAAGGCTCCAACGTTTCCATGACATTTTTGATAATAGAGTGCGTATTGCAAGTCGTTTGTCCGATATTAAAGGTATAGGTAAGGTAAAGCTCTGGTAAATCTCAGGTAAAGCTGAGGTAAGGGTAAGGTAAAGATACAAACAAACATTTTTTTTCTTAACAACCCTACCTTTTTTTATCAAAAATGGTTGCCAGTAATTCCTAACAGATTAAAAGTTATTGACAAAAATGGTCGTCATTGATCAAAACCTGTGTCAGGAAACTGAATATAACATAATGAAACCAAATGAATGTTTTAATTCAAAATTACCTACTTTATCTTAATATCTGTAAAAATATATATGTATAAATAGAAAATAGTATTTATTTTTGTGAATTTGCGATAACAACAATACAAGAACGCACGTCCTCTCTGCCAGTCATTACTATCACAGCTCGCGGCAGGTGAGGGTCGCTCTTTTTAATTAATTTGATTCAATTAATTTGGTTTAATTTAATTTAAATTGATTTAGTTTAATTTGATTTAATATAATTGATTTAATTTTGCTGATTGTATTTGAATTATTTTAATTGGTTTATTTTAACATCTTTAAATTATGTAAAGTATAGCTGTACTGACGAGGGATAGATCCCGAAACACGTGTCTGCAGATGGCCTTATATTAAGTAACGTTCCTTTTGTTGTTTTTACATTAAATTTTTCTCGGATCAAAACTTTGTTGCATTATGCAATATTTTGTTGATGTGCAACAGCAGGTGTACATTATGTAATTCAATGTCCGGCGTGGGTATTTGCCCGGGAAGTAGTTGTTTTAATGTGCATTTGTTTAACGTACTTACGTAACGTAAGTCAAAAGTCACAGAGCTAAATGTGAAAATAATTTATTAATTATTTTCAAATCATTTTTATTTAATATAAATATATATGTAATTGTCTCATTTGTTTTTACTTACTACAATATTAAATAATAATACAATTAATAAATATTCGTATTCGAATTAAAAACAATAACTTAACAGCAACTATATTTATATATTATTAATTATATAATGTAATATATTATTATCAAACTCATATTGAAGTAAAAAATGTCTTGTGAAAGCCAAAATTCCATTTACGCCAGTGTGTCAGTTTGTCCGTATAAAGGTTGTAATTTCTTTCTACCTGATTTGTCCACATTCTACCATGCTTGCCGCTTCAGTTTTATTGTAATTGCCCTGATTATAACCATCATGAGTTGAATTAATCCGCAATTTATCTATTGAATCCACGCGAACTCCAGAACGAACAGATCGATTGAAAGTATACATTTTCTAACCGCGGGCACAAACTGCGCTAGTTTTTTTTTTGCAAGGAAAAACGCATTTTCTCAAAGGCCGAACTACTGTTACGTTTAACCTTTCTATTTAAACATTAATTTATTGAAGTAAATGCACGCATCGCCTGATGATGAGCCTTTATCGTTAATTGCATACAAATGGGTTATTAATTCCGACAGCTGATTTCGAATTTTGTTATTCTTATTTTTATTTACAAACCATAATTTTTACATAATGATTAAAGTTATTATATTTAAACAGTTTATGAGATTATATAAGCATATAAATTACACAGTAGCGTTTATTACTTTTCGGTCTTTGCTTACCTAAATATAATAGGTTTTATAAATGTGATATAAAGAAACACTTTTTTTAACTTTTTTGTATAACTATAAATGTATTATCAGTGTCCAAAATTCAATATACTCAATCCACTATTCATGAATTCATTGTATCACACATAAATGACTAACTGTAGAAGAGACAAAGGACAAGGACTGTCGGATGAAAGACCACTGGTCGATAGCCATCTTGTATTTCAAATTCTTTTTCGGCATATTAAATTTTACATTTCTACCATTTTTCAACTCAATCGGAGACAAATATTAGTTCGGTAAAAATTCCAAAGAGGTTCTGGAACTTAGTAAATAGATAATTTTCAATATTCTGAACAAGAATTTATTAATTAACTAAAAATGATCTGCAGATGGCCTTATATTAAGTAATGTTTATTTTTTACATAAAATTTTGCTCGGATCGAAAATTTGTTGCTTGATGCAATAATTTATTGATATGCAACAACAGGTGTGCATTATGTAATTCAACGTCCGGCGGGGTATTTGCCCGGGAAGTAGTTGTTTTAATGTGCATTTGTTTAAAATACTTACGTAACGTAAGTCAAAATGTCACAGAGATAAATGTGAAAATAATTTATTACTTACTTTCAAATTATTTTTATTTAATTTGTGACCAACTTTTCAATTTATAAGAATTTCTTAAATAAATATGTTCCTCCGAGAAAGATTTTGTTACTAACTTTCATATCCGTACAGTTTTTAAAGTACTTTCGTTTATCATTAAAATAAAATAGAAACAAATAGTTTAAGTCTACAGAAACTAAAAACGTCTTAAATTATTTCTAAAATTTATTGAAGTTTTCATTTAAGCCCGATCTTAAAAAGTTCTGTAAGTACATTGTGAAATTATAAATAAATTAATTTGGTCTGAACTTTATATATTCTCGGTTCAAAAAACGTTGTATTGCGGAAATAAGAAAAGTTTCCTCATCAACAATTAACGGTAAACAATCTAAATCGCGTTGCATACATTTTATTTTATCTGACGAACATTAGCACCGCACCGCAGTAGGTTCTAAGCCTGAAAATGAAGTGGATGCGCAATTAGTTTAGAAAGTATACGGTCTTGGTTTTTAGAGCAGCAAAAGAAGAAACGAATTATTATTATGTATACGTATTTCCGGACGTCTTGCGATAAATCTAATACCTACTGGTCCGAGGGTAAATAAATGAGCCAATTAAGAAGTCTCTGAGATAAATATGAATGTAATATATTGCGCGCATAATATGATAATTCGAACAATTTGGTTTATCAAGATGGGTCGAGGACCCGGGATTATCCCTGCATCTCAATCATAATCAAATATAATTCATTATAAATATTAAAGTGCTGTGGAGCATGACGGTGGACGATGCACCACGACCATGATCAATAAAACCGGCTTCTGTTCCAAGACTGCAAACAAGACTTTCTCATCACGTTCCATTTAAACCGAGGACTCATCTCATTAATTAACCCAGCGCCCACATCTGAAAATATATTTTAAATTTTGGCACACAACAAAGAACATAAGAATTCATCGATATAAAGGAAATAAACAAGACACGCCTTACTATACCTGTTTGCAGTTTCTTGGATGCTGTGAGTGCTACCGTGCGTGACGGATAATTCTTAGGGTGGCTGAATGCCTTCTATCCAACTGAGACACCGTTGCTCTGCTTTAACATTCTTTCATATCAGTACTTTCAAATGTGCGCAATTCATTATGTTAATTAACAAAAGATCTCATTTTAAATAAATATTACATTCATTTCAATATTTTCTTAACAGAGGGTTGTAAATTAGAGAAAAAAATTGCAGCCCCCTATTCATTTATATGAAGCTTAAATTTTGACGATGTATGCTACCCTAAATTTTAAATGGGTAAAAAATCAAACCGTATAATGATTTGCATTAGAACTTTTTAATGAGTCTATTTTGTTGCATTTATTAGAGATAGTTTAGAAATTTACTTCGATTCAGAGATATTCCCTTTTATCACATTAATTAAGTAATTTGCGTCATCATGTATATAAGAGTATCTATTGTGTGATACAACCAGATAAAACTTCATAAAGACAATGAAATGGATCTACAAATATTTATTTCGTCTTTTATAAGTAAATATTGTTTTGCAAATTTTAATTCGTAAATATTTTCTTCAGCATTTTCCTTATTTACACAGTAGGGCAACGCTGTGACGCCAATGATAATAATGAATACATTTATTCCACAAACAAAACAATATCAACTGATATTATTACACAATTTTATTATTTATTTAATTATTTAAATAAAATGTATTGTCCTTTCTTCTACTCTTTTTGTTGAACTAAATATATTTATTTTTATATAATTTAAGTTTTAAGTATTTTAACATGACATGCAGAATGTTTTTAAATTAAGTAGATCTGAAAGTTTTGAAACGGTATTTTTTTAGCAAAAACAAATTATCTACCAATTTATATATACCACAGACTATTACATAGTACAATCACAATGACATGCATATACAATACATTTATGGGTTAGTCTGGGCTATCGACCAGAGGTCTTTCTGCCCTGTCTTGAACTTATAATTCCACTGTGAATTAAATACTTAATGTGTATAGATTACTATATAAGCTTAAGTTCAAGCTCTTTTATTTATACATTATTTTCAAAAATAATTTTCTTTTATTTAATTCAGTAGAGACTGAATCAAAACTAATATTGTAATATATATAGATTAATTATTTAAATCAAAATATATTTTCGGTTGCTTTATCTTTTTATAGCGATTCGTCTTCCTCGAAGAAGTTACTACAATTTTCAAATGCGGATATTTTATACAAAATGTTTAATTAAGTTTATGTTTAACCTGCGATGAAACATATTTAAATATTATCAACATATTTTATAAATGTAAATATTTAATTAAATTGTTTGCAATATACGTTTTGTATTTATTTTATGTTGTACTTATTTTTCCCGTCCTATATAATTCACATAAAGCGCGGTATTCCCCGCACCGTCTTACGTCATTTCTGAAGCCCCAGCGGTTGGCCAGTAAACTAAAATTACAATCCGTGGAGCCCCCTATGAGTGGACAGTCTAACTTAATCTGTAGCTCCATCATCATTAGATTTGGTTTTAGTTTGTAAATCTATTAATAGAGGGCCCTACAGATCATTATTTTAGTTCGTTTAAGCAATCGCTGGGAGGACGCTACATAAAAAAATGATTCGTCACGCGGTAAACGATGAATTTCAAATACTGAAAAGATGCCAAAAAGTTTCTAATCTCTTATTTGGGCAATTTTATTTTCTACGCTCTCATTTCTGAAATTAATAGCATGTTTCTGTCGTACGCAACTGTCAAATTTACATATTAAATCTAAAAATAAAACACGATGGTAATCTTTTAAATTTCATATTATTTTATTATAGATAGACTTCTACAACTGTTTTGATACACAGTATCGTCATCAGGCTGCTGAAGATCGGAAGAATTATAGCAGTGTATTTACAATAAATATTATGAAACTTAAAAGTTTAACATCGTGTTTTATTTTTTAATTAAAATGAGGTTTCATAAAGTAACAGCCTCAACAATAGAACATATTAAATCCTTATATATTGAGGACTATTCCGTAAATGAAACGTTAAATTTAACGTACTTGATAGGAAAATAAGAAATTGAAAAATAATAAATAGTGTATTTAATTGATATGTTTTCTATGTCGAAAGCGCCACCTATCAAACATTTCACCCAACTAAACTCATTAATTTTTAAATTCATTTTCTCGAAAAATATCGACCTCGATTGTACGCAGAATTGATTCTATTACTATTCTATTACTTCTAGTAAATTAAATATAGACCATCTTGGCGGCCATACGATTTGCTATTAATTTATAAAGCAAACTCTATATAAAATATTCATCTATGATGATCGCTAATTTAATGAGTATCCATCTTTAGAATAATAAACTTGAATTAATTATACGTTTTTTTATATTTCGCGAAGAGACTTTTTTTTATTTTCATTTTTCCATTGATAGAAAAATATGAAATAGAAAAATAATAAATACTATATTTAATTAATACGAGTCTATGTTTTTAATTCTGTAATTCAAAATACTCAAACTTCAATTGTTTATTCAATTGTTATATTACAACATAAAACAATTAGCTGTTTAACAAAACACTATATGGCATTTATTGAATGCATTTGCGCGAATTATATGCGCGGCGTACATTTTATATTATTTGTGAGAAAACCGAAATTCAACGTTCCTTGTGGAAAAAGTGACACATTAGACAGGTCTATGTCTATATTCTGTGTTATGATACACACACATGACATATTTCGAAAACTCTGAAATCGTTGCGCATGAAAGTACTTTGATTTTTAAAAATATGCGTGTTGGATTTATGTGCAAAATATGGACGTGGTAATGAAATTCATACATAAAAGTAATTTGTGACCATGACTAAATCAACATTTCTTTAATTTTTTGTTAAAAATATCAAGACAATAAATAATAATTGAGGTTATATTATTGTCTGTAAATTATGATTTGTTAATTTAAATGTGAAAATGGCTCAACCGAACATAAAGCAGAACATCCTCACTGTGATCAGTGGGATTATGTGTACCGAAGGTGATTTGCGAAGGGCTTCAGAAGACCGACGGAAAGCACTGGAATTCATCGAAGGTAAATATTTGTTATTTAAAAGAAACAAACGAGAAATGGTCATTAACGAGGAACTGGACGTTGAAATGCATTTATTTAAACCCACTGTTTTTTTTGCATTTCCACTCCTTATTAATCCAAAGATTGTAGAATTTAAAGCAATCGATTTCATAGCGTTTATAAATCGCTGACTCATTAGAAATTGAAATATCAAGTTATTTAATAAAGTCAATTTGAAGTAGCTTAAAGGTTTATGGCTGTTGGCTGATTGCTGTTTTATTTGATTTAAAAATTCATTAATTTGAAATGTTATATATTATCATATAAACCTTATACCGAATGATAGGCAAGGCAAACGATTATATATTTGTATATTATTGTATAAATATTGTATCAAAACAGTAATAAAGATGTTTAATACTTTAATAATAGTCAATTTATAGTTATAAAAATGAACTTTGCTTTATTATAAAAAATATCAATCATATTGAAACTGAGGCGGCTCATGGGCTAACTTCATGTGAAGCTCCACTACCGTGGTATTGAAAATTGTCTCTTCTTCTTCTTCTTGAATCCTTGTACCCTTTCAGGTGTCGGATTTGAAAATTGTATTACTCGTTTATATTTTCAACATGTTACAACACTTGACGTTGACTTGTAATTGTGTATTATCTTGGCTGTGAAGCCTCATATAAAGTTAACCCATGAATCGCCAATGCATTGAACATACATAATATAAAAAAATCCATAATTTTATAGAAATATTGATAAATGCATTTTAGGCCAATTATTTTAAATATATTTCTGAAGAAGCCACAAAATAGTGGCCAAATATTAGAGAATAAATAATTTAATTTAAAATACTGATGACACTCAACAATAATAAAACATAATTAACTTTGTAATTACATATATTTTAAATAGCTTTCAATAATTCAGTGCATTTTTTGTTACAGAAATATTACATTTTCAATTTGTTTGTAGTGATAAAATGAAAGTTGTAATTAAATTTATTTTAAATATTACGAGTATTAGAATTTCATATTTGAATGAGATTTCATCAAAAGAATGTATTATTTGTTATTACAGAATATCCACTGGTACTAATTGACATAATGATGGATTTTGGTGAACATTTAGAAGAACGATTAATGGCTAGTATATTGTTACGACAGTATATATCTTCTTACTGGACACCGCATACTAAAAGTGTTGCACAACCAATACTCTCAGGAGAAATTAAAGAGAAAATCAAGAAGTTTTTACCAGCTGGTGTTGGAGATAGTAATAGACAACTTCGGTTATCGAGTGCACATATCATGGCTTATATTGCTGCTGTTGATTATCCAGAACGTTGGCCTAATATGATGAATTTAGTACAACAGATGTTGCAGTCTGTTAGTAAGGAGCTAGTCGAGGGGACTGTTCTCTTTTTAAAAGAGTGCTTACCTTATAATATAGTAACACAATTAGGACCTACATTATTTAATTGTCTGTATGAAATATGTGGGAATGAAAAGGTAAAACGACAATTAATTATGTTTTCATTAATTTTTATATTAGATTATAGGCTTTATTCTTGATGTTGATCAAACGTTTCAATCGTCTATGACTGTCAAATTAACATGTTAAATTCTATCTAAAAGATCATACAGGAAATTCTGAAAAAAACATAGGCAAAAGGACTAACAAAAAAAATTTTTCTTTAAATTTGTACATATGTATAATTAAATAAGATTACCGATTCCTACACCACCATTATGGTAGTTAGGGAATTTGTATTATATATATATATCCTATCGAAGTGACAGGTTTCATATGACCGAAACGAAAGACTAATTTTAGGAAAAAGGTCCTAGCATGTATAATTATTAAACCATAATTTAATTGTACAAATAAATTCTAACAAGACGTTTTTTTCTTATTTTGTTATTTTAGTATTCGACATATATTCGTGCAACAGTGATATCATTAATAACAATATTCCTGCTGTCAGACCTAGAGAAGAATGAAGATCCGTCCCATGAACAAATTCTAAATGATGCCGGCAAGAAATTCTGCGGCCTACTAGCTTATCACTTAAATCAGCCTTACAGTTCACACAGTGACTTCCAATTAAAATCAGAAATTATTGGTGGGGCCTTCATCCAGTTTCTCTATTGTGAGAAAGCAGTGGAGCCAAGTAAATTGATAATTTCAACACTTCCAATCATATGGGAAATTTTGAATAAGTGTGCGACGGAGTATATTCAAATTATTGGTAATCACAAGCCTATACCTAGGGATGCAGATGAAGATGAGCACAACCCCAAATATTTCATCAAGTTAGTCAACAATATTTTTGCTTTGGTGCAGATAATATCATCAAATGCACTAATGAGCAAACAATTAATGGTTATTTTATCGGATATATTCTACTCGATTATGATTTTTATGTGCATCACACCTGATATCGAACAGGAGTTCATGGAAGATGAACATAGTTATTGTGCTGATGAATTTAATAATATGGTGAATAATAGTTTAAGGACTGATTTAAAAACGTTGCTTGTGGTAAGTATTTTTATTTCATGTTCATCGAGTAGAAAACCTAAATTCATCTTTCCTTGTGGAGGAAGTGACAAGTTGGATAGGCCTATATCTTGTGTTATGATACACACATGACATTCATTATTTTAAATCCCTATTGAAGAATTGATATTACTAACTGTAATATTTATTGGGTGTATTGAAATAAAATTCAAATTTACCCACACACTATTTATTGTTAACACAATGCGCACATTGGACAGTCCAAATTAACAATGGACCCCTCTGATCCAATGATGATACGCAACATTCATATTTGCGCATCTTCGTAAAATATATAGGTGCCATCTACATTTTAAGAATCATTATATTAATAATTAAAATTCATTACACAATTTATTCTTAAGATAACTCTGTTACAATCCTGCCCTTACGTCGTGCCTACTGACATGTTAGATTTGTTCATTTTCTCTGCACTATATTAAACTCGATGCTAGTTTGTGACATCACCCATCAGTGAAGGTGTTAAAAGTGCTGCATTAGTTGATGTAACAAACAAAACTATTATTGTTGCTTCCTTACGTATCTATTTTCTTATCCTTATCACATCAAGAAAGGTATGTACAATTTAGGAAACAGGAAAAAAAAGTAGTACAATAGGAATATATTACTATTCCAGATATAGTTCACTTCTTTTCCTGTTTCCTAAGTTGTACGTACCTACAATTCTTGATGCCTTTCTTAATATTTTACTTTATTATTGATATAATCATGGTAATCGATGTTATTTATATTCCAGTTATTAGTGGATCAATTAAATCCGGAGAAAGTGTTAATACCGCTGTCATGTGCCATCAACAAAATTTTAGGTGGAGTATATGACATTAAACCAAATGATTCTTTAAATTGGAGAGTTAATGAAAGTGTAATGTGTACTATTGGGTGCGTCAGTGACATATTTAAATCTCAAAGAACTCACCACGAATCGTTCAATATTTATATATACCTCAGAAATGCTTCATTGATAGTTACCGAATGCAGAAATGTTATATTACTTGCTCGGATTATGCTAGTCGTCGGTCGATTTTCGTGTTGTATGTCTTCAGAGCAAGTTGTCGAACATTTAAGTGCGATTTGTGTGCACTTGAGAAGTAATCAACATATTCTAAGAAATGCCGCTATTAGGTTAGTGTGTCTATTGTTTGAAATCGTTTTAATTAGAATTTATTTTATTGTAGCTGCTTTCTATGCTTTCCTCCTTGAAATTCACAAACATTAATATAGCAGCACTTACCTTTCTTACTAACTATGTGGTGGCTTGGTTGTTTTACAAGTATTGTTTTGGAAGAGATGTGTTATGTAAATAGGCTATAATAATAACAATAAAATGTATTTGTTGGGTGTCTAAAATTTTTAAAATATTTTTATAACAAAAAATGACATTTACAAGGGATTGTATTTTTTTTAACTTATTATGTAAAATCTCTTGTATTTGAAATTTTCAAAAATCTCATAAAAACTTTAGGTTCATGTATGGAATAAAAATATAACGCTAAGAAGGCATAAACAATATTCAAAAGTTTTAGACATTCTGTATTAGTTTGTTGAAGTTCTTGTGTAAAATTTATATTTTCATTTTGCCTTTTTTCCGTATTATTTTGTCTGAAAAAAATCATATTCGGGGATATTCTGTATGGATAACGTTCAACATAAAAGTGGATTTTCTATAAATGATAATAAATCCAAATCTGCTTAGACTGTGATTATGAACATAACGGATACGTTAAATTTTATGTTTTCTCTTACAGAATAGTCCCGATTACCATTATTAGGCAAATGAAAATTGATAAATTTAACAATGATTGAATTAATATTAATCGATATATATGATTTAATCAGTCTTTTCAATTTGTATGTAATAATTCGATTACTATTTGTAAATCATAATTTTATTTGTCTGATGATGATTTATTGTATTGTAATAATTAGTTAGGATTTGTAAAACAAACTTTTTATTACTATAAGATTTGTTATGTCTATCTCTTCAGAGCATTAAATTTTCACTGCCAAAGAATAAGCAATTCGAGTGGGAATTGCTCACAGCATGGTTCCGAAGTTATGCAAAAGCAACATCTACAAGCTTTTGCAAATGTATTTAATTCATTACTGGACAGTTTGATAAACGTAGGAGAATATTTAAATCCAATGATTTTTGGAACTACCATCAGAAATATTTGTGATATTACAAGTGTAAGTATTTTTTTTTAAATAATTATAAGCATCTAGAACTATTTTCTTTTTTATCATAGTTATGGGATTTATTAATTTTAACTCCTATCCTGAAAGAATCTCATTTTGTTTGTTGTCCCAATTAAGGTTGATTGTTTCTACTTTTGTCTCTTTTTACCCGAATCACTTCGGACTACTAATATCATGTATGTATTAGTCTATATCGCGTCTTATGGTCTCTTATACAATATTATTATAAATACAAATTCTTGTAAAGAGCATGGTCTACTAATAGAACATATATAATTTCTGGTGGCCAATTTTATGTTATGAAACCATATGATAGAAAGTTAAGTTCAATTTTAATATTTCAGCAGGTTATAAAAGTGGTAAGTTAAGAACAAATATTATTAAAGCTTAATTTAGGCCAAATAATTTGTATCACTCGATAAAAAATCAAAATGTATACCCTATAAAAATTATGTATGTATGTAATAACTTTGTAAAATCAAAAACTAATAATCTAATTTAATCAAAACATATTCTCCAATTTAAATTATACTTCTTGTTTAATATATTGTTTGCGGCATACAAATTAATGGATTTAATTAAAAAAAAAATTATATATTATTATATATTTTTTTAAATTAAATTATTGATGTTAAAAGCTTTAGTTTACACAAGTCAGAATACAACATATAAAATTACTAACTAATAATTTCTACAGCAGACATATCAAGTAAAAAAAAAAACATAATGTATTTTAAATAACTGCAACTGTAATTAGAAATTTGCGGATATATAATAAATTCTTATATTCTGGAGGAAATAGAAATATTTTAAAAACATGTTCGAGAAGTAAAAATAAACTCATATGTTTAAGTCCGATTTTCATTTGTTTCAGAGATATTTTGAACAATAGCATGCTATTTGTAAAATTAAAAGAAAATGTATTGCTGAATTTACAAAAAAAACAATTACATTAATTCACATTAAAGTTTCATTTATAAATGGACCTCGAAGCCAGTTTCAGTGAACGATAATTTGCTCTAATTAACACCGCAGCATTAAGAAAATGATCTAGTAGCGCATCCCTTGTATCCACTTCGATAGCATAGACTAATGACTTCATCCATCCCTAAACACAAAATTCTTGGGGATTGATTCCTGGTAATCTCGGTGGCCATTGTGGGCCTCTGAAAATCCAAAGGTCACAATATTTTACAGAAATTTTTCTTCAAGTTCCAAATCTTGAACTTTGGACAATTGCCTATTAGGAATTCTTCGGTTTGAAAAATGACGTCAATACTCTTCTACTGAATGAACAAAATTACCATTACAAAAATTATATCTGCACATTTTGTATGAAAATATGAGGCATTCTTTTAATCTCGTAAAACAACTAAAACTAATATTTTGTTTAAAATTGGCATCTAGGACAACATTGTCAAATATAACTTGATTAACTTTTTAAAAAGAAAAACCTTATCTTTGAAACACATGAAAATCAGACTTGAAGATATGAGCTTATTTTTACTTCCTGGACGTGTCTTTAAAATATTTACATTTCCTCCCGAAACACCCTGTATATATATATATAACTGAAAATTATGATATGCATAAAATAGTAGAACAAAAATTATGACACTCATAATAAATAAAATATAATAACAATTTAATATAACATGAAATCGCAGTCAATGTATTAAATTGAAAGTATCATTGAATATATTATATGTAGTAGAAAAGGAGTCGAACATTACAGGACTAGTCTATAAAATATTAACTAATTGAATGTTTTGAAAGACTTATAAATAACAAGTTTTTAAAACTTGCAAACGTTTTTTGTATTTTCTGTTAATTTTGCAACACTATGTTGTGTTAATAATATTTAATTTTATATTGCAGATGAATAAGAATCTGACAGCAAATTTTGCAAACCGATTAGTACCTTTCATTCTGAATACTCTGGTGAAAAATACGCAGAATGCTTTGATAATAAGTCGATGTAAGGAATTGATAATTGGCTTAAGTAAAAATGAATACTGTGCCGAATATATTCAATCATCCTTAATGCAACCGTTACTGGATTTAATCTCATACCTCAATGTTAATGTTGACCGCACAGAAGCACAATCAGTTGGGCTTTACGTTCTTAGCGTCGTGATAGAGAACGCCTACTCAGATGCTATTAGAAATGCCTTATTCCTCCAAGGATTCTTTTTGGTAATCAACACCATTAATTCCACTGACGACTTATATATTACAGAGGTAAATATTCCTTATACTAACATATACTTTTTTTGCATATATTCTTTATATTAACATATACTTTTTTTGCATATATATTCTTTATATTAACACATACTTTTTTTTGCATACAGAGAGCTTTTTCATCAATAAACATTTCCCCTATGTTTACCTGCAAAAACGCGAATCAAACACATAGAACCGATTAACGTATGTGTGTTTAGTTGCCTATAACATGCAACTAAACATACATGTCAAATGCTAAACTTCAAATTGTGTTAAATATTTGATTGGAAATGTGTACAAATGAAGAAAAAAGCCTCCTAAGCATGTATTACAATTCCAACAGTACTAAAGGAGTAGAAGACATTTTTTCAATGAATCCAGAGCTGAATACCTCGGTTGAATGCATTTGACTCAGGTTTTTTACTGTTAGCTATAAGGGAAATGATTACTGATGAAAAAACCTCTTGGTATATTCGTTATATTAAAACATACTTTTTTTTCAGATGGGAAATCGATGTTTATGTATGTATTTACTTAAGTGCCATTTACAAATAACAGCAATGAATAAACAAAGAGAGGCCTTAGGGGCTGTATTAGCTGTGATTTACCGGTTTTTGGAGCCGAACAGGGAAGAAAACTTTTGTAAACATATTGATAAACTGATAATATGTACGTTCAAGGCCTTTCGTCAAGAATTGAATGATCATAATGAAAAACTAGTTAAGTGCATTCTTAGTAAGCTTAACTTCTCGAAGTCACACCAAGTGAAGGAAAGTTTTAATGTAATATTTTTGCATTACTTCTACTTTTATAATGACCTCATTACTACACTGCTGAATAAAGTACCTGGACCCAACGGCGGAAGTGCACTCAAATATATATCAAAGGCTGTTATAAATTTTAAATATGCTCGGTCTAATTATGGAAAGAATTTACAGTAAGATTGAGACGATTTTAATAGTTCAACTTCACATTTTAATACATATAATATTTTTAGTATTCTAGTGTTATGTAAATTTTTGGAGATGACACTTTTACGAGAAGATTCAAGAATGTCCGATATTTTCTTCATAGATATTACTTATGATGGTTCTATTAAGGAAATCCCATTGTTGTCTTATATATTCCAATCACTTGCAGAGAGCTTTTTAATTCTTAAGAAACATAATACAAATGTGGTAAGTAATAATATTGTATTTTAATTAAATCATTTTAAATAACTATGACTTAGTAATTAAATATTTTTCTATTATTTTAACTAGGATCACATATAAATTATAAAAAAATAACAAGGTAAAATTAATTTAAAAAAAAAATGTTCTTATATTTATACATGGGTTTAATAAAATGTTCGACTAGCATTTGTAAAAAATTAGGCAAAAGATGGCGCTTGCGTCGTCTTCCATTTATTATGATCCATACATGGGTACCGGTATATTGTACCCAATTATCCCAGCAACGTTTGCAAATTTTTAATTTCAAATTGGGAGACAACCAGACCCTGGAATCAAATCAAAAACCCTAGCATGCTAGCCTGATGTTTAATCTGTATACCACCGGGGCGGACTAAAAAACTATTTAAACAAATGTTTTATTTTTTCAGCAAGAAGATGAGTCTGAGGAATATGAAGAAATTGAAGAATCAGAATTAGACGAAGTAAATGATTGCGATCAATTTATTGATTTGTGTACAGTATTAGATGAGCCTATTACACAGAAGGGCATAGAAGACTACCTCTTTACCTATCTAAGGACGTTTTCAACATATTCTAGTTTTAAAACACTGGCTGAGACTTCCCTAACACCAAGTCAGAGGAACACTTTATATTCACATTTAGTGGATTCAGTGACCTACTATTAAACCCAGAATTTTCTGTACAAAAACGTATAATCAAATATATAAACATAATTTTGACAGATCGGCAAATATATTACCACATGTACAGATTTACATAACGTCATTATTAGATCCAAAGCAATATAATCATGATTGTGATTTGTATACATTTTTGCCATAGCTTGTTACATTTTATAAGGATTTGTATTTGTAATTAATTAATCCGAAAAATGAGATGAGTGTAATGATGGGAAATTATTTTCTATTTCTCTTAGGTTATTTTTGTATTGCTATTTTAAATTAATTATAAGTACACAAACAATAAATCCTTTAGCTAGTATGTAATATATACAAAGGATTTTATTTACGGGTTTGTATTTTTGAGGAAATAAAATATCATTCTTGATCTTTTTCTTTATCTTGCCTTGTTCAAAGGTTTGTTTACCTACATTTTTGGTTTGGTAATAGTAGTAACGAATGATAGCTTTTTCTGTAATAAATTAAACTGTATATACATTTAAGACTCATAACAGGGACAGATAAACATATATTTTGTCTGTAGTTAAAATTTACAACCTAAATTGTAAATTTTAACTACAGACAAAATCATTACATATTCTTCTGCGCTGCCAGCAATGAAATCAAGTGATATCACAAACTTGGTGCAGTACAAATACTTCTATTGTCAGTTTAAAAAATGCTGAATTAGTTGATGCAATTACAAAAACTAATGTTAAAATGATGATTACGTTCACTTAATAAATATTGACCTAAATTTGAATTTACCGCCTATTTCGATTTTATAATTACGGTTTTTTTTATGAATTATTTTTCGTAAAGCAATGAGCGATTTGGTAAACTTTAAATTAGATATTTTCAATGACTTGGATGTGTAAAAAAACAAAATATTCAAGGTATGCAACCCATTATTGCTACAAAAGTACATTAGAGCATAATGGTTTGCATTATTTAGAAGTATTAGGGACGATTCACAAATTGTGAATCACATTAGCCTGAACGAGAAAAATGAATCATAGGATTTACATTCGCCCGGGATGGACTGGCTGTATACTATCGGTGCCGGGTGATGGTCAATCTACAATTCATTATATGCAAACATGATAAATACATTAAGGCATAATGGGTTGCATATCTTAAATAACTAAATTTTAACATTTTTTAATTTAGGACACGCTTATAAAAAGGATTCAATTTATAGTTTATCAAATTACTTATTAATTTATAAAAAATAATTCGGTAAATTCAAATCACAATTAATGTTTATCAAGTGAAGTTTATTATTATTTAATATTAGTTCTGTTTGTTACATGAACTAGTACATCTCTAGTCAATACTTATTCGAGATTATTCGGTAAGAAAAATGTTAAGATTAACGTTTACATTAATTAATATTCGCACAGACTAAGTTGCTTATATAATAGATATGTATTCATAGAATGTGAAATTAATTAATAGCATTCCCGTTAAACTTAACATTACCCGTACGGAATAACCTCGATTGTTTCTAATAGATCTATCTAAAATAACCCGATAACCAGGGGTTATTTTAATTTTTAAAAAATTGTATGTATTATATAAAATGTATTTTTACAAAAATATAATTTAAATTTAAAACATTATTTATCAGTTATTAAAATGGGCTTATTTGATAATTAATAAATACAAATATGTAAATTATTTCTTGTTAAACACAATTGTTATCAAGTCATTAAAAACAGAATAACTCCGAGTATCTCAATATTAGGGGTTGTTCTGTAATGGAAATGTTAAGTTTAACGTGTACGTTATTCTTATCATCACAGCTTAAGAAACTTTTATAGATATATACTCATAGAATGTGATATTAATTAATAACTGACATATTAAACTTTACATTTTCTGTGTGCATTAGCCTCGATTGATATTGATAATTTCACTCTGTCCTAAAAGTATAATCCAATTCCTTGCGGGGTATTACTCAGGGAAGTAGTTATTTAAATAGTGATGACTAGTCACTAAGAGAAAATAGTTCGCTTTTATTAAATAATTTCAAGTTATTTAATAGCACGCAAAATATATCGAATAATATTTTACTTGAAAATTTCGAAATAATATATTGTAAAGTCGGCACAAAGATAATCACTGTTGTTTTTAAAATAACTTTACAATAAATTAACATACATTAACGTACATAATTCATTTTTATAAATGTTTAATAAATGCAATTATTTAATATATGCGACCCATTGTGCAGAAAATGTAGGAAAATTAACATTAAATTAAAAAAAATAGTAATGTATGTGTAAAATAAATAAATCTTGATATTAAATTTAATTTAAAAATAACATAAATTAGTCTGATTTTACAGTACAGTTATGTATACAAATATATATCTAATATTGAAAGTTAGTAACGTTGGCTATCCTGGAAATAACATATATATGAGCCGACGTCAGCATCTACGAATCAATATTCGAAAATGGACAGCACTTTCGCATATAGTGTACTCTTAACAATTTTGCTTTTTATCGAAAACGCAGTGAGTTATGAAGATAAAACGTTTTCCCTTTCGATGCCCAACGCTCCCATTGACCGGGTAAGTGGAATAAAGGCGTGTCATTTAGATTAACCATTAAAAGTTCAGACGCGGTTTGACCTTTCACAGAAATTGTTGCAACATTCAATGAAAGTATATATAATTTACACATTTGAGAAAAACAATCAGAATCTGTTTAATTTTAAGTCTATAAAATGCTAATTTCCGAGAAACATGTAACATCTGTCAGTGATGAAATAGAGAGAATGAGTTTAACATATTTTTGTTAATAACATTGTTAATAAATGAGTATTAAATTAAACATAATTAATAAAGCAATTGTTTGTTTGGATTTAGTGATGGATTTGTTTTGTTCATTGATAATTCGATTTTTCCTACTTATAAAAAAAATAATTGGGAAACTGGATTTTTACTGTATAAATTTACTGTTATCAACGGTTCGCTCACTTAGAATAATACACATAGTTTCTCTTATATTCACGCACACAACAATATATGTGTGAACAATAGTTTACATTCTATTCTTTGAAATTTAGCACAAAAAATTGTTTGTGCAAACATTTAAATATTATTAGAAATAAAATAAAATCGAGTTGATTCACACTTTTGAAGTTAATTTTACAATAAATTTAAACAAGGAAAATCAATGTACAATAAAATTTAATTAATCTCTTTTTCCAACTAAAAAATTATTTACACTATAAGTTTTTAACAAACATTCTTATAAAATAGATATTTGCTTCTTGCATATCAGTACTACTGTGCATTGCAACAGTTTGAGTCGAAAATATTTAATAAAAGGTACCCATAAATTATAATTACAAAGCTATCTGTAGACACCTGTTTCAGGATTCATCCCTCATTAGTTAAAAACTTACAGTGTAAGTAATTTTTGCAGTTGGAAAAAGGGATTGATCAAATTTTATTCATCATTTCCAGAAATGTTTCTTGTTTAATTTTATTGTAACAAAAATTATTTGCAAGTGAATTCAATGAAAAAAAAAAATGTTTTACCAAGTGATCAATGAGAAACAAATTAATAAAAAATTATTTAGTTTGAAATTTAGAAAGTATACTTCAGTAGACTACAAAATGGCTTTAATCTAATTTAATTAAAGTATAACACTTCATACAAAATAAATTTGTTACATCTTGATAACATTTAAAAATTATTTAGTTTAAAATTAGAAAGTATACTTTAAGAGACAAAAAATACTTTTATTTAATTAAATTTAACAATAAAAAAACACTTTTCAATTGTGTTTTGTATAATACTAAAAAAATGCTACACAAAACAAACTTTAAAAAATGTATAACAAAGTAGAAGTTTTCACTGTTGAAAATGTTCTTATTAAATTATATTTTTTTAAAGTTTTCAATCTTTTTTATTAAATTGAAATCATGAATTACTTTAAATCCTGATACCTGAAAGGTTATAAGAATCTGAGAAGAATATACAATTAATATTTTTATTGGAAAATGTATAACATATTTACAGTTTTGTAACTAAAATATTGCATAATATTAATTAGTTTCCCAAATAGCTAACCAGAGGTTTTTCTACCTGTTTCTAACTCTACTAAAATATTGATCCAATCAATGATGTGTCTACATTTTGTATTTTTATTCATTTTTATTCAATGCTTTCCCTGATAATTATCCCAACTCATATTACCATAAAGTTAGAATATAAGTCGTTCATCTGTGCACCCATTTTTTTTTAAACTCAGTTCATGTTTATTTAGTGGTTTGCTTGCCTAATTATCTTAATTTTCATATGAAAGTATTATATATTTATTAAATAAATATGATTTGAAAATAATTAATGAATTATTTTCACATTTAGCTCTGTGACTTTTGACTTCCCTTACGTAAGTACGTTAAATAAATGCACATTAAAACAACTACTTCCCGGGCAAATACCCACGCCGGACATTGAATTACATAATGTACACCTGCTGTTGCACATCAATAAAATATTGCATAATGCAATAATTAATATATTTAAATAACTGTGACCAAGTGAATAAATAATACTCTTTTCTATTTGTATTGTATATTCATCATTTTTGATACTATTTAATGGTAAAATAAATATTCAATAAAACCAAATATATTGTTGAAAATGTGTTATCAGTGATGTAAATTTTGTGTTGAGACTTGTATCCATCGCAACCCCAACGCCCCCTCATTAACATAAAAAAATATTTCGAAAGGGTTCATTGCAGCGGCTCTCATTGTAGTCATAAATAGTTTTGTGGATTAAAAAGTAAAACATCTGGCTGCCAAGCACTTGGTTCTGATTAGCCTAAACGGTCTGTGTAGTACCGGGTGGTAATTAACACCACCCTCCCCCCGCAATCCCAAGAAGGTTCGAGATGAAACGGGTGACAGAACAACACATTTCATCAAGACATTGAAGAGACAATACAGACGCAATAACAATTCTTGTACATTTTTGTAAATTTGTTTTGTTAAGTGACCTAGAAATCCGAACACCCAGAATAAATCATTTTATTTTTATGATATTTTGTACAATTGTATGGGAATGAACAATTCAATTCATACAGCTGAATTTTTAATGGTTTTTTTATTATTACGAGTTGCAAATTCGTCCATTGAAAAATTAAAGTATACACTAACATCCTGCAAATTAGATTTTGGAATAGAATTAAATATGAATTATCGTATTATTATTGAATATTTAAGCATTTTTTCTTCATAATGATCTTCAGCTTATAAATCTATGAAACAAACATATATTAGAATCAATTGTATGTTCAAATATTTCTATCAATAAATTTTAATAGAAATTGCTTAAATATGCAAATCAATAATCATTGAAAGAAGTTTGTGAATTTAAACTCTAAAAATAATTGCATATGTGTTTTAAATTTTATTGTCATTCAATTTAAACTGAAAAATTCAATGTAACTATGTAAATAAGTGAAAAATTGTGTTCACATTTTAGATACAAATGGTTTGTTTTACATACTAATTATGTTAACTACACTGCTGTTATGTGGGCAAAATAAAGGTATTCGTTTTTTTTTTTGTGGGAATTAAATACGTTTTATACACAATATATGCCATTTTTGAAAATAAATATATAAAAGGGTAAAAAGAATATTGAGGTCGTAAATTGAATCCAGGCAAGACCAGTTTTGGGAACTGAGAGATAAATTCCTTTTTTGGAGGTTTTATTTTTGAGATAAATGGGGATAAAGATGTTTTATATTGAAGAAATTTTTATTTTTAAAATTTTTAAATTCCTAATAATTTTCTATTACAATGAATTTATATTATTAACAGAATAAATTTTGTGAAATAAAAAAAAAAAAATCAATCATAAACACATTCAAATTACAGAAACACTATGGAAAAATATTATATGTATGTATGGGCAGTTTAAAAAAATAATAACATCTAAACTATTACCCTGGGCAGCAAAAGTGAGTGTGTATAAAACAATCATTAAACCAGTAGTGTTGTACGGGAGTGAATGCTGGGTGCTAAATGCTCAAAAAACAAAAAAAATTAAAGCTTGGGAAAGAAAAATTCTTAGAGTAATTTGTGGAGGTGTACTGGAAAATGAAATCTGGAGGCGGAGAACCAACAATGAAGTTTACCAAAAATGTAATGTAGTAACAATAACAACCACAATACGTCAATACAGATTTAGATGCCGTGGACACATTTACAGACTACCAAACATAAGGGTAACAAAGGCAGTGTATAAAGGAGAAGTGGAAGGAAGAAGCAGAAATGGTAGATATAGAAACACTGGAATGACAGTGTAATGAGTGACTTGAGAAAGCTAGGAATTAGTAACTGGAAAGTGCAGGTTAAAAATAGAGCACTGAACACTGAACTATTATTATTATGTATCCATCATAACAGACAATTACATATTTTTTTACAAACACTCAATACCCAACCAAATTTACATTCTATAAATTAATATAAAAAAGTAATTTTTAATAATCAAAAGTAATATTATTAATATTCTCATTTATTGATAATATTACTTTTGATTGCATAAATAATATGAACTGAATTTGGTTAATGCAAATTAAATATTATTAATAAAAAATTTCAATATTTATTTTGAAATCTTAAATAGATTCATTATACATCAATATTTAGATTATTTTGAGGCCGCAGTGGGGACATTAAGTATTAAGGATTGGGAGGGCAGCTAGCACGCCGCGCCCACTTAGGTCTCCCATCCAGGTGGCTAGACCCACTCAGCCGTTCCGGCTATTACCATTATTTGATCATGGGTCAGTTTCCATGTGGAGCCTTCACGATTTCGGGGCTTCTCCCTACTCATGGAACTTCTTATGGTTGACAGCGCCGAGCATTCGTGAAGTATATGCCCTGCTGTTTCCGTTTCTTTGTTGCATTCTCTTAGGAGGTGCTTTTGAAAACCATAGTGGCCGTTAATACACCCGGTTAGAGTTCTGGTGTGCTGTTTGGAGTGTCTAAGGAGTTTCTTGGCCTCCTTAGGGTCAGGTTTGGGGAGGTAGGTTTTCGTCTGACAGCATGATGTTAGTTTCCTCCATCTCTCTTGCTGCAACTTGTAGGAAATATAATTGCCGACATATTAACTAAGGAAGCATCAAGAGCAATGGATACAGATAAGATAAAAATAGAGTTGACGGCCAGAACTCTAACAAAACTAATAAAGGCATAGTTTTGTTAGAGTTCTGGCCGTCAACTCTATTTTTATCTTATCTGTATCCATTGCTCTTGATGCTTCCTTAGTTAATATGTCAGCAATGATATTTCCTATATTTCCCTTAGTGTGGCCTTTGGTCCACAACAGAGTTGTGGAGTTTAGTTCAGCAGCCTCGTTTAGCCTCTTCACACATCTGTGGATCAGAGGTGTGGTTACTTTAGGTTTGCTTAAAGCCTCTAATGCCCCTTTGCTGCTTGTGGCTGCAGTGATAACTTGTCTGGTTAAGTTTTTCTCCAGAATAATATTGGCGCACTCCATGATCGCATATATTTCCGTCTGTGTCACCGTGGCATGTTCATCCAGAGGAATTGAATAGTTTATGCCCAACACCCTAGAGAACATCCCAGCACCACATCAGGTGTGTGTCTTCGATCCATCAGTGTATAATGTGCATACTTCTTCTGCTTATGATGATTTATTCTTGATTATTTCATATTTACTGGTTAAGTTGAATGAAGGGGTCTTCAGATCTAGTGTGCTCTTCAATGTAGGGCCCCAGGTCATGATTTGCATGTGGCATTGGGGACATAGCGGTTGAGGCGCCAGTCTTAATTGTTGGATCACCGTGGAAGTGTGGGTTCTAGAATGAACAGTTCTCATCCGAGGGTCCACGGGTGTTAATGATTGTCCTCATCTTCAATTTGGAATTACATAAAAATATATATAAATTTGATGTTGACTTAATGGCTGAGTAGTCGAGGCCAGTCTGTTCATTCTCATTTCATTATCCATACCTTAATATCCTATCCATCACATATCCTTTTAAATACAAAAAAAGTGTTTTTTTCCACAGCATGGCATCAGTCTAACATATTGTAATCATTACAATGACTTTGTATCAAATTGGGGGACAATCACATCATTCATACTACAACCAGCCCAATCCTGAAATCGAACCAGGGACCCCAAGTTCACTAGCCCGATGTTAACCTGTGTACCACAGAGGTGGACAGAAAAAAAGATTATATTTTACTAAAGGTGTTGCAAGATAAAATATAAGACTAATTTGCACATATTTACTTTTAGTGTTGAATAGCATACATACATTTTATTTTATTCATTAAATATGAGTATTTTAATTGTTTGGGTGAAGGTGTGGGATAAAATATTAGACTAATTTGCATATATTTCCATTTAGTATTAAATGGCGTAAAAGCGTAAACCATTTACGTCACTTGTTGTATATTTATTCAGCTATATCTTATAATATTTGTATAAAATTAGTAATAAGTTTTACAAAATTAACTTGTTCCAATATTTTCATTTTGCAACCCAGAAAAATTGATTTATTGAAAATTGTTATCAATATGGTAATCAGCAATATGATAAACAATGTAAAGAAGAGATAAAAGCAATCTATAGTGACTAAAGTGACCTAATTCTGCAATTATTATTAATTATTGAAAATATATTTACTATACATATAATCTTTATTTCCAACCATTAAAAATATTTATAATAACTTGAAATAATTTCTCACTTAAAACTTGGTAAAACATGTTTAAACAATTAGGTGGTTTGTTTCACAATAATTGTGAAAAAAACAACGTGTTTAATATTTTTTTGACTCCATGTTAGGAAATCAGCTATCGACCAGAGGTCTTTCTGCTTGTCCTTGTCCAGTCTAAGTCATTCTTTAAATATCATGATCGTTAACATTATTACCAATCTTCTGCATTTGAAATGTGATGTACTGATGGATCGTAGAAAGGGTAAATTTATATTTAGGATTGATGGTAGGATTAAGGGGGAATACAAAGTTTATTGAGGTGTTCAGCTATTGTAGGGATATTACAAATTTTGTAGAGGAGTGTGTTTGAAGAGTTATGTATATGATTGCACTATGAAGGCTGACCATTTGGTGATTTCTAGATTTCTAATTACATTGTGTCGATAAATTTACTACTGCTATTAATAATAATAATCTTTAATTTTAGAAATATACAGAGAAATATATAAAATAATGAAAATTACAAAATTAAATGTATAATTTATATCTGTTAATTAGTGTTGAGCAAAATTGAGTAATATTAGTAATCGAGTACTTCTAAATGACCGATTTTAAATAAATTTATTTATTTACATATTACAACAAATTGCAGAAAATATTCTGGTGTCATCCGTATTACAATAGAGCATGCTGCCACTAACTTATAACTTATAAAAGTACAATGGGGCCAGTACAAACAGCCATTCCGTATGGCTAAGCAGGATCACAGTTCGTTCAATCTAGAATAGGTTCAGAAGAAAATGCTGGTCAAATTTTTGCTTAAAAATCTGGACAGATCGGGTGTTGATGACGATTGTCAATAATAACAGTAAATTGAAGTTTTTCAATAAATGGGGAACAATTACTGATTTTAATACAATATGTTGCATTAATAAAATAGGCATACTTATTTTTACAATAACAAATAAGATTTAAAAGATTGACTTTACCTATCTCTACTGTTAATTGACTATCAACCAGTGGTCTTTCCACATAAAATTTACTCTTTATTTGTAAATAAAAGAAATGTGAATAAAAATGTTTTACCATAATTTTAACTTTTAGTAATAAGTGAAAATTGTTTTATTTTTGTTTCGTTTCAGGATGAGTACTATTTGTGCACACCGGTTAAAGTGGTGCCCGATAAAAGCTTCTATATAGGTAAAACTATTGTTTTTTTCTTTTTAAATATATTCTATAAAATTTGTTTATATTCCAGTGGGTTTTAAGCCAAATGCCTCAATGGACAAGGTACATCATATGATACTTTTTGGATGCTCGAATCCGGGAACACCTCATCCATATTGGTTGGTGAGCCTTTTGTATCATTATAATAGAAAATAAAGCGACTCTCATTTCTCGCCTCAACATCTCTGTAATAAACATTTTCGAACATCAAAGCCATCTGTCACTGACGATCAACCGAAATATGTTTTCTGGTAATAATTTTATGTAAATTTTATTAATTTCTATTAATGAGAGGTTCAATTACAATAAAAATTGAATAATATATTAGATAAAGAAGCTTATGTAAGTTTTAACAGTTTTTGAATTTATTAACTATATTTAGATCAAAATATCGGGGGTATTCCGTATAGAAAAGTTTAACATGTACGTAATTAATTAAATTTACATTCTATGAATACATATCTATTACAAAAGCTTCTTAAACTGTGATGACAAAAATAACGTATATGTTAAACTTAACATTTTCTGTACGGAATAGCCCCTTATATTTGTTTATTCTAAAAATGGTTTCATACAAAGTATCTGTACTGTTATACTCTATTATTTGTAATGTAAATTATTAATGAGATCCAAAAGACACAAATGGCAATCACCAGTTATAATAGATGATGCTGGTTGAACCAAATTAAACAAAAATTATATTAATTATTCTCAATCCAATGTTCAACATATAAAAATATTTGGCTAGTGATTAATTTAAAAATGAATCATCTCACCTCATCCTTTTTGTGTAAGAGCATTTATTACTTATTTTTTATAATAAAAAAGATATTTTTGCAGGGACTGCGGAGAGATGGCTAGTGATACTAGCAAAGGAATCACTCGAGCTAATCCCTGTGCAGAAGGTTCCCATGTAAATTATTGGTTTAAAAAAAACAAAACAATATTCTCCTAACTTATTCAATTGCAGGTTTTGTATGCTTGGGCCCGAAATGCTGATCCACTTGTACTGCCGGAGGATGTGGGATTCCAAGTAGGAAATGGTACCCAGATTTCGTATTTAGTGTTGCAAGTGCACTATGCAAAGAAGTTTCCAAATGGAGGAACGGATAATTCAGGAATTAATTTGATATATACAGAAACACCGTAAGTATGGGTTGATCAATTTTCCAAGTTGTATCAATTATAGCCTGATTTATGAGCAGAATCCACTAATAATTAATTTGATTTACAGACAAACGAAATTGGCTGGCGTCCTTCTTTTAGCGACTGGTGGAGTTATTCCACCTCATAACGTCACGCACATGGAAACCGATTGTATGATTACGGAAAATAAGGAGATTTATCCTTTTGCTTACCGAACACATACACACGGATTAGGTGAGTTCATTGATGTAATTTTAATATTCTCTAATTTCTTGAATTAATTTCTCATCTGGCACACTTTACGTACACTATGTAAAGTTAATAAAAATAAAGACATGTGATATTGTTTCACAAATTAATAATTACTTAATAATTAAAGAAAAGACACTTGGTATTGTTTTACAAATTAAGTAAATAAGTAATTAATTTACTAATTGTTAAGGCTTCTACTTTGTTATACATCGATGTTCGATTAATGAAAACGCGTTTTAACTTTACTTGTATAACTGAAATTTATTTAGTGACTATAGTTTTAACATTATTTAAGCTTCATTATCAAACTAACAGTCATGATGCGTTAATTATGTCTAAACTATAGTTACTAAATAAATTTCAGTTATACAAAGTTAAAAAGTATTTTAATTAATCGAACAACAATGTATAACAAAGTAGAAGCTTTAACAATTAGTAAATTAATTACATTTTAATATTTTTTAATTTGTAAAACAATACAAAGTGTCTTTTATTTAATTACCCTTAATATTCCCATTAATTTTCTCTATAAACATGTTATATAGAAGTTTTGGATCCAGAGACATATAGAGTTTTGTTTATTTCTTTTCTAAAGGATTATTGTTAAGAATGCAAACTTCATCAATATTCTATCAATTAACAAAATATTCAGCCACCATTAATCTACCATATGGATAACTAGTGATGACTATTTCGGTATTTCGAACCTCATCAGACTAGTGTGTTCCATATGGAATGCCTTGATGGCAGTGGTTGAACAGATCTAGTGTTGCGGTTAAATACCTGATATGAATCATAATAAATGGAAGACGACACAAGCGCTTGCCTATCATTTCAAACAATAAGGATGAGTCCAATTTTACTTAATTTTTTGTGTTTTTTTTTTTCCAGGAAAAGTAGTAAGTGGTTACCAGGTCAAACAAAATTCATTTAAAGATGAGTGGATTCTTCTTGGTAAACGAGATCCATTAACACCACAAATGTTTTATCCAACATTCAGCAAAGATCCCATTAGGGCAGGAGATATTTTGGCCGCTAGATGCACAATGGAAAGCCATCGCGACAGGGAGACACATGTTGGGTAAGAATTTTATTAAATGAATAAACAAAAACATTCTAAATACCTCAATTCAAGATGAATTTATTGATTATTTTATTATTTTCAGTCCAACAAATGCGGATGAAATGTGCAACTTCTATTTAATGTACTACGTAAACAGAGATACACCATTAGATCTGAAATATTGTGTGAGGGCGGGTCCTCCTGAATACAACTGGGAAAAATCAAACAAATTCAACTATATTCCAGACGTGGAGGCTTCACGCCTCTAAAGACCAAGCATTTCTGTGAACCTACAACTTACATGTGATCGAAGCATTCCAATCTACTTTGAATATAAATCTATAATCTCTCTATCTTTAAGTTCATTTCCTAAAAATATAGAAATGGGTACATCTACCACAAAGCAGGTCGAATTGATATCTGCAAGTATTTCAAATAATCTGATACTTATTTGAGCCAGTATTATTTATATTTTAACTACTTTAGTCATTTATTTGGTTGTGATTAGGCTACTTCGATGATTGCAAATTATAACTATCTTCATGAGTTACAAAATTTAAACTAAAATATTTGAAAAAAAAAAACGTGATAAATTTATTTGGAATTCTTTACGTTTTGTATAATTTATACGTAATGGCCTTGATTTATGAATAATAATTCAATAATAACAGACATTATATTGAGTGTCGATGATAAAAAAGGGACAGAATTATTAATACCAATAAAAATATATAAAACAATAATTGTTTTTTTAAATATTAATTACGCTATTAATTTTTTTTTAATTAAGAGAAGAATTTTTAAAAATCGATGGAATTAAAATATGAATATGAAGTATCTAGAGTATCAAAATTCTTTAAGAAAAAAAAATATTTTTCAGAAAAATATCATTGTCTAAAGTTAATAACAATTAGAGATGGGCAAAGTTGATCTTTTTTGTCATTGCAAAAAGGAGCATATGACATTTTTTTAATGTTATTTATAATATTAATATTGGAAAGAATCGCCTATTTATTAATAAACTCCAATTTATTGTTATTTATTAACTTTGCCTACTTAAAATTGGTTATTCAGAAATATACAATTACTAAATTCACTTGATTTTGCCCAACACTTATAATAATACATTCAGACAGTATTTTGTATTGTTACTTTAAAAAATAAGAAATTCAAAGCGCTACAGATTCACTGAACCAATGCTACAACTATAAATATGGTGTAAAATATTGAATGCAATAATATATATGTATCCTTTACGGTTTGAAAGCTTAAACCAATAACACAAAACCAAAAAAAAAAAACTATAAATCAATATAAATGCTTTCTGGGCTTATTGACAGAGGTTGTAAACAAAATTTCTTTATTTATAATTGTATGAATTTAAATGTAAATATTGTATATTTTTTTAATTTAAAAATACTAGATTTTAATCTTATATAAGTGTGATATCGCAATTTTTTTTTCGAATATTTTAGTTTCTGCAAGTAATATTTCTTATTAAAATGATGTATTTCAAGAGAGAAAACCAGATGATTATTAAGACTGATTTAATTAAAAACACTGTTCCTTAAAATTATTTTTTGGAGATGGTTGCACAAATTATATTTAACGCAGAGTCAATTTATATTAAGAAGACATTTACATTGATGTATTTATGAGAAAAAGGACAGATGCATTAATATTAAATTCCCCCGTAGATAGATTGCATTAGGATCTTCACATATCACACTAATTGTGTAACACCTCTTTCTCATGTATGTATCATGTAATTATTAAAATAAAAAGGATAGAAAATTTAATGTGACACAATTTATATAAATTGCATATGTACTTATAACAAATATATATTAATGGCACTGAGGAAGCCGCTTCTATTAAAAATTGAAATATTTTTCTATTGCTACATATATAAAAAAAGAAACTATGCCTTTAAATAAGAAAACATATCTACACCAGATTTATTTTTTTCTTCAACATATCAGTTACATTTCATAGAAAAAATATAAAAACTATATTTTATAGTTATATTTTTTTAGATTGTAATGTAGTCTGTATTGTGAATTATGATGTAAAGCTCAGGGTGGTTAACAATTATCGGAGACTACTGGTTGCTGCTTCCTCCAGTACCACTAGATACCTATACTATATGGGAGACTCAAATATCCAGTATAAAGATCTGTTGTAATCACTGTTGGGATTCAACTCAGACATGGTGTGCTCACCAATTTAAACCAGCCAAAAGCCACCATTAATCTGGGTGTTCCCAATCTAAATATAGATTTATTATATGGTGAATTGATTATTTTATGTGCATATAAATATATATATGAAATCTATATTTTCTTGGCCCTATAATCATTGTAAATTTGTACAGAGTAAAATAAATAGATGTAACCTCCTTTGTTTTTATTTTAAAATCCTTTGTAATGTAATACACACATTTTTATATTTTTATTAAGATTATACAAAATAATACAAAACAATTTAACATAAATGATTGCAATACATGTAAGTGTTTGTCTGGGCTATCGACCAAAGATCTTTCTGCCCTGTAATAATTTATTTTCTCAAAAAAATTAAAATCTTACTTTTCTTACACTTGTGCAACAATTACGAAAATTTATAAAATAATAAATTCTAAGCACTTCATATTTTTCAATTTACATAAAAAATTGTAAAAAATAAGTCCTCGAATTTCTATAGCATTGAAATTAATGTTAATTAAAAAAACTCCGGTATCATTAATGAGTTCACTCTAGGAAGTTTATCAGATTGTATTTTTACGAATCCCGTGTTTTTAAAGCACACCAAATTGCAATTTTAAAACAAAAACAAAATAAAGCGCCTTTTCAGTAATGCAACATACCCCTAATATGTAATTACATCAAAATAGTTTTCAATTTAATTATTAGGTGTAACGTTTTTTTTTTTATTCTTTATTTAAATAATTACTCTGTTGGTAATAATTGATTAGGAATTCATGTTTGTTAATTAAAAATAATTTACTCTCGTAACGTTTAAAAAAAATCTCCAATGAATCAAAACTGATTTATTTATTACTCATCTTGTCATTTAGAAGGCATGCACTGTTGGTAATAAAACGCGCGATTTATGTAGGCATTCGATATAAAATAAATTTTTCACAAAACATTACGATTTTTAATTATTTATTAAAGTAAAAAATAAGTAAGTGTAAACTAATTATGAGAGGTTTTAGAAATTCTAAAAAATTGGAGGTCAACTGAAACTGATTGTGTGGCTACACAAGTTAGTTAACTTTTACCTCAGCTACCGCACGTTGGTTGCCTCATTTGATGGATGCAACTTTAATTATGATTTAAACTAATATTTGAAGGACTTTAACACAATCCAGTTCAGCCTAGCACGAGATTTAAGTGTTATTTCATACTTCTTTTTTGAAAGAATCACCTTTATTAGAAGAAATAAAAAATGTCAGTTATCTTTTACTTCAACTACCGCATGTCGGTTGTCTCATTTGATGGAAGCAACTTTAATTATGATTCAAACTAATATTTTATCAGAATGCTGTTTTCATTCCAACCCAGCACAAGATTTAAGGATTATTTCATACTTTTTTGAAAGAATAAACTGTCTCAGGAAAAATAAAAGCAGGTGTTTTAAATAACGACGAAGCAATTCATTCTTAGATTTACATCTGTGAAAATATAAAACTTTTTAATATCGACCCTATTTCATAAGGTACATAAGCGTGAAATATCTTTACAGATAAAATCATCTCAAGACAAATTTATCAGACTTAGTATTGAAATAATAGTGCAATTTTTTAAAGATTAAATCGCAACTACATTATTTTAAACGCGGAAACTGTACAAGTTTAATCTAGACATTTATTTGGTACAATATTTCATAAAAAAAATATTCACACAGCTATGATATATTTTGTATGTAATTATACTATTGAACCTATTTTGTATTTTCATGTTAATTTAATAATAGTTGGATAAATAAATATAAATTATGCGTTTTAGCACAAGTTCATCATGGGAAGGACAAGTTCTATAGTTGTTTTTAACAACTAAGAGCTTATAAGGCAGAGCTGTACTGATGAGAGATGAATCCCGAAACATGTGTCATCAGATAGCTTTGTAATGTAATTTAGCACAAGTTTATCATGGGAAGGACAAGTTCTATAGTTGTTTTTAACAAATAAGAGCTTATAAGGCAGAGCTGTACTGATGAGAGATGAATCCCGAAACACGTGTCTACAGATAGCCTTGTAATGTAATTCAGCACAAGTTTATCATGGAAAGGACAAGTTCTACAGTTTTTTAACAACAAAAGGCTTACAAGGCGGAGCTGTACTAATGAGAGATGAATTC
Source organism: Philonthus spinipes (assembly GCA_963082785.1). Lineage (NCBI taxonomy): Eukaryota > Metazoa > Arthropoda > Insecta > Coleoptera > Staphylinidae > Philonthus > Philonthus spinipes. Next base: position 14,179,521 of record OY720301.1, read on the forward strand.
CGAAACGCGTGTCTACAGATAGTCTTGTAATTATGATTTATGGGTGCCTTTCATTAAATTTAACCGCTGCAATTCGCAGTAGTACTGGCATGCAACAACAAAGAGCTATTGTGAAATCCAATGTCTGGCGGGGTATAGGCCCGGGGAGTAGTTTTTTCAATAGATGTTTATCAACAACTGACGGTGTAGGTAATTGTTGCAATGTAGAAAAAGGGAATAATCGAGTGACTTCGTGTTTGATAATGACAAGCTAAAATTATCGAAACTGCAGTTGCATAAAATAAACAAGTGTTATACAAACAAAGTAATAAGTGTATTATTGTAAAATTAACATTTATAACAAAGTAGAAGCCTCCATAATACATAATTTTGAATGATCGAATTTTAGTGATCATTGTTAATATTTTTTTCTTGTTTAATTTTAATTCTATAGTTTATATTCGTTACAAAAACTAGTACTTTGTATACTTTCTGTACTGACAGAAATGTAAATTTTATGGGTGGCGTCACAAACTTGTACTAGATTCAAGTTAGTGGAAGGCAACAGAACAAACCTATTGCAGCATCAAACGAACGCGTTTGATGCTGCAATAGGTTTCACGAAATCAATGCCTGCCCTTTGTATTGATTAAGAAGAATATAATAAAAATATGTATGAATGTTGGCATAGATCAAAAGTATCGGAATCATGAATTTGTTTGGGAAAACTTAATATTTTTCTTCGGTTAGAGCATAAGTCTGCCTTCATCAATAATTGCATTTAAAACTATACCATAAGTGTTATGGATATTTTTTTACTATACTTTAAGGAAATATTAGATTTGTTGGGTAGAAAAACCTCAGATCGATAGCCTAGGATAGACTAACATGTTTGATTCTCTTGGGGCGGATCCGGAAACAGCGGGTTTAATTCATTTGCACGTCGGTTGTCTCATTTCATGTCCCTATTATTCATATATATGCAAGTGCCCTCTACAAATGGGAAGCCAAATAAAATATAGATGGAGATTTTATTACAGATATTTATCGTGAAATAAATAAGGAACAAATATTTATAATATTTTTTTAATCTAATTTTCATAAAAATTGATTCGTTTTGTAAAAAATAACATATACATGGATTATTCTTTTTAATTAAGTTAAAGGCTAAAATTAAACTAAATAAGAGTTCCCCTTGTCCCAAAGAATTACCCATCCCAAAAATTTGCCACAAAACCCCTCATTCCAGAACTTTTAAACCTTCTCTGCACTACTTGAAATCCCAATATTCCTGCAAAATTCAAACATCTTCAAACCACTATTCATGAATTCATATTTGAAAAAATGATTGTTTTGTTGGTGTCTTGAAAAACGCGATGTTCTTTTGTTTTTCTGATTTCACCATTGTGATCCCCGCAAGGTTTGCTATTACTTTGCTAATTTGGCCGACTCTCTGGCTCAACTATTTAGTAGCGGGGTTGTCTATATATATATATATACATATATATATAAATAATAAAGAAAGGGCAAAACAAAAAATAGAATATATATGTATATATATAATAGAATATATATGTATATATATATTAATTGAGGAATACGCCATAATTTTACGGATTCTGGTTTGATTAAATCCTAAGGTACCACTAATTAGTATACACATAATGATGATTATTATAAAAAATAATGGATAGTTAATATTAAACATTAAAATTACCATGGGGGCAATTTTTTGCCAGGATAATATAATTAGGCAATTTAATCATGATAATCCATCGATAATTTCAGGGAATCAAAAATGAAAGGGAGCAGCCCCTATTTTAGTTAATAAGGCTGAATTAAAAATTAGGTTAACACCTTCATTTGGTATATTATGAATTAAAATTGAGGTGTAGTTTAAAGATAAAATGATTGAGAATAATAGGATTGTTGAAGCTAAAGCCTGGGTAATAAAATATTTGAGGGAGGCTTCAGAGGCGAATAGATTTTTATTTCTATTTATTAGAGGGATAATAGATAGAAGATTAATTTCTAGGCCTATTCATATTCCTATTCAGGATATTGATGAAATTGAGATGAGGGTCCCAATTATTATTGACACAAAAAATAAAATTTTATAAAGTTTAATTAAAAAGAAAAGGAGTGTAACCTTTATAAGTGGGGTATGAACCCAATAGCTTCGTTAGCTTATCTTTTTATAGTTTAGTATATGATGTACTTGAATTTTTGATATTCAGAGAAATAGTTTAATTCTGTTAGCTATAATGAAGGTAAATTATACATGATTCACTCTATCAAAGTGACCCTTTTTATCAGGCACTACATTAAAACTTTCTTTATGAAAAAAAAAATATAAACTTTAATTTTTTTTGTTGGTAATATGGTTTAATTTATGAAAAAAGATTTTCTGAATCGCAAAAAAAAAGTGACTTTTTGGACCGATAGAAAGACATTTTTTTTTTGGCCGTTTTTTGAAATGGGCAATTTTTTGACTCAAAATTTAAAAGATTGGAGAGAGGTCCAGATTCATATTTTGAAAATGTGGTTTTTTAATAAACATTTAATCTATTAATAAATATCATAGCCTTTATTATGTACCTAATAGTTATTGAATATTTTTAAAGATTAGAATATAAGAAGAAAAAGAAAAAGTATAATATTAATTCACTTAAAATCTAAGAATTTTAGTTAATTAGCAACATTCTATAAATTCCGAAAAAAAAGAAAGAGAGAATTTTTAAGAATTTAAATTCGGCAGATATTAATGGTCTATGCTTCTATTTTTATTATATATATTAATGATTTATAAATCATTTATCATTTCTTAATATACTTAATATACCTTAAGCTATTACATATATATATATATTAATAAATAATATAATAAATACGTTGTTAATAATAAATAATAACCTAATTAATAATTAATCATTTGATATGTCATAGTAAATAACAGAGGGTATATAATATATTAAATTTTTAATGAAAAATCAAGTTTTAGACATTAATAATGAATATAGATTTAATTAATAAAAAATAGTGAAATTATTAAGTTATAGCTATAAAGAAATTCTTACTAAATTTAGTTAACTTAATTAATTTCTAAATTAAACAAGAATAATTTAAAGTTTAATTATTTTTAATTAACTAGATGTTATTAAAGAAAAAAAAAAAAATTAATTTAATTAATACTTTAGGAACTAATTATTTATGAAATTATCTAGTATTAATAATAGATTGAATAAGTTATTGAGGCGCGATTTCTTTGGAAAATCTATTTAAGAAAAAATCTAGTTTCGAAAAATATTCTAAGTCCTCGTTTTTTTTTGACATAATTGAATTTGGTATGGCTAAATTTTTAAACTTAAGTAAAAACAAGCGAGTTTAATGGAAATCTAAGCTATGGCCAAAGCTTAATGAATGAGGTAAATGGTGATTTTTTTTAATTTTGATTCAATTCGATGATAGGAGTTAATTAATTTTATGTTGAGTTTTTATTGTTTAGGATTTAGTTTATAGGTGGTGAATAAAGTACACTAAAAAAAATTAACTGAATTATTTTATTTAATCGGGATAGTTCATTATAAATTAAATTAGAGATTTTAAGTCTATGAGTGGGAAAGAGTGTGAGTAAAATAGGTAAGTTTGAAAATGGATTGAAAAATGGAGGGGTCGATTTTGAAAAGTTCGATGAGGGTTTTTTTGACAAAAATAAATAATATTCATATATAGCATTTATATAAAGGGATTTCTATTATATATATATATATACATTTGCTTGGATATTAATTTAGGGGTGAAATTTGTTTCATAAATTGAGGAGAGTTAATATAGGGTTTATATATTTTTTTTTACAATAAAAGTTTTATTTCAGGATGAGAAAGTGATTTAAATAATTTTTTAGTTTGGAGAAATTTAGTTAGGGAAAGTCAAACAAAATTTTCGTTAAGGGGATTTGGTTTAAAATTTTAGTTAGGGGTTTTCATTTATGGGTGAAAAAAAAGATGGTGACCCCCCCCCCCATATATATATATATATATTCTATTTTTTGTTTTGTCCTTTCTTTATTGCCACTTTATACAACTTATTATATATTTTATTTTATATTATGTGCCATAATTGTATGTTTTTAATCTTGCAAAGGATGTGTGTACAATCATCCTTTGTGTAAAGGAGTTTTCCGTAAATAAATATATATCATACATAAATGACCAACTGGTATACGAGATAAAGAACTACTGGCTGTAAGACCGCTGGTCAATAGCCTCTTGTAAATGAAAATGTAATATCTTGCAAACTTAATACAACTGTAAATAATCCAATAAAGATGATTATGTGTGTGTTTTAATGCCATTTCATTGTTTCATATAAATTGATTTGTTTTTTACAAAAATGTGAAGAACAAATGGCAGAAAGGCTTTTGATCGTTAGTCGATAGCTGTTTTATTTGCTTCCAATATCCATAAATTTAAAATATTATATATTATTGTATAAATGTTGTATCAAAATAATAATAAAGATGTTTAATAAAAATAATGTGAAAAACAAAAATGAACCATGAGGTTTTTTAAAATTATTTTTCAAGACAAGACATTAAATCAAATAAAGCAATTCATTTAAGTCCACCTTCCAATTCCTGGAACAAATATTTCAATTAAATCCCCATTATTTTCAATTTGCGCAATTATAGTGTAAAAAAATCGACATTTTTGTACATGAAGGGTTGATTGACAGTAAATCAACACTTCATTCAACATTTTTCATACATCTAGTAGTAATATTTCTTTTCGCATAGCATTGAACTTTTTGTAATACATTTCTAAAATTATGTTTTGCTATTTGCTGTTACTTTAATTAATTATTATTAATTGCGTTACTTTTAAGTTTATTTGCATTTAAATAACATTTTTCGTTTATTTTAAGTAACCATTTAAACTTTATACATGTGTATAGGAGTAATTTTAATATATGGATTAAATAAATAAAATAAATTAATGCAAAACAAATGGATTTACAGGTATGATTCCATCTACACATTAAATAATATTGCCTAAGGGGAAAGTAATTACTCTGATAGACAGATTACCATTGTTACGGGAATATAGATCGAGTTATCCAATAATGTAAACCCTCGACTTTAATTTCATTTCGACTTTTCTAATTCGTTCCAATTTATCAATGTTCACAATTGCGTTCTTTCAAGAACAACAATAAAAAAAAAAAATCAAAGATCAGCTTTATACTTCATACATTAATTACTAATTATTGATCTTAGTTGTAATCACTATGTTACGTAATTTTGATGGAGCTTCTTTTCCCCGTATAATTGAAATATTTTATTGCATACGAAAAGTTTTCATTTGGAGATTGTAATTATATATAAATTATTTCTTAAAAGCAGTTTGTTATGAATTACTAATTGATCTAAATATGTATTAAACACACCGCAGTAACAAATTTTTATGTGAAATTTTAAATTTGTGGCCATTATACAAACAAAGCGCTAATTCTGCTTTTATAGTCTTGTATAGTGCTCATTACGATCAACTTATTTATTATACGATTAATATAATATTAATCCAATTTCCATTGTATTCTCATGAAACATGATTAAAAATGATTATTTTTTAACTATTTATTTGTATTGAATAAATAAATAGTTAAAAAAAACAATATATTAATAATTTATCTTATGCTTTTAGGGCCATAAGTTTACTTATTGTATCATTAGTATATTATTACTGTAATGATGAGTTTATATTACTTATATATGTTATTGTGTCACATGTTATATATTTATGCAAATACCTTTATTCAGACAATTATATTTTTACAAACATTGAGTATATACACTAAAATAAAGGTTTGTCTGTCTTGGGCTATCGACCGGACTTGGTTTGTTTTACTAATAAATTGTTTTATTTTCAACTAGTTTCGGCTTAACAAACCAAGTGAATTTCAATTAAAATACCTATATATTAATAGAAATGTTTTACCAAGTGATCAATGAGAAACAACTTAACAATATAGCTAGCTAGCTTCATGATTTGTGAGAGTAGGATGGATACATATTTTTTTGGAGATATTTGGATTTCGTCACATCTTGTATTATTTTAAATGAATCTGTAACTTAATACTGCATTTATTTTTAATGTTGTCCGCTAATTAATTATCTTTCTGTTGGACAAATAATGTACTTATTATTTATGTTCAACTGCGAGAAACCAAGAATACACACGTAATTAAAAAAAGATAATTTTGAGTACATATTTAAGATTTTAGTACATTAACACACTTAAAACACTTAATATTAATATTTCCAAATATTGATTCTTCTTGGGGTGGAATATATGGAGTTATAAATAAAATATCTGTTGTTGCTTTCTTTACTATTTTATTGAGTATTCAGGTATATTTCGCATACAATATTTTCAATTGCGTAAAATGTTTTATTATAGAATACATTGTTTACAAATGAATTATTATGTAAATTTAATTATTTTAAAATCCTCCTATACCTTCAGTATACATGGTGGCCAGAAAAAGTGTGTCAATCATCAGGTAGAGTGGTGTATCGGTTAATTTCTAGTAAACAATTTAAATATTTTTTTGTATTGTTCATAAATTCACGCAAGCATATGTTTGAAGCATACATAAAAAAATAAAAATAAATATAAACTAAATATTAAAAAAAAACAATCCGTGAAAATGTTAAATTATAATCATTATAATTGATAGAAAACAGCTGTTGTGTCACTGTTAAGTAACATTTAATAAGATTTTATAGACTTTTACAGTTTTATTAATAAAAAATGTTATTTATTTACTTGATCACAGTTATTTAAATGAAATAAAAAAAATAAAATAATTAATTTACTCAATTGAGTAATTAATAAATTATTTTCCCTTTACCTACTGTGACTTTTTTGACTGTCTATCCATTATGTAATTTAATGTCTGGAGAAGTAGTTATATATATATACATAATCTTTATTGACAAATGTACTACAACACCCACATATAACATAAAATATTACAATACATGCTGTAAGAGTTTGACAATTGGCTATCGACCGGTGGTCTTTCCGCCTGGATTTTGTATTTTCGTCATTGTCAAAACAAACGGATAAAATGTGATGATTGTTAACAGTCTACGTCAAAAGTCTCTGTCGGATATGTATGTCACTTAACTGTCTTGAATGATGTGAAATGAAGTGATGAATTCATGGAGGGTTAGACTGGGGAATTTACGGTTGGGACTGAGAAGTAGTTATTTTAATGGATATTTGTTTTTACAGTACTTACCTAATGTAAGTAAAAAAATGGTGTCCATCATTGTACTTTCCCCGGTGAATTCGATCAACTACGTTTTTAAATGAACATTTAATAGTAAAAGAAACATTATTAATTGAAAAAAAAGAAATCTTCCAAAAATTTCGAAGAATATTATAATTTCGTACTTTACAATGGCTTCACAAAATTTTTCCACACTATTTTTCATTTCTTAAATATTTTGGAGGCGTTTGCGAAAGATGCATGAAATATGATGGCATTTTGACGTTAAAAATAATAACTTAATAAAACACGTTTAATTTTTTTTGCGCTTTATTAAGTTATAATAAACCATGTACAAGTGGAAGCAATTAAAAAGTTAAAAATAATTATTTAAATAATTAAAGTTTCTATAGCCAACATAAAGAAGATTATAAAAATAATTGTTTATTCCTAAATGAATTTATCTGGTAGACGAAATTCTTCCGCTTATGAAATGAAAACTGAAGGTCCTACAATAAAAAGTTTTATAACAACAATTATTTATTTTTTCAAGATGTACAACTTTTTTTTCTATCTGAATTAAAAATAAATTATCTCCAAGTGTAAAGTTGCACTTAATGAGTTTTGATTGCGATCAAAAGCTTTTCAGATCTTTCCACTGTTATAATTGTGGCTATTCTGTAAGGGAAATGTTAAGTTTAACGTTTACGTTATTAATTTAATTCACATTCTATGACTTAAATAAAAAACACTTAGAATCCTTTCTTCAAAATTAGCTAATTTGTATCAACCATTGATAATGGTCACTTTGTGTCCGAAATGTACATCTGGTGAAAAATAAAAATAGTGAAGAAAGGATTCTAAGTGTTTTTTATTCAAGTTATTATCATCTTCACGTAACTCACTCAGTCCAAATATCAAATTCTATGTATTTATATCTATTAAAAAAATATTAAACTTAACATTTCCGCTTACATAACATACATATTATAACGTTTGAGTTCAATCCATTTAGCCGTATATGCGGAAACACACAGACATTTTTCAAAACTCGATGGAATGGACTCAGGGGACCTCAAAACGTGCATATCCGTTGAATTTTTTACGATCACAATACTTTCCCTTGGACAGGGGTCCGGGGAAAGTAAAAAGTCGCAGTAGCGAAAAACAATTTATTAATTATTCAATTGAGTAAATTTTTTATTTTCAAATTTTTTTTATTTACAATTTTATTTATAAAATATTGAAATTTCCAATTTATTTCTAATTTATCCAAGATATATAAAGAATAATAATCATTTTTAATATAATATATATAAAGAATAATACTAATTTTCTGACACGTTTAATTTTTCAATGGCCTTGTGAGAGAATTAATTAAACAATTTTTTATTTAGATAATTTATCCAAGAATACGGCCACAGAGGAGAAAATGTTATATATGCTATATAATAATATATATTCACTGATTCTTTGATTAATTTATTTTTTAATTTTAATTAATTTGGTGATTATCACACTTTTTCTGACCACCTTGTATAATAAAATCAATATTTTAATATTTTAAACAACTTACTGTTTGAGTTTAAATTCTGATCGAATAAGTGTACGGTATGATTCAATCATTCCAGATGTGATGATTAAAAATGAAGACGTCATTTTGCGTGGGCGCGCTTTATAAAAAAATCAGTAAATAAGAAAGGTTCATTAATATTTCAAATTTCTGTCAATAACATAAGTTAAAACTAATAAATATTAAGCTAAAAAAGTAAACTTTTTGTTAGCCATTCTTTGTTCTTGAATAAAAGATAAGTTTAGTAGAATTATATAAGGAATTATTTTAAAAAATCTATTCTTCCCTGTATAAAAGCATAAAGTTATTCTTTGACATAATCATAAATTCTTAACAGGGCAGAAAGACCTATGGCCGATAGCCCAGAGAGACTCATATTAAAATTTCTATGGTTGAGGCTGTAACTTGATGAAACTCCATTATAACTAATTTTACAATTAAAACACTGAATTATGTTTAAATTTCACAGATTTATTGTAAAAAATACTGCTACAATTGTTTCGATACACTGTATCATCAGGGTAATTGTAAAAATAAGACTAACAATAATATTAGTCTTATTTTTACAATTTGGGGGTCGTCCATTATATTTATATTGCTGTCATTCTAATAATAATAATGTCTTTATTTTCCAAAGGAAGAACCTATACGGGAAAACACCTCGTTTTTTTTAATTAAACTTAATTTGGTAATGTTAATTAAGACTGAATGTTTTATCCAGTGGCATCAAAGTCCTTTTAAAACTTCGGTGTCACTTATTTTTGTATTTTTCGTGTTGTATCGTTCGCTTTAGAGCATTTAGGTTAGGTTTTTAGGTCCTGGTATCGAGGTCCTTTTACAACGTCGGTGTCATCTCTCTCTGATATTAGGTTTAGGTTTTTAAATTGTTTAGAGTTAATTAATTTTATTTTATGACAGGTGTATTTATTATAGGTCTAGGTTTTTTTTTATTTATTGTAGGTATAGGTTTTTATTTTATTTATTTTAGGATTTGTACTCTGTGATACAAAGCAAAGAATGAAATTAAACTAAATAATGTCATTTTAATGCCACTATGGCAAAACATTAAAAAAGTAAATACACGTTAATTGAATCTATATTAAAATCTCAAATAAACAAAAAAAAGTTCAACAAAAATACTAAATTACAAAATTCAAAATATTATAATCTAAACTCTGCATTCATATCCATAATAAATAGCAATCGGCCTGTGACTGAAAGGTTCCTGTCCACGTTAAAAAAATGTGCATTATAATATTATAACTTTTACATATGTCGATCATCTATGAATATATCCCAGGAATGCCTATTTACTTGGCGGCATATATGACTTACATGCGACCTTCTTAAAATTGTAGAAATTGTAAAAAGTTTTACACTATTTCATGTAATAAACAATTAAAAATATTCACTTATAGTTGACGGTTTAATGATTTATCTCACAAATATAGGCGAAGTACAGTCCGATTCAGAATGAGTCGATCCCGTCTATTGCGACTAAAAACAAAGTTGGAGCGAATCCGAATCACGGTTGTTAGAGAGAGAGAGAGTTTATTGGCAGAACATTAATATTTACAGTGTATAATATTTATTTACAATATATCAGTAATTATCGGATATTTTTTTCTAATTAATTACTTGGTAAAATATTCGATTAAACGTATAAATTAAGTTTTACATAAGTACAACTAAACCAAGTGATTAGATTATTTGTTTGTAACTGTCAAATGGCTATCGACCCGAGGTCTTTCTGCCTAGATTAAATTAGTAAGTGAATGGGTGAAATGATGCAATGAATTGGAATAGAGTTGTGCGTTTTTTTTTTTAATTTAGAAGGAAAGGTAGGATTTAGGTGTAACCATTAACTCATAATCATTATAATTGATAGAAAACAGTTGTTGTGTCATTGATAAGAAACATTTAATAAGATTTTATAAATATTTACAATTGTATTAATAAAAAAATAGTATTTATTCATTTGGTCACAGTTATTTAAATTAAATAAAAAATGAAAATAATTATATGAAATAAATATGAATAAATTATTAAAAATTTAAGATTTGTTTTAATAAAACAAATTTTAAATTCTCTTGAGAATGGGCTAATAACCCGAAACTAGTCGAGAATTTAAAGTTATTCAATCTAATCTGTGTTTTATTGGTTGATTTTTTAATAATTTATTCATATTTATTTCATACAATATGAACTACCAATGTCTAAATATTAAATCCATTAATTATATGAAAATAATTAATTTACTCAATTGATCAATAAATTATTTTCCCTTTAGCTACTGAAACTTTTTTTTGACTGTCTGTCCATTATGAAATTCAATGTCTGGAGTAGTATTTGCCCCAGAAGTAGATGTTTCTATGGATATTAATTTTTAAAGTACTAAAACGGAAAATAATTTATTAATTAATTCTTTAATTTTGTCGGCGGTACATTTTCAATATAGTATATAAAGAAAACAAAATTACTTTTTTATACCACTTGGATTTTTTTTTATTAATCGTGACTAGTTTCGGTTACACGGTAATCATTTTCAAAAAATCCAAGTGGTATAAAAAAGTTTTCTTTTGTATACTAAATTTATTAATTATTCAAATTATTTACAATTTTATTTATAAAAGTGTTGAAATTTCCAATTTATTTATTTTTACCTAAATCCTTTAGAGATGAAAGGGAAATAATAAGGATTTTTCTGCAAATTTTTCGGAGAGGATTTGAATACGTTAATCTATCGGAATTATGAGAGAGAAGTTGATTCGAAGGGTTCTCAAGGATGCTCGCTCGCTAACTTGGATGTGGTATAGTGCGGGATTTGAAGAGATGGAAAGGGAAAAATTGATTATTTTAAAAATCTAAAATTTACTTTCAAGTGATACAAATAATCGATTTATTAGAATGCTCATTCAAGTCGTTATGATTCGTATTCTCATTCGAATGTTGATTCGAATACTCATTAGGGTAACAATCAGAACATAATTGAAGATCAAAATATACTTCATTTATGCTTTTGATATAATGTAGTAATATTTTATTCCTTTCTTCACTTTTTTATAAAGAGCACGTTGTGCTTGAAATGTACATATAGTGATAAAAATAAAAAAAGTGAAGAAAGGAATAAAATATTACTACATTATATCAAGAAACTTCACGTACTCACCAACAAATATCTTATGCTTTTGATATTTATTATTAACAAGATTAATTATTTTCCTAATGGAAAAATATTAATAATGTAAAAATAATAATAAATCGTTATAATTCGATTGTTGATTCGAATCACGGTTGATAGAGAGAGGGAACAACGATTAGTGATGGGAAAAATCGATTATTTTAAAAAATCTAAAATTTACATTCAACTGATATAAATAATGGATTTATTAGAATACTCATTCATGTCGTCATGATTCATATTTTCATTGGAATGTTGATTCAAATACATAATTGGAGAACAAAATATATTTTATTTATGCTTTTGATTTTTGTTATAAACAAAATTAATTATTTTCCTGGTGGAAAAATATTAATAATGTAAAAAAACTTTGAATCATCATTATTTCATTGCCAATTCGAATAGGCATGATTCGTATGGTCATGATTCGGTTGATAGAAAGAGGGAACAACGATTAGTGATGGGAAATTCGATTATTTTAAAAATCTAAAATTTACTTTCACCTGATTCCGAACTTATAATTATTGACTATAATGTTTATGTGTTTCGTAAAAATAACATCACTGTAGAAAAACTGCATAAAAAATCTTTAATATAAAGGTAAAAAATTAATAAAAAAACTTTACTTGTATCAGGCACTTGATTTTTTATTCCGTAACTAATTTCGACTTAGTACAGTCATTATCAGACGATCAATTAACTAACTAGTTACGGAATAAATAATGATGTGCGTGATACAAGCAAAGTGTTTTATTAATTTTTTACCTTCATATGTATCACAATGTAATGGCTTCAACAATCAATTATATCAAAAATCTTTATTTATAGAATAGAAACAATCTTTATTTACGGAACATATAAATCAACAAACATTCAACACATATCATTATCATTGCAGTTCGGTAAATTGGCTATCGACTAACGGTCTTTCGGCCTTTTTATTTATCAACGAAAAACTCCTTTGTGCAACACATATAACATACAAAAGTAACTTAGAATACACATAATATAAACTAAACGAATAGAGTGTGAGAATAATAACAACAGAAAATAATTCAGATAATTCAAATTGTAAGCGCAAAAATAAAAATAACTAATTAATTAATTAAATTGTTATTCCTTTTAAATTATATTTATATCTATGAATTGTAGAAATTTTCAATGTACAATATTGAGGTATAATTTAAAGTTAAGACTGCAGTTTAGTAGAAATAGATAGCTATATAGTAAAATGGAAATAATCGTTTAAAAAAAGAGCCATTCTTTTAGATTTAATAATATGAATATGTATTTACATTTTTTATCTACCAAGTATAAAGTATCAGTCTAAATAAAAAATAAATCGTTAATTTTCGTGTATTACGTCAATTTACTAGTTCAAGTTAGAAAAGAAAATTGTAAGATATAATGAAATGAATAGGTCATGTCTGCTAAGTTATTTGAATGCAGAATTTAGTGAAATCCTTTAAATTTTCATTGCACAAGTTTTTATTAGCAAAAATATAATTTGAAATTTGCTATAAATTTGATCAATTTTCATTGTTTTTCATAATTGATTTTCACACAAATTAAACATTAAAATAATCTTTAATTCATCTGATGAAATTCCTGCTTATTTTAAGATTACTTTGATATATAATTCAATATTGTTCATTGATCACAACAGCAATCTAACTCGAATTAGTGATTGCAAATATTTATATAGCTATCTTTTTCGTCTAAACCGCACTTTTAATTAAATATAAAGTGGGTTCAAATCCCATCAGAGATGTTTCTTTTCCACTTTATATTTAATTAACTTTAAATTATACCTCAATATTGTACATTGAAAAATTCTACAATTAACAATATCCAGATAAATGGCGTTTAAATAAATTATAAGAATTACAGAAAATAAAAAATAAAATTCAACATAAGAAAATTGTAATACCGCATTATACGAGAAACAGGACTATGACTACCATGTAAGGTTCTATAGAAGTATATATAAATGTATAGGATTATTAAATTTTTTATTACAAAAATATAAAGAAGTCATGGTAAAAAGTTAGTAATTTATATATAATAAATTAAAGACGACGCAAGCGCCACCTTTTGCCTAATTTCAAGTGGACGAAGTTAGTAATTTATAATTTACTGATTACGGACTAATCCGTTATTCGGGGCTAATCCGTATGGTAAATGTTAATTAATTTCACATTCTATAAATATATATCTATTATAAAAGCTGCATAGACTGTGACGATGAGAAATAACGTACACGTTAAACTTAACATTTCCAATGCGGAATAGCCCCGATTATTAATTAGAAAAGAAAGGTTTGTTCGAATCATAAACCGATACACTTTCTTTCCATTTAATGTCAAGATTTTTTAATTATTAATTAACAATGCAAACAATCGATAACTAGTTTTGCCGGACACATTAAAAAAATAGTAACAAATTATTAATTGATGATCGATAAGTCTACGCCGTGCCTTTTTTTATCTTACATATGATAAATGAGTAATTTTAGCTTAACTTTAAATAAGCATCCATTAAAACAACTACTCCCGGGAAAATACCCCGCCGGACATTGCATTATATAATGGACACTTTCCATCGCGTGCCAGTACTAATCACTGAAATATAATAATACTGAAATACTCCTCGTGTTTGCAATAGAAAACGTTTTTGAAAGTAGATGCCTTTGTCGTACACACAATGCAGAGCACTACTACATTTAAATTCATCTCTATTTTAAATGTAGTAGTCGATCTTTTCGATATTTTTTGTCATAGCAAAATGAAGTGTGTTACAATTTTCTTAATGTTATTTATACTATTAATATTGGAAGGTGTCACCTATTTATTCATAAACTATAATTTATTTTTATTAATTAACTTTAGCTACTTAAAATTGGTTATTCAGAAAAACTCCATTTGTGAATTCCCGGTTTTGTCCAACACTAATTTAAAATAATGCTCTGCTTTAGTGCGTAGACATAAATGAATGAGACTTTCTCTCTTCAAAATAGCAGTTTATCGCGCTAGAGAATAGCGTGGATTCTCTAGCGGGATAGAGCTTTAGTGGTCGTTCCAATATTATTATATTTAAATGGTACTAATGCACCATGCAACGTGTTTGAAAAATTTGGCCATCTGTATACACGTTTCTGGTTCTGTCCTCCGCGAGGACTTTGCTTTATAAGATATTTTAAACTCACAGTTTTAGCAGGAATCAGACAAGGAAAGGATTACTATTGGTGGCGGACGCGGGTAACGGTAACGTGTATTTGCCGGGTTTCGAAAACTGATTTGAATATGATTGGATTCGAAGACATCGATCATTTTTATAATCGAAAATGCTGATTATTCGAATACTTTGTCAAATTTTTATGTTTCAATTTTTTTTTTTTTGAATATGATTCTATTCGAAAACATCCATCATTTTTATAAACGTAAATGCTGATTATTCGAATACTTGTCAAATTTTTGTTTCATTTTTTTTAATATAATTCCTTTCGAAAACATCGATCATTTTTATAAACGTAAATGCTGATTATTCGAATACTTTGTCAATTTTTTATGTATCATTTTTTTTAATATGATTCGATTCGAAAACATCCATCATTTTTATAAACGTAAATGCTGATTATTCGAATACTTGTCAAATTTTTATGTTTCATTTTTTTGAATATAATTCGATTCGAAAACATCGATCATTTTTATAAACGTAAATGCTGATCCTTCAAATACTTTTTCAAATTGTTGTTTCAAAAACTTTTTTGAACCACGACTCGATTCGAAAACATCGATAATTTTTATAATCGAAAATGCTGATTATTCGAATACTTTGTCAAATTTTTATGTTTCATTTTTTTTTGAATATGATTCGATTCGAAAACATCGATCATTTTTATATTCGAAAAAAATCGATTATTTTCATTCGAATGGTCATTAGTTCCTATCATTAGTTTAAATATAACTACAATATACGAAAAAGAAAAAATGAAAAAAATATATAATTATAATTATTTCAGGGAGGAAAAAATCGTAATCTTTGCTTGATCTCAGTTTTCTAAGTGAGTACCGCGTGTTAACTCGACTAGGTATACATAGAGATTTTATATGTAAAAACATTTTTTTCTTCAATGTTTTCTTTAGAGAAAAACTGTAACAATTGAAATGTGTTCAAAATTTGAAAATCTCTGAAAAATTATACTTTATTAACTTTTGTAATTAATAAATATTTAATAATTTTTTATTATATTTGCGTGTTTATTATTTATTAGTTATGGCTTACGAAAAAATCCATGTTAAATTACACTACTTAAGTAACTACATAAATTTTTTATTTTTTATTTTTTTTTATCTATATTTTTTATTATCACTTGAAGATAGGAATAAGCCGGTTGCATTTTGTTTTCACAATGAACTGTTTGGGATTGATAAATAAATATTTTGATGCGTATTATTTTTATTTTGTATTTTGTCGTAATTTGTGATTGGTAATTTGCCTTTTTTTATATACATATGTTTTATAATCTTTTTAGAGCGTCACACTTTTCTTATAAAATTTTTAATATGTAATTATAATTGTAATTTGGAAATGGAGATTCCGTTAATAAAGTAAATTGAAATTGAAATTGCAATCACAGAAACATGTCAAAAGTGACGTTTATTTTAAATCTTTTATATGAAAGTCATGGCTAATGCAATTTAATTTTTCGATAATTTAAAATTTAATTGGATTTTATTAATTATTCATTAATTATACATCAATTTTAAAATTGAACAAAGCATCATTTGAAACAGATTTTTAAATTCTGAACATTTTCAAATCTTTAAGTTTTTTTTTAATAAACAGGGAAGCAGGGATTTCTAAAAAAATGTACATGTAAAATCAATATGTAAATAAATTAAAAAAATTGAAATAATTAATAAATTATTTCCTCTTTAGCTACTGTGACATTTTGACTTACGTTACGTAAGTACATTTGTTTTAAGGTACTTACTGTGACATTTTGACTTACGTAATGTATGTATAAAATAAATGTACTTTCTTTCTTTCTTAATCTTATCCCGTATTGGGTATAGAGGTTAAATAAATGTACTTACGTAATGCAAAATGTTACAGTAAGTACCTTAAAACAAATGTACTTACGTAAGGTAAGTAAAAAAAAATATATTTTTTTTAAATATATATACTTGTTTGCGTTAACACCCGGTATATAGTTTATTTTATTTATGAAAATTCCATTACAGAATATATGATTTATTGCGTTTTGTTTTAACCACAGAGAATAAATATAATAACTAATCGATGAATAAAAACAATTTTAACTTTGTATTGCAGAAATTTATTTCGTGACTATAATTTCGACGTCATTATCAAACAACTCTTTGTTAAGTGTTAACTGAAATTTATTTAGTAATTATAGTTTCGACGTCATTATCAAACTAACTGTTTGTTAAGTGTTAACTGAAATTTATTTAGTGAATGTAGTTTCGACGCTATTATCAAATTTTTAACTGTTTGTCAAGTGTTAACTGAAATCGGTCGGCTAAAATAACCGTCTAATCGAAAACGGTTAAAATATTCGACTAATCGAAGCGAATAGAATATGCGATTAATCGAAACCAATCAGTCGGCTAAAATAATCGACTAATCGAAACTAATCGACTAATCGAAACTAATCGATTAATCGAAACTAATCGGTTAATCGAAAACGGATAGAAAATTTTTCCAACAAACAATTTAATCGATTAATCGAAATTTTTTAATCGATTAATTGACTTAATCGATTAATTTTGCCAGCCTTACTTTTAACTGTTTGTCAAGTGTTAACTGAAATTTATTTAGTAACTATAGTTTCGACGCTATTATCAAACTGTTTGTTAAGTGTTAACTGAAATTTATTTAGTAGCTATAGTTTCGTCGTCATTATCAAACTAACTGTTTGTTAAGTGTTAAATGAAATTTATTTAGTGATTGTAGTTTCGACGCTATTATCACACTTTTAACTGTTTGTCAAGTGTTAACTGAAATTTATTTAGTGACTGTAGTTTCGACGCTATTATCAAACTTTTAACTGTTTGTCGAGTGTTAACTGAAATTTAGTTAGTAACTATAGTTTCGTCGTCATTATCAAACTAACAACTGTTTGTTAAGTGTTAACTGAAATTTATTTAGTGACTGTAATTTCGACGTCATTATCAAACAACTCTTTGTTAAGTGTTAACTGAAATTTATTTAGTAACTATAGTTTCGACGCCATTATCAAACTAACTGTTTGTTAAGTGTTAACTGAATTTTATTTAGTGACTGTAATTTCGACGCTATTATCAAACTTTTAACTGTTTGTCAAGTGTTAACTGAAATGTATTTAATAACTATAGTTTCGACGTTATTATCAAACCAATAATTGTTTGTTAACTGTTAGTTTGATAATGACGCAAAACTATAGTCAGTAAATAAATTTCAGTTATATAAACAAAGTTAAAAGTGTTTTCATTAATTGATTAACGATGTATAACGAAGTCATAATTAATAAAATAATAATTAATAATTATGTTTTTTTTTAATATTCATATAATATTTTTGAAGTTATGGATTTGATCTAGTTATGCGATGTATAGTTGGTTGCATATAAAGAAGAGTCGGTTGGGAAACACTTGTTGATTATTCCAGAAAAACAGAAAACAAGTCTCGCGACACGTGAAGATTTTAGTAATTTCGCTGTTGTAATTTTGTGGATAAATTTCATGTGTTTGAGTAAATCGATTAGTTTTTGCAAATTGGTGTTTTTGCGAGTAAGGAATGGGTGAAGTCGCGGAAAGGGGGATACCGTTGACCGTTGATTTGTGGGACACTGATGGATATGAATTGGTGGCGTTTATGTTTGTTAGGAGATATTTAGGAAATCTATTGTATCAAGGTCTTGCTTGTGGCCCGCTGGAACAAGTGTGATGTGATGTCATGATGACATCATCGGGAAGTGCGGTTGTGTGTTAGCATCCAAGAGTAGCCTAGCATAGCAAAGAGTTGATCAGTTGATGTTGTTTGGTGATGGTGGGTTTGTAGTGTTAATGGGAGTGAGTCGCGACGACGGAGTCCGTTGATTTCACTGATTGTGAGAGAGGCAGATATAGAGGAATAAGTAGGCAGGCACTGCAGGCAGGCAGAGGCAGAGGCACTGTTGTCTCGGCAGCTCAGCAACTTGGCTGAGTCAGTTGAGAGCGTGTAGTGTGCATGTGTAACCGTGAAACCGTTCCGCGACAGAATCAAGTGGCCACCGCCACCATTGCCTTTCTCGAATCAATATTATCTGACGTCAGACTGGGTTATCGGGGGGAGGGGGCACTATCAGCCTAGCCGCGAGGGGGGAGTGCACTTGTAACTTGGCTAGTAGTGTAATGAATACGCGCAAGTGTCTCTGCAAACTGTCCATGTTTTGTGTTCAACTCGTGTGTGCAGCGAATATTTTTGCGTAAGTTCACGAATTATTTGCTATTCATTTTGTGTGTGTTGTGGTTATGTTGTTATCCTGTTAAATATGGTGTCCTGAAATCGTCGCTACAGTAACGTGCTAAGTGGCCTTCACCGGCGTGTTAGTGTTGACATTGAAGGTCTCTACGCAAAGACTGCAAAAGGCCAGCAGAGGTCAAGTATTAAAATTATTTACTGCATCGAGAATCGGTTTGCAATTATTCTGTCCTGTGAAAAATAAATATGTAAACAACATATAACGTTTTCATCCTGTGACCTGTGAACCCTTTGCGCTCTATCTCATTTCATAACGAACTTGTCTGAATATTTACAATTGAACATGCCAATAAATATTGTTACTTCTTAACTCATTTCATTCCTTAGAGCACTGATTATTCTCCACTCCACTCCACTTCATTCCATTCCATTCAGTTATCATCTCACTACTGGCGGCGAAATTCAGCGGTAGCGCGTCGGGATTCCAGCGCTTTTCGCCACTTATTTATTAGCAAAACATCCAGATTATACAAGGCAAGGTTGATTTTAATATTTAAACTCGGTAGTGGAACTGGTTGCGGCAGTTACCGCTGGCGTCAACTTTTCTAAAAAATATACCATACAAAAATAAACAACCGCTGTCTGCAAATACCAGCTTGTCGGGAGTAATGAAGAATAATTAGAGGATAGCATAATTTTATGACAAGTTGCAACGGTCGTTATTATATGAGGCACCCGATCTCCATTAGCGCAGCTTGCTTTTCTTTGGAAATACCCCGGTTTCGCATCACTCACGCAAATCTGGTCTGGCTGCTGAACCGCTCAGCTCGGTGCTCTGCTATGCACCGCACCGCGTCGGGCCCGACCGGGGCAAATTTTTCATTTTTCCTGGTACCCATCCGCGGCCCGCCGCACCGCGCCGCGCCGCCAATTTGGTGCCGTCGTGAATTCCAGCCGGTATGTGTCCTGTCCTGCTGATCTCGCTTCATCACAAGATCACATCGACAACTCTCTGCCAGCCAGTAGGGCTTGCATAACCCACGTTCACCTTTCACCTTAGCTTTACCTGATAGTACCGAGCTGCTGTTGCCGCCGATGCCGGTTCGAGGTCGCTTCTTCTTGCATAATGTTGACCTCATCACGACCACATTTTCTGCGCAACCGCGCCCCACTACCAATTCTCCTGTAAATGTATTGCTTCTACATAAATACGTTTTGTCGTTTTTTATTTACATACGTATACAATACATATATCACTCGAATTGCCAAAATGTTACAAAAAATGAATTTACATCAAAAGCTATCAATCTTAATACTTCTGAAAACTTTAATTTATATGGCATTTCTTTGAAATCTAAAATAAAAATATTGTTTTTAAACAATACTACATCTACATAAAATTAGTACCACCACAAAAAAAACACCATTATTTCATACTAATTTAGGAAAAATATGTACAAAAAAAAAGAAACCACGCTATTTAAACGGCTTTCTCAAATTGGGGTACTAACTTTGTTCAGTTCACCATCCACATTCACTAATTACTTTGTATAAAAAATCATTGCAAAAGACTTATTATATCCATTATATTTTTACCACATTCACGAGAGTTGTTTTTTGAACCTCAGATAGGTTAAAAAGAAATTTGAAATTGGGGTACTAACTTTGTTCAATTCACCATCCCCCACATTCTCTAATTACTTTGTATAAAAAATTATTGCAAAAGACTTATTATATCCATTTTCTTTTTACCACATTCACGAGAGTTGTTTTTTGAACCTCCAATAGGTTAAAAAGAAAATTGAAATTGGGGTACTCACTTTGTTCAATTCACCATCCCCCACAATCACTAATTACTTTGTATAAAAAATCATTGCAAAAGACTAATTATACCCATTTTATTTTTACCACATTCACGAGAGTTGTTTTTTGAACCTCCGATAGGTTAAAAAGAAATTTGAAATTGGGGTACTAACTTTGATCAATTCACCATCCCCCACATTCACTAATTACTTTGTATAAAGATTCATTGCCAAATACTAATTAAAGGGGTATAATTAGTTTTACTACATTGACGAGAGCTGTTATTTCAAACTCCAATAGGTTATAAAGAATTAACCGCCTTTTCTTTATAACCTATTATTATTTAATCTAGGTACATTGGCTCTTAAGCCATTTCATCTATCTTCAAACAATGTTGCTGCTAATGATTGCCAAAATATTAAAAAATGCATTGATAATCAAAAGTTGCTAATTTTAGTACTACTGAAAACATTCATTTACGTGGCACTTCTTTGAAAATCAAAACTAAATATTGTTCTTAAACAATACTACATTTACACCTCTACAAAATTAGCACCACCATTTTTCAAAAAAAAAAAATCATTATTTTTTCATATTACTTTTGAACAAAATTATACAAAAAAATGAATCCAGTGGCGTGCTTTCTAGTAACTACAGATAGAGAGTACTATTTACTATGCATAAAATTTAGAAAGTCAAATTTTATGCACAAATTTGTAAGATGCGCACAAGACGGTGCTGTAATTAAAGTTTTTGAAAATAATTTCAAGTTTTTACAGTTTCTTATTTTTAAAAATAGTAAATAGTACTCTCTATCTGTAGTTACTAATAGTGGATACGGAAAAATACTCCAACTACTCAAAAAAGAACATGACAATTTCCTATAAATAATTGGCGGGAAAAATGTATGGTGTTGCAAAGCTTGTATACAGATATGACTCAATTGCCAATGTAGATGTAGTCTAGATTGTACATTATTTTAGTGTTAAAATATTGATTTTTATATTCATCCCTCTTTCCTTTATAGCCAATTTGAGGTTGAAAAAAAAAAAAACAATAAAGTTTTGTTGCAAGTACACTTTTAATAAATTTACCAATCAAAGTCATTATTCCCACTAGACAGAGCTAATGACATGGGTAAAAAATCATTTTTTTATGTACGAATTACTTTCAATAGTTTCAGACTATTGAAAAATTGTCAGTCAATAGTTTCAGACTAGTGATCGATAGTAAATTATTGTTAAAATTTTAATTTTTTTTAATTTTTATTTAGAAAACATTTGTATTCACTTGGTCACGGTTATTTGAGATTTGAGTTACTTTAAAAAATATTTTGAAAATAATTAATAAATCTTAAATAATTATTTTCTTTTTATGGGGTGTCCTAAATATGATACAAGGTGGACAAAAAATTGTCCACCTTGTATATTCGACGATTGAGGTCTTTATTTTTGTAAATACGAAATAAACTTAAAATTTTAGTTCACCATTTTAATTTTTGTAGAATACAATTGTTTCACCAAGCAATGTCTTCTTCGGGTGTAGAAGACATTGTGTGTCGAAACAATTGTAGTATTGTTCTACAGGTACAAAAAAACGTAAACTCAAACGTTAAGTTTATTTAATATTTACAATATATATTTTATTTAATATTTACAATATATATTGTATTAAATATATACAAATATCTTTATTCAGATAATTACATTTTTACAAACATTGAGTATGTACATAAAATAAAGGTTTGTCTGTACTGCGCTATCGACCGTAGGTCTTTCTGCGCTAATATTAAATATACATTAAATGTAGAGAGTGATAGACAATATCTTTTTTGACAGAACATTAAAAATCATAGTTTATAATACTTATTTTCAATGCTTCAGTTATTAAATTATTAGTTTGTAACTCTCCTTGTTAGTGTCAAATGGCTATCGACTCGAGGTCTTTCTGCCTGGATTAAATGATTTTATCCGTCCGTTGTTGGGAATATTCACAATATATTTATCTAATTATTCAAATAATCTATGCAAACTATTAATTAAAATATTAGGATTATCATAATTCTATTAAAATTGATATTTGCCGGAAATGGTGACATTTCGTATTAAATGAAAATATTTTAAATATGTTGCAATTAAAATCTAAATTCAAATTTTATTCATATGAATGTACAATATAATACACGTAACGTTTTGTGTGAATCACAAAATGAATTCATTTTCAATTAATAATTCTAACATTTGATGAATAACTAAACCGTGCAATCAATTTGATATTCAACCAAGTGTAGATACAATATTAATGTGTCAGTTTTATTTTACTGTATTTCTCTTATACATACCTAAAGTTATTACTAATTTAATTATTAAATTATTTTTTATAGCCCTTGTTACCAAAATAAAATAAAAAAATATTAAAACAAAACTAATCATCTTTATACAATTTATATTTATATACAACGTTATAAATATTTAGGACTATACATAAATTTACAACGATTAACTTAGATTTGTATATAAATTGGCTATCGACCGAAGATCCTTCCCCCTGAACATTAAATATTTTTGCTGCAATATCAGGTGAAAATAAATTTGCGTGAATCAATTAAATTTCTAAGAATAGGTTAATATTCATCGCTTACATAGAACGAACAATTTTTATTTAGTCTTATATAACATCGTTATATATGCCTCTCTACTTCTCAGATTGTTTTGGTGGCTGGATGAGACTTAATTATCCAGACATGGGTTTGCCTGGCGCATGCACCACTTTATAATTGTATATTAATTCCTTCACTATTCATAACGAATCAAAATTTAATTTAAAAAAATTATAATTAAGGCATTTATGTAATCTTCTTTAAGTTTGTTGAGGGGACTTTTAATTATTTAAATAAAAATGATTGTCCTTTCTCCTACTTTTACTTTTAGATGCAATATTAATGCGTCAGTTTTATTTTACTATATTTCTCCTATACATACCTAATATTATTACTAACTTAATTATTTCTTGCATCGCTTATTCCCAAAATAAAATATGTATTATTAAAATAAAAAATTATAATACAAAACTGAAAATTAAATCGTCCAATATTTTCTTAAACTTACAACAAAATATTAGAGTTAGGGAAAGACCTTAAGTCAATAATTCACACAGACTAATATAACAATGTATATTTAAATATTTTAAATGTTTATATTAAATAATTAAAGGCTAAAATGCAATAAATGTTCTAGATGTTCCAATTAGAAATTAGAAAAGATAATATTTTTATAAATATAATGTTTAACTTGTTTATTCATTCACATTGCTTTGCTTATTGCATAAATTAATATTTTGAAACAAAAAATTAAATGAAAAAAAAACTGTTTATTATTAAATACAGAATAATTGTTAATATTAATAGAATAAGTAACATTAATAAAGCAAAGTGTAATTATTCACTATTTATTTTTGAGCTACGTGAAGTTATAAAACTTAAATTAAAACGTTTGTTTATTCCTTTCTTCACAATTTTATTTTTAAATGACAGATATACATTTTGAGTAGGTACTCAACAGAATTCTGTTATTGAACATGAGTATGTAGTACTAGAAATATACATCTGACATTTAAAAATAAAATTGTGAAGAAAGGAATAAACAAACGTTTTAATTTAAGTTTTATAACTTCACGTAGATCAAAAATAAATAGTGAATAATTACACTTTGCTTTATTAATGTTACTTATTCTATTAATATTAGCAATTATTCTGTATTTAATAATAAACAGTTTTTTTTTTCATTTAATTTTTTGTTTCAAAATATTAATTTATGCAATAAGCAAAGCAATGTGATTGAAATTCCGATGATATGTGTTTCCGGTTGGTATTATGTAGTGATAAATATAATTAAATCGGCTTATAAGAAGCGTTAAGTAAATGGCGACTTGATAAAGAAAATATCAAAAGCGCGAACTCATTCAAGAGTCCATGTTTAATTTTTTTTTCAAAAATGTAAATTAATGAAAACCAAATTGTAAAAAACATACAACACAATCTTAATGTACGAATTTATTTAAAATTATTTAATTCATGAGAATTGGTTATATATGAAGTTTTTTTTTTTTCAAAAGTTCTTTGCCAGGATTTTGGAAAAGTATAAGAAAAAAAAAACGATCGAATAGGTATGGTTGTGCGGTTTTGTGAGCTGAATAAAATTATGAATTTATTTAAAATTATTTAATTTATAAGGATTGGGAAAATGAAGATTTTTTTTTATTGCAAAAGATCTCTGTCAGGATTTTGAAATGAAGTGCGGCAGGATATTCAAAGAGTTCCTCAACGACAGTCAAATGCTTTTTTGATATCTAAAAATTGGATGGCGGAACGTTTGCCTTCGAGACTTCGAATAGTATTTTATACAGGGTGTCCGTTTTCGGATTATTTGAATATATACGAAGTCGGTTATATTAGGGCAAAGTTGCGCACTTTCGGAATTTATAAGATGCCGTTTTAAAAATTACAAAATTCCGATTACTTCCGTAATTATCCGGAAAAAGCGAAATTTTGAGAAAAAGTTTTCATTTTTTCCGGACTTATTTGATAAGCTAATTGAAAATGACTGGCTAATTTTTCTCCTCTACAACATGGCGGATGCAAATTTGGAATACTATGTTTTTTTTAATTTTCCGGAACCATCATTTTTTTTCTTTTATGAGCGCCTTTGATTTTTACATTTTTAATTCAGCTTTATTTTCTGGTTACGATGATGTATCACATGTTACGATTCAGATTTGCCGTTTGAATGAAATATGAAAAATACTTTTTTTGCGAAGAGTGCCTTGTGAATAACATACATGTCTGTCTTTTAGTCCTGGATGAAAGATGAGATGAAATTATGAATAGTGGATTCAGGATGGCGAAATTTCGGAGGGATATTTAGGTTTCGTTGAGATAGCTATTATTAATAAGTGAATTTGAGAATATATTTCAAAATAAATGAAAACAATATAAAAATGAATTATAACAACAATCGCGTGTTTTCATAGGTTTTTGAACTTAAGGAAGAACCTTCTGTTTTTTAATTACTTTATTTTCACTGCCATTTATACATTTTTCTGAACGCGTTATCTTATCGCTAAACTTCATAATCTATTTAGTTTCTTAATACGATTAGTATTTATTTTACGTTAGTAAAATTAAAAACGGTGTTGTTAAATTGATTATTACAACATCTTTTGCATATATTCAAATGTGTGCTAGTTACTTAATTTGCTTTAGGATCATTGGGTAAAAAACTATACTTAAACATTGTTTGTTATGTTATATATTTATGTGTGTAATAATACAAAAGTATGTAGTATTATCAAAATATGATATTGATTACATTATTTCGTTCAATTCCTTGCATACTGTTAACGATAGTCGTGGTTTGGTTACATATTTTTGATATTAATAGGTCGAAATGATTTTGTTCGTTTAGTTTTTTATCAAATTAATTTCAACTAATATTACATCTTTATTATATACAATTTTCATAAATTAAGTCATTAGGAAATTGGACCACGACATTAAATTTGGGATAAAATTATTCTGAGAGGAGAAAACGCCTCATTACATTTATTATATTTATTTATGAATATTCTGACTGACCAATTATTAAAACGGTTACTTTTTGATATCGAGCGTTGATTAATTTATTTCAAATGTACTTTGGTTGGCATAGCGGTTTTGCTTTGAATGAACAATAATTGAACTGCCGCGGGATTCACTTCTCAAAGTGGAAATTTTTGTTCCCCTTATCTTGGGTATTTGAATACATATATACACATCCGTTTAATATTTATTGAGGTAAAAGGTGAAGGTTTTGGGGCTTTCGAATACTCAATAGTCTTTATGATACGCGATTAAAGGAATCGATTAGATTGTGTCCGTTTTGTTTTTGTTTGCACACCATGTAAATTAGTATTGTGTTTTTAGAATTTTTATAATATGCTTTTAACCACTGTTTCGTGTTTTTATTTCTAATACAGCGAATATCGAAATTGAATTTCGTTAATTTTCATTACAATATTTTTTTAATATTATTTAAAATCAGTTTAAATTCAATTACAACCTATTTTTTAATCAATATTTATAATCTTACATATTGATGATAACAACAATAATAAACTTTATTAACGGAAATTCGCATTTTAACAAAATAATATGTAAATATTAAACAAAAAGTAACATATTAAATAATATTATATTTATAGCAGAAAATACAAATACAAATCTAAAGTAAAACTGAATAAATCTCAGTATATACCTATTATTTAACGATAATCTCAGTGTTATCCAGAGTTTAGATTAACCTTAAGAAAATAATAATACACACCCTGTATATATGAAAAAAAAGTCAAGCATATAGCATGCTACATTAAAAATGTTCCTTTGGTTATGACAAGTTAAGAAAAAGAAAAGTATTTAAAAAAAATACACTGGTTTGAAAAGTTACACATTTAATTATATTTTTCAAACAACCTGTATAAAAATATTTCATATTTAATATTACCATTAAATATAATGTTATTTTCTTAATATATACAAAGAATAATTCCTAAAATAGGTAATGTTTCAATAAAAAGAAATTAACGTTAAATAAAATGTGGATATGATCGCATAATATATACATTTAAAAAAACTAAATACGTAATGATTTTTTACGTGTACCTTGGCAACTGTCAATTTTCAGAAAATATATTTTTCTGCAGTACTAAGACTGTTATATTGTTGTAAAGATAATTTAAATAGGATTCGAATAAAACAATAATAAATTAAATAAAAATGATTTGAAAATTAAATTAATAAATTATTTCCACATTTAGCTCTGTGACAATTTGACTTACGTTACGAAATTACTTTAGACAAATGTGCATTTCCACTACTTCCTGGAAAATAAATTATTAATTATTTTCAAATCATTTTTATTTAATTTATTTGAATAGCTATAGCGTTCCATTTAAAATTTAAAAGATGATATCAATTCCTGGAAAATCGGATATTCTGTATACAGTGCATTTTTTAATCCAGGCCTCATAGGGATTTACATAGGAAAATCTTTTCGTCGTGTTAATGGTTTTTCTATGGTATGGATTTTGATCAAATTAAACACATATTTAAATTAGAGTAATTTGTGCAAAGTTCAGCAGTGCTATTCTCTTCACTCAACTAATTCCTTCCACTATTTATCACGCTGAAAGATCCTTCCTAATAATCCTTGCCAAACTCAGATGAATGGTGATGGGAGGATGTTTGTATTTATATATTAGGGTATACGGGGAATACAGATTTTTTTAAGAAGGGATTTGTGCGACTCATAAGGATAGTTCAGCTACCTAACATAAATGTTTGTCTTTGACTTCATCATAAATTCATGACAATGCAGAAAGAACTTTTGTCGATAGCCCATGTAGACTAATACCAACATGTATTGTAATTATTTATTTTATATATTTTTTGTATTATCTGTATATATATATATATATATATATATGTATTTAAATAACTACAACCAAGTGAATGAAAGACCTATTTAGGAATGATAATTTATAAAATGCATTTTATTATACAAACGCTCTGTAATTTCATCAATAAATTCTATTCTAATGTAAATTTTACAATAAAAATGATTGTGTGTGTGTGAATATTTTTTTTCTTATTACAGTCAAATATAATGAATATTTTATTTTAATATAAAAAAAATATTTTAGAGTATGTATTGTCGTTGATTTAAACATTCTTTTTATTGTCTCTTACATATTGTATTAAATTATTAATACTTTGATATTATAGCAAAATATTAAATATTATCATTTCATCAAATAATGTGGACTTTGACAAAAACGTTAGCGATCAAGTAGACAACGACAAGTACAAGACAAAGACAGGCGGAAAGACCTTTGGTCGATAGCCATTTCGTAAAATTAAAACATATGTATTAATAATAATAATAAATTTATTACCCAACAGGAAAGAGTAGCCCAATTACAGGATAATACAAAATAATTTTACATTATAATAATAGCAAGACAAACATGAATATAAATATAAATTAATACCAGTAAAAATATCGATACGAAAACAATAAAATATACAAATAAAGATTATAAATTGTAAAAAGAATTAGTAGCGTAATAATATTGATGAAAGCGTATCACAGAATATATCACAATCATATTGTAAATAATATTTAGTTTTGTAAATTGACACGAATAAACATTTTATATATATATTAAATATCAATAAAAATTAATTAAAATACAATCTTACACATTAATAATTATAAATATTTTAAATAATAGGTTTAAATTACATTATTTATTTGATTGTCTGCAGTGTGAAACCACTAATAAATATTTGCTATAATATCAAAATATTAATTATTTAATACAATATATATATATATATATATATTTTTCATATTACAATCAAATAAAAAGAATGTTTAAATTAACGAGTCGACATTAGGCAGATAGATCATTTAAGATGCCCCATTTTAAAATTTTCATTCATTAAATCGCTTCACTTTTTAATTGGGAATTAATTATTGAGTACAAATGGATATTTCCATTAAGTTTGAATTTATTTTTAATGTCACTTCGGACGAAACTAATCTAAAACACTCTAAAAGCTAAGTGCAATGAAATATTAAAAAATATCTATATTAATTTTAAACGTTTTCTATTATTTTAAAAAAATGAATTTTTCGTTTTGTGTAAAAATGTTATTTTGAGGATTATTCCAAAGATGAAATACTTTTTGGTTGTATCTCTTAACCAATGATAGTTGGTATGAAAATAGTTGCATAACATAAATAAAATATAGTATACAAATACAATAATATAACATCAGGAATTGATGGTGTCAAGAAATCTACTACTAACAAATCTTTATTACCTAAGAATTTACATGTAATTATATTATATACAACTTATGATATGTATGTACAAACTTTACTTATGTATCGACCAAAATTCTTTCTGCCCATCAAGAAATCTAAAATACTCAGTTTGATAAAAATTGTACGTTAATTTCCCATCGCTGTTGATTTGTTTTTGAAATTTCTTATAATGCTAAATGAACGCATTATAAAAATAAAAAGTGAAGAAATTAGCGCGTATTTAATTACAAGAAATATTCATGTGAATTTACACGAAACGTAAGATTTAAAATAATGTATATTATTTGCACATTTATTTTTTTAATATTAATATTACGTTCAAATTGTAATTGGATAATAAACGAAAATAATCATAATATAGAAGTTGTTATTAATAATGAGTGCCTAGTACTCGAAATATATATCTAGACATTAGAAAATAATGTGTGAAAAAGAATACAACAGTGTTATTTATACAAAAAAATAAAAGGAACTTTTATAAAAATGTTTGAATTATTTACGCGGTTAATCCGACAATGTGGAAAACCACTTCGAATAATATCTAAGATATTTGTTGGTGAGTACGTGAAGTTTCTTGATATAATGTAGTAATATTTTATTCCTTTCTTCACTTTTTTAAAAAAGTGAAGAAAGGAATAAGATATTACTACATTATACTTCGGATAATAATTGATTATTTTTTATTTGTTAATCAGCATTCTTAATTATTGTTTATTTTTATATAATAGCTTATTTATCTTCTATTTATATTAAAATTTGTTATAATTTTGTAAAATGGTGAAATTTTCGTGAATAAATATAATAATAACAAATTATTTGTACTACAGTGAATCATCATCTTATAGATAATAGGATGTAGATGAATAAAATGGATCATAGGATTTTAAGGTTAATTTCTGCATATTGCAACAATATCTATGTTATCCCCAGTCACTTTAGAGAAATCATGTAAACAAACATTTTGCAGAGGTAAAATTTCTGCGCACAATAGTAATAATAACAAATGCCTTTATTTACTCAAATGAAATCATACAATTTAATTTATTAGTGTTGGTGAAGTTCAGGCAGATAGTACCTGTCACTGCTCTTCCACTTAACCTACAAATTGAAACTTGATATTATTGTTATAAAAAATAAAAAAGCCTTATTTTCTTCTTTATTTTACATTTTGTAAGCACCAGTAAATAAAAATAAATAAAAGATCACATGTGTCATTATTTATCAAATAAAATTCTTCAATTTATTAGAATAACATAACCTATTGCGTATGGTTACTTTTATTGCCAACACATTTTTTTTAATACAAAAATTCGAAGCAGTCGAAAAAAGTTCTAGATAATATATTCGAAATGTTAAGTTTAATGTGTAAATTAATAAATCAATTTTCATTCTAAGTATATGTATTTATTAAAAAAAAGTTGCTTAGACTGTGATGATAAAAAATAAAGTACGTCTTAAATTTAACATTTCTCTTACAGAATAGCAGCTGAAATTATAATGGTATCGACATTTTATTGGTTAATGGGTTTATCAAGGCATAGGAAGATAATATTCCAGAATAAAGAAATTTATACTGAAAAAACTATATTCCGTTTTGTTTATTTACACCCTGTATAATCAATGAAATATTTTTTAATAATAGAAATTGTTGCATTATACAATATGTTATTGCTGTGCAACAGCAAATGTCCATTATTGAACATTTGTTTAAAGTACATAAGTCAGAATGTCACAGTAGCTAAAGAGGAAATAATTTATTCATTATTTTCGAGTTCTCTTTATTTATTTTTTTAACCTTCAAATTTTAATAGAATACGATGCCATAAATATAATATTTAAATTTTTTGTTAGGCTAAAAAAAATCTGTATTTACGACATTATAATTCATTTAAATTAATATACAAAATATGAAACAGTTCATTAAAAAAAATATTTAAATATATGTAATAACGATTATTTTAAATTACCGGGGGTGTGAATACGATTATTAAAGTAACAGGCTATTTTTACCAATTACAAGTGCGTCGTGTATATCAAGACTTTTTCCCTGGGTAAAAATATGTCGTGCGTACTTTTTCGTATTGCATGCAGGTCAGACATTAATTTTGCATTTAGCGATTTCATGCTTACAAAAAGTATAATCACAGGGGTGCTTTAGTTTGCGGCTGCTTCGAGGCCGTCCTTGATTTTCAACAAACTCTTAACTACCGCCCTTGCCGTTCCAGTAATAAATTATCTCTTGTTTTCTTTTTATTCTTGCAGATGTGTTGCAGAACTACAACTACGATGGAGATAAATCACTCGTTGCAGGTTAGTGCTGATCTTTAATTAATCGATTAAGTGCGTTGTTTTTCGATTACACCTATTGATTATCTGCTCTGATAATGATTTTATCAATTGTTTTCGTGATGGAATTTGTTTTACTAGAATTTAATTATGTGTACGGAGAAAATGTTATTTATCGCAAATGTTTTTATTCAAATACGTTTTGTTTTTATTCAAACATATTTACATACACAAAGAAAATGTATTGTTTTTGTCAATAATCGGGGTTATTCCGTACGTGAAATGTTAATTTTAACGTATACGTTATTCATTATTCGGGGCTATTCCGTACGAAAATGTTAAATTTAACGTGTACGTTATTTTTATCATCACAGTCTAAGCAGCTTTTGTAAGAAATATGTATTCATAGAATGTGAAATTAAATAATAACGTATACGTTAAACTTAACATTTTCCGTACGGAATAGACCCAATTGTCACAGTCTAAGCGAGTTTTATAATTTATATGTTTACTTAATTAACGCCGCAATATTTAGATTAACGTCACAATGTAAGTATTGTGACATTATTCAATATTGTTAATTAATTAACGTCATATCATACATATCAATTATAAAACTCGTTTAGGCTGTGACAATAATGAATAACGTATACGTTAAACTTAACATTTCACGTATACTGTACGTGAAATGTTAAGTTTAAGCCTGATTTTCTAATTAAAAAACTTAACGTAAACATTTGACCCAAATTTCTAAAAGTCTTGATTGCTAAAATCAATCAAGACTTTTAGAAATGTGTGTACGCCTCTTTAGTAAAAGTAGCTAAAAACGTCTAATAATCGATACAATTATAACAATGTTCGCTACAAAATAAATGTGTAAAACTTAAACAATTTATTCCATTTATAAAAAAATTAAATTCTTAATTTACAATAATTGTATTCATAGAAAAATTTACATTTTGTCTTCGATTATATACAAAGTAACTTTCTTTAAATTTGATAGATTTGTATGCTTCATTAATTAAACTCTGTATTAAAAATGTAAAATTTCAGTAGCCATCTGCAGAAATTCGAAAATCAGAAGTGGTAGTTACTTTTAGCGTGTTTTTTTTTTAGTTTTTTCTTGATATCTTCAAGATATGTTGTCGTTAATTGACCTTGAAATTTTTTATGGGTTTCCTTAACAAATGCACGAATCTGTAAAGCATTTATTGAACTTAACAAAAAACGTAAAACTAGATGCGATTATTTTGTAAAGTTTAATAAATTAGAGTTTTACCTCGTGATAGAGGTTAAACTCTAATTTATTCGTAGTTTAAGTTTTTATTCCAAAATATAATTATAGAATATTCAATTTTCCTTATTCTTTGAAGTAATATAAAATATCATTAATATATTAATTATATTAGGCAATTTTCTATAAAATTCTATTTATTTTATATATTTTCCATAAAATGTATAATAAATTGGATTTTATGGAAAAATAATAATTTTAGACAGTTTTATAGAAAAAATCATATTTATTTCAGACATGTTTCCATACAATCCACAATAAATGGGATTAAAAAAAATACAAAGTTTTCTATAAAATCATATTTATTTTACACATTTTTTCATAAAGTCTATAACAAATGGGATTCTATGAAAAAAGACAGTTTTCTGTAAAATCCTATTTATTTTAGACATTTTCCCATAAGATCTACAATAAATGAAATTTTTCGAAAAATAATAATAAGTTTTCGGTAAAATCCTATTTATTTTAGACATTTTCCCAAAAGATCTATAATAAATGAAATTTTTGGAAAAATTATAATTTTAGAGGCGGAAAGACCAACGGTCGATAGCCAGTTGGCAGAAGAATTTATTTTTACGTTAGTTATTTATTGTATTCATTTATTATTATTACTTTGTTAAAAATAATCTGCCAATAAAGATTTATATATATATATATATATATATATATATAATTTTAGACAGTTTTCTATAAAATCATGTTTATTTTAGACCTGTTTCCATAAAATCTACGATAAATTATTTTTTAATAGAAAATGGAGGGTTTTCTATTTATTTTTTATATTTTCTTCAAAAAATGTATAATCAATATGATTTTATGAAAAAAAATAGACTCTTATAATAAATATGATTGTATAGAAATCATATTTATTTTGCACATTTTTCCAAAAAAATCCATAATAAATGGGATTTTATAAAAAAAAATAGTTTTAGACAGTTTTCTATAAAATCCTATTTATTTTAGACATATATATACAGAAATCTTTATTAACAGATATATAATACAATACACACACATATGAAAACAAACCTTTTAATCGGCTATCGACCGACTTTAGAAATATCTATGTCTTGTGTTTACAAATACGAAATGTGATTTAACTTTTTCTGTCTTTGCCATGAAGCGATGAAATAAAATTAAATGGATGGTATTTTGGTGTGGATGTGGTGTTTAGATTGAAAGGATTGAGGGCAATTTTTTCAGCAAGGATGTTAAGATCGGATGGATCTGGGATAGCTCATACAGGAGGTTGTGAAATTGGTTAAGGGGATGTCTGATTTTAATTTATGCTCTTAAAGCGGATGTTTCTGCTACTTCTAAATTGTGGAGGGAATTTTTATTTGAGTTGTGGAATAGGATAGCGACGTAATCTAAGAACCATAGATCATCTTATATATAATGACTGCAGTGTTGGTGTTTATGCCTCGCCTAAATGTTAAACATTTGAAATGTGTCGCCATCTGTTTGACTTTTGTTTTTAGGGTTTTGATGTGAAATTTAAAGGAGAGGTTTGGATCAAAATATTTACAATGGGTCGATGGGAAGAGGATATGGTTGTTAATAGTGACACTTGGGCGACGGTGGGGGATAAATAGCTGTGATTTGTTCGGGTTTATTGAAGTGCGCCACTTAGCAAACTAGGTTTGTATGGCATCAATAAGACCTTGAAGCTTGCTGTCTGCTTTGTGATGCACGCGCCCAGCACAATAAGGGCCGCGTCACCTGCATTTAGGAAAGGATCGATTTTATTAAAATATAAAATTATTTTATAAAATCTTTAGGAAAGTAGGATTATAAAGATCATGTATAATAAGGGAGATAGAGAAGAGCTTTGCTGGGGACGAAACTGATTGTCGGATTCTGATTTGGAGCGATCTATTATGCAGGAAGTCATCGAGAATTTTAATTAGATCTGGTGGGAGATTTTAATATATTGCATTTTTTCATAAGATCTATAAAGATTTTCTTTCTTCTTTCTTAATCTTATCCTCTTTTACTCGTATTCGGTGTCGAGGTTTATAAAGATTTTATGGAAGAAAAAAGACAGTTTTCTATAAAATTCAATTTACTTCAGACATTTTTTCATAAAACTTATAATACATGGGATTTTCTTATAAATAATAAATTTACACAGTTTTCTATAAAATCATTTTTATTTTATACATTTTTTTCATGAAAACCACAATGAATGAGATTTTATGGAAATTAATAATTTTAGACAATTTTCTGTAAAATCATATTTATTTTATACATTTTTCGATAAAATCTACAATAAATAAGATTTTACGGAAAAACACAGTTTTCTATAAAATCATATTTATTTTACACATTTTTTTCACAAAATGTATAATAAATGGAATGTATGAAAAAAATAATAAACTTAGACAGTTTTCTATAAAATCATGTTTATGTAAGACCAGTTTTCAATTTTTTTTTTTTTTCATAAAATCCCATTAAATTTATTTTACACATTTTTTCACAAAATGTATAATAAATGGAATGTATGAAAAAATAATAAATTTAAACAGTTTTCTATAAAATCATGTTTATGTAAGACCAGTTTTCTATTTTTTTTTTTTTCATAAAATCCCTTTAATCATATTTATTTTATACATTTTTTCATAAAATCCACAATAAATGTTATTTTATGGAAAATAATAATTTTAGGCAATTTTCTATAAAATCATATTTATTTTACACATTGTTTCATAAAATTTATAATTACTGGGATTTTATGAACAAAAAATACACAGTTTTCTAAAAAAATCTTATTTATTTTAGACATTCTCTCACGAAATCTAATAAATGGGATTTTATGGAAAAATATCTAAAATGGGCGGAAAGACCTTCGGTCGTTAGCCATTTCATATAATATATGTGAATATAAATCTACAAGTACATTGCAAATAATTATCTAAACTATGTATAAATGTATTTAAAATAGGGCAGAAAGACCTGTGGTCGATAGCCCTTATTTGAGAATATATTATGAAAATATTTATTTTTTATATTATATTAGATTATATACAATGTATTTTTTTCTCAGATAATAAAGATTTAATAGTAGTATTTAAAATAATAGCTGTGTCCATTAAAAAATAGATATTCCTCATACATATTTATTTCATATTTTATTGTTGAACTTTTACTTTTATTTTATCATCTTATATCTGCGAGTTATTTTTTCTTATAATTAAGTTCGCATACGAGTGAATGAAATGAGAGTCGACGTGATGTTGACAGCATTTAGAATGTGAGATCGCCCGCGCATCAGAATATACTGAGCTCACGTAACAAAATTCCAACGTGGTGCATTTATACAACATTAAAATAAACTAAAACAAATATCCATGAAAATTACGAAATAACCGTTGGTATCGGATATGCATGGTGAAAACACTATGACGTACACATCAACGTTTTTATATGTGTTCAATCCATATTGATTTTAAATATTAATTCAGCGTAAAAAATAATGAAAAATAATTTAACTCTATTGAAAATTTGGAATTTGATAATTTTTGTATACAGAATATACAATCTTCATTGTTCATTGTTAGTGAAAAAATATCAAATTTGGAATTTGATCATTTTTGTATAGAAGAATATACAAGGTGGTTAGAAAAGGTGTGATAATCTTCAGGTATAATTGTTCATTGTTTAATTTCTAATAGAAAATTTAATAAATTCTTCTTCTTAAAAGGAAACTTGGGGTTGGGATAGCTTTGCTCATTAGGCAGAAAGACTGCGGGTTCGAGACCCGTTCCGGATGAGGTTTGTTTAAAAAGAGTGTATTGTGACGTCTTAAAATTAATATTAAAATAACAGTGACTGGTCGAAATGGCCTAGCAGCCAAGGCCATATTCTCAATTCTTATCCTTAACCTTCGTTTCCTTTCATCCCTCATTTAAAAAAAAAAACAGGAAACTTATTTAACATCTGTGTTGGTTGACTAGTAAACACATCCCTGGCACACAACACTATTTAACTATGATCCTAAATCACATAAGTATTCTCTGGGTGTGATGTATATAATAAACTGGGAGATTGAAAGAGTAAATAAATATTTCGCGCATTTATAACCTATAATTCATGTGTTTGCGTCGGCTAACAAATCACGTGGAAACGTAGTTCCTGAAGAGTGTTCCAAATTTTGCCACCAGATGGATAATAATGAATTTCTTGATATTTCAAGTTAGAAGGAAACTTATTGAACATTAACTTCTTTTTCGTTGACTTTTAAAGACGTCCAGAAACACAACACTTTTTAACCATGATCCTAAATCATATAAGTATTCTCTGGATGTGATGTATATAATAAACTAAGAGATAGAAAGTGTAAACAAATAATTCGCGCATTTATAACCTATAAACATGTGTTTGCGTCAGCTGACAACTGACGTGGAAACACAATTATTTGCCCCGAAGAGTTTTCTAAATTTTGCCACCAGGTGGAGTAACGCTAATGTTGTATCTCCAATTATTATTAAAGAAATAATAAAAAATAGAGATGGGCAAAGTCGATCTTTTTTGTCACTGCAAAATGAAGTTTATGACAATTTTCTTAATGTTATTTATAATATTAATATTGGTAAGTTTTGCCTATTGATTAATAAACTCAATTTTATTGTTATGTATTAACTTTAGCTACTTAAAATTAGTTATTCAGAAATATTCGATTACTAAATTCACTCGATTTTGCCCAACACTAATAAAAAACAGTAATATTTATTGGTATACATGACGAAAACACTTTTAACTTGGTATAAGTGAAATTTATTTAGAGACTATAGTCGTGATTATCAAATTGATGCGTTAATGATTTCGAAACTGTAATCAATAAATACATTTCTGTTAGACAAATAAAGTTAAAATGTTTTCACTAATTTTAAGCATTAGTAATTTGAATTATTTAAAAATAAAAATTGTTATAATAGTAACAAATTGCATTTTATATATACACTAATATTTATTGATAGACTACACAGTTTTTCTAATTACATACCAGGAATAACAATATATAAAAATCAAAGTATGGATCATCTGTCACTTCATTGATTGACAGATGATCCATGTCATATTGTATATGAATTATAATGTATATAAATAATAGTTGTAAATATACAACTGTTTTATTACAAAAAATAACTAATGTATGCCTTTTATTTTTATATTAGTTATTTTATGTAATAAAGCAGTTGTATTGTATGTGTATAATTATTATATATTTATTTATATACATTATAAGTCATATATAATATGACACTTTAGGTTTAGAGTTATTTCCAAAATGCCCAAACCTTAAATATTATGAATACTGTAGAAATGTAATTAGAAAAATATTCACAAAAAATATAAAATTTGCATAAAATGTAAATAGACAAATAAAATATTTATTCACACGCAAAATTTTCTTTTTTTGAATTAATCAACATTTATGGAATATTTTGCACATTTTTTTTTTTGTTACAAACCAATTATCACACTTTATCAAGGCATTACATTACACGCTGTGTAAATACTTATTGTTGCCATTGTAAACTTCACTGTGAATAATGTGTAGAGGATTTTGCACGCACGCTAATGATCATAAAGCCATATTAATATTCCACGAGGAGACAACACATTATTGAAGGCCGAACCATACATAAAAAACAAATAGTAAATAAAAAATGCGCGGGTAATCTTAATTTTATTCGACTTTTCTCGTTCGAAATTTTATCCGACTTGAATTTCCTTAACCCATCGAGATAATCAATTGTAAACAGTTATTTTCCGAGATAGCTGGCTATCTGCAAAGACCGGGGCGCTTTCGTGTGGACCGCTGACAATAGCAAACTACCTGATTTAAAAATTATCACGTACACATTCATATTATTACCTGTGTTCCTAGATTTAATCTTCCTGTGCGAATTTCCACTCAATTGCTTTTATCACAAGTGTATCTTATGATGTTATCGTTTTAATTTAATAAGCTTAGGTTTAATCTAAGATATTTGAAAATGTTATTGAACTTAATTGGATTATTTATAATTAATTCATATAATCATAGCTGTACGAAATATTCTTACGATTAATAATTAACATAAAATTAAGTATGTAAATAAATTATTGTCATTAATGTTGAATATATTTATGAATAATAATATAAAATTACCCTATTATCTTAATAATTTGTTAAAATATTTTTTTGTTCTTTTAATGTTTTTTGTATTAATGAATTTTATTCAATGTGTTTCCGTGCTAATCCGGACATCACTGTAATCAATGACCAGAGGACAAACCGCATATGATAAACCCAATAAAAAGTAATGAAAATTCAGTTTATATTAATAAATATTAATACATAAAGTACTGAGAATGAAAAAAGGAGAATTGATTAAAACATCACGATAACTGATTTTTGAAGGTAAAATTAAATTAAATAATTTTACAATCGGGGCTATTTTGTAAGGTTAAACGCGTACGCTACTTTTTATCATCACAGCCTAAGCAGCCTTTTTAATTGAATTAATAACATAAACGTTAAACATAACATTTCCCCTACGGAATATCCCCGAATATATTTATAACATTCAAAATACATGGCACGTTTACCTGCTCATAAACAAAATTATATTTTCGTTCCTAGTTCTCACCAAATTAAACTTGGGAAAATACAAGCCATTGCTGTTACTAAATAAACTTTTATTCAATAATAATAGAAAATATCTGTATTCACTTGGTCACAGTTATTTAAATTAAATTAAATAAAAAGGATTTTGAAAATAATTGAAATCATTCTCGTTTCGATTTTCATCTTAGAATTGCTGTAGCTAAAAAGAAAAATATTTATTTAATTGGGTTCAAATCCCATCACAGATGTTTCTTTTCCACTTATATTTAATTAATGTAAATTACAATAAAATTAAACAAGGAAAATTTCTGGCAATGATCAATAAAATTCGATTAATACCTTTTTCCATCTGCAAAAAAATACGCTGTAAGTTTTACAAACATCTATTGAAACAACTACTTTCCGGATATTTACCCCGCCGGACATTGGATTACACAATAGATATTTGTTTGTTGCATAGCAGTACTACTGCGACATAGATATTAATTAAAAAATATTTAATAACTAAGTGCTTGCAGGGCAGAGCTGTACTGATGAGAGATGAAATCCCGAAACACGTGTCTACAGATAGCCTTGTAACAATTGTCGTTTCTTTGCATTAAATAATTTCGACTCAAACCGTTGCAACTCGCACTAGTACTGCTATGCAACAAATATCTATTGTGTAGTCATGTCCGGCGGGGTAAATGCCCGGGAAGTAGTTGTTTCAATGGATGTTTGTAAAACTTACAGTGTATGTATTTTTTTATAGTTGGAAAAAGGGATTGATCGAATTTTATTGATCATTGCCAGAAATTTTCCTTGTTTAATTTTATTGTAAATTATATTAATTAAATATAAGTGGAAAAGAAACATCTCTGAGGGGTTTTGTACCCAATTAAATAATTATTTTCCTTTTTAGCTACAGCAATTGTAAGATGCAAATCGAAAAGAAAATGATTATTTAATTTCAATTATTTTCAAAATCCATTTTATTTAATTTCCTTGTAATTTAAATAACTGCAAATGTGTGAATCTCCTTTGTTTCATTTTATTTAATATAAATTAGTTGAATACTGAAAATTTCTTCAATTTCATAAATATAATTTTTGGTTAGAAGTAGTATGTAATATTGTTTTTACTATTATTTATACATACGATCCAAATTATAATATCATTTAATTTTAATTTCATATTTATATTCATTTTCATTTTAAATTCTATCCGTTTTTAATAGTTAGACATAGTCTAATTACAAAGGAAATTTTGGTAAATTAATATAAGAATTTACAAATATAAACAGTAAAAACTATAGGATGAAAATACATTCCGTAATGTATATTATGTTAATTTATCCGTTTTACTATCAAGCTTTGCTTATAACATTTAGGTTGTTATTTTAATTTACTGTATATAATTAATCTTTGTAGATCGGTATAAAAGGAAATTCCGTCAATAAATAAATAAATATGTTACTTTTGGTGTAATATTTATAGATGATTTTGTTAAATGGTGAATTTCCGTTAATAACGTTTATTATTATTTTCCAATTATTTTTATTTAATTTATTAAGAATATGTGTTTAGTACAAAAATCTTCATAGAGTAATATGTTTTTCTTATTTAATAATGAAATATTAAATTTAAAAATGAAATGTTTAAATTTAGTTATATTTTATCTTCGCAATCTAAGTATATTTATGAATTATAAAACTCGCTTAGACTATGACAATAAGGAAAACGTGTAGGTTAAATTTAACATTTCACGTACAGAATAGCCAAAATAATCTGGATTTTTAGGCTTCCACATCGTTTTTTTTTAATGATAATTTATTTAACTAAGAAATAATGATTTAATTAAGTAAGAGACTATCATCTAAATCATTTTACAAAATCAATGATTTTATGACCTTCTTTGAATTAGAGAATTACCAAATTATTTCATTTTACGTACGGAATAGCCCCGATAATCTGGATTATGTAGATTTCCACATCGTTTTATTTCTTCAAATGATAATTTATTCAACTAAGTAAATGATGATTTATTTAAGTAAAACACCAATTCATTTAACGAAATCAATGGTTTTATGATCATCTATTTTGAATTAGAGAATTTCCAAATGAATAAATGTCTGTTATCTCCAGTTAATGCAACTGTAATCATTCGTAGTTGTGACTGTGGACCGAGTCAGCCCTCTGCGAGCGTTTGCGCCTTATCTTATTTAATAAGTTGGAAGCTCTATCTAACAATACATTGTTTATTTGTGCAGCTGATAATAATGGTTGGTCGTTTTGTGTGTCTTCAGTAACTGTTCACGTTTTGGGTTGTTATTTCTGCGGAATATCTTAAAGTGTATTTAATAAAATTAAATACTAAAGGAAAATGTGTAGTGTAACATATTTGTTTGGTCATGTTTGATTACGCTACTATAGATCAAGGTTGTGTTTTTTTTTAAGTAGTACACGATATTATTTCATATTTGAATTCTGCTTGCTTTATAAAATATATATACAATCATCTTTATTGAGGTATTTATACAGGGTGAAATATAATACAAATTATTTTATAATAAAACGGAGTAAATAGCGTTTCTTCAAGAGAAGGAAATTATTTCCGTAAAAAGAAAAATATAAAACAAATTTAATGAAATGCGGAAAAGACGCGTTTATTCAAGAGAAGGAATTTATTTCTATAAAATGAAAAATATAAAACAAATTTAAAAAAAGACGCAGTGAATCGTGCTTCTTCAAGAGAAGGAAATTAATTCCATAAAATAAAAAATTAGAAAAAAAAAATTAAAGAAACGCAGAAAAGACCCGTTTCTTCAAGAGAACGAATTTATTTCAATAAATTTTGCCCGGGAAGTAGTTGTTTTAATGTGCATTTGTTTAACGTACTTACGTAACGTAAGTCAAAAGTCACAGAGCTAAATGTGAAAATAATTTATTAATTATTTTCAAATCATTTTTATTTAATATGTAAAACAAATTTAGAGAAACGCAGTAAAGACGTTTCTTCAAGAAAAATAAATTATTTCCACAAAATGAAAAATGTAAAACAAATTTAGAGAAACGCAGTAAAGACGTTTCTTCAAGAAAAATAAATTATTTATACAAAATGAAAAATGTAAAACAAATTTAAAGAAACGCAGTAAATAGCGATTCTTTAAGAGAAAGAAATTAATTCCTCAAAATGAACAAGCTAAAACAAATTTAAAGATTTACGCTAAACAGCGTTTCAATTCTCTTTATTTCATTTCGTAATTAAAATTTGAATCACACACTATTAATTCAAGATTTTTTATACATTGACATCATATGCTTTTTAATAAGGATTAAAAATGTTTTACTATATTCGATGTTATATTATAAAATATAAAACTATCCATATATTATATTACTGTAAAAACTGCGATAGTGCCTCATGCTCGCTGAATAATTATAATAATTACGAACCAGAAAAAAAATATAACTTTAATTGTCTAATCAGTGCGCATAATACTAAAAGCTTTTATTGATACCTACCGAGGTCATAAAGTAATCTTTGCTCAGAAAAAAGTCTGAAATAATTTAAAATTTAATGAAAAGTAATTAGCCGATGTTTTTACATAAGAATAACACAAGCAAAATGTCCTTGATATAAGTTTATTATATATTATATATATATATATATATATATATATTTATTTATATATATATATATATATATATTTATATGTAGACACATCTTTGTTCACTCTATACAGATAATATAAGACAATATAAATAATAATATGAAACCTTTTTAAACTAGGAAGAAATATTTTTGGTGTAAAAACCAACATTTTTTCCATCGATAATTTATTAAAAAAAATATTGTCTGTAGTATCTGTGTATATCTTCGATTTTCAACATAGTTTCTATTAAAAAACATAAATGTAAGGTACGTTTTATTTTACGGTAAAAGCTCGATACTTGATTTAAAGAAAAATGATGGTATATCTTTAATTTTGTTCTCATTAATCATTTGGTAAAACATGTTCAATAATAATTTAAAAAATGATGATATTTAACCCATTAA
This sequence comes from Philonthus spinipes, assembly GCA_963082785.1. Classification (NCBI taxonomy): domain Eukaryota; kingdom Metazoa; phylum Arthropoda; class Insecta; order Coleoptera; family Staphylinidae; genus Philonthus; species Philonthus spinipes. The sequence goes on from OY720301.1 coordinate 14,223,957, forward strand.
CGCCCACGGCGTTTTTTTATTAAGAAAACAACTGTTCAAATATTAACTAAAGTGCCCCGTAGATGCTAGAAAAAATACTAAAATAATCCAACTATCCGTAATACTATATTTGTTATAAATATGACTTTTGTTGATAACTTTATTGTTTATATATATATATATATATATATATATAATCTAAAATCCCCATCTACCATAATGGTGGTGTAGGGGTGGGTTGTCTTGGTTAATTATTATTCATATGTACAAATTTTGCCCATTCTTTTTTGTTTCTTGCGAGTCCTTTCGCTTCTGCCCACGTTTTTCCTCGTTTTTCCAGAATCTCCTGTATGATTTTATCCCAGGCCTGTCGTGGTCTTCCTCTCGTTTTTCTTTTTCCTACACTTTATTGTTTATAATAAATAATATTCAGTGATCTACCAGTATAAAAACCAAATCTGGTAAAAATAAATTGCAAAAAAGAGAATAGAATAAAGATTATAGAGTATGGAATTTCGGTTGGTAACAAAACTGCTTCGTGTTTCTAGAAATAAAATAATCATTTATAGATTTTGCTAGCATTATCTGCTAGCAAAATCTATAAATGATTATTAATAATATAAATATAAATGAATATTAAGCTTCAACAAGAACAACGTTTTATATTTATCGAACGTAAATGCGCAATACTATCAATGATTTTTCTTTAGTTTTAATTATTTTTTTTTCTGATATATTTATACATATGTTTTCTAATGTTTTCAGTGTCACACTTTTCTTGTAAATTTTTAATATGTAATTATTAATATAATTTGGAAATGGAGATTCCGTTAATAAACTGAAATTGATAGTTTTCAATTTCTTCGATTAGTTTCACATTTTTTTTATACATATTAACTTACATGATAATTTTTAGTTAGTATTCTCTGGTTATTTTGAATGAAATAACACCTTACGAAATTTAAAATATTCCTTCTTGAAATGTTTTTTTTAATGTTACCATAACAACTTATTTATATTTATTTCAATCCATACTAAAATTTAACTAAAGCCAACTAAAAACTAGCATGTAAGGTAATATGTATAAAAAAATTGAAACTAATCGAAGAAATTAAAAACTATCATAAAAAAATATGGTAAAAATTATGTTTAATTTAGTCTAATCAAGTGAAATTAATTTTACCGTACCACGATTGTTTTCGAGAAGCTGTAAAACTTTTTACAATGATACGTCAAGAATCATTGACGCTCTCCTTTATATAAAATTATAACAAAATATCACGAAGTACAGTATGCGGTCGATATTTTTTCACCAAACCAGAATACGTTTATTAATAATTTGCAGGCGTCTTTATTTTAATTGTAATTTACACCAATTAGTATGTAAGTATAACTTAATAATACACTTTAACTTTGTTTGCACAATTATGTTTTATTTATTGACTATAGTTTCGATAACTGTTAGTTTGATAATGACACGCTAATGTTGTCGAAACTATGGTCGTTAAATAAAAAAAATAGTGCAAATAAAGTTAAAGTGTTTATTAAGTTATAATAGACCATGTACAACCAAGTGGAAGCCTTAACAATTAACAAGTTAGTATGTAAGTAATTATACAGAGAGATTTTTTTATCAGTATACATTTCCCCTATGTATACCTGCAAAATACGCGAAACAAACGCACTTATGTATGTGTATTTAGTTGCCTATAACACGCAACTGAACACACATATGCCAAATAGGCAACACATTAATCGGTCCAATGCGTTTGACTGGCGTTTTTTGCAGGCATGCACTACCCCTAATGTATACCGATAAAAAAACCTCTCTGTATAGCTTATAAGTGAACTTGTATTTTTTTTGTAATTAGACTTAGATCTATTGAGAAAATAAATAAATAAAATTATCAGTAGATTTCTCGATTTAATAATTATGCTACATTTATCAAATCCATCTAATGTTTTAATTTTTTTCAATATAAAATAATTTATGATTATGTTAATAAATTCAATTTTCTGTCTCTTATTACGCTGCTACTTCCATGTTACACACTCTGACCAATCGTACTCACGCTAGCTTTGAATGCGCGACCAATATAAAATAGTAGATAAGACGGAATGTTTATACTATAAATTTACACAACGTTTCACTCGCACTCGTTCTAACGATGAACGAAGTATTAACTCATATTATGTATTTATTTTGATATATTTGTAATAACAACGATAGTAAATCTCAATTATTTAATCATTAATTAGAAATTTATAAATTATATAAGGCATGCACGACTTAGACCTAATTTTCATTAATTACGTAACATGATATAGATACCTAAATGTAAAATCATTGGGAAAATTTTGGAATCAATAAATAAATGCGTATTTATATTAGTGATCCCAACTATGTTGTCATTCAAATTAAACATTAATTATATGCCATTTATTGAATATACGACTAGTGGTGTCCATTATTATAAGCTAGACAGTTGCGGGTCTGTTATTTTGTAAACAACCTGGATATACGAATCTAATGAAAATGTAATAATAATCTTTATTTTCAAGGTGTTGAAACTGTACAAAATGTAAATAGCATCGATTTAAGTTACATATAATTTAATATAACTAAAAATATACTTATAATTTATTTACAATTTAGACCACTAATTCATGAGAAATTCTTGTAATACAAAAAGGATTTATTCACATGGTCACTGTTATTAAAAATAAATTAAATAAAAAGATTAAAAAAATAACAAATTATTCCCTCTTTAGCTACTATGACATTTTTTACTTACGTTACGTCAGTATTTACGTAAGAACTTACCATTTTTTGACTTATGTTACGTAAGTACATACGTAAGAACTTTTTTTACTTACGTTGCACCAATACTTATGTAAGAACTTACCAACGTAAGTCAAAAAGTTACGTATGTACCCACGTAATGTAAGTCAAATACGGTAAGTTCTTACGTAAGTACTGACGTAACGTAAGTAAAAAAATGTTAACGTAAAAACTTACGTAATGTAAATGTCACGGTAGTTAAAAAGGGGATAATTTGTAAATTATTTTTAAATTATTCTCTTCTTTTTTATTTAATTTAGAAATTCTTCATTAAATATGTGTTTTTTTTTCTATTAAATATTCCATCAGGTGCATTTTTAAAGATTTTACTTCGTTCTTTAATTTATTTAGTTTATACATGAAGAACATTAAACAACTTCTGTAGATTTTTTCTTATGATGTGGGTAGATGTAGTTTCTTGTCCTGGTATTATATTTATTGGATGTATTATTTTACTCTAATTAATTTGCATGGAGGGTTTTTATTAAAGATGCTAGAGAATAAGAATCATGTTTTTTATTTATTTTTGGCTTCGAAAAATTTGATAATATTGTAAAATTTATTATATATATTTACTACTACTAAATTTCCAGACTAACCTCAACACCCAATACGGGTATAAGAGGAAGAGATTGAGAAAGAAAGAATATAAAAATAAGTAGACAATGACAGCAAAATTTTACAAAATTTATTATAACAATATGTACAATTGCGTTAGTAGTCTGTCATGGGCTATTGATCATAGGTCTTTCTGCCCTAAAAATAAATATTTTCATAATATATTCTCAAATATGGGCTACCGTATATATATTTATTAATATATATTTAACATCTTTATTGACAAATAACGTTACATTTTACAATGTGTAGTATGTGTGTTTACAATATTTATAGAATTATTTCAATTTGTCATGTAACTGTCATTGTCAAATGGCTATCGACCCGGGGTCTTTCTGCCTTATTTATTAATATTAAACCAAATTTATCCTTTATGTGTGAATAATGAAAACATATTCAAGTAATTTAAATTTTCGTGATGCAAAATATTGAAATTGCGATACATCATGCGAAATTCGAAGAAAATCCTGCACTTCTACTTAAAATATATAAAATAATATTACTCAACAAATGTTCTTTTTATGAATACGTTTTATAAGCATTTACGACTCCCTTGGATCACGTCGTGCCTCTTTTCATATTATACCAAGAGATGGCGGAGGATGTAGTTCAAGTACATTTCAGATGGCGCTGCCGATTGACATTTAACCTCAGTTTTCCACTTTCATTCCTTTTAGAGACCATAACGTTCGTTTTATTGAGCAGTTTAACCCTAATCGTCGGTCCAAAGTCTATTCTACGGCGATTTACATTTTAATGAATAATTATACAGAATATAAAGTCCGTTTAATAGCGTCCGTACACGATTCATTCTAAATTAAATTAACAAATAAGAATACAATACGCAATCAAGATATTAATGAATTCTTAGGTTGTAAAATAAATATATCATAATATCTTAGACCAAAGAAAGAGGGGGGTGGTATGGTTAGGAGTTCAATCCTCTTCTATAAGCTACATTGTTATGATCGAAAACTATAACAGAAATATTTATCAACTCCAGTTATCCTTGTAATACTCATCGTGTATATTCTTTTTAATTTTATGTTGACTTATGTAAAACTTCTAATTATTAGCATCAATAAAGTATTATTATTATTTTATAGCGGACACTTTCTTCCCGTATGGAATCGGGACTATTCCGTACGGGAAATGTTAAATTAACGTGTACGTTATTAATTAATTTCACATTCTATGAATATATGTCTATTACAAAAGCTGCTTAGACTTTGAGAATAAAAATTAACGTACACGTGAAACTCAACTTTTCACTTACAGAATAGTTCCGAATACCAATATCATCATCCAAAATGTCGCACGTGTATATATTTGTTCCAGCTTCGGCTGTTTTTTTAATTAATTACATATGTATAGTAATAAAAACCTGCGAAGTAAATTGAATACAACTGTTTTTAATTGAAAAAACTTCACGTAACTCCATCTTAATTCTCTTGTTGTCCCATTTTGGAAGTACCTTTCGACAAAGAAAACTTTAAATTCTGTAATAAACATTTTTACTGAGTTGCATAATCTTAATTTCATATTGTATTACATATACAATATGTTCGAGAACTTTTCTCCTCTAGAGTGCTTTGATTTTTTTCTTTATTTTACATTATGTGTCATTATTTATATAACACATGTGACGTTTCATATGCTTTTTATTCACTGGTGTCAACAAAATGTAAAATAAAGAAAAAAATCAAGGCACTCTAGAGGAGAAAAGTTCTCGAACATTTTGTATATGTAATACAATATGAACTTAAGATTATGCATATTAATATCATTGCTATGTAAACAATTTTCAATAGCAAATTTATTTATAAGTAATATTAAAGGATGAAATAAAAAATAAGCTATTTATCCTTGTTTTAAAAACGTTAAATATAAAATAAGTACCAAAGAAGACAAATCCATGCAAATAAAACATTTAAAGGAAGAAAATCATCACTTCAGTGAAGAATATAAAATCCTACACTTGTAAAACAAAGGAATCAAACAGATCATTGTGGAAAACATTGAAATAAATAAAAACAAGTCAGTTACTAAACAAATAAATTGAACTTCCCAACTCTCCACAACTTCGCTTTAAAAGGAACTCCGCAAACCTCATGCAATAAAATGTTATTTATTTACTTTTCACCAAGTAAAATCAAGAGGTAGTTTAAGAATGTTACGTCTCAAAAATTGTGTATTTATTTATGTAGAAAAAAATGTTGGAATTGACGTTCAATTTGTACATTTTTTTCTTTAAATTAAGTAAAACGATCTTGAAAATAATTAATAAATTTTGTTTTAAATGTAATTAATAAATTATTTCCTCTTTATCTACTGTGACTTTTTGATTTACATTCCGTGAGTAATTTTAAAACATATGCATATTTTGTTGAATTCGAAAATAATTAATAAATTATTTCCTCTTTAGCTACTTTGACGTTTTGTCTTACGACTTTTTGATTTACATTCCGTGAGTAATTTTAACACATATGCATATTTTGTTGAATTCGAAAATAATTAATAAATTATTTCCTCTTTAGCTACTTTGACGTTTTGTCTTACGACTTTTTGATTTACATTCCGTGAGTAATTTTAAAACAAACGTATATTTTGTTGAATTTGAAAATAATTAATAAATTATTTCCTCTTTAGCTACTTTGACGTTTTGTCTTACGTTATGAAAGTACTTTTATGTAGAAGTAGTTGTTTTGTGTTAGTGTGTATATATTTATTTACTGTCAATTTGAAGTTTTTTTTTTTCGTTAAATTAAATAAAAATAATTTGAAAATAATTAATAAATTATTCCGTCTTTAGCTACTGTAAATTTTTAATTTACTTTACATAAGTACTTTTAAAACACAATGTACATTTGTTTTAAAAGTACTCACGTAACGTAAGACAAAACTTCACAGTAGCTAAAGAGGGAATAATTTATTAATTATTTTCAAATTCTTTTTATTTAATTTATTTTAAATAATGTGAATAAATCCTTTGTTCTATTATTTTTGTCCGTTAAATTTAAATTATTCGCTTTATTACTATTGATTATAAACGGAGTTGTTTTTGCCACTATTTGATGGCTTAAAGATAATAGTTTAATAATAATAGTGGGGAAATATTGGAGAATAAAAATATAATAATTTAAAACGGCCGCAGCTTATGCCCAAAGGTAATAAAGCAAAATATATTTATTTTATTCGCGTCAATAGTCATTACATATTTTATAAATGATATGCAAAATGAATGTAAATAATTTGTAAAGGCTGAAAGACCTCCGGTCGATAGCTAATTCATCTACAGAATATAATTCTAATTTTATATATTATTGTACATATATAATACACATTTGAATAAAGATGGTTAGTTAGTTAATTTGTAAAATATTGTATTAAACATTTTTTTACCTGAAGAAACTATAGTGTAGTAATAATAATAGTGGCCAAATATTAAAAAAATATTTAAATGCCTTAATGAAGCAAAACATATTGTTATTTAATTCGCAACAATGGCTTATATAAACAATATGCAAAATAAGTATAATGTAAATAATTTGTATATATATATATAATCGATGTCCCCTTTTACCAATTGGTGTCGGGTAAATAATTTGTAAATTGTTATATTAAAACATTCTTCACTTGAAGATGCTATAGTATAGAAAACTGTACTGATATTAAATATAAAACAGTTGAAAATCACAAATATATTTTTTTCATTTATCCTAAGGAAACAGTGTATTTTTATAAATGTTTCACACGAAATACTAGGCAGAAAGACCATAGATCGGTAGCCAATTAACAGATATTAAGTATATATACACACACATCTTTATTCAGACCATACAAATAATTTTAACAATATAACAGAAATAGACAGAAAGACCTCCGGTCGATAGTCCATGATAGACTACTAACTCATGGATATGTATTGTAAAAATAAATATTTGTAAAGAATTGTATTTCTGCTGTCTGAATAAAGATGTTTGTATATATAACATAAATAATTACAATACATGTCACCTACATGTATTGTAATTAGTCTGTCTGGGCTATCGACCAGAGGTATTTCTGCCCTGTCATGAAAAATCTATGCTAACTAGCTGAACTGTCCTGATGGTTAGCGAAAACGAATTGATAAATAGCGAAAATAGGACGTTTGTATTTAGGAAGGATATTAGGGTTACGGGGAATATAGAATTTCGTAAGAAGGGGTGATATTAATTATATATTTGACTTTGTAATTTTCATTATTTTGTATATTTTACTGTATATATCTGTTAATAAAGATTATATATTATTATTAATTGTTTCTGTAATAAACGAATTTTATCCCATATTTTTCGAAATCGTGCCAAAAAAACTTCTCTTCCATCCATTCGAGTTCTTTTACCTTTCTTCTTCAACCACCCTAATTCTTGCTTATTATTCAGCTCAAGCTAATATCCGCAGTAAATCTCCTTTTACGTTCAACAGGTAATTCAAAAGCATCTTTATATTAAAATACCGTAACGCATTTAATGAGTTTTCCGTTGCTTGCGCATATAAGTTTAATTTAATGGATTTAAAATTAACTTATTAACGGTCACATTTTTCATCAACAAAAAATAGCCATGTGAGGTAAATTTTAAAATGTCATCAGTCATTTATATAAGTAATAACAAAATTATTATTTTAATAACGAACGTTTAGTGAATGGGCCATTAAATACACTATAATGTATCCTTTTAAAGATAGTACATAACAACACTAAAATGGTAGATATTACACGAATTTTACTGCTTATTTTATTTTGTAAATATTTAAAAGCAAAAGAAAATTAAACTATCATTGGAAAAGAAAACTGAAAACAACGTTTTATATCGCTTGGCTTTATATTTTATTCACATAAAGAAATATAAAGCCAATATCATTTTATCCAATATTTTATTATTTTACTCTTAGTATAGTTGTCCCTGGCAAATTCATTGGAATAGAATAGAATAGAATAGAATAGAATAGAATAGAATAGAATAGAATAGAATAGAATAGAATAGAATAGAATAGAATAGAATAGAATAGAATAGAATAGAATAGAATAGAATAGAATAGAATAGAATAGAATAGAATAGAATAGAATAGAATAGAATAGAATAGAATAGAATAGAATAGAATAGAATAGAATAGAATAGAATAGAATAGAATAGAATAGAATAGAATAGAATAGAATAGAATAGAATAGAATAGAATAGAATAGAATAGAATAGAATAGAATAGAATAGAATAGAATAGAATAGAATAGAATAGAATAGAATAGAATAGAATAGAATAGAATAGAATAGAATAGAATAGAATAGAATAGAATAGAATAGAATAGAATAGAATAGAATAGAATAGAATAGAATAGAATAGAATAGAATAGAATAGAATATAACTATATTTTAAATTTGCAACAAATTATAAAATACAATTTTGTAAAACATAAATAAAATTGTATCAAAAATCAATCATCTATTAATTTTTGCAATTGCATTCAGCACCTTCCGCACCAGTAAGTAAATTACAACTCATTCAATCAATAACATAATATAATTCTCAGAGGTTGTGCGCGAGAATAAATACCATTTACATATTTCCATTTATTCTCAAAGGAAATTCATTACGAATTGCAACATATTAAATATATCCTTGCTGTAATTGTTTTGTGGTTGGGCGTTCGGAGGGAAACACCGTGTACTAAACCTGCCACTTGTAATAACACATTTGTTGGTCAACTGGAGTTCATGTATAAACATTAATGTATGCAAATATTAAAATACAATAGCTAATCCTGTGGTTTTGGCCTTGTAAAGTCTAAGTGCGCTAAAAGAATGATTTGGTTTGATTTTTTTGCAATCACCGCTAGGGGGCAGGGATGATGCACAACCATAATTACTCAGAATTGAGAATGTTCAGAATATAATCGAAATAATATTAATAATGTCTTTATTCAAGAAAAATAAACAATACATTAAAAATATTACGCACTAGAGCGTAGGCGAAGTTCAGTTAATGGGTTTAAAAAAAGCCATTTGACTGCTCTTACACTTAACCTACAAAACATAATAACCATTAATTTATACACTTTTAAACCTTCCTTCAGTTGTCTTTCAAATGAACGCCTAATTATCAAAAGTATTCAATTCATTTATTTACGGTAAATCATCTTTATACAGAATAATAACAATATTCAAAATGTTTAGATAAATATCATGACTGTAAATCACATATAAACAGAATAATACAATTTTACATATATAACATATTTTAATATCAGTAGTGGAAACTGCAAAATAAAAATTAACCCAAGTGGTCGACTCTAGCGATGAAAAAAATAATTGAAATATCAAAAAACGGTAATCTCAGTGACATTAAACAAATAAAGTATGCCATAAAAATTGAACTAAATAGATAAATTATAAATAAATATTGATAAAATAAATAATAAAACAAAATAATTACTAAATAAACAAATCAATACCTAAATAAATTAGGAAAAACTAAACTAAACTAAAACATGCCTTGATAAAATAATAAACGCAGTTCCTTTTTTAAATTTATTTAGTGTGAGAGCTTTCAGGGAAGCAGGGATTTCATATACAGGGTGGCGCAAAATTCCGACGATGTTCAATGTTTCAGTTATTAAGAAATATAAAAAAATGTTACTTACATTATTAGTAGCTACTGTCAAACTTCACATTTTTAAATTATTTTCGTATATACAGGGTATTCAATAATCAAGTGACGTATTAAACATATGTTTTTGTTTTTAAATGGAATGATATACTTATGAAGATTTTCGATTCTACCTTTAAAAATAATCATTTTTATATAAGATTTAATAGGTAAATTTTTGATATTTTAATAGTTATAAACAAATGAATATTGAAATGGATAGATGTTTAGAGACTTATATTTCAATTTCAATTTTCAATTTACTTTATTAACGGAATCTCCATTTTCAAATTACAATTATAATTACATATTAAAAATTTTATAAGAACAGTGTGACGCTCTAAAAAGATTACAAAACATATGTATAAAAAAAGGCAAATTACCAATCACAAATTACGACAAAATACAAAATAATTTATTTATCAATCCCAAACAGTTCATTGTGAAAACAAAATGCAACCGGCTTATTCCTATCTTCAAGTGATGATAAATTAATATAGATAAAAAAAATTATTTAATATGAATGAGATGGGAAATATCCATGCGGCGTAAATGGGCTATGAAAACTGCAAATGAAGAAGTGAAGAGCATAAAGTTAGAATTGGTAGACAAATCGTTCGCATACCTTTTCAATAATGAAAAACGAAATAAACATTCTGTCAACACTATACAATTGCAAAAATACTTAATTATAAAAGAAATACTTGTTTTTTCTCTTACAACGAATTTTTATATACAAGGTGAAGCTATACACAAAATGATTTTTTTCTCTTTTTATTTAAATGGGACACTCTATACACTCTATATTTTTTTATGCTATTTTAATAGAAAATTGATCACTCTTCATTTTTTATATGCTACCGTTTACCGTTTTTGAGATATTTAATCCCGAATACAAATTTGTTTTTTTGTTTTTTAAATGGGTGCTGATATTAAACCCCGAAATCTCACGTTTATATTATGTACATCTGTTCGAAAAGTAATTAGCTGAAACAAGTATGGTGGTACGTATCCCACCATACTTGTTTGTATAAGTTTAAAGTATTGGGTACAACAGTAGATTTCTTCTATCAGTCATATTTAGCCACTTAATTTCTGAGATTCTACCAGAAATGTGATCATATTTACGAATGCCAAATATAAGACGAATACAAGCATTTTTAACCCTTTTGTATACGATCGCGAGGTTTTTAATCCAAGCAATGAGCGTACATGTTTTAATAAAACAGAAAGAAATGAAAAAAAAAAATGTACTGTTCACAGTGTTATATGCGTAATAAATTTAATCCTCACGTAGCTTAACGTGAGCATTATTTTTATCCCTATTGATTTCGCTTGTTATCTGTAAATTTAAGAGGATCTCTCTTTGCTAATTTGAAACATAAAACCATTATTTAATCCGCCATGGAAAAAGGAAACCCTGGCACAGCACTTACACAACTCGGCAATTATCTGATTTGGTTAATTGTTCGCGCTTATGTAACGGTTCAGCTGTTTTTATGACATTTCAGGTGAATCCGAGTGCGCCTTTATTATTTATTACAAGGTGCCCCGGCGTCTACTACGTAATTTGTGAATGAATCGATTTCTGATAATTAACCCTGCAAGCTGGTGTATAGGTGCCGTTTCGCACAGCGCCATGTTGAGGAAATTCAATCCTTTCATAGATTTGCGGTTGGCGGCATTCATAGATGACAGTTTTAATTGATTGACGTTTACAATTTATCGGCGGGATTCAAGTGAAATGTACACGTTTGCATTTACCAATTCTAGTGTGCGACTAAATAAAGTGCACACCTAAATAACTTTAATATACTCGCTCATATTTTTGGACTTCCATATATAATGGTAATGCCATATATTTATTAATTATTTTCGAGCCTCGGATAAATGCATTTGGGTCCTGAGGTTTATATTACAGATTTAACTGTATACGTAATTGATTTAATAGAAAATGATTATTAAAGGCTATCACTTCAGGAACATACCTAACGATAAATAAATTTAAGCCCCTTTTGTTTTTCAATATTTCACTTTCTCTGCAAATAAAATTAAAACCAATTAAAATCATGCCGAAGCCAATTAAATCGTGTTTTTAACATGATATTTAATATAAACAGATTTTTAAAATAATTATTAGAAAGATAACTCAAGCGCCATCGATTGCCTAATTTCAAATGGCATCATCAACAATTTGGGTCTAATCAATTGATTAATTAATTAATTTTCATACCCCGACACCAATTGGTAAAAGGGGACATCGATTATATATATATTAATTTTCATATTAGGATTAGTGCAAATACATTTTCTAGCGGTAATGCCTCTAAAGACCAGGGTCTATTATTTCGATATGCTAGTCAGTTTATTTAAAGTAGAACCATGGCAGTCGACGCCGGTAAAGTAGGAGGGGTTTTTAGTCGGTAGTTTCCCGGACAAAATTTGGTTGGAGTCCAACAAAACGTCCGTAAATGGATTTCCCTCTTCCAAACTTCTTTATTTAGACAGCAGAATTATAATTCTTTACAAATATTTATATTTACAATACATATTGGTGGGTTAGTAACCTGTAATGGGCTATCGACCGGAGGTCTTTCTGCCAGCCCCTTCCATATACACAAAAAAATATGCTCTCTTTAGTTACTGTAACTTTTTGACTCGCGTTACGTAAGTACCTAAAAACATTCATTTAAAATCTACTTCTCGGGCAAATACGCCGTCAGACATTGAACTACACAATGAACATTTGCTCCTGCATAACAAATGATAGTATAATGCAACAATTTTTGATTCAAGTATATTTAATATATAATATTCAACAACCCATTTAACCCGTGAATATTTAATGCGAAGAACAAATAAAGGCTATCTACAGACACATGTTACGGGATTTATACCTCGTGAGTACAACTCTGCCTCATGATTATTTAATTTAAATAACTGGCTAATTCAGTTGTATTTTTTTTTTCTATTATGATATTTTCATACTTATTTTAAACTATTGATAATAAAGGCTACTACTTCGTTATACATTGTTTTGAGTTTTAATAAAAACACTGATTCACTTTATCAAACTGTGCAGGCTTTCACGCACGACCAGTATGATTAGAGTTGTTGATCAGTTACCGAGGAGACATCGAATAGTTCATACGCCCTTCGTCCACGGAGCCACCGAAGATACCGACCGCAGTTGTCAGCGAAACATTTAGATTAAACTCCAACAGACCACGGCCTAATAGCCCGGAAATCAACAACTCTAATTGATTCACTTTGTTTGTATAATTTTAATATTATTTTAGTGGCTATGGTTTCAACAATTTTAAGTTGTCATTATCAAACTAAGACTCATAGTAAAAAAAAAACAACTTAAGGTTGCGGTTTAGTGGAAAGAGATAGCTATATAGTAAAATGGAAATAATGGTTTGAAAATAGAGCTATTCTTTTGGATTTCATATTATGAATGTATATTTACATTTTTTATCTAGCAAGTATAAAGTATCAGTCTAAATAAAAAATAAATCGTTAATTTTCGTGTATTACGTCAATTTACTAATTTAAGGAAGAAAAGAAAATTGTAATTGCTATGTTATTTGAATGCAGAATTTAGTGAAATACTTTAAATTTTCATTGCACAAGTTTTTATTAGCAAAAATTTAATTTAAAATTTGCAATAAATTTAATCAATTTTCATTGTTTTTCATAATTATTTTTCACAGAAACTACATATTAAAATAATTTTTAATTTATCTGATGAAATTCCTGCTTATTTTAATATTATTTTAATGTATAATACAATATTGTTCATTGATCACAACAACAATCTAACTCAAACTAGTGATTGCCCATATTTGTATAGCTATCTCTTTCTTCTAAACCGCACCCTTAAAATTGTTGAAACTATAGACATTAAAATTAAATTGAAGGTATACAAACAAAGTGAATCAGTGTTTTTATTAAAACTTATTTCTTAAATATTATATAATTATTATCTACGGATTATATAAACATATAGGAGCTGTTTTTGTTTTCATGTACTTCTAATATGTTTATTTTCGAAATACTTTTAAAGCGAATTATACGGTATAGTTTTCATTATATTTTCTCATACAGTGCAAGTATAATACTAATATTCACTGAAGCAATTACATCTTCAACAAATAGTCACAGTCTATGTAATTTCCATTTAACATATTAATATGAAACTTTAGTAGACAAGTTCTACAGATAAAGGATCAATCCCGAAACGCGTAAGCAAAAACAGATATAAAGTAATATATAAGCATATATCAACATCCTTATTCCTTCCAAGATACAATCATTGCATATGTAATACAAAAAGAAAACAATTAACAATATATTATAAAAACAAAATTCACGGTTATCGACTGTTAAGGTCTTTCCTACTATAAAGTAATATTGTACTTGAAAAACTCCAGGAAAGCAATTATTTATTTTACCAATCTGTAATTATAACATAGTTTATTACTATACTAAAATTCTTTTGATTTAAAATACTGTGTAAAATACTTGTGGAGATATGTGATGAAACAATTGTTACTAACAAGTCTAAAATAAATATTTATACGTTTAATGTACTATTTATAGAAGCTTCGAAAATAATACAATAAAAATTTATTAAATAAAAATGATTTGAAAATAATTAATAAATTATTTTCATATTTAGCTCTGTGACTTTTAACTTACGTTACGTAAGTACGTTAAACAAATGCACATAAAAACAACTACTTCCCGTTTAATTTTATTCGGTTTTGATTTAAATTGAATTAATTTGGTTTAATTTAATTTAAATTGATTTAGTTTAATTTGATTTAATATAATTGATTCAATTTTGCTGATTGTATTTGAATTAATTTAATTAATTTATTTTAACATCTTTAAATTATGTAAGGCATAGCTGTACTGACGAGGGATAGATCCCGAAACACATGTCCGCAGATGGCCTTAAATTAAGTAACGTTCCTTTTGTTGTTTTTACTTTAAATTTTTCTCGGATCAAAATTTGTTGCATTATGCAATGTTATTGATGTGCAACAGCAGGTGTACATTATGTAATTCAATGTCCGGCGTGGGTATTTGCCCGGGAAGTAGTTGTTTTGATGCGCATTTGTTTAACGTACTTACGTAACGTAAATCAAAAGTCACAGAGTGAAATGTGAAAATAATTTATTAATTATTTTCAAATCATTTTTATTTAATATATTTAAATAACTGTGACCAAGTGAATGAATAATACTCTTTTCTATTTACAATAAAAATTATCTGTAATAATAGAAAAACTACAGACAGCAATACAACTGGTCGATAGCCAAATAACAAATATAAATTATACTATATTATTGATTTTGTAATTTTTATTTTATTTATTTTACGCTGAAAGACAAAAAAGGAGAGATTGTATATATTATTTATTTTGTATAGTTTTGCTGTATATATCTGTTAATAAAGATTATTATTATTATTAGATAATACATCAGTTGCAGTGCCCAGTGGTAAAATATTAATTATTTTCTTAAAATAATAACAATTAAGATTGTTACTTTCATAAATTTGTGAAACCTAGTTGCAGCCCCAACCATAGATTTTTCTTTAAACTTTTCCTATTAACAAATTGTCGATTTTGATTTCAAACAACTTTGATTCAGAAGCTTTGGATTGAATTCCTCACAAAACAAGGCAAAACTGTACATTTTTTTAAAAGAATTTAAGAATTAAGGTGCTTAATAGATAAGCTCTACTAATGAAGACTAAATTACGAACGCTAAAGCCTCTATCTTAAATAACACCTATTAATATTTATTATTATTATTTATACTTAAATTGTAAAAAAAAGTTTAATTAATACGTGAAATATTCAATTGTTCCGTCATGTTTCGGCAAATATTCATTATATGATTTTATAAATTAAATAAAAATAATATGAAAATAATTAATAAATTGTTCCCTCTTTAGCTACATTGAAATTTACACTTACGTACTTTACTTTAAAAGATAATGGACACTTGCTGTTGCATAACAATAACATATTGTAAAATGCAACAATTTTTTGATCGAAAATATTTAATGCAAAAAAATTACGTAATATAAGACCATCTGCAGACACGTGTTTCGCGATTTCGTTCCTCATCAGTACAGCTCTGTGTTATATAATTACAAAGCTGTTAAATTAAACGAATCAAACGTACCATCCACGATGTGAAATGATCGAGATGACGTTGACGGACGTGATTGCCACGCGCAATCAATTAATTGTCTTGTGAATTTTTAAAGTTGTTAAATTAATTAAATGCACCATCCCTGTTGCCACTCAGGTGTAAATGATGCCGCAACTTAATTAATTTAATTTAAATTACTATGAACTAGTGAATAAAAATTCTTTTTCTAATAATAATAATAATAATAATCTTTATTAACAGATATATGCAGCAAAAAATACTAAATGAATATTAAAATATTACAAAATCAAATGTATATTTTATATCTGTTAATGATACCCAATTAACAATGGACCAATGGTCTTTCCGCCTTATTCTTTTTCTATTATTATGCATTTTTTTATTTAACTAACATGCTTAATAATAGAAAAAGAGAACATGATTGATTAATAATTAATTATTTTCAAATTCTTTTTATTTAATTTAGTTTATACTTAAATTGTAAAAAAAGTTTAATTAATACGTGAAATTGACACATGGGAAATTTTATTTCAGAAACTTGCAACGAATCGGAACCGACGTAAGTTATCGGAACCAAAGAACTTCTTCTGATTTTCTTGCCAGACGAGCAGGGGATCGGAAGCTATGTAAGTCACAATAGTGGAAACCAGATTGTTTTTGAAAATCAGAAAATCGGAAATGATTGACAGGCAAATGACAGTCAGCACGTCAATGGTGTCTTTGTAAGTTTCCGATTTTCTTTAATACATAAAGTACTACACTTTAAACAATTTGTTGTTTCACTTTATTATTTAGCTATGAAGTTGGTTGCATTTGTTTTATTTCAATAAAATATCGATCGGTAATTAGAATATAATTATTATATTATTATTGTTTTGTATAATATTCAAGTGGACATAAAATCACTGAGCCCACTGTATTAATTATGCATTAGATCAACCGTTCTAATGCATAATCGGATTTTGTTTAGACAACATTACTAAAAATTTGCTAAAAAATATATTAATAAAGAAAAACAATGAAACTATTTAAATTATGACAATTCATTTCACGTACTACGAAATGAATGCCTTAAAGATTCAAGGATTGTCAAATTTATCAAATCATACATCAGTTTTTTTTTAAGCAACAAATGAAAGATTTTCGAAAAGTTAAAAAATGTGCAATTTAGTTGGGATTCAAGGATTATCAAAATTATTTCAAATCTTACATACGTTTTTTTTTAGCGACAAATGAAAGAATTGAGGAAAGCTAAAAAATGTGTGTAACTTAGGTGGGGTTCAAGGATTATAAAAATTATTTTAAATCATACATCCGTTTTTTTTTTCTAGTGACAAATGAAAGAATTTGTAAAAGTTAAAAAATATGCAGTTTAGGTGGGATTCAAGGATGAAAAAAAATATTACAAATCATACATCAAATTTATTTTTTGTTTGTTTTCTCTAGGAAAGTTAAAAAAATGTGCAACATAGGTGGGGTTCAAGGATTATAAAAAATATTTCAAATCATACATCTTTTTTTTTTTTCTTAGTGGCAAATAAAAGAATTTGGAAAAGTTAAAAAATGTGCAATTTAGGTGGGATTGAAGGATTTAAAAAAAAATATTACAAATTATACATCAGATTTATTTTTTGTATGTTTTCTCTAGAGACAAATGAAAGGATTTAGGAAAGTTAAAAAATGTGTGCAGCATAGGTGCGGTTCAAGGATTATAAAAAATATTTCAAATCATAGAACATTTTTTTTAGTGACAAATGAAAGAATTTGGAAAAGTTAAAAAATATAAAAATTAGGTGGGATTCAAGGATAAATTATTTCGAATCATAGATCAGTTTTGTCTTTTTTGTTTGCTCTAGCGGTATATGAAAAATAAAATGGGAGAGTTAAAAAAATGCAACTTAGATGGAATTCAAGCATTATAAAAAAACATTTCAAATCTTACATAAGTTTTTTTTTCCAGCGACAAATGAAAGGATTTAGGAAAGTTAAAAAAATATGTGCAACATAGGTGGGGTTCGAAGATTATAAAAAATATTTCATATCATACATCATTTTTTTCCTAGTGGCAAATAAAAGAATTTGGAAAAGTTAAAAAAATGTGCAATTTAGGTGGGATTGAAGGATTAAAAAAATATATTACAAATTATACATCAGATTTATTTTTTGTATGTTTTCTTTAGAGACAAATGAAAGGATTTAGGAAAGTTAAAAATGTGTGTGCGGTTCAAGGATTATAAAAAAATGTTTCAAATCATAGAACAGTTTTTTTAGTGACAAATGAAAGAATTTGGAAAAGTTAAAAAATATACAAATTAAGTGGGATTCAAGGATAATCAAAATTATTTCGTATTATAGATCAGTTTTATCTTTATTCTCTAGCGGCAAATGAAAAAAAAATGGGAGAGTTAAAAAAAATGCAACTTAGGTGGAATTCAAGCATTATAAAAAAAAACATTTCAAATCTTACATACGTTTTATTTTCTCTAGCGATTTAGGAAAGTTGAAAAATGTGTGCAACATAGGTGAGGTTCGAGGATTATAAAAAAAATTCGAATCATACAGCAGTTTTTTTTCTCTAGCGACAAACTAAAGAATTTGGGAAGGTTAAAAAATGTGTACAACTTTGGTGCGATTCAAGGATTATAGAAATTATTTCACTTAGGTGGGAGATTATGGGATATTTTTTTTGTTCTCAAGATCCACAATTTGCATTTTTTTCCACTTTTAACCATTCCTTTTTTCAAGTGCTGAACTTGTAAATATTTAACGAACTCAGCACCCTATATTGTTACAGCTTCCTGCTAAGTTTTTTACTACATAAATTCGTGAGAAAGAAAAATAAATGTATTTCAATTTTCTGGTATACTTCCATATTTCGTATATAAAAACGTATAAATTATGTTTATTTCAATACAAAATGTGTTGATAACTGGAGTATATGTACGATCCACACCAACTGACCTAACCTAACGTACTGAAACTTATACCCAATGTACACTTTTGTATGTACATATTATGATGCGAACACGTTGAGTTGGTTTAATCACCGATAATGTACCGCAAATCATTTAATGGCCATTTTGTTTGTCTTTATTAGTGCAAACAAGTAACGTGTTTTTTTATAAAATTTTATTTCAAAATTAAAACAAATTAATTATATAAAAAAAAAAACATGAAAACTCATTTGCAAGGATGATTTTTTATTACAGCTAAGAATTCAACTATCTGAGGGAGAGAATAACACCATAGTTATTCGGTGGATATTGACCGCTGCGTTTTACAATCGTTTTTTATATAATTTTAAAGTAATCGTTTCTTTTTCATTTTTTTAAAACCGATTATTAAATCATCATTAACCAAATATGACATCATGTGTTTTGCTGTGCAATAGCATTCCGAGTAAAAAACAATAATAATGTGTAATTTCATCTTAAATGGACGTGTTCAGTTTATCAGGTGACTAAGTTAAGGAAAATCCGCATATCTTGCTGTACCAAATGAAATTATTTAGTAGTTACAGTGCAAGTTTAGCTAATATAGACTATTACATCAAAACGGTCTTTTTTGCGGGAAATTTAAAATTAAATATATAAGTGAGACAATATCTTTATTGAGAGAAGATTAACATTTATGGTGTATAATATTTATTTACAATCTATCAGTAATTAAATTATTCCTTTGTAACTGTCACTGTCAAATGGCTATCGACCCGACGTTTTTCTGTCTAGATTAAATGATTTTATCATAAGTCCGTCACCCACTAACGACAGACTTACGGATTGAAATGATGTAATGGAATAGAGTTCAAAAATAACACAAAAGTTTTTCCTTACATTACTTTTTATTGAACATGTTAGATGTACATTTTGACACACCAAGTGGTCATTAGCAGTAATAATCTGAAAATTGTTACTGATAATGACTCCTTGGATATTGCCATTACTTTAGTCTTGTCTTTGTTTATTTCCAGTTTTCTTTTGTTTAGAGCCTCTTGCCATATTTTTATATTTTCATCGAGATGTTTTTCCGTTCCTGCGAATATTACAATGTCGTCTGCAAATGCACACTCTTTTATTTCTATTTTTCTCATATTTTTGTATCCAATTGCAATTCCTTTCATTCTTGATTTTGTTTCATTTATTATATCGTCCATGAGCGATATAAATAGCAGTGGGCTTAATATTCCTCCCTGTCTTACCCCGTGGTTTGTCCTTAATTCTACCGACTTCCTATTTGCAGTTCGTATATAGTTCCTCGTTTCCTTGTACATTGAATGTATTGCCTGTATTATTTCTTCTCCTACACCTTTTTCCTCCAATCCCTTCCATACTTCTTCTCGTGGTATGCTATCAAACGCTTTTTCTAGATCTATGAAGCATAGATATCCCTCCTTATTGTACTCTCGTGTTTTTTTTCTGTTATTTGTCGTATCGTAAAGATTTGATCTTGTGCACTACGTGCTGGTCTGAACCCAATCTGAGAATTAAATAGCATGTTTTATATTTTCCCCCTTAGCTTCATCTCAAGGATTCACTCATACACTTTCCCGGGTATACTGAG
Organism: Philonthus spinipes; assembly: GCA_963082785.1. NCBI lineage: Eukaryota > Metazoa > Arthropoda > Insecta > Coleoptera > Staphylinidae > Philonthus > Philonthus spinipes. The sequence goes on from OY720301.1 coordinate 14,244,837, forward strand.
CAGTGATATTCCTCTGTAATTGCTGCATTGTCTATTGTCTCCTTTCTTATGTACTGGAATGATTACTGCTATTTCCCAATATCTGTTTTTTCTTCTATTTCCATGCTTGTCTAAATATCTCTAATAGTAGAACATTGATACCTAAAACACTTAATTAAATAGTAAATTAATTTTAAATAATTAATAATCTTATTTAGAAATAAATAGAGAAATGACTATTTAATTTAAATTAAATAAAAATTAATCTGAAAATAATTAATTATTAACGAATTATCCTCCATTTAGCTTGACTTAGGTTTTCAATTATTTAAACAAGTGATTGGTTTTCAACCACAACGACACGCTTTTGAAAGGAGTCGCTTCTAAAGTCATATAGGTGTCAGACTAATAAACATAAAAAAATGAAAAAAAAAAAAAGGAACGAACGATAAACAAGGTAATGAAAGAAAATCGAGGGTTTTCGTAAAAAAATACAGCACACAAACAAATACATTTTATGTATATATTTTAAAATCTATGCGAATTAATAAAAGTATTTATTTTTTAAGAAACTTTTATTATTCATTTTTTTTGCAAATGTGTTTTCAGATTTTATTTACATTTTTTTAAGCTGACAGATGGTTGGGATGCGATGTCGTACCCGCGCGCCGTATGTTCGAGACTTAACGTACCATATGTTGAGATCCTTACAAAATTCCTAAAAATTGAAAACAAATTACTAAATAGTGATTAATAATTCCATTTAATACATCTTTTATATGCAGTACAGCATGAGATAATAAAATGAGCTTTAGTAGTGACTTAGAGGCCATTCGAGATTCTTTGACATCAAATTGTATAATTATTATAACATATAAAGAAACACTTGTACACTTTTTTCACTTTTTTTTAATTAAAAATAATCAGAGTTTTTTTTATATATATATAAATATCTTTATTCAGATTATACATTAAAATAAAGGTTCGTCTGTCCTGGGCTATCGACCGGAGGTCTTTCTGCCCTGTTTTATTTAACTAACCATCTTTATTCAAATGTGTATATGTATGTACAATAATATACAAAAATTAGAATTATATTCTGTAGATGAATCGGCTATCGACCAGAGGTCTAGTTTTATTTATTTTTTATTAAAATTAAAAAAGTTGATATAACGAAGATATTGGCTTGTGCTTTTCATTAAACTTCTTACATTTTAACCCTCTTTCTATTAACACTAAGAAAAATATATCATTAAGTTTTAAATTTCTAAAAAAAATGGAAAATTATATATATTTTAACTTGGCGCCACCTAGCGGCGATTGACTTACTTATTTTTGTGATTGTTGTTAATTATATTAATCAGCACAATGAGTTATTTCGCATGACATTAAAATTATTAAGATCGGTTAAAAAACAAAAGTGTTATTTGACATTTGCTCGTTACAAATTCGGACCTTCCCCACCCTTTATTTGAACTGTAAGACAAACAAGTTTAACATTTTTGTTTCATGAATTACTTCAAATAATATAGTTTTATGACGCCTTTATTAGAATTCTTTTGAGATAATCGCAGTATTACTTTTCGACTGCTCATTATTACCAGCATTTTCTCATGGTCACTTTTATTAACATTATTTTTATCTGAAAGCTCTAGTACTCATAGCTCTTGCGATATAGCCTTTCTTATTTGGACACCCGGTACATGTAGTGTAATTTAATGTAAAGGGAATGCCAATAAAGTTTTTTTTAATTATAACATATTATAATGTAGTTCTTAAGAAGAAAAGGTGGGATACTAATATAATGCGTTGTTAGATTTGATATAATTTAATATAAGGTACTGTATTTCAACTTACAGTTTTTCAATTGGAGTCCTATACTTTGGTATTAATCCTCTATGTATACTTATTCTTTGAGAATCCTTCTTCAGAGCGCGATGGAGGTTTATCTAAAATAGTATAGCTTCTGGTGGAGAAAATGTCGATTTGAAGGCATTGGTTTAAATAGAAAAGAGTATTATTCATTCACTTGGTCACAGTTATTTAAATATATTAAATAAAAATGATTTGAAAATAATTAATAAATTATTTTCACATTTTACTTTTGACTTACGTTACGTAAGTACGTTGGTTTATTTTGGTGACTTCAAAGCCAGTAATTTTAATCTCCATCATAGTTTTTTTTGTGAGGTGGCTTACCATTTGTCATGATTCAACCTTATTTGGGATGGTGAATGGGGCTTCTTTTCTGCTATTCTCTTTTTGATTTGCTCTACTGGTGCTTCCATGTCTGCACCTTCTTTGCTATTTCTCACCTGAATATAATCGAATTTAAAGCTACTCCTGTATTTTTGTTTTTCAGGTCAAAGGACGAGGTTGTCCGCCGATAGGACCAATTCCACTGTGGGGCTGGGCATGTCCTTAATACCCTCCAATGTGTAACATTGATGTAATTTTGAGCATCTAATGAAAGCAGAATTTTTTCGTTTGAATATTTATCACTTAATGGGAAGAAGCCAATTTCTACCAATCCTTCTTCACATATATCCTCCATAGATTTAGAATGCATACCTGCCATTTGATATTTTTGTCCAAAATGTTGCCTTCTTGCAAACATGTTTTGTTAGGCTTCTTTCATTCTTCGTGGTTGTTTTTGGGATGTTACATCCTAATACCACTTGATTTAGGTAGCTTTAAAGTTCGAGTTTCGTTATTTTTCAGGAATGCAAACTTGTAATGAAGTTTGTAAACTAAGGTATGTAATTTATATTAGATATTTGTAAAGCATATTAAATTAAATTTAAAAATGTATTATATTAGTGTTTTTATTAAATGCTTAATGAAAAACAAGTGTTAAAAATTATCTTTAATAATTTGAATTCTTAAACAAATATTTTATTTAGATCAATGGTGGTTGAACATTTTATTAAATATTTTATTTATTTATTAATTTACGGAGGCCATTTCATACAGTAACATATACAGAATAAAATAAAATAGTCAGGTTACAAAAAAAATAATTATTAATTGTGTAATGTGAAAAATCAGTTAAAAATTATAATTAATATTTTTATTTCTTTAACAAATATTTTATTAAATGAGTAACGTGAAAAGGCAGTTAGAAATTACCATTAATAATTTTATAATAAATGGAAGACGACGCCATCTTTTTTCTAATTTCATGTGGCATCGTCAATTTCTGATGAGGTTCGAAAAACCGTCCATCACCAGTTATCCATATGCTAGATGAATTTTATTAAATTAGTAATTTTAATTTATAAACAAACTGAGTCATATGCATAGTACTGTAATTGCTATTAACTAATCCCTGCTAAATAATTTCCTTACGCTTTTCTAGGATAAAATTAGTTAACCGCAATTAGCAGACTATGAGCCTACTAAATATACAAGCCGGAATGTCGGAGTCCGAGATGCATACGTATACCTGGCCTTGGAGCGCCTGCTCGTCTCGCACACTGCTCTAACGCAAGCTTGTTAAATTGTAACAATTATTTTTGCATGTAGTTATAATGATAAATATTTAAATTTACTATTAAAAAATTAAAGACTTATGGTCATTAATTATATGATTTTATTTAGATGAAAATAAAATTCCAAATTAGGTGAAGAAACGATTGTGAACGGGAGATGTTTTTGTTAGGGTGGTTTGTAGGCGAATACTGAATTCTGCTACGTAGACTCCGAGATTTCGAACTCCCACTTCAATATACCGGCCTGTATATTTAGTAGGCTCTGATATAGCTATTTATATTTAGCGCTGAATCTACTATAACGAATATTAAATAATTGAAATAAATTACTACAATGACTGTTGATTATATTTATTGTAGTAATTAAACAAGTTATAATATGATATTTATAAGAAAATGCAAAACATATCATATTGTATATAGTGTGGGAAAATTTGTAGTCATTGTAAGGTACGGAATAACAAAATAACTTCTAATTATTTGGCTTTAACTTTAAAAGGCAACAATTTGATTTTTCAAAAATTAATAACTTTTTATTTACTATTAAATTTTTATCCAAAAACTCACTGGACCGAAAGTACCATGATGGACAATTCACCATTTTTGTTTTTTAGATTAAATTTTTCTCGCATCAAAAATTTGTTGCATGATGCAATATTTTATTGATATGCAACAGCAGGTGTACATTATGTAATTTAATGTCTAGCGGACATTACAAAACAAAGAAAAACACCTTTATTTGGAATAACTTCTACAATAAGTATTACCATAGCTTAAGAATATTACTCTTTCCTTTATGCTATTACTAAACTTCCAATACCTACATAACAGAAAAAATACAAATTTATCGTTATTTCCATTAATACAAACCAATTTTTTATATATTCATATTCAAAAGAAAATTTCTCTAAGGAATTCGAAATTATAAATGTAAAAATGGAATAAATACGTATTAATATTTATACTATTTCTATATTTATAATTTCAAGATTGTAACAAATATGGTATTTTTATATGCACTTGTTTACACCGTCTCATAAAACTTAAATGTCAGCACAAAGTTTCTCAAAATCGATAGTAGAATAAGACCAACAGGTACAAAGAAAATTGACCCAATTTCTCGGACTATAAATTATTGTAAAAATAATTGCGTAACTAAAAGTCTCATATATTGCAATGTTAATGTCGGCTCTAACGTGCGTGCACGTGAATTCTAAAGGTTAATTATTTTTGTATGCATGGATTACATTCATATAATTGTTTTAATATGTTCTTAAGTAAAATTAATTGATACTAAATATTTGCTCGCGCTAACAATTTAAAGTTGTTAGTGGAAGCAAGTATTTAGAATTCTGTTGATTTTTAAGTACTTTGGTTAGAGCTGGTGCGAGGTGAATTAGAGCCTTGGGTAATATTATAAATAATTAACCTGTGGTAATGTCATGTATTTTCATGAAAACATTATTTTCCCTTCATATTGCATAAGGGGAAATTAAAAATATTTTCTTGTCATACATATAACATCTTTATTTACAAAAACTAAATATTATTTACAATACATATGTTTTAATTTTACGAAATCCCTATCAACCAGAGGTCTTTCCTTCTTCTTCTTATATTTTAGATAACTTAACGACAAATGTAAAATCATCGTATTAAATAAATATGAAATAAAAAAAATTTGAAAATAATTAACAAATTATTCCCTCTTTAGCTACTGTAACATTTTTTTTTTATTTACGTTAACAAATGTGCAATAATGAACAATTGCTGTTGCATAACAATAACATATTCGGGGCCTTTCCGTACAGGAAATATTAAGTTTCACGTGTACGTTGTTAATTAATTTCATATTCTGTGAATACATATCTATTACACAATCTGCTTAGATTGTGATGATAAAAATAACGTACACGTTAATGTTAACATTTTCCGTACGGAATAGCCACGATTGTATTATGCAAGAATCTAGATGTAACATTTTTAAATGATTTATTAAAATATAATATTATTGTATGCTATTACATTTGAACATTAACCTAAACAATATATGTGAGAAAATACAGCTCCAACATTTGCATATACGATTGTAATGTCTGTAACGTTAATAATTAATAAGTATTATTAAAATTGACATGAAGAATAAACAGAAGTCAATACATGTAAACTTAATTTTATGCAGTTTTACACCAGAGTTATTATTAAATTACATAGATATAAGTAACGATCAAATGCTAAAAATATCAAAAGCTCGGGTCTGAAACTAAAGATAGGGTTATCCCAGTTGAATTATTTAGTATTTGTCGCGCTAGTTTCTCATTGACATAGGGAGTGTAATAATCGATGCACTAGAAATCGAAAGTCCTCTTGTATTCGCTGACCCAGACCCGGAAGATATACAGTGCGCCCCTAATGAGAGGGGATGTTCCACTTTTATATGTTAATAAACCTCACTTTCACGCGACAATATCTAAAAGCTATGGGCTCGCCTTCAATAGCTTTGTGATGTTTTTACGATACAGACCCATTTAAACATCGGTTTTATTCGATATTGCGAAAGAAAATTTAGGGTTGTGTCTTCCTATCGATTCATTCCGCTATAACACAATCTAGACCATTTTCACGGACTTAAATTTCCAGACTTTGATTGAGATCTCTCAGCGGGGGCAAATAGTAGGCGTGGCCTTAATTATTAACCTATTAATGACACAACATGAATTTGATCCACATAAATTCTTAGTATTTGGATGTGTAATTCTGAATTGCTTAACATTTTTTGTTAAATCCTCAATTACGTTTTTTTTTTGATAATTCCATCTTAAATCAACACCTTACCATCTCATTTTTTTAATAAAAAAAAAAACATGCCTGATGATGCTACTGTGTTGACGTAATAATTATAGCCGTGTCTCTACAATCAAGTTTTTGCAACTTAAAAAAAACTACTTTTGTTTTATTTATAAATAGTGTAACATGTCATTTTTTGGAATTATAGATGATCTCTTAATTTGATTTAACATCTTTAAATTATTTAAGGCAAAGCTGTACTGACGAGGGATAAATCTCACCATCTCATTTTTTTTAATAAAAAAAACATGCCTGATGATGCTACTGTGTTGACGAAATAATTATAGCCGTGTCTCTACAATAAAGTTTTTGAAACTTTAAAATAACTACTTTTATTTTATTTATAAATAGTGTAACATATCATTTTTTGGAATTATAGATGATCTCTTAACTTAATTTAACATCTTTAAATTATGTAAGGCAGAGCTGTACTGACGAGAGATAAATCCCGAAACACGTGTCTGCAGATGGGCTTGTATTAAGTAACGTTCTTTTTTACTTTACCCGGACTCGTGTCCAAGGGAAAGTATTGTGATCGTAAAAAAATTCGAATCGCCAATTTCAACGAATATGCACGTTTTGGGGTCCCCATCGAGTTTTGAAAAATGTCTCTGTGTGTGTGTCTATGTGTTTCCGCGATAGCGTCTAAACAGATCAAACCTAAACGTTATATTTAAGCTTTTTATAACAGTGGAATGAACTGAAAAGCTTTTGGTTAGCGCAACTTTACTTTAAGCGATTTTTCATTTTTTAATTCGGATAGAAAAATATTTTAAATAAAAGTTGTAGATCTTAAAAAAATATTTTTTCTTCTTTAAAACTTTTTATTCTAGGACCTTCAGTTTTTATTTTATAAGCGAAAGAAATTCGTTTACCTGATAAATTCCCTCAGAAATAAACAACTATTTTTTTTTATTTTCTTTATGTTGGTTGTGGAAACTTTAATTATTGAAATAATTATTTTTCTGCCAAATAAAACTTCAAAATGCCGTCATATTAAAAAGAAGTTCTTAAAATTGTATATAGTGTGGGAAAACAAAATAAATCCTAAATTCTAAATATTTGGCTTTAACTTTAGAAAACAACAATTCATTTTTTCAAAAATTAATAACTTTTTATTTACTATTAAATGTTTATCCAAAAACTCACTGGACCGAATTCACCTGGGAAAGTACCATGATGGACACATCACCGTTTTTGTTTTTTAGATTGAATTTTTCTCGGATCAAAAATTTGTTGCATGATGCAATATTTTATTGATATGCAACAGCAGGTGTACATTATGTAATTTAATGTCTGGCGGAGTGTTTGCCCAGAAAGTAGTTGTTTTAATGTACATTTATTGAAAGTACTTACGTAACGTAAGTCAAAATGTCGCAGAGGAAATAATTTATTAATTAATTTCAAATAATTTTTATTTAATTTATTTAAATATCTGTGACCAAGTGAGTGAATACTCTTTTCTATTTCTCGTTTTGAAGATATGTGCATTCAAAGATTCCAAAAAGGATAATTTAACTATTGATAATGAAGTATTAATGTTCGAAATAATAATAATGCTCAATAAGCAAGTGAAGTGAGGAATTCTCACCGTTTTTTTATTACTATAAATCTTCGCATAACTCGCAATCGGGATTACTTTTGAGGCTTCGTATAGGAGATCATTGGAAGGGCATGGAGATAATTAGTTAAATGTCTTAATTTCGTCCGAAGTTGTTCGGGTAAAAAGATACAAAAAGTGGAAACAATCAACCTTGATTGGTGATAATTCTAATTGCCGATCTTTCGGCTACTTGAATGTCGTAATTGGCATATTTGTATAAAAATATGTAAGCATAGTTCAACAAGGGAGGACAAATTGTGGTATATATATTTACTGTCGTTTTAGTAGAAATGCCATTGTTTCTATATGTGAGTCATCTGAAATACCGTGACTGTCTTCGTTTTCGATTTTCATAATGTGTGGTTTTAAAAAAAATCGTATCGAAAAGTATTCCAAGATATTTACATGAATAAACTGTATTTTTATGATTTAATTTCATTCTCCACTTTGAGCATCATTTTTGTAACGAATCAAAAGATTTTTGAAGGGATAATTGTGCGCCAAATGTTAAAAAATAATAAATAACACGAAAAGTAAGAGTACCATAAAATCAAATAAATAAAAAAATGCTAATAATCCTGATAACAAAATTCTGTATTCTCCGTAACCCTAATATCTTTGCTAAATAATAAAAAAAAGGAAAACGAAATTCACATTTAATGAAACGTTCAGTCATTAAATGTGAATTTCGTTTTCCTTGTTTGCTTAAACAGGACAAGTTCGCCTTCCTTTAGTGGAAGAAACAATGATTCTCGGTCGTCTACCTTGTAGACCAAAATCGTTGACGATGCCACTTGAAATTAGGCAAAAGATGGCGCTTACGTGGTCTTTAATTTATTATGAAGAAAAAAAGGAATAAAAAAGAGGTTATTACATAAAAAAATAAAAATAATTAATAAATTATTTTCGTATTCTTTTGATTTAATTCCTTGCTAAATACAAACACCCTCCTATCACTGTTCGTCAATTCATCTGTGCGAATCATCAGGTTTAGCTAGCTAGCATAGCCTTTTTTTGACTTCATCATAAATTCATCATAGACTTCTAGTCGATAGCTCAGACAGGCAACGATACATGTTGTAATTATTTATGTTATATTGTTTTGTATTATCTATTGTCTGAATAAACTATTCACTTTTTACTCATCTAACACTTGGTGAAACATATTTAAGAAAGTATAAAGGCTTTTCTTTAAATAAACGTTTGGTTTTATAGTTTTTAAAAGTTTTAAGTTAAAACTTTTTGCATTACTTTGATAATGGTCGTCTGAACGAAACAAGTCAGAAAAATAAAATAAAAATTGTGAAACAATAACCAAGTGTTTATTTAAAGAAAAAACCTTTATACTTTGTCTGAATAAAGATATTACATATATCTTAATATCAAATAAATATATATTAAGGTGACACTAAAAAAAGCCAACAAAACAAATTTAAATTACACAAAAACTGAAACAAAGTCGAAACGAGATGGGGTATTACGTCAGCCAAACGTGAACCTTTTGAATATACGAGTTTTTGGTCAATGACGTCATATCAGTATAATTTCCCAACGATGCCGAATCGCTTAAGCGCTGTGAAAGCTGAACTTTATTACATTTTTCATTATTGCTATTTCGAATTTTGTTTTGCATTTTCATGTACGGTTTTATTATTTCGCTTTACAATTGATTAGTATCTTAGTTATTTCATGTTAATAAGGCGTAATTATAAAAAAAAGGTTTATTACAAACATGTTCCGCTAAGTGGTAAATAGGAGTCTAATTAAAATCGCATTTAATTTTTATTGAATGATTTTTATTTATATACTGGTTGAAATCTTGAAAAAAAAAATATTTTTTATTCTTCAAAAAAATTTTTAGGAGGTCATTATGTCATATTATTTCAATATTGGTTTGCTTAAGAGATTATAGATAATCATAGAATTAAATCATAAATTACATATGTTCGATATATGAAACACATTGTACACACATCTTTATGTTAAATTTTACGTCTACGTTATATTTTATCGTCACGATAAAAAGCAGTTTTTGTAATAGATGTATATATAGGATGTGAAGATAATTAATAAGATACACGTTAAAGTTAAAATTTTCTTTTTAATTATTTTACTTTTAGTATTAACAGTAATAATTGGTTATAGTTCGATATTTCCGTGTTTTTGTGTAATAAAATTTAACTAAAAAAATATGCAATATTTCCAACAAAATAAATACACGATTTCAATTAAACACGGAGCAATTTTCTGTCGAATTATTTGATCCCGCTTTTAGAGTTACTACTATATTCCGATAGCTGATGAAATTTGACAGTTACGTGATTCCACCGAATCAATTTATTCTCGACACCAGAGTGGACTTTATTTTTTATGAAGGTTGATTAGTTGATACTTCGTATTTCGATCAGGGCTAATGGACTAACATGAAATTTGCCGGAGTTACATTTGACAATGCTGGGGGATATCCATTTATATTTCAATTCATCAATCCATATCACACACTGACACGATACGCTTGTTTGTACTCGCGATTTTTATTTAATTATATTTTATTAACAAAGGATGTGCATTATTTGGACAATAAAGCACGTTTCTTATAAAACAATATTGCATTTTTATATAAGAAACAGTATATTTAGAAATTAAACTAAGATTGGGTAAAAACAATCACTCTTGTTATGTTCCATGTTTTTGAACTGAAAGAAAAAACATAACACAATGATTGTTTTTTACCCAATATTAGTGTTAAGTTCCATGTAGCGCCACAAGCATTAACTTTGATTAAACTAAGTTTCAGGACAGGATTTTTTTATACTCGAACTTCTTATACATTCACGTATAAACAAACGTCCTCATAAAAAATATTATTTTGAAACGTAATTGAGTTGGAGTACAGATGTTAAACTAAGTTTCAAGATAGGATTTTTTTGTAATTTTTTTTAAGTTATTTTAACTACACTAATAATTTTGTATTCGTGGTAAAAATAACATTATAAAAATCAATGTTTAAAATAAATATACACAAAATCAGACATTTTCACACAACCAAAAGTATATAGCGTAACAACAAAATCACTAATATGTCGAAGCGGATTGTTTACCACATCTATTAATTTTCTATGACCATATGTCTAAGCTTGGTTCATGACGTTTTGGTTATGTCACAATCGACCAGCACTTACTACTGGAGCCATCTCTTGAAAAGCAACGATAACTTAGTTGAGCACCTAATAATTTCTTTATGGATAGAAATATTTTAAACAGAATGAAGTTGTTTGTAACCGATGCTTAGACTTTTACAAAATATAATTTGGTCTTAACCTTAAATTTTGCAAAAGAATGCAATTAGTTTTTGTCTTATAAAAAGTTAACGTGAGTAGAAAATTTAACGTAACAATCGTTATGGATGGTATTATAAATTAGCTATCTATAAAAAATCTAATTTCAAAATTTGCTGAATGAATTTTTTTTAATCTTAATTCATAAGAGAAACAGCTCTATTCTTTCTATTCATAATTCTACATTCTATCCCACTCTATTCATGACAAACAACTCTACTCCATTAATTTACCTCACGAGACTGTGAATTAATGTGCATCAAATTTCTCTAACTGAATCGAAACTGCATTTCGTTATTCAAATTACAACTTCGAATCAAGGTTAACTTGTTTCGGGTTAATGATATTTATATTTTTATTTATTTTGTGGAATAAATAAACAAATATAGTTGGTTGTTGAAATTTTACCTGAATCGTTATTTGTTCGTTTAGTCTTATTCTATACCGATTGAAACTGGTTAAATGGTTAACATTATTTAAATTAAAAAAGGAGTCTCCTATAATTTATCTTTGCCGTCAACTTTAATGGTATTGAGATTATTTTATTGAGAATAACTAATATTTATTTTTATTTGTGGATTTCCCTTGTATTCTTAAATAAAACATTTAATGACAGCAGAACCGATAAAAATATTCTTTAATAATAAAACAAAAATAAGAGCAGAAAGACTTCTAGTCGATAACTCAGACAGACTAACACCTACATGTATTGTAATTATTTATGTTATATTCTTTTGTATTATCTGTAGAAACTAAATAAAGATGTGTGTATATATAAAAAAAATAAAAAATGAATTTAGTTCAAAAATAATTTAAAATGCTTTTTCTAAAATATTTGTGAGAAAAGATAACACTCCTTTAAAAACAGCATTTTAAAATTAAATTAATTTTTATTAAAATTCTCAACACTATGTTTTTAAAATTTTTTACGTATATACATATATCTCTATTGAGACAATAGATAATACAAAACAATATAACAGACCAAAGGTCTTTTTGCCCTATATTTTTATAATTGTGGAATATATTTATCGGTTCTGTTGCAATTAATCGTTTTATTAAAGATCAAAATATTTGTAATAAAAAATATTACACTTTTTTGGCGAAAAGACCATAGGTCGATAGCCTGTTCAAGCAAGCAAGAAAGAAACAAATATACCATAATATATTGTAAATATATGTAAAACAAATAACTTTGAATAAAGATATTGTAGTAGTATTACACTTTTTTTAGAAAAAAAACTTTAAATTTAAATTAATGTTTATTTAAGTTCACAACACAATGTTTTTTTATATATTTTTTTAATATTGTAGATTATTTTTATCGGTTATGTTGCAATTATTCGTTTAATTTAAGAACAAGATATTTCCGATAAAAGATATTACATTTTTTTAGAAAAAAAACTTTTGAAATTAAATTATTTTTTATTTAAATTCATAACACTTTATGTTTTTATCTTTATTGAGACAATAGATAATACAAAACAATATAACAGACCAGATGTCTTTCTGCCCTATATTTTTATTATTATTGGTTCTGTTGCTATTATTTGTTTTATTTAAGTATAAAATATTTGTGATAAAAAATATTACATTTTTGCAGAGAAAAAAAACCTTTAAAATTAAATCAATTTTTAAATAAATTCATAACACTGTATGTTTTTTTTTTATTATAGTAGAATATTTTTATCTATAAAGAAATTATATTTATTTCAAACAATGATTTTTATAACATTATTTTTACTACGAATATACAATTTTTAGTATAGTGAATAATAAAGAATAAGGGCAAATTATATTTTGTAAAAAAAAAACAATTAAGTCTTATAAAAAGTTAACGTGTGTAGAAAAATTAGCTTGAGAATCGTTATGGTTAGTATTTAAAAAAACACACTCCGCATTGAAACGTTTAAAATGTTATTAATTTTACAATATTAAGAGATGATAAAACAGAAATTTAATTAATTAAATCGTTAATAATTACCACCGCACGTTATGCAACTTAATTTACACACTTTAAGATTACGTGACGCACAAAATAAGCCCTTATCATAAAGGAACTACTAAAACAAATCCTTATTATTTATACGCAATTAACGTGTGGGGGTAATGTCAGTTTTAAATATTTATTTAATTATTCTGTTTACTTAACTCATCATACAACAACACCAAGGACACGTTCACACGTATTTTTTTTTTGCACTGTACCTGAATTATTATTGTTTTCAATTCACACATCCATTCAGTGGAGTAACTGGTCATGGTTTCATCGACTTGTATACAGTCAGAATATTTTAGCACTGCTGTATAAATTCGTGCTATTTAATATTCCCGCGTCTATAAATATCTAATCGAGGCGCTAGAAAGGGGTGCGCTGTTTCAGGAGCAGTTCAGGCTCGCTTACACAGATGGCGCGATCATACTGAATACCTAATAAGTGTGGAGATAATCCTGAAAACTGGAAATTAATAGGGATGTTTTAATTTTAATCCATACATTAAGTTTATTTTTAAAATAAAAAATAACTACTTAATAAAGGTTGGAATTTAATATAAATATAATTGCAAATATTTAAATATTGGCAATCAACTTATATAAAAAAGTTGTGTTTATAACAAAATAATCACATTTTTTTATAAACACCTATGTAATAAAAAGTAAATGTAGAGCTTCTTGTATTTTTAATTACATTATAGTTATTCTGCAAGGGAAATGTTAGGTTTAACGTATACGTTATTTGAATCATCATATTCTAAATAGTCTAAGAAGCTTTTGTAATAGACATAAATTCATAGAATATGAAGTTATTTAATAACGTAGACGTTAAACTTAATATTTCCCTTACAGAATAGCCCTGAATAACAAAAATGTTACTATAAATGAAGCAGTTATGCGTTTTTCCTGGCGACTTCACCATAACCTATACACTTGTTTAATTGTAAAATATTGATTGAACTTATAAATTCATGCACCATATTTAACATAATAAAATTTAATCGAGTTGTTTCATAAAAATAGTATATAATGAATTCCTGAAAATTGTTAATGGTTTATTCGTGTAAAATAAAAATGAAAAATCATGATTCGATGTTGACTAATAAAATTAGTTAATGAGTTCTCTTAAAAATTTTAACTTTATAATGAACATAGGCGGCGTTCTAAATTGTTTATATACTTATTTTATTATTTATGATGTATACAGAAGACAGACTATTTATTCTATTTTTGATAAATATTCGTTTTTATTTATAAATTAAAAAGTAGTTTACATGAACTGAAATAATAATAAAAGTAAAATACGATAGAAAGATCTCTTTTCGATACCTCAAACAGACTATTTATATAGTCTGAATAAAGATGTATATATAAGTGGATATTATTATTACTACTAAATTTTTATTCGGGGCTATTCTGTAAGGGTAACATTTCCCTTACAGCACAGCCAATTAATTATTAATTAATAATTCAAATTAATGGATTTTGAAATCAAATAAAACGGCCAGTAGCCTTTCTGCTATGTTTATTTACATGATAATTTTTAATTAGTTATTAAAATTAATATAATTATATTTTAGTAATGTTTTTAAAAATTAAATAAAAATAATTAATTATCATTTAACCATCTTCTCTTTAGCTACTGCAACATTTTGACTTGCCTTACGTAAGTACTTTAAAACCAATGTCCATTATGTAATTCAATGTCTGTACATTCTCGGAGGGATATTTGCCCGAGAAGTAGTTGTTTTAATGTATATTTGTTTTAAAGTACTTACGTAACGTAAGTAAAATGTCACATAGCTAAAAGGAAGATGATTATTTGAGTATTAATTATTATTTTTAAATTCGTTTTATTTAATTTATTTAAATAAATGTAATCAAGTGAATGAACACTCTTTTCTATTAATAATTTTAATTTTTACGGGAATCAATTTTAAATTTCATGATCCAACAAATAACATTAAACGAAATATTGTACACCAAGTGTTTATCAAACAATTTTACAGTTTAGCGCGTATTGTTAGTTTATTTCAAATTTATTTTCAGCTGAAAGTATTAACAAATATAAAACATTTATGCTAGATTAAACATTATTTTATCGGAATAAATCTCGTATTAAAATGAAACAATGTTTACGCGAGCATTATTTCTGTCGAATGAAATATTTGTAAACTTGAGAGTTAAAAGAATTCCATATGGACATCTTTTCAAGTATTTGTTATTAGAACATTTTTTTTTATCAAGACGTAATAAAACTGAATAAAAAATACGGTAAAAAAATAAAAGTAAAATGGCAGAAAGGCCGTTAGCCAATTTGCTTTTTTATAGATCGTGACTTAATGAGTTTTGATTCTATCGAAAATCTTTTCAGATCATTCCACTGTGATAAAAAGCTTAGTTATAACGTTATGGTTCAACACAGAGACATTTTTTCAAAACTTGATGGAATGGACTCAGGGAACCTCAAAACGTGAATTGAAGTTGAAATTGGCGATTCGCAAATTATTACGATCACAATACCTTCCCTTGGTCAGGGATCAAATAAATAAAAAAAAAATATTATTGAGACATATAAACGACATCAGATAAATTATTGTAAAGCAAATGAGTTTTAAATTGCGTTAATGTTGATGAAAATAAAACGGTGATAATCATCTATTAACTAGATAATTTGTTAGAATAATATAAGTAAAATTATGAAGAAGTTAATTAAATTAACTGTTATTTACAATATACAGGTTGTTCCAAATTAAGTGCGCACCATTGCTAACTTTGTTATTAGTTGCGTTAGAGAGTCGGTTAAATTAGCAAAGTAGTAATACATTTTCCGGGGATACAACCGCGAAATCAGAAAAAGAAAGAAAGAAAGCACGATGCTTCAATATATTAACAAAATAAACATTTTTTTTTAATGGAAGAAAAAATACCTTTTTCTATCAAATAGTGATAAAATATGTAGTGATATTTTATCACTATTTGATAGAAAAAGGTATTTTTATCAAAAAATAATATCATATAACGAAGTTATTGGCATTTTAATATTGCTATAAAAACAAAACACTAAATAAATGAAATCGTTTATTATAAGTTAATTTATCAATTATTTAACAGATTTAAATGTCAATTATTGTGTATTGAATAAAGAAAATTGAATAAAAAGAAAAGTATTCATTTACTTGGTTACAGTTATTTAATAAATTAAATAAAAAATATTTAAAAAATAATTAACAAATTATTTTTACATTTTTGACTTACGATACGAAATGTGCATTTGTTTAAAGTGCTTACGTAACGTAAGTCAAAATGTCACAGAGCTAAATGTGGAAATAATTTATTATTTATTTTCAAATATTTTTTATTTAATTAAAAAAAATGAATTCTAGATCGAACGTCAAAGCCTTGCCCTAACAATGTACGTCAATAATTGATTTACATCATATTGACGAGTGTAAATATTTATGTAAATATGTAACGCAATGAAGTTATTATTATTATATTTATACTTTATATTAAAAAAAACTATTTTTTGTTGTTGTAATACATCAATAAACAAGGTTTATATCGATTAAGTAGATGGTGAACTAACTGACAGATTGAGAAAACAAATTTTGTTTTCATGGTTTGTCGCTATTTTGTTATTTACAAAGACTGAAAACACTATATTAATATGCGAATTACATTTTTTATTTGTGATTTTTTTGTGATGGATAATTAAAATTTTTGTTGAGAATTATCTTCTCTATGAGATTATGATAAAATTTGGTAAACTTCGAAGTAACGGTATTATTAGTATAAGTATTTATAAATATTTATTTGATTGTAAACTTCGAAGTAACGCGATTATTTATTTCAAAGTTTACTAAAATAATTTTAATGCCTGTTGTTTATACCTAGCGTGAAAAGCCATTTTTTTGTATGCACTTAAGTAAAGTAAAATATCCGTTTATCGAAATATTTTAAAAGTCCCTTAGTCTTTAGCAATGAGGGCACATGCCTCTACATATCTGGCGATGTGTGTGTCATATAAAATGTCTCCCGTGGTCCGTGTCGCAGCTGTTCCGAACACACGTGGCCCGACGCGCGCTCTAACCCCCTCAAGACCCTCCTCCTCCTCTATTCCTCAACCTCCAGCACCGACACCACGATCAAGTTACGGTCTTCTCCACGGCAAAATCTAAATTTACCATATCAATTTGAGCTAAAAATACAAACATTTGCATTTGTGGCGCCTGACCGTAACAAGTACGCTTCTTTCCATCGGATTCACGTACCAGTTCTGTTTTAGTACCACTTTCAAATCCGACTTAAGCCTGAGGTGCGTGTTATGATGTCTTCGTCATATGCGTCATATGCATGTAGTACACCTTCTCTCACGGACACATCTGCTCACACCGGGAAAGGAAGCATCCGCCAGATCTATAATTCCGGAAATTGAAAACGCCGAATATCCGCCTTGTCGTAAACATCAGCCTTGACATATTTGTTTGCATTTCACCGTGCATTTCGCACAACACCGCATTGTCCTGAACTGATCGACTCGTTACATAAATGCATTGGGGCTTTTGTTAAAAAGAGATAATGAGAGTAGTATTGAACGCCGTCAAAAAAGGAAAATATTATTTTCACGTACACAACATACGCGTATCCTTTTTTATTAAAATTCGAATCAAAATCATTCATTTATTATGTTCAATAATCATAATCTACACGTCTGTTTCTGTTGAATTTCTGTTGCTCGTGAATTTTATCTCCTGTCACAGCTGAGAATAACGTATTTTTTTAAACTAAGTCTCTTTAACAAAGAAATGTGCAATGTTTTTATTTTTTCAACTTCACAAAGACTTAAACTAGAAGAGTTTTTATGGTTAAGTAAATTTATATTTTTAAGTTTTAGTTGTAATAAAAGCATTTTTATCATTGCAGGTGAATACAAAAAAGCTTATATTTCCGTATCAATTGAAAAAGTTAAAAAGTCAACATCAAAACTAATTGATTTGTTGATGAATGACACAATTGCTTTTGACAATAATGTTAATTATTTTGGACAGAATATTTTATTGCTAGGATATTCAATCATTCTCAAATTCAACCCCTATTCCTGTTGAATTCTTGACTCACAGCTGGGAATACCCATTTTTTTAATTATCTTAAGTTAGAATAAAATATTATTTATTTTGAATTTATTGTGAAACAAATCACGTGTTTAATTTTTAACTACTAATTATTTACTACTAGTTTTATGAATATGTATCACGTTTGATTCCTTCCAGATATCCGGAAATATGCCTGTATTTAACAACAGAGAAAATATGTAATGCAAAGGGTCTATCGCAGCATTTATGTAAAAAAATAATTTAGTAAGAAAGCAATTGTTTCTTACTAATGAATTTGATCAAGCAACCACTCATCTGGTTTGGATTAGTCATCAGAACAATTGTTGTTTATTTGGTGAAGTATTTGGTAAATTGTGAAGTAAGGAATTAACCAAGTGTTTTTATTCAAGTCACATCAGAACAATGTTTAAATAATCAGTACAAGTCGTGACGTGGATCTTAGGAAATTAGGCAACAAATGGCGCTTTACGCTTTTGTTACAGTTTTAATTGCGTTCTTATTTTAGGATTATTTTCAGAAACATATATGCTGCGAAAATAACAATCGTTTGAATATTTTGTTTGCTCTTAGCATGGGTGCTGCAAATATAAAAGCTTTCTTCTCTTTCATTTACTATTTCCTAAAATCCTGACCATAAACATAACGCACACTATAAGAGTCTTAATATTTGTCTTGATTACTTATTTCTACACCAAAATATGTAAATTTGAATAGTCTTCTTATTTTAAAATTATGTCCAGAAACATCTATTCTGCGAAAATAACAATCTTCCGTACAAATGCTACAAATTTAAACACTTTTGTATTGTCTTCTTATTTTAGAATTAAGTCCAGCTGTGAAGGTAACAATCATTTGAATATTATTTTGCTCTTCCATACCATAGATGCTGCAAATTTAAACTTTCCTGTACTATTTGCTAAGATTTTCATCACAAACATAACGTACTATGTAAGAAACTCAACATTTGTCTTAATTACCGATTTCTACACCAAATATGTAAAGTATACTTTTTTTTCTACCAACTCAATCTTCAAGTGTATATTTTTAACTCAGCATTCAACGATACTTTTGAGAGAGAATTTTTGACGCGTAATTACGACCGGAAAAACCGACTACAATTTCCATAATCATCATCTTTCCCGTTGCGCACTTTCTCGAAATTTATTTTCATTATGCGTTGTATATAAAATTAAATTTAGCAAGGCAATACAACTCCCTAATAAATTACAAATACGATTTCTAGCTACTTCGCTCGATGTATTTATTAATTCACATAATAAACACGACTATTAGCAGCATTTTATTATTTCCAGCATTTTTATAATTCTAACTGCTTTCCAGTTTTTCTGCAGGATTTTTTCAATTGCGCAACTTGAAAATTATACAATATTTATATTTCGTTTGATTTACAAAGCAGCTTTTATTTATTTATTATCCAACAGATTCATAAGATCTAATAACAGGATCAATTAGAAAAATACAATTATAGCGCAATATAATATAGTCACAGTACGTTCATAATGTAGCACTGGATATACTTTACGATACAATGATATTAACATGACTTAAAAACTAAAAAAATAGGGTGAAATTAAATGAAAACATGAAGTAGCGTAGTTGATGTCTAGAGTACCGAAAACCACCCTTAGTGTATGTTTTTGTAAACAAAGGTGTGTAATCAAGAAATAGATATTCAATTTCCACAGTTTTTAATATAAATATATATACCTTTAAAATAAAGTCTTTTAGATTTAGCATTCTCATAAAAAAGCGTTTTTGATTATAAAAAGGTATAAATTTGAAATCTGCAAAACCAAAGAGGCCGAAGCGCCATAAAACGCATATATCTCATAAATTTCATTTAAATTCCTTGAACGGATTTCTGTATAAGGTTTGCACTCAACGATTATTTCAGTTATATAATTGCTTTAAAAATAATTTCCCATTATTATGTTAAGTGTAAAATCACTATAAAATTGTATATAGAAATTATTATGTGTAATCAAGAAAAATATATTTAAATAGGCTGAAAGACCTCCGGTCGATAGCCGATTCATCTACAGAATATAATTCTAATTTTTGTATATTATTGTACATACATATACACATTTGAATAAAGATGGTTAGTTAGTTATATTTAAATAATAATTTGAAAATAATTAATAAATTATTCCCTCTTTAGCTACTGTAAAATCTTGAATTACGTTAAGTAAGTACTTTAAAACAAATGTACATTAAAACAACTACTTCTCGGGCGTATACTCCGCCAGACATTGGATTTTATAAATCTGAAGTAAAGCGGGTTACTTTTTTCCATCAACTATCAGATCCGTGCAGTTTCGTGTGAAGTGCTTTGGTTTTTACTGTAAAGAAGAGTAGGAGAAAGTTTAGGTCTAAAAAGCTTATTCTTTTCGTAAGTGATAACGCTTTCAAATAAATGTGTACTCATCAAAATTTACAAACGCGTTCTAAAGTTATGAGCAAATATAACCTACTTTTTAAATATTTTCGAAATCGCATTGATTTTTTTTATTATTTTTTTCTTATTTTCTTATCAAAATTGTTTCTGCGATAACTTTTGAACGGAATGGGATAGAAATACAATTCAAACGGTAAAATATATACGCGGATAACATGGCTATAATGATTTTGTGTAAAATAAACAAATAGGCCGTGAAGAAAAAATCTAAAGGGTAGCAACAAAAAAGGGTTGATTTAATTGTTTTCGCGGATACGGGCTGAATTTTTTTGATAGGTTACAATAGAAAACAGTATTCATTCACTGGGTCACAGTTGTTTAAATAAATTAGTTATTTAAACAAATTAAATGAAAAGAATTTGAAAATAAGAAGAGGAAATTTATTCATTCATTTATAATTGATACTCGTTGTTGAGTTTTTTTTTCTATGTTTCAATTATACTCTTGTTTTGTGATCTTTCTCCACTGCACTATCTCTGAGTTATATTAAAAAAAATGTGAAAATAATTAGTGTTGATCAAAATCGAGTAATATTAGTAATCGAGTATTTCCAACTGAGCAGTTATTTATATAACTTTATATGACTCAGTTGGAGTTAATAAATTTAACAATAAATTGATGTTTTTCAATAAAAAAGGGAGCAGTTAGTGATATTGATCGAATATGTTGCATTAATAAAATTGTCATGTACTTAATTTTGCAGTAACAAAAAAGATCGGAAAGATCGATCTCTAATATTTTATAACAAAAAGCAAATAATCATTACTAAATATTTAATAATTAACACGTATTCGTGAGCCGGAACCGTTTCAAGAAAACCGTTTATTCCCTCATATACACCCTCGGCTAGGGGTTAAAGTAACATCTTGAAGGGTGTCTTTCACTCCCTCGAAGTTAGGAGCCAGACAGGGGCGATGAGAGACGATCCATCAAAACCTGCATCAGATCACCCAAAAGTAGGAGGTCGTTTTAGTACATTTAAAACGACCTTTCTCTTTCGTTAGTTCAAGATGACATCTTTATTTTCTCTATTTGGATTTACCACTTTATAATATTATTATTAAACATCTTTATTATTGTTTTGAAATTAAATAAAAATGATTTGAAAATAATTAACAAATTATTTACACATTTAGCTCTGTGGCATTTTGATTTACGTTACGTAAGTACTTTAAAACAAATCCACATTAAAAACTACTTCTCGGGCAAATACCCCGCCAGACATTGAATTGTAATGTACACCTGCTGCTGCATAACAACAACATATTGCACCATGCAACATTTTTTTGATCTTTAATTTTATTCTCATTAATCATTTTAATAATAATTTAAAACTGAAGATTTTAAAAAAATCACTTGGTATTGTTTTACTTATTAATTTGTTTATACACATGTTATCTGCTTTGTATAAAGGAGTTTTCCGTAAATAAATAAGTATATTAATCGACTAGTTTTAGCGTACATGCCGAAATTTAATTATTTAATTTATTTATTCTTTTACTAGCACGGGTTTAACCATTCAGTCTTATTGTAATTTTTTTTAATACATTTTAATATAAATTAAAATAATCCATTGACAAAAAAATTAAATTACTTTTAAAATAAATTACTATTTCTTCGTTGTTGTTTTTTTTTTGTTGAAAATATTTCTTTTTCTTTTATTTTGGCATAGGAAAACTTTATAATTAAATCTAGATAATGTAAATATTTGAATTAAATTTGTTTTAATTTTACCAATGAATTAGAATTTATTTTTGTCCTGTTTTTGTCTGTTTACAAGTTTCCAACTATGAATACCCTCTTAATGATAGAGATAAAAAAATAAAAATTAATTAGAGGGAGGATTATCCAGTTACTAAGATGAATACAGATTGATTTAATTTATAATAGAAAATAGTATTTATTCACTTGGTCCCAGTTATTGAAATTCAATCAAATAAAAATAATAATTTACTCAATTATTTTTATATTTCCTTATTTGTCTGCAAATATTTCTAATACAATCCATATATTATATAAATAAACACTTGCAGAAGTTGTTGCCTTCCCTTTCCTCGCCTCGGGATTTTTGGATCGCATTCGGTATAACGGTATTAAGGAATACATATTGTTTTTAATTTTTATATATATAACATCTTTATTTCTACAGACAAATTTATAAATTAACAATATAATCTTTATAGTATTTTATACATTGTCCTTAGAAAACGGCTATCGACCATCGGTCTTTCTGCTTTTAATTTTCGTTTGTCGTCTATTTAATTAATTTATTTTTTAATCTTATATTTTATTATTGATTAGATCTGTTTTATTTTTAATTTAAATGCTTGGTATTTCAGGTTACATGTGTATCCCTGAAGGTTGTTATACAACTATGTTGCTTCTTTTGTTAGGTAGTGTGAGTGTTGTTTTTTAGTAAATTTTTAGGTTCTTATACTTCAGCGTATTCTTGTTTGCACATTAATTTGCTTTTATTTAGTTTGTTTTTTATTTTGTATATTAAGAGTAGATTATTTTGTTTAATCATGTTGTTAATGTTTAGTTCGTATTTATACAAAGTATCCGTGTTCCTTCTTTTTTCCTTGCGATATAATATTTTTAATATTTTATTCTATTATGTTTGTACACTTTAATTTTTTTTTTTCGTTTATTGAATAGTTATTTCATTACTTTCATTTTTTATTTGATGTAATTTATTTATTGCTTTTAATTTATTTTGTAGACCTACGAAAATAAAGTTGTATTGTCAAAAATAACAGAAAAATTTAAAAAAAATCATAAAACATTTGTGTTTGTAGAATAACACTTTATATTAAAACGTTCTAAATACGAAAACAATTCATATCCATTATATGATCAACTCCTAATAAATAAATGAAAATTTTACATAATTCATGAACAATTGTAAAAATTTAAAACACTTAGTTCAGTAGATATGTTTGTAAATTAATTGAAAATATATGTACAATAGCAACGACAATACCAATCCTTTGCAAAGTACCAGTCGCATTTTACGAATTATTAAGACATGCATTCATATTTTAAAGGCACTTATTTTATCTTGAAATTTTCAAAATAACCTTGATAATTCTTGGAACGAGAATTTTTTATGTATTAATTAGCAAAAAATGCAACTATGGTTTTATTGACGAATTTTTAAATCTTTAAGAGCTAAAAAAAATATCTGCCGGCGTCCATTTAGTTAACCTAAATTTATAAAAAAAATTATTAAGATTAAATCTCGTAAAAAATATTTATGATAGCAACATGGTGTCCGTTTTTTTATTTTTTTTAATTTTATTTTTTATATTTAAAAAAATATTAAAAAAAAACGCGTCATAGTGCACCCCGCAACTACAAAATAGAAATATCAGCGGAAACAGATTTTAAGTATCTGTAATCATAACTAAAAATTCAACTTTATTTCAAAAGAAGGTGGTATCGCGCGCTTTTAATGATATTTAAATTTCTGTTTTAAAGACTACGATATTTTTTGTAGATCCAGCACTATTTGTTTTTTACTTTTAATATTAGAATAGACATTTTTTTTAAATTAAATAAAAATGATTTGAAAATAATAAATTATTTCCACATTTAGCTCTTTTTTCTTGATATTTTTTTATATTTACATAATCTTTATTAACAAACACAATACAATATCTATATTCTATAAAATATTACAATATATATATTAAAAGGTCTGACTATGGACCAATGGTCTTTCCGCCACATTTATTATTGTTTTACAATAATAAATCTTTATTGTTCTTTGAACAATCAGAGAACAATAAAGATATAAGATTCGTTAAAAAATTGTATGTAACAAAAGAACTTTCCCATTTTTGTACGTGACGGATTCTCTTGTAATACTTTCAGAAATTTAATGAAAAGTCTCGTAGATCATAATTTACTTAAATTAAGTAACAAAAAATGCGAAACCAAATAAACTAAGTAAAAATTTTATTCTCCAACTTTTGGATCTTTGAGGCGTCCTCATTTTCAATATTAGGACAATAACGACTTTTTTATCCCGCTTAAGTGTTAACTGATATAAAAATTAATTAAGTACATTTATTATACTTATATTGTCTGATATAAAATGTGCAAGAAACATAGAATAATAAAGAAATTAAATAAAAATAATTAATAAATTATTTCTTCTTTTGCGACGTTTCTGACTTATGTTAGGTAAGCACTTTAAAACAAATGTACATGAAAACAACTACTTCTCGGGCAAATATATTGAAATTAACATGGTGGACACTTGCTGTTGCACATCAATAACATATTGCATAATGCAACAATTTGATTCGAGAATATTTAATGTTAAAAGTAGAAAAAGAGCAACAAAACTAAGTAATATAAGGCGATCTGCAGACACGTATTTCGGGATTTAACCCTCGTCAGTACAGCTCTGCCTTACACAATTTCAAGATGTTAAATTAGCAAGTGTCCATTATGTAATTCAATAGCTGGCGGGGTATTTGCCAGAGAAGTAGATGCTTTGATCTACATTAGTTTTAAAGTAACGTAAGTCAAAAATATCACAGAAGCAAAAGAGGAAATAATTTATTATTTATTTTCGAATTCTTTTTATTATTATTATTATCTTTAGTTACGGAATTCACCTATTTTACAAATGTAAGAAAACACAATTAACTATACATAAACATATGTAGCTCATGCTCATTAAATTACTAAATAGAACGCAAATAAAGGCATTAAAAATCATAATATGAGAATGGGATAATCTGAATCTGAAACAGTATCCCCCTACGGTTCAATAGCTGAAGTTTTTATTTAATTTATTTAAATAACCATAACCAAATGAATGATTTTTTTCTATTTGTGATAATAAAGAACGTATTTAATTTTTTTATTTATAAATTTTAATAATTGTCTATTATATTAGCTACGATAAATCCATATTAAGAGTATGAAATAAATTATTAAAAATCAACCAATAAAACACAGATTAGATTGAATAACTTTAAATTCTCGACTAGTTTCGGGTTATCAGCCCATTTTCAAGAGAATTTAAAATTTGTTTTATTAAATTTCAATCTAATCTGTGTTTTATTGGTTGATTTTTAATAATTTATTCATATTTATTTCATACAATATGAACTACCAATGTCTAAATATTAAAACCATTAACCATATTAAGAGCTTTACATTGTCTAAAAAGTTTGTCGCAAATGATATCCATGGTTTACCGGCCGATCAACTGAAGTAACATTATGATAAACAATTGCTTAATAAGTTTGTTCAATCACAATTCATCTGATTTAGATAACTGGTGATGGCCATTTCGGTCTACCGGACCTTATCAAACTAGTGTGTTTAGAAATCAAGCTAGAGATGGCGCTTTGTGCTACTGTTGCAATTTGAATTGTTTTCTTATTTTAGAATTGTGTTCAGGAAAAAATATACTGCGAAAATAACAATCGTTTCAACATTTTTTGCTCTTTCCACACGATATTCAACCATCATTCTTCTCGTTTGGATAACTGGTAATGGCGATTTCGGTCCATTGGACGTCATCAGACTAGTTTGTTTAGAAATAAGGCAACAGATGGAGCTTTGAGCTATTCTTAGAATTTGAATTGCTTCCTTATTTCAGAATTATATTCAGAAACTGCGAAAATAACAATTATTTGAATATTTTTTGCGCTTTTTATACATGGGTGCTCCAAATTTAAACGCTTTTTTTTTTCTTGTACCATTTCCTCATCACAAACATAAAGTACTCTGTAAGAAACTCAACATTTAACGGCTTTCTACATGAAAATCTGTATGTGAATGAAACTTAAAATGATAATATAATAAATAACTTACTTAAATGTGTTTATGAATAAATTGAGTATTTTATAAAATATTTTTCCAAAATAGAACTACAGCATAGTTTCATTAGAACAATTAACACTTGTAGATTTATTTACTCTAAAGACTGTAAATTTTATTGAAATATAATATTTTTTCAGTACAATTTACAGTATTACATGTTTTTTTTTACAGAAAAATTGCAGCATATGGTGTAAATAAATCTACAACTGTTAATTGTTTTAATGATACTATCGTTTTGTGCTACAGAAGTAATAAATTATTGAAATCATTGCGTTAAGTCTGTTGTTTAAAACGTGGTAATTCGATTTAATATGTTGCATATATGTAAATTAGATTATTTAAAACTACTGTAATATATATGAGTTCATGAGAATTCGTTTAAATTCTTTACAAGTGATATATCTATATATGTAAATTAGATTATTTAAAACTACTGTAATATATATGAGTTCATGAGAATTCGTTTAAATTCTTTACAAGTGATATTTAGACAAATTTTGACTGGAGATATTTGGGCGAAGAAGAAAATGGTAACTTTTCCTCACGGAAAAATTTTATAAATAAGAGATATACAACAAACTGGCCGGTTGCCAAACTTTCGTCCATCATTCAAAACATCAGGCAATCATGTGGACGTTATCTCCAGAACTCAGGCATCCGAAACTAAGCCGTGACTCACTTAGCAGCTAAATTTAGCGCATTCTCTGCGCTAAAGCTTCAACTGGAGATGGAGAATTAACCTTAGGTAATATTTTTAAACGCGCAATTAAAAACACCAGAAAGGAAATCCGAAAAACAACAATCGGGTGAAAGCTTTGAGTGTGAAGCTCATTTATTTTTATTGCCTTAGGTGTGCACGGAGGGTGATTTAAGATCACACAAAGGTTGCATTAAGCCGACATTTGCATGCACTGTGAAAAAAATAATTTAATTAAAGTGAATGTAATTATGTTGTATACGCAATTGACTTATATTACCACATTATAAATTAATTACATGTAGTATTTACAATGAAACCCCCGTTCGTTAATATACATTTGGACGAAATTCGATTCTACTCTAATTACCGTTGAATTAAAATCTCAATAACAAACTATTTACAATGGTAATTGGACGAATTTGGTAGCGTTCTAATTAATGAAAATACAAAACATCCAAAATCAAACGTATTTGTGTTAATTATTACTGAATTAAATAAATAAATAAAATTGATATCCCTTTTAAATTATATTTATTAAATTAAAGAAACATTGATATATAATTTATACTAATTAAATATAAGTGGAAAAGAAACATCTCTGATGGGATTTGAACCCATGTCCCTCGATTTCTAGCCGAGTGCGTTACCAACTACACCACAGAGACATGTTTAATATTAGTATAATACACTTTATGAAAAAAATTGCTGTTGTATAGTTAATATGTTATTCGGGGCTATTCCGTAATGTTAAGTTTAACGTGTACGTTATTAATTAATTTCACATTCTATTACAAAATCTGCTTATACTGTGATGATAAAAATACGTTAAAACTCAATATTTCTCTTACAGAATAGCGCCGATTGTATAATACAACATTTTTATGAACTTTATGAAGTTAAATAAGTACTCAATTTATTTAGTATAGTGCTTTAGTAATGAATCGCCATTATTGTGTAAGGCTGGAGCACCAAAACGCGTAGGTCATGGCACCCCACTTATCGGCGGATCTGTAATTGCCAAGGGAAACATTTCTTTTTTCCTTTTGTTGGGGACGCATCGGCGCGATTCGTCGGGGGCGGTGCGCACGTGAAAGTGATCGTGAAATCGAGACGTAAATCAAGAAATGCAGTCGATATTCAAAAGTGAATGCATTCCGATCCTGTTTGAAGGACCAATTAAGCGAGACCATGGAAACGTGCAAGGTTACGCTTTATAAGCGCTGCGTCGCTTCAAATGTTTGATAATTACGTATTCGCCCGGATATTATTTCATTTCTTCTACTGGATCAATTGCCATGGTTACTTGGCGAAAGAGCTTTCGGCCAGTATTATCAGGATTGTTAATGGGTCCCCTGTTTGCTTTTAAGGTGCTCTTAGGGGGTACAATAGTCCACAAGGGAAGATATCTAATTGTTTTGTTCGGCGACAGAATTTATGTTTTTATTGTTTACTTATTTCAAATATTAAATTGAAATATATCTGATATAAAAAAATAGATTCATGCATATTAAAATTCACAGATTCATTTAAAAAAACTCAGATTTTCTCATACGTTATTGCTTTATTCCTAATGTAAATTATATTTCTATATATATACAAGGTGTAGAGAAAATGAGTGAAAAGCTTTAGGTAGCGTGACTCTTTGACTAATTTTTAGATAAAAATATTAACGAAAATAAGTCACACGGTCCTTCCTTAAGCCTCACGGGCCACTTAAAAGAACTATACATTTGGCAACGCTGGATCAAACAAGTCTGCATTTATCCTGTTTATAACTGCTACATCATCCGCTGAAGGTGTTGCATACACCTTTCCTTTTAAAAACGAGCGTGCGTCGTTGCCAGATATATTTTCATTAAAAGAATGCTTCTGATGAAGTTATAAAATTGTAAAAATATCCGATTTATTAATCATTTACATCAATAGAATTATATACGTGTATAATTGATTGTTAATGCTATTGATTTTTTACAAAATATTTAAAAAACAATACTAATTTATAGTCACATATTTAAAATTTCGAAGACCTCGTGAGTCTCAATGAAGAACCATACAACATTTTTTTATTTGGATTTTCGATTAAAAATTAATTAATGAATTGAGTTACCTGAAGGTTTTCACTCATTTTCTGTACACCTTGTATATATACAAATACCTTTATTCAGACAATTACATTTTTGCAAATATTACGTATAGACACTAAAATGAAGGTTTATTTGCCCTGCGGTTTTTCTGCCCTTATACTACTGTTAAGTAATATTAGTAATTGAATATTTCTAAACGAGCAATTTTAAATAAATAAATTCAACAAGAAACAATAAATTGACGTTTTACAATAAATAGGGAACAGTTACTAATTCTAATAGAACATGTTACATTAATAAAATTGTCATATACTTAATTTTGCAGTAACAAAAAAGATAGAAAAGGTCGACTTTGCACATCTTACTATACTTATTTTATACTAATAAATACTACTAAATTTATGATTAAGATTATATAAATCTATAAATAGTGTAGATATCAGAAATCATTTATATATTGGAAATGATTAAATTGAAAATAAAAAAATAAAAATCAATTAAAGTATAATTTATAAAATTTGCTTATTTAATCGGTACATTTATTTTTTGCCAGCTCATGCAAACAAAAGGGTTTTAATACCCCTTGTTGTGTTTAATTTGAATTAAAAGTGAATAAACAAGGGAGAAGGGCTTTAAAAGACATATTTTTATTACATGTTATTGTTGCTCTTTTATGAAATGTAATATAAAATAATTTTTTCATATAATTTAAATTTAACGCTTTCGTGACCAACCACAGAGTGTATTTAGTGGAGCAAAACGTATTTTAATTATATCGAAACAATAATAAAATAACATTTTCAAATGGCAACAATAGTGTCAAGTTCATGGTGAATTCATAGGCTTGGTCAACTGTTTACTTAACGAAGTTAATTATTAATGACGTCAATATTGGCTGTTGCCCAAACACAATTCCCGCCTTATCTAATTCGTGATTACAAAATTGCATGCTTCATTTTAATCAGGGCTAAACGAAATCAATACCGGAACAGTAACTCGGCGAAATGGCGCGAAATGAAGAATAATTCAATTTGCGATGAAGTTCGCGTCAGCCCACGATCGCAAATTTAAATTGACTTTTTCAACGCTTTATGTCTAAGACGTCATGTATTATGTCAGTAGATTTGCGAGCGTATATGTCGGTTACGCGCGTGAATTTATGCCGTCCCTATTAATGTCCTTATTTTTGTTTCAGGCTAATTACTGGAAAAGTCTGCAGTGCAAGATATGGATATCCGAATAATGTGAGTAGATAGATAGTCGATAACCGATTTCCGATTATACAGTTTTATTAGCGTAGTTTGTAGTTGGTGAAACAAGATATGTCATGACCTAGGTTATTTATCGTAAACAATTCCGTGACGTGCGTTTGCCACGTACATTATACAAGTACAAGTCATTTTCTATAAAATATAAATATCAAGGATTGGACCCTGCACGAAATTCATAATCATTACAAATACATAACTGCACGTTAATGTATAATTGTGGCAAGTACATACTTGACACTGTTACAGTAATAAATCATTATTTTTATCGATTCTTGCCCATAATTAATACCAGTTTCGAATCCGCCTTATAATGACCTTCTAATTTGGTAGCGCCGGTAAACTATTCTGTTTTGATTCCCATTCCCTCTGTAATACAATCATTTATTTTTGTAACTGCCATTACTACCGACAGGTATTTATGGGTGGACATTGGAATAACAATAGATTTCGTAGTTTAATTTTTATTTTTAGCCAAATCGTTTATTATTTTTTATCCACTTCTATGTTTTGGTTCATTATCAATAGATAATAATAGAACGACCATTCACATAAAATTGAATTAAATCCATTTATAAATAGTTTTAATTATTTTTAAAAATTAATTTATCAAATCACTTTAATTCACTACACTTTTTAATTAAAATTTTATCAAAATTAACATAACCTTACTTAAATGCCTTAATCGGGTCTATTCCGTACAGAAAATTTAAATCATTAATTATCTTCACATTCTATGTATATACATCTATTACAAGAGCTGCTTAGACGTGATGATAATATATAACGTACATGTTAAACTAACATTTTCATTACAGAATAGCCCCGATGTAGCATCACTCATTTTTATTATTACATTAACATTTTAAATATCCCAAACGCTTCAAATCCGAATACATTTGAATGATTTTTAACATTTTTCAAGCACACTAATTAGTTATCATTTTACTTCAACAAAAATCCCCTTCAAAGTAATTCAAATTGTCTATTCACAAATCATTCCAACTATACATTCTTCGAATGCAATGAAATGTTAAATATACATACCTAATATCTGATTGTTAAAATGTTGATGTATTGAGTAATGTTTTATATATGTGGTTTTTATTATTTTATTCAAAGTATAAAATGAAAATAATAATAATAGACATTTGTACATTTGTTTTATAAAATACTTACGTAACGTAATTTAAAAAGTTACGGCAATTAAATTGAAAATAATTAGTGTTGGAAAAAATCGAGTAATATTAGTATTTCTAAATGAACAAAGTCAATAATTACAGTAAATTGAAGTTTTTTCAATAAAGAGGGAAAGGTTATTGATAGTAATAGAAGATGTTGCATTAATAAAATTGTCATATACTTAATTTTGCAGTAACAAAAAAGATCAATTTTGCACATCTCTAAAAATAATTGATTAATAATTAATTATTTTCACATTCTTTTTATTTAATTTTTTATTAATTTATTAAATTAAATTAACAGTAATTTAATTTATGTATTATCCAAATTATTCACAACATTGAATAGAATAAAGAAAAATAACGATATTTCCCTTTCATTATATTAGATATTCTTTCTTTCATGATTTCGCAATTCTTTCTTGGCCTCAGCCTCCCAAGCATCCTTACTTATTACTTTCATCCTGCCTCCACTCGCTCATACTCTTCTTTCAACAATTACCCTTAATCACATGCGCTCCCTATACATCATCCCCTGTCCTACTAAATACACATTTCGTACTACCCCAACCATATTTTCCTTCTCCTTTCATCATTCGCATATAGTAGCGTCAGAAATCGTGCTTCTTTTTATTACATTTTTGTGATGTATCTTAATTTTAGCAATAAGAATTTTTTTTTTCGCACCCGTAACTCAATCAGTTCTGATAGGTGTATTAATAGGAGCTTAAAATGATTAAAATAAAGAAAATTGAAGTTGTATATTGGAGATACAACATAAGCGATACGCTACTCGGTGGCAAAATTTCTACTAAAATCTGTGTTTCCATTCAACTCAATCTATCGTTATTGATGCATTAATAGGAGCATAAAATGATAAAATAAAAATAAAGAAAATTGAAGTTATATATTCCAGATACAACATAAGCGATACGCTATCTGGTTGAAAAATTTGGAACACTTCATTACTAAAATCTGTTTAATAAAATGTTCAGGCGTATGGATAACTAGTGAGGGCCATTTCGTTTTTTCGAACTTCATCAGACTAGTGTGTTCCATGTGCAATGGCTTGATGAACGGATTTGTGTAGTTATATACCTGATATTAATGATAATAAATGAAAGACGACACAAGCGCCATCTTTCGCCTAATCTTTGACTATACCACATGAAATTAGGCGAAAAATTGCGTCGTCTTTCATTTATTATGACTATAATCTGTGTTTCCAATCAACAAGAAAGAGACAGCTGTATAGTTATTGGCAGTCACTAATTCATGTTACATTAATGTCGTAGTTAATGGAGAATATTGTATTCCACATTAAAGTGATATTAAAACATGCAGTAATTTCGTCGTAGAAATCAATGAAAATTGTCATTTTTTTATTCTATATTTTTGGTAACAAAATAACGTGCGCAAAAAATTAATAAATTCTACACTCAATTTACTTCATATTCATTACTTATTATATCTCACAATTATCTTTTCCAGCATAAACTGGTGACTTAGCGTAAAACGCCTAATAATTGCGTTTTACGCTGTCTTTTTATTTTAATTTTTCTACTTTAAAAATAAGAACATGTGCATATTATTCAATCCTAGAGTTAAAATCATTTCTTAATCAATTGTTTATATTTTACTGTATAGCTATATCTTTTTATAGAAATCTTTATTAACAGATATATAATACAATACATATATCAAAACAATATTATATAAATATATAAACATATAGTTCTTCACCTGTTAATCGGCTATCGACCGACGGTCTTTCAGCCCGACTTCGGAAATATTTGTCTATATCGTATGTATATGCGTATTTATGTATATGATTTAACTGTCTCTGCTTTGTCATGAAGCGATAAAATAAAATGAAATAATGATGTGGATGGGTTTTTCGGTGTGGACGTGGTGTTTGGATTGAGAGGGATACATAAGGTTTTGAGGAGATTATAATTGAAAGGATTGCGGGCAAATTTTTCGGCAAGGATGGTCAGACGGTGTTGAATTGGTTGGATCTGGGATAGTTCATACAGAAGGGTGTTGGACGGGTTGTGAAGTGGGTGTCTGATTTTAGTAAATGCTCTTAAGGTTGCGGTTTAGTGGAAAGAGATAGCTATATTGTAAAATGGAAATAATCGTTTGAAAATAGAGCTATTCTTTTGGATTTCATAATATGAATGTGTATTTACATTTTTTATCTACCAAGTATAAAGTATCAGTCTAAATAAAAAATAAATCGTTAATTTTCGTGTATTACGTCAATTTACTAGTTTAAGTTAGAAAAGAAAATTGTAAGATATAATGAAATTAATAGGTCATGTCTGCTAAGTTATTTGAATGCAGAATTTAGTGAAATCCTTTAAATTTTCATTGCACAAGTTTTTATTAGCAAAAATTTAATTTAAAATTTGCTACAAATTTGATCAATTTTCATAATTATTTTTCACAGAAACTAAACATTAAAATAATTTTTAATTTATCTGATGAAATTCCTGCTTATTTTAAGATTATTTTAATGTATAATACAATATTGTTCATTGATCACAACAACAATCTAACTCAAATTAGTGATTGCCCATATTTGTATAGCTGTCTCTTTCTTCTAAACCGCACCCTTAAAGCGGATCTTTCTGCTACTTTTAAATTGTGTAGGGAATTTTTATTAGGGTTGTGTAACTCTCTTTTTATTAAACCGCAAATATAATTTAGCAGAAATAACCTACTAAATTAATAAATAATTAAGAAATAATAATACAAAAATTAATGCATGTGTTTTATTTTATGTTTAAATGCGGGATATTTTAGTTTTTTATTTCTTTATTTATTTTAATTACTCTATGTTCGTATGTTGTTTTTGATCTGAGCGTTACTGTGTGTTTCTTGGATGTGAACTTTTCCCCTTTGATATCTGATTTTCTTCAAGTGGCGTGTATATTTGTTTTTGTGTTTATTGAAATTTTCAAATTGATTGACATATCAAAACATACGTGAAAGTAATCGAGTTTTACCTGATGAAACTCCATAATACACTATTCGTAAATAAAACAATAGTTTTTTTAAGTTTCACATAATTTTTGTGAAGCTTAAAAAACTGTTGTTTTATTCACAAATAGTGTATACGTGAAAGTATTGTAAAAATTGTATTTCTTCGCCCGAAGAAAAGTATATGTAGCGAATAATAAATTATATTGAAAATCAAAATTGTATTTTGATTTTTTTAATTTCGTGCGAAACAATTTTCATGAATAAATGACAAATTTATGTCTTGAAAGTGTATTATTTTTTAAAAAAACTTAATAAGTATAAACTTTCAAAAAATAACAGCATCAACAATTAAATATATTAAATAAAAATGATTTGAAAATAATTAATAAATTTAAATCAAAACCGAATAAAATTAAACGAAAATAATTGAATCAAATCAATTAAAAAGGGCGTTCCGTTTTGATTTAAATTGAATTAATTTGGTTTAATTTAACTTAAATTGATTTAGTTTAATTTGATTTAATATAATTGATTTAATTTTGCTGATTGTATTTGAATTAATTTAATTAATTTATTTTAACATCTTTAAATTATGTAAGGCATAGCTGTACTGACGAGGGCTAGATCCCGAAACACGTGTCTGCAGATAGCCTTAAATTAAGTAACGTTTCTTTTGTTGTTTTCGCGTTAGAGAAATTTTTCTCGGATCAAAATTTGTTGCATTATGCAATATTTTATTGATGTGCAACAGCAGGTGTACATTATGTAATTCATTGTCCGGCATGGGTATTTGCCCGGGAAGTAGTTGTTTTAATGTGCATTTGTTTAACGTACTTACGTAACGTAAGTCAAAAGTCACAGAGCTAAATGTGAAAATAATTTATTAATTATTTTCAAATCATTTTTATTTAATATATTTAAATAACTGTGACCAAGTGAATTAATAATACTCTTTTCTATTTATATCAACAATTAAGTTATAAAAACGTTGTAGTTAAATTTAAAGTTATTATGGATTTAATCATCATGATGGTTGCGACCGTAAGTAACTACGTGGTAATTCATGATTTTATCACCGAATAAAGACTTGCTATATTTTTACCACAATTATTTATTGAATTGTTTGTAAATAATTACATAAATTCACGACAATCAATTTATCTGTTCAAACTATTGTAACTTTTACGTAATTTGTGTCACTTGAAAATGACTGTCAAAAGTCGAAACCAAAGTATTGAATTTATATATTTATTTACAAATAAATACAATAAATAATTGTGGTAAAAACATAGTAAGTGTGTATTCAGTGATATATCATGGATTTTTCAAAAATAAATACCTTCAGAATTATCAATACGTGAAAGTAGTTGTGCATCCAAAACCTATTCAGTATTTCGCCATTTTGGTGCTGCGATTTTAAATTGTAACTACAGTAATATTTATCTTGTTCCCAGCTTAACAATCTTTGATAATTCCTTCCAGACGATGATCAATGTCTTAACGAAATTTAAATAAGCGAGAACTTCATTTAATAAAATGTTCAAATTACATCTAGTGTATGGATAACTAGTGATTATACAAAAGATTAGACAAAAGATTTCGATTAGACAAAAGATGGCGCTTGCGTCGTATTCCATTTAAGCGAGAACTTAATTTAATACATTTACCATTTTCTGTTCCATTTTCCCATTTCTCTATACAGCTCACTTAAAAAAACGTATAAAAAGTGTTTATTTTTTAGAATCACGTTATTTGTTCGTATTTTTGGCAAATGTAACCAACATATTAAAATTTCAGAATACGGGAAGTTGTAAACTTTTTATTCTATATTAGATGCCTGAATAAATACACAGTTTTATTAATGATTAATACGTTTGATGTATAATCAAAATGTAGTAATAAATTAACAAAAATAAAAACATTGATGATTATGCAGACAAATATATATGATTCGTTTAAATTGATCAGTGATAATACGTACGGAATTGTACAGCACTGAATTTTGCATTACTGCTACTTAGAATATCTTATCTTGAACACCAGTGAATATTTTATCTTTATCTAGTATGATGTTTTTTCTTACAATGAGAGAAAATAACGGAAAACTATCAGTAAATAATTCATAATTGTTTTACCTATACACAATTTTATTAATGGTAAAACGATTAAGGACATTTCATATTTTTGTTTATAACATAGCAAACTAAATTAACATATTTATATGTTATTAGTTAGAAAATTGTAAATACATTATAAGGAAATCAATATTTATTTTGCTATGTTATAAACAAAAATATGAAGTTTCCTCAACCGTTTTACCATTAAAAATACTGTGTATAGGTAAAACAATGATGAATTATTTAGTCAGAGTTTTCCGTTATTATCTCTCATTGTAATCAATGAAATATAAACAAAAATATGAAATTTCCTCAATCGTTTTATCATTAAAAAAGTTGGGGCAAATAACTATCGAGAAAAGTTTTTTTCTGTTCGTTTTTTTACATACACAATCATATTTATTGTGATATTTACAGTTGCATTAAGTTTAAAAAACATTACGTATTTATTTACAAGAAAGTTATCGACCAGTGGTCTTTCAGCCAGGCAGTCCTTGTCCTTTGTTTCATATATCAGTTTCGTTTTGTTATCATTATTATGTGATTATCAAATCATTATTAGGGTGTGCAAAATAAACCACAGGTTTGATAATCACGTATATCTTAGTCTCTATTATTAGAAACAGTAAACTAACTTTATCTGACTTAATAATTAAATAATACAGAAGCTTTCTCTCTCTCTCTCTCTCTTACTCTGAAGTAATCTCATTAGGGATCGGAGCGGTGCCGGTGCTCAGTTTCGTAGAAATTTCTGGCCAGTTGAGGAAGATAAAAACAATCTCGAGTTAGTGTGTCATTGTAACTTAATTTATAATCGATGCCCGTAAAAGCTCTTTCGAGGGTATCGATCAAGTCGCCGTATCGGGGGCATTAAGTTGTGCACACACGAACCATTTATTTGTTGTAAATCCCGCCATAACAAACCTGGTCAACCTTTCTCGGTGGAAAGGTTATAGCGAATTATTTTTTATTACTTTCCACGTTGGTTGTTTTCCTTGCTCCGTCATAAATCTATATTGTTTTGTATTATTTTCACTGGGAGGTCATTTATTCAATTTCTTACAACTGAAATCTAGCGAAATGTAATCAGGTAACTAATTTATTTAATCCGCAATATTGAAATATTAATAAAAACTTCATCACCTAAATAAATTTATAATCTTTATTATTTATTGAAAACACATCATTAATGAAATAATCCAGTTTATTAAATTAGTTCTAACTACAGTTTTATTCGTTACATTAAATTAAATAAAACAAAGATGATTCACATATTTGCAGTTATTTAAATTAAATAAAGACAATTTCTAGCAATAAAATTCCATCAATCCCTTTTTCCAACTGCAAAAATTACTTACACTGTAAGTTTTTGGTAAATATCTATAGAAACAACTACTTCCCGAACATATACCCCGCCGGACATTAGATTACACAATAGATATTTATTTTTTGCATACACAACACAGTACTACTGTGCATAGCAACGATTTGAGTCGAAAATATTTAATGAAAGGCAACCATAAATAATAATTAAGAGACTATCTGTGGACACTATCCCTAATCAGTAGTTGTTTCAATATATATTTGTTAAAAACTTACAGTGTAAGTATTTTTTGCAGTTGGAATAAGGGATTGATCAAATTTTATTGATAATTGCCACAAATTTACATTATTTAATTTCATTGTAATTCGTTACATTTAAAAATTAAAAAGAAAAATTTTCTGCAATGATAGCAACATTATCATTATGGATAACGTCACAAGCGTGCACTCACTTTAACTTAGTGCAAAAAAAAAAACATATGATTAACCCTAATTACCGAGCTTTTCAAACCCTGAAAAAATAGTTATGAAAATATTGTAACCCAATAATTCAAAGGATGAAACCTACACGCTTCTTCTAATTCCATCGCTGATTCGCTATAAATAACTTCTATTTATATCGAGAATCGTTATAAATAAATCATCGACAGTTGAACTTTTTTGTTGATTGAAACTGCACGTAATTCCGTAATGTAATAATTGCTCCTGCTAGTCTCACTCAATGCCACCTTTTTATTCTAGTTTCATTATAATGGACTGGTGATTATTTTGTAATTTTATGGAGATTGACTTACATTGCTCGGTTTGATATAACTGCACTCAAATACCTTTCCGCTGCCATAAGACAACAATTAATGTTATGCAAATGCGTGTTATTAGAAAGTGCGTGATTACTACTTCAATCGCAGTCTTTTCGTGCGATTAAGTTTTTTTTTTCGTATACGCTACACTTACTGAAAAAAAACAATATTTTTTTTATTATAAGAACATTAACACAGAGTACGAAATACTCCTTACTAAATGATATTAGAAGTAAGTTTTCTTACTTATTTTTTGTATGAAATAAAATATTAGTTACAAATTACAAACCACATGACTTTCGGGGCTGTAAGGCAAATAATAAGTTTAACGTGTACGTTCATTTTTGTCCTTAAGTATTCAAAGAATATTGATTTAATTAATAACGTACACGTTAAATTCAACATTTTCCGTACAGAATAGCCCCGATTAATAATTGTAAGCTAGTTACGTAAAAATGATGTAATTAAATGTAAACTTTTCTTCGCTAAACATTTATTTGTTCGAAATGTTATGATATTGTTCCAAATACTTTTGTATATCTATTCATAACGATTACTTTGTGATCGGAATGTTCATTTGGAACAAATAAATATTCAGTGAAGAAAAGTTTTTTTATTTAATTAGGAACCACATGATTAAGTATTGCTTAATCATATTAGTTGTATCGTTTATAAAGTTCAATGATGGAATTAAACTAATGTTGATAAAAATATACATTGATGTTTACATATTACATGTAAACAAATACGAAAAATATATGATTCAATAAACAACAACAAAAAACTGTACTGTAGTCAAAATGCAGGAATACGATTAACCTTTAACTACCAAGATAAGGAGAGTTCGCCAAGCCAATTTTTCAATAGATATCTTATCAGTGTTGGAGAACAGACTCTTGTCAGAGACAAAGGACTCGTAATCGAAATTTCCGCAGACTCAAAACAAATCGCAAAGTCTTTATCGCGGAGATACTTCGTCGGTGTCAATAATTTATTGAATACAATTGTGTAAATAAATATAAAGCAGGGGAAATTTATTCAAAATATTTTCATAATATTTATGATATCTTATAGTACATGCTCCGGTACTCTGAATGAAAACATCATTCATTGTAATCATAAAAAAATAGTGATGCGTTTCATGTCGGTACTTTTCCTTCAAGCGATATAATTTTTATAAACACTATTTAAAAATAAAATAGTGATCCGTTTCATCTCGATACTTTTCCTTCAAGCGATATAATTTTTATAAACACTATTTAAAAAAATAATAAAATAGTGATGCGTTTCATCTCGGTACTTTTCCTTGGAGCGATATATTTTTTATAAACACTGTTTTTTTTTCAGTGCGCATTATTGTATTAAAAGTGGGAAGTATGTTATGCAAATTCACCTGTTCAACTTTGGGTGTCGAATACATATTTAATTTGCAAAACTCAACGGACACCACATGCAAACTCACAGGTACCTGTATATAATCATCTATATGTATTAACATTATTATAAAAACACCTACAATGACAAATTTATTCATGTAAGAAAACATCATAAATTATTACTCAAATAAAAATGAGAAATATAAATATCTCAATTAAAAGCCGGTTTTATTTTAATTTGAAACAAAGGTGTAAGTAAATCACGTAGAGGCATTTTCATTGGAATACCTATGTCAAAATAGTTGTTTAGTATTCGAAACGCAGATGATGCAAAATTCAAACTCAGTTGATGAAATCATACAGAATATTCAAGACATACACTCATGAAAAAAAAAACGAAGCATTTTGCTTGATACCTGAATCCACCAGTTCAATAAATGCTTCTAAATCAGGCTAATTGTATTATTTTAATTAAATAAAATGTTTCCTTTATTAAACATACAAAAAATTAAAACGTTTTTTTTTTTCATAATCTGATTAAGTATTTATCCATAGTTACATCAATAATTTTAAAATAATTCTATTATTATTAATATATTGTTTGATTATTGTATATATATATATATGTTTATTTATTCAATATTTATTTATTTTCTATTTTGTAATGTACCCCTGAGATTACCTGACCACTCTTAATTTTGAATTGTAAAATCACTTGGGATAAAGATGTTCAAAGTTTATGTTGAATAGTTGACTTATTTGTGTATTATTATTTATGATGATTTATGTAAATGTTTACAGTTTTTGTAGAAAGGAGATTTCCGTAAATAAATGAATTAATTAATTAATTATTTCATTCAATCGAATAATTAATTAATTTCTCAATTAATTAATTATTTAGCTACTGCAACTTTTTGACTCAAGTTGCAAACATAAAAAAATGTTAGACGTATTATAAGACGCTTCGACATCTTTGGTCATTCGCGCATAAAAATTGTTATTTTTCATATTCTAATTATTTATTCGTAGTTACATCAAATAAAAAGAATTTGAAAATAATTAATTTACTGAAATGAATAATTGATTAAATTTAGCTACTGCAACTTTTTGATTTACTTTGCAAACAACAAAAAATTTGGGCGCTTCGACATCTTTGGTCATTTACGCATTGTTATTTTTTCATATACTGATTAAGTATTTACTCATAGTTACATCAAATAAAAATAATTTGAAAACAATTAATTTGCTCGATTGAATAATTAATTAATTAATTAATTTAGTAAATTTAACTATCTTTTGTCTTATGTTGCAGTAACTAAAGAGAGAACAATTAATTATTCAATTGAGTAAATTAATTATTATTAAATTCTTAATTTGATTTAATTTATATAACTACGACCATGTAAATATTCATAGTTACTTCTGAATCAGAAAAAAAATGCAGTAAAAATCGGTTCAGTTGGTAAAAAATGGTTTCTATAGCTGTCTCGGAATCTCAGATCCAAAACACGCCTCAAGAAACGTGGAAACCGCAGTTTGCATTCGAAATCCAGACAAGGTTTTATCAGAATACCCAACTGAAATCCGCATTATTTGGTATTCTCTTTAACCAAACACATAGTTGCACAAAATGACAATAATTACGAAAAGGGCAGTATTCTTTGCTTGATAATAAATATTTCCAGTATTTTCGAATTAAAACGGGAAATATTTATCACGACATCGCGTTATTTGAAATTTATACCGACTTTTGACCTTTCTATAAATTGCCATTGAATTCACACTAAGAAG
Organism: Philonthus spinipes; assembly: GCA_963082785.1. Classification (NCBI taxonomy): domain Eukaryota; kingdom Metazoa; phylum Arthropoda; class Insecta; order Coleoptera; family Staphylinidae; genus Philonthus; species Philonthus spinipes. Next base: position 14,287,161 of record OY720301.1, read on the forward strand.
TGCGCGAAAATCCGGAAATGGAAATAATCAATGTAAAGGTATTAAACATGGATGAATTACGTCACGCTGCTCAGAAATTAAAGAAAATATATGTCATAATTAATTCAAAATACAAGAAAATAATTTTCAGTCAAATAAATATCTTATTATTTTAATTAAATTGATATTCCTCCTAATATATATATATATATATATATATATATATATATATGAATTGTAGAAATTTCAATGTACCTCAATGTTCTACATTTAAATTTCTACAATATTAGCAAAATATTTTTACAATAATATAAAAAAATTCAAATTTAATGATTTTCAAACCTAATGAATCAGTAATCAGCTAACAGCCAGAAGCCCTGATTGAAATATTTTCTGTACAATATTTAATTTGAAGATTTTACATTTTTGAAGAAATTCTTTTTATTAGTAACTTATATCAATTTATTTAAAACATGAAAATCGTTTTGTTTTAATAATAATAACAATAATAAATTTATTACCCAACAGGAAACTGGAGCTCAGTTGCAGGGTAATACAAAATAATAATTTAATCGAAATGTTCACTATAATTTGTAATTTGAAGATATATACATAGAATGTGAATATTATTAATAACGTACACGTTAAACTTAACATTTTCTGTACGGAATAGGTCGAATTGTTTGATGCATTTATATGTTAATGTATTTTTCCTATTATTAGATTTAGCATCTGCTGAGAAACAAAATTATTATATATACAAAACTTTATTGGCAGATTATTTTTAACAAAGTAATAATAATAAATAAATACAATAAATAACTAACATAAAAATAAATTCTTCTGCCAATTGGCTAAAATTATTATTAAAAATTTTCAAAAAATAACATAGTTGGGAGTCGTTTTGCTGAAAGAGAGCACACAAACACAGATGTGTAATTTGATACCACAGCGCCACTTTGGTCATGACAAGGAATGACGTAACGCTTCTTTCTTCTACGTTTGTTAAATATTCTCAATATTTATTTAAGCGGTAGTAAAAAGCAATATGTTATTCAAAATACGTTCTAGTTTTTTTGCTTACAACACTTTATTAGCGTACTGTTGAAATTAAAATGGAATTCTTTCGTTGTTGTGCATTCACGAAGAAGAAAAACAAATACATATTTGTTTGTCGTTTAAATTATTTTAAAAAAATCTCGGAGCCGAATATTTTGTTTAAAATATCACGCGATATAATTTAACCACAAGTGTGTTGTATATTGACCGTCGACCGTGAACCATTCATTTTCGAATATTGCACTCGATGATAACCTTTCTGTTAAAACTTATTATCAGCGCGGATTTCAGCCAGATGTAATCCAGTGCTTCCTCTTGTTTGTTTTTTTTTCGGCTGCTGTTGTGGTAGGACCATTTGGCGCGCACATGCTGTAATATAATTAATTTTTCAGAGTAGTTTGTCGGTATGTTATCTTTAACCCGCGAAACCGCACCGCTGGCTATTTCCGGCTTTGGAAAATTTCTTTTGAATTACCAACTCTTTCCGTTACGTGAACATCGAGTATAGTTTTAAGTATTTCATGCTGCATGCTGAATCATAGCGAATATACGAATCATATCGATCCGAATGAGATTTCGAAAATTTAGACTATTTCGAATGGTCCTAACAGTAAGACAGATTTCTTAAGTAATTGTATAATTTTAAATTATATAGGATGACTTATCTTATATTGTATACCTTTTTCTCATTTATCACTTGGTAAAACATATTTAATAACCGTTTGTTATAATGAAATCACTTGGTTTTGTTTTACTAAAATTTTGTTATATTTTCGACTAGTTTCGGCTAGATGCCATTTTCTTATCTTAATTTATTTATTGGATAAATCTCAATGTATGTAATTTAGACTATTTTGAATGATCCTAATAGTATGACAGACTTCTTAAGTAATTACATAATTTTAACTCATACAAGATGATTTATCTCATAGTGGATAAATCATAACAAATACGCATTGTGCAAAAAAAGTATGTAATTATCGTGTAATGTTGCCAGAGAAATGAAGCATAACTCGAGAACATGTAATTTTACCATTAAACATGGTGAGGTTTTTTATTACATATCGATTTGATCCGATCGTATCGACTTACTTATACAGTACGTGCAAACTACTCACACATGTATCGATAATGTGCAATATGGTCGCGCGTTGTTGGCGCTTCGACAATAAACAGGGTTTATTGTCGGCACGCACCACACGACACGCTCGCGTTTTCATCTAATTCAAAGCTTACAATTTCTCCTCCTCGTCACCCACTAATTCACGATTACGTTAATAACAGTATTGATTTGATTAATTAAATTATATAATAAATACGAATTATGATTGTTTCGATCACAATATTTGATGATGTAATTTCGAAACAATTGTAATAGTTTTTATTGTAAATGCAAAGCTCTTGAAGTTCAACATAGTTTTATCTTTAAAATATAAATTACAGGGAAGAAATAACTCTGATCTATAGCCCAGGACAGACAAACATATTAATTTTATTGTGTATACTTAATGTTAATATTTGTAAAAATGTATGTAATTAAATTACTAATTGTTAAGGCTTCTACTTTGCTATACATCTTTAACTTTAACTTTATTTTACGGAATTCTCCATTATAATTGATTACATTATACAATAATTTACATATTTGTATATCTTTGTTCGATTAATGAAAACACTTTTTAACTTTTAATAGAAAAAAGTATTCATTCGCTTGGCCATACTTATTTAAATAAATTACTTACGTAACGTAAGTCAAAATGTCACAGACGCAAAAGAGGAAATAATTTTTAACTCTATTTGTACAACTGAAATTTATTTAGTACTAAATGTATGCAATTGTCTGAATAAAGATATTTGTATATATAAATTACAATTTCATGAAGTAACAACCATAATTACAATATTAAATATTTGAAAAATTAATAACACTTGTTGTTTTTCACCAAAATATGTTTATTTTCTCAGACTTTCGATTTTCGTCATTATCAAGGAGTGTACAAAAAAATTATATTTACCTGAATATATATTTCAGTGATTTACCGTTAATAAAGTTTTATTATTATATTTTTTTTATTACTCAGATAAAATAAATATATTTTGCGTAATTAATTTATCAAATACTTACCTACCGAATATTTAAATTTGTATATATAGTAGTGGAATCAAATCACTATAATTAATTGAATTTGCAATTGCAGCAGAACTATCTCCATTAAAGACGGACGAATTCTATGAAATCCAAATTTAATCTTGTAATTAATAGTTGTCGATTAATAGAAAGCGCGTTGGGATTCAGATCTCATTTGTAATTTATGGATGAGCACAATGGATCCACAGCTCGAGGTGTGATGTGCTGATTGATTGGTTTATGCCAACTGGTAATTAATGAGATTTTTATCTTAAGCTATATATTATCTTGTATATAAAAAATCTTCACATCTTAAACTATATAGTAATAATATAATACAAAATTTTATCTACCAAGTATAAACTATCAGTCTAAATAAAAAATAAATCGTTAATTTTCGTGTATTACGTCAATTTACTAGTTTAAGTTAGAAAAGAAAATTGTAAGATATAATGAAATTATAGGTCATGTCTGCTAAGTTATTTGAATGCAGAATTTAGTGAAAATTTTTATTAGCAAAAATTTAATTTAAAATTTGCTATAAATTTGATCAATTTTCATTGTTTTTCATAATTATTTTTCACAGAAACTAAACATTAAAATAATTTTTAATTTATCTGATGAAATTCCTGCTTATTTTAAGATTATATTAATGTATAATACAATATTGTTCATTCATCACAACAACAATCTAACTCAAATTAGTGATTGCCCATATTTGTATAGCTATCTCTTTATTCTAAACCGCACCCTTAAGACTCACTTTTTCTTTTATTTCATTTTATTTAATTTAAATTATATAATTATTACATATCTTATTGCTCTTTATTTTATTACTTATATAAACATATTATAATTTTAATTACTTCATTTTTATTACAGAACAGGGGGCTGGGTGACTTCATGCAGACAATGTAAGTTTTTTTAATATAACGAAAATAAATCATATAGTCAAGATACAAAAACGTAATACGGGTATATTAAATTGTAATTATGTATTAGGAAGCTTCTTTTTACTAAATAATAGACTTTTTATAACTATTTTATTTCAAAGTTTCCTTGAGTTTTTCTACATTCTTCCTATGGACACAGTTAAATTAATTATAATAGAGGCTTCTACTTCGTTACATATTGTTTTAAGTTTTAATAAAAATACTAATTCACTTTGTTTGTATAAATTTAATTTTATTATAGCGACCATTGTTTCAACAATTTTTTATGTCAATTTTAACCTGTCATTATGAAACTCTTAGTTTGATAATGACAATTAATTAAATTAGTTTCAACAATTTTTATGTCAATTTTAACTTGTCATTCAACAATTTTTATATCAATTTTAACTTGTCATTATTAAAGTAAGAAACAATTTAAAATTGTTGAAACTATAGTCACTAAAATAAAATTACAGTTATACAAATAAAGTAAATCAGTGTTTTTATTAAAACTATGAACACAGTGATTTGGAAACATCAAAACAATAATTAATTGAAAGTTACAAATTAAAGGTAGGAACGTTCTTGATTACTCCCTACTTTACAGTTATCAACCTGTTTAGATTGTATGAGTTCTGTACAGAAAACACATAAATTGTTTCGCATTGATTTAGAGCGAAATGTCACATCCTGTTGATGAAATAAAAAATCTCATTGGCGGAATAATTGAATTTATTCCTGACTCGTTTCTGTGAGGCGATGAAATTGTTTGTCTGATTGATTTGCTATCGTTTGTATAATTCCAGGCGATTTGCCTAAAAACCTTTTGTATTTTTATACACTCAACACGTGTAGCTGATTATATTAATATTATTAAAAAATACTATAAGATGATCGCATTGGTATATGAATGAAACATTAATTATCTGCCTTGGAAGACATGAAACTTCATAAGAGATATATTTTTACTTCCATATAATTAAAAAAATAATTGTAGCAACATTAATATTAGGGATGCGGTTTAGTAGAAAGAGACATAATTATTGACAATCACTAATTCTTGTTATATTGATATTCCAGTCAATAAAGAATATTGATAGAAAAGAGTATCCATTCACATGGTCATAGTAATTTAAATAAATTAAATAAAAATAATTTGAAAATAATTAATAAATTATTTCCTCATTAACTACTGGAGCTTTTTTGACTTATGTAAATACTTTAAACAGTACTTCAAGTCGCAGTAGCTAAAGAGAAAATAATTTATAAACAATAATAAATTATACATTAAAGTAATCTTAAAATCTGTAGGAGTTTCGTTAGATGAATTAAAAATGATTTATTAAATAATTTTTCTTTAAAATAATTATGAAAATAATTCAAAATATAGGTTAAAAATTGACATAAGGTCATACTTATTTTTAACCTATATTTTTATTGCTTTTCATAATTATTTTAGAGAAACATTATTTAAGAAATGATTTTTAATTCATCTCACGAAACTCCTAGAGGTTTTAAGATTACTTTAATGTAAATATTGTTCATAAATATATTCATTTTTGTTACCGAAAATATATTATATATAGTTTTTCTCTAAAATAATTATGAAAACAATCTAAAATATAGATTAAAAATTGACATAAATATGACCTTAGTATTGATGATAGTAGTGATGTAAGTTATGTCATTTTTCAGTCTATATTTTTGGTAGTTTTTCATAATTATTTTACAGAAAATTTATATATAATATATTTTTGAAAAAAAAAAAAAAAAATAATACTTTTGTTCATTATTGAGTTTATAAACGTAGGTCTTTCTGCATAAATTGTAATAAAATACATGAAAGGCACGATAGAATACTTACTAATAATTATTTGTAAAGGAACTACATTAAATCATAGAATCTTTGAGAATAATTGTTTATAAACACATAAATCATTGATGTATAGTAGTGAATAGCTTCGCTACTATCAGTGATCATTGTGATTAATAACAACGATTATTCACGGAGCTATTAATAGATAACACCACCACAAACCATTTATTAATTACACTATAGGAATAAAATGATTCCATAGATAGAATGGTATTTCTAAAAATGAACAATTATTTTAATGTATCGAGTTATAATTAAATCACTATTTTACTTCATTTTCGTAAGTGGCGGCAAAGATTATTATATATATATATATATATATATATATATATATATATATTAGTTCCACATTAAGAATCCAAAATTACATTGTAATCAATATCGACTACAAAATCATTCTACATAAAATTGATGATTCCATCGTTTAGGCATTTGAATAGATAACAAAGTAAGTAAATATACATTTTTGCGACGTGTGGAATTTAAGCAAACCAGAAAGAAATGAACTATAATTAATTTAAGCAGCTTTATTAATAAACCAATTTTGTTATAAATAATATGATTTTCGTTGGGATTTAGTCAAATGGAAATACGAATTAGAATTAACGTAGGCGAGCTTCGGTAATGATGACGCTGGTTCGCCTTTACATTAATGCTCGTCGCGATTTATCGTCAAATATTAATTAATTAGTTAATTAATGGGGAAACGAACTCAACTTGTTCGTTTTGTTTGTTGTTGTTGAGTTCAAATTAATTGGGGATATACTGGGGACGGAGGCGGGGACAGGAAGGGGAAACGAAGGAGGGAATATAGTCATTATTAGCATTCTGCTATTTTAAGGGTGTTTGTTTCAATTCCTATACATTTCACGTATTATGCTGATTTGCTAATTAAAAACGAAACTAGCTAACTAACTAATTAACATTTCAGGAAGATCATGTTGTTAATATTTTTATTTCCATTTTTAATTAACGCAGATATTGCTTCATGTAACTAACATTAAATATGAAATATTTGCATGTCGGAAAACAGTTGTTTCTTATTACTGACCTCGTAACTTTATTAGCATATATTCTACCATTAGGATAACATCTCATAAGTTGATAAAACTCAGTTTCAATACTTACTAAACTAATATTAAACGATTTGACTTATATCATTACTTTTTATAATATAGCGAAAACAAAATGTAAAATCAATTATTAAAATCCATTTATTTCTAAGCTATAGAAAAATAGTTTTCAAGCTTTGCAACAAGATATAAAAGTATTTTTTAAACCTTATTCATAATAATAGCTCTTTCATATTATCCTTATATATTTGGTGCGCAAATAAGTTCCCGCTGTTTCGAATCTGACATAACATAAGAAAACGTCATGAACCAAGTTTAGACAACATTAGTGATTTTGTTGTTGCGTCATATATTTTTGTGCCAAATAATTTGCGGGAAATGTTGCTTTTCTTCTTTCATTAGAAGAATACAGCGGCTGAATCGCATCGAGAACTCCAAAAAGTTTACGGAGATGCTGCTCTAAGTGAAACAACGTGCCGTGATTGGTTCCGTCGCTTCAAAAACGGTGATTTCGATGTTGACGACCGTTCGCGTGAAGGACCAAAAACCTTCGAAGTCGCTGAATAATGCCTCCAATTCAGCATCTTCGAAGGTTTTTGGTCCTTCACGCGAACGGTCGTCAACATCGAAATCACCGTCTTTGAAGCGACGGAACCAATCGATGAGGTTTTGGGCCAAAGGCAAAGATAGCTTGTTTCAGGATTAGGAGTTACCCGCCAAGTCATTTCCAAGCGATTGCTTGCGAAAAAGTGATTCTGCAACAAGACAACAATCGGCTTCACGTTGCCAAACCCGTTAGAAACGCTCAAATGGGAAGTCCTACCCCACCCGACATATTCATCAGACAAAGACCTCTCTCGTCGGTAGCCAATTCCAGAATAAAATAATTCCGCCATCAATTGATTAAACTTATTTAATTATAATTTTATTTGAAATAAATTGGAAAAAGTATTTGTTACTTAAAAAGAGAAATGTCTGCTTTTAAATTATTACACATTTACAATATCTATTAAAAATACTAATTTCAAAGTTTTATGTCTATATTTTCAGCGATTATCCTGAAAGAAGGAAACATATTCATAGCGTTGAACGACTTCTTGATATTAAATAAAAATTATTTGAAAATAATTAATAAATTATTTCCACATTTAGCTCTGTGACTTTTGACTTACGCTACGTAAGTACGTTAAACAAATGCACATTAAAACAACTACTTCCCGGGCAAATACCCACGCCGGACATTAAATTACATAATGTGCACCTGCTGTTGCACATCAATAAAATATTGCATAATGCAACAAATTTTGATCCGAGAAAAATTTAATGTAAAAACAACAAAAGGAACGTTACTTAATTTAAGGCTATCTGCAGACACGTGTTTCGGGATCTATCCCTCGTCAGTACAGCTATGCCTTACATAATTTAAAGATATTAAAATAAATCAATTAAATTAATTCAAATACAATCAGCAAAATTAGCTAAATGTGGAAATAATTTATTAATTATTTTCAAATCATTTTTATATATATATATATATTATCATATAACCCTTATACCCTTTCGAGTGTCGGGTATCATTTTTATTTAATATATTTAAATAACTGTGACCAAGTGAATGAGAAGTATCCTTTCTATTTATATTAGACTTCTTGGGAGTTCTAAAATCGAAGATTTCCGCTATAAGATTTGTTTTCAGCGTTTTTTCCACGTAATACTTCCTGTTTATTTTATATGGGTGAAAGTAAATAAAAGTGGAATTTTTCGTCCACTTTTCTGTTTGCTTTATTTTCCAAAAGAGATTAATAAATTTTATAATGAGGAAATATTGTAAATAAAGCACTCCTACGATATCCCGTTCCATTTTTATATTTATAAGAAACATAAATTTTTATCTTAAATTCTCACAGCCAGAATTCACCATTTATCAATTCATTCCATCTTTCATCAATCACGACTAACGGAGATGCGAGCTGACCATACAATAAGGACTTGAGGCTAACAGAAGGTCGATAGTCAGTGAAGCAAATAAAAAAAATGTTCTCAATAAGAATGTTTATGTGTGCATTAGAAGAAATAATGAGAGTAATATTAAATGAAAACAAAATTTCTTTCTAAGTACACTTTTATTTTGTTCTAATACTATTCTAATCACTACAATCATCTTTATTTATTTATTTATTCAACGGAGACACCTTTTTTACAAAAATATTGAAAAAAACTTAAACTTAAACTATATTAACAAAGACATATTCGCTATATATAGACATTGACGGGCATTACAACTTAAATTTATTAGAAATCGATTCTACGCAGTAAAGATTTGAATATATTTATATTTGGAGCGAATAAATCAAAATATACATTATTGTTAAGTGACTTACCCGTTCGCATCATTCTTACTACAGAGTTATTAGCTGCATAATACTACAGGTTAATCGAAATAATGTATTGTTCCTCGTGACGACTCCACTAGTTTGATACCAGAATGTAATTGATAATAATTGAATGCAGTTAATGTAGTTATTTATGATTTTATAAAGAACGCATAAGTCAGAGAAGGTACGGCGATATTCAAGTGGTTTTAAGTTTAAGGAATTAAGGATATTATCATAATTTAAGTTTGTTACCGGAATACCTTGTAAGTAAGCAATTCTTCGTAAAAATTTATGCTGTACTTTTTCAATCATATCTTTTAGGTATTGCTGATGAGGATTCCAAACTGGTGCAGCATATTCAAGTAATGAGCGCACAAGTGAACAATACAATATTTTTAATGTAGGGATAGAAAAGTCAGAACCAATTCTTAATATAAAACCTAGTGTTTTTAAGGCACGGTTTACAATATATCTTATATGACTATCACATGATAGTTTAACATTATTGTGAAATTTTTATTAGGTATAATACATTTTAATTTACTAATTGTTAAGGCTTCTACTTTGTTATACATTGTTGTTCGATTAATAAAAACACATTTTTAACTTTGTTGGTATAACTGAATTTTGTTTAGTGACTATAGTTTCGACGTCATTAACGCGTCATTATCAAACTAACAGCTAGTTAGTATAAGCATGTTAAATAACTGTGACTATATAAATAAATATTTTTTTTTATTATTAATTATTATTTTCGCTTTAGCCACTGCAAAGATGACTTAGCTACGTGTTATTATTATTCCTATTTTTGATTACTATTGTTCTTTTTCTTTTTCATATTTATATTGTCCTGTAATTGGGTCCTTTGTTTCCTGTTGGGCAATAAATTTATTTATTTGCATAACTCCCTTTATAATATATACAGAGAGGTTTTTTTATCAGTATACATTAGGCAAAGTGTATACCTACAAAAAGCGCGAGTCAAACGCATTGAACCGATTAATGTGTTTATGTTTAGTTGATTATTTGGCATATATGTGTTCAGTTGCGTGTTATAGGCAACTAAACACACATACATTAATGCGTTTGACTCGCGTATTTTGCAGGTATACATAGGGGAAATGTATACTGATAAAAAAAGCTCTCTGTATATTAGCATATAACCTTTATACCCTTTCGAGTGTCGGGTATCTTTTATAATATAAGAAAATCAATTATTGTAGTTTTTGTATTAAATAATTATCCAAATTAATTAAAAAATCGATGATTTTTTTTTACTAAATAATAATTTACTAAATAAAACAAGGTTATTTTATGTTTCATAAGTTTTTTGTAGAGTCACTGCTACAATTTTTATTAATAGTAAATTATTTAAATTGTTGCAAAACAAATTTCCAACTTTTTAAACACTAAATTCCTCGGAAAAAAATAAATGTGATTTCCAACAAGAAATTAGAAGACTACACTTTGTAGAAACTCAAAATTATTGCTTAATAAATTGCATTGTTTTAATATTAATAATTTAATATAATAATATATTATTGTGAGCAGAAAGACCTCTGGTCGACAGCCGAGACAAACCTACATGTATTATATTTATTTTTGTTATAGTGTTTTGTATTCTGTATAGTCTGTATAGAAAGGAAGAAATTGTACAATAATAAAAAAAACTAATATAATCAATTATTAGTGTGTTATGATTTATTCGTAATTAGGTAGGTTTAAAATGTGTGAAGAAATTTTGCGCAAAAAAAAACATTTTACGATTTTATATTGATTGAAAACTGTGGTTTCTAATTGTTTGTGTGTGTATAGCGATATGGATGAGTTTTAATTGAAAATCACGAGTTAGTATTAGGTGGTGTGTGAATGAGTTGGAGTTCAGGGGGTGGAAGTATAAGCACGTGCACTCTCACGTGGCCTTCACGGAAGGGGGCAGTAACGCAAACGAGAACGGGGGTGGCAGTACCGCCTACCGCCCCCGTATGCGTCACTCTGCTACCTATTGATTGCAAATGCGTACCGACGATAGCTCTGGTCATGGCCGAGACAGTCGTTCGTTGGCATGGAGATCATTGCGTTACCATGTCTTTTTTTCTTTTCCATCTTTTCGTAGGATTAACAAATAAAATAAAAGTAAACGCGATTATTCTCAATAAATAATGAATATTCCACGAAATTGAAATGAGCGCATATTTTTATAATTCCATTCAATTCACGGTTTTCTCAATTCACCCTTTTTGATCTAATTAGTTGCAACCAGTGCATCGATTACTCACCATCATCATCACACATGACCACACGTTAAATGGCTACTACTTCAATAATTACACAGTCAATCTGCCATAAAAATCCTACGGATAATCCCGGACGCACTCGTTTCGCATCGCCCATCAATAATAATTACTCCATTAGTATCTGACGTTCTTTTGACAACTTCCTTAGAAATCATCCCACGCACGCAAATCAATTCGCACTGACGCAGTTTAAGACCTAGATTCCCTCACCACCGCAAAATCTCTGTAGGTAACACATAAATTACCTTTCAACCATTTTCACTCAATCAAATCTTCTTGTTTTAAAACTCCTCGCGTGCAATATTATTTTCATAATTACCGTATCATTTAATACAATACAGCTAAGTACAATGTGCGTTAGATTGATATCATTGAATCTGCAGGCGAATGTGTCTGCTGTTCCGGGTATTGATTCTGGTCTCTCCGTGTTGTCATCCAAGGGTGAATAATTTCCTTGTTGGTGTTCATTGATCAGATGCATCCATGGTCCTAATATCCTTCCAATCGGGGCCATTATTAATCAATCAGTAATTCTCCAATACATTGCTACATGAAAATCAAATGACGTAGTGTGATATTCCCAACAGTAATATCTTACAAGCCTGGCGTTATACGTAACATCTACAGCTGTATTGTAATTAATTCACCATATCATTTCACATCATCAAAACATTTATTAATAAAAAATATAACTTTATTATGCGCAGTTTATTCACGTATTTTCTTACTAAATATAACAAATCTATTTAACATTAATATAGATTTATATCTGTGAATTGAGGAAAATTCAATGTACAACATTGAGATATGATTTAAATTAATTAAATATACGTGGAAAAGAAACATCTCTGATGGGAATAGAAAAAAGTATTCATTCACTTGATCACAGTTATTTAAATAAATTAAATAAAATTGATTTGAAAATAATTAATAAATTATTCTCACATTTAGCTCTGTGACTTTTGACTTACGTTACTTAAGTACGTTAAACAAACATATTAAAACAACTACAATATGTAATTCAATATCCGGCGTGGGTATTTGCCCGGGAAGTAGTTGTTTTAATGTCCATTTTTTTAACGTACTTACGCAACATAAGTCAGAAGTCACAGAGCACTCGGCTAGAAATCGAGGGATTTGCAGAGATGTTTCTTTTCCACTTATATTTACTTAATTTAAATTATATATTAATGTTGTACATTGACATTTCTTCATTAATATAATTTGAAAGGAATATCAATTTAATTAATTAATATAGATTTAGTTATTTTGTATTGTGGAGGTTTCTACTTCATTATACATGCCAAATATATTAATCAAAAAACTACAAAACTTTGTTTTGTAAAACACTTTATTTCATTTCACTTCATGATTGATAATGGCAAACTTAATTTGCCAAAACTGCAGTCACAAGTGAAAATAAAATGTTACACAAAATAATATAGATAGATATAGATTTAGTTACTTCATTTTTAATCGACATTAATAATTGTATACTTTTTTCTCATTTATCACTTGGTAAAACATATTTAATAACCGATTGTTATAATGAAATCACATGGTTTTGTTTTACTAAAATTTTGTTATATTTTCGACTAGTTTCGGCTAGGTGCCATTTTCAAGAATGAATATATAAATGGATTTACAAACTATTATATACAAATTGGTTTTTATGATTACTTCGTCAGGTAATAAGAAACTAGTCGAAAATATAACAAAATTTTAGTAAAACAAAACCAAGTGATTTCATTATAACAAACGACATTAATAATTATTTTCATAATCAATTCTAAATGCTCTCTGTGAGATATTGCAGGAATGTTTTAATCAACATAAAGGAAAACTATTAAGGATTTTACAGCATACTTGATGCAGGAATAGATAATTTTTATAATTATTGATTGTTCTCAATTCTAAATGGACTATATGAGATATTGCTGCAGGAATCTTTAATCAACATAAAGGGAAAGTACTAAAGTCTTTACTGCACACTTGATGCAGTAATAGATATTTACTACTTAAAACACTTGTTTTTTTTTTCACGAGACATTTTTTTGTGACTTTCTGAACTACCAGAAATTATTGGAAGACTTTTCAATACAATGAAATTAAACAAAGAAACAAATTTTTTAGCAATGATCAATAAAATTCGATCAATCCCTTTTTCCAACTGCAAAAAAATACTTACACTGTAAGTTTTACAAACTTTTCAATACAATATACGTATACATTTGTATTAGTACTTTTTTCCAATCAACATAAAGGGAAACTACTAAAGTCTTTACTACACACTTAATACAGTAATAGATATTTTTTTTAATTAAACACTTGTTTTTTTTTTACGTGGAAAAAAACATTAAAGATTTTACAGATTCTTCTCATTACAGGGTGATGCCTACCTGCAAGGGCAAAAAACGAAAATTCGGGCTCTTTTTCTCGAAAAGGAAACAAGATAAATAAAAATATCTAATTGAAGACCAATTTATTTGACATACATTTGTCGTCAATTTAGATTTTTTCTACTTCCCCGAAGGGCCTGAGGGCTCGTAACACAGCTCCCCGTAGAAAACTGTTTAAAAAGGTATTTTGCAGTGACGGCTCCTGGAGATGCAGAAAGTATTTGAAATAAAAAATTCCAATTGCGTTGCATTAAGGTTGCGGTTTAGTGGAAAGAGATAGCTATATAGTAAAATGGAATTAATCGTTTAAAAAGGAGCCATTCTTTTGGATTTAATAATATGATTATGTATTTACATTTTTTATCTACCAAGTATAAAGTATCAGTCTAAATAAAAAATAAATCGTTATTTTTCGTGTATTACGTCAATTTACTAGTTTAAGTTAGAAAAGAAAATTGTAAGATATAATGAAATTAATAGGTTATGTCTGCTAAGTTATTTGAATGCAGAATTTAGTGAAATCCTTTAAATTTTCATTGCACAAGTTTTTATTAGCAAAAATATAATTTGAAATTTGCTATAAATTTGACCAATTTTCATTGTTTTTCATAATTATTTTTCACACAAACTAAACATTAACATAATTTTTAATTCATCTGATGAAATTCCTGCTTCTTTTAAGATTACTTTAATGTATAATACAATATTTTTCATTGATCACAACAGCAATCTAACTCAAATTAGTAATTGCTAATATTTATATAGCTATCTCTTTCGTCTAAACCGCACCCTTAAGAATGAATAAATGTTGTCGTTGATCGTTCGAATTTGAAAAAAAAAGTTTGAGTAAAAAAGTGCTGTTTCGGGTGTATAAATCTGTCTTTGATCGACTGTAAAAAAATAGAAAATAAATAATAGACGAAATGCCACTAGAAATAATAGTTTAGAATAAGAGGAAATGCTGTCGCATTGAATGAATACCCGTTGATATGACAACGATTTTGAAAATGTAGTTTCGAGATAATCGCATTTAAAGATTTAAAATGTGTTCACTAGATTCTCGACTAACTTTTCATAAACTCGCATAACTTCGGCAATTTGTACCGAATCAATATGAAACTTTTTAGGAAATAATCTTAAATATACACACTTTTGAATTCGGCCATAAAATAAAAATAAAACATTTTTTGAAACTATGCACCACTTAATCACTTCGTAAAATATTTTCAAAAATATTTTTGTTTTTAAATTAAATTCGCTTGGTATTGTTTCACTTACATGTATTTAATTTTCAATTATGTATTTTGTCGTAATTTGTGATTAGTAATTTACCTTTTTTTATACATATGTGTTGTAATGTTTTTAGTGCGTCACACTTTTCTTGTAAATTTTTTAATATGTAATTATAAATGTAATTTGGAAATAGAGATTCCGTTAATAAAGTGAATAAAGAATTAGTTTCGGCTTAATGTCATTATCAAGAATACAAAAGGATTGTTCGGGTATATATATTTTTTCTGTTTTTATTAGGTAATAATGGCTAATATCGGGGAATTCTAAAAAAATACAATTTTCTGTCAAATACTTACAAAATTATATTTGACAGAATTGATATAAATTGATGAAAAGTGATATTTATGAATTAAAATGTCAGTATTATGTGGTTTATATTAGTTGTATAAACTAAATACGACCAATCTTCATATAACATGTCAGTTTCGTACACCTAATATAAATCAACCTGTATACTGCATCACAATCATCATATTTTAATTCATTAACATCACTTTCTTCAATTTACAATTTGTTTTTATTTTATTATTAACTAACAATTTTCCTAAGTTAATTGAGTTTATAAAAATTATTTAATTATTCTTTCCTTTTAAAATGATAAACACAATTAATTCAGGTTGCCTTTAGGATATTTTAAATAAACATTTTTTTACTATCCTCACAAAACGAATGTAAACATATGTAAATTGCCAAGCGAAGCAAAAAATTAATTGAAATTAAGTAATCAGATCTTTTCGAACGAACTCAGTTTCAACATGATTAAGCTAATCTGATTTTCAAGCACATCGGTGGTGAATTTGTTACGGACGCGGGGCTAATTATTCAATTGGTTTTAGGAATTGAGAACGCACGGCTGACCTGCCTAGTGGTCAGCTCCTACTTGCTGTCCCTACACATTTTGTTTTATAACAGGTCACAAGTTTTATCGATTTTTAATTTATTGGGCAAGTTCAAGTTGCTACGATAAAGAGATAATACGATAGATAATGCTCAAAAATTACGGCCTTGAATAGTTGTTCACAGTGAATTTGTTCCTAAAATGTTATATAAAAATTCAGCCTCTACATTTTTTACATAAATTAAAAAATAATAATGTAAAATATAATACCTTCATTATTCGAGGTAATAACAAATTTATTAATAGTAGTATTAATTACTACATAGTTATTAATTACTAATATACAGAGTGATCAACAATCATTGTAGATAACTTAAATTTCCCGCCGAAAAGTCTAGGGAGTTTTACCGCTCCAAGTTCATGCAAAGGAAAAATTAATAAAGAAAAAGTATATTTGTCGCGCATCGTACTTTGACATTGAGTTTTTAAAAATGGAATGCACACCTTAAACGAACTTAAAACAGTATTTGAAAAAGAGATAAGGAACATGAGTCCGGAACAAAAAATAAAATATAGTATACAATAAATATGAATAGATTATTAAAAATTTACCAATAAAATAAATAAAACACATTGAATAACTTTAAATTCTCGAAAATTTAAAGAGTTAAGCAATTTATTTTTTGTTTTATTTATTTATTTTATTTTATTTTATTGCTAATAACATAGATTAAATCGAATAAGTTTAAATTCTCGAGGATTTAAAAAGTTATTCAATTTAATCTGTGTTTTATTTATTTTATTGGTAGATTTATATTTATTATATACAATATGAACTACTAATGTTTAAATATTAAAACTATTAATAATCTGAAATATATAATTATGATTAAATATTTAATTTATTTTCGAAAAATATTTGCTACACCAATGGCATTTTGGGGGATTTTCCTTTCATAAGATAAGTTGTACCAACATGAGTATTTAGTTGCCTGCCTATCAATCTGCAATTATTATTGATCACTCTGTATGTGTATACATCTTTATTTCTGTAATTTTACATACTTAATTATTATTTACAATAGATATAACAGACGAAATTACTCGTATCCGTATTTCAAAATCTACTTAATAGAAAAATATTCAAAACAAAATTTAAAAAAATGTTAATAGAAAAATGTATATATTCAATTTCCAAATTTTGTGCGTCTATAAATTTGGAAATTGAATATATACATTTTTCTATTAACATTTTTTTAAATTTTGTTTTGAATATTTTTCTATTAAGTAGATTTTGAAATACGGATACGAATTATTTCGTCGTTAATGTTACGGATTTATTGTAAAATCCGGATTTTCAATTAATCCGCGACAATAAATGTACGCGTGTATAAATACGGAAATTGAATATAAACATTTCTCTAGTAATAAATTGTACAAATTTGATAAATATATGTAACAATATTGCGAAATGATTATCGACTAAAATTCTTTCAGCCTAATTACTGATATTAAATCCCAATTAAATAATACACAACATTTTTTTAGTTCACAGTTTTTATTGTAAAAACACTGCTAAAATTGTTTCGTCAACACAGTAGCGTCATCAAGCAGATGACTAATAATTAATCATTTCTAGCAATCTTTCTGCAACAAAAACGTTGAAACATAAAAACTGTTGTGTTTTATTTAATTGTGAATACGCAACCGCTAAATATTAATATAAGGGGAATTAATGGCCTCGTTTCAGGAATAGCGCATGTTGTAGTGAATGCTGTATATTTCATAAATTGAAATAATTCACCTGTTTCTAAATTTAAAGTGTAAATTCATAACTAATTATTTTATCGGTGCATTGTAGCATGCAAGTAAATGATAGTTATTTTTTGTCAATCAGCTTACCAGATCCCTTTGTATGTAATATTAGTTGCACTGTAATGTGAGCACACAGATTTAATTTCAATGTATATCACGCATTCCAACCCTTATTAATTGCTCTGTGAACTAATTATTATATGTTCCCTCTATTGCAACCGTATTTTCACCATCGCATATTACACAGAGTTATTCATATTAGCGTTCAAATTTTATTTTAAATTGACAGTAATTTGATTTTAGGAAAAACATGTATTTTTAATTTATGATTTTTTCAATACTAAACAGAAAAACGAAAGTTTATTATTTTTTTATTAAAAAAGGCACCGTCTAATAGAGTTTAATAGAAAAACAATAAACAATGACATTTCCAATGTAATTTTTTGTTATCACTTCCAGTGTTTCAAATGCATTACTTTTCGTATAAGTTAAACTATTGAATACGGAAATATAATTAAATAAGAAAATAATGGCTGGTCAATAGCCAATTCGGAAATGATATGGTATTTTATAATAGTTTTGTATTGTATTGTATGCATATTGTAAGCATTAGTCCTGAATAAAGATTTATATATATATATATAAGAAAATAATTAATAAAAATCATTCTCTCTTTAAGTACCGCAACAGATTTTATTAATAATAGTAATTTAAGTCCCAACAGATATACATTCATTTACTGGGAAAAACATATATAACCATTGGTCGACAGCCAATTAATAGATATTAATTATACATTTGATTTTGTTAATAAAGATTATTATTATTAATTTAAAAAATTACTTAAGCTAATTGTAAGAAAATAATACGAATATAGAAATTAGACAATAAAAAGGCATACGATAATACAAAAAAAATACATAAATAGTTGTAACAAATTAAGGGCGATTTACATAACTCAAATGTACACTATGTAATCCAATTTCCGGCGGGGTTTTTGCCCAGGAAGTAGTTGTTTTAATGGAATTTTTTAATACTTACGTTACATAAGTCAGTTTTGCAGGTTGCAGTAGCTAATAAGAAAAGGGTTAATTTATTTTTAACAATTATTAATACTCCCCACTTTTACTTTTAAAGTTTTTCTCTAAAATTAACAAGGAAGCAGAAATTTGCATAAAATTGTTATTACATGTAAAATCCCTATGTATACCTGGTCGAGTCAACACCCGATATAATTTGTGAAACTGGGTGCAAGTAACGTCACCCATAAGATTTACCTTGCTGTAAGTGCAGACAGTGTAAAAAGTGCTGCAATAGTACTTATAACGAACAGACTTACTGCTATATTGTTTATAGAATGCCTCGATTTCTATATGAAAAAGAAGAAGAAAAAATAAGAATTAAAACCGCCCATTTATTAATAATTCCCCCTACTAGAATACTCCTCCATCCTGTACCTAAATTCCTCCAAAGCCATATTCAACAATCTAGAAGTTTTCATAATAAATGGAAGGCGACACAAGCTCCATCTTTTGCCTATTTCATGTGGTATCGTCCAGTTATCCATACGCTAGATGAATGATGGTTAAACATTTAATTAAATGAATCTCGAAGTTGCCTGACAAAACTCCGTCATCCACAAAATTCTCTCCATAATCCCTCCAATATTCTTTTATATCAAACAACAAAAATACTACCAATCTATGATAAACTTCCTGGCTGAGTGATTCGCATGTAACGATAATAATTATGAGCTACTCAAGCAATTGTGCATTCCCAGATATTTCTACATCACTCCTAATTACCACTATGTTTGAATATATATCCTTACTACACCCTCCTTCCCCTACATAAATCCCATTAACCATAAATACAGAAATAAAAAGAATAAAACACAGGCAAAAGACCTACGGTCGATAGCCCTTATTTCATGTGGTATCGTCCAGTTATCGATACGATAGATGAATGATGGTTAAACATTTAATTAAATGAATCTCGAAGTTGCTTGAATATATATCTTACTACACCCTCCTCCCCCTACATAACTCCCATTAACCATAAATACAGAAATAAAAGAATAAACACAGGCAAAAGTCCTATGGTCGATAGCCCTTATTTCAGAATATATTATAAAAATAATAATTCATTTCGATTATTTCCACTGGAGATCGCGGTCGAGACGGTACGTTTTTAATTAATTAAATTAACAACTTTGTAATTATATAAGGCAGAGCTGTACTGACGAGGGATGAAATATAGAAACATGTGTCTGCAGATATTACGTAATTTTATGTTTTGTTTTTTTCATTAAATATTTTTTGATCCAAAAATCGTTGCATTATACAATACGTTATTGTTACGCTACAGCAAATGCCCATTATTATGCATTTGTTTTAAAGTACTTATGTAACGTAAGTCAAAATGTCACAGTAGTTAAAAGAGGGAATAATTTATTAATTATTCTCAAATTATTTTTATTCAATTTATATTATGAAAATATTTATTTTTATATTATATTTGTTTATAGACAATGTATTATTATTTATTATTAATAATATAGAAGAAAAAAATCAAAGCAAATTCTTATGATTTACGTGGATTACGAGATTTTGTTTTAAAATTACGTAAATTATTATTTGTTAAAAATATGAATATTCAAACAAACACCGCTTATAAAGATGTTTGCAAGTAAATATTTGCAAAATGAATAAAACCAAATTGAATCAAATAATATGAAATGAGTGAATAAAATATAAAACTAAAGAAATACTGATAAGATAATAGGCAATGAAAAGATAACATGAAGATAATGTTGTGTTAAACAAAGCAAACTTTATTTGTGCGCTGTTCGGTGTCAGGCTCAAACAAGAGCTGAAAGTATTCGAATTAAAAAAAAAAGATTGCTACTTATTGTTTAGTAAAAAAAATATTGTAAATAAGGAATTTGCAACTATTGTCGTAATATATCGGACACTTTTTTTTCATTAATCGCTTGGTAAAACATTATTAATATTAAATTAAACTTGTAAATTAAATTCAATTAATAAGTAAGTAAAGAGGATTTAATTTACAAGTTTAATTTAAAATCTTCGTAAATTATTTTATTTTTCTATAACTCCTTTAAGAATGACGATCTACTCATATTATTGTTACCATGATACAGTAGTCAATTATAAAATTATAAAATAATTATAAAATTCAAATAATACGCATATTATTTGAATTTTATAATTTCCGGTTAAATAATTCAATAAGGGCAGAAAAGTCGATAGCCGTTTAATATTATATATAATTTAGCAGATTTTTTTTATATTTGATTTTTTAACTTAAAATATACAAAATAATGAAAGGTAAAAAGTAAAATATAAAAAAAGTCATTGAACATTCATTGAAAGTCATGAACATTTTTTACAGCATCGGATGTCCCTATCGAAACCATTAAACTTTTGTTCGAAACATTTTTTTGCACTGGATGAATTAAAATGGGCCACACTGTACATATAATTCAATAATTTGAATATTTTCATGTTTTTATATATGTGTATTTTAAAATTTCGTTTCCTTGTTTCGTTAACAGTACAAGTTCTCCTTCCATTAATGGAAGAACTAGTTAGGTCGTCTTAGATTCAAATCGTTGTCAACGTCATTTATAAATTAGGCAAAATAAGGCGGTTTATGATATATTTTCAATCACATGATTAAAAATACAATAAAAAAAGAATTCAACATTAAAAATATAAATCCAATTTTCTTGCTTTTTTGCTGTGGATAATCCATTTATGGACTGAGTGTTTTGACTAGGAAACTACCGACTAAAAACTTTACCGGCTTCAACTACTATGGTCATTATCCGGTCAATTTTCTTGTTGTTTTAAAAAAAAAGATCTTGAAATTCTGCATTTAAAATGCTTCATATACACGATCCAGTGATTGCATCATTTTAGATTACAATGCGGACTTTTGACATTGCAGTAGTATCATTCGGATAACACTCACGATCTCTATTTTATCTAATAAATTTACTTGAAATGATGTCATTATCATTATTTATTACATGTGTTGTTACAAGAAATGACAACGGTGACAAACTTTAAAACCTATTGTTAGATACCATGCCGTTATATAAATTATCTATGGATTTAGCAAAAATTTGTCTTGATAAAATATAATCAAAACCCACATCCTGTAAATTTAAACATTTTACATTATACAAGCGAATGATGTTGAATGACGTAATTGTAATGCCGTAAGCAGATTCTAAATAATCAATATCTGATTTTTTTTAACTAAAGGTTAAAAATAAGTTTCACTTATATTTTCGCTCAAGCTATGTATGTATAAAAATAACTAATCTCCATTGAATTATTGATAATAGAGGTTTCTAGTTCGTTATATATTGTTTTAAGTTTTAATAAAAAAATGTTTGTATAACTTTATCAAATTAAAAGTACTCTTAATGAATAACAAGTTAAAATTGTTGAAACTATAGTTACTAAATTAAAGTTATACAAACAAAGCGAATCAGTGTTTTTATTAAAATCTCGTGCAGAAAGACCTATGGTCGATTTGAGAATATATTATGAATTTATTTATTTTATATTATGTTAGATTATATACAATGTATTATATTTTATTATTATTCAGATAATAAAGATTTAGTGGTAGAATTAAAATCCCCATTGGGTTTAGATTACTTCAACAATCACAATAAAAAACGTACATAGGATTTATTTAAAAAAAAAACTATTGTATTGTTGGGTTATTTCATCTTTACGATAATTAAATCCCTTACGGATTTTAGTTTTTATCATTTATAAACATCAAAAATAATTCCGAATAAATAATTCTTTACTCAATGATGTACATTTCGCAGCACAAATATTCGATTGTATAATGGCGAAGGTGCTGGGTTAAAATGTAATAAATATTTTCATGTTTATTAATGGAAACTACTAATACTTGATTAATTAAACTACTCGTTGAATAATTAAATTTCCGTCCAACCGAGGACGCTTCTGTTTTTGCAACATCTAAAGGAAAAGGGAAAATGATTGAATAATAATTAATTATTCTTATTTAAGTGTTTGCTAGTTTGATAATGATGTTGAAATAATAGTGACTAAATAAAATTTCAGTAATACAAAGTTAAGAGTTTTTATTATTAAATAAAAATGATTTGAAAATAATTAATAAATTATTTCCGCAGTATTAATCGAATAACGATGTAAACGCAGTGGAATCCTTAAGGATGTGGTTTAGAAGAAAGAGATAGCTATACAAATATGGGCAATCACTAACTTGAGTTAGATTGTTGTTGTGATCAATGAACAATATTGTATTATATATTAAAATAATCTTAAAATAAGCAGGAATTTCATCAGATAAATTAAAAATTATTTGAATGTTTAGTTTCTGTGAAAAATAATTATGAAAAACAATGAAAATTGATTAAATTTATAGGAAATTTTAAATTAAATTTTTGCTAATAAAAACTTGTGCAATGAAAATTTAAAGGTTTTCACTAAATTCTGCATTCAAATAACTTAGCAGATATGACCTATTAATTTCATTATATCTTACAATTTTCTTTTCTAACTTAAACTAGTAAATTGACGTAATACACGAGAATTAACGATTTATTTTTTATTTAGACTGATACTTTATACTTGGTAGATAAAAAAATGTAAATACACATTCATATTATGAAATCCAAAAGAATAGCTCTATTTTCAAACGATAATTTCCATTTTACTATATAGCTATCTCTTTCCACTAAACCGCAACCTTAATAAATTAATTAAAATAGTCACAAAGTTAATAAAAAACGAAAATTTGTTACCGTAAGTACCCAGCAGAAAGTTATTTAGAAAATATTTGTCGTATTTTAAGGACGTAGAAAATTATGTAGAAGAAACCGTTTAAAAAAATATATTGTAAGTACAAATTTGCAAGCTAAACTTTTGGAATAACATAGTTTTGTACATGAAGTAGGCAGAATCATATTAATTAAAAATATATGCCACGGAAAAATTAAAATTAACATAAAAAAATGGCAATTTTAATTCGTTATTGGTACATCGATGATGCCACATAGGTTATAAGTAAAATGTAATATCAAGTTATTCAAGCGATTATAGCGGAATGGATTTGCTGTGTCCGTGCCCAGGGTTTAATTGACGTATATGCTCGTATGTCGAAAAGTCAGTTATTTTACGCGGACGGAGATTACAGATTACATAAACGCAATTCGTAATCACTGAATGATTCAATTTATCCTAACCACAAATGCATTATTTTTTAAATTTTTGTTGCGTTACTAATATTTTATTATGCTTACTTATTTGTAATAATATATATGATCCTATTTTGTAAAAAAAACTTGTGTCTAGTTTTAGTAACTTTAATTTCATTACAGTTTAGAACTTATTAATCTGCAAATTAATATATTGAAAAATACGACATAAATTTCTTAAATATTGTGTTAATTATTAGACATTAATGATATTAATCAGGTTTGTTATAAAGTGTTATAAGTAAATTTACGCGATATAAGTAAATTTTACCAAGAAATAAAAATAAGAAATATATACAATGAGTCTTGAAAAATACATTTTTTTTATTTATTCAGCATTCTTCAGCTTGCCTCATTGCGTTAAGAATTTTAATTTAGTCGTCATTTGGAGCGTATAATGAAAATATTCAGTTTTTAGGATATATATTTGGAATTATGAAATGTTTTTTAGTCAATCTAAAAATCAAAAGCTGTGTTTAAACCATTTTAAAAACATTTTATTTAGTCTTCTATAAGTTGGTTATGGAGACTTTTAATTATTTAAAATTGATTGTATTTTTTCTTCCTACTCTTTTTATTAACTTCATACACTGCTGAAGATAGAAACATAGTTTCCGAAATATATATTTAGTTCAATAAAAAGAGTAGCAGATATGACAATATTTTTTATTTAAATAATCTTTTATTTATTTTTCCTACATTTTTTAATGATTGATAATGTTAGTTATAATGTTTTGTTACTATTTAAATTAATTGCCATGCATTTTTATTGTTAATTGTTTCATAAATGCATATTTATATTGTGCCTTTATATATTGGAGAAGACTACTGTAAATAAATATTATCATTATTACTAAAGATTATTGCACTTTTTTTACATTATTGTTAATTGTTTCATAAATGTATATTTATATTGTACCTTAATATGTTGGAGACTACTGTAAATAAATATTATTATTATCATTAAAGATTATTATTAATTTAACTTTGTATGTTATTATATTTATTTAATATGAATTAAATTAATTTCAAGCTGAGTCAAGAAAACGAAATAAAGCCGTAACTTTGTAGAGAGAAAAATATATTAACCCCTGTAAAAATATAATTAAGATGGGAATTAAGAATGAAGCGTTCTAAATTAAAATGTTTTCATAACCCTTTTAATATCGAATGGGTAAATAATCCAGTTCATTCGCCCACCTTTAATTTTCCAAATTAATATTATTCGCACGTGGCGAAAAATAAACAAAAAAATAATTCCACCTAATCAATATAATGCTTAAAAAATACTTGAACTTAATTACTGGGGAGTTCTTCTTCTGGAACGCCTACTCAGTTTGAAGTTCCCACGCACCGGCAGAGCAGCATAACAAAATAAGCGCCAGCAGAGCAGAGGTGCAATTTCGCGAGAAATTCAATTCGACCCCTTTTACTTTACGTAGCTAGCTTTAATTAAAGCGCTGCTTGTTAATATATTTTTGATACTAGGAATCATGCGAGAAATTCTTTGAAACATATCGGAAACTCTCGAATCGAATATTTAATAATATTCCATCACTAATAAACATTATTAAACTTAAATGAAACACTTCAAACTCTAATTTAATTAATAATTTTGACATTTATATATTGGAAGTTCGTATTGTATATAATGAATATGAATATAATATTAAAAATCTACTAATAAAATAAATAAAACACGGAATATATTGAATGACTTTAAATTCTCGACTGGCTTCGCGTTATCAACCCATTATTAAGAGAATTCAAAATAATAACCCGAATATAAAGTTATTCAATTTAATCTGTGTTTTATTTATTTTATTGATAGATTTTTAATAATATATTCGTATTTATTATATATTTTAAACACTAAAACTAATTTATTGTGACAATAGTTTACACTTGTCATTATTAAACTAAAAGTAATGAATAAATTAATTTTAGTGTTATACAAACAAAGTTTAAAGTGTTTTATTTAATTGATAAACAATGTATAACAAAGTTGAAGCCTCAGTTATTAACCTTATTAAACTCCTAGCATCCATAACACTTTTCGAGAACAATAAATATATGTGTTTTATTTTCTACACTAATTGAATCATATTTCCACGTATCTCATCATTATAATTATGTAAATATGTATTTGATCACTCAATGCACAGTTAAGCATTTTGAATCAGTAGCTGTTGAAATATTAAGAATGCATTGCGTTGAAATTCTTCGCAATGCCGTGTCACGATTTCGCTAAACAAATATACAAATTAACGAAGAGGAAATCGCAAATCGAATCGTACTGAATGAAATCGTGCATCAATCATAACCACTCAAGCCTACAAGCAACAGTCATTTATTAATAAGTACGCAATTATGTAATACAACAAATATAAGTGTAAACCGATTCTGTTCGGTTTACACTTATATTTGTTCTTCTTCTTCTTTTATTTGAATAATAATTACTTTTGCGTGTCATTAATATTGCAGCATATACTCACAGTTTGTAATCCCTTTCCCCCTTTGTGGACTCTAGTTACGCGTAGGATAAATATTAGGAAGTATGTATGTACAGGGATTACACACAGTGGACACATCATCCACGGATAACCCTTTTATACGAAGATCTTTTGTGTGGTTATATAATCTTAATGGGTATTTAATCCGTGAATGTAGAAATAGGATAATTACAATAAACTTCGTTAAACTAGAATTGTTGACAGATTTTGAAATTCAATTTAAGTTGAATGCGAAAGTAAATATATTCAACAGAAATAAAATAAATTGATTATTTTTTGCATAATATTCATATAATAAATAAACTGATTGAATAATACAAGAGTACATATATATATATATATATATATATATATATACATGCTTAATATTAAGTTAATACACACATAGTTAATATTTAATCTTACTTTATTTATCTTTTATATCTCTCTCTCTCTTTATTAAATAAATTAATGAAATATTTTCTTATTAGGAAATAATATTAAATAAGAGGATCCGAAAATTGTGAAGCAATTCAACCGAAATTATTAATTAATTTCAATACAAAAGAGTGTTAATTGGTCACATTTATTTACCCGGGAAGAAATTGTTTTAATGTGCATTTATTTTAAAGTACTTACGTAACGTAAGTAATAATGTCGCCGAGCTATAGGAGGAAATAATTCATTAATTATTTTAAAATTCATTTTATTTAATTTATATTAAATAAAAATGATTTGAAAGTAATTAATGAATTATTTTCACATCCAGCTCTGTGACTTTCGACTTAAGTTACGTAAGTACGCTAAACAAATGCACATTAAAACAACTACTTCCCGGGCAAATATCCACGCCGGACATTGAATTACATAATGTACACCTACTGTTGCACATTAATAAAATATTGCATAATGCAACAAATTTTGATCCGAGAAAAATTTAATGTAACAACAAAAGGAACGCCACTTAATTTAAGGCCATCTGCAGACACGTGTTTCGGGATCTATCCCTCGTCAGTACAGCTATGCCTTACATAATTTAAAAATGTTAAAATAAATTAATTCAAATACAATCATTATTTATTAATTATGTATTTGTATACACACTTGCGAACTGAAATTGGAGTAAATAAATTAGAGATGCGCAAAGTCGATCTTTCTTGTTACTGCAAAATTAAATATATGCCGATTTTATTAATGCAACATATTCTATTATTGTCAGTAACTGCTCCCTATTTATTGAAAAACTGTTACTAATTGACTATTTATTTAAAATTGTTCATTTAGAAATACTCGATTACTAATATTACTTGATTTTACCCAACACTAAAATAAATATTATTAAAAATTACATTGCAGTTAATTCAAAACAGAATTTTTAATAAATTAAATAAAAATAATTAATAAATTATTTTATCTTTTACTGCTGTGACTAATATTACTTTTTTACTTATGTTAAGTACTTAAAAAAATCCATTAAAACGACTACTTCTCAGGCTTATATATACAGGGTGGTGCAAGATTCCGATGAAGTCCAATATCTCAGTTATTTAGAAATTTACAAAAAGATATTACTGACATAATTTGTAGCTACTGTAAAACTTCACATTTTAAAATTGGTTTCATATATACATGGTGTCCAATAATCACGTGACGTATCAAACATATGATTTTTTAAATGGAATGCTATATTTTTTATGTCGATTTTAGATTTTACGCTTAAAATTAATCATTTTTGACATAAGGTTTATTAGGTCAGTTTTTAATATTTTAAAAGTTATAAACAATTTAAGGTTGAAATCAATGGAAGATTGGGGCCTTATTTTTCAAAAATGAAAAACGATGTAAACTTTCTGTTAACGCAATTTAATTGAAAAAATGCTTGATAATATAAGGAATAATCGTTTGTTACCATAAAGCAAATGTTGTGTACAGGGTGAAACAATACGCAAAATGATTTTTTTCTTTTTTCACTTAAATGGAACACCCTATATTTTTTACACTATTTCGATAGAAAATTGATTGTTCTTTAATTTTTGTATAATAAACTATACCCCTATTTGTTACCATTTTTTAACAATTTCAATTCAAAGTACAAAATTATAAGTTTCGTTTATAATCTATAATTTAAGTAGGCTATAATTAAAACAAATGCAATTCATAATCGTTTTCTGGTATTTAATAACATACTTACTCCCTAACCTAAAAGGATATTCAAATGACAATCGATATTTAAAGGCGCATGCAAAATATAAAGAAAATAGTTGCTCAACGATTATTTAGCGAGTTATAATGGTTATTGGGACACATTTTTTAAGAAACAAATTGTAAAATGTTTGAATGCTATTGAATTAAAAAAATGTGAATGTGTGAAATAAATACATTAAATGTTAACAAAATATAAATATTTTATTATTTCACTTAGTATCTATTTTCGGTTTTTCAGTCAACATGAATTGTTTAAATAAATCAATTTAAGAAGCATATAGGAATATTTTAAATATTTTTCGAATAATAACCAAAAAATATAGTTGTTTTTAGTTTTTAACAATTAAATTAATTATTTATTGAAGAAGTATGTTTAACTGCACCAGTGTTACAAAATATAACGTAAAATGTATTTTACTTACTAATTATAATATTAAGCGTTGAAAGTTACTAAATAAATTAGTTGTTCTGGCGCGGCCTACTTTGGTTAAAAATTCTATACCAAATTATTTAATCAAATGCAATTTTGGAGAATAAATTGATGATAATAATAGGAGTCGTAAAATCTGTTTAAAAATAAATTATTAATTTTAACATACCTTAATAGAAAAAATAACTTCCAACCCATTCCTGGTGAATCGAAAACCAACTCACCTCCACCACTCACTAATTACGCGTTTTTAATTATTAATAATTTCTAACGTTAAAAATTAAACCGGAATAGTGAACATTGCGCGTTTTCGGACGACTGAATCGAAATACAAGAGCGCAATTATCGCAAATCAAGAAGAAAAAAACGATCGATGACTCACTCCGAGAACGCATTCCTGAGATAAGAAGATTCGTTGTACCTGGATCCTGGCGCACAGCCAAGAACATACCTATTTAAATTGTTGTATTTTCAATATTATCGCGTATTAAAATAATTACAGCTTAATATTTATTTACTTATTTTATTAAATTCTCATTTATCCCATGGTAAAAAAAATATGTATGAATTATGATGTATTTTAATTAATACACTTGATTATTCGTTTCACTAAATTATTTTATATTCGTGTTCGCGTAACTTTCACAACTAAATAAATTAGTTGTTCTTGCACGGCCTACTTTGATTAAAAATTCTATACCAAATTTGTATTCGAGATTAAATATCTCAAAAACGGTAGACGGTAGCTATTTAATATGTTATATAAAAAATGAAGAGTGATTAATTTTCTATTAAAATAGTATAAAAAATATAGGGTGTCCCATTTAAGTAAAAAGAGAAAAAAATCATTTTGCGTATTGCTTCACCTTGTATATAAAAAATTGTTTTAAGAGAAAAAAAGAGTATTTCTTTTATTATTAAGTATTTTTGCATTTGTATGGCGTTGACAGAATGTTTATTTCATTTTTCATTATTGAAATATTAGGCTCTAAACATCTATCGATTTCAACATTCATTTGTTTATAACTTTTAAACTATAAAAAATTGACCTATTAAATCTTATATAAAAAATGATTATTTTTAAACGTAGAATCGAAAATCTTCATAAAAAATATATCATTCCATTTAAAAAAACATATGTTTGATACGTTACGTGATTATTGGACACCTTGTATATATGAAACTAATTTTAAAATGTGAATTTTGACAGTAGCTACTAATAATGTAAGTAACATTATACATTGAATTACATAATGGGCATTTTTAATTGAGAATTGAGGTTTTTGGGACCCACTTAGGCTTTAGGTATTAATTTAGACCCATAAGTATCAAAATGAGTGTAGACACACTCTGCAGATCTGCGAATGTCCAGAATCACTTCGTTTCCACTGGGACGAGTTTGGGGCTTCTCCTGGCTCAAACTTGGCCAAACATAATAAACTTTAATAAGAATTATTCAATAAACCTGTTACCCCTCATTAGGATTTACATGTGTCCTTCTGTTAAGTTCAGTCCTGATGACGTATCCATGGCTATCTGCTATCACCCTTGCAATTTCTTTGATGTATAGGTTAATTGGTAACGAACAGAGTAGTATTTCCTTAGCTACCGTCAGCGATATCCTTCATGCTTCTATTGTGCACTTACAGGCAAACCTTTGCATGTTGTTGAGTTTAGCCGCTGGTGTTTTCTCATTGTACGGAACCACTATAATATTGCTCCGTATTTCAGCATTAGCCTTATTATTCGGGTGTAAATCCATAGAGCTAATTTAGGGTTGTGCAGATATCTCTCTTGCATTGCCAAAAAGCTCTGCTCGCTTTAGTCTTTTGCTGTATATGTTTTGCCCATTTCAGCTTTGAATCACAAGATATCTTGCATTTTAGCCAGGATTAGTCTTGTGTTAAATAGCTTAGGTAGCACAATTGTGTCATGTTTTCTGATGAATACCACTGTCTTTGTGTTACACCAATCTTCCACTATGTTCAGTGTTTTTATTACATAGGAAGTTCTCGTATTTCCCATCGAGTAAAATGGCTAAGTCATCTGCATATCTCACAGTGTGGAATCCTTGATTATTAACTATTCTTTTCAATTCATCCAACAGTGGTAGAGGGATAACAACACACATCCTTGTGGGCACCCTCTGATTACTTGTTCATGCACCTCTGTGTCCTTGAATCTAAATTCCCTGCCTATATCGAGTAAAATTGTTGTCATTTATATATCTCACAGTGTAGAATCCTTGATTATTAAGTTTTCTTATTAATTCATCCGCCTGTAGTGACAACAAGAGGGGTGACAGCACACCTCCTTATGGCCACCCTTTGATTACTTTGATGGACTCTGTGTCCTAGAGTCTAAATTACTAGATTTCCTATCCAGTTGCATAGCATATTGTCGATTTCGGCTGTTTCCAAAGCGTTCCTTATGATTTTGAATGACGCCTTAGTGAATATTCCTAATGTGGACATTTTATTGATCAGCTCCGTCTCTATTTTCGTTACTATTAATGACTGCGAGCCGAAACTAGTTGGAAAAATAAAAGTTTTGAGTGAAACAAACAAGTGTTTAATTTAGATAATCGGGGTTATTCCGAATGAAAAAATGTTAAATTTATCATATACGTTATATTTCAGCCCCACAATCTAATACGTGCCAATTATAAACCTCGCTTAGACTGTAACGTGCAAAGTTAAATTTAACAATGAAATTTAAATAGCTGCAAATGTGTGAATCATCTTTGTTTCATTTTATTAAATTTAAATTTAACATTTTATGTACGGAATATTTAACATTTGAGATAATGGGGGCTCATTATCTCATATTCATAATTGAAACATGTTTCACCACGGGATAAGTCAGAAATTAATGAAATACGGAATATTTAATATTCTTTAATTTTTTTAATATAGGTCTAATATAATTCTATAACTTCTTATTAAAATAAACAAATGGAATTTTGTTGATTTTATTGCTTTCAACAAATCGATTGAATACTTCATATTTATTTACACGTTTATTTACACAACTGCCATTATTATTTTATTATTGTTTATATTTATGTATACTCACTAAAAGCATTTAGGCATTTTTATTATATACAATCGGGGCTATTCTGTACGAAGAAATGTTAAATATCACGTAAACGTTAATTTTAACCTCACAATCTAAGAATATATTTTAATAAAAAATTTGCTTTGATTGTGATGATAAAAAATAACATGTGCGTTAAATTTAACATTTCTTCTACTGAATAGCCCCGAATGTTTTACTGAAAATAAAAATGTTAGATTTTATTATAAACTAGACTTTCCTTTACTTCGTAAATGAAAGTAATATGTCCAACATACAGGATTATTTATACAAACCTCCTTATTCAACAGACTCACTTAATATTGAATATAATTATCTCTCAATCATTTACATATGTGTATTATTTCCGTACTTGATTAATACCTATCATATGATTGATTTTTTTTGGAAGCATCACATTTAAAATGACATATTTTCAATTCTTTAAGTACTTCCTTATATCTTATAACTAGTAATCTTAGAGGCAAATTATAAATGTGCACTGAAATGAAAAGGGAGCAATTTTCATTTCAGTACACATTTATTAAAACCTCAGGAAAGAACTACTGTTTTTTTTTTCGTCGCTATATCCATTTAAATAACACTTCACATTACTCAACCCAATCAATCTTGTGATTTTATGTTATATTTAGATATTGTATTGTATTAAATAAAATGAAATGAAATAAAGATGATGACAATTTTTAATTAATTTCTACGTACCGTCTTTAATTAAAAATTGTTTAACAACTAAGGGCTTGCAGGGCATAGCTGTACTGATGAGGGATGAAATCCCGAAACACGTGTCTGCAGATAGCCTTGTAACTATTATTTGTTGTTTCCTTTCATTAAATAATTTCGACTCAAACCGTTGCAAGTCGCAGCAGTGCTGTTATGCAATAACAAATATCTATTGTGTAATCCAATGTCCGGCGGGGTAAATGCTCGGGAAGTAGTTGTTTCAATAGATGTTTGTAAAACTTACAGTGTAAGTATTTTTTGCAGTTGGAAAAAGGGATTGATCGAATTTTATTGATCATTGCCAAAAAAATTTCCTTGTTTAATTTCATTGTAATATTGTATTGTGTTTGTTAATAAAGATCATGTATTATTATTATTAAAGAAAAACAATATTATTTTAAATATTTAAATAGATAAAGAATTTTTAAAATATCATTTTAAATGGCATCCAAAATTATATTTCAATACAAGGGCAGATAGTAATTAGATACAGAAATATTACACAGTTACAAGTGATAGAGATGATTTAAAACTATATTAGTCTGTTACATATATTTCATCACATTTTTTTATATTTGAGAGCGATTTCATAAAAGTATTAAGACCATTCAATTAAAAGTCCCGACCTTGTCAAAATGGTGTAAAAAACATTTTATAATGGCAAATATCGTCATTGCTCGTAAACCGCAAGCTGGACAATTCGAGTTACTAAGCACTTCAATTATGCTAATTAATTTCGTCATATAAAACGTCGCTGGCGCTCATTTCAATAATTAGAGACACCCAAAGCGAGATTAGCATACGCAGTCTGAATACCAGTTATTTAAGCAATTAATCCGAAAAGCGTAACCGAAGAAAGTCAGGTCATGAAATGTTTAGAAATTGTATGTAGCTGAAACGAGTATTTCAAATAATACATTTTCACATCAATTTAAATATATTATCTAGCAATATGACATAAATAATTACAATACATGTAGGTATTAGTCTGTCTGGGCTAATCGACCAGAGGTGTTTCTACCTATTTCATTCTTATATATATATATATATATATATATATAACATCTTTATTTCTGCAGACAATTTTATATACAATAAATTAACAATATAATATGTTATACGTTGTCCTTAGAAAACGGCTATCGACCATCGGTCTTTCTGCCTGTCCTTGTCCAGTTCTTGTCTTGTTATCTGAAGGTCATGATTGTTAACGTCTTTGTCTATGTCTGCAAATTTAATGATATTTTCATTCTTATTTTTAAATATATTTAAATTTGTATTGTCGCAAAAATAAGTCGTATAAATGTTTATTTCCAGCTTTTCTGAATACAGACTCTGAAGTCAATCAATAAAAAATACCGTTTCAGAATAGTATATTGGAACGCGAGCTGTTTAATAACAATGTTTAAAAGCGTTATCATCAAATTTAAAATACTTATTCGTAAGCAGAACGACACGCGAGGCCCATTTATAAGAACGGGCACTTTTTTACCTTTCGAATTTCAGATGGATCGCAATTTGAATTCCTAAATATTTACTAGGCGCTGAAATCGAATCATTGCGCATTTTCGACAATATTCCAGCTGTGTATCACGCCCAAGACTACTAACTCTGATGAACGAGTGTATTATTTGTGCATAATTCCGAGTCTTGTGCAAATACAATGGGTAGCATAATACAAGTAATTATCGTGATCGTAAAAGTTCAAGGTCAATGGCGAGCGCGTATGTCAAAGTTCTTTTCTCAACTCTGGAGCTGAATACTTCCATTCAATAATTGAATATGGATTGGTGATCGTTACAATGTGTAAGCGTTTCAAAAAAAAAAACACGGCTTCTAAAAAAATAGTTGTTGTAGGCAGGGAGTTTTCAATTTGTGCATTACTTCGATTGAAGGTCGTGGTAGAAATGTAATTACAATATTATGGAATACTTTCATTTCATTTATTCATACGTTTGTTTGTTTGCCTACATTAGGTGAGTGTTAATTATTATCAATAATACTAATGCATTTAATTTTTATAAACAAAAGTTTCAACTTAATTAAAGTTGGCGTTTTATAAAAAAATCTCTTTGGGGTATAAAATTACATAAAAAATATTTCAACATCAATCAATTATGGATTTATTTTAGAATGTTTCTTGATAAATATGTTTCATTCTTGATAGAGGCAATTCCAGTTATTCAGCTTTACGAAAAAATAAATCGAAATAACTTTATTAGTTGTGCCATTCGAATCATACAAACTTTTAAATTAAAAGTTTTACTTTATATAAAATTTATTTCAGATCAACCAACTTGCAAGAAGTAGTTTGCTGATGATAGGATGTTATAAAATTGACTGCATTCATATCCGGTAAGTTTGAAAATTATTTTTTATAAAAAAAAACGTACTGGTAATTAAGAATTGTATCAGGCGCGTATTCACGGGATCGGGGTGTAAAGGGTAATGTGTCTCCCACCTTTCCTGAACCTTTAAAATTCATGAATTTTCGAGTTTTCAGGGGGGGACAGCCAAAATTTTAACATAGACCCAGGCAATTAACTGGGTTACTTAAAAAAAACGTTGAAGGAAATTGGGCTTGTATTTTCATTTATGAGTTTCAAAGTTTCAGTGTCATGTCCTTTTCCACATAAGGACTTCGCTACAGATTATTCTTTTAATTATTGACAATGCTTGACAGCATGTGCAAATTCTCTTTTATATTCGGTGCTATCCTGTAAGGAAAATGTTTAGATTATCGTGTACGTTATTTTTTATTAACACAGTCTAAGCAATTTTTATTATGGATATATACAATAAAAATGGCCAAGTTTAATTACGAGGTAGTAAACCTCGTATTAGACTTGGCCATTTTTTATGTATTGAAAATAGAATTATATTCATTTAATAAAGCACACGATAAACGTAACATTTCCCATACGGAATAGCTATTCTGTATGGAAAATTTTAAGTTTAACGTGTACAGTCTAAGCAACTTTTGTAATAGATATTTATTCATAGAATGTGATTTTAATTAATAACGTACATGTTAAACGTAACATTTCCTATAGAGAATAGACCCGATTCACTTGCTTTACGGACGCTATGTGGATAACTAGAATTATATATTTGATTTAAAGAAATACGTCTAACTTATGTTGTTTGCCTCATTAAAATACATATTCAAACGATCTACACAAACAATATTGTATTTCTCCATTGAAACTCCTTTTTTTATTTATTTAAATGTAAATTTACGTCTGATAAGAAAACGCACAAAGGAAATAGACTTATGCGACGCTGGACAAGCAAAGTGAGATTTTTTTTACTATTATACAAAATATGAAAAATTCTTTTCATATAGAAAGTGGGTATTCTCAATGCAAATAAGTGGACCTGGACGTCGATTTACGTCAGTTTTCTCGCATCGAGTATGTGTTTTTTTTATATGAAAAATTGCTGTATTGTTCAATATCGTCGTTAAATTCAATAAGTGAATACGTTATATGATAAGGGAAAATATTTGAAATAAGTTCGGTTTTCTGACATTACTTAATTCATTATATTTTAGATCAATAATATCGCATGACTAGTCTTTAATGAATGACACTATAATATTATTAATTAATGCAGTTGAATGAGTAAATAGATAAATACAATGTTTATTTCAGCTTTTCAAACATAATTTTATTCGGAATTTAATGTATATATTAATTTAATTGCACTAAACTTTGACCTTTACATTTAAAGGTGATACTGAATTTGTATACATGTGCCTTTTTAATGCTTTCAACTAAATTAAAAATATTACCAAATAATATTTATAATTTTAATTTATAAATCGGTTTATTTTGTTTATAAATATTTTTAATCGAATGCATCTCTAGATAAATAAATTATTATTAGTTTACAATAACGTAACAAACATTGATTATGTATATCACACAAAAAATAATTAATTGTTAAATGGCTATCGACCAAAGGTCTAATTATTATTATTTATTAATGTTTTTACAAAATCGTTCATTTTTTTGCCTAATTTGGAATGTATATCATCAACAATTTCAGTCTACAAGGTACATAAATGAAACTGCTGTACATAAAATCATTAAAGGAAGACGAAATTGCTGTTATTAAATAGTAATTTCGTCTTACAGGAAATCTAGTTTAGATTATTTAAATTTTATTGAACTACTTATTTGTTCTAGTTTGCAGTAAGTAAAATACTTTGACTTAGGACATAGAGGCAATTGATTCGAATGATTTACTTACATTTATTAAATAAATTTTGCCTATTTTTTACAAAAATTTAAATAACTGCAAAAGTGTGAATTAACACTTTTCTTCACTTATTTATTTATTAACAGATGTACATTTCGATCACCATGTGATCATTATCAATGTTTTACAAACAACATCTGTTAATAAATAAATAAGTGAAGAAAAGTGTACAAAGTGTTTTCATATAACTTAGCAATATTTTTAATTAAAAAAAACTTCCTAATAGTATCTAAAATAGATTTTTGCTTATAAAATGATTATTATTATTAAATAAAATAAAACAAAGGACAGAGCTGTAATGATAATGGATGAATCCCGAAATACGTGTATACAGATAGCCTTGTAATTATTATTTATGGTTTCCTTTCATTAAATATTTTCGACTCAAACCGTTGCAATGCACAGTAGTACTGGTATGCAACAAATATCTATTGTGTAATCCAATATCCGGCGGGGTATATGCTCGTAAAGTAGTTGTTTCGATATTTGTCAAAAACTTACAGTGTAAATAATTTTTGCAGTTGGAAAAAGAGATTGATCGAATTTTATTGATCATTGCCAGAAGGTATTCTTGTTTAATTTCATTGTGATTATTATTATAATATCATTACTTGATAAAAATATATTTACGTACAATTGTTAATCGTGTGTCAGTAGATGGCGTGATGTTTGCTAATTTGAACAAACCGGCCATGCAGAACAGTCGCTTTGGCACTTTTCCCATTCTCATTCGTTCTGGTGTTGGAAAACAAAAACGTGAAGTCTCAAAATGACTCATCTGTCAACTAGACACTCGGCCTTATATAAATAAGTGTCACTAGCCTGCAGAAGACAGCGTGTGTTTTCCTCTGAAACGAGATATGAACGCTTCTTTGTACTTGCAAATTATAATTACACCTAAAATTAGCTATTATTTTTTACTTTTTTAAAAACAAAAATATATGTGTAATATTATTTAAATTGTGTTGCTGAATAAAGTATTACCAACAAAAAATTTCATAAAATGATTAAAATTCATTATTTGCAAATGTTAGCCAAATATTTTTAATTCCTGAATCTTTGAGGCGTTTACTTCCTGGTAAATTTTCAATATTAGGATAAAGAAAACACTTAATAACTTTTTCGTTTTTTTTATAATTGTTAAGTGGTATAAAAAAAGTTATTAAGTATTTTCTTTATCCAAATATCTTTATTTTACATTTGATCAGTTCCAGAACAAGAAAATCATGTTTTATGTATAATAACAAAACCATATAATGTAAATAATTATTTTACTTGTATGAAATAAAGATATATATTATTATTATCTTTTATGTAAAGTGATTGAAATTCTTTTTTGAGTGGACGATACACAGCAGTTATCTTTTCCTACCAAAAGTCGAATATTGGAATGAGAAATTATAGGTCGCTATTTGTTGTAATGTTTTTTTTTTTTCATCAAGGCATTGCGCATGGAACATACTGGTCCTATGAGGTTGGAAAACCCGAAATGGCCATCACCAGTTATCCACACGCTAGATTAATGGTCGTTGATCATTTCATCAATTTCGTTTCCTGTTATCATAAACAGGACAAGCTCTCCTTCCTTTAATGGACGAAAAAGCGATTATCGGTCGTCGACAATGCCACATGAAATTAGGCAATAGATGGCGTTTGCGTTATACATTACATTTGAAATTTTTATAAACCGTATTTCTTATTTATTTCATAAGTCAATTTTATTATTGCACGACGAATAAAATAATATTTTATTGCAGCATAATCAATTCGAAATGTAGCTCTTGAATAGGACTGAGCCTCAGATCCTTAGAGCTTGCTGAGCTGATTGAAAGAATAAAGCTGAATGAACCGATAGAGTCAAATGAATCGATTGAGCCTACTAAAGACACAGTCCGGAATGTAGGAGTGGGGAGGACTCCCAGATGCATACCTTGGAGCACCTGCTCGACTCGTGCAATGCAAGCGGATTAAATTGCAACAAAATTATTTTCAGATGCAGTTGTAATGATAAATATTTATTTTATACAAAAATATATTATAAAAATGAACAACTAAAAATGAAAGTGTTAAAAAATGAAATTATATTAACTATAAAATTTAATATAATTTCAAATAAGGCATATATCGTCGTTTACGGACGACTGAATTTGTGCGGTTTTTGAAGTCCGTAGACTCTGGGATTTCGAATTCCCCCACTCCGACATTCCGGCCTGTATCTTTAGTAGGCACTGATTAAGCCGATCCGCGTGATCCTACTCGACGGAATCGTGCGGATCGAAACAAACTCAAATGGATCAAGGGGCTCAGTACTTTCGGCTCAATTGGTTCGGCGCAAGCCAGCAATTCATTTATATAAAAATGTATATAAAGCATTTTTATATAGTTTATTAATTATGGCAAAAAGGCTGTTGGACATTATATTATATTGTATTATTATTTTATTTTCTCCGTAACACATGTACCATACATTGACAATAAAGAACATTTAAACATTTATATATATATCATTACAAACGATATTATAAATCAACTTTTCACGCAACTCGATGAGTGAAAGTAGACGAATCAGCTACTCATAATAATATAGTCCCGCAACTCTTGAGCTGGTTCTCTGTATTGGCTCTTTGATAAGAATCAGATCTTCTGAACCGGCTCACTGAATCTACTATAATAAATCTGTGAAAGATTATAAAGTGTTTCACTTATAACATAATTTTAATTATGTTTAAATAGAATTATCTTATAGCGTTATACAGTTGAAGGTATTTTTTTAATTATACAGTAGTATATTTTTTAAATAACTGGACAAAATTAAACCATAAACATTTCGAAAAATCTGCAAATATCCATTTTGAGTCGATCGTAAAAATACGACTCTCCAATGTTCGGCTTCAGTGAGTATTTGTCTTTTTTAAGTACTTACGTTATGTAAATCAAAGTTGTAGTAACTAAAGAGGAAATATTTATTTATTTTTTATTAATCACAATTGTTTAATAATAATTTTTATGTTTACAATTCTATATATAAATACATCTTTATTCGTGTTATTTTACGTAATTATTATTTATTTAAAATACATATATGCAACATATTGCGAAATGGCTATCAATCATACAATTTTCAGCCTGCCCTAGTCATATTCTTGTCATTGCCTCATTATCGCTACCGTTATTGTCACTCTTTTTATTCCTTACTTCACTTTTCTGTATTATTTGATGAAATGAAAAATAGTAGAAATAAGAAATTTGTATTTTGGTGGAATATTACACAATTCTATTTATTTCATTTTTATTTGTATCAAAGCTAATTAACACAACTTTCTATTAATAACAGTGTGAAACTCAAATAGTATTTTGTTTACAATAAAAACACTTTTTTATTCCTTCACTTTCATAAAAGTTTTTTTTTATAAAAGTGAAGTAAGTAAAAGTATTTTTATTATGATTAAATACTCCACATAACTCAAATTAAACTATTAGTATTTTCTTTCTCTAATTGCAGAGATATATAATTTCGCCCAATTATTACGTTTGTATTTGAAATTGTATATATACAAACATCTTTATTCAGACAATATGACAATAAAATTTTACAAAATTTATTAAATCAATATGTACAATTGTGTTAGTAGTCTGTTAAGGGCTATCGACTATAGGTCTTTCTGCCCTGTATGAATTTATGGTGATTTGCAAATTAAAACTATGCTAGCTAGCTGAACTGTCATGTCTAATGCATATATGACAGTTCAGCTATTCAGCTAGCTATTTTAATGAATTGGTGGATAGTGACCGAATGATTTGAAAATTTATACTATATGTGTGCCGTAGAATGCATATAATTATAATATATATATATATATAATTGTTGGTTATCGTCTCTTAAAAAAATGTTGCATTGAATAAATTATTTATAGGAGCTCATTAATTTTAAAATTAATTTAATATATATTATTAAAATACATACATTATTAAAATATTAATGGATTTTATAAGCGTAATACCATATGATCGAGAACTTTTCTCCTCTAGAGTGCTTTGATTTTTATCTTTATTTTAGATTTTTTTGGCACCAAAAATGAAAACAAATAAAACGTCACATGTGTAATTATTAAAATTAAAACACTTTTTATTCCTTACTTCACTTTTATTTTTATACGTTAGATGTACATTTCGAGTGCTAAGTTATCGATAACTAATCATTAGTTATTGATAACTAATGATACATCTAACGTATAAAAATAAAAGTGAAGTAATAAAAAGTGTTTTAATTGTGATTAAAATCTCTTCACATAACTCAAATTAAACATGTGTCATTATTTATCGAAACAAATACTTCAATTTGTTAGAAAAACATAACCCATAGCGTGTGGTTATTTTTATTGCCAACATCATTTTTTTTATATAAAAAAAATTCAAAACGGTAAAGGAGAAAATTCTCGATCATATGTACATACTTATTACAAAAAAATACTATTGTAAAAAAAAATATAATAAAAAGCAATTTTTATAATTCGGCGAAAATGTTCCACTTTGTGATTTAATAGAAAATAATCCATAATCAAAAATGCTTTATATTCGTTGGTTTTAATGGCTTAAATGGGATATACAAAAAATACTTTCAAAAAAGTAGCAGGACCGCGTGACTGTTGCTGGATGATATTAATTCGTAGTTTGATTAATAATATTTTAAAAATGTTTAATAAGGATGTAATAATAGAAGATTGGAGTGAGGTAGAATTTTTAATGTAGAAGAAAATTTTTAGTCTATCCCATGTCTTAGTTGTAGCCAGGAGAATGATTTAAATTTCTAAAAATAGCGACAAGAGCAGTGAAAAGTCAAAAGAACGGGTTAGTTGTCACTTGATGTTGCGGAGTAAAGCCGGCAAGTCGAATGTTTCTTTAAATGCTTAGATGGGATTATTTTTTTATATGACTGCTGGCCTGCAAATGAATGCATTGTTATAAAATAAGGAGTATTAAAGTAATTTATTTATTAAATTTGTGTTATTTGTTTTTCAACGAAGAGATGAGATTAGATTAAAGCGCAGAAGGAAGAAGCGTTGTGCACTTGAGTATTTTATGTTCGGTTTATAATATGATAGTTTTAACCTATAGCGAATCTATGTATAGAAAGATATTTCTGTTTGTTTATATCTATAATTAACATTAAAAATTGTTGAGGCAATGCTGTGTGCGACTAAGCAGGTCAAAAATACTCAAAAAGCCGTGCTACACCAGTACTGAAATAAAACTTATATTTTAAGCGTGCTTTTATTCTGGATGAGGAGCTCCCAGATTTGAATTTAGTGGGCATCAGTCTCTTGTGCGGGCCGTCGGACGAACGATTCGTACGATTCGACGGCCCGCAGATCAAAATTTTGATAAAATTTTCGATTTGATGTAGACCTGACCTGGCTGTTAAGCGGTGCGTGTGTTTGTATTGTGACCGCGTGTGCGACGCCCGACCTCCGACGTACGACCCGACTCTCATCTCTCTCTTTCTAGTGTGTGCGAGTGTGTGACTGAGTGTATTTCATACGTGTTGTGCACTACTATCTCCTATACACTACACTATCCTACACACTCGGAAGGGATTTGTCTAACATTTATATCCATATAGATAAGTGACTAGGTAATTAACTTATAACAACAACCGAGTGTTCACTACATAAATACCCCAATTCACCGTCACGCTTTCATCTTAGATATAACTTAAATTAATGTCACAAACTAAATGACCTTG
The DNA here is from genome assembly GCA_963082785.1 of Philonthus spinipes. NCBI lineage: Eukaryota > Metazoa > Arthropoda > Insecta > Coleoptera > Staphylinidae > Philonthus > Philonthus spinipes. Next base: position 14,330,466 of record OY720301.1, read on the forward strand.
ATCAATTTCATCTTCTGCTTCCTCGTCTGATACTCCTAGTCTAGTCTATCTACCCCTCGAATCGCAACCTGTTGCTCCTTGTTCGAGGACTCTTTAAAGATCTGCATCTATCGCATCAATTTCCGTTCATTCGCCGTTTTAAAAGGAAAAATATTAACGCTGGACGCCCTTTCAGTCTATGACATTCAATATCGTATTATCTTTATTCAGCTTTCAGTTTGGGTCTCTAGGTGTGGTTTAATTGAGTCGATTATTCACGGATTACCAATTTATACAATTCTAGCCACGCAACGTTGTCAGAAACTGAATTACACTGCGGCCAACAAGCCTTCACCACATACATAAACGTATAGATAAGTCTATTCAAATATAATGACTTACTTTTGTATTACAAAAACATCAAACATTAATATGTAAACAATTTCTATCAACAATGATTAACTTTTGATATATCTTATAAAAACATAAATGTATATACATTTTTAAATTAAACAAAGTATAGAATAACTTACTTGAATTATTCAATTGAAATGTTACTACAATTACTTTGCAAATATTAGTATTTAAATGAATTTCTCGGTGTAAAATAAATATTTATAGTTATACCAAAATATTTCGTCAAGCAATTCAAGAAATATACGCATTAAATGCTGAAATTTGCAAAATATTTAATTCCAGAATCATGTTTTATGTGTAATAACAAAACCATATAGTTGGGGTTATTCTGTTAAGATTAACGTGTACGTTATTTTTGTATCATCACAGTCTAAGCAGCTTTTGTAGTTGTAGATATATGAAAATATAGAATGTGATATTATTTAATAACATACACGTTTAACATTTTCTGTGCGGAATAATCCCGAATAAATATATTCCATATGCGATGATCAAAAATAAAACACGTTATATTCTTATTTCTTTACTGGTGAACAATTTGTGAACTTTTGACATATATTATGAAAACTTTTTTTATGTAAAATCCATACAAAATCCATGTGTAAATTCCATACAAAGAATTTAGATATATTTTATTTCTATTAAAAAATATAAATTATTCTTAAGTCAACACTGGCTAATGCCAGTAAATGAGTATCGATTATGAATGAATGAATAAATTATTGTTATATTTTAATATACATTATAAACTTTTTTCACTTTTTGTATTGGTGAAAAACAAACAAATATTTACTGTAACAATTTCGTTTACATAATATGGAATAATTGTCATAGTAAAAAAAATCTTAATATTAACAAATGGATCGTTGCATAATTTAATAATGTCATATAACATTTACATATTGAAATATAAGAATCCTTAACCATCAACTAGTATTTTCAGTTGACCTTACTTATTTGCTGATATGCAAGAAGTCAGTGTAGTCTTATCTATTCTGGTGAAAGAGAAGTTATCACACAATTAATATGGTGAAGCCACATCTTCTGTATTATAATTACAAAACATTTCTCGATTTTTGGGTTCTTTCGCACAAGAAACTTTAAATATTATTATTAGAATATTTATTTAATAACGTAAAACGTTAAACTTAACATTTCCTGTACTACCCCCCCATTATTTGACGTTCGGATAACCATTTCGATCTTTCGGATCATAAGATTAGTGTGTTCCAAATTTTGCAAAGGATGGCGCTTTGCGCTCTTTATAAAGTATATTAATGTATGAAAAGTTAAGTGTTTTATTTACATATTTTATATTAATAAAATAAAAATGATTTTTCAATTTGAGTCTCATTAATCACTTGGTAAAACATTTTGGTTATATTAGGAATTGTTTGCTGTTTTCGAGCAATTTTTAAAGCAGAGTGGAATTTAAACGTAAATGTTAATTATGAATAAAATAAAATTAACAGATTGTAGACGCATAATGCTTATGTTCTACACATTAAATATTATCGGTTTTGTATTGCACAGTTATATCTCATGCAACAGAAAAATCGGGGCTATTTTGTAAGGGAAATGTTAAGTACATTAATTTTATTATCACAGTCTAAGCAGCTTTTATAATAGATATATATTAATAGAATGAGAATTTAATAAAGATTAAGTGCGCAAGTAAGTTGTTTTTTTTATAAAACTACAACTTTGTTGTGAAAACATGGTTACAAATGAATCATTCGAAACTTTTTCCCATCTTGAATACCGTCACGGTAGAAGTGTTCGTCTTTTGAGGCTATCCAGGAATCGAGATGTCTTCATATAAGCGGAACTGCTGATTAACCTGATTTTGCACAAAATCAGACATTTTCACATAACCAAAACAAAACAACATAATCACTAATGCGTCAAAGCAGTTTGTTTGCCATATTTCTAAGCTTGGTTTATAACGTTTTGTTTATGTCACAATCGACCAGCACTTACTACTGGAACCATCTCTTGAAAAAATGGGATCTAATAACATGCACGTTAAACGTAACATTTCCCATGGGGAACAGCCACGAAAGTCTATTTTGTGTCGGTAATCCAATGTCCAGCGAGGTATTTTCCAGGGAAGTTGTTGTTTTTAATGTTTTCAAGTGTTTATATTATGTATGTCATTGATGCAGTAGATAAAGATAAAATATTCATTTAAGTTTTATTATTTTTATATTTCTTGTTATTCAATCATCATATTTTATATTATGTTTTTTCTTTCTCTTCTTAAATTAACAAAAAAAAGGAAACTCTACGAGTGCTAACAATTTCTATACTATGAATAAAGACTAGTGTCGACATCACAAATTCATTAACAATAAAGAGGTATGATGATATTTAATTTATATATCATCATACCTCTTTCACTACAAGGATATAAGCACGAAAAGCAGGCGGACTTTTTTTGTATATATATTTTTTTGTTGTATATATCTGTTTATAAAGATTATTATTATTAAATTAAATAATAATAAACTTTCACCATTTAACAAAACAATATATATACAGAGAGCTTTTTTTATCAATATACATTTCCCCTATATATACCTGCAAAATACACGACTCAAATGCATTAATCTATGTGTGTTTGGTTGCCTATAACATGCAACTGAACACATATATGCCAAATAGTCAACTTAACATACACATATTAATTATTCAATGCGGTTAGCTCGCGTTTTTTTTTTTGCAGGTATACACTTCCCCTAATGTATACTTATAAAAAAATCTCTCTGTATATATTACACCAATAGTAACATTTTAAATAATATTATAATTTTTAATTGTGGATATAAATAACAGTAAAAAAAATAGATAAATTAGCAGCAGGAAATACAAATATTAACGCAGATACCAAGTAGTTCATAGTATAAATAAATGTAAAGTAGAACTAAATAAATCCCTATATAGTGGGAATGTTTAGTGACAATCCCAGCATTAGCGAGAGATTAAATTAACCTTAAATAACAAGACTTTTGAAAATAATTAAAAAACCTTAAATGAATATTTTCTGTAATGTATTTTGTACTTGATTTTCCAAAAATAAAAACGATCAACATAAAATATCAAATTAAGAAAATAAAAATAGAAAGCAGAAAGACCTCCAGTCGATAGCCCATGGCAGACTACTAACCCATCAATATGTATTGTAAATATAAATATTTGTAAAGAATTATAATTATGCTGTCTGAATAAAGAAGTTTGTTTATAAAAATAGAAAAATAATACATTTTTATTAATAAACAGTGTAATTTTAAAAACACACGTAGTTAAAATTGGTTATATTTAAATCTTTTAAATAAATAATTGTATCTTTTTAAACGTAATTAACCCTCTCTCTATACGAGATTTTTTTACCCTTTATACTTGTTGCTTGTTCGTATCGATTCCCCGTGTATATACACTTTTGTAAATCCAATTTACTTAATAACACTCTCGTTGAAGCTTTTAGATTTCTGAACAAAACCGATATCAGGTTTTATTATCATTTTGACACGTATTAATCAAGTAGATAATTACAACACCCAATTGATTTACAGAATCACGTAGAAAACACGTTAAATTGAGTGTTTATTTGATTGTAAAATAAAAAAATCTTCCTGATTAATAATTTGTTCTATCTAGATGGCATCATCCATCTTTCATATACCGTTCTACAGAACAGATTATGTGAAGCAGTCGGCTACCACACGCATATTAAGGCATGCTAATGAACTTATAAAAGTATCTAGCTTTGATGTAAAATAATACATTTAACAAAACACATTTTAAAACAAATTATTTTGCACTACGTGTATGGCGCAAAGAACTTACAGACTCTATAACGTGTATACACATAGTGCAAAATAATTTGTTTCAAAATGTGTTTTGTTAAATGTATTATTTTATTTATTGTAATTATTCTCATTTTATTATATATGTTTGTTGCTGTATGAAATGGCCTCCGTTAAGTAAATAAATAATCGTCACATTTTAATTCAGAAATACCACGTCAAAGTTAAAAAACAAAATAAAGTCTATCTTCCTACTTAACAGTCCGTTATATATTTTTTTTTTCTTGTAAACATCAAAACCTATTATTTAAGAAAATAAATAAAATGATTTGAAAATAATTAATAAATTATTTCCACATTTAGCTCTGTGACATTTCGACTTACGTAACGTAAGTACTTTAAACAAATGCTCATTAAAACAACTACTTCCCGGTCAAATACCCCACCGGACATTGAACTACATAATGTACACTTGTTGTTGCATATCAATAAAATATTGCATCATGCAACAATTATTTAAGTGTAGGGGGGGGGGGGTGTATTGTGTTACACTTAAAAAAAATATTTTTATGTGTTCTTCTAAACTACTTATAATTTTTAAAAACTGGTTTTCGAAAAAATCTGTTTAATTAATTTATCTAGGGAATATAAATTAAATTAGTTAATTAAAAATGCGACATTTGCATTTCCATTCCATTATTCGACTTCAGATGGGGACAGGTTAGCGCTGTGTATCGTCCTCGGGCCCATCACGAATGTCTATATAAATTGAATATAAGTGAACTTGAAGCACTTTTGATATCATATGTCTATGTGGAGTAGTTGTTAACGTACTTGGATAGTAATCGAGGGACATGGGTTCAAATCCCATCAGAGATGTTTCTTTTCCACTTATATTTAATTAATTTAAATTACAGGAGCTATTCCGTACGAAAAATATTAAGTTTAACGTATGCGTTATTTATTTCTTATCATCACAGTCTAAGCAGCTTTTATAATAAATATGTATTCATAGAATGTGAATTTAATTAATAACGTACATGTTAAACTTAACATTTTTCTAACGGAATAGACCCGTATATCTTAATGTTGTACATTTCTTCAATTCATGAATATCGTCGAGATTTTATATTAAAAATTTGAGATTTGTTATATTAAAAATTAAGAAATTATAAACAATTTTTGAAGAAATTAATAAATATAAAATAATTGTTAATGTGTAAACAATAATACAATACAATATTTATACAAAATATTTATTTTAATTATGTTTTCAATTAAACCTAATTAAAATAAATATATTTAATGTTTAAACGATCACACAATGCAATATTTATAAAAATATTGCATTGTATTATTGTTTATGCATTAACAATTATTATTATTAAGAAAAAAATTAATGGTACATATTGTGTAAACACATTATTATCAAACAAATTCGACATCGTCAGTGTATTTTTATCGTTTCGGATGGAAAAATCGAGAAAACATTGAGAATATTCATCTTAACCTTTAACTTTCAAATTTTATCGAATGCCGCCAGCACGAAAACGAGCCGAGCCTTCTACAGACCGGATAAAACATTTAAAATTCGAACAACGAGAGTTTTGAATCTATTTGGCCGGCTTCCAAAGCCACGGCAAAAATGTGGACTACTCAACCCGGCTGCCGGCGCGTTTATTTACTTTCGATGGAAGAACATCGAAACTTGGGAATGGACGTGTGTTCGACTTAAATGTCACCCCAGACTGAGCCAAATATACAACGTCCTCAAGTGTGCAAGGGAAGTGAAAGCGTGATTTTATTAATAGAATCTCCCAATTATTTCGTTTAGGATGATTTTATATTTGATATAAAGTATATAATTATTTTTGATTATAAATTAATTTTCTTACTTATTATTTCAATAATTGCTTTTTATTGCGTCTTTTGTTGGATTAATGATGTATACAGACATTCCTTCAATGGGACATTAACCTCTTCAAAAAAACGAAAAAAAGTATGGCATTTATCCAGGATATGCAAAATTGGAAGGTTCTTTTATCATTTAGCAGATGAAATTAATTACAAAATAATACTTAAAAATCATCTAATAATTTTAAAATACATTTGTATTATATATACAGTAATCTTTATTGGCAGACATTCAACATTTTTTTAATTAAATAACATGTATAACAATATATAACTTATATTATGGATCATCTGGCTATCTACTTTCTGCTTATTTATATTATTATTTTGTTCTTCAACAAATATTCATTATTATGTAAAACCACATCCGTGGTAGCGCTCTTAGGCAATTTTAATTCAATTTTACTCGATCTCAACATTTTATAATATTTCAGTGTAAATTTATGTTACACTGAATTATTATATAAAGTTGAGATCGACTAAAATTGAATTAAAATTTCCTAATATATACATATATAGTACTTTTTTTCACGTAGCAAAGCAAAATCTATATCAATAAGATATTTTGAAGAAAGACTTGTTTCCAAGATTACTCACACGAAAATAAATTCATAATTAATTAATTGAAATTAAAATTAGTCCTGTAATTATTATTACAAGGTAAAAAGGTGAAACTCCATAAATAAAGAAATTATTATATATACAAATATCTTTATTCAGACAATTACATTTTTACAAACATTGAGTATATACATTAAAATAAAGGTTCGTCTGTCCTGGGCTATCGAGGTCTTTCTGCCCTGTCTTGAATTGATGGTGATGTGCAATAAAAATGTCTGTGCTAGCTAGCTGAACTGTCTTGAAGCGTCTTGATAAATTCATGAATTGTAAGAGTAGGGTAGAAATTATCATTATTTGAAGTTTTTTGTAAAATAAAATGCGAGATTGTTGTGTATCTTCAAATTATTTTTTTCTTCTTTATTTTAATAAAAATCAATGAAAACAAAAAGAATTCATTATAAAAAAACGTAATTCATGAAATTCTCAAAGCAAGTGAATACTGAAAAAAATACTGAATATTTCATACTTGATATTAGTATCGTAAGATACTGAATATGGTTATAAAATATGTGTTTCTATACTAAATTTATTTGTTTATATGCATTTTCGCAAATAATCTCTGATAATTAATAAAATTTTAAAAGTTCATGCCATCTGCTATCCACAAAAACGATCCGTTGCCAAGTAAATATAAAACAAAATTTCCATATGCTACCAATAACTCACATCCAGGAAATATTGCTCAGAAAACGACGTTATACGTTGTCTAAACTATTTACAAAACATAAATGTTGCGTTCAAAAATGTTTAATCCTCCTACGTCGGCTACAATTCATAACGATTTCGAAGTTCTCATGGATACGGAATTTAATTAACAATCGTTGTTTACAACTTAATGCATTGCACCAATTTGATTTATTAAACATTATTTATTATTTAATTGAATTCTCTTAGGAAAGTAAATTTTCCTCATTTCCCATAAAATCAATAAAAACATTGAGATTTATCCATTGCTAAGTTAATTATTTCAGATTTTTTACAACAAACTATTTTACGATTTGGGTGTATTTTTAACATTGATAGGAATATTGTTTGAATTTTTTTGAAAAATATTGTCAGATATTCCAAGGGGTTACTTTGAAAAATTCCATTTTTTCATAAAACATGTTTGTTTTCAAAAAAATCTTGAATAATTCATAGACACTAGTTTAGAAACAATATTCAATAAGTAAATCTCATTAAAAATGTTTTATTTATATTTTAGTTAAAATTTCCCAAAACTGATTTAATACATTTCTTACGAAAAAATAATGCTTTGGTTTATCTCTAACATTTTTTTTAAATGAAAAGTCTTAAATATCATAGGAAAAAGCATGGAAAAAGAAAATATCTATTTTATTGTGAAAAAATGTGTTTTCAAATAAAATTTGAAAAATTTCAAATAAGATTATTTTATTTAAAATTACCGAAAAATTGTTTTGTAAAAAAACGTATTTCATTCATCTCCTAACATTGATAGGAATATTTGTTAATTATTTATGATTTTTTGAAAAATAAAATTTTTGTACCAAAAATCTTTAATGTTAGCATGAAAAAGAAAATATTATTTTTTTTTTAGTTTTCGAAAAAATCTGAAATAATTAACAGACACTTCTTACTAGTTAAAGTTCAGAAATAATATATAAGTAAATCTTAGTAAAAACATTATTTAGATTTTTTTTGAAAAATATTTTTTTCTGCCAAAAAACTAAAATTCAAATATCCATTTTTTGAGAAAAAATATATATTTTTTAAAATCTAAAATAATTAATTAATTAACTAGTAAGGAGTGTCTTACAAGTTTAGATACAATATTCAATAAGTTTATACAATTCAGACAATTACATTTTTACAAACATTGAAATAAAATTGTGTTCAATAAGTTGATTTTATTTAAAATTACCAAAACATTTTATGCGAAAAAAAAAAAAACTCTTTTCGTTCATCTCTAACATTGATAGGAAGATCTGATAATTATTTATGAATTTTTGAAAAATAAAATTTTTGTACCAAAAATCTTAAATGTTAGCATGAAAAAGAAAATATTCTTTTTTTTTAGTTTTCGAAAAAATCTGAAATAATTAACAGACACTTCTTACTAGTTAAAGTTCAGAAATAATATATAAGTAAATCTTAATAAAAACATTATTTAGATTATTTTTTATAACTTCTACATTTTGAGTTATTAAAATAATTATAAGTTATTCAATTATAAATATTATTCAGTTAAAATTGCCAAAAACTGATTTAAACAATTATTTCTTGCGGAAAATATCTATTTAGGTTTATTTGTAATGTTGATCTTCTAGTATATGATAATTGTTTAATTTTTCAAAATATATTTTTTTAATAAAAATCTCAAATGTCAGGGGAAAAATCATTTTTTTCGTAAAAAAAGTTTGGTTTCAAATAAATCTCTAATAATTCACAGATTCACCTTAGTAGTTTAGAAACAATATTCAATAAGTAAATCTCTTTAAAAAAAGTTTTTAGTTAGTTGTTTATATTTTATCTAATTTTACTTAGTTAAAATTGCCAAAAACTGATTTAATCATTTTTTTCTAGCCGAAAAAATATTGCTACATTATAGAATTTCTATATCTTTTGTATTAGTGATGAGACGATTCAAGCAAAAATAATAAATAAAAAAATCTTTACTTTACTTAATTTAATATACAATAAATGAAACAATGTAAAACAAATATATATTCTTAAGAGAATCGGCTATCGACAGGAGGTCTTTCGGCCTGTACAAATAATCAATTATCTTGATTTTTTTTATTTTCGAGAACTTTTATGAATTGCTTGAGCGGTCTGCTCGAAACTCATTTCGAGTGATATTCTCGAGTATTGTGGTTGAACAATCTCCTCAAAAACTCCACTCGAATAATTTGCTCGAAAATTCCGCACACACAGTTCTGCTCGAACAATCTACTCGAGAACTGTGATTGAGCAATCTGCTCCGCTCAAGAAATCTGATCGATAGATCTCCTCGAGCAAAATGCTCAAGAACTCAGTTCGAGTAATCTTTTCGAGTATTGTGATTGAACAATTTCCTTGAAAACTCCACTCGAATAATTTGCTCGAGAATTCCACACACACAGTTCTGCTCGAACAATCTACTCGAGGACTGTGATTGAGCAATCTGCATCGCTGAAGAAATTTGCTCGAGAATTTTACTCACACTCAGTCTGCTCGAGATCTCCATAGCTCTAACAATCTACTCGAGAACTCTACTTGAGCAAGAAATTTGATCGAGCGGTTTCTTCGAACAATCTGCTCAAGAAGTCAGTCCGAGTAATCCTCTCGAGTATTGTGATTGAGTAATCTCCTCGAAAACTGCACTCGAGTAATTTTCTCGAGAACTGCACATTCACAGTCCTGCTCGAACAATCTACTCGAGTACTGTGATTGGGGAATCTGCTTCGCTGAAGAAATTTGCTCGAGAATTCCACTCACAAACAGTTGACTCAAGAAATCTTGAGCTCAAGAAATTTACTCAAAAATTCCACACATACAGTCCGCTCGTGAAGTCTCTGCGAAATCGAGTGGTCTGCTCGAATAATCTACTCGAGTACTGTGACTGAGCAAATCGGCTCCGCAGAAGAAATTTCATCGAGAATTCCACACACAGACAGTCAGCTCAAGAAATCTATGTGCAATCGAATGGTCTGCTCGAACAATCTACTCGAGTACTGTGATTGGGGAATCTGCCTCCGTTGAAGAAATTTGCTCGAGAATTCCACTTACAAACAGTTTGTTCGAGAAGTCTGCTCGAACAATCTACTATGATTGAGCTTAAGAAATTTACTCAAAAATTCCACACATACAGTCCGCTCGTGAAGTCTCTGCGAAATCGAGTGGTCTGCTCGAATAATCTACTCGAGTACTGTGACTGAGCAAATCGGCTCCGCTGAAGAAATTTGCTCGAGAATTCCACACACAGACAGTCAGCTCAAGAAGTCTATGTCCAATCGAATGGTCTGATCGAACAATCTACTCGAGTACTGTGATTGGGGAATCTGACTCCGTTGAAGAGATTTGCTCGAGAATTCAGGACCTTACAATTTCGTCCAAACGGCTTTTTCAAAGAAATCATCCTTTAAGTGTTTAACACCAATATTGTGTAAAAAAGAGATTTTTTATTAATTTTTTTCATCAATATCAAGGATAATTTCGACGAAAGTTGAAACTTGTCGGAGAAAATAATCATATTTTGGTGAAACAAAACAATTATATAAAGAATGTCCTGCTAATTTTTGGAAATGGCTTAACCTTAGGTTGCTGAGACCAAAATATGAATACAAAAATTAATAAAAAAATTATTTTATTGATAACAATCGAATGTTCGATTCGATTTGAATAAAATTTACTGCGTTTCTCGCCGGGGGGTATCCCTTAGGTATCCGCGCTTGGACGAAATTGCATCGTCCCGAGAATTCCACTTACAAACAGTTGGCTCGAGAAGTCTGCTCGAACAATCCACTCGAGTACTGTGATTGAGCAATCTGCCCCACTAAAGAAATTTGCTAAAGAACTCAAAATTCATTTTAAAATTAATTATTAATCTTCGATTTCGTTAATCGTGTAACTTATTTACTTTCTGTCTGAGTTTTTTTGATATTTTTTTAAGTTAAAAAAGAACATTTGCAGGATATTAAAATCGGCAAAATGCTCAAAGAAGTGTTTGAGGATTCCTATCAACGAACTGTTGGAGCAAATTCTCGAGTATTCCGCCTGACGAAAAGCTCGAGTAATTGCTCGATAATTTTCAGCTTCAATATCTCGAGCAATTATTCGAATATGAATATAAAACGAGATGAAATTATCGATTTTTTTATAACGCTCAATTTCATCCATCGCTGTCTATCGTATATTTTCATATTAATATGAAATTAAATTAAATGTAATTTTTAGCACAATGTAAACATATTGGAAGCAATTATTTTTTTATTTGTTTACAGAATTAGGAGAATGCAATTTGTATTTCCTGTTTCTATTTAAAAATCGTGAATGTGGCAAATAAGTTTTCAGTGTAACTACTTCTGTAAAGCTCTTCAAGTCGGCATTTCACACTTTTACGATTCTTGAAAAAACGTGTGAGGCGTGGAATGTGGAATGTTTTTACTAATAAAACACTTGGTAGATGCCGTCCTAAAATGTGTTAATAAAGTCATTATGTCCCCCGCTGTGAAATTTATCAGAAACATCCAAATATGGCTGGAATACTTTTTAAGCATAAAGCAATTAAGGAATGAAATATAAATTGTTTTCACTCGCTTAGGAGGTGTGGTGGTGTACATTTGGCAAGGTTTCGAACATGCGCAAATGGTTGGGCACCTGGAGCACTCATGCTTTTTTTTGCTTGCAACGTGAATTATGTGCATATCCTTTGTATGTGCTACCGGCTGAAAGTAAATAAACAGTTGTATATAATAAGGACGAGTTGACTGGATTTGCGCCAAAAAATTGCGAAGAGAGTAGATGATTATTGAATAGGGGTTGGTTAAATGAAGATGATAGTAAATGGTAAATGTAGGAAAGAGTGCGGAAGGCGCGAGGGGAAAGAAACCCGACGCACTTGGCTGTTTCATCGCGCCTTAAAAGGTATGGGCACTTGAGAAGGGGTCTTGGCGCTACCGTCGCCGCGGCGGCACCGTACGCACTCCACTGCTCCTCTCTAGCGTCCATGCTAGGCCGTGCTATGGTATTAGCGGTATTAGCACGCGCCACATGCTACCGTTGGTTATCTGTTGGGCTATCTCAAGTACACGGCTCTTCCGATGGATTATCAAAGGTGAGTAACCCGCCGGGATGCTGTGTTGCTCTATGCACCAACGTTGTTCTGAGTCAGCTCGTTGTTGCCGCCGGGACGCCGGGACGCCGATGCCCTCCAACCAGCGGCGTCCCCCACGTCCCCGGCCCCAATCCGGACTTCGTCACCGTCACTCCCGCCCGGCTGCACACGTGCCTAAAGCTATCTTTAGCTCATGGCCCCTTACGTTGCTTTTTTGCTTCACTTCTCTTGGCAGTGATTCTGCGGTACTTTCAATCTGATGAAGGAAACGATTTTCATCTCTAAATTATTTCAAAATTTCACTCAATCCAAAAATAGCCCCCGATCAAAACCTTCAATATTTGAACCAATGTTTGATATTAAGAACTACATTCCTACATTCCAAACCATCCGTAAATATTGATAGGCAAATATACATCATCATTCAAATGGTATATTTTCTCTTCAACAATTATCAATCAAAATGAACTTTTATTATTCTATCACTAATAGAACAAGCTAAATGAAAATGACTTATTGCTTACGTGTGCGAGCATGTGTGGCACGTGTACGGCCTGGCACCCACGTGGCTCACCAAGGAAGGAGAATGCACCTCAATGAAGGTGTAGCACGTACCATCACAACATATCTGTAAACTGTTTTACCCAAAATAACGCTGCACCTTGCCCCTAAACAATAAAATATAATTTTATTACGTGCCCTACTATTGGACCGTAAAATTATTTACCGTAAAAAAGTTTTGTAATAATAACCCTGCACCTTGCACATAAAAAATGAAACATACTACTGTTGCAAACTGCATTGTTGAGAACAAGCAATCCAAATGTAAGTTCTATGAATTATTCTATTTATGTGAAAGTATTCATAAGATTAAATAAAATGTGATAACTCTTTTTTTACTTCAAATTTCTTTCAGGCATCCATTCAGGACCTGTTACAGGCCTCGTGAGTAAATATGTCAACACATAAAATATTAATTCAACCTCGAGTTTAATTTACCCATTGGAAATCTGAAATGCCACAAAGTCTACCTATAAACTCCGGATATAGTCAAAATGATCACACTAAGTCATGAAATGTAATTACAATAACACTATTTGGCATTTATGGTCTTAATCCATACGAATTGTCTGTCCTATCTTGAATTAAATGATTACAATAACAAATACAATATAATAAATGGCTATCTGAACTATTCAAATGATTCACGCAAATGAATTGATGAACTGAGAATGGCATTTTTAAAATTAGGAGGAATATTTGGATTCCGGGAAATACATTAATAAAAGGTTGATTAAAAAGTATATTCGGAAATTACTACTTACTACTAACATAATACGTATGTTGTCTTTTAAGTTTTTTACAATCGCACAATAGATGGCGCTAGTAAGTTGCAGCATCACTGTATTTGTCAACATTGATGCTTCGTTATTACGAAGCCAGTGGCAACTTAGTAATTCGCCGATTAGGTTATTATAATGAACGTTTAAAAAAACAAGATTTTATACAAAAAATCATCCAACGCAAACTTTCACGAGTGGTTTTCATGCTCATAAAATATGTTGGATGATTTTACTTGGAGCACCATCAGAGAAGACTTTTTACAATTGGTTTCGTCGTGGTCATGCGTCCGTCATTGATGAAGGTCGAGGTGATGAATTCTGAATTCCGAGAAATATCGATACTATTGCGCAACATGATTAAACAAGATCAGCATTTAACTTACAGACAGACAGAGGCGTCTCTTGTCATATCGCAGATTGCATTATAATCGATTTTGCATGAACTTTTAGGCGTGAGAAACATTTATTCCACATAATTTGACTGAAACGCAAAAAGGGCTCAGGTTAATTGGTGTCACGAAATATTGAAAGAAATCTACCGAGGACTTTCAAAATCCGTGTAGAACATTGTTACAGGAAACTTGAGTATATTTGTATGAACCTAAAAACAAATTACAGTCTACTATTTAGGTGTTTGATGATGAACCTAAGCCGACTAAAGTTGTTCGTTCATGTAGAACTTGAAATAAAATAAAAATGTCAGTGATAATGTCGAGATCAGCTAAAATCGTTTGTCATTCCAAAATAAATAAAAACATCGATACTGTGTGATTAAGGAAGATCGGTATGTAACGTACAGACAGATAAAGGCGTCTCTTGTTATATCGCAGAATGCAATAGAATCGATTTTGCATGAATATTTTGATGTGATAAAGATAGTTTCCATATAATTTGACTGAAACGCAAAAAAAGGCTCATATTATTTGATGTCACGAAATGTTCAAAGAAATCGACCGAGGACTTTCAAAATTCGAGTAGAATATTTTTGCAGGAGACCAAACTTGGATTTATTCACCTAAAAGAATTAAGCGATGGTTTTTGTTATTTTTCTTATTTCATTGAAAACCCATTTAAATTTCTTTAAAAGAATTAAACGATTATTAAATGATTACAATAGTGTTCCGTGAACGAACCACTTTAGTGGACTTAGGTCGTCGTCAAGTACCTAAATAGTAGACTTTTTAGGTACTTGACGACGACCTAAGTCCACTAAAGTGGTTCGTTCACGGAGCACTTCCAAGAAAATAATCGTTTAATTCTTTTAAAGAAATTTAAATGGGTTTTCAATGAAATAAGAAAAATAACAAAAACCATCGCTTAATTCTTCATCGCGATAATGCCAGCCATTATCGCGATGAAGAATTAAGCGATGGTTTTTGTTAGCATTTCAAACAATTGAATATTTGAAGGTATAATCATGTTTCATTACCCGTATGCACCTTCTAAAGTGGAAACATCTCGTATCGGTCTCTTTTGATATAGATAAGGCATTCAACTAGAAGATATGTAGTTCTCTAGAATCGATTTATCGACTAATAACTTTTCTTGATCGTTAAGAAAATGAGTGGGCAGCGATTTTCATCACCTCAGGAAGCTGCTGAATACTTTCAAAACCATATTTCTGCGATTTCAGCTTCAGAATGGAGAAAATGTTCTCAGAATTGGTTTAAACGTATGCAATGCGTATACATTTTTGCACACGTTTTTTTTTTTTTTTCGAATATTTCGAAAAACAATCTGTTTCAAACTTCTGCGTTTTCTTTCACTTTTCGTAAACACTTAAAAGGCAACCCTCGTAAGTGTTGGGATTTAAGAGTTTTGCATAAGAAGTCATGAAATGATTATGGATTATAAAATAGATTAATAGGATCCCCAAGTTTGGTAAGAATTCTAAAGGCCGATTTTTCGGCAACTTTGAAGTGATTTAGAGTGGAAGATCGGATTTAGGGAAAACGGATTGAGCTACAGACTAAATCGCATGTATTTATTTCATTGGAAATACCTTATTGTTAGTACGTAAGTGATCTAAAATGCCGGACTTCATTTTAGATTTTGGTTTTGGCAGATTAAGCGTAAGATTTTTCCATCAAAGATTTGAATGAAATAGCATTGCAGGTGTAATTAGGATAAATTATAATGATATGAATATTATAACAATAAGAGATTGGAAAGTGACATAATTTTATATATTTTTATTGTACATACCTTCAATACAATCAACTTTTTACCCCAAATTGTTTGCCCTATGTTGACTTAAAATTTGAGTCACTTTTAGCTGTAACAGTAATCAATAATAATAACATATTTAAATAAAATAAAGGAGCTCTTCGTATCCTCACAAAAATCCGCCAACCAAGCAATCCCCTACACAACCCTTCCAATACCATCCTGTATGAAAAAACAGGCATAATCCCAATTTGGAATATTGGGATTCTCACAACTATCCCAAAAATTTGCCTTGAACCCAACATCCCAAGACCTACTTTGCAACAAAAGAAATCCAAACATTCCTCCAAAATCCACAATATATTCATTACTCTTCAACGACTGATCGAATGATATAACATAAAGATAAGGACTTCCGGCTGAAAGACCAATGGTCAATAGCCATTTTGTTCATATTAAATTAAATATTGTATTATAACTAAATTGTATCAAAGCCTCAATAAAGATGTTAAATATATAAAATAAAGGAATAACAAAGGAAGAGGTCTGACTTTAAACTTTTCAAATTTAACACTTGTTTTTGCTTCAGTATACTTTTTATTTATCCAACTAGTTTCGACTTACTGTCATTCTCAAGGACAAATAGAAGTTAAAGGAAGATGTCTTATTATATTCGGAAACCAAAAATTGTGTTAATTAAATATTGTTAGGTTAGGTTAGGTAGCAGTGGTTGTCGTAGGCTCGCTTAGGCCATTCAAGGCTCATTTTGTTATAACATAGGTGAAACTATTGCTTCCCCGCATACAACCCTCTAGAATCGGTTGGAGCTTCTAATGTATTTAAATATTGTTATTAAATTACAAAATTTAGTGCCCTAAGGTACTGAAAATTTCATTAAAAGTTGAATTTTTATGTAGCCAATAATACACTATATAATAACAAATTAATCACTGATCGCTCGCATATTCATCCCCTACGCATATTAATATTTATCAAAACAGACGTTATCTTCAAATTCATGCAAAATTCAAGTCGATTTTTAAAATAATTTTTGTTATTTGGTAACAATTTGTAATTAACACTATGTTTTGTTTGCGAATATAACACGACATCCCCCTTTTTATTTTGATAAATAAAAATATATATATAATAACATATATAAATATGTTTTATTCAAAGCAAGCGATTATTGATTAGTGTTACAGCTGAAAGTGACTTAAATTTTAAAATTTGAAGGCTCATTACTTTGAGCATTAAGTCTGTTACAAAATTTGTGAACTAGAAAATTCAGAATCATGCGAATATATTTTCGTTTGCTGAAAAGTACGCACATGGATGAGTAAGTAGTATGTGTCATCTTCCGCGAACGTAAAAGTCTGCGGTTATTTCTAGTCAAAAAATAATCTAAACGTAAAGTAGATGTTGATACTGTACATGATAGTAGTATTTGGGGTAAAGGACATTTAAATACAACATCTTATTAAATCATTCTTATAAATCGTTATGATTTAAAAAAAGTTAATATAATTATTTGTATGTGCAATATAAATAATTATCACTAGACATTTTTAGGTAATAAAAAAAACACTTCATTTTTGTGAAACAGTAACCAAGTGAAACACTTGACTTTTATGAAACAATAACCAAGTGAATTGTTTTTGTTGCCTAAAAATATCTAGTGATAATAATTTATATTGCACATAAAAATATTTACACCATATTTTTTTAATCACATCGATTGAAAAAAAAAAACACTTCGTTATTATTTCACAAAAATCAAGTGTTTCTTTTATTACCCAAAAATATTTAGTAATAATTATTTATATTGTACATACAAATCTTTATATTAACTTTTTTTAATCAGATCGATTGATAAGAATGATTTAATAAAATCAAAAATAATTATATAAATTCAATAAAAAGAATTTTAGCTACTGTAACAGTTTGACTTACGTTACGTGAGTACTTTAAACCAAATCCACATTTAAACGACATGGGCCTGTATCCAGACATTGAATTACATAATGACCAAGTGATTCAATACTTTTTTATTGTTAAAAATAATTATATTTAATAATATAAAAAACTGTATTTAAACCTTTAAACTATTTATTTGCCATAAAAAGTTTATAACCGCGCAAAAGTTTCATTACATCAATTTAGAATTAATTGAAGAATTCAATAGAATTGCTGGACTATTTTGGAGCCTTTTATTCGGCCGTTTCTAGAAGCTTATTGAACCGCTTCATATTATTTTATTTAACGACTCTTGTAATACATTTATTGGTACATTTATTGAGTCGTTCTAGAATTTATTGAACCATAGTATTGTGTCTCTTCGCAATATTACTAAAATATTTGGCGATAATTTATTTAACCATATCTTTAAAATCTCCGGAAGCTGTAATTATACAAATATTCGCTAAAATTAAATATTGTGTTTTTAATTAAAAAACAATACTACAAACTTACAAATGAGGGGTATGTAATATTTTTCGCGAAATTGTAACAGAGTGTACATTAATAAATGATAAGCGCCATCTTTTGTCATATTTTTATTATGATTCATATCAGTTATTTAACTGCAACACAAGATCCGTTCAACCGCCTTTATCAAGACATTAGATACGGAACACACTAGTCTAATGAGGTTAGAAAAACCGAAATGGCCATCACTAGTTATCCATACGGTAGATGAATGGAGGTTGAACATTTTATTAGTGTACATTGTCTAATCAGGTCGAAATTGAATAAATTAAATAAATAAAAAAATATTTTAAAATAATTAATTGATTATTTCCACATTTAGTACTGTAACATTTTGACTTCCTTTACTTAAGTACTTTAGATATGTTTATTTAATTTATTTCAATAACTGTGTTCTTTTATATTTATGAAAAATTAGTGATGGGCAAAGTCGATCTTTTATTATTGCTAAATTAAGTATATTATAATTTTAAGAATGTTACTTATTATAAAAATATCAAAAATAGCTTCCCATTTATTAATAAACATAAATTTGAAGTTACTTTTTCGTTTTAATACTTAAAATGACACATTTAGTAATACTCGATTACTAATATTATTCGATTTTGCCCAACACTATGAAAAATTGAAATTAAAAAATCATCATAGGCCTAACCATGGGATTTAAGGAGTTCATTCTGCACTCATTGTTAAATTTTGATGATCCAATGTAATAGCAGAATCATATACACGTAAATTATAATTAAAGAATCAGGTTTACCTACTTCCCCTCCTTACCTCTGCCTGAGGTATTTTATGGCTTTCACCAGAGCAAAGCAGACCCATTGAAACCAAACCCAACCTTTTTAAGGACTCTAGTTACGTTTATGTAAAACTTCTTACGCAAAAACAGTTGATTGAAAAGAATGATATCGTTGGTGAAAACTCCTGCTTCTGCATTAAAAATAAACACTATTTATGAAATCGTTATTATTTCACTATTTATTATTAAATATTTATTTAACGGATTTACAAATCTGCAATATGATTAATAATATTTATGTTAAGTGGATAATAGAAGAAAAATAAAGAATTAAAGGGCAGAAAGACCTCTGGCCGATAGGCCAGGCAGACTAACACCTACATATATTGTAATTATTTTAACGTTAAAATTATCTGTATAGTCTGAATAAAGATGTATATATACATAATAACAAGAAAACAAATAATTGGCGCCCCAAGACGATAATAAATAACAGATTTTTAATATTGAAAACGATGGAGAAGAATTTCAGCCATTAATAATTAAAAATATTATTTATGCATTTATTTATTTTTTTTATATAAAATAATATTTCATATTAAGAAATTATCTAAAATATATCGAATACAAACAAACAAAAAATATTCCGAACTGCTGGACGCAGCCAATTATTTTCCCGGTTGAGTGACTAAATACTATCACCTATCGATGTATTTCACGCACATTTCGTGTTATCGTTAACAATATCCATCTCATGACTGTTACTAGGATTGCAGTCTGACGCTTCCCTTACCAAATTGCCGAGTATTATTTCTGTTCCGTTTCCAATTATCTTTATATAATATTAAAGGCCAATTATCGGGATCGTGACGCAGGAAACAACAATGTATGATTTTTTTATTATTTTCCTTAATCGCGATCCTGTAATTATCGACAGTCCTAGCCAGCCAAATAGTATTATATCAACATCGATACTTTCAATGCAATATATAATGTTTTTTTTTTTTTACAAAAATAGACTAAAATAAAATTACACTTTTTTTATCGAAAGGATAAATTTGTGTAAACATATTTTAATGGAAATGTTTAGTATAAAATTCGTTGATTCTATTTAAACTATTTTTTTAATTATACTCATCTTAAACTGTTAACAAAGCCGATATTTTTAAGTCTCATTTAATTTTATCCTCCTAAAATTGCTGATTTTAATAATTTGTGTAATATTATTTTTACGATTTTAACTTGATGTTTCTTTTTTTACAGAGCTTATATTATGGTCAATGACACGGTACCTGATGACAACAAACTTCCCAAAAACTTATAAATCACAATAAATCTCATGGTAAGCTTTAATGTTTATATATGTATATATCATTTGTATTATTCAGATAAATACATGGCACGTTTATAACTTTTATATATAACAATATATGTTACAATATATTTTAATGTTAGTATATCTGGGCTATCAGGAAAACGTCTTTCTCTTTAATATTGTATTATTTTCACAAATATTTCATAATTGCATTATATAAAATTATTTTATAACATTATTATAATTATTTTTCACATAATTTCAACAAAAGTTCAATTTAAATGTAATTATATAATTGTGGAATATATTTATAAGACGATTTGTTGTTTATATAAAGTTACAAATTATCTACCTTTACACTGAAATCAATTAGTCTAGAACTATTACACTAGAATGGGTATTTTTAATTCATTAAGTTAGAAACATTAATTATCATTAACAAAGGATATTTAAAAAACAATAATCAATGGAAAATCCAACAATCGTGTTTTCACTCAATTTCTTATTATAAAATGGTTAATCCATCTAATAAATTTCAAATGTTTACAAAATATTGTGTTTTATGGCTATGGAAAGGAAAATCCATTCACCGACGTTTTGTCGGACTCCTCCTAGATTTTGACCAGGACACAATTTTTTTTGCTGTGGAAGGGAAAATCCATATACGGATATTATGCCGGACTCTTCCTCCGTTTTTGCGGCTGTGGAAGAAAAAATCCCTTTACGAATGCTGTGTCGGACTCTTAGATTCTGTCTAGGAGATTACCGACTAGCAACTCCTCCCACTTTACCGGCGTCGACTGCCAGGGTCATTGACAAGTCTACATAAAATAAACTGACTTGCATACCTACATAATTGACCCTGATCTTTTCAGGTGTTAACACTGATTTTACGCATTTCAATTTTAAAGTTATTGATCATTGCCAGAAATTGTCCTTGTTTAATTTCATTGTAATATTAAAAATGTATTTATTTTCTATCGAATCTCAACATTACTATTTAATTTAAAAAATAGTCGTTTTTTTTAAAAATAACTATAATTTCATCAGGCAGCGGGCGAAATAGTTATACTGACGAAGTCGTCGTCTAGCTGTATCGATGACCTTGCTGTAGGTTGCAGACTATTAACTAACGGACGTACGCAGTGCAACTATTTTCCTCACTCTCTGTATATCACACCTTTTTATTTATTTAATACAATCAATGGAAAATTATTCATTTCAATTAGTCATAGGCAAATAGGAATGATTTCAATAATCGAATTTTGGAATTTAAATGCCAGTGATAATCGGATAGTCATTCAAAGCATCATAATTCGAGTGATGATTTTTTTAATAAGTACTAGAGTGATTATTCGAATGATTCAAAGCATCATAATTCGAGTGATGATTTTTTAATAAGTACTAGTGATTATTCGAATGATTCAAAGCATCATAATTCGAGTGATGATTTTTTAATAAGTACTAGAGTGATTATTCGAATGATTCAAAGCATCATAATTCGAGTGATGATTTTTTAATAAGTACTAGAGTGATTATTCGAATGATTCAAAGCATCATAATTCGAGTGATGATTTTTTAATAAGTACTAGAGTGATTATTCGAATGATTCAAAGCATCATAATTCGAGTGATGATTTTTTAATAAGTACTAGAGTGATTATTCGAATGATTCAAAGCATCATAATTCGAGTGATGATTTTTTAATAAGTACTAGAGTGATTATTCGAATGATTCAAAGCATCATAATTCGAGTGATGATTTTTTAATAAGTACTAGAGTGATTATTCGAATGATTCAAAGCATCATAATTCGAGTGATGATTTTTTAATAAGTACTAGAGTGATTATTCGAATGATTCAAAGCATCATAATTCGAGTGATGATTTTTTAATAAGTACTAGAGTGATTATTCGAATGATTCAAAGCATCATAATTCGAGTGATGATTTTTTTTTAATAAGTATTAGAGTGATCATTCGAATGATTCAAAGCATCATAATTTGAGTGATGATTTCTTTAATAAGTACTAAAGTGATCATTCGAATGTTTCAAAGCATCATAATTTGAGTAATGATTTCTTTAATAAGTACTAGAGTGATTATTCGAATGATTCAAAGCATTATAATTCGAATGATGATTTATTTAATAAGCCTAGAGTGATCATTCCAATGATTCAAAGCATCATAATTCGAATAATATTTTTTTCCAATAAGTGTTAGATCAATCATTCGAAAATAAATACATTTTTAATATTACAATGAAATTAAACAAGAACAATTTTCTGGCAATGATCAATAAAATTCGATCAATCCCTTTTTCCAACTGCAAAAAAATTTTATTGATCATTGCCAGAAAATTTTCCTTGTTTAATTTCATTGTAATTTAAATAACTGCAAATGTGTGAATCATCTTTTTTTCATTTTATTTAACATTTTTAATAGTTATTTTCACTGATTCAATATAATCATAGTAGAATAAAAATGAACCAGTTTGGATTAACATTTGATGAATTCAAATTAATAAAATGTTTTATTGTTGTATAATAATCCAAATAATTTAATTTTTATTTTTTTTACGAATAAATCTTTAAAAATGTGATTTTTTTAATAAACCTTGTTTTCAATTTCAATTTACTTTATTAACGGAATCTCCATTTCCAAATTACAATTATAATTACATATTAAAATTTTTATAAGAAAAGTGTGACGCTCTAAAAACATTATAAAACATATGTATTAAAAAAAGGCAAATTACCAATCACAAATTACGACAAAATACAAAATAAAAATAATACGCATCAAAATATTTATTTATCAATCCCAAACAGTTCATTGTGAAAACAAAATGCAACCGGCTTATTCCTATCTTCAAGTGATAATAAAAAATATAGATAAAAAAAATAAAAAAATAAAAATTATGTAATATGAATGAGATGGGAAATATCCATGCGGCGTAAATGGGCTGTGAAAACTGCAAATGAAGAAGTGAAGAGCATAAAGTTTGAATTGGTAGACAAATCGTTCGCATACCTCATCATACGATCAATAGGGTTATACATACCATATTTTGTGGTGTGAAAACTAATGCGAATTAATTTAATTAATTTAAAAAATTCTTTCAATTATTGTTTGTACACTCACAATCAAAACATCATCGACTTCGATTATTGTTATAATCGACAACTTCGATTACTTTTATAACCGAAAAAAATCGCTTGTTTTCATTCAAAGGGTCCCATTACTATTTTCGACTACAATATCTCGAGTAATTATTCGACTTTGAATTTGTGTCTTGAATCCATTTGGCAGGAAACTTTAGCTCATTCCTGATTGGCTGTTTAAATATTGAGCAGAAAATTGTTAGTCGACATTATTAATTACAAATACCATTAGAGACGCAACGTAGAGGTGGATATTTCCTGAGCGAGTCGACTCAAAGAGTTAGTCCAGTGAAGTAAGCCGAGAGAATCAGTTCAAAATATGCAACTATTTTTCAATTGAAAAAGGACTGTTTCAATTCTTTATAGATGGCTAAAAAATTTTGTATTTTTTTTTTGTGGCTGTGGAAGGGGAAAATCCATTTACGGACGGAGTATCGGACTCCTCCCAGATTTTGTCCGGGAGACTACCGACTAAAAACCCCTCCCACTTTACCGGCGTCGACTGCCAGGGTCATTGGCCGGACTCGGAAAGTATGCTCTGACATTCAGGTGTTATTGTGTCAGGCATTGCCCTATTTAACTTACAACCTAATATCACAGACAATTTTGCTTAAACCTAATATCACAGAGCCCTAATCCTAAAATGAATAATGAATATCTAAAACCTAAACCTACAATAAATAAAATATCTTAACCCTAAACAAGTTAAAACCTAAAACTAATATCACAGAGAGACGGCACCGGGGTTGTAAAAGGACCCCGATGCCGGAACCTAAAACCCTAACCTAAGATGTTTGTAATTATTTTTGGAGTTGTAAAACTAATCTTAAATGTTAATTCGCACTGTATTAATTGAATTCTCGTTTCTTTATTTTCTCTGGACCCTTTTCAAAGGGAAAGTATTGTGATCGTAACTTTCGAATCGCCAATTTCAACGGAAATGCACGTTTTTAAGTGCCCTGAGTCTATTTCATCGAGTTCAACTTTTTCATTTAATAATTTTTCATTTGCTATTAAGTATTCATTCAAAAACTTATTTCACCGAATCCACCGGGGACTCAATAATTATTACATTCGATATAAATTATCACATCGCTCAAGTGAAGGGGATTTATAAGAGACCGCAGATTTGACAGATTGTATGACTGAACCGGCTCTTTTTAGTGTATCGGGTCGGCTCACTGAAAAGAGCCATGTCGCTTATCTTTAGAGAAATGTATCGGACTTGGATATTTTTATTACATTTTCATTTTTAGGGTTTGAGAAGCTGCGTTTTGTCACTGTACCGGTACTTTGAAGTGAATCAGATCAGCTCACTGAAAAGAGCTATTTAATACAAATCAAATTTATTACAAAGTATTCGACTCAGATATTTTCTGATTGACTTACTTAAGGGCTTATGTTACATTTTTGTGAAGTTGCACAGCTTTAGAGTTGTATCACTGAACCGGCACTTTGAAGTGAATCAGATCAGCTCACTGAAAAATAGCTATTTAATACAAATCAAATTTATTACAAAGTATTCGACTCAGATATTTTCTGATTGACTTACTTAAGGGCTTATATTACATTTTTGTGAAGTTGCGCAGCTTTAGAGTTGTATCACTGAACCGGCTTTTTGAAGTGAATCAGAATCATTTCGGCCATCTTTAGAGCCCGATACATTGGCTCGTGTAATTTCTGATTGATTTACATTACAATTAGGGTTTGTAAAACTGCATAGTTTTAGAGTTGTATCACTGAACCGGCTCTTTAAAGTGAATTAGATCGGCTTACTGAAAAGAGCCAATTTGTCCATATTTATTACAAAGTATCGGGCTTGGATATTTTCTGATTGATTTACTTAAGGGCTTGTGTTACATTTTTGCTCTTGTGAAGCTGTGTAGCTTTAGAAAGAGTTTGAGTTCAGTGTACGTATTGTTTGCATTGGTGGTGTGCTGCATACGGTTCTGAAAGCCTGGGAAAGGATTCAGCAATTGTTAGATAAAATTTCTGAGTGGAGTAGGTGAATAAAACATGCTACGGGAATTGGGTGTGAAATATTATTTAATGATTTAAAATTCACTAAAAGCGTTAATTAAACGCTTTTGAATACATTGCGTGGGTGTTTGATAATTAAAAAGCGCGGGGGCGATGTTAAATGAAAAGACTTTAGCTTCATTTCGTTCGGTTTGTTTTGAAGTTGGGCGGGAACATCGGCGTCGGCATCGGCTTCGGCGTCAAGCACATGGTTTGAACTCGTGTCGTCGGCGTTGCGACGCTCGGGGGAAGCGCTGAGGTAGCGGAGGGGCACCGGGTTTGGGGCCCACGCGGGAGGGGACTTGGCGGCCAGCATCCCTCTTCTGTAAGTGCATCTAAAAGCAGCGTCCGCGAGAGGCAGCGACGCGGCGGCTGACGCTTGAGGTAAGAGATACATCCCGGGATAGCGCAGATTTATTTTGAAACTGACAATTATTTTTGGGAACACTTTATATTGGGGTGTAATGCATGCACCTCGAACGCGCAACGCGTTCGCGAGTCTAGTTTTTGCGAGCAACCTCAACAGAACGCTGCTCGTCGCCATGGATACTCCGAGATACCACCCTTGCATGTGAGTGCCGCTCTGACCCTAACCTACGACCTCTTTGCCTACGCTCCACGCTCCACATCGACGATGACGTCGGTGACCGCTCTTTTTATTGCCACGTGTGCCCTTCCCATCCCATCCAACGAACGACCTATTGCTCGTTTTTCATTCAACAAATCTCACAATAAAATAGAATTCCGTAACGCTATGCCAGCGCAGCCTCTCAAATATGAATTCTATATTTTCCATTACAAAATACTTTTACTCGCTAAGCATACACTAAATAATAAATATGATTTTCGCATTCCTTTCTTAACACCCTCATGCGCCACTACGCAATATAGCATCTAGCTAACGTGTTGACAAGTGACTTAAGATTACTTCAAGGTGGGGGAAGCTTAAATGGATATGCATTTAAACCTATTAGCTATAAAAAAACAACAGAAAATGGTAAGCCTTGATTTTATTGTTTAGACGTTGAATTTTAAAAACTACGTAAATGCATAGTGCATTGTAAATAAAACAATAGTTTTTTTAAGTTTCTCAAAATTTATTGTAGAGTCACTGCTACAATCGTTTCACCAACACAGTGACATCATCAGACAGATAATTAATTAGTTTTACAAACACAAGGCGGATACCTAAAAACAGGTAGAGAAATGGTGGGGGTGAGGAGTACAGTTGATACAAATTATAAAATTACAAAAATTCAAATATGCAAAATACAAATAGTTTAAGAACAACATACAAAATTTAACGATTTACTTTTTTATACCACTTTTATTTCAAACTTAGTAGTACAATAAAATGTACCATGAAGTGAACGCCTCTAAGATCCAAGAACATTCAAAATGTTCACTTATGCTAATACAGTACAACCATATTTATTTTTTGTTATGCGAAACGTGATTCGCATCAAATTTGCCGAAAACAAAAAAAAACAAAGAAAATTATTCGCTTAAAAGTGTTTTTATTTAATCATACAAGATGTATAAACAATTAAAAGCTTCAGTTGTCAATAAAAATATTAGGGTGTATGAAGGACGAAAGCACAAACCATTTAGGAAATTAATTAATATTATGTTATAAATATATATTTATCTTTATTAACATATATATAAATATGTATAAAATAATAAAAGATACAAAATCAAATATATATGTATTATCTGTTGATTGGCTATCGACCTGCGGTCTTACCGAATTATAAGATTATAAGAATTTAATTAGCAAAATGTTAATGTATTTAGGATTCTCTAACTAAAATACAGCATAACACTTGTATTTTAGTTAAAAAATCATAAATACATTAAAAACGTTCTAATAAAATTCTTATAATAATATGTGCATAACAAAACATGTTCTGTGTAATTTAGAATTTAATTATATTACAATTAATTAGATATAATCAAGAAAATTTCAATCGGGAACGCACATATATAATAAGCACTAACAAAAACATTAATCAAAACAGCTACTTCCCAAACTAATACCCAAACAGCGCATTAGATTACAGAATAAATGAGATGACACAGCCAGTGTTTATTTCAGGCACCTGACCTGGGGGTCGCAGCCCCTAGGGGACCTAATACAACCCCCAGAAATGTTTAATTGGTAACTACGTAAAAAATCAGGATAACCTGATCTCAAAGAAACACTGGGCAGAACAATGTTGTTGAGAGATGAATTATAATACTCGTATACAAGTGACAAAGTTTAATTCCGCAATTGATCATTTTTATTTTAAAAATCTTTTTATTAAATACTTCTTATTCTTGTGTGTTTTAATAGCTACAGCAAAATTGTTCGTTTGGCCAACATAATTTCTCATTAAAATACCTTGTTAAAACGTTCCCCTTTTGATGGTAAGAGGGGGTGGTCAAGGCGACAAGGGCGGTCATACTGACCACTGTTGCGGAATAAAAATTAGTAAATCAGAATTAATTGACTAATCTTGGCTGTTCATCCACAAACGGAGTTAACATACTTTTTATTGTATAGATATATAACTTATAATCACAGCCATTCCGTACGGGAAATGTTTAGTTTAACGTGTACGTTATTAAATAGCTTCATATTCTATGAATATATATCTATTACGAAAGCTCCTTAGATTGTGATGATAAACAATAACGTGCACGTTAAACTAAACATATTGCATATGGAATAGCTCTGTTCAGAGAAATGACTTAAATACAAATAATTATGTTAATAACAATAATCAATTGAAAATATTTATTTAAATAAAAATGATTATCCTTTCTCCTACTACTTATGAAGTTGAGGATGGAAATATAGTTTCTGATATATATATATATATATATATATATATATATATATATATCGAGCGTATAACAATAATCGACGACGAAGTTGGCATTGGAAATTTGGAAATCTAAAGTCATGTGTGAACCAAAATCACAAGCGCACGCGTAAAGTACTGGTTGCCATGTTGACAAGTCAGTTGTCAATAACACCTAATTAACCGCAACCAGCATTTCACACGTGTGATCTTAGCACAGACATGATTCGACGTCCAACGCCAATTTCGTCGTCGATTTTTGTTATACGCACGATACGACAATTTTATATACAATAAATTAAGAATATAATTCTTATACTTTCTGCCTATTTCGGAAATATTTATTTAATTCAATAAAAAAAAGTAGGAGAAAGGACAATAATTTTTATTTAAATAATTAAAAGACTCCACAACCAACTAAAAGTATATTACATAATAATCTAATATCGTTGATTACTGATGCACTTTTTTAAATCCATAATTACTTTTTATTAAAAACAAATTTGTTTATGATTTTCAACTTTTTAGTTTGTTTTTAATAAAATGGTAATCAAAAACAATCTAGATGATAGAATATTCTACTCAAGCGCATTTTTAGTTTAATATTTTTAACTATGTAGCCCTTCCTCTAACATTATCTTCATAATGCTGTAAAAAGCAAATTTAGTCAAGTAAAAATGTAAGTCGAATAAGTGAAACAATCCAAATATCCTTTTTATAAATAGATTTTTATAAATTATTGTTAAAAATAAAATGTTGTTTCACTTTTACCCAAACAAATCCATTTTTTTTCTGTCACTTTCCAAAAAGATAAAAAAGATTCGATCATTAAACATCACCTTTGCAATAACTTAATTGTCGAGTCTGATAATTTTTGAAAGTTAAAATTTTAAGGTTTTTTAAAAATTGAAAATGCTTTCAAAATAAAATTGTGTGCTTTTTTTTCCAATAAAGGACAAATTTAACATAATTATTTGTTATAATAGAAAAAAAGATTTATTCACATGGTCACAGTTATTTAAAATAAATTCAATAAAAATAATTTGAAAATAATTAATTATTAATCAATCATTTTCCCAGGTCCTGTCAAATCACAGTAACTAAAGGAAAAATGATTGATTATTAATTAATTATTTTCAAAATATTTTAATTTAATTTATTTTAAATAACTGCGAGCGTGTGAATAAATCATTGTTTCTATATACGAACATCTTTATTCAGACAGCAGAATTACAATTCTTTACAAATATTTATATGTACAATACATATTGATGGGTTAGTAGTCTGTTATAGGCTATCGACCGGAGGTCTTTCTGCCCAACACTTGTTTCTATATATATATATATATATATATCTTTATTCAGACTATATAGATAATTTTAACAATATAAATAATAACAATACATGTAGGTGTTAGTCTGTCTGGGCTATCGACCAGAGGTCTTTCTGCCCTGTCGTGAATTTATGATGAAGTTAAAGAAAAATCTATGCTAGCTAGCTGAACTGTCCTGATGATTTGCGCAAATGAATTGATGAATGGTGATTGTAGGATGTTTGTATTTAGGAAGGATATTAGGGTTACGGGGAAACTTGTTTCTATTATTGCAAATAATTATGTTAATCATGATAATCAAAAACGATCTAGATTATAGCTACCGTGACTTCACAGCTAAAGGAAAAATGATTGATTAATAATTAATTTTCAAATTCTTTTTATGTAATTTATAATTATTTGTATTTAAGTGAAACTAAATTTATAGATTATAGTAGTCTCTCCTAATTTTCAATAAATGGAAAGCAAAAGATGGTGCTTGCGTCACCATATTTTGCCTAATTTCATGTGGCATCGTCAACGAATAATTTTAAATAGTCGTAAGTAAGTATATTAAAAATCTCTAATTTCGATTAATTGTTAACTTATGGATCTTGCTATGTTGCGTGAAAAAAAGTGGTACGTTATAAAGCTGAATTCTTTAATTTCAGAAATTATCATCATTCGGAGAAATGACTTAGATTCAAGTAATTATGTTAACCATAATAATCAACAATGATCTAGATGATAGAAAAATCGTAGGAAATAATTTTCTCACCCATCATGATAATTTCATAATTTTATAGTATTCAGCTTTATATTGTACCACTTTTTTCAACCATCATGATAATTTTCATTAAAAATATTCAGCTTTTTACCGAGGACTTTTTCGCGAAACATAAGTTCGATAGTCCATAAGTTAACATTATCTATTGAAGTAAGAGAAGTAGAAAAATGTTATCTTATATTAACAATATTACAATTGGTCTGTTACATATTTTATATACGCCTG
Organism: Philonthus spinipes; assembly: GCA_963082785.1. NCBI lineage: Eukaryota > Metazoa > Arthropoda > Insecta > Coleoptera > Staphylinidae > Philonthus > Philonthus spinipes. Next base: position 14,361,384 of record OY720301.1, read on the forward strand.
CGTTTTTGAAAACAAATTCCTAACTATTAAGTTGAAATTTTAAGATTTTCGTCAAACAAATATCAGATTGTTGTTTATAATCAATTATACCTGTAATATATTTTACCTTTCATTTAATTCGAAAAATACTAGAGATGGGAAAAATCGATCGTTTTTGTCACTGCAAAGTGAAGTATATGACAATTTTCTTAATGTTATTTATAATATTAATATTGGGAAGTGTCACCTATTTATTAATAAACTCATTTTTTTATTATTTATTAACTTTATCTAATTATTAATTTATTGTATAAATTAATAATAGAAATCTTATATTATATTGTACGAAGTCTTTAGAAATCGACTATCAACCGACAGTCTTTCTGTCTTAATTTAGTTTATATACAAACATCTTTATTCAGACAGCAGAATTACAATTCTTTACAAATATTTATATTTACAATATATATTGATGGGTTAATAGTCTGTCATGGGCTATCAACCGGAGGTCTTTCTGCCTAATTTGTTATTATTATAAGTTAAATTATATAGTACATAAATCATTGTTATATGTAACCTTCTATGAGCTGATTGTGGAGACTTTTAATTTGTTAAAAAAAATATTATACATCATAATTATTGTCCATTATGTAATTATATACCCGTAGATGTTAGTTTGTGAAGTCATAAGCAACACTGAATCAATTCTTTCAACCGTTTGGGAATGCACTTATCTTACTTATTAATTATTAATAGTTTAGGAATACTTACCTGATTATATACAAATATGTAAATTATTGTATAATGTAATCAATTATAATGGAGAATTCCGTAAAATAAAGTTAAAGTTAAAGTTACAGAGGTGATTCAGTTTAATGTTTCATTCTATGTAACTCAAAAAAATTAAACACTTTGAATTCTTACTTTATTCCTTTTTTATGCCATTATGTCATTGTTGTGGATATACAGATGCTTGATATTCGAATAGAACAAATGTTGTTATGATGTTATTAAAAATAATACTGTCGCTATATTGGCATTTGTAATTATACTGTCAATAGTGGAATAGGGTGGAATGCTAAACTGAGCTTATTTTACTGCTATTGATGAACAATGGATAATAATAAAATATCTATTGTGAAATTTTATGATGCATCCGCATCCTGAATAAAATTTATTGAAAACCGTATAAAAATGCAATTACTGCAAAGAGAATTGATATTCCCCATGCTTTAAATGAATCACGTTTCCCTAAAAAATGAAAACAATTAAGCGCCTATTTTAAGAACGCTCGCTACTTTCCACGTGCCCCGAAAATTCCGCAAACCACATATCTCATTGAACTCGTTACAGCGAAACCAATGCCAATCAGAAGGCGCATTATACCGGCCTTGCTCCAAAATTTTCACACCTAATTACTTACAAACAAACAAAGCGCTAACGCCGCGGGATCCGAACCCGCGTCCTCTCTATTACCACACATCTGTGCCAACTGGCTTATCTAACCGAGAAGAGGGGTTGTTTGTTTAATTAACGTCTATTGCTAATCACCCACGCGGAGATTACAGCCTCCACATCTGGCAATCTGGTCTCCTCAATCTTCCAGGTGTTCCCCGTCCTTCCCGAGCCCAGGATTTACATCGACTCGAATTATTAATTCGCTAATTAAATCGACTGAAATTACACCTCGCGCTGTTAATGAACACAGGCAGCAATCCAAGATCCGCATTGGGATTAGATGGATGGCTCGTCCATACATACCTTTTTTATAGACTAACCTATATCCGCGCCTCGGGTAACACGGGTATACCTTTTCCTTTCCCCTCCTCACTACACTTTCCCTTTACTTAAGCAAAGCAGCGATGATCACAGATGAAATGTAGGGAACATCGTAATGTGTCTGCGTCGGGAATTCCTACTCAAAGTTATTTCATGGGGAGGTTGACTTCGGCCAGGATATAGGGGTGAAAACAGATGTAAGCGCATCGGGATAACGGAAATCCGGCGGCGTGATTCTCTGAAGGGCACTGGCCCACCATCCAGAAATAATTAATGAACGGGCTTTTTGCCCACTCAAAATTCAAGTGCTGCTAAACACGCCGCCTTTTCACTCACTATCTTTAATTGTGCTCCTCCAACCTACCGGTTTACTATAATATTGATCTTTTAAATTATCCGGCTTACTTTCAATTATCTATAATTCAATCTAACCACTCAATGTATCTCTTAATTATTATATACACTGAAAATATTATGCTTGTGAGCAGAAATACCTTATTTGAGAATATATTATGAAAATATTTTTTTATTATATTATGTTAGATTATATTAGTAATAGAGTATTTCCAAATGAGCAATTTTATACAAATAAAGTCAATAAGTAACAATAAATGTATGTTTTTTTAATTAAATAGGGAACACTAAATAGCTTGGGTTGAATAATGTGAACTGTTGTATAATAAAATGGGTGAAAATGAAAATTCATTAAATAAACCAAATAAAAATAAAATGGCTGTGATCAAGTGAGTGAATACTCTTTTCTATTTATGAAAATTTCTTACTTCACTACTAAGTAAGTTATTTTCATTTTCACCTATATTAATTAGGGAACAATTACGAATATTAATAGAAAATGTTGCATTAATTAAATCGCCATATACTTAATTTGGCAGTAACAAAAAAAATCGACTTCGCCCTTTTTTCGTGTTTATGCAATGTTTTATTTTTTTTTCCAGATTATATAATAGAAAATAGATAATATATAGAAATATAATGCTTGCATTTTTTTAATACAAAAGCTTCTTTAACGTTTGTAGAATCGGTCAAATATGTTCTGTACAAAATCTTTGAAAATTATTACTTACTTAGAAACTCTAATATATAATTAGTTTCACACTTATTGAAACATGTTTGTATTGAAAAAGCTACATAATTACTATATTGCTATTTCATTAACAGGATAACATTTTTTAAAATAAACTGTGATGAGAAAACAAAATAATTCAAAATAATTTTTGTGTAAGATTTTGTGCAGAGTATATTTGACCGACTCTACAAACGTTAAAGAAGCTTTTGTATTAAAAAAATGCAACCATTATATTTTCAGTGTATATAATAATTAAGAGATACATTGAGTGGTTGATATGAATTATTAGTTGAAGCGGTTACTTGCTTTTATATTTAGGAGATAAAATGAAACTGAATTTTACTTTAACAGCTTCACAGGTTTATTGTTACGAACACTGCAATAATTGTTGGGATTCGCAGTATCTCCATTAGTGTTGGACAAAATCAATATTAGTAAACGATTATTACTAAATGAGTACTTTTAAATATTTAAAACGAAAAACACCTCACACTGAGAAGTAGAGAGGCACATGTAACGATGTTATATTAGACTAAATAAATAAATAAAACGAAAAAGTGATTTAAAATTTATGTTCATTAATAAATGGGAAGTTATTCTTGATAATTTTATAATAAGTAACGTTCATAAAATTATTATAATTACTTAATTTATCAGTAATAAAAGATCGACTTTGCCAATTAGTAATCTTCATCAGGCAGAAACTTATTAAAAATGAAAACCTTACATAAACATATTTTCACAATAAATTGAAATAACACAATGTTTATTTAATTTTCTATAAAGATAATTCTGTACATTTAAAACATTTGTTAATAATTTTAAATGTACAGAATTATCTTCATACAAAATTAATCCCAGCGTAATTAGCGTTAAGCAAAAATGCCAATAATCCTGATAACCTACCCCTTCTTACAAAATTCTGTATTCTCCGTAACCCTAATATCCTTGCTAAATACAAACCTTACATCACTATTCATCAATTCATCAGGACAATTCAGCTAACTATCATAGATTTTTCTTTGACTTCATCATAAATTCATGACAGGGCAGAAAGGCCTCTGGTAGATAGCCCAGACAGACTAACACATACATGTGTTGTAATTATTTATGTTATATTGTTTTTTTTTTTAATTAAACGGATCATCCATTTTTACAACAACAACGAAAACTAAAACTAAGACCACAGCTTTAATTTTTTTTCCTCATAAGTTTTTTTTATTTTGTAACAAAAAACAAACAAACAATAGAACTCTGATCGTTGCCCATTTCGCAATATTCTTACATATATAATAATAATAATATCTATTGTCTGAATAAAGATATATGTATATATATATATAGAAAATTAATGGTTGAAAGGCTTCCGGCAGATAGCCAATTCCTACAAGAACATTTGTTTAAAGTTTAAATAATTTTTTAAAAATGTTAAAAAATATATTTGTTAAACGACACGTGTAAGGAATAAAGATGTAAATATATATATAATTAAATGAATATTGTGTTACTTCCATTTATTTTGAAAATATGTTTATGTAAGGTTTTCCCGACAATTACAGAAATTCCAGCCGAAACTCGTATCGTAATAAAATTATTAAATAGTGGTAAAAACTCGATAAAAATTAGAGATAGACAAAGTCAAGTTTTTGTCTTTTTTGTTAATGCAAAATGAAGTATAAGACAATTTTCTTAATGTTATTTATAATATTAATATTTGGAAGTGTCACCTATTCATTAATAAAATCCAATTTATTATTGTTTATTAATTTTAACTTGTTAAAAATGGATATTCAGATTACTAATTTCACTCGATTTTGCCCTACACTAACAAAAAATCGTCAGTTATTATAATGGATTCCCACAAAGTAACGACACCATTCAGATATTTTCACAACCTAAAAAAACAGATCATTTTTCGAATGAGACTAAATGAAACTAAGAGGCTGTGTGAAGAAAAATATCACATTACTTAAAAAAAGTGAGTGTTGATGTGAAACGTACGAATACCTTACAAAATATTTTCCCCATAAATATATTAAAAAATAATAATTATATTACAATATAATTTATTAGAGAATATATTCATGATTTAATTATCTCTAGCTTAAAATGTAAATAATTTAACCCTACAGATATTTTTCGCTTGTTTACTTTTAATATTCAATCTATATTTCAACGATGAATTAATTATTCTCAGAGTAGACCAGACGTATAAAATAAAATAAAAATATATAAATAATCCTAAAAATAAACGTATGAAGAAAATCTGCTGTGCAGTGTTTAATTATATTATATATTTTTTGTGTTTTATTTATTCTACAATTATGAATAAAGTGCCTTGAGAGGGAGAGAAAATCGAGACTATTGTGCAAGGGAAATGTTAACGAGTACATAAAAACATAGAATGTGAATTTATTTAATATAAATTCACATTCTATTTTTTTTTTATCTAGTACAATAGTTGTTTAGACCGCGATGAAAAATATAATATAAGCAATATAGTTAAATTGTCCATTATAGAATAGCCCCTAATGTATTTATTGACAGAACATTAACATTTTCAGTGTATAATATTTATTTACAATATATCAGTAATTCGATTATTCGTTTGTAACTGTCCCTGCCATAGTCAAATGACTATCGACCCGAGGAATTTTTGCTTTCAAGTAATTTTGATTTTCCTTTTTTAATACTAAAATCTTGTGTTAAAAGCTAACAAAAAATACATTGCCTTTCATACTGTTAGCGTAGTTAAATGTAAGTATGTATGAAATACAAATTAGTTTTAAGTAAAATCGAATTATTTTGTTACTAGTGTTATTTTAGTCTATATACTCAATGTTCGTAAAAATGTAATTGTCTGAATTAAGATATTTGTACATATAATAATAAAAAATATAGACTTTGCCCATCTCGAATTCAAACAAAAGTAATCATTAAAAAATCCCAAATCTGCACGAATATCTCATAAAAAAGACTAATAAAAATTATTATATATTTAATTTAATAATTATAAAAAAGATAGTCTGCCCATCTGTAATTCAAAATTAAATATTAAACAATCCAAATCTGTATAAATATCTCACTAAAATTATAATTACATTAATATTGTATTCAATGACGTCACATGGATTAACATTTTATCAAACGAAAACAAGCAGACCGCTAATTTACTTTCTAAGTGCAGAAAATTCACAACGCCGCACACCAAATACTCAAATGGATTAATTACCATACACACATCATTGGATGACTTCATCAATTAATGCTAGATTTTTCATTGTCATGTGTGCGGTCTCGTAATTCATTGCGTCCTAATGATTTTCGTTCTGTTATTTCTTCATAATAATACATAATGCTAAAAATAATTATTACCTTAAAACAATTTATTTATTCAGAATATAAATAAATTTCATTGTCTTTGAAAATAATAGATGTGTTCGGTGTAAATACATAAATATAATTTTATAGTTTTTTTACAAATAGAATATTGACTACATAAGTGTCTAACGGAAAAAAAGTAAAGAATGTGATTAAATTATATAGGTATTACGGCATATTTGTGCCCACGTTGATTTAGTTGTTTGTAATCTTCTAATATAATAATATTAGATTAACATTGTTTAATTTGAAATTTTTTATAGAGTTCCTTTCAATTTCAAAATATTCACCAAATTACAAATTCATTCAATTGTCTTTATATTAAAAAAAAGAAACATTCCAAATAATCAGGACTATTCCGTGTGTGAAATGTTAAATTTAACGTGCATGTTATTCTTTATCATCACATCCTAAGCGACTTTTGTAATTAATATAGTTAAATTGTGAGGTTAATTATAACGTATACGTTAAAATTAACATTTCTTCGTACAGAATAGCTTTTAATATGCGATAAACTTTAGGTAGGGTGGTTAATAGATTAATTTTAAATAAATAATTTTAATTAAAAAAAATATTGATTTTTTTTTAAATTAAAATTATATTAATTACAAAAGTCGCTTAGGATGTGATGATAAAGAATAACATGCACGTTAAATTTAACATTTCACATACGGAATAATCCTGATTATTTGGAATGTTTTAAGGTTTAACTAGTTCGTTAGAATATTAAACATGTTTCTAGAAATTCGTATTATACGTTATATATTTTGGATGAAATCAATTAAACTTACAATAAAATGCGCACAAGTATGATTAAATTGAAAAATTCAACAATTTATTATTATTATAATATTTAATAAGATTTTATAAAAAATATATATAAATATTTTTTTATAAAATTGTTGAATTTACCAATTTATTCATAATTGTCATTTACATACATAATCATTTTTATTTTGATATTTACAATTACATTAAGGTTACAAAACATTTCAATTTTGTTTTCAAGATGGCTATCGACCAGTAGTCTTTTCAGACAATGAAAAAAATGTTTTAATAACACATTCATCCAATGTTTGAATCGGCGAGCATATGGATGAGAGCATACGTGAAATATTGAAAACTGGAAGAATTTTATCGAAACGCTCGATCGAACGTATTGGAACGCGCCTCCATTAAAACGTCATTTTCAACAGACACCGGAGAAATTTCGGCATTAATCGTAAGCGGCTTATAATGAAATATTAATTACAGCCCTGAATTTGTCGAAAGTAAGTCAAACCGGCATCTGCCTACAAAACGTCACAAGCGCAGTAATCTTACACTGGAAAGGGTCAGAGAGCATAGAATGTGTATGGTTCCCATTTGTCAGTTGCCACTTCCGTTTAAACCTCCGAAATTAATTAGCTCGCCGCGTCTGTTTGTTATTTTTCGTTCACAATTTCACGCTTTTGCGTTAGTCATCCAAAAATTACACTTTCCTTTGTTTTTGTTGTTTTGAAACGCCCGCCATTTTTGTTTGTTGTAATTTAGCACGCAAGGATGCTATCGTCATTTAGATGAGATTCACGCTACCCCATATAAATAATTAGCGTTTCGTCCTGTGCTGCGAATCACATACACATCCTTGAATCTTTGTCACAATTTACACCAACTGGCATGTTCTCTTTGTAACATCTTGGCAACTCTCCAAGGCTTTATAATCGAACGCAGCTCAAAATATTTCCTTTATGATAAGGTTTAATGCGTATTTCATACTGGATTTCAAATTAATACATTAATTCTACCAAAAGCATTACTTACTACATAATTGAAACAACAACTGCACACATTTTACGTCATAAAACTATCTTTCAATGATTTCCAGACATAATTTAAATTATCACATCAAACATATTCTTTTATATACATAATTTTATTTTTGTTATATGTGATCATTTCTATTAAAATATACAATATGATTTTTATATGTTTATTCGCTACAGTTATGTTAATAGTTGCAATTTTTATTACTATACAGGGTCCTGCATCACAGCTCCCGCCTTCGATAGCTCAATTACTAATTAAATTAGGACTTTGAAATTTTGGAAACTTTACTTGAGTCTGACGACGTACTTCAGGAAACTATTTTTAATTATACAGGGTGTCCAAAAAAAATTTAAATTGCTACATTTTATTCATTATTTAGGTGCAATTCAATAATACCAACCAAAAAAATTAAAAAGTAGAAAAAAATGTTTTTTCGTCATTGGTTTAAAAAATTAATAAAAAAATCAAATAGGATCTCATGAATAATTATACAGAGTACTTGTTAAATAAGGTCTAACAATCCTAACAATCTATTATTAATATGAATTATACAGGGCTTCTAAAATTTAGTGTAAAACTTCTCAAACTTGAATGTATTTTATATTTCTTATTTTTATATCATTCCATGGAGTATTAAAAAACAAAACATTTTTCTTCCTAACAACCCCAACAGATTAAAGTTATTGATAAAAAACTGTTTTTTCGACCATTTCAATGGGCAATTTTATGAATAAAAATCGAAGGTTGCTTTGAAAAAGCAAAAAAAAAAATAGATGACATTTGCGTCAACAAAATGCAAATGTCATCTAATTGCAATTATTATAACGACAGTTTTAAAAGTTTCACAGATCTTTGTCCGAATCACAAACTATGTAATTATTAAGCTTTGTATAAAACATAGTTTTAGTTATAAAATTAAAAGAATTAAATAAAAATATTTCTAAAATAAATTACATGCTAGAACTTATGTTTGTCATGTCTTGGTAAAACATGTTTAAGAATATATTGTTTTAAAAAGAAATAAAAATTCACTTGGTTTATTTCGGCTATTGCCATTATCAAAAATAGGCAATTCGGCTGTGAAACAATAAACGAAATTTTATCGTAAAACAAACTAACTGCATTTTTATTTATTTTTTAAAAACATAAATATGTCATATTTAAGTCAATTTTCATTCTATATATTTATGCTAACAAAAATGAGCGAAATAAAAATTCACTAAATTCTATATTCAAATAACTTTACATTCATTGCCAATTAATTTTATTATATCTTACAATTTTCTTTTCTAACAAGAATTCACTATTTCTTGTTAGAAAAGATGCCAAATATTAGTACGTATTAAGCACTTACTAACTGGAGGGAAGACAATGCTAACCAAGAGAAAGGAGAGCAACACCTCCAGAAGCGACACTCCGACATTCCGGCCTGTATATTTAGTAGGCTCTGTTTTAACATATAGGGAAGGTTATACAAAGGTTAATTAATTATTACACTTTACATTAATTTATTTTATGGGGAAGTATCAAATATTACCCGAAACCAATGTCAAGAAAAATATTAAATCATTAGGTCAGAAAGACCTATGGTCGATGGCCCTTATTTGGGAATATATTATGAAAATATTTATTCTGGCTAAAAGACCTACGGTCGATAGCCATTTAACCATAAATGTATTACATTTACCATATATTCAATTACAATAAAGATGTTTGTATAATGTATTTATTATTATATTATGTTAGATTATATATGAAGTATTTTTCTTCTTCAGATAATAAAGATTTAGTACTATTAAATCTTTTCCTAAGATTACTACCATTTTTAAACAACAGCTATGAGCTTCTGCCAATAGGGTAGTAAAATATATATTAGAAAATGTTTTATACTAATCTTGATATAAAGGAATCGTTTTTTTTTAATATATTTCAATTATATTAGAAAATTAAAATAAAAAGTGTCATCATTAGAATTACGAAATTAGGTAACATACATCTTATGTTTCATCTTTCATTCGCGAAATTGTAATACGTGTTACACTAATTGGTTATCTGAGAGCTAGCTTAATTACACCTCTGGATTTAGTTTGCTTAACGCAAAGGAAATGTCTCGAACAGTATAATTCATTCGCTACATCATAGTTTAATGATAATATTAAAATAATTCGCCAAGAATTGCACGATAAGAGAAATTCACTTTTTTATTCCATTATCTCAAAAATCTTTAAAACAAATTGGATTTAAAATAGATAATCGAAAATATTCTGTAAGGAAAATGTTAAGTTTAACGTGTACGTTATATTTTATCATCACAGTCTAAGCAGCTTTTGTAATAATTATGTATACATAGAATGTGGATGTTAATGTTATTAATTAGCTCCACATTCTATGTATATATAATTATTACAAAAGCTGCTTAGACTGTGATGACTTAAAATTTTCTACACGGAATAGCCCCGAATAAATCCATGGTTGAGATTTTTACTTCATGAAACTCCAAAATAAATGTTATTTACAAATAATGTAAAATAAATAGTATTTGTGAAAATAAAATTGATTTTAAAATTTATATTTTATACGCTTGCTATTTAATGCACTGCTATAATATTAAAATCGAGTTGATTCAGAATGGCGTGGTCAAATATTTATCGCGATGTATTGGCTAGTAAACATGAGAAATTAAATTACCGTGGTATTATTTACAAATGTCCAATTGTTTATATGGAGTTTCACAGCCTCGTCAATCCATATGTATTTGCAAAATTGTATATACAGGTTTTATTGAAATTAAATTAGCTGAATCACTGACAGTTGATTGATGTTCATATTATAAAATAATACATATAGTATAATTGAATTAATAATATTAAATACATTAATATGTTAATGAATATATTTTTACATAAACATAATATTTTTTTAAAGTGTGTAAGCTTTCACGGTCGGTATTTATTTATATTTGTTGAAATAGTTAGTTGGTTTGGATTTATAAGGCGCTTCAACATACGTATGTGAATTTTTGCCAGTGATTTCAAATAAATCCTCACAGGGCTTGAAGAAGGAAGAAATAAAACTCCACAAGGATTGTGAAAAGAAATTAAACATTAAACAATAAGGAATGTAATTATTTTACAACATATTCTTAAAATTAATTGCAATAAATTAATAGATTGCATTCGGTTATTTTTATATTAGCATATTTATTAAACTATGTAGGCTTTCACGACCAACTACAACTACTTCTCGGGCCTGTACCTCGCCAGACATTGTACTTACGTAACGTCAAAGTCACAGTAGCTAAAGAGGGAATAATTTATTAATTATTTTCATTTTTTTTTTAATTAATTTAATATAACGTAATTACAATACATGTACGTGTTGGTCTGTCTGGGTACAGGTTCATAAAAATAATTTTCATATACCTATCAATTACATATATTCATTTTTGTAAACCAAATAATCATAAAATAATTAATTTTATGACATTTATTTCCCCCATTTCCTGTCGTATAAATATGTAATTTTTTTGAATAATTCTCCGTTACAAAAAGTTACTGCTACTGAAAACCGAGGATTTTCAGAACTCGTCGCGAAAAATTACAAAATCAAATATATATATTTCTTGAATAATTTTCTCACTTATCACATGGTGAAACATTTTGAATATGAAATCAAAGAATAAACTCAAACACTTCGTTTGTTTCACTATTTGCTGACTTCGCTTTTTACGGCATTAACAAGAATGGATTACAGAGGCAATCGACTATAAGCCAGTCGATTGCCTCTGTACAATTAGGTAAATGGGGGATTTTAAAATTGGGAAATTCCCAATCTCCTTGTCATTGACGAGATGTTTTTCACATTTTATGACTCTATTCATTTTAAGCCCTCTCTGGGGTTTAGATTTAGTCCCTTATTACCTAAGTGTAAAATCTTAAAATTATAGCTATCTATAAAATGGTTATTATTGATACAATGTTTGGAAATTCCTGTGTTCCGTTTATAATTTATAATCTGTTTTTTTTTTAATCAATGCTGTAAAAAAACGAAACTAGTAATAACAAATACAGGCAGAAAGCCAGCCCTATGGTCGATAATTATTTTTTGTATTAATTTTTTGAAACTTTATAAATAAGTAATAATTGATTTGGAGGTTTTAAAATATTGCTTTTGATTAAAAAAGCAATTATATCAGCCTTTTACGTTTGCGTTTAATTCATTTTAGAATGTAATATCATAAGTATAATAAAAATAAAACAAAGTTAAAAATGTTTTCATTATTACAAAAAAATATAAATGTTACATATTCTTATTACTTACATTTTAATTCAAGAATAACGAAATTTTACATTACTTATATAACTTAAATGTGTTTTTAGTGACTAAAATAATTAATTATTATAAAGCTAATAATAAACGGAAATTGTTTAAATTAAACACTTGGTTGTTTGTTTCACTGTTTTAAACTGTGGAACAAATAACCATAAATGGGAATTATTTAAATGAAACACTTGCTTGTTTGTTTCACTGTTTTAAACTGTGAAATTATTATTGTTTAAATATGTTTGATCTCGAGTTAAGTGAGAAGTTTATACAACGTACTATAAAACTAGATTACATCTAAATCTAGTTGAGAAGTTTATACGACATACTATAAAACTAGATTTAGATGTAATCTAGTTTTATAGTATGTTGTATAAACTTCTCACTTAACTCGAGATCAAACATATTTAAACTTTTGCTTTCTAATGCTTAAACTTTGTTTTGCTTCATATATTTATAGAATTTTATTATTTTTGAACTATTGTTTAAATTATAGAAAATAAAAAAAAAGTCGTATTTAATATAACTGGGAACAGATTTTCAATTTACCAATTTTTCGATACTCTCGTAACGTATTGCACACCGTTTGTTTCCACGAGTATGGAAAAGTCTATTCTTATTCTTTGAACCGCCGATTTTTGTACCTTGTGGTCCCATTTTTTAAAGCTAATAATTTAAACATATAGATTCTGAATTTGTTGTAATTTTCAAACACAACGTGATTCCAACATGGATTTAATAAGCTCGAGGCTTTAATAACTAATATTTAATAAACTGCTTAAACTGTGAGGATAAAAAAATAACGTACATCTTATCCCTTCCCTTGAAGAACAGGCTCGATTATTACGATTTATGACAGTAGTTGCTTAGACTGTGAGGATAAAAAATAACGTACACGTTAAACTTAACATTAGCTTACAGAATAGGCTTGATAGACACTTAAAGTATTAAATTTATCGTTATGTAACTAAAGCTCATTAATAAACTAAAAATGTTACAACAAATTTGGTTTGATGAAACTTTTGGTGATGTATTTTGTAAGGTTTTGATCTAATGCGAAGTTTATATATCACTACATCAAAAACACTGCTTTACCTTTTACTTCACTTATTATTTAATTCAATTTATTATTTAATTTTATGTAACTTCACATTAGTGGCGTAATTACAATTCCATATAATATTGATTAAGGTGCGTATTTTCGCAGGATTGCCTTGTTAAATATTGTCGCCCATTCAATCTAAGTATATAATGCACGCAACTGTGCGTCAGTTATACAAGTGAACAGCTATATGAACTAAGCAGAATACAGTCGTTCGCTTGTGTATCTGGTGCTCAATCGCGTGCGTTAATTGCTTAACTCGACTGGGCAACTCGGTTCATGAGCGATCCCTGCGAAAATCCGCGCCTTGATGATCATACGGTGTGAAACAATTGTAGTTGTGTTTTCTACAGTAAAATTGTGAAGTTCTAAGAGTGCTGTGTTCATCTTTCAAATTAATAAAAATGTTGATATAGCAAATTTTATTGTTAAACAATTTTGATATATGTTAAAATTAAAAGAGTGCTGTGATAATCGTTCAAATTAATATAAAAATTTGACACTATTACAAATGTATTCAAAGTTATTTTTTTACAAATATTTACAATAAATAATGGTATATTTGTTTCTTTCTTGCTTGCTTGAACAAGCTATCGACCTATGGTCTTTCCGCCATAGAATTTGATATTTATTTATTTACGGAATATCCATTTTACAATATACATTTCATTTACAATAAACTAATAAATAAAAAATAGTGATACAGTAAATTTTATTATTAAACATTTTTTATGATAATTTGATATTTTCTTCTCTTGGCTGATAATATTCAAATCCTTTAATGTTAAATATCAAAGGATTTGAATATTCTCAGCCAAGAGAAGAAAATATCAAATTATCATAAAAAATGTCTCTATTTGTAATATAAATAAAATGCACTGTTTTCATGGAAATAAACATTATAAAGCGAAGCAATTAATTAAACTGAATTTTGACCTTATTATGGACATTTTCACTGATATTTGTCTTTTACTTTCCACGAAATTCCATACTTCAATTTATGGAATAAATTGAATTTTTATTTTCTGTTAACAATAAGTATTGTATAAAATAAAATATAATGTAACAATATAAAAAAAGTTTACGTGAAACTCAAACATCTCAAATAGCATATTGAATTCCATGAGTCCGTTACGACTATCTATAAACAAAATCTCTGTATGTGAATGCGTGTCGCCACTACAGCAAAAATGTACAAAATAACGTAAAACACAGATAATTAAGCTTATTAAATTATTTAAAAAAATAGAAGATCAGAAAGGTGTTCGATACAATTCGAAAACCGGAAGTAGTATTTAATTCACTCTTGATAAATAATATTGACCGCATAGAGAACTATATATGAAAAAAAAAATTCTAGACACTGTTGGTGCTATTCCGTATGTGAAATGTTAAATTTAACGTATATACAAAAGCAATTATTCCAGTTTTTTCATAAGAGTCACAAAAATACAGATTTCATTTCAAATAAGATAAAAATTAAAATATATGTGCAAAAAAAAATATTAAAATATTTTTTTCTAAAGTTTTACATCTGTATTGTATACATACAGATTGTATACATTCAAATTAATGCTTAAAATCCTGTCCAGCTCTATTTATTTTAATACATGATTTTTTTTATACTTTTTAGAAAATATAGTTTTCACAAACAAATAAGCGTTTAGTTTAGATAAGAGATATAAGTTTGTATCCTTTTCATAACTTTCTTCTATTTCTTATTATTCTGTTCACAATATTTAACACATAGGCAATTCCTTCATTGGCCCTTTTTTGTTGATGGCTATATTTTTCAAAATATACTAACGTAAATAACAAATTCACACACTATTTACGTCAGCTTTTGAACTGAGTGTAAGTTTGTGGCATAAAAAAAATCATAAGCACGTCACAAACTGGATGAACTAGTGCAGCAATTTTTAGACTTTCTGCACTGACAGCAATGTAAGTTTGTTATTTCGCCCGTCACAAACGTACATTACTATTAGTGCAGAAAGTGTAAAAATTGCTGCACTAGTTCATCCAGTTTCTGACGTTCATATGATTTTGTATGACGACACAAACTTACACTCATTTCAATTTAATGCAGAACAAACCTACTATGTTGAACACATCATAATGTTATATTAACGAATTGAGAAAACCTAGAAGAGACCTTTTTATGAAAAAATAAGGTTTATTTTAAAAAATAATATAATTAAAATCACTTTTTATTACTTAATTTGTATAATAATTCGTTTATTCGGTGACTAGTTTCAAAATATTAGCGTATCATTTTCGTGGCGTAGGTATTTGCCCGGGAAGTAGTTGTTTCGATAGATATTTGATTTTTTCGTAGTCTATAAATTGCAAAGAAATTGACAGAATAATAAATTCATTGAATATTTTCAAATTATTTTCTTTTAATTTAGTCATGTAATTGCAATGAAAAAAAATCACAATTATTATAAAAAGTATTTTTTATACAGTACAATGAAATAATATTAAATATCCTTCTTAGTCTCATTTATCCTCTCTGTTACTTATAATCGATTTCTAACTGTCTGAGATTTTTTTGTTTTCACTTAACCTAATGAGATAATAACAAGTGATTGTCGTTATATTGCGAGCAATAACAGTTGAACCAATAAACATACGAATGATGGTCGATTATCGAGTTCATTAAGGAACCACATTTTCGATTTAATTCCAATAATGACACATTTCGCTCTCCAGTAGATCATTCATATAACTGTGTTTATAAATATTAGTTGGCTTTGACGTAACATTACCGGATTTTAATATACAAACATCTTTATTCAGACAGCAGAATTACAATTCTTTACAAATATTTACTATACATATTGATGGGTTAGTAGTCTGTCATGGGCTATCGACCGGAGGTCTTTCTGCCTGGATTTTAATATTAAAACATCTTTTGTTAAATATTTGTTGAAATATTCCTGGCTAATTATTTATAATTTACGAATACTATACGAATTCTAACAAAACATAACGTAGCTAAAAATATATACTAGTAATACATGATAAGAAATAGTAATGTGTTCATCATAGTACTTTCTCCGATGGAGCTAAATAAGTTATTGTTAATAAAAGAAATAGAGTAAGTTATTGTTGGTGTCTTTCAAAGTAATTTTTTTTAGACGAATATTTCAATTAATTTTGTAATTTCTCACCTTACACGAGTTTTCTAAATTATCCCAAATGTTTATTTTTTTCTTTCTTATGGAATTTGTTTTCGTAATTACTTTACCACAGATTCATTAACGAAACATGAGAACCGTTTTTTCGTGACATTTTAATAATTTTGACGTTGATGTTTGTTGCATGCTTTTTTGGGAAACATATAAGAAAAATGGGATTTTTCTCTACAGGCGTATATCCCAAGGAAAAGTTTTTCGAGCGGCAGCGGTTACCAAAATTTGAGTGTTTTCATGTTCCAATTTTGGCAATTGCTCGCTGAAAATTCAAAAAACTTATGAAATTTACAGGTTTTTTTAGCAATTAAACCCCTCTCCCCCTTGCGAGTTACAAAACGCGTCCACGAGAAATGAGGGTGGTTTTTAAAGGTGATAATATCCACTCAAAGCTTCTAAATTTCGATTTTTTTAAGGGGGCGATTATAAAAATTTCATAAGTTTTTCTATTTACAAGGGGATGATTACCAAAATTTGATTTGTTCTATCTTCGAATTTTGGCAATTGCCTCCTAAAAACTTGAGACTTATGAAATCTAAAGATTTTTGGGGCAATTACCCCGCTTTGCAAGTTACAAAACTCGCTCACGAGAGAGCAGGGTGGTTTGTTAAATAATATCATTTGACCACCCAGTTCCCATCCTCAAAACTTCCAAATTTCAAAAGTTTTTCAACTATTAAGGAGGCGATTACCAAAATCTGAATGTCTCAATTTTGGCAATTGCCCCCTGGAAGCTCGAAAAACTAATGAAATTTAGAGGTTTTGTGGCAATTACCCACAAATTTTGCGAATTACAAAACTCGGTCATGAAGGGATGGAAATGAATAAAAAAACAAAAACTTCCAAAGACTGCCTTTTTATGGAGCGTTTATAAGTTTCAGTATCATATCTCCCCCTCCCAGAAGGATAGCATTAAAAATGCTACAATAAAAAGTTATTTAACAAAAAAAGTATTTGGGTTTTCAATATCTACAACTTTTATTTGAAATATTTTTTTCATAAAAAGGTCAAAACCTGTAAGAGTAAATCTTGAAAGGTAAATATTTTATTCGCATAATAGAAAATACTCATTGTTTGAAAATCAGCTTTAATTTAAAACATTTTTCAATGTCGTTAGCAATTACTAAAACATTGAAAAAAAAAAACAAAGAAAAATCGCTTCGATAAAGTTGTTTTTCGCGACTTTATTTTTTTATGGGAATAATACTTTTCCCATACACAGTGAGAATTTCATTTCATCAAACATAACCCTATATTCAATTTAATAAAGTCCTTGTCAACGTAATGGAAACATTTTTAAGTGATATATGAAACATCATTAGTGTCAAAAACTGCCACAAACACTACACATATCATGAAGTCGAAAATTTGTCATGATTTAATGCCTGTTTTGTGCTTATACGTAGAAGAACAAAAAAAACAAATTGATATTGTACAATAAATAGTATGGGAGAAGTGCGCGATTTGTTTCCATTGAAACTGTATACAATTATATTGCACATTTAATTAGAATGATTTGGGGATAAATTTCTGTAAAAAATAATAAACCCCTACACCACCATTATGGTAGATGGGGATTTTAGATTAAATATATATATATATAAAAAATAATAAAATAAAGTTGTAGATATTCAAAACCCAAATACGTTTTTGTTAAATATTTTTATTGCAGTAAAAGTTAATGTTCCAATTTTGATTTTGAGTTGGTTTTGCTTTAACATTACAAACTCTTTTTCATCTTATCACCTTTAATAACCGCCCCCCTATCTCGTGGGGGAGATTAGTAATTTGCAAGAAAAAGAAACATATATCTTGTAATATTAAAGAAAAAACAACTCAAAATTAAAATTGGAACATTAACTTTCACTACAATAAAAAATCATTTAACAAAAAAAGTATGTGGGTTTTCGAAAACTATAACTTTTAATAATAGAAAAAGGGGATTTATTCACTGGATCGCAGTTATTTAAATACATTAAATAAAAAGAAATAATTAACAAATTATATATATATATATATATATATATATATATACAATATATTAACAATATAACAATATAAATAATAACAATACTTGTAGGTGTTAGTCTGTCTGGGCTATCGACCAGAGGTCTTTCTGCCCTTAACAAATTATTTTCTCTAATTTGTTAATTATTTTCAAATTCTTTTTATTTAATGTCTTTTATTTGAAATATTTTTCAATTGAAAAACACAAACGAAAAACCGCTAAGGGTAAAAAACTAAAGATGTTCTAACAAAAACTCGCAAATAATAGAAAATACGCATTGTTTCAAAATCTACAGCTTCTATTTAAAAAAATGTCGTTAACAGTTGAGAAACAACAAAAAACGCTTCGAGTAATGTTGCACTTAATGAGTTTACATTTTCACCAAAATTTCATAAATATGACAAAAAGCTTATAATTATATTTTGTGTTTAATTCATTTAAATGCTTTTGCTATATAGCGGAAACACATACACACACACATTTTAAGAAAAATTGGGACTTCAAAATGCTTATATCCGTCGAAATTTGTGATTCGAAAATTTTTACAATCACATTACTTCCCCTCAAGAATTTGCGATTCGAAAATATTTACGATCACTATACTTTCCCTTGGATCGAGGTTCGGGGAACGTAAAAAGGATTCTTGCGTGTAATTTTAAGACCTATTAGAATTCTAGTTGGAATTCCAATAAAATCAATTGTGCTCGGTGTTGATGGGAGATAAAA
The DNA here is from genome assembly GCA_963082785.1 of Philonthus spinipes. Lineage (NCBI taxonomy): Eukaryota > Metazoa > Arthropoda > Insecta > Coleoptera > Staphylinidae > Philonthus > Philonthus spinipes. The sequence continues at coordinate 14,380,775 of OY720301.1, forward strand.
AGTTTTTAATATGAAATAAAAGCTTTGCTATGGAAATCAGGACGCGTGCGAAGTTATTGGCTGTACACGTAACTTGTGTCCTGTAGTAAGTATTTTTAACATAAATTAGTCATAATGTTAGAAAGGTGTTAATCATCAGTCCGGCGCGATCGTTAAGTCGGGTTTACTTTTAGTTCAGCTACACAGTACGGTATGACTGAAATAGTGTGGTGGATACGCGATATTTTTTATTATATGTGTTATGGATTCATTGAATATATATTGGTGTGAAGTTGTCTCTTGCGCGAGATGCCGGCCGTTTCTCTTTTGTTATTTTTAGTAAACATAGGAAGTTCATCGTTGTAGCAGTTAGAATTTTTGTTTAGGTGTTTATTGATGTCTGCTTTAAGATAGGTATCGTGTAAGGTTATAACCTTGCGATATTTATCGTTTTTTTGGTGTTTTCTACTTTAATCACTTTGCAGGTAATTACGTGAAATTTTTTAATACGAAGAAAATTTTAATATTTGAGTGTGCACAGAATGTGTTAGTCGAGACATCTGGAAGCACTGTATCAGTGGAGGTCTCTTGTTTTTTTTTTCTGTTTCTCTAGACGTGTGTGTGTTGACGAAGTTGGGAAGATTTTCGTGTGTGTATGTGTATGTGTGTGTGCATGAGTGCGCGTGTGTGTATAGGCCGGTTCCATCTGTGTCGCGACGCTTGAGAAATGTACGGGATGACGGAGACGGAGCATAGAGAGATGTTCTTCGCGGTTTACCCCACGCGTCTTGGCTACCCGTTCCAGCTGACTCGCGGCGCACAACGTAGATACTGACGGCAGTGTTGATTGGTTCGTCGATAGTGACGTCACGCGTCCATATCGACCAATCCGTAAACGAGTCTGGTGGCGGGTATCAAAGTATCTTCTCGGCTTGGCACGAGCCTTGTGCTATAGCCGGGCCTTGGTAGATGTAGACGGTAGTTCAGTTCTCTCGCGTGGTGCGCTCTACCATCTTCCTGTGTCGTGTCGCGTCTCGTTTTATGCAGTTATGTGACGTCCGTCGCGGTCTAGGTGAGTCGGTGTTCGATATATCTATGCAAATTTTAGTTCGCTTCTAACCCTTCGTCCTTTTAAACAATACTTCAGTATCTGAAGTTATAACTCAAACTTTATTTCATTCCTGTGCTACCTACATATATAAATTCATATTAAATCCTTCCATGTGATCTGATATATATTTTCCCTTCTCTTCACTCTCGTGACATTTATATTTGGACACGAGCGTGCACGCTTTAAATTAAAAAAAAATCTCTTTGAAATTGTTGTAGTGAAATATATTTTTTATTAAATAATAATAAATGTAAATGTGTGCTCAATAAAATTCTAACAGGATAAAGTGTTGAGTCCCTAACATAAAAAGCGTGCATGTGCGTAAGTGTATAATAATAAATGTACACAGTTGTGAGTATTTATATTTCTTGGTGTTTATTTGTAACTAAAATTAGATATTGATCAATTAAAAATAGTAAGTGAAACTACGATTTTAAATCGAAAACGCGCCCGGACTTCTCAGAAGGGATCGGATCATGTGGATACACAAGGATTTTTTTCTTCCTCAATTTTCAGTGGTGTTTGTATGGATATGTTAATGTGTTAAACATATGTGTGGTAGTTTCCAGTGCATGGTTACTGTGTAAGAGTGACGGTTTCGATGATGTTACATGTTTTGATGTTTCTAAGGTTAGGTTAAGTGGAAAGGGTTAAGTTTGTAGGACAGTGATAGGGGTGCAAGATTGACAGTGGATCTATTTTGTTTGTATAAATAAAGGAAAGGAGGAGTGTGGGAGGGTGGCGCTAGCTACTGATACAGGTAGAAGCGCCCTTGCCGCGTAGGAGGGCCACGCGCTGGCCTTGTTCGCCCTCCACGATCGATCCGTTTCTACCCCGTTCCAAATCGGGTCACTATGTTTGCGGGTGGCCCCTTTCCCCATCACGTTACTAAGTCGCCATGCACACCTTCGACCGATCCAAAAATCTATCTCATTCTAACTTGCAAAAAATATATATCACATCCATCTCAATATAACAATATAAAACTGAAAGACATTTCTAACTACATAAATTAAATTCCTTATAACTGGAAAAATGCTCACTTTCCACTAATTATGTGCCTATAAGCATTTTCAAACAAATGTGAACTTCAACTTTGCATGCACTGCATTTGCAAGCCAATTAAAAAAATGTACACAAAACTCACAATTCAATCACTAAAATCTCTATTACTTTAATCCAGTACCTGTAGCAAAAATATTAACTAATATTGTTAATTATTTCTTTGTATCAACTTTATTTTATTTAATACTCACTAATTCCAATCAGCGCGTCATTATCAAACCAACATTGCGATTCTTCTCTGATTATCTCTCACCAAAAATATAGATGTATATAAAACTTGATCCACAACTTCAATTATCATTACCTGTAGAAAAAATATTAACTAGTAAATAAACTAATATAAATAATCACTTCTTTGTATTAACTTTATTTACTTCAATACTCACCAATTTCAATGAGACAGTCATCAAATCAACACTGCGATTCTTCTCTGATTTTTCACTCACCAAAAATATGGATGTGCATGAAATCTACTTGATCCCTAACTTTTAATTATTATTACCTGCAGCAAAAATAATAATAATATAATTAATTACTTCTTTCTATAAATTTTATTTTCTTCAATACTCACCAATTTCAATCAGCGAGTCATTATGGAACCAACATTACGATTCTTCTCTGATTTTCTCTCACAAAAAATGTGGATGTGTATAAAATCACCCTGATTATTAATGAAGAGGATTTCCGTGTTAACTTAGCTTTGTATATTTCCAGTAAGTCAATAAGGTATAATGCTAAAAATTATCTATATATTCTAATAAATTTTTTAGTGTTACGCAAAATTTGATAATTTTAGTAATCAAGTGTATATATATGAAAATATGTCGGAATACTGAACATTAAGGAATGAAAGAAGAAAGCAACAGATAGAAATCTTTGGAAAATAATAATTAGTGTTCAGAAACTATGGAATAGGAAATTTGTTTTAACTAACTAATTATATCCTAAACTTTTCAAGAATATATATGTATATATAAGTAGCTGAAATTAATAATTAACAAAATTAAATAAGGCATAATCACTGATATTTATGGAATGAATAACATTGATTAAATTATTATTTGCCATTTTTAGCAGTAATAAAAAATCTATGATAGTTAACTGAACTGTCTTGATTATTCGCAGAAATTATATCATCTGCGAATCATCAAGACAACTCAACTAGCTAGCATAATATTTAACATTATCATAAATTCACCACAGAGAAGAAAGAGCTCTGGTCGATAGCCCAACTACATGTATTGTAATTATTTATGTTATGTTATTTTCTATCTGTATAGTCTGAATAAGATATGTGTAGCAATCAAAAAGAGATCGAACTTGCCAATCTCTAAAATATATACCGAAAGTAAATGTATATTGTCATATTAAATTATAAGATCTAATATGCTATGAAAATGTTACCGGTTTGTCTCTTTAAATGTAAATAAATATTTTATTCTTGATAAAATCGAGTAATATTTAAGAAATAAGTAATATTAATAAAATTATTGTATGTTAGAATTTAACAGTAACAAAAACGATAGACTACCGACCATTTCTAAAATATTTTTCAAGGGTAGATTTATTTTATCATATTAGTTTATATGATCAAATGTGCTTTTTTATGTCAGTATTGAATATTCTACCGATTTGACTCTTACGCACACCTCTTAACATATTTTTTTACTTAAGCTTTTACCATTTAGTCGTCCTGACTACCCCTTAACATGTTTTACGCTTCATCTTATATATATATATATATATATTAATTTTCTCTGTTTACATCTTCGAACCCCTAAAAAGTGTAGTGCCGATATATATAGGGTGTTGAAATAGTATGGAATAGGAAATTTGTTTTAACTAACTAATTATATCCTAAACTTTTCAATATACAGCGCTATCTTGTTTAATAATTAGCATTATGATGATTGCAAAAGGACTCAAGAATTATTAAATACACGTATTAAACACAGGCGCATAGATAGAAATAATTTTCGGGGGCATTATGACTTCTTACAACGTTGCTAAAACGTTATTTGTTATTTTTTTCGGTGGGATTTATAACCCCCAAATCTATCTACACCACTGATTAAACATCGTATTTTTTAGGTTATTTGGCTATTATATACATCTGTTTATGTTTTGATTTCAAGATTGTGATGTAGTAGAAAGAGATAGTTATTTAATTTTAATTTGGTTCTCATTGATCACTTGATGATACATTTTGACTAATATTGGATTTAAAATTAAAAGCACTTGGTTTGTTTTACATTTCACCCAATGTCTTTAATTTTAAAGTCAATATTGGTTATATAATTATTGGAAGCCAACGGTCTTGCTACATTAATGTTCTTTCACTCCAAAAACTTAATTAGAAAAGTTATCAATGGATATTGGATACTTTTCTAGTTAAGTTTTTGTTTTTCCCATAAAATCATTAAAAGATCGTAAACGAAGGTTTTAAGATTGATTTAATGTATGATACAATATTGGATAGTGATCACAATTATGTATTATACATTTATATTTATTGTGTTTTAATATTAAATTATCAAGTATGTTTTCAATTGTAAAGACCAAACCCGAAGACTTTTAAAATCTGGAGCATACAAATTATGTTGTTCAAATCACCGCAACCGTGCATGTATTGGATAAACTGATTGAAATTCCATGAAAAGATATACAGAACATCCACGAACTTTATCAACAAGAAACCAGAAACGCATTAGGTAAACATCCATTGGACTCGAATCGCCGTTTTCCGGAATATAAACTAGTTTTTAATTAAAAAGAAAATCATAAGATATAATGAAATTAAAAGGAAAAAATTACTCGTTTTAATTTCATTATATCTTACGATTTTCTTTATAATTAAAAAACTAATAAATTTATGAAAACAATTATTGTGTATTAATATTTTTTATCACTTAATTACTTTAACTATGTTTGCACAACTATTTTTTTGTTTAGTGTCTATAGTTTCGACAACATTCGCCTGTCATTATCAAACACGCTAATGTTGTCGAAACTATTGTCACAAAATAAAAAAAAATAATTGTTCAAACAAAGTGAAAGTGTTTTTTTAAGTTATAATAGACCATGTATATGATGTATTTTTTTATTCAGACTATAATATTTTTCTGTCAGCCCTCAGAGAGAGTACTTAGAAAAATTAGACACCCTAATAATCCTCTCCAGTGTTGTGTATACTTTCCTCTACGAAACATGCAAAATTACCGCTATTAAACACACACTTAAAATCTTTTACTTAAAATTCGCTACCAATCCTCACATAGCTCCTATTATAAAACACCTATGTATCCCTCGTAATCCTAGCATTAATTCTAAATATCCCCATACGATTTTCACAATTTCAACAATTTATGAATTCATCTCAAATAATTTGGAGACCTTTAGCAATCATGACGATTGAATAAAACGACAAGAACTGAACAGAGACTGAAAGACCGATGGTCCATAGCCATTTTCTGAAGCTTAAATGATTGTAATGATGTGCATTTCCGTTAATTAAGTTTATTATTATTATTTTTAAATACTGTGATGTAATTTAAAGTAACTCAGATATAACGATTTTCTATATATATTTCTGCTACTGCTTGACTAGATTGATTCTTTCGTATCAACTATTATCTTCACTTTACTATATAACTATCTCATTTTACTAAATCTTAACCTTAAAATTGCTTGTTTATGCTTGGTGTATACTTTAAGTATTACCTTGATATTTCGTTTTTGATTTTATAACTTGAAAAAGGTCAATATCCCATATTTTTGTTCCATATTATATTTAGCTTCAACATAAACGTATTTTAAAATGTAATAATCTATTTATATTTATTATTACAATTGTTAGGTTTAAATATTAAAAGTATTAATTACCTTAAAATGTAAATTTATGTTTTTCTCTTTATCTCATGAATTGATAAATAAACATAAAAACATAAAATTAAAAACATATATTATTCTTTGCAATTGTTTTAATAACTTCAAATTCTTTATTATATCAATCTATTGAGTTAGTAGTAGTAGATAGTAGTAGATCATACAATTAATTTAAACTAATTTATTCTATGCATTTTATTATTCTGTGTCTAAAGGTTGAATCTCTTCATGCGAATAATTAAAGATAAGAACTCTTGAATTAATTTAGAATTTAAGGTAATAAGTAAAATATTTTTGTAAACTGTTTTTGTAAAAAGGGGTTTTCCCGTAAATAAATAAATAAATCTCTTCATGTGAATCATTAAAGATACGAATTCTTGAATCTCTTCACGTGAATCATTAATGTTACTAATTATTAAATATTTTCATGTGAATCTTTAAAGATAAGATTTATTGAATCTCTTCATATGAATCAATAACGTTAAGAGTTCTTGAATCTCTTAATTTCAATCATTAAAGTTACAAATTCATAAATCTCATCATTAAAATTACAAATTCTTGAATCTCTTTATGCGACAGACAAAAATATCATGAATGTACTTGTACAATTTTACATTTATTTATTTATTTATTTAGTTTTTATGAATAAAATTATTAAAAAATAGGAAATTATTTTAAAATAATTGAAAACAGAAAAAAAACGTGTCATATTCTTTTTTGTTTTCAATTATTTCCAAATTTTTGCTATTTTTAATAATAAAATAGGAAACATTTTAATTTGGAAATAATTGAAAACAGAAAAAAAATAGTTATATTATGTTACGTTTCTGTTTTTTTTTTTATAAATATAATAATTTTTAACGGTTTATCACATTTCATAAATACAGAATAATTTAATTGTTGACACTTGTTAATATTTTTAGGTGATCTTGAAGAAGCCGCAAAAGCTTGCGAAACAATTGTCGCTAATAAAGGATAAATTTATATTTTCAAAGTATGTTTAAATTAAAAAAATGATAATAAATAAAGAAAATAATTGTATAACTTATAAAATAAAATATGGTATAAAAACAAATAGTATTTCAATTATTTTAAATTTTTTCTATATTGTCAATAGTATTATTGATGAAAACTAAAGAAGTATAAATTCACTTTTAAAATATAAATCATTATTAAGTGTAGAATAGGAAATAGAATGATTTTTTTATTTAGTCAGATTTTCTAAAATATGTCTACTAACAAAAAATGTCCATTACTAATCCTTATATTTTGTCGAAGAATTTATTATCGTATAAAAAATTATTGAAATTTAATATGATTTTTAGTAGTGATGTGCAAAGTCGATTATTTCAATAATCGAATACGAACTCTTACCTTTAAATATAGATTAAATAGTTTGTATGAAATTATAATTCAAAACTTAAATCTAGTTATTACAATTCCTATTTATATTTTCAAATTAAATGTTCCAAAGATATGCAAGCGCCCTATAATTCCCAACTGAACATTCATTATGTTTTTGTAATTTACAAATAATTCGATTATTGTAAGTTCACTATTTTTTTTACACAGATTTTACGAGCCAGTGAACTAATATATGAGACTACTGGCCTTATTGAGCAATCTTGTTTATGAATTTACGAAATTAACGATCAGACTGATCTCTCTCTTTGATGTCGTTTCACCTGTACCGCAATCGAAGTATAAACAAGAACCGCAATGTTAGTGTGTTTAAGTACTACGTTTGATAACAAGTTCATGATAACTACAAACTGGTTACCATTGCAGAAAATTACAAAAAAGTGCAAAAATGTTAATAAATAAATGAATGTAAAAGGAATCGTATCAAAACTTATATGTATAAAAAATTCATACCATAATAATAAAAAAATATATACAATTAATACTTTTAATATTTAAACATTGGTAGTTCATATTCTAATAATTTTTATACATTTAACTTTGAAGATGATTTCTTTATAATGCATTTTTTATTAATTAATAAAGATCTTTTTATTCTAATAATAAATATGAATAGATTATTAAAAATCAAATATAAGAATTGGAAAATAGTCCATATTAATAAAATACAGATTTTTATTCAATTGGTCCCAGTTATTTAAATTAAATATTATCATTTTTTAAATTTAATTAAAACATTCCACCTTGAAATTACCCTAAATGAAGTATATTTAATTTGTTGTAAGAACTGTATTCATAAAACAGATATGCAAATTAAAAATTGAACTAAATAAATGAATTTGCGAAAGGCTTAAAAATCCATACATTTTAATATATATTACTGTTGGTTGAAAGACTGGTCGATAACCGTTTAGGAAGAATATTATATAAAGTGTATTGTATGACACCTTATGTAAATTTTACAATAAAGATGATTGTATATTACTGTATAAATTTTTATCAAAACAGTAATAAAAATGTTTAATATAAATTAAATAAAAAGAATTTGAAAATAATTAATAAATTGTTCCCTCGTTTAATTTATTTTAAATAACTGTGACCCTGTGAATATATATATTTTTTTTTAATGTTTAATATATATGAATTTATCAAGCGTTTTTTTGTCATTTTACTTGTCTTGATTTCAATAGTGATTTTAGCATAACTAATCACTCGTTGGAAACTTTGAAATGTTCGTTTTACTTTAAACTAATGCATATTTTAATTCATCACAAATATTTTGCAAAAGATTTACATCGTAAAGACTATTTCATAAAAAACCCTGTTTTTTATAAAATAGCCTTTACGATTTTTTTATGCGACACGAGTAAATGGAAAAAGTAGTGCATCTTTATGAGCTCAGTAAAATAAAACTGAAACACCAATGTCAATGAATTGGTTTCGATGAGTTACGTGAAAATTATTGTTAATATAAGAAAAACATTTCACTACTTTACTCATACTAAAGCTAGTTTCCAAAATGCCTATGGAGAACACAAAAATAACTCACCCTTTATTGATGAGGTAATGTATAATATACCATATGAGCGAGAACGTTTCTGCTTTAGAATGCTTTAAATTCTTTTATTAAAAAAATATATTGTTTCACTGAGGCTGCTAGTTGTTGAAACTCCATCGTATCACTTTAATAAAACACTTAGTTTGTTTAAGTTTCAAATAATAAAATAATTAAAGTGAAAAAGAAAATATGTTGGTAATAAAAGTAAAAGTGTAAAGAAAAGATCAAGAACTTTTCGCTTCTAGAGTGGTTTGATTTTTTTTTATTTTACATTTATTTTACATTTTGTTAGCACCAGTGAATAAAAACAAATAAAACGTCACATGTGTCATTATTTATCAAATCAAAATCTTCAATTTGTTAGAAAAACAACCAATTTTGATAAATAATGACACGTGACGTTTTATTTGTTTTTATTCACTGGTGCTAACAAAATGTAAAATAAATGTAAAATAAAAAAAAATCAAACCACTCTAGAGGAGAAAAGTTCTTGATCTTTTCTTTACACTGATATGTGGAAAAAGAAATACAGAAAAAAAAATACATTTTCTCTTTGTTGTATTATCATTAAATTTATTTTGTTTGTAAATAAATTGAATATATATAAATAAAATAAAGGGCAGAAAAACCTCTGGTCATTATTATCATTATCTATATAGTCTGAATAAGGATATGTGTAAAATGTTCAACCATCATTCAGCTATCTTATGGATATTTAGTAATGCCACATGAAATTAGACAAAAGTTGGTGCTTACGTCGTCTTCCATTTATTATGAAAGATAAAATAAATTGAAATATTAAAAAGATACAATAAAAAAACAGCTGTAACTAGATATGTATTATTTTGTAGTAAGTAAATCTCTTGAAATAAAATAAAAAAGTGCTTTTTGTTCCGGAAAATATAAGCGTCGCAGACTGAGCGTCGCGACGCCCACGCACAGTTCACAAATAAAGAATTCCAGTATTAACTCGCATGTCACGTCATGCTAATGAATATCGTTTTTCGATACAGTTCCCGCCGAATTCGCGAAACGCCGTTTTTTTACTCCATTATTCCCTGAGATTTTACCTGAACGTAATCGCGCTTATCCACCTCCTATATTGTCAGGAAAAGGTGAAAACAACGAAATGTATTTTATTTTACATGTAGGAAATTCGTATTAAAATATTTTTCCACTTACTAAAAATTGCTTTATCTACGTTCAGACACTTTTATTTACTGCATGGTAATAAATATATGTCTGAATTATTTCATGTTACATTAAATTTGTATTATATATTTCTTTTTTATATTAGGTGTTCCTTTAATAAATACTTTTATCAACAATTTCTTGTTAAAAAAAAGTAATAACATAAATTGAATCTAAACTATTCAATTTATGTTATTAACTTTATAATTGTCAAGATGTAAGACTAAATTTTAGTTAAAATTATTGAATCGAATATAAAATTTATGTAGACCAGAATGGATGATTATTTTTTTAATTGTACTACATATACTAAATAAACGTAATACAATATCTACTTATAACATAAAATATTACAATCTATATTATAAAAGTCTGCAAATTGGCTATCGACCAATGGTCTTTCCGCCTTGTGAAAATATGTTTACTAATTATGAAATTAAATGAAATCCGATGTAATGATCAAATTTTATGATATTTTTTGTGAAGTACGAATAAGGATTAATTATATGTTATTAATTTTACTGGCTGATAATAAATGTTTATATTGCTTTTTCATTAGTAAATAAACATTAATTAATATAAATCTATCCAAACCAGATTTCCTCAAATGTGCAATGCTCAGTATAGAAGGATTTATTAAACATTACAGTAACGGCGATGTTTTATACGTTATTATAATTCTACTTAAAAGTCCTTTTTGCAAAATAATAAATAAATGAACCAACCACATGGCCTCAACATATTCCACACTGAGTGCCGTCTCATTTTATTTTATAACCCTATTGTCAGATGGGCTCGCTTTAATACTTATTATTTCCAGTTTTTGTTATTCTATTACCACAATAGAAACTGGTTCTGTTATAACTCTTTGGATGTCAAAGAAAAATGTGCGTGTCCTTGTAAAGTGAGATTCCATAATAGTAAAAATTTTAGTGCAAGGTTGAAGATGGCATAACACCAATAGTTCGGTTTGAATAGTGTCAGCTTTAAATAATCTCCCAAACTAGTATTTGATTAGCGTTTTAAAATATTAAATATATCCTAATTTCATATATTCTTCACGATTATCATATTAATTGAATTATTTATTTTTTAATTATTGAAGACTTCTCCCACAATATCGGAAATAAATCGACTATATTGAATTATAAATGAGCTAATTATAATTACAAAAACATGATACCTATCCCTCATTAATGTATGTACACGTCGCAGCGCATTTGGGTTGTTAAATTATTGCACATGATCCTGTCGCATGTTGGTAAATTAATAATTTAGATAGGGGCCTACCCAACATTGACTCCTTTGATAACAAGGGTAGGTTGGAAATGTTCCGCCCGTTCCATAATACGCATTGTTTATACATGCGATTTAAAAATATTTATGTGCTTCCTTGAATTATTCAATTTTTATTTAAGATCAATAATGATTTCTTGTCATTTTGCTTACGATGAAATATTCAACTTCGATTTTATCATACCCAACATTACGATATCGTATAATCATTTAATAATTATATAATAAAGGTAAAATTGAAAACAAATCATAATAAAATCATCTTATATTTTTTAGTGCTTTGCTGTATTATAATAAAGTACGCGATAAATATCTAAAGGCAATGATAGAAAGAAAATAAAAAAAAATACTGAGAGTTGAACATTCATTCGATTTTTTTTGCTTGTTAGCAACGTCAGTTCTTTATATTGCCTATAAATTCATATTCCTATAGGACGAGCAGGCGAGTATAATGTAACACTACTGTTTAGGAAGGAAACAAGTACATTCTCCAAGAACTCAACATTTATCATAATGATGAATATATATCAAGTGACAATATGAATATATCATGATCGCTTGTCACATAATCAAAACTGTTTAATATTAAGTAGAGATGGACAAAGTCGATCTTTTTTGTTACTGCAAAATTAAGTAATATAATATATTTACTGAAAAACGTCAATTTATTGTTAGTTATTGACTTTATTTATTTAGAATTGCTCATTTAGAAATACACGATTACTAATATTACTCGATGTTGCCCAACACTAATATTAAGGTACTTTTTAAAATTGATAAGAAAATCGAGGCTATTCCGTAAGAGAAATATTAAGTTTAACGTGAAAGTTATTATCTATGTATATATATATCAATTAAAAAGGTAGCTTAGACTGTGATGATACAAAATAACGTAAACGTTAAACTTAAAATTTCCCTTACAGATAGATAGTAATAGGTTTTTATTTCCTGGAATGTAGAAGAAAATAAATATTACATTTAAAAAATAACACTAATTTAGTAATAAAAATCGCCAGTTCAGGATGTGAAATATTTGCATATACCTGTTCTTCCACTGGAACCTTGTTTAAACGATTAATGTAATGTTGATAAAACGGAGCCAATACATTTTAACGGATTTCACGTATTTTCGACCGAATAACGAATGGATGTATGTAATCTACATATGGACAGTGTTTCTTTCAAATCTGAAGGGGCATCCTCCGGAAGTCTAATTTGTCCGGGGGAGACAAAATAGCCTGAAAGAAGCACTACATATGGACATATTTTACACAATCTTTTATTATTTCCTAAGAGTTCTAATTTAAGGAAATTGTGGATTTTCATGGAGCATGAAAATAATATTTACAAAATGAAATCGTATCCGATCCGATAAAACACATGCAAATATATACCCTATTAATTAAATTTCGAGTTTCAATTAGGCAGGAAAAGTTTTAGTAACATTTTTTTGTTTCGTCCGGTATACAAATATTTTCAATTTCCACAATAAACGATGCTGGTAACGTAAATATTATTTCAGTGCTTCCTGTCAGAAACCCAATTTTCAGTAAAACGCATAAAATGTGAAAAAGTAGATTTAACTTTTAACATCACGCGAAATTTTAATAAATAAAAAATCATAATTAAATAAAATGTTAGTTATTTACAAAATTTGACTGTTTCAGAATAATTCATTATAAATTAATATATATTTTTATTTTGTATTTTAATGCAACATCAATTTAGTTGTCATATTTTAATTAACACAAAAATTAGTTTTTATAAAATGTTAAATAATTTAAACTGTAATTTAATTATTTCTTTTTTATTTTGCAGATCACTGTATGAAGAGAGCTTTTACATAAACCAGTGGACATCACATTTTTTACTTAGAGGAGAAGATCGCAGGCCATTGCCCAGAGTTCAACTCACAGATTTGTTTATAACTTGTGTTTCAAAATTGCTGCCATGGGTCGTAAGAAAATTCAAATATCGAGAATCACGGACGAACGGAATCGACAGGTCAGTTAGAATAAATTGCCAATATATAAAATGAAATCGTTTTCATTTATGTATCTTATTGTCAACAACACAATTAATTGTTATTATTTAAATAAAAAATGATTGTCCTTTCTCCTACTTAACTAACTAAACATCTTTATTCAAATGTGTATATGTATGTACAATAATATATAAAATTAGAATTATATTCTGCAGATGAATCGTCCATTGGCCGGAGGTATTTTCCTACTTATTTTTAATTAAACTAGATATATTTTGGAAACTATCCAGTTTAATAAAAAAATAGCAGGAGAAAGGATAACCATTTTCATTTAAATAATTAGACTTCACAACCAACACATAGAAGTTTAAAATATATAATGTTTAATTTATGTATATAGAAATTACACAAATTTAAAAAAAGTTTAAAAATAAAACTTAGTTTCACCTACAACAAACCAAATGTAGTTTTAATTTAAAAACTACTCCTGATTTGTAGTAGGTGAAATTTTATTCATATATATTTGATTTCAAACAAGTAAGAAACTAATTACATGTAAAGTTGCACAATATTACACGTTTTCAATATTAAGAATTAATTAATGTATAAAACAATTTCAATTATATTTGTTTTTATTCCATGTTGTTTAATATTCCAAAAGTATAATATTAAATTAAATACGCATTGTAATTTTATACAAAACACGAATTTATATACTATTATTAAATATGAAATATTGTTCCCATAATTAACTTTAATATTGATTATTCTAAATATTTTTTCCATGCTCTGTTAAATATTCCATTTTATAAATTTAATAACATTAACTTTTAATTGATATGATATCAATAATATTTATATCATTAGTTGAAATATTGTATATATAATTAAATGTTAATCCAATAAATACGCTATGTGAATATGAAAAATTATAATATTCAACAATCAACAGTCAGATTAAATTTTTATACATATAGTGCGTCATTTCCTATTACAAATTTCAGCATATATATTTTCTGTTTTTTATCTTATTACCACACATATAAAATCTGAAAAGATTTAGTAGGTTGAAATTCGAAAACTGGTTTGTTCCCAGCGCGTTTTTCGATTTGTTTTTCTCCTTTCTTCTTCTTATTCAATATTGACTTTATTGTGAAGTATCTAAAATACAAGTGACAAATCTTCGAAACATAAACATTTCTTCTATAAATATATTTTATTGGAGAATTATTATATTTTCGTATTTAAAAAAAGTGCCCGCTTTTATAGATTTCTGATTTTTTTTGTAAAATTCTTCACAAAGCAAATGAGACGAAACTCAATCTCAGTAGAAGCACCCACACACGAATGGAAAAATGCGAGCGCGCACGCGCGTTTCCAAATTTTGATTTGGCGCATCTTTCAAAATAAAAAAAAATGCTGTAATGAAATTATGAGTTATAACTTTTCCATAGACGTAACATATTGCTACGAGCAATCCAGGAGAAGTATGGAAAATTGCTGTACTCGCTCAAACATTATTATATGGTTTTTTTATTTTATTCACTAACGGGGGTTATAAATTTATTAATCTAATATACCTTGCAAAAAAGCTTGCTAAGGTGGATTGACGTCTTGGCAAAATTCAATCAATCGCTACTTCCATAAACTCTTTCTGGATCCGCCCCTGTAATAAACACAATAAATAAATAAAATTTTATTCTATTAAAATTATATAACTATAACAAAATTCTAGAAATTGTAGTGTTTTAAATGAAATTTGTTTTTAAATTGTAATATTAAAAATTGATCGAAATATTGGTTGAAAATATTGGCAAATATTTATTATGAGTTTACAGAGATTTTTATTAAAAATGTTTGTACTGTACTAATTCTTACAAAATTATAGGTAACATTCAATAAGAGAAAGTTTGGAGTGATGAAGAAGGCCTATGAATTATCAGTCCTGTGCGACTGTGAAATCGCCCTGATCATTTTCAGCAGCAGTAATAAGTTATATCAATATGCTAGCACAGATATGGATAAGGTGTTACTGAAGTATACGGAATACAATGAACCACATGAATCTCTCACCAACAAGAATATTATAGAGGTACATCAAATCCAGCAGCAACTGTGGCTCAATACTCGGCTGATGCAAACCACGATAACTGTTTGTTGTAAACTACTTAAACTAATCTTTTTAAATCCGTTCTACGTGCCTTACACGTCGTACATGTTTTTATTTGGTATATCTAACACAGACTTTTGTTAATGCTTCTTTAATTTGGTTATCGAATTAATGCATTTGCCTGTTATTCACACGAGTTGTTGCTTTAGTTTACCATAACCAATATAATATGTTAGATGTGTGGTAGAATAAATGCATATTAACTTATTTAGAACCACATTTTATTATTGAAATATTTTGATTTTGGTAAAATAAGTTAATATGGATTAATGAGTGGGAATTGAGTTAGTATGTGTGGAGTGTGAGTGAAGCCCAAGAGGCTGCCTATCTCCATGAGCTGGTCCACTGACACTTGCAGGCACTTAATAAGAAGGAGCATAAGAACGGAGTAATGAGTCCTGATAGTCCGGAACCAGATACCGAATACCAACTGACACCACGTACTGAGGCCAAATACAATAAGATTGATGAAGAATTTCAGATGATGCTACAACGTAATCAGCTTAATGGACAACAAAGGGTGAGAAATAATATACATTTTTCATAAATGTGAAAATATTCTTTTTATGTAATTGTAATTTTTTTAATGAATTATAATTTTATTGCAGGTTTCGATGGGTGCCAGTAATTATCAACCTCAACCCGTATCCGTACCAGTAAATATAAGCTACAGTGACACGGGGCTTCTCCAATCTAGTCCACAAATGGCCCATACGAGCATCAGCCCACGTCCCTCATCGTCTGAAACGGATTCAGTATACCCTAGTGGGGGTATGCTGGAAATGAGTAATGGTTATCCAAATTCAGCATCTCCAATGGGAGGATCTCCATCACCTGGTCCTAGTCCTGGGCCGGGCTTGAGTTCGTCAAAGCACAATGTGAAGCAGCACTCACCTATATCACGGTCCAATCTAAGGGTGGTTATACCGTCGTCAATAAATATGCCTTCCGAAGATGTTCAGTATGGAGAGGTTAGTTAATAGTTTGGTGTATACTGTGTGTGCTTTTGCATGGTATTATGGTTATAAACACACTTTATTGTTATTAAGAAATTAATCGTATTAAATTTAAAAGAAATGCAAATAATTCTAGTTAGATTATTTAATGGTCATGAGAATGAAATATAAAATTAGATTTTTTCAGTTAAAGGAGCATGAAATAAATTGCATTCATGATATATTAAATTAATAGAATAGGTCAATGGTCAATGAAATATTAGCATGATGATAATAAAATAACTTTAAATCGAATATAGAAAAATATTACTTATTAATAAATCTAGTATCTGTGACAAAATTTATAAAAAGCTATTAAATTGAGTAAAGTGTGTTTATAGCTTATAGTTAGTATTGTGTATTGCAGCATAATCGGACACATACGTCATTGAACACACCTGTGGTGGCATTGCAGACACCTGGACTGGGTTACCCATCTCTAACATCGTTTGGCCCGCAAGACTTCAGCATTGGACAAGATATGGGACTTAGCTCTATACAATGGTCCCCACATCAAATACCTACATCGCTGGCACATAGTAGTGCACTTCCACACCTGGCAGTGTCAAGCAGTACACCACCACCCTCATCGTCCCCCCTGCCTGTTAAAATAAAAAGTGAGCCGATATCACCGCCTCGAGAACATCATTTACATCACTCGCTCCCGCATAGTTTAACCTTGGCTCACAGTCACCATCCGAGGCCCAATTCTGCGGGACAGTTAACACCTACACATGGTAGTGTCACCCCTACTAATATGCCATCACCGACAGGAGGTCCACCTAGTTCTGACTATGACAACGGACCAATATTAAAGCGGCCACGTTTAAACGACTGGCCATCGTAGATATTAAAACTGATTGCAAACAGTGCCATAGTGATAGCGAAGTGAATTTGGTTTCCAAATGCGATTTTATTGCCAATTGTCATCCTTGTGATAAACTTCGAGTCTACAAAGAAATGAAATTTTACTATAAAAAAGAGAATAGTCATTTATCAGGACATTGACAGACTTATTTTTCGTAGAGAGAAAGAATATTTCTATTAGTATGTTAGTTTTGAGTGAGTGTGCAAGTGGTTCCAGTCAGCGTTGGCAGCATCAGTGCAAGCGCCCCGTTATTTTATCAGTTCATTTATAATGATATGAAAAACATGATATAGTGCCATTATTTTCTTGTAATTATTAGTGTCTTTTTATAAATGTTTTTAGATGAATAGTATATACTTACTATAATTTATATTATACACTTGTTAATTTAGTCTGTCACTAACACATTGAAAGTAAACCAAGCGTAACGTATGCAGGACACTACACTTCTGTATGACTGGTGCTTAATTTCATTAAATAGTAATGATAATGGTTATGCAGCTGTACCCCGGTACCTGTATGCCTGTACCTGTACCAAGTATCTGTACCGTATCCGTACGTTGCATTGTGATGTACTCTGTCCACTCTGTCGGTGCGCCCGTCTATGTTAAATGTACTGCTTCCCTATTGGAACCTAGAGTGTTCATTGTTGTAGCATTTTTCAAATTGTTTATGATTTCAAAATACAACTGGTTGTACATTTTTATGAAGCACTCTAAGCAATTATTTTGGAATTATAATTTTTTTAAGTTAAAGTCCGTTTAATTTTTATTTTTGTCACACAGAATTATCAGAGTTTAAAAATTATTTATTTATTGGCCGCGACTAATTGATTAGGGTGTTTTATGGAACATACATCTGGTATGTCTATATATTATGTATATTGACCTACACAAATTATAAATGATATATTATACATGATTATATATTATATATATATATATATACATATATATTTTATCTACTGTTGTGTGCACATACCTTGCACATAGTTTTAAAGTTTATATGTCCGGGCCGCCCGTACTGAGTAGCTGCGGATGACCCTATCTCCACTGAACTATGTAGGAATGCCTTACTCACAGTGCCTGACAATATTTGTGTACGTATCTATTTGTGTACTACACCACTAGATGTCTCGGTCATCAATGTGTCCGATGCCGCTGCGGTACTCACAGGGTATGCATAGATCTTACTCACTCCGATACCGCTGCTTGTGCCTTCTTGTCTACTCCCTTTAATCCATTATCCGTATAAATAAATAAGGCTTTTCATAGTGCAAACTCAGTATTGTAAAATAGGTATGATTTAAATATTGCGGCGTGTGTAAGAAAACACTTGTTGAAGAGACCACAACCAAGAGCATCAAATAGTTTCATATTAAAAAGAGAAGTTATAATAACAACAATGAACTTTTAAAGGATAAGTTATTATATTTGTACATAGTTAATCTAATCTCTAATAAAACAATATTTTTAAGTTTACTTTGTGTCTATTAGGAGAGTAGTAAAAGACAGAATATGTGTTAATTTCTTTTATTAATTTCAAATAACTTTGAACCTCTTAATACAAATACTGAATTTACACTGTGTTTAAATCTGTTATCAAAGAAAAACAAATTATTCCTTTACTGGCTTCCAAATGTCACCACACACTTTTTGTCTTCTGTCCCCATATATTAAGAAGTATCAATGTTATCATGCAGGTCCAGATGACACCCTTACTTAGTCTGTTTTATATTAAGCTGATTATTGCGTCACAATTTAAATGGACGGAATACTGAGCTACACTCTGTACATATATTTCTATTTTGTTGTAGCTGTTGCCGCCTTTCTGTTTTATTGTCCTGCATATTAATTGTATTAATAAATCATCATATCTTTGGCATATATTGCGTCCATTTATCTTGGGCATTGTCAATCATGTGCAATATTAATCTGAAGATTATTTATCAAGATGTATTAAATTTAAACCAAATAAAATTGTTTGTTACATTATGTATTTTATTTATATTTTTGGTTCTAATTTCTAGCAAGAATTAAAATTTATTATTAATTCATTATACTGAGAGAGATTTTATATGCCATATGAAATGTTACATTTACCAAAAGTAATTTGTACCAAATAAATATATATTTGTTTCCAACATATAATCTTACTTTTATTGAATTTCCAAAATTAGAATCCTGTTGTGTTTTTTACAGATTTTATAATTGCAACGAAAAATTGTGATGACAGTAGTAGTGTCTCTAAAATGCATTAGAATAAATTTAGATGCCAAAGTTAAAAATGTATTACATTTTTTTACAGAGAAGGATTCATTTCAAGACGCTTTTGAAAAATTAAACTGATTATTTAAAAAATGGATAATTTTCGGACATAATATTGTAGGTATACTAGAGAAATAGTAAATTTTTGTATATGTGTACATGAACTCAAATATAATTTTAATAAGAACTCAATGTAACTGTTCAGTGGAAACAAACCCGAATCGAATTTATTCATAAATCCTCACAAAACAGATCTAAGGAATTCGGAAATTCATGCAATAGCAATGAATTGTAATTTCATATTCAAAAATTTGTTGTGTGTTGGAAGAAATAGCGCAGTTCAATTAATATCTTTTTATATATTTGAGTTATGTGAAAATAATTTTAATTAAACAGAACACTGTAAACTTTTTTCACTCTTATATAACAATTTACAATGTTCGGTTTAATCAGGATTACTATATTGCTTATATTGAGGTGTAACTAGGAATTCAAGAAATTTCTGTGTATATATGTTGGCCGAACTGTAAGAAGTTTTACTTCGTTCAATAATAAATAATCACCTTGTGTAACGAATTTGAATCTTCATCATTAACAATAAATAATGAAAAAAAAAACAGACTCGTAACATTGTGTACATGTTTAAAAATATCATATTCATGTAAAAAGGGACAACACTTAAATCTTCGCTAAGAATCAGTGTTTAGAAAAGCACTAAAACTCCTACGTGAAAATAGTATGGAAATCCTTCATATCAAACCTCCTTTATTATCTGATTTTATATTTTGTATTATCCTGTATTTGTATACAAATTATGTTCTTGTAATTGTTGTATATTTTACTTGATGATGATTAATATAAATCAATGAAATAAACCAAGTGTTTTAATTAAATATTCCATAATTCATTTTATGTTCAGCGTTTATTGGATTTTTTTAAATAGAAAAAAAAAATAAACGTAATAATAAAAACAACCAATCCAGAGATCTTGTTCATTCAATGCTCGCAGATATGGACGCCGGGACAATAAAAACATATAACCAATCATGAAATGGTTGCAAAAGATGTATGCAACTACCACACATTCATCACAAAACCAAATTTTAAAACAGTTTGTTTATTTCTATGTAAATATAATGTTATAATAAAGTATTACTTTTTACATAATCAACATATATTATCCAATAAATAATACTTTCCCCCATCACCTTTTTTTCAAGCCAAAAATGTATTTTTCATTACCTTATTGAAGTTTTGTACATTAAATAATTTTCCGCATAACTGCAACTTGAAAGACAATTTATTTTCATGAGTTTCAACTATTCAAAGAAAATGATTGCATTTTTAAAAACACAGTGAAAATTTGACTTTTATTTTTTAAGGCTTCTAACTCTTAAATAAATGTTACACTCTTGATTCTAATTGCAGCCATAGTTTTACTAATATTAATTAAAATTCTAAAGCTGTAAAAAATTGCTTTAGAATTTTAATCAGTATTAGTAAAACTATCGCTGGAATTAGTATCCAACTATAACTACAGATGGCGCTACTTTTAGTAGAAAACTTCAGCACATTGAGCGCAATTGGTTAAATCAAAGCTTTGTGGGGCACCTTTAACAAAGCTGACAAAATTCTAAAATATTCTCAAGGCATCACTAAAAACATTGCAAAACTAATCAATCTCTATTAATAACCATTTGCAAGAAAAAACAAATACTTCAAATAGGCCAAAAAAGAAAAAAGATTTTCTTCAAATTTAGACATGATTTTTTTTTTATTTAATTATGATTTAAATTAACAAGTGTATGTATTATATTACACATATCTTTACAAATTTGCTAAGTGGATGGTGCGATAAAGCATTCCCACCCCTAATTTCGGCAAAACGTTTTTTCACAAAATTGTTGTGGATAAATATGAAACAAAAATTATTATGAGTTATTAATATTTATTTTATATAAAAATATGTTAACAGATTTTTCATATAAACAATTTATATAATATATATTAATTTATAAGCAAATTTTAGAAACAATTGCATGCTGACATTGAGCAATATTGATCACATATTTAAAGAACATAATTTGACATTAATCATAAAACAAAGTCTATATTATAACTTAAATGGAATGTTAATCTTCGTACAAATATTTTGCTAATCGGTCAACAGCCTCCTTCTCGTTACATTCCCATAAAATACTTGCCAGTTTTCCTAGAGTAGAATCTTCAGGTTCAGTCTGCGTCCAATCAAGCAGCATTTTAATTATAATTTCTTTAAAACCTTTTTCTTTATGATTCACTTCAAATTGGAATAATTGACCCTCACTGTACCGTAAATGTTTTCCCAAAATCTGCCATTCCTTTCCAATATGTTGAGAGACAAAGGTTATATGTGAGCGTTCCAGCTTATCTTTGTTTTCCATTAACTTTAAAATCTTGTCGGTTTTAATGATTTCTTCTGGTCCTCTTCCTGCGTCTTTGTCTTTTCCGTTTATTATAAACGTGTGTCCAAGGTGAACTCCGTTTGAATGTGTGATGGTTATAGAGGTGTTTGCTACAAATTCAAATAGTTTATAATTCAACTATTACACTTTTTATATGAATTAAAAAATACTTACAAATGTTTGCTTTTGGTTTATAAGAGGATGGTTTCGGTTTCTTTTGTTCGCTTCTCTTCGAATATTTTTCCTTGCTTTGGGTTTTTTCTCTGGGTGATTTTTCTGGTTGGACTGGCGGTGGAGAAGGCGATTCGTCTCTTGGTGGGCTTGGGCATGCATCAGTCTGTAAGTCCATTTTTTCTGGTATAAGACTTTTTTACCATTTACTGTCTAGGAATGTTATTTATTAAAAATAAAACCATAGAGTGTACCACTACATATGTCAAAAAGGTGAATTACCAACATTGAATAAATAAAATCTGGACGACTTACTCATAGATGTAACATTTCTACTCACGCTCTTAAAACTTGAATATATTCAGAAAAATCTTAGAGATTTGTATCTAAAATATGTAGCATAGTTTTTCTGGCACACACGGTATTCAAAACTCTTATACCCATTCCTGCAACGGGAATTTTATTCAATGAATCGGTTCGTCGAAATAATCGCAATATCCAATCACATGAACGGCTGCGATTTGATATACAGTAAATGCGACGAAACGGGCGTTCGCACTGCATAAAAAAGGCGGCAGTATAAAAATAATCCAACAGGGTAATTAATGGAGTGTTTTCGTCAAAATTCACATGATTCATGTTCTACGATAGTGAAATAGTTTTACTCATAGCCAGGGACCAATGAATGCCCAACTTACTGGCGGAAAAGTTTAAATTTAAAATGTTTCACATTTTTTAATGATAAAGTGTATATAGTATCCTTGTTAATATTATGTTTTTAAAATTTGGCTTACACCTGGAATTGGCGTGTGACAATTTTGAAATAAATTAACTCGAATGCATTCCAAAATTAGTAACAATATCTCCAAGCGATAAAAGCGAGCGTGCGCATTAATGAAAAACAATTTTACAAGTATTGCATCCGAGGTGTAGCTTTTTCATAGAGATAAAATAATAGAGTGTATATTTTTTTTATTATCTAGAAATAGTTGCGATGCGATTTTGCTTTAGTGTATTTACGCGGTAAAATTAAATAAATCTGAAAGAATTTTCAAACACACTTATAATGAATATATTCGGGGTTATTCTGTAAAGGAAACGTAAAGTTTAACGTGTACGTTATTTTTTTTTATCACAGTCTACGCAACTATTGTAATTAATAAAAATAGAATGTGAAGTTAATTAATACCATACAAGTTAAAATTAAAATATCTTGTATGGAATAGCCCCGATTAATGAATTATTTAAGATTTTTTACTCTTACACTAAAAAGTTACTATTTTTATATGCAGATAACTAAAAATATAGTAGATAATTCTAGATTTATCACTATGTATTGTTCTAAATACATAATTTATCATCAACAGTTGTCTCAAAAAATATTTTTAAAAATAAAAACATAAAAACCGTATTCCTTTTATAAAAATTCAAATGCATGTAGAATCCCGCCAACATTCTCGCGTCAGCTGGTAAGCGATTGAAGCGCCTCTGTTGTATGTCAATTCAGTAGTAATCCAAACACCTAATGAAATTTCATATACCAACAGTTAGCATTCAAGTAGTAAACTGTGGAATAAATAACTCCCATAAAAGTGAAACCATCCTGCTGTATAATATTTCCTGAGTTACCCGTGATAATTGAGATACTTCCACATAGAATATTGTCCTTCGAACCACTTCATTCACAAGTGTAATGGAAAATAAGGAGAGGTTATCACACTTCAGGTAGCAGGCCCTTAACAATAAACATCAAATGGAATAAAAAAATGCAGCTGATTTGGTGACAAGTGAAAACAGTTTTCATAACCTAAAAAAATGGCCCAATGCAGAATTACCCCCCAAGAATTCATCAAAGACACTTTCACCCCTCAAATTGGTGTTCTTTGCAGTGAAGGGGCCGAAGCAATCTGTAGTAAAAATAACTTATCTTTCATCGAACTTCTTCAGCCATTCTGTAAATTAAACAGTGAAGTCCACTATAAGGATTCAAGTGGAGCAAACGTTTCCCTGAAGAATTTAAAGATATCCTTAATAGATGTTAATGCAAAGCCTCCTCCAACATCAATTGCCCGCAGGTTTCTAAATTCTTCCGTTAGTGATGCACCACTTCCACGAAATCAAATGTTTAAAGTGGGTGATTATACGTTGGACATTCCCAGCAGTGCACCTTGGTTCGAGGCATGGAGGGAAACGTTTCTGCAAGTTCAATACCCAGCCGATCATGAGTTTACTAAACATTTGCTTGCTGTAATACTTGTTATATCTTCTTCTGATAATAATCCAGTTGATACAATGGTACAATTAGTGCAATCTTTAAATCAGATGCAGAACACTTCAATAAATAAATTACCAAAGTGGTTTAATACAAATGTGATGCGATATTATGTGATAATACACGAAACAATTGGTACGGAGAATATCAGGTGTGTATTTTTTTTAAAACTTCCCATATTAATTTTTAAAATGAATTACAGTCAATATGTTTTTCGTTGGAAAATTAGTATTTATTTTATTGATTTTCTTTTATAGGGTGAACGAAATATTAGATGCCATGAAGGTTTCTTACGGTGCTCTTAATTGTTTTCTTCTGAGAAGCAATTCCCGTGTGCCTAATTTGATGGGAGAACAACTTCCGGATCCGTGGAGTCAATTTATAAGCACCCGAATTCAGACTACAGACAATTTGAAAATTACACCTGAGAGTTCTCCTACTGCTGGCAGGGTATCGCTTTCACAATCACTTGAATT
Source organism: Philonthus spinipes (assembly GCA_963082785.1). NCBI lineage: Eukaryota > Metazoa > Arthropoda > Insecta > Coleoptera > Staphylinidae > Philonthus > Philonthus spinipes. The sequence goes on from OY720301.1 coordinate 14,405,929, forward strand.
GGGCCAGGAAGTCAGTGAAGGTGGGAATACTTTAACGTACCATCCACTTAGCCCTGAAAATGATGAATTAGCAAAGGTATCTGTAATATTTATCTTTTACATAAATATATTTAATATAATATTCGCACGGAAGTCCACGACTAACCTTCATATTCAGTATACCAATTACTCACATCACAAATTAGCAGAGAGGCACCCATCGGACTCCCCAATATATTGAATATAAATTTATTTAATATAATTAATTGACACTGAAGAGTGTTCCAGAAGAATGTTTATAATTAATGTGTTTTTATGTGTATTTTACTAGTACCCTTTTATTATTATAACTAAATAACTAATTGAATATACACTTTCTAATTTTTTTTTTAATTTTATAGTTTGATGCTTCATCGATAAAGGAAGCAGAAGAGAAAAAACAAGATTCTCCAGTATTACATGGTGGATGTTTATCTACTGAAGATGTGGAACAAATTAAGTTATTAATTCACGATTTTTGCACCCGAGCTTTGGTACCTTACATAGAACGGCAAATACATTCATTAAGTGATTTTATTGCCAACAAGAAAGGTGTCAGTAAATCTTTATTCAGTGCAACCAAACGGTGGTTTACACCAAGCAAGCCCAACTCCAGTAATGCAACAATTAATACTCTTACGTAAGTTTGTTGTTGCTGTTATATGAAACCATTATTTCAAAAATATTTCTTTATTTGCAGTTATCCAGCAGATGCTCCAGAACTTCAGATTCGTAGATTAGGTGATTTGTATTTTATGTTTGGTCATTATTCAATGGCATTCCAAGCATATCACACAGCTAAGAGGGATTTTTTGGCGGATCGAGCATGGCTGTACTATGCTGGCGCTTTAGAAATGGCTGCTTTGTCTGCATTCATGGCAGGTGAAACTACCAAGAAAACATTTGATTACATGGAGTGGAGCATTAATACTTATCTGTACACATGCAAGTAAGTAATAATATATTATTAAGTTGGACACAATTTTTCCAAATTCTCCAATCATAAAACCACATCTAATAATGTTTGATAGGAAAATGAGTTTGTTTTATATAATATCAACACAGAATAATTTAAAAAAATGAACTTTTTTGCAACCACTCATACATGGGTATCGGTTTATCTTTAACCTCATAACCCAGTAACCTTTGAATAATTTGAAATATCAAATTTAGGGGAACCAGGGACCCCTGACTTACTAGCCTGACGCTTAACCTGCGCACCACCGAGGTGGACAAAATATTTTTTAAATAGTCTATGCATTTGCTACAGAGAGCTGTAGAATGTGGTACAGTGTGAATATCTGTTTAGTTTACAGTAAATGGGCCATGATATTAATGACTTATTGAAAACAAAAATGAATTGGTCTTCCGCTACTCACATGTATTATATTGAGACTAAAATAGCATAGAATACTGAACCGAAACTAAATTTCCTTTTACAAGCCAAGTGTAAAATGATTCTTGTAACTCATTTTACACTTGGCTTGTTTCACTTGTTTTTTTTTTTTTTAGTTTCGGTTGTTTTTAATTAATAATATCTAATGTTAAAATATTTAAACATTAAGATGAGTTGTTTTTTACAGGATGGCTCAGTTTGCAACAAGAGCAAGTTTATTGAGTTGTGAATGCTTAAAAGGACATAACTTATATGGAGAGGCTGCAGATCAACTAATTAGAATGACAAGCGAGGAATCCGATCTCCGTTCAGCTCTACTTCTAGAGCAAGCCTCATATTGTTTTTTGCTATGCAGTAGGCCAGCGATGGTCAGAAAATATGCATTCCATATGGTATTAGCTGGTCACCGATTTACAAAAGCAGCACAACGAAAACATTCCCTGAGATGTTATAAACAGGCATATCAGATATATCAAGCCAAAGGATGGAATTTAGCAGAAGATCATATACATTACACTATTGGGAGGCAAGCAAATAATTTAAATGAACTCGAAGAAGCCGTTCAGTCTTATGCAATGTTACTCACTGGTGAAAGTAAACAGTCACCTCAGCAACAGACAATATTCTTAAAAGAGTATCTCACAATTCATAATGTAAGAATTCTTCATTTAATATTTGATTCTATTACCAACCATTTTACGATTTTTTTAGAGTTATTTACAACAACAAAATAGTCTATTACCCCAAGTGTTACCTTTACCATTAGTACGCAATGAGACAATTAAAGTGCTAGTTGGACCTACAGCTCCTTTAAGAACACCTGGCAAGGTACCAGCAATTGGTGTGTCATTATCTTTTGAAGAGGATTTACAGCTATTGCAAAAATGGAATAAACTCGAGGAAATGTTGGTACAGGAAGCTCAAGGTGGTTTGCCTATGATCTTCAAACCACTGGTCACTTTATTTACAAATGAAAACATTAGCAATGTGAATCCCATTGCAATAATTGGAGAACCGATACAAATTTCGGTGCAACTCTATAATCCGTTACAAATTTTGCTAAACCTTAAGGATATTTATCTGCTGTGGCAGTATAAGGATAATAATAACAGATTTGCTGTGAATGAAATTATGGAGCATAATTTAGATCATATCATGAAGACTCATTACATAAAATCTGTGACAATACAAGAAAATTCTACTCAAGAGGTCATTTTGATGATAACTCCTCTTGCTGTTGGAGAAGTGACTATTAAAGGGATTTGTTATAGTTTAGTAAGTTCGAACAATTCAGAGAATGAGATAGCACTCAGAGGCAAACAAGTATTTAATATTAAGGGTCCGAAACTTAAGAAAAAAGAACTACTAAATGACTATAAACCTGACCGTAGGCTAGAGATTAAAATTGTACCATCTGCACCTTGTCTACAAGTAAGTTACCCTAATTTTATTTGTTTTTAGTGTCATATTTCAATATCATTGAAAGGGTTCATTCAGAGGCGCATTCAAGGAAGAATTTTTTTTTTTTTTTGACTCATCTCCAAAATTTAACAAATATGATATATAAATCATGGTTAATATTATGTTCTAAAATCAATAACGTCATACTAACATATTTACCCATTTTTGTGGTTAATTTAAATAAAATTCTTATTTTAGGTAAGTTTTTGTGAATTCAATTCAGAATTATTAAGAAATGAATTGCAAGAAATTTCGGTGGAATTAAGAAACACAGGTAGTGTTCCTTTGCATAATATTTACATGGCAACGTCAGTGCCACAACTTTTATCGAGCTGTGATTTCAAACAAGATATTGATGAAAATGTTGATTCCGCCCAATTGGAATCCTCAGCTGTACGCGAGAAGGAAGCAAGGAAAAATCACGTATCTTATCTTCCATTGCCAAATAAAATTTTAGAACCAGGGCAATTCTACAATGTTCTAATTTGGATGAAAGCTCCAGAAATTATTGGCTCAGCAACCATTGATCTATTAATTTACTATGAAAATGTAGACAGTACTAGTATACCGAGGTAACAATAAGTTATTGAAATTCTATTTTAATATGCTTAATTAATTTCTCACTAAACCCGTGGTGAAACCCGTTCAATTAAATATCCTGAATTTATTTTAATATCCTCAACTTTTGTTTATTTATTTTTTTCAAGGTATCGTTTGGTACGGCATATGTGGCAACTGTCCATTCAAGAATCCATAAAGGTGGAAGTATCCGCACAACAAAGTTGCAATTCGAAAACTGTTGAAGAATTGGCTTTAACAGTTAAAGCAACAAATTTGAACAAAATACATCATGTCGTTTTGACTAAAATATCATTGTTAAAAGCAGCACTTTTAAGTCCCAACTGGAAATTGTCATCAGAATTAGTGGCTCCCGATAATATTAAATTGGAGTCACAGGAATCGGCCTACATTTTTCTGAAAGTGGTTCGAAAAAGTAGTGGTGTAAATAACTACTCTGAAGTCGCATTAACACCTGATGATGATAGTCGACAAATTTCTAACACGGCGTACTTAGATTTTGCTAAAAGAAATGAGCAAAGTCATGTAAATATATTTGATACCTCAGAAGCTCTTGAGAAGCCGAGTAAGAAACATGATGCTACATTGATATTATTATGGAGAGCATGTGTAGCTGATAGTTTGGGAAAGACTAGAGTCGTGTATGGTCAAAACCAGGTCCCGGTTGACATCACGACACATGATGAAAACCTGATAGAAGACTCTCAGTTGTTGAATGTTACTTTCGATAGAATAAGTGATGATAGTAAAACTATTTTAGCTGAGACTGAATTACTATTAAATGATAAACAAATTACATATAATTTAGCTTATCAACCTATTGTGGAACACGACTTTAAAATTAATCGAATTTGCATCATTCCCATTACATTGGTTATACACAGTATTTCTGAATTTCCACTTATTATTAAAATTAATACACTAAATCAAACTAGGTAAGATATAAACGTTAAAAATAAAACTTGAATTATAATTGGAAATTATTTATTTGCAGTTCATCTTCACAACTTCTTAGCAAGCCTAGTCGATTTTACCCGTACTCCTCAAAGCATTTCAGATGGACTAAAATTGGATGCACGTTAAAAACCATTGAACCATTAAGTTCTGTAACAGTGAACTTATCTGTAGCAGTTTTAAAACCTGGAACGTACGACTTAGGATCCCGCATAGAAATTTGGTGTAATTTACCCGATTATCCCGAATCTGCTGTTCTGCAATCATACCGAGTGCAGTCCTCCCTAATAATAACTAATAGCAATAGTTTTTACCCTCTTAGACAGAAACCGGAGTCATAAAATCAAGTCAATGTATTTATATAGCATTATTTATTGAATTGATGTTTATTGAGTCTTATTTTACATAAGCATTAATATATAAATGAAGCTAAATCCATGCTATATATTTTTTACTTATGTGATCCATTTCATGGATTTAGCTACTTTAACCATTGTTTAAAATGTTTGTTATTAAAGCTAGGTACAATTTCTGTTAAATATTGCTTTTGTCTGTTCCTTAATATAAAAATTCTATTATTTAGTTGACAACCTTTGTTCATATGTTTTATAATACATTAGCATAATCCGATAATGTAATTGATCAATTGTAATACTACAAAGTTTGATAGAAAAGTAGTTGTTTTAAAAGTATCTAATATAATTTTGTTATTTAATAAAATCGAATTTTATTTATGCATACCTATTTGTGGAATCCTAATCCTCACTAGTGAGTATTGTTTTCACGAAAAAAATTCAAATCTAAAATAGCAACTAAGGACTTGTGTTTATTAAGACTATTTCTGAAAAATCTCTGTAGAGACGAGACCTATAGTAAAAACGACTATAAATTAAAAAAAACAAACTTAGTTTAAATAAAGCTCATTCAATTTATAAATTTAGATGATCTGATTAAAATTTTAAAAGCACAAGTGGTACTTTACTTTTTTTAAATTTTCTAATAATAATAATAATCTTTATTATCAGATATACAGAAAAAATAAAAATAAAAATTGAATGTATAATTTATATCTGTTAATTAGCTATCGACCAGTCGTCATTCCGCCTGAATTTTCTATTATTGATTAAAACATAAATGGAGGGAGGGAGGGAGGTAAAACTTTTTCAAATATAAAATGAGTGGTTTAATTAAAATGTATTACAAATAACTACTACTATTAAGAACAACATTTTTTATCAGCAAATTCATAAAAGCATTCTATAAGAATTTATTATGAATCATCACCTTATCAATTGTAAGCTGAAACTAACTAACAGAAATATTTAATAAACTGACTAATATTACAAATGGTGCAAGCTCTCTACATAAATTAATTTCTAAAATAGTAGGTTCTGTGTCCACAACTATATGGAGTATTTTGGTAAGCTGATGTTATTATAATAAATAGTAATAATCGAAATCGATTGTTGAGACTTTTACTTGATGAAACTCCATAATATACTATTTGCAAATAAAACAGCTTTTTTTAAGTTAAGTGTTATTTTATTTCCTGATAAATAATAACAAAAAATAATGACACAGTTGGCTTATCTGTAAATCTTACACAATCATTTATTAGATTTTAAAAAACATATGATCGTAATTAAAAAATGAATGCGAGGTATTTTGTTAAAAAAAAAAAATGGGAGTAATACTCGCTTTCAGTATTACATTTCTAAATATAGAAAAAAACATATCTGTGTGGATGTGTAACTGTATAGGTTTGTTCCACACTAAATTGAACAAAGTGTAAGTTTGTGACGTTACCTATTATGTTTACATTTTTAAATTTGTTTATGTTTTACTCTTTCTGCACTGACAGCAATGTAAATCTTATAGATGACGTCACAAACTTCCACTCACTTCAAAAATCCTTTGCTATGCACCATCAAAAAGAGCTTTTTAGATTTTCTTGATTTATTAATAAGCTTAACTATCTTTGTTTTGTGTCGATTTCTTTAGTTTTTTTGCTGTAGAAACAACACACAAAAAATGTTATCGTACAGTGTAGTTTAGATTAGTCTCTACAGCAAAACCGGCTAAAGCGTCAATAGCTTTATAATTGATATTAAATATGAATAGGTTATTAAAAATGTACCAATAAAATAAATAAAAACACAGATTAAAATGAATAACTTTCAATTTTTGAATAGTTTCGGGTTATCTGTCCATTTTCAAGAGAATTCAGAATGGGCTAATTTTAAATTCTCGACTAGTTTCGGGCTATCAGTGCAATTTCAAGGGAATTAAAAATGGGCTGAATAACTTTAGATTCTCAATTATTTTCGAGTTATTAGCCCATTCTCAAGATAATTCAAAATAGGCTGAATTCTCTTGAAAATGGGCTGATACTCCTAAACTAAATAAATCAATAATTTAAAGTTATTCATTTTAATTTGTGTTTTTTATATTTATTATTACAATATGAACTAGCAATGTTTAAATATTAAAAGTATTAAAGATAATTAAGCTTATTAATAAATCCAGAAGTAAAAAACGCTCTTTTTGTTAAAATTCAACAACTGGAAATGATATTTTTTTGATAATATTGATTTTATTGAGAAAATATTTAAAATGAAACTTGTAGGTATTAAATAAAAAACATTTTTTTGTATAAACACATGTTGTAGTAGGATGCTCATTCATCAATATTTTGAATCAAGCATTTTTGATAAAATTAAGTTTTTCAGAAATTAATACACATATATTTCAGTCAAAATTCTTCAATGGATTAATGAAAACTCTGTGGAAAATATGATTATGTTTTTATAGATATTTAATCTAAAATAAATGTTAAATATTGTGTGGGATTTATGAGTTATGTGACTGGATTTTCAATACCATTGCTAGAACTGCATTATTAATTAAGTGTCCACATTACGTAATTTACAATGTCATTGTACAATCTGAGATTATAGGCAGAAAAATAAAAATTAGTAAGAAATTAAATTGAATTTTTATGCTAATAAATACAAAGGTTATTAGTTTTTTGATTAATTATGTTTTTAATATTAAAAGTACTTCTTTAATAAAAAATTGAATTGAATTTGTGCGCGCAAAATACGATTGAAATGAACGCGAGCGCCATCTATGAAATTTAGTTTAAACCGAAACCATTGCAGGTCCGTTCAGTCGGTAAAAAAGACACGAGGTGCATCAAATATTAGAGCCGTATCAAAAAATATCGCGGGGTATACTGAATATAATTTTCGGTGCGAAATTTATCCCTCTTTTAAGTTCCAGTACGAACAGGTATGGTTTATAGTTCGTGTAAATTGTTTGTGTCGTTCAAAAAATGTTGATAACGATGTAAACTAAGTTGTGTAATGTTAGTGGTGGGTCGAATCCGGCCCTGCGTGTTGGCAATGTACTTTTAGAGGGGTACATGCTATACTAAAACGTGTGGCTCTTTACTAGCCTTTTACCCAGTCTACCGTGGCGGGATGTTACATCCATCTTGGATCTAACTCCTCGTTGAGAAGCCGGCTCGTGTTAAATAAAAAGACTTTTGGATAATATTTTACATAGAAAAAAATACTGTTTACTTCCTAATGTGTTTATTTACCGGATTTTATTGACGTATAAGTTTCCTTCGGCATGAAATAGGTATGATGTATTTAAGTAGCCAGTGTAGGCTTTATACAGTAATACTAAATACTGAGGAATGGCGTGTGCTTGCAAATACTGATACAAGGCTGCTAATGTGTGGACATCCTTATTAGAAGATGGTGAAATTTAGTTATGCTAATTTATTATTCTAGATTAGCAAAACTGTGCATAAGACAAGGTAACTTTAGCCCCATCTTATATACAAGCACTTGTAGTGGTATTTAGTTTAAGAAATTTGCATGTGAACAATAAATTTACAGTGTATCTGCTGAATTGACTCATTATATAGATGTTGAAACAGTACGAATGTCACTATTTTATTCCATCGGAGGCTTGTAACTAATCATTTCATTTGATAATCAAATAAGCAAGCACAAGTTAAGCTGATTGAATAGCATGAATGTTTTTTACTTTCATACCGACCGACCGGCTTAATGAAATTTGACCGGCCGCATGTTTACCATTGCGATAACCTGTCCACTACCGTATATTAACCTCACATACTTTTCTTTCCAGTATCTCTTGCGGACATTACAAGCTCCTGTATACAACGATTAGGATTAAGCGCAGCAGGAGGCGCACATATTCGTTGTAGAAATTTTATGATGGCTCTTCCAAGTAGATCCCGAGTATATACAGATGTGAATTCTATGAAACCACGTGAATACTGGGACTATGAGAGCTACGTCGTTGACTGGGGGCAACAAGACAACTACCAATTGGTCAGGAAATTAGGCCGTGGGAAATACAGTGAAGTTTTTGAAGCAATTAACATAACAAATAGCGAGAAGTGCGTAGTGAAAATATTAAAGGTACGTTATCATTTATAGAAAAAACATTGAAGATATGTGCTTTTCATTATTGGCCCCTCATTTAACGTGTTTCGTTTATTTGTTCCAGCCTGTGAAAAAGAAGAAAATCAAACGGGAAATCAAAATTTTAGAAAATTTACGGGGTGGGACAAACATTATTACGCTTCAGGCTGTTGTCAAAGATCCTGTATCTAGAACACCAGCGCTTATTTTTGAGCACGTTAATAACACAGATTTTAAGCAGCTCTACCAGACACTCACTGACTTCGATATCCGCTACTACCTATTCGAATTGCTCAAGGCTCTGGATTACTGCCACAGCCAAGGTATTATGCATAGGTGAGTGACTTTTATCTTTTTTTATAATTACACTAAGCAAACGCTTCAATTACATCTGGGCAGAGAGCGTGCTTTAACTTTTACTAACAAATATACCTTCTAAGTCTTTCATTAGTAGTCTGTGTGTAACTGTAATGTCGTTTTTCTACCTAATCTTGCTTAATTTCCTGTCTCTTAATTGTTAAAATGCCATTAATTTTTATTGGTTTATTAATAATACACGAATTATGATATAAAAAATATTTTAGAATTTAAAAAAATGTATTTTTAAAATCATAGCTTTAAAAAAATCAAGTATCAAATTTTTTTAATAATAATATTAGCTCAATTTTTGCAAATTTAAACAAAATTGTTTCTAAATTAATAGTTGTTGTTTGCATACTTATTATTCTATTTAAATAATTCTGCTTGCATGCTATATATAAACTGATTATAATAACAGCTCTTTTATAGAATACCAAATTGACTACAAGGGTTTAATACAATATGCCATTTCCTGTTACAACTTCATGAAAGGTCGAAATTATGTTATTACAAAAATTGTCTGAGGTCTTAACAATCTTTTAAAGGTTCAGGGACTGTGAATTCTTTTTCCTTTAACCTTTTGAACGTAACAGAAAATAGTACTGTGTTTTGGTTACATCTTAAATAAATTCAATAAATATTTTGTGTTGTTCAATCTGAAATAATTTTAGTCCAAAGTCCATAATTGGAGGTCTATGATGCAACACCTGTGGTTGCTGAATGAATATTGATTGGGAATGCACTAATAATTTTCCTTTTAATATGTGGTTATCTTTTATTTTATTTTTATCTTTAAAATTCGTCTCTTTGTTGGTTGTTCCATCCATATTTCATTAGGATTGTTTCTTCCTAATTCATTGCATCAAGGGAAAACCATTTTAGTTGTAATATGTAATTGTTTTTTTTTTATTTACTTTACAGAGTAAATTTATACAATATTTTAATGGCAAACTAGTGAGACATTGTTTTTGTCGTTAAAATAAATACAGTGTCTCGCCAGTGGGAGTAACCAGTCAAAGAAACTCAGTTTTTGATGATTGTAAACCTTTGGAAATTAATTTAACCTATAAATTATGTTATATTCCAGTTATTTTTTGCTACTAACTGAAGAAATTAGCTGGATTTTAATGTTCGGTTAGTTCCACCGGTCGCACAGGTGGCATCTGCTAAATGTGATTAATAATCCAGTCATCTAAAAAGTAATTATGCAAGGAAAAAGTAATGGCTTCAGCATTAAAATCAATTCAAGCATGTAACTTCTGAATTAACATACATTTCATTTTGTAATTTTCTTTGATAAAAGTGCTGGGATTAATATAGATTATACTGCAATTTTACATATTTCAATAAAATAATAATTTTAAGATAGAAAGGCCCTTTCGATAGACATTTTGGAAATTGCTCAATATTATGCAATATTTAAGTTAGAAAATATATATTTTTTTTTTTGGAAGGAAATTAATCGATTTTAAAATGATTAATTCAATTGAATACAAAGATATAAGTTATCCATTTTTGGTAATGCAATGGTGAGTGTATTAAGTGCTTTTCAAAAGTTCTTTCTTACTTCAACAATAAATGCTATGAAATGATAGATTTGACATTGTTCACTAAATGAGGGCCGATTCACAATCACCCGGGAACGACAACGAAATGGAAATGGAAAGATGAATCATAGGATTTACGTGTATCCATTCACAATTGCCTGGAAAGGCGCCTTAGGGACCTTCTGTATACGATCCATTTCGTTCTTGTTCCCGGGCGATTGCGAATCGATTCTTGGTTTGGATAATAGTGATGTCATTTCAGTCTATCGGACCTAATGTGTTCTATTTACTTTGATGAAGACGGTTTTACTGTGCTTATAAAAACTAACAAGAAACACAAAATGGCATCACAGTCTAAGCTACTTTTGTAACTGATAAGTATAATTAGATTGTGAAGTTAATATTTGTGTTAAATTTAACATTTCTTTGTATGGCATAGCCCTGAATAATTCAGGAACCTTTTAGACTTATGTAGACATATTTTTTTGCTTAAAATAACATAAAATGTACACCCTAAAGTCTAGAAAGTTGCTGCCAGGATTCCCCTGTGTTTGATACACAATATGCAGAAAATAATATCGGCTGGGCGGGACACATTTGTTTTAATAGTTTCTATTGGCATTCTATGAAATGTTATTAAAATTTTAGTCCATAAATGTGGCTCATTAGTTTTTATGGAGGCTGAGATTATATTTAGATATTTACACTTATTATTACAAGTTGACATTATTCGGTTTTACAGTTTTACGTCAAGGTTTAATTTTAGACAGTTGTTTAATTACTTATTGTTCCGACTTCCAGTTCCAGATCTTTAAGAAAAGTTTAATATGGAAGTTCTATTTTGCATTGGGGAGTATAGAAAGTCATTTTTTTCAAAAATTCCTCAATTTATTTCTCATCAATTTAGGCTCTCAGATTTGTTTTACAAATACATTCTTAGATATTTTAATTTTCCAATTTTATTGGTTACAATAAATCTGTGAAACTTAAAAAACAATTCAGTGTTTTACTTGTAAAATTAGTTATAATGGAGTTTCATCAACTAACAGCCTCAACCATAGAATTTTTAATTTTTCTCTGAGAAAAATAGTCTTGAATTAAATTAATCGATTCTGTAAATACATTTGTAGTTTTTAACTCTGGAATGTTTATATTAATGTGTCAAATTTGAGTCACTTGATTATAGGTAAAAATACATTTCATTGATGATATAGGCGCCAATAATGGGGATCGGTATCCAACACCCCCCGGGCTTTAGAAAATGACTAAATAAAATTCTTCTATTTAAATTAATATTCTTACAAAATATATTTTATGAAACAAAGCAAGTGATTTTTATTTAAATTAATATTTTTACATATACTTTTGCCTATCCCCCTGGAATAATTTTTGTCTTAATTGACAACATTTGTGTTTGCATTGTAACATTATAACAATTCAAAAAAAATCATCAGGTACTTATCAAATGACTATTGACCAATGATCTTTTCACCTTTAAATATTTATTTTTATTAAGAATTGTAATTCTTAATGTTTCAACATATTATATAATCAGTAATCCCTTTTACCTTATGGTGTCAGGTTTCTTTTGTTATTGCATTTCATTATTTTTTTGGTGGTAAGATGTCCTTGAGGAAATGAGTCTGATAATATGTTATCAAATTATTGTCAAGTTGTAACAATAAAGTAACCATAATTTAAAAATGATTTATTACACAATTTTATCCAGTTCAGCAATGTAATAAGTATCACTATCATAAACCACAGAGAGCTAATAGAATTTTAGCAAAAATAATCATAATTACAATTCGGTTTCTCTGAAGACTACAACACTAATAGCTTTTTCTGCTTACTGCACCAGTGCGCACTCAGCCAGGTTTTTGCGTTTTCTGCTTGTGCACTTTTTCAATGCGCCCTGTCAAAATGTGCACTTGCCCCTACCAAGTGCAAGAAAGTGATACTGACTTGTGGAGTGAGCACAACGAGTCATGTGATAGTTTGAGATGAATTGTTGGAATATTTATTAAATCTATGTATTTGTTATAAAGGTATACGAATTGTCGACTATTTTTTACTAATCCTTTTGTAGAATCTATAATTAAATGTATTTCTCTCATTTCACCCAGCATATCTGTAGACAGGTTATGTTTTCAAATAGACTGACAATTTATATTTCACACATTTTATTTCTCGTTGCCAGTGCTGAAATACACACAGTGTTTGAAAACCGGGGCAGTGCAAAATGTCACAGCTGTGTAAGCAGAAAACTATAACTTATTTTATTACCAAAAGCAATTTGTACGACTTCATTATTTTGTTAATTCTTATTTCCATTTTCATGGATTGTAAGGTCATCGACTTGTTATAATATTACCTACCTACTAATTATAATTTCAAATAGTATTGATTTCAATACACATTTACACTTTTTTTTATTTGTTCATTTTTGCTTCTATTTCTAATTTAATTTTTTTATTCATTTTCGGTAAAATGGAGCATTTGCATTAAGTAATTAAATATTGATTTATCAGTTTTTTTTAAATCCCTTTCTGAGACTTTCATTCCTTTAAATTACAATTATACCATTATAATTAGTGTTAGTAAGAATGAAATATTTTTGATAATTATAGTAGTAATACTTTAAATTATTATCAGTTTTGAATTACAGTGTATCCAAAGATTCATTACGCAAGTTTATTATCATAAAAATGAAATAATATGTTATCTCTTTAGAGATAGAAGTTTTTAGTTTGAATATGATTACACGACCAAAATATGGGACTTAAAATAATTAATCATTTTTATATTTCACATTTATAATATATTTTACAAATGTTCCAATTGTGTTTACAGGGATGTTAAACCACATAACGTAATGATAGATCATGAAAATCGCAAACTACGCTTGATTGACTGGGGGCTAGCAGAATTTTACCATCCTGGGCAAGAGTACAACGTACGGGTGGCTTCTAGATACTTCAAAGGTCCCGAACTTTTAGTCGACTACCAGATGTATGACTATTCACTAGACATGTGGTCACTAGGGTGCATGTTAGCATCAATGATATTTAGAAAAGAGCCGTTCTTCCATGGGCACGATAACTACGACCAGTTAGTGCGTATTGCGAAGGTGCTGGGCACCGAGGAGCTTTTTGAATATCTTGATAAATATCACATAGAATTAGATCCACGATTTAATGATATTCTTGGAAGGTAAATATCATTAATTAATTTTTAAATAAATTATTTTGCAATTATTATTGTTAAAAACATAGTTTTGCGTGAAATGTTTTAATAATTATCGATTTGTTCCAGACATTCCCGTAAGCGATGGGAACGATTTGTTCACTCTGAAAATCAACACTTAGTTTCTCCAGAGGCGATTGATTTCTTGGACAAATTGTTGCGTTACGATCACTTGGAGCGTCTAACTGCTCGCGATGCAATGGAGCACTCCTATTTTTGTAAGTTGCCGCAGCGTACGTCTCAGAATGCGCTTTCCCTTGATATCAGCTAGGATAGTTAATTCTTTGTTATAAAGTATAATTTTTTATTTTTTAAGATTTCGTTGTGTATATAACATCTACTGCTTAAAATCATATTCCTTTCCCTTTTTTTTTGTTAAAAATATAAATGAATATTTTTACTTGTATGCACTACTTCTGAAAGTGAGTTTTAGTTTATTAAATTTATTTTTTGTTAATGATAAAACGAAATGTGCATGCGGGAATATTGACCATCCAAATTTGAATGAATTACCTTTATACTTTACCACTTTATTTCAAAATAATTTTATTGTTACAAATGTTTACCATGCAAGTTCAGTCTTTTAATTAATTTGTTAAAAACATACTATTGGGGTTTATTTTTTAAATCCGCAAAAAAAACACAGTGTAATTTAACCGTATTTATTTATTTATTATGAAATTTGCCGGACTTTATGTAAAATGTTTTTACAATTTCAATACGAAGCCATATATATTTTTTTCGGTCATGGAATGTTTCCGACGGTTTATTATATGTATATATTGTATTTCATATTGAATAACAGGCTGATAATGTAAAATAATGTTTTTTTTTTATTTATGGAACAAGTCCGCAATTTCGATATATAATTGTAAATCGCACTTTGTAATACATTTTTATTTAACCTAGGCACTTTCAGTAGTTCCAACTTAATTATGTTTATTGTCAACTGAGAAAAAATACAACAAAGACTTTTTCATTTGTACTAATTTGCAATGTATTTCTTTTGTCTTTTCAATAAACCAGTTCATTGAATATTTTTCCGGCTGGTTCATTTTTATCATCCCATCCATTTTTTTAACAAGTTTCAGGGCGGACAGATTTTTGTTTTGTTTTTTTTTTGTTTAAGTTACTAAATACTCATTAAAAGCGCGGGCAAGTCGGGTGAAGGACAATGGCCAAAGCCTGTGCTGTTTTTTTATTTTGTACAAGCAGATTTTCAAGAGGCGTCGCTTTCCAGAGAAATTTTGTTTTCCATAATCGTGTTTGAATTAAAGTTTTTCAAAATTGTAAGTTCTTTTTATTACTACTATAATTCAGGGTGTTCTGTATTCACTCTATCATTTCTCTTTTGCTTTGATTGTCCTTGTATTCCTCATGAATCTTGGTCAAGAGGGGAGATGTACATATTGCTTTCTTTTGCAGACCCCATTGTTCAGGAGCAATGCCGGATGATGTCCAACGTGACTTCTTCTCCTACTCCACTTACAGGCACAATGTCTGTTGTAGGAGTAGGTGAGTAGCTGCCAGGTAAAGCACTTATCATTTGGAGACATAATTTCTATTTACAATTTTCTTTTTAATTGTTTTTATGTTTTGCATTGATGTATCACGCATGCTCATTGTATTTTAATTCATCTTATTATTTACAAACTTCTGTAATAAATTAGATGTTTTCCTGGAGCAATATTTTTGTAATTAATCAACAGTAATTTACGCTCACAAAAAATAAATTTAAATCATAAAAAAAATTATTACCAAAATAATTGCCATAATAACATTGTTTGCACTTTTTCTTGCTTATAAAAATGGGCCTAATAAAATGGTTATTGTAAAATACACTTGACTATCCTCATCGAAGTAACATGCTTATTAATTTTGACACTACAGAAAGCCGCTGCTGAACAATAGCTAACAAATAATTCATTTAATCCTCTATTTCTGCTTCAGCTCGCATTACATATACTCACTTTTTATGGAAAATAAAAAATCCCTTCTCTGAAATCGGAACTAATCAATCTTTAGGTGCTTTTTTTTAGAACTTCAATTTGATCATTATATGTAACTCCTAAGCAGAAAAAGAAAATAATTGATTAGATGGCAAGCCCGTCTAATCATGTATTGTTTGAATTTAAATTTATTAATACCGAAATTTTAATTTGCTCCCCAAGAAGTCTGATTTTATCTCAACAACAAAATAGTCAGCATTATCAACCGGGGATTAAATCAGGCTTCGAGGGGACAGATTAAAATTTCGGTATTAATAAATTCAATCACGTAATTGATACATTTGTGTGGTCCCCCAGATGATAAAGTCACAATAATTGAGATTGGTATCTTAGAAAATCAGAAATAATTAATCATTTTAAAATAATAGTGATGTGTTCATAGTGGTAATTTTCTCTTAAATTTAGTATGGAATATTACTAAATATTTCGTATTTTTATTTATTAAATATGTAGTAACATTCAAGTCTTCAATTTAAAATGGATAATAGAAAAATGTGATAAATTATAAATATGTGAAGTTATTAATAAGTTTCGTTTTAAATGAACCCAAGGAAATGCTTATATTAGATTAAGTTCAAGGTTATTTAAGGAAATAAGTAGGCCAAGTGCAGAAATTGACACACTTATTGAAAATAAATAATAAAAGTAATGAAAATTATTTTGAAATTGCACATCACATATAGTTGTGATGGAATACGCTCTGTTTAATTTCTACCTTGGAGTGAGTCTATTTTAAATTCTAAGGTCGTATATCTTTAAGGAGACGCTGTAGTTGCCGGAAATGCCTTGCTTGAAGTTTATCATCACCACGGGTGCCTCAAAGCTGCTGTTTAAATAAACGTCCTTCTATTATATATCGTTCCTGCAAAGCCGCATGGAGTGTGCCCGAAAAAAACGTGGCAACGTCGTAAAATAAGTCGATATTCGGTCTATTTTGGTGAAATTCGTTACGCATTTGTTTAAATGGGTAAAATGAAAATACTCTGAATTATCATGAATTAATATTTTAATTTTCCCAATGTGGAATGTTTATTTAAAAAAAATCAAATTAAAAATAACAACAGATATATGTATACATTTTGAGATTTTACAAAAACATTTTTTACTATGATAAATACATCACATTTTTTTTTAATTATACAAACAATTAAATGTTATATACATAACATCTTTATTTCTACAGACAATTCTATATACAGTAAATTAATAATAAAATTCTTATACTATACGTTGTCTTTAGAAAACTGCTATCAACCGTCGGTCTTTCTGCTCGTGTTACATTTTTATGAATTTGTGTTTATAACATTATAGTATTAATCAATAGTACAAATGGACGATATATACAAGGTGTTTAAAAAAGTTCGGATATTTTAGCATTTTAAAAGGTCTGTTCGTTACACGAACCTAGTGCAGCATTTTTTCACTTTCTGCACTCGCAGCAATATAAACCTTGTGGGTGACATGACAAATTTGCATTCAGTTCAACTTAGTGCAGACGAAAAGAACAGACCTATAGCGCTTAACTAAATATAAAAGTCTTAATACACCTGGAACCACAAATGACTTGTTTTATAAATATTTTGTTTTCTTTGAGTAAATTAGTTACTGCAGTTAGCAAATCTTTTTTTAGTACTGCCAATTCAGTGTAAGTCACAGAAACAATTTAGGTGGAAGTTTTATGGTTTGAATTTAGCTGTTGATTTCATAAAATATTCTAGACTCAAAAACTATTGTGTCCATTGGAAAATAATTTGTTTTTTTTATAAAAAATGAAAGAGTACTGCCACTTCAAATGTACGTCTCAGTAAGAGTTCAGGTGGATGTTCTATGGTTTGGATTTAGCTGTTAATTTCATAAAATATTCTAAACTCAAAAACTATTGGGCTCATCGGAAAGTAATTTCGTTTTTTTTTATAAAAAATTAAAGAGTTATTGCCAATTTAGTGTACGTCTCAGTAAGAATCCATGGATAGATGTTCTATGGCTCGAATTTAACTGTTAATTTCATAAAATATTCTAGACTCAAAAACTATTGGGCTCATCGGAAAGTAATTTCGTTTTTTTTTTATAAAAAATGAAAGAGTTATTGCTAATTCAGTGTACGTCTCAGTAAGAATCCATGGATAGATGTTCTATGGCTCGAATTTAACTGTTGATTTCATAAAATATTCTAGACTCAAAAACTATTGGGTTCATCGGAAAGTAATTTCTTTTTTTATAAAAATGAAAGACGATTTCCTAATAGTGGATTAATATTTTATTGAATTAAATGTTGTTCATTCTGATGCAATACCCCCGCCATCTTTCTGCTAGTAGCATTATTCATAGTGAATTAATATTTTACTGAAATAAATATTGTCCATTCCGATCTAATACCTTCTGCCATATTTCTGCCAGTAGTATGATTCCATATTTTTTTTGTTCCCTGCTAGTAAAAACAACTGATTCAAGTGTGTTTGACCTCCTCATTCAAATTAAACGTTTTACCGTCTAAAACATGTGCAGAGACTGTAACAAATGATAATCGGAATGTGCCAGGTCTAGAAAGTATGGTGGGTGTAGCAATACATCCCATCCAAGCTCTAAAAGCTTTTACCGAATACTATACCTTTCATATTCAGCAATTCCGGCCTTTTTTCTTTGATTTGATTCACAATTGGCCAACTGATGACAGCACACTTCAAAATTGAGCGTTGTGTTGCTCTACCGAGCTCAAAATAAACGAACCCTTCGAAAACCCACCAAACATATTGCTAACATTTTTTTATGAACATTGGTTTTCGAAGTGCATTGAGCCGTTTCATATTTTCTACTCCAAGAGCTTTTGCGTTTAAAATTGTTGCTGACAATTCATTTCTTGTTTCCAAAGATTATGCGCTTCAAATATGGATCATTTTCTTGGGGTTTGAAAAGCAAATCACAAGTGTCCATACGACGATACATTTTTTTCCGTAAGACTCATACGTCTAACTTTCAAATTAAACCTAGCAATTTCAAATGATTATTAACGGTTGAATTGACTAGATTTAATCTCTCAGCGATCTCACGAGTTGTTATTCGCCGGTTTGCAGCAATGAATTCCTTTATTGTGTCTTCATCTACTTTAACTGGTCTTTCAGAACATTGTGCATTTTCGAGATCAAAATTGCTCGATTGAAATTTTGCAAATCAGCTTTGGTATTGGCGCTCACTTAACACATCTTCTCCATACACATTGGATATTTTTTTGTTCTTGCTTGAACAGCACTTTTACCTTTGCTATAGAAAGAAGTAAAATATGCCGAAAATGCTGCTTTTTTTAATGATGGGCAAGATCGATTAAAAAGATCGACTTCTCGATCTCTATGAGCAGCTTGACCTTATTGATCGACTCGAGCGGCGAGCGGCTCGATATTTTTGATCAGCTCGATTTTTCTGATCAGCTCGATCTTTTCGAGTGGCTCGGTACTTTAACTGATCGATGATTGATTGATCGATTTTTGAGATGATCGATCTTGCCCATCACTACAGTTTTCCCATTCCATACTTAAGAGGGTATAAATAAAAAACTACAGTACAGAATTAATTGATTTTTTTCACAAGCAAGTTTTGCTAGCTCAGTTGTCAAAATTGCATGATCTGATCTGTTTGATCAGCTCGATCTTTTCGAGCGGCTCGATACTTTAACTGATCGATGATTGATTGATCGATTTTTGAGATGATCAATCTTGCCCATCACTACAGTTTTCCCATTCCATATTTAAGAGGGTATAAATAAAAAACAACAGAATTAATTGATTTTTTCACAAACAAGTCTTGCTAGCTCAGTTGTCAAAATTACATGATCTGATCTGTCTGATCAGCTCGATCTTTTCGAACGGCTCGATACTTTAACTGATCGATGATTGATTGATCGATTTTTGAGATGATCGATCTTGCTCATCACTACAGTTTTCCCATTCCATATTTAAGAGGCTATAAATAAAAAAAAACTACAGTACAGAATTAATCGATTTTTTCACAAGCAAGCCTTGCTATCTCAATTGTCAAAATTACATGATTACGCGGGTTAAGTATGAAGTTGGTTGATAAAAAAATACAATCAAATCTTCCAATGAGAAAAAAATGAAATTACTTTCCGAACAACCAAATAGTATTTCTTGAATAAATTTCTCAACATGCTTCATCAAGTGATAATGTGAAGCATGTTGGACCATTAATGATTACGTTTGTGCAGTTGTTCAAGAAATAACTCATAATTTATAGAACAAAATTGTGAAAGACATGCTAATTATTTGTAGCGATGGATAAGATCGATCAATCAGTTGAAGTATCGAGCCGCTCGAAAAAATTGAGCCGATTAAAAAGATCGAGTCGCTTATATAGATCGAGTGACTCGATCACTTACAAAGATCGAGTAGTCGATCTTTTTTTATCGATTTTCTCCATCACTAATTATTTGTAAAAAAATAATCAGCCTGAATTAAATAAATAATTAATTATCGCGCAATACATCAATTCACTACTTCTTGTTAGAAAATGAAATTACAAGATATAATGAAATTAATGGGTAATGAACATTTCACTAAATTATACATTCAAGTAGCTTCATACTTAAATGTATAATTTAGTGAAATGTTTGAAAATGTAAATTTCAAACTTATTTATTGAAAAAAAAAATGTGAAAGAAAAACAAGTGTTAATAATAATATAAAAAAATAATTGTAGTGAAGAACTATTGCTATTTAGCTCTGTTGTTGGTATTTTAGTGTTGACATTCAGACTCTTTTTCAATCCACATCTAGAGCGACCTCCCCCCCCCCCTAGCAATATTTTAAAAGCTCACTAACGGTAGAAGGATAAATTTGCTTCCTTCACCAATAGTGTCCGTACCCACTGAAAAACTCGCCACTGCAGGGTTTGTGCTTATTTTTTTAGTAAAATATTCTTCTGAATCCGCGCCACTATTTTTTCCACTCTTCTTACTTAAAGTGCATATCAGACATTTCCTAGTTTGTGTAGAAAAACATTTTCTTAGGGTGAAAAGAAAAAATACAAACAAATCAAGAAAATCAACAATTGCGTTTTAGTAAAAAAATAGGCAAGTAAAGTAAAGCAGAAAAATATCAATCATAATAATTGGAAAGATAGCGTAAGCACCATCTATTGCCTAATTTCGAGTGGCATCGTCAACAATTTGGGTCTGTAAGATAAACACCCGTTTCGTCCACTAAATGAAAGCGAACTTGTTTTGTTTATGAGAACAGGAAACGAAATTCATTTAATAAATGGTTCAAACACACTGGTCTGATGAGGTTCGAAAGACCGAAATGGCCATCATCAGTTATCCATTTGCTAGATGAATGGTGGTTGGATATTTTATTAAAGAAAAATATCAGCCTGAATTAAATAAATAATTGACTGTTGTATTACGCAATAATTAATTATTTATTTTGTAAATAAAACACTTTTAACTTCGTTTAGCCACAGTATATTGTATACCTTATTGTAATATATACCAAAGTAATTTTAAATCATGCAGGAATATCACCGTGTAAATTAAAAAATCATTGCAAACGTTTTTTTGTTTTTGTTACAAAAAATATAGATCAAAAATTGAAATAAAAACGACTTCTATCCATTGTTATTCATAATTGTTTTTCATAAAAACGTTTGCAATGATTTTTTAATTCATATGGTAAAATTCCTCTATGATTTAAGATTACTTTAATGTATAATACAATATATCAATAATTGCTAATAGCTATCTCTTTTCACTAAATCGCACCCTGGATGTTTTCTTTTTGTTTAAAATCAATGCGGTATCTACCTTACAGCATTGATAAAAAAACTCTATTTATGAAGTACTTCATTTTCGGACCTTAGTTTAACATTTTTTTATTTGTTGAGATGAGTACTAAATATGGGAAAAATATCCGATTTTTTTTAAACACCCTGTATATGGAAATATAACATTAAAGCAAATGTTGATTAATGATATATATATTTTTTCACATGTAATGAATTTGTTTAAGTTAAAATCATTTTTTCAGAAATATTCTATGAGCGTAAAGTTGTGAGGGGCCCAAAATATTAATAATTTTAATAGCAGTCGAATTTCCCCTTAAGTCCTGTTTTTGTTTAACTTTATAAATACATTCGATGATATCTTATATATATATGTATTCTCAATCATGCACATATGTAAGATATCATCGTCTTTATGGATGCCCAATTGTGAACTGTTTCAGATGAACCGGTGTCTCCAATTGGGTCACCATCGAATATCCCGGAATCCCCAAAGTTGACTTCAATGCGGAAAACGTCAGCATTCTTTATTAACCTCGACTCTTCTACAACACCCACCCCATGAATTTCATCTAAAAATTTTTTTACATGTAAAACAACAATGTGAACATTTAAAGCACGTGAGGATTAACAAAGACTAAAACGAAAGAGGGTGCTTTTTGTTTTGCTTAGAATAAATACTCGTTTCACCAACATATGTACAGATTAACCACTTGTTCTAGAATCAAAAACCCCATTCCAAATTAAGTAATAAACATTTTATGATTGTAAAGATATATAAACTACGTTTTTAGTATGTGTGCGATCATTCCAGGCCAGGTGGTTAATTAAAAATTACTCATATTAGTTTATTTTTTTATATTAAATATTTTGTTGAAATGTACGTGTAATTTGAATAAGTTTTAAATTATATTCAAATTATTTAAGCAGTTGCCTTATTAAATGCTGTGCAAATAAATAGACTCAACTATTTACTTTATTTAATTAAATCTAACTTAATGCAGTTAATATTTATTTGTAAATAAGTTCTATTTTTTTATTTCTTATTCTATTTACACGTATAAAATGTAATTTTTTGTATATAAAATTGAAATGTTAGTCCATACATATAAATATATACATACTGTTTAATAGGAAGTAAGTATAAATAATGATCATTTATCTAATTAATAGTGTATATTGCACTATAATAATAATAAAGTACTATATAGTTTGCAAAGATAAATTCCATCAGATGTTTATTTTTAACGGTGATTGGAAATGGAACGTGACGCTGCCAGATATACACTTTTTTTAAAGTATAGACTTTTATACCTTGTACGCCTAGTGATTCGACTTCCATGATTGACTAGATACCTCAGTAAACTCGTTTTGGGCCTAGCTATGGGTCTGAACTGTAAGTTATGTTTATGCAGACTACCTATATGTATTCTGTTGTCATGGATTGGCATTGTAATTGCATTCAAGTTACCTCCTAAATTAAACTGAATAAATATGAGTACCAGTGTTTAATTTTATGTTTAGAAGAAGAATTACTGATGAGGAACTACGTTTTCAGTATCCTCATATATAAAGCATTTAATGTAAAGGTGAACTAACCCAAATACATATTAATAAAATATATAAAACATAATCAATTCTTATTATTTTAAATTAGTAAATTTTTGCATTGAATGTTTCATTTCCTCTTGTTTCTTAATACCATAAATTATTAGATTTCGTTTTTACTATTTGTCCAATGAATAGTATTGAATACTATTCTTTCCAAAAACAGTACAAACAATAAAATGGGAATAGGAGTAAACTTTCTTTCTTCAATCATTTAAAAAATACGAATATACACTGTATAATTAATATGTATACTAAATATGTATATAATTCAGTGCTATTCATTTGCATTTATTTATTGGTAATGATTATCGAACGAATCAAAGAAAAAAAAAGTGTGTACCAAGGAAGAGTGGGCCACAATAAAACATGCCCTACAAACTTTTCAAGTTTCTTTTATAAATTAAATAAAAGAGATTCACTTTTACCCTCTATAAAACGAAAGAAAAAATACACAAACATATTTCACACCAATTATTCGTACAGTTTTTTTGGTGATGTGTTGTTTCTACCCTACAGGAAGTGAATATTTTACATACATTCCACTCACCTTTGAAATTAGGATAAAGCAAAGCTGAAATTAGTATTTATTTTGTATTTCCTGTTAATTAGCATAATCATGCTGTAGATGGATTTGTTCTAATTCAATTTATTTATTTTATATTTTAAATACAAATAGATTTACCGCATTGTGTTTTGAGACAAATTGATGCAATCTATGGGCAACGATGAATCATGAATGAATGAAACAGGTTTTATTGTGACCTATTCTGTTCATTTTTTTAATTATAAAGAACTGTTATTACAATGTAGTAGAAAAAGTGGCATAAAGGAATTAAAATTCGATAAGACTTTCTGTTGAAGAATTTTAGAAAAGCGGTGTAAACGGATGTAAGGAAGCTCCTTTAAACAATCACCATGGAGTAAATAATAATTTTCTTTCATATGTATTAAACTTTTTTAGATGCATGCGAAGAAGCATATGAAAACCAAATTTATTAATACCCTGTGTCACAGATTTGTATATTTTGCTTGATTTTTTCACCCTAAGAAGGATTTTAAGAGACCTTTAATTCAAATATTAAGTAAATAATGTCCATCTATCATTACGATGGACAAAATCGATTATTTTATTTATTCGAAAATTTGCATTCGATTGATATAAACTTTCGATTATTTTTCGAATCATATGATTCGAATGTTGACTCAAATAATGATTCATTCGAATGCTCATTCAAATTGTCATGACTCGAATATTCATTTTATGATTTTTATTACACGGCAATAAAGGACAATTTTTAAAGACTATCTTTTATTCGCACTTCAACTAAAATAATTAAAATCAGTTGCAAATGTCTAAAAAATAGTACTATTTACCAATAAAGTATACATTTAATATGATAAAAAACGTCATTCGAATTACCATAAGTTAATTGCTCATTCGAATCAGCATGATTCAGATGTGTATTAAAATCGTAAAAATTCGAATTCATATTCGAATAATCATGATTGAAATGCTCATTCGAATCAAAATAATTCGAATGTTTATTCGAATCAATATAATTCGAATGTTTATTCGAATCAATAAAATTCGAATGCTCAATCGTATCTATATAATTCGAATGCTCATTCGAATCAATAAAATTCGAATGCTCATTCGAATCAATATAGTTTGCATGCTCATTCGAATCAATATAATTCGAATGAACATCGAATTAATAAAGTTCGAATCGTTATGATTCGATTCGAAAACTTCGATTATTTTTATAATAAAAAATCTATTACTTTCATTCGAATGGTCCTATCACGAGTAAAATGTCAGCAAGAGATTTTCGAAAAAGCACACAAATGGCAAAAATAAAATACGAGATCGTTGTGAAAAATAACAGGAAATATAAATTGGATGCAGTAAATTAGCAATAGGAATGTTAAAATGTTTTATTTTTTTAATTTATGAGGTATTTACAAACGTCCTCAACATTAAATATTGTTGTTAAATTGTTAGTTGTATATTTTTTAAAAATAGAAAAAAGGATTTATTCTCTTGGTCTCGGTTATTTAAATACATTAAAAAAAAATAATTTGAAAGTAATTAACAAATTATTCCCTCTTTAGCTTTGTTTCAAAGTACCTATGTAACAAATCAAAATGTTTAGCTACTGTGACATTTTTTTAGAGAATAATTTATTATTTATTTTCAAATTATTTTTATTTAATTTATGTATATTTTTTTGTGAAGAATGAGAAATAGGAAGTTGTAAGAGTGTATGATAAATGATAAAGAATGAGAAATAGGAAGTTATGTGAGGGTGTTTGATAAATGATGACGATAGAGAATTGGTTATGGTAATCTTTATTTTATAACTAAACACGCCCATGAATAATTATTTTAAATTTCGTAAAATTTCTTCAGCGCTAGGCTACTCCAGTCCCCATAATTGAACTAATAATATTAATAATTATATTCTAATATTGATTACACTAAAAATTGAACTTTGCTTTAAAATTGTTAGGTATTAGGTTAAATAAATTAATCTTCGACCCAAGTTAAATTTATTCAAGTTCATTTACTGCTTCTTCTATTGGAATATTTTTTTGTAAATAACATATATAGTGTAAACATGCATATGAAGTATATATATTATGTATCATTAAAAAAGGTCAGAAATTATAGCTTTAGCAAATTTTCTCGACTTAATTTTATTTAGAATGATTCGTCTTCATTTTTAAAATTTTGTGCTGCAATATAATTGTACATAAAAAACCCAATATGTCAGTCGTAAGAAAAATAAAACGTTGGTGTTGTATCTGAATATTGAAACATTGTGTACAGAATTTGTCAATTCTTTTGTATTTTTTGTTGTCATGGTTATTTGTTTCTGTTAATACAAAACTATTTTGAAATAAAAATTGGTATCTCAGCCAAACTATAACTGTCTCATTTTAACGTATTCTCCATCAAATGGATGATCCTTACTGTCCCAATAATTAAAAAAGTGATACCCAAAATAATCTATTGAGCAGTTTTTAATTCACTAAATGAGTTTGTAGGATCTATATTATGGGCGATTAGGCTATTGTTACAATTTGTGTTTTGAATTGATTACAGCGGTAATTAAAATATTCATGGATGATTTATTTGTATTTACTTAGGGAATATTTATGCTATTTCCTGAAGTAATCGGAGTAGTGTGTTGGAATTTCCTTCATCCGTATCAAAAAGGTAAGCATCTCACCTTGAGTTTAATTACCCTAACTCGGTTGAATAGCTTACATTTCTAGCGCACAAACTGGTATTCAAAACAGTTTAATAGGTTACACAGGGTTGGTTAAAATTACCGGAACACCTAAATTATTCTCAAACAGTAAGAAATGTTAAAAAAGTTTCTTAGATATAAATTTATTTATTAACATAATTGAGTCATCCTTCGTTTGATTGACCATATATATTTTTCACATTTTTTTTAAATTCTAAGAGCATTTTGTAGAAACATTTTTTTTATAAAATGCATGATTTTTAAGTTTTAAAATAAATAATTAATTAGTTATATAAAATAAAACAGAGGTGATTTACATTTTTTCAATTTTTTAAGTTACAATAAAATTAAACGAGGAAAAATTACTGGCAATGATTATTTTATTGATTTTTCCAGTAATTTTTCTTCTTCAATTTTATTATAACTTAGTTTTATATTTTTTATAATGAAATACCGAGCCCAAATTTCGTAACATTGGGAAGTTCCTTTAAAAACAAATTAATATATTTTTATAAAATTGAAGTAAGCCCTATCCTCAATTTTCATTATTTTACTATAAAATGCATTATTTTGAATTCGTAAGATATTCATATATCCAACACTTCAAATATACCAAATTAATAATATATGAATGATCATGTTAAAAAATAGCCTTATATGAAAATGATCTGTTAAAAACCAATCGACCCGAGGTCTTTCTGCATAGAATAAATGATTTTATCGTA
The DNA here is from genome assembly GCA_963082785.1 of Philonthus spinipes. Taxonomy (NCBI): domain Eukaryota; kingdom Metazoa; phylum Arthropoda; class Insecta; order Coleoptera; family Staphylinidae; genus Philonthus; species Philonthus spinipes. The sequence goes on from OY720301.1 coordinate 14,433,339, forward strand.
CGTCCGTTGTTGCGATGAATTGGAATAGAGTTAGTGCGGGGTTGGATTTATGAATAACTTACAAATTCAAAATGCATTTTATAGCAAAAATATTCCTACAAAAACTTCTTTGAATTAATCTTGGCATTCAAAAATGTAAAAATATTAAGAAGGTTCCAATTGAAAAAAAGGCAAGTTTTCTAGTTATATTAATAAATTGTGCATTCTGTATATTAAAAATGTATTTCAATGATACATTGTTTAAATCCAAGTAACTTTTATTTGAAACTTTATTCGAAATTGTGTACAAGGTGTTTCGGTAATTTTTAGTAACTCTGTAGAAGCTATTTAAGGTTGCGGTTTAGTGGAAAGAGATAGCTATATAGTAAAATGGAAATAATCGTTTGAAAATAGAGCTATTCTTTTGGATTTCATAATATGAATGTGTATTTACATTTTTTATCTACCAAGTATAAAGTATCAGTCTAAATAAGAAATAAATCGTTAATTTTCGTGTATTGCGTCAATTTACTAGTTTAAGTTAGAAAAGAAAATTATAAGATATAATGAAATTAATAGGTCATGTCTGCTAAGTTATTTGAATACAGAATTTAGTGAAATCCTTTAAATTTTCATTGCACAAGTTTTTATTAGCAAAAATTTAATTTAAAATTTGCTATAAATTTGATCAATTTTCATTGTTTTTCATAATTATTTTTCACAGAAACTAAACATTAAAATAATTTTTAATTTATCTGATGGAATTCCTGCTTATTTTAAGATTATTTTAATGTATAATACAATATTGTTCATTGATCACAACAACAATCTAACTCAAATTAGTGATTGCCCATATTTGTATAGCTATCTCTTTCTTCTAAACCGCACCCTTAAAGTGTAATGCATGAAACATATAAAATGTATTCTATGTTGAATTATACAATATAAAAAATCTTTATTTCTTAGACTTACATTAAATTGCATCACGCTATTTGCAACATTACAATCATTTACAAGTAATTAAGCCTCAGAAAATGGCTATCGACCATCGGTCTGCCTATGTTGAATTATCTGTTTACTTTAACGTTTTTAATAATAATTGATTCTTTTTAATATTAGGGTGGGGTTGGTTAAACAATAAGGACGATCGAAATCGGGGGGTAGAATCTACAGGCTCATAAGCGTTTTTTGAAAAGTAACCATGAAAGGGGTAAAATTTATTGATCGAGGGATGATAGCTTTCTTGGTAAAATCGAACAAATTTGACATGTCTGATAAACCATCCCTATCAGATCATAGGTATGTCGAAGTCGTGATTACTTGCTTCGACTAAATTCTTGGAAATTCTACGATTATTTTGTAGATTTTTAACACGGGACAAAAGAACGTTATTAATAAAAAATCCTTTCTTCACAAAGGAAAGCTAAAATTTCTTTCCTTTGTGAAGAAAGGATATTAGTATTTTTTATTTATAACGTTCTTTTGTCTTCGACAACATTGGTCATTTGCGCATAAAGGAAAGGATATTAGTGTTTTTTTATGAATTACATTTTATCTTCACGTAATTCACTCAATCAATGGAATTGATAAACTTAACTTGTATTTTATTTTATAGCAAAATTACTATGGAAATACACATAAATAATAAATATAGGTATATACGATTCAATATCGAATCAGAAAAACTCCATCCAATAAAATGTATCCTTCTAATTCCGCCACTTTTAATTAAATAATGATAAGGATCTCTGTGTTCAACAATTAGTATTTCGAAGTACTTTATAAAATTAGTATTTATATGAACTGAGTTTATTTTTATTAAAACAATAATACTCTCAACAACACTACGTTTTTATCACTTAACACTTTAATTTGTAAAACAAATCAATTTTTCTTAATAAAATGTTCAATCACCATTCATCTAGTGATGGCCATTTCGGTATGATTCAATTTTTCTTAATTTATGGTCTTATCATAATATTAAACTATATATAATTCGAAGTTGTTTTGTTTATAAAAATTATAGTTATTTATAAAAATCGTACAGTTAGATAACTATTTGCGTAAAGTATTTGAACCGGAAATATTATTTCAAACTAGATTTGTAACGGATAACCTTGTAAAAAATAATTACTGTGTTTTATTTTCATGTCCATGACAATACCGTGTATTTTATTCGAAAACTAGAAAATACAAATAAAATCATCTTAATATTACTTCCATCGTTCTTGTTAGTTCAACACAATTATAGTATAATAATTTATGTATGTATTTAAACATTTTTGTCTGGGTTATTTGCTAATTCTTAAAAAAAAAAACATTTAAAGTAATTCAATTTAATGTGTTTTATTACATATATTCAGACTATACAGAATTACAATACATGTACTTGTTAGTCTGTCTGAGCTATCGACCAGATGGCTTTCTGCCCTGTCATGAATTTATGATGAAGTCAAAGAAAAAATCTATGATAGCTAGCTGAACTGTCCTGGTGATTCGCACAAATGAATTGATGAATGGTGATGGAGGATGTTTGTATTTAGGAAGGATATTGGGGTTAGGGGAACACAGAATTTTTGTGTTATTAAAATATTTTTAATAATATATTCATATTTATTATTGCAATATGAACTACTAATGTTTAAATATCAGGTATATTAATGGACTTACCGTTAATAAACAATAAACAATAAACAAATTAAAGACAGTTAATTTAAAATTCAGCCAGAAAGACCTGTGGTCGACAGTCATAAATAAATATTGTGTAATATACTTAATCAATTATCGTTATGTTCTTGTAAACTTAATTGTTAATAAAGATTGCTATATTTATAATCAAATTATTTCTGTTTTTACATTACATTATTTAATGAAATTCTTGAAAAAGATACCACTGCAAATTATATTTTGAAATATATAATTAAAATTCTTAGTTATTGTTTATTTGTATGTAATAGCTTATTTATCTACTACTTATATTATTATTTGATTTGATATTTTGATTTGATCTGTCCAATATTGGTTAATATCAATATTTAATTGTATCGTACTAACTTGGTTGTTCTGGGTAGCCTCCACTTCTGTAATGACTAATTTAAATATTAGATTGTTCACTGTTATTTTTTAATTTTATATCAGTTAGAATATCATTCATATATATATATAATGTTAATTTTTGTAGCATATGTTTTGTAAAAAGGAGATTCCGTAAATAAATGTATTATTATCATTATTATTATTATTAGTGGCACGTCGACCTAAAGATCCTTACGTGAAATAATTTAATTGGTTACCTTACAGGATACACCTATCCTTTTGAAGTACCCTAAAAGGTTTTTAATATTGAAGTATTTTAGTTCAAGAGTGTGGAAGTAGTTCCCGCAGAAACTTAGTATTACACGAGCTAATAACTCGCATTCTGTTACTACTACTTATATTAAAACTTGTTATAATTTTGTAAAACGGTGAAATTTCCGTAAATAAAAAATAACAATAACTCCATTAATTAATTAATGATTGATGTATTCATCCCATGATACATCTTAAAGATTTCTAAATAAACAAAAAAATGTCTTCGTTGATTTCACACTTTTTTTTGTTAATTTTCGTTAATCAATTTCGACTATTACTTGACTCAAATAATGCAAAATGAACTACTTCTATTAGACAGATATTTTCTAAGATTTGTTAATAAACACTTGAAGATTATACGTTATCACAGTTTGTGCAAATATAAGTTTCCGATAAGTATACACGAGATATTGTGCTGAATAATTTCAAGGGCATTAGATGCACTTAAAACATTAGCCAGTCATTACAAAAATTGGTTTACGTAATTAAAATTGCGTGCAAACTCATGATTTATTGGTGTAATAATGAACACAGAGAAATTATGATTCAATAAAACAGATCAATCCTTTTCTTTACAATTCTTATAACAACATATTTCTATAAATTATGTAAAATTGTTCACTTTTACTTTTATTATAGTTTGGATATTTAAGAAATGTTTTATTGCAATAAAATTATAATTAGTTATTTTTGAAACCTTTTGTTATTCCAAAAATTATTTATTACTCTTACAGAAAATATTAAGTTCAGGATTTTATGTATAAAATAAATTTATACATGAAATCCTCAACATTTTTTCTATAATGTAAGAGTAACAAAATGTTTAAAAAAGTAACTAATTATAATTTTATTTTAAATATTATTAACTTAATAAAACACTTTAACTTTATTTGCACAACTATGTTTTTATTTAGTGAATATAGTTTCGACAACTAAGAGTTTTAGTTTAATAATGACACGCTAATGTTGTCGAAACTATAGTCACTAAATAAAAAAAATAGTTGTGTAAACAAAGTTTTATTAAGTTATAATAGGCCATATACAACCAAACTAAATATTATTTATTACTATTACAGAAAATAATAAGTTCAGGATTTTATGTATACACTTAATAGATAAAATCCTGAAAAGGTTTAAAAAATAACTAATTATAATTTTATTACTATCCTGAACTAAATATTTTCTGTAATAGTAATAAAAAATTATTATTTGTTATTTTGAAATTCCATGCAATTTAAAATGTACTTGAAATAGATTTGAAATAGCATGATAGTTTTATAAAAATATTATACTGTTCATTTTTTTACATTTTAATGTCGTGTTAAGAAGTAGAAAATAAATAGAAATGTAGGACGGAATGACACCGTAGGTATGACTGTAATGCTGCAAATCTTTTTAAAAACTTTAAAGCAAGCAATTGACTCGTGTAAATTACATTATTTAAAAAGAAAACAAGTTTGTAAATATGTATTATTCTTGGTTACTCAATCAGGGCCGTCGATAAATAATAATAAATAAGTATTAATGATTACGTGTTTAAATATAATTACATTTAATTTGATTTACAAATTAGTTTTATTTACTTGACCAGTTTCGATTTTTACAGCATTATAACGGTAAAATTACAACGGAAACCGACATGAAAACTATGTTATCATCTACTTCATATTCTTTTTTGTATGTTTAATATTATCCTATATTAAATGTTTTTAACTGTTGGACAATGAAGTGCTATTATTATTACATGTTTATATAAGGTGTTCTTAAAGGGTGTAATTCTCTTCAATTAGGACTTTGGATTAATAATCTAAATAAAAAATATTGAATTATTCTTCTTAACGTTTCACGAATTTGTTGGAATATTAAACTTGTGTCTAGAAATTCGTATTAAAGAATAATACTTTGAAATCTATTTCAAGTATATTATAGATGAAATCAATAGAACTTACAATAAAATACACAATTGTAAATTTTCAAAGACATGAGTTATGAATAAATACGAAATTTCAATAATTTTATTCAAAAGAAAATGTAAAATATCACATTACTGACAGCGAAACAGCAGTTTTTAAATTAAATAAAAAAAGTTATTTGAAAATAATTAATTTCAACAATTTAATAATAAATTGATTAACAGTTGTTTTATATTAATTCTAATGATTATAGATTAACAGATTCATCGATTTTTTGCTTATATATATATAACAATTAAGTTTACAAGAACATATCAATATTTGATTAAGTATTTCACACAAAACTGAATTAATTGTTAAATGGCTATCGACCATATGTCTTTCTGCCTTGTTGCTTATATTTATTTACTTTATTTTTTTATTTATATGTATACTTCAAACAAGACATTTAATAGATTTGTTAGATTTATGATTATTATTATCATATGTTTGATCCATCATTGACAAACTTATTTATTTAGAAATTAACCAATAAATCACTCTATGTGAAGATTTGTCACACCTTTACTAGCCAACTTGTAAAGTTAGGAAATAAAGTATTTCAGTATTGGGGAATCCCAAGCATCAGAGAGAGCTTGAATGCACATAAAGCCATCAAAATGGGAAAATGAAACAAGTTGAGTAAATAAAACAAAATTGTGAAACAAACCAAGTAAAATTAAATTTAAACTTTAATAATCTAACATGTTTCACCAAGTGACAAATGAGATAGTTATAAATAAATAATTCGAAATGTAAACAGGCAGAATATTTTTAATATGATAGATACAAAATAAGCGATAAAAATGGGAAAATGAAACTAGAAACAAACCAAGTGTAATTAAATTTAAATATTGATAATACAACATGTTTCATCAAGAAGTGAGAAAGTTATAAATTCACAAATAATGCCAAATGTTTTTGAATCCCCCTTTCATATGGACAAGCAGTTTTTTTTACTTTTGATTAATACAAAAAGATATTGGAAATCATTGCTACTGTAGCGCTATAAAATCAGTTCTGTTTATGATAAGTAAATAATAATTTTAGTGATTTTTTTATTAATAATATATTATTTCATAAAGCAAATATTTTCTAGCTTAAATAAATAAATAAAAACATTTATTGCAGTCTACTGTATTGTGAAATTAAATATCAAAAATAAAAGATAACACGCAGTTCAAAATTCAAGTAGGTACACACGAACTTCGATAATAAAATATTTTTTGCATAAAATTAAAAAAATAATTATATCCATGTATATTTCACTTAAATTATTCCATACTCATAAAAAGTAAATATGATAAAAATTGTTATGTACATTAAATACAAATGCGCTTTTGTTATTTTATTAATAAATGACAAGAATTGGACAAAGACAGGCTGAAAGGCTAATTTATAAATTAGAAATTACGTATTAAGAGTATTTGGGGCTATTCTGAATGTAAAAGTTAAGATTAAGGTTCATTACAGTCTAAGCAGGTTTTGCAATAGATATATATCTGTCCCGATTATTTAACAAATAGTAAAATGAAACTTGTAAAATGTTTATAAAGATGTTCCTATATACAAGATGGTCAGAAAAGGTGTGATAATCAATATTTTTTGTGTAAAATTGTTGAAATTTCCAATATATACAAAATCTTTATTTCTTTTAGTTAAATTATTCTAGCTTCTCGCTTAGAGATGGGCGAAATGGCTCATTTCAGTGAACTAGTTCACAAGATCCAGTTCACATAGAAGAATCAACTCAGTGAGCCAGCTCAAAAGAATTACATAGATCAGTTGTGAACGAAAATCAAGATCTTCAACTCTAGAAGAGCGGATGAATCAAAATGAGTCATGGCTTAGAAAGAGGGCAGCCAACTCTTTCAGGAGTTATCCAACTCTGAATAACCCGTAAGTTAGATGAATGGTGGTTGAAGATTTTATTAAATGAATTTCATTTCATGTTCTCATAAAAAGGACAAATTTGTCTTCTTTTAGTGAACGAAACAACGATTCTCGGTCGTCTACCTTCTTGATCCAAATTATTGACGATGCGTTGGAATTGATGGCGCTTGCGCTATCTTTCCAATCATTAAGATTATCTTTCTAATCATTAAGATTAATTAAATGTTACCCGACAGTGACACAACAGCTGTTTTCTATCAATTATAGGTTAACAGATTCACTGATTCACTGTTTTCAACATTTACTTAATATTCTTATTTTATTTTCAATGTTAATTTTAAACATGTGCTCGCATGGAGTTATTAGCAATAATTCAAACATTTTTACTTATATTTTCTACTACAAATTAATCATTGATCCGCTCTATCTAATGATTGTCATATCTCTTCTAAACACCTTTTATATAAAATCACAACTCATGTAAATGCATAAGTGAAGGGTTAAAACTGTTTAAAATACTTATTAGCACTCGTAAAACGTCAGTTTTGAGAGTTACAAACAATTATTTCGAATAAAATTACGAAATAATTCTGTTTACTTATTTTTGCCATCGATTTTCATTTTTTTGGCGGGAATGACATTGTGACGTCAAAAAAATGACCTAACTAAGTTTCATCTGGCTGCACCTAACGTAACCAGATTTGATTTAAACTGACTCGAGAAAATCCTAAGTTTATATTAACAGTTACTAATAAGTTTAAAAAAAAAAGAATTTTAAGCAAGTTTTGTTTAAAAAGTTTTTTTGATAACTGTCAAATAAATGAGTTGTTGGTAAAGGTTTAAAATAGTTATTATCAAGCTGCTTAGATTTTGATTGTAAACTAATTTTCCTAATGGTATTTTTCCCAACTGTCAAAATAAACGAGTTACCCGCTGTAACTTGTCGCCATAACCCGTTGAAAAATAAAACAGTGTTGGTGATTTTTCAACGGGAATGAAATCGCGACATTATTTTACTTTATATAACTTAATTTCGACAAGATTTGTCTAACCTGACCCAACTCAACTTTGGATAGTGTCCTCTCACAAAAGAAAAACATGGAAAAAGTTTAATTTGACAGATAGAAAAAAGATATTCATATGAAAATTGTTGAAAATTAAATTTTATGCATTTTTTAAGTTATTTCGTAACAGTCAAAACAAATGAATTAAATTAAAAAATATATTTATTTACATATTCAATAATATATTTATTTTCAACTATAATTATTACCTGTAGAACGGCATTTTTTGATAATTAAAAATACATTTTTTTTTCAAATAAAACTCGTTCTGAATTTTATTCTAGATCATTTTCTTAATGACATTATAATGTAACTGTCAAAATAACCGAGTTTTTTGACGGGAAAAAATCCTCACTTCAAAAAAAAAAAACATAACCTAACCTTGCATAGCTCAATTGTACTTAACGTAAACTTAACCAAACCTTACAACTGGAGAAAATCCGAAAAATCCGTTTATTTTACTGGTTAAAAAATGTTTTATACAAAATTTTCTCTGAATAGAAGTTTGAGTTGAAGAAATTTAGTTAGGAAAAGTCAAACAAAATTTTCATTAAGAGGATTTGGTTTAAAATTTTAGTTAGAGGTTTTCATTTATTCAAAATATACGATACATTGGTAAACTTTAAAAATGGTTATTACCACTCGTGGAACGGCAATTTTGACAGTTACGAAAATTGTTTCGTTTCGAATAAGACTTGCTCAAAAATCGATTCGTAGTAAGATTTCTTAATGACATTGTTTCATAGTTCGAGAACATTTAAAAAAGTTTATTTTGACAGTTAGTTAAAAAATGTTCCAAACAAAATTTTCTGAGCAATATTTGTTGAACAGTTTTTTATAACTGTGACAATAAACGAATCATTGGTAAACGTTGAAAATAGTTATTAGTATTTGCGTAAAATCAATTTTGACTGTTACGAAAATGTTTCTCGAATGAAACTTACACAAAATTCGATTCCTGATAATATGTGAGATTCTTTCTTAGATGTCAAAAAGTACAACTGTCAAATCGCGTTATTTTGAAGAGCAGCATTATACAAGAAAAAATCCATTTAATTTTAAATGGAGCAAAAAAAATAGTTTAAAATGATCAAAAATATCATCTTAAATTAAAATGTTTTTTTTGCATTAAAAATATCTTTCATGCGAATTCACGCATAAAAATAAATAATCTCTTCGCGTCTTTCCAGTCATATTCATCGCAAAAAAGTTTAATTGACTTAAAGAATTGTATTATTAGATAAAATGCAAATGACGTAGGCCATTCTCCGTTGACCCACAGATAATTGCCGACCATCCCATGAACGAAACAAGCTATGACGTTACCACTTTGAGTTTTCCTCTGACCCACCAAGAATAGCCGACCATCTCATGAAAGAAACAAGCTACGACTTACGTTACCACTTTTTCTCCTGACCTACCGAGAATTGCCGACCATCTCTTGAACGAAAGAAGCTTATGTTACCACTTCGAGTTTTCCGCTGTCCCACCGAAAATTGCCAACTATCTCGTGAAAGAAACAAGCTGCGACTTACGTTTCCATTTCGAATTTTCCTCCGACTCACCTAGAATTGCCGACCTTGAAGGAAAGAAGCTACGGCTTATGTTACTACTTTGAGTTTTCCCCTGATTCACCAAGAATTGCCGACCATCTCATGAACGAATCAAGATACGACTTACGTTACCACTTCGAGGTTTATTGCCCTGGTTAGATTATTTTGCAAACGAGTGGACCATTTTTATATTCAAAATGTATCAGTTATATTCTCTTTTCAAAATGGCACATTTTATTTGTGATCATTTATAATTTGAAAAAAAAAAACAAAGTAAAAAATTTAGTTTAGGTTTATTCTTTTAGTAAAAAAAATAATTTAAAAAAATAAATAAATTCTTATACAAGTGAATTTTGGAATTTTAAAATTGCTTCAGAAAGTCAATGAATATGTATATTTTAATTTTGTTTCATAATTTCTTACAATATTTAAAAATAATCGAACTGATAATATTATCGGTTGCCATGGAAATTAATTACAAATATCATAATCACATACTGTTTTTAAAATTGAGTACAACGCTCTGATTATTTACGAATTTGTACGTAAATCGAAATTGTATTGTTCCCCACAAAATTGAAGTGAGTTTACAAAAATGAGGAAATAGCTATCTGTCTATTGTAATTATTCGTGTATATCTGTCTATTGTTATTTACACACACAAAAAAAAACAGTATTTATCCTAACCATACTATTTGTGGCGCGCATTTTGTTAACCAGCAAGGTTAACACAAAAATGCATCCGCGTGTTAACTGGAATATAAAAACAACGGCAATAGAACGACCAGGAATCGATTTGTATTTACAAGTGTAGATAAGGAATAAAATTGAATATAATCTTATAAGTACAACAAGCGCGATGGCGCGGTCAGTTTAGCGTTGGTTGCCGGCGTGAAAGCATTTCAGCAGGTCATCATGGGGTGGGTATGCTTTTCTAAAGTGTGGGATTTATGTTTAAAGTGTCTAAAATTAGTCAATAGACCTTCAACCTCGCGGTAACTTTTTAATTGATAGCGTGTTGTTTCAGACGAAATAACTCAGTGAACACGAAAAATGCCGCTCCATCTGAAAATACAGCTATTCTGGTACTTCAAGTTATTGGAGAGATTCTTTTGATCCTCGTCAAGTCGGTGTATTTTCTTATTGAGTCAATTGTTAAACTCATCGTCCCTTGCAAGGAACGTTCCGTTAAAGGAGATGTTGTTTTAGTAAGTACATTAACATAAAATATATTTTTTTATATTTCTAATTCTAAATCTTTACCACAATGATTACTTTCTTATAATCTAAAAGATATTTGAATAATGTTCGTTTTTTTTAAATAATATACTGCAGCAATATTTTTTTTAAATATATAAAATTATTCGATTTTACTCCTAACGAAAACACTATTGCAGATAATGAACAACGAAATTAAAAATATTTTTAGATCTGAATATTTTTCTGAGTTTCATTTGGAATAATTAGTTTTTTTGCTCCACTAAACTTAACATTTCCTACAATATGTATACAATTTAGTTATTTTTATATATTTATTTAAAACAATAACATCTTTATAGTGCATACCATGAAATACAATTTGACGACGTGAAATATATTTTTTGTTTCCTCCTTAATTTCAAACGTAATTTTCAAACGTGCCATTTTGTAATACCTATTTCTTATTTATGTAATTATTTCTGATACAAACTTATTTATTTAAGTCGAAAAAATATTAATTATTTAATTATTTGTACAGGAAAAAAATTTAATAATTTACAAAACCTTATAAAAAGAAATGTATTATTAATAATAAATTATAATAAATATAGTTCGTCGCAGTTTCCTTTAAATAATTAAATTATTTAAAGTAATCAATGTATTATTTAATCCATAAATTTAGTTAATCCGAAAAAGGGAAGATTTCTTTAAGTAATTGTTTCCCGATTTTTTTTTAATAATTCCTAAATTATTCAATTCATTTGTAACTTATTTAATATTATATTGGATGTTTCATCAAGGATCTAATGAGAAATTAACTCAAATTATTCGGGATTATTTCATACGTGATATGTTAAATTTAACGTATTTTTTTATCGTCACAGTCTAGGGGAGTTATACAGCTTATAGATTACACATAGATTATGGGGTCAATAGGTAACATGTTTGATCCTTTTAAAGTACTTATGTAATGTATATTAAAATGTTGTTGTAACTAAAGAGAAATTAATTAATTAATTATTCAATTGAGTAAATTAATTATTTTCAAATTCTCAATGTTAAATTTAACATTTAAATAAATTAAATGAAAATAATTTTAAAATAATTAATAAATTATTTCCCCTTAAATCCGACACTCTTTTTTTGATAATATACATATAGATATTATCAAAAAAACGTAAATATTCCCTTTTTAGCTATTGTGACAATTTGACTTACGCTACGTACGTACTTCAAAAAGATGAAACACGTTAGCTTTTAACCCCACAATCTATGTATAACATATAAACTGTAAAACTCACTTAGATTATGTTTAAAACAAATATACATCAGCAAGTGTCCATTATTGTACATTTGTGGATTGTTAAGTAAGTTTCACTTGGTTTGTTTTACACGCAAAAAATATTTATTTTCGACTAGTTTCGGCACATTGCCATTATCAAGAATAAAATTATTTTATTCTTGATAATGGCAAGAAGAATAAAATTATTTTATTCTTGATAATGGCAATGTGCCGAAACTAGTCGAAAATAAATAATTTTTGCGTGTAAAACAAACCAAGTGAAACTTACTTAACAATCCCTAATATTACTAGAATATTTTACCAAGTGATTAATGAGACTCAAATTGAAAATATATTGTACATTTGCTTTAAAGTACTTACGTAACGTAAGTCAAAATGTCACAGTAGCTAAAGGGGGAATAATTTATTAATTATTTTCAAATTCTTTTTATTTAATTTATTTAAAGAGTTGTGATCAAGTGAATAAATCCCTTTTTGTATTAGTTTCAACTTTCTACAATAATTCATTTGTATTGACAAAATTTTCGTAAAATTTAATTTTCAACAATTTTCATTTGAATAACTTTTTTCTTGGCTTTCTGACTTAATATCTGTATTAACACGCAGATACATACTTATTATTATAATATTTGAACTTAAAAAGAAAACATGAAATAAGGTAATTATGTAACTGTCACTGTCAAATGGCTATCGATCAGAGGTCTTTTTGTCAAGATTTACCATTTTTATCGAGCGTCAACCATTAATGAGTGAAAGGATGAAATGATAAAATATATTCGAAAATTGTGTATGGTGGGGTTTTGTATTTTAGATGAATTTCGGGGTTTCTGTACAAACAAAATATCTATCCCTATTTTGTTTGCACAGAAATTGTAATTAAAAGGATTTTTGGAGAATTTTTCGGAAAGGAATTGAATGCGTTCTTCTATGGGAACTACAAAGGTAGCGTCGTTGAGGAAATGGTTTGAAGGATTATCCCCAAACATATATCACATTCGTTTAATTTCACAGGAAATTGAAAGATTAATATAAGTTGTTGATGTACGATCTGAAATGATATTTCAGAGTTTGTTATTATTATGGAATGACGGAGGAGTGGAGATAAAAATAAAATGTTTATTTATAATGTATAATATGTTAAATAGAATGTGTCGATAGCTTTAATCAGATCTAGAATCTTCCGTTTAAAATTTATTTTCATACATCTCTAGGAAAAAAATATATTGTCATGCGTATATTATTTACATTTCGATGAGGTAATTAGTTTTTTTAGTGATGTAAATTATTATTTAGCATAATTTGGAATGAAATTAAAGCATCGCTGTATTTCATTCATTTTAAACAAAATAGGACTTATGATAGAATATTTAATTTTTTTTTCTATAATAATAACCCAATTAAAGCTTATTTTAAAATTAAAAATAATAATATACAAATTGAATACTTTGCGTAATATTAATTAGAAGTACTTAGCACGTTTAGTATTGAAAAATAAAGTGAACTTTTTGTGAAAATGTAAAAATTAGGGTTTGTTAACTTTTCTTTACATTCCACCGCTAATAATAGGTAAATTAGTCTATTTTCGTAAGGTTAAGCATGTGTGTTTGTGGATGTGTATCTTTAGACACGGAGACTCGAGGGAATCTTAAATGGTAAAAATTTAGCAGACACACTGAATTATATGTCTTTGTTATAGTAAAAAAACATAGGCTTGGAAATCAAATCAGTTTATCTGGAAGAATGTAACGCTTTATGTTAAAAATATTTTTTTAACATTAATTTTAAAAATAACTTAGAATATATTTCTCGCAATAATAGAAAAAGGATTTATTCACTTGGTCACAGTTATTTAAATAAATTAAATAAAAAGAATTTGAAAATAATTAATTAAGGCTGAAAGACCACTTATCGATAGCCAGTTTCAGAGTAGGAAATATATTGTAAACGTTAGTGTATTGTTAGATATTGTATTGTAATTGTATATTCCAATTTCAGAAATAAAGATGTTTATGTATGTAATTAATTAATTATTTTCCCTTTAGCTACTGTGACATAATGACTTATGTTACATAAGTACTTTAACAAATGTCTAATAATAGACATTTGCTGTTGCATAACAATAACATTTTGTATAATGCAACCATTTTTGAATCAAAAATATTTAAAAAAATAAAAAAAAAACTTAATTTATTAATTAATTATTTTCAAATTCTTTTTATTTAATTTATATTTTTCACGTTTATATAAAGTAAAACACTAAGTTTTAAAACTATTTTTTTGTTAATAATGACTCTATTGTGCGGCGAAACATTTGTTGTGGAACAATAAAAATAATTTGGTGAGTGATTTACTTTATCTGAACAATGATGCAGTTTCAAAAAATGAAAGAAGTATCCAATATATTTTTAACTTAAAGATGTATAAAAATGTTTTAAAGAGATGCTTTTGAATCTAATTTAAACTATCAACACCATCTATTTTGCATGTTATAATAATAATAATAATTACGATTTGCTTCATACTTGACGGTAAACTAAGAATTATATCATTTATTTTATCACGTAATACTTCACGTTATTTAACTACAAACTCAATTTAAATAAACATGTAATGTTAACAATAACAAAATATAAGTATACAGAATTATATATATATATATATATATATATATATATATATATATATATATACAAACATCTTTATTCAGATAACATTACATAAGCTTATACATACATTTATATTTACACAAGAAAAAGTATTGTGTCCGGTATATCGACCTGAGGTCTTCCTGTCCTATTTTTTTAAATTTTCTAATTTTCAACTTTTTGAATTATTTCCGAAAATGTGTTAGATGATTTCTTATAATATAGCACATTCTTGCAAAAAATAATGGAATAATCTATTACTGCAAACAAAAACCCCTTATCACACGATTAAGATAACATGTATAATATAGAAAACAACTGGCTTTAGAACGGTAAATTAAAATTTATTTTTGTCGCTATGATATAATAAAAAATATTTATGTAATTTATAAAATGATGAAATTAATCTTCTTTAAAGCTTACGAACTACATTTAAAATTATTAAATATTATACATATATATTATTAAAAAAACACCCCTATAATTTGCATGAGAACTTTTAATTGTATCTACATTTTTTCGAGTTTATAACTGTATTTAAATTGAGGGATGTTATATCTCTTCACATTATCCTCTAATATTTCGCCGTTAATATGAAATGAAAAAATTTTGGAAACTAATTGTAACACAAAAACGAAATTACAAATGAAAACAAATATTTTAAAAAATAAACTTTATTGGGGGGCAGTCGATAGCCCAGGTTAGACAAACCTTTATTTTAATGTATATACTCAATGTTTGTAAAAATGTAATAAAGATATTGTAACTTGATTGTTTAATTATAATAAAAGAGGAAATAGTGACAAATGGAATTAGCAGAAATAACGCTAAATTTAGTGCACAATAAATCCAATAGTACATTCAATGAAAAATAATTGATTTATTTAAATATATATTGAAATTAAGTTTAAATTCAACCCTATGTATTTTAATAATAGAAAAAAGGATTTATTCTCTTGATCACAGCTATTTTCATTTTATTTAATCTACGTATTTTAGTACATATTTCATTATTCCTTTTTGTTTATACTCGGCTATAATCACAGCTACAAAAGTAATTGCGGAATCTTCATTTTATGTTAAAAAATCTTAAAATTGTTTGTGTTCTAATAAAGTAAACAAGATTAATTAAAACAAAAGTCCTTTATAAAAAATAGAGTGCAAAGAATTTGTTGATGTTGAATCAATGATACTTTGACTTCATTCACAAGCTGATAAGTAAAATCTACTCGATTTTCATAAACACTTTTTTGAACAATTTAAATTAAGTAATTTGCTCCATAAAGTATTTAATAATAAAACTGTATATGTAATAACAATGGAGTTAATACAAGGAAATTGGAACAAATTATTAAACTATTTGATAACGTAAATACCATTGCACATGATCTAAGATAAGAAACAACCTCGTATTTTATGATCCCAATGATTCATTACCGCACGAATCGTGCTAATTTTTACAATTATAAAGATGACTTTTAACCACTCAACGATTTCTACAATTTAAATTAACGTACTCATTAAATACACATTAATTAATCAACCGGTCAGTTTAGTTCGAAAACAATATTCCAACCATAACTAAGTGAATTCAAAGTAAATATAATCGGCGCTATTCTGTAAGAGAAGAGAGTTTAACGTTTACGTTAATTTTTATCATCACAGACTAAGCAACTTTTGTAATAGATATCAAAGCAAAATCGAGTAATTTTTAAATGGGCAATTTTAAATAAATGAAGTAAATTGATGTTTTTGAATAAATAGGGAGCTGTTATTTATAGTAATAGAATATGTTGCATTAATAACAATATATATATATATATATATATAATCTAAAATCCCCATCTACCATAATGGTGGTGTAGGGGTGGCATTAATAACAATGCCATACTTAATTTTACAGTAACCAAAAATATAAAAAAGATCGACTTTGGTCATCTCTAATATATATTCATAGAATGTAAATTTAATTAAACTTAATATTTCCCATACAGAATTGCCCCGATTAATTATATCATTGTATCAGTATTAAGGAATTTAAACATTTAAATATTATGTTTTCAGATTTTCAGTTTTACTACAAATACCATCATATTATTATTCAAATAATAAATTACTAATTATAATAATTTCAATTTATAAAGTTCAAAAATATAAATCGATCTTTGGTTGTATCCTGTTCGTACATTATTCTCTAAATCATTTCTTGATATTATTAAATTTTCGAGGCTTCTACTTTGTAATACATTATAATTAAATTCTAATAAATGAAACACTTTTTGCTTTGTATAACTTTGATTTTTTATTGTTGAATATATATATTAAATAAAAAATGAAAATAATTAATAAAATATTTTCTCTTTTGCATCTGTGATATTTTTGACTTACGTTACATTTGTTTTAAAGTAAGTAAAAAATGTCACAGATGCAAAAGAGGAAATAATTTACCAATTATTTTCAAATTCTTTTTATTTAATTTATTTAAGTAACTGTGACCAAGTAAATGAATACTCTTTTCTATTATTTACTATTGTTTCGACAACCTTAGCGTATTCTTTTGATAATGAGACATTGAAGTTGTTGAATCTATAGTCAAAAATAAACAATCCAATTAGGATGTATTTTAATTAAGATACTTGGTTAATCACCTAGTTAATAATGAAATGATTAACCAAAATATATCCTAATTATTACATAAAAATGTTTCACCACAGGATAAGTGAGAAATTAATTCAAAATAAATTATCCAAGTTATACAAAACCTGGTTTTGATAATGACACGCTAAGGTTGTTGAAACTGTAGCAAACAATAAACAACCCAAGTTATAGTAATTAAGTAAAACGTTCTTTTTAAGTTTATTGGTATAACCAAAACTATATAACTAACTAAATAGTTATATAGTTTCGGCGTCATTACGAGTCATTTTCAAAACAGTGATGATCACTGTCACTTTAATGACGTCTAAACGGCAACTGTGATCATCACTGTTAGTTTGATAATGACGCGTTAATGACGTCGAAACTATATAAATAAATTATAGTCACACAAACAAAGTTAAAATGTGTTTTCATTAATTGAACAACGATGTATAACAAAGTAGAAGCCTTAATAATTAATAAATTAAGTAAAAAGTGTTTCATTTCTTAACTGATTATTCTTACTTGTTTTAATATTTAATTTTAATAAACGAAAAACTTAAATCACAAAAGTTACGTAATCCCCGCGAGATATAAAACGTTAGGGAATTGTATTAATCCCCAAAATAATCGATAGTCATACCATTAGGAACATCGTTTTATATTACATAAATGTCAATTATAAATCAAATATTTTCTTAGGTAACAGGAGCTGGTCATGGCATCGGAAAAGAACTGGCCCTTCAATACGCCTCTCATGGAGCTACTGTGATTGCTTGGGACATCAACGAAGCCAACAATAATGCCACAGTTAAGGAAATTAAAGATAGGGGTTACCCAACTGCTTATGGCTATGTGTAAGGATAGAGATACATTTCTGTGCAATGCCTCTAAAATGTTTTTTTTTTTTTTCAGCTGCGATGTTTCTAGTAGAGACGCCGTTTTTAGCGTTGTTGAAAAGGTCAAGAAAGATGTTGGCGATATTACTATTATTGTTAACAACGCTGGAATTATGCCAACTCATTCATTATTGGATCACACAGAAGTTGAAATTGATAGGATATTCAAAATTAACGTGCTTGCACACTTTTGGGTATGACCTTACAAAAATAATAAATTTTAGGATTAATTTGTATGGTAATATTCGAGAAAATATGTCAACATTTTATAGAATGGAATGTTGTCAAGGTTTTAATTTCTTAGGTCGGTAAGAATATATTTTTTGCTCGTT
The DNA here is from genome assembly GCA_963082785.1 of Philonthus spinipes. Taxonomy (NCBI): domain Eukaryota; kingdom Metazoa; phylum Arthropoda; class Insecta; order Coleoptera; family Staphylinidae; genus Philonthus; species Philonthus spinipes. The sequence continues at coordinate 14,452,147 of OY720301.1, forward strand.
ATTTTTTCATATCCATTTCTATTCCATAGTATTGTTAAAGGCTTTTAAGGAGATTGCTTCTAGAATTTTCTTTAAAACTTACAACAATGCTATTAAATAGAGATGAGCAAACAAAATTCAAAGAGTAAGGATCAATTTTTGTAACTCAATATATCCATCTCCATTCTATAGTATAGTTAAAAGCACTAAAGAAGATTTCTTCTAAAAAGGAATATATTACAATCCATCACCATCAGTACATTCGCTTTTCCAGATATGGCAGCTGATTTCGGTTAGAACTCTTACTGCAGAGGGTTGCAAACTGATTTATGTTTATAATTCTGGTGGTGGATTGTAATATATTTCTTTCTAGAAGCAAACTTCTTTAGAGTTTTCAACAATTTAAAAATAAAACACTTAATGATTTTCAACTATTTTTTGTGTATTTCACGACAATTGTTTCGCAACGTTGTTGCTTCTTCAGGTGAAGAACTTATAATATTTACAAATTTCTTAAAACTATCTTTATATACAAATTTCAACAATATTATAGAATAGAAATGGGCAAGAAAAAAATCAAAAAGTAAGGATCAATTTTGTGTCTCGTTTTTTTTTTCTTTTCTTGTCCATCTCTATTCTATAGTATTGTTAAAAGCTGTAAAGAAGATTGCTTCAGGAATATTTTTAGAGCTCACAACAATAGAGATAGATAAGAAGAAAATCAAAAAGTGAGAATAATTTTTCTGTATCTTTTTTTGTTAGAACCTCTAGAGAAGATTTCTTCTAGAATATTTTTTAGAACTTATAACAATGCTATAGAATAGAGATGGATAAAAAGTCAAAAAGAAAGGATATATATTTTTATTTTTCTTCATTTCTATTCCATAGTATTCTTAAAAGCTCTAAAAATGATTCTAGAAGCAATCTCCTGCTTCTAGAATCATTTTTAGAGCTCATAACAATGCTATAGAATACAGATGGACAAGGCTTGTTCCTTCATCTTGTCCATTCTATAGTATAATTAAAAGCACTAAAGAAGATTTTTTCTAAAAAGGAATATATTACAATCCATCACCACAATTATAAATATAAATCATTGGCTTGGAAGTACAGTATTAATTTCGCACAATTAGTTTATTTATTTATGCTATAATGAAAGAATTATTGATCGTTGAAGCTTCTAATTCATTATGCATGTTATTTTAATGGATATTTATAATAAATCACCGTATTTGTATAATACACGAAATATTCATTAACGACTGCAGTTACGGCAAATTAACTTGTTATTTTTAAGTATATTGTAAATTGCATTATCATTGTAGATTACTTCATGAATATTTACTAGTAAAACATGAGGAACCCAACGAATCTTCCACACATCTTACTATATTTTTTTTATATTTTTGGATTATTCAGGCTATTTTGCCATCCATGATTAAAAAAAATGTGGCCACATTTTGTGTCGGAATTATGGGCAGTATAGGCCCATCCAAATTTGCAATAAAAACACTTCAAAATAAACAGTTTATACTCAATTACAACAGATTTATGACTAGTGTTAATAAAAAGGGTATATTTCATAAAATAGACGATCTAGGTTAGATGAATTACGAGGTATTTTGAAACTTTGAAAAATAAACTATTTGTTTTGAGGTGCACTTCGGGTGAGAAAAATTGCGTGGAAAGTTTGTTGCCATCTCAATATTTGTTGCATTCGTTCTAAAGAATTCGGCGCAAGTTTTGCATCAAAGTTATGCTTTTAATGAATGGTTCACAGCCAAGTCTTTCACTTTTATTTAGTGTCTTCTTCTTCTTATACCCTTTCAGATATAGAATAGGGCTTCTGATTTTTATTTCGCTTGTATCCATTCCTTCCATTTTTCCCGTCTCTTACCATTATTTTCATTTCTTCTAGTTAATTAATTAAATTGATATAAATATAATTTAAAAAGAATATCAATTTAATTAATTGCGACATTTGCGTTTCCATTCCATTATTCGACTTCATATGGGAACAGTTTAGCGCTGTGTATCCTCTGGCCCATTACGAATTGAATATAAGTAGACTTGAAGTACTGAATGGAAATTTGCCATCACATGTCTCTGAGGTGTAGTTGATAGCACACTCTAGAAATCGGAGAACATTTGTACAAATCCCATCAGAGATGTTTCTTTTCAACTTATATTTAATTAATTTAAATCATATCTCAGTGTTGTATACTGGAATTTCTTTAATTTCATTTCTTCTGATGTTATTTCCATCTTCGTCCATGTTTCTTGAATGTCAATTAATTTTCTTCTCTTTTTCTCTTGCTCATACTTCTGTTTCCAATATTATACTTGTAATTTACCTGTATTCATTTTAGTTATGTGTGCAAACCAGTTCAATTGTTTATTATTTATTTTTTTGACAATTGATTCTTGGTTTATTATTTTTCTAATATACTCATTTCTAATTCTGCCCCATTTTGTTTTTCTGGCTATTCTTCTTAGATGTTTCATTTCAATCGCGTTTATCTTGTGTTCATATTTTTTTCTCTCCAACTTTCACTTCCGCAGCTTATTATTATTGATATTGTTATTGTATTTTTACGCCCATGTAAATCTCTTTGTGTAACAGTATTGTTTTATTAATTGTGTAATATACGTGAATGTTACAAAGTTTAATTAGCTCTTGTAGTATTTTTCTTCAAAAACAGTTGAAAATTTGGCTCTATTTGTTATTTCTGCCTCAATGTTTCCATCCTCTGTGATAAAACTCCCCAAATATTTATAGGTATCATTAATGATCTTTATCTTCTTTATAATATAATGATAGCTAACTAACCATCTTTATTCAAATGTGTATATGTATGTACAATAATATACAAAAATTAGAATTATATTCTGTAGATGAATTGGCTATCGACCGGAGGTCTTTCAGCCAATATAATGATATTTTATTCCTTTCTTCACTTTTGTATTTTTAAACACTAAATGCACTTTTCGAACAGGTTGTGTAATAAACAAATATGTTTATTCAATTTTATATAAAAAAAAACTATTGATAAGGAGCACATTGTACTCGAAATGTACCGGGTGTCCAGATAAGAAAGGTCACCGGCTATATCTCAGGAACTATGAGCGCTAGAGCTTTCAAATAAAAAAAATGTTGATAAAAGTGATCATGAGAAAATGCTGGAAATTTCAAGTACGTAACTCTTCCGGTAGGGGGTCAAAACGTAATATTGCGATTACCTCAAAAAAATGTTTAATAAAGATATCATAAAACTACACTTTTTGAAATTATGATAAGTTCGTAAAACAAAAATGTTACAGATTTTTTTTCTTACTCTTGAAATAAAGTGTGGGGGAAGGTTAGAATTTATAAAGAGCAAATATCAAATAACTCTTTTGTTTTTTAATGATTTTAACGTCATGCGAAAGAACTTATCATGCAAAAATAAAAATAAGTAATTAAGAATATGCAGATTAATAAAATATAAACGCCATTTAAATAAATTATATGAATTACGCAACATATAAAAATTAGGATTTAACATAAGAACATGTTAATACCGCATTATACGAGAAAGAGAATTATGAGTACCATGCAAGGTTCGATGGAAGTTTAATCCGAACAAGTTTAGGAGGAAAAACCTTCTACTTGTGGTAACACAATGGGCCTAAGTGAGCAGTCCTGAGGCTGCTGCCACTCGAATCTAACCTAACCTAAGGGCTTACAACGAATTAGAGACATTAAGATGAACTTATAGTTCAACAATGATAATAAATAACAATAATTTTAGTTCTGTTTATTGTCAATTTAAATATTATAAATTATTTAGGATGTTATAAATAATATTAAACTAAAAAAATAGGTGTATATTTTAAATTTTACAATAATTTATTTAATAATTTTAGATTATTCAGGCTATTTTGCCCTCCATGATCAAAAATAAATGTGGCCACATTGTAGCTCTGTCCTCGTGTGCTGGAATTATGGGCCTTGAGAACTTGGTCCCATACTGTGCATCTAAATATGCAGTATTCGGAATGATGGAAGCTCTTTTCCAAGAATTAAAACTGTATCCCAACTGCAATGTCAAACTAACTACCATCTGTCCGTATATGGTAGATACTGGTCTCTGCAAAAACCCTAAAGTCAGATTCGAAGGATTGATGCCAATATTGAAACCTAATGAGGTTGCATCAGCAATCATTAGTGCCCAGAGGCGCGGGGTTCATGCTACCACATTACCTGCATATATTTTCCCCATGAACAATTTCTTTAGGTAAGTCGACTTGAGGAATTATTAAAAAAATATCTTTTTGCTGTAACAAAAAACCATTAACTTTTTATAGCGCTTTTATTTTACTTGTGACTAGTTTTAAAATTAAAAATGTATCACCAAATGGACGCTTCTAAGATCCAAGAATTTCTTTTTTCTTATGTATGATATTTCATTACAATTGCAAGTTATTCTTGATCAATTTTTCAAATGCTTGATTTTAGTCGCAATAGACGGCATCGACTTCTTCGGTTTCAAGCACGTTAGTAATCGATTTTAAATATAAACCATTAAATTATTCACGATAAAGACAGTTTTATATGATATAGATATTTTTATACCGAAATTTATAATTTTCGATTTTTATAAATTTCGGTTGGCAAATTCAAATTATTTTGATAATCGAAAATTTACTTTCGAATCATTTAAATAATCTTTTATTTTTTTAATTATATAATTCGAATCGTGATTGATGATCATTCGAATTGCCATGATTCGAATGGATATTATAAAGATATGACTATTATATTTGATATATACGAAATGTGAAAAACTTCATTGAACAATTAAAATTTCCATATGCTACTTTTTATATATGTAAGTATTTTGTTTTACTAAAATTAATAAATAAAGTAAAATTAATTGAAGTGGTGAAATTAAGCAATATTTTCATTTGGATTGTATTGAAGCCGGCTCCATCTGAAATAATTTTATTTGCAATTAACAAATCACATGAAAATAACTTGTTAATTGTTGAGGCTTCTACTTTGTTATACATTGTAATTCAATTTTAATAAATGAAACACGTTTTTTACTTTGTTTGTATAACTCGGATTTGATAATGACACGTTAAGGTTGTCGAAACTATAGTCAACAATAAAATCAATCGGAGTTATACAAACAAATTAAAAAAAAAAGTGTTTCATTTATTAAAATTCACATGAAAATAATTTGAACGCCCTTTTGAATCGGCTTGATTCGAATAGTCATGATTCGAAAACTGATTCTGATACCTTTTCAAATAGCCATAATTCGAATCGAAAACATCGTGTTTCTTTTTTTTTTAATTGAAAAATAATTTCCGATAATTTCCATTCGAATGATCGATCACTAATTTCGACTCGCAGTTGCTAAGATCAATCTAGACTATTTCGTACGGAGAAATTTTAAATTTAGTTACAATTAACACCACAATCTAAGTATTTATATCAATTATAAAACTCATGTAGTAAACTTTTAATTGTAAACTCATCTAGCATTTGATTAAACATTTTTTAAATCACTGGATTAAACTTGGTTTAATTCAGTGTTTTAAAATCGCCTAGGTTGTTATGATAAAGAATAACGTGACGAATTTCACGATTCTGTATGTCCCAAATATTTTTGATAATTTTAAATATTGGTTTAATTGAATTTTAATTAATTGGACGATGACCGGAAAACGATTTGTAAACACTTTTGTTTCATACAACTTCACGACGAAAAGAAAAATAGATACAATCGGAGATATTCTGTACGAGAATTGTTAAATTTAACGTGTACGTTATTAATTAACTTCGCATTATATGTAATGTATATCTATTATAAAACTTGCTTAGATTGTGATGATAAAAAAATAACGTACACGTTAAATCAAACATTTCCCTTATGAATAGCCTCGAATATCCTTCCAATTGATTCTTAGCCAATATGTATAACACAAGATGATAAATAACATGATTTTATTTTTAAAGGTGCCTACCGTTGAAGACTGTCGATATGCTGAAAGACTTCGCATCTACAGGATTGGAATCCGATTTAATTGATAAAGCTAAATAAATATGTTTATATAAAAGTTCTTGCATCTCGTCGGAACTTATTTCACGGACACAATAAATGTTCAACACCAAAAATTAATGCTATTAATGTATCAATCATCAACTCTTGTATTTAGAACTTGTTATGTTTTTTTTGATAATATATATGTAAATATACAAAGAACAAGTGTCTTATTTTTATACTATAAATAGAATCACTTTCTACCTTTTCTTTTTTCTATTATTATGCCTTTTCTGTATATAAACATATTTATTCCCAAAAGTAACAAACACATTTATATATTACACAGCATATTTAAAAACAACCATATACCATGTACTTCAGGGAAACGGCTATGGACCGGAGGTCTTTCAGCCTGTCTTTGTCTTGTTCATGTCACTGTTTATATTGTTATGATCACTAACTCTCTATGTCTTGGTCCGGTAAATTTGATGTGATGAATTGTTGATAAGGGATGAATGAATTTGGGAGTGATGTCAGGATTTCGAGGAATGTAGGCAAATTTTAAAGAAATGGTTTGTAATCGATCTGAAATGGGTGTGATATTACAGGATTCATATCGGAAGGAGTTAGATGGATTATGGAGTGGGTTGCTTGTTTGGGTGTCTGACTTTTGTTAACGCTCTAAGGGCTGACCTTTCTGCAACCTGGAGATTTTTAAGACAACCTTTTCTATTTAAAATCTGAAAATATATATATATAAATTATATTTTAAATCAATTCGCGATTTTAGTCTGATTTCAGTTGATTAAATAAAATTTTGAAGTTTTTGATTTTCACTTTAATTTATTGTTCGCGACAATTGTTTTGCTACACAGTAGCATCTTCAGACTGTGTAGCGAAAAAATTATAGCGAACAACAAATTATAATTAAAATCAAAACTTAATAGTTTCATTTAAAGTTATCATGAATTTTCAAACAATGAATGCCTTCACAATCAACATGTTTAATAAAATGTTTATCAAGTGTATGGATAACTGGTAATGGCCAGTTCGGTCTTTCGGTAAATTTAAATTAGGCAATAGACGGCGCTTGTGTTATCTTTCCAATTATTATGATTGAAATATGTTTAAAGCAATAAATCGATTCTAAGTATAAAAAATGATAGGTTTTAAAACTAAAGGTTTGTAAAATAAATTAAATAAAAATAATTTGAAAATTAATTTTTAATTTAAATAACTATGACCAAATATTTGACAATTTGAATTCAGTCACTATAGTCACTAAAATAAATATTAAAGTTACACAAACACAGTAAATTAATGTTTTAAGTTGGATAGTATAATATTATTAAATGTATGTGATAATAATTCATATTACTGTTAATAATTTAATACAAATGAAATAATCAATCCACTAAGCATATATTTTACTAATGTTTCACCAACATGAACATAATGTTGTTATAGCGTTGCTAAAACGTCATTTTTTTTGATAAGGCATTAAAATTTTGGGGGAGGGGTTCATAACACCCTAACCACCCCTTATGCTACTGGTCGTATTTCTAACGTTAACTCTCTCAAAAAATGTATAAACCCATTTTAAATCTCTAGGATAATTGTGAATTGAGGAGAGAATTGAAACAAAATAAATTTAATGTATTTTTTTAAAAAACATTATTATTATTTCATTTGGTAACTACAAAGAATAGAACTGTGTTGCTGCTGATGATTGCAGTTCTATTTGGCCCATTTTGAACTGCAGCCTTTGCACCCATTTGAGCAGCACCGGGTTGTGAATTTGCTGCTTCGTTTCGTCAGGTAACACCTCTGCATGTATAATTGGCACAAAATTTCTACAGTTTTGAAGTCTCACCTGCAGATGCCCTGGTAACTAAAATGCAATAACCGTAAAATATTTATTTCTAAATAACATAGTTTTTCTATACCTGTATTTGATTTGAACACAACACAGGCGTCCACAGTGGCAAAAGTTTTCCTACGAATGTCGATTGACATTCGATTAGAGCCTCCAACATACTCAGAAAGTGAAGACTGACAATTTCACTAAGCTAAAAATAAAAAGGGATTATGTTAAGGGGTAAGCTATAAGTGATTATAAAACTAAAAACTATCGAAAATTTAACTCATATGCTGTGTATGCTAGAGCCATACGAAATAAAAGAATATTATAGTTTCAAAAGTAATAATAGGCTGTTAGTTATATTCAGGAGCGTAGATAGAAATAATTTTGTTGGATTTTGTGTCGGTATATGACTTCTTTATGACTTTAATAATACAATACAAATAAACTAAAATTTAAATTTGTTTGTGATTTTAATCTGCCCGTATGTTCTTAATTCTTAACAAAACTGCTTTCCCATAATTTTGATGTTACATCGCGCTTTTAACGTGATACTAAAGAAAAATGTCTAATATTTTTATTTTTATTATTATTTATGTTATTATACATAAATATTTACCATTTTAGATTGTTGTACTAATTGTAATATGCATGGGGTTACTTTATCCCAGAAATCAAATAAAATATTCATAGTCACGTTGTAGGCCTCTGATATTGGTAAATGTGTATTTAGGCTTTGTTCCAAATAAACAGTCCATAGCTAAAAGCAGAACGCATAAATTAATAGTTTAATATACAGTGTCGTAAAATATTACCTGGCATAAAATAAATGTGTGAAATAAGGAAGACATATGCAAAACGGATGCTTTCGGTTGTTCGGCAAAACCAGCCATTATAACTTGAATGTGGTCAGCTACTTGACACGATGCTTCTTGCGGTATTGGTTGACTGATGGTATGACCTTGCCCAAGTCCATGTAATGCTGTATGTGTCAATGAACCTAATAATAGCCATGATAGTAATCTTATATGACTGATACATTCTATAAATTCTCTAGGCCTAAAATCATTATATATAAAAATACTAATGTCCATTGCGTATTATGTTATAAACTTACGTTTGTTGTACAGTTGAAGCACTATACAACCAAGGTAAATATCTTGTCACCGCCCTGTTATCTCTCCCATTGCCTCTAGTTATCTCAAGTGCTAAATATTGCGCTACTCCACATTTTATTATACCACCTAAAGTATCCTCATTCAAACCAATTGTAATCCCCTTACAGTAACTCTAAAATAGTAAATATTTCAGTGAAATGATTTTCCATCGATTTCTTTTACAATAAATTTACTTAATTTATCGGGACTATTCCGTACGGGAAATGTTAAATTTAACGTGTATGTTATTTATTAATTCCATGATAAATATTTATTACATAAACTGCTTATACTGTGAGGAAAATAACGTACACTTTAAAATTAATATTTTCCTTACAGAATAGGCTCGAATGGATGCATAAACAGATGGTCATATGCTTCTGCCACCATCCACCCGAAAAGGATTTTGAGATGCTAAATAAAATAAGCTGTAATTTACAAATTTTACCCCTTAATCGTTAAAAAATCGATTTACCGTTCACCCTTGCAAGACATAGTTCATTATTAGCTCATACTACATTTTAACATGGAAATATGTATGTTGTAAATACCTTAATTTTAGCTAATGTATGGAAATCCGTTAAAAATTCTAGAATATCACTTAAATGCATCCGCATACATTCTGAAACATTTGTATTGAAGACTGGTCCATAATCCAAGTAGAAAACGTTTGACTCTTTAAGAACAATATTCGCCGGTATTGAACCACCAACATCCTGAAATAACATTTACTAAATATTGAACGATGGTAACAAAGTTATAACATTTACCTGTAGTACTAAGTTGATCAACATTAACATATTTGTATCAGGAATCGATGTCTTGAATTTTAAAGCTTGTATTAGTTCATATACAACCATTCTACTGAGTATCAGTTTATCGCGATCCTTAAAATATTTAATATTATATATTCACACATATCTTTATTCAGACTATACAGATAATATAAAACAATAAAATAATTACAATATATGTAAGTGTTGGACTATGTGTGGGCTATCGAACAGAGATTTTTCTGCCATTTCATAACTTTATGATGATGTCAAAGAAAAAAAAAATATGCTAACTAGCTGAACTGTCCTGATGATTCGCACAAATGAATTAATGAATAGTGATGCGAGGAAGTTTGTATTTAGAAAAAAAATAGGTTTACGGGGAATACAGAATTTTGTGAGAAGGTGTATTCAATATTATTTATATAACTTGTTACTGAATTATAATGAAATTGTACGGACTTATAGAACAACATTATCAATCATGACTCGTTTTTTTCACATATTAAAACAAAGACAGTTTATTTAAAACTCAGGCAGAAAGACCTCTGGTCGATAGCCATTTAACAATTAATTAATTTTTGTGTGATATACATAATCAATGTTTGTTACCTTATTGTAAACTTAATTGTTAATAAAGATTGTTATATATATAATGAAATTGTTACCTTTGTAAATGCTCTATTACATAAATAACAAACATCAACTAAATGATTATATTTCAAAATATTTGTCTGTATTGCATATCCAAGAACTTTAGAAAATGGTTCCAGTATACCCTAAAAAAATAATTTCATTTCAAATTGAGTATATGTTCAAAATCTAAATACTTACACTTTTTAATTGTAAACTCATTCAACACTTGGTGAAACATAAAACACTGAATTTAAATGAGTTAAAAGAAAATAATGAATTAATTATTCTCTTTCTAATTGATCCGCAATTAAAGACTTATGTAGTAAGTCGCCGAAAATACAAATATCTATTGAAACAACTACTTCCCGGGCAAATACTCATGCTGACGTGTGTGTGTGTTAGCGTCATCTATAATACCACCACACTTTTAAAGATAAAACACAATGATGAAACAATAACCAAGTGTTTTATTTTTTTAACCAAGTTTAAATTCAGTGTTTTGTCAAAGTAGTTATTTAAATAACATTTCTAATAGGTTAGGTTAGGTTTTGATAGCAACGGCCCTGAGACTCTTTCACTTAGGCCCTACTTTAGAGATCCTTCCCCCTATACAACCCAGTTTGAGATCATTCACATTTACAGGTGAGAGATTCGCCAGCTCATTTGCGTAGTGCAGCAGACCGATGTACTTAATAACATTTCTAATAAGATTATAATAAATTAGTCGTACCTTGTATTGCGATATCACAGGTATTTTAAATATTGCTATCATTATTCGTAAAAGAGGTGTAATGTCATCGATAATAGCTAATAACAAAATTATTCTTCTGTAAAGAATTTCAAGTTGTTGTAAAACATTGCTCCATAAAGGTGAAGTAGGTCCTAGCGCCGCTTCCAGAGGTAAACAGTCTAAGTAACAAGCCATGTTTTCTAAAATTGTTGGAAGTGTATCCACTGGTAACGTTTTCTTCGAATTCAAAGTCTGAAATATATATGTTTCATTTTAAATAAATGCATTATTAATTATCAATCAGCATACCTCTAAAAGTAATTGCAGAGGAGCGACAGGACTTAACTCATTAAAATCTATTAAGGCTTGGATTACGCTCTTGAAAAATTGAATCCTAGTTGTTTCTGAAATTCGTTTGAATTATTAAATATTGAATTATTTAAATAACTGAAATAAAAGCGAATAACGAATAATCTGTTTTTTATTATAATTAATATTATTTTCGCTACTGTATTGATGGAACCATATTTCCAGATTAAAATTATGGAACAAATAATTTTATTACCAGTAGACTGAGACGTGTTTCGATCTTTTACGATAATTTTCAAAGTTAAATTGGTAAACACAATTCGTTTTACTTCATAATGCTTAAAATGGAGTTTCACCAAGTAACAGCCTCATCAATCGATTTTTTAAATTGGTTTTATTAATAATAAAGGACATTCTTCATAATCCACATATAGAAAATTTATAAAATTATAGTTACTTATAGTTTTAATACATGTTAACATAATCCCTTTTTTTTTTCATTTTTAGCTTAGTGAAATTGTCAGTCAAACTGATGACTAACAATTTGAAGGCTCTAATCGAATGTCAATCGACATTCGTAGGAAAAATTTTACCACTGTGGATGCCGGTATTGTGTTAATATCAAATACAGGCATAGAAAAACTATGTTATTTAGAAATAAATATCTTACGGTTATTGATTGAAACACATGTCAGGCAACTGCTAATAAAATTATAGACGAAATGTGTTTTACTTCACCTAATGTGTTCTATTTATGAGGCATCAGATTTAATTTTATTTCGAAATAGATTATATAAATGTTTACCTGTTGCATGAGTTTGAAACATTTGAGTGAAAACGCCGTTGGGAGCAAGTTGATGTAAAACACAACGTAGAAATTGATGGGCTACGCTTACTGCTCCTCCAGGAAGATGTATATTACTTTCCGTTTGCCAAGGATAACTTGCGTTAGTTGCAACTCTAGTTTAGTGAAAATAAATACTTTAACAGAATATACAAATAATATATAACGATGGTTGGCGACCCGATATTAAAAAACGTGAATATGTTACATTATCACAGAAGTACTTCATAAAGAAATTAAACAACAAAAAATAAGACAAAATATTTGTTAGAAATTTAACAAATAAGTTACTTTTTAATTTGTTGTTATTGATATATAATAACAAATTAAATTAAATGTTAACATTATTTGAGGAACAACATTTAAACTTATCAATATTTACTTCCATTTAAAAATAACTTCTATTATTGTCTTATGAATCATTTGGTAAAACATAATTAAACATAACTTAGAAGATAAATACAAAAATCATTTGAAAAAGCCTATTGCTGCTGAATCAAATTATTCTATATTGTTGTATAGCATATTGCTAAATATAGATTATAATTAATATATCTTTAAATCTGAGATTGTCATACAAAGCTGATGATCTATTTATTTTTGATAGAATTATACAAAGTAGCCAACCCACGTTAATGTAGAATTTTATACAATTGAAGTGTTGAACTTAATAATGACCATATTTAATTTAAATATTACTTTGCCACAATCCTCAAAATGTCGGGTAGTAAAGGTGCCGCTAAGCCTGGTTCTCTATGAATAAATGTCCCCAAAGTAACAATGCATAAACCTATTTCTTCATCACTATATTCCTCGATCATTGTACCACATTCTGAACATCTAAAATAATTTTATATAATTTCACAAAAACAAAAATTAGACCTAACTAACCTTTCGTTAACACATTCATCTCCTATTCGGAAAGAACTTTGCTTTAAATCAGTGCTCTCTGTTTTTGGAGAAGTTTGTGGATTACACCAAGAACCAGGTCTCCTTGGATCTGGAAAAATTCCGGAGTGCATAGCAAATGGACCAATCTTTCTCGACCTCTGCGACTGGTTCATAGTTATTTCTTCGAGATTTCCTAGATCCATAAATTCGTTGAAATAGTGATTCTTTACCTCCGGTTTAGATTTTACTTCCGTCTTAACTACTGTCTCGTCAACATCTGCTTGATTAGGTGGACTGTCTAACGCGACTTGTTTAATTAACCTCCTAGGGCTGTAACTGTGAGGATGCAACTCTTTACTGGTATCTAATTGTTTACTTTCAATTGGTTTTGCAGGCTGTACTTGTAAGGATAAACCTAGTGCCTGTCGGACTTTCTCTACTAATTGTGTAATGTCTTTATTGTGCTGACCTATCGGCAATAGTCTCTCTTGGCTAGGAATTTGCAATTGTGATTCTACACTCGGAACGAATGTTGTTGTTCTGGGGGAGTCTAGAAAATGTACTGATTTATTTCTGCAGAAAAGACATTAATAAGTAATCTACCTATTAGCATTAGATCCATTTTTGAAAGCGGAGAATCAGGCGATCTAGGATTTTCTTCGAAAAATGCATGCGAAGTACTATTTAAAACTACATAAAATAAATAAATAAGCGATTCTACATAAAGCTAAATACGTATAGCAGCGTATAATAACAATAATTACCCGGAGTACGTGCTGAACCTATAGGTAGTAATCTCTCAACCGAAGGAGCTGGCAGTAAATGATTATTATTATTATTATAACAATCATCATAATCGGACACTGGCGTACACACTGGTGTTATACTCGGCTCAATTACCTTTTTGTGCTTACCAATAGGCATAGGTTTAGTAATATGTTCAGTATCAATTGAAGAACACGTCACTTGCTTGTGTGAATCAGTCGTGACAGTTTTCGCCATGAAGATATTGGGCACACCAGCGACTAATGCAGCTGTATTAGCTAAACCTGAAATTTTTGCACAATTCTTTGTGTAGGCATTTTGATTGTCAGATTTTGATATTTCTTGTGTCGTTGATGAAGCCCGGTTATCCCATGATTTCAAAGTCTCATCTTCACTGCCTATAAACCAAGTTGGTCGTTTATTTGTTGACTTGCCTGATTTAACTTGTGCATCTTTTACTTTGCTCCCATCTATACTGTCTTGTATTTTTAAGTGCGATTTATTCGATTTTGACGTGCAAGATGTATCATCGCCAATTTCTTCAAAATCGTCTTGTCCGCTACCATGTAAAGTACTATCGGACATATCACTTTCAGGTATTGCTATTAATTCGGATTCCGTTTCATCTCCATCCAAGCTCACTTCTGTTGTTTTTCGCGTCCTTTCGTTTTTATCTGGCTGTATGGCTTCTTCCCAATGGGTTTCCATGCTTGCCGCTGATGAAGGTTTCGTATACATTACTTGAGATTTAGCACCTTTTGAGCTTACTGATACTTGGATTGATTGACCTTCGGATGAATACATTGGTGATAATGGTGGCGTATTCATACGTTCCAAATGTTCGTTGTCTGTTCCTAATGATGGCTGGCTGACATCTATAAAAATAATGCTAATAAATAATACGCATTAAAAAGTATGCGGATCGTATTTTACCTCTAGATCTTGTTGGCGGTGCTCCCATAACTATAGTAGCAGGAATTCTTTTACACTGATGATGTTGTGCATCAAGTGTATTCAAAACAATTTTAATGAGGGATGTTAATTGCATACACTGAGGCTGTTGATTGTACTGATACTAAAATACATATTCATATAAGCTACAAAAGATTTTATTTTCAACTAATTTTATATATTTAATTACTTCCAGCACCGGAAATTGAACTACAAAATAGATTCTTGCCGTTGCATAAGAATATGTTGTTTTAAGAAAAAGAAAAAAGAAATATAGTTTTAAGTTATTAATACTTACTTTATATAATAGCACTACTAGAGACATTAACCAACTTCTTCTGCAATGAGATTCTAATGACCATAAACTATACGTAGGTTGTTGTACCTCCAAACTATTTGGTATAAAGAATGGTGATGGTGCATATTGTAGCAAAATGAGCGATGTTGATAATAACACCCTTCCCATTAGATGATTTTGATCTAATAATTGAGGTAAAATTGAAATATATACATTAAATGCAGGAGATGATCGTAATCTCTGAGGTGGTAAATACAACCCTCTATCATTCTGACTATACCCTAATAACAAGTATAGATGCCGCAGCACAATCCCTTGCGTCTTGGTAAGATGTTTATCATCTGTTGGAAATGCTTGATCTGATCTCGAAAGAAACTGAAGTAGTAAGAAGACTAGTAGGTGCATAGTTTCACGATCCGACTCCTCTAGATCTATAACTCGTTGTAAAAATCCTATTATATTTTGGTCATCTACAATATTTAAGGAGTGCATGTGTCCATCTGTAAATAATAACATATAAGATGTTGGAAAATATAATACTTAACAAATCATGCGACACTTTTTTTGTAATATTTTATACTTCTGGATCTTCGAATTAGCTGTTTTTCTTTTTGATACACAATCATCATGCGGCCACTACAGCAATACACTACATCTAATTCTACCTGAGATGCTGTTACTAGTGCCTAGAAACTGACCGAGTCCAAATCGTGAACTTTTCCTTTTTAGTATTGGCGCAGAATACTGTCGACTATATACTTTTTCTTTTGATTCTAGAAAAAAATATATACGTATATCGTTATTGTTATTATTCTCCTTACACCTAACGGTAGAAAGGAAAAAGAGTAAACAAAATAAATTAAAAATATTGAAATAAAACAAATTACCTTTAATTTCATATCTAGGTACTATAGATGCTGGCGCCGACATAGTTCTCTTATAAGGCCACTTAGTGCCGAAACTAGCACTCAGTGTTTTAATAGAGCTAACACCACTTCCATCAGATTGTGATAAAGCTTCATGCGCCCGATGTAATTTTCTCAAAAAAATTTCACTATTAACCTCAGTGTTTCTTAGATCTATAAAATCTTGAAATCAAAGATATTTATTAGCAGTCCCACCTAGACTTACCCCTTAAATACGATATGTCACCGGATTTCTCCAGATTTATTTGAGCTTCAAGGAATAGCGTATCGAATCGGTTTAAGAAAAAATCCCAAGTCAATATTTTCCGTTCACTCAACGAATTGTGAAGTTGATAGATTGACTGTAATACCATTGGTCGATCCACTATTACCGAATCAAATTGCGTTTCTAAACACATAATTAATGACTGAAAATAATTAATAATTAATCCCGGGATTTATACAGACTGAGTTATAATTACTTTTATTGCGCTGTCGTGAATTGTACCTAGGTAGAGTGTAGCTCTTTGTGCGATATAGACATTTGGGTCATCCATACTAGAAATTAAATAACAAAATGCATTTGCTAAGGCAGCCTGCAAAGGCAGATTATTGCGGAGTGGGCTTGAATCCATGAATCTAGCAATGACTGTGACACGTTCAACAGCAACAAATCGTACCCTCCAGTCATTACTGTGAAATTCCTCTTGTATAACCCTCCAAAAAACATCCGAGCCTGCGGGAAGTGTGATGCAATGCAGCAATAGAGGAATTGCTTCTTGGCATATATGTGAGTGCTCGGAATTACATATATTCCATAAACTAAAAAAAAAACGGATATTGTCAAAATTGTGAGGTATTTCTGCAGAATGCAAGAAAATGGAAAAATAATAATTTAGTGCTAATAATAAAAAAATTCTTACTGTCTTATTAATAAATTTTCCTGGCACCAAATAAAAAATCCTCTATGGTCCTTCGATGCCTTCGTGCAGGCATCTCCATGTAAAATTAAAATATTTAAACATTGTAACATGTAATATAAAACATCTGGTTTTTCAACTTTAGGAAGCTCGTGCAGTAATTGATAAATATATTGTAATGGTTGTGGCAAATCTTCTACAACAAACTTAAAGGTTCCTACTGATGTTTGCCAAAAATTTTCCAAATTTTCTCCTATTTCTGGTTCTACTGGCTCGTCATTCTCTCCTATTACCTGAGGTTTCGCAACATGTGCTGTTGCTGTAGCTATAATAAAAAACAGCAAACAAATTTAATTCGATTGTATTTTAAATTTACTTACCAACATCTGATTCTGATAAAGTAATAGCTCTAGCAACGGCAGACACAACTTTCTCTGCTGGTATAATCGCAGCCAAATCCAATTGTTCTGAAACTGTTTCTACAGTTGCAGTCATGATCTGAAACAAATTAATAGCGTGTAATGGGGAATTTTATGTAAAAGTAAAATAAATATTATTAAAACTTAACAAATATTTAGTAGAATTACACCAAATAAACATGCGGCCTACATTTATGTTTTAATTGTTTGGTTTAATTTGATTTTGTATTATACCACAATGGCAGAGGGATCAGATTATATAAATTTAAGATTTTTTAAATCCTTTTATTTAGATAAAATTTACCAAGGGTTTGTTTAGATAATGATTGACAACAAACTTACCTAGATAGGTCTTATAAATGAGAACATATATTAAAAAAAAGAAGGGATTAAGATTTTGATGAATAACTCCTGTAAGGTAACGGGATTTATTAATTCTTTTTGTGGCATACATTATAATTCCACATGCACTACGATCGGTAGAGATTAACCCAAACAAACAAACCATACTACGTTGTGCGCCGGATGGTGGAAGCTACTTATATGATCAGAGGTTTCTAAATGGTTTGTGATAAACGTACCGAACATACATGCGGCATATGAACCAAAACACCACCAACCGAATGAATTTCAGGAATGGGCATATTCAAAACAACATCTGATTTCGAATCTTTTTTATCACTCTCTGGGGGACTTTTGCGATTATGACCATCTTCATGGTTCTCTTCGAGTGGTGGCTAAAACATTTAATACAATGATGCAAAAACAATAGATAACTCTAATTACTTACATCGGGAGGGTGAGCGGGATGGATGGGTGATAGGTATTTGATCAATTGCAATGATAACTGATGCCACATAATGCTCGATTCGCAATATCCGCACTCAGTTTTAGTTATGCATGAATGACCACCTATCCAAGCTGCTGTGACCATGCATTTCAACAACCAACAGACATCTTTACATAATTGCGAATTTAGACCAGTATGTTTATCAATATCCTGCAATTCCATTTGTTTCAACAGTATATCAAGCATGAGAATGCAACAAAATAAATTTCGCTCCGCATCAGTTTCAAAATCCGTATGTTGAGAAAGCTTCGCATCATCATCCGATAACGACGTAGTTGCAGAATCGCAATCTTCTATCACAGGTGCTGAAAAGTGATGAGATAAAAATGCTGATACGAAAATAAAACACAGTAACATACATATAGAACACATATTAACATTAATTTCCTCTAGTTTACTTTGTTTCGGCACCTTCTCTGTTTCATCCTGCCCCCCTTTCATATATTTCACACCATCTCCAAATATTGAAAACAGTAAATGGAGTGGAATTACTATTTCCAGCATTGTTAAGGTCTGTAGCCATTTTAAAGCTTGCTCTTGAACTTTCGCTGATGTTTTTTCGAATCTTTGCGAAACAAAGTTGTACATTTTTTTCGCATCAAAACCAAGCGGGCTCATCTCTGTATCCAAGATCTTACTCAAAATTATCCGTAACTCAGGCAATTCCTTTTCAGGTACATCATTAACAACGGCTTCCATCCAATGGGGCATCACATAATCCCAAATATCTTGCGTTATCACTTCATACGGTACTAAGCAAAATAAACGATTCAAACCATCTTTTAAATGAGACGTTCTGGAAGCTAGCGTATCCCTAAAAAGTTATGTTCTTATTAATTATACATTTTTATATTTGTTACTTTACCAGTGTCCTCCAACTCTAGCGTATTCAGGTGGATGCGGTAGTAAACATGAAATAAATAACTTATAATGGGTTTTGCTAATATTCCTCAGCCATTCGCAAACACTTTCCGTTTTCAATTTTTCCAACGTACTTTCCTCTTGGCCATCGAATGAATAAGCAGTCATGTGAAACCAATGAAAAAGCATAGCTAGTAATCTCCCAAGAATTTCAATGGGCGTATTTTCATCAGGTGTACAGCGACCGACTAACAACCAAACTCCATATCTCCCTAATAACTGACGTTCTTCTGTTGTTATATTATCAATAACCGGAGTTGTAACCTTTCCCTCGACTGTTTCCTTCTGCTCGACAATTGTAACTTTCGCTTCCTTTAATAAACTAACAACTGCTTCAACCATATACGTCTGCATTTCAAGATCCATCGTCCAAGTTGGCGGCAAACTTCTATGAACTATATGATCTCCACCTCGTCTGTTATTATGTCTATTATTATGACACTGTTCACAATACCTGATAGGGTGGTAACCATTGTAACTAGCGCATTCGGTTGAAAAACAAATGGATATAGCCGATTTGTCTGTGGACCTACAATTCTGAAATTTC
Organism: Philonthus spinipes; assembly: GCA_963082785.1. Classification (NCBI taxonomy): domain Eukaryota; kingdom Metazoa; phylum Arthropoda; class Insecta; order Coleoptera; family Staphylinidae; genus Philonthus; species Philonthus spinipes. The sequence goes on from OY720301.1 coordinate 14,471,938, forward strand.
AACCTGGTTAACTTGTACTGAATGTAAATAAGGATTTTTGTGTTTACCTTGTTTTCGCAAATCATGGATACTTGCTGCATTGGATGGAGGATGTCAAAAAACATCTGGTTCGGATGTTCTCGATGAATTTCGTTAGCACATTCGATACAAAGATACAGAGGCGGAGGAGTGTCGCTAGCGAAGGTAATTGATATGCAATGATCAAAGCAAACTTTTGCGGCTTCGGCGTTTCCTGTGTTTGGGCACATATCTCTTTGACAAACAAATGGTGCTGGATCTACAAAAAAATATAGACGTTTTTAAAACAGAAATTTAAATATTCTTAAAGGTCAACTAAATGGACGATATTTTTTCGGAGGGTGAAGAGTAATGTTAATATTGCCAATTTTTAGAAGAGATAAAAAAGCCCAGAAAAGGACTCATTTCCTAACCATTAGGGAAGAAATCTAAAAGGGAGCCGTAGCCCCCCTTAACTCTCACACCCTCTTCCCGGTGCCCATAGACAACTATTTCGTGTTAAATCAGAATATTATTATGATTTGTTGAGTAAGTTTCACTTGTTTCTTTTTCCGTGTAAAACAAACCAAGTGAAACTTACTCAACAATTTCAAATTTTACTAAAATGTTTTACCAAGTGATTAATGAGACTCAAATTGAAAATATATCAGAATATTATGTTTTATGAAATACAAGAAAATATTTTTTAACATTAGATTAGAACACATTAAAATTTTAGAAAATTCTTATACTTTTAATGAACCAATGAGGTTTACATAATGAATAATAATGATATTTTTTATATAAGAATAATCGATTCATGTGATGTAATTATCTTGGATTATATTATAATGTTCTTACCTGCAAATTTGCAAATTAAATTCCTTCTATCAAATAAATTAGCATTAAACGTAGGCCAATAGTAAAACAATAATTTAGCGGCTGAAGATCTAGCAGTACTGTTGCCATATGCTATCACACTTAAAATATCTTTAAGTATTGTTTGTTTCAGCGTCATCAAACATTCTAATAACTGGCAATGGTGAGCGGGATTCGTAGAATATTGAAAGACCATCATTATAACGGCAGACACTGATTGGCTGATATCTTGCTCTCGATTTTTATGGCGTGCTAAAATACATAAATTATATTTTAAAGAACCGAAACCTCAATAAATATGTAACTTACTAATTGTAAATGGCAGAATATAGAAGCATAGTGAGTTCACAATGTCTTGATGAAGATTGCTTGGCAACACAGCTATAGAAGATGCAGTTAGATAGGGTAGATTGCCTATAAGATCGTGTTCTAGAAATGGCAAGAGGCAACCCAGGCATTGTAGAATAGCTTGACCGAAAGCTGTAAAGTTAAATGTTAAATAGATGAATCAATGTGGAAATAAAATTGTCTACCGTGCAAACCATACTGAATCAAAGGCGCAACTTCAATTAGAGGAATTAGAGAGTTGTAAAGCCCTTTGTAATCCAAACTAGGATACAATCCCATGCGCGTGGAATCCATTTCTGGATTTTTTAGAAGCTCTAAAGGTGAATTGGGTACATCTTTTAAGACCGCTATAAATAAATAAAAATACATTAGTTACCTGCGCGATTCGTAAAAGAAAGGACTTACTCAGCAGTGTTTGTGAAAAGTATTTGATGGTGTTTGCTATGTCCACCCCCGATGGAGGTGGCATAACCCCTTGCATGAGTCGTAGCTGGTAGTCATATAAGCTGCGTATCTTAACTGTAACTAAATGTCGATTGATAGTAAACAATTTTATGTTACAAGTATGGTTCGAACATCAATGTGTTTTGTGCTCGAAAATATTCATGATTGGTCTACGAATGAGCAGAAGCATAACAATATTGGGGGTATTTCAAGCAACACATAACCGAATAATTATTATGATATGTAATGTATATAATATGTTTATATAAATATTAACTTAATTCATATAATATCCATATTTGTTTTGATATAAATATAAACAGATTAAGTCAAAAACAAACAAAACAAAAGGTACTATTTATCAATGAATGGAAAATTTTCAATAATGCATTACCCAATTTTAATTTTTAATCACAAATTTAATTGATTTAATTTTCTTCAGTCACCATCATCTAACGTAGAATTAAATTATTAACGATATCACCTCAAAAATAGGCAATTTCGTACAGGAAATGTTAAGTTTAACGTGTACGTTGTTAATTAAATTTATATACAATGTATCCATATCTACTACAAAATTTTCTTAGACTGTGATGATAAATAAATTAAATACACTTTAAACTTAACATTTCTCTTACAAATTAGCCCCGAATATATGATGTAAGTTTATTTTATTTTGAATTAAATTCTCACTTATACCGTGGTGAAACATTTCTAATAATTAATAATTTGGATATATTTTAAATAAAACACTCGTCGAAACTAGTTGGAACTTAAATATAATATTAGTAAAACGAATAACCAAGTGTCTTAATTAAAATACATTCTAATTATTAAGTTCACTTCATTATTAAATATACTACTATTTAATTAATTGACTACTGTGAATTTATAAGTCAAATTCACTATCGGTCTTTCGATTGTTTTTATTGAAAGTGCTAATTTATTTTCCTTTATCATAAAGTTAATAACAACAGGCTCTGTTTGTAATAACAATAAAATTAAGAAAAAATGAATAATTCTAAAATCACTATTTTTTCTTTGATGAAAACCAGAGCGATTTTTTTTTCAGAAAAAATCACTCTACGCTGTCTTAATATATATTCAACAAAAATATTAAGTAATTAGTAACATTTCCTGAAGTTAGTATTTTGTTAAAGTATTAGGAATTCATAAAAAATAAATGACTGTTGGATATATGCAGATTATCGGGGTTATTCCGTAAGGAAATTATTAAGTTTAATGTGTGCGTTGTTAATTAAATTCATATTCTAAAAATATATCTATTACTACAGCTGCTTAGACTGTGATCATAAAAATAACGTACATGTTAAAATTAATATTTCCTTTACAGAATAGCCCTGTACATATATGTATTTTTTATAAGAAATATTTTACCGGAGGTAATAAGTCTGAAAATAATTAATTGTTCCTATGTTTTTGGTGTTAATTTTAGTATTTGCAGAATATAACTATAGATAAATAACTAAAGACTGACATTTGTATAGACGTAATTGGAATGTACCCTGTTATAAATAGTATTGTAAATTAACTGTATGAAAATGCATAACAAGTTCATCATAAAATTACGTTGATTTACTGTTAATCTGTTGCTTATTCAAAATTATATAGCTATAGCAAATTGAATAATTTTCAACGTATCTAGGTTATATGAACTTAATCACTCACATTTTAGCTGGAACATGCTCTGTACTTCAGAGAAAACAACGACAAAAAAAAACAACCTTATAATTTCGATCTATTCAATATCTAGTATAAAGTTACCAATCAATTAATCAAAATGTGAAAGCAAACAAGAATATATTCTTTATTAATGTTGATTAATTTGTCATGTGTTCTATTTCTACTTAAGTGTTTCAATTAAACAGACTGTTACGTTATTATTTGTCAGACCAATATTTTTAATCGAGAATACTAATATACAGCATTACAAATGAATCTATTATTAATTAGTATAACTAAAATTATAGTAGTTTATCGTTATCACTTACATATTAATTCTTTTCGCAATTGTTTAACATTATATTTTTAAAATGGTTCAAATTTTGATGTTTATTTTACTTTAATATGAATCAAAATAATTTAAATTAAATTAAAAAAAAGATATTAAACTTATTTTAGTTGTATTGAAGTTTGAAATATGTACTTTGTATATGTTAGATGTATATTTATATTGTGTGTTTTGATTGGTGTGTTTGATTTGTTTGTAAGGGACACATTGTATTTTTGTATATAGGTCAAGGACCTGAAGCATTACCTTTTGTTTACCAATGTTTAAACGGTTATGCATGGTTACGCTTCTGACTTCTGAGCAAGACAAAGGGGGCAAAAAAATAGTGAAAGGTTAAAAAGTTGCTTACATGCAGCAGCACGGGTACCCATGTTGACAATGCAGTCACAATAATCAAACGCAAGGGAAACACTGAGGTCACATTGTTTAAAACGTGCGGGAATCTTCAACATAGGGGCGGCTTCGTCATCCCATTACAAATCAATAGTGGTAGAAAATAGGGATCTGGAGGATTCTAAAAGAATAGAGGGACACCGACATGTGCCTATGTCCCAACATCCTAAGAATCGGTCGGTCACATCGCAGATCGATAGCATCCCGAACACTTAGACGGCGGAATATAATAAATCTTTACATGTGATGTAATATAGTGGCGACTACTTACACAACAGTTATGCAGTCAAACAGTTACACTTACATCGCACATTTATATGAGAACGCAAATTTAATAGACCTGTTGCGTACATGTGTATCTGATATCTAACATTGACTAAGATGCTGGATGCTACTGGAAATGGAATCGCGTCTTCAATCGATATTTCTCTCCTCCATCAATAATCAAAGTTCACCCTTAGTTAATCTTGCGCCTTTAAAATGTATGCGCTAAATGCACCAACCGCTCGTAATACCATACACGAATCACACGAATCACGATATCCGCCCTTACGCCTCCGCAGGAATCATCCGATACTCCCCATGATTATGATTGACATCGACATCGCACGGCATTTATTTAAACCAATATCCAAAGTCACAGAAATATTAGTCGTTAATAAACTGCTTTATCTATTTTTAGCTTAACTAATTAACTGATGCACCAAACAACACCGTCGTGTTTTCTCCGAATTTCATAAAATTGCGGCCACGAAAAGGGATGAAATTTGTTTTGGGGATGATGAGAAGTTATACGCGCGCGCAGCAGCGTTTGCGAGAACGAGGGGTGGTTTCATCTTTTCGACCCAAATTCTATTTCATGATTCTTAGTTCAGTGTCATCCCGCAGAAATCGATAATGTGCTTCTAACCGCGGCATCCACGATATCGCACAGCCATGGAAAAGGGTAAGTCCTGAAAGGATGCCCTATCCTCGGAATAATACCCTTACTTTCAGCGGACAACCCTAGTGAAACCGTTGATGAGCTACGGCAGAGATTAAACAATATGAAGAAGATGATGGCGGAACGGAAATCTGCGGGGATACAGCTGGATGAAGGTCGGTGTGGTGGTAGAGCAGGAAACATTATCGATGGCAGTTTTCTCAGTGTAGTGTTCGGCGTGGCCCTCCTTGTGATAATTAGTGTCAGCATTTATGCCTTCTATAATCTCTACCATGCCATATTAAAGAAGTTTCCATCACATCATACTGAACTGTAATGCCCGTCTCCTCCACCAGAAACGATATTTATTACGTTTCACTATGGTATTAATACACAATATTTTAGGTAGGTTTTTAAGACTTGCTCAAATTTAACCGATTTTGTACTTTTATTTAATATGTTATATTTCATATAACTATTGTACTGAGGCTTAACAATAAACCTATTGAAATATGAAGCACTCTATTACTATTATTGCAGTGTTCTCACCTCGACGTCCAACATTCAAATAGACACCTCCACTCGCAGATATGTATTAAATGTACATGATGCTGTTACCTAGAACTCATTTATTTTTAGATGTGCATATTGATTTCTTTTATTCACAGAAATTCATATCATCTACGTAATTAGCTGAGATTGACAATTAGCCAGTAATTAAACTGAACATTTTTTATTTGTTATATTATCAGTGAAATAAATTATTATTTGATAAAACAGTCTCAATACTTTAAATAAATAACCTCTGTGTAATAAGATATAATCAAGGAAATAAAAATATTTACCTTTTATTGTTCAATATGGAGACATAGAGGTTATTTCCTACCCAACCAAACAAAGAAGCTACTTTCTATGAAAAGGTAAGTTTACATTTTATACAAAAAAAAAATTCTTTTATACACAAACCGCATTCCTAATTAAGTATCAGCGTTGGATGACAAATACTTTTCATTCAACATTATCAGTCAAATCTACACAATAAAAAAAATATAACAAAGAAACTTCATTATTCACTATTTGGTTTTGAGTTATGTGAAGTTATAAAACTTTAATTATTCCTTTTTTCTCAATTTTATTTTTAAATGTCAGATGTACATTTCGAGTACTACGTACTCATTTACAATAACTGTTTTAAGTTTACTGTTATGTACTCAAAATGTACATCTGATATTTAAAAATAAAATTGAGAAGAAAGGAATAAACAAGTGTTTTAATTTGAAGAAACTTTAAAAAAAATTAAACTGCTTAATTATTATTAATATTTAAAATAACAAGTTAATAATTAATTTAAAAAAATAAATATGGATCTTAAATTAGACTTGTAAATTAAATTCACACTTTGGCCATTATAAAGATTTTTTAATAATGGCATTAAGTCGAAACTAGTTAAAGTTAAAATAAACATAAGTAAAACTAAACCAAGTGAATTTAATTTACAAGTTTAATTTAATATTAACAATGTTTTACCAAGTGATTAAACAGAAAAAAGTGTCCGATGTAAATATGGATAATATTCTAGTAATAATATCCATATTTAAATTTTACTCAACTGCTGACACTTGTTACTTCATGTTAATTTCAACGAAAGTTTCAAATACATTACTTTTTTGCATTTTTTCATTAACAGATATACACAGAAAAATATACAAAAATAAATAATAAATATTACAAAAATCAAATGTATACTTTATATCTGAATTTATTTATTCATTTTGATACCTGGGTGAACTTCAATAGCGAGCTAAAGATATTGAAAGATACGTGTTTGGTTTTAGACAGTTTCACTATTTCCTATTCTTGTATTCTATTGAGTTAATAATTAATAAACGTTGTTTTGTTTTCAATTTAAATATGAAATACCTGATATTTAAACCTGATATCTTTGAATCTCTCAGTAAAATCAATATGGTGAATCAAGTGTTAGTAATAACTACGTACATTTTTCAAATTTGAAAAGACTGCTGAAAATATGACAAAGCTCTGCATGGTTACAGGTTTCCATTTTGAGGGTAAGCAATTACCTATGTTAAAATTTCACGAGTTTTATGAATTGTCATGGGATTTTTTAACATAGAACCAGGTAATTACGACCCCCTCTTCCAGTAGGCAAGTTCCATCATTAAAGATCACTCTCCCCGATCTTCGATTTTTCTTTCATGACTTTCAGTTTCAGTGTCAAGTAGGACTGTCTGGTTACGCTACTATCTCGGGGAGTCTTTTAGTTACATTTTTAAACTGCATGATTGCACATGGTGTCATATTTCCAATGATTTCTTCAAGTAGAGCGCTCACAAATCTGACACTGAGCTCAGCAAAGTCTTAATATGCTTAATTCTTAAGCCATGATAGTTTTTGACGGAGCTGTTGGAGTTAGCCTTACATGCAATAGCGGATCTAAAAGTGACTAATTTCCATGCGAGAATAAAAGAAATTAAAATTGTTTGATGCAAAAATCCAGCAAAAGTCAAGATTTATTTCTTTTCATTTTCTTTCATTCAAAAATGTCATATTTGTGAAGTAATTGGCAGGTAGTATATTTCTTGCCAATTACTTCACATTTATAGGTTCAGTTAATTTTCTTAAGGTTATAATTATCAATATCTGAGTTTTTTCAACCGGTTAATCCCACCGGTTTGACACAAACTTTAAACAATAGTTCAACTATTGCCGCCATTTTAAAAAGAAACATTTTTCCCTTTCATTTTAGAATATGTAAAGATATAAAGTTAGCAATGAAAAAGGCCTACTATGTCGTCACTTTATCGTAAATAGACTTTAGTACAAAATACTGCATCAACATTGGTTTCATTTAGGTGACTTTATATATTATGAAATTCATTGACTAAAATCGGTTCCTCCATCCCCCGTGAAGGGGTCACAATTTGTTAATCTACGCCCCCAAAGGAGAGAGGGAAGTCTTCTTGGCAAATTTTTGTCAATCAACACATCTCTCCCCTCAAATTTCCTTTTGAATTCGCCTGTAAAACAAACAAAAAAATATTTCTCCCTTATAAATAATTAGGCTGAGACATCGATAACTCAGTTTGCCTGTAGTGGCGGTGAAAAACTTTGCAAATAAAAATTATAGATATAAAAAAAAGAAATCAATTTTTGTAGAATACTTTGCTGTAAAACCCTTTATTTTCCCCTTTTATTTTAGTTAGCGTGTACACTCGTACGAACGAGATTGCAAAATTAATGAGGAAAATATTTCATTCAAATTATATGCTTATGACTACTAATTACCTTCATTTCATATATCAAATAAATCTGTTTAAAGAAATCAGATTTTCAAGCAATGCTTTAAAAAAACTCGTGAACTGAGGTAAACAGGTTGAAAAAGTTTAGACATACATTTAGAGAGATAAAGTATTTAGAAACTCGATTTTTAACAAAAGTGTGTACCTTTCCTGGGTCAATATTTATTTTAGTTTGCTACGAGAACAGGTCATAAAAAGCAAATAACAACATTTTTTTTAAATAAGCCCGCCAATTGTCATTGTTTAGTATAAGCGTCATCTAATAAAGACACTGTTGTGAAAAATTGTATAACGTAACAGCTAGATGGCGTGAAAACAAGCTGAATACTTTTCAACATAATTTTTATTTGTACTTTCGCAGGCAATTTAATATTAATTAAATATGCATGGTAAAAATAGATCCGTTGTGCATCGCTTATACAAATATGATTTTTTATTATTAAAAAAAATGCATTTTTCATATTTTCATTTTGTAAAAAAACACTTATCTTTATTATTTTGTGATCTTTATGTGTGAATTTTTAAATAATAGCTTCTACAGGAATTATTTATTTTTATTCTACAGAAACACCAATAAAAATTGATGTTTTCAGTATAAATAGCGCCATCTATATATTCGAGTATATATTATTAAATCAATTTACTTGTCCTAAATCCAACAGATGGGGTCATAACATAGAGATATCGATATATCTACCAAAGAAAACGCAATTCGTGATAATTCTCTGATAATTTCGAGAATTATAATAGGTAGTTTGAAGTACTAAGTTTGAGAAATTGATTTTGATAATAATTTGTAATATGTATTTTTTTTAACTGAAGCAATTGCCGGAGCGCTCGAATCCAAAGTGATTATTTATTAAACATGTTTATAAAGTCTACTTGTATTATCCTTTAAATGCATTTTATTTTTTATTAATTCTTATAGTAAATATATATATTTAAGTCTATTCCTTATGGGGCATTTTATGTTTGACATGCGCTGTTAAATAATTTCACATTCTATGCATATATATCTATTACAAAATTTGCTTAGACTTAGATACTAAAAAATAACGTACAAGTTGAACTTAACATTCACCTCACAGAATAGCCCCGATAATGATTTTTTAAATTAAAAAAAAAACTATTGATATAAGATAATAGTGTGTTGGCAGAATTGTTTTCTGCCTGATTTTTTTTTTCACAGTTGGCAATTTCGTAGCAAAGAAGTGGATTTGATTATTCGCGGCTGCGTAACCACAAGGATACTCCCATAGATTATATTCAGTTCAAAATTTCCCGCCATGGATACTAAAGTAATGTATTTGAAATTGTTACAATTAATGAAATTAACTAAATTATTCGAATCTTATTAATAATATAAAAAACAATCATTTTTATCTTACAAATGCTTGTTTCAACGCTTAAAAACATAAAATTATTTCAGAGCGCAGGTGGCGCTCCTGGTGGTTGTTTTTTAATATCATAATTAATGATATGAAAAGCAACAGTTGTATTCCTGAAAGGATATCTATGGGTCGTCCATTGCTGTGTCCATCCTTCATATTGTTTCTTACATCAAAACTTGAAGTTACCAAATCATGGTTAACGGCTAATTTCGTTTATATTTGTTGGGGCTTGCGGGCGTAATTTATATTATAATTTGTAGGAAACGAAAACACCAATAAAATGTCGAGCGTGGTAAGTGGTCGCCGCTGACATTTTCCATGGAAGAAAGTTTAATTATATATACATCTGATTTTTATATAGTTTAAAGTGTACCAAGACGTTATCGACGACGTGATTGCGGCTGTAAGGGAGATGTTCCTTGAGGATGGGGTTGATGAACAAGTCCTTCAGGAGCTCAAGCAGTCATGGGAAACGAAACTCATCGCAAGCAAAGCTGTTGATAATACCTCAGACCTTGACAAACAAGGTACGTTTGATGAGCATTTAAAAAAATATTTTTGATAAAAATGTATCAGTAATTATATATACAAGAGTTATATTAGAAATTGTGTTTCTCATATAAAACTCATGTAAGTAATCGTTCATAAAAATTTTATTATTAGCACTAATTTTTAACCGTAAATTGGTCATTATTTTTTTGTTGAAGTTTATTTTATCTTTGTATTCATATTTGAAACCATGAACATTTATATTTATCACTGACATAAATAATTTATTTGTCTATATAATAAGTACTAAATGTAATATTATCTAATATTAAACTTTTATTTCGTCTTCTCTATCACTATAAGAAATTAATGATAAGACAATTCAACCAATAAGCTTGTGGCCCATTTTAATAAATAAATCCTGTTTATTTCTAATTATAAACAATATTTGTATAATTTTTATTCAGCGTGTTTCAGTTACATTTATCTAATTTGTTAGTCGTAGCTTTTTAATTTTAATTAACTTACACCGGCTCGTGCAAATGGCTCTTGTTTCATTTGCTTTCTGGCTAAAATTGCTGCATATATAATTTGCAAATTGTTATTTGTATGATTTTTTTTTCACCTCGACACCCAATACGGGTAAAAGAGCTTAAGATTAAGAAATAAATATGTATTTCTTTGTGACACTCATCATATTAAGATTATTAATGATTAGTATTTTCTGTCCGAGTTTTGGGAACTCCAAAACACCCTCTTGGTGTGGCCCACCTCCATGTTGCATGAATAATATTCAGTTCGTGTAACATTCTTATGAGCCGAAATCTATTCAATTAGCGCCATGAGATTTATTTTTATGGGGTCACCTAGAAAAAAAAAAACATAGATCCATAACAAAAAGCCATTTTTATGAATCATAAATTATTTTCAAATGCCAATCGGTTTGTAAATAATCAGTGATTCGTAAAATTTTTATAAATAATTAAGTTGTTTACACCAGAACTTTTTCAGTACTTTGTTTAACATTTTGCATTAAATGTTGATATAGTAAAATAAACAAAAAATAAATCACGAACCGTGTGCAATCTGATAATGAACAAGATATCTTTGTTTTACTAATTATTTGTTATTATTTTGATTTTTATCTAAAATGAATAGGAGGACTTAACAAACGCACATATTTATTTTATCCGCCTCTTAATCCAGATACCTAGTATAAATTTCTAGATTTTCATAATATAAATGCAAGGAATGTAATCCTTCCATTTTGCTTTAGTTCATTAAGGTTATGGTGTTATCTTGTATGACTATTAACAATTAATCACATGAGGCGTCACACTGTTTTGAAATATGAAAATAGCTCAATATACCTTTGTATTTAATGAAGATTAACATGAATAAAGAAATCCAAATACATTACAATTGATAATCTAACTGCATTTAGATTTCCGCAATGATTTTCTCAACAATTTTGTAATCAAGCACACTCTTATCATGAAACATGCTTTTAACATTATATGACCTCTGGTTATAAGTTATATTGAAAGAGTTTAAATATTTCTTTTAAGTTATTAACATCATAAAAGCTGCTTTCTATACTGGAAACCATCAAATATTAAAAAAAGATATATTGAAATATATATTATTATTATTATATAAGGAGCAGACGAATAGCAAGATTAAAATACGTATTGGTTGTGGGTTTAAAGTTCACAAATCAATATTATAAACAAAAATTGTGTTATGGTTTTCTTCCAACACTATAAATTTGATATTTATAGATTTAGATTATAATTTACCTTATTTTTTCTACATTGTATTAATGAGTCAGAAACTATGATAACCTCTCAGTAGGAGATTAATGAGATTAAATATTTTAGATATTGTTTATTTAAATTTAAGTAATTAAATAATACCTTAAAAATAATTAAATGAATGTATTCCACAGCAATGAAGAAAGTAGGGGAGTTATCGAACGGTAACGGCTTTCCTAAACCAACTCCACAACAGGTGGTTAAACAAGTGGTTGGTCAGGTGGCGCCCAACAATCATGTCCAAACACAAGTGACACAAGTTGTTGAAACAAAAATGGTTCCTATTCAAATAACTCTCCCCGCACAGCCAGGTACACACATGCCACAACGTATCCTGACAATTCAAGTACCGTCAACAGCTTTGCAGGAAAACCAGCTGCACAAAGTGTTAACAGGGCCTGTTATTACAGCAGCTATGAATCTTCCAGCCTCTATCGCCTCATCTGTGCTGCAGCAACATGTAAACACCGCATTCAATACAATGGCACAGGGATCAAATGTTCAAATCAGTTCACTTATCAATACTGGTACAGCGACGACAAAAACTGTGATACAAAATGATGGCAGCATAGAATCAGATGATGAGATTGAATTTGCTTTAGCTATACCCTCGTGCTCAAAAGCGGGAACTAATAACCTTAAGTTAGAAAAGAGTAAAAGCATAGTGATGCAAACAGATGGTGCTGATGAAACGTCTGATGAGGATGATGACGCATCCGATGATGAAGAACCATCTGATGATAATGACGATGATAAGGATGACGACGAACAGGAAATGGAGGAGGGTGGACCAGAAGAAGAACCATTGAATTCTGAGGATGATGTTACTGATGAAGATCCTGCCGACTTATTCGACACAGAAAATGTTGTTGTCTGTCAGTATGATAAGGTCAGTAACATTTTCTTATGTAAATTTGTATAGGGCTAAAAATAATGCCACTTAGTGTTGTAGAAATTAAAGTAAATTTACTCTTAGCAATGTAACCATTTTTTATTATTAAGAAAGTATTCTATGATCAGGATTATCAGTAAGAAAAAAGTAATGATCAATTATGTTTTCAGATTACAAGGAGTCGTAATAAGTGGAAATTCCATTTAAAAGACGGCATTATGAATCTGAATGGAGAGGACTATGTATTCCAAAAGGCCAGTGGTGATGCAGAATGGTAAAATGACTGTCTGTATATCTTAGATTGTATATCTTTAGGTTAAGATTCATAAGTTATTAATCTGGCTATTAGAGTTTTGAATTGGTGGAGAAAATTTTTTGTTTTTGAAGTTTTAGGTGCATTTCTTATTCATACCATTATTCATTCATTTCATGTTTGTGTGTTGGATATTTTTGTAAACTGCTACAAAAATATTTTTATTCAAATGGTGAACATTTAGAAAGTAACATACATAGCAAGGATATTGTCAGATATTAACTATTATGTCCACATCTCTGGTTAAGATTTTGTTACGTTATAGTGTCTGAGTATTGTTCAAATTTTGTTTTGTTTGGAAACCGTGCCTGAAATGCAGACTGGAGATGATCGGACTTATTCATATGTTATTTTTAAGAGCATAGAAAATTTGTATACAATTGTAATTATGTTTGCAAATGAAACTTTATTCTTTATATTGTCTTTCACTTTTCTTGTAACGTAAACCTTTTTTGTGTTTTTAAAGAGAACGAGTAAACCATTTAAATGTTGCCAAATAATTTACAACTAGTATCAAAAACAACTAACATAAAAACTAATGTGCTGTTGACATACATTTTCCATTACAAGACTGGTCATTTTGTTTCATGTGCTTCTGTAAATAATTTATTTGGGATCTATTTAAAATGTTATTAGTCAAAGGTATCCTAAAAACATTGACATCAATGATTAAATGCACCCAATGATTTGACCGGTCTTGGACAAAATACAACCATCATTATTAACGAATCTTGTGATGTGATCACATTGATGAAAAACGGTATGTGTTAATAATCATGGTTGTTTTTGAATATTTAAAAAGAAATAGCTATGGAAGATGAAAATTTAAAATTGTAATAAATAAATATTTTGTCAAATTTATTTAATGTTTCCTTTTTACCAAAACCAATTTTAATTAGTGATGTAAATAATTGATCAATTTTATTCAAAAAATATTCATAGTAGATGACTTTCTATTTTAAAAAATGTATATATATATATTTGATTGTATCGTTTTCCCCATATCATAGCATTGCATCTCTTAAGCAAAATCATCTGTAACTTTTTCACATTTACAAAAAAAAAAACAATAAATTGTTACCAATTTATTAATTTTGATTAAATTTTTACAAACATTGAGTATGTACACTAATATAAAGGTTTATCTGTCCTGATCTGTCAACCAGACATCTTTCTGTCTAATTCAATAAAATTTCAACTATTTTCATCACTAGTTTCAATTATATTTATTTAGCATTAAATGTACAAGTGGCTGTGGATCCGAAACAAATAAAGATTTCCTTAAAACCTTTTAACATAAGAAGCATTATTATATGTACATAGTTTGAACATCATTAATGTTATTGTTGCATTAATAGAGGGCCAGTAGTTTATAATGTATAAAATATTCTTATTAAATGTTATTTCTTGTTCTACTGGTACTCTATATAAATGAAACAGTTTTGATCATGGTTGAAAACTATACAAAAAGCTGCGGAATTAATTATAAATAAAAATATTACATATAATGTCGGCATCTAAAAGTTCATGTGACAAGTAGATTTAGTATGTATTATGTATACAAAACCTACTTATAATATGATACTTGGTAGATTACTATATTAATTATAATATTTTGTTTATAAAATTAATCAGAATTTATAAAGTTGTTTTAAAAAAATAGCTCATTTTTTTAATAAATACTTCAGTGTATTATTTTTGCTATTGGTTGAAATTTTTAATTATTTTTTAGTATAGGAATAATTTTGAAGGGTGTTAAATATGAATAGCAATTATATTTGTTTTATGTTTCATTTAGTTTGCATGTTCCATAAATTATTATTGACTATAAATAGTTTAATTAACTCCTACTTTTTTCCTATTGCATAAATTTTGATAATCCACTTTGCAGATCATTTTATTTA
Organism: Philonthus spinipes; assembly: GCA_963082785.1. Lineage (NCBI taxonomy): Eukaryota > Metazoa > Arthropoda > Insecta > Coleoptera > Staphylinidae > Philonthus > Philonthus spinipes. The sequence goes on from OY720301.1 coordinate 14,487,076, forward strand.
TGGTTGAACAATCTTAACTAGGTAGAGGTTGATGTGAAAAATTAACATTTTCATAATTTAAAATGTTATTTTTGTTTATAAACGAAGAAGTTCATGATATGTTGAAAACCAATTACCTAATGATATTATTTTTTCTGATATTTTTATCATAGGCATAACCAGGGGAAGGGTTAGGATTCAAACACCATAGTTTCTGATAACTTCAATTTTTCTAATATTTTTATTATCAGCACAATCAGAGGGGTGGGAGGGTTCAGCCATGATTCAAAAACAATAGTATCTGATGATATTATTATTTGAATTATTTTTATAATAGGCATAGCCAGGGGGATGATTAGAGTTCAACCACGATTCAAAAACTATAGTTTTTTGTAATATTGTTATCATAGACAAACCAGGGGGAAGGGGAGGGTTCATCCACGATGAAAAAAAAGTAGTATCTGATGATAACATTATTTTTTGTAATATTTATTATATGTAGAACCGGGTGGAATTTGTTTTACGGTACATTTATACATTATTAATCTCAAGTCAACATCCCCTCCCTCTATTATTTGATGGACTACCATTACAGTTACGTTTTTTTATTTAATTTGTGATTTTTGGTCATCAATTTTAATTTGTTCAATGAGAAGTCATTAGAAATATAAAATTTAATTCACAATAATTCCTGATGATTCTTGAATATTCACCGCATACCTAACATTTGTAACTCTCTATGATTAAAAAGAATGGGGAAATATTTTGATTTTAAACCAGGTGGATACCAAGGCTGGTCGAGTATATATATAGTCGACCAAACTTGGGTGGATACGATGAAAATATAAATTATAGGTTGGTAGCATTGTCTACCATGTATACCATAGATGTATATATATACTAGATGAATAACTTGGCGTTGAAAAGTGATGCATCCGGTGGCCATTTGCTAAGGGGAAATTTTCTCCATTGAAATCCACGCATGGACCTATTAATCGGGGCTATTTCGTACGGAAAATGTAAAGCTAACGTTTACGTTATTAATTATATTCACATTCTATGCTATATATATCTATTACAAAAGCTGCTTAGACTGTAATGATAAAAATAACATACACATCAAACTTAACTTTTACCTTACAGAATAGCCCCGAATAACTGGACGAGTCTAACGTCGATGGTAAGGTGCCGTAAGTGAATGTCAGTGCGGCGGGGTTCCGCCATTTTATCCAGCGACAATTGGCGGTAAATTTAAAATGTAGTAGATTATTAATTTAATCACTTATTTCAGAAATCCAATAAAACACTGTTTGCTTGTCTGAATGAAATGTTTACGGCACCATCCCATCGACGTTCGACTCCGTCCATGATAGGGAGTTATTCATCTAGTATATTTATATACATCTGTGATCTAAACAAATTTCATCATAGAGGATAATATTTTTCAGTCCACGCTCTGTAAGTTTTTCAATTTTTAATCGATATCCTCCAGTCAAACATAATAAGGATTTTTCCTCTCAAAACATATAAGAATAGGATAATGACAATCTCGTAGTATTTTCAAATTATTCAATACAAATTTGTTTGCATCGAAACAACAATTACTTTATATCCTTCATTTGTTTACTTTTTCAGTAGATAATTCTAATGTTAATAAATAGTTAGTTCGAAAAACGTGTTTATTGATTTTACCAATACTACTTCCAATTTCTCATCATGTGGCTATTTTATGGTTTAAATGCTTCCTGAAATTAAAGTTGGTATGGTCTTGAAGTACCTTAATTTTGGAATAGTTTGAGCAATAATTTCTCTTTCACTACTAAAATTTCCCTTAAATTTGTATACAGGGTTAGTTAAAATTACTGGAACACCTAAATAAATCTCCAAATGTAATGATTTTTAAAAAATGTTTCAAATAAAAGCTTCTACAAGTTATCATTTTAATATATTTTAAATTTACATTTACTTGCTTAGATAATTGTGTAAACTTCCGTTTTTCATAATAAATTAAAGACGACGCAAGCGCCACCTTTTTCCTAATTTCAAGTGGCATCGTCACTAGTCTGATGAGGTTCGAAAAAACGAAATGGCCATCACTAGTTATCCATACGCTAGATGAATGCTGGCTGAACATTTCATTAAATGTGAATTCCGTTTTTCAAATGGAATGAACTATTTATTTTCACATTTTTTAATATTAATTCTATGAATTTTTTGTGTGAATAATTTTCGTATTAAAGGGATTGTTTTTAAAATGTAAGCAATTCATAAATTCACAAGATTACACTTCTTTTATCATTTACTTTAATTTTATTTAAATATTTTTGATTGTGTTAATTTTTTTACAGTTTGCTTCAAATAAATCTATTTGTATGTAAGTAGGACAATATTCTTAAGTTCAAGAACTTGTATAACTTAAAAATTATACGTTCTACACAAAAATAATTCCTACTTAAAGTTCTTAGAATAAAAAAAATGTGATAATATTGTCATCAAAAGTTTTTATTAATCATAATTGTAGTAATAATTTAAAAGTTAATATTTCATCTTATTATTTTATTTCAAATAATGTTACTTAAAATTTTGTTGTCACAAAATAAATATTTGAAAAATATAATTGTATACCATCTGTAAAAATAATAGGAAATTTAAATAAATAAAATAAAATTGGTAAAAAAGTTTTACATATTTATTAGTATATAATATATCTATATATTGTACAATCTAATATGTACTTATTACAGTCTCAACTAGGTATTGATAAATATTATATTCATATAAATGGTAAAGGCACAGTTTGTTAATTGTGACATATTTCACTAATCTATGCATTTTTATCCCCATTCAAGGAGCACAATAATAACACTCAATCATACATACTTACAACCACACATACATATTTACATATATTCACATTTATATCATAACACTAGGTAGTGTTCATATATGTGGACCATGTTAACTAATTTTAGATCAACATAAAGAACAACTATATAATTTCACACAGTTACAAAATAGAACGTCGAACCTAGGAAAGTAATCACAATAGTATCGACAATACCCTGGGCATAAATAATAGAAACTTCTAATTTGCTTTTGCCCGTGGTATTATTTATAGTATCTAATATTTATAATATAGATAGTTTCCCATAAATAACAGAATACCTTTGTTTATAACAGTAAAACAACATACAATCAATATCTGTAGGATTGAAATTTTTATAAGATCTCTAATGTAAATTTAAACAGTCATTTGAAATCCTCTTAAAGTGTCATCTATTCCTAGACTTTTTTACATAATCTACTGTACCTATGCTATTTTAGGATCAAATTAAAAATAGTTTGTTTTATTCACAATGCGTATAAATTATCTTTAATTTGAAACATAGCTGCAATAACATGTTATAGTAGAGATGAAGCTGGCGCTTCCACGCAACAAACGCCATACAGTTGCTATAAAAATTAGTGAGGAACAAAGTACTGAAAGTCTACCAGCCAGCATCTCCCATACTAAGCTAAGTACAAATGAGCAGTAACTGCCAAGCAAATATCTTTAAAAGTTACACAGCCTTGTTTCATATGCGACTAGATTTAACTCTCATGGCTCTGTGACTAAAAAATGGCACTAATTCTTTATCTAGTGCAAGTTGAGGTCCCGGCGTCTACACACTGCACCCCTGTGACACTTCTTCACTATTCTGCTGGCTCCATCTGTATTGGTGGCATGGTGACTTGCAATCTGAGTCTCCGTTCCTCAGGTTTTGCTCCAACTCCAAAAGTTGTCCCATGAAGTTCAGGTTAGGTGAAATTATAGGCCTTGTTGCCTTCACTGACTTATATGCCTCCAACATCGACTTCTGTTTGTACTTCATGATATATGCGATTGCTATGGTCGCACTACGCGATACACCTGCTTGGCAATGGACTAATACTTTGAAACCTTTTTTTCTTGCATCCTCTGAAACAATAAAAATAACAAATAAATATTAGAATTCACTAAAATATTAATAAATAATCATAATGATATCGAAAAGATTGATTTCGTGCAACAGAAACCTAGAATTAATTTCAGGAATAAGGTTCCTTATATAATGTGAATAAAACTGTTTAACCTCTAGCTATAATAAACCTAAGTCTAGTGCTAGAGTATTGATTAAATTTTTGTAACATGAGGCATTTTGCTGTTTAAAAATAGATTTCAATGTAATTTATTGATCTGCAAATTCTTGTTTCAAGAATTATTATACACTAATTACACCTTATTTCCATAAATATACTTTTTTAGTAAGAAATTTATATTTTGTGCAAGTCATTAATTTTCTTAAAGCGTCATGATGTGAAGTATGTATATATTTCAAACTGTGTACTTTCAGAAATTATTTTATAAAATCTGCTATATTTTTAACTATTTTAATCACAATCGTAACTGTGGGTGCTACTTGGGTTGCCTACGTTAATTATAGATTGTAAGAGTGAAATTTAAACGGCTGTTTAAAGGAAGGATGCCATTTAATGCATGGTGGGTCAGAGAAAGGGGGGAAGTTGAGTCATGTTTATTTATTTGCCATATGCGCGAACAGAATAGTTCGCATTAAAAAAGAACTCCACACAATCGTTTGGCAATCGTCGAGAGAAACAAACGATATTTACATGAGGGGCACTTAAAAATGTGCAAGCGGCGTTACGTAAACGAGGCATGAGTCACCAAGATTACTAATTATAACTCCGGGCAGGGAAGATTAGATTAATTTTATTAATTTTCAGTTCGACGCAAAGCGATATTTTCCTCGTTTAAAACGGTTTAATATTAACAAATGACTTTTTTATCATTAAACATTGACTTGGTTGCGATTTGCGGAACAAGAATGTCTTGCGTGTTTGCCAATGTTAATCAATTTAATTTAGAAACAAACCGTGTTATTGCTATAAAACAATTCAATTCCTTGTTATCTACGTATACTCATTATCCACTGTTTCATAATCAATGCTGAATAGAACAACGCGTCTCTATGTAGAGCCAGGTATGGTAAAATTATACGAACAGGTAACAAGAAATCGCAAAATCGAGCGTGATGTTGAAAGGACTTATCTTAACAAGGTACTAGGCCTCGACGGTCGCATAAGTTAGAAGAACCATAATGTAAATGCAAATACGGCGCGAGAAAACCGAACGCATGCACGTGATTCATAAATGCTCGACATTCGACCTAAACTTACCGCATTGCTATCAAGGCCGTTGATTCTATGAGTTTGTAATTTTTGAATGAGTTAATTATGTAATGTTCGAGTGGTACAACTAGTTGATCCACAAAATGATAATTAAATTTAAATTTTACAAACAATATTTGTAAATTTTACACAGATTTTTTAGTGGAAGGATTATTAGCAATTCCTACAGAAATATATAATTCTTACTGTTACTATAGTCCGTGAGTTTGCAAAAGAAAGCTATGGAATGCAGCACAGCGTAAAATAGAATCTGCAGTAGACGGCCTAAGTATTCAACTGGATATTAATGGTCGATGGTTGAGGCTCCTTAATACACTATTTTTAAATAAAATAAGATTTTTAAGTTTCACAAAATTTATTGTAGAGACAGAGCGGCAACATCAGGCAGATGATTAATGCCTGATGATGCCACTATGTTGGCGAAATAATTGTAGCAGTGCCTCTACAATACATTTTGTGAAACTAAAAAAAACTATTGTTTTATTTAAAAATAATGAATATTAATGAATTATGAAAACAAAATTGGATTGGTCTACATCTTATACACTCTTTTATATTACAGTTCCCAGTTCAACTATTTATTTTAAGACCGTTCTTACAAATATTAGGCCGCAGTCTAAATATGCAATAAAATTAATTCCCAGTTAATTTATCATATGCTGAGAGAACTCTCGGGGTGGACTGAATAAGATATTAATGAATTATTGACAAAAATGAACCTTCTTTTTTTACAAATAGATCTCTGTTAACTTCAAACGTACTACAAGAATGATATTCAATTCAATGATTTAAAGACCATTTTTACAAATATAAGGCCACAGTCTAAACGTGCAATAAAATTACTTTCCCATTAATTTATCTCATGCTCAGAGAATTGTTTAACACCGAATCAGATATTAATGAATTGAATAAAATTAAACAAAGATGATTCACACATATGCAGTTATTTAAATAACTAATAAATCAATAAAATTCGATCAATCCCTTTTTCCAACTGCAAAAATTACTTACACATGCTCGGGAAGTAGTTGTTTCAATAGATGTTTGTATAACTTACAGTATAAGTATTTTTTTTGCAGTTGGAAAAAGGGATTGATCATTGCCAAAATTGTCCTTGTTTAATTTCATTGTAATATTAATGAATTATTGAAAACAAAACTGAATTGGTCCGTATCTCATACCCTCTTTTCTTTAAACAGTCATTTGAAATCCTCTTAAAGTGTCATCTATTCATAGACTTTTTTACATAATCTACTGTACCTATGCTATTTTAGGATCAAATTAAAAATAGTTTGTTTTATTCACAATGCGTATAAATTATCTTTAATTTTAAACATAGCTCTGTTATTATCAAACATTATAAGAATGATATAACTATTTATTTAAAGCCCGTTGTAACAAGAATTAAGCTGCAGTTTAAATGTGCAATAAAATTAAATCCCCTTTAATTTATTTCATGCTCACAGCATTAACTCTAGTGTGGACCGAATACCGACTGAATAAACGTGACAACTGTCTTTCTATCATTTATTAAACGCAAAAAGTTAAATTACAAGAGCGGTATTTTTTAACAAACGATTACAAATATTGGCCCAAGAAGCATATTAGAAAATAAATAAAAGTGTATTTAAATTCTCACTTCCACTTCGCTCTACAGTTTTAACTTTGTATAATACGATTTTAATTTGTATGATAGAAAAATTGATTTGTTGTACAAAGTTAAGAGCATTTTTATAGCGATTATTTAAATTCTTTTTCGTTTTAAATTAGACAATTATTTGTGGTTATTTTGTTTACAAAAGTTATCACATAATTTCAAATTTTCCCAAGAACAAAATTATTATTGAAGATAAGGATCCTAATATGGTTTTGGATTTTTTATATTTTACAGAAATTATACTGATTAAAACTAAATGGACTTTATTGAAACTTTAATGATTTATTTTTCAAAAATATTGTTTTGCAGAGATAAATTATCGATGGTATTTTTTTTTGTTTTCTATTGTTCGAAATTATATAGATATTTTTAGTGGATTAAATGAAATAAATAATCGTCATATTATATATAGGTTTTATTTGTAGGGACAATGGAGAGATAAATATGCTTGTAAGGTCCATAAAATACTTGTTGAATAAATGAAATAAGAGGGGTTGTATGAGTAATAAGATTTGGAGCATCAATGAAGTAGGCACCTGTTGCGTGATTGATCGGGGCCATATATCGTAAACGCAGAAGTGCGTAATGTTTGTGTTGAAATTCTGAATCATTCCCCAAACGCGGGCACATGGTAGATGACTCAAAAGTGCATTAGTACCCCAATTGAAATACAAACGCACGGTGTGATTTGAATGGCGGGAACCGGGAGCGTGGTCCGTTGACGTTAAATACAGCGGGGATAATAGAGAGGGAATTAGGCATATGTTGATGCAGAACGGGATAGAGGGCATGAGTCACGGGAACGCCGGGCACCGGTCCTCAAAAACAATGAGCAGCGATGAGTAATGCCTCAGCGCTGACTCAAAACTTTATTCTTGTGTCGACCGACAAGGCCGTTTACCCGCCAAACCTCTGCAAATCACGCTCTACTCTAGAGCAGCTTTCGTTCAGCGTTTAACGCAACGAGGACGTGAGAGTTCTGCGTTCTTGCCTGGTTACGCACCAAAACAATTACTTCTATTTTTAATCCTCTTATAAATAGCACCCACTTCAACATTAGCCCGGCTTTCGATACGCGTGCTCTTCCCGTAAAACAAGATCATCTCTCATACACGTCATTCAAGGTGTTTCCGCACTAACCCTAAAAACTTCCGCAATCATTCTCGATCTTGCCAAGCATACATAAATGAAATTAAAAGTCTCATATGACTCACTCACCAATAAATTCGAAGGCTTCGTCGAAATACTGCTTGAGATTTTGTTGTCCGGAATCTGAGGCGGGGATTTGTTTGTAGGTAATGCCGCATGTCTCGTGGTATCCCGGAAGTTGGGATGTGACATTGAGGACGCAGGTGATACCCAAATCTTGAAGGCAGGTGAGGTCTGCGGCATCCCGACTGTTTCCTAAATATAAAAAAGGAAGCACCCTCGACGCAGGATGTGACTCAATATCCGCGATGGCAGGACACGATGCTGATGACGACAAGCCCCTCGGGGGCGCCATGTCTTCACAAAATTCCCTGTGTTTTCTGTGGAACTCTCTGTGACCTCCTGTAAAGATGACTCATGTTAATTCCTACGCTTGGATATTGTTACGGTTAAGAATTGTTTATCTCCGAGATGTTGGAAAACCAGAGCGTAGTATATATAGTAAACAACTAATGGAATCATAATAACAAAGTTAGTACTCGGCGGTAATTATAAAATTGTTTGTGATGTTATTAAGTAGAATTTAATGTGGTACAAAATCCCTAATGACTAATACTGAAAAATCATAAGATTAACATTTGTAACCACAACTCATCACGTCAATCTAATTCGTGGCATAAATCGTAAAAATTTCAAGTTAAGTGATTATTTATAAAGATTACGAAATTTCTTAGGAAACTAAAACAGGTTCTTTTAATAACTTAAATAAAAGAATAACCTAAAAAAACATTCCTTCTTTATTGCAAAAGTAATTTAACGTACACGATATTATTTATCGTAACAATCTAATCGAATTTTCTAATTGAAATTCATACTTAATAAGAATTAATTAAATTAAATATAACATTTCTTTGTACATAATAACCCCGAATAAATAGTATCACTTTCAATAAATATGACAGAAACCAGCAAATTTAAATTAAGATCAGTAACCCATGCAAATAATAAAAAAATATAATTTTCTTGAAAATATTGGTTGCCACAAAAAGAAATAAATTATGCAATTATTTTCATGGCAACCAATATTTTCATGAAAATATTTTTGTTATTTATTTATTTTTGTGACAACCAATATTTTCATGAAAATGATATTTTTTTATTATTTACATGGGTTACTTATCTTAACTCAAATCTGTTTAAGTTGTACGAGCGTATAAATGATTTTTAATGCATGTTTCTTTTTTTCTCTCCAAAGAAGTAGCATACATAAACGATAAAAATCCAGAAATGTCTGAAATTGCGAAATAAGAACGAACAACCTTTAACTGTACCACAGAAAAAAATATAAGGAATGTAGGCAGACAATGGAAATTTTATTGCCTAGAGCGAAAGTGAAATTACACAGAGAACAAGTGATTACACTTAAAATAATGCTTTATACAGATATCGTGATTTACTTTTCTTAAAAATAAAGAAACTTTGCAAACACCAAAATTATGCTATTCCGTACGGGAAACGTTAAATTTAACGTGTACGTTATTGATATTTATATATATTTAAAAGTAATAAAGCGTTCTTAATTAATTAAACCCTAAAACCATTCGTACGATAGATAATTTTAATTATATATTATTGTTTGATATAATGTATGTTAACAATTATACATATAATATCCATGTATTTTTTATTGTACAAAGGAGAAGTCCGTATATAAATAAATAAATAAAAAATAATGTACATGCTAAACTTTACATTTCCATTACAGAATAGCCCAGAATATTTTATTTTTAAATGTTATTTTATTTTCAATATTACAAGAGAAAAACAACCCATAAATTTTAATTGATTCATCTTCATTAGAATTCATATCAGCTCCTCATTAAATTGAGATATTTTATAAATCTAAGCTGGTTGTGGAGAATTTTTATAATTTTATGAAAAATACTTTCTCTTACTATTTTTATTTTCTTACTAAATATATTTATTAATACTATATTAATGTTTATATAATTATTTATTAATAATGTATTTATATATATTCAATAATTTTTATATTTCAGTTCAAATAGGAGCAAAAGAGATGAAACTATATGTCTAGACCGAATGAGAAATCGCGTACGCATCCCATTACATTGTGCTCTAGTAACGAAATTCCAACGTGGCGCATTAAAAAATGTTTTATAGATCTCTGTGGTAATTGTGAATTATTCAGTGGAATTTCAAATGAAATAAATTGAAATCATTGATATGTTTTTTTAACATCGCGACGAATTTTTGTTGTGTATTTAAATAAAATAAAATTTTTCATTCATGTTATATGAATGAATAACCTACTAATCATTCAATATGTGCATGTTCTATAATGGAGAATGTTCTTCGGATACTACTTTCACGAGAGTAAAACTAAACGTGACTCATCTAGTCTGTAGCCGATTGTAAGACTTTTTCATTTACGGTATCATTATATATAGCTATTTCTCCGCAATAATTGTAAACGTTATTTGCAAACAGCTTTAAAACATTACTATGATTTAATTGCACGAGACAGAAATGAAAATAATAACGAAATCTATATATATTAAAAAAAAAAAAAACATAAAACAAAATATTTTAACTAAATATCCAATGGTTTATTTAATGAAAGTCAAAAATAGGATATTTGTAAATAAAAAAAAGTATTTTTAAGTTTCATAAAAATTTACTGTAGAGACACTGCTACAATTGTTTCGCCAACACAGTGGCATCATCAGGCAGATGATTAATCATCTGCTTAATTAAAAAAAAAAAACGTTTTATTTACAAATAGTTAATAAAGGACGAAGGCTACCGTACGCACATTAAGGCTATTAAGGGTTTTAACTTTATATAAATAAAGGAAATAGATAACAGGATCTGTTATTGTTTAAAATATCACCAAAAGATAACTGACTCCGTTAAGTAACCTATAAGTCACCTAGCTTCACGGTAATTAATTCGATGAATCATACGGGAGAATCTCCGGAACATTGAACTAACACAAAGTTGGTGACCTCAAGAATGCATCCTTTATTTTTATAAAACAATACAATAGTGATTTAACGCTCTAGGGTGATTTGATATCAAGATTTGAAACGCTCTTGCAAGCTCGGTTTGTTGCGATATTTTTAATTTTGAATGCACTTAATTCTTAAATACACAAACGACAACAAAAACGCATTGTTCGGATTATTCAATCTGAAGCGTAACGTAACAATAAAATATTTAGTATTACATTTAATGACCTTGATAATGAGCGTTTTATTGTTGTACTGTTATGGAAAATTGTATGCATTCATTATCTGAAATGCGTCCAATAAGTTGTTAGTAATGTTTTGATAAATTTGAAAAATGGAATGTATAATTCAAGCGGGATTTTTTTTATTTTTATGATCACATTTATATTAGTGTTTCGAATTTTAATATGATTTGTGTGTAAAATTACAAATCACGAAAATAATTCCCAACAATTCTGTGTCTGCTATGTTATTTGTAAACCTTCACGCTTATCAATATTTTTATTTAATTACTGTGTTGTTTTAATTAAATTTGTATATTGTCCTTAATATGGAGCTAATCTGTTGGATAATAAATTATTATTATTTACCACATCCCTTATATTTAAATATTGAAAATGTCAATAGAAAAGTACTTGCGTACCCTAAGTCAAAGAGCTAAATGTCGAAATAATTTATTAATTATTTTAATTTGTTAATTGTTGAGGCTTCCACTTTGTTATACATTGTAATTCAATGCTTATAAATGAAAAGCGTTTTTAATTCGTTTGCATAACTTGAATTGTTTTATTAATTATTTTCAAATCATTTTTATTTAATTTATTGAAAACGTCTTTAATAATATTACATTTTAACAAAACTCTATTTCTATAAAAAAATTTCAATGATTCAAAATTTAATTTTCTCTTATTAAAACTAGTTGCCGAAAGATATTTCCTTAGAATCCTTACCAGGGTAAGACTCCCCAAAATACTTCAATCAGGGCTGAAGGTGTGAAATGTTAAATTGTTTTAATTGTTAAGTGAGTTTTATAATTGATATGTATACTTAGATTGTGAGGTTTACGTTAAATTTAATATTACACTTACAGAATACCCCTGATTGAAGTGTTTTGGGGTATGTATATTTAATTTGTGAGGTTAAAATAACGTTTACGTTAAAAATAACATTTTACAGAATACCCCTGATTGATATGTTTTGGAGTAGGAATTCTAAAGAAGAATATCCGAATATCTCTAAAACGATTACCTTTATGTATCCACGCAAGACACACCCTTAAATATCAAGTTTAAGCATAAAATTTACAAACAACCCCTCCCCATAGAATTAATGTATCTCTTGAAACCCTAACATCCCTTCTAAACATAATTACCCTCCTCTCACGGTTCATTTGTGTGAACATCCAGGAGAGTTCGGTTAGCTAGCATTGAATTTTTTTACACCACCATAAACCCCATTAAGATGGGACAAAAAGGCCTCCTTTTACATACAAACATCTTTGTAAAGATAAATATCATATGATCTAGAACTTTTCTCCTCTTGGAACCAATGAATAAAAACAAATAAAACGTCGCATTGTGCCGTTGTTTATCAAATGAAATTCTTAAATTTCTTAGAATAACATAACCTATAGCATGTAGTTACTTTTGTTGCCAACATCATTGTTTTTAATAAAAAAAAATCAAATCACTCTAGAGGAGAAAAGTTTTCGGTCATATTGTACATGGTACGTTTTACAATAATTGATCGTTGTAAACGTACCAAATATTTGTTTTAATGTTTTTAATACAAAATGTGTCATTTTGTTTAATAAAGTATTCAATTACAAAATTTAAAAATAAGTTGAAATTGTTGCAACAATACGAACGCAAATTAAAGTAAAACTCTGTAAAATTTTCTTCACAGGGTGTTTATTTGTACATCATGTACAATAATTGTATATCAATTGATAATAATAACTTTCTGATCGTCTGGTATAAATAAACACCCAGTGAAGAAAAGTTTAGTGTTTTATTTAATCAAATCATATACACGTATTAAACGAAAATTATACAATGTTAGAAAATGTCTTTTTATTTAAACATTTTTTTTAATAATATTCATTTTTAACAATATTATCTTTCTAAAAAAAAGTTTAATGAGTTAAGCTTTATTTTTGTTATCAAAACCTTCAATTAAAAAATAAATGAAAGAAACCCAAGTTATTCAAACTTAGAAAGTGTGTTTTTTATTTAAACAATAAAAATATTTTAAAGAAGGCTGAAAGACCACTGGTCGATAGCCAGTTTCAGAGTTGGAATTATGCTGTGAACGTTAGTGTATTGTTAAACATTGTATTGTAACATATTCCAATCTCAGAAATAAAGATGTTTATGTATGTATGTATTTTAAAGAATTATTTCTGTTATTGAAATATTCCATTAAAAGAGATGAAACTATAGCCACAATAAATAAACCCAGGGTTATGGACAGGCGTATCTAACCGCCTGTCCATAACCCTGGGTTTTTTTGAAATTTTGAAATAATTACGGGGGCAGTGGGGGGTTGTGCTGGAGGCGATGGTTTATAACTTCTTATTGTTAGTAATGTAACACATATGAAATGACATTTAAAAAACAACCCACTGAGCACATATTTTAGTAATTTTTTATCAACATGAAAATATCGTTTAATGTTGTTACAGCGTTGCTAAAACGTTATTTGTTTATGTTTAATAAGTCTTTAAAATGGGGGAGGGCGTGTTTTATAACCTAATCACCCTACGCCACTGGTTATGGGTTTTATTTAAAAAAAATGTTTTTTTTTTCTTAATACTAATTATTAATAACTAAACTATATTGGACTTTATGTTGTAAATGTATTGTAAACAAAATATAAATAATAGGGGGTATATGACAATATTGTGTAATACGTGATTAAGCCCTCAGAAAAGCGTTCGATAATGTTGTACAAAATATTGCGCAATATAAAATAAAATGATGCTGTGTCCATTAAAGTACTCTCCTTCATTAATGTATTGAATGGAACCCCTACTACAACTGTTTTCGCTGCCACGTGGCCGCGCGACCACAAAAATAGTTTCATGTTTTTATGGGAAAACAAAATGTGTTTATACAAATGTAACTATTATTTGATACAATATCCGATAAAATCAAAGAGCAAAGTACCATTCCAGGTTTTCGAATTTATTAAAAAAAAATCTTGCAAATTTATTAAAAAGCGTAATTGAAGTACAGATACACGGAAAAGTGTTTCAAAAATAATTTTTCTTCTGAATATTTTCATGAGAACAGTACTTTCCCTTTGTATTGCATATAGGAATATATAGTATAGTATATAGAATATTTTAAAATATTTTTTTTTATTTTAAATATTACTGGTTTGTACGTGTAAGATTATATTTACACGTACCAACCAGCTACTCTGTATATTAAGATTAAAGTGTACGTTATTAAATTACTTCAAATTCTATGTATACAGATAGTTCTAAATTAAGTGCGCACTATTGCTATCTTTGTTATTAGTTGAGCTAGAGAGTCGGTTAAATTAGCAAAGTAGTAGTTTTTCAGGAAAACAAGAGAACATCGCGTTTTCAAGATGTCAACAAAACAAACATTTTTTTTAGTGGAATACCCTATTACAATGTGATGATAATAAAAAATAAGGTACACGTTAAACTTATCATTTCCCTTACAGAATAGCAACGAATATATTTTATCTTGATTGTAAAGATGTAACAAAACATGAGTTTTAAGTAAACATTGTTACATTTCTTTCTAAGCACAGTACAGTAAGTACATCGTGTAGTGAAAGGGAAGATAAGTAGGAAATGTAAACAATAAGTTTGTTTTTGTTTAAGGTCGGAACACTACAAGTTGATATGAACATAACCAGTTTTTTTTTGTTTAACTTATGTGTGGCGTGAAAATATTAACATGATTTAGATTATAGAACTATTATTAGTCATCATGCATTTAATCTCATAATAAATATGCATTTAAGCAAAATTAATACATCAATACGCATAAATTATGTTATAAATATTTGTAAACAAGGTTTTGATTTTATTTTAAAAACAATTCGGCCTTATTTTCCTTTTAGTATACATTAATATCTTTAATACACTTCAAGGATCAGGAAGACATTTGAACGATATAAATTTGCAGCCTTGCTTGGTTTCGGGATGCTCGCAAAAAACGACAAACAAGGTTATCGATGGAGTTATCCCGGATTAAGTTTTAATGAATTGAATAAAGTAAATAATGACGGTTGAAATGTGTCAGCAATACATGACCTGCATTTCGGTTGTTGTCTCGAACCAACCCAAATAAGACTAAATCGCAATGAGTCACCGGTGACAAAAAAAGTGGTGTTTGTGTAAATCGTGGATCACAGCCAGAATGATAAAAAGTGAAACGAATTTAGCCGGGATATTTATAAGTGGCCGAATAACTTGAAAAAAAAATATTTGTGCAAGAACTGCATGACTTACGATGGCTTGATGTGGATTGTTGCAGTGGCACTGGTACGAATCTTAACATTAAACAACTTTGGCGTTTGATACGCATGTTGTAAATCCTTTTCGGTAACTTTAAACAACACAACCACTCCACAAGTTCACAATCAAAATAGAAGCACGTGTGTTTGGCTAATGGTCATACAACACGGACTGGATAGTGGATGGATGGCGCATGGCAAATTTTGAATTGAGAATGTACCGGCGCGGCGGGTAAGAGGGGGGATTCGGATGCGTCACGCCGACATACGGTATGAGGCTACCTTTGTGGCGCGTCACAGTCTGAAGGACACTTCTCGAAATCCCCTCATAATTCCAGAAATCACTATAGCGATCCTTTTCTACCGGGGGAGAGGATTCATCAGGAAATACGATTTCATTGTTAATCTCTGACTAATTTCAACGTCTGCAATTTATATTAATAAATTTTATTCACAACACTGCGTAATTTAGACAGTACATCAAAACAAATCCAGACTTTTTGCTCCATCAAAGGCTAATAGATTGATATTAGATTCATAATTCAATCTAATATCAATCTATTAGCCTTTGATGGAGCAAAAAGTCTGGATTTGTGGATCTTTACGGAAATTATAAATTTTATCCAAAACAAATTTTATTATATTTATTATAACTATTGTTATCCGTGTAAAAAAATGTTTTTTTTTCTCAACCAAAAATATCCATGTTTTATAGTTACAAAATCTGTATCGAAAATTCAATAGCACGCAATTATCAATAAATTTAATTTTTCAATTGCAAATATATATACAAATATCTTCATACTTATACATTACATTAATTATACAGCACTTTAAATAATTTTGAGATTGTCCTTTCATAGGCTATCGACCCGAGATCTTTCTGCCAAATTGCAAATATTTATATGTGTTTTTATTTAGCTACTTAAAACTAAATAAAAACTTATTGGTCGTGATTGAATAGTAAAAACCTATGTAAAAAATGTTTTCGTCTATTTTTACTACAAATAGTAATTTACTACTTGAAAATTGCAAATATTTATATTTTTTTAGTACGTTTAGTCATGACTGTAGTAAGTTAATATTTATAGTAAAAATGTACCAACAAAATTTACTATTTTACATAGGTTTTTACTATTCAGTCATGATTTAAAACTAAATAAAAAAAACAAATATTTATAATTTAAAAATTAAATCTATTGATAATTGCGTGCTATTAAATTTTCGACATTGATAGATTTTGTAATGAAAAAAAATGGAACATTTTTGAATAATAAAATATTAACCTTCTTGGTTTCCAATAAATATATTTTTCTGTAGTAGAATTGTAAATACAATGATCTTCAAGGTATTGAATATTGAATAAGTAATGAATACAGCCGTGGCAATTTGCATTCCAATGATACGCATATTTTGATACAAATAAGCTTGGCTAAATTAGAATAATTAACTATGCCACTGAGTGCAGTGTTTTTATAATTAATCAATGATTCACGTATTTCCATTACAACGTTTCCATGTAACCTCTAGTTTCACAACCATTCAAAAACGGCATTGAATCACCCAACAGGTCAACTTACCCCAAAACCTGCACTATTAGTAAGCATATTCATAGATAACATTTGTGATTACTAATGCGCATTTTTAATTATTCAAAGGATTATTAATAAGATGGTAATTTTATGCAACATCACAAGTCTTCTATATAAACAAATCGGGTGCACTTTAAATTACTACTTAAACAAAAAAATATTAGTATTCCTACAAAAACAACTAACGACTTCCCAAAATACTGACGATGAATCACCGCAATTACTTGAGGAAGAAAAGATGTAAACATAATAAAACACTTCTAACTTTATGTGTAAAACGTAAACGGTGTTTTTTATGTGGCAGTAATTTTCACAATTGTAGCTTGTTATTATCAAAAAAGAACATACAGATTAAAGAGTGTGATAACGAAAAGCCAAAATTATCATACAAAATATAATCAGAGTCATACAAACAAAATCAAAAGTGTTTTTTTTATTGCGAAATTAAATTATATACAGGATGATTCATCCTGTATATAATTTAATCGTCGTTTTATCACCACTTTACATACCTTCACTGGTGAGAAAGTGAAGTGAATCACCCTGCATATTCTGGGTGATTTTTCAGGTTTTTCAGGTCAGGTTATTAAACAAACAATACTGTTTCAGAATCAAAAAATTGTGATATTTTCAATTTTAAGCTAGAATCGACGGTTTTTAACTGCATCAACACGCAAAAATTAAGCGAGTTAAATAAGATTGTAAATTTAACATTTTTGAAATTTCACACACTATTTAATTCTTAAAACGATAACAAATTTAATTTCACGGTGGAATGAACTCTGGTCGATAGCCAATTTCAGAACAAGATAATCATGTTTTATGTACAGGGTGGCGCTCTTTGGATGGTTTTAACAGAGACTATTTCCAGACTAGATAGAGAAAAACCGACTTAGGTGTCCGGAGATCGATTTTTAAGAAACGTTTATTGGTTAAAACTAAATCGCAAAATTTTGGATGGTTGCCGAGATACTGGGCGATTTTTTGTCATTTTTAAAAATCGCTGTAAGTTTTTTATTTATCAAAATAATGTATTTCTGTAAAAACGAGGCACTTTTTTAATCAAAATCCAATGGTATATTAATTTTTTTCTACATATCACGGTTTTTGAGAAATAACATAAAGTTATACTTTTTTTATATAAACATCATAGTCGGCTATGGGCTGAACAACCTTTCTTGTTATTTTCCACAGCCAACTTTATTAAAATTTTAAAAACGCAATATCTCCATTAATTTCAAATATAAATAGTCATAATTATATATTGTAAGATTATTTCCATTTTAATTTTTAGTAGAAAACTTAAGAAAAAAAATATGTATTGTTGTAAGTTATAAGTAACTCCACACGAGTCAATGTAAATTCGGCAACGGTGATTAGAATTGATATAAAACAGCTGTCGTGTAACTGTGAAGTAACATTAATTTTTTTTATAAAATGTAATAAAACCATTAAATTTCCAATTTATTTATAATAATTCGAATTATTTTTTTATATATTTTGGATAAAATCAACGAAACAATAAAATGCGCTTTTGTAAAAATTTCAATAACATAAATTGAAATTTTACAAATGCGCATTTTTTGACCAAAAGTCTTTCTGCCTTAAAATTAATTATTTATTTTTTTATTAATTAATTATTTTTTTTAATTTAATTTAAATTAATGTAATTAAATTATGTATTCAAAATTAAATGGTTCATTGATTAACTTTGGATGAATAATCAAAATAAAAAAATCTTCATAACGAGGCCGTTGAAATATTAAACGTATCTTTGGAAATTTGTATAATTTTTTATATATTTTGGATAAAATCCCTGTTTGAAGATTATCTCACCTTCTCTGGCTACCCTGCATTAGTGGAATAAGTAAAACAAATAAAGTGTTCTTATTATTTAGTCAAATATCCTTAAAAGTTTATGTTATTTATACATTTGTATAATTTGCAACAAATGTATTCGTAATCATTATCTAATTTAATTTTATCTACGTTTTATGCATATATTTCAAAATTGTGCTGAGTGTTTTAAAACAGTGAGAAAATTCAACGTAGTTGTATTTTGAATTATGAACTTTTCACTTGGACCGTCATTCAAAGCTTTACATATATAAAATCTTCATAATTGTAGTAGTTTACGCAAACGAATTAATTATTTTTTTTTAAGTTGTTATTGCTCGTAAATTCTTAATTATAATTAAAATAAGTGACAATATCATTAACTTTTAATAATTAACACAAATCTAATGAATATCCCATATTTTTATGCTTAAAAAGTAATGAATACATAAAAAAACATGAGATATTTATTAGATTTGCGTATATTATTAAAATTTGCTGATATTATATTAATTATAGTTAAAATAAGTGACAATCGTGCTTATTCCATGCGAGAAAATGTTAAGTTTAACGTATATGTTATCAATTCACTTTATATTCTATGTATATGTATATCTAAGCTGCTTAGACTGATGATAAAAAATAGCCCAAATATAAGCAAATTGTAATAATTTTCGCAAATCTAATGAAAATCGCATATTTTTTATGTATTAATAATTCTTGTAAGCTGTTAATGCTCGCAAATTGTTAATTATAGTTAAAATTAGTGACAATATCAGCAACTCAATTGAGATTAACCGCGGTGGGAATTTTATTTTCGAACCGGAAATACGGTTTGGAAAATATGAATGAAGTAATCAAGTAATTCAGTTGGGTACAATCCATCATTCAAACAATTTCATACCATGGAATGAATAACTTCAATTAAAAGTCAACGCAACCATTTCACGTTGCAAAACATCCTAAATAAATTCTTAGAAATGACGAATTGGTTATTTACAAACGCAATTTGCGAAGTTTAACGCAATAAAATGTTTCATTCTATTTTTCGTATTACTTGTACTGGTAAAAATAAAGTATTTTATAAACTACTGTAGTGATGAATAATATTTAATTTTCTTTTTGATTCACATTTCGATGTAATTTTTGAGTTTCATTGCAAAGAAAATCAAATATTATTCCAAAATCATCTCTACTTATTTTCACAATTAAAACACTTTTTATTCCTTACTTCACTTTTATTTTTTATATAATAATTATTGATAATGAATGCTTGGCACTCGAAATGTACATCTAACGTATATAAAAAATAAAAGTGAAGTAAGGAATAAAAAGTGTTTTCATTGTGATTAACTAACTTCACATAACTCAAATTTAAACAATTAATCTACTTATTTTACTCATATAATGCTTATAAAAATGCAAATAAGACTTAAAAATTACATCGAAATATGAATCGTAAAGAAAATTAAATACCAATCCAAATAATATATAATACTTTATAGAATGCCTTTATTTTTCTCATACAATCTTTAAATACAAAATCATCTCTACAATACTTTATAGAAAAACTTTATATTGTATGAGTAAAATAAAGGCATTCTATAAAATATTATAGAGATGATTTTGGATTAGTATTTAATTTTCTTTACGATTCATATTTCGATGTAATTTCGAAGTTTTATTGCCATTTTTATAAGCATTATATGAATAAAATGAATAAAGATGATTTTGAAATAATATTTAATTTTCTTTGCGATTCATATTTGAACGTAATTTTTAAGTTTCATTACATTTTTTATAAACATTGTACACGTAAGAAAGGCAATAAATAAATTACTATAACCAAAATTATTCTCTTTTTAATTGATCTGCAATTAAACACTTACGTAGTAAGTACATAGAAAATACAAATATCTATTGAAACAACTACTTCCCGGGCAAATAGATATTTGTACTTATTTTGTAAGTCTTTATTTGTAGAGAAATTATAAAAAGAATAAATCATTAATTAATTATTTTTAAATTTTGTTCTTTTTTATTCAGGGAATTTTACATTACACTCAATGTATAATGCAGCACTTTAAATCATTTCGAATTTGTCCTTTCGTAGGCTATCGACTCGAGGTTTTTCTATAATTTTGTTCTTTTAATTCAATATGAAATATTTCAACCATTTTTATAAACATAATTTGTCTTATTATTTTTTTAACATTTGTAAATCATTTGTTTTGTATTAACATTCTTGATATATAATGATCCATACTGAAACGAGCAAATGAATCCAAGAGTGATGATTAAACATACTCTATATAAATGAAAACATGATAAATCATGGTGTAACAATTTCGCAATAGTACTTTACATTTCTAAACAATAATGCATATTCATTATATCTTCCGGGAATAATCGTTTCTTTCTAAGTAATGAAGTGATGCATATATGTAAAAGAATTCACATCTGTAACGGTGAATAACAAGCGAGTTTCATTTTCCTGCAACAAAAAATCTACCCAGATTACTAATATCATTTGTTAGGTATTGAACTTATACATAATTGGTGATGTTAGTAATCGATTTAATCATCTTTGAATTTCCCGCATATTAAACATTTCAAGAAATATGCACAACCAAGATTATATAAATGTTGTATTTTTGTGAACTAAAATATGTAGCCCAAATACAAACACACAATATTAATCTATTTATTCTGTAAATCAAGATAGTTTTGACTTCTTTCCTAATACATTTTATTTAATAGTCTTTTTTTAATTGAAGAAATTCCAGTGTACAACACTGAGATATAATTTAAATTAACTAAATAAATAAATAAATATAAATATAACATATTATTTAAGAATAGTCTTTTTTAATTGAGGAAAATCCAGTGTACAACACTGAGATATAATTTAAATTAACTAAATATAAGTGGTAAAGAAACATCTCTTGGGATTTGGACCTATGTCCCCCGATTTCTCGCCGAGTGTATTACCAACTACACCACAGAGACATGTGATAACAATTCTCCATTCAGTGCCCAACTCAACCCAAATTTAATATAAAGTATGTTATTTTTTTATGAAGATATTTGTACTCACCAACAAATTGTGAAGTTTTCTTGGCAGTAATATTTATATTATATTTCTTTCTTTACTTCTTTATTTTACATATTTTACATGTTATATGTACTTTTCGAGCGCTCTTTATCAATAGTTTTTTATATAAAATTGATACATAAATAAACAATGGAGAAGAATCTGCAATTGGCAATCAAATAATTGGGACATACATTTTCTTTAAACAATTTAAAAATTTTAATAATTTACCTTTATCTGGTTTTCAAATGCATGACATTAGTATATTTAATTTTGTTTATGTTTATTTATACCCTACACCCATGTGGGTAGAAAGGGGTCATTGAATATATATATATATATTATGTTTATTTAATTGTCAATTTTATATTTAAAAAAATAAAGGCTATTGATACAGTGCTCGAAATATACATATAGTATTTAAAATAGAATATAGTAAAAAAAGGAATATAATATAAATATTACTATCTGTTGTTTATAAAATCAAATTTAGGTTTTTTTGCTGCGAATAATTACAGACCCGCATCAATAGCAGAGGATTTTTATCGCCGAATTTTGAGACGTTGGCAATCGATTGTTAACGTGTTGTATAAATCATAAATAATAAACACAATGAAAATTACTCCTATCAGTGAAATAATGCGGCTTCTCGCAGAAAAATATGCAATTTCAAAAATTTGTTAATTTTTGAGTCTTTTACTTTCTTATACATTGTAATTTAAAACAATTTTTTTTTTGATAACGACACGTTAAGGTTGTCCAAACTATAATCAACAATAAAACAATTCGAGTTATTCAAACGAAGTAAAAAAAAGTGTTTCATTTATTAAAATTGCATTTCAAAAATGTCCTAAAAATGAGTATTCCCAGAAATCTCAATATTCCCCTTAAATTCAAATTCCCCTCTCAACAATATTTGATTACTTTTCTGTATTAAATTCTGTCTTCTAATATAATTATTCTTCAAAACAATAAAAATAAAAGGGAAGAAAAACTTATGGTCGATAGCCCATTATAGACAACTGTTTACAAGCACTGTATTAATATATATATGTTTATAATACTCCGTGCAAGTCTATTTGAGCTTATTATGTATATGTTGATAATACTCTGTGCAAGTTTATTTGAGCTGTTTGAGTTTAAGTGTTTTAATATTAATAACAAATCAAAAATCAGTTTAATTCCTTATTTCACTTTATTGGTTTACACTGTTAGATGTACATTTCGAGACACTAATAAGACTTCTATTTTATTTATTTTTTAATAATAAATGTGTATAAATCATTTATTATAATCCGTGAATAATACAAATTAAATTGAACAACTTTAAATTTTCTACTACCTTAAAGATATTCAATTCAATTTTTTTCACATCGATTTGGAAGTTTCTTAAAATTTAAACAATCGAATCAAGAAGATCGTGATGAATTTTAGAAAAAATTAGATTGTATATAATCTAACATAATATAATAAATAAATCTTTTCATAATTAATAAGGTTTTATTATACCATTTTGGAATTCAATGCATCAATTAGATTTTGGATTTTATTTATTAATTATTTATAAATGAAATGTATATTGTAAAATGTAGATTCCGTAAAATAAATAAACAATATATTCCCCCCAAAAAGTGTTATTTAATCAGTGACAATTATACAAAAAATAGATAATTGAGTTGTTATATTACTGTCAGACTTTCCTTCATCCAATTAACAAATTAAAATAAATTAAATAAAAAGAATTTGAAATATGTAAGAATATGTAAATGATATAAGAATTTGATATGATTTGATTAACGGGAAAATCAATAGTTTTTATTTACTTAATCAAATTCAATTCAACGTCCCTACTAAAGTTTTGTTCTCCTTCGATCTCTTTCATGTTCCTTATTGTAAAACCGTTTACTGTAGGAACTATAGTTTGGCTAGAATCGCCAATAACTGTAATAAGTTCAACGCTGATTTTGGTCGCGCTAGTCTGAGGAAATTACTTCGTAACATTTAAATGTTAACATTTGCTAGTGCTTTTAATGTAAATTTTGTTGCGTTTTTTATTTATTATTTGTAAATTACTTTTAGTTTAACTAGCCATAAGATTACAGATTCGTCTAGTTGTAATTGGACTAACATTTGCTAGTGCTTTTTATGTAAATTTTGTTGCGTTTTTTATTTATTATTTGTAAATTACTTTTAGTTTAACTAGCCATAAGACTACAGATTCGTCTAGTTGTAATTAGACTTCCGTAAATAAATAAATAAAATAATTAATTTACTCAATTGAATAATTAATAAATTATTTTCCCTTTAGCTACTGCGACTTTTTTCTATTATTAACAAATTAAAAGCTTGTATTACAAGATAACACGAGAATAACCTTGCATCTAAGCACATAGCTCATATCACAAGAAACGAAATTCTTTATATCGCATTTCTAAGATCACATTAAAAAACCGTTTTTATGCTGATCTACAGAAATAATAATTTATTTCATTATGTTGTTTTCGGTATAACCAACCCGCGTGTTTGTTTACACTCGTTGAGGATCATTTAGATAACGGCTTGCATTGACTCAGATGCGGCGTCAGGCTTCTGAATTGTAAAATCTGATATTTATTTACGCCAATCGAAATCGGGCACGGATTGGAGTTATTAAAAAATAGACATTTATTGGAATTCCCTTTATATTATATTCCGTACAGAAAATTTTAAGTTTAACGTATATCTTACTAATTATTAGTGATGGGCAAAGTCGATCTTTTATTATTTCTAAATTAAATATATTATAATTTTATGAATGTTTCTTATTATAAAAATATCAAAAATAATTTCCCATTTATTAATAAACATAAATTTGAAGTTACTTTTTCGTTTTAAATACTTAAAATGACACATTTAGTAATACTCGATTACTAATAATATTCGATTTTGCCCAACACTACTAATTATCTTCACGTTCTATGTATTTATACCTATTACAAAAGCTGCTTAGACTGTGGTGATAAAATATAACTTGGACCTTAAACTTAACATTTTTCTTACAGAACAGCCCCGAATAACTAACTTAAACTTTTCTTCTTTTCTATATATATTGGAGTTATTTTATATTTGTTGGATTTGAAAATTTTAACGAAAACAATACGTTCCTTTAGTATTGCATATGGGGAAAGTAAAGATGATCAAACTACGTTCTCAAGTAATATATTAGATTTATTCTTTGTTAATTATATACAAATGTCAAGTAATGTGCTATTGGTAAATAAAGCAACGTTTTTTTCTCATAAAAAAATATTGTTCTGTGTTGGCGAAACACTTGTTGCAGTGCCTCTACAATATTTCTAATTTTTGTGAAACTTATAAAACACATATATTAAATAAAACAATTTGAAAATAATTAATAAATTATTTTCACATTTTGCTCTGTGACTTATGACTTACGTTACATAAGTACGTTAAACAAATGCACATTAAAACAACTACTTCCCAGGCAAATACCCACGCCGGACATTGAATTACATAATGTACACCTGCTGTTGCACATCAATAAAATATTGCATAATGCAACAATTTTTTTTGATCCGAGAAAAATTTAATGTAAAAACAACAAAAGGAACGTTACATAATTTAAGGCCATCTGCAGACACGTGTTTCGGGATCTATCCCTCGTCAGTACAGCTATGCCTTACATAATTTAAAGATGTTAAAATAAATCAATTAATTATCTATATAGGGTGTTTCTAAATTGATGCGAAAGATTTTAAAGGGTGAAGCAAAAATTAAGGGGGGTCTTTCATTTTTTTTTTTCAAAACTCATTCCTTTTCAATAAAATCAATAGAACTTTCAATAAAATACACACTTGTAAAATTCAGTCTTCTAATATAATTATTCTTCAAAACAATAAAAACAAAAGGGAAGAAAGACTTATGGTCGATAGCCCATTATAGACAACTGTTTACAAACACTATATTATTGTAGATATGTTTATAATACTCCGTACAAGTCTATTTGAGCTGTTTGTGTTTAAGTGTTTTAATATTAATAACAAATCAAAATTCAATACTTTAATTCCTAAAATACTTTTTGGTCTACACTGTTAAATGTACATTTTACTGTTATATTTTAAAGAGTGATTATTTGGCAAAAATTAAAGGGGGTCTTTCATTTTTTTTTTTTCAAAACTCCTTCCTTTCCAAGTTACAGCCCTCTAAATTTAAGAAAAAAGTGTTTATTTCATATATCTACTATATATGAATTAAAAACATTTTTTTATGAAATCAATAGAACTTTCAATAAAATACACATTTGCAAAATTTCAATGACATAAGTTATAAATAAAATTGAAATTTCAACAATTTTATAAAAAAACGGGCCTATGGTCGATAGCACTTATTTGAGAATATATTATGAAAATATTTATTTTTATATTATATTAGATTATATAAAATGTATTATTATTTCTCAGATAATAACAATTTACTAGTATAACAAAATATGTACAATTTTATAAAATCTTATTAAATGTTACACCACAGTGACACGCCAGCTGTTTTCTATGAATTATATTAATTAAAATGTTAATTGACCCGATACTCTTAAGGGTATAAAGGGTTTTTTTGATAGATCAATTGATCTCCCATCAACTACAAATATTTCAGCTTGGTGAAATTTTGGATCTTTACTGGGTCTTTGCCTAGGACTCCCAAATTGCCACAGGAATTTTCTTAGCTATATATTATACTACAAATGTTGATTTAGCAATATAATGTTATGTTTTTAACACTCAATTAATCAATGAACCACTCCACCTGAAGATCGTCACACCTTTTCTGGCCCTTTGTATATAGATTTAGACGAATGATCAACTGTTTACAAGCGTTGTAATAATATATATATATGTTAATGTATTTTCCTCTATCTCTCTCTCTCAAATAGTAAAATTAAAGTGAAGTGAACAAAAAAAAACAGCGTGACAAATAGGTGTATTCTTAGCATAAAAAATATCACTCTCAAGATAACGTCACATTAAAACTTAATCGATTGATGATAATATAATAATAGCATTTCATCTCTAAAAAATCGATTAGAATGATCCACTGCAATATTAGAAGTAAATAATGTTTGAAAACATGACAGTCTTTTCAAGGATCTGGAATTAATTATATTTTTTACTTCTTTTGATAAAATGGTTAGTATTAAATTAAATAATTCTCATTCCTTTTTCTAACCATTTTATTTATCAATTACTAGATATATTTCGTACACTATATAAGTATTTTAAATAGTTTCTGAAACATATTGGTAGAGAAAGGAATAATTTGATTATACAGGGTGAGTTATTTTCGATGTTCTCTATGGGGATCTTGGAAACTATAAGTGATAGAAAAACGGTTAAATGGGGAAAGTAGTGTAGTTTTATAAGACGAATAAAATGACACTTTCAAAATATTTGAAAAAGTCAAAGGTAACTTGATATTTTGAAAAAAGTAAAATGTGTCAATTTTTTGAAATCAATATATCTCTATTACTATCATAGATAGAAAAAAACTGTAAAGGACGAAGTTTTAGAAAATTTTACACAGATTAATAACAAAAAATAAAAAAAAATCGCCCATATTTTGGAAGATATGACACAAACTTACCTTTTTTTAAATGGAAACAATAGTTTGCTATGACTTTATTAAAAGGGCTATTTTTTCCCTTTAATCAGATATAACATATGCCATAGTTATTTTTAAAATAAAATAAGTTACAGTCGTTTTTAATTTTACCATACACCAAAAAATTGTTAGCCATGAAAAAGACAAAAGTAAAACAATAGTTTTCGAGATCCCCATAGAGAACATCGAAAAAAAAAACTCACCCTGTATACAACTATAAATTTATAGATTTAATTATATGGGGTTACTTGTACGTATACAGAGGAGATTTGCTAAATATACATACTTTTTTAACAATAAAGTTGATGCTTGCTGTGCTACACTTTTGATGGAAACAGATATCAATATTTGGCAAAGAATAACACTTGTTCCATAATATTTTTATTATAAGTTGCCCAACACGTGTTTCTGGCTTTGTACACCAATTTATAAAGCCATTTTATAAAGACCGAGGAAAAAAACTGGTGTTATTAAAAAAGTTTAAACTTTTTTAAGCATATGAAATAAATATGAATAAAATATTAAAAATCAACCAATAAAACCCAGATTAGATTGAATAACTTTAAATTCTCGATTAGTTTCGGGTTAAATTCTCTTGAAAATGGGCTATTAACCCGAAACTAGTCGAGAATTTAAAGTTATTCAATCTAATCTGGGTTTTATTGGTTGATTTTTAATATTTTATTCATATTTATTTCATACAATATGAACTACCAATCTCTAAATATTAAAACCATTTTTTAAGCATGTTTTTTTTATCCTGTTTTTTTTTTCTATATCATACGTCTATTTAATATTTAATTTTATATTGTTGTATGTTAAATTGTTTGTTTCTAATTAACTTTATATTTTTATTCAACTGTATTTTTTAATACTTCGGTTTTTCTTTATAATTTTGTTGTAGTTTATAAAATGGTTTATCCGACAATAAAGATTTATTTATTTATTTAATATCTCGTTATAGCGTAATTTATAACAAGCATAGATTAATTTTAAATTATTAAAAACAAACATCTTTATGCAGACAGCAGAATTACAATAAATATTTATATTTACAATACATATTGATGGGTTAGTAGTCTGTCATGGGCTATCGTCTTTATGCCTTAAATTATTATTTTATCCATTTAACTACTGCGATTTTTTTACTTACATTATGTAAGTAATTTGAAATAAATATGCATTAAACTGTGACCAAGTGAATTAATACTTTTTTTATTATTTATTATTATATTCCATTTCATTAAGAATTGCAGAATTCAAAATGAGTAATAGGTTGTATTAACTACTTTATTAACTCAATAATAATACTTCAAGTTAACTCAAATCTCATATATTGCGAAGTTATTCACATGGATGCTAGAAAATAGCTGTTATATCATTGCGAAGTAGCATTTAAAAAGATTTTAAAAAATGTTTCATATAAGATTGTGGAAATTTCCATTTTTTTTGTATAACAAATTTTACAAATGTGTATTTTATTGTTTTAATGATTTTATCCAAAATATATAAAAATATAATACGAATGGCTGAAAGACCTCCGGTCGATAGCCGATTCATCATCTACAGAATATAATGCTAATTTTTGTATATTATTGTACATACATATACACATTTGAATAAAGATGGTTAGTTAGTTATAATACGAATTTCCAAAAATATGTTTAATATTTCAACGGCCTTGTGTGACGTTATGAAGAATAATTCAATATTTTTTTTATTTAGATTATTTCTAATTTTACAAGTAAAACACTGGATTGTTTCTTAAGATTCACAGATTTATTACAAAATTAGTTATAATGAAGTTTCATCATGGAATATTTTTACTCCTATCCCGAAAGATATTCTCATTTTGTTTGTTGTCCCAATCAGGTTAATAACCATGGAATATTTAGATTATTTATCCAAAATGAATTAATGAACTACCCTACTTGAAAATTATCACACCTTTTCTGACAACGTTATAATTGGGGCTATTCCCGATTACGTTATTAATTATATTCACGTTCTATACATATTATGTCTTTCAAAAAGCTGCTTAGATTGTGGTGATAAAATATAACATACACGTTAAACTTAACATTTCCCTTATCGAATAGCCCCCGAATATGTGTTTGTCTGGACTATTTGCCACGCGAGCATATTTTGTACGATAAAACTTCTGATTAACGCATTGTTAATTGAATGTAAATCATACTGCTTAATCATATTAATAACGTAAAAATGTTTAATAGCGTAATGCAAATATTTCTTAGAAACTTTAGCACCGATTATAATTGTACAAACACGTAAATCATTTTCTTTAGGGGTATCGAATCTAGACTCGATTGGGCGCCGTTTATGGAGCGATTATTTGATTAGCAGCAAGGTTATGAATCACAGCTAAATATAGTGGAAAATGTGAAATAGCTTCGAACATTAAATCGCTCGAATTCTATTTTGATGATCAACGAAGTTGTGAATGTAATAAAAATAAGTATACAAAAATTTGATTTTAGGGTATTAACACACAGGGATTTTTAATAAAAGTGATACTTTTTTGTTAGGATGCTTTGAATGCTCGTTTTTTATAAGTGGAAATGTTCCTATCAATTTTGGCACTTATTCAAAAGTGCGCGTGTGTCATTTCCTTGTCGAAACTGGTCATTAATTTCGGCTTACATTGAACAGAATCTCGCTGTTTCGTTACATTGAAACGAATTCATATTGTAGTGGATAAGTAGCTTTATCAATCTAAAAAATTGACAAAAAGGTTTTCCGATCACTTATTTAGTTATTTAAATTAAATAAAGAAAAATACTGAACTTTCAACAATTATCAGTTTTATCAACAAACTAACATCTAAAACAGCTGATAATTGTTGAAAGTTCAGTATTTTTCTTTATTTAATTTAAATAACTAAAAAAGGTGATTGAAAAACCTTTTGTCGATAGTCAATTTGTGAATTGTATATTAATTATATATTTTACAATTAATAATTTGTTCAATGTTTCTTCTTGTATTAATATTAGTTTTTTTTTTAATAAATGCCAATTTATTGTTATCTATTAAGTTTAGCTATTTAAAATTACTCATTTAGAAATACTCTATTATAAAAATTACTCGATTTCCCAACACTATACATTAATATACACATTTTCATGATATAAATGAAGTAAATGCAAACAATTGATATTTTATCTCGAATTTCCTATTTGAAAATTACGTCAAATGATGTAGTTGGTGTGTATAGTTAGCGGAAAAGTAATTAAAGTGGAAAATTAAAATGACACTTTTTATGATTTACGTTTATTAATTTAAGATTACAAACAACATAAAACGATGGAATGTCAATCGGTGAACCTTTTTTTTTATAATTTACTCATATCTAATCACACGAGATGGTGAATCATAAAGGTGCCAACCGTAAAAAGCCAGTTATTTTTATCAAAACAATAAATTGCGGCCATTATAGCACGCAATACTGAAGTTACACTTTTTTTATGAATATATTTCCAATATTTAAATAATAAATAAAACATAATTTTACATACAAACGGTACAATAAAAACAATGAATATAAAAATGTTTAAAGTATGATAATCCATACACGAAAAATACGATGCCAATGCTTTGTTTATTTTAATTAATTAACCTAATGGCTATAAAAACAAATGAATCACGATCGTGACTCAGCCGTTGAATGTAGAAAATGGCGAAATGTTTTCCAAATTGGCAGAATGTAAATAAACAAACACGAACGAGATTTTTTTGGTTGTTTTATTTGGTCGGTGGACCAAATTAAAAGTTGAACCACAAACTACATCCATGGTTGAACCATTGGATGTGATGTTTATATTCGGAGCTATTCTATAAGGAAATGTGTATATTATTAATTAACTTCACATTCTATGTATTATATATTTATTACAAAATTTGCTTAAATTGTGACGATAAATAATAACATACACGATAAATTTAACATTTTCCTTATGGAATAGTCCCGATTATAAACGTATTTATGGTTTATTTGGTTACTAAATAAATAAAAAATTGAAAATAATTAATTATCAATCAATTATTTTCCCTTTACCTACTGTGACTTTTTGATTTACGTTACGTAAGTACTTTATAAAACAATTGTATATTCTCGAATACAAAAAATGTTGTTATTGCTATGCAACAACAAATGTCCATCCATTATGTAATTCAATGCCTGGAGAGGTAATTGTCTGAGAAGTAGTAGTTTTAATGTACAATTGTTTTATAAAGCTGCTGTGATTTAGCAGCTAACGAAAAAATAATTGATTGATAATTAATTATTTTCAGATTCTTCTTATTTAATTTACTTTTAAATAGCTGTGATCAAGTGAATAAATACACTTTTCTATTGATTAAAATTTGTTTATAAATTTTTAATATTTTATTTAAAAAAAAATTCATAAATTTTATATACACACATTTTTATATAAAATTGTTGACTTTTTTTAATAAGGTGGATTGCTAAAAAAATATATAAACAAATGTTTTTATTGATTGTAGATATATAGAGTATTATAAGTTGTTTAAAAAAAATGATATACATTCAAGATCCGCGTAAATTTTAATACAGATTTGTCACGCTTTTTTTATAGATCACGCGTTACTCACAGCATACATCAAAGATTACTTCATCTTTAGTCATCAGCAATACGTTGGCATGCAGTTAAGGGACGACTTTCATCCCCATCCGGTATCATATATGCGTCATCATTTAATATAAACAAAAGAAAACTGATTCAGTATAGGGGACTACTGCGCCCGATGACAAATATACCCTATTCTTTCGAAGAGGGCCTATGATTCATCTCCGGTGGGGTTGAACGAATTAACAAACTTCAACCGGGATTTTTAACATCCTATGACGTAATAAGATTAAAATGATATTCGTTTGTAAAAAAAAGAACATAATCACTAATTTTAAAAATATATAAATCTTAGGTTTAGTAACTAAATATTTAATTGATTAATAACAATTCACTTGGTCACAGTTATTTAATTTATTTAAATAATCAAACGAATTTGAAATTATCAAGAAAGCGAAACTAGTCAAGTAAATTGAAAATAATATTGAAACAAAATCAAGTATTTCAATTTATCCTTTAAATATTATTAGTTCAAAATGTTTCACCAAGTGATACGTAAGAATATTATTTAAGAAATATGTTAATCTTGCATCCCCATTAAAAAACTTTACAGGGATTTAATCGAAAAAGTGCAACCGACATATTTATTTTCGAAAATTTGGGATATATACTGAACAGGGTTATGATTACTAGATCTTTTTAGGATAGCATCCCTTGAATCTAGACGAATACTTGCAAATTGTATTTATTTTTAAACTCTTTCGCTCCTAGATTATTAATTCCGAATTACTGTATAAACTTAATTTCTTTGTACCTCGCACTTATTTTAACTCTTCATAATGGTGAAATCAATAAAAATATACCATTAAATTAGAGTCAAACCAATTGATTTTTCGATCATCGGTACAGTTCGTTAAGGTTGCGGTTTAGTGGAAAGAGACAGCTATATAGTAAAATGGAAATAATAGAGCTATTCTTTTGGATTTCATAATATGAAAGTGTATTTACATTTTTTATCTACCAAGTATAAATATCAGTCTAAATAAAAAAATCGTGTATTAGGTCAATTTACTAGTTTAAGTTAGAAAAGAAAATTGTAAGATATAATGAAATTAATAGGTCATGTCTGCTAAATTATTTGAATGCAGAATTTAGTGAAATCCTTTAAATTTTCATTGCACAAGTTTTTATTAGTAAAAATTTAATTTAAAATTTGCTATAAATTTGATCAATTTTTATTGTTTTTCATAATTATTTTTCACAGAAACTAAACATTAAAATAATTTTTAATTTATCTCATGAAATTCCTGCTTATTTTAAGATTATTTTAATGTATAATACAATATTGTTCATTGATCACAACAACAATCTAACTCAAATTAGTAATTGCCCATATTTGTATAGCTATCTCTTTCTTCTAAACCGCAACTTTAAAATCGCCAAATTCTGTAAATTTCATTGAAATCGTCTAATAAATTCTTGGTGTTCTGTTTTTTTAAAGGCAGTATATATTCTTTCAGAATCTTGTATTTTTTTAAATAAATTGATTCTTTCAAATTTACATTAACGAAATAATCGTTAATTTTCATAATCAAATGTTGATTGAGTCGTTTCTATGAGTCAAAATTAGTAATTATAATTGCCCAACACTAATGTAAAATAAAACAAAAGGCTTTAAATATTTTTTCAAAACGACTTTACAACTTATTTTCTTAATAAAATTATATATAACAATGCAAAGGTTAATAAACTATGCTGGATAAACTTTTTACTTCTTCTCCATCGGTCGGGTATGCACCTGATTGTGTTCGAAATTTGAGCCGCGTGTTACTTGATTTATGGCATTGTAAGCATAACAAACGTCTTTTATGACTTTCGGAAATAACTGAACGACTCCGTGCAAACATAAAAATGTAATTCATAACACCAGGTGTTCGAGCAGTTTCTAAACGGGTTTAGAGTTTGTACGATGAATGAATTTTAGCAATACTATGCGTTTAGAAATTAACATATTCATATAGTTCCAGAATTTACACTCGCACTATAATATAATTCCATATGCTATGATATAAATAAGGAATTAATGTTAATAATTTTCTTCTGGTGGAAGAAGAAATTTGTGGTCGACAGCCAATTCCAGATCAAGATAATCATGTTTCATGTATAATAACAAAATGATATAATGTAAATAATTCTATAACTTGTATGGTATAAAGATATATTATTATTATTAATTTTCTTCTCCTACTTAAATAAATGTACATATTTTCTCTGTTTATCAGTGATAATTTCTTTAAAATGTTCTGTCAAGTAATATAATTAATCAATTTATCAAATTCAAGGTTTAGAATTTTATAAATCGATTAATTATATTACTTGAAAGAAAATATTGAATAATTAATTTATAATTTGTATCTAATAGCAACTGCGGCATCTTGGCCTTCATTTTTGAATATTGAATAAAATTAAGGAAAGATAGGCAATTATTCGGCCTTGGGTGTGAATATTTGGCCCTCGTGTTAAATTTCCATTTAAATGACAGATTTCTCCGATCCAATCGCACGAAAATTTCACGAATGCGAATTTCGAGTCTACATTAATGTCCTAGGACTCAACTTCTGTGATAACACAAAAAATCGGAATTAAATATCAATAGTATATACATGTTTTATTAAGTATTCTAGTAATAGTATTTGCAACGTATTAACATAATCTAAATCATCCGTAATATGCGAAATGCATACCGAAGAAACTTATGTTTTCATGCGTCAGAGCCATAAAATTTGCGTACCGAACTGTATGATAGCTAATATATCATTCATGCGCATTTCCTGCTCGCAGAAGTCTCATCAAAATATGCCTCCCCAACTAAACAAGCCCGATGGCGTCAGAATTTTTTATTTCGCACGCAGATCCTACAGCGCAGAGCAACCTGTTGATCATAAGCACTTTTCTCTCTTTAATTTAAGTATGTGTTATTTTAAACATTTATGTTATGTAACAACGTAATTTACGTATGCAAAAAATATTCAAAAACAATAGGAATATTTCCAACATAGTATTATTTCAATAAAAGATTAAAGTTTACAATCTTTTATTGAAATAATAGTATGTTGGAAATATTCCTATTGTTATTGAATATTTTTTGCATACGTAAATACAAATAAAATTTACATTAAATAAACATTAAATAAAAAGAACTCTAAAATAATTAATAAATTATTTCCTCTTTAGCGTGACATTTTCACTTATGTTACATAAGTACTTTAAACAAATAATAATAACCTTTATTGCCCAACAGGAGATAATTCCCAATTACAAGATAATTATGTAAGTCATATATAGATTATTTACAATTTATATAAAGAATTACAATAGTACGCGACTTAACCTAATGAACTTATATTTAGATAAATTAACATTTCGCTATTATAGATCAACCATGATTGCAAAAATTAAATGTAAAAATTGCATGTATACGTTCAGAAATAAATATGTATTATATATTATTATCAACACTTTTTTAATACTAAAACAAACTCAATAAATCTGTTTTTTTTGTACTAATAAAAATCTGTTGTTCTTTTTTTAATTCATTCATTTTGAATTATGTAATTATTCATACACAAATACATAATT
The DNA here is from genome assembly GCA_963082785.1 of Philonthus spinipes. NCBI lineage: Eukaryota > Metazoa > Arthropoda > Insecta > Coleoptera > Staphylinidae > Philonthus > Philonthus spinipes. Next base: position 14,523,039 of record OY720301.1, read on the forward strand.
AACGAAATGACGAAATTGCATTCAATTATTATCTAGATAAAAACAGTCAACACGACTTTCTCAAATTAGGATAAATTGTCATGTCCCTTATGAGTAATGTAAAACTAACAATTACGTGTCATCACTTGTTGACCCTGTGTTTGCAAAATTTAGTCATCTACTTCGGATTTATCTTGTTTTTCAAATATTATCATATTTGATTTTTGTCGAGTGAGTAATTGTAATATCTAATGTATCAGTCTACTATTACATCAATGATTAATTACACCAAGACTTGAACTTTAGTTGGTGTTAATTAATATAAACTAAATGATCTTATTTAGAGCGTACTAATTAAAAATAATAATAATGTCACTTTAATGACATGTTTCCATTAAGTCATTTAAATTCATACAAAAACAATGCCACAGAGAAATGGGCCAAATTAATCGATTATTGTCTATAATCAGATGATTTAATCGTTTCTATGAGGTGTGTCATTAAAAACTATAAATTAGTTAATGTAATTACAATTTATACGACCAAAAAGTAGAGATTTATCTAATAAGAATAATCATTAAATATAAATTTATTTATTTACTTAACGGAAGCCATTTCATACAGTAACATACATACACAATAAAAATTTATATTACATTATATATACAAGGTGGTAAGAAACAGATATTCTTTAAATAGATTAGTTCTTTGATTAAATTTGGATAAATAATCTAAATGAAAAATATTGAATTATTTATCATAACGCATCACGAAGTCACTTATCACTGTGAAGTAATATTAAAAAAGATTTCATAAAATCTTATATTATTTATTTTTATAAAATTCCTGAAATTTCCAATTTAACGTAACGTATCACGAAATCGTTGAAAAATAATCGTGTGTTTGTAAATTCGTATTATTTTTCATATATTTTAGGCAAAGTCAAATGAGCTCATAATAAAACATACATTTGTAAAATTTCATCGTAAAGCATCACATTATGTCATATTAAGAACATAAGTAATTAAAAAGATTTAATTTACAGTAAAATTAATTATTGTCTCACTTTTTCGGGTCATCAAGTATAAGTTCATATTGAATGGAATGTCCAATTTATTATTAATTAAGTTCTCACTTAACCCGTGGTGAAACATATTTAAATCGATATATATATATTATTTAAATAAAACTCTTGGTTTGTTTCACTTATTTATATTTTATCTCTCCGACTAGTTTCGACCGTTGGTCATCTTCAGGGAGGAATGTATATAAATAAGTGAAACAAACCAAGAGTTTTATTTAAATAATATATATATATATATATATATATATATATATATATATATATGTCCAATTTATATTCCTATTGGACAAATCTTTATTGTTTTGATCAATTGAACAATCATTTTTCAAACTATATCTCGAGTGATTGATTTAAAAATGAGATTGTTATTGTGTGGAATGACGAAACAATATTTTACATTTAAGAAGTTTGAATCATTGTAAAAAAACAAATGCATTATTATTTATTATTATTGTTTAATAATAACTAACTAACCATCTTTATTCAAATGTATATATGTATGTACAATGGTGTATAAAATTAGGATTATATTCTGTAGATGAATCGGCTATCGACCGGAGGTCTTTCAGCCGTTTATTAATATTTTAGTTATCATATTTTTTTACGGCAAGGCCATAAACACGAAAAACCAGGCGGAAAGACCACTCTTTCGATGTTCGTGCTAATTAACCGATATAAATTATATATACAAACATCTTTATTCCCAAAGAATACATACATAATTAATTTAATATACAATACATGAAACAATTTAAAACAAATATATATTCTTAAGAGAAACGGCCCGATATAAATTATATATTTGATTTTGTAAATTTTTATTGATTTTGTAATTTTTATTATTTAGCATCTTTATTCGTCTAAATCTGCAAAAATAAATATTATTTACAATAAAAATATTAATTACAATTTTACAATAGGGCTTCGACCAGATGTCTTTCCACTTGTCTTCATCTTGTTCTTGTCGTTGTCTACATACTCGTCATGGTCTCTAAAGTTATTGTCGAAGTGCACATTATTTGACGAAATTAAGTGAAAAATCGTAACGATGGGGAATTTCCTTAACGTAATATATTTTTACTTTAATTTACGAAGTAATGTAAAACAATCATGAATATTTTTGAAATGAGAGGGAAAATATTTGATTTATATGTATGTCTATGTAGAGTACATATGCCAAAAAATCATATTTATATTATTTATTTAACTTTATTTTACGGAATTCTCCATTATAATTGATTACATTATACAATAATTAACATATTTGTATATAATCAGGTAAGTATTCCTAAACTATTAATAATTAATAAGTAAGATAAGTGCATTCCCAAACGGTTCAAAGAATTGATTCAGTGTTGCTTATGACTTCACAAACTAACATCTACGGGTATATAATTACATAATGGAAATAATAATTTACCTAAGAAAATGTAAAAATAAAATTTAAACAAATAAAAATATAAAGTAAATAATAAAATAAAATAATAAGAGAAATATTTGTACATTTAATTATCTTCCGAAGAATTCAATAGCTTTTCCTCTACTGAGTCTTAGCAATTTTTATATTCTTATGAGCAAAATATTTCGAATAAAAGTTTTAAGGCAAAAAGACCCATGACAGACTACTAACCCATCGATATAATTGTAAATATAAATATTTGTAAAGAATTATAATTCTGCCGTCTGAATAAAGATGTTTGTATATATAAAAGTTTTAAAAAAAATCGAAAACTGAATAACTTATCTATATTCAATTTTTCCGTTAAGCTTTTGACTTCTAACCAATTTAAAGTACTTGTATATCTCTCTTTCTCACGTTAAATTGTATATATATATTACCCTTACCACACTAGATATATTAGTAAATGAAAATAGACTATCTGTTGCTCTGAATAAAAAATAAATGATAGTGTAAGCGCATCATTTCTTTTTTATTCAAAGCAACAGTTAGTCTGTACAATTAACGATTACACGTTCCTATCTTCCGTTGGAGTTGGACATACTTTAAGCTATATTTTCGACATATTGATTCTTCAACCAGAGATCCAGTAGAAAATCTAGGAAGAACTATATTGGGGTTATCTCTTCTTAACTTTATTAACACTTACGAAAAAACATATTTTTGCAAGTGTTAACAAAAATTATATATATATTATTTTAATTGTTTTAAATCTGGAATTTTGTAATAAATAAAACCCACAAAAAATTTATCTTATTGTCTACCTCATCTGCTTCAATATAAATGATTCATAATATTATCAATTATTTATGTAAACTAAATCTTTTTTATCCTCCGCAACACACTTAATATAAGAGCAAATAAAATAAATAAATCGGTGATTCAGTTGCTGTAAATATTTAATACACAGAATTAATCGATGAATAATATGTACCAAGTATATCATAGCGGATGTGACAATCATTTCTTGATGTTTCAACATCTCACATATATAAACTAATTATTGTGGTCAAATTACGAGGATTAATCACGTATTTCGTTAGATTGCATTACTAAAAAAAACATTCAGTATTGAAGGGGTTGTGTAAGTATGGAAGGATTATAATATTATGAGTTGATTGCGATTCTACTATTTGCCTTTATTTTGCTGCTTCTTCATCTCTTACAGATTTCATAATGAAAAAACGCCGTATCAAGCGTGAAGTTTTATAATGAATTACGGGCACCATTAACAAAAATGATACATTCAGAATCAAATTAAAACAACATTTACTTACGAATCAATAACACGAAATTAACCAACAACCATTAACCAAAACAGAGAAATTCCAGTGCCAGAATTGAGTTATATGATTAATTTCTCTCGGAGATTGGTATTTACCAAATAGTTAAAAAAAACAACAACAAAAAAAGTTGAATTCCTTCCTTCGCGACAAAATATTTTTTAGTGTTGGGCAAAATCGAATAATATTAGTAATCGAGTATTACTAAATGTGTCATTTTAAGTATTTAAAACGAAAAAGTAACTTCAAATTTATGTTTATTAATAAATGGGAAGTTATTTTTGATATTTTTATAATAAGTAATATTCTTAAAATTATAATATACTTAATTTAGCAATAATAAAAGATCGTCTTTGCCCATCACTAATATTTTTATTTAGTCTTATATAAGATGTGCCTCTACTTCTTACACAAAATACATATAGTGTAGTATATTACCAAATATACATAGGGATTTTACATTTAAAAACAATTTTATGCAAATTTCTGCTTCCCTGTTTATTCTAGAGAAGAATTTAAAGAATTAAAATGTGTTCAGAATCTAAAAATTTGACTAAAATGATATTTGGTTTAATTTTAGAATCAATGAATAATTAATAAATAATTAAATTAAATCTAATTAAATTTGCTGATTAACGCGAAATGAAATTGCATGAGCCACGACTTTCATTTAAAAGATGCATTTAAAATAAACGTCACTTTTAACATATATTTTGTTATTGAAATTTAACATCCATTTTTTCATCAGTTAGAAAAAATCTATGAACTACAATTTAAACATGTGAAATGTAGTATTTACCTTAATTAAAAGCAAATCAAGCATCGTTTTTTTTGTCATATATTTCAAAATTTTGAATACATTTTAATTCCTGCAGATTTTCTCCAAATTGAATAGGAAATCATTAAATTGTATAAAATATTTTTTTACATATAAATTCCCTATGTATCACCTCAACACCAAGTATCTGTATAGTATAGATTTAATAAAAACTAGGTTTGTTAAAATTTAATTTCAAATATAAATACTGTGGTTACAATTCCACAATATCAATAGGTTTGTACCTTACATGATCTTATTTAGGACGTTTTACACTCCTGCATTGAAGTGCGTAAGACTTAATTAAAATGGGTGATGTCACAAACTTGCACTCAGTTCAATTCAGTACGAAACAAATAAACAGATTTTATATCTAACTTATATTTTTTTATTTATTATAAGAGTAAAATTGTGTATTTTTATTAATTAAGATAAATATTTTCTAATAAACAAATTATGCACTGTTTGTAAATAAAACAACAGTTTTTTAAGTTTCAAAAATTTATTGTAGAGACACTACTACAATTCTGCAAACAAACAACATTTTTTTTAAGTGTAACAAAATTTATTGTAGAGACACTGCTACAATTGTTTCATCAGGCAGAAATGTAGCAGTGCCTCTACAATACATTTTATGAAACTTAAAAAAATTGTTGTTTGTTTGCAGAATTGTAGTAGTGTCTCTACAATAAATTTTTGAAACTTAAAAAACTGTTGTTTTATTTACAAATAATGTATTATGGAGATTCATCAAGTAAAAGCCTCAACCATCGATTAAAGAAATGTCTAATTTCTTATTTTGTATTTATTATAAGAGTAAAGTTATTTAATTTTATTAATTAATTAAATATTTACAAATTTCATTATTTCAATTTACTTTATTAACGGAATTTCCATTTCCAAATTACAATTATAATTACATATTAAAAATTTTATAAGAAAAGTGTGATGCTCTAAAAAGATTACAAAACATATGTATTTTTTTTAGAAAAAATCACTTATTTTTGATACAAAGAAAACACTTAACTTTTATTTGCGGTTTTATTTGATTTTTTTCACTTATTACTTTCCCCAGACCTATGTGCAAGGGAAAGTATTTTTATTCCGATTGGTTTAGGCTACTACGCCATTTATAAAGAATACGTGTATTAATTAATTGAAATTCAAAATAGTTAAATCGGGGAGATTCTGTAAGAGAAATATTAAGATTCATACGTTAAACATTATTTTTTATCATCACAATCTAAGCAGCTTTCGTAATATCTGTAACCAAGTGAATGAATAATCTATTCAAATGATTTCCACCCACCATACATACATACGTTGTATGTATGATGGTGCTATTTGGGTGGTTTTAACAGAGAAATCAATTGATTTATTCACTTGAACGCAGTTAATTAAATAATTTAAATACAGAGGAATTTGAAAATAATTAAATCGCTTCCAACTTTAGCTCTGTGATATTTTTACTCAAGTTACGCAAGTACTTAAAAAAAAGTACATTAAAACAACTACTTCTCGGGCAATTACCCCGCCAGATATTGACACATGGACACATGCTGCTGCATATTACGTAACGTAAGACAAAATGTCACAGAATTAAAGGTGGAAGTGGGTTATTAATTATTTTCAAATTCCTTTATATTTATTTTTTTAACAGAGAAAACATACTTCCAGACTAGATGAAGAAAAACCGACTTGGGTGTCAGGAATATTATTTTTGAGAAATTTTATTGGTAAAAACTATTACATTTTATTTTGTACTATTAAATGTACTTAGTAGTACAAAATAAATTATTGAAGAAAAATGATACTGTTTTATTTTTGTATTAAAAACTATTACGTTATAAAATGTGAAATTATTTAATAACGCACGCGTTAAACTTAAAATTTTCCATACGGAATAACCCCGATTATATTATTTTGCGGTTCGAGTATAATTCCTTCCGTTTGGGTGACCGCTTATAATTTTCGATTACTTAAAATTAAATAAAAACTATTTATCAAGGTTTTCAGTTTTATGGAAATTATATAAAAAAACTTGATAAATAGTTAAATAGTAGTACCATGAGTTACCATCCCCTGGAAACAACGAATATATTTATCATACCGTCCTTTTGCTAGCAGCCAGCATTATCTTATCATCGCCCATGTATATTCATGTAGCGATCTAAAAATTACCATATTTAGCAAAACTCAGTGCTAAGTAATTTTCTTACTGTATGTTTCGCGTTAAATTATAGAATTAGTTAGTTAAAACAGGAAGCTCGAATTGGTTAAATTTATTGCAATAAAATATTTAAAAAAAATGTATGGTAACAAAAACCTGTGCAATGAAAATTACAAAGACTTCACTAAATTGTGAAATAACTTTACATTCATTATATATTAATTTCATTATATCTTTGAATTTTCTACTCTTACAAGAATTAGTGATTTTCGTAATCTACAATAATCAGCTATTTTCTCAAATTTAATTATATAACTAATTTTACAAGTAAATCACTGGATTGTTTTTAAGATTTACAGATTTATTGTAGAAAACACTGCTACAATTATTTCGATACACAGTATCATAATCAGGCTGCTGTCTGATCCTAATCTAGTGTATTACTTGTAAAATTAGTTATAATGAAGTTTCATTAAGTAACAGCCTCAACCATAGAATTTTTAATTCTATATTTTACTACTTGACATAAAAAATAAGAGCCGGTTTTTTTATTATACATAAAAAAGAATCATTATAATATAAATACGTACTTTTTTAATAAGTGAGTATTTACATTATACTAGCTACAGTTATAGAGCAAAGTGGAAATAATGGACCAAAAAAGAATCAGTATAATATACTTATTTTTTTTATATGTCAAATAGCAAAATATCAGACTAAATTTTAAGAAAATTGCTAATTATTGTGAATTACGACAATTCACTAATTCTTATTAAAAAGGAACATTCTAATATATGAAATTAATAAGTAATGAATGTGAAGTTATGTTAATATAGAATTTAGTGAAATCGTTTTGTCATTTTCATTGCACACGTTTTTGTTACCAAAAATATGCATTAATAATTGACAAATTCATTGAAATATTTTTTTCATAATAATTTTTCAAAAAAAGGGAATTATTAAAATGATTCTTAATTCTTTTCATGAAATTCCAGCATATTTTAAAATTACTTTAACATTGCCAATTAAAATTTAAAACAAATGTACATTAAAACAACTACTTCTCGGGCAAGTACCATGCCAGATGTTTTTTGTTACCAAAAATATGCATTAATAATTGACAAAAATATGAAATATTTTTTTCATAATAATTATTCAAAAAAGGGAATTATTAAAATGATTCTTAATTCATTTCATGAAATTCCAGCATATTTTAAAATTACTTTAAGATTGTCAATCGACCAGGACATGAATGTAATATTATTTTTATTGTTGCCGATTGTTAAGGTTTTTACTTGGTTATACATTATGTGTTAATTAAATAAAATATTTTTCCACTTTGTTTATATAACTTATTATTTTAATGATGCTCTATGCCTCGAAACTACAGTCACTAAAATAAAATAATAACTTATGCAAACAAAGTTTAAAAAAATGTATTTTATTTGCATTTTTTTGCTGCTAATTTATATAATTTTTGTTAGAAGTAGTATGTAATATTGTTTTATTTTTACTGTTAATTATACACACGATAATTAATTATAATATTATTTAATATGTTTTGGTATAATATTTATATATTATTTTGTTAAATGGTGAATTTCCGTTAATAAAGTTAATTATTATTATTATTATAAAGTGTTTTATTTATAAGTTTATTTACAGATTAATATTTTTTAAGTTATAAACGTTAATAAAATACTTAACATTTTATCTTTCTCTTAAAACCGTTAAGAGTTAGCCATATGGAATCGTCTCCGAGGCCAAAAAAAAATATTATTTTTTTATCCATTATTTCCACTTTGCTGTATAGCTATCTTTTTCTACTAAACCGCAGTCTTAACATTCTTGGAGATTCCAAAATCTGTAGTCGTTTTGATAATTGACAGATAAAAATCAACAAACACGATTATTTATTTTTTATGGTGTATTTTAAAGAGAAGTAAATTGCTTTTTAAATACCTTAAAATGACAATTGCGTGCACGCTTACTGTAAATTGAATTGCTATTGCCGTAAATTAAATAATATTTATTATAGTGACTCCATATAAATAATATTAAATTAAGAGAAAAAAAATGTTTGACTTCGGGTATTGCATTAATTTTAACTTTGTTATACATGGTAGAATTACTATTATAAAACACTTTTACTTATACAAGGGTGCCAGAAAAGGTGTGATAATCTTCAAGTACGGTGATTTGTTGATTAATTTTGGGTAAATATTTAATTCTTTTTCATAATGTCTTACGAGGCCGCTGAAAAACGTGTCTTTGGAAATTCTTATTATTCTTTATATATTTTAGATAAAATCAATAGAAGTTATAATAAAATACAGATTTTTAAAATTTTAATTGACAAAAAAAGAAAAAAAAAATATATTTAATTGTATTATAGTTATATATCACTTGGAAATGTTAACAATTTTATAAAAATAATAAAAAATCTTATTAAGGGTTGCTTAACAGCGACTCAACTATCATTTTTCTATCAATTCTTATGATTATAGTTTAACACCAATTTGTTAGATTTATAATTATTATTAACACTAGTTTCATCAACCGTTGTCAAATTTACAGTGATTCGTAAGAATTTATAAGCAACATTACAGCAATGAACCACACATTGGTTCATTTCTAGTAGAACCAATTTGTTAGATTTATAATTATTATTAACACTAGTTTCATCAACCGTTGTGAAATTTAAAGTGATTCGTAAGAATTTATAAGCAACATTAAAGCAATGAACCACACATTGGTTCATTTCTAGTAGAAAACTTTATTTAGGCCAAAGTGCCAAAAAAACACACATTGATTCATTTCTAGTAGAAAACTTTATTTAGTTAAGTCATTGGCCAAAGTGCCAAAAAACTTTATTTAGTTAAGTTTTCTACTAGAAATAAATCAATGTGTGGTTTTTTGGCACTTTGGCCAATGAGTGGTTTATTTCTGAAGATTGTCTTACCTGTTCTGGCTATCTTGTATAACTAAACATTTTTTTTTATTTCTGACTATAGTTTCGATAACTCGTTACTAATAAAAAAAAACAGTTATACGAAAAAAGTAAAAGTGTTTCCTTATAATTAATTTTAAGTTTATAAAAAAACATATTTGATAAAAACCTGTTGAATTTATCAAAATTTGAATATAACTCTTTAAAATTAATTGTAACGTGCAAAAATTGGACCAGCGAAAAAAGCGAGTATCCATCTATATTTTTTATTACAATTTTCTGTAAGGAACCTCGTAGTTCCTCTAACCTAAATCGCCTTTTTCGTAAATCAACATTTTTTGGGCCAGATTTTGACTTTCGTTAACTTGACAAATACAGCGAAAGAGAAGTGAGATCTATTCTAGATTGCCATAGTTCATCTAACCTAAATCGTTCTTTTTGTTAATCAACATATTTTGGGATAACATTTGACGGTTAACGACCGTAACAAGTAGAAGGAAATAAAAGCGAGGAACCTCGTACTTCATGTATCCTAAATTGCCTTTTTTTTCATATCATGGAACCTCCTCGTTCATCTAACCCATCTAGGCCAAAGTATGTTGATTAACAAAAAAGGACGATTTCTTTTTTGTTGATCAACATATTTTGGGCCAACATTTGACGGTCCTTAAATTGACAATTACAACGAAATAAAAGCAAGGTTGGCAGAAAGACCTCGGGTCGATAGCCTATGAAACGACAACCTCAAATTATTTACCGTATTATACTATACACCCCTATACCACCATTATGGTAGATGGGGATTTTAGATTATATATATATTATACTATACAATAGTGTACTTAATATAATGTAAATGTCCCTTGAATAAAGATATTTGTATATATAAAAGCAAAGTAAGAGGATCTTTGCTTTTATTCAGCCAACCTAAATCGTCCTTTTTTTGGTAATCAACATTTTTTGGGTCAGGTTTCGATGGTCTTGACTCCCCCTCAATTAATATTCAATACTATATTTGGTTATTTGTTTAATATCAATTAGTTGCTGTTTATTAATTATTAAACATAATTTCCATAAATATTTTCTAGCAAGGCAATATAATGTATTAGGATAAAGAAAACACTTAATAACTTTTTTATGCCACTCAATAAATATTTGTGAACGCGGTGTTAAGTGGTATAAAAATGTTTTTAATTATTTATTTAAGAAGCTGAAACTTTTTCCTGTTAAAAAAAAAAAAACATAATATTTATTTTTTTGTGATAGGGGAATGAATTATTAAAGTTCTATTATTATTAAACATCTTTATTATTGTTTTGGTACAATTTTTATACAATAATATATAACATTTCAAAATAATGGATTTTTAAATCAAATAAAACAGCAATCGGCTAACGGACAGAAGCCTTTTTGGGTTTAATAAATTATGTAATTGTTCATTGTGAGGTGAATTATGTGATGATAATTTGTGATTTATGCAAGATGATGATAACTTTCTATGAATTGAAACAGTGTTCGTCGGGGATTTCGGAACTTTAGATTGAAGTTACGATTTCTGAGAATGCAAAGTTCTGATAGGATTTCATGTTTGGATTGATTAAGGGAATATTAATTGGCAAGGTTGTAGATTCTGTCGGTGATAGGGGTTATATTGGTTTACCGTTCTATTTAATGATATATGATACAATATTGTCCCAGTATCCCAAATACTCATCAACGGCTGATCGACTGACAACATAAAAACAATTACTTCCGGCTGAAAAACCAATGGTCGATAGCCATTTTGTTCGTATTAAATTAAATATTGTAATATAACTAATTTATTTTAAACAAAACTTAAGAGCGATGTCCCCCTTAACCCAATGTCTGACTACTTAAGTGATAAATTAATTAAACAAAAAATATGATCTCGTTTATTTCAATTAGTTGTCTCGGACATTTTTATAGTTCTCATAAAGACAATTTAAAATATAGCGCAATTCTTATGAAAATTGCGAATATTAATAACTTCGTAACATCAACAAACGTAATTGTAGCGAATTTGTTTTAGTAAATATTTGATGAGTGTATGGGGTCGATTAATCTGTTGTGTGTGTCAATTATAGGGCGCAACTGGGGGAGTGGAGACATGGTATTTGGTAGCGCGTTAAGAAGAGGTGCTTGAGTTTGTATTTACAGATCAAAACGCTGAATTACTCAGATGAGTTCCCCTCAAGATTTATTTTTAATTGACTAAGCATTGATTTCGGGCAATTTTAATAATTGGGTATTACTAAATTAACCGTTTTATGTAGCTAAAGTTAATAAATAGCAACAAATTGTTGTTTATTAATGAATGGAGAATAGTTGCTGATTAATAGAATAACATTCGCAAATTAAATAAAAATAATTTGAAAATAATATATTATTTCCTCTTTAGCTACTGTGACATTTTTTTACATTAAAACAACTACTTCTCGGGCAAGTACCACGCCAGATGTTGCATTACAACGGATACTTTTATTATGTACAAAATTTCTTCTTCTTCCTTCTTCGTCCTTCATAAATTTCAGCCGTTTAAAAAAATAACCACCACACAGCATGCACTCTTAATTTGATTGCGTTTTTTTTTTCAAAATTACATTTTTTATAATGATAGTTGAAATGATTCACATTGCAGTTTTAATTAAATTAAAATAATTAATGAATTAATTATTCCGTTTCAATTTGTTTCATTGATTAATCGATTCCTCTGGTTTGAACCAACGTGTAGACTTCGATTTTTTTTTTTCATTTTATTCCCTGTACTTGTTGCTACGGTTGGAACTGGAATAAAATATTTTTCACAATTTTTAATATTTTTTAAGACTCGTGAACCATTAGATGCAAAATATACTTTTGTTTTCTACGGCTTTTACTTTTCTAAAGAAAATGTTAAATACTTTATTCTAGTTCCAGTCATAGCCTTATTAATGCTGATTAGAATTCTGAAGCGATTTGTTATCGGATGATTACAGGGCCCGGATTCCAAATGAGTCGATCCCGCCTATTGCGATTAAAAACTACGTTGGAATGAATTTGAATCACGATTGATAGAGTGAGAATTATGACTCAATGTTGTAATTAGTGATGGGCAAAATCGATTATTTTTATAATTAAAAATTTACATTCGAATGGTATAAATAATTCAAACCGTTATAATTCGAATGATCAATCGAATCGAATGGTCTTGATTCGAATGTTGTTCAGAATTGAATGGTCTTGATTCAAATGTTGATTCGAATCGATGATGTGATGATTCATATGTTGTTTGGAAAAAATATTCGAAACATGACGATATTAATAATAAAGACGATTCAAATACGTATTCGAAAGGACATTCAAATTTATATATTTAATGTAGAAATATATAAGAATAAAGTGAAATGTAACATTTCGTACTTTTAAAATAAAGAAAATAAATATTATATATGTTTATATATTAGATAGAATGATAGATCTGCTTCGTTTTATAAATATACATATATTTTTTTATAACGAGCATTATTGTATAAAATCAAATAAATGTTTAAATATAAAAAAAAAATATGGCGGAAAGACCAACGGTCGATAGCCAATTGGCAGAAGAATTTATTTTTATGTTAGTTATTTATTGTATTAATTTATTATTATTACTTTGTTAAAAATAATCTGCCAATAAAGATTTATATATATATATATATATATATATATATATATAAAATATTATGATTTGAAGTTTTTTTACATTTTTACATTAATATTTTTCATAAGGAAAATAATGGAATCATTGAATACTGTGAAGTATATTTTGGAGCACCTGACCTCCCAGGAAAATAATAAATCCTGTTAATAAAATTAAAAATCTAAAGCATAAGTAATTTGATCTTAAATTATGTTCGGATTGTTATCCTAATGAGTATTCAAATCAACTTTTAAAATCATAACGATTCGAATCATATTATTTGAAAGTCCATTTGAATCGGCTTGATTCGAATAGGTATTCGAATCTTGACGATAATAAATAAAGACGATTGAAATACGCAATTATATATAGCCCAAAAAAAAAACGAATGCCCCCTTAATTAGTTGTTTACTTAACACGTGCTGAAATTTTGAATTAGTAATTCGAAAACTACGAAGTGAAAAACACTCATTATATTTTGATGGATGATTTTCAATAAATTACGTTTATTTTCGATTAATTTCGATTTGCGTATTCCTTGATAATGACGCAATGTCGAATTTTTATAATTGAAAAATAAATTACGATGCAGTGCTAAACTCATCATTTTTTATGATTGTTTTTCACTTGGTAGTTTTTCAATAAATTACGTTTATTTTCGATTAGGTTTACAATTTGCGTATTCTTTGATAATGACGTAATGTCGAAAATAAACGTAATTCAGTGAAACAAAATCAAACGTTTGTAATGAATTTTTATTTAACACAAGTAAAAATACTTATTATACATTTGTATAACAGTTTAAAATAATACATTAAGTAGTACATTTTTATTTTGATAGCCTGCCAATTTTATTTAACTTTATTATGTATTTGTTGTTTTAATTAATTTGTTGTAAATAACATGAATAAGATAGTGTATCGATCAGATGTTCACAATATGAATTTGAGGTTTAGGGGAATTATCTAACCTCCTACTTTCAAAACCACCTTCTTGAAGAGATGTTTCACATATTATATTTATAATTTTTTAATAAAATCTCCTCTAACCTCAAATATCTATTTCCGTTTATTTAAAAAAAATGCCATGGCTAGACAAATTAGTTCTAAAAAAACTATGTGTATGATTTGATTAAAGCTTGGTTTTTGATGTTATTTGAATTTATATATTTTTTCTCTCTCTCTCTCTTTTGGTTTATTTTATTAGCGAATAATTATTCAATATGTTATAATACAACTGTATAATCCTGTAATAAATAATTATCTTCTTTTTTAAAAGCTGGTTAAGTGTAGTCATATTGACTAATTGATCTTAGCCTGTTCTACATTATATGTTATTTTTCATTTGTAACTTTTTTCTCTTAAAATAAAAAACAATTTATTATTATAAATTAAAGACGACGCAAGCGCCACCTTTTGCCTAATTTCAAGTGGCATCGTCAACGATTTGGGTCTTTAATTTATTATGAATAATAATATCGGGTATATAACTCCAATACAATTTATTATTATTAATAAATAATTCATCATGGGCTTATTTATTGTAGATTTCATTGTGTTCGAAATATTAGTAAATATATAAATAGCTTGTTTATTGTTGCATAATTTACGTACTTAAATATAGATTTATTTTTAATTTTGGTTTTATTTCGTATAAAATTAAATTACTTTTAATGCACTTGTTGCTTCATTATTATTTGTAAGAATATCTATTTATTCGTTGTATTTTATGCAAATCATATTTTTTGTGGTAAAGTGTAAATTGAGTGTAAAATGAATAAAAATATCAGAAATGAATTTAACCAGTTCGAGCATATGAATGTAATTTTATTAGAAGGCATTTTTCATTTAGAGAAGATAAACTTTCAAAAGCCAGGATTATGCTAGGAGTATATATGGAGTGTTAGTCATAGCCGTAAGCAGCGAGCAAATAAACAAATATACGCGCGGAGCTGCTGGCGACGACCCAAACGGAGGGTGCGGCGAGGTATGTGGATTTGAAGATTTGAAGACTTACCTAAAAGAAGAACTGGCTCTCGGTTATCTTCAACCAAAGAAGAGAGAACAAGAAGAAGTGGATGGGTAGTGGTAACACGGTCCTTATCGCAAGTACCATCATCGTACACCAGCACTTCCCGGAAGGACCTCTTCTTTAGCTGCTCCTTACCCTCCCAAGTGGTAGCAAGGTCGGCCAAAGATGCTTTACCCTGCTGTAGCCGCCTCCTGTTGAATCTGTCCGAGCAGTTTACATTGATTGCCCCGTCGATGTGACTTAAGTTATATGATATGAAAGGTCGACAATCCACTATAAGAAACGGCCTAGAGCCCGTCCTTGAGCTTTCCAGTTTCTGTTTCAGTTCATCTGCGTCAAGAGTGGCCACCTTCTTCATGACCAGAGCCCGCTGGAGGGTGGCGCTTTCGGCACACGGGCTCGTCGGTAGGCTCACACTTGAGGACTCCAGTTTGAACCGTTTCGGGGGGCACAAAAAGTTGGTTGAAGGTGTCGGAGGTCCGGGCTCGCTTAAACTTCGATTCAACTGAAGAGTGAGCCGATCTCGTGGCCGACCCCCCGAAACCTCCAGACACACTGCCGACATGACGACGTTCTATACGTCACCTGCTATATCTGGAATAACTACAGAAAAACTAACATAAGTGCCAAAAGTTTCCTCTCTTTTTAGAAAAGAACGAGATTTATGTATTGTTTTCACTGTGAGCATGGCTATGAAGAAAAATCAAAACAAAACAAATTTTTGCTCAACGAAGAAAGTTTTGTTATAATTATTATAAATTACGTTACTAGGTGAAATATATAGGACGCAATCTCCTAGCACTGAATATTGATTTATATTTTTATTTAAAGCATTTATGGTATGACATTTATACACAAAAAAAAACGTTGGATTCGTATACGTATTATTATCATATCACACAGTTTTTGGTACAAATAATTATGCATACAGTTGATAACGTTTTTTTTTTCAATGTTACATTACTAGGATGAATTGAATAATCATATAATAACAAATTACCTTGTTAGTCCGGATGTGTAATTAAAAATTCCTCAAGCAACAGGCATTTCAATAATTTGAACTATTTTAACACACACACACTGATTTTTTTATTACATTCACATGTAACGAACTCAAAACATTTCCTAAACGATTATCAATTTAATCCACTTTGTCTAACCACAACGTCAATTTGCCACACACTGTCCATACGGAATAATTTCAACATTTTCTGTTCACGCGCGTATTTTAGTCAGTTGATAACAATTAGATCACACACAACTACGACGACTAAAAACCTCGAATATGAGTCATACCATTGAGTAGTATACCCGCATTGCGATTCGCCAGATATCATTGGCTCGGTGTAGTGATGTCTTTAGCTCCATTGTGCGCATGCGGCATAACATTCGAAGGCGATGACTAATACCGTAGCATGTACACAGCGCACACGACGACGCCAGGATATTTTTTTCATGAAACGTTAATATTCCATTCCATTCCCGATCGAATCGACGGAATCGACTGACATTGCCACGGCGAGTTGCGACAGACCCATCGCATCCCCCAAACAACACACCACCTTACAACCCCCTAGTCCAGGTAAAAACCTACCTGGACCCATTACAACTGTCCGCTCTCTAAACTCCACAATTCCCTCCCCGCGCTAAAAATTCAAATAAACCAGATAACACAATATCAAATCTCTTATCAACCAATTATTGTACACATCTATTTCTTTTTTATAATAATTTTCATGTTTACGATCCGTGACGTCAATTATCCGCGTTCCAATGCTCCCTCCTTTACTGAAAAGACCTACATTGCTATACATACATCTGCTTCCTTTAGATATTTTGAGGACATGAGTCATCGCCGTTGTTCAATAATTATAACCACCACATTCAATAATCATGAATGCGGACTTGGAAAGAGACTACCGCGCAGTATAATAAAAACAGCACTCTCCTCATTTATTACAACAAAAATATATACTGGTCTTTACAATATTTATTACAGGGTGGCGCATTAAAATGTACAACAATTTTAAAACATAAAATAGGTATCTGTAATTCAATGTTTATATTTTCACATTAATTTTAATCTCCTTACACCTAACAGTAGAAAGGAAAAAGATAAAAAAAATAATTTTAATACACTATTATTGTATTTGTAAAATAAAATAAGTTTTTTAAGTGTGTAAGTTAAAAAAAAAATAAAAAACAGTTCTTTTGATTTAATTACTATTGGAGCTGTAGCAATGTTTCTACAATAAATTTTATAAAAATTAAAAAAAAAACTGTTGTATTGAAATTTCATCAAGGAAAAGCCTCAACCATCGATTAATTTTAATACATTTATTTTCTACAACACAATTAATAAGGAATTTAATTTATTTAAATGCATGTTTCAAATAACCATTAAAAAGTAAACATTTTTTTGTATTTAAGAACATACAGGGTTATACTATACGAAACAGAATATTGTAGTTAATCGATAAGCCAGAACATATCTTTAAACTTAAACAAAATAATATTTATTTTATTAATAACAATTGAATGGAAATTTGAACGAAATTTACAACGGACTAATATGATTATATAACACATCATTTGAGTTGATATGAGCACAATTACTTGATTTTAAGTGTAAAATATAACATAATAAATATAAATAATAAGATAAATAGAAAAGAGTATTATTCACTCACTTGGTCACAGTTATTTAAATATATTAAATAAAAATGATTTGAAAACAATTAATAAATTATTTTCACATTTAGCTCTGTGACTTTTGACTTACGTTACGTAAGTACAAATTCACATTAAAACAACTATTTCCCGGGCAAATACCCACGCCGGACATTGAATTACAACAGCAGGTGTACATTATGTAATTCAATATCCGGCGTGGGTATTTGCCCGGGAAGTAGTTGTTTTAATGTGCATTTGTACTTACGTAACGTAAGTCAAAAGTCACAGAGCTAAATGTAAAAATAATTTATTAATTATTTTTAAATCATTTTTATTTAATATACATTAATAATAAGATTAAAGCGTTTCCCCACCTTAACGGGAGACGATGTATAACATTTTATTCTAGGACAAGTTATAAGCGGAAGAAGTTCAACTGTCAAACAAAACGTCAAATTGATGCCGTGTTTCAGTAAATCTTTCAGAACATACAGGATTATTGCCGATATACGAAACGGAATATTGTAGCCAATGTACACCACTTTTTTTAAATTTTGATTTCTGATATATATAGGCCTATTTTCTATAATTATTTCCATATTATACAGGGTGTCCCAAATACTATTTCAGTAACTCAGTAAATCTTTCGTGTACAACTAAAAAAAATTCAAGAAATTAAAAGTAGTTTTTGAAATTTTTGTAAAACCATTATGAGGTAATAACGAAATACAATGTAACACTATTTTAATAGCTTATTTCATTTTTCATTTTAGTATAAAATGTTCATTCAAATACTTAAAAAAGTAAATGTTGAAAACATCCAATCCGTGAATCTATTAAACTATAATCATTAGAATTGATAGAAAATATCTGTTGTTTCACTCTGAAGTAACATTTAAAAGATTTTACAAAATTTTATAAAACGGCTTCGTGGGACGTTTAACATTTTTCATTTAAATTCTCTAGTAGAAATGAACCAATGAACCCTACTTGAAGATTATCTCATCCTTTCTGAATACATTGTAGATTCCTTTTAAATTTTATCTTCATCAATTAATTAAATTAATGCATTAATTATAATATGAAAATATCCCTAAAGGTATAAATGCAAAGATGGATAAATATTATTGAATTATAGATTTATTTTGTTTTGTATATAAATATGTATTTCTAACTGACTAATTTTATTAAAGTAATTTTTAAATATCAGACATTATAGAGTTATTATACATATATAGATATAATTTGTAGGTTAAGTAAGATAAAATGTTTTATTTTTTATAAATACATATATATTCTATATTAACATATAGCAAGAGGCTAAATAAACATTATTATTATTAAGTTTACAATTTCTGCTAGACGTATGTAATTATCACGAAAAATACAATTCCACTCTCGATTTACTTACATGAAATTAGTTGATTTAGGTACGTTTTAATAAAAAAACGGAAAAATTCTCTGACGACGTCAATTGTATTGTCAATATTTTATTTGAAAAACAAATGATAATCGCGTTCAGCAGACGCCAACGGTGCGACCGATGGAACTAACCGAAATTTTAAATTAAGCTAATTTCTTAAACTAGTAGCAAATAGCTTTAAAATACAACATAATTTAAAGGTTCAGTTAATTTCCTAAAGTTTATAATCATAAATAACTGATTTTTTTTTTTCGATTGATTAGTCCCACCGGTGAGACCGATGGAGTCTGCTGAACTTAGCCAAACTTTTGTTGCTTGTTTTATTCGCACAAAATAAATAATATTTAATAATGACATTATTCATTATTAAATATTAATTATTTAGGTAATTATCAATTACTGAATTTTCAACAACTTTTATTTTTACAATTAATGGTTTTAATATTTAGACATTGGTAGTTCATATTGTATGAAATAAATATGAATACATTATTAAAAATCAACCAATAAAACACAGATTAGATTCAATAACTTTAAATTCTCGACTAGTTTCGGGTTATTAGCCCATTTTCAAGAGAATTATTTTTACGTTAATAAACGCAAATGTTTGAATTGTTCATATAAAAATTTTCCGACTTCGCGGTGGAAACAAAGTAATTTAGTTTACAGCGGTTGGCAACCCTTTGTTTATTCCATGTTTGCTGAAGATGGCCGCTTCTATTAAAGTAAGTTTAAATTTCCTTTTCTATATATAAATTGTGCTTTACAATTTTGTTGTATAAACCGAATCGAAGCAGTAATCTGAGATATAAAAAAACGGTATTTCGCAGATCGCTGCTTCGATTCGGTGCTCCTTGTTTTAACGTAAAGCGTTAATAATGACATCAACGAGGAGCAGCAATCTGCGAAAACATTAGCGGAATGAAATTTTCTCTCCTCATTTAATGTTTCCCTTATTATATAATTTTCAGCCTGAAAACTCCTCACCCTGGAACTTATAAACCTTCTCTGCATTACGAGAAATCACAAAATCCCTCCAAATTTCAAACATCCTCAATCCACAATTCATGAATTCATAGCATCACACATACATGACTAAATAACATACGAGACAACGGACAAGGACTGTTGGCTGAGAGACCACTGGTTGATAGCCAAAAAATATGTTTTGTACTTAAATATTACCATTACCCTCCGGTCGATAGCCGATTCATCATCTATAGAATATAATTCTAATTTTTGTATATTATTGTACATACATATACACATTTGAATAAAGATGGTTAGTTAGTTATCACCATTAACCGTTCTATGCAATGTACTATATTTTATATCAATCGATATAGTGCTTGCTTAGTCGAGGATTTTGTAGATAGTAGCCCAATTACGTTATCAATGATTGCTGTTACTTCGTAACTATTCATTTCGCCATATTCTTATAAATAACCGACATGAAGCCATTGAAAAAATAAAATGACCTGAATTTAAAAAAAATAAAGGATTATTTATGGTGTTGTCGGTTGACACTGATAGAATACAGTTTTCGTTAAACTGCACAGAAAAAAAATCTCGCACCCAGCGGTAACTATTTTCACTGTAAATGTTTTTTATAGCGAATAATTTTATGTCAAAGGATGTTTTTTTTTTTAGAAAAAAAAAATGCTATGACAAAAATTATCTGAAAAATTTATTTAAAAAGCCATGAATGTCGTATATTTTGGCAGCGGTTGCAATGTATTGATAATGAATCTGTGATTGGAATTCATAAAGAATTTATGAATACGAATATTCGACAAGAAAAAATGAACATTTTATATATTTTTGAAAACTCTTTTTGAAACTCACTAATGAAAAATACAAAGCTCAACAACCAACGCGAGTGATTTTTGGAACTCGCAAAACCTTGTTTCTTATTTACATTTTGGCAATCCTCTTACCAGTGAAGACTAAAAAACGCGAAATTTAAAATATAATTAGTTTATTTATTTATTTATCTACGAAATCTCCATTTTACAATATAGATTTCTTAGAAATCAATCAATAAAACACAGATTAGATTGAATAACTTTAATTTAATTTAAAGTTATTCTGTGTTTTATTGGTTGATTTTTAATAATTTATTCATATTTATTTCATACAATATGAACTACCAATGTCTATATATTAAAACCATTAATATAGATTTCATTTACAAAAAATGAATAAATAAAATCCAAAACACAAAAATCACTCCTGCGGACGAAAGGATGCTGCTTCTAGCTGACTGCAACAAAATAATTTCATAATATCGAAAAATGTGATTTTCCAGAAATCAAAATATTAAGATTAGGATTAATATTTTATCATTTTGGGATTCAAACCGTCCAATAAAACCTTATTAATATTTGGATTTCTGGGAAAGCACATTTTTCGATATTATGAAATTATTTTTTTCCGTCATATTTGCTAGAAGCAGCATCATTTCATCCGCAAGCTTAATTTTGGCGGTGTTATAGAGTAGGGTATAGTAAATTTAGAGAATGCTGAAGATTATTTTCGATTAACAAATCGTATTAAGATTTTATTTTCAACAGAAAATAAAATATTAATACTGAACAAAAATTGTATAATTTTGGTAAGCAAAAATTTCTAATTGAGAAATTTTATGTAGCCAGAGTTAAGAAAAATAATAAGCTGGTTATTAATATTTTTTGTCCCATCTCTTTTGCACCACTGTACGTGACGATAAGCGCCCCTCCGCACATAGTATTTACCATTTGCGGTCAAACGACTACCCTCGTCGTACTTCCACAGTAAATTTAATATTCTTTATTACATAGCAATATGTATGTGTCAGTAATAGTATTAACTTTTGACAATTAATATAGAACTAGTATTACGGGACAATATAAATATAAAATATAAATAAACAATAGTAATAAGAAATATAATATACAAAGCAATGAACTCAGAGATTAATGAAAAGTTATTATACCATTGAATACGTTACACATTAAGATTAAGTTAATACACGATTTTAAATTAAATTTGAAAATAATTAATAAATTATTCCCTCTTGTTATATTGTAATATTCGGGGCTATTTCATACGAGAAACATTAAATTTAAAGAGTACGTTATTAATTAAATTGATGATAAAAAATAACGTACACGTTAAACTTAATATTTCTCTTACATAATCAGCCCTATTGTTGTTATATCCTCTCAACAGAAAAACAATCGCAAGGACATTTATTTTGTTAAAATTAATAACTATTGTTTATACAAGTTAATATCAAGAAGCCCTGTTTGTAATGCTATGCTATCTAATGCAATTTTTATTATTTTTTTGTGGGGGTAGCTGTAATTAATGAAACCTTTGAAAATTGTAGACGCATTCCATCGATGTTTGTTTTACTCTCACCATTATTCGGATGACTCATGAATCGTACTATTGATAACTAGCAAGAAAACACATTATTTTGGTTTTATTATGTATTGTTTCAAAACGAAAATTATAATTTATTAGCAGGTGGCAAATGCATTCAATAGGTACTTAAAAAAGTCCTAAAAATTCGCACAATAAATTATGGTTTTTATCACTTTGTTTACAAATGTGAAAAGGAATTTATATTTTGAATAGATGTTACACAACAAAAAAATATTAACCATAAAAAATTAAGATTAATGATGATTGATGTGGGGTATTTTTTTACTGCAACAATTCTACTGTTATCCCGCAGTTTATTGGAAGGTAATGCAGCAATAAAATCATGTTTAAAATGATAAATCAAACGTCAAATCACATTAATAAGTATAGTTTACAGTGCCTCGCGTCATTACGATTTGTTCTATTTGCCTGCTGCATGTACTAATATTTTATTATAAAAACCCTCTTAGTCATCTAAGTTGCAATAGTAATAAATTATGTGAAGACATTTTTCTTTAATTTATAACTTTTTGTATTGTTATTTTCAAAATTGCTTGCTTTTTCTATAAAATTATTATATGTTCACAACAAAATCTTCTTCATAATCCTTCAAATGTACTCCTCTACCAAATAATCCAAATTACCCCTATCAAAGATAGATTTCGCTTTCTCGTAGAATGATTTGTATGTAACTAGTGGAATTACGAATATCTTAAAAAATGTGTATCCCTAGAAACCTCAACATAATCCCTAAATACAAAAACCCACAAATAACCCTTTATGAATGCATATCCTCCTTTTAATCTACTTTTCCACCTTGATATCGAAAAAAAAACGCAGTTCCACATCAAACCCCGGGCAGAAAGACTTATGGTCGATTGCGAAAAGGATACATTTTTATTTTTTGTTAAAGAATGTATTAAGTTTATTTCTTTTGAATATTTTATAATAATCCATTCTTTTATATTTTTATGTTATAAATTGATGTAATTTATAACATATAAATATAAAATAATGGATTATTATCAATCTGTTGGACAATATATATATAATCAATATTCCCCTTTCGGGTGTTGGGTCAAAGATATTATTATTGTTATTAAATTTAATAGAATGTATAACTAAATATAAACCCATTGTATTAATTAATTAAATATTTATTAATATATTTACAATTTGTTATTGTTTATTTTTTAAAATATTTATGCTTGTACTATTGTATACATATTTTCGAGAGATTCCTATATGCTATATGCTAATATACTAAAGACATTTAGAAGTAAATGAGATGACACAATATGCTGCAGACTTTCTAAGGAAACAAATTAGCTAGAGCTGCGGCCAAAATAATCTTTCATTCCTATATGATATGTTTCATACCGACACTCTAAATAAATTTGAAAGTAGATGAGATGACACAATAAGCTATAGATTTTCTAAGGAAACCCTTCGGTATCCAAATGAAAGATGAGTCAATCAATACATGCACCTGTCGAGAAAGAACTTAAAGCAAAATAACCCCCATTCTAGCCAGAATGCTTCCATTCCAAAAGCTTCCAAAAGTCTATTGTTGAAATATACAGGAATTAATTCGGAAATTTATGACACTCTGGTCATATCAGAGTATTTATTTTTTAATTCATATCGATTTCGCAAAGTGACATCACACATTTTGCTTATTTGTGCCAAAGTAATTCATATTTTCAATGTTTTCTAACATACAAAATGTCTTCACCCTTTTTTTGAAATCTTTGACTTTCATTTTCATAAGAAAGCGCTAAATTGAACTGAGTGTAAGTTGGTGCGTGAAGTCAACAACTTACACTCATAAGATGTAAATTGCTGTCAGTGTAGAATGTGTAAAAAGTGTTATACTAGTTTATGTAAAAAAAACTACAATCTCATTCTAGATGTTCCTAGAAGGCGGGCAACGAGACTTTGATGGACTGCAGATCCCAACCCTTTTGGATGAATATCTTCGTTAAATAGCGAGTCACTAATTAATTTATTCATCGAAGTTTGCTTTGAGGTAAGTAAAGTGTATAATGAATATAAATAACACTAATGTACAAATGGTATGTGCCTTTGTTCACACATTAAGTGTTATTTATATTCATTTATTTGTGATTAAGAACTACAAGCAAGTATCAAAGCTATGGAATTGGTTGATTGAAATAAAACCATCTCTGAATATGTTTCATAAAGACAACAGATGCATTGGAATACATTTCCAAAATACCCTGAATGGAACAATTCAGAATTGTCAATTAGTACTACCAAAAAAGTAGTTAACTCTCGTAAATAGTATCTTTAACCAAGCCTTCAATGCTATGCCAATTCTTATTATCAAAATAATAGATTTAACAAATATGGAGATAATGACATTTTTATGAATTGAGTTAAAAATTAATTTTATCAGAATTCTTAAATTTTGTGGAAAATCTAATTAAAAAGAAAATTCGACGGTTCAATTTTTACCTAACATTCAACACATTATACGTCAAAGTTTAATTTACGGTACGATAATTGGAAATACATGACCACTACGAATTTATTACAAATCTTAAAAAACATGATGTCATTTTATTCACTGAATGCTCGTATACATACTGTGGCTCGTATTTCCACGCTACGCCACTCATATAACACAACCATCACGCTTGAACATTTTACACGGCACGTTTTCCATGGATCGCGTGGAAATGTGACCGCGTTGGAATACAATAATCACAGTAGCTAGAATTAAACCGAGTCCGTAATTATAGTTACATATGGATCTAGTTACAAATTTGAATAATTATATGTTAGGTTTATTAATATTCACCAATATTAATATTAGCATCTATACTTTTAAATAACATATATTTGGAGGGTATATTTTGAAAAGAAAATTGGAAAAATGACAAAATGAAGGGCATATGAAATAAGTAAGAAAATCGCTTGAATGGATCGGAAGCTGGAATTTACAGAGAATTTAATAATTTTGCTTAAAAAAATGTTTTAACCGTTGCACTGCATAAAACTTTTATAGCGACAAAAATATTTTTAGAATCAAACAATAAAATATAGAATAAATTATATGTGTACTCAATAACTACCAGATTTGTTATATGCAACCTAATGTGCACATTTGTTATGATACTAGAGCTAGAATTTGCAAGAAATTTATTCATAGAATGTGAATTTAATTACTAATGTACCCCTTAAACGTAACATTTTCGATAGGGAATAAACCCGAATAATTCTTAAAAAATACATTAAACGCTTTCATGTGGAGTGCTTAAAACTTAACTTAAAAAATAAAAACTTAAAAATTTTTGTAGAATCAAACAATAAACAACAAAAGAATAAATTATCGGGGCTATTCTCTAAGGAAAATGTTTAGTTTAACGTGTACGTTATTTTTAATCATAATTAATAACGTACACGTTAAACTTAACATTTTCTGTACGGAATAGCTCCGTAAATGTATACTCAATAATTACTTCATAGACGTAGTATTAAATATTAAATCTATGAATTACTGGGTCTCTTATATGCAACCTAATGCGCACACTTGTTACGATACCTAACAACTAATCCCGGCTTCAAACTATACGGTAAGTAAACGGCTTCAAACTATACGGTAAGTAAACATTTCAAATACGTACAAATGAATTAGTTAATACAAATAAATTGAACGCTCAAAATTAAAAAAAAAAACAGTCCAAATAGTTAGAAAATTAACTATTTATATTTGTCTTATTATTCTATATTTTGAACAAAAGATGTTTAGAATAATAAACAGAAGAAAAATCTAAAAAAGAAATAAAATGCTCAATAATATAAAACAAATTTTGGCTGAAAAATCACTATTCAACAAAAATAAATTGTATACTTGATTTTGTAATTTTTATTATTTATTTTTTATATTGTTAATAACTGAGGCTTCAACTTTGTTAAACATTGTTTACCAATTAAATAAAATACTTTAAACTTTGCTTGTATAATAGTAAAAGTAATTTATATTGACTATAGTTTCAACAATTTACACTTGTCATTATCAAACTAAAAATTAATTTATAGTCACAATAAATTAATATTAGTGTTATACAAACAAAGTATAGTGTTTTATTTAATATTTTGTATAATTTTCTGTATACATCTGTTAATAAACAGTATTATTTTAAAATAAAATAATTTGATTTTAACATTTTTTTATTTAAGGAAATGTATAAAATATAAAATTCATAAAAATTAAAGACAATTACAAGTCTTTTCTCAGATACTGTTACTACAATGACAAGAAACTTTTTTTACAAGTACTTCAAAATCAATAATTATAAAGAAAACAAAACCACTATTGAATTTTTACTTCAAAATAATATTTAGTAAAATGTAGAAGCATAGTAGCTGTTTGAACACTCCAAGCTCGTCCTATTAATTCCTGCCGTATTCTCTTACTAGCTTTTGGAATGTTGGTATAATCCACATCAAATCCAAAAACTCTCTCCAATTCGTTTATTGTCAGCAAGTCTGGTTCATTATCTTGTGTTAAAACTGGGTACACTTTTGATCCACCTACACAAACATTTATGAAATTAGAGAAAAACAAAATTTAAAATTCAACTTTTAATGATAATAGCCTTTTTTCTATTAGCATTAAAATGTGAATTTTAAATTTATTCTTATATTATTTATAGCCACAGTTATTTAAAATAAATTAAATAAAAAGAATTTGAAAATAATTAATGAATTATTGCCTCTATAGCTTTGGTGTCCGTCATTGTATTAAATGCTTACGTAATGTCAAAATGTCACAGTAGCTAAAGAGGGAATGATTTATTAATAAAATTAAACAAATATGATTTACAAATTTGTAATTATTTAAATTACAATGAAATTAAACAAAGAAAATTTTTGGCAATGATCAATAAAATTTGATTAATTCCTTTTTCCGACTGCAAAAATTACACTGTAAATCTTTGACAATATGCCCCAGTGGGTTAGTAGTTGTTTCAATAGATATTTGTGAAAGACTTACAATGTAAGTAATTTTTGCAGTTGGAAAAAGGGATTGATTGAATTTTATTGATCATTGCCAGAAATTTTCTTTGTTTAATTTCATTGTAATTTAAATAACTGCAAATGTGTGAATAATCTTTGTTGCATTTTATTAATAAATTATTATTTATTATATTTTTATTTAGCTACTGTGACAATTTGACTTACATTCCGTAAGTACTTAATACAATGATGGACACTAAAGCTAAAGAAAGAATAATTTATTAATTATTTTTAATTAATTTATTCAACTTTTAATGTTACGTAATATTAAATAATTTATTTTTTTATTAAGTTCTAAATGAAGATAGTTGGTTTTCAAATTTTTAATAATTAAGGTGGGTAAATCTCTGAAGTATTACAATACCTTGAAGCATGGAATGCGGTTGAGTTGTTACTGTTCCAATTTTATCAACAATAGCTGTTCTTCCATCATCCAAATATTCTTGCAATTTCGGTCCATCACTTTTGAAGTTCATTTTCAAGGAAGGAAGATTTCCCCAAAAATAACGTTCCCTGTTTTGGGGTGACATCCAAGCTGAGTTAATTTTTGTGGGTTCACATTGTAATGAACTAAAATAGACACAAGACATTGAAATTGATAAAAAAGCACTAATATCCTTTCTTCAAAATTTTATTTTTATTTCTGTTACTTGCATGAAATTAAAATATATTATTATTAAAAATCAGGATAAAGATTTTCTTTAATATTTTTTTTTCTTTAACATTTTATTTCACTGTGACTAGTTTTGATCAAACTGAGTTTTGAGAATCGCTTTTTACACCACTTAAAATTAATTTTATTGTGACTAGTCTCAATTAATCATTCTCAAACTCAGTTTAATCAATACTAGTCACAGTTAAATAAAATCTTAAGTGGCACAGAAAAAAGTTATTAAGTGTTTCCTTTATCCTAATTTTTAACAATAATAAAGTGAATGCTTCAAAAGAATCAAGAATAAATGAAAAGTATTTACCGTGATATAAAATCCTTTGTTTCGCAACACATTGAAGCCACATTTTCAAACAGCCAGAAGAATGGCGAATTATTTATTCGTTTCAATGTCATTAAGATTCTGTAGTAATCAAAAAACAGAATTCCTGTTCCATGCATACCTGAAATAAAACAAAACACATATTAACACTCCATGAATGGTAAAATATAATGAAAATGGGATTTCTTCTCTCTGAAGCTTTATAAAATCATATGATGAATTAAGTTCTCACAGTGAAAACATTTTTATGTTAAACTTTAATATAATTAATGGTTTTAATATTTAGACATTGGTAGTTCATATTGTATGAAATAAATATGAATAAAGTATTAAAAATCAACCAATAAAACACAGATTAGATTGAATAACTTTAAATTCTCAACTAGTTTCGGGTTAAAAGCCCATTTTTATGTTAATTAGAAAATTAATAATAATTAATAGCCTCAAAAGTCGAACTCTTCTACTATGACGGTATTTCAGCTCTGCCAGAAAGATGGGAAAAAGTTGTTGCTAGCGATGGGCAATATTTTGAATGATCCATTTGTAACCTTTTCACAATAAAGTTGCAGTTTCATAAAAAAAAAAACAGAGAACTTAGTTGTACAACCAATAACATTCTACATCAATGGGTATTGTCAGCACCTATACCACAACCAGACGGTCTATTGTGGCTCAATATATACTATATGTCTGGCTTAAGATAAATTAAAATACTTCGTTTTTATTAATCTTATAATGAATAAAACACTATTTAACTTGTAGTTTTGAATGATGAATATTTATCATTCAACAGTTAAATTTACATTTGTTTGAGAAATTATAAAGTGAAATTATAGTTGTTGCACAAATTAAAAAAAAAATGCTTTTATTCGCAACTAATTTTAGCGTATGATTAACTAACGCCACTTGAAATTAGGCAAAAGCTGGCATTGGCGTCGTCTTCCATTTATTATAATTTATTTATATTGAAATAAAAAAAGTAAGCATACTTACTAAATAAACCTTTGCGATCAGGATTAGCAATGCTTAAATCATTGCACGGAGAACCGCCAATCAATAAATCTATAGGAAGAATTTCTTTAAGTTTATCTTCTGTTATCTTTCTAATGTCTCCTAAATAATGTATTTCTTTTGGGTGTGCTCGTCCTGTAACACGTATTGCTGCAGGATCAATTTCACTAGCATAGTAACACTCTATTGATACTTTAATATTCTTTAAAGCTGTTAAACCTGAAAAATATTTTCAATCTTGCAAACAACTAATCAAATTTAGTAACTATATAATACCTGAAGAAATTCCATCAAATAATGATAAAACACGTATTGGTTTTTTGTCCAATTTGATTTCTTTTATCGGGTGAAGATTCATGTTGTATATATTGTATACCTGTATATTAAAATTGAATATTTAAAAAATGATAAAAGTATGATGATTATAATAAGGTTGAAACAGTTGGTCAATCGCAAATGTTGTTTTTCAATGAATTTGGTTTGGAAATAGCTTATAGAAGCAAACCACAACTCGTTACAATTTTATTTGAAATTTTAAACTATTTAATCGATTGTCATGATGCTGGATCCCTAATTAATTTCCAAAGAGTCTGTTTCGACGAACTGAATGGTGTACATTTTGTCAAAAGACATTTCTTTCTTCGTATTCCGAAAACCGATATATTTTTTTTATATTTTCCATGTGCAATATTTATAATGAATTACTGTTATTGATATTTCTAATATTTCAAATGCTTTGTTTCAAAAAAATAATGCAAATTTTACAACAATCTTAATTTCTAGAATTAGTGCTATTTTTTAATCTACTTTTTTTCAATTAAATTAATAGTGTATAGGGTAGTGCCACATATGGAAACCATTTTTATTTTAAGAGATATCGAAAAGCCATTTTTGCGGCCCTAGGCCTTTTTTATAATGATAAAAATAATGGCGAAGAAAAAAATAATCTTTAACTGTTTCCGGGTTAAAACCAACTAAATAAGTTAAATCCAAAAGGCTGAAAGACCTCCGCTTGATAGCCGTTTCTTGATTATAAATAAATAAAAATTTTATTTAATTTTAATTTCTTTTGTAAATTTAAACATAACTGGTGCTTATTAAAGAGGGGGGCTAGACGGAGTAATGTCATCCCCCTTCCTAACACTCCATGAAACTATAAATTTCAAGAGTTTTCCTGAGGAGGGAGGTAGATTTGACTGTCAAAGCCAGAAGGAATGGTTGGATTTTAATCCAACATTAAATTATTTACATTAAATTTCGTACCATTTCCCTCCAATTGTCTCTTCTTTTTATTACATTATTCTCTTTGTTGGAACACATGAAACAGATCCAAAATTCATCATTTAAGAATGATTTTCTTTCCTCTACTGAAAATAGATTATCTATACAGGAATAACAATATGATCTAAAAAAAGATAAAAGTTAAGTTTTTAATGAGTGTATATATAATTTAGTTACCTGCCGCAAATAAAATCACTGCACATTATAATTTCTCCATAATTTCCGCAAATCATGCAACAAAACTAAAATTAAGAATGTGTGTAAAATATACTAGAGTTCCAGTATAAATATTAATAAACCATACAACTTACATTAGCATTATCATTTCCAATTAAAAACATTGTTGTTGTTATCCTTTCCTAAAATATACGTTTTTTATATTTAGGTAATTAAATTGTACTAAAGTTTAAAATATAAATTTACAATATATATATATATATATATATAATCGATGTCCCCTTTTACCAATTGGTGTCGGGGTAAGTTTACAATCAAATATATAATTTGAAGAAATGTAGAATATTCGAAGAACCCCAAATTTCAGGTATTTCATTCAGGCGAGTAAATAGAAATAATTTTTGAGGGTGGTTATGACTTCTGACTGTTAATAATGTAATACAAATGAAATAAAATTACTTGTTAGAACCCCCTAACCATGCCTTTATCTACACCACTGATTATATTTAAATTAAATCAATTTCATAAGTATATATTATCATATCTATTTCCTCCTTTTTAATGAAGGGCTGTTTGGAAACTCACCTTACAAATTTTGCAAATGCTTCCATTGAAAAGTGGGTGCAAATCAACCACATTCCTAGAATAGCATCCTAAACAAGTGTTATCTCTATCACTTATTAATAGAGAAACTGAAATATAGATTGATTTATTAAAATAGTGAATAGAATTTAAATGACATTATCAATGAGTCTGTCTGAGATTCCAAAATAATTAAATAAGAACATTTATATTTTCACTGATTCAAATTAAATTAATAATAAATATCCACCTACTTATTACTCAGTAATATTTTATATTTCATTCTTTTTATAAATGAAAGAAGTGAATATATAATATATGTACATTTCGAACACAATGTGCTCTTTTTCAATAGTTTTTAGTTTAAATAAAAATGACAAATAAATAAATATAACTTTTTAATTGTTGAAACCTTCTACTTTGCTATGCATTGTAATTAAGTTTTAATAAATGAAACACTTTTTATTCACTTCGGTATACATTGTTTTAAGTTTTAATGAAAACACTGATTCGCTTTGTTTGTATAACATTAATTTCATTTAAGTGACTATAGTTTCAACAATTTTTCATTATCAAACTAAGAGTTTGAAAAAAGTTAAAATTGCTTAAAATTAAAAAGTGAATCAGTGTTTTTATTAAAACTAGAAACACTTTATACTTTATTCGTATAATTTGGATTGTTTATTGTTGACTATAGTTTCCACAACCTTAGCGTGTCATTATCAAAACAATACTAATGTTTTTGTACCAAATGTCACTTTCACACCAAAAAAACTTTTGTTTTGATAATGCAACATAATGCTAAGGTTGTCGAAAATATAGTCAACAATAAACAATTCAAGTTATATAAATGAAGTAAAATGTGCTTAATTTATTTATTATATTTATACAATAAAAACATAAACTTATTTAACCCGACAGTTTTAAGAGTATGGAGGGTTTTTTGATAATACATATAGAATAAACTTATTACTTACCATTATTTTTTACTATTTTTAAGGGTGAATTTTGTTTTGTTTCCAATTTATGCAACTCTTTTAATACAAACTCTGGCATACCTATAAAAGTGTTAGACCAACATAAAATTTACATTTTTAATCCCATACATAATATTATTTTAATAAGATTGCTTATCGTCTTCTTTTTGAATCCTTATTTCCTTTCAAGTGTCTGATGATTGGTTATTTTTCATCATAATTATCTATGTTCATGCATGATCGATATTTAAAAAAAATGAGGGTGGAAGCTGCTAAAGTTCTGCTTATTTGTATAACATATACATTTAAGCAGAACTTTATCAGGCTCCATTAACATACACCGAAATAAATATGTGTTTTTTTTGTATAACTTACATTGTTCATTACTATCAGAAATAAGGCCTTTAAATCCACCAAGAGCCCACGATAATAATTTTTCATTTGTCCAGTTTTTTGTCAGAAGTCCACCATATGCCTAAAAGTGTTTTTTTATTAATATTTCAAATATGTATAGAAATAAGTTTATTTACAGGGTGATTCAGGAGGAAATGGAATATTTTAAAGACATGTCCAAGAAGCAAAAATAAGCAAATGAAAATTGGACTTCAACATAGATTTTCATTTGTTTTAGAAATATTTTGTAATTTATAAAAATAAAAGAAAATGTATTGCTTAACTTACAAAGAATCCAAAATCCCTAATTTTCTATTTTTGCGAATCAATTGACAAAATTTTAATGGATTGAGAATAAAATATGGAGATCTTGTACTTTCTGTAAATGAAAGTGTTTAAACCTCATTTGTTATTTTGTAATTCATTTGAGAATGGTCATCATTGACCGAAACACGTGTCAGGAAACTAAATACAACAACATGAAACTAAACAAGTGTTTGTGGAATTTTAAATTGGATTCTAAAGCACTTTGCACTTATCCCTGGATTATTTTCTACAACATCTAGAACATCTTATTCAAGTTCCAAAACTTGGGGAACATTCCAGTTTCACTAGCACGTATAAAAAATGTTTGAAACACTTACCTTTTAAGGATTTTTCAATTCGGAAAATAATGTCCATACTCTTCTACTGAACGTACATAATTACTATTACAAGATCCATAAACAAACAACATATCTGCATAGTCTTTATGACTGAAAATATGAGGCATTTTTATAATTTCGTAAAGTTGTTTTTCGAGATTATAAAAATGCCTCATGACAACTGTTACTTTTTGTAACATTTACCTAGTTAATATTTTGTTTAAAATTGGTGTTGATAAATTTAACTTGATTAACTTTTTATATAGAAAAACCTTGTCTCTTAAAAAAATAAAAATCGGACTTGAACATAGGAGCTTATTTTAGCTGAATTTATCTTTAAAATATTTCCATTTCCTCCGAATCATCCTGTATAATATCTTTATTTCTTTAGACAATGTGTGTAATAAGATTTAGAATATTTATTATACTATTTTATGGGCAAAAGCTATCAATTGTCGGAGAAACAAATATTTAATCATATTTCATGGAGTGATTTATAAGAATTTGTTACCATTTAAAACAAATTGTAAATTAAATTGAAAGTTAATTAATTCTTGCTAAAGCACATTTTCAACATTATCCTGATACATAATTAATTTATTGATAAAAATTACCTCTATTGCTTCGTATAAACCAATGGACCAACGGGAACCACCATTCAGAAAAAAACGTTTGCTTTTCTTAGTAAAAAGGACAGGAAATGGCATTATACAAATTTCTTTTATCTGGAAGAAAGAAATATTAAAAATAAATATCTCAAATTATATTATTTATATTAAAAATAGGTACATAGAATAGAAACTACAGACAGAAATACCTCTGGTTGATAGCACACATAGACATCTATATGTATTGTAATTATTTAAGTTATATTGTTTTATATTATTTGTATAGCCTAAATAAAGATTATATGTAAAAACAGTATTTAGTGATAGAGTTAAATTTTTGGATGATTTAATTGAATAGTAATTAAAAACATTGACAAGTTTTTTTAAGTTCACCAAAATAAGAATAATAAAACTTATCAAGCAGCTTTAAATTTTTTGTTATTGTCTTTTTTTGTAAATTATTTCATCATTGTTAAACTGTCTTTTGAAATTGTTAATGTCAATTTAACTGTCTATGTTTTGGAAGGATGTCAGGAATTGAAATAGTTTTTTTAAGTTCACCAAAATAAGAATAATAAAAACATTTTTAAAACGTAAAGGTTACTTATCAATCAGCTTTAAATTTTTTGTTATTGTCTTTTTTTGTAAATTATTTCATCATTGATCGTCATTGTTAAACTGTCTTTTGAAATCGTCAATGTCAATTTAACTGTCTATGTTTTGGAAGGATGTCAGGAATTGAAATATTTTTATCGAGGGATTTTTATGTCGGAAATATAAAGTGTGTAGATATTAATTTTATTTTCTCATTAATCACACATTTTAATTAAAAATATATTATGTATAAAATCATCTTTGTTGAGACATTTATACACCTAATGGGTAAAATATAATACATTGTTTTTTTTTTTAATTTTATTAATACTAGAATGGCTGTCGACCATTAGCCAGAAGTCACTCTTATATGTGATGTCCATCATTGATGAGTAAAAATATATTATTATATTAAGAAGAAATCAAAAGGCAGTGTTTCTTTCAGGTATCCCTTCAAATTTGTAAAAACATAAAATTTGAAATAATTAATAATTGAATTTTCTCTCCCATATAATTTGTAAGAGAAACTGACTATAAGTTAAACAGACTGAATAGTTGTTCTATTTTCTATTGAATAAATTTTAAATTGAATAATTTATTTTTAATTTTGTTAAAAATATTCTTGGAAGAGGCAGAAAGACCTTCTGTTAATTACTAAATATAAATGTGTAATAGATTTCAAAATATTGATGTATTTATTGTTAAATAAATTCTGTAAAGATGTTTATATGTGTATTCTGACAATTTTACAAGAACATTTAATGTATAAATTGATTAATATTAATAAAAGTGAGATTATAAGCAACATACCTCCGATATCCTATGATCTCCAAACCAGAAAACCCATACATGATGTTTTCTTGTTTTTTTGAAGAAAATTTGTTCAGGTAAAATAATTGCTATAAATATTAACGAAATCAAGTACTTCATAATTGTTATTCCACTTATTGAACTGTTATATCTTCATAGAGTATAGCTTTCAGTTATTTACCTGGCCAGTGTTTTCTATCAGTTTTGGCCCAAATTATAGACCCCGATTTTACACTCTTATCGGACATGATCTTTGCACAAAACTACAACCTTTGATTGATTAGTTGTAATTTTTCAATCAATGCTACAACAACAGATACACAACCTACAACTATGACTAAAAACACGAGTGTGTATTCCTTGGTGCAAAAAAAAATCGCTGTAACAGCAATTTATATTTGCATGAATATTTGTTATTTTAATAATTCCGCATCCGCAAATAAAAAATTCAATTTCTTTAAAGTTTTCG
Organism: Philonthus spinipes; assembly: GCA_963082785.1. Classification (NCBI taxonomy): domain Eukaryota; kingdom Metazoa; phylum Arthropoda; class Insecta; order Coleoptera; family Staphylinidae; genus Philonthus; species Philonthus spinipes. Next base: position 14,559,582 of record OY720301.1, read on the forward strand.
TTTGATTGAATTTTGTTATATTTTCCATGTAAGGCATACATCTTACATAATTTTTAATATTTTTTTTGTTAGCGTAAAATTTTAATTGTGTTGAATTAAAGTTTTTCCTTGAAAATTATCCCAAAAATCATCTTTGATATTATATTGTAAAGTATGAAACGCAATATACATCCAATAAATTAAAAGGTTCTCAATCCAAATTTTAATTAAGATTATGTAGTTAATAAATTCAATAAGTCTGAAAAAAAAAACCTATTGATAAAATTAATTAAATTTTGGATCTTATAAAAAAACCTTTATTAGCATTATCATCTTATATTACTATAAATGTTTATTACAGTTTAATTAAAATGCTGGTTGAAAGTTATGAAAATTATTTTTTTATTCAATTATTAAATTAAATTGAAATTAAGTAGGAAATGAATTTTATAAATATTTAATAAAAATTACTGGTTTGCAAATTAAATTTCGATTTTTTTTATACTTATCGTTGTCAAATCTTGGCCAGAATGTAACGAGTCCCTAGCACTCAAAACGTACTATACTATGGCAGTTAGAAAAATTGTAACCCGTAGATGTCTATAAAAACAGATACAATTTTCCAGCTTGTTATGATTATATATATAAGGATAATGATAACTGTAATTAAATGAATAAAAATGAACCTGTTAATTGCGGCTTCTACTTTGTTATACATTGTCATTCAATTTTGATAAATTAAACACTTTTTTACTTTACTCGGATTGATGCAATTTATACAAAAAACTTGGATTAATCCGAGTTTATTAAAATTGAATAAAAATTATTAAATATGTTCAGTTTGTAAGTGAGATTAATTGAATTACCAAGTAGAGAAAAAAAAAAAATACTTTCCATTTTATTGCATGATAGTATAACTGGAAAAAACAACATTTTAATATCATATCATAATCATGTAATAAGTGCTATCAATGGAAAAAGAAACGTTTATTTTTTCTATTAAAACGGAAATAAATCAGGGTGGGGGATACACTAATAAATAATTAAATAGGGTGTACTGAATAAATTTATTTATAATATAATATTTACCATATATTTATAATTTCTATAAATGAAATAATTACATCTAAAGCAAATGGTTGTCTTTCATCATTAATAGACATATTTACTAACATGATTTTAGTCCTAGCATGTATGCATGTCTATATATAAATATATAAATCTATTTATTTTCTGGCCCATATAAAAATATAAATTTTATATGTAACATACAGTAAATACTTCGGCAGATTTACTCAAATTGAGTAGTGTGGCAAAATCAACTTAGTTGCAAAATCAACAACAACAAAATTGTATTTAAATGCAGCCTTATATTTCTTGTTGTGTGTTAGTTTTTGAGTATATTGCTTGAAAGACTAGATGATAACATACTTAAGGCTACTGTGAAACTCCTTTGTTCTGTTTCAATCTGATGTCCTTCCACGTTTTATCCATTTTATACATGTATTTACAAATTGCTTACAGCTACAATTTCATTTACTGTTTGTTTCATTCATTTGATGAAAGCATAATATTTTTGGTATGTTAAAATTAAGGAAACATAATTGTTCTGGATGATGATAAAATATAAATAGTATGTATTTAGGCCGTATTAACGCTTTGAAGGGGGCAATAGATGGTCAGGCAAGTCGGCTGGTAGGTCATTCCCATCGAGTTTGACGTTGATCAAGTGCATCGCCAGGGCAAATTCATCTATGTCGAGCATTCCATCTTTATCCACATCGGCTAATTTCCAGATTTTGCTCAGGACTGAGTTTGGTAGCTTCGACTTCACCATTTCACTCTTGGCAGCTATAAAAACAGAAACACAATTGTTTAAGAAAAATATAAATTAAGTAACATTCTTAAAGTTACATTATATAAATGTAGGTTTTACAATGGTGCTGTTGAGCAGACTCCACCAGTGCGGCTGGTTGAAGTAACTGAATGTTTAAATTTATATGTTCCATTAAATTCCTGAAGTTTATATTTAACAAAAACTGAGTTTTTACTAAGGGTTAGACTGGTGGAGTGTAATGAATGTAAACAAAACCTTCCAAATTGAATTTTTTTTTCAGGATTTCATTTCACTACTCATTACACTAATAATTATTAGTTGGTAGTCTTTCTCTCTTAGACTGAGAGGTATCCAACAGTCAATATATGGATTTTCCCCTATCACATCCCTTCCCCCCTTCCAAAAATAATTATAATAATAATTAATTACCAGGAATTGCTATTTTTATTTCTTTTTTCAAAATTTATTCACTACTCATTACAATAGTAATTATTAACAACAGTCAATAAATGAATTTTCCCCTACCAAACAACCCCCCCCCCCCCCCCCCGTTTCGAAAAATAATTATAATAATAATAAATCACCAGAAATTACTATTTCTACATTATACAATTTATATTTTATTGCTATTTCAAATAACAACACAATTCAAATGGCACATTATGTATGTGTGATACTCCGTGAACGTACATACGTTTATTGATTTTTTTTATGAAATATTTATTATATTTAATTGGGTCACTGATTAATAAATGGTTATATTTTTGTTTAATTCTTTAATTTTATATTTTACTGGTAAAAACTAAATTTTAAAATGATTATATTGCTTACTTTATGTCCTTTTGTTTTTTATTTATTATACAGAGTGTAGATGAACAAAATGGAACATAGCATTTTCAATGTTAATTTCTTTATATCCATGGTCATTTTAGAAAAAAAAAAAACATGTAGTTAATAAAATGTAGGCATCTAGAAAAAGGTGTAACTGCTTTACTAATGATGAGAATTACGAAATTTACAAATCAAAACAGCGCAACAGTGCAATGAAACATTATTATAATTTAATAAAATCATATAAATATACAGAAACGTTAAATTGGAGGAAATTAAAGCACGGCATTGATTTTTTTATGATTTCCCTATTAACATTTCGAATCCACACGGAGACACAAATGATTTACATTTTTCAGCATTGAGTCAGTTTTTTAATAAGGGAGAAAATCGCACTGGTTTATGGTTTTTCGTTTCACTTTGGTTTTCTTCAATTTTAAAAATTTACATCCACACATTTTATGAGGTTAGATTTCAACAGCTTTTCGGCGAGTATACCATTGAATATTAGTCATCTTGTTTTACTAATTGGATATCTTTCTACCAACATATAAAAACTAGTACTCATTTGTACCATTCTTTGAAAATGGTGTAAAAACCGAAACTAGTCAGAATAAAATATTATTCTAAATTTATTGTGAAGCAAACCATATGTTTAATTTTTTACCTAATTGTTTAAGCCTGTATCACCAAGTGTTAAATGAGAAATTAATTCGAGTTGTCAAAACTAGATTATTTTTTAACATTAGGAGAATAACTCAATACGGAATAGGTAATAATTCATAAACGTGACCACACCTGTTATTGTCGATCATTATTTTAACATAACAGTCAACCATTAAAATTAACGTTTTCAATAGGGAATAAGGCCTACTATGATTTAAAGTCACTTTTATATGGAAAATAAAATCATTTTATGTAATTATTATATTAATTTCACATTACTGATTAATTTATGCATCAACTCACACAGATGGAATATGATTCTTTTATCATTTTTTTATGTTTCATGGCTGTTATTCGTTATTGATTGAGTGAAAAAAATGCTCTATTTTTTTAAATAGATAAACTAATATTATTCAGGAGTTATTATTAATTAATTGAATATTCAACTGTGATCTTATTTGTGCTCCAACCAATTAGTGAAGTCATTACAATCAATTACTTTTTGTTAGGAACATTTTTTATAATGATATTGCTGCATGTGTCAGATTTAATTTAAACACTTTACGGTAATTAATCTATTATGGAAAACACATTCAAAATCACTTAAGGCAATAGTCGTAGCAAATGATGTGTGAATTATTACCCTTAATTAATCAAAATTGTACTTCAATTTATATTAAGCTTACAATTCATTATCATAGCCAAAGAATTAAAACATTAAAAACAAATAGAAATTGCTAACTGGCATAAGTAATTTGTGTATCAATCAGATTGCTACCACACCTAGAATTTGAAGATAGTTAAAAAATTGTATAAAAAAGAGTATTTCGTCCGCCTCGGTGGTGCGCAGGTTTAGCGTCAGGCAAGTTAGCCAGAGGTCCCCGGTTCGATTCCGGGAGTGGGCTGGTCGTTGTATGAATGGTGTGATTGTCCCCAAATTGAAATTACAAAAATTTACGAAGGTTACTTGGTTGCATGGTTAAAGATAAACCAATGCCCATGTGTGAGTGGAGAAAAAAAAAAGAGTATTTTTTTGCTTCCACTGACACATGGGTTATATATAACCATTTTATTTAGTAACCTTTACAATGATTTAATATAAAATTGGGGGACATCACATCCTTCATTCAATCATTCATACTACGACCAGCCCAATCCTGGAATCGAATCAGGGACCCCTGGCTTACTAGCCCGACGCTTAACCTGCGTGCCACCGAAGCAGCCACAAAATCATAAAATGTAAATAATTCTGATGAAGGTTTAAATAAAATTACACCTTGTTTGTTTCACAATTTTTCTCTATTTACTCAACTAATTTCGTTTTTTAAAGTATTCGAGGCTATTGTGTATGGGAAATGTTAGGTTAAACCTTTTTTTAGCATATTCTATGCAGGTTTTGTAATATAAAAACATAGAATGTGAGGTTATTTAATAACATACACGTTAAACTTAATATTTTCTGTATGGAATAGCCCCGAATGTCAAGAGAAAAATTGTGAAACAAACTAAGAGTAATTTAATATAAACCTTCATCAGCAATAGTTCAAGTGATAAGTGAAAAAACCATTCAAGAAATAGTAAATAATTCTATTACTTCTACGGAATAATGATATATTATTACATCTTAATAAAAATTTGCTTTGTGCTACATTACAATTCACACATTTTATATAACAATAAATTATTACATAAAATCATATAATAGACTTCCTCAACAATTACTTCTAATGAAATTTACGAACATTCTTTGATTAAATGCACAATAATCTATGCCATTATAAACTTACTTTATTATCACATCAAGAAAATTTATCTTGTCACTGTGGAGCATTAACATAAAAGATACAATTGATAGAAGTTAGGCCCGCCTCCACAAGAAACATTATTTCTTTAACAAACAGGGACACACAATAGCACATCTCCATAAGAGGAAATTAAGATTAATATTAATTGATTAAAGTGACAATGGGAGTTTATATCTGAATTTTCAATGTTCAACAACGTGTTTAGTTTGAATTACGATTGAAATTTAATTTCTGTACATATATTAATCTTATCTAGAATAAATTGAATTATGACCTGATAATGAAATAGGAATTCATTACTTTAAATATCTGTGATCAAGTGAGTAAAAATCGTTTCTATTATTAGGATCTAATTATGCATTATTTTAAATTAAGAAACAAGTCTGATGTATTATAAAATATATTTGATTTGCCACTAAATGGTTTTACAATTTTAACAATGCTCTTTCCTGCCTGATTTTTTTTCTTGTTGCCTTTATTTATGTTGGCCTAGGATTCAATTTCCTCTGACCTCTATTGCAAGACCAATGGAATTTGCTGTATTATAGACTTATTATGCAATGCAATTTGAGTAAATGGTATCAGGGTTTAGAAGTAAGGAGTGTTTAAAAATAAAATGTGCTATTTTATTTTTTTGTAAATTATTATTTTTAAACAAAATGTGAAATATTAAAAAAATGAATCTAGAAAAAATAAAATACAAACAATAATACTTGGTCATAGCTATTTAATTTAAAATACAAACAATTGATAATAATACATTTATTTACAGGAGATCCCATTCTTTATGAAGATATTCTGTAAGGGAAATGTTAAGTTTAACATGTATGTTATTTTTTATCATAACATTCTAAGCAGATTTTATAATAGACATATATGCATAGAATGTGAATTTAATTAATAACATACAAGTTAAACTTAACATTTAACTTACAGAATAGCCCCAAATTCAATGTATAATATAATAACAATTAAAAATTTAACTTGTCGAGACTTGGTATTTTTTGTGTTTGTTTTAATTAATCTATTAAATTTAATAATAGAAAGGCACAGCTGTACTGATGAGGGATGAAATCACAATACATATTTTTTTGTTATGTTTTTTGCATTAAATATTTTCAATTCAAAAATTGTTGCATTATACAATATGTTATTGTTTGCAACAGCAAATGCCCATTATTGAACATTTGTTTAAAGTATTTATGTAACCTAAATGAAAATATCACAGTAGCTAACGAGGAAATAATTTATTAATTATTTTCAAATTATTTTTATTTAATTTATAAAATTTAAATCTTAAAATAAAAATGTTTGAAGAAAAAAAAGTTACTACACTTTTCTTTGTGGTCTTTCGAACTGTTGTTCATATTGACCAGCCTCAAATTTTACTAATTATGTTTAACATTTGGACATCACAACACACCCATGAACCCGAGTGAAATTTGCTTTCTCCTAAATGCATTTCATTCGGAATAAGACACGAACCTGCAGTGAGCAAGGCCTTTACTTACTCGGCTATCTCAACCCATTGATTACACTTCTCAATGGTTGAGGCTTTTACTTGACGAAACTCAAACCCTATAGAAGTGTAATACACTATTTGTAAATAAAACAACAGTTTTTTAAATTTCACAAAATTTATACTAAATTACACTTTTAAATCCTACAGTTGATTTTTAAATGAGTGTATTTTTAGTCTGAAGTGACATTTAAAAAAAAATGTGATATTTTAATATCATTAGATTTAGAAAAAAAAACTTAAGTAAGGTCTGAATGAACTGAGCTGACCACAAAACAATATTTCCATTGTAATCTTTTATTACAAACAATATTATCCTTCTGATTACATATGAGGAAAGTAAAAATGATTCATTCATCTAGCAGAATTTCTGATAGGATTACAAAATAAATTACTGTGAAATTTATTTCCAATTTCACTTTTCCAATGCAAAAAAATGCTACAAAAACTCTTCACGCTTAAAAATATAAAACGTCATCAGTGGGAATTACCGACCTTTAATTCCTAATTTCACTGTGGTTGGGTTTCTTTGACCCAAAAATATTTTTTTATGTTTACATTTTTTTATATATTAGGTTTGTTCGTTTGTAAGTTCAACTGAGTGCAAGCTTGTGACGCCACCCATAAAAGCCTTAAATTGCTATCAGTGCAGAAAGTGTAAAAAGTGCTGCACTATTTCATGTAACGAACAAACCTATAGATTTTGCTTTCTTGAAAGTACATGATTTGCATGTTATTGTGTTAATTGCTTTTTTTATAATATTAATACAATTATGGAATAACATAATTAAAAATTTTACTAAATCTTTATTAGCTGAGAATATAATACATTGCATATAATCTAACTTAAATTAATAAATAAATATTTTCACAATATATTTCCAAATAAGGACTATCGACCTTAGGTCTTTTTGCCCAATTAAAAATAATTTTATGGTTTTTAAACTGAAATATAATGCAATTGTATTATTAATTTTGCTAATAGAAAAATAATTTTAAAAAAAACAAGTAACCAATTTTATCTCATTTTTCGCTAAGGGCCGATTCACCCGGGGATTGTGAACCGATACATGTAATTGAAACATAAGTTTATTTAAAATCCAAAATAATTATAATTATAATAGGAGGGGTTCCATCCCTCTTTCTTCGTCTCGAGATACTGGATAAAATCTCGCTCAGGCTAATGGTACTGGGGGACGGTCTGTTGGATTATTTAACGATGTGTAATTTTCAATTTGTTTTATTTTTATGAATGAAGTGTATAATTTTCAATTTAAAGGGAATCAATTTTAAGTTTTTTTTTATATATGTGGGTTATCTGGTTGTAGAAGGTACTTTTTCTTACTGGAAACAATTGTTTCGAAAATGAAGTGATTCACTTAAGACCACACCTCAATTTATTTTTTTAATCTAATGAATTATGAAGTGATAGATTAAGCCACACCTAATTGCAACACAACTGATAAAGAAATCCACTTATTAAAACTAATTTATTTTGATGATATCAGCATTCTTAGAAATTAATTGAAGGTATTATTGATAAGAAATATGTAATTTTCTAATGAAGATTATGTATTAATGTTTTATTTCTAATGGATGCATTACAAATATATGTCCAATAAAATATTTACTTATAAATATTGTTTATCTTTTAATAGTTTCCAAGATAGATTATAAAAACAAATTATTAAATGGGCAATATATTGCAGTTATTAAAAAGAAATGATAAACTGATAATAACTTAGTTAATTTATCAAATGTGTCAAGTGACACATGATATATTGAAGAGGAAACATATTATATAAAAAATGTAGTTTTCTAATGATATTGTAACAAATTATTATTTCAATTTAATTAACAAGAATACTTAATTGCACTATAGTTTTATGTGATATTTCTATATTGCTATTTGTTTATATATACTCACACATTATTGTTTGTCTTTTGTTGTATTTTTTTTTTAATATATTTATATTGGAGATTTCCATAAATAAATTAATATAATTATTGTTTTTACCATTTGGTGTGGGGTTAATTATTATTATTTAAATTATTATATTGTAAGATTATAAGAAATTTTTTTTATTATTATAGAATAATTATTTTTAAATGAAGTGTCCCCTTTTACCATTTGGTGTCGGGTTAATTATTATTATTTAAATTATTATATTGTAAGCTTATAAGAAATATTTTTTATTATTATACAAAAATTATTTTTAAATGAAGTAATAGTAATTACCTGCTCCTGTAACTTTTCCATCAGTAGGATTTAAGGTTTCGAAAATGGAATCGGACTTCGGTTTTATCTTAGCCACGATCCATTCAGGCTCGCCATATCCAGCATCAATTCCTTCTCCTCTCTTGTAGCCGAATGGTGAAATTGTATCTTCGACGCTCTCGAAAGCTCCACCCTTAATATTTTCCTGCCTCTCGTTATTCATATCCTCCTGAGGAATTTTAGCCATCAACACAGCAATATCATCTGCTAACATTCTATCGACAATATCTAACAATTTCTGCTTGATCAGATTGAATTTCGTGAAGTCTAAGTTAACTAATACTTCCTGCATGGTTTTGATTTCGGGGAAATCACCAGGAGAAATTTTGTGCTCTTTCTGAATTCTTTCGTATATTTGATCTAAATTCTTAATAAGTTCTTTCTTCTTCCCGTCTTTTCCAAATACAGTCGGCATGTCTTTTTTTAACTCGGAAATAATGTAAGCGTGAACTTTGGCTAATCTAGCACGTTTTATTAGGTCGTTTAATTTGCGCAAAGCAGCGTTTCGGGGTAACGATTGCAAATCCCTGAATAAATCTTGCTCCTCATCCTCGAATAATTTTCTATTAACATCGTAACGTAGCGGTTGATCCCAGAATGAGCCGATGTATACACGTGCTACTTCAGGCGTTTGGAGGACCTTTCCGAGGGACCACATTAAGGCACCATAAACTCGCATCAGTTGTTGGTGGTCGATCATATCAGCTTTATTCAAAACGATTCTGATTTTATCATCATGGCCACGTAAAGCTTCAATTGACCTTCGAAATTCATCGGAAATGTCTAGCTTATGCGCATCGAAAAGAAGGATGATTCTGTCTACCCTTTCGGCAAACCATTGCAGCACACCGGTGAAATCGTAGCCTCTATCCACTCTTTGCTTCTCCCCTGAGAGAATACCTGGGGTGTCGACAATTGAAATATTTTCTAATACTGGGGATTTAACTAAGGAACATTGTAGCCGATTGAGGAAAGCATTTCCGAATTTCGAAAGTGGCCTGAACTGCTTTTTCGGATCGACTACGAGGGCATTACCAGGAATCATTCCCTCCTTTTCATCGTACATAACCGCAATAAACCTATCCGTAGTCGGTTCTGGTCCAATTCGTATACCAGGAAAATCTTTTTCTAACAGATACTTAATAAAAGTTGTTTTACCCGTCGAATACTGTCCAACAAGTAGAATCATCGGCTTGGCATCAAAGTCGGTATCCTCCAATTGGGGTGAATGAAAATCATGAAATTGATAGTGCGTTTCCAGAGGCAGCAACTTGTTCTTATAAATATTTTTGAGTCCGGACACAACATCCTCGTACACCTCTTGTTTATTGCTATCCCTCGTTAACCAACTAAACATTTTAACGAATTCCTTTGTACATAAAATTTATAAAACTAGCACTTAGGTGTAACAGTCCCACTGACCGTTTAGCGGATATTCAATTACTATGACTGTTTCAAAGGCTCGAATGTCCTCGAATACTGCAACGATATGAATGGGTGTACCGTTGTTCACGAATATTGTATGATTGTAGCTCGCTTACCACGTAATGAGGATGAGGATCTAAAATGTGTATCACAGATTGAGTTAAATGACAGTTCGTCGTAGGCAACTTAAATCGCGCAACGTTTGAATATGGCGGTAAATTTAAAACAATTTATTAATTTCCTTTTCGGTGATTCTTATTCATAACGAAAATTGCTTTAATATGTAAACAATTAATTTTATTGAAATATTGAATTATTATTTCTTAATTACGGAAACATGTTGGAATAATGAATGAATTAATAGGAATTACTGCATAATTTATAATATATTTTTGTAGAAAACTGTAATTTGTTATAATATAAAAAAATTAATATTATTTTATTTAAAATCAATACATATTATATATTAATTGTGTTATTGTGTTTAAAGAAAAAAACGAAAAATCAGTTGATTTTATTTCACTTTTTCCTTTCGTAAAATTCCTCGATTTTGCGTCAATACCAAGGAATTATCGTATTCCTTGATAATGACGTAAAGTCGAGACTGGTTTGAAAATAAACATAATTTAGTGAAACAATCAATTTTCATTCAAAATTTTTATTTCAAAATATTTCTCTACGGATTTAATATATTAATTTTGATATAATTTCGCTATTTTAAATTGGAATTTATTTTAAAATACTTTTTAGTTTTTTTTTTATAAATTAAACATACCCAAATTTTTATATAAACCAGTTTAAAGAATTGAATGTATGTTTTATATAAAGCAGAGCGTATTACTAGTTTAAGAGACACTGCCGTAGAAGTTATTTATTTATAAATGCTAAATACTTCCTCGGAGTACTTCCATACAAACTTAAACGCAATCAAGTCGCATCAACGATGTAATTCAGCCATTATTGAAATATTTAAATATTAAAAAGAATATCCTGGACATCCTTCATCAGATCCAATTTATTCGCACGCCGAAGAGTGCAAATGGAATAAATTGAATAGTTTCGTAATAATTTTCAGTTTTCAAAAACATCAGCATTATGCGATTAAAGTAGTGACGTCTTTTCCTGTAACTTACGTACAATTTAACTGCAATTAAGCTGTTACATAACTTCCTCGGTACACGTCCGAGCTATATCGTAAATGACCCCCAAAACAATAATAATTTTTAAGTGATAGGCGTAGCCTCACTTCTTTTAAAGCACGCAATTTTAAAATAAAATGAAGTTAAATACATTTTACCACTCGTAGCCTGAGTTTGAGACAATTTATACACAGTTTTGTAAAAATTCTAAAATCGAACTTATTTTTTTTTTTTCAATGGAATTAAAAATAAAAAAATATATTTATCAGTTTGAGAATTTTAACAGGGTTTGCATCATCAACTGTTGTTTTAATAGTAAAATACAATCAATGATTCGGTCAAAAATTGTAAAATCGAATTTATTAAGATTTTTTTAATGGAATAGAAAAGAAAAATGATTTATTTATGGGTTTGCGAACTTTAACAAGTTTCACATCATTAACTATGAAGACGATTAAATATAATATAATCAATGATTTCTTCAAGTATTCAGAAATAGAATAAATTTGTGTATTCATAAAATATTCTTTAAATGCTTACTTGAAATAATACTAAGGTCTATGATACTATTTGGCAATTTGTTAAATAACTTTATGCCTTTTTTAAATAACTTTGTTTTGTGTTTTTGTCTTAAAAATAGAGAAATGAATAAGGGAATGTATTTGTATTTTTAAAAACAAACAGAACTAACTGTATAATACAGTAAATATGAATATATAAATAAATATTGTAATTATTTTAAGCTTGATGCATTTATTTAATACTATATGACTATAGTCATTGATTTGTTTACTAGTACATGTTTCTGTTCTGTTCCAATCTATTAATTTTCTATAGTTCCAATGTTCGCTGCTACTGACGTTTTATTTTTTTTATTTTACATCAGCCACGCCAAAAATGACGCGATGTTTACCTGTCATAAAAACATATTTTATTCAGTAATAAATATTAGAACTTATTTAATACCAAACTATTAAAACAAAATTTGTTTAGGCACTTAGGTTATTGATAAAACCACTTTATTCAGAAACTTTTTTTTTTGATTAAATAAAGCAAAATTTAGTTAACAATAAATAATACAACCCAAAAGATAGTGTTAAGGTAATAAATGATTTAGAACCAATTTATAAATTGAAACTGAACCTTATTTGGCATAGAATTTTCTCCAATCAGCCACTAACGAAAACTTTATAACTAAATCTAGAGGGCTAGAGGGTAGTCTTTACGCCAAGGGGTAGTATAAGGCGACTTTAAAACAAACAGGTATACCGCGGTACAAAGGTTTAATATAATCTTATAGGGAAAAACGAAGGGTAATATTAAATTTTTATTATTATTATTCCATTAAATTTTTATTTTTGAAGTATTGGTAAAGTATGCAATAATTTTGAAAATATCAATATAACTGAATCTTCAATCAATAAATGTTGGCATAATGAATTTATATTTGAGTTATTTTCACTAACTCTGAATATGCATTTTTTTTTCATGCTATAAGTTTAAATAAAATATTTGTTGAAGTTTATTAGTTAGTTCATAAATAGTGTCATTTTTTATGAATTTTACTGAATAAAATATGCCTTTTTTTATTATATAAGTTCAAATAAAATATTTCTTTAAGTTTATTAATGAAGTCATATGTAATAACACTACAGGATTATTTATGACTTCATTAATAAACTTCAACAAATATTTTATTTGAACTTATAGCATGAAAAAAAATTCACATTCAGGGTTAATAAAAATTATTTAATTAATTTTGTAGCTGCTGGGTTGAAATAAATATAAAGATAGATTTATTTCAACCCAACAGTTGAAAAATTAACAAAATTAAAAATAAATTACCAAATAATTACACATTTATAGTAAATGAGTGGGAAAAAAGCTGTATAATTTAAAACTAAAAATTAATGTATTCCACAAAAAAGCATTTCTTCATCAAGTTCTTAGAAACAATCTTACAATTCAAAAATGTAATATACAGAGAGTTTCATTTGTATAAAGACATTGTGTGTTTTTCCATTGTAAATTTAACATATGTTATTTTTATTTTGTATTTTGTCGTAATTTGTGATTGGTAATTTGCCTTTTTTTTATACATATGTTTTGTAATCTTTTTAGAGCGTCACACTGTTCTTATAAATTTTTTAATTTGTATTTATAATTGTAATTTGGAAATGGAGATTCCGTTAATAAAGTAAATTGAAATAGGTATATGTATACATTTAAAGATCTCCAAACGATATCATTTTATTTATCGAAAAAGACAATAATTTGTTTTTAAAGGCACTTCTCGGCATATTGTTATGTAATTCCGCTTCGATATTTAATTTTAAAAATTAATTGAATTAATTATTTAGAATAGAAAACTTTATTTACAGTACATATAAATTTACATATTTACATAACATAACATACATAACAAATTATTTATTTTATAAGATAAAAATTATACAATTTATAAAAAACTATTCTTATTAATTTTTCGTAGGAATAAAAGGCTATTCCTGTAAAATACCGCAAGTTTGCCTAAGTATTTTAGTAAATTATTAAAAATGCATTTAAACGATAGTTTGTGGCTGAAAGGCTTCCGGCCAATAGCCAATTCATAAAAGAACATTTGTTTAAAGTTTAAATTAAATGTTAAAAATTATGAAAAATATTTGTTAAACCACACTTACAAGAAATAAAGATGATGATAGTTTATTTATATATTTATATCCAAAAATTGTTATCTGACGCGTATTTTTTTTACTGTATGAGAAATATTTTTAGGTGTTTCGATAATTTTAACTAACCTTGTAAATTCTAATATATATTTTTTTCATGCTATACATTCAAATAAAATATTTGATTAATAATTGATTAAATTAACGTATATAAATTAATATGAATATGAATGGTGAAGAGGATCTTCATATGCAACCAAATATACAACATTAATAATATGGCGCGAAATATAATTATCTGTAAATTATTTATAATGTGTTGATGGAAATACTTTACTAAAAATTGTTTATAATAGCTTGATATATTTTCAAAGAAACTATACATTATGACATTTCGCATACAAATAAGAAGTTATACTCAACAAATTAATAAAATATCAAAATAATCAGATGTTTAATATTTAGACAACAAGGCCTAAACACCAATACTGCAGTCACTGTATATAATATGATATTATATTATTACGCCACTATCATGTTTTATAACCCAAATTAAAATTCCCTCTACAATTTAGAAGTAGCAGAAAGACCTTCTTTAAGAGCATTGACTAAAATCAGACCCCCTTAACCCACTTCACAACTCTTCCAACACCCTCCTGTATAAAATATCTCTGATCCATCGAATTCAACACCTTATTATTATCCTTGCTTAATAATTTGCCCTCAATCCTTTCAAATACAATCTCCTCAGAATCTTAGTAATTGTTTCAATAGATTTTTTGTAAAAAACTTACAGTGTAAGTAATTTTTTGCAGTTGAAAAAAGGGAATGTTCGAATTTTATTGATCATTGCCAAAAATACTGGCAACTTCTTGTTTAATTTTATTGTAATATATTTTTCCATTTGTTTTTTTTTTTTTAGAATTCCAGGATTTAATAAGGAGTTGGGCTTATTAAGCACTCTAAAATTAAAAAAAGAGAAAATATAGAAAAAAAAACTACCTGTTTTACAGTGATAATGTTATTTCATTGAACATAGCCTTATGTTTATTAATTCGACACTTCTTTTGTAATATTTTTGAAGAATTCGAATGCAAAAATTGCATTTTTCCTTGTTTGTTATACATTTACAAGTTTAAATGTGAACTAGTTGGTTATGAATATGCTTGCAATATATTAACGAGGATTTTATTAAATTGAACATATATGTATAGAGGAATGTTATATAACGTAAATAATTATTTTTGATATAGGTACTAATAATGACAAATTTGCAATGTTTATTATTGCAAATTTGAATTCTAAGACCGCAATAACGGTTCATTTAAAAGAAACATGACCAGGCACATATATACGGGGGGAGAAGTGCAGTGGGAAATTACGACCCCCCCCCCCCCAGAACTACCTAAAACTCTAAATTTCATGAGTTTTTTGAGATTGCCAAAAATTTTAACATGGGACCAGGCAATTACCTCGATTTGTTAGATCCTAAACTCACTCGCTAGGGAGCGGGGGACGGTCTTTATGTAGTTGATTAAGAGTTTCAAAATTTCAGTGTCATACAGCCCTTAGAAGGACTGTCTGGATGCGCTACTAAACGCAACGTAGATATTCTTATTATGGTGATTGACAAATATTTTCATATTACACAGAGCAATATGAAAATATTTGTAATTATAAAAAGTCTAAAAAGTCGCAGGTAATGTTAATTGTAAAAAAAACAGTAGTTAATAAAGTGGAACGTAATTTAAAATCATTTCGAGTATACATTCTCGTAATTTCCTCAAAGAGAACCCAACAAAGGTATCGTAAAAGTTTAAATACTATGGTCACAATATGCGATTGAATGGATTAATAAAAATATTATTAAAAAACCTTGATACGAACTTGAACTAGAATTTTAATGATGAAAAAGCCATGTTAAAGTTTGTTTCATATTAAAAAGGATGTTGCAATATGGATACATAAATATACAGAGTAGATAAAAATAGGCATTCATTAGCTTCCAAGTTTCTGGTCTAAGCACCGAAATAATAACGACATGCAGGAGGTCCTGTAAATTTCTCTGCTTTAGTTAACTAGGATGCAGAATAAAATTCTTGAATGCCTCGTCTAGACCTTCTAAAATTGAAATGCTATTTCCAAAAATACCACAAAGAACGCGATTAAAATAGACAATCGCGTATCCTGTAGCTTTTGTTGTTTTATTTACGAATTCGATTTTAATTAATGATACAACGAAATTTATTTATAATAGTAATTATTTTCCATACAATATAAAATAAGCGCTAAATACTATAAATAATATGAATTTTGCTTGGATTAGAAGGTTGCGTCAAAATATGAATACCGGCGAAACATTGCGTGTTTAAAGGAAACTATAAAAATATACACTAGAAAATCGCATCTGGGATCAAGTTCAATGTCTTGAACGCTCCGAGATATGACGTTTTAACTCGATAAGTAGAATCGTAGGTTTGAAAGACACAATGGCGTAATTTAATAATGGAATTAAATGCAATTCTTGGTTGAAGAAAATTATGTTTATCGATTTATTAAAATTGGATTATTTCTATAACATTGTGAAATTTATATTATATAAATTTAATTAAATGAAAACCCTTCAATGTTTAATTTTTATTACTTAAAAAAAATCTCTATTGATTGAATTATAATAAAGGCCCATTATTAATTACTTTTTTTGAGAATGTTGCACAACATTGCATTTCTAATCGATACTTAAGAAAATTCTATGACGCAAGCAAACGTATGGTATTCTAAAATAGCTACAAACAGGCACGCTTATTCATACACCTTTTGAAATTCTCCACCCATTATGGGAATTTTACCAATTGGAGGGTTAGGTTTTATTCAGCATTTTTCCCTACTTTTTAAAATTACATTTCGTATTAAAAATATATTGAAACAGTCTAAATTACATTCCGTGTTACAAGTAAATAGAAACAGAAGTAAATTAAAATGGATTTTTGAGACTATTTTGTAAGGAAAATGTTAAGTTTAAGTTTTTTTTTATCACCACAGTCTAAGTGGATTTTGTAATAATAGTGTGAAGTTAATTAATAATGTGCAAGTTAAATATAATATTTTCGATAGGGAATAGCCCAGAAAAATAATTTTATTATCCCATTAAAATTATACTTATTTTAATGGGATAATAACATTATTTTTACATGATAAGGGAAGTTGACATTTTTGGCATGGCTAAATTATCCTGAAATTATTAATAGATTTTTGCCCTTATTTGCAAGCTTGTCGATAAAATGGGTTTCCTAAAAATAGAATCTTCGACATTTGAATGAACGGTTGCGCCACAGTAATCGCTGTTACTAATTTTAAAATTTTTATCCCCTATGTAAGATATTTATTATAGTCATTGCATAAACTTGTATCAAAGCATATCATAAAGGAAACGTTACTATTTATTATTATTGGTTAAAGTTTAAAGACTTCATAAAAAAAATATTTTGTTAATAACAATAATTATTTATGTACCAAGTCAGTAAAATAAGACTTTATCGAACGAGTCTGAGGTTATGAGACGAGCGAGCGGAGCGAGCGAGGTGAATAAAGACGAGTTCGATAAAGATATTTTACTGACGTGGTGCATACAAAATTTTATCGCCAATCTTAAAAATAAATGAAAAAGTATAGGATTTTTTATTTAAATTAAAAAAAAAAACAGAAAATATGTATTATTATTTAAACAAACACTACGAATTAATCAAGATATTAAACCACTCTATTTGTTGTATATGTTGAAATTGATGGTGCATCCTGTGGCAATATTTAAATTTATTCCTGATGTTGACCCATCAACGGAAAAATTTTGTGGAATATTATTTAAAAGGGTATTTTCATCTTTATGCAATTCGGTGTTATTAATAAGAAAATGAATATTTTCATTTTGATGTAAAGTTGTGGCAGTGTTGTCATTGATATCAAAACGGTGCGCAATTTGATCACCACCCAAAATCGTTTTTGCAATCTTCGTTTTGTTCAATATTGATTCCACAACATAGGACTCAGCAACGGTATCACTCTTCCACCCTCCATGACGTTTCAAATTTTCTTTGCTGCCCCCTGCATTAGCAAACAAAGTAGCAGACGACCTCCGAAAACAATGACCAGTATATTCTGACGGATTTGGCAAATTTAAATAGTTCGCAATTTTACATGGTATGTTTCCAAAAGTGTGGATACCCACAGGCTGCACTGTGCATTTACTTTTTCTATATGTAATAAAAAATCTATCATGTTTGGTCTGTGCGGGACGAAGATTGGCATATTTTTTATATAACTCAATCGGTTTAACGTGTCCTTCGAACTCTGATGTTACGACAAATACTCTTGGTTTATTAGTTTTCGTGTGTCTTATATGCACAATCAATACAGTATCCTTGTCTTCTATATCATCAACTTTAAGATTTACTAATTCATTATTACGGCAGGCTCCAGCAACGCCAAAAATAACACAAATCTAAAATAATATCTACATTAATAACAAATATGCTTCGATAATTGATTACTATCTTACCTTCATCATTAAATATATTTCATTTGGTGCATTCAATAGAAACTGTATTATTTCTTCTTGTGTGAGAACTTTCGATTTTTTTGGCGTATAATTTTTTGATTTCTGTTTTAAAAACGCCGTAAGTTTCTTATATTGGCTTATATCAACGTCGTTTTTTACCGAAAGAGATGCTTTTAACATAGAATAATATGACCATAATGTTGCTGCTTTATATTCCTTGGATTTTTCAGAAAAATATGTCAAGAGAACGTTTTCGCTATTTTTTTTAATGTTATTTCTGTCACACCAACTTGTGAATAAATCGTGTTGACGATTATAAATATGTCTAGACTTATTTGGAAGAATTTCGAGCGTTGTTTCTATCGCTCTTTCGCGTATTTCTGGTGGAGTACATGGTATTTCAAACTCTTCACTACTCATGTTTTTTTTTGACAACTAAACTGACAGGATTCGACCTCCTTAGATTTTGTTAGTATTGTCCCATAATGTTACTTGTTGAAAGTAGTAAAATAATGGGACGGTTTAGTGCCGCAAATGGCGATAATAATAGATGTATTTAGTGCCGATTGGTGATAAAAATAATTATTTAATACCTGTTTCAATAGTTTTGGCTCATCTATTTGAACTACGATAAAATGACTACTACTTTCCAGTAATCTTCATTCAATCATAAGCAGAAAGAGCAAAACTTTTTTCGTGGCATATTTTTTTCTTCAAGTTAAAAGAAATCAATAAAGAAAAGTAACAATAACTTTCTGAAAATCAGAGCAATTTCATTTAATTAATTAAATTGGTATTACTTTTAAATTATACCCCGGGGGCACGGGTTCAAATCCCATCACAGATGTTTCTTTCCACTTATATTTAATTCATTTAAATTATACCTCAGTGTTTTATACTGAAATTTCGGAAATTTCATTTAAATTTGAGATATATATTTAACTGGCGGAAAGACCTCTGTTGGATAGCCAATTCCAGAGCAAGATAATGTTTCAAGTATAATAAGAAAATCATATAATGTAAATAATTCTGTTCCTTATATGGAATAAAGATGTATTATTATTATTATTATACTACTACTAAATCTTTATTGTCTGGAAAAATAATACATTGTATATAAACTATCATAATTTAATAAATAAATGTTTTCATAATACAAGCTATCGACCATAGGTCTTTCTGCCTTTATTATTAGATTATATTTAACTTCCTGTTATCTTAATGGGGGGAAATATAGAGCGCTTCAACATCTTTAACCATTTGCGCTTGTTATCTTAAAATTGCGTGCTTTAAAATAAGTAAGGCTACGCCTATCACTTAAAAAGAAATGTTTGGGGTCATTTACGATACAGCTTAGGCGTGTACCGAGGAAGTTATGTATATAATTTGGCATGTAATAATTTTGTTAATATTACTTATTCTATTAACATCAGTAACTATTTTATAATTTTTAATAAATACCAATTTTATGTTATTTATTAATACTAGCATGTTCCAACTGTGGTATTAAGTAGTGGAAAATAGCTCATTTAGATATACTCGATTTTTCCAAATGTTAATTTCAATCAAGGGAAATACAATTGCGACAAATAATGAACTTCTTGGAGGCATTCCGTTTTGTAATACGCTTAATAATAACCTCCTATTACGCAAAGTAATATGACGCACGGTTGTGCAATTTATTGATTATTTGCTTAATTAACCTTGCACACAGAAATATTAAGGCTTTACGAAATGTGCCCTCAAAGCATAGCAGTTTTTATTTAACAAAAAAGGAAGGATTATGTATATATAACAACTTTTAAAATGAAGGAATGTATTTTATTCAATATTATTTTCATAAAATTTGGCATCGGGATATTTAATCTCAATTCCCACCTGACGATGAAAACAAACAATACAAAACATGTCTTTGTTAATTATAAAAATAATATCTAAAGTCATCGGAAGATCTGTATGTACAATGTTTTACATGCCGTGGCAGCATTCTCTTCGAATCATACTTACAAATCATCAGAATACTCACATCACATGGTTTTGTTGTACTCTCTGGTTTTAAAAAATAACAAACCGCTAGTATTGCTTATATCTATACAAACTGATTATAAATAATAAATAAAATTCTTAATTGTTAATTAAAATTTTGCAAAACAACAAACGCTAGTGTAATTCCTACAGCTTAATAAGTAAATTCCTAAAACAGAACATTTCATTGTTTTTTAAACAATTTATTTTGAATTGGATCTACTAAAGAAATTCCATAACTCGACTTAACATTCTGTGCCCGACCTTTAATTATTTTAGAAATCAGAAATATTAATCAACACTTTTATACATCTTCTTCGTGATTCAAATTTAATGATTTATTGAAAAACTAATAACGTCTATTTAATTTAAAATTCCATCCTCCAAATTATAAACATTTACAGTTTCAATGATTCAGTGATATGGTTGTTAAGTTAATGTCGTTACTTTTCTAATCGTTTGCTACAAACTACAACACGAACAACATTCTGAACTACTGTTCATTTACATGATCATTTTGGTGATGGACAATGTTGTTCTTTCTAATTAATAAATTAGCCAAATCAAACACAAATTTGAGTATTAAATAATATAATATATGATAGGATTTAATAAATATGCATTATCATGTATCACTTACTAGAGATTTTTTATCTACTTAAAATACAATTGTATATATCTTAATTAATTTATTACTTAGTGAAACATATTGGACTAAATGATTGGGTGTTTAAATTTAATTATACTTTGTTTTGTGTATTTTTTCTATCTACTCCAATATTTTCGCTTTTTACCCCATTATCGAGATACTCTCATGTTCGTTCGAGACTCTTGATAATACTGTAAAAAGCGAAACTAATCGAGCTAATAAAGTAAATTTGCGTAAAAAACTAAGTAATTAAATTTAAACATTAATAATGCAATTGTATTTTTTATATTAATAAAATTAAATGAATTTTAAAAACTTTTAGATGAACTGTAAATATTTCTTTTAGAACAAAATCAGTTTTAATTCATTTTATAAAAAATGGAATTTTGATTCATTTTATAAAATATTATTAAACGATGATTTTGAACACACCTTACGAGAAAAAGTTTTATGATCGATATAAAAAACAAACAAATAAAACAAAACTTATAACTTGTTAATTGTTGAGGTTTATACTTTCTTATACATTGTAATTCAATTTTAACAAATAAAATACTTTTTACTTTAATATAATTAATGGTTTTAATATTTAAACATTGGTGGTTCATATTGTATAAAATAAATATGAATAGATTATTAAAAATCAACCAATAAAACAATTAAACACAGATTAGATTGAATAACTTTAAATTCTCGACTAGTTTCGGGTTATGAGCCCATTTTCAAGAGAATTTATTTTTTTTTTAGTTTTAAATTCTCTTGAAAATTTTTACTTGTTTTATTGGTTGATTTTTAATAATTTATTCATATTTATTTTATACTTTTTACTTTGTTTGTATAACTTGGATCCATATAATCCACGTTATACAAATAAAGTAAAAAGTTTTGTGTTTATTAAAATTGAAAACTTATAAAATTTACGTATATTTTGTAGCCTATTTTAAAAAATTAAAACAAAATAATATTTTTTTATTATTTTTTTTAGTAATGTAGTAATACTGATAATGCAAAACAGTATATGCTTTGAAAATATTGCAGTGTAAAAATACGTACTTATAAATCATTTTGTATAGGTGTTAACAGTATAGCTCTAATTTAATTAAATTGACCTGCGATTTATACATATCTAATACTTACCAATTGTTTAAGTTCTCTAATTAAAATAAAACGAACACTATTGAAGTGCAATGAAAGTGTGAACTGGCTAACTGTAATTTGCTTTTATTTCTAATAAACTTTGTTACATATTTAATAGATTTTTTGAAATAATAAATAAATAAAATAACAACAATTGAATATAGTAAAGAAATATAAGAAATATGATTTCTGTGAATTGAATTGTCATCATGTTCTATGATTAATTAAGGCATAAATATAAACTATTGTCATATCAGATTTTATTTTTGAGTTAAAACCGTGATAGGTACGATATCACAATAAGAACATGCTGGAGGTATACAAAGGAACATATGCGATGCACATCGGGGATGTTATTGCCTAGTACATTTTGATACAAAAAGTTACATTCAAAATTTGCATTAACTAATATAAATTACATTTATTTTTACATATTAATAAAAATAGAATAATTTGTCTTTAAAAATAATATTTTTTATTTGTGTAAGTGATTCATTTAGGAAGCATGGCAAATAAAATTAATGTAATAAAACTCTATGTAGGAAAAATACTATTTTTGAAATAATTAGTTATCTCGCA
This sequence comes from Philonthus spinipes, assembly GCA_963082785.1. Taxonomy (NCBI): domain Eukaryota; kingdom Metazoa; phylum Arthropoda; class Insecta; order Coleoptera; family Staphylinidae; genus Philonthus; species Philonthus spinipes. Next base: position 14,582,675 of record OY720301.1, read on the forward strand.
CTATTTCTGGATGTATGAATGATGTTACTATTATGTTTTTAGTAATTTTTGACATTATCACATGTATGAATCAATGCATATTTGGTGTAATTATTTTGATGATTTTTCTAACTTTTTTTATAATTAGACACCCTATTAGACACTTGCTACTAATAACCAACAGGGGTTGCAAAGTTTTGCAATATAATTTTTGCATCAATATGTAGATAATAATGAATGTATTCATCGGTCGCCGGGATCAGGGATTTCGTGGTCCCCTACAAGATAGAGGAATTGGAATGCAATTGCTAAAAGTGAAATACCGAGAAGATCGCCCATTGAGGTGAGATAGGGAATGGCAGAATTATCCGGATCAATTTTCCGTTTCCACATCCAATGAATCATGATGTACGCTACATACAAAAGCGTGGCTACTTGCATCGAAGCTGCACACAAATACACGATTACGAATAATGAACTTAATTGAGTATCTCCGGTTTTCATGTAATCGATGGTGTATATGAAGATGAGATGTCCTGGTATAACCATTGACATTAGAACTCTAGTAGTTTTGGCATGGGATCCTTTACCACAAAACCCGGTAACTGGGGATATAAAAATAACTGTATCTTCGTCAGCGTTGGCATCTGAAGTTAATACACCCAATACTGATTGTTTGTGTAGAGCTGTTGAGATTCGACTAGCTTGAACAGCTACTAAGTTACCACCTACACCATTAATAACTGGTTGAAATACTGCAATACCTTCAAATCTAGATACCATAAAGTCTAATATTAAACCCCCCATCGAACTAATTAACATCGCTCCAACAACTGGAGTCCAGCCATTGTAGAGAACGTCTCGGGTCTGGAGATTCCGCTTTGCGATCCAAATCCATAGTGGAATTGCTAGAATATACGCGGCGATGATTAATGGAGCCAGCCAATCATGCGTGCCTGTAAAATAAAAACATCGTAATTGAAATCAAAGTAAAATATACATCAATTTACCAATAGACTCATAAAGTAATGTTGCAATCCAGGACAACAAAGCAAGAGAGGTGATGTCTCCCAAGCTGGCGGCAATTGGAGTAGCAACATTATCTGGGTTAATGTGGCAGTGTCTCGATAAAACTATCACACCGGCTGTTATAAGGCCCAAAACTAAACTTGCTATTGAGACGGTTACCAGACTACTAGCACACAATAGATAAGCATGATCTAGTTCAACATCATTACTTTTGATAGCTCCCATGACCACAGCCACCACAGACCCCAAAAATCCAACCACAATAGCCTGACACTGAAAGATTTACAGCAATGAATAAAAGAAGAATAATGAGAAATGAGGAATAATAACCTGGATTAATGTCAGATTCCCTAGGATCATAGTGAGTTGTTGTTTAGCGGTATCCATATGTCCTAAATTAGCTTGTGTAGATAGTCGTGATGCTAAAGTCATTTCTAGGTTTCCTTTTAGGCCTAATAATGCAGGAATTAATATAACCAATTCCGTAATTTCTTCAAACACTGGCCAATGCTGAAATTATTATTATTGTTGTTAATATTTTTTATTTTTCTAGAAGTGTTTACAATTACTATTACCTGTATCCTATCTAGTACTAATCCCGCAAATACCATGCCGAAGCCAGCAATCAGAAATGGTATGAATACTTGTATGGCAATTGAAAAGTATGTTTCTTGATTTTGATCGCCGGCGTCATCCCCTGACATTTTCGCTTCGACGACCACATCTGGTAATCTTCCATTATCATTATCACTATTTTCATTAGATGGACTGACTAAAGTTAATTCCATATCGCTTACTATTCCCGCATCGAAGGCACTTGACGGGCTAGGACTTTCATTGGGTTTCGAAGAAGAGTTAATAAGGTTATGGCTCTCCATGACTTTAGATCCATAGCTTTCTTTTCTGTAATGTTTTTTAAAAAAAATAATATTTTATTTAAGGTGTAATAATAATATGTAACATTTTGGAGGCCGTGCTTAGCCAGACGTTACGGATTGTATGTGTTTTTATTAAAGAACCTCGTGGATTAGCTGATTTAGTGTGAATATTTAATGAGGTATTTATTAGACGATTTTTACAAATAATTTGGAAATAATCTCGGCACGTGTTAAAATAAAATATATAAAAAATAATTACATACCAGGTTTATAATTTTATATTTTCCCAATAGCGGGTTTGTTCAGAATTTTATTTAAAATGTTGAATAACGTTGTAGTTATTTAAACACACGAATAATTACAATTTAAAATAGGCTGAAAGCCTGGAGAACGTACTTGTGGCTACATCATGTGCACAACTAAAGTGTTTTATCGATCGCGCGCCCGTGCTCGCCGCGACGCATGACGTTATTTTAGAACTACAGAAGTCGGCTCGAGTTCGTAAATTTGGCGGCAAAATATTAGCAACAATCTTACATCATAGTACATCTATTGTCACGTTTCTTATTGAAGATAATCGTGAATTTCCTGTGCTCCTCTAGAAAGTAAGTCAGCCACTGGTCAATATGTGAAGGCGAAATTAATTTTACACGCCGAAATAATGTACCGTTCCATCTAATTCTAATTAACGCTGCGAGAAATGCTGTTGCCGAGAGCGATAACGGCAATTTATAAAGGTTTGAAATCCAAATTTGTACTAATACTCACATTGTGGTCATCTGCAGACCTTTTTATTCTTCACAGTCGATTTAAAATTGAATTCCCGCTTAGGCCTCATTTTCACAACGAGCGCACATTAAATTAACAACCAGTAAAACACGCACTCGAAACATTTAAGTTTATTTCCACAAAACAATGTACACTATTCGTAAAACGGCTAAGTACTCTTAAAGGTGAAAATTTGATCTTTCTATTTGACCGTTCTACTCCAAACTACTACATGCAATTGACCAGCAATAGCTACAACTTATTATAGTCCATTATGTTATTACGCCCTCGTACCGTCGTTTAAATGCGTGAAAATGGTCCATAGTTGATCTTGAAGACTTTAAATTAAAACCTTGATACAGTTTACACCCTTCTTATGTTGTTGAATTTATTAAATTATAATGTCAGTTTCGTCACAAACCCGAAGCGACATTATTAAATAATATTTTTTAAATCAACATTCAATGCTACTCATTTACATCGTATAAAAGTGTTTTTAAATCGAATAAAATTAAAGAACTTTTAATTTTATTGTGTATTTTTTTAAATAATTTTCCATTTACGTTACTATCATATAAATAATAATAAAAAAACAATTCATTTTCTAATAAATTTTATATTTCTCACAAAATGATACTCCTGAGAAATTGACTATCCACCGTCTGTATTTCTGCTTAAAATTTATTTATTTTTAAATCAACATTTAATGCTACTCATTTACATCATATAAAAGCGTTTTTAAATCTCAAAAAAAATACAGAACTTTAATTTTCTTGTGTATTTTTAAAGCTATTTTTCGTTTACGTTACTGTTATATCAAAATAACAAAAAAAATTCAGATAAAATTTATTACAAAATAATAAGCCTGAGAAAATGACTATCGACTATCGGACTTTCCGCCTAAAATTTATTATTTACCCTATACTCTGTATTTGCAATGCAAGTGGAAATACAAATTATATTTTAAATTTGTATTTCCTAATTTTCACCAAAAGCTTTACAACTATTAAAATTGTAACGGCAAACTCAAATTAAAAGTTAATTTATTTATACATAATAATATAAAATATATTCAGACATAACAATTTTATGTATAAATAATACAATAGAGCTTGTTAGAATGTCCTTGTTTGGGCTATTGACCTTCGATTCCTTTTTGTGGACTGAACACTAGCACATACAAGTGATAAATATGAAACAACTATCATTCTCTTTTTTAATATCTTTAAAATTATACAATACGAAAAGGGTAGTGAAAAATTTAATACTTCCCTGGGTTTTCCATGAATTTTTGCGAAAATAATTAATTTCTTTAACTTTTCCCAAAGACTAAAATTTTCCCTGACTTCCAGATTTTTCTGATAAAGGAATAATGCGCAATACAGTAAATTAGAATATATTTTTTACATGTTTCCATAGAGCATTAGTATTAGCATTTTAAACATGCATTATCGATTTTGGACTGTATTTAAAAAATAAACCAACATAAATAAAAGTAAAAATATTATTTTTTATCAAAATAATGTGTAATACACTAATCAAGGTCATTAACGTTGTATCAATTTTGATAAATAAAAAAAAACAATATCTTTGACTTTTGACTAAAATAATTAATTTCCTTAACTTTTCTCACAGGCAAAAATTTGATAAAAGAATAATGCATAATATAGCAAAACAGAATATAATTTTTACTACTCTGATAAGATTAACAAAACTTAATAAGGTTTCTCAACAAATGTTTCCCCATTATTGAAAAACAGTCGCTTATGAATGTGTCTTGGGGATTCTATTACCCTTTCTTTCAAAAGTTGATTTTTATCAGTTTCCATTTGATTTTAAAAATAAATAATATATTTTTTCATATAAATTACGCATTATATTTATATATATACAATCATCTTCATTGAGTTTATTTTACATGGTAAAATACAATAGAATTTATTTCATTATTTCCAAAATGGCTATCGACCGATGCTTTCAGCCAAAAGTCTTATGTATCATGTCCGTATTTTAGTCCTCGATAAAAAATGAGACGAATGTGTTAATAGTGGATTCAGGATGACGAATTTTTTGAGTGATATTTAGGTTTTGTTTTAGGTAAAGTTGATTTAGAATGCTTTGGTTTACGGGATTTGTGACATTTTTTTTAAGAGTTGGGATAATCTTTGGGATATTGGGATTAAGCCAGTTTTGTCATATATGAGTGTGTTGGATTGTATTACATTTATATACATACATCTGTATATACAAACATCTTTATTCAGACAATTACATTAAATACAACAATTACAAATATGCATTAAAGTGTTAGTCTGTCATGGGCTATCGACCTGAGGTCTTTTTGACTTACATTTATATTATATTTTAAATATTCCAAAAAATGACTATCGAGTCATTTTCTCTAGCATATTTTTTTTTATTTATAGGCATTAAGTAAACGTGTTACTTACTAATTGAAATAAATAAATAATAATAATAATCTTTATTAACAATTATATACAGAAAAATAAATAAAATAAATAATAAAAATTACAAAATCAAATAATTAAATACGAAAATAAAAGTTAATATTGGCTATAAATCGATAAAAAGTCCACATTTCACTCTGCTTGTTTAAAATAAATAAAAACGATAATCCGTTTTTGAGAATCTATAATAAAAATAGCTTGTATAGATTTTTTCTTTGATGTCATCCTAAATTCATCATAGGGCAGAAAGAACTCTGGTTGATAGCCCAGGCAGACATGTATTATAATTATTTATGTTATATTGTTTTGTGTTATCTGTATAGTCTGAATAAAGATGTGTGCATATATATAAAAAAATATAATTGTCTTTCAAAAATTCGAGCGATCTTTATATAACTTTAATGGCTTTCTCATAATAAATAACTTGTAATTGTATTTATTTATTGATTACATTATATTGCACATTTGTTTTGCTCGTGTATTGTAACGCCATCTATTCTTGACTTAAAGAAGTATGGACTCGATATTAATAGATTACTGTATGTTTTTTTGTTTTGTCAATATTTCCATGGAGAAATACCTTTATTATTGAATATTTCTCAAATTGTTAATATTTTTCAAATGTGTAATTGTTTTAAAATAGAATTAATAAAATAATTGTTCCGAGATATACAAAAGGAAATGGTTAATTAGTTAAGATAAATTATTTTGAAACCCAAGTTAAATCCAAAACTGATTGAATATGTTTCTTCCCTTTTTATCAGTTATATTAAGAGTGTTATTATAATAATAAGTCTTCTATAATATCACCCCAACATTCAATAATCGAATACGAAATAATCAAATGATATCAATGACCAAATATTTATTGAATCGTTTCTGTGAAGTGTATCATTTAAAACTTAAATTTGGTTGTTTTAATTGCTATTTCTGCAATCAGTTGAAGTATTTTCAAATTAAACTTTTGTTATATATTGTCAATTTCAAATAAATAGATTTTTCGCTACTAGTTAGAACTGATCTCCTTCCACTTGAAAACACGCTTATACCAGTTTTTACAAAGACCAAGAGTGGGCTTGCCTCTCTAAGACTCATCTTTTGCTATTGGTTCGTTTATTCCCTAAAGAAATTCTTTCCTAGAGTTATAATGTCGGCGGAAATGATACTTTTTAGATGACCTCATAAATAGTAGCCCATTTAAAACCAAAATAGAATTCATCAAACATTTTGCCACAGTGGGCAGTGATAGTTCACGAATATGACAGAAAATAAAAAATAAATGGCTAAACAAACCGATGGCCGACAGCCATTCTAGTATTAATAAAAAATGAGGACAGGAAGATGGTCCAGACAGTTTTTTTTGTATTATCTGTATAGTCTAAATAAAGATCTATATATATCTGTTTTTTTATCAGTATACATTAGGCGAACTGTATACCTGCAAAAAGTCCAAGTAAAACGCATTAATGTGTGTATGTTTAGTTGCCTATAACAGACAACTAAACGCCAAACTTCAAATTGTGTGAAATATTTGATCGAAAATGTATACAAATTAAGAAAAAGTCAAATTTCAAGCGTGTATTACAATTTCAATAGTTCTAGAGGAGGATAAGACATGTCTTCAATGAATCCAAAGCGGCCGAATACCTCGGTTAGGATGATTTTAAAAATAATTAAACTAAAACATTTTCTTTGGAAGGTTGTATGTTTCATTCTCTTTATTCTATTAAAAAAACTCAACAAAATAAATCATGATTAACACTGCATGCGTTACCGTCACAGGCAATTTCCCTTTTATCAAAAACACGTCACTTATTATTATGGAGAAATTACAGGTAAAAAATATTAAGAGATTTTATTAAGACAACAATTTAAAAGAAAAGTAATAGTGAAGAACAATAAACTTGAAATAAATAATTAGAATAAGTAACCAGAAACTGAAAGACAGTAACTCAAACGATCGCGAAAAGCATACACCGCGTTTCCGATAAAATCGAGGTTAAGTTGAATGCATTTATTAGTTATTCGATTTTTTTTAATTCCTCAACATTATGCATTTCGGTATTGTCATAAACAGAAAATTATTTAATTGTTTTTTTAATTATCCTAGTTGAAACAATCGATTGTTCAGGTTGCGTATTATAGGCAACCAAAGATACATACACCAATGCGTTTGACTTGGGCATTTTGCATGTATACATAGGGGATATGTATACTGATAAAAAAACTCTCTGTATATATAAAGTATTACTTTTTACCTAATAGATGTATGAATATTTTAATAAAGATGATTGTATATAAAAAAAGTTAAAATATTATTATTCGAACTCTGCCAGAAAGATGGAATATTGCGATGGGCAATATTTTGAATGATTCATTTGTAACCATGTTTTCGCAATAAAGTTGCAGTTTCATAAAAAAAAAAACAGCGAGAATTTAGTTGCGCATCTAATAATTTGTTTATAATACACACATAAACAAGTTAAACAAATTATTTTGACTTATTATTTTATCATCTTTATTAAGATATTCATACATAATTATATATATATTTTATGAAGTTAAAAATAACATAGCAAATAGTCTTTGATTTGAGATGATTAAAAAAATCATTGATATACAGAAAAACCTTTCGTTATCAAGTATTCAAGGAATGAATAATGAAACACAGCGAAATTAAATAGGATAGATAGTGTTTATATAAGAAATACGAGCAACTGATATACTAATAACCGTTATTCTGTCTTGCATTTTATGAAATCAACCCTAATAGGGTCGTTAACGTTATCGCGCACAACACCATCGGAATTGAATAATAGTATCGTAAACGTTATCGCGCACTGCACAATCAGAATTGCGTTAAAATTATTTCTGATATGCATTGTGTATTCGTATTTTATGATTCTTTACTCTACCTTCTAAACCGTAAAAAAAAACAAAATTAATTATCATGTTAATTTAATTAGAAACCGTACTGGTTACTTTACAGGATAGGCTGTAGTAATGAAAGATTGCTTGTGATGAAATACAAAAAATAGGTCCACAAATTCGCCTTAAATTCCACTAAACTAAACCTAATTGACCAGGTTTATGATCAGATGTCCATATACTTTTAGTGTACGATTTTTTTTGAAACACCCTGTATATTATCATTATTGCTTTTAGTGACTTCAATCAAGAATCCTCAAATTTACAATTATTTTATTTTTCAAAATATTGAATTTTTATTACATAGACGATTGTACCAGATAATACACGATGTAATTTTAAAAGGAAAATTTCAATATTTTTTAAAAAATTGTAAATTTGAGAATTATTCATTTAAGTGACTAAAAGCAATAATGAGAATATGCAAGGTATTTCAGCAAACTTGACACAGTATTATTGAGGATTATCATTATTGCTGTAACAAAACACGAATTTGTGGGACTATATGTATCACACGTAATAAAAATATAAACCTCGAACGTAAATTCCCCATTATAACTCTTCATGAATTTATTGCATCACTTCACCACGTTAATGACAATTAAATTAAGAACATTCCGAAAAATGACTTCTGACATAGGACAGTTAGTTATCATTATACTTTTTCGCGATAAGAACATAAACAACAGGCTGAAAGACGACTAGTTGATAGCCAATTAATATTTATAAATTATACATTTGATTTTGTAATTTTTACATTAATAAAGATTATTATTATAAAAAATAACCCTCGTATAGTTCGTTTGCTGATATTTAAAAAGGACTTATAAATTGTAATAAATGCTTAGGGTTACTCAATAAAAACCTGTTCCTTTTCAAACAGCTTAACGAACGCTCGACCGTGGGCCTTGTAGTTGGTCCATATTTGGAATATTTTATTAATTTGTTGGTTTATTGTAGGATAATTTTATTGAAGATTATTATTATTGGTGTAATAAAACACTCAACATTTTTGGCAAATTAGAATTTTTTATCTAATATCGGTAAACGGATTATTCATTTGTTATTTTGTTCGATTTCATCATAAACAATGTTTTATTACTAGAGCATGTCAGTGACAGACGAGCTAGCACGCAAAGGTGCAAGATTCCCGGCTATCAAACACCAGATGGAACATGCTACAAAAGCTTTGGGCGGTGTTAGACTAATTCATTAAAACCCTAAAATGAACGAAAATAACGAGACGATTATGTCCGAGACTCGACATAACCAACATTATCATTAGTGGCACCTAGAAAAACATAGGAAAGTCATGAGAATGAGATTTTGCATGGGGCTGCAAAGACGAGGAGGAAAAAGAGACAGTTCTTCACTTCCTTGGTAAATGCCCACCCAAGGGAATAGAGTACAATTCCTAGGGACGGCTCACATTAATGGGTTGACGGACCTCGTACCACTCGAAATGCCAGACTTAGTCAACTGCATTAGTAGATCTAATTGGTTTTAGAGATTTGCATAGGAGGAAAGTAACCCTATCACCTAACGTGATAACACAACGGGCCTTAAATGGCCTAAGTGAGCCTACGGCTGCCACTGCCACCTAGCCTTGATCAGCCAGAATGACTTTCATCTAATGTCGTAATATAATGGGCCTTAAATAGCCTATGTGAGCCTGTGTGCTGCCATTGCAACTTAACCTTGATCAGCCAATCGTGATTTTTGTTTAATTTTTGAAAGTGTGTTCTTTTAATATTATAATTAAATACCAACAATATAGTATGATGAATACACCACACTTTTTTATTTGTTCTTAAAATTATTTACGACTTTACACGTATTTTATTTTCTAAATGTAAAATGGAATTTCATTAGGTAACAATTTCAACTATCGAATATTTTATGTTTTGTTGTCTAATTTCCCGGTGCACGCATTTCAACAAACGATTTCATGTAGCTGTAAAACGAGCGGAAACTGGTGATCTAACCTTTTGTGGCCAGTATATTTCATTGTGTTTTTTTTACGCGTTACACTTCCAAATTAAATGTGAATTTTAATTATACTTTGTTCATTCATCATCTATTGGTAAACATTTTCTAGCATTTGCCAAGTATCATTGCCATCCGGGTTCGAGACAAAAATTAATACCACAAGTTACATATAGTGTTTTACCACACTCTAAATCATTCAGGGCCGTGTCTAGGATTACACACAAAAATTATTACCTTTAAACGAATACCAATCATTATTTGTATATTAAATAATTTAAATTGAAACGAAGTTTCAGGTAGATGTAAATAATTATTTGTGTTAATTTATTTCCAATTTTAAATTAAATTTTATTTAATTTTCTAATCTTTGTTAACCTTGAATTATTAAGCTTGAAAAATAACAAATGAGTAATTTCCATAATTTTTAAAAATAAAAATCATATATTTTTGTAATTCTTCCAAAGATTCTTCTGTAATATACGTCTTATTAACTTCAGCAAGTCATTTGATTCTGTTCTTGACGACATTGTTCTAAAATTGCAGATTAGAATATATGCAAATTATATAGTCATTACAAATACTCTATCAATGAAACAACGAAAAAATATCGTTTCCTCCCGATGAAAAAAAAAAAATATATATCTCTGCTGAAGTGATTGAATTTATTCTAAACAAATTTTAGGCTGAAAAAAGTGTAACTTAGATTTATGTTATCTCCTAAATATAACACGAAGGGTTTCATCAAGTAAATTAAATTATATTAATTAAATAGTCACTATAAATACTTCACCGATGATACAATGGAAAATATCATTTCCCGCTGATGAAAAAATGTATGTATATCTTAAATGAAACACTTTTTAAATTTGTTTGTATAAGTTGTTAGTTTATTTTAGTGACTACAGTTTCGAAGGATCATTATCAAATTAACAAGTTATACAAAGTTAAAAATTGTTTTATTTAATAAACTCAAAATGTATAACCAAGTGAAAGCCTTAACAATCAATAAATTATATGTATTTCTGCTTAAAGTGATTGATACTATGCATCGAAATTATTGTAAACAAATTTGAGGCTGAAAAATGGAACTTAGATTAATTTTATTTCCTACATATAACATATGTGTAAACCTAAATGCCGCGACGGCCTATTATATTTCTAAAAATATATGTCCAAATCTATATAATTACGTACGAGTATATATATATATATATATATATATATCAAATAGGGTTTCATCAAGTAACAGTTTTTAACAACTGTAGTTTTAGTAACTACAGCATTTAATCTGGTATACTTTAGAGGTCAATGTGGTTCTACATTTATGTAAATGATCTACACAGTTAGACTACAATTTTGAAATGAGCCCATGCATCATAAACACAAACTTAATCGAAAATATGAGATGAATTGAATTTTTTGAGTCTTCGTAAAATATAAGTACCTAAAAAATCTCGAATTCATCATTTTCACTTGTCAAAGGTTAGGTCAGATACGCATGATTTCATTTAATAATATAGCCATATTTTGTATTTTATAAGTAAACCTGGAGAAATATTTAATCTAAGGATAGACTTATGGTCGATACCCCTTATTTAGGAATGTTTTATGAAAATATTTATTTATTGTGTCAGATTATATGCAATGTATTATTTTCCTCAGATAATAAAGATTTAGTAATAGTATTTAATTCATTATTATAAAAAATGAAACTGAACTGGAAGGATTTTTAAATGTGAGATGTAAACTATCTCAATAATTAATCTACTTGTAGAATAACTATAAATATGCAATGCAAAACGTTTGTATTGCGCTAAGTTGAACTTACATTTAGTTCAACTTAGTGCAATACAAACGTCATCCTTAAGATTTATGTTGCTGTGCAGAAAATAACCAACGGACATAATGTTAAAAAAAATTCATGTTAATACAATGTTTATATTTTATGACTAAAACAATTGAAATATTTGTATAAAGAATTTTTACTAAGAATGTAGTTATGTACAAAATTCACTTTTTATACAAGTGCATGTGTATACACAGTTTGTGTCGTATTGTATGTAATTTAAATCCTGTGTATTACAATCAACACTTTATATTATTATTACACTGTATGCATATGATAATATAATGAATTATAATTATTTCACCAACTAAATTGATAACACTAGAATTAAATTATTTCTCACTCTTCAATTCACATTCCCCATTGGTTAAAAAAGACAATCCGATGAATGCACAAATCAATCCAATCGATTATTTGTTTACACTACACTGGATTCAAATACTCACCGATATTTGTATTTAAAACCCATGTTGGGTTCCCTTTTCTCACTTGCATTGCAAAGCGACATCGACACTGAGAACCGCGACAACTGAATGTTTCACGGCTTCTAAACAAGCACTGATAAAGTGACGAATATATTAAAATATTAAATTACTGTCCTCCAAAAATCCAAATTGCAAACAATTCAAGCAATATAATTTGATTTAAGGAAGTGTTTAGTATATCGGCATATGCACATGTCAAATGAACACATCGAAATTAGTCACTATATGCGTACTTTAAAAATATTTGACATAACGTGTCTATAAAGATTGGCTTAATATTTCTTATTATTTTACTTCCTATTAATACTTTATAAAATAATAAAAAAACATATCAATATTGCTTTAGAGGGCCTAAAGTTTACAATTACTTTAATAATTCAATACTTAATTGCAAAATATTGAAATATTCGACGAGCATGGTTCAATTTTATTATTTTTTTGAGGCTGTGGAAGAGGTAAATCTATTTACAGACATTGTGTCGGATTTTGTCTGCAATACTACCGACTCAAAACCCCTCCTACTTTACTGGCGTCGACTGTCAGGGTCATTAACCGGTAATTTTTGTTATTATTTTACTTTCTATTAATATATTGACAAGAATAATAAAAAAGTAAGGCAGAACGACCCACGGCCGATAGCCATTTTCTGAGGTCTAACAATTTGTAAATGATTGTATTTATATGTATTATAAAATTATATAATGTAAGACTCAGAAATAAAGATTTTCAATATATAAAAAAGTAATAATTATACTTTAAGTGGCTTAAATAAAAAATACTCAAATTTTAAGATATTTTCATAATACCATACTTCTTTGCAAAATATTGTAATTTTTGTCCCATCGAACATCAAACCAGATAAGGCATGATGTAATTTTAGATGAGAAATTATTAAAAGTCCTAAATGTTACTTTCAATTGCCAAAATTATAAAATACATTTTTAGGATTTTTTTTATACACCAACTCTTCACTTTAAATATTTTCAGACAAAGATTTATGTTTTGGCTAACATTAAGACAGAACAGTAGATCAATGAATTTGATAGTTAAATTCATTAATGTGGTGTTACTGACTTATTCTTACAGCATCCTTAGTTTTAAAATGAGATATATAGAAATAAGTATCGTTTATTTATTTTTAAGTTATTTTATAAAATCCGGAAGGTGGAAATGGATTGAGGATACTGTAGATACAGGATTTTTCTGTATTCATCATCAGTAGGTACAAATATGCAACAATACTGACAACTATGTTTGTATTCAGATACAAAATTAAGAAAATGTAAAAACTTGCAAACTTAATTTGATAATGATTACCATGTAATTGAAACTGCTCGCTAAAGTAAAATAAAAGTGTTATAAAAAGTTATGCGTTTTCTTTATATTAAAATTGAAAATGTACCACCAAATGATCACCTCCAAGATTCAGGAATCGTAATTACAGCACAGCCTCATATTTCACCTCTGTGCATTAAGTTTCACTTTCTACACCAGTTATGTAATATGCAATATTTAAAAAGTTGAACAACTGTAATTTGTTTAAATAGATTGCAAGAATTTTTAAAACAATTATTAATCATACTGTTAATGTATAAATCGTAATATTTTTCAGGTTGTATCTGTAATATGTACTTAATACAAAATAACAAATACATAAAAACAAACGCCCAACACTAAATTAAATAATCTTTTCCATTATTAAAGAAATGTAAATGAATTCATTGCTTAAGCAGTTTTTCGTAAAATTGCAAAGGTATCAATAAATAAACTAAATTTAAGAATATGACAATAAACTTTAATTAAGTATTATATTATAATTTAACAATGTATTTTAAATTAATGATAAAAATAAATACAAATAACTCATAAATTACATATGTATATTTATAAGTATATAATCTCATATAGGAATTTATTTTTCTTTATAAAATAGCACCTCTGGAATAACAGTGAGAAAATATACTTGTATGATTATGAATTTCACCACAACAGAAAACAAGAAATCTTTGGTAAATTTAAATTTTATACAGTTCAATCACAACATATGGCCCCAAGGCTTTAAAATACTTGACGGATGTAAGCTAATCTCCCACATCACTATCTCTATCACCTATCATAAAGAGTATTTGGAATGCAATGCCTAAAAGTAGTGTACCTAAAAAGTCACCGATTGCTGTTAAGTATGGAATCGCTGAATTATCAGGATCAACGCCTACTTTCCACATCCATACAATCATGACTTGTGCTATGTACAGTAACAAAAACACTTGTAATAATGCTGCAGATAAATATACTAACATAAATATGGGGGTGAATGAAGTATGGCCAGCTTGTAAGTAACTTATAGTGTAGGAAAATATTAAATGCCCAGGCACTACCATTAGCATTAACATCCGTGCTGTGGCAGCATGTTGCGTTGCAGTGTAATCACAAAACGCAGCACAAGGACTTAAACAAATGTTCATACCCGAAGGCAATCTCCCCAAGACAGATTTTGTATGCAATTCAGTTGAAATTCTGCTTGCTTGAACAGCTGCCAAATTTCCACCAATTCCGTTAATGACTAGTTGAAACACAGCAACACCTTTATATTGAGATACAGTGAAATCTAAAATTAACCCGCCTATACTACTGATAACCATAGCAATAATTACAGGAGACCAGCCGGAATCTAAAACCTTCCTGCTGTACTCGTTTTTCGTTGCTAGCCAACCCCAAAGTGGCACAAATACTATGGCAATTATAATTATGGAAACGGACAGCCAAGGCATGCTGTCCATGTTATTGTACAAAACTGATGCGAAATATGATAGTAAAGCCAAAGTAGTTAAATCTCCTAAACTAGCTGCTATGGGAGTGGCAACGTTATCAGGATTTATATGAAAATGCCTTGAAAATAAAATAACACCAACCATTACTAAACCTAACAAAAAACTGGCCATAAAAGCAGTACCAACACTGCTCGCGCATAACAAAAGAGCATGTCTTATATCAAATTTCCCTGCTGGAACCCAACCGAAAATCACAGCCGCTATCGAGGCCAAAAACCCCACAACAATCGCTTGGCACTGTATTAGGGATAAATTTCCAAAAATTAAACTCCACTGCTGATTCCTCGTATCTAAATGTCCTAAATTCGCATGTGTTGATAAACGGGATGCTAAAGTCATTTCAAGGTTTCCTTTTAAACCGAGTAAGGCGGGAACTAATATATACACTTCAGACACATTTTTGTAGACTGGCCAATGTTGTACTAAATCCAAAAGTAGACTAGCTGCTACCATTCCGAATCCAGCCAACAGGAAAGGGATGAACATTTGTACAGATGTCGCCCATATCGATTCCTTGTTTGTGAACAATACCTTTGGTTCTTCTCGTAAGCTGTTCGACAACAGCATACATTTATCTGAGTCTTCCTGGAGATCTTCCTAAAATATAAATAAATATGCATTTTTATGAGGTATGCGCAGGAATACTTAATATTTTTGTTTGAAAATATTTTGATAATCTAAATTATAAGTTGCTCTAAAAGGCCTGTTAATTGTCATTAAAAAAAAAGTGGAGATGCTGCACCACATAACTTGACTTTGCAAATTTAATATTCTCATTTTTATTAGCAATGAAGGCAATAGCGTACGACTCGGGTAGTTTTTTTCTTAAATAATAGCATTTTCTGCTTATACAGAATCGGGACACACTAGTGCGCACTGAACGAGAGATGTGATGTATAGCACTGCCCCGGTTTTCAAACACGGCGCGCAATTCAGCACTGGCACCGAGAAGTGAATTGCTCAAAATATGAATTAGCAGCTGATTTCAATACATAACCCATCTACAATTATGCTGGGTGACATGAGAGAAATGTATTTTATTATATGCATGACAAAAACATGACTAAAAATGGACAAGTGCTCATATTCCTTCATAATAAGTAAATAGATTTAATATTTATTCCCATAGTTCAGCACAAACTGGAACTCATGCACTCACTCCCCATGTCAGTGTCGTCTTATTGCACTTGGTTGGGTCGAGTTTACATTATTATGTAAGTAGAAAAAGACTTTAGCAGGACAGAAAAAGTGCACAAAATACTCAATTTCAAGCAATCATGCAATCCAAGCAAATTTCGACAATATCAATAATTTTTTTTTGTTACACTCATCATTAGTTTGAATGGGAAAACTATAAACCAATAAAGTTAAGAAGACAGTTAAATTTAATAAATGTTTTCATATCATTGATAATGGAAGTTTGAATTTTTTTATAAATAATTTTGTTTTTTTTTATTGACAAAAAATATATTTTTAATAATGTCTAGTGATCATTTTTTAAACTTTTTACATTCATGTAAAAAAAAACCTTTTGTTATTTTTTTTTTATTATTTCGTATAAAGCTAAAACTTGCTATTTATCCTGGAGACTCAGAAACATTTATATAATTTAATAAATTATAATATGGGATTTCATTATTTTATATGCAATACTGAATGTATATTTTTCAAAAGGCAGCCATGGGTTCTTATGTTGAAATGAAAAAAGGGTTTTGAAATCAAATTGAATATTTTAAACAAAAAATAAAAGATTTTACATCTTTTTGCTATGGAATAATAATCTCGTTTTCTTAGAACCGTGTGTATGCGTCTTATGACTGAAACTAGTCACAAATAAAAAAAAAATAAGTGAAATATCAACGAAGTATCTTAATTTATCAAGATGAATAATGTAAATACTCATGTTTATGGATATCAGCAACAAGTGTATGAATTTAAAATATAACCTTGCCCATTCTCATATTATTTCGTATTTTACTTTCTAAAAAAATTACTGAATTCATCTCCGAATTAAAAGATATTTCATTATTTCATGCCGAATAATATAAAAATATCTACATAATAGATTATTAAAATAATTTGCAAAGTTCAGTAATTTGACATATCATCAAGAAGGTTAGTTTTTCATTTAAAAATCAATATTGACAATATTTTGCGATGAAATCAACTTTCTTTTACAATTAATTTAAATTAAACCTAGGGGCAGAAACGAAATGCAACAATGTGTTAATTTTTCATGTTTCCGTTGCTTCGTAGGTAATAAAATTTATTTATTTTTTACACATTGAATTATTTCTTGTTACGAGAATGGAAAAAAATCTATTAGCATTTTTTTTTCAATTACATTACACCTGATGAAAATTTTAAAAATAAAGATATGTATTTATTTACACTTACATATTTTTTTAATAGACGCTGAAAAATGTGTTTTAATAAAATGATTATTAAACATTTATTAAATTAATTTAAAAAAATATATGCTGTTATCTACATCATTAAATTAATTAGTTATATAAAAGATAATATTTAGAATTTTAAGAAAAATATTAAAACTTACAGGATCCATGTGTGCTGTCATGTTTTGTTTCTTGCGCTTTCCTTTATTTCTTCTACGACTATTATTTTGTTTCGTATTGTTTATGGGCATTGTAGAGGTATCTGAAAACAAAAGCAATACATATGTATTATCAATAATTTAATAAATAATTAGATAACAAGATAACAATATGATTTCATTTGCTAGAACATGCAGGTATATTTTTTATGAATATAAAAAAAAAAGTTGGAAAAAAATGAGTAACAACAATTCTAACCTTGTTTTCATATTTTTATAAAATTATTTAACACCTCCATTCAAAAACTAAATAAATGTATTTTGTTGATAAGATGCTCGGTGTTTTAGGAGCTGTGTTTGTAGCAAGGGATATTTATGAGATTTTCGTGTTTGACACATTAACTTTCAAACGTCGGCTGGCAGAGTGGCAACGATAAATATATTTAGAAGGTTCACATATCTTGAAGACCATCGAGAGGCTGTTAGTTCAACGTTCTATGCACAGACGGCACTGGTAATGTGCGATTAGCGATTTTTTATTTCGTGTGCATTTGAGGTTATTGTTTTTTATGATGGTGATTATTCATTTATCCGCCATAGGCTGTATTTTATATACCTATATATTATAACGGAATTGTGGGGTGCAATAGATAGGTTAGGTGTCAATTAAATGCCGATAAAGAAGGAAATGATGATATAAATATTTCTATTAGAATTTCTTTATTTTTTTAAAACTATTTACTTTTAAGGAAATAAATATGTTGCTGTAACTATACCAACACTAATTTTGTTGTTACTTCCAAATTGTTATTAATACCCATATGTAGAATATAATACATAATTAGCGGAAACTGTTGAATATTTGAATTCTAGTTGGAATATTTAGTAGATATTCTAAATTACATAAATAGTCAATATTGTCTAGTAACATTTAATAGAAATATTAATATATATAATAATATATATATAATATTTTGTATTCTCAACAAATTGTCTGAAATTTATTTGGTAACATATTATATTTACGGGTTTCTAATTTTGTAATTGTAGCACGTTTTTAATGAACACAATAAGATATTTATACTTTCAATTGTTCCCTTGTCTATGTTTAAAGTATCGTACATACAACTTTTCTAAATCTTCTTCATTATTTTGGAAATTTTCGGTTAGTTAATTATTATTATTATTTCAACCTTAAAATACTATTAAGTCTTTTTATTAAATACTTACGGGTAAAGCAAACTTGAGTTTTCCATTTTTCTAGATGTGTTATTGCGCGACTACGTGGATAATGTTTTATGTAAAATATACTTTTGACAGATAACAATAGCATCTATTTTAAATGTTAATACTTGCACATATTTGCAAATAATTATTATCTCTTGGGAGATAAGATAGAATTCGTAATAATGCTGGATAAAAAAAAAACAGTAAGACGTTTACCCGTTGGTGCTTTTGAACTTTTAGATGATGAAAAATCCTCGCACAGATTGAATTAAAATAATAGAATTCGTATTTTGTTTCACGCGTACCTCGAGAAAAAAATATAGTTGTGCATACCGACACCAACGCCGTTTTGGCGCGCTTGTTTGTATGGAAAGGGCGCGACTATTTAAATGTTGTCATTTAATGATGACATCAAAGTTAATAAATCAATAAATTAGATAATAATAATATCTTTATTTGTCCAGAAACATAGGACATAATATACATAATATTAATTACACATAAAAAATAAAACCAAATTATTTATTACTATTAATTAGAATTAAAATAATCGGCGATATTCTGTACGGGAAATGTTAAGTTTAACGTATACGTTATTAATTAAATAAACATTTTATGACTATATATCTTTTACAAAAGCTGCTTAGACTGGGGGAATAAAAATTAAAGTACATGTAAACTCAACATTTGCTTTACAGATTAGCCTCGATTATTACTTACAGAAAGAACGAGA
The DNA here is from genome assembly GCA_963082785.1 of Philonthus spinipes. Classification (NCBI taxonomy): domain Eukaryota; kingdom Metazoa; phylum Arthropoda; class Insecta; order Coleoptera; family Staphylinidae; genus Philonthus; species Philonthus spinipes. The sequence continues at coordinate 14,602,390 of OY720301.1, forward strand.
GTCAATAGCTGTTTTCTAAGGACAACGTATAATATGGTATAAGAAACTATAGTTCATTTACTGTATGTAGAAATGTCTGCAGAAATAAAGATAAATTATTATATGGGATAGAAAGACCTGTGGTCGATAGCCCAGACAAACTAACATCTACATGTATTATAATTATCCATGTTATATTGTTTTGTATTATCTGAATTAAGATGTGTGTATATATTATGATATTAATTTAATTTTATATTGCAGAGCCATCTATTACATTATCTAAGTGTTATTGTATGCCCTTAAAATATATTAAATACAACAGGGCCTTTATTTCCGAAATTCACATCTAAATTCCTATCTAAAACAGATTTCGTACGACAGAAACGTACGATCAATTTCAGGAATAAAACCCCAGATGGCGAAACTATATGCAATTCTAACATATGCCGAATAATCTATACTTGTAGTCCCTTTTAAAAAATGAAGATTCAGAATTACACTAAAAAGAGATATACATACAAAGGGAAGCCAAACTAGCGCTTGCGCTTTATGAACCACAGGGGTTCATAAATTCTTCCGCCTTTCAACCGCTGATGCCCGATTCTAGTAATTACCAGAACCGCAGATTCAGGAATGCACATAATACGCGAAGGGTTGCTCTTTGTGTGCGGCATTGAAAAGAGGAAGTTCGACGGCATTTCATATCTTTTTGATATCGTTGTATGGACACCACACATCACTTAAGACAATTTAAAGTTAATAAAATAAAAATCCATTGTGTGAGAAATAATGTTTGCATAGATGGAAGAATGTCATATTTATTAATTTTACCATCTTAAAAATATATGACAGAGGAGAATCGTTGACAAACAAGAAGCAAAGACAAATCAAACACCTATTGATTGTGCAGAAACTTACAAAAGTTAAAAATTGCATCCATTAAAGAATAACCATTGATGATCATTTATGTTTATAAACGATTAATGTTTATAAAATGTCATGAAAATTATACTAAAGTACAGGGTGGTGTATTTGGTGGTGCCACATATAAAAATAAAAAAGTTTGAGGTTATAACTCAAAAACTACTTATTCAAAGTTAACATAAAATTTTGCTTTAAGAAAGTGTTTATTATATTTATCTATTTTTAATAATTACGAAAATAACTCGTCGTCAACTTTCGGTTATTACCCGGAAACTGTTAAAGATGGATTATTTTTTTCTTGGCCATTGTTTTTATCATTAAAAATTGGATCTCAAGAATTTTAAGATATCTCTTGAACTAAAAAAGTTTTCCATATATGGAATCACCAAAATGCTTCTCAGTAAGGTTGACGCAATCCTCTTTTATTTTTTGAAAACCCTTAGCAGAAATTCAGGGTTTTGTCTTTTTTATTATCTCTTCGTAAATTCCTTCCAGGTCTTGCGTTATTTTACCATTCTTGTAGCAATCTTCTTCTAATGCCTCTATTTTTTCGTATTTTTTGCTTCCCATGTCTTTCTTGGTCGTCCTCCTTTTCTTTTCCCTAGTAATTTTGTTTTCCATACTAAACCAGTTTGATATTTTTGCTCGTTCTCTGTAAATATCCATATTATGCCAGTTTCCTTTCTGCTCGTGTTTTCTCTAGTAGTACATGCACTTATTATGTACGTACAGCTTGGACCACGCATAAATTCTATGTATATGCCAAAAACAAAAAGTTGCAGTTTAAAATGAATACTAAAAAGTTATACTTGAATAATATAAATAATTGATTATTTTGAATTGTATGATTCGAATGTTCATGCTTCCAGATATGAAGGGTAAGAAAATCTATCACGTAAATTTTGTGTGTCTATTGGAAGAAAGAAACAACACCAAATATCGAAATGAAAACCAAGTATCGATTAGGTCCCACAAACGTAATTGAAAGACTAGGGCATTTGCGAAGCAACTCAAAGAATAACATATTGCAGTCGATATTTGTCCCGTTAATCAATTACGTCTCACAAACGCCATTGAAAGTCTTGGACCGATCCGAAACGACGCACAAGAAATAAAAATCGACGTTTGCTCTGTTGATCCATTGCGTCTTACAAACGTAATTGAATTTGTCTCGTTAATCAATTACGTCTCACAAACGCCCAAGCCTCTCGGGCCTTTCTGAGATGACACACAAGAAATATAAAAGTTGAGATTTGTCCCGTTAATCTATTACGTTCCGCAAACGTAATTGAGTGGCTTGGGCCGTTCTGAGACGATGCACAAGAAATAAAAGTCAAGATTTGTCACGTTAATCGATTGCGTCGCACAAGCTAAATTGAGAGGCTTGGACCATTCCGAGATTTAATAAATTGTAGAAAGCGTTGTCACTCTAACATGTAAAGATTTACTACAACAACTTGAAGCTACTTGGGATGTTTCTACGCAATAATTGCGCCAGTAATATATTTCACACCCACACAAACCCGAACTTATATTTTAATTTAAAAGTGATATTGTAGACACGCAATCTCCCGAAATTTGAATAACAGAAGCTTGCGGCGCCGAACACTTTTGAAAATTGAAAACACTGAATCTGCCTGACAATGTCGTAGACGCTTGTGATTATATGGAATGGAAGGAAGACATTGATTGAGGAATACATAATATTACAACTTCTCAATCAACATAACAAGCGGCTCGATTCGATTAATTACTTAGTAGGACTTTAAATAACAAGGTAACTTTTAAGTAAATTAAAAAGGTTTGGAATATTCAACATTTCGTATTTTTAATTAAAACGTACAACATTTCTTTTGCCGACTTCCCTTTTTCATTCTTAAAATGTTTCTGTTTCGGCACAGAAATAATAATACTTTAATTCCGAACAGAAAGTTCAGTGATTCGTTCGTTTCCTGTTGACAATGCCACATGAGTTTTCCATTACGTACACTGCATTTTATTGATTTTTCTACTTTAAAACCCATTTATACATTTACCCATTTAATTTAATTCAACAATAATAATGCAATATTCTTTAATGTGATTAATATTTAAACAATGGTCGTTTATATTTCAATAATAAATATAAATAAATTATTATAATTAATTTTGTTATTTTACACCTTCCACGAGTTTTTGTAAATATCTCAAATATTATTTTATTTTCTTGTAAACTTCATGAACAATATTATTTGGCGCTATTACGTAAAAAAATGTTAAATTTAACGTTTACGTTATTAATTTAATTCATATTCTATGTATATATATATAAAAAAAACTGCTTAGATTGTGATGATAAAAAATAAGGTACATGTTAAATTTAAAATTTCCCTTACAGAATAGCCCCGATTTTATGAGTTTGTGTTTAATTTATTTAGCCGTTTTTGTTCCCCCGCTGAAACACATATAAATATTTTTCAAAAATTGTTGCAATGGATTTCAATACTATTAAATTTAATAATAATAAATATGAATAAATTATTAAAAATCTATCAATAGTTCAATAGTCTTTAGTTCAATTTTGGGTTATTCTCAGTAAACTTATATCTAAGCTAACAATTTTATGTTTGTGAGTTATTTGAAGTTGAATAACTTAAATAATTAAAATTACATTCCTGAACCGTTTGTTATAATAAAATCACTTGGTTTTGTTTTACTAAAATGTTCATTAAAACAAACGGTTATTAAATATGTTTTACCAAGTGATAAATGAGAAAAAAAGTATACAATATATTTACATTCCTGACTTCATTGTTTTCTTTCTACATCTACATCTAGTATTGATGTAGATTTAGAATACTATGAATTAATTTTCAATAGATAACTAGATAAAAGATATTGTATATATACCCTGTACATACAAAATTATATATATATACCCTATATATACAATTTCTTTTATCTAGTTATCTGTTGTTTATAATTAGGATTAATGAAAAAAAAAAAAAAAACATCACTTTATCTCCATATTTTTTCCACTGGACAGATTTTATAAAATTCATTGCACAATTAAATCTTAATTTTATTAAAGTAATTTAATGTTTTCAGGCTAAATTAAAAGCGATATTTTATAAATTAATCCTGAAAATCTGCGTTCCTCTAAATTCTAACACCACTTCCAAACCAAAAAGAATTCATCTCTATTCCACTTTTTTTCACTATATAACAATGACGATTAAAGATTATTAAACAGCTAATTTTTGAAAATCATAATTCAATTAAAATCTTAAATAATCACGAAGCCTGACAGAAACACCTTCGGTCGATAGTCGATTGACAGATGATCTATAATATAGGTCACTAATTTAAAATGTGTTCATTTCTTTCATTACTTCTTTACTGTTGCATATATGTTATATTCACTTTTATTCTTTAAATGTTTGGATAGAAGAGTAGTTCATCATTATCTTTTATGCTAAATTGAATCTCGTAGTGATTTAAAGTCGCACTCTTGTTTTATTATTATTGCTTTATATTTATATTGTAATTTATGCGCTTTGAGAATTACAAACAAACATTATTATTATATGTTGTTATACCTGATATGTATGTTAATTATGAAAAGTTTGTAAGTCTGTCAATAAAGCTTACTTTATATATATTAATTTAAAATACATAAATTTAAATAAGTACACGCAAATAGTAGCCTTGAGTTAAAATATCAACTATTTAATTAAAATATATATTGCTATCTATAAATAAAAAAACAAATAAAAATAAATTTGAAAATAATTAATTATTAAAAAATAAATAATTATTTTCTCTTTATCTACTGCAACATTGACTCACAGAATGTAAGCACTAAAAACGGTCATGAAATAACTACTTTCTGGACAAATAAATTACACAATGGATTACACAAATTTATTGTTGTATAAAAAAATGATTAGATTTTGATTGTTTGTTTTTTATTTGCTTATTTCTGCTTGTGTTAGTGTTTTTTGACTATTTTATATATACATATAAATATTTAAATATACATTTTTAATCAGTACTTTTTTATTAATATTGCTTTGTTTATATAATGCATGTTAACAATTGTACATATAAATGATTTTAAACCGTTCTTCTGTTATCTATCGATGACAAAACAAAACGTCGTAAAAAAGATATAAAAAATAATTATAATAATTTCAGTACGTATTTTTTTTGTTTTTATTATATGTTTTGACTTTTAAAAAATGATATTTTAAAGCTCTATATATATTTTAGCGCAAACTCGTAATGATTAAAATTAACCTAGCTAAGGACAAATTGGATTAAATAAAGTATGTGCGGCTGAACACGGGTTAAGCAAACCGCCATTTAAAACGTGACTGAAATTCGAATTACGAATTATTGCCTTTTGAGTGAAAATTCACGTTCAGTCGGAATTAAATGTAAAATCGGTAATAAACAGTTTACATCTGTTCGCATCCAATTCATTGGGAATATATTGAGATTGTAATACAAAAATGAGAGTGATGAAAGGGACTATAAGCCTATTAAAACCATTTTATGTAAGAAAAAAATTGCGGGACCCTGATTTGTCAAATTCAAGATTTTATAAGCGGCTTGGGAAAAGAAGAGATGTATGGGATGTGCCGAGCGAAAGTATTTGATTGAGTAGGCTATTTTACTCGTGCTGGTCGATAATTTCGAGTCAGACTGAGTTTGTTAGCCATAGTAAATAGTAAACGTGAACGTTATAAATTAGTCATAATCCATGTAAAGATTGAATTCAACATAAAACATATATAGCTATGGTTTTAGAAAAAGCTACTGCAGAGTATTATACTTCTGTTGAATGGATCATACCAAAACAATTAAGGGATGTAAAACATATTACTAAATTTAGAAGTATAAAATATTATTTTGAGATTATTAACATTCCTCCCGAAAGGGCAGGTCATAATTAAAATTTAGTAGCATACTTCTGTTGAATGAATCATATCAAAATATTTTACAAAAATATATTCCTAAGTTTAAGAAAATACTGGTCATGCCACTTAGTGTTTTCTATAAAGGTAAAAGTAAGGGAAGTACTTTAAGACTTCTATATTATATTTTATAATTCTAAACTTAGGAATATTTCTGTACTCAGAAATATTTTAATATGAGCAGAAGTATGCTACTCTGCTCATATCAAAATATTTTTTTGTGAAAGCATATAAAAAATTAAATTAAATTTTCTAGGCGAATTTTAAAATTAATTTCATAATTTCACATCTTACACGAGTTTTCGTAAATATATCAAATATATTTTAACTTTCTTTTATACTTCATGAACGTTATATTCGTAATTATTTTATAAATTTGTATTCAATTTATTTAGCTATTTTTTCTAGCGCCGAAACACACAAACATAATTTGCAAACATTTTTGCAATGGACTTCAAAACCGTTAAATTCGTTGAAATTTCTAATTCGTTATTTATACTATTACAGTTCCCTTGCACAGAAGTCTGAGGAAAATAAAAAATGAACTTTCCCATGAATAATAATCCCATAAGATATTGTGATCATTAATGTAATCTCTCAAAATAAATTTATTTCAATTCACCGAAGTTTAAATAACACAAGATCAATAGAAAAGAGTATTTATTTACATAGTCACAGTATTTCAAAAAAAAATATTTGAAAATAATTAATTAGTTATTTCCACATTTAAAAAAAAAGTTGCATGATGGAATATGTTATTGATACTGACTGAAAAACCAATGGTCGATAGCCATTTGCTAAGAATATTATACAAAATGCTTTGTATATTATGCTTAATTTTACTGGGTAAAATCGCATAATATTGTTATTGTTTAAATGAAATTGTAATTAATTTATATATGATTTATATAATTGTCTTGTAATTGGGAATGTTCTCCTGTTGGACAATAAACGTTATTATTATTATTAATGTAAATTCAGCTAGTGTACATTATGTAATTTAATGTCTAGCGAAGTCTTTGCCCGAGGAGTAGTTATTTTATTGTGCATTTGTTTAAAGTACTTACGTAACGTAAGTCATAATAATGTCACGGAGATAGATATGGCAATAATCAATTAATTATTTTCAAATCATTTTTTTTCGTAATTTCGTTAAAATTTCGAATTCTTTTTTTTTACGATTATAATACATTTCCTTGCACAGAAGTCCGAGGAAAGTAAAAAATGAATGTATGAACTCTCCCATGAACAATGTAACACGCTATTTACGCGCAAGCGTGCACACACATACACGCATGAACGCGCGCGCTCTCTCGAGCACATACATACAAAGGTATTGAGTTGAACAGTTTAGTATAAGTTTTAGAGGGTATTCTTAGGATTTGAAAAGTTTTCGACAATAATTCAGAAACCGGATGTCATCGTAAGCGACTTCATCTAATAAATATTGATGGTAGGAGATTATGTTCCAAAGAAAAGTTATATGTGTAACTAAATCTTCAATACTTTTTCTAATATTTTTTTAATATCATATCGTCGGTCTTAGATGTATATACTGGACAGTTTCGGGGATAAATTAATGTAAAACGTCGTATTCTAAAACTGAATGATAATTTAAAAATATCTTTGAATTTACTAGATATTTTCAAGATACCAATTTTGTCAAGTATTGTTTTTGTTATACAAGTTCATAATAAAAATTGATTAAGTATATCACACAAAAATTAATTAATCGTTAATTGGCAATCGACCATAATTCTTTCTACTTTATTGTTATATTTTCATTTAGAAATTATTAAAATTTATGTTTTGTTTTATTTTTCTTATTAGGAAAAATAATGTGATAATTAATGCAATTTGCCTAAAGATTACTTTCAATTAAAATTTGAAATATCTTAGAATTTTGGAGATATTCTCAACAAATCAGTTAAATTACGAACATAATCGACAATAACTTCTGATATAGACAGTTAGTTATCATCATACGTTTTTTCACGACACAAAAAACGGGCGTAAAGACCACATTTCGATAGCCGATTATCAAGAACCATTAAACTTTTGTCTGAAACATTTTTTTGTACGATGCATATTTTACACCCTATAATCGCCATTTTTTTGGATTTACCTTAGCGAATACTGCGCCATTTTTTATGATTTCAAAAATATTCCTCAGATAAAACTTTAATCACTTTCGGCGTAAAATCTGAATATGTAATAAAAAAAGATGGGTTTAAGATTTCAAAGTTAACCACCTCGGCCGCACACTAGGGGGTGGCACCGACATTTTTTACAGCATCGGATGCCCCCGTCAAATTTTTGTTTGAAACATTTTTGTACAATGCATATTTGTCGACTGGATTAATTAAAATGGGTCAAGACACGAATGTAGTCAAGTATTGATTTTGTTATATTTTGGTTTAGAAATTCATAAAATTTATACATGATTGCATTGTTTTTATTAGCATAAGATATTTTGATGATTAATGTAATTTCTCAAAAGGAATGTATTTCAATTCACAGAAATTTAATTAACACTTCAAATTTGTCAATTTTGTTGTTCCAGTAAGTATTGTTTGCATAATTTAATTAAAAGAATATATATATATATAATAATTATCATTCTAATTCACTTGATGTCCAAATTAACATTATTTGATGCTATGTGTCAACTTAAAACGAAACAAAATATTACGCGACGGCGGAAAACGGAGGAAATGGAAGGATGCCAGACAATTAAACAGGATTTAGTGTGTGAAAAAACACAATTTACATCCTTAATTACTCACTAGATAAAGAAAGAACGGAAGACAGCGCAGTTCCCTTTTGGCACTTAATGTGGGATTTGTCTCTGTCACCGGAATAAGGCAAAAATACATAAATGGCTTAATGGTTTGAATTAAAGATTTATGTAAAAGGATCTAGAATAGTTATTATTTTTAATTTCGTGTTTGTATAGTTATTCCACAACATTTCATTTAATACGTTGTATCGCTTCCTCGATTCCCTAAATCATTCGTAATGACGTGAGGGACCGGAGGTTTTATATTTTACGTAATCTTGTTATTTTTTTACTCCTTGGTGAATCAATTTCATATTAAATTATTTCGGTAAGTACATATTTATAAGATTAAAAAATATAAAATTAAAAGTATTAATATTTATATATAATAAAACAGACTTTTTCAGTTATTTAAATTACAACGAAAAAAACAAGGAAAAATTACTGGCAAGGATTTACAACATTTTTGCAGTTGGAAAAAAGGAACGATCAAATTTTATTGATCATTGCCAGTAAAAGTTCCTTGTTTAATTTTATTGCAATAAATAAATAATCATTCAATTACTACTACTAAATGTTTAAATGAAAAAAAACAAAACATTGTATATAATCTAACATAATATAAAATAAATATATTCTCAAATAAGGGCTATCAACCATAGCCCTTTCTACCCTCATTTAATTATATTTCATTAAATATTTTTTAAGTCCACTATTTTATAATTGGAAAACCATTAAATAAGTTCGGAAAATAAATTAAATTACTATAAAGCAAATTTAAATAAATCAAAAAGTGCCTTTGTTATTGTTTATTACCTTTTTTCAATTATGTCGTTTGCAATTACTGAGGGAGAATGCTCGTAATTCGTATGGTGGGGTGTATTTGTTTTGTTGTTGATTTATTTGAATGGTTGTACAATGCGGCGTTGAAATGTACTGCGAACTGCGAAGTGAGTTGTTGAAACTGATTTTTATGTAATAATCGCATGGTGTTTTGTGTAATAATCAGTCCATTACTAATTTCGTCAGCGTCGTTGATTTTGTTACTTCACTGTATTGAATTTGATTTTTTTTTTTAAATTTAACAAATTAACTGATTTTTTTTAAAATTAAATTACTGTAATTATTTGATTTACTATATTCACTAAAATAACTACTTTTTAGGCTAATACTGATACCTGCTATTTAATTACGCCGTGAATGTGATTTTAAATACAACGATTTTAATTTCTAATAAAATTAATTTATTTAAAGAACTGTGACCAAGTGAATGAATAATATTTTCTATTATTTTATTTTCTCTTTTTCGAGTTAAACACTGTGAAATATGCTCAAATAGTTATCACACAGGGAAATAAACTTAGGGTTGGAAAAATAATGACTGCATCATAATTACAATTTTTAAAGATAGCAATTATTTCAGAAAATTTAACAAAAGCGTTATCTAATAAATATAGTATTGGGATGCAGGGTGCGAGCCAAGGGTGTGGAAAATAACTTACTGTTATTTTTTATTGAAAAAACGGGTATTAAATCGAAGCTGCGTGATCGGTGTGACCTGGGGGAGAGATTTGTATAGAAATAGGCCAGAGATAGGTTAGTGTTGCGGCTAAAAATACTTCAGTATCTGGCAGAATAGTATTGCTTGCTTGAGATTGTTGTCAGGCCCGGCAACAATTCCACATTATCAGGATTCGGTGTGTAATGACCCGGCATAAGCTAATTGTTATTTTTGCATTATTTTCGCTGTTGGACGAAATACCGAATCTGAATATAAAATAAGTAATTAAATTTAATGATTTCGGAAAACCTAAGAGAATATGTAATTTTAAAGGCAGGAAGATCTCCGGTCATTATCCTAGAACAAACAAATCTTTATTTTAGTGTACATACTTAATGTTTGTAAAAATGTAATTGTCTGAATAAAAATATTAGTATATATATATGTAACTTTAAGGCACACTATTATTATTTTTATATATATACAAACATCTTTATTTGTGAAATTCCAACAACATAATAATAATACATTACAAAACCATTACGCTATATCAATAATTACAAATTTCACAAATTGTCCATCGACCAGTGGTCTTTCTGCCTGTCTCTGTCCAGTCTATGTCATTTCTTTAAAAGTCATGATCTTTAACGTCATTGTCAATGTCCGGATAATTAGATGCGATGGATTTATTATTTTTATTTAATCAATTTTATTTATAAAATTTACATTAGGTATAATACAATACATTTTATATATTGTTATTCGTAAATGGCTATCGACCATTGTCTTTCAGCCAGTATTATTTTTCTTTTCTTTTCTAACCATTATTTATTATCGTTATTTTCATTACAATTATAGTTGCAGTTATTAATTTGGAATGTAGATTTTATTCAAATTTTTCCGCGGTCAGGAACCCCGAAAATTTTTATTGGCCGTTATTCGTGGCCCACCCTGTATATTATTCAATTACCTTTAATCAGATATTTATAAAATACAATATTTTTTTTTATTTTATTTTTTTATTATTAATACTAAAATAGCTATAGGTCTTTCCGCCACGTAACATTATTAGATAGTATTATTTATTTATGTAAAATTTATTATTATTTTATAAACTGTGATTTTTTTGTCACATGAGTTGGTTTTGTTATGCATTACGATCTGTTCCACCCTCTAAATTCCGTGCCTTCTATAAAGTTCAGGAGTTTAAGCCAGAGGATGTTTGTTCTATTTCAGGAAGCACACGTTTCTCGAATTGCTCCATGCTTTGTCCTTTGTAGGCTTCGCATATACACAGTCGGCGTTAGGGAGTTCCCTCCTCTACCACTCACCAATGACATAGATGATTTTTCTGAATTCCCATCATATGCTTGTGTTTATTCAAATCACAGTGTCCAGTTATTAATCCTGTGATTGTTCATAGTCCTGATAGCATGTTTTTGCTATCGGGTACTAGACCATTGAGGAAGAATCTTTATTTTTCATCGGGATTTCCATTTCATATACGCGTAGTGATTTTGTCATTGGTGTTTCCTCTCCCAATAAAGGGGCGATCGCCGTTTTGACTGCGTTTACGGCGAGCTCTTTCTATGGCATTCAATGCCTTCTGCATCAAATTTGATACAGTGGTCCGCTTATTAGAATGGTCAGGTCATCTGCATACCCCAAGGAATAAATACCTTTGTTTTCGAGAAGCAGCAGGAGGTTGTCCATGACGAGTTACCATAGAAGTGGCGAGAGAACAGAAATGGTGATTGGGCATAATATAAGAGTTCATTACAGCATATAATAATGCCATCGAAAAAGCCAAGATAGAATCTTGGCAAAAATTCTGTGAGGTCATAGAAAATTAACCTGCGAGCTGCTGGAAAAATCGGCTCACTGCTTACTTTTCCATATACTTTTGACCATTTTGTTCAACTATCCTTTAGTATCAAAAAAGGCCTCTAACGCAATGTCTTTGTATTGTATGGTCTTTTCACATCTACTCACTAGCTCTCGCTCACTATTGTTGATGTTGTGGTGGTGAGTCCTTTAGAACTCCTTCCCGTATATGTCTGTTGACTAGTTCTTTTTTAGAAGTTTTAACATTATTTATGACAAGCTGATGGTTTGTAAGATTTGGCCCGGGCATTTGTAGAACGCCCAATCTTGGGTATAGATACCACGCTAACAGTAGTCAGCGGAGACTTGCTTTGAGAAGTTCACATAATGGTTTCCTTTTTGTAGTATGACAGGTATTTTATCAGAACCTGGTGATTTGAATGGTTTAAATGTATTAATTCCCCATTCAATATCTCTAGGTTTGATAATTGTGTTCGCTGCATTCCAGCCCCATTTCGCTGGGCTCGTGTTGGGCCCGCTTAGGGATGCAGGCTTGTTAAATATCACAGAGCAATACCTTGCAGTAATACTTGCAAGGTCTCCTTTACTGAATTTGTATATTTATACTCGAGTTTATTTTACTTTTGCTACAATAATTATTGCTATCTCTACAGGAATTAAAGTTTTGGTCAGCAGTGAGCCGATGTTCACAGCATAATCTTTACTGAGCGTCTTGAGTAGACAAGAACTCGTGACTTAATTTTTTATGTCCCCACATTTTTTTTCCAAGATTATATCTTGGCTTATTTCATGGCGTTATTATATGCTGCGATAAACCGCTTTGTATTGTAATTTTTCTTTTAGCTATGTTAAGTAACCTTTTACTGCGTGTTTTTACCTTACCTTTTTGTCCTGATTCCATCAGGTATTAATGGAGTCTGTAATGCTTTGTATCATGATTTCCAGCTTATATGTTGTACCTACTAATATAGGACAATCTCCAATTCAATTGGCTAGTACCTCGTTATACATGTTTCATTCAATTCTTTTCAGGTTTCTGTTTTTTTTTTTACTGATTCGATATCGAATCGTATTTATGGTCTGATAGTGATAGCTCATCGAATATATGCTAAAGTTTTATCATTTCACTTTCTTTGCGAGAAATAAGTGTAAAATCAATTACTTCGTCACTCACCTCGTTTATGAACTTGGGTACATTTCCAATATGTGCTATTTCAATGTTACGACTTATTTTAAATTGTAATATAAGTTTTTATTAAATTGTATTCACGGTTGATGTGACTAATACAATGAGCCATTAGGTAATTCATAGTATTAGTAATTAGTTTTTAATTAATATCCTACTAGAAATCTATGCTGATGCAATATTATATCAATTTTCAGTAATGTGAAAAAATTGCTACATATCATAACTTATATTAGTGTGGTATTCAAATATTTACCCTGTATTTACTATTAATATCTTGGTTTTTAAATTTAACATAAAATAATGATTTATTTAATAAAATATATCATTAAAATCCATAATAAATCAAATTCATGTTTTTTTCTGTTAAATAAAATTAGGATATTTTAAAAATTTACGTCGAGAATAAATTCCATTTCCGACTTATTTGTTTCCGACATAAATTAGCCGAAGGGAGTGTTTTTTCGTCCCAATTTCGGAGGAACTTGAAATTCATACGGAAGGCGTAAACGCTTTCATCAACTCTCACTATCTTTACAGGATCTCGAAATTGTCGTCGTTGCGAGAAAATTACACTCGCAAGAGGAATGAAATATTTTTTGGTAAATTGGCGCGAATTTCCATTTTAATCTAAGGATTGTATAATTACTTTCCAGAGGCACACATGCTGATACTTAAAACAATTATTAAGTTAAATAAAATAATATATTTTTGTGTGTATATACATATAAAATATTATGACGTAATTTGATGCACATGATTTCTTTATTTATATACTCATATTATTAGCTGTTATCCACGATAAGTTTGATAATTTTATCATTCAGTTTAATTATCAATATTATTTTATCGAATTAAATAAGGGAAAACAAATCCGCTACACTCAGTTTAGATCTGATCGTAGATTTGAAATCATGCGACAGAATACGTTTTTGTTTATAATTGCTATTATATCCGTTGCGATATGTAAGTTTTATTATTTTAAAGAATAAAATATTGAATTAAAAAATGTTTACAAAATGTAGATTTATGTGATCGTAACTATTTATATTCGAATCTAATTTCAAGGTGGCACAAACGCAAGCATTTTCATGTGCAAAGCGGATAGCGATTGTCTTGACGGTGCAACTTGTATGGATAATAAATGCGAATGTCCCACTGGGAAAATTTATAATTCCTTAGGCAACAAATGTTTGGAACGTAAGTTTATGTGGTGTGTGGATTTTTGGATCTAATTAATGTACTTCGAAATGTAGTGTTACTTGGATACGGGCAGGAATGCGAGGATTGGGAACAATGTGCTTTATTGGCAGGGCAATACACATGTAAAGAGAATAAATGTGTATGCGACGAGGGATGGTTGTATTTGAAGGGTAAATGTATTGAATATAAGCAGATTGGAGAACAATGCACCGTAGATGAGGAATGCTTTGATGGAATGAATTTTTTTGCAAGGAAATGTGATGGTGGTCAATGCAAATGTAGCGATGATTTTTACACGCGGGATGAGGGTTGTAGAAAGAAACGCAATGAAGGTGAAGTATGTGCCATAGATACAGATTGTCAATTTGTGGATAGCGTTTGTAATAATGGAAAATGTGAACACAAAAATGTCGCTTTATTTACTATGCGAACAGATTTAGGTAAGATTATTTAAAATATCTCTATCATAAAAATAATTTAACAAAAATAATAGACGAAGAAGAAGTAGGAGATGAAATTATACAAAAAAGTTTAAATCCTTGTGGAAGCGATTCGGAGTGTCAAGTTGAGAAAAGTTATTGCCATCTTTTGATAGGATCATGTGTATGTAATGAAGGTTATTTTATAATGGGCGATAAGTGCGTGCCAGGTATGGTTTAAACAACTTGTTTGTTAGAAGTGTTTATTTTATTAGAGTGTAATTTTAGAACTAGGAACACAATGCAATAATAAAGAAGAATGTGAGGGTTTAGGAGTTGATTGTATTAATAATGTATGTGCTTGTGAGGATCGGTATATGGTAAAACTGGGAAATATGAGATGTTTAAAAGGTAAGATAACTTTAAAAAATTGTACATCACGCAATTTTTGTTTATTATTTTAGAGCCAGTTGCGAGTGAATTTTATTGCGCATTTGACGAATCTTGTAGACTTTTCGGAAGCAACTTTTTCTGTAATAATGAGAAGAAATGTGAATGCCAAACTGGATACGCGCTGATGGGTTCTGCACTTTGTAAACCTACAGGTATTTATGGACGTAGCAGATTTTTTTATATTAATAATATGTTAGCGTAAAAAATCTAATGTGTATTATACATTTTCGCTTTAATTAATTCAATTTAAGTTCATGTTAAAAACACTTATTACATTGCAGTAATGGGGGGAGAAGTTTGCACGTCGGACGAAGAATGCAATTTAAAACTAAAGAATTCTATATGCTACCCATCTGGCTCATGTATTTGTGCTGATAAATTTGAGTATAATATAAATACAGCCGAGTGCGATGCCCGTACGTATTCTGTGGTTCTATTGTTCGGTATGTAACGTATCTGTTTCAGTTCTTGGAGGAAGTTGTAAATTGCCGGAAGATTGTAAGATAGAGAATTCCGTTTGTAAAACTAACTGCACTTGTGCAGACTCGTTCGTGCAGGTCGGTGATAAACAATGTATACCAGGTTTGTATGTTGCTATTATCTTTTCAGTGTATAAAATAATTTACATATACTCTTCTATAGTGGTTTCTGAACTTTATCAGAAATGCAATTCAAATATACAATGCGCAGCAACATTTACTGGATCTTATTGTAAGGAAGGAATCTGTCAATGTGAAAGTGGTTATCTTGAACTCGACGGAATTTGTTTGAAAACTGCTACTAGTAAGTATATTTATACATCATATAAAAAATATATATAAAAAACTTACTTTATTTTAAAATATAGAACTTTTGAATAAAGATAAAGAAAATAAAGTTGTGACAAAATTAATATATAGACGAATTTTTAAATTTCTTGTTATTATATTTCAAGGATAATTATTTTATTAGTCTTCTTAAATTTCACGGCTTTATTGATTTTGTAGAAAGTGTATATTAAATCATTATAGAATAGATTTAATATACACTTTCTTCAAAATAAATGAAGCCATGAAATTTAAAAACAATTTTAAAATAATTATACTTGAAATACAATAACAAAAAAATGAATAATTCGTCTATATATTAATTTTGTCACAACTTTGTCTTATTCATGAAAAATATATATATTTTTAAATACTAATAATTAATAAAACTAAATAAAAATTGAACATTATTTATAAATCAATTATGTTTCTGAATAAATTCACACGTCAGTTAATTTAAAAATAAAATAATATTGTTTTTAAATTGTTATGTAGATTATTTAGAATATTTAATTGCTTATTTATGCCATTTTTATTATTTTTTTAAGATAAGTCTATATGTTTAATGCAGACAGGTGTTTCTTATCATAACGATTTTGAAATACCGGAGAATACTTGAGATTATGAAAACTCATTCAAAATGGGAAATCATATTTTTATAACAGCAATCAGAAATGCACACCTGTGTATTCTTATAGGATTTATTGTACACCTGCAGATGAATTTTGATAATAAATGAGACAATTATTTTTTTATTATATAATTTTTAAAAATACGATTTGAAATGTAATTCATGACATTCACTTATTATTTTATGTATGCAATTGCATTCCACTTTTCAAATGTATAAATTATTATTTAAATTTTAACTTATATAACTTTTTTAAAACAATTATGGTTCAAAAAAAAAATTCCCATTTAGTTGCAGATTGAAACAAAATTAATCATTATTTTTATTATATATTGAAATAATTATTTCTCTTATAAATTATTATTCAGCTTATAATCTTCAATTATTTACAAAAAATAATATATATACAAATATCTTTATTCAGACAACTACGTTTTTACAAGCATTGAGTATATACAATAAAATAAAGGTTTGTCTGTCCTGAGACATCGACCGGAGGTTATTCTGCCTTGTATTGAATTGATGCTGATGTGCAATAAAAAAAGTATGTGCTAGCTAGCTGAACTGTCGTCTTGAGACGTCTTGAATTGTGCAAAAAATAATATTTTTATAACATATAACATGTAATTGTTCAGGAGGTTCTGAGAGGAACCCCATTTATCATTTACCAACTACCCTCTTCCCATGGATAAGGGTTTTATGTGGTATTTTAGGAAATTAGTTCTTCGAGCAAATACCCCAAAACACGAAGTAGTTGTTTTAATATTTGTTTTAAAGTACTTACGTAACGTACGTTAAATATTTGCAGTAGCTAAAGCAAAAGTAATTAATTGGTAATTAAATATTAATTATTTTCAAATGTTGTTTCATTTATTTTTAATCAATATAGTTTTAGTTGAGTTTCATGAAGATCATCATGTTAATAAAAAAAACACTACGTTTGGAACGTAAGTTTTTTGTGGTGTGTTAATTTTTGGATCTAATTAATGTATTTCGTAGTGTTATGAATAACTTTTAAGAATGGTTAAAACGTTGTGACTAGCTTTATATTTATAGAAAACAAACTTTAAAAGTTGTGAAGAAATGTTTGCCTAAAATATTTATATAAAATTAAAATAATTCGGGATAAATAATACTCGGAATTAATTAACAATTTATTTAGTTTCCTTATTTTACAATAACTCTATTTCAGTAACTCTGTAATTATTTTTTACAATTCACATTGTTTAGTTCCATGTTTTGCTGTCGCCTGCATTTTCTGGCGTTTCTAGAAACGAGGAGACGTTTCTATCCTTGCAACTTCCATTTTTGCGCCATTGTGTTCTTTCACAATCAAGATTTTCTTAAAAAACTTTTTAGTTCATTTCAAGAGATAACGATGAGTTTCTATCTTCATGATTCTCATTTCCGTCACATTCAAGATTTTTGTTAGATAAATATCTTTACCAAAAACGAAGGTACGTTTCTATTTTCGTGATTTTCATTTTTGCCCCGATGTATTCTTTAATATTCCAGAGTTTGATTAGATTAACATAGATTAATTCTATTTATTTATTTTGGTGAGCGAACTGTCATCTGTTGTTGAAGTTGATATTAAAAGATGAAATAAATATTAGCGCAAAGCACATGCGCTAATATTTATTTCATAAAAAATTATGAAGAATAGCTCAAAATAAATCCCAAAATCAAAGAAGCAAGTTTCTTTTTGACTTAACAATTTATAACTCAAAGTAAAGCAATAATCTTCTGTCAGCTGCTTGTGGAGACTGTTTAATTAATTAAATAAAATAATTTTATTTAAATATTAAAGCATTCATGATTATAAAAGTGAAATTAAACATTTAAGCAAACTGGATTTTCAGTCATAATAAGGTGCCTTTTAATACGATAACTTTATTAAACCATTATTTCAGCAATATTTCCCTTAATTATCATCCACCTTATTTTATTCATTGTGATTTTTTACTTGCCTCAAGGAACATAATTATTGGTCATCTTCTTCTAATAGCTCATACTGCTGAGCTCGCTATGGCTCAGCAGTATGAGCTATACAAGTCATTAGATAAATGTATACCCATAAAGTCATACATTTGCTATAAAACGAAGGGCCAATTAACTATTTTCTGTGGTATTAATATCATTAAGGGCATATGTATCCTAGAAATGAATTTCACTGTAAATAAAAAATATTTTATTTTACATTTTCGATATGGTTTGTTACACATAAACATTTTTTAAGATTTTTTCTTATGATGGAATATGTAGGGTGGTGTATTATATATAATGTGAAATAATTTGTATTTCCTTCTCTACTTTATTTAAAGTAGCCATTTTCATTTAATTACGGAATATATTCTAAAAACAGTTCTCAGGACTTTGACTCCATAGGTATGCGGATTTTGTGTATTTCATGGAAAGCCCGGGGATGAGGATTATAAACCATTTCCAGGATACACTAAAATAGGAATGTTATAATTTTAGTGACAACAAAAATTAAATTAAATGTAAATTAAATTAAAAGAATTTGAAAATAATTCATTATTAATCAATCATTTTACTTTTAGCTACTGTGACTTTTTGTCTTACATTACGTAAGTATTTTAAAATTATTTTCAAATTATTTTTATTTAACTTATTTTAAATTACTGTGACCATGTGAATAAATCCTTTTTTCTACTATAAATTAAATGCGTATTCATGATATTTTTTTAGAATAGATTCTTGGGTGTGTTCCGGACATTCTTTTTTGTGAAAAAATAAAAAAAAAACTTATATGTTTTTTACTTTTTCACAAAAAAGAATGTCCGAAAGACACTCAAAACTATTCCAAATATATGTGAGTTACGTAAAGATGAATAAATTAAGCAAGTGAACACAGTTATAATAGTATTGAAAAAAAAAAACAGTGAAGTAAAAAAAATGTTCAACCACTATTCATCTAGCGTAATTGGTAATGACCATTTCGGTCTTTCGGACCTCATCAAACTAATGTGTTCTATGTGCAATGCCTTGATGAAGGTACCACTTTAGTTGGCGGAAGTGGGCATTCAATTTTAGAATTTTAAATATAAACCTAGGATGTGTAGGAATTTGTTTGATACGTATTTCAACCCCTCTTTGTTCAAATAGATATTGTTGGATTTTTTTCAAAAATTGTCTTGGAGAAGTATAAACACAATCAAATTCAGCGAGATTATCAGAATTATATTTTTTGTGTATGGTTGTTGAATTAGAATCAGAGCTTTATATTATTACTTTTTTGGATAAACAAAGCAAAGTTTATAAGTATTTTCAGAATGAGTTACTGGCACTTTAATGTCTTGTCAGTAACATATCCAACTATTCATTCTGGGGAGGGGACATGGGACTGAAGCTTTGAAAGTGAAACTTTAATGTCTTGTCAGTAGCATATCTAACCATTCCTTCTGGGGAGAGGATATGGGCCTGAAACTTTGAAACTCACCTATAGGAAATTATAACATCAATAAAATTTGGTAATTGCCCGATTGTATTTTCAAATTTTGGCAATCGCGGCCTTGAAACTTGAAATTGTGAAAAGTAATAGTTCGGGAGGTTCTGGGAGGACAATACCCCTTTTATTATTGTTTCATTAACAACCCGTTTAAGGTTTAAGAATGTAGCCATAAAAAATGGTAGCTAAGATTCCTTTTACAGATTATCCCGCGAAACTATTGATCGTATCTTCCTTGGATTGAAACTCAACTTGTAATTTCTTTTAGTGGGTACAACGAAATTAACAAAAACCATCAGTCCTTGCAAGTATGAAATTGACATATTGTTTTTTAAGAAATACAGTAATAAAAATATGTTAAAAAGAAAAAAATCAAACAAATGGTTGAATGTGGTTATTACCAGATTTTATTGGTGTTACAATTTTCCATTGGTGAGTTTCAAAGTTTCAGAAAGTGCGTAGCTTCAAACAATTAAATAGTAACATCAGCCTAACCACGAATCTTTCATTTTATCATTTTATCGATTATCAATGAATTTTTAAAAAAATGATTGTTAAGTATACACTTTTCATTTTTAAATTACCTACCCAAACGAGCTTGGTTCCTGATTAAAATTTCAAAGTCGAGTTCCCACTTCCTATAACTTCCAGACTAAACTCACAATTAAATTGTCTACCAATTATCCTTATCCGAAGTATTTGTCATGCATTTTTTTTCGAAGCGCTATGATGTGACGTATTTCAGAAAAAAAAATGGATTGAAGCTGGTGGTTTAATTAACTCGGTATATGTAACTTTGTTCGTTTGAGTGATAAAATGATTAATTGGTGTGTTTTTTTAAGGAATCAATGAGAGTTGCTCTAACAAGTTGATGTGTGATGGTCTAGGCGAAGACGTAGTGTGCCGGAATGGAATATGCCAATGTGGTCCGAGCTCGAAACCTTCGCGAAATGGCAAATATTGTGAAGGGAAAAATAGTGGAGCAAGTTAACTTGTTTAGTTCTTCATGATATTCGGAATAGCGATAGCACACAGTATGGTAGTTGGTGTGTTTTTGTAAATTTTATTATACAAACACTTAACATTATAGAAACAACATAAATACATGTTTACACGTATTAAGTAATATATGTTATATGTACAGAATGTTTATATTTATTTTATAAACAATTTTAGTTGAATGATATAAATAAAATATTTTAATCAATATAAATAATATATAAGTCAGTTTAGCAGATTATCTGTCACAAAGTCTAGAGGTTATTACATCTTTGGTCTGGGTCTCTGTCACCATCCCACCGGTCACACCGGTGTGCAGTGCTATTAGAAACAGTAGGTGCGTTGGCCCGGGCATGTGGACGATGTTGGCGAATTGAGTATTGCCTGTCTCCTACCCGGGCATTCTGGTCATCCGTAGTAGTAGATGTTGGTGGCGTCGGTATTAAGACTCCTGGGTACGTCGTTTTCAAGGCCGGGCGTCCTCCTCAAAGTGTGCGAGTGGACGTGAGGATACCGAACTACTTCTGTAATACTGCCGACAGGTGCGGGGGAGTGGATCATCACCGAAGGAACGGGGAGTGGTGTGGTCAAGTCGATGTCTGCATCCACTTCACTAATATCATCAGCAAATCCATTGGGGATCGTATTATCGGCGATATTCGTAGCGTGAAATTTCGCATCCCTTCTCGCTCGATATCTTTGCATCAAGAGCCTTCCCACTAAAAGAACAAGACATAGGAGCACGCCTCCTCCCAAACTTAATATGAGGTATAAGTAGAACTTCTCTTGATTCTCTGTAAAACAAAAATTATTTAAAATAAAGATTCGTAAACTTCACGAATGTTGTGTTCGGTGATAAAAATTCGTTTATTTACATTTCATATACAATTACAGATAATATGAATTAAATCCTATATAAAAAAATTCTCAATATACATCAAAGTTGAACATACTTTATTTAAGATAACGTATCCACCATGAATTATGAAATCTTTGTCAATTCTCCCAGCAACCTGGGGAATAAATAGTGAATACTGGAGAAACTAGTTAATACATTGAAATGATTGACTTGGATTGTAATTCCGAATGTTGCCACCGAATACCTCAATCGTATATTCGTGAACCGTAGTTCAAATGAGGTGTGAGTTATCACACCAACCAACTGTAGCATTTCCAATATGGCATGCAGTCAGCGATAGATGATCAACAACAGCGGAGAGAAGCGATTTCATTCGATTACTTACGTGAGACATATGTGTACGCATTAATCCACTCTGAAATAAATCCAATAACTCTGTTCCGCTCACTGGAATCTGTTGTGTACACCGTGATGGTGCAGTTGGGGTCGGATATATCATCAGCTTGCATATTTTTGGTAGATTTCTGCAGAAAGGGATTGCGGAAAGGACGGAGGGGGATGCGTGTACTTGGAGTACTGTATGGTTCAAATGATGCTGTAACGGAAATATCATTTCAGAACGCTCCAATATATACTAATCTTTGATAATGACATTTCATTTGATTCTGGTGTAAACAATCGCTGCGTGCTTATGTAAAAAAATAATTTACTTGAGATATATATTAAATCAGTATTTATAAGTATTAAACATGTAAACTGTACTAATAATAATCGAATAGAATATTTTATACAAATATTATTCCAAAACTTTTAACATTTGAATAGTGTTGACCGCTACTATACGATGCGAAAGTTTTAATCAATTTAAATTTATTTCAACCTACTTTTCATTTTAAATATATTTGTTTAATTCAAAAGAGATTATAAAATATTAAAAATAAAATAAATGGAGTATGAATGAACAACTATTTTTTTCTGTTATTCCAAAATAAACAATGAACCATTCAACTTACGTTTATTACTAAAGATTTACAATAAACTATGGTTAAAATATACAAAAAAAAATTGTGCATGAATACGTGACTTTATTTTTTATTGCCGAACTTGCTTTTCCATTTGAAGTGCCTTAGATTAGAGTCCTGTACGGTTTGCTTTTTTTGGGACGCCAAATATTTTAATTTAAATTATTAAAAAAAATACGGGCAAAGTAAAAACCATTCCATTAATTATCTCAAATTCATAAAAACAGAAAACCCGTATATGTGAAGTCAACCCGGTTGGTCCGTGCCCCTTTTAATATTCAACATTGAAGGCCCTATCCGATTACAAAATTTCAATTCTACCTCTATCCGAGATTACAAAATGCACCGATGGTAAATAATAATACGAGTGAATGAATAAGAGCTGGAATATCATTAATTCTCTTATTATAAAACCTGACGTTCAGCACGCTAAATTCACTTATTATATGAAGCTTATTTAATTGTATTTTCTGTTGTCAGTTCAACTGTATCGAATATTCTGAACCCATACAATTCGCCGACATAAAAAGCATTTAAGTCACAATAATAACATTTTATAGGGCAATAAAAATACCTTTGTGAGTCTGTTAAAAAGAAAACGTCAAACTATAGAACTCCAGTGATATGAATCAACAATAAAATATCGAATGAAAAGGAAAATAAATAAATAGGATTAAATAATACAAATATCACTTGCATAGAAATAATTTCGAAAAATATTTTTTTATCTGGAATTTGCTTAGAATTATATTTAAAGTAACATTGATAATAAAATAAATACAAAGAATTTGAAAATAATTAATTATTAATCAATTATTTTCCCTTTATCTACTGCGACCTTTTGTACTTTAAAACAATTACATAATTATGTAATACAATATCTGGAGAAGTAGTTGTTTTAATGTATATTTGTTTTAAAGTACTCGCGTAATGTAAGTCAAAAAGTCGCAGTAGCTAAAAATAAAGTAATAGAATAAATTAATTATTTTCAAATTCTTATTATTTAAATAATTGTAATCAAGTGAATAAATACTCTTTTATATTATTAAAATTGATAATATTTATAGTTCAGTATATCAATGTAAAAGTTTTATACGGTAATAATTTTGTGATAATGTTAACAACTTTATATTCAACAAATATTTGTGGAAAAAGGTAATATTTTTCATACACCTATCAAAACGGTAATATTTAAGTGCCTATAAATTCGTTATAAAATATTTTTTGCGACAATAAAATTATGGCGGCTATTTAATGTGTGATGCATAAAAGAAACATTATTAATCCGTTTTATTAACAGAGCAACTATGGGGGATGTAAAATACTGTAATCCCAGCCTTTAAAATATGGATTGAACTGGGATTTAGTTTTATCATTTTAAGTCATAAAACTAAAATTAATAAAATTTTAATTGTATTTCTAAAGACTACACATTTTTATATCATTTTCAGATTTTAGTGACTGTTGGGTAAATGTGTATGGATTTTTATGAATATACGATATCATACAAACTTTTATAAATGAGTAAAATAACAAGGCAGAAATACCTACGATCGGTAGCCCTTATTTGGAAATATATTATGAAAATATTTATTTATTATGTATTTGTACAAATCACATTTTTATTCAGACAATTACATTTTTACAAACATTGAGTATATATTTGGATTGATTGAGTTACTTGAAGATAATTATACTTTGATTAAAACACTTAGATCCTTTCTTCAATAATTTAAATTATTGAAGAAAGGATCTAAGTGTTTTAATCAAAGTATTGAGTATATACACTAAAATAAAGCTTTGTCTGTCCTGGGCTATCGACCGGAATTATTTATATTAGATTAGATTAGATTATACGCAATATATTATTTTCTCAGGTAATAAATATTAAGTAGTAATTAAATTAAACATATTAAACCTTTTGTTTATATAACATTAAATTAATTTATTGTGACTATATTTTGATAAACTACGTATAACGAAGCTGAAGCCTCAGTTACTAAAAATGTTATAAATGAAATTGAAAATATTTAAGTAACACGTTTTAATATTCAAGATTGTAATTCTACACATTCAAATTATTTTTTTAATTCTGTTTATAAAAAGAATAAACAACTTTTATTTAATACGTTACACTGAAAATGAATTCTATATCCCATAATATATTCAAAAAAAGTCTTTGAAAATCAACATACACAAAATGATGTATGTGGGAAAGAATTGTTGAAAATTGGCACTTTTCTGAAATTTATTGCACTGGAGATTAAGATGTTATCAAAGTATGGGAACATCTGCTCTAAAACTTTGCGAAATTACGTATTTCGGGCGAACTATTATTTATTGTGAATCTATTATTTCTCACTTCGAATCGAAGTGGCTATATTCAACGCATGCCATTGTTGGGGGTGTGTTCATAATGCGTGCATCGGATAGAAATATTTGTTGCAAAAGGGTGCCGACTTCAATTATTTTGGTGAATTTATTGTTATTAATAATTATTATCTGTAATAAAACCGTCACATTATTTTTTAATATATGCATATTTACGCTTCTCATAAAACTATTAAAATGAATTTTGATGCACGCATTTGTCTATACGACTTTTATGATATACATTTATTAATTTCATTTAATAATCTAAATAACTCACTGATGTTCGTTGTCGAAATGGATTGTTAAAAATCAACAACAGCGAATATGTTTGATAGTTGCGGTTATTCCGTACGGGAAATGTTAAATTTAACATATACGTTATTAATTAACCTCACGATCTAAGTATACAGGTCAATTACAAAACTCGCATAGACTGTGATGACAAAAAGAACGTGTACGTTACGTATAACATTTCTCGTACAGAATAGCCCCAATTATTAGTAAAATTGAATATATAATAAAAATCTTTTTTTTTTCATAACAAATACTTTAAGTTAGATTCAAAATAATGAAAATACTGTTAGATTAAAAAATATTTTTTAAATAAATTAAATAAAAAAATCCTCTTTTCGATTATAAATAATTTTCTATATTCGAATATTTTTTTCAAATATTTTTTTATTTCCTATATTAAGGGTCCAATAAAATACTATTCTTTACTTTACTTGGTGGCTCATTAATAACATATATTATTGACTTGTCCTCTCACCCCAGAATATTAAACGATTAAGTTGGATTAGGATTACAAAACATGAAATTTTAATATTTGGCTAAATTAATTTAAGGTCATTGATACAGAGTGTCTGTTTTGTGTAGTATGGAACGAATAACTTAAATGTATATATTTTATAATGATATAATTTTATGAATAAGATCTATAGCATTACAATAAACGAGTGCGCTCTTTTCTATGAAAATATCAATACTCATGGGCGTAGCCAGACATTGGATTGGTTTCGTTAAATTTTGTTTAAAAATAATTTACCTTTGATTATGGGTTACAGTATTATATTATATATCATTAAATGGAATTCATTCCGTTTTCACAAAAAAATTTAATGATTTTTTTTATAATATAAAAAAGTTTCAGCTCCTTAGATGTTATGGGGGGGCCTTCTCCCCCCGGCTACGCCCATGTCAATACTACTTCCAATTATACTGGAAATCAGCATTTTCTTTCTATATACTTTTTAATACTATATAATTTGCAGAATATTTCACAAACCAATCGTATTATTTCAATGAAAAATAAAATGGAATTTCATTAATTAATTAATATATTTCAAAATTCCATGAACAGTAGGCATTTATGTTATAAAAATTGTTTTATCATTGTTTTACCTTAATTTTAACCTTGTTTCTTTAATTTTTATATGTGTATGTCAGACACCCTGTATTTAATGCGGGTGATGTGAAATTTCTTTAGTATATATGTAGGTTACCACAGTTTTGTTTCACAAGAAATTATTGGTAATTTTTGAAATGCTATACACCAATGTCTATGTCAGTTCAGGTTGAGGAATGAGAATCAGGACGGGCTACAGTATCTTAGATGGTATCTTTCAGTTTTCCAGAATTTTTTAGTATTTACGAACATTTTTTCTACTATAAATTTATAAAAAACAAAGGTTATTCATTTTTAAAAACATAGAATTTAAATTGTTTTTTTGTTATATACATAATTTTTACTTGGATAAATATATTACTGATTACTAATATTTTTTTAAATAATAAAAGAATTTATTGA
This sequence comes from Philonthus spinipes, assembly GCA_963082785.1. NCBI lineage: Eukaryota > Metazoa > Arthropoda > Insecta > Coleoptera > Staphylinidae > Philonthus > Philonthus spinipes. The sequence continues at coordinate 14,629,609 of OY720301.1, forward strand.
CCAATGAAAAATAGTTTTAAAATGTATGTGATTAAACTCTGTGTTTTATGTAAATAAACTGCTTTTAAAGCGTATGTTTTAGTTTGTAAATTATATTTAACTTGAAGATACCATAAAACATGCTGCACTTAATACAGTTAGAGGAATGCCATTTCGGGGCCGTTGGAGAATAAGCAATTAGCATTTACGAGCATGCATTTACAAAGCAATAACATAAAATGAAATAAAGTATGGGTAACCATGCAGAATAAAATGGCCTGAAGCAATTTTATTTACCAGAATCATCGGTTTTGGTTTTCGCATGTGGAGGAATTTTCGTGCTCCCAACAAATATATCCTGAGACAAGTTAAGCCTATTGTTCCTTCCCTCCACATTAGGTGCTGGGGGCGAGGCAGCTGACTCCCTTATAAATTCATTGTCGGCGTCATAACTCTCGAAGTCATCATCTTCATCATTCAGATCAATGTCCGAATCAATTTCATCCTGTTCAAGCTGGCCTTCGTACTGCTCCTTCAAGACTTTCCTAGGAACTGCATTACAACTCCAGATAATAAGTGATATTAAAACAAGGTGAAAACTCCACTTACCACAGGTGTATACTATTCTGAGATACATCCGCGTCTGGGGGCGGCAAGGATTGCCAAAAGTGCTATCATCCGCTGAGAGTTCGCAACTGCGCTTGCCATGACATATTTGCATAACGGTCTCGGTAGCATAACTTACCAAACACGCTATACGAAACAAGATTATGTAAAGAAAGTTTCCGAAAGCCAAATAAAAACTCATACGTACTTTCCTCGGAAACGCCTTGCCGCTGAGGGCACTGGAAGCTCTCGTATTCCGTTCGGCCGTAGCTTGCGCTATAGATGGCCACTCTTGAATTCGGATTGCATTTTAATTGTATGCGTTCGTTTTGGCAGGCCACCTTGCTTCTAAATTCATCTACAGAATAAACATTATTTCAGTTATTGCAACACGTAAAAAATATTAATTCAAATGTCAACCCCTTTCCAGCATCCCCACTGTTGGAACTGTGCCGAGTACATATACATACATACATATGGCATCACGTATCGTTTTTATACCAAGCTATATAAATATATATATATTTTCACTTTTCTAACTTTTTTTCTAAAAAAAAAAAAACGAATAAATCTTCACCATCATTATTATAAGACATTTTTCTATAAAAATCCAATAAAACAAATAAAACGCAGATTAAATTGAGTAATTTTAAATTCTCGACTAGTTTCGGGTTATTAGCCCATTTTTAAGAAAAAAGTAATTAAATTTTGAATTCTCTTGAAAATGGGCTGATAACCCGAAATTAGTTGAGAATTTTAAATTATTCATTTTAATCTGTGTTTTATTGGTTGATTTTTAACAATCTATTCTCATTTATTTTATACATTATTTTTTCTTGAAAAATGGTATAAATTCAGGATGAATTGGTCGATAGCCAAATGGCAGATTTTACAATATACATTGTAATATTTTATGATATACGTGGATATTTAATATTACTTTTATCAATAATGATTATGTATCTATTTGATATAAATTCATATATTACTAATTATATTTATTGTATGTGTTGATAAAGTTCATTACTATTTTGTATTTTATTCAACTAATCGAAAAACCTTCCACGTACTATAAGCCCTTCGATTTATTGAAATTTTCCCCGTCTACTTTTTTAATAATCAGGAAGGGGGGCAAAGGTACCGCCTTTTCCTGGTCAGCAGGACTTCCCGCTTTTGAAGAGGTGGGGGTCTCTCTGTAGCTATTTTCTAATACCGTTTCTTATACACTTCATCCTTCCACTTCCTTCGCCATCTCCGGAGCCGCAAATGGGAAGCATCTAATGCGATAGAGTGTAAGTGGAAGATTAACATTTGTAATTACTGATGTAATGACACATATTGCTAAAAAAGCATGGACCCGTTTGACCTTGGTGAAAGCTGATATCTAGGGTGAGTTAGGAGCCAGTAAAGAGGTCAGCCCTCCCGGATATCTGTTCCAACTCGCACGGATTGCAGTGCAGGGTAAATGCATACAATTATGGAACTTAAATTTGCGAATCAATTTCCGTAATGGATAACTATTTTTCATTATTTTTCCTAATATTATCAGAGAAAATTTAATTATTTTCACAAACAAATATACTTACAAAAAATCATTTAATATAATTTAACAGCAAATAAACTCTCGAATGAAAGGTAATTCCATTTATTTAACTATTTTTTTTACATATTAAACGTGTGTTATTTTTATATTAGGTTGAGGTAAAAAGAGACAAAAGTGGAAAGAATCAACTTGATTGGGACAACAAACAAAATGAGAATATCTTTCGGGATAGGAGTAATAAATAATAATAATTGTCATCAACGGATACATGTAGAAAAATATACAAAAAAGGCAGATCGATAGCCATTTATATATATATATATATATATATATATATATATAATCTAAAATCCCCATCTACCATAATGGTGGTGTAGGGGTTCGATAGCCATTTAACAATTAAATATTTTTTGTGTGATATACTTAATCAATTGTCGTTATATTCTTGTATACAAAATCAATAATAAAAATTACAAAATCAAATGTATAATTTATATCTGTTATCGACCAGATTCACATCTGATATAAACCAGTGGTCTTTCCACCTGATTTTTCGTGTTTATGTCCTTGTGAAAAAAAGTATGATGATATATTTACAAATATTTTCTCTAGTATTGATTTTTTTTATTATAAGTATAGAAAAATAGTGATGTGTCCGTCATGGTACTTTCGCCGGTGAATACGGTCAAATAATACAAGAATTATTTATTTTTTCAAGAACTCCAACTTTTAATTGAAACATTTTTCTATACGAATTAAAAATGAAAAATCGCTAAAAGTAAAGTTGCACTTAATGAGTTTTAATTCTAACCAAAAGCTTTTCAGTTAATTTCACTGTTATAAAAAGCTTGGATATAACGTTTCGGTTCAATCTGTTTAGCCGCTTAAGCGCTTTCGCGGAAACACATAGACACATAGACCTCAAAACGTGTATATTCGTTAAAATTGGCGATTCGAATTTTTTTACGATCACAATACTTTCTCTTGGACATGGGTCCAGGAAAAGTCAAAATGTTGTTTAATTTAATGAATTCCGTTAAATTTAAAAAAAAGTAATTTATGTATTGTAATGCTTTTAGATGGTGTTGCCATTTTAAGTAGTTAAAATTACTAAATAATGTTAAATGGATATTTATTACAAAATAAGGAATATGTACTGATATTAATGGAATAAGTAACATATATAAAGTTACAAAATAATTATAATAAATGGAAGATGACGCAAGCGCCATCTTTTGCCTAATTTCATATAGTAAAAGATGGCACTTGCGTAGTCTTCTATTTATTATGATTCATATCAGGTTTTTAACCGCAATACAAGATCCATTCAACCGCCTTTAGTCACTAGTCTGATGAGGTTCGAAAAACCTAAATGAAGAAAAAAACCTAAACGAAATAATTAATTTAGCAGTAATAAAAAGATCGTCTTTGCCCATCTCTATTTTTTAGATGTTTATATTATTCTTGTATTTTTTTAGAAGGGATTTCTCGTTATGAATGAATAAATAAATATAATATGATGAATATTAATTATAATTTTTATATGAATTATGTATTTAAAATAGTACTAATTTTCATTTGAATTAATAAAATGTTGTATGTGAACCAGTCGAAAAGTAATAAGTTGTAATTAGTTGGAATATAATTCAAACAGATGTTAACATCCAAATTAAAGTATTATTGCGCGTGCCTGTTATCAATCATGTGTTTAGGACTATTAGCCACCATTTATTACTGCACAATTCGACGCATACATTTATGTGTTAATATATCAATTTATGTAAATTATGCAACAAATATTCCAACAATTTCCTGTTGGTAAACGTTATTGCTATTAGTTTTATTTCATAAATAAAGAAATATATAAAAGTATATTATAATATAGCAGTGATTAGCAAAGTCGATCTTTTTGATACTTTTATGGCTGTTAAAATAAGTCACACGTTTTCTGGAAATCTTGTCCCAAAAAGGCGTGACAATCTTCATGTAGACTGGTTGACTAGTTAATTTCTACTTAAATTTTTAACTAGAAATTAACCACACTACTTGAAGATTGTCACACCTTTTTTGGACAAGGTAAAAAAGTGTTGTGGTTACGGTTTTGTGGTAGTTGCGTCATGTTGCGCAGGCACATATATACCTAGTTAGGCCCTTAATGCTTCCGTCCTATAGAGTATTTGAGACTAAAAGATTCATCGTTCTGTGACGTTTAGGTTACTTACAAAAAGTTGTCAAACAATGCCTAATTTTCGAGGCAACTGACCACAAAGGACTCTCAATGAACACTAGGTTATTGGTATTCATTAAGTTTAGCTCTTTAAAAGGGCTTATTTAATAATATTAGATAACTAAAATTATTCGATTTTATTCAATACTGAAATGTTTAGTTATTCCAGGGGGATTATATATTGGATTTCTTCCAATAATACAATTTTGTAATTTATGCATTTGTTTAAAATAAAACGAATAGTTTTAATTTAAAGAAAACTCTAAATATAGGTATTGCGATTTTTAGGAATGCAATTTTGTTTCAGATTGAATTCTGGCGAAAGACTCTATATATGTCATTGAAAATACAAATCTTTTCGTTGATAAATTAAATACAAAAAGAAAAAGCGAAAATAGTTAATATTAATTATTTTCAGAAAATTAACAAAATTAATATTAATTATTTTCCTTCTGCAACTGTAACATGATCCATTGTGACGATTATTTACCGGGCAAATACATCACCGAAGATTGAATTATCTAATGAACATTGTACTGCTACGGTAAATGTTCATTATATAATTCAATCTCCAGCAATGTATTTGTCCGGCATATAGTAAATATTTATGAATACAAATTACACAAGAAAAAGGAACATAATTTAAATAAAAAGAATTTGAAAATATTTAATAAATTATTCGAAAAAAAAAAGGATGTATTCGCATTTGTCGTTGTCAAAATGTCACAGTAGCTAAAGAGGAAATAATTTAATAAGTATTTTAAAATTCTTTTTATTTTATTTATTTTTAATTTAAATAAATTATTCCTTCTTTAGTTACTATATCATTTTATTTATGTTAATTACATAAGTACTTTAAAACAAATGTTAAATAATTGTCACTTGCTGTTGCATAACAATAACATATTGTATAACGCTAAAAAAATTATTCGAAAATATTTAATGCAAAAAACAAAACAATAAATTACGTAATATAAAGCGATTTGCAGACACGTATTTCGGGATTTCATCCCTTATCAGTACAGCTCTGTCTTTTATAATTACAAAGTTTAAATTTAACAACTTTGTAATTATATAAGGCAGAGTTGTACTGATGAGGGATGAAATCCCGAAACACGTGTCTGCAGATCGCCTTATATTACGTAATTTATTGTTTTAATAAATAATAAAACGTACAGTCCGTAACTGTGACCATGTGAATAAATTCTTTTTTCTATTAAAAAGGAACATTTTGGATAGATATTACAAAATTAATATTAACACTCTTCTAAAAATTTGGCTTCAAATTTAAAAGAGGACAATAGTTGTTTCAATTGACATTAATTTCTGTACTTATGATTTTATAATCATATTATAGTTGCAGAAGGAAAATAATTAGTATTAATTTTATGAAACGTTTATAATCGAGAATATTTTAGATTGAGACCGACAAACTTTATCTAATAATCTGTGTTTCGTTGACTTGTTTTATATTTCGTTATTAGATTATTGTTGTGATGTTTTATAATAATGGAGTTTTTCGTAAAAAAAATAAATTATTATATAACTATGCATAATTTAATAATTTTAATATAATGAATAAAATAATCTTTAGTTACTACAAAATTACGTTAATAAATTATTAGGTAAAGTGAATACTATTTTAACACGTTGTTATGTCATATAAGAGGGGAATGGAAACTTGTTATCAGTCATAATAGTTTCCTCTCCGCAAATCCACGTAGAGGGTCGACATTGATTTATGGTGAAGAAACTATTATGACTGATAACAATTCTCGCTTCTCCCATATTTAACTACATATTTTCTATTTAACTATTACCAACAATTTACATTGTACACCCGCTTTCTTTAAGCTACTTAAATTTTATTATTACCAATTCCGGAGTATTTTTCTTTGTATTCACAATTCGAAATAAATATATAATTGAATAAGATCCGTTTCATTTTACGTGCGTTTTAAATATCAAGGCGTGTTTAAATTATGTTGATTTAAATGAGATGAATAAAGAAACATAATGAAGGGGACTTGGTTGAAATTTGAATAAATAAAAGATAAATTAAAAGAATTATATTTGAATTGAGAAATAAACCCTTATAGAATCACCGTGAGCGCTGGCCCTCAACGAATGTTTGCAGAGGGTAAAGCCAATCTTGCACTCGAGATTAATTTTCTTTGTTCCGCACAGTGGGGATATTTATAGTTTTTGTAATAGGAATTGGGATATTACAAATTCGGCTTTGATGTGTGCGCATGTTGATGTGTTTTTTTTATGGGGGATCAGCGGGGAGCATAAACATAGTAAATAAGCTATAAAGAATCGTTCACTGTGAGAATATACGTTATGTAAATATTGTAGAATTTACTTACATGGCCTACATTTGTATGCAACTTCGACGTACTTGCGTTCCCCTGGACATGGATCTCCTCCGAATGTTGGGGGTGATGCTAGGAATTTACATTGGCTCTTTTTCTGACAGGCTTCTATAACGGTCTGCAACAGTGAATACTAGGTACCGTCAGTCAGATCGGCTGTAATCTCCTTGGAGCAAAGTGAAAATGTATGCAAAGCGTGTTGTGTTGTGTGTGTGTGTATGCGAATTAATTAGGCCATATAGCTACGATTACAATTCAAAGGCAATAATCATTTATTATTCCAGCGATTCAAACACAATCAATTACAAGAATCATTAATAACGCTGTCAAGTTAATTCAATATTACAGATATACAATTTTAATTAGCAGGATTAGATTAATACGCGTTTTTTTTTGAAAACGCCTTAAATTGTAATCGTGCAAGAGGCAGCGTTGTATTCTGACTGCACCAAAGCTTCATGTGGACAAAAATTAAAACGAAGCAGCATGACCATGGCGAAAATAAAATAACTTTATAATTTGCGTTTTAAATCACTTACTCTCCCCCATGTACCGTGAGTCACTTCTTCCCATTTAGTCTGCAAGCAAGCATATGCCAACTTATTTCACACAAACGACAATTGATTGACTTTTCTTGAATTAGGTCGTGCTACGCTCCAATTAGTGGTATTTATATACATCTTGGCACCCACTTAATGTTACATTATTCTACAGCATGGTTAATATGAATATATTGAGATTCAATTATTATTTCTTTGTAATCAATACAAATAATTTATGTATAGAGAATTAAAATATAGATAGGATATCAGAAATTTAGACTGCCATTAAAATTTACTTAACACATTTCATATGCAACAAAAGATTTTTTGAGTATTAAATTAAACTTGTAAATTAAGTTAAATTAGTTTTACTTATGTTTATTTTAACTTCAACTAGTTTCGGCTTAATGTCATTATCAAAAATGATGTACAAATGGATATCTATGTGAATATATACTTTTTACAATTATTGAGTTTTTTTTTGAGTATATATTAAAAAAATGGAAACTATACTTAAAAACATAACTGTGCAGTACATACAAAAGCGATTAATAATACATTAGAAAAGCAAACATAAAATGCTCTCAAACTATTGGGAAAAACATATATTCATATAGATTCGATTTATTTAATAAAGAAATTAACAAACAAACAACACAAAAAACAAAATATTTAAAATATTTTTTATTATACATATCCAATATGAAAATGTGTATAATTGATTTAAATTTCAATGATCAGTCTGTCAGAACGTGCGAAAACATTAATAATTTATTGGATCCCTAACATGCGTTACACACGGGTACGTGTAGGCATACTTCTAATAATATGATCAATATCCTCCTGGGGTATTTCATCCCAAAAAACTTGTGTTTCTCAGCCTTATTGTCTATTTAATACGAATAAAACGCCTTTCACGTACATTTATTTGAAAAACTTAGTTTTCAAGATAATAAATTAATTCTGGAATATTCAGAGGTTCTCGAAGTTGTTTCGCTTGCAAAGTTGGAAAAATTTTTCATCGAAATTTGAAAAAGACGTAAGGGGTTAGTTAATATGGGAAAAAGTTAAATAATTAAATTTCGGGAAACTAAATAGCTCACGTTATTTCTATTATCATCAAGGGTCTTTGAGATTTTTTCAGATATATATTTTTCTTTATAAAAGAATTTGGAAATAATTAATTTACTTAATCTCTCTACTTCTCAGTGTAAGGTGCTTACTTACACTAAGATGTAGAGAGGCTCATATAATGATGTTATATAAGTCTAAATAAATAAAATACTTAATTGAATAATCAGTTAATTATTTTCTCTTTAGTTGCTGCAACCGAATATTATGAGTTCGATTTACACCTGAGATCACGACAGGGACGGTATGTTTAATTAATTTAATTTAGTAATTATACAGTTTATAAGGCAGAGCTGTACTGATGAGGGATAAATCCCGAAAAACGTGTCTGCAGATGACCTTATATTATGTAACCTTTTTTGTTCTTTGTATTAAATATTCTCAAAAATTGCATCATACAATTATTTGTTATGTAGTAGTTCAATGTCTGGTGGGGTATTTACCCGAGAAGTAGTTGTTTCAACGAATGTTTGTTCCTTTTAAAATAATCACGTAACGTAAGTCGAAAGGTTGCAGTAGCTAAAGAGAAAATAAATAATTAATTATTCAATTGAGTAAATTAATTATTTTTAAATTATTATCTTAATCTTATTTTATTTTATTTTATTTAAATAACTGTGACTTTTTCTATTAACAGTTCTACATATGTAGGTGCCAAGGAAATTATAATTTTATTTTCAGGTATTGATTTTAAACCACCAACGTATATTTAAATTACTTAAACGCAAACCACAGTAGCCTTCTTAATCTATACTTTGCTGTGGTTTTCGTTTAAAAACCCCAAACCGTTAAAGTTTGAAATAATGTTGTGAGGTTAGCTATAATACTGACCTGTAGCGCAGTGGGTAATAAACACGAAATGTTGTATTTTGCTAGGTTTTTCGGATTGGCTACGTGTGTTGATTTTGGGCACAGTGCTTTCGAGGACGCAGACTTTCCATACTGGGCCACTTGGACTGCTATACTCGTGCCCGGAGGACATTTCAGCGTAACGAAGTCATCATCGCAGCCTGCACGTTGGTAAGTCCTCAATGTCCCTGATAAAAGTGCTGTCTCGTTAGAAGATCCCCGATGTAAACATAGTTGACACCACCACCGAAAGAAAATAGAAATCCCATGTTAGTAGACAATATATATACATTATAAAATATATTAATCTAAATCTATATTATAAATAATATTAGTGTTGAGCAAAATCGAGTAATATTAGTAATCGAATAGGCAGAAAGACCGACGGTCGATAGCCATTTTTTGATGTAATTATCAACCATGATTGTAAAGATTAAATGTAAAAATTCTATGTACATATATATATCTATGTATACAGTAATCGAATATTTCTATATGAGCAATTTTAAATAAAAAAAGGCAATAAGTAGCAATAAATTGATGTTTTTTTTTCAATAAATAGGGAACAGTTATTTTTAGTAATAGAATATGTTGCATTAAAAACATTTTCATATACTTAATTTTGCGAGTTTGCCCAACTCTAATAAATTTATACATGCAATGATTATAGTAAACTATAGTATACAAAATCTGGCTATTTGGTGCGACAACCTTTAGGTTAATTTCTAGTAGAACATTTAAATAAAAATTGTGCCAATTGTGCAAATTTGGCCACTGCTAGGGCCATTTAAATCACATGAAAAAAAAAATGTTAGCGCTGGTTCAAATAAGTCTTAATAATAATCATAAATCTAACAAATTTAGTAAGTGTCATGTTTTCAAGGAAAAAATCTCGCACTCAGCGTTAACTATTTCCATTGTAAATGCTTTTTATGACGAATATATATTTTTCGTTTAGTTGAATGCATTTCTTTGAAAAAAATATCTTCGAAAAGAAATGCATTCAACAGTTATTAACAGCTCTTAAAAATTCTTTGCTGATTAGATATGTAACTTCTTTCATACACTTAATTTGTTGTTAACCGATATTGATGTTTTGTTTCTTTTGTTATTTAATATTAAAATTCGTATTTTATGAATTATGCAAAATATAGAATTAATTCTTTCTAATTAAAAATACTGTATATACAACATAGAATTCCTGCTTTTATATGAATTTGCCGGTAATTTCGATTTTTCGTGGAAAATGAAAATGAGTACACCTTTTATTTTCATATTTTCTGATTCATATCCGATAAAGGGATTTTAAATTCAACGGGTGGCTTTGGCGTATAGAACAACATTTATAATGCAAAATTTGTTTCTTGGACTTTTATTTGAAACTGATAAAAATTAAATAAAAAAAAGAATTATTATCGTAATATTCAATTTTGTATTCTCTTCTGTGCATATTTATTTATTAATTCAAATTTACAGGAAATCATGACAAATACAGGGTCCGCTAGCCTAATGGAAATGTTTCAAAATATAATTAATTTAAAAATAAATATTTATTAATGTGAAGTAGAAAATTAGCAATTTGATGTACAATAAAAATTTAAATTATCTTCGGAATACTACGTTCAGCATTGATTGATCCATTGTAAACTAAATGGTGGACTACGCTGATAATCGGAGTTATTCTGTAAGGGAAATGTTAGATTTAACGTGTACGTTATTTGCATCATAACAGTCTAAGCAGATTTTGTAATAAATATATATTCATAAAATGTGAAATTATTTAATAACGTACATTTCTTTATTTTGGTTGTTGGTTGTGGAGACTTTAATTATTTAAATAAATAAGTAGGAGAAAGGATAAGTATTTTTATTTAAATAATAACGTACACGTTAAACTTAACATTTCCCTTACATAATAGCCCCGAATGTTGAGTTGGCGATCTTCCTCCCCGCCATCTTTCCATTTGGCTGGAGGACCCTGTATATCTAAGGCAAACTACAAAATGTTTTTAAAATTTACTAATTATTTGGATCATGTTTTACCTGAACATATCCAATTAAATAAAATATAAATTTTTGCAAATCTCAAAAAACTCAATTAAATAATTAATTAATTATTATTTCTTTAACTACTGCAACTTTTTGACTTACGTTACGTAAATGCTTTAAAAAGAACAAACATCCATTGAAACAACTACTTCCCAGACAAATACCCCGCTAGACATTGACCTACATAATGAAAATTTGCTGTTGCATAACAAATAATTGTTTAATGCAACATTTTTTTTGATTCGAGATTATTTAATACAAAGAACAAAACACGTTACGTAATATAAAGTCATCTGCAGATACGTGTTTCGGGTTTTATCCTTCGTCAGTACAGCTTTGCCTTATAAACTTTTGAAGTTGTTAAATTAAATTAATTAAACGTACCGTACCTGCTGCGATCTCATGTGCACATGATCGAGCTCAGCAACGGACATGAACAATGTGTGCGTTCTTATCGTACACAATAACAAAAAAAAGTTTATAAGGCAGAGCTGTAATGACGAGGGATAAATCCCGAAACACGTGTCTCTGCATTAATAAAAAATGCATTATAGAATCATTTCTGATGCAATTAATGCACTCAGCAAATTGCTTGCTTTGTTCACCCAATTTCGACATTTTTGCTATTCATTTATTGTCATTTGAGAGAGCTTTGGCAGTGATTAATTTTGATACAACTTTTTAGGTAGTTGATAAATTTTAATTATTAATTTTTGTAAATTCACTTACTATGTCGCAACTACATTTTAATTGTTAAGGTTTTTTTGTAAACTCATTCAGTTTGTTATAAATATAAATATGGTATAATTTATTTGTTAAGTGCCGTCATTACTGCTATTGTAACATAAGTCAAAATGTCACAGTAGCTAAAGAGGAAATAATTTATTAATTAATTATTTTCAATTTTTTTATGGATTTACATATGTAAGAGGAATCTCGTTAAATAAATAAATAAACAGCAAATGTTCATTGTGTAGTTTAATTTCTGGCGAGGTATATGCCTCAGAAGTAGTTGTTTCCATGGATCTTTGTTTCTTAAAATACTTACGACTTACATAAGTCAAAAAGTTGCAGTAGCTGGAGAGAAAATTATTATAATCACTGAACAAACATTTATTATGTTGTTTACTACAATTATTTATTTATAAATAACAAATAATTTAATATGTTAAACGAGCACTCAGATGTAGTGTACACTCAGCTTTTCGAAATTCTGTAATATTCTAATCTATTGTTCACCACAAACTAATTCCTAACCTAACTTTAAATTTTACCTGTATAAATGTAACTTTTTTGTAATTTGTATCACTTGATAATGACTGTCAAACGTCGGTTTCGACGTTTTAGTAGTGAATTTTTATTTATTTAGTTATTTAACCGTACACACCTTTTACATAAAAAATACAACAAGTGAAAGAAAAGAATATAATTTATGTATTTATTTATGGATACATAATTTTAGTAAAATTTAGTATTTATTCAGTGATTATAATTACTTTATTTTTAGCTAAGTTTAACAAGTACGTTATTATTAAATTCACATTCTATGAATACATATACATTAGAAAAGCTGCTTAGACTGTGATGATAAAAATAACGTGAACGTTACCCTTGATATTTCTCTTACGGAATAGCCCAAATTAATTGTTAAGACTTCTATTATACATTGTTTTTCGATTAATAAAAAACACTTTTTAACTTTGTTTGTATAACTGAAATTTATTTAGTCACTGTAGTTTCGACGTGTGAGTTTGATAATGGCACGTTAATGACGTCAAAACTACAAGAGTTAAACTTCTAAACTATAGTCACTAAATAAATTTCAGTTATACAAACATAGTTAAAAATGTATTTTCGTTAATCGAATTTTTAAGTTATATAAAATTAAACTCAATTAATAACTGTTTGTATTTGAATAATTATCCCTCATAACTTATACATCGAGCTATTTAAAAATTAGGCTACCGTGAAAATGTAGAATGTTTAGTTAACTCGACGTTATTTTCCCGTTTAATGAAAAACAAAATTATAAGGTAGTAATACCGACAATGTAAGCTAATTTAAAATTCCCTGTATGAATATTGCGAAGGGAAACATTAAGTAAATCTGAACATGCCAGTTGGTTGTTCATTTTTCATAAACCACAGTCCTAAATGTCATATCCACTTTTCCCTCTATTGATATTCCCATGAATATTTAATTATTCTTCAATTTAATTAACCCTGCACGGGGTTAATTAAACAAAGGGTAATTGGAACTTACTTTTGTTTTAGTCGCGTGGTACAAATAATCAAAATAAACAATAATTAAAGTTGTAAGAACTTAAATTAAAAATATTCCTGTGGGTATTGCAATTTTCATAACTAATTAAAAAATCCACTTGTTGTTTTACATAATAACTTTATGATTTATTGCAGTTACTTAAATATAATTTAAATTAACATGGAATGTTTCTAAATAATTAATATTTTCGCTACGAAACAAATAATTGACGCGAATAATGCGTGGGTTTTTATCGTTCACGTCAAATAATTGATGTTGCTTGATTGTATTACTGGATAATGTAATAAATATTGGCTTTTAATCTATCTAAACATACAAACAAATAGTTAGACAATTATTGACCAACCTTTATTGGTTTCGATTTTAACAAACATTAATTCAAAAAGCGATACTATGACGCAACATTCTCTAAATAATATTTTTGATTAAAAATATTGAGCTAAAAAAATGGTACAATTGTTTATAAATAATTGCATAACAAAAATTCCATGTGCAAGTAAACATTATTGCGAAGAGAACGTTCAAAGATTTATGTCGATTCATTGGCCTGTGTAAGAATTCTGTTTCCGCCCAGTTTGAAAAATACTGTTTCGAGAAAAACGCGATTACTTCCTTCCCTTCTTTTTTCATTCCTGTACACATTTGTTATTTATTCGACTTTAGTAGTAAATAGTAAAATATATGTAAAGATATATGGTGTTGAATGTGTAAAGTTTCACGCTTCAACAGCTACATAAAACTTTGTTAACTTAGCGGTAATTATTCATGTTTCTAACTAAACAAGAAAAAAAAAAGTTTACATCGACCTCTAATTTCAAGACGCTGGAAGATCAACCGTAAGCATCCTTACTAAACTAAAAAAATAATATAAAAAATTGTTTGATAGATTATGGAGTGTATTAGTAATATAATCCATTCCATAATTTATCAAACGATTTTTTATTTTATTTTATATTTTATTTCATCATTAACTTTTTTAGCTTTGTATATATATCCCAGCGTATATTATCCTTAAGTAAAAAAAAATGCCTATAATCCTGATAACAAAAAAATCTGTATTCCCGGGATATTAATCCCTGCTAAATAGAAACATCCTCCAGACAGTTCGGCTAGCTAGCATAGATTTTTTCTTTGATTTCATCATAAATTCATGATAGGGCAGAAATACCTCTGGTTGATAGCCCCGATAGACTAACACCTACATGTGTAACATAAATAATTGCAATATTTATGTTATATATGTTGTTGTATTAATTATATTATTTCTGAATTCATATCTACATTTTGTATATTCTTTGAGAAAATTGTCAATAAAAATATATATTTAATAAAATGTTCAACCACCATTCTCTAGCGTATAATAACTGGTGATGGCCATTTCGGACCTCATAAGAAAACACTGGTTCTATGTGCAATGCCTAGATGAAAGCGGTTGAACGGATCTTATCTTGTGATTAAATAACCTGATATAAATCATAATAATTAGAAAGATAACACAAGCGCCATCTATTTCTAATTAAAAAATATATAAATAATCAATATTAGTTTTAGAAAGAAAGGAAGAAAGAAAGAAATAAAGAAAACACAACTAGAATTTTCTGAATAACTGTTATGACGCATTAATGACGCCAAAACTATAGTTACTAAATAAATATCAGTTATACAAACAAATTATTATATTGTAAATTAAAATTCACTTATTTTATTTTATCTTCAACTAGTTTCGGCTTGGTGCCATTATCAAGAATAATGTACAAATAGATGGTTATGAGATTATATACATAATTTACATATATTTTCTCATATAAAAACAAGGATATTAAATACAAGCACTAAGCAACAATAATTTCAACTAACCCTGTATTTATAGTTTTTAATTTCCTTGAAAACAAAATATTCATTCTTAATAGATAGAAATAGTTTTTTATATAGAAAATCTTTATTTCTGAGATATACATTAAATTACATTACAATATTTACAACATTACAATCATAAACATCATTGTCCAGCTGTCAAAATAAGCGTGTTTAAAAAATATAACCTCCAAATTTACGGGAAAATCATCGATAACTCGATTATTGAAATTCTCGATAGCTTTTGTTTAAAATTTTCCCCACACTATTTTTAGTTTCTGTAATATTGTTTATCTGTTCGCAAAAGATTTACCGACTCACTCAAATATGATAATATTTTGACGTTTTATTTGACATAACAATAATTATTGTTTATTTTAAGGGATTTTTTCAGAGAGACGACATTCTTCCTCTTATAACATGAAATCTAAATAAAATGTTATATAAATAAAGGTATTTCGTTTATTAATATCTACAACTTTTATTATAACATTTTTCTAACCGAATTAGAAAAATAATACTCGCTAAGGATAAAGTAGCACTTAATGAGTTTTAATTGAGACCAAAAGCTTTTCAGATATTTCCACTGTTATAAAAAGCTTGGATATAACGTTTGGGTTCAATCCATTTAGACGTTTATGCTCTATCGTGGAAACACACACACATTTTTCAAAACTCGATGGAATGGACTCAGGTACCATTGCATGCATATTCGTTGAAATTGGCGATTCGAACATTTTTACGATCACAATACTTTCCCTTGGACCGGGGAATTTAAATGACATTTTAACGATTATTATTATTAAACATTTGTATTACTGTTTTGATACAATATTTATACAATAATATATAATATTTCAAATTAACGATTTAGCAATCGGCTAAGAGCCAGAAGGCTTTCTGTCGCATTTTAATGATTTTCATCAAGTTAATTAAAGATGAATTTCCAAAATATAACAGTCTTAAGAATGAAGTTTTATGAAAATTATATGATAATAGTTTCCAAACTTATATATATATATATAATAAAATATATATTGATGTGTTGTATATTTGTAATAAATAAAAAATATTGGTTACACTTGAAAATCTGCTAAATCCCGGTTTCTAGATGTGAGAAATAAATATTGATATGAAAAATTTCGACAGCGACCCGAAATGCAATTTATCACGTAGGTAAAAAGTGTGCATATAAATTCTGTCACATAGAAATATGATTTATCGGTGTGTACACGAAACTACAAACAGATATAAATTCCAATTAACCACATGCTCCTCACCTCAGTAATTATTTACTAATTTTATAGAATAGCACACACAATTGTAGGATAACCATCCTATAAAAAGCCGTGTATAAATAACACGGCGTTGCTTGAAATGAATCGACACTAACAGTTCCGAGAGATATATTTATTGTCTTGTGAAATGAAAAGAATTTTAAGAAGATGCATTCGTGTATTTATTATCATACTTTGGTCTTGTAAATAGTCACATGATTCTCATTTTCACGATATTTTAACACCCACGCCGGCTGGGTGCATTTGATGAATTTTAAAGTTTATTCTAAAAATACTGAGTGATGATGAAAAACACGAGTAAATAGGTTGCAGCACGTTTTCACACATCACGTGATTTTGTTTTGAATCTTTCAGTGGCGGTGTCTGGAATTGAAATAATATTAACTTTGTCCCGTAAAATAAATATTGGATTAATTTTCCAGTTACTGGAAGATTGCAATAAATGTGTAGGAAGTTTCGTTTATTAAAAGTTTCAGCGAGCAATGTCGCATACACGCGATCATTGATTTTTTTTTAATTAACAATAAAAGTTGCTCCATTTTCTTAAAGTTCAGCATTATTTATAAAAATAATTAATTAAAATGATTGTTTTTATCATTTTCATGATATACATGTTAAAAATAAATATTTCTATTGGTTTAAAACTAATATCTTCTTATTACTTCTTAGCCAGCCAACTTAATGAATTGTAAATTTTGCAACGGTGGATCAAGCAAGTATTAACAAATAATCACAAATTTAATAAATTTAGTACTTAATATCGAATATGAAATATACATTTTCATATGTTTGGTTATATGAAAATAAATAGTTTTCAGGTGTATTTTTACTGGAAAAAACGAAGAAGTTATAAAGTTGTTGAAAATTGCAATTTATTTATATTTTTCACGTCGATTTAAAACTAATGCCTTCTTTTATTTTCTATGCGTAGAGAATTTGCTGACTAAGGAATTCGTATTCAGCATTAAGATAGCAGTCGTTTTCCTGTTCAACAAGCTGCTAAAGTTATCAATCAATACGCGTCAACAACTGAGAAATACTAACATAATTATTTGAATACAAGTAACTGCTGTGATTGTTTTATTATCTAAATTAGTTCGGGCGTATAAGTACATGGTGTACGCGTAAGGAAGCAGTTTTGTAGTTAAGTAGAGAGTTTGTAATTAACTCACTATATTACATTGTCTCCTGTTTGAATCTCCAAATTTTAATACGCTTACTGTATTCCAATAGTTACCATTACAAACACACCCACGTGTAATTTTGATATTGTGTTCCACATGCAACAATAATCGAGATTAAGGTATAGGAAAACCAGGGGGGTTAGGGGTTCAAATAACCCCCCAACCCCCTTCATTGCTAAATGTTTATGATCTAAAACTATAGCAGAATTATATATATATAGTACATATACAATAATTATAAATCTCAGGTCGAAATTGCCTCCCCTTCCATTTGTGGAGAGTCCACAGTTACGCCTACGGATTAAGAATATATGAGTTTTAGGGCGCTTCGACATCTTTGGTCATTTACGTATTGATTAAGGATATACACTTTTTCTAAATAAAACAACAGTTTTTTTAAGTTTCACAAAAATTATTATAGAGACACTGCTACAATTGTTTCGCCAAATCAATGGCATCATCAGGCCATTAATAAAAAATCATTAATACAAAAAAGTATATTATGGAGTTTCATCATGTTTGAGGCTTTTACTAGATAAAACTCCATAATACACTTTTTGTATTAATGGATTTTGATCGATGTTATTAACGATTATTTGATTACGGATATCTTACACAATTCACTTAACATCAATAGTATAAGAATTAGTGAGTGCCTTAGTCATTAATTCTTATAATTTTGATGTTCTGACCACTGGGTATTACATTAATAATGATAATATTTATTCATGTAAATTGTATCATACTCCCATGTTTCCGATGTTTTATACGAAACGGGTGTATGTCTTTTTACGCTGAAATATAATTTGATGTTTTCATACGAAAACAAATCCCATCTAATGTATGTGGACTTAGGAACGCCATCTGCATGTGGCTACGTATATGCGAATAGCAAAACCTAATGAAACCGGAGGATCCGCCATTACATTGTCGTGTCTGTGTACACTAGACATACAACACGGTCATTTATTGTCTCGTCGTTGACTACTTGCCCGTACAAGTCCGTAATGTCCTATCTCATCCCCACATTCTCACATCGCATCACGGCATCATCGCATCTTTTAACCACTCACTTTCTAAAACGCGCGATGCGCCGTGATAACAATTCACAAGATTTAAACCGCCTCGCTTTGCTCACAACACGAATTTATGTCTAATTTAAAATCCAAATCTACGTGCAAAAGTGTTTTAATGACTTTATAATTTATACCGCCGTAATTTATTTCTCAAGTGTGAAAGCACTGCTGCTGCGTAATTCATTTAAACTATTGATTTTAACTTTGTGTAGACGCACATATTTCGATATGATTTTTTAGCTTTATTTGCAATTAAATCGATTCGGATTATTTCAGGGCTTTAATATAATTTTGTATTTTATTACACACCGCATTTACATAAATGAAATTTAATAACTATTTTAAAAGGTTTCATAAAATCCATAATGGCCACTGTTAGGTATAATCTAATATTTAAAGCGTATTTATATGCTTTATTTTTATTTTTCCCGATGTAATTTCATAATAATTTATATAATTAATACGCCCAAAATATGTATGTGAAATCTAAATTTTATGAATGAACTTTTAATATTAATATATAAATAATATAAAGAACACATTTTTAAATATATATATATATATATATATATATATATATATATATATATATATATATGTGTGTATATTAGGGTGGCCCGAAAAAAATATACTTCGTCGATTCGAGTCTAGAATGAAAGACAATCGTCTGAAAAGTCCGTCGGTATCCATAAAATATTTTTCTTGTTTATAACTTTTTTTCATACTACTTTAAGTTGACAGAAATTTTGATATTTTACTCCCAGATCTTTACCGATTGTTGCCATACAACCATCAACCTTTCTTTCAGGTACAAAAATTCCTCAAAAGTAGCCAAATATTTACCTTTTTTTGTGTGTGGAAGGGGAAATCCGTTTATGGACTGACTCCTCCCAGATTTTGTCCGGGAGACTACCGACTAAAAACCCCTTCCCCATTTTACCTCTCAATGTTAGTTTTAATTCTCTATGTCATAATCTAAACATATTTTCGGAATGGCAGATTTATCAATTTAATGATAAAAGGAATATATAAATCAAATCACAAGAACTGTCAAGTCCAACATTAATTCCTTAGCGCTTCCCTACATCTTTTGCCTAATTTCTAAGTGACATCGTCTACAAGATAGACCTTCATCAAGGCATTGGACATGGAAAATACTGGCCTGACAAAATTAAAAACACCGAAATGGCCATCACCAGTCATCCAAATGCTAGATACTGGTGGTTGGACTATTTATTAAATTAATTTCGTTTTCTGGTTTCATAAACAGGACAAGTACGTCTTCATTTAGTGGACGAAAACACTTTTCGATTGTTCTAGACGCAAATTGTTAACTACTTATAAATTAGACAAAAGATGTACGCTATTTTTCCATAATGTTATTAATTTAAAGAGCTAGATTACATAAAATAATTTATTTGGTCATTTGTAGCAATATTATGGAATGTTGAACATGTAAAGTGTTGTGCCTTCAAACTACAATATAAGGACAGCATAAAGTGAAGCTGTTCGATTAAAATTAGTAATAATCAGACGCAGGCAAGTCTGGTGAGTAAGCCGCATGAGAAAGTATTTCTCATATATTAAATAAAAATGATTTGAAAATAATTCTATTTAAGTATTTCTCAAATAAATGCAGTAATCGTTTCTTTAACCAGTTTGTGATCGAGCATTGGTATGAAGCAAAATGTGTTGCTTTTGATATTCTGGTCGTTTTTCACTCTAAGCTTGATTCAAATCGATCATTGTTATCCATTTGTTATTAGCAGCTTTCAGTTATAAAGATTTCACCAGTTTTTAGCCGCTCATAATATCACGTCTTACTGATCCCGCTAAGCACAGTGCATTGTCTTCCATCCACAGATATCGATTGTTCACCTGGAATAACCCATGATGTTTCATGAGTAAAATTCTCAAAAAATATGCACTTTTCATCGCTAGTTGTAATTCGGTGTAAAAATGACTTTCTTTTATACTCGGCGATCAGCATTTTGTAAGTATTTTTTTTTTTTTGGTTTTCCTGCTGTCTTTTATTAAATTCATGTTGAATAAATTTCTCCAGCTTTTTCATGTTTGATATAGCTTTAAAAAGTAGGAGATGGCTTCGCGTACTATATTTAATTGATCTGCGAGCTGTTGTTGCGTTTGAGGTTCATTTTCATCCAAGAATTACCTGCAATTGGCTGCCTTTAAAATTTTTTGTTGGTCTACCAAGTTCTTCGTTTCTCATGCCTAAATCGTCACTTTTGAATGTCTTAAGCCACTCATGGAAAAGTGATTCAAGAAAATTTTCACTGTAAACTTCGACAAGTATTCGATACGTTTCTACAGAACTTTTCTTCAAATGGTAATAGAAAATCAATGCTGCCCACATATATATTACTTGACGGTACAAAATTCGAGCCTATTACATATTATGCTGTTGTATGAAATAATGAGTTGAAAACTTTTGACAGATGTTAAAAACAGCAGATAACGCTAATAACGCGATTTTGCAGCTACTTCATTGACAACTAGGGCCACGTATAGACAAATTCCTGTTTCATACTTTTTGGTGATTTATTCTCATTTATTATTTGGTGAAACATGATTAAATACACAAATTTGTCAGAAATAAGCTGTATGTAGTATGATTTGTTGATTAATTTTGGATAAATAATCTAATTAAAAAAATATTAGATTCTTTTTCGTAACGTCTTATAAAGTCGTTGAAATATATTAGAAAAGAGTGATGGGATAAATATATAGCGAGCGATTGTTATCATTTTCATATAATAAACATGTATTTTATATAAAATATTTATGTAGCCACTGAATAAGTTCATAATAAAAAAAAAAAACATATTCTTCATGGGATTTATTAAAAAAAAATAATTTGACTGGTAATATATTTAATTGCGATTTTTTTTTGCGCTAAATATTTTAATACAAAGAAATTCCGTAATAATTTAGTTTCCAGACGAAAATCTTGTAATTGTCTCGTAATACTTCGGAGTAAAGCTACGCAGCTGTTTACTTTCGTGAATCTGAATTGAATATTAAAAGGGAATTTCTTGTTTCATTTGTGCTAAATTGAAAGCTTCCACAATATCTCGATTGCCGATTCCTCGGTTAGAAGTGTCAGTGGTTGTATTACTTACAGAATTGATTGAAACTGATTTTAATACATATTCATGCATAAATAAAATTTGATAAATGAGGGACAGTCCTCGTGTGGGTTTTCCGATCCGTTGCGATTGAAGCCATTTGTCGCGAACCGTGTCGCTCTATTCAAGGAAAAATGTCTAATAATTGTTGGAATCATGCTCCTACGCATGATAATCTCGCAGATTGTGCGTCACGCGGAATATTTCCAGTTGAACTTATCGACCAAAATTTATCGTGGGCGGGCCGAGTGGCTTCGCTTATGTACAAATTCATTGCTATCGACTACTTATAAAGAAGTAGTTGCCTCATGTGGCACATCGAGAATATATGATTATTTGTTTATGTATGCGAGAAATGCTGTACGAAACAAAATTCAAACAATCGTTTCATATTGTCTTCACTTACTTAAGAAAAATATGTTGTCACAATTTTTAAATTTAGTGATTAAACTCTTTTCAATTATTAATATTAGTTATTATGTGAATAAATAAATCAAATGATTGAAGTCTTTTTAATTAAATCAAATAAAAATATTTCCACATGTCATTATTTAATTTTTAAAATATGTTCCGACTTCATAATATATATATATATATATACAGAAAGCTTTTTTTATCAGTATACATTTTCCCTATGTATACCTGCATAATACGCGAGTCAAACGCATTGATGTATGTGTGTTTAGTTGCCTATAACACGCAACTAAATACACATATGCCAAATAATCAACTAAACATACACACATTAATCGGTTCAATGCGTTTGACTCGCGTTTTTTTGCAGGTATATATTTCTCCTAATGTATACTAATAAAAAAACCTCTCTGTATATATATATATATATAATCTAAAATCCACATCTACCATAATGGTGGTGTAGGGGTATACTTCATAATAAGTAATAGTAAAAATTAGTGTTGGGCAAAGCCGTAATGGAGTATTTCTGAATAACCAATTCTAACTAACTAAAGATAATAAATAACAATAAATTGGAGTTTATTAATAAATACGTGATACTTCCCAATATTTTAGAAAATTGTCATAAACTTCATTTTGCAGTGACAAAAATATCGACTTTGCCCATCTGTAGAAAAAAAAAAAATACTGACAATAATCACTAAAATTCGATCTTTACACTTACATCCTTTTTCAAATTAACGACATGAGGTGTTTTAATTAAAATATATTTATTCATGTATTAACAGAATCTCCTTTTATACAAACAAACAATAAAATAATCTTACAATATAAATAAAAACATATACATACGCATATGCTAACCCGCAGAAACGTTTAAATATCCTCTTACAATAATAACAGAATATCATAAATACCAATCACTAATTTGTATACCATCACAATAAATAAACAATGAATTAAAATACAACAACATAGACATACTATTCGATGCCAGCCAAGCTAACATGTTTAAAAAAAATACATCCTAATTATTACATAAAAATGTTTCACCGCAGGATAAGTGAGAAATTAATCGAAAATAGGTTGTCATTATGTTGCAATCAAGTGAAGAAATTCTTTTCAATTATTAATATAGGTATAATTGAAAAGAGTTTAATCTTTTGATTGAATCATAATGACGTTTCAATCAAATGATTAAAAACTTTTCAATTATGTGAATAAGCTTATTTCAATTAATAATATATGTTGTCCTTTAAAGCAAGTTAATTTTATAACACAATAATCATGCTTGTTAAATTCCTGCAAAGTTTCGTATTTGCAGAAGGTTTAAAATTAATTAAGCCTAATAAATCTTGCGATAAACCACTAAGAACACTCGCTCCCTTTCTCAGTGAAAGGGTTTAAAACATTCGGATTTATCGCATAATTAAAAACACCCCATGTTACTGGCGCGATTGCATCGGTTGATTGATTTGATTATAGACAGGATTATTTACACATCGGGCTGAAAACCCCCTCGTTATTCAGCACAAAATTTTTCGATTTTATCCGCTCGCCGAGCCGCGTATTGCGGACATATTAAACCGCTTATAGTTGCTCCATTCATGGGTGACTTGCCAAAATTTAGGGTTTCATAACTTGAAACATTTTCGCACTCAGGGGTGAACTTGCAAGTCCTTTTAAAATTACAATAGGGGTATATAAGAGAGCCGAAATATTCGAGACATATGTTTGTTTGTTTATATGCTGCGCTGTAAAATACATTCGGACCTGGTATCTGAATTGTCGGATGCATTTTTAGCAGTTTGCTACGTGTCGTGGTTGCATATATAGAGCCTAATTTTATTGCAGCATGTAAATTATTGCGATCTTTAAATTGTCGCAGAACTTCACTGTAAATCGGTAGTTTAATCCTCCCTCTTCGCAATTCTACGGCGCTATTTCGAAAGCGGGTGTAAAGTGTTAATTCCTGTCATTGGTTTACGAATCTTAAGTTAAATATGGTTTTAGCTCAATTTCAGGCACTGAACACACGTCTGTTACCTGCGGTTAGCTCGGATTCTAACGACCTGTCGGTCTTAACGCTAGGCCATTTACTCGTTAACAACACATTAATAGTGACCCCGAATGATTGTTCGGAATTAGCAAAATTATCGTGGTTATTTCTTTTGCTACTAATATTTACATACGCTACTATAAGGCTACACATGAGAAATCTATATTTATTAATTAAAAAACTTTTAGAAATAAATTCTTTAAAATATTCGTAAAGGTTAATCGGGGCTATTCTGTAAAAGAACTTTTAAGTTTAGCATGTACGTTATTTTTTATCATCACAGTCTAAGCAGCTTATGTAATAAATTTATGATACATTGAATGTGAAATTAATTAATAACGTACACGTTAAACTTAACATCTTATATACGGAATAGTCCCGAATAAAACATATATACATTATTAAATATAAAATAAAATATACGCTATAATTACGCTATAAATGATAAATAGAATTTTAATGAAAATAAATCCTCAAATATATTCGTAAAATTTTATAAAATATGTTAATATCATTATGAAACAAATAAAATGTTAATGTCATTATAAAACAAATTAAATTTGTCGACACCGCGATCACATACAATAAAATCGTGTTATACAAACAACGTTTTTTTTTAATATTTTGAAATAAAATATTTATTTTACTGAATTAAAACAATTCGTTATTAAATATAAATTTTAACATACATCACAATTATTTCATAAAAATTGTATGAAAATGGATTAAATATTAATTGATGCTATGTGCTTGTAAAATTAATTGAATTATTTATTAATTCCACTCTATAAATTTTATACAACACATACCAGCCCCTTAGTTGACACAAAGCAAGCTCCCGTTCACATTGTATGCCATTCGACCCATTCATAATTGACAGATTAATGGCTTGTGGTCTGCTAAATTTTTGGTCGAAAGGGGCATTTGAAATGAACAAAAATTATTAGAGAAGAATGTCACGTATCGTGAGTGCTGGGGCGCAGCCTGATGAGAGGTTCGTGATAACTCGTATCTGGATGGGAGTCGAATACGGATAAGAAATATCCCTACGTGACTGTCTGTGGAATTGTAAAAAATAAAACTGTTTAATATCGCAAGGTTTATGGAAAACATCAAATGCTTGAACATATTGACATAAAGATGAGCACAGTTCGAATCAAAGATATTCAGTATACGTATTCGGTTATTATACCCTACATAATAATTTAGGTTTTCGTATTAATAATTTAAATGGACAATAATATTTTTATCCATTCAATAATAAAACCTAATTTATTAAATATAAATTATGTGGGACACCAATTGGTAAAAGGGGACATCGATTATATATATATATATATATATATATATATATATATATATATAATTATGTGGGATATAATAACCGAATACCTATATTGAATATTTATTTATTATAAATAATTAATTTCGTCTATACTATTATTATTAAATAAACTTTTAATTGTGGACTCATCGAACACTTGATGAAATATATTTTAACACTGATTTAAAATATTAAATGAAAACACCTGGTTTTTGCTTCCTGTTTAAAATTAAACAAAACGAAGTGTTTTATTTAATATTATAAATCGGTGTTTTAAATCAGTGCTATTATTAAATGTACAATAATAATATTTAATGATTTGCAAAATCGAGTAATATTAGTAATTGAGTAAATGAGCAATTTTAAATAAATAAAGTCAATAAGTAACAACAAATTGATGTTTTTCAATAAATAGGGAACTGTTACTTATAGCAACACAATATGTTGCATTAATAACAATACCATACTTGATTTTACAGTAACAAAAATATCGAAAAAACTACTTTGCCCATCTTTAAAAATAATATAGCAAGTCACATTCATGAATTCATTTGTGCGAATCATCAAGACAGTTCAATTAGCTAGTATATACTTTTTTCTTTGACGTCATCATTAATATAAGACTGTGTCTGGTCCAGACACACTAGCACCTACATGTACATGTATTGCAATATTTTTTTTGTTATATTGTTTTGTATTAATATAGACGAAATTAATTTGTCTTGCTGATAAATAAGTGGTAACATAATTCGAGTATTATTATTGTGTACTTTTTTAAACGAAAGTTTTGTTATTATTAATACAAATTTATAAATTAAATAACATTGGACCTCCTGAGTATTATTTCGTGCCTTCTGGTCATTCGCAATTTGTGATAATTACGTGGATAAGCGTAAACCTATATTTTACTTTCTAAACATTATCACAATCCAATTATTGTTAATAGCCAACGCTTGATAACGAGCATTCCGATCAGGTTTCGATTGTACAAAAATTAATTGTTATTTCTCCACAAGGAAGCAATTTAAAAAGTATATATTTATTTCACATTGCCTGAAACTTGTTAATAAAGTTAGTTTCAAATATAAAGAGTTTTAATAAGGAAGGTATTTGTTGGTGAGTTCGTGAAGTTTTCTTGATATAATATTTATATTTTATTTCTTTCTTCACTTCTGTATTTTTTTAATATTATATGTACATTTCGAGGGCAATTCATAAAGAGCACATTGTGCATTTACATTTAGTATTAAAAAAATACAGAAGTGAAAAAATAAAATATAAATATTATATATGGGGCTATTCCCTATGGGAAATGTTACGATTAACGTGTAAATTCACATTCTATGAATACATATTTATTACAAAAGTTGCTTAGACTGTGATGATACCAGTCTAAGTACCAGGGCTATTCTGTAAGGAAAATGTTAAGTTTAACGTGTACATTATACGTTAAACTTAACATTTTCCTTACAGAATAGCCCTGGTAAAGAGTTTTATTTAAATATACATTTTTTACGTTCACTCAATAGCTGTATCTGTGAATATGAATTCCAACCCATCTATATTTCAATATGCAACGATTCCATCGTATTACAAGTTTGGTCAAAGAAATAAATGAATGGAAACTGAATTTTAAATTGAATGTAATATATGACATATATACAAGATTAGTCAAAATTACCGGAACACTTAAATATTTTTAAAAATGAAATAAATATGAATAAATTATTAAAAATCAACCAATAAAACACAGATTAAATTGAATAACAATATGGCCATCCTTTTCATTCTTCTCTTTTGCAGATATTTTATTATTAAGATGCACTATTTTCAATTCTCGACTAGTTTCGGGTTATTGCCCCATTTTCAAGAGAATTTAAAATTTTAAATTTATTTTTTTTATTTAAAGTTATTCAATCTAATCTGTGTTTTATTGGTTGATTTTTAATAATTTATTCATATTTATTTCATGCAATATAAACTACTAATGTCTAAATATTATAACCATTTATTATATTAAAGTTTCAAAAATGTTTTATATAATAATTTCTTGGATGAAGGCAGAAATACCTATTGTTGATAGCCCTTATTTGGGAATATATTATGAAAATATTTATTTATTTATTATATTGTTAGATTAAATACAATGAATTATTTTTCTCAGATAATAAAGATTTAGTAGTAGTTTCTTGGATATAACCAAGCTATCATTTAATTATATTTTAAACTTACAGAGCGTTGAATTTATTGAGATAATAAACTAGCGCTTTTTATCCCATATATTTTTATATTTTTGAATTCTAAGAACAAACATTTTATAGGAATTTGTTTTTTGATTCTAAAAATTAATTATTTGTTTTATAACTTAAAAATGATAAATTTTATATATCATTTTTAAGTTATAAAACAAATAATTAATTTTTAGAATCAAACATAAAACCCAAATTTTGCAACAATCTATTTTGAAAAAAGAAATGTATTTTTCGAGAACTAAAACAACCTTTTGGAGAAGAAGAACTTTGAAAATACAAGTCAACATAGCCAGCACAACTGCCATGTTGTTTTTGTATTCATCCAACACCTGACAGGGTATAAGGATTCAAGAAGAAGAAATTTTTGTATTTAATGTACAAGAATAAAGAGGTTGAAAATTCAAAACCGCTTTATTTTATCACTTTTAGTTCTTTTACAATTAAATTCCAAAGTTGAACCGTAATAAAATTGTAATTAATTGAATTGAAAATAATGCATCTTAATAATAAAATAACTGCGAAAGAGAAGAATGAAAAGGATGGCCATATTGTCTATCACTTTTAATAACCTTATTAAAGTGTGGAGGTGGCATACACCGGCGAGATAAAACTGATCGGACCAATCAGATCTTCCGCTGATGACTCATGTGAACCGATTTTGCTAATCATATCAACAAAACAGGCGAAAGAAAATATTCGTATGTATATTATTCAGTGATTGTAAATTAACGCGTGTGCTCTAAATTTCTTTTGATACGATTCAATTATTCACTTATAACTTCCAATGTGCTTTTTATTAGTTCCAGGAAGATATAGATCAGCATTAATCATGTAAGTGCTAATTTAATAATTAATTTATTTATACAAAAACCCAACAACGCCCAATTATAGGGTTTATATTATAACTATAACACAAGTAACATGATTACTGCAAATCAACTAGATGGAAATTTATTGAAACAAGATTTTTTAATAATATAGAAAAATAGAAAAAAAAAATTTTTTTAACCATGATTCGAAATAATTTTTGTTAGCTGACAAATCACGCAGATTTTAGTCTTCAAGAGAGTTCCAATTTTAACAATGATAATAAGTATACTCTAAATAAGAGTGTACCAATTTATATACAAAAATAATGTGTCCCCTATTTCTTCTTTTCCGAGGAAAGGTATGTTAAATATTTTTTTCAAGCTCAGATGTGGGATAGCCTTGAATACTCTTTGTGGGTTCTAAATTAGAGAATTTTCAGAAACGTACACTGTAGTTTTTCCAGCTCATTCATGTAGAACTGAAAACTTGGATTTCAAACTATGGAGTAATATTATAACTTTGTTCTTATCAACGCAAAATAAAACCTAATTAATAATTGAATATTGCTAAATTGTTTTGTATTTCGAAGTATACATCGAAGTAAATTTTAGGTAAAATTAGTTATTTGCATTAAATTGTAGGTAAAATTAGTTATTTCAGTTATAGGTTGATTACAATTTAGCTTAATATCGACATACATACTAAGATCACGAAAAAACAGTTATAACAGTTTATATGTTCATCAAGATTATAATTAAAACCTAATTATTAAAACTCAACTAAAAAGATAATAAAAAATAAACACACAGATACAAAGTATAAACGTATTAAAATAATGCATCGTTATAAACTATATAATTAGGCCGATTCTGTAAGAGAAATGTTAAGTTGATACTTGATGTGTTGTAAAAATGTTATTTGCAAAGATTAACAAAAAATAGTCGGTTTAAATTGCGTAAATAATATATTTATACAAGTGATGTACCAGAAGTATAAATGAAATCTCATTTCTTATTATTTCATCAATCAGCCCCGCAACCCATACCCTCAGTTAAGCTTGACGACATTTTTATACTTCCATTATTCGCTCAGTCCTTCGCTCCTTCGCATCCTAAACAAAAAAGTGTCACCCTGGTGCGATATTACAATAAACGACATTTTCTTCGTATTCAATTGTTCCGAGTTGCTCAAACTCGAGTAATTAATCGCACCCTTTTTCTTATTGACTGGGATATAAATTACGATGCTTGGCAGCACGCAAAAAATACTTCAGATAGTAGACAGGGTAATTAACAATTAATTGTTTCAAAAATAATGGGAGGTTAATTGTTCTAATTGGAGTTTTTTTGCTAAACAATGAAGAATTTGCGGTTACAATTGGAAGTTTAAGCCGGCCATTAAAATCGTCCGCACCCTTAAACCCGCGAAAATACTTAATGGCCTTCCTAATAACGAAGATTGTTTTCGATTGTATTTCTGGGCCGTTCTGTTCCGCCATGGAATGTGGCTGTTATGTTTTATTCTGATTCGTTATTAAGGGGGACGTTAACTTAATGGGGTAATCTGCACTATTATTATATTTAATATTATGATTATTACACTTCGATTTTAATACACTTACTGTAACTTCAATTTAAAAAATACATCATTTAATTCATTAAATAATTATTATTTTAACTGTCTTTATTGTTAACATGAATTTCTCAAATTACATGTTATTTATTAAATAAAGGGGCATGATTTTTTTTTTCATTTCTTCCACGTCTTATGTTGTCTCGTTCATATTTGTTTTTTTTTTCAATTGTCATAAAATGTCATTTATTCATATATTTTGCTAACTTTTTAATTTCTGTCCAATAGTTTTTACTTTGTCATCTTCACATGCTTGTATCTATTTATCTGCCTTATATTCTTTTATTAATGTTTACATGTCCTTGTTAATTGCCTTGAATTTATTTTTAAGTGTTAAGTGTCTCTGTTAAACTGTCTCTTATATTTAATGAGTTGGAGGATGTATTTGAAAAATCGTTATTTCTATGAGGTTTATGTAGGTGGGAGTGTTTTTTGTGATAGCACTTGTTAGTGAGTTAGGAAAAAGGACAATGAAAAGGTTTGAAATTTATTGGTGTTCAGAAACAAAATTTGCCATGTCTTCATTTTCACTTTCTGAATGTCGTAATCTTTGAATTTAAGGAATGTCTTTGGTGGGTTTGATTTATTGATTTTTTATGTCTTATTAAAGCAGAAGGATTATTTAATACGTGTTTATATAAAAAGTCGATTATTTCAGTGATCGAATGCAGAATAATCGATTATATTTAATAATCAATAATAACCTACCTAGGTAGGCGAACATTTTATTAAATAATAATAAAATGTTGATTGAATCGTTTCTATAATATAAATGATTCAAAAATAGTAATTATTGTTTCTATAAGTAATTAAGTTATGTTTAAATTTAACTTACGATTTTTTTTTTTCGAATAAATCAATTATTTAAGTAATCAATTTTTCCCAATATTGACATTGATAGAAGTGGGAATACATTCATTTTTGTCGTAATTTTATTGATTTAAACATTAATCATAAAAAAGTGCACAATGTTAATGATCAATCACGTTTAGTTTTCGTTAAATTTAGCAATAGCCAAAAGTGAATAACGAGTGAGGCCGTCACTAACGCCCCACTCGCTACCCTCCCTATCTGACTGTTTTTAAAACTATAAATACCAATTCCAACCGGAGGATTAGTGTATAATAATACATTTACGTGCCGCCTGTGGATTTATTTTATTTAAATTTAGTAGAAACCCATTACAATGATTTAATTTGCACCCATTGCACAGTGCTAATTTTAAATATATCTGAAAACCGTGTATTGTTTCGTGCCCCTAAATCGTTATCAAATAATTAAATATAATTATTGCACACTGATTTATTAAAATCGAGGTAATTAAGC
Source organism: Philonthus spinipes (assembly GCA_963082785.1). Lineage (NCBI taxonomy): Eukaryota > Metazoa > Arthropoda > Insecta > Coleoptera > Staphylinidae > Philonthus > Philonthus spinipes. The sequence continues at coordinate 14,661,571 of OY720301.1, forward strand.
TTTTCATTCAAAAGTACAACCAAACTTAAAACAAACATTATTTGCACTTGGCCTACATTCACTGAAAATAATTTAATATGAAAGAGGTGAATTTTCAAAGGCACATTTACCAATGATAATAGATCATTTACTGCAGACAATGGGAGTATTGTTATATTATTAATAATTAATTAAGCACTGTCTATATATACTCGATGTTTTAAATTAAATTCGAAACTGTTTTATTTATTTATTCGTAATTTCATTGAAATACCTTCATCATCTTGAAAAAAAAAAAAAAAACTGCACGCAAACTTGGAAATAGGAATTTAAATAAATATTATTTATTTATTTTACATGTATTGTAATTATTTATGTTATATTGTTTTGTATTATCTATATAGTCTGAATAAAGATGTTTGTATATATACTGTAATATGCGAATTATTTCTGCCTTAGCATTATATACAAAGGCCTGAAACGTATTCATTTCTTCTTTAACAATATCTGATATGTTTTTTTACTTAATTCTGGGTTTTAGGCGATATAAATATGTATCATTTATATTAACATTTTCAGGATAGATAGCTTAGAGAAAATAACATCAAAATATATTATATATATCTGTTTTAAAATCTAAATGTATTTAAAATAACCAATAATCGATAACCTTTGGTTGAGAAAAGTGGACACTGAGCAAAGAGCAGAATAGCAAACTGCAAGCGATGGAATGGACTTAATAAAAAAAAAACACAATACGTGAAGATCTGGATATTGAAGAGCTATTAAAATTCATCAAAAGATTTTGACAGAATCACAAAACGAATATAATATTTGATTTAGATTTAATGTTAGTTTTAGTTTTTATTTCTGTTTTAAAAATGGATGAACCGTTTAATAAATACATAAATACGACAGGCGCGAGCAACAAGGAAGAAAAGAAGGGGTAGACCTAGAAATACAAGGGAAGATGGCGTAAGGAAGACAATAGAAGAAAAAGGGATTACAAACTATCATTCTAGTCAGGAACAAGAAATAGTAGTCAAAATTAATACGTGGACAATAAAAGTGATGCACAAACCAAAGTTGTAGACTATGTGTGTATAGTTATATATATTATACCCGAAAGGGTATAAGGGCTTTTGATTATTTATATAAACGATTTTAATAATAATCAAAATAAAATATTATTGAAATTATTGGAGAGTAATGTATAAACATATTAAGTGAAACAATTTAAAGCTAACAAAACGTATATAATTCGGCTGATGTTTACAATGCCTCGTATAATATATTCACAGGGTCCACGTAATTACTGTTGATATAAACTATAAACTGGTGTATAACTTTTGTAATATTACTGAAAATATTATATATGTGTTACTACTTATTAGAAAATGTAATGGATTAATTTTTCTAAGTATTAAAATATATTATTTATAATAGGAGTGATAGTATATCATTAAAATTGATCAAACGGGGGTTATTAAGGGATCGTGATGAATGTTTGTGATTACAAAGTTATTTGTGTTGAATTTGTTCGGAAACTTGTTAATTTAAGCGCTTCGGTTGTGTTTGTTTATTTCGAATACTAATTTAACCGTTATAGATGGAACAGTAGATTACTTAGAATTAGAAGCACACTGAAAGGACCTGATATACATACATCGTCAATCCTGGATTGCTGTTATTTAAGGGTCGTAATTGAACTCCCTATGATTTATGACTTAGTCAACGGCGGTTTTACGTAATGCCTCGTATCAAATAATGTAATTTATACCGGACGATAAATAAACCGAAACAGTTCCTTTGCGAGGGTAAAAAGTTTTGTAAAAAGTTTTCTATAATAATCTATGAATACTTTGGGATAGAATGGGGACCAAATGGTTTTGCAATTAAGGTTTGCAATGGCGTGCTGCTGACGTTTATTGAAGTGAGAAGTTATTGCCCCTATTTGATACCACACACCGAATACATTATCCATTTTATTTAGACACTAGTGATAAAACACCCCAATTTATTGTTGTTATTATTCCTAGCGAATTATGCCGGAATTGTACGTTTGATCTACTTTTATCTCTTTGCGTACGATTGCCTCAAATTAAAATTACACGCATCTTGCTCATCTAATTTTAGTTCTCTTCATTGCCACAATACAGCCTGCAATAATAAATAGTACGCTAACTTTCTGTATTGTTTGGTAAAACCAACCAACTTGTGTTAGTCTATTCTCTTGTATTTTGAACAGATTTAATGCTTCACCGTACAAGTGTAAAACGATTACAGCGTACTTTATCGCGTCTCCTTTCGTGTTTACGCTGACAGCATTTAGTTTTTCTTTTGCTGTTTATTGTGATGTTTCTATTACATATAAATTGAGGTTAAATTAACTTCATTATTACCATTGGACGGTAAATCTATTTAATTGCATTGGAGTTGCTTAATTTGTGAATATAAATAAATTAATAAAAAATCACTGCCAGAGGTAAATGTTATTATTTTCATATAGGATTAGTAAATTTAAATATTTAATAGTCTATATTGTGAAAATGAAAGCTGTTAATTATTTTGCATCCAGCGTTGCGTCTAAATAATAAAACAAAAAAACTGTTTGAATGAGAACAATGTGTATTCACATTTCACTCGTTTTAATTTTCAATGGAATTATAACGGAAATATTTATGTTAATTTTTTTATATATATATATATATATATACATATATATATATATACATATATATATATATATATATATATATATATATCAACAATTTTAATTCAAATGTCGGCGATGTGTACGAATTCATGCGAGAATTCAATTTCATTTTTTCTCTATTTTATCAATTTCTGTCATTCAAATTTTACGGCGATCATTAAATATGGAATATTGTCACATTCCATCATGAGAATTAAAATCAATTCAATCAAATTAACTATTTATTGCGAGTATGCGGAACGTCGATAATTAACAAGTGTTATAGGAACAAATGTCCAATTAACATAAATGCGTTATTAAATTAAATATTTGAAATATCTATTAGCTGTAATTTGGCTTGTATTAATAACCACAAATAAATATCAGCCCCAGTTGGAGCATAAAATTATCTTTTTGGGACTTGCGTAAAATATGTTAACGTGCGCTTTATAGTGGAATTATACATAAAATGTAATGCATGCAAATGTTCTCTCTCATGTATATATGGTATAAAATGTTTAAGGGAAAGTTTGTTGGAATTATACTGCGAATATTACTATAATTTGATAAATATTTAAACGTTTTTGTTAAAATTACTAAAATGTTATTTGATATATTTATTAATCGATGTAGGATTTACGCTTGGTAAACTAGAGAATTCTCCCCTCGCTAACTACAGCCGTTTTCAATCGAAACATCACCGAAAACGATCGTATAACTTAGAATAATCCTTTTCCCTTTTCAAAGTAATCGTTGTGGATTATGTGTTATATATGGAGTTTCTACTCTGAATTGATATTCAAACCACTTGACTATTTTATTTCACACCACATTCAATTCTAATATTAATAAAATAGAATGAGCTATTTTTAAGAGAAGTGAATTATTTGATGAATAGGCGGTGTTCATAAACAGCCCCATCAATGTTTAACAAACAATAACACTAAAAATATTAATTAGGCCTCTCATATTTAACGACGATTACGTTTCCTATAATTAATTTAGCACACATGAAGAGGAACAGATTCTTGTGGAGGATTTACCGGATGAAATGAAACACATGATCTTCGTTTCACTGGCCCTACAGTGAAACATATGTTTTTAAATGTAGGGGCGTGCGCTTCTAATTTTATACATAATACTTCTACTATAACTCATATCACCGGGCAATTGTCACGTGGACTAGTTAGTTATTTTAGCACAAGGGGCGACATTCTACAACATGCTTTAATTCTCTGGCCTGTTTGAAAATTGCATGGGTGTGAATATTCTGGAATAACTTAATAAAATATTCGTCAAATCAAGAACACCCTTCTAACAAAAGTTTAACGTTTTTGTTAGGGGCGTTGTCTTGTTTAATCTTAGTGAATAAACTATCACCACAAACACATATTTTTCCTTTTCTCATCTATAAATCACTATCACCTCACAATACGCCTTTAACATCCACAAAAATCATCAACCTTGACAGGAAGGCCACTGGCCAATAGCCATTTTGTCAAAATAAAAATTTACTAGTTAATTTATTATTTTAAACTATTGTACAAACTTATGATAATAATAATATTTACTACTACTCTTAGTGAATATTAAATTGTATATAGTTTTATATTCAATGGTAATATAAAAAAATATATAATTTCATACTCAATGTTTATCGGCTATCACCTGTTTTTTTTTTGTTCGCTAATGTTATTGTTGAAGTCCGCATTGTTTGATGAAATGAAGTTAAAAATCGTAACTGTAGGGAATTTTTCTTTTTGGGTGTTAATCCAGGATATATGCAAAATTGCATTTTTTTCTAACAGATCTAAGAATTAAAGCATTTTTCAAGATACATCACAAAAAAAAAACTGTTGGGTTTAGAATAATTTTGTTTTTCAATTAAAACAATTTCAACAAATGCGTACATATTTATTCATGTGTGGTTTTTCCATGGTTTTTCATTAAGATCATTTTCGAATATAAATATTTCATAGATTTTCAACGAAATTTCCTTAATTGAGAATAAATAAGCCAACACACGAATTCACTAACGAATCATTCACAGCCTGCGCTTGAACCCCGGATTAAACACATCCAGCAGGCTATTTTCGTACAGCTCCCTAAAACATACCAAAGCTTTCATTAAGACACTTTACCACAATTTCTGTTTTTTGTTTCCCTCGAGGTAAAAAAGAAAGAATTAAGGAAAATTTAAAATTGGTGCTTGTGGGAATTAGTATGCCATGACGTTTTATACTACGAAAATAATCATCTTCGATGTAAATATTTCAAGAGTTAACCAACTGAAAACATGATTTTAAATTGATTAGTAAAAGGATTAAATTATGTTTTCAGATTTTTTTAAATTTTTGCATGTATAATATTAAAAGAAAAACATATATATTAAATTTAGCCCATAACAATACTTTTAAACAGGTCAGTTGTATTGTTTATTCAATTCGTTTATTTTCATGACAAAGTTAAGTTCACCCTTGAACCCTCGATAAGACACAAATAACAAGAATGGGCCTCGTGTGGTTGGCCCATAAAAGAGAAAATCCTGTCAGCGGTGTTGTTTTAATATCACGGAGCTTAATAACTTTAGCGGTAATGTCATGTTGGTCCCATGACAAGTGTAGAAACGAGGGCGTTACATTACCGAAATGCTGACTTATTTTATTAAATAAAGAAACCCGGAAATTGTTTGGAGTCATTTATACACGACTTCACAAAGGTCATATATGGTACCAAGTATTAATGCGGCTTTTAAATAGTTGAAATGCCCGAGGCAAGTTGCTTAGAACTGTGAAGTAAATACCTAGAAGACATAATTTAGAAGACTCCGGTGTAATAAATGTCGAACGAAATAAAAATAGTTCAATATATCAGGGGTAACAGAGGGTAGGCGCACATAACGCGAGAATGTGTACCGTGCATAAAGTCACGGTGAGAAATATGCGAGTTTTATCTTGATAGATACCCGAAAATCAAATTCCCACACCAATATATCAAATTTTATTCATTTAGATTGATTTCCCGATCGTCGGAAGGAGCGTTAACAATCGTGCTAAATAAAATATTAAAAGTGGAATTGGGACCGATTCATGCTGATCTCGTTAAATTGCAATCGACAAAGTTAAATCAAATTGGCCCTTTCGTTCTCCGCTATTTCGATTCTAAATGCGGCGAATTAATTTTATCAGGATGTACTGTTAAATATAATACTTTTCTGGAAAATCTAGTGATTCCTATAAATATTCTAATTCAATATTTTAAATTATAGTTCATGAAATAATAGAATTTCATAAATTAAATAAAAAGAATATGAAAATAATTAATAAATTATTTCCTCTTTAGCTACTGTGATATTCTGACTTATGTTACATAAGTCATAATTCTTAGATAATGTCGTATTTTATTTGCGTCGAACCCAAGTGTATTGTATGTAATTTATAATCCTTTATGTAAACCTTTAATTAATCGATTGTTAACACTACCACTCAATATCATATTTGTTAATCATTTCACATACGCATCTGTTTTGCATTTAAATGAGAATAAACAAACTAACGAGGTCCGGGCACACGGAAACATGGTCCGGTTTCCTCTATATTTGAAAATGTTGCCCACTCCTCACCCTTTCCATCTTCTTTATGAAAGATATAACATTTCGGCTACGTTGTGAAGAGCAAATGAGATGACCGCGTTAATTTGTTTTACTAGTAAAAGATAATGAAATAATAAACTTAAATATGTAAATATTATATTCATACTTGGTAATAAGGATATTAAGTTTTTATTAACAAAAATATTTAAATAAATTGTTTCTGAAATTATTTGTATAAAATTTAATTGCATCCCGGTGCTGTTATCCACAATTTCCTACAGCAATTATATATAAAACAAGCGTCCGTTTATTCCCTACTCTAAATTAACTCGGCGTGGATTTAATACATTAATGAATGACGACCATACACTTTTAAAAGTATTAATTAAATTTCCAAGTATCCTATTTTGACGAGAAATGTAATTAACGGCAACTTATTAATTACTTCAATTAATGAATGAATATATTCGAAGGTTTTATGCTCTCTTTTTACAGAAACATGGTTCGTTGATTAAAAATAAACAAATGAAAAATTCTTTATACTTAACTTATTTAAAAAACTGTGAGCAAGTGAATGTATACTCTTTTCTTACTCTTCTATTGAAACGATTACGTTAGTATTTGATAATGTTACACCAGGGTGGGTAGAATTGGGGTTTAACTTAATATACTCCGCGTAATCCATAATCTGTGCTAATAGAATATGGGAACCGATTGGCTTGGTGGAATATATCACATTAAATATATAAAAAAAGTTCATTAGCTTTAAACGGGGTTAATTAATTCGCTTTGCTCTGATCCTCATGCAAACAATTTATATAAAACTTTTTCATAATAGATTGATAAAACAAACTTTTCGAAATTTTAATCTTATTAATTATTTTTTAGTTGTCATTATACCAAGCAAAAGTTTGAAACTGCACGTTCAGGAAAACTATTATGGTCCGTGATTAATTACGGCCACTGTTCTTCTGGTTGTTTCGTTAGAATTTGCGGTTCGTTTGAGTGGCGTTTTTACAAGGCCGAGTTTAGATGCCTATTCATACTGGCCATCATAAACATGAAATTTTAAACGCAAATGTTTTTGTATAACTGAGAAACATACGAATATTTAAGTACAAATATGGTAAATATACATGTTTACAACAATATTTTTGTATTAATTCAGTCTTCCCTTTTAAGGAATTCAAATATTGATTATTTAAAAATATCAAACTTTATATCTAAAGCACAGACCACTAAATACTGTATTATACAGTGAGAATTTTATTTTATTGAATACAGCACTGTGTATATTTCTTTTTAATAAGGCTTTGCATGTGGGGAATAAATATATAAATGTTTAATTTAATAAAATCCATGCCAAGATTATTAAAATAATCAGTGAAATGTCATTTCCATAAATTGCTGTTTATGAAAACACAATTCACTGATTATTGTAATTTTACCGATGTATTCATTGAAATATAATCCTCACTGTATATTCATTTGTCTAAAGGGTTCTAAATATTATGATATTTAATAATAATTTTATTTATGGATTTCCAATTTTTTACAGAATATAGTATTTGAAATATAACAAAGTACAATATAAAGGCCGAAAGACTATTTACAGAAATGTTTTTTTTTTCGTAATTATACATTAGAATATTTATTTTAAAATTTCAATAAATAAATATGTGTGAAAAATCATATGATTCTAAATTATCTGAATATTCATTTATATACAAAAATGAATAATAAGATAATTTATCATTATATGAAAGAATAATACAATATAATAAAAAAATCCTTTAAAATACAGACATGAAGTCTTCAGATATGGAACTATTTATAAGATACATTTGATTGCAAACAGTCTTTAGAAAAAAGTAGATTTATATTTAGGCGATAAAACCGTTGTTTTAATTCGTGTATTTAAAAATTGCACTTCTTTCAAAATCGTAATTTGTTATACTTACGGTTTTCAATTTGGTTCTCATTAATCACTTGATGAAAGATGTTTGATTATTGAATAAAATATACTTGAGATTTTTTACTTACATTACGTAAGTACTTTAAAACAACTATTTCTCGGGTAAATACCCCGCCACGTAAGTAAAAAATATCACAGATGCAAAAGAGGAAATAATTTATTAATTATTTTTATTTAATTTATTTAAATAACTGTGACCAAGAGAATAAATCATTTTTTTCTTTTATTATTAAATTGACCCATTTGAAAATACTCAATCACTAAAATCTTTCGATTTTACCTAACTCTAGTGTTAACCTACGGATTTTGCACGAAAAAATTGTTGCAGGATTCATAAAAATAATTATAACAATTATTTTTCTGTGTACGTATTTTAAAAGAAATTCCCAACCACGGAACTTAGTCAAGAAAAAAAAAATTTATAATACTGCTATAGTTTTTGATTATAAAAATTTGGCAATCTCCCAGTAAATGTATTCATCGGAGGTCTCTTAATTCAGTAATATCCGAATTTAAGCCTTTTCCCTCTAGTCGAGTTTTTTTCCGTTGTAGATTCGCGTGCGTTCAGATTAATTCCAGACAATGGGAATATTTCGGTGAAACGAGGATTAGTTGTGTTTATACTAGTTTAAGCCCATCCGGAATACATTAAGCATATGTTTCCTTTATCCCTTAATCGTTATCATCTAGTTTTATACGACCTACGAATCGCTCAAATGTATGCAGAGCGAATAAAACAGTCCGTGCTCGCTGAAATAGATTCGGATTGTGTATTAAAAAAGGACGTTGTAATTAATTTTAATCCAAATGCAGTCATTCCATTCAAAACTTTCTGAAAACTGAAAATAGGAGTATGTATTGTAAAGAAATATGAATGTTTATAAATCATTTAATTTATATTCATTACATTATTAAACAAATTCAATGTATCATGTAATTGGAAAGATAGCACAAAGCGCCATATTTTGCCTAATTTATAAGTGGAATCGTTAACAATTTGGCTCTTCTAGGTAGACAACCGAAAATCGTTGTTTCGTCCACTAAATATGTTTGTACCTTATTTCGTATGTTGCAATTATAGTTGTGTAACATTTTTTGTAGGTCACTCATAAGATTTCATTTTGAATCTTTTTTCTGTGTGATAAATAAAGGCATTATTAATTATTAATTGGTCAGGTACAGATATTCTTCTAACACATCGCTTGAATGCATGTTTAAAATATTAGAACATTTATTAAATAAATTCAATGAACTTTGGTATTACTAATAAAATAATTTCGGTGTTTCAAACTATTTGAATCAAGGGCGTGAGCTAAAAATACAACGATAGTCTTAAATTATACTTTGATCCATTGCGAAACTTTCTTTTTTTTTTTTAATTTCGAACCAGGGCTGGAGTTAAATATTTTTGAAAATGTTCATTACTTCATTTGTTGTTTGGATCGCCGATAACTCGAAAACTAAAAGAGCCTTGGAAACGCGGTTTTCACTGATCTATAGATGGATAGTTTTCAAGTTTATTCGGGCTATAAATTGGACTGCCGACTACTCTTGGACTACTAAATCCATATGTCCGCTCCACAAACATGACATAAGTAAACACATTTTTCATATTTAAAATTTACAAGTCGATGTATTTAACTTAACTTTAGGTGTAATTGATACAAAGGTAACGACCTTTTTTATTTTTTGATTATTTGTTATAAATGTTTTTTATACATAAAAATGAAATACCCGCAAGCTCTCAGTAAAAATATATAAACACTGCAAAAAGAAACATAGCATAATTATTAAGCAGACAGAAATTGTTTTATTTCGCATGTAACATTTTTTAAGGCTGTTAAACCCCAAACGAACATTTTCTGCTGCGGGAATTCGAGAGAGGAGATGTGATATGCGCACTCGTCCAATTATATGTTCATCTCTTTCGAATATTCGACCATACCCTTTCGGACCGTATTCAAAATATTCATGGTCCACTTACACACATACAAATAAAACGTAATGAATGCATTTATTGTTTAATTCGTTTTTCCGGCGCGTACACGCATTCACGGTTTTTGTCATAAGAGAGTATTCAGTTTAGATATAATCAATGGAAGTAATTCAAGTACTTCCTAAATCTCATATATTAATTTTCGGTTATATTCAAATAATTCAATAATAAAATATTCGGTATATTTTAGTGACAAAGTCAATCTTTTATTACTACTAAACTAAGTATATTATAATTTTACATATGTTATTTATTATAAAAGTACCAAGAATAACTCGAATAACTCGATTTTTCCCAACACTGGGGCAAAATCGAGTAATAATATTAATCGAGTATTTTAAAATTAGCAATTTTAAATAAATAAAGTCAATAGGTAATAACAAATTGAAGTTTTTCCGTATTCAGACCAAAATTGCTAAACTTACAGATAAATTAGAAAAACGGGATTTTCAGTATTGGATTCTTAAAGAATTCAGCTATATTTCTATCCAAATTAATATCTTTGTACCGCTTGAGACCGCCACGAAAAAATCGCAAACTTTAATAAAATTTTCGCCCAAATTGCGAAGGTCAACTTCGCGAGCAGATTGGCCGAAACTTAATTACTTGTCAATGCTCACATTTTCACAAATTATTCCCCCATTCTTTAGCTACATTTCGGAATAAAATTAAATCGTTTGGAGATTTTTGAATTTTCGAGGAAATTCCACATTTTCTCTTACGATTATTTTCAAGGTTCCTTGATCGGCTCGAACTTTTCTTGTGAAATTATTGATTAGTAATCAAAATGTATTGTATTTATTAGTGCTGTAAATATACAATGTATTTGCCTAAATAAAAATCTTTATATGTATGTATGTTTGTGAGTTATGTAAAGTTGAGTAACTTACATAATTCAATTACTTAGATATAACACATTCGAGAAAATCGGGCTTCTAGATATTCCTGAATCAGACCTGGTTCGGAGAAATTATTTTGTTAGGGGTGGCGTCCCTTTACGGAGTATAAAAACTCGTGCGTTTCTATCACTTTATTTTCAGAATAATCGATTTTTGATTAATGAATTATTAATTAATCTTTAATGACATATTTATAGAGTAAAAAAAATGTTATTTCATATTCTCGCCAAAGGGTAAGTCTTTTAGTTGAATTTTTAAGTTAATTTATTTTAGAATAGGTTTACTTTTTTACAATTTTAATAAATGAAATACTTTTTTACTTTGTTTGTATAACTTGGATTGATTTTATTGTTGACTATAGTTTCGACAACCTTAACGTGTCATTATCAAAACAAAACTTTTGTTTTGATAATGACTATAGTCAACAATAAAATCAATCCGAGTTATACAAACAAAGTAAAAAAGTGTTTCATTTATTAAAATTGAATTACAATGTATAACAAAGTAGAAGCCTCAACAATTAACAAGTTACTGTTTTACCTTTTTGTTAGATAACGTTCTTACTTACCATTTTTGTGAGAGTATCAAATAACGTTTTTCATATTTAGTATTTATTTGTACTAAATATAGATTTCGATTACAAAATGATAATTATCAATGAATATACAATTACAAAATAGGACAATAAAATGTACATTTGGTAATAATAAATATACAGTTAAGAAAAGTTAACAGTGTTTTATTTGATTAAATTAACGTACAACTATTGTGCAAATATTTTTATTTTGTTCCACTTATTCGACTTGTATTTTTATTAGATTAATTTCGTTTTTTACAGCATTAACAATTCTAGTCGTGTAAAAATACAACTCGAATACATGAAAGAAATTAAGTGTTTTGCCTGTCCTGGGTTATCAATTATAAAGATATTTAGGTAAATAAGAACGCTTAGGGCAGAAAGACTTCTAATTGATAACCCAGGACAGATAAATACTTTCATTTTATTGTGTATACCTAATGTTAATGTTTGTAGAAAAGTATGTAATTGTTTGAATATTGATATTTGTATATATAAGAACACTTAATTTCTTTTATTTATTCAAGATGTATTTTTACTCGACTAGAATTGTTAATACTGTAAAAATGAAATTAGTCTAATAAAAATACAAGTGAAACAAAAAAAGTGATCTTAACTAACTAACCATCTTTATTCAAATGTGTATATGTATGTACAATAATATACAAAGATTAGAATTATATTCTGTAGATAATGATGAATCGGCTATCGACTAAGTGATCTTATTTAACTAAATATCATTAAATATTTACATGTATCTATATTCTATTTGAACAAATCATATCCAGGGTGCGAATAAGTTGGTTCATCATAGTAGTTTTTCATACATTTCATATGAGATGGCAGTAGATAATTCATAAATTCCATGGAGATCCACAACATTTATTTTAGTGTTGTTTTAATGTTCCATGTTGGAATTTCGTCCCGTCTGCACAATATAATGCGCGCGCAATCTCCTATTACATCCACACACACACACACACACACAATTTTGTAGAAGTGGTTTTAATCGACACAACGGATATTTCCGTTAAACTTTTTGAATGAAAAATGTATTTGTTTTGATTATGGAGGAAGTAAAAAATTAAACGAGGGTGGAACAACACACTGAATTACGTCGGGTGCGCGTTTAAATTATTAAATCGTAATTACAAATTTGTGGGGTTTGTTAAACTCATAATTTTATAAAACCCATGTATATATATAATGGACAAATATCTAAGTTATTTCATAAATAATCATTTTAATTACATAAAAAAGTAATTTTCTTTAAAAAATTGTACCAATTAAACTTCTCTTTAATAAAACTTCTTAACCAATTTATTATTTCCCTCTTTTTTTCTTTTCAAGAACTCCAACGTGACTGTTTGATGATCCTGCAACTCAGGCTGTCAGAATTATGAGGAGCGTTACAAGTTTTATTATAAGATTTTCCGTGATTTTGTGCGAGAAAAAAATCAATAATTCAACTTTTGCGCCCGTAATTAACTATTGGGGCTTTGCCCGGTAAAGGGAAAGGGGTAGGAGTAGGGTAAGCGTAGGAGTGGGGATGGCTGGGGTTCAGTCATTCAAATATTCCCTTCCTTCCCGCCTGCGCGGCGTACGGATTGACGAAATATCAAATTCATTACACTACTTTAGCAAGTTGGCCGAAGTTTGCGGACCCTCAAAAAAGCTACGCCGTGAACTTTAGAGAATACTAAACGTGCCTAAAGCTTAACACACACTCATTATGTCTGGGCATAAAACCCGATTTCTTACATAAGTTTAGTAAGAGCCTGTTGCCCGCACTTAAACCGGCATGGTTCAATTGATATACAAATTTAATAAGCCTTTAAATTCACAAAGCGTATAACACATTTTAAGTGTTGGCATTCATGTCTAGCTTTTACTTTTTCTGTCAATGAGCGAAGTGTTTTAATGCATTTTTTATTCGTGCTAATTACTTATTTCAGTACTATTTCTTCATAAAAAATGATGATTTGTCCATCATATCACTTTCCTCATAAATTTCGTGTGGGATGCCAGAGCATAATTCATAATTTCCACGGAGATCACACATCAAGCTTTTCTCGCGCTGGCATGCGAAATCAATTATAACACTGGCACCAATGAGTTGGATGGCCTACACTTGTAAGGGGTCATGTGCAAAATTTTTTATTGGGTTGGCAAGTTCCCGCCGTTTTTTATACGTTATTTTTTTAAACTTGACAGATAAGATTAATATTCAGGATGTAAATATTATGAAATGATATATTGGATAATAATAAATCAAAAAAATATTACAAACAAGAATTTTATTGATCGAGAAAACAATAAACAATTTAAATTAACGAGCATTTAATGCTACAGCAAAAATAAATAAAAAATAAATAAGTAGAAGCCTTAATAATTGACTAGATATTTAAACTCTCTGAATTATAAAATTCAATTCAATACAATCGCAAGCTTTTTTATATAAAAATACTTGTGTTTGTGATCATTCCAAATAGAAGAGCTACGATTTAAATTCAATTATTTTATTTCATAAGAATATGAAATCCATAATAGCTTTTAAAGTAAAAATGGTATAATTAATCTGTCATTCGCAATGTTAGTGTAATTAATCATACACATACAGAATTATAGTTGTGCATTTCATACGCATCGCACTGTGTCTGCACATATTGATGACAACCAGGAAGTTTAAAACGCACCTATGGCCTGTCTGTGTTGAGTACAATTTCAATTTGAAAATGTGTTTATTGGTGTATAAATATGTATTAATGTGCTGAACCGACCTTACGGTATTGATTGTATTAACTATGCTTCCCAAACCAATACAATTTCATGAAATGAATGAATGATGCGATTGATGCCATTACCAGGCCTTTACACAAATCCACACACAAATGCGAGATCGTGATTCTGTCAATGTTTGTCCCCAAAAAAATGCAGCGATTATATTTGGTTTGCGCTGTTTTCAATCGAGTTATTAACAGTCATATTTAATTAATATTTGTTAGATAATTAATTGCAAACCAGAAAGATTACCGTTAATGTTGTATTTGCTAATTGATATAATGTAATTTATATGTTACATGTTGTAATGTATAAGTAATTAATCAGCAATTTGTAACATTTACTAGCAAATTAATTTACTTATTGTCAATTGAAATTACACACTTCCAACACAATGAGTAGACAATTTATCAGGAATATTTCATAAAAGTGAAATAATATGATTTGGCCGCATTATTCACAATTCGCTAATTATTCAAATAGCACAGTGATTTACAGTTAATTAAACTATGGAATTTATTAAAAATATATAACATGGATTTAATGAAAGGTAATTTATAATGAACACATATCCTCGTATAGGATGTTAACATGTGCTCACTGCACATGTTAGTATCCACCACATAAACCGTTTATTTTGTACATTTAATATTTTATATTAGTTAATTTCATTTTATTCCTCTCTCTACTTTAATATAGTTAGAGAGAAATAATCTGTATTCACAAAACAATTACATAGGCATTACATTTGTAATTACACACAGAAAAAAAAAGTTAAATGGATATTCCGAGAAGCGGCTATCGATTTATTTAATATTTTGGGGCTAAATTAATTTATTTTTTTCTGGAAAATTATTCATAAATTGGCTATCGACCAAAGGTTTTTCAGTCTAGTCAGATATGAATCCACAACGAAGGAGTCATAAATATACGGTCTGTATATTATTAAATACAAGTTCCAAATTTCATATTAATTCAACAAATAGTTCCAAAGATATTTAACAGGTTTCATACATTTTGAACAACCCTGCACAAAAAAGAAAATAATAACAGAGTGAAAATAGTGTTAGAAAGAAAAAATAATAATTACTTTAATTTTCCGGGGAAAAACGTCGGAGAGAAAAATCTTTGCAAATTGAATAACTTTTATTCAATATGAGAAAATACATACAAGTAATGTAAATAATTTTCTTTGAATAAAAATATATATTGTAGTGGTAGACAGATGCAAGTACTATTGATTCTTTAAATGACTTGTTATTATTTTTGTCGGTTCCAGAGGAAGCATATGATAAATTTTAAAGAAGGGAAAGGGCCGTGTTTGTAAATAAACGTGTTCTTGGGAAATAAACAAGCATGACATTTTTTCGGTTAATTTAAGCGCGCCTCCATCTAAAATGGGTATGATAATGACCAAAATAGATGAGAGGAGGTTTTGTCTCCAAATTATTTTTAAATGTATAAATAGAAAAGAATTCATTTGTGCGGGCAAACCATGCCCAGATCCGGGAGTAGAAATAAGATCAATTTAATTTTAACATTTGATTTTACTTATGGTATTTATCATTAGAAATAGACTTTAAAACATACAGTTTTATTTATTCTTATAAATTATATATAATATATATCTAAATTACGGGAATACGTAAATGAAATAAATAAATTTATTACGCCATAATTTCCTATTTTGATTTTTAAGCTACAACATTTTTAATGAATATTGATATAAAGAAAACGCTTAACTTTTTATATACTTTAATTTTTCTTCTTCAAAACTAAGTTTGATAAGGATTTCCGTGTAATTAAAACTAGTTACTAAAGTAAAATAAAAGTATATAAACAAGTTAAGCGTTTTCTTTATATCAATATTCATTAAAAAATGTTGTAGCTTATAAATTAAAATAGGAAATTAAGGCGTAATAAATTTGTTTATTTCATTTATTCATAAAATATAAAAATAAGAAAATTTGAAAAAAATAGTTATGCGATTTATTCATATCAAAATTGAAAATGTACCACGAATCAATTCGTGGTATATTTTTCTTCTCCAAAATCGAAGAATTAATATTAATGATTTATTTTTAAAATATGTTGTTATTTAATATTTTTATATGATAAATTATTTTTTTAATTCTTATTAATTGCACGAAATATATTTATAATATTGTTAATTAAATAAAATTCACATTTTTATTGCTATAGAAAAGAAATTCTATATTATTTCTTGACAATGGCGATAAAAATAAAAAATAATAAAAAAATAGTGCTCGAGATTATTCCACACGAGAAATGTTTAACGAGTAAATTATTAATTGAATTCACATTCTATGAATACATATCTATTAGAAAAGCTGCTCAGATTGTGGTGATGAAAATAACATACACGTTAAACTTAACATTTCTCTTACGGAATAGTCCCGTATATGATTTTGAAATCTAAGGTTCAAGTATTTTTTATTAAATTTTAAATATATTTAATTGTAACTTAATAAAAAACTTTAGCTTTGTTTGCACAACATTTTTTTATTTAGTGACTATAGTATCGACAACATTAATTACGTTTTAATAGTTATTCAAACAAAGTTAAAGTGTTTTATTAAGTTATAATAGACAATGTACAACCAAGCCTTAGAAATTAGAAAGATTTTAATTGTGTTTCGCAATTTCAATGTTTTTTTATGCTATACTTAAATATTATAAGTGCGGAAGAAAATAAAATTTTCATTTAACACTATAATTTCAACACATTATATTTCGTTTTCTGTTTTCATAAACAAGATAAGTTCACGAAACAGACTCAAATTGTTGATGATATCACTTCTAAATTAGACAAAAGAAGGCGCTTTATGCCATTTATTTAATACATAATTATAGTTTTAATTTAGTTTGATATTAGTTTAAAAATAGGCAATAAATGTTTTGTGCAATTTATTAAATAAAATATATACATAATTATTCTCTATTTGTGCTAAATGAAATTTGAGGTTAAAGATTACAATTCATTTCGCTAAATTAAACTGAAGGTTTTATAACAAGCATAAATTGTTAAAGCTATAGTTTTTTAAATGAAAAAAACTTAATTATGCAAATAAAGTATTATAAATTCAAGTTATTTTTTAGAATTACAAAGAATGATAATTATTTATTTTTACTTGAAGAAATCCGGGGGAATGTTAAAAAAATGTGTACATTAATTAAAGGAAATAAGACTGGCTGTAAAAAGCAGGTGCTCGCTTTAATTTTTGAACTACATAAACAAGAAGAGAGAAGATTGTCGATTACATCGGGGCGAATACTTCAGGTTTAATTAAAAAAGGTCAACTTACTGTCGGTTCACCGGATTTAGCTAGGCGAACTTTGTTTCCGTACTCGCGAACAGGGGAGTAGTCTCCACTGCATTTACCTTATCAATGCTACAGAATCCCATTCTTCTAACAATCCCTAATGCACAGTCTACTTAGCAATAGCCTGCAAAATAAACAACGGGTTGAGGGAATATTTTCGGCTATTTCTTTTATGAAAGCTGGCTGTTTGTATGAATGTCGTTAGTTATTGTAATTATATGAGGGCGTGCATAACTATAAATATGTTTATTTATATTTAGGAAAGAGCGGACGCAGCTGAAGGGATTCCGCATTACTCAGTTTACTGGAGAGTAAAATTTAATTAAAAATGTACGCGCTAAAAAATTGTGGCCGAGCCATAGCACAAGCTGAAATTGTTAAAGCTGAACACTTATCGCAATGTCGGTGCCGCAACTATTTTCTCGAAATTCATAGTTTTGTTCTGCGTTTGCTCTATTTATTTTACTGCGAACATGCTCGATACATACCAAGTGAGTAACATTTTCACAATTATATTAAAGTCGATTCATATCCCGCAATTAACTTTACATTCCACCTGTTTCTCTTTGTTACCTTCTGCAACGTGTTACACCGTTCTGAGGGCATGTTTTCCCTTAAAAAAGGGAATGAAATTAACCCGAAACGCTGTAAATCATTGTTATTTAAATGCCTGTAGTGCAGCTTTTTTCCGGATATTCTCTTTCATTTGCAATTTTCAAAATGAATGTTTATACGCGTGAAATTATATTTTACATCATAAAGCTAATTCTATAAAAAATGAATTTATTTTATAAGATTTATAATGGTAGTTCGTAATAATCAATACACTAATTAGTAGGTACTGGATACTTATTTTGATCGAAATAAATATTCATTTAGACTTCTACTCATCCGCAGTAAATATTAATTAAAATATTTTCAAACATTATTCTTCTATTATCAAGCGAAACAAAGCCTCTATATCGAGTGTCTCGTGAATAAAAATATGCTCATATGTCCAACATAAATTTCACATTGAACAAAAGTGGATATTTCATAATTTACATAAAGATCTATACCATTTCTTTTGATATATAAAATATGTTACGTTAAAACTTCGTGGTACGTGCGGTACATTTCAGTGTATATTAAAAGCCACATTAAGTTTCAACTCTTTCACTCAAATGCGGAATTCATTATAAAAAAATCTCTCTCGTCAGAGCGTATATAACAAAGCAAGTCAGAAGTATAAAATTTTTTTTTTTGTTTAAACTTAAAAACGGATGATTCACACATTTGCAGCTATTTAAATTAAAACATATTTTAATAATTTTTGTAACTAACTAAACATCGTTATTCATGTGAATAAATATATGTACAATTATTTACAAAATTGACAGCAAGACAATATTTGGAGTTTAAAAGAAACAGGCTAAGACAAGAAGCTTTTCAGAACTAACTAATATTAGTAAAGATTAAATTTAACATTTACGTAAAAACTTGATTATATTTCTACATTTTCTGAGAATATTAAAGTTATTTGAGAGATTCCGTTTATATGTGAGTTGCTTTGCGGAATTGTCAGCAGCAAAGTTATCCCTGACATGTTTAGCGCGGCAGTGTGATATATTAAATAATGTGCAATTTGTAGTTTCAACGCCAAACCGAGTATAGACAGGAACATATTTAAATATATTACAGAAGTTCAGTGAAAATAAATATATATTGACAGTGAATTGAATTCATTGATTTAAATATATCATTTATCATTAGAGAAACTCATGAATAATATTTTCTTATTATTTAATGTATCTTGAATAAGAATTTTCGTATATTTATACAAAAATATTTATTTGTAAAATTGAAATAACACAAAACAATAAATTAGAAAACCATTACACTAGGTTATAAATTATAAATTTCACAAATTGACTATCGACCAGTGGTCTAGAATTTTCGTATACACACAAGATACATTTTAAAATAATAATAGTAGAAAATAGTATTTATTTCTGAGAGCTAAATTAAATTTTGTTTAATAATTAAATTTTCACAATATGTAAGAACGTGTCTGCAGATTGAAAATAACGATCTTTGTTCACTGCATTAATATTTTCTCGAATCAATTGTTGCATTGCGCAATCATTTGTCGTGTAACAGCAAATATCCATTGTGTCTAGTGGAGATATCTGCCTGGAAAGTAGTTGTTTTAATTTAATAATTGCGTTCAAGAGCTTATTTTAAGTAATTTAGAATTACAGTAACTAAAAAATAAAATAATTATTTAAGGTTTATTAATTCTAAATAAATATAAATATGGAAATAATTGGGAAAAAAGATTAAATGTTTTGTAAATATAAATATTTGTAAAGAATTGTAATTCTGCTGTCTGAATAAAGATGTTTGTTTTGGAAATAATTTATTAATTATTTTTAAAATGCTTTTTTATTTAATTTAATACCTCTGGTTGATAGCCCACACAGACATTTATTACATTTACATGTATTGTAATTATTTATGTTATATTGTTTTTTATTATTTATTGTCTAAATAAAGATGTGTGTATATTTATTTATTTCTTCACAGTAAAATATATAGATTATGTATATAAGCCCGAAGAATTCTTAAATTGAACTAATGTAATGCTTTGTTTACAAATAGTGGAGTTTCATAAAGCAAAGGCCTCAAACATCGATTGATGTAATGTTTTTAATAGGGATATAAAAGATTTTTTATTTCACACATTTTTCAGAAATTACCGAGGAGTCTTCAAAAAAGGTTGTTTTTAGCGATATTATTTTTTTATGATCACAATACTACTCCCACATATATATTTAATATGGAGAAAGTAAATAAAACAAAACAAATAATAGATTGATTAACTAATAAAATAACCAATTGAAAAATTACAAGCAAATGTGAATACTTACATTCACTTCGTGTATTAGGAAATCAATGAACTCTAGGTAGTCGACAATGTAACGACTTCAAATAAAGTGCCCTACCTAATCTAACTTTTCTATGCCCTTTGAACATTTTCATAAATATTATGAAGCTCTAGGGAGAAATTTCGCAAATATAAATCAGACTATATACTCCTCCCCGTTGGATTACAGCTCATACGACATTTTGATAAGTATAAGTATAAATCTACACTATATAATTTATTGTAATTGATATAAAATTGCAGTTTTTATGAATACATTAATTTATGTATTTATTTAAAGGGACAACACTCGCGAGAAAAAATTACATATATATGAAAACTGTTTGTGCGTGATAAATCTTTCATCGCTCTACATTTATCATTCAGAATGCCTTGGGATGAAAATGAGAGATGAGACCTAGGATCTGGTACATATTTCTTCTTTAATAAACAATGTATCGTTTATTGGAATATATTAGTTTAGGTTATGTTACCTCTAAGGCGATAGAGGCTTCGTGACAAAATACTGTTTCAGAAACGAGTGTGAATTTGTATATATTTTATCGCATATCTAGATGACTGTCATGTTTTTCTTTTTCAAACATGAAAATATTGTCTGGATTCAATGAAATTTCGAATGAATGCCTGTATTTGTAGTACATTCATCGGTTGAAAAAAAAAAACCTGAATATCATTGGGTGTATAGAAGATAAATTCTCTATAAGGTCATGGAAATTTATATAAAACTAAAAGTACAGTTCATAATTATCTTATTATGTACATACGTACAATTGTTTAAATCCATACACGCATAAAATGAATACTAATAATTGCTATAATAAATTCGTTAGGTTGAATTAATATTCATCAGCACCATTATGATCCGCACGTTTATTACATTGTTGTTTATACTATTTGTATATAACATCGACCATCATTACATAGAACGATAGAAAGTGGTGTGCGTGTGGTCGATTAAATTAATTTTATATGTACAGTTCATTACATGGTGAAATTTGAAACATAATTCGATTTTACTTTATGCAACCGTTAAATAAATAAACAATAACCCATTCAATTTATTTATAATATTAATTATAGCATATTACAATACAAATAAAATATTTTTTTAATACTCATTTTAAAAGCTTCAACACACGAAACGATTATTTTAAAGTTTAATCAGTTAAAAAAATCAAATACGTTTTAACTTAATTGAGTATTTTAATAAAATATGATTATAAAAAGTATCTACAATGGGAGGTAATTTTAAGACGTTTCAGGATTATCGTTTTATTAGCATTTAAACGCAGGGGCCAAAGCTTTTGAAACGGATATCAGTAATGGGAATAATGAAGACATTTTAGTAATCTTTTTTTAAAGTAACCGTTACCTAAATGTTTTCTTCAATTTATTTATATTATTCATAATAAAATTATTAAATATTCATTTTATATTTAATAATATTATTATTGAATATTTTACTAACTATAAACGAATACATCTAGTGATAAATCGTTATCGTTAATCTAAATCTAAAATTTTAATATGACTAATATTTCTAATATTTAAACATTGATAGTTCATAGTATGATAATAAATATGAATAAATTATTAGTTTGTAGCAATACAAGAAAAATTAGAATATTTGGATACCCTGGTGAATAATGTTGGCTTCTGTAGAAATCCGCTTCCGGGATGCGCATTATATGCCCTCATTTTGTGACGCCACATTGCTGTCAGTGCAGAAAGTGTAAAAAGTACAGCATCAGTTATTTTAACGAACAAGCCGTATCTTTCCATATATATGATAATCAATTTTATCTTTTACAAAATCATGAAATAGTAGAATTTTCGACAAAATCCGAGATTTTAGTAAAATTTGTGATAAACCCCATAATTTTTACTAAATCGCTACATTCAAGCGTTCCGTTTAGATTGAATTGGATTTTATTTGGCTCTGTTCCCAGAAAGTAAATATTTCAAGGGAACGTGGAAACATGACGTTTTGTAAACAATCGCACGAATTTACATTCGATTCAAATGAAAACGTCGTTTTGTATCGTAAATAAGTAGTTGAATTATTTCGATTTGTGAACAAATCCGTCGAAGTTGCGCGTCAGCTTTTAGTTAATTCAGTAGTTTAATGAGGGGGCATAAAATAAGAAATAAAATAAAAGCTTCAACTCTTCACAACATAAATTTAATAAAACCCGTCCCATAAATTGCGAGATGAAACCGAAGCGTCCGCTTCTTTTGCTCCTTAAAAAACACACCGTTTATCTTCGGGTACGAGTTGACGATGAAATAACAAATATTTCTGTGGCGAAAATAAACTCGCCCTTAATTTATTGGCGATTGGCTTTAAACAAAAGTTTTCACGTTCCTGAAGAGCGTATAAATATTTATGCTCGGCCACAAATCAATTTCCCTTCGATGTTATTTATTTACTCACGGAGAAAGTGAACAGGATGATTGCTGTTTCAGCCCGTGCTATTAATAATTAAATCCGATTCGCACTAATCCCTACGAAATTGTTAAACAAAATGTTTTAAATTAATACAAAAACAAAATTGATATCAATTTATATTCAAGCTGTGGAACTATTGCGGCTTCAAAAACTCCCATCTCCTTGTTTAGATCACAAGCGCGATACAAAGGGTTCGCAGCGTTTATTTAACACGAACGAAATGTTATTGAGGGAGGGTGCAAGAGCGAATTTTAACAACTTCTTTTATTTTATTAACTTTATTTACTATTCAGGATTTCCAGCGATTTAAATTGGGACTAAACTTCGAAATCAATGTTAACAAAGTTCCGAAATAATTTCAAACCATATTGATTCTTCCACAACATATTTTTAATCTATTCCTGTACATATAAGTGACGAACATATGTTATTTCAACGCAAATTCAGTATAGGAATTAATAACCCCCGACATGCTGAGCCGAACATTTTGGCGCTAACATACATAAATCTGCGGGGATGTTCATCAATCTCAGCATCGGCTTCGCTGCGGGCATCAAAAATCTACTCAATTAATTTCAATTTAGATTTATAATATTTTTAAGATCCATAAATATTACTAATTAAGAACTTTACACGCTTTTTATTTTTATGCTAATTAATTCAATACTTTACTTATTTATATACTTTATTTATGAAATAACTAAAATACAAAATTTTTAACTAATAACACATGTACTCAAATCTTTCTTATTATATACAAACATCTTTATTTAGACAGCAGAATTAGAATTCTTTACAAATATTTATATTTATAATACATATCGATGGGTTAGTAGTCTGTCATGGGCTATCGACCGGAGATCTTTCTGCCCTGTCATGAATTTATGGTGATTTGCAAATAAAAACTTTGCTAGCTAGCTGAACTGTCATGTAAATGATGAATTGTAACTGAATGGTGTTTATGCTTGGGAGGGATATTAAGGTTGCGAGGGATGCAGAATTTTGTAAGAAGCGAATGATTGTGTGGGTTATTGACAAATTTTGGTTCCCCAAGAACCTTTGCCTTACTCGAGTTAAAGACTCGCATTCTGTTAGGAGATGGATAACTGTCTTCCTTTCCACAAAACAAAATCTACATATTTCATTCAGGTGGCCCTTTACTGAGACATGTCCTGTTAGAATTCCTGTTAGTAGTTTGAGGTCTTGGGTGACCAGAAATCCCTATTGGTAGTGGAGTATGACCACCTTGTGAGAATTTTTGCTATTTCAGCTTCTCTATACTCCCCTCAGTAGCGTTATTTCTCTCTAGTCTCAATATCCAATATTTTTGCAAGGGCCTATTGGAACTAGCTCAGCTCCTTTTTTTTTCGCAAGAGCATCTGCCATTTCATTGCCTACTATTCCCTCATGCCCTAGCACCCATATTAGGCTTAATCTGTTGCCTTTGCTCGAAGAGCTATTAGTGCAGCCTTGCTGTCACTAGCTATATTGATTTTTGCCCCTTTATGACCCTTCGTCAGGACATGCCTGGAACATAATAAAATTGCCATGATTTCTGTTTGGAAGATGGAGATCCCAGAGCCATGTGAATCTCAGTCCTTGGTCCACCTGCTTAGGGAATTAATTAGTTCTACGTTTATGAGGTTTGGGGTAAATTTTTGAAATAAGAAGGAAAGTCTTTCTTTGTGGATTTTAAAGGATTCCGGGGTGTCTGATTTTCGTTGGCACTCTAAGGGTTTATCTCTCGGCGACTTGCATGTTTTTCAAGATGACTGGGCGGGGATGGCAGATAGGATTGCTGCGTAATCTGGTAAATGGCGACACACCATTTTTTAAAAAAATGTGTGTTTATAAGTTAAGCTTCTAAAATGTGTGGCCCTACACTTAATCTTGGCTTTTAGGGTTGTGGAATGATCTTTAAAGGTAAGTTTAGGGCCAAAAAGGATGCCTAGATATTTACAGTTGGATGATAGATAAATGGGTTGGTTATTTATTGTGATCAAAAAAGGAGAATTACGAGGTCGGTGAAAAGGAATTAAAAGTTGAGATTTATTGGGATTGATTGTCTAGGATTTAATAATATGAATATAATCTGTAATGTAAAAAATATCTGTCTAAATTTAAAATGGACTAATTATTGCATATTATGGCAATCTACTAGTTCTTGTTAGAAAAAAGTAAGATATAATGAATTTAATATGTAATGAATATCAAAAAATTACTCAGAGTTCACTAGCTGAACTACTACTATCACCATACTATTTTTCTGTATGGGGGAAGAAGACCTTCCTCCTAAAGAAAAATATTGGGCATTGTTCACAACTCTTACAACGTTATTCTTGTCTTGTTTCGGTTTATTAGACCACCATTCCTTTGAAATTGATCTAAAAAACTAAAACTAGTATGGAATAAAGTTTTAATATTTGTGAAACAGTGATTTTCGTTAAAAATGCTTACAAAGAGTAAATATAATTATATTTATTCTTAATATAATAAATAAAGTAATAATAGAGATTGAAGGGAAAAAATAAGTATGGTCGATAGCCCTTTACAACAAAAAAAATATTAATACTTTTCATATATCAAAAACTCTTCCTCTGTACGTATTTTACGACATGCAAATTGTATAAATTTTGATATGTTCAGGAAAGTACTATTCTCTTTAGTCTTAAGTTTTCGAAACTTGTAATTTATATTATATTTAGATCTTACAAAACTAAATAATTTTTGTTATATAATTTTTTATTATTATTTTTTTTAATATTTGTGATTACCATTTATTATTGAAACTATTCAAATTAGTAAATTAGTGTTAATGAAAATAAGTCGATATTTGTATGGAAACATAGGAATATATGATGATTTCTATTTTCTAATTATCTATTAATGAACTATTAGTTTATTAATCAATAATTGCAATTACATCCATGTATATTAAATAGATTTAGTATTACTGCAATACTGTTATATATTAGAATTATATACTACGCTTTGTGAACAGTCTATCACTAAAAATCGTTTTTTTTAATTATATGTATTTTAAGAAATAAAAGTATGTCATGACGGAGTTAATTAAAAACTTAATTAGTGAGAAAAAATAGTATTATGAACGTACGTAAAAAGTATCCAGATGGAATTCTGAAAGCTATCACAGTTTTGATTGTAGTGCCAAGCTTGAGTTCTTTTGTTGTTTTGTAATAACACGTATCAAACAAAGAATGCGGAAGTCTTATGTAGCAAGTGTTGTGTTATAAAAGGTTTTGTATTTGGAACACTCATGTTTTCACACGTTAGGGGATGCAATTAATATTCGGCTAATTTTAGAGAATCTTCATTTAAAACCGAACCGAACCGAGGTAATTGAAAACAATCGTGTCATTTACTGGCTTTTATGGCAGGTCGGTTTTATGGAAAATTTTTATCCGGAAACGAGAGGGGCATTCTAGTATCATTAAGATGTCGCATAATGCATCCGAAAATAAGTTGTGTAATTTAGGTTGTAGTGGAAGGGCATGCAGATGCCGCATAAATCTGGAGAGTAATAAAAATTTTCCACATGGCGCGAAAACAATTCTGAATATGGGCGCAATGCATAGATAGCTAATTGTGATGGAGAATAAAGTATTTCACGAATGCTTTTATGGAAATTGGTTCTCAATTGTAAAATGCAAAACGAGGAATATAATCAATGATTCTGAAATTATATACGGTTGTATATTCTTTTATGGTTTACAAATTTACAAAGACGTTAATATTTATACAATGTTTGTATAGTCGTAAAACTTGCATCAAACAAACGAAAATAAAAAAAATCATATTTATTATTTAAATAACTGCAATGAATTGAATAAACCCTTTTCTAATTTCCACTGTATTCTTCCTAATAATTTGGTAAAACATGAAACATATATACATGTTTAGTGTTATAATATAATAATATCTATAATCCTTTCTACCCGAATATATAAGGAATAGATATTTAATATTGAGAGAAATTCTTTTTTGAGACAGGAATAATATACTTAATAAATAATCAGTCACGTAGAGGCACATTTCCTGCCTTTATGTGACTGTCTGATTATTTATTAAGTATACTTATAATACGCATTGTAGATCGTTGTCACTTTAAGCTTTGGGGATCAATGTAAACCACAGAAGCGCTAGCATGAAAAGTAAAGGTCATAGGTTTGATCTCTACCTTTCCCCAAATTTGAGTTTCAATGATAAATTAACGAGGATCGCCGAGTAACATGAAATAATATAACCATTTTATTTGTTCTACCACATCAGGCCGATTCCAAAGGATAGAAATTTAAACCACCCTCCCTTTCAAGAAGGTAGTATATAAGCCGTGTATATATTTCAAAAGCTAAGCCCCATCACCAGTAAGTAACATGAATCGGGGTTATTTGTAAATGTAAATGCTCTACACGATTATTTGCCCCGGTTCTAGAAAAATGCGCGTAATGCTGCATTCAATCAATGGTGAAGTTTTCTGCCTTTCGCGACTTCCTCGAGTTTTTACCTCCCCTGCGTATTTTATATAAATTCCTGTATATATTTACGTTTCCTTTCCCCACATTTCAATATCACTGAGGAAAGATACTTTTGCCAAAACAAGACGAGATACTCTTTAATAATTTAAACAAACGCAGGGACAGAAATGATATAAGAAAATTGAATTTACGTTGGAGTTGAAATAAATAATAAATGCCAGAAAACGAAACACTTTATTAATAAAATCAGTGAATTCAAAAGTATTAATTAATTCTTTTGATAATACAAAAACAGTTTACATGAATATTTAATTATTTTATCTAATTGCTTACTATTACATTAGGAATAGTTTAGTATAGTCGCAGTAAATAACATGAAAAAGTTATATAATATTTTTTAATTTATACAAGTAACGTTTTAAGTGTTTTATTTAATTGATAAACAATGTATAACAAATTTGAAGCCTCAATTTTTAACAATACAATTTATATCTCTTAATTGGCTATCGACCAGTGGTCTTTCCGCCTTTGGGATATTAAAATGTTTAAAAATTATGTACTTTCAATATTTACTTACGGATATATCGTTTTAAAAAATACAATGCAATAAACATGCTTACTAAATAATTATATACTACTAGTAAATTATTTTCTATTACTATTAGTATTATTAAATTTATTGTAAAGGGTAGTATATTTGATAACAAAGTCAAAAGTTGTAAGTGTTTTACTTTGAAATTATACTAGAAAATATCTCCATGTGAAACATAATGTAACCTCATTATGATTCACGCTGAGGTTATTAAAAATTATATACTTTGAAGTTATTTATATGTATATATTGAATTTATAACATTTGTAGGGTGGAAAAGTATTTTAACAATAGCCGCAACACCGATGAAAGTTTTATATAAAGCATATTTGAGGTGGTTTTCTTATATCGTCGGCAATGACAGGGTCCTTCGAAAAAGTTTTCTTATTATTTAATCTGGCAGTTTTATATTTGTGTCGTCGCACTGAAAAAAAAATGTTTTGCGCATAAGTTAAAAGGAACTAGGACTTTCAAGTGTTATATTTTTATGCTTGTTAAAAACTTGTCGTACAAATACAATGGCGATAAAAAAAGACGCAGACCTTTTCAAGCCGAAATAATTTCACACAAAAAGCAGCTGTAATAAAACGAGCAAATCCTTCATGTAATTAATAAATGGAATTGCCGTGCTATAAAAGTCGCGGGGGTATTTTATCCCTAATACCATAAATAAATTTGAGTCTTACGAAAATGTATTCAGGACAAACGCAGATGCAAGCACCTTTTCTTATTTTTGAGAATATGGAAACATTCTTCTGTTTGAAACAGATAAATAAATAGATTCCGGGGGATTTAGGCCACGGAATAATACGGAAGCAATGAGGTCAAATTATAAATGCTTCAAATGCAAATTTCAATATTTAAAAATAAATAATGACAGTATTGTAACTAAATGTCGCTTTATACATTCTTACAAAGATGTAACAATTATCAACATACCATTATTCTTTCAAAAAAAAGTAAATTAAACTTGCTCGGGGAAATGTGTGAACTGGAGTGGATGAGAATAATTATGGACTCGTCGTTGCAATCAATTTTTATTTACCCAAAAAGACAAATTTATTGTGGATGTTTCGCGATTCGTAATGCTTTACATTCCTACCTATTTCACGTTGAAATTTTATTTTTATAAAATGAATAAGCTGACGTGGTGTATAAATTTAATAACGCATAATTAAGCTTATGCACCATCATATAAAATATGTTCAAATAGAATAGGACTTACTTCATCCCGTCGGTATTGCGTAGGGGTACGAGCGAAAGCCCCGAATTCGCGACTCGGGTGAATAAAAAGGCATCTGCGGAAACGCAATGCGAGGATTTTATGCGAATTTATCTTTGAATTCAATTTGTTACACAAAGGGTTGCAAAGGCTGGGGAAAATATATTGACCGTTAAATTTTCGACAAAGCTTTTCTTGCAAACAGAAACAATCTGACAGTTTGCACAATTAAAATTTTGATATTTACAGATGTTTTTATTCTGGAGATTATATCAATAATGATATTTTATTACGGAAATACACGTTTTTTAATAATTTTTACATATCATCAATTATAGTAATATTGATGTGAAATATAAAATACGAATTGAATTAGCATTAAATGTACATATATGTGTCGTTAAAAGAAAATTGAAATTAACAATCATCCTAGTAAAAACTATTCTGATGTAATTGTGATGTCTTTTTATTTAAGTAAAATCCATACTATATAATAACAATAATAAACGGAAATTCACTATTTAACAAAATAATCTATAAATATTATGCCAAAACACATTAAAT
The DNA here is from genome assembly GCA_963082785.1 of Philonthus spinipes. Classification (NCBI taxonomy): domain Eukaryota; kingdom Metazoa; phylum Arthropoda; class Insecta; order Coleoptera; family Staphylinidae; genus Philonthus; species Philonthus spinipes. Next base: position 14,691,658 of record OY720301.1, read on the forward strand.
AATATTATAATTTTGAATCGTCTTTATAATTAACAGTAAATAAAAACAATATTCCATATATCGTTGATTTCTGAGGCACTTAATTTTTGAAAATCCATGATTACTATAATAAATGAAGAAATAAAATATTTTTGATTTTCAACAATTTTGTATTTAATTTCACTACAATGGTTTCGCTTCGCTGTAGCTTCTTCAGATGAAGAATATAAATATTAAATATTACTATATGTTACAAAAAATATATAAATTAGCAGCAAGAAATACAAATACAAATATTAATGCTGATTCCAAGTATATACAAATGTAAAGTAAAACTAAATAAAAAAAAGTAGTGAAGATTTTATCTAATTGAACATAGCCTTATGTTGAATTTAATAAAAATAAACTCGTTGGAAGGCTTCTGGCCGTTAGCCAGATCCATAAATCCATAAATTAGAAAAGTTATGTATTATTGTTTAAGTATTGTATCAAAACAGTAATAAAGATGTTTAATATATATCAACGCATTGAATACATATTCAAGTAATCGGTGAAATTTAATTAGTGTAATTAATTATCAAATAACACTACTTGTTATGTGAGTGTGAATTTGTAATTTACAGCCCGAACACATTATCTTTCGTAGCATACGAAACTTCGAAAGACAGTACCATCAACAACAACAAAATGAACCAATGATGACTTTACATTGTTAAATTGTGTATATGGAATAATACAAAAAGCATAATATATATTCATTATTTTCAAATTCTTTTTTAATGTATTTAAATAACTGTGACAAAGCGAATATTCTTTTCTATTGATATTACACAATTCTTATTCTGTTGTACATTTATTTCGTTGTTTTTTCATAAAACTGTTCCAATTAAATATTCAAATTATATTGTAAATAGTTTCAGGAGGCACTTCAGCATAATGTTTCCCAAATTAATAGCGCAATTTCTTCTTGTTTATACATTTCCTTATTTACAGGCACCAACAGGGAATAAATCATAAGTTCGAACTCCTGAGGTACGTACTTTTTATGTCAGTTTTTAATATTAATGATATACCGATTATTTGAATATACTTCCAAAGTATTGATATGGAACTTATTAAGGACTATGTCCTCACTGTATATATATTTATATATATCAAGTATCATGTACTCTTTTTAATAGTTTTTTTTTGTCATTTCTCTTAATTAAGTTTTTAGAAATTATTCCAATTGCAGATATGACTACTGGCAATATTGATATAGATTCCAACTGCCACATCACCTTGATTTCAGTGAGTAGGTCGGAGTACTTTCTTATTTTTTTCAGCAAGGGTGGACTCTAGATTTGTGGTATAGCCACATCTATCAACAGAACTGATCTATTGCTCTTGTTGAGCAGTACAATATCCGGTCTATTGTTTGGTATCGCCTTGTCAGTAATTATACTCATATTCCAGTACATTCGCGCCGTGCTATTCTACAGAATATTATTATTACTAAGTCGAATAAAGTCAATCTCACTGAAATCTAAATAAGAACAGTATTGAAACTAAACCAAGTCGGAAGTCACGTTGCATAATAAAATATAAATCCTCATTGTGATAATCATTAAATTACCTTTTAATGCATATTCCGGCTTCAACTTCCTAGTTATTTTACGCATTATTTTCCGTAATTACTACTTTATGTAAAGAAGCTTATAATTCCTCGCGGAAGTTTTATAGCCATCAAAATATGCACCTTCCTTAAAGTTTTCATACTAAGCATTACACACTCGAGAATATACGGCAAAAATCTATATTCAGATAAAACATGATACGTTTAAAACATGTATGTTTAGATGATTTGATTCAATTATACAAACAACATTAAAAAATGTTTCGATTATTTAAAAGCTTGTAAATTGAATAAAAATTATTTGAAAATAATTAATAAATTGTTTTTGCATTAAAGATTTTCGATTCAAAAATTGTTGCATTATACAATATGTTATTGTTATGCAACAGCAAATGTCTATTATTAGACATTTGTTAGAGTACTTATGTAACATAAGTCAAATTGTCACAATAATTAAAAAGGAAATAATTTATTAATTAATTTCAAATTCTTTTTATTTAATTTAGAAAATTAAAACTTCCTAGGTGGAACATGCAAAATCAACTTGCATAAAAGTCACAATTTCATGAAATAAATCCAGCCAATCAACTTCATATAATTTTATGAACATTATAAACTAATAAACAATCTCCACAGTATAATGCCATTAAATTATCTAACGCTATACAAGAAAGATTTAAAAAATTTAATTAATTTTTTTCATTCATAGAGAATCAAAGAAATATTAAAAGATAATAAATATGATATTGGTGAATTCTATACCTTGTCTGAGATAATTAAAGTGTGAAACGTACAGAAGTGTCCCATGTGTATTTATTATAAATATGGGCAAAGTTGATCTTTTATTACTGCTAAATTAAGTATATTATAAGTTTACGAATGTTACTTATTATAAAAATATCAACAATAACTTCTTATTTATTAATAAACATAAATTTTAAATTATCGTTTCTTTTTAAATACTTAAAATAACACTAATTAGTGAACGATATGTATCTTGACTTTACTGTAAATATATTTATATATACCGTTTATGGTTTAATAAGAAAATTGGTTTATTAAGACTTATAGAGGTTATTAAATAAAACAACGTATACAGAAGTAGAAGCCTCATCTATCAATTATTTTATAAAGAAGACATTATGTTTTTCTTTTAAATATTCATGATTAAAATAATCGGATATTATATTTTAAAATTTAAATAACGCCTTAAAATGGACACTCATATAAAAATAATAAATGAAATAACCGAAATGAAACGCGACAAGAAAACATTAATTATTCATATACGTCAAAAATCCTATTTATCGTCCTGACAGTGTCACTGTCATAACCGATAATTTGATTTGTTGTTGTTTGATGAGTAATTACTTCGTGCTTCCACCTGTAAAAACAAATTAGAATTTTGGAACGCTTACAAGAATTCAGCTACAATTTGCATTACATTACATTTTGCAGGTCTTGCAAATTTTAATTATGTGGTTTACGCTAGTTATTAATTATAAATTTAACATGATTTCATGCGAAAGGCCCTATCCGATATGAATATATACATATCAAGAGTAAAACGTAGTATCCTCTCGAATATGTATAAACATTCATTTACATGCAAGGATCTGCATGAAATACACGATAGATAGTACAAGATTGGACATCAACACTTCATTTAGCACAGCCATATATTAGTACTAAATTCTAACGACCGCTCTCGGCGCAAAAGGACATTAATTTCAACTAATTAAAATTGATAATGAAAATACGTATACCACAGATGTTTGTTATATATAAACATAAACAATATATATATATAAACATAATATTTAATAAATTGATTTTTACAATAAATATGAATTGTTTGAAAATAAAATCAAATAATAATAATAATAATAATAATGTTTTTATATAAATTAAACATCTTTATTACTGTTTATATACCATCCTTACACAATAATATATAACATTACAATTTAATTGATTTTGAAATCAAATAAAAAAATAAGCTTTATGGCCTTTCTGTCATAATGTTTTTATTTTCCAGCGAAAAAAACATTACAGGAAAATATTTTAAAAAGTAAATACATGTTAAATGAATCGATACCAAACATTCAAATAAAGAAAAAATAAAAGCAGTTCAACTAGAAATACTAAATTACAAAATTCAAAACATTATTACCAGAAATACCGACAATTAAAATGTATAAATAATATATATTTTAATTATCGTCATACATAAAATGTTAAATTTACCGTGCACGTTATTCAAACAGTTTAAGAGAGTTCTGATACATGTGTATTGTGAATATTTTCATTAAGTTTAATATTTATTCATGCGAAGTAGTCCTGACAATCCGTGCTATTCCATACGGGAAATGTTAATTTTAAAATTTACGTTATTAATTAAATTCACATTCTATGAATTTATATCTATTAGAAAATTTGCTTAGACTGTGATGCTAAAAAATAACGTATACGTTAAATTTATCATTTTTTTTGCAGAATACATCATTTATAAATATATATGAGTATGTAATTTTCTTTATTAGTAATATTTATATTATATTCCTTTTTTCTTCTTTTAATAAAAACGAAGTAAGGAATATAATATAAATATTACTAATTATTTATAAAAATGGTATATTTTCGCCACTAGTTGTGAACAAACAACTGATTGTAAAACAAACAAATGATGTGTGAATACATCTAATAAAAGTACTTTTTTTATTATATTCATTATTAATAGTCATGACACATCAGATATTAATTAAAATTGATTATTTTTTATTCCTCCCTAGGATAATTTCCCATCGTTCCTGTTGTGCAATTCGGTCACCAGAATACAGACCTGGATTCAAATCTTGATAAGACGTGTTGTTTATGTTGTCTAATAAATTAGCTCCAACATTAAACACGGTCGCCGAGTAAATGGCCCATGTGGCTCGACCATTAAATAAAAGGTCAAAAAAAGAACATATCTGCCGACTCTCCAAGTTTTTTTTTTTACGGAAGCAACATTGATTTTAGCATAATCCTTTCTAGTGTTTCCCCCCTTGTTTTTCAGCATTGTTTAAGTTCGAGTATTAAAGAAGGCGCTGCTTTACTTACAGTTGAGTAATCCAATTGAAAAAAGCAGGAGTTTTTACTTTCTTGCGAATCAAGTCCTCAGCTGCAGACTTAATTATCTTAAATCGCCTTCGCAATTAATCTTTACTTAATAATATAAATAAAATCTGCGAGTTGTATTCTGCACCTGACACAATTCGTGACTAAAATAATAATGGGGAAAATGTGATATTTTCAATTAAATTTTATAAAACAATAAATACAAACATCTTTATTCAGATATTTACATAGTACAAATACAATGGCATTTATATACAATACATTTATGTGTTTGTTTGTCTCGGCTATCGATCAGAGGTCTTTCTACCCTATAAAATAATATTTTAATAAATGAAATAAAAATGATTTGAAAATAATTAATAAATTATTTAGCTCCGTGACATTTTGACTTACATTACGCAACTACTTTAGACAAGTGCACATTAAAACAACTACTTCTCGAGAAAATACCCTGCTGGATATTGAATTACATAATGTAAACATATTGCATGTTGTAATATGTTATTGATATGCAACAGCAGGTGTATATTATATAATTCAATGTCTGGCGGGGCATTTGCCCTAAATGTAGAAATAATTTATTAATTATTTTTAAATCATTTTTTTATATTTAAATAACTATGACTAAGTGAATGAATACTCTTTTCTATTGATAATATTTTAATAATACAAATTTACACATTAGTCGGCTTGGACAGATGTCCAATATAACAATAAATAATACTAATAAGAAAATTAATAACAACAGACCGTTAAATATTAATATTAATCAAACCTAGACTAATCAAGATCATATAAACAAAAAACTAGAAATTTACTTTCTTGAAATAATGATTAAAATGTTGGAAATAATCAACTTTAATTAACAACTTATTATTTAATACTTTTCATGTATAAACAAAGAAATTACAACAGATTAAAGTTATTCAGTTTTGAAAGAGCCTAAAAATGCCTACTGTTTCAAACCTTTTTCAATAACAAACAAATAATAAACGCTGTAAAATCGAATTTTATACTGTAAAATTCGATTTTATTGCGTTTATTTGTTTTTTGTTTCTAAATAATAAAATATTCATTTAATAACCTGTAAAAATGTTTTTTTTGCTCCACAATTTTTTTTTGTTAATTAATTATTTAATTTGATAACTTTATTTTCCATCAGAATAAAATCTATTAACAGTAAAATACACATAATTTTTAATCTATGCTATTTATATACTTCTTTAGGTTCACATTATTTAATTCATTGGTAAATTTTCACATCGTATAAAAAAAAAGAGGCTTTCTATTTTATATTTATTTTAACATTGAATTTTATTTCCTCGGTTTTATATAAACATTTTGTCCAGTTGTAATATTCATTCAAAAATAATCCTTATAATTTATATAAAACGGTTTATTATCATTTAGTATAAATACATTTTAATCCAAACGAGAGACTTTATTAATATAAAATTTCATTATTACTCAAACGATTAGGCTTAAGGGAATTTTGGACGAGAATCCCTCTTAAAACAAAATCTCATTTACCTAGACTTTCAGAACGGGTGGATATTAATGCAAATGTTTTTGTTAATTTTGGAAATATTTATAATTTAAAATATTAAATTTAATGAAATTACTGCATCAATATTTCGCACTGACGTAATCATAACATTAAAAATTATTGTTACATATGATAGTTAGATAGTCGATAATCAGATATCAAAAGGTATACAAGGTACCCAGAAAAGGTATGACAATCTTTAAGTGGAGCGAATCATTGGTTAATTTCTAGTAGAAAATTAAAATATTTTTTATCATTCAAACAACGGAAATTTTTCACAACTGTATGAAGGGTACATTTCCTTCTTGAATCCGCCAAAATTTTTAAAACAATGAATAATCCTCTCATTAATAAAAATGTTGTTATTGAACACACTCTGCCTAAAACAAAATCCAAATACCAATTCAAAATTCCACCATCCTGAATCCACTATTCATACATTCATCTCATCAATGACAAAAAGGCGGACATGGCATATAAGACAGTGATTTCTAGCTGAAAGATCGATGTACAGTACATTTTTTATTAATGTTAGAGCCAATCTAACAAAATTCATCTAAATGTATATTCTATGTGGAGACTTTAATTATTTAAATAAAAATAAGTCGAAGAAAGGACAACTATTTTTATTAATAAAGAAGATAAATAAAATAATTATAAGAAATTAAAATGCAAATTATAGTAGTTCTACATCGTTATAATGACCCTAAACCTTAACAATACAAGTAATTAATGTATGTTAGAGGGTTATAATTAAGTATAAATCGCGGAAAATGACGGCAAAGTGCCTTTCAAGACTCTCATTGGAACAATTTAAAAATTCAGTTCGGAGGTCGGACTGCTCCTGGGAGACCTGTCGCGAAACCTGAAGACTATTTACGAGCGCTTACCCCTTTCTTGGGTATTCCCGGAAACTCGACAAGATTAAATCCTAATAAATTTTCAATTACATTCGTTTTCGATTCAACTGTTAACACCATACCTAATTATGCTAAATTATATTTCGAATTAAGCTTATAATCTCATTTATATTCTTAACTCGTTAAGTGGCTGAATTTCGTGCTTTTATTAATCAAATTTAAACTAATTTCCATTTATTGCGATTGAAGCCGGGAATAATCACATTTATATCGGGATTTAATATTTATAATCAAACCTCCTCCCTTCCAATCAAACAACCAATCAAGGCAAAGCAATTTCGTCGTGTCTAATATAAATACCTCTAGGCTTAGTTTACCTTCTCTATTTGACCAGCGACGCTTCACTCCCAACAAGTGTATTCTGTCGCCTTTACTCTTTTATTCGTATTTCACCTCAAATAACCTAAAACTTTAACTCAATATAAACAACCTTTTTTTATAAACAAAATTATAAACCATAAAGTGAAATACGCCGAATTCCACATCTCGCAAATTATGAATTTCGCTCGCACTGTATAATTTACATCAGCATTTGGCGTTTGAAGTCCATTATCTAGAGCATCAATACCACTATTCAATAATAATCCACATAATTCTAACAGCAATCAAAGGCCTGCATCGGATTTATTTGGGAGGTTGAAGTGTTAATAGTCTTTGTTGATTCGCCTCTTGTGGTATCTATTATACAGAACTGTTAATTGCTATGTGTTATTGGAATTTAGCGGCACTCAATTATTCTGAAAAAGTGAAATTACATTTAAGCGGATCAACCCCGTTCGATCTGAATGGAACGTTAAAACATGTGTTAAATCCAGAAACTATGTGTGAATTCAATAAACTGTTAAGCATTATGTGTACAAAATCTTTATTGGTGTTTATGTATATGATATACAGTTTGGAATTATATTACAATTTATATACATTATGTATATATGCTGTTTGGTTTTCTTAAATGTTATATTTAAGAAAACCAAACAGCAATTTGCAAATGGACATAAGCTAGTTAAGCATCATTTTGTATTAAACATTAGTAACTGTCAGTAACATGATTTATTAATTGAATACTCGATATGTCTTTATATATATTTAAAATTAGATCGAAAAACTTTATTATAAAAAATGTATATTATTTGTTAGAGAATATAATGATTCATAATTTTTATTAGCAATTATATGTATTGTTTGATTCTCATTAATCATTTAAATCATGGTTGAATATATCAATGTTTTAAATTTAAATAAAAAGAATTTGAAAATAATTAACTGATTTATTATATGTTATATTTATTTTTCTTGTATATTTAGTCAGAAAATGTGTTTTCAAAAATGTAATTACAACTAAATTACATTATATTTTAAAATAAATAAGAAATATATTTATCAAATATTGTTTTTCAGTTAGTTGATTTATAGATTTAATAAAATGTTATATTCTTAATATCTATTTTGAGATGTATACACATTCGGTGATGTTTTCTTTAGTTCGACCTCTAATTAGAGACAAATGTGTAAATTTTAATAGATATTAGGCACTAAAGAGTGTGGTAATTTGGAACCCTAAAATAGGAAACCAAATTTATACCATAAAGGTCATGACCAGAAAAACAGCTCATCGCATATTTACATCTAAACGAGGAGCACATGTGTTCCGCTGCTGAGATGCCATCTACACAAAATTGAATTAATACTCTCCCAGATTTTAATCTCACCTTCTTCATCACTCTGCTAAATTGACAGTAAAACTAAATCAACGTCCCCCGTAACGTCTTGGCAATAAACACCGAAAACATAAAACACTAACCCCCCATAACATATAACATAGCAACTGTTCTAGAACAGGGACACAATTTGGGGCGAATCAAGCTACGTAGGGTTGTATTTCCAATAAATTAATTTCGTGTTAATTTGTACCGAGTCTTTTCTAAAAGGTCACACATAAATCACGAAATAAAACCCTTTTCTCAAGAAATCAGAAAGGGCTTTAAAGGCTAGCGAATAAAAGATGCTCTGAACTTTGCTCTATGTCGGGAATTCAAATCGCTGCTGTAGAGAATCGGGATAATTTTAATCAACCCTAAATGTATTACTCTGGCTAGATCTACATCACTTCGTTAAAATATTTAAAGAAACAAGACTATTACCGTTAGTAAAACGGAACTGCAATTTTGTAAACGATACGATTAAGTTTTTAATATACCCTTATTTTTTCTTCTCTTGTTGTTATACTGGTAATAGCATTTAATCTTTTATATATTCGTGTAAATTTACAAAATTAAATATTGTTTACAATGTATATGTTATAATTTCATGAAACGGCTATCGACCAGAGGTCTTTCCGCCTGTCTGTCTTATTTTTGTCGTTGTCCACTTACTCGTCATAATCGCTAACGTTATTGTCGAAGTCCGCATTATTTGATGATTTTATTAAAATTTATTATTAATTTTATAATATAAAAATTATAATTTAATGCAATAAGAAGTCACCATTCATGAATTAATTTATCATGAAGACAGTTCAGCTAGCTAGCTAAGATTTTTTCTTTAGCATCATCATAAATTCACGACGACAAGATACAAAACCTGTGGTCGATAGCCCAGACAGACGTACATATATTGTAATTATTCATATTATATTGTTTTGTATTTCCTTTTTCATATTCTTAAATAGATTTTTTTATTAAATTTGTTGACCCATAAATTCAACTCATTTTTAATTTTACCCGAAGAAGTAAAAAATATATAAATTAAAACCAAGTGGACTGAAAATGGGGATTTGTATTTATTTTAATTAAAGATTTATGAAAAGGAACGTATGATTTGTAAATTAAAATACTTTAGATATTATACTTGCCTTATTTGTTCACCAGCAAAGAAGATTATATACAAAGAATTTTCGTAATGTAGCCAACATTTTATGTATACAATGAGGAGTTGCGACGTCGTGTTGAAAATACCCTTCTCATAATACATCATCATGCAATTAATTCCATTACTTCTCCAGAAGCAACGACAGTTTGTGCACTACGCTTTAATGGACCACCTGCGCCTTTCTTATGATTTCCCAGTTTCGCATAACAGTTTTACACATCGATTAAGGAAAACTATAAATTGCATTGAAAGCGAATTTCCACCATTGAACAAGTGTTTTTTTAAATAGAAGTTTTATAATACTTCTATTTTTACACTTTTTTACATAGTATAAATAAGAGTGGATGTGGCGCGTTCGTGGCTGAATAACATATTGTCCACTTTAGTCGACCAGACGGTTTTTTTTTATTTCCTGTTTGATTGATCCAACTTTCAGTTCCAGTCGGACACTTTGCAAATTCAAGCAGCTCTGCTGGTTTAAAAAAAATGCCCTCGAAAACAGTATGGTAATATAGCCAAGGGCGTAACCTCTACAGGTGAAAAAGGAGATTTCCATTTATAAGTGCAAAAATACGTTTAATGATTAAATGTTTTAATATTGTTACTTTATATTAATTGTAATTATAGATTAATTAGTAGCATTACTGTTAAAAACGACAAATTTCCATTACGTAATTCTGTATCTAGTAGTGAATTTGTCCAGGAAATAGTTGTTTTAATGTATATTTGTTTGAGATTGAGTTACGTGAAGATTAAATTAATTCGACGAATAAAGCACTTTTATTTGGATTACCAAATAATCCAAATAAAAGTGTGAAGAAAGGTAATTAGTGCTTTATTCGTCGAATTAGCTATGAAATAATTATTATGTCATCTTTTTTTAATCACTTGATATATATCACTGTAATACGTTTATTCTTTGCTTTATTACTGTTGGGTGTAAATAGCGTTTAAATTGTTTAGCGTATAGATAATTAGTGATGGCCATTTCGGTTTAGAAGCTTATCAGACTAGTGTGTTCCATGTGTAATGTCTACCTTGTAAACTAGAATCGTTGACGATGCCACATAAAATTAGGCAAAAGATGGCTCTTACGTCATCTTTCATTTATTATCTTTCGCTACATTTTCGCCAATCAAACAAACAAATTGGATTTTTAAGTCACACTCATTGCCTAATCTTGATAATAAAGTTACTCACATGGCCTGTTTTACACAAAATTAGTCTACAAAGAAAAATTTTATTCCTTATAGTCTAATTTTGACTTGAAAGTTAGTATTTATCACAATGTTTGTCTAATTTTGAAAATAAAGTAATTCTCATTACCTGGTGTAACATTAATGTATCTTTTATTGCCTAAATTTTACTTTAAAATCTTTTTATTGAACAATTTTGAGTTTAAAATCATTCTCATTGCCTGATTTCGACTTTAATATCATTTTTATTGCCTGGGTTTGACTTTAAAGTTTCTTTGTTATCTTATTTTTACTTTAAAGACACTGTAAGCTACTTAATATTGCCTAATTTTGATTTTATAGTTTCTTTTGTTGCCTGATCTTGCTTCTTGTGTGGCATTTTCACTCATCATTTGGTTAAACATTATTAAAATAATTTTAGGACGATTAAGGTAAAAATTAAAACACGTGGTTTGTTTCAAAATTGTGAAACAAACCACGTGAGGATGAAGATGCCTCACTTATAATATTTGACTGCACTGCATTTACTAACTGAAGAGAAGACAGCACTACCCATAAAAATTAAAGCAACACCTCCCGAAAGACAACATAATCAAGAGGATGCTAGAATTAGCGAAAATAACTAAATTATTTGATTAACCACAGGAGAAGAGGAAGTACAGGAAGGCGAACAGCTGCAATGCACATCAAACCCTTTGCTCCTCTACTGCACACAATACAAGTCAATTCACTATGTTGACATTAATCACTTGGTGAAATACGAGTTACTATTACTAAAAATTTTAATGATAGTCTTAGTTTGTTTCACTAAATATATTTAATATTATATTTAGTCAAACAAACGAAGTGTTTTTATTAATATTATAAGTTATATCCAATTTATTACTACTTATCAGTGTTATTAAAGAAAAAAAAATAATGCATGAAAAAGAAATTATCGGAATAATTAATTAATTGCACATTATTCCTGGCCTGTCATTAAAAAAACATCGTTCAATAATCATATATGATGTATGTCAGATTGGCGAATATGATTGACTGTGAAAATTAAATTTCAATTAAATATTATAACAAACGTTGATGATTTTCGAGATTTTCGGCTTGAATTGGTGGATTGAATTATAAATATTTATATAATGAACAGCCTATTCAATTTTATTGCTCTTCGTGGAATACCAAAATGTATAATAGTAGATCGGGGCAGAGAATTTAAAAATTAAAATCCAATTACATTACATTACTGTCAGAAATAGCAATTCATTTACTCAAACACATCGACACGTCATGAAATACGCAATCGTATGTTACAATAATTTAATTCAATGCAATTTATTATTTTAAATTCAGTAATTATTTTAACTATTGCGAGCGGCACATTACAATACAATTTTTTTAAGCATCAATAAATAAAAAAAGAAAAGGATATCTGTATTGAAATGTTTGATTTGAAGTTTGTCAGGAAAATGCTGAGTCGCCTTTGTTTTGCGTATGGGCAGTACTTCTTTCAAACTATATTCTTTTCCGGGAGGGAAATCAAACATCCAGGGGGTTCAAATTTAACTTGGGGTATTAATAAATTCAAATTTTATATATATTGACAAATTTTCTCTAGGGGAGCGGTAACTGGTCCCCGGGGGAGGAGTGTCTGAAAGAAACATGGGGGAAAGCAAAAATGATAACTGAAGTTAATATAAATGTGCTTTATTGCTAATATTGAAGGTATAATATTGTATTATTTTACTTGTAAGGGCTGTTTTACACACAAATAAATTCATAATATAATTATATATAGAAAAATATTATAAATTTATGTTAAGTGTAATACAGTGATTTTTATAATAAATCAGGGATTTCTGAAATGCATTGTAGCGATTGTGACGCAATGAATATCGGACAAACAGAAAGCAGCTTTGAAATACGCCTAAAATGCAAGAATTCTCGCGAGAAATATATTGAACATGTTCAATATAATCTAGAAAAAATATATGAAATAGTTTCCCAGTAAAGTATAGCATACTATGCACAATACCACGTCTGTTTGTATTGGGCGATTGTAAAAACAATCGTCCTTTGGAATATTAAAAACAACAAAACGCAGACAATCCATGGTAACTTGTCTGGGACATTAGGTTTCGTATGTCGTCATTGTCTGTCACCCAAGTGTCTATTTTTAACCTACAAAATAATGTCTGCTATTATACCCGTGATTGTGATTTTTTGCTTATAAATTATAAACAATATTTTTTTAATATAATACATTGTTAAAGCTCTTAATGCAGTGACAGTTGCTGACAGAAGTAAGTTTTTTTTATCATATTTTAATTGGTTAGTTAACAACTGCTTTGGAAGTAAACTTCATTTATTTCCACAATAATTCTTTGCTGTGTAAAATAGGAATAAATATTTTTATAAATAAAATTAAAGTAAAACTTTTATATATGTTTCTCGCATAACTTCCTGCGTTATAGTTATAATGATTGTTGAAATGTTTCTTTCAAGTTGCAATAATCAATTAATGAATTATTCTCTTTCTAATGAATGATAGGACTGAAATTAAATATATATGTTAAGTTTAAAAAATCAATCAATAAAAGCGAGGGCTACCGTTTTTATTGATTGATTTTTTTATAACAAACGTACGAAAATCTGCGAAATTTAATTTATCTGTCCCTTTGGAAGGATTAATAAACGCAGGTGAGAGTTGTAATCAATCGTGATAAATATGGCAGAACAACGAGAATTAGGATGCAAAATCGTTATATTATGGTGAGAGTCTCTGCGGCGACCATAAATTAAAAATGCTGGAATAAATGTCATAAAGAACAATTTAAAACCCCACTGGCGTAAATGTAAATGATGCGGTTAATAGTAAGTGTATAAAATTCACATAAAAAATTATTAGGCCATTAAAACATTAAAAGATGTTAAAAGTAAAAAATAACACCGTAAAACAGAGTACACGATAAGCGAGGTGTTTCGAAAATTACACACCGGCAGGTCAGTGCGACAAAATTATGCAATCGCGTACCTCAATTACGTAATTGCGCGATTTTTTTCTGTTAACGACCATAGATGTTTAAAAATTTTGACATTTACTGAATGCTCTGTACTATTTCATCCTCCTTTCATTAATACGAGTGGTAATTCTTATGAAGCGAATGTTTTGTGCGCATAGTTTTTACCGGATAAGACAGCTGGGTAATTTTAAATTTCCATCTTTCGACGAAGATCAGATGATATCGCGAGTTCCACGGTTTCAATATCCTTTGTCCATTTTTTCGCCATTTATTATTCTCGAGCCGTTATGTAATCCCTTTATTATTAATTCGAAACCGAAACTTGGGAAGAGTTATCTGAAAAATCGTTTAAGGATGGCTCCCGCGAAAATTGCAAACAGCCTCGAGTCGGATTAAAATTATTCGCGGGGATTTTCAGTTGAACCATTTAAAGTTTCTTTATTAATTCGAGAAAGGGTGTTACGGCCAATTAAGTCTGCGCTACTTTTACGAATCTTCCTGATTTCACACGTCGATTCTAAATAATGAAATCATTGTTATCAGACCTCTCAGCATGCGCAATCTTAAATATCCGAGATCAAAGAACTCTGCAGTGGTGCTCTAATACTGACATTTATCATGTTTGTATTCCATTGTAAGTCTCTGTTCTTGCCATGATTGCTTTTGTAATTCGGCTTTGTGGAAGGAGGGCAGACCTAAAGCAACTCTTGGTTTTCGTTTTATTCACAAAATTTCTCATAATATTCCAACCATATAATTCAATATACTTATTCAACAACGTAAATTAGAATTAAAATTAAATTATGTAAATAATCTTTCACATAAAATTAAGAAATGTGTAATTCGGAAAGAAGAAAATATTATTATGACGATCTCACTCAATTTAATAACAATAGATAGAATTTAGAAATCGGGGATTTATGAAATTTATTGTGGCGATTGTGATGCAATGCACATCGGACAAACAGAAAGAAGCTTTGAAATACGCCTAAAAGAGCACACGGAATTGATTATGAATAACAATCGACCGGGCTCGATAAATATTGCATAACAGAACCATTTTTACTTCCACTGATTGTAAAATATTGCATTTAGTATGAAATTGCTTTATTCTGTTTTATGACATGATTTTGTAACAGCTCTCTAAAAAATGGTAATTTTTACAAATATTCAGATATACACACATTTAAACACAACGACTCTGTCATGAAATAACTGAATTTATTTATTTATTCAATATACGGCGGACCATTTACAATTTAGCTTAATACTAAGGTAACAGACATGTTATTAACGTATTTAGATTATAAATAATAAATAGTTAACATTAAAATAATATGTACTATCCAAATGTATATTTAAAAATATATAAATGTTTTATTTAAAATTATAAAATTAGTATTGACTTCACTGGAAATGATAGAGCTTCATTGAACCGTATACTATAGAGGAATTTTTCTGCTGCGAAATTAATTCCAGCCGTTTTGACGCCATTTCAATATAACATTGCAATATGCAGCATGCGGTAATATTTTTGTTAATATGATTGTATGTTGTTGTTGTATTATTTATTTATTGGAATAAAGATTATTATTTTTGTTATGCGTAATTAATTTAATTTAACAGCTTTAAAAAAATATAAGGCACAGCCGTACTGACATGGAATAGATCCTGAAATATATGTATGTAAATGGCCTTATATTAGGAAAGATTTTTCTTCTTTGCGTTAAATATTCTTGAATATGGCTGAAAGACCTAAGGTCGATAGCCATTTATAAGTTTATATCAAATATTTTGTATAATATATGTATATGTAAATACCACAATAAAGATGATTGTATGTATATACTTGAATAAAAAAATGTTGTAGTATACAATTATTTGTTATGCAACAGCAAATGTTAATTGTGTAGTTCAATGCCTGGAGCTATATTTGCCCGTGAAGTAGTTGTTTCAATGGATGTTTTTCCATATATATGTACTTAATTATTATCGATTAATTGAATTGGAAAAGCGTATGAACTGCTTTTCCAATTGGATATTATATACATGATATAATTTAGATTAGTGGCAACGGACTGGCTAACTTCATGTCAGATTTTGCAACCAAGGCGACTTCATGCATTATAACAAATTGATAATCGGGGCTATTTTCAATGGGAAATGTTACGTTTAACGTCTATAATTAAATTCGTATTATATGAATTTATACCTATTACAAAAGTTGCTTAGACTATATTGATAAAAATAACGTAGACGCTAAACTTAACATTTCTCTTACAGAATAGCCCTGATTACTTACGAGTAATACAATTTTCAATATTAGAGCCTCACATGAAGTTAAACCGCCCCTGCCACTATAATCAGGGGTTTCGAAAGTCAAAAGCATTTTTACTCAGTAAATATAAAATTTTGTAGTACAAATAAAGGTAAAATTATTTTGATTATAATCTAACACAATATATTTAAGAGAGTGGAAACTTTGGTTAACAATAATTTAAATTATATTTACCAAATTATACATTGAAAAAAAAAATAGTTTCATAATTCTATTATGATTGCTTAAACATGTTTATTTTATTTTTTCGACACAATCCGTATATATGTTTGCATATATATTAGAAATGGTTAAATTACAGTGTCTATCCTTCGTAACAAACGTTGGCGGTTTCGTGATTTTCTCGAGATGCCTGACAGGCGACCGCACTCAAGCAGGAGCCATGGTGAAGTAAACCCAGACTCCGCTACAGACAGTAATCTTTCACGAACAGAATTATAGCTTCCTTTCATTGAATACTACAACTTCATTTAGAACTAGTTTTAATGGTGATTATTGAAATGCAATCACGTTTGCAATAAAAAAATACGTAGGTAACGAAAGAGATTCGAGTGCAGAGGAAGTAATCAAAATATAACAAAAACAATAAATTAATGTAATAAAACCCCTTTTTTAACTTTTTTTTGTATAATTATTTATTCTTTAATAGTTCCATAGGAATATTTTATAAATTATATTGATTTATAATACAGTAATAACGCATGAAGTTTATTTGTTACATGAACTAGTGAAACACTTTATACACTTTTACACACACTGTAAATCTTGATGTCATAATCTGGCATTCAGTTCAACTTAGTGCAGTACAAACGAACTGTATTAACTTATAGTACAAATACCTATATATTGCTTGGCATCTAGGAAATAAAGCAATTTTATATCGTATAATGTCTGATGAATATAGATATTTCTATATAAATAATAACACAGTGGTGTTATTCGAGGCTATTCTGTATAGGAAATGTAAAGTTTAACATGAACATTATTTTTTATCATCTGAGAAACTTTTGTAATAGATATTTATATACATAGAATGTGATGTTGATTAATTACGTACACGTTAAACTTAACATAACCATTAGGGAATAGCCCCGATTATTATTATTATTCCATGAGTTTTCATCACATTACATTTTTGTAATACATTTGATTTTAAAATTTTACATTCGGGCAGTAAAGGAACGTGATTTGAATATAAGAGAGGGTTTAAAAGATTCGTAAGGCCATAAAACAAGGTTACATTTGGTAAAAGACATTATTACCTGATAATATATATATGATTAAAAAACATATTTTCTATATAAAAAAAAACTTTAAAGAAACATATTTCACCCCTTAAATTAATTCAACATATATCTGTATAATTTAAAACACACGTAATTGTTTTTGACTTTTTCCTTAAAGTGAATTTAAGGTTGCAATTGTATTTTATATATTGTTCTTTAAAAATAATATAGAGGTTTATAAAATTGTCGTGAAGCAGTGTAAAATGTATTCAGGTATATGGCTACATTTGCTTGATGACGATTTTCCTAGATCCAGGGGAGTAGTTGGGGTGAAAAGTTGGTGCCCGGATGTGAGCGAAAGAGGAATTACGAGAATACGCAAAATAATAATGAACGTACGTTTAGAGTGCAAAAATAAAACAACTCCATGTAAATAATATTTGTCATATTGATTTTATACATATTTTATAAAAAATGGCGATATTATCTAATAGCTTATTTATCTACTACTTATAGTAAAACTTGTTATAATATTGTAAAATGGTGAAATTTCCGTAAATAAAATGTAATAATAAATAGTAATATTAACAAGAGAAGTCATCAATAATATGATGCTACAATAATAACATAATATCGTGATTATTGAATCTCAAAACATAAATAATTTGCACTTGAGAATTTATTCTGATATACATTTGAATGAATTATACGAAAATTAGATAGTAACTTAAGAGGAAATGTAACAAAAAATATTATTTAAGAAGTTTTGAATATGTACGGCGGGGTTTAGCATGTTAATATAAAAATATCATGGTAAAACATAAGAACAAAGAACATACAACACAGATAATGTTTTATATGTACTTAACCGCTCAGTTTCCATCGGGTTTCGTCTGTCGCGAATAATAAAAATAATATAATGGCGAATAATGTATTTTTTTATGATTTTAAAATAAAAATGACAATTGCAGATATGGTTTATTACAACAAATTTTCTCACGAATCATGTATTATTAAATAGCATATAAATAGTGTAACAAAATAAACATTAAAAATAATTTAAATAAATTATAATTCTAGTAATAAATATGAATAGATTATTAAAAATCTACTAATAAAATAAATAAAACACAGATTAAATTGAATAACATTAAGTTATCGACAAGTTTCGAGTTATCAGGTTATCAAGAAAATTCAAAATTATATTAAAATTATAATTCATTTAATTCTATTTTGTACCGAAATGAGGTTACACTAATTTTTATAATACGCTGACTGGAATATTCTTAGAGTTAAGATATTATCTCCTAGGACAAATTTCATTGTGGATCACCATCCCTGCATCTGAGTAGTCTAGATTTATTCCGAGATTCGGCGGTGATGGCGCTTTCCGATTTATTTTTATGCCTTTATCGTTGAATTATTAATATCCGCCAATGGAGCTATTTACATCTGTATAGTCTGTTATCGCGCCTTTAATAAGCTGCTGTATTCATAATTATAAAGGAACTTCGAAATATAGAAGTTTAACAAAGGACAGGTAAGTAATGTATTTGTAAGCCATCGATCATGAAGGAGTCGTTCGAGCCCGGATGAAAAATGCTTGAGAGTACTTGTAGGTCAAGGAAATTTTATAACCACGACATACATTTCCGGAAAAAAAGGAACTGTTCTGGTGGTGAATTTAACGTTAATAATAACACAGAAATCAATATAAATAAACTGTCTCTAGGAACATGATATATTTTCCACCCTTTAAAGATTTATGGATATATTTTTATTACAATATTATTCATATCATTCTAATTCTATTCAATAATTTAATTTAATGTAATATGAATTATCAAACCTACCCCTTCTAACAAAATTCTGTATTATCCGTAATCCTAATATCCTTCCTAAATACAAACATCCTACCATCACCATTAATCAATTCATTTGCGCAAATCAATAGGACAGGAGAGTTCATCATAAATTCACGACGGGGCAGAAAGACCTCTGGTCGATAGCCCAGATAGACTAACATCTACATATCTGTATAGTCTGAATAAAGATGTTTGTATACATATGAATTCTCACATAACTATTATGATATTTAATTGTAATGTATATTGCAAAATAAATAAAATCCTATTATTTAATTTATAAAAACAAGTTATAATTAATCAGCTTCTACATTTGTATATATAGTGTAGCTGATTTCTTGATATACTTAATTCCTAGTGTGAATGTTCTCTATGCATTAAAACCAAAAGCTGTATATTTCCCACCTATTATGTGGAACGTGGAACGTGTTCATGATAAACAATACAATAAATAACGCTCCAGCTTGAATACATGCATTGAGTGGAGATTCTGTTAAAACCTAGTTACCCCCCTGATTCGTTAGGGCTTCTCATTGTGTATGTTCTGATATATAATTTTATGTGTTGAGCTTTGCAAGTCTGATTGTAAAATGGATTATTTAATTATAACCTGAGAACAAATGCTAAGTAGTAAGGGTAACATGAGTTATATACAATTTTAGATAGAACATTTAAATGTGAATTATTGAATATTCGCATGTCAGTATATTTCTTCCTGTGAGCACCATCGGAAATGAAGCAGTGTGGTATCATTCAGTGATGCGTCTCCTAATTACCCGGCTGACCGAATCCGATCTGTGTACAAAATAAATTGATAATAGCTTATAGACCATTTCGATTTCAGTGGAGCGGGGATTTGTGTATTCCCTTGGAGAAAGTTTGATTAGCCGACGATAATGGCACAAAACTGGTAACGGTAGGTATAAAACAATCGTGAAATCGTCTTTGTCTGGAGGATTCCAATCATGTCTTGTTAGTTTATTCTCCTCACGTAAACTTCGATATGTCAATGGATAGTTGAGCGGTCATACCAAAAGCCATCATTCCCCCAAAAGCGTAATTTAATTCATCCATCTATATCATATATCCATTTGCAGTACATATAGCTTTTTACAATTGTTCTTTCTAACATATATTTATTCTGAAATAAAAATATAAATAATTACATACTATATGGAAATATTATGCTGTTATCTTCAATTTACATATTTTTATAACGCTACTTGAGTAATAATAATATTTATTTCTCAATTGTGAGAAAATGCATTTACAAAAACTAATTAATAAACTATCCTAGTATGTATGAATTTCATTATAGTGAACATAATAATATATATAACGAGTAGTTTCGTTGTATATACGAATTGAAAAGCAGGATGTATATTACAAAACCTCAGACTCAAAAATATGTACAGTGTACTGTACGTCACGACATGTTTTAATTAATTTAATAAGTGAAGAATTTCCATGATGGTTAGGCCGTTGCATATTGAAATATGAGCAATGTCAGAAATATGTCGGCATTTCTATTTCACAATATGGTACACGAATATTAATTAAACTTAATTGCATTTCAATCACATTATAGTGCATAATGCTGAGCAGTGTTATTATACAAATTCAAATTAAATTAATTAATTTAAGTAAATATACGTAATAAATAAAAATAATATACATTTCTATCAGGATAAATTATGTAAATATTTTATAATTCGTTTCTGAATACCCTCTAGTTTGTTCACGTGAGTTAGATAGAAAAATAAATTCCAAGACTTTAAAATAACTTGATACTACATAACGAAGGAAGTTGAGATTATGATCAGAATATATATCAAAAATCTTCAAATAAGTCAATCGTATCAAATTTCTATTCGATTGTTAATATTTTGAATTTATTAATCTTATATACATTGTTTTATTTTCTTAGACTAAGAAACTAGATAGCATTTATCTTAATTCAATAGTAGATTATTTTGTATGCACCAATTCTCTAGTTGTACGATATTAATTTGAAAAAAATAATCGCTTATGTTATTAATTATTTTGTACAGTTTAATGTCATCTACGTACATTAAATTTCATTATAAAAGAGGTTACATATTAGAACCACCCCCCCCCCCCCCGGGCGGTACCCTACTATTCGCAATATACAGTGCTTCCGAAAATAATGGATAAATTCTATAAAATCGTAAATAAAAATATTTCAGAAAAAAATTAAATTACATACGCTTTATAGTCTGGAAACCCTAACTGTAAAAATTCAAATAGCAAAGTATCCCTTGCTATATATATATATATATATATGTATTCAAAGAAGAGCGTCAATATTAGAGAAGGTGCTGTTGAAGCGGGCATAGCAATGTCGTTAAAACTATTGCAAATCTAAATGAAGCGATGATATTAAATATTGTTGATACAGCGGTTATTGATTGTTTGATTGAGCGTGTACCTCAAAAACTGCATTTCATGCAGCTGCATAAATCAATAATAAAAATGGTCGTAAGAAAAGGCTTGAAATTATTTCCAAACTCCGACGGTAGGAGGATTCGCCAACAAATGAATATTTCGTTCCACACAATGAAATGTCGATATAAAATGTGTCATGGAATTTTAATTAAAATGTGAAGTAAGGTTATTTTTGTGAGCAGGATTGTTAGATGACACTATATATACATATATGCATGTTTTTGGGAACGTGGTATTAAATTACAAAAGCGTTAGTTGTGTAGATAGGTTTTAATTCAAGAGAGTTGCTTGCGGTGAATCCCTGAAAGACCAGGGACACGGAAAAGGGAATATCTATTGATTTGTTCCACTGACATTACAATGATAAGGGTAAAAATATTTGCAGGCGTGATCGAGCCAATAGCTAGCTGCCAACGAAATCTCTTTATAACGCATATACCTACATTGTATCCAGGTCTGGTTCATCTCGGTCAGCTGATAAAGAATTGAACGAGCACGTCTAGGTCCTAAAACCCCCGATAAGGGAGTGAATAAACGGAAAGAGATTATTAACATCATAACAAAATCCATACAAGTGAAACTCCCCTCTAGCAATTAAATGGTTGCATGCGCAATACTTACTCCTACAATGCATGCCTTTTCGTAAGCGAAAATTGAATTACGAACTCAGGATGTGGAAACGGGCGACATAGTTTGATGGGACTTCGCAAACTTAACCCACCCGCGTAATTTTCATTTAAGTGTACATACTTATAATAAATTACTGTTATTATTATTTCGTTTTTTATCTCACATACTAATTTCAACTTGAAATTATCAAATGGAAAATCACTTCCACTAGCTAGATCATCCCCAGAATTATATTTCTATATCCATAGCGATAACTCACGCGGTTTCATTTTATACGAAACCAATTTCATCACATGCTAACGCTGGGTATAAAACCGAAATTGCAAATTATGCATTTCTGTGTAATGAACATTCCCCGTGCATACGACATTGCAAATCTTGTAATTAATTATATTAATTTAATTTTAATGGTAACCACACATATCACAGCGTGTTAATGTAAATGAAAATTAACGGTTTTGAATTTTTAATGACGCTCAACACAAACATTATATAACAATAGTAAACATAACAGCCTCCTGTAAAAGGACCACATTGTTTTAATAAGATAAATGGCCAGATGTAAACTGCTTGACAGTATGCACAACACAAACACAAAAGGCTGAGGACTAAATTTAATAATAAATATAAATGCCCGACCTTAAAGTTAAATAAATTAAATATATTATATTACTGATGTAAAAGGCCAAGCGTTTATCGTGGATCCATCTTAAATCTTTTTTTAACAACCTGGACCTTTAAAAAAAGATTACTTTTTAAGAAATAAATAAAAATGTTATACTGGGTGTTTCATTTTTGTTCGAATTTTGTCCAATCAAATTCAATCTATTTAGCCGTTTTGCTAAAAGTTGTAGATCTTGAAAAAATAAATAATTATTGTTATAAAACATTTTATTGTAGAACATTCAGTTTTAATTCTATAAGCGGAAGCATTTCGTCAACCTGAAACAATTATTCTTGTAATATTTATGTTAGCTGTGGAGACTTTCATTTTTTAAGTAATTATTTTTATGTCAATTAAAACGTCAAAATGCCGTCATATTTCATATATCTTTCGCAGTACATCCAAGAAAAGAAAAAAAAAACGTGGAAAAATGTGAAACCATTTTAAGGTAACAAATAATAAACTAAATTGTAATATTCTTCAAAATACTCACCTCTAACTTTAAAATACAACAATCAATTTTTTCAATTAATAATTCTTTCGATTTTTTTTTAATTTTTACATATCACTGACTTAAAAAATAAATATAACTTTATTATTGCTTTCTGAAATGATACATACAGTTTTGTTTTTTTATAATTAATTTAATGTTTTAATATTTCACGAAGTGATAAGCTCAAATATCATTCAAAGACTAATTTATATTGTATATAGGGCACGTCGCGTATCAAATTTGAAACGTGCCAGGGAAATACGCGTAAGATTTATATTATTACAGAAAAATCAATACTATTGTGTATATAATAATATAAACGATCATACATTGTATTTATTTATTTATTTATATATTAAATGAATTTTGATCGGTTACCGATATAAGACTGGTCCAATAAATAATTATAACTAACGGTTATAAATGTGAAATATTTGAACGCAGAGGAATCGAAAAGTGGATATATGAAATATAATTTTATTATTAAAAAAATTATGAAATATTCAATTATGGCTATAAATAAAGAAAAAAATATATATACTTTAAAGATTTTATCATGCTCGGATTACGTGAATAATGCTTTCTGTAAAAAGTACGGCACTATAATCGATTACATTAATTTATTATCTCGATGATTATATTGAATAATGATGATTATCTTCATTATTTCCGTAACGACTCACGCCATAGAAAATATATATTTTTAATATTCATCATAATCACTGTTGTATTTCAACAAATTGATGTAATGGATGAGCACATTAAATCGGTTCGTGTCAGGAGGCGAGCCGGTAAAATTTGACGTGTGGTTTAAAGGTCATGGCAATCTTGATCGAAATATTCAAGTTAAGTTTTATTTTAAAATAATAATTCATCACGTGATCAATCATGTCATGTGTATACTACATTTTACCATTTAAGTACATACTTATGTAATCATGTTCCATTTTAAGTAATTATAATTTTATAAAATTTCCGAGTATCATTGTAATTATTACTCCAACGTAATTGTGTTTAGATTTGTTGTTAATTTTTAATAATTAAAATTCTAGAATATTAAATAAATTTATATTAACTTGTTAATTGTTGAGGCTTATACTTTGTTATACATTGTAATTCAATTTTAATAAATGACACATTTTTTTACTTCGTTTGTATAACTCGGATTGTTTTATTGTTGACTATAGTTTCGACAACCTTAACGTGTTATTATCAAAACAAAAGTTTTGTGTTGAAACTATAGCCAACAATAAAATAATCCGAGTTATACAAACGTGTTTCATTTATTAAAATAAATTAATATAATGGCTCGAGGATAACATTCGTCTGAATACTTCATCAGTGCCCTTTCGATATGCTTCCATAGAGCATTTTTGCTTTTGATAAATATATACTATTCGTAAGCTCTAGAAAAGCTAGTTAAAAAGTCTTAAAATATTATAACAAAGCGACCCTTAGCAGCGGGACCCGGATGTTTCCGCATCCGTTGCATCCTGTCTGGAGCCGGCCCTGTTTAGCAAAATGGTGTGTAACTTCATTATCAAACAGTATTGTATAAATTAAATAAAAATAATTTGTAAATAATTTATGAATTATTTAGATACTGTTATATTTTGTCTTATGTTACATAAGTAATTTAAAACAAGTATTCAATAATGAACATTTATTAATTATTTTAAAATTCTTTTTATTTAATTTATTTAAATAAATTTGACCAAGAGAATAAATCCTTTTTCTATCAGTATTGTACAAATTAAGTAAAATAAAAACAATTTACTGTTTGTTTACTACTTTATTTAATTATTTAGATTTGCACATTATATTTTAAATTAATTTTTTTCAATTAAATCCCTCAATGTTAAAAATTTAACTATTATATATGCACAATACAGAATTAGTAAAGTTCTAAAAGGATTTACTCATTCCAAATTTTGAATAATCCTTTCAAATATATTAAAAGATAAGTTTGTTGTAGAACTCAGCAGCGTATAATTCAATATTTTACAACTTTACTTTTAGAATTAGTTTCCATGAATGTGCTTCCAGTTATAAACTTTGGAGTAACACTTTATTGATTTACGTGTGTTCTGCCTTCGATTGGTGAGGTGCAGAAAGAATAATTTGAAACCAATTGTTTACAATGGCTGGGTTTTGCGGCTGCATTGCAAGTAGGTTAAAAATAATTATAACATCGAACTGGGAACAAATTTACAAATGTCGAATAGATGCCAGTCCGCATATGTGATAACATTTGTATATAACTGTAATATCTGCACCGACTGAATATGCAGAAATTGTGACAATTTCCTGGATATAGGGTGTAATTCAATATTTATGGTTGTTTTTCAATGCGATGTGAGTTTAATTTGAAAATTACACAATGTATTGCGTGAAAATAAAAAAAGTGCATCTATATAAAAATTCTCTCGTTGTAATTTGTCGGAATAGGGACTAATATTTGTGGTTTTAGCGTAGATTTTTAAATTATTGTTGTAGGTGCAAAAGTCGAGGGATCAAACTGTATTTTAATGGAATGATTTTACAACATTTTAACATTTTTGCATTCATTTTGACATGGATTTTATATACATATTATCTTTGTTGACAAACACAATAAAATATTTACATATAACATAAAATATTTCAATATATATTGTAAAAGTCTGTCAATTTTATTTAATTCATAACCGATGTGAAGTTTTCCACGCTTTTCCAGTCTTGATCCTGTTATATGATATGTTTATTGTTTAATTTATGTAATATAAAATATTGTTTTACTTTCGTTATTCCATTTATAATTTTATATATTATTAAATACTGTGTTTTTTTAAATAGTATTTATCATTTAGCACATCTAATAAAATATGTATTTGCATCAGGCAATTTTTAACTATCGCTTCAAATGAATTACGGATCCATTCGAACCCTGGGGCTCTTGAAAATTTCAATATCATCTTGAAAAGGAAAATCATTCGAGTGGAGCGCTTTGAAATATTCATGAGGTTTTTACTTCTAAATTCGAACTATGAAATTTTTTTAATAATACTTCACCAAGTGTTTATGGCATACATTTCGTAAAACAGCGCAAAACAGAGTATCCTCCCCTATTTATTTTCCATGGAAAGTAGATAGTGCGTTTAAATGTTGATTTTATGTCATTTATTCTTTTTCTCCTTCAGACAACCAATTTCTTTTGCCCCCCTCCAATTGTTCTATCTCATTTATCACTGACCATTACGTTTCCCCCTTCAAAACTAGATTGTTTCTATAAGGGTTACAATATTGCACGCCAACGCCATTTATTTGAGTTGTTTTAACTCAAAACACAATATAGGCTTTTAATCACGAGTAAATTATACCTTACATTGTAATCAATTAACGCGATATGATATCCAACGTTGAAGA
This sequence comes from Philonthus spinipes, assembly GCA_963082785.1. NCBI lineage: Eukaryota > Metazoa > Arthropoda > Insecta > Coleoptera > Staphylinidae > Philonthus > Philonthus spinipes. The sequence continues at coordinate 14,719,006 of OY720301.1, forward strand.
GTACTCATTGGTTCATTCCTCGGTTTAGAGTTTAATTAGAGTATTCGTGTTTATTGATGGTTGGGAAATTAACTGGAAAAGCACGGACAGCACCATACCAATTGCCATATCAATATTATGCAAATTATATTGTTTGCTAGACTCAGCGTTAATTTGAGGACTCAAGTTTCCGAACGATTAAGGGCGTTAATGTTTGTGCGGCTGTAAATTTCATCAAGTGTTATTATATTAGCATGTAAACTATCTCGATATGGATTACACGGGTTGTGAATTTTTCTCTTTAAAAACGACGTCCGTTTATATTTCTGGATGTAATCCAATTATCGAAATTCTCTAACTCCCAGTGGCAACTATCAAGGCTTCCACTTCTTTAAAATGTGACATATTGGTGTTCTGTTTTTTGTAATACATTCAATCATAACTGTAAAAACGAACATATTTTCTTCTCATTGTTTGTACACATAATGTTCACATTAATTCTTTTTATAAGCTTTTCTACAAATCACACACATTTGTGGACTCTAGTTACGACAACAACCTGAGATTTATAATTATAACAATTAAATAAAAACAATCGTTTTTTTTTCACTCACATACGGGTATCGGTGTGACATATTGTAAATATTTTACATAGTAAACTTTATAATGATTGGGCGACACATCACACATTCAATCATTCATGCAACGACCAATCCAATACTGGAATCGAACCAGGGACCCCTGGCCCTGGTTTAAACTGCGCGCCACCGAGGAGAACTACAATATTTTTTTTTTAGTTTCGCCGTTTTCATTGTATAAACACTACTACAATTGTTTTGCGAAGGCAGTTGCATCATCAGACAGATTATTATTAATAAATAAAAGCTATGAAACTAAAAAACTTCTGTTTTTATTTATTGCAAATGTGCAGTTTCATCAAGTTAAATTCTGCTTTAGTTTTGAATCATACATTTTTAAATTGAGTGGTTTAAACGACTAAATCCCCCAGTGATTACGCAGAAAGACCACAACCAATTAATACATATAAATTAAATAAAAAAACAGAGATGATTCACACTTTTGCAGTTATTTAAATTACAAACAATTAAACAAGGAAAAATTACTTACACTGTAAGTTTTTCACATTTATTGAAACAACTACTTCCCGAGTATAAACCTCGCCAGACATTGGATTACATAATAGATATTTAATAGAAAAAAGAATTTATTCAATTGGTCACAGTTATTTAAATAAATTAAATAAAAATAATTAATAAGATAGGTTGGCAGAGCTGTACTGATGAATAATGAAAATTCTAAAGCAAGTGTCTGCAGATGGCCTTATATTACGTATTTTTTTGCATTAAACATTTTCGAATTAAAAAAAAAAGTTGCATTATACAATATGTTATTGTTACACAACAGTAAATGTTTATTATTGAACATAAGTCAAAATGTGGCAGTAGCTAAAGAGAGAATAATTTATAATTTCGAATTATTTTTATTCAATAGATATTTGTTCGTTGCATACCAGTATTACAGAAACCCTATAGTTATGATTAATGGTGCTTTTTATTTATTTTCTATATATCTGTTAATAAAGATTATATGTAAAAAAAAACTATGATCACAAACTATAGCAGAATTATACATATTAATTTAAAAGCTACCTTTTATGAGTTAATTTAATATTAAATTATTCATGTGATACAGTTTAGAAACCTATCTAGTAATGTTTCATAAAATTACTATACATATACGTTCAAACATATATAATATTTATCTTAAATAAATAATGTATTACGTTTGTATTCACATAAAAATTACAACATAATTGCCTTTGTAAAATGTAAGAGAGTGATAACAATAGAACTATTTTATTTTCCTTGTATTTCTTTTAAATTAAAAAAGAATATCATTATAATTAGGAAAGAGCACATACCGTGAAATATTTTACAAGAGTTCTTTTCTTGTCGAGTTGATGTAAGCGTTGCATTGTGAAACATGAATGGATTTTTATAGTCTCATAATAAAACATTTCGTAGTTTATTTTAGTACCTTTCTTTAAGCGGGCACTAGCTTTACATGAGTTTACTTCTAATTATAATTAAAATAAGATATCGTACACATGTATTCTATGGCTATGGATGATGACACTCCATAACTTATTATAAAAAGTACACGTTTTGATTTTAACAAACTTTATTACAGACACTGCTACAATTGTTCCGCTACACAGTAGCTTCATCAGACAGCTGATGTGAATGATTGATGATTTTCTTATAATAATATATATATAATTTATACAATTTTATATACAATAAATATAATATCGACCATCGGTCTTTCTGCCTAGAAATCATAATAAATGGGCGATAAAGTAAGCATTTACCTTACGGAATATCCCCGAATATCTGTTAATTGGCTATAGACCTGTGCTCTTTCCACCTAAAATATCGTATTTAACTAGTAATTTATATTATGACGAACGAAATACAGAATTCCTTACTTGACTTATTGCAGCGAAGAAAGAAATTTTGTATTTCGTTCATTCATATTAATCAACCAGAAATTTGTTCACAATATTATTCGCATGATTTCAAATTCTTAAAACAAAAGCTATATTAGTTAAATATTTATATGTTTATTTATACACACGAAATATTTGAAATAATCCATAACATTTACGAATAACCGTTCGTAATGTCTCCACATCAACAGCATTATTACATCGTATTCGTAAAACATCAAGAGTTAATCGACAAAAATCTAATCCAGGTGGCTTTTAGTAGCCTCTTCATTATTGGTGATTTTATTGTTAATAAATTCCTGTAACGAAAATAAATGAGAATAAATCGGAAGGGCCATCCAAGATATGGCGAATACGGAGAGAGCCAGACTAATTTGTTCTGAGTGGTCACGTATGAGGTCTGACGTAGTTGAAGACGACACTCTTGAGATTTGCCATTTTTTGATTATTCGGTTATATTATAGGGATTATTGGGTTTCTTTTGTTAATATAAGAGCATAAATCAATCATTTTTTAGATGATTTCGGAAAATATAATGCATTTGAAATGAGGAGATTATTCTTTTCTTCTAATACAATTCCCATTTCGATATTGTTATATATATAAAAATATAATATATATTTTTATACTCATTATTTAATCTTCATATTAATATTACAAATATATTCTTATTATTTTCAAATATGATTTTCGAATCTAGAATTTGATTTGAATTTATACATTATGAAAGTCTAACAAGTATTTTTCTTAATAACCTTACGTTAATTATTCTTATTATGATTATAACTGCACTAATTAACGTAAACTTATTAAGAAAAAATACTGTTTCATAACTTTTTCATAACACCTTACTCTGTATATTCTATTAATCGGACTGTTACTTGATGAAACTTCGTTATACCTAATTGTATAAGTAAAAGACGTGATAGTTTTTTTTTTAAATTTCGCAGATTTATTATAGAAAACAATTGTTTCGATAATCAACAGCTGACCGATGTTGATACGGTCAGCTGATGTAATGGTTAAATAACTTTTTTAAAAAATGGTATTTATATATTTCAGGTATTGTCTGCGGTTCATAGCAGATTAATTTCGATTTTAGAATATAATTTTGTAAATGATTAAACATATGTTTATTTACATGAACAATATTTATTAGTGATATTTCAGGTACAAGAATGGGGCGGGGAATAGCAGGGAGTAATAAATTAAAATTAATGTAACCATTACATCAACTGACTGATGATTATAATTATTGAAATATAATATATTTCATTCTTTTCATACAACATTATCAAAGTTATTCTTCTGACAATGCGCTAACAAACAAAAACTAGTCAGAATAAAATGTTTAAGAATTATGAAACTCTATTAATCTTATAATCTATAATCATAAGAATAATTAACGTATTAAGTAACGGTTATTAAGAAAAATACTTGGTAGAGTTTTCACAATTCTTAAACATTTTATTCTCTTTGTTTGTCATATACACAGAGCCCTTCCGTAGCTTTCTCATGGGTATCATGAATGAACTAAGGCTAATAAACTCCGTTGAATATGTTTTTGATGATTCTATTATTTTAAATTATAATTTTGGTCATGATTGAATGGCCTATATAAAGAAAAATATTAGTTTTAGTTGATGATTAGTGAATCCTTTCCCGAGTTACTTGTTATATACGAGTTAATTAATAGGTGGAATTTTACCTACTTGAGATTTGAATAAATAGAAAATATACTCCAAACTGCTTACCTGTAAATATGAATACATTTATATTAATTTATATTTCAACAACACATATTATATTAATTATTAAATTATTCATATGATACACTTCAAAAACCTTTCTTCTAAGGCTTTATAAAATTGCCAATTGCCTAGATTATACCCAATCTGGTTCAAGATATTTTATAAGCTAAACTTAGCACATATTACAGACATAATTGTCTCTATATTATATAGAGACAAAATCATTTATTTTTCTATTTAAAACTTCAATACTACTCAACGTGGAAATTTTATTTCCGAAATAATAATAATAATAATGAAAAAAAGTAGGGGAAAGAAAAGTAATTTCATTAGGAATTAAACACATTCTTCGCGAGCCACACATAGTAATAGAAAATAGTATTTATTCACTTTGTCATGTTATTTAGGTTAAAAAAACTTAGCTTTAATGCCCACTTGCACCGACTCCGATTAAATTCTCCGATTAGTTAATCATGATTAACTTTGATTTTGGTTGCATCATATGTCGATTAACGAATGGCAGTCCACCAAGTTCGCATTTTTCCTGGGATTTTTATTCTGTTTTGGGGGATTTTTAGTAATTTTCACACCCCTAAGTTAGAATCAGTCGAAGCACGTGTTTGTCATGTTTATAAACTAAGGTAAATCAAAATTAATCGGATCATTTACTTGTATATTATCGATTTCGTCGATTCTAAATCCACGCTTGGTTATTTACGCCAAATCTCTATCTAACTATTTCTTTCTATGATCTCTATCAACTGTAAACAACTTCACGAATATCCTCAACCGACGTGAAGTTGCGCATGCATGAGTTAAACGACCAAAAGTAGCCCATAAAGCCTCGATACAAGCTAATTTCAAACTCGTGATTAACTATTTAAGCATGGTTAAGTACTCGCGGTGCATAAATTGATTTTTCTTGATGAATTATGTGATGTATTATATAAGGTAAATAAATGATTCGCTTCTTCATTCACTTAAATAAATAGAAATCTCATAAGGACTGTACGTTTAATTAATTTAATTTAATAACGTTTTATAAGGCAACGCTGTATTGACGAGGGAACACGTTTTTGTGGATAGCCTTATATTATGTAACTTTTTTTTGTTATTTGCGTTAAATATTTTTGAATCACAAAAATGTTACATTATGCAATCATTTGTCGTATTGTTTGAGCACTTAAAAAAATTAAGTGCTCACGTTATGCAAATCAAAACTTGCAGTAGCTAAAGCGAGAAATAATTAATTAATTATGCAATTGTTATAAATTAATTTTCAAATATCTTTTTATTTATTTACAGATTTATGTAAATAAATATAATACTCCCTTCTTACAAAATTCTGTATTCCCCGTAATCCTAATATATTTGCTAAATACAAACATCCTCCCATCACCATTGATCTATTTATTTGTGCTAATCATCAAGACAGCTCAGCCCTGTCCAAGGGAGAGTAATGTGATCGTAAAAAGTATATATATATACACATTTTGAGCATATCTATATTATCAATCTACTAATAAAATAAAACACTCACTATATGTTATATTTATTGGTAGATTCTTAATAATTAATACAAATTTGTTGCTAAAATAATTGTGATTTATTTCTCATTTAACCCGTAGTGAAATATGTTTATTTAAAAAGTTTTGAATAAATAAACAACATGTATAATAAATATATTGAATATATTTACTTGAATACTTTATACAATATTTTAAACAATTTTATTGTTAAATAAAATAGAAACTGTTGCATACATTAATATCAATATAGATTAATAATTAATGTTTAAAATATGTGTTTTTGTTTCAGTATTATTTATTGAAATTCATTTTTTATTCAACGATATTTGTAATGTTATGGGAACTTATCCGGTTGAAATAAATTAATTGGATGGTTGTTTACAGGAAAGAAGTATACAGATTTAAAGGGGCCGTTTTATTGGAGCCATAAATTATACGAAATAAATAACAAGTGGTTTTATTAAACGCTGAAATATAGCTGGAAGCCAATCATATTCTCTTGTAGCTTTAATTTTTTGAAACACACACGTCTAAATAACACGCACCATTTTTCAAAGGAATTACCATTTTCATTTCTCAGTATTTCCCTCTTCACATAAATCTGAGGGAAATGAGCCAACATTGCCTACGCGAGATTATCATAATGTTCCTTCAAATAAAACGTTGAAAGTTTCACTGCCTATCGGCTGTTTTGCGTTATGGTGTAATAAAATGACTTAAGAGGAAATAATTTTAAGCCCCCCTCTTAACAAATTAGTTCCATGTTTAAATTTCAAATTACTTTGACATAATTATAAAACGTATCATTTGATTGCTTATAATATGTTTATAATCTCTTTAATTTGGTTCTTATTAATCGCCCAAATTAAATCGACTAGTTTTGGGTTATCAATTTTGAATTCTCTTGAAAATGGGCAGTTAACCCGAGTCGAGTTTCAATGTAATCTGTGTAATATTTATTTTATTGGTAGATTTTTAATAATTTATTCGTATTTATTATTACAAATTATTTCTATTTTTAACTCTTACAAAATTGAATTCTTCTAGTGTAACTAGTAAAATATAGTAATAAAATATAATTTTGTCGAAATGTAGCATGTCCAAATTCTTCTTATTTTTTTTTTTCAACAATTTCACAACATGTAAAACAATAACTTCGTTGGTATAGTTTTACATGTTGTGAAATTGTTCATTCATCAAGTAATAACCTTGTCAATTGAATTAAAAAAAATAATCACTAAATTACAACCAGCGTCCTACAAGAACAGTCTCAATTTCAACCGCAGTAGCTTTCTAATATTGAACTGCTGAAAATTACAAAGAATAGTATGTTTTTAGTGATGCACTCAAGGACCCCATCTGCGAGATATCGACACACGGAAATACACAAAAGTTTTATTATCTGCTGGTTTCAATTAGGGGAGAACTTGGGGAATGATGATTAAATCCGTTCAGAGGCAAAAACAAAAGGTTATTGATAAAAAAGGAGCATTCTATCGTTTTTACACCTACCGATGGCCAAGAAAAAAAGTGACACGAGTCTTAGGCATGTAGCCGACGTCACAATAAACCCCAAGTCATAATTAAACAATATATATACGACATTATAATTATCGATTGCTATTTTTTTTAATTGATAAACTCATATATTGTTATTTATTGAGTAATTGGGATAATCAATAATGTCTTTCTAGATAGAAACAAATAATTATAAGCAATTATATTATTATTAGAAATATGAAAACACTTTTCTTCGCTTATTTTATTTATTAATAGATACCCCTCTCCGACGAAAAGGAACTCGATTTCATCCGATAAATTGCATTAAACTTAAAATATGACACTAATATTATAAATAAACTAATTAACAGATACTTATACAAACATAAAATTACCTGTCTCACTCAATTGGTTAAATCAGACAAAAATGACCAAGTTCATCAGAACATACCAAATTGAGAATGTCATTTAGAAAGGGTTTACAAAAAAATAATAATAAAAACGAAATATAAAAACAGTAGTGTTGGGCAAAATCAAGTGAATTTAGTAATCGAGTATTTCTAAATAACCAATTTTAAGCAGCTAAAATTAATAAATAATAATAAATTGGTGTTTATTAATAAATTCGTGACACTTCCCAATATTAATATTTATTAAATAGTGTTTTATTTGTGATTAACAATGTGTAACGAAAATGAAGCATCCATAATACTAAATTAATCATAGTTTTATTGTAAACGCTTAATTGTATGTATTTTCAAGTGGATATTTCCGTAAATAAATAAAATAAGTTAAATTAATTTCTTACCTAACCTGGGGTAAAAAAATATTTATTTAAAAACTTTATATAAATACTTTTCATCAAACTGTGTACACGCTTATTCTTTTACATATTTTTTGTATATCACGACATATATGAAACATGTCATGTACATTATTTATATAAAGATGTTTAAATTTTTTGTATGAAAAGAAAAATAGCAATTGCCTTACTCTTAACGAAGGGATAATATATCACTGCCCGATAAGAGACGCAAGGCAACCATAATCGATATACTGAGAAGAAATAGGGATTTATGAAAGCGAAAACAATTTGTGAAAAAAGACGAGTTTTAATTTCACCGAGTTCGCTGTGTTACAAATATAAGCTCCTTTAATAAGCGCAACAAAAATCTAGTTACGGAACCTGGCAACAAGGGTTAATTAAGAATGTAATTATCCTGTAATTATTCGGAAACAAAGCTTTTATTTTTTATGTAATAAAAGTAACGGTTTACATTATAAAGCGTTAAAATCTCAAATATTTGCTGGGTGTAATATCTATTGTTATCAACAACGAGCGGTATTTATCGTTATAAAAGCAATGGCTATTAGTGACCCTATCTTAATTAACTCTAATGCCTCACCGGAGTTTAAATTAATAGGCGGACGTAACTAATATCAATTTTATCAGTTATATATTTAAAAAAGTATATTAATATTTATATAAAGAATTCATACTTGTATCAAACTATCTTCTATTCCATTTTTTTAATATTCGGGACTATTTTCTAAGGGTAATTTTCGCATCGGTTTTTCAAGATTTAGAGGTCAATTTTAAAAATTTGAACATGGAATCAAGCTAATTATTAGCCAGTCCCAAAACTCGTTTATGAAGGAATGGGGAGCTTTTTCTGTTGTTATTTATATTTTTTATTGGTGAGTTTCAAAGTTTCAGTGTTATTTCTCCCCAGAAGCCACTGCTTGTAACAGAAATTATTTTAACATTTTTCAAAATTATATAAAGATATTCATAAATTTATTTTAAATATTGTAATAGTTCAATCCTCCCCAATAGTCTTCATATAAATTCGTTAATTTGTAAAACAACTCACGTTGTGGTGGGTTCGTAATAAGTCTTTATTTATTTGACAGGTTCTCCACTTATGCGAATGTGTTTTATCGATTCTGTTGCTTTCTTATTTGGCCAGAATGGGTAGGTGAACAAAGGATGAATGAAGCTCAGAGATAAGCTATCAATTTTATTTCAACGTAATAGTTTTTGTTACTGCAGCAGCAAAAAAGGGAAAATAACATTAATTATTTTCAATGCCATTTTTCTGTTTCATTTCCTAATTCCTAAGCTAATTTATTTGGGATATATTTAATAAAATATTGTTAGTCCAAATGCGCATGTAAAAAAATCTAATATTCTCTGTATTCTCCCAAAGCGATTTTCCTGCAAACAGTAGCATCTAGATATCAGATTTTATTAGCAATTTATCTAACACTCCATGAAGTCCTTGAAAATCCCTCAAAAATGGGTTTACAGATATTAAAGCCCTTATTACCTTTTGCGAACATGCCACCGTAAAAATTGATAGAGGGTGTTTGTCGTGCGCCCTTTTAACACGCCCGGAATCAGATTAATTTGCCCACCGAGCTCCAGATCCCTGTTTTCTAGCTTTTTATTATTGATGTTGATCGATGGGGTCACATGAATCCATTTGCTTTTCATAACTGATCATTATTTTCCTGTTTTCGAGTTCGCACTTTTTTCTGATGAAATTGATTATGTGGACGTAAAAAAATATGCAAATAAGACGGCAATACAATAAAATACAATATGAATGTTTCTTATATACTTCAAATTCCCGTATTTAGGCCGTGTTAATTTTGTAATACAACCTATAATATGATTTTAGTGAAAATCTTATTACTATTAAATCGATAATAACATTACTTTTTATTTGACTTGGGAAAGTTAATTAATTTTTAATAATTATTTTGAAAAATATTCCATTGCAGATATATTTTTTTTTTAAAAACGTCATTTCACTTATGATTTTTTTTTCCTTTTTTAGCCTCGGATACGCGTCCACATGGCCAGCTCTCAGCGGTTTGAAGAGACACTTATGAAATTAAAACACAAAACTATTTAAATTTCACAATACAATAATAATAATAATTTTCATTAACAGATATAGACAGCAAAAAGTATACAAAACCAATAATAAAAATTACAAAATCAAATCTATAATTTATCTGTTAATTATCTATCGACCAGTGGTCTTTACGCCTAGTTTTTCGTGTTTGTGTCCTTTTCGTAACAGAGGTATGCTGATATCTAATTGTCTGTGTCAGAAGTTTTCACAATATTTGTTATAAAAAAACACTCATACAATAAATATTGTGATTTCGGATATAGAAAATCAAGCAAGTTTGAGCTAATATAATGCGTGTTATTGAAGACATCTACGGCTTGATGTTTCGATTTTTTGGTTATTTCAATTCGATTACAATTTGCTGTATATGTACACACATATTTATTCAGACAACAGATAATACAAATCTTTATAACATAAATAATTAGAATATTTTTAGGCGTTAGTCTGTCTGGGCTAAAAATTTACTATTTACGCATAAAAAGATCATTAAAAAATGCAAAAGAAGAAGAAAGATGCGACACATAACCTCTCGATTCCAACCTCTAGATATTCGGGGTGTTATGCAGGGATGCAAGGGAAATGTTAAGATTAACGTCTATGCCATTAAATAACTTCGCTTTCTGTGTATACTAATATTAATTACAAAAATTACTCAGACTGTGATGATAAGAAAATAACGTTCTCATTAAATTTAACATTTCCTATACAGAATACTAACGATTAAATATATTATTAAATAAAACACTTTTTAACTTTGTTTATATAAATTATTTTATTATTAAAATAACAAGTATAACTTGTTATTTTAATAATAAAATAATGTATTGTATTTTTATTTTAGTGACTATAGTTTCGTAGCATAGTGCATTATTATCAAACTAAACTAGTTTGATAATGATGTTTACTAAAATAAAATAAAGTTAAAACGTATTTTATTTAATAAACTCAAAATGTATAAACAAGCGAAAGCCTTAACAATTAAAGCAAGACAAACCAGTTACGAAATAGAAACATTTATCAGAAACAATTAAAAATTTAAATGATTAATAACATTGATAATTCTATTAAATTATCATTTTTTCTTTTTTCAAAAATTAGTTTAACTTGCTACTAATAATAATACTATTTTCAATTAATAAGGATGTAAATGATCATGCGTTGCATTTGAAATACGAATTACTTACTCTATGTAAATATTAAGTGCATGCGTTGTAGAAATTGGGTGAATATAATATTCCCCTATTTCCATTATTTACATTTTCTGCAATAGATGAAAACGGTATTGTACATATACTGTATAGGATGGATGCAATTTGCAAATATATATTTTCAATGTTGAGAATCTCAAGAGGGAAGAGCCATATCACATCTAAGAGACTGTATTATTTAACAAAGGCTTTCTTTACATTAATTAAACATTTAATGCATTTTCACATTATATTTATCAACATTAACCAAATAACAAAATGAAAACTATTGCATGAGTTTGCCTTCTCTGCTTGCTAACAGTGGATAGTAAATAAATGCACAAAGTATTATTTAACAACCGATGCGGTAAATTCCAGCAAACTGGCTCTCTCGGATAACTTCATAAACTTTTGCAAGCCTCATCAAAGCCTCATCCTCACTAGAAAATCAATGGATTCGAGGTGTACGAAGTTTGATAAAATATTTGCAAGTCGTTGTAAGTTTTAATGATTTCTTGTTAATTGAGGGTATGATTTACGTCGGCTTAATTCGATAAAACTTCCATTCGATGCGGAAGCTTCTTTTCCCAGTGTCTGCATTTTTATACACGATTTAATGCGTTATAAATTTTGTTTTAATGAGGTTAGACTGCTTCTAACCTAGAATGATGAATGATTATATAATAATATAGAACGGACAATTTTATGCATTTTACAGCACAAGCGTGTTTGATGAAGGGGTGCATATGTAGCGGAGTGCATAAAATCGTCGGTTCTCGCTGGAAATGGCGGAAATCTAGGATGGAATCGAGATGAGTATACAGGAATATTTTAAGATTATTTATGTTTTGTTTGTGTTTTCCAAAGATAATAATTCTTTATTAAATTAAAACATAAATTATCATAATATTATTTTTTTAATCTTAACGAATATTAATTTTTTTTGTATGGAGGTATTAAGATCTAATTGAATTATAACAAAAATACATCTCCAACAGATTTTTATTTAAAAGGACTTGTTATTGTTCAAATAATATTTTTTGTAAAGTGTCAATCATTAATTAATTCAAGATAGAATTAATTGCCGAATAATGATAATAATATAGATCTCTGTTACATACAAGTAACAACATTATTTACATTATATGATTTTGTTAATAATAATTAGAAATGGGTAAAGTCGATCCTTTCGATCTTTTTTATTACTGTAAAATTATGTATATGACATTGTTATTAAAGCAAAATTTTTTATTACTATAAGTAACAGTTCCCTATTTATTGAAAAACATCAATTTATTGTTACTTATTGACTTTATTCATTTAAAATTGCTTATTTCGAAATACTCGATTTTGTCCATCACTAATAATAATCTGTATTAACAGATATATACAGGAAAATATACAAAATAAATAAAAATTAAAAATCAAATATAGATTTTATGTCTGTTTATTGGCTATTGGCCTCCGCCTGGTTTTTATAGATGTTCTTGTACTTATTCCCTTTTTCATTTTGTTAATGAATAAATAAAATCTTTATTAACAGATATATACAGTAAAATATACAAAATAATGAAAGTTACAAAGTAAAATATATAATTAATATCTGTCAAGTGGCTATCGACCTGTAGTCTTTCCGCCTGCTATTTCGTGTTAATATCCTTGTCGTGTGATTTTGTTATTATTACATAAAACATGATTATCTTGTTCTGGATTTGGCTATCGACCAGAATCTTTCCGCTTATTGTCGACTATTAATTCCGAAAGAATAATTTATTACTAATAAAGGACTGAATTAAAAATAATTTAATTAATTAGATAACGTCACTTGTTTAAGAGTTATGGCAATTCTCATCAAAGCACAAGATTATAGTTACGAGAAAATAAGAGGAATTGCATTTTAAATGTGTTATTAAAATTATTAAAAATAGATTCAAATGGTAATCGCAAATATTATAATTGTAATAATAGAATATTTATTCGTTTGGTCAGTTATTTAAATTAAATTACATTAAATTAAAAGAAATTGGACAGAAATACCGCTAGTCGGTTGTTCAGACAGATTAACACCTACATGTATTGTAATTATTTCTGTTATATTTTTTTGTACTATCTGTACAGACTGAATATAGATGTATGTATATATTTTTTGAAAATAATAATGAATTGTAGAAATTTCAATGTACAACATTGAGATATTGTTTGAAAATAATTAATTTACACATCTTAATAATTAATTTCTTGCGTTATGCAAATCAAAAAATTGTAGTAGCTAAAGGAATTACTTAATTAATCAGTTATGTAAATTAATTATTTTCTTTATTATTTCTCTTTATTAAAGTAAGAATTGTATTTAGCATTCTTAAATTAATTGGGAGTTACGATTTATTGATATAAATAACGAGTGGTTTCATTGATATTAATCCGTATGTCGTTTAATATTTTATTTTTTGCATTAGCCACATAGAGATATTTTATTATTATAGGCGAAATGCCGGGGAACTGAAATATGTTGGAAAGACTTGGAGTTCTCTGCGATAACAATCAGCGGTCGTGATATAAAATGTTTCGAACAAGAAAACATAAATGCTTGTAGTTATCGGGAGCGGTTGCAATCGTGTATCAAAGTAGTTTACGCCATATCTACGTGATGTGTATTTTTATATTAAATTATAAACAATTTCATATAACAATCATATCTCTCATATCGTTACACAATTTAACTCCATAACTCAAAATAATCATTATTCTCATGCATTTCTACGAAATACGTGTACTCCATATATTGGATAGAAAATGATGGATTCTGAACATTGGGGAACAAGTGCCATAACACTTAAGAAACAAAATAAATGATAAATCACACTGAACGTCCCCAAGGGGTCATCTAGGAGAGACACTCAAAAGGGGCGAGGAGACCCAATTACCCAATTATATATCATCTGTTGGCTGCAAATACAACCTATGCGATACCGATATTTCCCTTGTTATAACTTCGATGGAGATATAATAATTACGGAATTAATACCAGGTTGGTTAATTTGCATATTATAATTACACTCCTCCCTTTCCAATAAAACCAACTTTGTATATAATTTACAAAATAATAAAATTGTGTTTTAACAAATATTCCCCAAAAATATACACTCTGTGTACTTGTGAAAGTATTCTTTTATTAATAAATTCATGATTTTTCTACATTTTTCAAGCAGGAATATATATATATATATATTTTAATTCTGAGAAATAAAAAATACAACATATTTTAACGTAAAATAAAACTGTTATTTTATAATAAACATTATATATTTATGATTTTAACCAGTAATGAAAATAAATATATTATATAAGGCACAGCTGTACTGATTAGGGATAAAATCTCGAATTACGTGTCTGCAGATAGCCTTATATTACGTAATGTTTTGTTTTGTTTTTTTGCACTAAATATTTTTGATTAAAAAAAAAGTTGTATTATACAATATGTTATTGTTATGCAACAGTGAATGACCATTATTGGACATTCGTTAAAATACGTATGTAACATAAGTCAAGATATCACAGTAGCTAAAGAGAAAATAATTTACTATTAATTTTCAAACTCTTTTTATTTAATTTATTTAAATAACTGCGACAAAGTGAGTAAATCCTTTTTTCTATTACTATAAATATTCTTGATTAAAATATTGATATTATAAAACAAAATTGCATAATTGAAAATAACATAAAGGTCTCTCTACCATATATACTTATTAATTTAAATTTTAGAGATTACAAGTGAAATTTTAATAGTACTTCGCAGACATTTAACTGTAATTCCCGATTAAGCCGATTGGGTGGGAATTATTATATATTACTGTACTAATGGTTTGTGTAATAACTTATGTTCAAAGTTCAGATATAACAGGTGCTCGTGACTTTCGAACAATGATCACTATTTCATAATTAATATTAATTCAATAAAAACGACACTTTATTTGTAATTCGTTAAATACGTTTTCTCAATAATTTTAGTCCCAGTTTATACTTTACCTAATTTTTAATACACACAAATCTACATTGTTATTTTGTCATACATTGTAATTCATAATAATGAATCACTATTTGCTTATATAATTGAAGTTCATAAGTAACACAAATACGAATTTATTTATATCACCCAGTCAATAAAAATCTGTTTGGGTTATCAGCTACAGATTCCTCTGTTTAGTTTTTTTTTACAAATTTGACTTATATAAATCATTATTAATTATTTCAATTTGATATCTTGAAGAGAGGACTGAGCTGATCATTATGTTTTATCTTTCTTTTTTAAAGTTTAATTTTTACTTTTTTTAATTTTTAAGAGTTTATTTGCGGTTAAAAAGACATTGTCAGTGTAATTGTTTTACATTAATGGATTTGTATTTTTCGTGACTAATTAGGTCATTCCATATATATATATTTTTAATTTAAATGATACTCCGACACCAATTGGTAAAGGGGGACATCGATTATAATAATAATAATTTAAATGATGTGTACAATATTTTTTACTAATTCGTAAAACAATTATTTATCACATTCCAAATTTATTCTTAACAATTATAATCTCGTTTTTGTTATTCCATGATATGCGTAGTGTATTATCTTATGACTAAAGAAATTGAGTTGGTCTTGTATTAGGGAGAACACTTCTATTTCGCCAGTTGAATAAGACAACTCTGAATCTTTAACTTATACATCATGTATGCTTCAAACTGTGAATTAATTTATTAAGAATCAAATTAAATATCAAATAAAACGCTTAACTTTGTATATCTGTGATTGGACCCAAATAGACTAAATCGCGTTTTCAACAACAAATAAAGTAAATTTAAATTAAATAAAAGAACCGTAACAACAGACATCATCGTACGCTACAATTGTATTCTTGTGAAATATTTTAATCCCTTAAATAATTAAGTAAAACACTTTGTAAGTAATTTAAAATAACTCTCCCGGTTTCCATAATACCACTTTGAAATATATTAAGTATTTAAACAAGTATTATAAAATATTCAATATGCAAATAAAAGTATATTATACAGGAAGGTTTTCTATATAAGATTTAAAATAGGATTTTTTTCTTCCACAAAGTTGGATTGAAACTCTTTATAATTAAGAAGTACGTTTCGTTATATTATTATTCAACACAGGACCGAAAGTTTTCAATACCAGCAATTAAAATAATACAGAAGATAACAGAGTGACGAGAAATTAGTGATAATAAGGTATTCAAATTCTTAATAAAATATTTGGTGTTGATTGTTGAGTATTTTTGTGTAACTTCTTAGAAATGAAAAAAAAAAAATAACGAAGATGATTCATGCTTTTGCAGTTATTTAAATTAAAATTGAATCATAGGAAGGATAGGAAAAAAACGAAAATGATTTACATTTTGCAGTTATTTAAATTACAAATGAATTAGGAAATATTACTGAAAATGATCAATAAAATTTCTATTGCAACATTACAAAAATTCATTACACTGTATTTTTTCAGAAACAACAATAATTGTTTTCATGCATGTTTGTCAAAAACTTACAGAGTGTAAGTAATTTTTGCAGTGTTGAAAAATGCCATTTTATGATATTATAAAACAAAATTGCATAATTGATTTTTTTGTAATAGTAATGAATAATATAAAATTCCCTCCACCATAAGTACTTATTAATTTAAATTTTAGAGATTACAATTAAGATCCTGGTGAAGGCGGTACGTTATTTTTTCAAAAATAAGGGTTTACAAGATATAGCTGTACTGATGAGAAATAAATCCCGAAACACGTGACTACAGATAGCCTTGTAATTATGATTTGTGGGTGCCTTTCATTAAATATTTTTTACTCAAACCGCTGCAATGCAGAGTTGTACTGGCATGCAACAACAATCTATTATGTAAATCAATATCCGGCGGGGTATATGCCCCCGTATAACTACAATATTTCAATAGATGTTTGCCAAAAACTCACAGTATAAGTAATTTTTGAAGTGTTGAAAAATAGGAATGATCAAATTTAATTGATTACTTCCAGTAATTTTTCTAGAGATGGACAAAGTCGATATTTTTTATTATTAAAAAAAGTAAGTACATG
Organism: Philonthus spinipes; assembly: GCA_963082785.1. Lineage (NCBI taxonomy): Eukaryota > Metazoa > Arthropoda > Insecta > Coleoptera > Staphylinidae > Philonthus > Philonthus spinipes. The sequence continues at coordinate 14,736,518 of OY720301.1, forward strand.
ACAATTTTATTAATGTAGCGCATTCTATTACTATCAGTAACTGTTCCATATTTATTGAAAAACATCAATTTATTGTTACTTAGTAACTTTATTTATGTAAAATTGCTCATTTAGAAATACTTGATTACTAATATTACCGATTTTGCGCAACATAAATTTTCCTTAAATATAAAGTTTGTCCTTTATTCCCTTTTTAGAATATTTTTTTTGTGTTAATGCAAAATATGTGATAAATATACGTTTTTGTAGATAACACGGTTGTCAGTTTCCACTGGCCGCAATGGATAGATCAAAGTAAAAGTTAATTAAACTAATTATAATGTCGGGTTACAAAAAAAAAATATTAGAGGGGAATTAAATACAGTTTAAAAAAATGTATATATGCATGTGTGTGTTAGCTCAACCCGGTTTGCAATTACGGAGAATTTCAGATTAGCTTTGTAAATTTTCAAAATCAAAAAAAAAATCACTTTTCATGAAATTAACACAATGACTTTGTATTTACTCATTTTAAAAAAATCGCTTATCAGTCTGAAATAAATATGATTAAAATATATCTTATGATAAATACCTAAATACTGTATATACATAGATCTTTATTTACAAAAATACATTATACAGGACAGAAAGAACTGTGGTCGGTAGTATATTATAATTTTACGAAATGGCTACCGACCAGTGGTATTTCCGCCTGTCATTGTTTTGTTCTTGCTGTTGTCTACTTACGCGTTATGATCGCTAACGTTATTGCCGAAGTCCGCATTATTTGATGAAATGAAGTGAAAAATCGTAAGTGCAGGCAATTTATATTTTTGGCTGATATTGGGATTGCGGGGCATACAAAGGTGTTTAATTATGTGTTTTATTTCATGACTTTATATTTAGCTTCTTGATATGTTTTTCTGTCATTACGGATCATTATTAAAATTTAACATTTGATAATGATCTGTAAAAACAGAAGCAAGTGACAGGAAACTGAAAATAAAATCACGGAACGTAACAAGCGTTTTTCTTCAAAAAATTTTAATATCCGGTTCCATCAAGAGTGTAGCTCAAGAAGCATTAACTTAAATAAAAGAATAAGACTTTAGATTAAATTTCAGAAAGGACAAAAAAAAATACTTAATATTATTTTATAAAGTACGTTTTATCCAGTATTTTTAAATCGCGTTAAACATTATATAAATGGATTAGTTTACGTGTCTCGTAAAAATATTTTATTAATCCCACTAGAAGGGGACTTTTGTTTACGCTAAAGGTGAATTAAGCGTGAAACAAATGACGCCGAGGTGGGCTCTGTTTCTTGCCAGGAGATAAATAGTTAAGAGGAAAGCAGTGCAATAAAGTTTACTTTTATAAAAGTTTTCAAGTAGATGGATGTGGAATGAAAAAAGAATGCCTTAATTCCGTAATCGCCAGATTAACCTAGACTTCGCTGTGCCAGTTTAAACGAGAATGCACTCGCCATAATCACGCAATTTAGTCTATTTATTTTGCAATGAGATATTCCCCATCTTAAAGTCGTACAATTTATCATCCCAAGATTAATTTCGTAGTAAATTTTCATAATTGAAAATCATGTGTGGCTTGGAACTTTGTCAGTTGCCTTTTTTTATTAAGTATGATTTAAAACGTAGCTACTTTTCGGTCTGATTTAAACATTTTTCTAATTCGACGCAAATAATATGCAGCGTTTTGAAACACATTCCTGCTCAGAACTTTCAAACTTGTATTGATTAAAAATATACAGGGTGGATTGCCGGGGGGTACTAATGGGAATTCGCTAACTATTAGAGGTGGAGATTCGCTTAAATTACCAAACTTGCGGAAAATTAAATCCCTCAGATTAATCAGAGGGCAAGTTAAGAGAATGATTGTTTCGTGAAAAATTGCATCCGCCTTAGCTAAGCAAGTTATTAACATCATTGAATACATAATTAAATTGTACAGCCATGTTTAATCTCCATCTTTTCTCCATTGTAATTGGCCCTGTCTGTCTTAATACATCCCGTGAATTAGTTATACTGTGGTTTACGCTTTTGATCACTATATTATTATTTGCACTATTAGAGTAGTGGATATTTATTAATAATAACAAAAATGTCAAATGGCGTTATAAATTGCATGCCCTTAAATATTCATGTACATACGTGTGTGGCCATTCATGTAAATAACAGTGTTTATTATTGTAGATAATACAGAATAGCTAGAACCAGCACATACAAAAAGTATTCGATTGATCATACTGAAGTGCTCGTATTTACGTATGATTATGCACGTATGCAGGTCAGTATGCAAATATAAGAGCCCTACTCTGGATTTCAGGTTTACCCTATGAAGCATATTTTTGTAATGTGCAGCGAAATGGAAAGTTTACATAAATTTGAGAAGTGCCATTCGTATCTGAATAACGCTATTCGAGCTAATAAATATACTAATCCGGTTTCATGCAAATTACGAGGGGCCAATTATAAACGGCAGACGAGTATTCAGTATGATTAATAAGGAAATTTAAATATAACCCAGAGTATCCCATTTGCATCAGATGACCTCCTCATTGTTAATTAGTTCAGTTTAGTTTATAATGACAGGGTTTTGTTTAGTATTAGAATGATGCGGATAAGCCTTATTTATATGTTCTAAAAGTTTCCTTCGGCGCCATTCATTGTAATTGGATAAGTCCGTTCGCAAAGGGGATGAGTCCGGAACGCAAAAGAAATTGAATTATTTATCTAAATTTGTACAGCGCTTAAAATTTAATCAAAAAACTTTAGACATGTCCACAAAAAAGGCAACTAGCATAATGATACTTTTTGTGTGGGTGAGGAATGACAATCAAATTATACCTTGTTTAACATAGAGGCCGGATTTTTTGTAACCGTCATTAATTTCCCTAACGACCTTAGTATAATTAGACGGGTCTAATTAATTAAGACCACACAATGAATGCTTACGAGGAAATAAAAGCACCTGATCAGTCTTTTTTCCCTAACTTAATTTCCATTAATTCCTTAACGGATAAACCTAAGCCGGGGAATTTAAATAATTGCACGGAATTGGCTTTTTATTTGCGTAATGCTTTAATGTCAATAAAGCGATAACATGCAAATTGAAATATAACACACAAAATGGAACTAATAAAAATATAAGCGAAACCTTAAACACGAAATGTCGGAAATAATTTATGGTGTGATATATTTATGTACAAAATATTTGTGATGGGAAACACATTTCATGAAATGGTTTACGGCTCATCTTCAGCGGTTTTATATTTACATTTCATTACTTTACAGTAATTGAAACCGCAAAGGATTACTTGAATCATTTGCTCGATTATGCTGATGCTAAATACTACGGTAAACAATATTTAAACGTATGAATTAAACACGAATTTCCCTAGGCGTAATCAATTGGTTTACATTAAAATGCAACTGTGCGATTTTATAATTATTACACGTTCTGCTTCATTTCCTGCCCTTTCAAGGCAAATATTTTCAAATAAATTTCATCTTTAAATCAAACCGAATCATATACAGTATAAAACTATTTTATTTGTAAAATATGCACAACTATAAATATGCACCGACTGAAACAATATATAAGATCGAAGAACGATCAAAAAATTCAATTTAATCTGTGTTTTATTTATTTTATTGGTAGATTTTCAATAATCTATTCATATTTATTATTACTGTATTTAATTATTATTTTACTTATATTATGTTTCATTAATTAATTATTAGCTAGCAAGTGAGATATTTTATTAATTGTTAAGGCTTCTACTTCGTTATACACCGATAATCGCTTGTTGAAAAGACTTTTTTATAATAAATGGATACAAGCGCCATCTATTGCCTCATTTCATGTGGCATCGTCAACGATTTAGATCTACTAGGTAGACGACCGAGAATCGTTGTTTCGTCCACTAAAGGAAGACATACTTGTCATGTTTATGAAATTTTATTAAAAGAATTTTTAACTTTGTTTGTATAACTAACAACATTTCAGTTGTTAGTTCGACTTTCAAACTAACAATGATAGTCAGACTGCAAATTGCAATTATACAAAGTTAAAAGTGTTTTCATTAATCGAAATAAAATGTTAATAAATAAATAGTATCTGTAATCAGTTTGTGATTTATTATTAAAATTACATAATATCTTTAGAATTATAAGTATATTTTAAATTGCAATTAAAATAATCGAAGTAATCAATTTTAGTTTGCTTTGTATAGAACAAAGGAAATTTATTTAAACCATAAAACCTATAAATAAATTTAATTAAATTTGCAGCTCATTATTTAATTCGGAAGCAATAAATTAGTTTAAAGTGTGCAAACGTTGAGCCGGGATTAAACTGAATTTAAAACACATTGAATGTTATCATTAGATCGTGCGCATTGGATGTTCCAGTGGATCCTGTTAGTAAGTTAATATTGGAAATTCGCCTGAATTAGGAATCAGTTTGTGCATTTAATAACGACCGTTTGAGAGCACACAATGCCACCATCAATTTTTAACCAATCGCGATTTGCATAGCTTTTAACTATAAGTCATGGAAATCGGTTTGTGCGGTGAATCAAATAGCATCGATCGTGAAGTGAACCCTCTTCTCTTCTGTTCTCTTTCACGTACTGAGTCCCTCCGATTCGATTCGCTTTTCAATACACCCCTATTAGGGGTAATTAATACCAGTACGGGAGAAATTCGATCAACTTCAATAAAAGCTTCATCAGCACTTATTATGTCACTGGAATCAACAATACATTGTCCAGTTTGCAACTCACGGCTTTTACAGTAGAAACTTTCTTAAATGTATATAAATGAATCAAACAATATACCCCATTTTGAAATGCCTTTAGTATCCTAAAGCAAAATTAATAATAACAGAAATATCAAAAATTAATTTACCCAGTTTCAAACTTTTCCCTTTTTAAAATAATTTTGACGTTATTGAACTATTTGAATATATCGAGTGATCAATCTTAAGTGTCTGGATTTTGCAACAAAAAAATCCCTACAGTTCGACGAAAATAATAAATTATTGAATTATAATCGATGATTAAGCTAAATAAAATATTTTTTATTTACGAATAGTTTTTTCATTATGTTTATTAAGTATTATCAATTTAATTTTTTTTTTTATATTCATAATAATAGAAAAAAAAATCAACTTTGTTGCATTATACAACAGCAAGTATCCATTATTGTACCGGGTGTCCAAATAAGAAAGGTCACCGGCTATTTCTCAGGAACTAGTCCTAAAGTAAAAATAAGTTAATAAAATTGCTCATGACAAAATGCTGAAGTTCAAGTTCTTAACTCTTCCGATAGGTCGCAATATTATATTTTCTAATGGTTATTACTCCCCATTAGAAAATATAATATTGCGACTATCTATAAAAAAAGTTACAATAAAAGCATTCTAAAACCAAATTTTTGAAATCATGATAAGTTCATGAAACAAAAATGTTATAGAATTGTTTGTCTTACTCCTTAAATAAAATTTCAAATTTGTTAAAAAAACAAAAGAATTATGTGACATTCAAATAACTCTTTTGTTTGTTAACCGATATTAATGATTTTGATGAATAAAAGCATTGATAATCAAAAAAGTTAGTAATTCAATTGCTGCTAGATGGCATCAAGTTAAGAAGACCCATGAGAAGTTAGCATTAAATTTCCAGCCACGAATTCCGGCGCACTTAGGCGCTTTTTAGAAACATTTTTTTATGCAGGATGAATTCTTTGTGCCCTGATTATAGACATGCGGTTTTCACTAAATTTCTTACTTTTTAACCTTTTTTCTATTGAGACTAAGAAACAGATACCATTGCATTTGAAATGTTGAAGAAAAATGGGAAAATTATCTACTTTTTAACTTGGCGCCATCTAGTAGCAATGAAGTTACTTATTTTTGTCATTATTATCAATAATGTTATTCAATATGACAAATTCATGAAAAATATTTAGATTGGTTAAAAAACAAAAGAGTTATTTGACATTTGCTCGTAACAAATTCGGACCTTCCTCCATTATTATTTATTTCAAGAGTAGAACAAAAAAGTCTATAACATTTTTGTTTCACAAACTCATCGTGATTTCACAAATTGTAGTTTAATTGGAAACTTTTTTTATTAGAACTTTTTGTTAGATAATCTCAGTTTTATATTTTTGACTGTTCATTGCGCCCCCTAACTTGAAAATTATTTCCAGCATTTTCTCATGACCAAATTCATTAAGAGTTTTTTTTTTTAATTTCAAAGCTTTAGGACTCATAGTTCCTGGGACATAGCCGGTGACATTTCTTATTTGGACATCAGGTACATTTGTTTTAAAGTAGTTTTAAAGTAGTTTTACAGTAGCTAAAGAGGGAATAATTTAAGCTACTGTAACATTTTGACTATTTTGTATATGTATCTGGTAGATTGTGGATACTGAAACATCCTAAAAATAACTAACCTAATTTCAGACTAATAGCTAAAACCAACCTTTTATTTTTTTCTAATAAAAAAAAAAAAACATTTAGGCAATTACTTTGACAATTTAAATAAATGTAATACTTTTTAATTTGTATAACTTGGATTGTTTAGAGGATGACCTTAGCTCAAAAAAAAACTTTTGCTAATGGCATTATTTTATTTTCATCTTAAAAATGTAATAATTTCATGTTTAGTTATTTGTCAGTTTTGTTGATAGTTTCACAATGGCTAGGCAATCGCCCGTATGACTGGGGCGATATATATTCCATATCTGATTGCATCCTGTCAGACGAAGATTATGTTTTTGTTATAATAACAATTGCAAGCCTGTTAACAAAACTGACAACTTCTGACAAACAATTATGAAAGATGAAATTAGTACATTTTCATGTTTATAAACATAATTCAATAATTTATTAATCCCGTCCAACTGTAAGGATATTTTCGTTTCCATCATAAATTCAATATTTCCCACTGAAAACAGTTGACAGTTTGGTCACTCGGTAAAACCTAATAATTGAAAGGCATAAAGTATGTTCATAACAAGTTGCTACAACTGGTCAACCGGGCTTTGAAGTGAGGGCTATTTATTTCGCAGAAAATCTTCATAAGAAAGATTTTTTTAAATATATACAGCTAGAAAAGTTGTCGTTAATTAAGAATTTAGTTATTAAAAAACTGAAAACTAACAAGTCAAGCAGACATTTATATTTCAAAAGAATATTAATTTCATTTTTTTAATCATCTTCAAATATTTCAAAAATATGTTTACGCCATTCCAATAAATTGTTCTATAAATAATCAGATTTCTGCTATAATTACTAATTTGACGTGTCCATTAAGTACAGCACTGCGTTAAAAATACTAGCAGTGTTGGACACGAAACATTGGCATCGTGTAAGGAACGCATTGTTTCACTTTTTATTCATTCTCGGCTATATCGTGTCTGGAGTTGGAATGAACGCGATTTATAGAAGTTGTAAATCATTCCGGTGCATCTAAAATAGAAAACATGTATGTACCATAAAGTTTTATTGCACACTCACTAAAATAGATCAAAACAATAAATATGACAATAAATGCAAACCGCACTAAACTCAGGAGAAGCGAGGCACTTATTTATAATTACATTACATTGTATATTCAAAGGGAATTAAAATAACGCCAGAAATCGGAATATGCGCATTCCTCCTGCATTTAAACGCTACATTTCTTTAAATACTCGGTTGTGATGAATAAAATAATACGCTTCAGAGAGAATCTGCGGTATAATAAAAATGAATATTATAAGTCCTTTCCGTTTGCATAAGTAACATTAATCTGTTATTTATTTTCAATGAATAACTTTAGTTATACTATTGAATATAAATTGAAAGAAACTCAAATTCAATGGTTATTAAATGTGGATTCAAAGAAATGTATATTCAGTGTGTACACTTATTCAAGGTAGCCAGAGAAGGTGTGATAATCTTCAGGTAAAATGGTTCATTGGTTTATTTTAAGTAGAAAATTTAAGTAAAAAAAATATTATACGGTTCTTCATTAACACTTAAATAATTTAATAATTATTTTCAAATTATTTTTTATTTAATTTAATATATTTTTGTCATAATTTTCCTGAAAATACACTATGCTTATAAAAAATAATAATATTAAATAAAAATGATTTGAAAATAATTAATAAATTATTTTCACATTTAGCTCTGTGACTTTTGACTTATTTTCAAATCATTTTTATTTAATATATTTAAATAACTGTGACCAAGTGAATGAACATACTCTTTTCTATTTATAAAAATAATAATGTATATATAATATTACCAATTACATAAATATTTACAAATCATTTCATTGAATGAATAAAATACAAAATTTTATTATGTAAATATTTTCTACTTATGTAATTGGTAAGATTATATATACATTATTATTTTTTCATATTTTAGTCAATGTTTCAGTTATTCCACACTGAGATTTTTGTGATAATTTACTGAAATGAAAAAGGAATGTTAAAAAATGTTGTGTCTAATTATAAAATTACTTTTAAAAAATCGGGCTATTAATAAAATTCAGTCTTGTTTTGCCCCATCAAGCCCCATTGGATAGTGTTTTATTTGGATGCTAGAATAAATAATAGGGGAATAAACGTTAGGTATGCGTTAATCTTATAATAGCCAGAGCGTTCACGCCATACCAAATTACAAATATATTCGTCACGGAAGTTCCTCTTTCATATAAACCTGAAAGATTCTGCCTTTCCACGCACATTTGTTATTAATTTGATGTGTTCCGTCCAATTACATAAACTATAATAGATTCCGTTGAAGAGCATACACATAGTCAACTGAATACCGGTTGATAGATTTCAGCTGAGAGGGTTTCTCTGTAGCGCCGAGGAATATAATTCCAGATGGACGAGCCGGTGGCATTATTGTCATATTTCTGGAGGAAAGTCACCCTATGCAGTAGATTTCTCGCAGAAGGAGGCTCCAGGCAGTGGCTGTACGAATCACGTATTCCATAAATACTACTATCTGCTGCGTTTACATCCCAGAATTCAACTGGAAACTGGAGCCAACTTTCCCTGTCGTAAATGCTTCTAAACTATTTTAATGCTTATAATATAGTTGGACTTCTGAGGAGGCGTGACTCAATACTGATGTTTCATGGCAAGTTCGTAAAGATGTAAACTACAGCAGCCACCTTCTTATCGCTCGTATAATCATACATTTAGTCCACCAGAGATGATATCTCTATAACGCATTATGGATTGATTTTCCTATATTTAATAACAGTAATAATAAATTACCGTGTAAAATGAAAAACTTAACATTGGATTCAAAATCTTGTCTAAAATCTGAGTATTTTTTTTTAAGAAAATAAAAAAAGCGCTTCAGTTAAATTACTATCGCAAACTTAGGAAGGAGAGATCAAATCCAAAAAAATATAAATACCCACTTACTAGGAGGACACGATATTTTAATAAAATCTGTGATTTTACACTTTTACTGATTCACTATTTATTAATGTTTTGTGACACAGTTAATTTAATTTAACCACAATTTTTTAGCGAATTCACTAAAAATTAATTTAAATAGGCCTTACAGCGGAGAGCTGTACTGATGAGGGATAAATCTTGAAACACGTGTCTACAAACAGCTTTGTAATAATTATTAATTGTTTCCTTTCATTAAATATTTTCGACTCAAACCTTTGCAATGCGCAGTAGTACTGATATGCAACAAACAAATATCTATTGTGTAATCCAATGTCCGGCGGGGTATATGCTCGGGAAGTGGTTGTTTCAATAGATATTTGTCTAAAAATTAAAGTGTAAGTAATTTTTGCAGTTGGAAAAAGGGATTGATTGTATTTTATTAATCATTGCCAGAAATGTTCCTTGTTTAATTTAATTGTAAATTAAATATCTCACAAAACATTAATAAATAAAGAATCGGAAAAGTGTAAAATCACCGACTGGATTAAACAATCATGTCCTTTTAAGTCTTTCAAGGAAACACCGGAAAATAAATACATAATATAGATGAATCTAAAATGTGCAACTGCTTGTACGAAGGCGTTTTAATACTCACTTTACAACTTTGTCAATTTAAAACATAACAGAAGCCAGCATGCTGGAAAACCAGTACTCCGGACGAAAAGTTAAAGTTGCCAAAATAGTTATGTTACGTTTAATAAAAGTAAAAAAAAACGCTCATACAAAAATTGACACGCATAACTTATTGTTGAGTCAGTGTATTTAAAATACGAGACCAGTTAATGACCGCAGTCGACGCCGATTTATGGGAGGGGTTTTAGTGGATAGCCTTCTAGCCGCTATCCCTTTTCTGGGGAAGCTGATACGACGAAATTTTGGTAATTAGTAATAGAGTTTAATTAAATAGCTCTGCTGTTACATTACCACCCGCATATTTTGAATGATATATTCATCCAAATCCGTTTCGCATAGTGAGAATAACCTTGAATATGTGCTAAATTTCGCTTAATTAGGGTAAAAAAATATTTTTTATAAATATTAATTCTTAGTTTTTAAAGTTATTTTTAATAATTTATAATGAAGGTTTTTGCAATTTATAAGTAGTTATAAAAATTAATCACACTGGGTAGAAAGACTTCTGGTCGATAGACTAACACCTACATGTATTGTAATTATTGTTTTGTATTATCTATTATTTGAATTAAGATATTATTGCACAAGAGCCATTACTTTAATTAACATCTTTAAATTGTGTAAGGCTGACGAGGGATAGAACCCGAAACACATATCTGCAGATGGCCTTATATTAAGGAACGTTCTTTTTGTTGTTTGCATTGGATTTTTCTCAGATCAAAAAAATGTTGCATGATGCAATATATAATTGATATGCAGCAGAAGGTGTACATTATGTAATTCAACATCTGGCGGGGTTTTTACCCGAGAAGTAGTTGTTTTAATGTGCATTTGTTTAAAGTACTTACGTAACGTAAGTCATAATGTCACGGAGTTAAATGTGGAAATAAATAATGAATTATTTTCAAATCATTTTTATTTAATACCGTGACCATGTGAATAAATACTCTTTTATGTCGGTGTTTTAAAAATTTATAAAAATCGCATTATTTTATGTGGTTTATTTTGAAAACTAAAATACGGCAGAATCCAAAATATTTATGTTAAAAGTGACAGTCTTCTTAGAAATGATAGTAAATATCACCGATTAAGAGCATGTGTGCTATTTCGCTTAAATCCTACACACACAAAAAGAGCTTCCATAAAACAGTCTAATCCTGACACACCACGCAGTTTATTTTTTAACGCCTTGATATATAGGAATGTGTCAACATAAATGTTTACATATTTTAATATGAAGAAAAACGTAAATCACCAGACTCCGGATCCTAACAGGCTTTAAATTTATTGTGTTTATCGAATATTTAGCGCTGATTAGATTTGATGCACTCTTGATTTAGTGAACGTCATTTACATTAGAATATATTTATGGCTAAGCTCGACAACGTTGTAATTTATTCAAGTATATTAATAGGCTGGGAGCTATACTGTAACGAGAAAGTAAGGGATTATGCTGCTGTGCAAATTTGACATTGAGTAGGCACTGAAATAAAATCATTAACGGCGAGGGCATTTACTTCGTTATACATGTTAATTCGATAAAATAAACGCACTTTAATTTTACTTGAATAACACAATAAGTTTCACTTTCTGAAATTTAAATAACTAACCTTGCCATTCCTAAACGAAATTATAAGTTACTAATAATGAAAATAAATTTATTTTTTATTTTAAATTGAATTAAATAAAAAGAATTTAAAAATAATTATTAAGTTATTTCCAATATTTCATTTTTTAATTTAACTTAAATAACTGTAAGAAGTGAATCCCTTTTTCTATTATTTAATAATTGAATAAAATAAAGATAAAATTGTGGAAACAGTCAATATTCCGCATTTGCATTTACCCATAAAATAGTTTTCAGCTGATTTTTTTTCTACATTCATTGTAAGTCTTTTGATTGCAGTAGTAATCGAGGTTGTTTGCATCTAAACCTAACGATTTTTGAAATAATTGGAATTTTCTTAAAATCTAACCTAATTTTTAAATTTCAGCTATTTGAGAAGTATTTAAGTTAAGTACGGGAAATTTCCAGTGAAGTTAGTCAATAGATCATATTTTATTATTTAAATCGTAAAATATTTACTTGTATATATGTTTCATTTTTTTTATTTAATTATAAAATTAGTTAATTTCCATTCTATATAATAAATATGAATATATTATTCAAAATCTGTCAATAAAAAAAAACACATATTAAATTGAAACTCGACTAATTTCGGGTTATCATCCCATTTCCAAGAGAATTCAAAATTGATAAGCCGAAACTATTTTTGATTGTTTGCATTAAATTTTCTCGAAAAAAAAAATTGTTTTATTATACAATTATTTGTTATGTAACAGCAAATGTTCTTTGTGTAGTTTAATGTCTGGCGAGGTATTTGCCGAGAAGTAGTTGTTTCGATGGATGTTTATTTCTTTTAAAGAACTTACGTAACGTAAATAAAAAAGTTGCAGTAGCTAAAAAGAAAATAATTAATTATTTATTTGCGTAAATTAATTATTTTCAGATTCTTTTTATTTGATTTTAATTAAATCTATTTGTACTGATTATGAATTTATTAATTCGTGTAAATTGTGAAGTTAATTTTTCAATTAATATATTTTAAATAACTTCTCTGCATATATTCATTTGTCATAAAGAAGGATAATTGAATATTACTTAATCAAAAAAAAAGAAACGTGAATGTGCTTCCTCTAGAAAATTGCATAACACGGGTCTTTTCAAAGGCGATTCCCTCCTTTTGATATTTGAATAGAAATCATCAATCTAACTGATTGGAATATTGTCAGTGACATCTCCCTGAAGGAACTTAGAGGGCGGTAATGGTTATATTGATTTCGATGCGTAAAATATTCCAACATTTTATATATCATAGGCAGTTTAAAATAAATTAGAATAATAGCACAGAAAACAATAAAAGTGCGAATTTATGCTTATATTTATTAATAAGATTGTTGATATTTTAGTTTATTTTGCAAAGTAATTAATAGATTAAATATTATTCCCCTCTATTTATTCTATCTATGTGATAAGGACAATACCTTCGTAAACATAGGTTATTTGTGGAAAGGCTAATCTTAGACTCATGGAGAGGAATGTATATATTCAGGGATACAAAAAATACGGTTTCTTTCAGTCTCCAGGAACGCGTATTTATTGTTTTTGAGACCTGATTTATGTCCGCACATTATTTACAAATTACTGATTGTGTATTGTTTTACCTTTTTTGTAATCCCGTGGAGCGTTATAAATTAAAGCGTTGTCTAAAGGAATTTTGTTCGAGATTGCCGAGATCGCTGAAAATTTGTCAAGTTTTTTGGTTAAATTATACTGTATGTAAATTCCCTTGTTTTATATCAGTTATATGCTTTGTGTGCAGATTCGTTAAATATTCATATGGATTATCCGCCACAATATCAGATCGGTGGAGCTCCCTAAGGGAACGCATTGAAATGGTTTATTAATTACCGAAATAAATTTTAGATAATTAAAACAACCCTTACATTCGCTACAGGGCTAATTACAACAAACAAAAACTTTATTGATGAATTCGTACTCATATACAAGTATTTCGTTTAATGGATAACGCGGGCTGGAAAATACTAATTGCTTCGCGTGTTTAAATTAATTAAATAGGAAATAGCTTTAATAAAATTAACAAGATTTGTAAACTGATTAATAAAATTAATAAACATAAATGTTAAATCAATTACCAACTTCAAATACGCTACACATTAATATAAAAGTATATTACGATTAATTATAATAGAAATGATAAACTTTTTTAAATTACTATTAAATAAATATTGAAAATAAGTGTTCATTATTTGATTCAATTTCTGGAGGGGTATATGCCCGAGAAGTAGTTCTTTTAATAGGTATTTGTCTTAAAGTACTTACGCAACGTAAGTTAAAAAAAAAGTAGCTGAAGAAGGAGTATTTTTTTATTTTCAAATTCTTTTTATATACTTTATAGTAATAAAAATGTTTAATATATATACAAATGTTTTTTTTTTAACAATCTGACCTTACTATAGACTTATATATGTTGGGTTATATAACTTATTAGATCCCGTTTTTATTAATAAAAAAGATCCTTTAAAAATTTTCTATAAAATATAATACAAAAATCTTTATTAACAGGCACATAATATAATACATATGTCAAAACATTTTTATACATAAACATGTAATTCTTTATCTGTTAATCGACTATTCACCGACGGTCTTTCTGTCCGACTTCGGAAATCAGGGTTATTTATTAATTAAATTCACATTCTATGAATAAATTTCTATTACAAAAGTAGCTTAGACTGTGATAAAAAAATGACGTACACGTTAAACTTAACATTTCCCTTACAAAATAGCCACGAATATCTATGTTATGTGTTTAGAAAAAGGAAGTGTGATTATATAGACTGACTCCGTCTTTGTCATGAAGCGATGAAATAGAATGAAATAATGATGTGGATGGATTTTTCTGTGTGGATGTGGTTGGATTGAGAGGAATGCATAATAGTATAAAAATACATATTGTAATTGAAAGAATGTATGGCAAATTTTTCAACAAGGATGTTAAGACGGTATTCAATCGGATGGATCTGGAAGAGAACTAATAATTACAAATATTTAATTTTATAAGTAAAATCCCTAAGTTTATCTCTTACAGACGTTATATTAAAAAGAAATAAATATATATTTTTCTGTCCTAGTTTAGCATATTCATTAAAACAAAAGTAGGAATTATTATGCAGAATTATGTAATAATAATTTGCACAATATAATTTAATTTTCTCCACAGTTAATTCCGTATCCGTAAAATCGATAATGCTAATCAGTTTAGAAAGGTGAATGGTAAAGTTAGAGTTACTAAAGCAATTTGAGTTTGTGGATTTTATGGTATCTGTGTGAATAGTTGTTAGATATTGTTTTGACAGGTAATAATGGCCGCTTATATGCACAACCCAAATAGAAGTTTATTTAAATTTAGCGAATATTAAATGCAAAATACTTTATACAAAATTCTTAACCTTTGTTGACAAGGGGATGGTGTAAATGTGTAATTTTGTACGATGCTCGAGAGCTTGCTAATGAAAATATATATGCACACAACACACGAGGATAGAACATAGCAGTGTAAAACTAATTGCAAACATTTAATCTATGCATATAAATTGGAACAAATTGAATGTCCCCGCTAAAGCATGTTTGAGTCGCCACATGTGCGGGAAATTTGAATTTTAAACCAGTTGTTATGGTGGTCAAGTAAATTCGTGAATTCACCGACAATAAAGTAGATAAATATTTATTCCCCCATCGTCTGATTTATGTATCGTCCTTTCCTTATAAATATTCATTTGGATTTAGAATGAATTGGGAAATAGAAACAAAAAAAAAACTTTCTGTAATATTCATGTATTTACGTAAATATATATTTTAGTACTAAATAATTTATTTTTAAGATAATCTTTAATTTTATCATTAGTATCTAAATAGTGGTCAACATTTTTTTTATTTCCAAAAAAAAAGAATCTAATAGAAAAAGAGTATTTATTCATTTGGTCAAAGTTATTTAAATAAAATAAAAAGAATTCGGAAATAATTAATATAATCAGTTGAATAATTCATCAATTATTTTCTCTTTAGCTACTGCGATTATTTTAATTACGTTACGTAAGTACTTTAAAAAGATCTACTAACGATAAAATTAAAGGAATTATTTAAAAATTGTGTTCGTTCCTTTTAAAGTTCTTACGTAACGTAATTCAAAAAGTCGCAGTAGTTAGAGAATTATTATTCTTACTTGATTTAATTTAAATAACTTTAATTTAATTTAAATAAATAAAAAGAAGTGAAATTACCTTCTCAAAAAATCTTAATATGTGAGAAAAACACCAATTCCAATCACAAAGTTATTTGAAATATAATGTCCTACCTATACACCAAATATTTATCACCTAATTAGATATAAAAACCGCTCAAACTATAAAGAGCCGTAAAGCAGATTGCTCATAAGGATGTCCTCTTAATTTTAGGTCCGAGAGTCACGTACTATTCTTCATTTTATTAATTCCGATGATGGCCATCCCGGACATTTTTAAGGGTTGCAATAAACTTCCGCAACTTATAGGGATTTAAGCGCGTTGGCTTCTTTCTGAAAACGTATAGCTAGGTCGATTGCATATATTTTATACTGGACTACGGGTGATGCATGGCAAATTCCAAACCAATTTGGCTTATTTATGTGTTAATTGTAATAAGTTATGGTATGTTTACAAAACAAGATTTTCATTTATGTTTTTTTTATTAATTATTCAATAGATAACATAAGATGTTAATGCCAAATAACAGGTAATATTGTAAATAATAATTAAAAAAAAAAAATAAAAAAAAATAATTAATAAATTATTTTTCTTTTTAGCTACTGCGACTTTTTAAACTTATGTAAGTACTTTAAAAACAAATATCCTTAGTTCTTTTAACGGATATTTGTTTTTAAAGTTCTCGGGTTAATACCCCTCCAGACATTGAATTACATAATATACATTTACTGTTGCATAGCAATAGCATATTGTATAATGCATACTCTTTTCTATTAATGTAAATAATATTATATTAAATATTATACTTTTGTTACCTGTTAATGAAGGTATTGTTGTTGTTAGTTAGTTAAAAATACTAAACTATTTGTTTTCTTTTTAAAACATTAATTTATTATTATTTTATTTTTTTAGTGGTAGATACTCATAAAAAACAGAATTAATTTTTAAATGATGGGCAATATTGATAAATAAAAGTCCCAACAATTTAATAGTTAAATCTTTAATTGCTTAATTGCAATTGTTTATTCCTTACTTCACTTTATATAAATGATGTAATAATTAAAACATAAAGTAAAAGTATTTGTATGATATTTAATTATTTAAATACCTACCTTAATTAAAATTGATATACACACACGCACGTATACAGGGTGTTTCAAATTTGCATATTATAAGAGATAGAGGGTAGGTTTAAATTTGGCACTTTTGCAGATTTTCATGTTGATTAATATGCAGTTCAGAAAACTGAGCTAAGTTTCATTGTTTAAAAGAAAATCGAAAAAAAAAAAACTGAAAATGCGATTTTCTTTTTTTATTTATATATTTATTATTTCAAGTAATATTCCGATGCAATGAAGATATTCTTATAGTATTTTTTATGATCTAATCGATGGTGTACTTATTTTATTAATAGCATGTTTCATTTAATTATGTCCAACTTTCGACGAGTTTTTTTTTTCAAGGAACTAACTAAAAGTACAAACGTACTGATATAATTATAAAGAATAGTTCCTTGAAAATGACCACTCGTCTAAACTAGTCCGAACTTCAATATAATATTAGTGAAACGAACAACCTAGTATCTTAATTAAAATACATCCTAATTAAAACAATTATTAGTTATACAAAGTAAAAGAAAAGGTTTCATTTATGATTTACAATATATAACGAAGTAGAAGCCACTATAATTACTTAATTAATATTAATTTATCGATTAAAAAGGTTGATAATTATTGGAAGTAAAACTTTATTAAAACAACCCCCCGTTCTCCCGTATACCTGTTAATAAATTAAAACGTGTTCCATTTCATCGACTAAAGAATTCACAGCGTGGAGAAATATTTTGTAACTCTTAACTCTTAAAGAGTTTTAACTAATTTAATATTATTAGAAAACTGGTTGTTTCCGCTTTTTAGGTTTTATTGTTTTATACGTTGACATGAGAAAATAAAAGTTCTTATTTATGAAGAAGTAATATGGCATTGGGGGGAGCTATTTTTTATATTTACTTTCATCGCCATATTTTTTAGGAAATTTATTGAGAAAACAAAAATAAATATAGATGTGATGATAAATGTTTATGACTTATATTAAGTATTTACGAAGGAGGGCTTCACAGAGAGTTCGAACATAAATTTACCAAATGAGCCTATAAATTAAGCATTATTAAGAGAAGGCTGGAGTATTTTTTATGCTTTGGAAAAAACACACGCTCGTTGAAACTGATCATTGACAGGACTTATATTTCCCTTTTAGGCAATTCGTCAAGAAGTTATTGCGAATTAATTGGCACTTATTTAAATTAACTCGTTTATTCCGTTCAGTAAAAAAACGCAATATTATTAAATACTTATTAAATAATTATAATTGAAATAAAAAAAATCAATCGATTTAACTTACATTTATGATTTTTATAATTTGTATCTATTTTTTTTTTTAATTTAAGGATACGGTTTAGTACAAAGAAATTGCTACATAGTTATTTACAGACACTAATTCGTGTTCCATTGATGGAAAAATATTGCACTATACTAATAGAAAAAAAGGATAAATCAAAATGTTACAGCAGCCAAAGAGAAAATAATTTATTATTTTTTTCAAATTAATTTTATTTAATTTAATTGTACTATACATTAAAGAAATCTTAAAACATGCAAATTTGTCAAATAAATTAAAAATCATTAAATCAATTAGTTTTTCAAAAAAATATATAGAAAATGGTGGTGTAGTCTTGCGCTTACACCGTCATTTTTTCATTTACATACGCCATATATATATAAAATAAATTAAAAACTAATTATTGCAATAATTTATAATTTATTTAACAAATTTGCATGTTTTAAGAGAGATTTAGTGCAGTTAGAGTTTGATATATATTTTGTGAAAAAAGGAGAATTATTAAATCAAATTGGTTACAAGTCAAACATGACATCTATGATTAAAAATGAATAAAGATAAGTAATTCAGTTTTCTATTATCTACAACTTTTATTTAAAATATGTTTTAATTGCTTATTCAAATAAATATTACAAAAAAAACTATGAGAGTAAACTCGGTACGATTTATTGTTGGATGTTTTTAGTGTTCAAACATGCAAAATAAGAAGCTAATCGATAAAAGTGTTCGACCATTAGAAAAGACATTAAAAAAAAACCGTTTTTGGACACAGGGAGATCCATGCGGATATTTCCCCTCACATCTCGATTTTAGAAGATTTCATGATTACTGGTCTTTATATAGTAAATCAAAGTACAAAAAAAAAACAATTAAAATGGGTATTATTAATGGCAATTTTTAATCTATGTTTTTTATAACAAAAACCTGTGTAATAAAAGTGTTAAGTAATACACTAAATAACTTCCTATTAAATACCTAATTAATTTTATTGTATCTTACTATTTACTTTTTTAACAAACAAATATCGCTAAATATTGCGCCAATTAACTAGTACGCAATAATTAACGAATTTTTTTTAATAGACTAATATTTTTCTATTTGTATTTGTCAGCTAGTAAAATATTAAAAACGTAAGTTCATATTCATATTCGGGGGTATCCAGTAAGAGAAATGTTAAGTTTAACATGTACGTTATTTTTTATCATCGCAATCTAAGTATTTTTTTATAATAGATATACATAATAGAATATGAAATTAATTATTTGTTAAATTTAACGTGTACGTTCCATTACGGAATATCCCCGATGAATAAATGCTAGAGATTGGCTCTTTTTCGATCGATTATCAATTTACTATATCTTTTTACTAAATAGCAACCTTAATGTTTTGCAATAACTTCAATTAGCTTGAATCAAGTTTATGAGTTTCGATTTATAATTAAGTGTTATTTGCTTGGTAAGTGATTGGCAGCTGACAATTAAAAAAAATGTCTACTGATAATATTTATCCGATAAATTTAAAAACACTCGTGATGTTGTCCCCCAACATATATTATACGTTACAAAACATTGATGTCCATCCTGAATCCATCTTTGATGAAATGAAGTATAACACTTTATGCACTCTATTGAGCAAAAAATCGTTTCATAGTTACCCCCCGTATAATGGCACATTTTGTTTGCGCGTGCATAAATAATGAAATCTAAAACAATTCCTGTGGTAATTTCAAAAGACTTCCGTTACATTACTCTAATTTTCATATTCCACCTTTGTGCTTACAGAGGGAGTAAGTAGGAATTTATGAAGTATGCAAAAAGACAGGAAAACTTGCGAATCTGCGGTAGAGCAGCATCGATGTCGCTATATTTAACTCCTCGACTACACACACCAAAACAAGGATGTTGTTGTGACATAGAACCATTTTTTTATAATACAATAATCTTTTGTTTGGTGAAATTTATTTACGTCCATTGAATTTCGCGTGAATATTTTAGGTGTAATAAATTAAATGCAAATACAATGCTGAGAAATACGCAAATAAATATCATTTGACAATGAATTTGTATTGTGTAATACGATTACCTTCATGGATATGGCCGAGTTAAAGCGGATGCATTCGCTTATTTCGATTTAGTTGTGCTTGTTGTATTTTTGTGTTACTGCATGGCAGTTTCTATCGCTATTGGGGAATATCGGTTCGATCCCATTTTTTTTACTGATTCGAATTGGGATACAGAGCCGTCAACATAATATCACTACTATAAATCGACCCTTATTTTTATGCTTGAGGTGCTGGATATCAAGTCTCGACCTATTGCAATAAGGCAAAATTCGTAATAACACCAGTTCAGTTTTACTTTTACCAGGAGCTGTCTACTTTTTAAGCGTGTGTTGGTTTTTGTTGCATACATGGTAAATTACATACCTTATTTTGGTCCGAGATTGTCAGACCCTAAACATCTAGGTCAGCACATATTGAACGTTATAACAGGAGACTACATTTTCGCCATACTCCTTTTTGCTCTTTAATTAATTATATATATTTATATTTATATATTTATTTTATATTTATATATTTATAAAAAACAGGTACTTTATAAAACATGTAGATCCTCATATTATACATGTATGAACATTTTAATTCCTTTGTAAACACAATAAATATTGTGGTTATATACCTGATATTAATCATAATCACAATAAATATTATGATATAAATAGGCCGATAGCCATTTTCTGAGGCTTAACAATTTTTAAATGATTGTAATGTACAGTAGCATAAAATAATCTAACAATGGGTCGCTATTCTACTAAGATTGAAGGATTGAAATGTGTATAACTAAAACTCTTACAATTATATGTACATATTATATAGAATTATGGAGCCGAAATATACAAAAATATAAAAATATTTGTTGGTGATTCATTTCTTCACTTATTTATTTTACAAATACTATAATGTACATTTCAAGCACAATATGCTCTTTATCAATAAATATGGAAGATAACAATATATTAAATGTGATTGCTTCAATAATTCGTCGGAAATACAAAGCTGGCGTTAATCCGGAACTTCCGTAATTAACAACCAGCTTAACCTTAATAACGGTGCTATTTTTAAAAAGCAGTTATTAGAAAATTAAATTGTTTTTAAAATATGGACTTTAATTAAAATTTCTCACACAGTATAAGCACTCTTTGTAATATTCAAGATGGTAGTTTCGATGATATGTATGAAATAAATGTGTTATCGTTATCAAGATAACATTGTTTTCCATTTGTGGAGAGGAAATTTGTTTAAATGTTTACTTTCAATAAAAAGCTACTGTTGTAATATTTTCATTTACATGTGTACTTGCGTATATTTCGTTGCCAGAGTCAGCATTTTAACCTTTGAAAACATTGTTTATGTGTAAGCAAAGAATTTTTTTCTATAAATAAATGTAAAAACTATAATATATATATACCGGGCTATTCCCTATGGGAAATGTTACGTTTAAAGTATACGTTATTAATTAATTTTACATTCTGAATAAATATCTATTACAAAAGGTTGCTTAAACTGCGATGATACAAATAACGTACTCATTAAATTTAACATTTTCCTTACAGAATAGCCCTGATATTTATTTCTGCAGACATTTTTATTTACAGTAATTTAACAATAGATTCTTATACTATTATACTTTGTCCTTAGAAAACGGCTATCGAACTTCGGACTTTCTGCCCGAAACTATATATATATATATATATATATTCTTTTCGAGTACTATTATTAAAGCAAAACTGAAAAAATGCGGAAGTGGTGATAAAATGTTTTTGGTTGAAAATAATGTTGCATGGTGAAATAACGAACCGTTCGTAAAATATTAATAAATAAGGCCTCCCCTCTTGTATTACATTAAGAGTCCCTCATTTCATCCACAGTTTCACATGTTACATCATCATTACATTAATAATGCTTATCCAACTTGGTTATGCATTCTTATACATTACAGTTAAAACAAATCAAATAAATTTAACAGAAATGCCTATAAAATCCTTTAATGAGTTAAGAGCAAATGTTTCTTTGTATTAACTTGAAGCCGTGGACTCAATCGACTCCCACATATCAAATCTTTAACTAGCCCTGGCTACCAGGTTTACGACTCATAGAGTCACCGTATAGTCCATTAAATGCGAAGCCATTATCAGTGTTTCTTGAAATACCTCTCCGCGAAATTTATAGACCATCTTTTCAATAATCCCATTTATATTGCATCCCCCTTTTATTAAGTGGGGAAAGCGATTAGTATTAAAGAAAATTATTTTTGTTTGTTTATTGAGTTTGAAAGAAAAACATTATTAATAAAGTAATTATAAGTTACCAGCAAATTACAATTTTGTTAACAAAAGCTTAAAGGAAATAAAGTTTCATTATAAATAAACCGCAGATTAACATCGGCGGAAGGTAGTCAGGCTCAACTTCCATACATGTCAATACCTCTAAGAGGGTGTCAACAAAGAGAAGTGTAGGAATTTGGAATTTCGTATGTGACTCCACCTTCCGCGCAATTTACAATTGCTCTCACTCTTACCCTTCCAGCCGTCGCTTTATTGTCATTTCCCCGCCAGAACTTTCTTATGCGCACGAACTAATATCACCATAATATACCTCTTACTTAGCATAAATTAAGTTCAAGTAGTCATCTTGATATCCTTTATTAGGCTTATACATATAGGTACAGCATGTAATCATTCGCTTAACGAGAGCAATTTATTAGTTGTTGTAAATTATGGTTTCATATTTACATTTTTATTTATACTATAGAATAGTTTTTTCTTTTAGATATTAAATATCAATAAAAAATATGTTAAAACTGTTAATTTATTTTATAATTATATTTAAATTTTATTAATATTCAAGCCTATTCTGTAAGAGAAATGTTAACTTTAACGTGGACATTATTTTTTATCATCACAGCCTAAGTAGCTTTTGTAATAGATATATATTTATAGAATGTGAGGTTATTTAATAATTTACAGGTTAAACTTTATATTTCTCGTACGGAATAACTCCAAATAAATACGAGTTAGAGCTAATCGCTTCTATTCTGTACGAATAAATGTAAAAGTTATTTTTAATTTAAAATATATTTCAATTAGAAAACTCGCTTAGATTGTGACGATAAAAGGTAAAGTGTACGTTATATTTAACATTTCGCGTACGGAATAGCCCCCATTAAGAGCGTTTCTAAATGAAGTAAATATTTTTTTTTCTTTTTCAGGCAATCATTGTTAAACATGGTACTGCAATTAAATGAAGAAGTAACAGTTAATAATCTAGGGATATATCCAATATACAAAGGTAAAATATAAAATGTATTAGAAACATATAACAAAAGCATAAACCATAATATGTGCATATATATATATATATATATATATATAAACAGTACTGTAAACATATAAAAAAATCACAATACTGCAACCAAGTGCTCTATCACAAATGGTTTAAAAATAGAAAATAAGTTGAAAAATATGAGACATAAATAAAAATCCAAACAACTAAAGCACCTCACTCAAAATTAAAATATATAAACTGATTAGAAGTCACCTTCAGCAGAACATCAATAGGTATACACCTCTATAGGGTATTAACATTGACAATACTGCTTTACCATATTTAACAAGCACTCTATAATTTTATCATTAAATACTTTGTATCATCATATTTTTGTTCCAGCCCTGTATTTCGGAAATATATACTTAGTTCAATAAAAAAGAAATTGTAGGAGAAAGGACACCATTTTTTATATGTACATATCATTCTTTATTCAGACAATTACATTTTTACAAATATTGAGTACATATATTAAAATAAAGGTTTGTCTGTCCTGGACTATCGATAAAATCTCAAATTAAATATTTCAATAACTGTTTAATATATTTTCAAAATGAAGAAAAAAATCAAAGAATAATGAAAAATTACAGTATCATTTAAATTCTACAAATAAATCGTTTCTTTAAATAACTGATTTTGTCCATCATTAAATACAATGTTATCGTTAATAATTTGCAAATTGAAATTTTCTTGAAACATCCAAATACCATCTAAAAGAAATTATTAAAGAATTCGTGAACTCTAATGTGTCTGGGGAAGAAGTGTGCAGAATAAAATACAAAATAAAGTGAGGCTGATAAAGATTCATAACAAAATTGAGGTCTTCTAGGTGAAACGAGACAGAGTAGAAAGCGGGAAACCATAAGGCTGACGCACATGCTGGGGCTGGGGCTGCGGCTAGGATGATTATTCACCCGCCCGAGCCCGGACGAAAATTTGAATCCAAAATTATAGCAATGCAAGGCGTGAATTTTATATTAAGTTAAATTATTGCCATACTATGGATGGAAATTTATTTCAAAATTTATTATAAACTTTTTGTTAATGCTGTTTTAATTTAAATGCGTTTAAAACTAATTATCTATTTCAGATTCCTTGAGTTGTTGTAAGTTGAATATTTCATAGCTATGTACATAAAATTTTAAAATTATCACTTTTAAATCATTGAAACCAAAACCAACGACTGCGATATGAAGGAGCAG
Organism: Philonthus spinipes; assembly: GCA_963082785.1. Lineage (NCBI taxonomy): Eukaryota > Metazoa > Arthropoda > Insecta > Coleoptera > Staphylinidae > Philonthus > Philonthus spinipes. Next base: position 14,761,438 of record OY720301.1, read on the forward strand.
CATCATCGTAAGTTTTTAAAATAATTTGATAAGCTTCGGCAGCAAATTTCTTTAAATTAAACAATAACAGTAATGAATGTCGAAAATGCAAATTAACAATCTCATGATTAGCGTTTGTATACTTATTATAGTGATTATTTCAATAATAATAAATGAAAAACTGTTATTTTATGTGAAGAAATGTTAAAACCATCGAATTTAATAGTTGCATTAGGCTAGCATTTTCACCAATAAATATCGCTGATCAAAATACATGCAAGCAACTAATATATTGTTATTTTTATTAGAAATAAATATAATAAAAAAAAACAATGTCTATATAAATACTAAATATTTCTTCTGTTCTTTTACCCTTGAAGGTAAAAAAATATAGACAGTTTATGGTCCGTTACACTGTTTCTACTTATTAATCAATATAATCAGAATTAACACGCCCCATATATCCCGTCATTAATATCTCTACACAATACATCCACAACAATCATCGTAATCATCAACATCATCTATAAGCTCGACAAAAAGACTAATATTGATTGGCAGTTATACATGTGTATGTATACAATGTATTTATTTAAATTGGTAGGATATTTACTAATAATAAAACGTTATTTTATATAGACTATAGCTGATATAAAGAAAACACTTAACTATTTTATACCACTTTGATTTTACTTAAAATAATATTTTGTTTAACTTTATATCATATTTATATTCCTTCGCTGTTTAATTTTATATATAGTGTTCGAAATGTACATCTAGTATGTACATTTCGAACACTATATTTTCATTTTTAAAAGATAACTGATAAGAAATATATGTCGAGTTTTAAAATAAAAAAAGAGATGCAGGGAATATAACTGTGTTCAAATATTCAAGTTACTGAAATTAATTCACATATACACAATTATCTAAGAATAAAATAACTGTAATGTTAATTTAATTTCATTCACAAATTTATTTTAACTTCCAGCCACTGGTGCGTCTTCCAATACTAATACATAATGCGACGGGTGAAATAGACGAGAGAAAGAAAACTGATCATCATTAGGACAAAGTGGGACACAACAAAGTCCGAGCACTTTTATTCGTTTCGAATAAAGTGGCCATGTTAAGGCTCATTTGCACAACTTTCGTTTACGAGTTGTTTTTATTGAAACACACAAAACTATACATACAAACTTAAGAAATTGAAAAAGTTAAATGATTTAAATTTAATAAATATCTTACTATTAAAAAAATAAGGGTAAAGTTGGAAATATGTAATGCATGTAGCAGATTTTATCAATAAAATTTTATTGGTTTCTATTCTAGTCTTCGTTGAATCAAATTTAGAAATACGGAGCGTGCAATGCACTATTACAACCCGTTCCTCACGCAATTAGCCATGTATTTAAGAGAATTATGGTTACAATTAGAACACGAACGGGATGAAAATGCGAGTGGCTACGGTGAAGTCGGTCAAGTAGTTCAAAATGTTGCACTAGAAAGTTCTTAAATTCCACCGTAAAAATGAAAAATGTAATTCTCATACGTTGCAGTTTATTTAATTGAAATTAATTAAAACAAATAATTTCATTAGGCGGAAAGACCTTCGGTGGATTGCTAATTTATATACAAGTTAATCATTGTAAATGTATTTATAGTAGTAAATATTGTAACGTAATAAAGATGTTAGTTAGTTACATTATTTTTGCTACCACACTAAGTTGGTTTAATAAGTAAGTGCTAAACAAATATCCATTGAAATAACTACTTCCCCAGATGAAATGGAAGTTTGTATTTACTTGCGATACAACCAAAACTTAAATGATTTCAAAAAGAGATAAAATCTAACTAATATATTTCAATTCAAGTTGCTATTCTTATACTAAATAATGTAAAATCCACAACTTTTATTTAAATACATTAAATATATTACTTCATTTATTCATTTATTTACGAAATTCTCCTTTCTACAATAGGAAATACATGGATATTATATATGCAATTGTTACCATTACTACACCGAACAACAATATATAATTAAAAATAAAAGTATCTATCGTACGGAAATGTTTTTCATCCATGTTTTTAAGTCTATTGTAATATAACTATTCTCGATGAAATGTAATCACTATCGAGGCAATCCACATCGACACCGAAGGGAAATATTCATAGATCAGCAAGGTGTAGTGTATTATAAACTACTGAAAACTACTGAAACTGTTACAATATAAAGGAAATGTTAAGCTTAACGTGTACGTTATACACGTTAAAAGTAACATTTCCCTTATAGAATAGCCGCGAATATTAGCATTTGAAAATTATAATAGGTTTGATTTACTAAAATACGTTTTGGCAGAAAATAAACTAATATTTGTGAAACGAATTCTATATTTTTCTATGATTCCGAATAATTACGTTATGCGTATCTATATGCCGTTCCGATTTACAAATAGAACCACCCCCAGTTTACCGTTTCCTTTCCCGGCATCCCTCAGAAACTCCGATGATTGTAGAAATCCCTTTTAAATAATTTTCTCGTGTCACTGAACCGGAAGATCGTAACAATTGGTGTCAGAAGTGGGATTTACGTGATTTACAGTTGTGTGTTTAATTAATAGTGCATAATCTGTTTAAAGTTATCGTGTAATTACCACAGACAACTTAAAAGGGGCATTTAGTAAGCTACGAAACAAAAAATAATAATAAATAGAAGGTATTATTGAGAATAGTTACAACACATATTTGTTTTATTGAGAAGTATCTGTCACGCTCTTAAATATAAATTTTAAATTACATTAATAATCACTGAAGATTCCTTCAGAGAGTTTTAAAATAAATAATAAACTCATAAGCATTAAAAGAATACGTGTTTTAATGCTTATGAGGAAGGTTAAAATAGGAAAAAAAGTAAGAAAAATCAAGAAACATCTACAAAAATTCGTTAATGTTTAAATATTGTTTGTTTTTAACTGTTGGATAATAAATATTATTATTATTAATTATCATAATAAATATTATTATTGTCAATTATGATGTAATTTAACTCTCAGAAATAAAGATTTTCTATATATTTATTAATATATATTTTTCAAATATTATTTTTTTAAGATTTTAATAAAACCAATGAAACTATTCATTTTATTAAAAAAATCTCCAAGTGTCGAAACACTTGATCCATTATAAAAGAGATATGTATAATATTTGAAACGTATATATAGAAGTTAAAGCTTAATATTCTTGGTGCACGTAAATATTCCGTTTCTCATAGTTCGTATAAATAGTACGTGTATTATACACGGGATTAGTTACTAATTCATTATATAAACAAACCATATATTTATCCTATTCTATATGAAAAGATTAATGCGACTGCTATTAAATAGATGCCTGGTGGGGTATTTACCACATTATCTATTATTAAGATGATTTACAGGGCCACCTATTAGCGAGACGGTTGTTTATCTCAAGTAATTGTTTTGAAATGCTCCGGGCTCTCACTGCAATCAAGTAGCACAATTAATAATTGTACCATTTTTTTTCCTAAAAAGTACGTATCCAAATTAATTCCCTGATTTATTTTAAGGGATTCGGTCAAAGTGATACAAAGGGTGTGTTCGCGTTATTTGAATACAACTCCGAAATTAAAGATGTAAACTTTGCACGGGCCATTGTTTAGAAAACAGACGGATGTTATTTTTATCTCAAAACAAACTAAATTAGACTTGGTAATTTATGAATTTATTATAACTTCGTCGTTGTATCAATTTCGATTCTGTTTTAAGGAGTTGTAGTCATCTCATAGACGTATCGAATTAGCGTATAATTGAATTCAGCAAGTTTTTTTTGTTTTATTTAAATTGTCCCTTATTTCTTGTTAAAAGTAATGGAAATTTTATGCAAAGTGTAAGTTGAATAATGCTAACACTTGATGTTTAAAAATGTAAAAACACCCCCGAAACACCACTACAATTTTATAGGCCTAAAAAGCTCGTCAACCCTACTACAATCCTCCCCTAACTGAAACTAGCTGAAACTACCCTAATTTGCAGTTTGTCAATTTACCAATTTTATCCCCATTCGCACGTGAATTTTCGTTACGCACAATTTTTGTTGATTGATTAAAATTGAGTTATTGCTGCCTCTGCAATTTAATTACATAAAAATGAATTTATTTTAAAATACTCTACTAAATCTTTAGTATCTGAGAAAAAATAATACATTGTATGTAATCTAATATACGGGGCTATTATGTAAGGGAAATATTAAGTTAAACCTGACATTTCCTTTACAAAATAACCCCGATAATATAAAAAAATATATTTTTTCATATTAAAATATATGATTATATATACAAGGTGTACAAAAAATGAGTGAAAATCTTTAGGTAACTCAATTCATTAATTAATTTTTAATAGAAAATCCAAATAAAAAATGTTGTATGGTTCTTCATTGAGGCTCACGAGGTCTTAGAAATTTTAAATATGTGACTATAAATTAGTATTGTTTTTTAAATATTTTGTAAAAAATCAATAGCATTAACAATCAATTAGACACGTGTATAATTCCATTGATGTAAATGATTAATAAATCGGATATTTTTACAATTTTAGAACTTCATCAGAAGCATTCTTTTAATGAAAATAGATCTGGCAACGACGCACGTCGTTTGTAAAAGAAAAGGTGTATGCAACACCTCCAGCGGATGATGTAGCAGTTATAAACAGGATAAATGCACACTTGTTTGATCCAGCGTTGCCAAATGTATAGTTCTTTTAAGTGGCCCGTGTGGCTTAAGGAAGGTCCGTGTGACTTATTTTCGTTAATATTTTTATCTAAAAAATTAGTGAAAGAATCACGCTACCTAAAGCTTTTCACTCATTTTCTGTACACCTTGTATATAACAATCTTTACAATATTGATTAAGTATATGACACAAAAAATATTTAATTCTTAAATGGATATCGACTATAGGTCTTTCTGACTAAATTTTTGATAACTAACTAAAAATCTTTATTCATGTAACATTAATATATAGTTTGAACAATTATTAACAAAGTATTTACAAAGTTATGTTCACATATAATACATGATACATGAAACGGCTAACGACCGTCTTTCCGCCTATGTCCAGTTTTTGTCATTGTCTATCTAATTGTCATGATTGCTAACGCCATTGTGAAAGTCCGCATTATTTGATAAGATGAAGTGATAAACGGTTGATGAAAGATATTTATACTTTTGACAAATATTTGGAAATATTTGGTATTTTCATTAAAAAATAAATTCACATACTACCACTGCAGTGGGCGTTACAATATGTACGTTTTGTATACTTTATTTCTCATTTCACTCTCTGCTTTCATCCCAATATAGATTTCAGAGCTGAATCAATTAACGTCTCTCTTTATATAAAAAATGGTTCAAACATAATTATAAAAAAAAAACTTGCCGATATACATAGCCTCAGTAAATATTAATTTCGGAATTCCATAAAGGTAACATTTTACAGAAATAAATACGAATAAAAATGTTTGACGGATATAAAAGGTAAACAAATATAAAAGCTTAGTAATTAATTGCCTCCGACAACCAATTTAATATATTTGTTAGGGTAAATTTGATTTAATTTCGAATACTAAGAAATGCTCAAATTGTCGTTGTCGATTGTTTGAATTCATAATTTACATTAATTAAAAGTTGTTTGTGGAATATACATTTCCAGAAAATTCTTCATCGCTAAAAATAAATGTAAAGTTTAATTTGCTGATATGTATTTCACCTAGTATTAATTAGCATTTTATTTTGCTTATTATAACAGGCATTGAATCAAACTGAATGTTGTTAGACATAAAAAATATTAAAATAAGAAAAATCTTACCCATTTTAAAACAGTACGGTACGTTAATGTGAATGTGAATGGATTGCATGGAAATAAACTCCTTACCTGAAATTAAAACATAACAAAAACCTTCATTTATTTTGCTAATTAAATTGAATATTCAATTTCCTTTCCCTTAACTGCTAATTATTATATAATGAGCCATTTGATAAATTCATTATTATTATTCTTTTTTTTCTTTCATTTCATTTTATTAACCTAAAAATCTTTCTACATTAAATTATCACAAATTGTGTAGAAATACACGTACTTACTGCAAATAACAAATATTGACAAGCATTCGACTAACATTAGATCAACAGACAGAAGATATAATACATAATAATAGTTTATCTATGAATATCAAAGAGGCCAATACAGCGGTGAAACAAAATCGTAGAAGGAGTAATTAATTAATTAATTAATTAATAATAAGCTTTATTAGTAGATATATACAGCAAAAACATAAAAAATAAATAATTAAAATTACAAAATCAAATGTCTAATTTAAATATGTTTTGCTAATATTGAAAATGGACTGACAACTAAAAACTAGTTAATTGTTGAGGCTTCTACTTTGTTATACATTGTAATTCAATTTTAATAAATGAAACACTTTTTTACTTTGTTTGTATAACTCGGATTGATTTTATTGTTGACTATAGTTTCGACAACCTTAACGTGTCATTATCAAAACAAAAGAGTTATACAAACAAAGTAAAAAAGTGTTTCATTTATTAAAATTGAACTAAAAACTAGTCGAGAATTTAAATTTATTCAATTTAATCTGTTTTATTTATTTTATTTGCAGATTTTTAATAATCTATTAATAATTATTTTTATTAATTTAAAATAAATTTCACAAATTGGCAAATATATTAAAAAAATAGTATTGTATACAATAGTATATATATTTTGTAAAGTAACATATTTTTTAATAAAGAAGCTTTATAAAATGTATGTCATCGTCGATGTTAATTGTAGTTGTAACACTATTTTATGTAATTAAAGTGATAATTATTATCTCCACGAATACACTCATAATAGTAACATTACCATTTATAAAGATTCCACAGTGGTCATGCACTAATATGTAAGTATATTTAGGTTTAAGTAGTTGTAGAAATGCCCCGGATGCTTAATTAGCAAATTAAAACGCGTGATAATTATACTTGTAGCATAAAAGTCTCAAAAATATATCAAATAATTTTGTCTCATATGAAAAGCATTTTTTTGTCTATCTTCTATCTATCTATCTATGTTCCCTGTCGATATTCGACTTTGCTCTCTCCTGGCTTCCCGGATTTATGAATACAAGTGGGAGTTTCCCTGCCCTCTTGGACAACCATCAATAATTCAGCTACATAAATGTTATGAACATTCTCAATATAATCATTTTTTTATAAAATTATGTATCTTGAAATTTAATGCATACTTGATTATATTGGAAATGTGTATAATATTGAAGTATCTGAATTATTGATCGTTGTTCTACTTGCATGATTTACCAACACCATTGTATGAAAATGTTGATAATTCAACAATTCTGAAAGTAGTGCAATTGTTTCAAATGGAGTAGGGAATCGGTTATAGATAGTCCGTAAATGGCGTTCGAAATCGGCACGGATGTACCACGGCGCATTATCAAATCCATAGTTAAATAAAATAGGAAGGAAAGAAGTAAAGTGGAAATGGAACTGGCATTTTCCTCTCCACTCTAGACGTAATTTCATTACGATTTAAATATTTGCACTTTAAAGAAATTATGTAATGCTTAAAAAGGGCAAAATATTAAAAAAATGTACCCTTATTTTACTTCACTTATTAAATATATATATATATATATATATATATATATATTTTACTAAATTTTGAGAACTTAGACAATGACGTTAGCTATCATGACATTTAACTATAACGACAAAAATTGGACAGAGGCAGACAGAAAGACCGACGGTCAATAGCCATTTTATGAATCTTTATTTCTGAGTATTCCATTATATAATTTTATAATACATATAAATACAATCATTTACAAATTGTTAAACCTCATAAAATGGCTATTGACCGTCGGTCATTCTGTTTGCCTCTGTCCAATTTTTGTCGTTTTAGTTAAACGTCATGATTGCTAACGTCATTGTCTAAGTTCTCAAAATTTAGTAAAATGCATTGATGAATTGTTAATGAGAGATGGGTATATTTAGGATTAATATTCCTTATTTAATATATTTTTGTAATATTCCAGAAAGTTATAAGTATTGAAAACGTTGAAATACAAATTTGGTTAATTGGTTTCATATTTTTTACTTTCCCCGACAGGGGGTCCAAGGGAAAGTATTGTGATCGTAAAAAAATCGCCAATTTCAACAAATATGCACGTTTTAAGGTACCCCGAGTCCATTCCATCAAGTTTTGAAAAATGTCTGTGTGTTTCCGCAATAGCGCATAAACGGCTAAACGGATTGAACCAAAACGTTATATCTAAGCTTTTTATTACAGTAGAAGGAACTAAAAAGCTTTTTGTTAGAATTTAAACTCATTAAGTGCAACTTTACTCTAAGCGATTTTTTATTTTTTAATTCGAATAGAAAAATGTTTTAAGTAAAAGTTGTAGATCTTAAAAAAATAAATATATTTTTTTTTTTACTTTTTATTATGGGACCTTCAGTTTTCATTTTATAAGCGGAAGTCTACCTGATAATTCCCTTAGAAATAAACAATTATTTTTATAATCCTTATGTTGGCTGTGGAAACTTTAATTATTGAAATAAATATGTTTCTGTCAAATAAAACGTTAAAATGCCGTCGTATTAAAAAAATATTCTAACAAAATTATATAGTGTGGGGAAATTTGTAGTGATTATAAGGTAAGGAATAACAAAATAACTTCTAAATATCTGGCTTTAACTTTAAATGGCAACAATTCAAATGTTCATTTAATAACTCATTTAACCGAATTCACCGGGGTAAGTACCATGATGGACCTAAATTTTTTTTATTGTATTGGGTTACGTAAGAAATGTATATAGCATCAAAGCACATACCTACAAAATTGTTATTTTTATTGTATTCAAATTTACATTATTGGATGGATAGTATTGCAATGCTAATTATCGATTAAATAATAAAACGTACTGAATATTTAGATGAAAACTTTGTAATTTAAAAAAATCCATTCAAATAAAATATTATTTATTTAATAAGTGTTAATGGATTTTATATCCGATTATCTTCAGGTGAATTAGTATTATTTTTATATTTTATTTCATAAAATATAACTATATGAGGATTTAAGGATGCAGTTTAGTAGAAAGAGAGAGCTGTATAGTTTTTAACAGTCACTAATTCGTGTTACATTAATGTCCTATTTAATGGATAATATTCGGGGATATTCCGTATGGGAAATGTTAAGTTTAAGTATTGTTCGCATAAAGTTATATGTATATATAATAATAATATTAATCTTTTTCAACAGCAAACTTAATATACAAAATAAATAATAAAAATTAAATAATAGAACACATATTTTTGTATCTGTTAATTGGCTATCGACCAGTGGTCTTTCCCCTAATTAATTTTATTATATCTTACATTTTTTAACAAGAATAATTATTATGTATTATGTGAATTCACTAGATTCACATAATACATAACAATTAATCAGTTTTAATTTAGACCGATATCTTTCTACTCGACAGGTATAAGAATGTAAGTACATATTCATATTACTAAATTCTAAAGACTGGCTCTTTTATTAATAGTAGTGATGGGCAAAGTCGATCTTTTATTATTGCTAAATTAAGTATATTATAATTTTAAGAATATTACTTATTATAAAAATATCAAAAATAACTTCCCATTTATTAATAAACATAAATTTGAAGTTACTTTTTCGTTTTAAATACTTAAAATGACACATTTAGTAATACTCGATTTCTAATATTATTCGATTTTGCCCAACACTAATTAACAGATTATTTTTACGGTATCTCTATCTCTTTCTATTAATTCACAACCTTAATTCAAAACATTGTAATATTAAATGCAAACGAATCATTGTAAACAGAAATTATGTCTAATAAGTTGTTCAATTAAGAGTAGCAGCATTTACATTTTGAAAGTTACCCTTATTCCGTCCACATTACGCCTGAGGACAGACAAAAGTCGTTGTTATCTGAATCGGGCCTGAGCAGTGTGCATCATAAAACTGAAATATTGATGCAATATTTGAGTTTCGATGCGGGGTGGTGTAGAAATGTGCGCCCTCAAGGACGCTTTTCCACTATTCCACGAACTGCTTAGAAATTTCTCGACATTTCATGATATAAGCTCAGTTGTTTGTTTCATAAGAAACAAAGGAACGGCACAAAGGTATGTGTTAATGGTATCGTCCTAAATTTTAGCAATTTTCAAACCGATTCAATTTGAATGTATAAAACTTTTATTATTAAAACAGAGATAGTTTTGAATTAAACATTAACGTTGCATAAATGTTCTAGTTAATGAGTAAAAAAGACCTACACTCGAGAGCCCAGACAAATTAACATCAGCATTTGTTATATATAGATGTTGTAAATGTACATCTATATTCGTGTAATTTTACAAACAAGTATTATTAAAAATACATAGATGTAACGATATCAACCAGATGTCTTTCAGCCTGGCCCTGTTTTGTTCTCGTCATTATCTACTTACTCATCATTATAACTAACGTTGTTATCAAAATCCCTATTATTTGATGAAATGTACATTCTATTTATCTGAATAAAAATGTTTGTGTGTATTTTCTACTAAAGTTAATAAATAAATAGTTATATCTATTAATCAACTTCTTATTAAAGGCCGTGAATTTAAAGTCTAGATACGTTTCATATAATGAAACACTTCTTTTATTTTTTTTGTATAACTATGAATAAAAATAGTCCCTTACCTATGATTTTATTTGTAACATATTTAATCAAATGCCTGCAAACTTTGATATATCTATCGTCTCTTGTTATCTCCTGCTAGTTTAAGTTCAGTACACTTTACATATTTTATATTTATGCTTTTATGTTGTTTGTATACAAATATCTTTATTCAGACAATTACATTTTTACAAACATTGAGTATAAACATTAAAATAAAGGTTTATCTGTCCTGGGCTACCGATTGGAGGTCTCTCTAACTTGTTGTTTGTATTTAACTATGTTTATGATTATATAATTGTTATGTTATTGGGAACATGTTTCCTGTGGGGCAATAAATATTTGCCCTAGATTATACGGTCTCCTCAAATTACATAAATAAAACGTCGTTTCTTTCATAAATTCTCCTGTCTACAATATTGCATGTCACCGTAACACATTTTTCAAAGAATTGGCAGATTTCAATGACAAAAGAACAAAAAAACTCTAGAGAATTAGTAATTTAACTAACCAGCACTTTCGAACTAACTTAAAGTTCTCTCAGGCAGCTATTTATACTTCTTCTTTTCCTTCTTGTGAGAAACCATTGGCTTCATAGTCATATCGAAAGCAATCAGATTTTTTATATTGTAACTAAGGTGAAAGAAGCAACTGAAAAGAACATTCTGGAATGTTCCACCGAGCGCGCGACAGTAAACGAGGCGTCATTGAAAGTTGGAAAGCGCTATATAAGCCGGCGTTATCGGCGAGGCTGATAGTGTACTCTAAATAAATAAATAGACATTGTTTTACTTATTTCCGAGTCTGATTAAACCCGATTTTGTAACAATATTTCCATTTCTTCGCTTTTTATACATCTACTGTTAATTATTAGTATCTGACCTGGTATTTATTTTAGATTAAGTAGAACGAGTAGCAGATTAATAAAATGATAACTACTACTCTACTTCAATATTATATGTATATACAAAGTATTCGGGGCTACAGAAAATATTAAGTTTAATGTGTACGTTATCAATTATCTTCACATTCTATACATATATACATATATATAGACTGTGATAAATGTATCTGTAATAAAAAAACTTCAATTAAACCCGAACAGAAGGTGGCTATTAATGAAAAATATAATAACGAAATTTATTCACATTTATTGCATTAATGTTGGTGACCGTCGAAGAGTACGAACGTGTCGGACGTGCCTAATTCAAACGCTACCGTCATAAAAATTAATCCCTAAAATGGTCCCCAGAACTTCGTATCTGAAACGAGCAAACAATCTCATTCGTGAAAACGGCAGAGGCTCTAATTGGTAAAATCGTTAAAAAAACATCGGAACAAATGTTAAACAATCAACGACAGTACAAAAAAATGTTTCTTAAAATAAGCGAGAAATTCAGCCTAAATTGATTATTTCTATAGAAAATGCGACAACAAGGTAATAATGATGGATATGTTTGTGGACCAGAACATATAATTGTGTTGATCATTAGTTGAATAAAAATAAAAGCGGCATTAAAGTTAACACCGTAAGCAGGTTTAGGTTGTACTTAAGTAATCGTAATCAGCGTGTCGTTATAGAGATGGACGGATTTATTGCCCAGTCCGAAACATCTGTGATAACGACCGGGTTTCCCTGAGGTATTTTAACAGCGCCTACTTTTTTTACTAATCATTAACGACCTAAATTCTCATATTAATAATAGTGATAATAATTGTTAACAATTATTGTAGTTAAAGGATAAAAATGTTAACGGAATATTAAATCATACAAAATATTCATTTAACTATAAACAAAGTTTCAAGAAAATGTCTTAATTATATTTGCAGAATAATAATTATGATGTTTTTTTTTAGATTGAGAAATACAATGCAAGAAATTTATAAAATACTCACAATGGCATTATTTTAAAATCTATCGCCTACTCTGTTGTATACTTGTAGAAATTTTAATAATTTTATAACTTTCCTTTATATAAAATATAAAATTAATAAAATGAAAGTGGACAGAAAGACCGTCGGTCGATAGCCGACTAGTTAATAATTATTTGTATATATTTTTAAAAAAATGTATCAAAAATTGTCTGAAAAAAGATGTTATATATATAAATTAAATAAAAATAATTTGAAATTAAATAATTAATAAATTAATTTCCTTTTCGCGATTTTATATATACATAAATGAAATTTTATTAAAAGTATAATTATTTTATAAGTAAAATACTTTCTAATTTTACATTTCACAGATTCATTGAATATTTTTTTCATATAGATAACTAAAATACCATATTATCCCACAGAATATTTTCTGCAATATTAAAAGATCAATTGTCTATTTAAAATACCCGAACTGCAGGTACATAGAGCATTTAATTAGTTTTGGAAAATCGTATGTGTTTATCCATACAAATCACCTGCGAGTTGAATGTTATAAAAACCCTGATTGGATCGGGATCAAAATTGATGGGTGCAATTAACTGGGTAATAATTAGATCAATTTAGAGAGATCTGGTCATCGGGCGAAACTACTGATCGATCAACGCAATGTGAATTCGGCGAACCAGAAAACCTCCACTATATGCTAGTTAATATGTTTTCTCTGTGTAAATTTACACAGTAAATCCTCACTAATTCGAGCTGTGGTATCATCGGATTTCTGACAAAAATTCGGAATAATTGCATTCGGTTTCTTGCAGGGGTTGAGTTAAATTTTAAAATTAGAGCATATTTGCTATCCATAATTATACATTGATGTATTGAAACTCGTGTTGGGACCATTTCAATGAAAATATTATAATATAATTATTCCAATCATCTTAATTCGAATGAATAGTCTAATCATCTTTAATATAAAAATAATCCAAGTTTTCAAATCGAAACATGACTATTCAAATATGTATTTGAATTAAAATTCGAAATATATATTTGAATAGTATATATAACTTGTATATTTTATTTCTTATTACTATTGTTTATTTATATTTTATATTTATATTGTCCTGTAATTGGGTCTTTTGTTTCCTGTTGGGCAATAAAATTTATTTATTTATTTATTTAAATAATGATTCGAATGATGTTCATTCAGATGAAAATCGAATTAACGATTCGAATGTAAATTCGAATAATCATCGTCATGATTAGATTTGAAAACTTGGATTATTTTTATAATAAAGATGATTAGAATATTCATTCGAATTAATAAGATTGGAATAAGCATTCGAATCATGCCGATTTAAATGGACAATCAAATTATGATAATTCAGCATTTTCTACATCGATAATACCAGGAAAATAATAAATATTGTTAATAAAATTAAAAAATTTAAATTATAAAAATCAAAACGATAAATGGCGATAAATAATATAATAAAGGTGATTCCGTAAATAAATGTATTATTATTATTTAATCTCTAATATTATTCAAAACATTTACCTAATAAGTGTAAAATTTTAAAAATAGAGCATTTATTAATACATACTTGCTTTCGATAATTATACATTGATGTATTGAAACTAGTGCTAGAACTATTTCAATAAAAACAATAGTTATAAAAATAATCAAATCTATTCGAATGAGAATTCGAATTATAACGATTCGAATAGGCATTTGAATGATGATCATTTGAATCAACATTCGTTTTATGACAATTAAAGTGAGTATTCGAATAAGTCGATTATTTATAGCATTAGAAAGTAAATTTTCGATTATTAAAATAATCGATTTTGCTCATCCTTAATTGAAACTACAGTCACCGAATAAACAATTTTCAATATTATCAAATTATTTTTATTTAATTTTTTTTAAATAACTGTTACCAAGATAATTTATTATTATTGTTCAACCACCATTCATCTAATTAATTTAACGAAGCATTTTGTAATTCATGGTCGTTTTGGTCAATCGGACCTCATCAGTGATCAGTCTTTCGATATAGCTTGATGAAGGTGGCTGAAGGGATGTATTTTTGTTGTGTGTCTATAAACACTAATATGAAATTTAAAATGGATACCAATAAATAACATAATGAGTATTTTGGGTTGCATATATCAAAGTGGAAATCATAGATGTAATATTTAGTAAATTTATATAAAATATTAAATTGATTTTTATCTAAAGGTGATCCAATTATAATACTGGCTATAAAATTTTAAAAGTACTTACATGCATTTATTTAAATCTAAATTAATCAATATTATTTATTTATTATTTATTATTAAAACACAGCGTTTTGTTTGTGATTAATATTATATACCGACGTAGAAGATTCCGTAATTACTGAGTCTATACTATTATTGAGAAATTTTGTGATTTTCAACATATAAATGTGAAAATCAATCATTATTATCATTAATAATAGTAAAGGTAACTATCTTCATGACAAAATTAACAAAAAATAATACAATGACTTACAACATATTAAAGTAAATGTTAATCATTATTAGTTTTGTTACCTTTACTATTAATAATAATTATTAATCGTCACATTTATATTTTGTAAATAATGGTATTATTTTCTTGTTCATTTTGTAATGATTCTAGTAAAAGGTAATTTTCGTATTGTATAAAATTTTATATATAGTTTTTTGTAAATAAAATATATATTGTAAGATGGAGATTCTGTAAATAAATAAATATATTATATAAAGCTGAATAAAAATAATGACTTTTTTGCGTTTTTATACTGCCAAATATCAATCGACTTAGACCTGCAACCTGTATATATATAATACACATATGTTAACTAGATAAAATATGAAAATGTATCCCTTTATATCAACACTTTCAGTGAGAAGGAATGAAGTCTTGCACACATACGATAGCTGTAAACCTTGCACAGCTGCGACTTTTATGTCACAATCGACATGACTTTATCACAAACTCCAATCATTATGTATAAAATATTTTTATAACCAATAATACATAAATTCGAATAAAAGCGCAATTCTCTCGAATGCTGTAGAGTGGATTTATAAATTAAATCCACTCGTACGTAATTTTTCATCAAAACCCAATAAATTTTAATGAGCGTGCGTGTCCTTTATGTATATTATTTAAACTCAATGCAATATTTGACAATAGATTTAACTTTTTTAAATAAAAACCTACAAAAGCGGGTTAAACGGGTTTGTTGACACGGTATTGATTAAAATAAAGGGTGACTATCTTAAAAGTGGAATATAAAAAAATCATCAATTATTTAAAAAAATAAACTTTTAATAATGTATGAATTGAGGCAGACGTTTATTATAGCTAGTATATTACATGAAACATGGATCAAAATAAATGGGTTATGAGAGTGCTTAATTACACACTTTATTGAGAAACAAATTCCATAAGACAAATTATGGATGGAAATAACCGTCTACTTACCTGTTTTATGAGAACATCAAAGGAATTAATTATCTTTGTATCCAAATTTCGATTAATGTAAGTCCTACTCATAACACACGAATTAACTTAATCCTATGGATATTTGTTGATTTATTCTCATATACAATGGAATAATATTATTACTATGCATATATTTTATTGTATGTATATACAAATATCGTTATTCAGATATTTATATTTTTACAAACATTTAGTAATTACACTAAAATAAAGGTTTGTATGTCCTGGGCTATTAACCGGAGGTCTTTCACTTATTTAATTTATGTTAAAACTATAGTCACTAAATATAAAATTCTATTGCAAAAATAAATTAAAAAGAGTGTTTTATTTAATTACAAATACTTATGGTTGTTACTTTTCTCTTTAATAATCGGAAAATAATGTTAATAACGAAAATATATAGAGATGTTTTACATGGTATATTCCTAATATATGTGATCGATTGAGCGTTATGTAGAAGTGTTCGGAGATATAATATTTTTATGATATAGCTCATTATAAAGCGGTTAGCGGGTTTCCAGAAATCTATTTATTGATATTGAAGAAGTGAACATTGTGGGAGTATGTTTAAATTGCATTTTTATTCATTTCCCGGAAAGTTCATCCCGAGATAAATCTATCACAAGCTAGTAACTGATATATTAATAAAATAAAAAGGAATGTAATCCATAAATCCAATGAAGATATATCATCGACGATGTTTAGGTCGTTTCATAAATAAGTTTATATACAATCGATTCCATCTTGAGGATTACCTAAGTCAGGAGCACATAGGAACTCGTATTTCTCCGTTTGCGACATAAGTGAAGTGTTTACGTAACAAAGCCACAGATTTGTAATAATATGAAAACGACATTCCCGTTTCTGGAAAGTGGGAAAGAGAAAAGTGAGTTGTTTTGGACATTTTATTTGCGAAGAAACTATACGATAGGAAATATTTGCATTTTAAGAATATTTTCAGAATTAATGAAATTGTAGAAGAAATAACTTCATGGAAAATATTAGCAATAAAACCTTAAATAATTATTTTCTCGTTTCGTTACTGCGCACCATTTAAATATTATACTCGTAACTAGTGTAGGGCAAAATCGAGTAATATTAGTAATCGAGTATTTCTAAATGAGGAATTTTAAATTAATGAAGTCAATAATTAGCAATAAATTGATGGTTTCAATAAATAGCGAACCGTTACTGTAATTAATAGAATATATTGCATTAATAAAATTCTCATATACTTAATTTTGCAGTAACAAAAAAGATTGAAAAGATTTTGGCCATCTCTACTCGTAACCTCTCCCTCAAGAAAATAACCTCTACGAATAAAATATTACACACCAGTAAACTAAACAAATCATTTTGTGGTTTGTATAATTACATCTATGGCAGACATAAATTTGCTTAAAAGTAATTTAATTGGCTTAAACATATTGCTACATTTATCTATTTATTTTTAGGAAAATGTCCATTCTACAACAAACATTTCAATTACAAAATTAAATGGATTCTTTAACATATTTAGATGGAAGGCGAAAAAAAATACTAAACAATACAAAGGTGAAAACGGGAATTTTAAATAAAAATAATTTGAAAATAATTAATAAATTATTTTCACATTTAGCTCTGTGACTTTTGACTTACGTTACGTAAGTACGTTAAACAAATGCACATTAAAACAACTACTACTATTTGATTCAATTATTTTCGTTTAATTTTATTCGGTTTTGATTTAAATTGAATTAATTTTGTTTAATTTAATTTAAATTGATTTAGTTTAATTTGATTTAATATAATTGATTTAATTTTGCTGATTGTATTTGAATTAATTTAATTAATTTATTTTAACATCTTTAAATTATGTAAGGCATAGCTGTACTGACGAGGGATAGATCCCGAAACACGTGTCTGCAGATGGCCTTAAATTAAGTAACGTTCCTTTTGTTGTTTTTACATTAATTTTTTCTCCGATCAAAATTTGTTGCATTATGCAATATTTTATTGATGTGCAACAGCAAGTGTACATTATGTAATTCAATGTCCGGCGTGGGTTTTTCCCGGGAAGTAGTTGTTTTAATGAGCATTTGTTTAGCGTACTTACGTAACGTAAGTCGAAAGTCACAGAGCTAAATATGAAAATAATTTATTAATTATTTTCAAATCATTTTTATTTAATAATATATATAAAACTATATAAAACTTTATACAATACGAAAATTACCTTTTACTAGAATCATTACAAAATGAACAAAAAATAATACCATAATTTACAAAATATAAATGTGACGATTAATAATTATTATTAATAGTAAAGGTAACAAAACTAATAATGATTAACATTTACTTTAATATGTTGTAAGTTATTGTATTATTTTTTTGTTAATTTTGGCATGAAGATAGTTAAAGGTTTTGTTACCTTTACTATTTAATGATAATAATGATTCATTTTCACATTTATATGTTGAAAATCACAAAATTTCTCAATAATAGTATATATATATTTAAATAACTGTGACCAAGTGAATGAATAATACTCTTTTCTATTTATACGGGAATTTTAGTTAAATATAAATAGCAAGAAAATATTGAGATGAATTAAATTCTCACTTATTCCCTGGTAAAACATTTTAATGTTAATTAGAACATTTATTAAAAAACTTAATTTTGTTTGACTATTTTTTTTTTTCTATTTTATTACTGATTTTTTCAACACTAATGGCTACTGATTCTATTACTGAATTTTTATTGATATTTCTAATATTTTTGTTTTATCTGAAATTAATTGTTATCGTCTTGGGAAGAAGAGTGAAACAAAACCAAGTATTTTAATTAATCTTCTAAATAAAAAAAATGTTGTTTTATATAAAATAAATTTTCCTGAGTTAATAAATTGTTTTTGACTTGGTGATTGTGTAAATAATATTTTAAAAAAGCTTTGGCAGAAAACCTACATATTTAAGTATTTTATGAATTTTCTAATTACTAACATAAATAAATCAACCTCTGTAACATTACCAAAATTATATGTGTCCTGGTTAGTGGGGTAACCAATTACTTATAAAACTAATATCACAAATTCCCTATTTTCAAAGGCAAATACAAAACCTATTTTCCTATGAATCCCAGAACTCTCGATTTTATGGTTTTATCAAGATCCACAAACGAAACAATCCTATTCGCCCATTAATTTTATACATAAAGAAACGACAAGTTTTATCTGATGTCCACTATTTAAAGCTGTTAAAAATTGTATTTAAAGAAATTGAATCCATATTTAGGTACTTAGTTTGGTAATGACTTCCTTGTAGTCGAAATTAGTCAGAAAAGGTGTAAAATAAAGGCAGTATAAAAAAGTTACATATCTTCTATTTTGTAAATTGTAAACGTACCGCGGAATGAATGCCTCTAATCAGAAATGTATACTACATATATTTACATAAATTAAGCAAGGACACATTGGAACCATTACTATGTATTTTCCCCATTTGATGAAATACAGAAGAGAAAATATTATTTTCGTTTTATTGTAATACAAAATTATAAAGGAAATATTTATATTATTACTATACATTAAACACTTTGTTGAGCCACCATTAGAATTTTTAAATAAAAATACTTGCGCTGAATATGTACACATATATATTTTTTTTAATTTAGCAAAAAAAACATAGATTAATGTTTGAAACGTGGCGGGCAGTAGGCGTATTGTCCATCCATGTCAGTATGGCCAGTTGCACAGTGGCAAATCGGAGAGACGTGGCGTGGGAAGAAGACATATGTTAAAACGGCGTGCATACGTGCGTTTCGTCATAGAATAATAAACATCTATAGCACTGTCACGGTGATATAATAAAAAGTTCTGTGACCAGCACATTTGTACAACGATAAGTCAAAATGCTCGTTTTTGTTGTATTAATTAATTTTCAATTCCGTACGTATCAATTTTAACCCTTTTAGGACCAAATTATTATTACAAAACACGTTTTAATTACAACACCCATTCTTTATAAGAATTACAAAATTTATAATTACAAACTAAAAGAAAATAATGGTGATGAGAAAAGTCATATAATAATAGAAAATAGTGTTTATTCACTTGATCACAGTAAAATTAAATCAAATACAAAAAGTCACAATAATTAATAGATGTTTTATATTCAGTATTTGTTTTGAGTTATGTGAAGTATTAATCACTAATAAAACACTGTTTGATTTCCTTCACTTTTCACTTGTTAGATGTACATTTCCAGTACCATATACTCATTTTCAATAACTGAATTTAAAATATATAGAAAAAAGAAGAAAGGAAATCAAACAGTGTTTTATTAATAGATGTTTTAATTGTATGCTAGTAAGTATATCTGTACTTACCATGAGAATGTTCACTTTGTGATAGAAATGTACAGTTGGTATTAATAAAATATGAGTTAAGAAAAGATTATAAATTTATATCGTTTTAACATAACTCGTATACTCCAAGTGAAAAAAGATAGACTTTTCCATCTCTACAATTTAGCAATATCACAAATATCAATAATTTAGTAAAATTATACGCAAACACCATCGTTTGGACAAAATAATAATTAATATATACATTATTAAAGCATGATAATAAATGTTATGTTATAACTTGCCTAGGAGTTATAAATTTTTAAAATATCCATCAGAAGTTTCAGTCGTGGTGGATGCGCCGGGTAAATCCGTGTAAATTTCACGAATTTCGTTATTCAATAATTATCTCCGTATAATTATGTTTTGGTGGTTGTTATACTTTTTCTTAAAAAAAACATTTCATATGCGTATTTAAGTAAATTTACCTAAACGTTAACCCGCTTGATCTAATGAATAAGTTCTAATTTTACTTAGTTTTCTACTTATATCATGAGTTGGCAATCCACACACGAGCCTCCTTTACATAATTTATTCGCATCAAAATCACGCCATGTCAAGCGTGTACATGTCAACAATTTCTCGAAGAATTCTCCCGGGAGTTGCAATATTTGTTATACTGGGTTAATCTCTCACATTAGCATTTGTCTCCAAGACAGATTCACTTTCTCTGCCGATTAGGGATTTCAGCCGAATGCATATTAAATCAAGATTATCCGCCTGTATTCAATATATTACACGCGTAATTAAATATAAGTCTACATGTATTGTATGAATATAAAAACGAAATTAAGTCTTTAATTAATAAAATACTATTCTTTCGAATGTAGAATAAAAGGGGGTAAAAAAATAAGATAAAACTAAATTAAAACTTGTAACTTGCACAAGGGTTCTTGGCGAAATATATTACGTTTCTAGTTCTACGTTCGGTATTCTTCATAATAAATTCTATCTAAATGTTCAGTCGTGTTTAATTAGCTTATCGATCTTTGTCTATCCCAGAAGACCTTTATCTAGCCCCGTAGTTAGAGTTTCGTGCTAGAGGGACTTCCAACATTATACAAACACTCACAGTAAATCGCAGAGAGTATTTTTTGCATTTATACGACGCATAATATTCTTTAATAACACATAATAGAAGGTGATGACAGTTCTTAATACATTTTAACATATTCGCAAAATATTAGAATTTAATTTTATATAATGAAAAGCGCATGGGTGATGTTACAAACATGCACTCACTTCAACTTATTTCTGAGTAAACGAACATACATATATTTATTTAGACTATACACATAATACAAAACAATTTAATATAAATAATTACAACACATGTATTAATCTGGCTGAGCTATCGACCAGCGGTCTTTCTGCCCTGTTGTAAATTTATGATGATGTCAAAGAAAAAAATCTATACTAGCTGAATCTAGATGATTCGCACAAATGAATTGATGAATGGTGACGGGAGGATGTTTATATCCAGGATAAATTAATTATTTTCTGTTATTTATACAGTATAAATTATAGATGGGCAGCGATCTTTTTTGTCACTGCAAAATGAAGTATATGATAATTTTCTTAATGTTATTTATATTATTAATATTGGTGTCACATATTTATTAATAAACAATTTTTGTTATTTATTAACTTCACGTACATAAAATTGTTTTGTTTTTTCAGAAATACTCGCTCGATTATTAAATTCACTCGATTTTGCCCAACAATAATATAAATATGTGGAAAATATTTGCTTCTTGCATATTTTATAAACATAGGAGTCTCTGGTTATGCCTATGTTTATTATTTATTTTGCAATTTTGATTATTTAAGCAAATTTTCAGAGCAAATGTATGCGAAAAAAATTCTGGAATTTTAATCATTACATAAATTTATCACAAAATGATACAACTAAAAAAATCTGCACACAAGAACACAAAAAATCGAATATCGTCGATTTTAATAAAAAAAATCAGTGTTGTACTGAAATTTCATTAAAAAATCGAATATCGTCGACTTTAATAAAAAAAAAAAATCAGTGTTGTACTGAAATTTCATTAAAAAATCGATTTCTCAAGAATAGAAAATAATCTTAAAATAAAAAATATTTATTTTCTATACAAGTAGCGATAATACTTATCGAATGCAGTTTTGTTTAGTTCCAACTTTCTTCTTATTTTTGCGTTTACAGAACTATCAAGCAAAATTTCGAAAAAATGTGTCAAAAAAAATACATATTTTTTGTTACCAAATCTGAATCTGCAATAAAACAAGTGGGTTCCTGTTTAAGATATCAAAGTTACATTCTCTCTTACCGCTGGAGAAATGGGGATAAAATAAATTTTATATAGTTAATTGACCCCCTCAAAATCATTAAAATTGTATCTGTTTTTTTGTATGGTTCGCATTTCTTAACATACCACTGTATAAATTAAAGACTAATTTTAATTTATTCAGTGGAATATGTTAAGAAATGCAAACCGTACAATTAAAAAATAGATAAAAGTTTAATAATTTTAAGTGGGTCATTTAACTATATATAAATTATTTTTATCCCGTATATAATTTTTAACCCAAAAAAAATAGCAGTGGGATTTAAGCACTGACAAAACCCCTCTGGTTACACTTATAATTAAAAGTATACAATGAAAAAATATACATATAACGCACCATGATATAATAATACAGTGCGTTATATGGAGGTATTCGTGATAATTGTGAGACAATGTTAGTTGATTTTTTGTTTGTTTTTTC
The DNA here is from genome assembly GCA_963082785.1 of Philonthus spinipes. NCBI lineage: Eukaryota > Metazoa > Arthropoda > Insecta > Coleoptera > Staphylinidae > Philonthus > Philonthus spinipes. The sequence continues at coordinate 14,784,734 of OY720301.1, forward strand.
CTAACATAAAAATAATTCAATTTTAATAAATGAAAAACTTTTATTACTTCATTTGTATAATGTTTGTTATATATTTATTAAAATTGTATTGAGGTTGCGGTTTAGTGGAAAGAGATAGCTATATAGTAAAATGGAAATAATCGTTTGAAAATAGAGCTATTCTTTTGGATTTCATAATATGAATGTGTATTTACATTTTTTATCTACCAAGTATAAAGTATCAGTCTAAATAAAAAATAAATCGTTAATTTTCGTGTATTACGTCAATTTACTAGTTTAAATTAGAAAAGAAAATTGTAAGATATAATGAAATTAATAGATCATGTCTGCTAAGTTATTTGAATGCAGAATTTAGTGAAATCCTTTAAATTTTCATTGCACAAGTTTTTATTAGCAAAAATTTAATTTAAAATTTGCTATAAATTTGATCAATTTTCATTGTTTTTCATAATTACTTTTCACAGAAACTAAACATTAAAATAATTTTTAATTTATCTGATGAAATTCCTGCTTATTTTAAGATTATTTTAATGTATAATTCAATATTGTTCATTGATCACGACAACAATCTAACTCAAATTAGTGATTGCCCAAATTTGTATAGCTATCTCTTTCTTCTAAACCGCACCCTTAACGTTTGTTATACAAACGAAGTAAAAAATGTTTCGTTTATTAAAAATGAATTACAATATATAACAAAGTAGAAGCTTCAACAATTAACAAAATAAAAATAATTATTTTTCATTGGATTTTTACTAACTTCCTGTTTGTATTCGTTATTTAATTTTAATTAAATAATATGTAAAGGGCACAAAGACCAGACAGATTAACACATACATGCATCGTAATTATTTACGTTAAATTGTTTTGTATTATTTGTATTAAAGACAGGACTAAAAGGCCTCTATAACCTATAACAGACTAACACATATCAATGTTACTAAAATTGTACTATGTAATTGTCTGAATAAAAATGTTATATAAAATCATAGGGAATAAAAAATGATTTCTTAATTTGTGATTCTTTTCTAAGATAAAAATAATTATTTGTCGTTGGATTTTACTAACTTACAGTTTGTATTTGTAATTCAATATGCTTTTTTATTACGCTTAAAATAACAAATCATTCGTAGACATTACAAGACAGCACAGCGCGCTGGATTTATTTACTGGAGAAGTGTCAAATTTCAGCGACGTACCCGGAAGGAGTAATATAATGAAAACGCATGCAACAACTTTCACAATTCAGATGCAAGAAATAAACACTTTTAATTGTTGGAGTATTATTTTCAATTCTCATTAAAATAAAAAAGTATTTGTTTATAATTCATGTTAAATTTACAGTAATCACAATATTTTTTAATTTATTGATTTTTAAGGCTTTCACTTGGTTATACATTGTGAGATTATTAAATAAAATACTTTATAACTTTGTATAACTTGTTATTTTATTTTAGTAACTATAGTTTCGAAACATAGAGCATCATTATCAAACTAAAAAGTCACTAAAATAAAATAACAAATTATACAAACAAATTTAAAAAGTCTTTTTTTAAATATATATATATACAAACATCTTTATACAGACAATATGACAACAAAACTTTACAAAATTTATTATAACAATATGTACAATTGTGTTATGGGCTATCGACCATAGGTCTTTCTGCCTTAAAAATATTATTATAAAGTTTTAGTAAATCATAAATAATCTTTAAAATGCGTATGTAATAGTAGACTTTAAGATTGTGTATTTTTTTAAATATTCGGTCGATCTTTAGTTTTGGACAATGCTTGCCTCAAGGACCTCTTCTATCACCCTATCCTATACAACATTTTCGTACAAGATATTTACAACCCCAATCCCAAATGTCCTAACCCTTCCTTCTTCCCTTTATTACACTGTTCTTATATACCACGCTCCCACAATTACTAAAACCGTAAGCACACAACAAGGGTTGGTAAACAACTTACAAACTTGGTTCGCTTAGTGGAGAATCTCTATCAATCCTAATAAAACCCAACTTCTTATTCCTTATGTATCCCTCGTAATTATTAGATAGTTTGTCATGATAGAACGATTTGAAGGTCCGTAGGCATAACCGAATTTAGATTTGAAGAGCGCAAATTAAACTTTGGTTCAAAACTAAGATTTTGTAGGCGCTGATTTTTGTGTTTCGATCCAATCGTATTTTTCGAATACCTTTGACCGAAAAATGTATCTCATCACCTTTGTATTAGGACGTCGATAGAGCCGATAGAGCTTCGATTGAACTAAAATGAAAGATCGTCCAATTTTGACCAATTTGGGTTAAATCGCGTTTGGTCGGTTTTTATGAAACACTAACCGAGACCCGAGATATTTTTTTTCAATTCGGATATGGCCTATTTTCGACTTTAATCATCAATAAACCCCATATCGATTTTTTCATGGGAAACGTATGACCTTGAAATTTACATCACACGAAAGAGGTTGAGGAATAAAACCTGGAGGCAAAAAATTCAATTCCCTAGCTCATTTCCACCCCTAGTTAGGACTTTCTTCTATTTAATTTTTGGGCTGTTTTAGAGTTTATTTTTCATAGAGGGATGATAAAATTTAGCACCAAGTTTTGTACTCACGAAGACTATCTGGCCTTCCTGGAGTGATGGATTTTATTTTCTAGTACTTTAAATAAGGCTTCGTGCCGAATTTTTCATATTGCGGGTTAAAATTCTTTTCCAAAAAATACTAGAGAGATTAAATTTGGCACATAGTTTTAATAATTTGGATGAAATCTCCTACCCTCATTTCTTCTCATTACACGGTATCATTCTCAAACATTCAATCACAGTTTAAGAATAATTACAGTATAATTGAGACAAGTCATAAATAAAGTAAAATGACCGATGAGAAGTTAGCCACGTTAGCCATCATGTTTTGTAACTTTATTTTTCTAAAGAAATCTTATTTTTTTTTACAAAGTATTAAATCAATAAGATTCAGATTAAAGATCCAAAATTATTTACCATTAACCGAAAATGTTTAGAGTAATCAATTTTTCAAAACTCCAATATGCCTCAACGAATTTTCGATTTTTTTGCTTTAATTGTTTACATTTAGTATTTTTAACAATAATAAACAATAGCCACGGCGCAATCTTATTTGATCATATTTTTTTACATCAACTATTATTTTCTCTCAAGAAATTTTCAAAAATTCATAGCTCCAATTTGCCTGAACGGAATTTCGATTTTTTGTTTTAATTGTTTACATTTAGTATTATTAACAATAATAAAGAAAAGCCACGGCGTAATATCTTTTAGAAATATTTTTGCATCAAAAAAATATTATTGATAAAAAGCACTAATATCCTTTTTTCACACTTTTATTTTTATTCCATATGTACATTGATAATAGTCACATTGTGTCCGAAATATACATATGGAATAAAAATAAAAGTGTGAAGAAAGGATATTAGTGCTTTTTATCAATTATATTTGATATTAAGGTAACTCACTCAATCGATTTAAAAAAATGTTGTCTCAATAAATTTTCAAAACTTCATAACTTCAATTTGCCTGAACAGATTTTCGATTTTTTTAGTTTTAATTGTTTACAATAATAATCAATGACCACGGCGTAATCTCCTTTGGAAATCTTTTTTTACATCAGCCAATATTTTCTCTAAAAAAATTCATAACTCCAAATTGAAAAAAATATTTTTTGAAAATTTCTTCAGAGAACATTGCAAAAATGAGTTCCAAAAAAGATTTCACCGTGGCTATTGTTTATTATTGCTAACAATACTTAATATTGACTATTAAAAAAATCGTAAATCCATTCAGACAAATTTGTATAACTTTTATATAAATAAAACAATTTATAACTTTCAAATATGAAATGATCATTTCTTCGCCTGAAGAAGCCACAGTGTGGCGAAACAATTGTAGCGAGTTTACAATATATTTGAAAGTTATAAATTGTTTTATTTATATAAAAGTGAAAATGAACTTTCAACATTTATCAGCCTTATCAATCAAATTTGTATAATGCACTTTAGAAAAATTGATTACTCCAAAACATCTTCGCTTAATAGTGGAAGTCAAAAAAATAATATTGGATCCGTAATCTGAATCTTGCTGATTTATTATATTTTGTAAACAAAGATAAGATTTTTTAAAGACAGAAAATTACAAAACATTGGCAGTAAAATGGTATACAAAAGTCAAAGTGTTTTTATTACATAAATATTGAGTGGTACATTGTGAATGCCTTAAAGATGCAAGAATATATATGCAAACATCTTTATTCAGACAATATGGCAACAAAATTTTACAAAATTTATTATAACAATATGTACAATTGTGTTAATAGTCTGTCATGGGTTATCGGATGCAAGAATTTATTTATTTAGATTTATAAAAAGAAACATATAAAAACGCAGGTATGTTAGAATTTTTTTAGAAGAAACATTTTTGTAATCAATTATATTAATAAATTCAATATTTCACCACTGTTATTTGAAATAGACAATTTCGTAATTAAAGTGGATATATATTAACGTTCTGAATTACTGTACATAGAATATCTTTAAGACGTTTTCGACTAATGAAATTGTGTGTTTATATAATTAGCAATTGTACTAATAGCAGTGTGTTTGACAGGTTATAAATGGGATTGTTACGGCGTCTATTTATTGTAATAAAGATTTATTATCATTAAAGTAAATGTTATCGTAATCAGGCATTACAATTTTGGTACTAAATTTTTGATAAATTCAATTAAAAAATAAAAAAACAAATTGTACAGGATTTGTTTGCACTTATAATAATTAAATTAACTTCAGGGCTAATTGTACTGTAACCACTTTAAAAAAATGCAATTTATTTCTCGTTAACGTTACCTAACAAGAGCATGTAGAGATTAATGGTACACGTATTAAATTACTCGCAAAACTCTTTGTATTAGAGAAAATTAAATATTTTTATTTACGTATAGGTAAGAGATGAAATAATTAAAACAATCTGGTATTTATTTGCACAACTTTATTCATAATAAAAATAGAATTTCGAATTACATCAATAAAATAATTTAAGAGAATTTAATGTACATCCTCTATATTTTCATGGTAAATAAATATGTTTATTACAAATAAACGGGAATATATACGCTTCTGTTGGCATGTCTGCCGGACAATATACTTCCAGTAATTAACTCTTATCAGACTCGGACGGTTTAAGAGATAAAGCCAAGTATATGAAGTTATTTTTAATAAACCTAATTGTGACTAACGGGAAATACGTGAGCTGCGATATATAACTCTTAATTAATAACCCGACGGGATAGCCATGGTGCTAATATCCGAAATCGCGCCCTTTAGTCGTTTAATTAAAAGTAATAGTGCAAAAATCCGTTTAATATCGAGCAAGAAAGTGGTTCTTTAAATTTCTTTCGCACATGCTGCGTCCGTGTCGCTTGCGTTCATTCTGCTTTTTCGTGAGGTCCAAATAAATTAAGGACTTTTTTCGTATAAGCCGCTTAAATTTAGAAAGTCTGGAGATTGTCACACTGCTCTTGCTTCGGTTAAAAATACAAAAATGGAGTAGAATGAATTAACACGAAACAAAGGAATACACAAATAAACTATCTGTACTTAGCGGTATGTGTATAAAAGGATTTGCCATTTTTGTAAAGAAGGATAAAATAAACTATTTAAATCGATTTTTACACATATCCAGAGATTTTAAGAAATTTATAATTGTATACTTTGAATAAAAAAAAATATATATAAATTTTATTTACGTACATATAATTCAAATAATTTGTTTTCAAATATATTTGTTGGTGAATACGTGAAGTTTTTTATTTAGTAAAATATTTTTCATTACTTACTTCACTTCTTTATTTAAAAAAAAAATCTTGTAGTTTCAATGTACAAATGTACTTCAACTACTGAAGATGAAAACATAGTTTCCGAATATTAAATTAAACTTGTAAATAAATTGGTTTTACTTATGTAAGTAAAATTAAATCATGTGAATTTATTTTACAAGTTTAATTTCAATGTTTTACCAAGTGATTAATGAGAAAAAGGTGTTATGTCAAAGTGCTACTGCAACTTTGACTTAACATAACGCAAGCACTTAAAAATACACAAATCCATTGAAACAACTACTTTCCGGTTTGAATTACTCAATGAATATTTGCTGTTGCACGACGATGTATATCGTAATCATTAAACATTGAAGAAAATCCAGGGAGAACTGTTAATTATGGAATTTTTCTGGTAATTCAAAAACGGAGTAATTATTTCATATTTTAATTATAAAACAGAATATAATGTGGGTTCTCCACATTATTAGTATTTTTTTAAACGTAAATATATTTAATCATATATCACTAAGCATTAATGAAAACGCAAGGAAACTATTGATTGTAGATTTTTTTCTTGCCACACAAAAAGCAGTATTAATTTCATACTTTATTTATAAAATAAAATTTAATGGGAAAACAATTAATCGTTGAAAATTTTCCTCGCAATTAAAAAAAAAAATAGTAATAATTTCATATTTTAATTATAAAACAAAATTTAATACGGAAAACAAAAACATTATTAGTATTTACTTAAATGAAATATATTTAATGGATTTGTATCTTTGCTAAACTATTAATTGTGGAATATTTCCTTATTACTAAAAGAAAAAAAGCAGTAATAATTTCATATTTTAATTATAAAACAAAATTTAATACGGAAAACAAAAACATTATTAGTATTTACTTAAATGTAAATATATTTAATGGATTTGTATCTTTGCTAAACTATTAATTGTGGAATATTTCCTTGTTACTAAAAGAAAAAAAAAGCAGTAATAATTTCATATTTTAATTATGAGACAAAATTATGTTTCAAATACGCAACTTATAAATAAATTCCTTTTGAAATATTAATGAAAGAAAATGATATTGCTATAAATTATTTTATTGCCCAAAAATATAAATGCACAAAAATCCGCTATTGTTAATATTACCCATGAAAAGGCTTTGAGGAAGTGTGCTGAAAGGGATTTATTACGCAGAGAAAAATAAACGCCACAAACATAAGAATCAAGTCAAAAGAAATGAATGAATACATAAAATAATGGATGAGTGTTCTTAACACTGCTTCACACGATTTAAGTCTCGACATTAAAATAAAATTTCATGTGACTGCCGCAGTGCTTTTTATAAAATATTCCATTCAATAAATAACATGTAAAAAGTTTAATCTGGATTTTCACCGAGTAACGATTAAATATTGTATAAAAGTATGATGATATAAACTGTTGTTGAAAAAAATGTGTATGACGTTATCAACGATTTAATTGAAAAATAAAACCGGCTGACAACATAACAGAATAAATATATTTAGGATGATTTATATTTTATATTTTTCATTCATTAATGATTATAAGTAGGGGGCAGAATTAAGTAATTTCAATAATCGAGTATTAGTAAATGAGCTTAGTAAGTAGCTAAAATTAATAACACATTGATGTTTTTGTATTAATTAGTAAGTAATACTTAAGTAGTAGTAATTTAGTATTAAGTTTAATAATAATTTTATTATACTGAAATTGAGTGCACCTTACAAACCCTAATCCACGTTACATGTATATTTAGAAGCAAAACACTTTAAATTTTATTTAATCATAACATTACTATACTTCCAACTAACTAGTAGCCATTATTAAACGTAAGTAAATAAAATTACAACTTACAAAACATTTATACCACTTCAAAGGCAGGGGTGTACATAAAGCTAACCTGGTCATTATTCCGGGATTTGTTCCCTCGCAACTTCTAACTACCATTACGAATATAAGTAGCGAACAATATATATATATATATATATATATATATACAGGATATTAAATCCATACTATTGCTAACTTTGTTATTATTTGAACTAGAGCTAAAATAAAACTATTTTTACAGATGTTATTACATTACGTTTTTAAAGTAATAGTTACATTAATTTATTTGTGATTATTGACATAGGCTGTTAACGATAATCACATTTTATTGGTATATTTTGATAAGGACGAAAATACAAAATCCAAGCGACCATTGACCCAATTATCAGACCATTACAATGTATATTGTAATATTTTATGTTATACATAGATATTGTATTGTGTTTATCAATAAAGATCATGTATGTTTATATATACATAATCTTCATTGATAAGTGTTTTATAGGCTTAAAGTGTTTTTTGATAAACATAATACATCTGCATATAACGTAATCTTTTTTATAAATTTTGTTGTTTTTTTTTTCAACGAAAACGTTCTCTCAACGAATTTTCAAAAATTCAAAACTCCAATTTGCCTGAACAGATTTTTTATTTTTTTTATTTTAATTGTTTACATTTAGTATTGTTAACGATAATAAATAATAACCACGGCGTAAACTCTTTTGGAAATATTTTTACACCATCTAATATTTTCTCTCAGGAAATTTTCAAAAATTCATAACTCAAATTTACCTACTTATTATTATTGCTAACAATGCTTAATATTAACTGTTTAAAAAATATCAAAAATCCATTCCGGCAAATTTTTGATTTTTTTTTTTCAGAGATAACATTAGCTGATGTAGAAAAGATTTCGAAACGAGATCGAAATCGTGGTTACCGATTATTACTGTAAACAATTAAAACAAAAAAAAATCAAGCAAATTGGAGTTATGAAGATTTGATAATTTCTTGAGAGAACATATTTGTTCATAGAAAAAAAATATTTCCAAGACATAGCGCTATTGTTTATTATTGTTAAGAATGCCTAATAGTAACTATTAAAACAATAAAATCGAAAATCTATTCAAGCAAATTGGATTTATGAATTTTTAAAAATTTCATAAGAGAACATTTTTGTTGCTGCAAAAAATATTTCCAAAAAATATTACGCCGTGGCTTTTGTTTATTATTGTTAATAATACTAAATGTAAACAATTAAAACAAAAAAATCGAAAATCCGTTTAGGCAAATTGAAGTTGTGATATTTTTTAAAATTGTTTACTCTAAACATCTTCGCTAGTAGTAGAAGCCGAAAAAAATAATTTTGGATCTGTAATCTGAATTCTGATTTAATATGTATAATATATATAATCTGATTTAATAACTAACTAACCATCTTTATTCAAATGTGTATATGTATGTACAATAATATTCAAAAATTAGAATTATATTCTGTAGATGATGGTGAATCGGCTATCGACCGAAGGTCTTTCAGCCCTGATTTAATATATATATATAGAAAATCTTTATTTCTGAGAAATACGTTAAATTACATTACAATACTTACATTACAAACATAAACCTCTAGTTAAGCCTCAGAAAATAGCTATCGACCATCGGTCTTTCTGCATTCTGATTTAATACTTTGTAAGAAAAATAAGATTTCTTTATAGAAAGAAAGTTACAAAACATAGTGGATGCGCCGGGCCACAAAATCCGTGGCTAGAAATCCGCGGCTAACTTCTCATCTGTGAAATTAACAATTAAACCGCTCCTTTGGTTAATTGATAATAGAAAATTTAAGTAACAGATACTGAATTCTTCTTCATAACATCCCCCGATGCAGTTAAAATATTAAACATGTGTATGGAAATTCGTATTATTTTTATATTTTGGGAAAAATCATTAGAATTCATAATAAAATAAAAGTTACTTGACAGAAACGCAACAGCTGTTTTCTATCAATTATAATGATTTTAAGTTAACAAATTCACTGATTTATTGCTTTGAAAATCTATTTCGGATAGAAAAATGTTTCAAATAAAATTTGTAGATCTTGAAAAAATAAATAATTTTTGTTATAATTTTTATTGTAGGACCATTTGATAAACTGATAAATTCCCTTAGAAATAAACAATAATTTTTATAATCTTCTTTATATTGGCTCTGGCGACTTTAATTATTTAAATAATTATTTTTATGTAAAATAAAACGCCAAAATACCTTCATATTTCATACATCTTTCGTAAACGCCCCCAGAATATTCATGAATGAAAATAGTCTGGAGAAATGTTGTGAATTGTTAGGTAAGAAATAACAAACTAAATTGTAATATTCTTCCAAATGTAGTGTTATAAGGAACAAAAGTCATTATTAAAAATAAATATGTATAATGAAGAGAATATTTCTCAATAGAAAATATTTAAAACAAACAAATATTTCAGCGCTAGTGCTCTCTCAAATCTTCTAATTTAAAGAGGTCGAGTCACCTGAATTCGTAAATGTGAAATCACTTGGAAGAACGCCTCTAAACTAACCTCCAAATATCTTTGATATTTCATTACATTCTCATGTGGGCAGATAAGAAATATGTGATTATTTTAATGTGTAGGCTTCTTGGGAAATACAAGGTGAAACTTTCAAATTTTGTTTCGCGGTACGAGGCATACAAAATACCGTTATGTCTATTGTTTGTTGGTGTGATTATAATTACCAGATACATATTATTTTGATATAATTTACAATTTAATATTTCGGACCCAATTGAATGTTTTTATATATTTGTAGTGAAACAATATTAACATGAAAATAGACTTTTCGATTTTAATTATCAATTTATAGAATTGTCCTATATGTTAATTTTTAGATTTTAATTTAATAAATATATTATTTCGTTTTAAATTAATTTAAAGAGAATTAAAATGTAAAAATATTAAAAATAAAAAGAAATTAATTTGAAACGAATTAAAATATTTATTAAATTAAAATTTTAAAGTTAACATATAGCACAATTCTATTAATTAATATTAGGTGAAGAATGACACTTGCTTTGCTCCTAATATTAATATCTGTTTCCATCAAAAGTGTAGCGCAACAAGTATTAACCTTACAATTCTATTAATTGATAATTAAAATCGAAAAGTCTATTTTTATTTTAATGTTGCTTCAATAGACAAACAAAAATATGTTATTATCAATTATGAAAAATTACAATTACTAATTCTTATAGTAAGTGGGAATCTTTCAATCTTCCGTTAATCAATTCATTTGTGCGAATCATTAAGACAGTTTAGCTTATTCTTTGTCATCATCATAAATTCATGAATTCATGACAGGGCGGAAGGACCTCTGATCGGACTAAGACCTACATGTATTGTAATTATTTATGTTATATTGTTTTGTAGTATCTGTTTGAATAAAGAAATATATTTATTGTAAAAAAATATTGTAAACTTTTCTCCACTTTATTTTTATTAATACAAGTTGAATATTTCCATCAAAAAGTGAACAATAATATTTAACAATATAAAAGAGTATTTATTCACTTGGTTACAATTATTTAAATAAATTAAATAAAAGGAAGATGAAAATAATTATTATAATAATATTTAAAAATGGACAGGAAGACTTATGGTCGATAGCCCCTATAATACAAAAATAATACAAAATTTATTATAATAATATGTACAATTGTGTTACCCCTACACCACCATTATGGTAGATGGGGATTTTAGATTATATATATACAATTGTGTTAGTAGTCTGTCATGGGCTATCGACCATAGGTCTTTCTACCCTATTTGTTATATTATGTTAAATTATATACAATTTATTATTTTTTCTTAGACAGTAGAGATTTAGTAGTAGTATTTAAAAGTAATCGCAATTATTTAGATAATTAAATAAGAAAATAATTTGGAAATAATTAATAAATTTAATTATTTTGTCTTTAGCCACTACCACAATAACATACATAACAAATATCGATTGAAACAACTATTTCCCGGGCAAATATTTCACCGGGCATTTATAATCTAATGTCCCGTGAAGTATTATTCTTAATGTACATATACATTGTGATGACAAATAAATAACTGGTATTAATAAAAAATATCAGTGAAAAAAGTTCACACTGTTTATTTACCAATTTCTTGTATATATATAACAATCTTTATTAACAATTAAGTTTAACATCAATAATTGATTAAGTATATCACACAAAAATTTTATTTATTTTATTTAGTCTTACATATATATATATATATATATATATATATTATATGTTCCTCTCTACTTCTCAGTGTGAAGTGACACAAAAATTAATTAATTGTTAAAATGCTATCGGCGATAGGTCTTTCTGTCCCAATTCCTTTTATTATTATAAAAATAATAAAATTAATTGTTGTTGATTATTTGTTTAAACTATATAACAGACTTGAATGCGTAATTACATGAATTTATGATTAATTTCATGCAACAAGAAAATTAAGTTCCTAACTAGCTTAAACAAATTGTTTGTGCCTACATCATTCGTCGACTACAGCCTAATAGAGCAATAAAGGGTTTACGGTAGCAAAGTAGACAACTTGTATAATTAATAAGCGTAATAGTTAATAAAAGCATTAGGGCGTGTGATAAATCAAAACTAAAATTAGCCGTGAATAAATGGCCGGGCCAAGATGTTAAAAATGCTGGAGGAGTCTTCGGTGGGCGTAAACAACTTGTGTGGGGTCCTTAAAGGATAATTAGTGGTTGCTCAGTAACGGGTGTTAATACATCTGTATCGGACCGTCGACATCCCGAAAATTCCAATTACGAGTGCACAAAAAGGGATCTGACCCCTTTCATAAATTGACAATTGGATAGAAAAGACCATTACGGTTTGTGAAATTTTATCTAGATCTGGGATCCCTAATCTCCGGCCCTACGAGGATATCCATCCGGTCCGCGGAGTATTTCTAGCTTATTTTTCCCTGTTTCAATGCCAAGCTAGCCTCAGACTTCAACTTCTCAACATTTAAGGTCACAACAATGATCAAATGTGCGGATATAGCTTTTTTTCGAGTTAGGAGGGTATCCCAACTATAATATGACCTTGGAGTGGCTTGTTTTTATTTGTAATTTTATATTACACCCTACATCCTCATGAGTATAAAGAGTTTTTTTCAATAATATATATATATAATTTTATTGATTAAGTATAACTATTTTTAACGAAGTTTCATATTTTTTTTATTAATTAAAGTTTCTTCGGTCTATTGCATTCAATCCGGATATAAGCTTACGAGTATAAATAAGTTCGACACGTGCGAATTAAGGAAAGCAATTATAAAACCGTTGTAGTTTCCTGTGAGTGGGATATTTATTCGTTTTAATTTCAAAAGTGAGTTATTTAGAGAGTCGTATTAATTTACAACGCTGCAAGCGAGAAGAAAAACGTGCCGCTAATGAAACCTCACTTCCACCTAAAGGTTTTAATTGGCGATATATTCTCGTGCCATTCAATACTCTGATTGGTACACGTTTGTTCTGGTTGCGTTTAGGATACCAGATTGAAAGTGCTAAATATAGCTAAAAATGAGTTTTCCAAATATTGGCGGGGATATTTTTTTTTACTAATATAAGCAAGTCTCTTTGCAGTGCAAAAAGTAATTATTTTCGTTAAATATTTTCCCATTCCTTTTTCTATTTAATTTAAATTAATAAGCAATCGACTAAGGGCCATTCGATGTTTTTATTAATATTTATAAAAGAATTCAAAAGCAGTTCAATGGAGAAATATAACAAGCAAGTACGTCTTTGTGCCGTATATTGATTTACTTCGTTATTTCCACAATTATTCATTACTTGAGGTCATTTACTGAGATTTTCATAATATTTCACCCTCATTGCTTATAATAATAATAATTCCCGATATTTATGATTTTAATCTACGTAAACATTTTTAAATATTTTAAAATATTCTTTCCTAGTTGTTATAGTATTTCAAGCGTAACTACTTGTATTTTATATTATGATTGATATATTTATTTGTAGTAATGCTTAAAAATAGTGTTGGACAAAATCGAGTTATTTATTTAAAATTGCTCATTTTGGAATACTCTTAGTAATCGAGTATTCCAGAATGAGCAATTTTAAATAAATAAAGTCAATAACTAGCAACAAATGTATGTTTTTCAATAAATAGGGATCAGTTACTGATAGTAATAGAATATTGTTGCATTAATTAAATTAACATGTACTTAATTTTTCTGTAATAAAAAAAGATCGAAATGATGGGCTTTGCCCATCTCTACTTAAAATGTATTAAATGAGCAAATTAATGGAATGAGAGCTGATTTATTTCATAACAAACGACTTTATTTTAAAACTAAATTATTTATTTTAAGGTAATAAGTACAAGATATTCATTTATTTTATTTATTATTTATTTTACTTACCCCTACACCACCATTATGGCAGATGGGGATTTTAGATTATATATATATATATATATATATTTATTTTACTTATATTTGTTAATTGAAAATTAATAATTCATCTACATAAATTAATTTAATAGTAAATTGATCGATAGACAAGTTTACTAATAAATTAATTTACATAGATGAATTATTAATTTTCAACTAATAAATTTATTTTATATTTAATAGTTCTTTTGGAAGGCAATGAAGGGAAGAATATTAATGTTACATTACAAATATATAGTTACATTTAATTTGAAATATTTTAAACTTCTTGCAATTAATAATAATCTTCATATACACAACGAAAAAATGTACAAAATAAATAATAAAAATTACAAAATCAAATACATAATTTATATCTATTAATTGGCTATCGAGCGTGATCTTTCCGCCTGGATTCGTGTTTATGCTTATCATGAATCTTATAAATATTTTAAATGAAAATTTCAATTAGCAAACATTGTGAACATACATTCAATGGCCGAACAGAAATGTCTGATTTTTCTCTTCACGTTTCATTCAAAATTAATTAAATTTAAAAAATTATAAATGAACATTTGCATAAAATTTAAAACAATAAATCTGCGTTACTATGACCTATTTGGTAAGACAGACGTTAATAAGCTTATTTTATAAACATACAGGTTGAGAGAAACGCTGGACGCCCACGCAATGATAGAGAGTCGACGCATTACGTAAAGGTGTAGTAAATTGTCGAGTATAATGTTTGTACAGGTTGTTTCCATCGTTCGGTTTTAACAAATCCAGCCCGAATACATTTTATTATATCCCGATAAATAATGCATAAGGCGACTTAATTTTTAATTAAGCCACAACAGAACACTCAAGGAGTCTGTTCCATTTCCGAGCATAATAAAAATAACCAAGTAGCTCATGCCTGTAGCCTGTACTCGCATCTGTCGAATAGATGACCTCAATGAAATTAAACTTCACTTGGATAAAATGTATTCACATTTTTACACACGACTTAAAATATTTAATAACATCCCACCCGGAGATTCGCTTGAAATATACTCCTGACTAAAACATAACACCTTTAAAGTTACATTATTAAAGTTGCTTTCTTTTATTTTCCTCCCTATTAAAACTTCCGCATTAATATAATAAAGAACACAGATTTTATTTCCAACTTTTTAGATTAAACAATTGACCCGCATTAAATTTCTGATTACGGTATATTTTATTATAGTTTCTTGAGTGATCGTTTGGCTTATGTGCTTTATATATATCTGTGTATATATATATGTTGCGATCTCATCTGGATCCGGAATGGAGGAGAAAAAGGCAATTAATTTGATTGATTGATCGTAAATAAAATTGATCAGACTCCTAGGAACGTATGTTTTTTCTCTTCGAATTGATTGAATGTTTTATTTGTGGAATTAATTTATTGGCGTTCACTATCACTTTTTTACATACAAACGTCTTAAAGTGTTTTTTATATCCCCCTTCTGATAACAAATCACTGAAGATTTGTGATCTAATCGACAACAACCCATCATTAATTTTAAATAATCTCTAAGTATTTATATATAACTTAACAATATTTTTTTATAATTCAATTAAATATAAAGATTTTGAAAAAAAGTCACAATAGCTAAAGAAAAAATGATTGATTGATAATTAATTATATTCTTATTATTGAATTTATTTTAAATAAAAATTTTTAATTAATTATTTTCTCTTTAGCTACTATTAATCGTATTAATACAAACTTTAAAATATTTATTTGACTAATTAATATCTATTGTAGCATTGTTCCCTGCAATAAAATTGAGAAGTTCTTATGTATGACAAGTGTAAAGTCTATGCTATTAGCACAATAAAAAAATATTATCATTATAGATTCGACAACATTAGCGTGCGAGTAAGGAATCAATGAGGGTGTCGATTGTAATTGAATTAATTTAAAAAACGGAACTGATTATTTATATTTGAGATTAACTTAACATAAAAAATATGAATTATCTGTGAGGCCTTTCAGTTTGATAATAACAAAGTGTTTATTAATTTATAACAGACCATGTACAACCAAATGGGAGCCTTAATAATTAACAAGTTAATAAAAAAAATAATAGTAAAAACGATTTGGTCACATTTATTTAAATCCATTATTTAAGATTTGTTTAAAGTATTTATGTAACATAAGTCAAAATGTCACAGTGGCTGATTTATTATTTATTTTCAATTTCTTTTTATTTAATTTAATAAAAAAATATTATTATACATGATTCATAATATAATATTAAAACATATGCATTTAATATAATAAATATAATTACCGAATGACATACTTATTAGGAAGTGAAATCAATTAAAATATATTACACAAACGATTGCTAACGAATCCAGTGACAAATTTGTGTCATAACACAACATTAAACTTTATTAGAATATTTAATAAGCACGTCCACCCTCGAGACTTAACTGAAAAATTCGAATTACGCACTTTGAGGACATCGCGTTATAATTTCATTCGTGTAGTAAAATATGCATGACGGGGCGCTTTTGAATTTTCAGCAAAATCAATTAAGGTCTGACAGATAATTCATATGTTCTTATGTTAAGTTAACCTCAAGAATAAATAATCAATTCCGTTTGCTAAATAAATTCAATTAAAATCAACGCACTCATTGGTTCGTCACTCTTTACTTTGGGATTCGAAATAAAATGTACTCGCTGCAAAAACATTCTGCAATTTAAAGGGAAAATGAATTTTTCCATTCGAATAACGGACAAGTCATCAAAGCGAAAATGTATTTATAAATGTTATTGGATTTATGTATTTTGTAGTTTTATGAATATTATGCAGGGGATAAATGTTCCCCGAACGGGTTTTTAATTGGAGGCTTAAATTATGGAAATTAATCAATTTTCATAAACACACATTGCGAATGCATGTATTTTAATTCATAATTCCTTGTTAACTTTTACATTAACATTTTCACAGTTTAGTTTGTAAACGAGGCAAATATTCAAATGAATAAAGATTTGTGATTTAACTTATAATATCCATGTATAACAATTTCTAATAAAATTAAGTTACATGTTTTATTTTTTTTTATTTTATAGGAACATTTTTTAATAATTTATTTATATATACCTATCCATGCACATTGCAATACATTTTTTCCAACTACAACCGTTGGCTGTACGTCCTCGACACCAAGTTCCGCGAGAATTAACCCAACAACGCGTAAAACCACTTGGGATAATAATTGATTAATTTATTTGTTGTTCAGTATTCTTAGTTATTGTTTATTTGTATGTAAAAGCTTATTTATCTACTACTTATAAATATCATACAGTACAGTACATCTTTCTGCCGGAAATTAATGAATTTCATTTATTAAATTAAATACAAAGTAATTTCAAAACAATTAATTTACACAATTGAATAATTATTTTGTTTTAACTACTGCAACTTGTATAATGCAGCATTTTTTATTAGTGAATATATACGTAATTCGTGGAAATGCATGAGAATCTGTTATTTGAAGAGTTCGAACGTTGTATAAATTGTGGCAAATATGTGGAGTTCAATAATCCGAAAAGAAATTTAAAATATCTTTTTTTGTTTTCGAGATATTGCCAAAAATTTTTTTTTTTTTTAATTTCGTTTTTATTTTTTATTTAAAAACTATTGAATCTAGAAAGTCGCAACTTTTACATTTTTTAATCAGGAATTTAACAGTGTATTTATATTTAAAACAACTTTAATATTTGTGCTGAAACCATAGCCAAATTTTATTTTTCTTATGGGCGCCATATTTGATTTTAAAATTTTTGTAAAGAACTTTTTTCTGAATTCAACGGTTTATCACACTTATAATTTATTTTACGATTCATATGGAACATAATCTTTATACAACATCTAAATATAGCATAAAATATTGCAATGTATATTGTAAGTCTGCCAATTGGCTATCGACCAGTGGTCTTTCTGCCTTATTCGTGAATATTTAAAGCAAAGAACTAAAAACTTTACGTAATATATCTATTTGCAGACACGTATTTTGGTATTTATCCCTCGTCAGTACAGCGCTGCCTTATAAACTTGTTAAATTAATTATATTCAAATTACAAGCATGTAATTTAATTTAAATAACCAAGTGAATAAATACTATTTTTTATTATTATATTTCACTTGTATTTAAATAAATACAAAATTCGCATATCATGTACAATAATTCAAATCTGGGACAAAAAGAGCGGATTTAGTTGTATTAAAGAAAAGTGTGCGGTTGTGACTTCATTGCCCGGCTGCAAATTGCATGATTTATGGGTTAAGGGTGCTCTTATGGGAGAGTGTGTTGTAGCTCCACGTAAACTTTAGCAATAATTGTTATAATTATTGTAAGTATACTTTCATATTGTTATTATTATAGTTATACTCTTCCATTACTCGCCTTTATCATTATTTACCCGCTGTGCTCAACTCTATTATCTCCTCATTTTATCTTATTTTTAAATCGAAGAGAAATGTTGGTGAGTACGTGAAGTTGTCTTGTTTAATAAATTATTATATACCTTGCTTCACTTCTCTATTTTTAAACAATCTGGGCTATTCTGTAAGGGAATTATTAAGTTAAACGTGTACATTATTTTTTATCATCACTGCCTAAGGAGCTTTTATGATAGTAATAGAATATGAAGTTAATTAATAACGTTAAACTTATTTTTTTCCATGGGGAATTTGTAGAATAAATAAAATATAGTTAGTATAAACTACTGATAATGACTTATAGTTGAAATTAGTCGGAAAATAAAATAAAAATCAGTGAAATAAATATTAAGTATTTTAGTGAGAAACTAATTAAAGAAATAATTAATATATTTTTTATATAATTAATACTACTAATTTTTTATCATCCGAGAAAATTTTCATAATATATTCTCAAAGAAAGGGCTATCGACCATAGGTTTTTCTTAATAAATATTGGTATTTATTAATTTTAGGCAATTTATTTTATAGTTTTTGTTCGGAAGGACACAAGAGTGAATAATCTAACATAATATAATAAATAAATATTTTCATAATACATTCTCAAATAAAAGCTATCAACTAATAAATAGTGGTATTTGTTAATTCTGGCGGAAATACCCATTTTCTTAACTAGTTATAAACAATTTAGCAATGTTTACATGTATGTTTACATAACTTTACAATAATAGCTATATATATATATAACAATCTGTATTAACAATTAAGTTTACAAGAACATATCAATAATTGATTAAGTATATCACACAAAAATTAATTAATTGTTAAATGGCTATCGACCATAGGTCTTTCTGCCTAATAAAAGCTATTGTTTCAAATACACACATTTTTATTGTTGTTTATATAATATAAAATAATGAATATTGCGCTGCTTTAATTTAATCGTTAAGAAAATGTAAGTTCAGATTATTTGCTTTAAAAAACTATTTATTAAAGAATACAGTAATATGTAAATGGTTTTTGAAAATCAATATTTATTTTGTATAAAAGCTGAGAGTAAAGCTAAAAGTGATCAAAGTGAAAATATATTCATAAATGAAAATTCAAAGATGCAAAACAAGTAAATTCTTTAATCCACATTAAAATTACCTTACTTTACCTTAATAATAAACAAATACTCTCAGTATTAATATTTTCCCTAGTAGAAATGTATCTTGTAGCAATATTGTATCAATATTTATATCTTGTATATACATTCAAACTATTATTCAATGTGCATACAATATAGACACAATATTGAATGCGAAGAATGATACAATAATAAAATTCAATCTAGACACAATTATGTCGAAATCCAGAATAAAATGAATGAATATTCAAACTGTGTAGAATATAGACACAACATATATTGTAAATATTGACACATTGTTTATAATAATTATAGATGCAAAATTGTTTATGCCCTGAATAACAATAGTTTGTGCATTTGTGACGGGAACTCATTGATTCTTAATGACAGACCGACCGCCTGATTTTCCTTCACAAATGTGGTTATGTGTGATCAATTGGATGGTTTGCTTATTTCTGAGGTGAGTACTTAAAAATTAATATAATTATGCGCTTGTTTGTAATTAGTTTTATTAGTTAGAATAATGACGGTGTACCATAATAGTTTTTTTCAGATTACACTCTGCTGCAATTTAAAATCAGCTATAATGATTGTGTGCTATTGTCTTTCACCATCAACCTACGATAGGCGCGGACTGAAACCTTTAACGGACTCCCAGTCTCCGGGGAAAATCAGCTCCCATAGTCGAGTTTAACCAAACACAGCAAAAGAAATAGCTGGACGGAACCCACACACTCAAGATTGTGTCAATCTAGAAATTCATTATCGAGGCAAGATTGTACCAACATGACACAATATTGTATCAACTTGACACAATATTGTATTGACACACAAACATAAATGTGTCACAATAGTGTGTCAATCTTGTATAAATATTAAGTTGTATTTAAATATTGTGTCAACCTAGTGTCGTGTTCACATCCCAATATTGCTACAAGATTATATAATTGATTATAGAAATTCAATAATGTGTCAACATTGCTACAAGATGTAATTTCAACTAGGGTTATGTCTTTAAAATATTAAAAGCTTTATAAAACTTCCAAGAATATAAATAAATTTAGTTTATGAGTTTCATATAATTATTTTTGTGAGTAAACTAACGTTTTTTTAAGAAATGGTCCTAATTTTCGCTTTGTATTGCAAATGTTCACCTTTTTCTACTAAAATGGTGAATGCGCCAGGCTCATGCAGGAATCAATGAGAATGACGATTTAAGACAATTTAAAAAACACACTCTTATATATTAATAAATAAAAAAATAAGATATTGATTAAAAAGAAATAATAAATTCGCAGTTAATTAATTATTATTAATAATATTTATTTATGGTCGATAGCCATAAATAACAATTAATTAAATTTGTGTGATATACTTAATGAAACATTGATATGTTCTTGTAAACTTAATTGTTAATAAATATTGTTATATATATAATATTTATTTTATTTTTTATAAATAATGTAACGAAAAAACATATTTAAATAATTAAATTAAAAAAAAACATAATTACTTTCCCTATCCAAGAAAAAGTATCGTGATCGTGAAAATGTTCTTCGAATCGCCAATTTCAACAGATATGCACGTTTTGAGTCCATTCAATCGAGTTTTGAAAAATGCCTGTGTGTGTGTCTGTGTGTTTCCGCGATAGCGCATAAACGGCTAAATGGATTGAACCCAAACGTTATATCAAAGCTTTTTATAACAGTGGAAAGATCTGAAAAGCTTTTTTTCACATAAAAACTCATTAAATGCAACTTTACTCTAGCGATTATTCACTTTTTAAATCGGATAAAAAAATGTTTCAAATAAAACTTATAGATCTTGAAAAAATAAATAATTTTTGTTATAAAACTTTTTATTGCAGGACTTTCAGTTTTCATTTTATAAGCTGAAGAATTTCGTCTACCTGATAAATTCCGTTAGAAATTATTTTTGGAATGTTTTTTCTGTTAGTTGTGGGGACTTTAATTATTTAAATAATTATTTTTATGTCAAATAAAACATCAAAATACCGTAATATTTCATATATCATTCTCAAACGCCGTAAATAAAAATATATAAATGCGAATTTGTTATTACTTTTTTTCCTTAATATATAAGACTGTATTGATTGTATAAATGAAATGGATCATACCTTAAAAAGAAAATGAGCGAAAAAAAAAACTCCCCCCTAAACACACTTCTATAAAACATTCTCGAAAACAGTTATAAAAAGGTAATGGATTATTTACTTATTTTCTTCAGATTTTCTATCCGCCGCGAGCCACGGCAAACTAAAACAAATATAAATTACTTCAGCGCACAACAAAATAACATTGATTCAATATTATTTTACAAGTTTATTAAATTTCTATTGATTGTTTTGTGAATTCAGATATTTGCAGAAAATGCAATAATGTAAGTAATGTTTTTAAAATAAAACAAACTCACGATCTATTTTATGGAATAGATAGAAATATTTATCTATCGTGTTTTTAAAAATAATACACTTAATAAATTGTGCATTTCATCAATAATTAAAGTCACGTGAATCTCTGATGGAATCTCTTTAATGAAAGTTACTCTGTTTTATTTTCCTCAGAATACACCGCATCGTCTTTCCCTTTTCTTGACTTTGGATAATTGCACTGCTTGTATCTATAGGTCGTTCCGAATTGCAAATAGGACCGCTTTCAGTTTACCGTTTCCTCTCCCCGGCGTCCTTCAGAAACTCGGATGATTTCAGAAATCCCCTTTAAATAAAAAAAAGTCCACAAACAGACACGTAGGGAACGAAAACCGTAAGAAATCAGAATGGTTGTATTCACTAATATTTTCTCTTTTAGAATTAACAACAAAAGTACTAGTGAAGTAGTAGAGGTGAATAATAACAGATTTTCTTTAAATGTATTTATATGTGTACAAATATCTTTATTCAGACAATTGCATCAAATTTTATATTACAATTACAAATATGGATGAAGGTGTTAATCTGTCCTGGACTATCGACCTGAGGTCTTTCTGGCCAATGCATTTATTTAATTTTAAATATTTATTGCGATTTTCCACCTCACACTGAGAAGTAGAGAGGCACATATAACAATATTTTATAAGACTAAATAATAAAATAAAATAAACAAATATTGCGATTTTCATTACGATTTTATCAATTATTTGTTCCATTTTTTATCTCAATTTTATCATTATATTGTTGTTTGATAAGTTTGTTTTTAACCTTATGTCTCAGCGTGTCTCTTATGTACATTTTTTTAAATTATGTGATAATTGATCTGTAATACATAATCTTGTACCTATACTCAATTTGAATATATCTGTGATAAAACGGTGATAATTTATTGAACAGCTATTTATTAATTTATTTTATTTATATTTTTATTTGTTTAAATTTTATTTTTACATTTTCTTATTTGAATTATTGTTTCTATTATGTAACATCAACGGGTATATACCGTTGATGTTAGTTTGTGAAGTCATAAGCTGCACTGAATCAATTCTTTGAACCGTTTGGGAATGCGCTTCTTACTTATTAATAATTTAGGAATACCTACCTGAATATATACAAGTATGTGAGTTATTGTATAATGTAAACATTATAATGGAGAATTCCGTAAATAAAGTTAAATTCAAATTTGAAATCTCCTTTTTAGAATGAGGTATGGAAACTATAAAAATTTAAAGTATTTTTATTAAATAATGCAGTGCAATGCTATGCATAATACTAACCTCATTATTATGATAGAGCTATGAAAAATTTATATTTATTTACGGTATATACTTTTTTTAACAAAAACATAATATGTTATGACTTATGTTCATTTCAGTAAAATATTTTTCAAGTATATGAGCAAATTATTTTTTCATTAAAAAAAATATTAAACAAATATGTTTACATCAGCTTGCTACGAAATTTTAAATACACATCACTATGAAATATACATTGAACCTTTCGTATCAAAATGGCGCAAGTAGACTTTTTTAAATGAATTATAAGCTTGCTTAGTTACGTAATAATTTATTAAATGGTCGTAAGTTTTATATTTTCATCAATAAATAAGGAAATATATAATTTTAGTGCGGTTTTACCGATTGTAGAAGCCTAGCCCGTTATTTTTAAAATATTGTTTTTAACAGTCGGACAATCGGGTTGGGAGCAATTTAGAATGCGAGATAAGGATATTTAAATTTCCTCCCGCATTTACTTTATATTCGCACCTTAACGTTCGGGAGAAAAACTATAAAACTATGATAATAACACGTTTAATGAAAAATTTAGAGTCCCGGATAAGGAAGATAACTGTAATGAAACTCCAAGATAAGATAAGTAGTAATCCTTCGGACTGAAATATAAATGCGACCTTTAATGTACCACATAGCTAACTGAAAAGATCGTAATGCTATTAGAGGAAGTTCATAGATTTAATAGAAAATAGTGGAATAAAATTTTATTTTAACAGCTCCTACAGAAACTTAAAAACGACATTATTTTTATTATCTAGTAGATGAATGGTTAAGCCTATGCTAGTAAATAAAAAAATATATATAATATCTTACCTTTACACAAACATCTTTATTCAGGCAGCAACATTACAATTCTTTACAAATATTTATATTTACAATACATATTGATGGGTTAGTAGTCTGTCATGGGCTATCGACCTGAGGTCTGTCTGCCCTCTTACCTTTATATTTATAGAAAAAGTGTATTTATTCACTTGGTCGCGGTGATTTAAATTAAAAAGTTACAGTAGCTAAAGCGAAAATAAATAATTATTCAAGTGAATAAATTGAGTTAAAATTTTATTTTAACAGGTCCTGCAGAAATTTAAAAACGATGGTATTTTAATATTATTTAGTAGCTGAATGGTTAAACCTATGCCAGTAAATTAAACAAATATATAATATCTTACCTTTAAATTTATAGAAACAGAGTATTTATTCACTTGGTCATTTAAATTAAAAAGTTGCAGTAGCAAAAATGGTTGTCCTTTCTTTAGATAATTAAAAGTCTCAACAACCAACATAAAGAAGATTTTATTTTATTTAGTCTTATATTCTTAGTGTGAGGTGAAAGAAGATTATAAATTAATTATATTCAAATTATTTTTATTTGAAAATAATCAATTGAAATACAGATTTACAAATAATATAAATTCTTTAAAAATGAACTTGAATTAAATTGGTGATTATTATGCAGTTAACCACCTAAACTCTCTCATGTCAGCTAAAAATATAAAATCCTAGAGGCATATTTACTGAAAATCGATATAAGAGCACGCTCGAATACGAGGCTGTTGTATGCTCTTGTCGGTCCCGTTCCAGGGTTAGTTTAAAAATTTTATATCTGCAGAGAATGCTGTTATTATTGTTGCTTTTATTTTTCAGTCCTTATCCCGGAATTTTCTACTTGAAGCGGCGAGTGTTAACCAGAAGGAACAAAAAGACTCTTTCATCTGCTGTTATTTATCGCACTCCTGACTTCTATATAAAGTATGTATATGCGGTGTAAGAAAATGAATGCGAAATGGTTTCTTCCTTACGTGCATTGATGGAAGTTTGCGTGTAAAATATATACAATCAGTCAAAAGATAGTCTCAGCTCGAAACGGATATTTTTACTGGAAGTTTTCATTTTAAATTTTTCTCTTTGTATTAAAATTAATTGAAACCTTCATTACCGATATCGTGTTTAATTTATTATGGAACATTTTGTAATTAAATAAAATAATTCAGTTATTGTTGATATATGTTAAAATTAATAGATTTTATATTACATTTTAATATTTAATTTAGATGTTTATCCACACATAATTTAATATAATTGGCTTTTAATACAACTCATTATGTAATTTGACTTGATTCACAAATATTTAATTAACTTAATTGTTAATAAAAATAAAATATTTTAAGAGGCAGAACAGAACAATTTGATTATAATAAACGAATTTTAATAGGGCAGAAAAACCTCTGGTCGATAGCCTTAACAGAATAACACCTACATATATTTTAAGTATTTATATTGTATTGTATTATCTGTATAGCCAAAATAAAAATATATATCAAAAAAAATAATATATAGGATGTTTCATTTAAAATAACAAAGTTGTTAGCCATTTCCGGTACAACAGGAAATAATATAAAGTCGAAATATTTTCCAAGAAGAGATTACATTCAACCGTGCAATATAGATTTTAAATGTTTCCTCGGTTAGGAACCTCGAAAACTTTGAATGGCCGTTATTCGTGGCTCACCTTGTATATATAATCTTTATTAATTTTTTGTATGTATCTATTAGGTACATACAAAAAATATATAAAATAATGAAAGTTACAAATATATAATTAACATCTGTAATTAGCTATCGACCTGTGGTTTTTGCGCCAAGGACACGAAATATCGTGTTAATGTCCTTGTCGTGAAAACAGTATAATCATATTAACTATCTATGTCAGAAGTCATTGTCGTTTATGTTCATAATTTAACTGTCATTAATGAGGTGAAGCAATACAATGTATATATAAAATTTAATAAATGATCAATTTTTAAAATTGGTATTTATTTAAGTAGTTTTTTTTAATTAATGTAAAACAAATAAAATAAGATAATCTTTTTAATATCAAATAACTTTCCTTCCAGTCCTCGGAAGATTATATGAAATCCTTCTCAAAAATAAAATCCTCTCACTAATTTTTGATCACATTCCTGATTATCAATTTTGATTTCTTTCCAAGCGTTCTGCCAGTCTTCCATTTTCAATCGTCACATTCAATCTGCAAACGTACCACCTCAATGGTAAATGCTCTGCAACCTTATTCCTTGATTGGATGTTAAGGAAGGAAGTTTTCGATTCTGTATGTCATAAAGGCCTCCTCTATAAATGTTACCTACTTAATATTCCTACCCACCTTATCTACATTTTATAATCAGTTCTCTCAAACAGATGCCTCAAAGTTAAAATTAAGCACCATCTATCTCTATCCTGTACCTCCGAATAAGGGGTTCCATAAGGCTCGCTTCTTTCTCCACTCCTCTATAATATATTTTGCTCCTAATCCAAAATATTTCAGTCCTACAAAATTCATCCTCTAATTTGCCAATGATACCGTCCCTTATTTCCCATGCACCTACTCCTCCCAAAGACCTCCAAACCCTCCATGAACTTATTGATAACCTAAAACAATCATTCGTCAAATGGAGAATTAAAACTAACCCCAAGGAATCACAACTCCTTATTCTCTACAACAAAATTAACAATTACCCAATTATAATTTCCCTATCACAGAATCAAATATATTCATCTCCTTATATCAAATGCCTTGGTTTTACTTTCGACTGAAAACTCGAATTTAAAAAGCACGCATGTATCATTAAAAACAAAATAACAAAGAGAGCAAAAATGTTCCGCAACCTAACCTACAAAAAAGGCTGAAATAAATATTAAAACAGCCACCATCATTTATAAAATGATATGCCGCCCCTTAATTGAATACGGATCCATCCTTTTTTTTCACCTCTTCAAATCCCACCCAATATCACATTCAAGTTAGCGAGCGAGCATCCTTGAGAACCCTAACAAAAATCCATCACCCCTTAAATCCCTTACATAATCCTTCGAATCAGCTCCTCTATGACCACCCTCATAATTCCGATAGAAGAACGCCTATCTGAAAAAATGCAAAAATCCTACCATTCCTCCTAAATAAAAAAAAAACGCACTCACTCTATTCCAATTCTTTGGATCATTTCACCCATTAACGACGGACGTACCATAAAATCATTTAATCTAAGCAGAAAGACCTAGCGTCGATAGCCATTTGACAGTGACAGAGATAGTTACAAACAAATAATCTAATTACTGATATATTGTAAATAAATATTATACATTGTAAATGCTAATGTCAATAAAGATATTCTCTCTCTCTCTGTTTAATAAAGGCAACTGTATGGTTGTAATGCATACAATACGTGACAATAATTAAAATAACGTCGAATTTTATATAATGTTAATACATAAAATATTTCACAATAATTAAAACAACGTAATGTTTGTGAAACTCGTTTTATAAAATTCATCAATTTAAGCCTGGATTTAAGGTGAAAGAAACGTGAATCAGTAACATTTCTATTTTTTTATTATAGTTTTGTTTAAATAGAAACCCACTCAGCGGGAAATCTCGATCGTTTATGATTGTAACACTTCTCTACTTAATACATTTCTAAAGCAAACTCGACTATAGATAGACATATGATATTGAGTAACTCTTGAACGATTTCGAAGCGATCGGTATCGACACGGCCGTTGATAGTTCTCGATTGACCGGTGCCCACCTTGATACTACTTATCCATTTTAGGACTTACGCCTGAGGAATTCTACTTAAATGGTAACTAAACCGTCATCTAGTTATGGAACGGACGGTAAACAAGCTCAATATGTCGATAAGGAAAATATTCTCGTTTCCTGATAACATCACCCGAATACTTAATTAACTCAAACTAATGGCTTTTGATTTTCAAATTACTAAATCAAATATTTGAACATGCAATTAATATAAGTAATTAGTTGGATTAATTAATATAAACACAATCTTAATTAAAAACGATAAATCCAGAGGTATGTGAGTGATTGAAATTGTTTCAAAAGCGTATTTTTTTACGGAATATAATACGGACTTATTCTTTCAGTATCCTCGAAAATATGAATGCATTCCATGATTTAATATACCATGCAGCCGAATTGGACCGAAACTTATAGCTGAAATCCTCGGTATTTCGTATGAATGATATTATTCATGTCAATTTTCGCATATGAAATGGTAATGCTTTAAATTTTTGAACTACTTTACGTATCGAACGAGATGTTTTTATCAGACAATATGACGGCACATAACTAACGTATTAGAATGAATATATTTCACGACAGACCGATTTTCTAAACTAAAAATGAAATATGAAATTCTCTTTTAATGATTTTATAAATCTGCGAAAAGTTTATGGGCAGACCATTTTTTTTATCGATTCTTGTGTTCCGCATTCATGACTAAATTTAAAGAAATATATAATATTCATAACAAACTTTAAAAACATACAATTTTTAAAATTGGTATAAATTATATACATACAAACATATTTTTTCATACAACAACATTCCATAAGCTTATACATACATTTATATTTACACCAGAAGAAAAAATATTGTGTTAGTCTGTCCGGGTTATCAACCTGGGGTCTTTCTGCCCTTTTAATATTTTCTTATTTTGATATTTGCATGTATTTCTAATTGGAAAAATGTTTGTAATAGTAATTGTTATATTATTGATTAATTCCCAAAGATCTGGAGAATGTCAGTTTTAGCCTGTAGATTTGTATCATCTTAATACTGTTGTATAGTTCCATTTATTAATTATTATTAGGCACATTGAATTTAATTGAAAAAAAAAATATTAAATATATAAAAATGTCTCAATTACAGTACAATAAACATACAACAACTGATTCAAGTGAATTAGGTTACAATTAAAATTTAAAGTGATTTTGTTCTAAAAAAAATCCGTCTTATATATCATACTTTGAAGAAGTTTTCTGTTTATCGTACATATAAAAAAACACTAATTAGGCTTAAATTATTCTAATTTATGTAATATTTTGGGTTGGCAACTTACTCGTTTTTATTTTACTAATTCATTTTACTTTGCTATAAATTTTAATATAATAGTTTCTTATTTTGATGTTTTATTTCTGATAGAATAAATGTTTGTAATAATAATAGTTGCATTATTGATTAATTCTCTAGCGTCTGTGAGCTGTAGACTAATAAATTAAGAAATAAATAAATTTGTTCGGCGCTCCCGACATGGTGGAGGTGCCGGGAGAATTCGTTGGTAATTTCATGTCGGTGTCTGTGATGTTTACATATACATCATATAACTTCCCTCATTAGTGATACTAGTCTTTCATATAAACATATATCAGTGTTTCAAAGATGACACAATGAAATCCTCTTAAATAATAATAATTTATTTATTTAATATTATGATAAATAAATAATAAACAAACAAACATCGACCGTCTTCAACACCTTTCCCTAAAGTTTGCCAAAAATCACGAAATAACCCATATAATTAAACACCTTTGCATACCCCATGATGACATGTTGGAAATGCATTTTTCCACATTCGGTTCAGTGAATATTGACAGTAGCCTACAATGGAACACGTGTGAATAGTACAGGAATTACTCAATTGCGCAAACATTTTAGGAGAAAAGAAATTTTGTAATGATACTTGCTTTAGATATTGGTATGCATAATACTTTTATGTTCCAAATTGTTTTGTCAATCACCCTATGAGATAAAATATTAGTCATTCCATTTGAAAAAATTGAATTATGATATTTTTAAGTAGGCACTGAAAAGTTGACAATTTTGAAATACATATTATTAAAACTGACAGATTTTCTTTTTTCTTTTTTTTGTTCTAGATGGATCTATTATTAACAATTCAAGATGTCGCTGGTCTGGCTATCTTGTTCTTATTAGAAATTATAGGCATTTTATGAAACATCAATTTGACGTTAAAATTTGACAAAGGAATGTTTATCTCAAAAACTTAGAGTCATGGAGACACAAATCTATATGAGTGGGTAGGCAATTAAACGGGGAATAAAAAAATAAAACATAGGGTGTTCCATTTAAAATAACAAAGTTGGTAACCATTTTCGGTACAACTGGAAGAAAAGAAAGTCAAAATATCAAAATATATTCCATTAGAAGAAAATAATTAATGAATTAATTATTTTCTCTTTCAAAATTGCTCTGCAATTTGTAGACTTACAGTATTAAGAAAAAAATAAACAACTACTTCCCGGGCAAATATCCACTCCGGGTATTGAATTATATAATAGATATTTGCTGTTGCATGTCAGTGATACTGATAAAGCAACATATTTTTTTTATCAAGCATTTTTAATTGCAGTATAAAATTCTAATTATGTATAATAAGGTCATATGTAGAAACATGTTTTGGGATTCACCCCTCGTCAGTACCTTATATACCCTCAAAAAATAATAAAAAAACGTACCATTTTCTCCGAAAATATAATATAATAAGGTCATATGTAGAAACATGTTTTGGGATTCACCCCTCGTCAGTACCTTATATACCCTCAAAAAATAATAAAAAAACGTACCATTTTCTCCGAGGGTGAAATAATCAATTGTCTTTGAAAATCTTTCTTTATTTTCTTAAATAAGATTAAAACAAAAGCTAGCTATGCAAGGGTCTGTTTATAATGTTTATAAAATGATAATGATGATGAAAATGTTACCATTATTATAATAATATGTTATAAATGTTTATTTTGCGAAATCATGTGAAAAACTTCCTCTAAAATCTCATTCAAATAATTAAAACTAATTACGGATATATACTACGTCATACGAAATTCTTAAATAAATTAATCCTACTATCAATAAACGTAATTCCTAGAGCAATCACGTTCATAACTGCGTTAATCCAAAATTTAATCTACCCGGCCGTTTATGCTTCCAAATTCTATTAAAACGTAACCCGTGCCGACCGGTTTTAAGCTAAATTGAAAAACTACGTAACAAATTCTCAGACGTGCTTACTTAAGCCCTTTGTAATGCTACTGAATAGAAAATAAAATTGGAATTAATATGATTAAAACTCCATTCGAAAAGACAAATATAAATAGTTTTTGCAATAACATCAATGTTGAGTTAAACAATGGTGTGTTTCGTATGTGAAGACGTGTGGTATGCAAATGGACATAATATAAATGTCAATTTATAATGAGCTCCTTCTCGAATGCTAATTAGGATTACGGTTGGATATTCAATTATAGCTGTGATAGTTACAGTATGCAATTTGTAGTGTAAATTACAGGAAATTTACAAAGCAGGTATTTTGCAGAAATAATTAATTAATGATAATCAATAATTAATTATTTTATTATATATAAATTATCTTTATTGATAAACGTAATACAACATCTACATACAACATGAAATACAAACTACAAATATACATTATATTGTAAAAGTTTGCCAATTTACTATCG
The DNA here is from genome assembly GCA_963082785.1 of Philonthus spinipes. NCBI lineage: Eukaryota > Metazoa > Arthropoda > Insecta > Coleoptera > Staphylinidae > Philonthus > Philonthus spinipes. The sequence goes on from OY720301.1 coordinate 14,816,631, forward strand.
ACCAGTGGTCTTTCCGCCTTATTTTATTATTTTTGTAAAGTTAAGACTTGTTTTGTTCCATAATAGAGGTACTTATTAAACTTAACATTTCCCTTACAGAATAGCACCAAATATTTTATTATCTGTTATCTGATACGTGTTTTAGTCTTCGTAGACCACTATCAAAGTTTAAACTAAAATGGTCTGTGAAGACCGAAATACGTGTCAGACAAGTGATAATAAAAATATTATGGAACAAAACAAGTGTTAACTAACTAAACATCTTTATTCAAATGTGTGTATGTATGTACAATAATATATAAAATTAGAATTATATTCTGTAGATGAATCGACTATCGACCGGAGGTCTTTCAGCTTGTCTATGTTTTGTTCTTGCCGTTGTCTATCTAATCGTCGTGATCGCTAACGTTATTGTCAAAGTCCGCATTGTAAAAAATGCTATTTTTTACCAAATATTAATATATGTTTCCGTCAAGAGTGTAGCGCAACAAGCATCAACTTTAATTCGTTTATTATTAAATCATCATAGAAATTCATAAGTATAATAAAATATAAGTATTTTGTTAATATTAAGCGATAACATCGCTTAATGAGATTTATAATTTTAATATACGTCTCTGAACCAATGTAATCCACGGATTTTCCCGGCGCATCCATCATCGCGGGGAAGCCAAGAACACAAAAAATATTATTTATATATACACACATTTTTATTCAGACTATACAAATAATTCAAAACAATATAACATAAATATTTACAATAGGTGTAGTCTGTCTGGGCTATCGATCAGAAGTGTTTCTGTCCCGAAATAATATATTATTTTATTATATATATATACGTAACCTTTATTGACAAACACAACACAATATCTACATATACTATAAAAATTACAATATACATTATAAAGGTCTGCCTATTGGATATCGATCAATGGTCTTTCCGTGTATTATTTTATTATAATTACACAAATATCTAATTTGGCTAAAAGTGCAAAATACATACTTCAGACAATTAAATTAAATACAATTTATTTATTTAATTTAATTGAAAACAATGTTTTTTTTTTTGCAGGCCGAGTCGATATTTTTTGTTCGAAACCGATAAATTCGCACATTGAGAGATCCCGATGATCTCAGATCAGAGCGCTACGTAGAAATTGTTTAACAACTAAGGATTTACAGGGCAGAGCTTTACTGATGAGGGATGAATCCCGAAACATGTATCTACAGATAGCCTTGTAATTATTATTTATGGTTTCCTTTTATTAAATATTTTCGACTCAAACCGTTGCAATGCACAGTACTGGTATGTAACGAACAAATATCAAATATCTATTGTATAATCTAATATCAGGCGGAGTATATACTCTGGAAGTAGTTATTTCAAAAGATATTTGTCAAAATCTTACAGTGTGAGTAATTTTTGCAATTAGAAAAAAGGGAATGATCGAATTTTATTGATTATTGCTACTAATTTTTCGTTGTTTAATTTTATTGTAATTAAAAATAAATTGTTGCATGAATATTAATTTCCGATGACAATTAAAATGAAATAGGCAAGTTCAAAGTCCAAAAAGGTGTAATTTCATAATTCAATATTAAAACATAGCAATTAAATTAGCATAAAACTCTCATAATTTTACCTATAAGTAAATGATATAAAATTGCGTTGTGGGCAGAAAGACCTCTGATCGATTGCCCAGGACAACCATTCATTTTAGTACATATATTCAATGCTTGTAAAAATGTTCACAATTTTCTGAATAAAGATAGTTGTAACAATAGAAAAAATATTCATTTAATAAATTTTATTTAATGTAAATAAGCAATTATTAATCAATCATTTTTTTTGCTACTGTAACTTTTTGACATCGGTTATGTAAAGATATTTGTATATAAATTGCATTGTAATAGAATAAATAAACTATACTGAATGGATAAATATGATATAGTTTCGTTTATTATTGAGGCACTTCATTTTTATCGTTGATTACTGAGGCATTTATTTTTTAAATCCGTAATTACTTTTTATTAAAAACAAATTCGTTTATTCAATAATAATAATTACTATGTTTTTTTTTTATTTTCATTGAATTGGATATGGATTACCACGTAGTAACGGTCGAAACCATCGTGATGTTAAAATTTGTTTATTTATTTCAATTCTTCACCTACAGAAGAAGCTACAGTGTAGCGAAACAATTGTAGTGAAATTAAAAAAAAATGAAAATAATAAACAAATTTGTTTTTAATAATAAGCACTTAATTTTTAAAAATCTATGATAATTTTTGTTTTAAATAGTCCTTACCTGAAGAAGCTACAGCATAGCGAAATAATTGTAGTGAAATACAAAAACAACAAAATTTTGTATACCATGAAACCTAAACATTCATTCAAAATATAAACATCCTCTTCTCGCAATTCATAAATTCATTATACAGTGAAGCTAGCAAGCACAGATATTTTTATTGAACATCACGACAAATTCAAAACAGGGAAGAAAGATCGATAGCCCGGACAGACTAACACATAAATGTACTGTATATAAATGTTATTATAATTGTACTATGTAATTGTCTGAATAAAGATGTTTATATATACAAGGTGACCAGAAAGGGTGTGATAATCTTCAATAAAGTGGTTCATTGATTAATTTCAAGCAGAAAATTTAAGTAAACAAAATATTGTATTGCGGCTTATAATTCATCAGGAGCCAATTTAAAGAAATATAAATTGGGCAACAGTCTAACAAACAAGTGTTTAATTTATTAATAATCATAATTTTAACAAATCTAGAAAATTTTCATATTTAAAGTATACATCAAAAATGTAGGATTAAAGCAAATGTTCGAATTGATGAGCATCATCTGCATACTCGTTGAAGTATGATGAGCTTATACAAAAAAATTATGAGAAATATATGTCAAAGTGAAGTGAAATTTAATAAGATTACATATGAAAATACATAGTTGTCAGATCTATTTTTATTAAAAAATGCTTCTGAAGAAGTTATTAATTTATTAAATTTTCCAATTTATTTATTACGTCATTTTACAAATGTATAATTGATTGTAAGTTCTATTTATTTTTTCCAAAATAATTAGAAAATAATACTAATTTCCATGGACACATTTAATATTTTAACGACCTCGTGAGATGTTACGAAAAAGAATACAATATTTTTTTATTTAGATTTTTTATCGAAAATTAATCAACAAATCACACTACCTGAAGATTATCACACCTTTTCTGGCCACCTTGTATATATAAAAACTTATTAAATACAATTTTTACTCGAAGGATTATTACATCAATGCGTAAAAACACATTCCCATGAGTTAAAAGAAATAGTGTGCTTTATATGATTGATTGTTGAAATTCAGAAATAGTATTTAATTAAAAAAATATATAGTTATTTTATTTTTAAAATAGTTTATTTAATAGTAAGTAGTAGTAGTAAATATATAATAATTTCCACAGAAAAAATAATTGGATGATATATGAAATCCTCTTTGGTTATAGTTATAATATGTATTTTCTCACGAAATCTAGTTATAGTATAAATAAAGGTTTTATATGAAATGAAATAAAAAAACTTTATATTTTCAATTGAAACGTATATGATTTTAAGAAATGTCAACTAAAGCTAATTAATTTCATTTGCGGTTACGCCACCGATCGCACAACAACTACAAAACTGTCTTTTAAAGTTTCCAAATAACTTTAAACCTACATAAGCTATTCGTATCTTACGACCCGACAGAACTTTCTTAATTCAGATAAAACTTCTCGCTGGCCTCAAATAGATCAAATTATATAATCAGGATGTTATTTTATTTAATTTCTAACATTAATATATATTTTTTAATTTTTTCTATATTAATATGTGTTTCGTATGTATCTTGAAGATATTAATATACGTTTCTTGATTATGGAATTTAATATCGTTAATAGGATACGAAAATTCTTTTCATATGCTGTTACCAGTGTTACGGATCATGCTTTTATCTCGGGAATGTCAGTTTTAGCCTGTACGTTTGTATCATCTTGATACTGTTGTATAATTCCATTTATTAATTATTATTAAGCAGATTGAATTTAGTGAAAACAATATTAAATATATTACAGTGCAATAAACGCTCACCAATCGATTCAAGTGAATAATACAACAATTTTTGCTGCGATTCAGTTTAATTTAATTCAACATCTTGAAATTGTGTAAGGCAGAGCTGTACTGAAGACCCGAAAGACTTGTCTGTAGATGGCCTTATATTACTTAGTTTTGTTGCGTTTTTTAGTTTTTTTACTCTTTACATTAAATATTCTCGTATCAAAAATTGTTGCATTATACAATATGTTATTGATATGCAACAACAAATGTTCATTATGTAATTCAATTTCTGGCGGGGTATTTGCCCGAGAAGCAAATGTTTTAATGTACATTTATTTTAAAGTACTTACGTAACGTAAGTCGAAAATGCCACAGATGCAAAAGAGGAAATAATTTATTAATAATTTTCGAATTCTTTTTATTTAATTTATTTAACTGTTTTATTTACTTTTTATAATGATTTTCGATTCTACCACAGAGGAGAAAATACCTGTACTCCTTCCTCTATGATTCTACGCTTAAAAATAATTATTTTTGATATAATCAATTTCATTAATATTGTACATAGTCGCAAAAAGTATAATTTTATTGTATATATATTATATTATATAACCAGTTGGGGACTGGTATGTACTGTGTGATATTTTATAATAGTTTTGTATTGTATTGTATGCATATTCGAAGCATTAGTCCTGAATAAAGATTTTTATATATATATATATATATATATATATCCTTATTAAATTTTAATAAATATACATACTCTGTTTAACTTTTACACTTTTACTTTAATTAAATCATAATCTGCTTGTATATCGAAACAATTGTAAACGGGTTCTCAACAAAATAAAAGCGAGAAACTTAAAGATTGTGTATTTTCATTGTGTTCAGTTCGAACGAATCCTCAAGGCACAAATCGAACAATATAAAATAAGTAAACAAGTAAACGAAAATGCCTGTGTTTAATTAATCGCACAATATATATATATATACATATATATTGCTAAACTAGTTTAAAAATAATCCATATTTATTCGAAAATTTACCGTAATTACAGTATAATTTAATATAAAAAAGATTTATTCATATGATCACAGTTATTTAAAATAAATTAAATAAAAATAATTTTAAAATAAATAATTACCAATAAATCATTTTCTCTTTAGCTACTGCGACTTTTTGACTTACGTTACATAAGTACTTTACAACAAATGTACATTAAAACAGGCCCGAGAAGTAGTTGTTTTAATGTACAATTATACTGAATAAAAATAATTTGAAAATAATTAATTACCAATCAATTATTTCGCCTTTAGCTATTGTGACTTTTTTTATTAACTTACGTTACGTAAGTACTCTATTTATACAAATATTTATTTACAGTGTATACAAAATAAATACATAATCATAAAATAAGTATATCGCTGTTAAAATCCTTTCCGGTTTCCTCCCTGCTTCCTCACTCTGGATTCTTAGGTCTTCTTTAAAACAAATGTACATTAAAACAACTACTTCTTGAGCCTGTTTTAATGTACATTTGTTTTAAAGAAGACATAATAAATCCAGAGGAAAGGAAAGGATATTAACAGCGATATACTTATTTTATAATTATTTCAATTAATACAACTAGTATGTATTTATTTTGTATACACTTTAAATAAAGATTTGTATAAAAAAACGTAAGTTAAAAAATCACAGTAGCTAAAGGAAAAATAATTGATTGGTAATTAATTATTTTCAAATTCTATTTATTCAGTGTAATTTATTTTCATTAATAAAATTTTGGCACGAAATTATGTTGCGATTTTATCGACTAGCCATTTAAAGTAAACCTATCCCACAAGCTGGAAGATCAATATCGAAATCTTTGGCATACGGTTGAAATTATTTACACCTTGGAATTTATGCTTACATGCCAGATATTTAGAGCTTCGGTGCTTACACCCAACATAGGGGACAGATTGATTAATAATACATACGGAGGTGTAAATTATAGTTAAAAGTTCAGCATATTTTAAGTTAGAATGTTTTATTAATGACACAAAATACTTTTCGGAAGCAATATTAATTTATATATAACATTTATTTATATTTTAACAATTTCGTATCGAACATATACACATGAATGTTTTAATATATTTACTAATAAATCATTTATGTAATCCATTTAAGAAAACAATAAATACATGTGTAAACATAAGTAAATATAGAAACAATGCTATGTATTGATGTAGTGGCATTCGCATAATTTAAGTGATAATGAGAATATAATTTAAGTTTACAACAAAGAATTCAATTCGTATCTCTTATCTCGACTATTTGGTAAAACCGAAAAATATATAAAGGTATACAGAAAAGGTGTGGTAATCTTCAGTTAGGGCAGTTCATTAGTTAATTTGTAAAAAAAACTTAATTAAAGAAAATAAATATTGTGTTAGTCCGTCTGGGCCATCGACCTGGGGTCTTTCTGCCCTTTTTATTTATTTTACATATTTTTTTTTGACATTTTAAAGAAGTACTTCTGTGGAGTTATAAGCAAAAATACAATGTTTTTTTTTACTTATATTTTCTATAAGAAATTAACCAATGGACCACTCTACCTGATGATTGTCTTCTTTGTATACGTTTAATATATTTTTCGGTTTTACTAAATATTGGAGATTGCCGTCAGTGTTTATGACGGAGAATTCAATACCTTGACTTTGGTAGGGCAGAAATTTAATTTAATTTTACAAGGGTGTTAAAAAGAAATTAAACAAAAAAAGGAGAAATAAAAATACTTATTAATAATTCAACGACTAAAAATGGCATTTTTTAAAATTCATAATGTAAATATTTCACATATTTGTTTTCAACAATTACTTATCATATTATAAATGATTTACTGACAGCCATTATTTTTTATATATATTTGTTTCAGTGCGTATAACTGCACAATAATTTGAATGGATTTAATCAAATTTATCATAGCTTTCATTTATTTCCTTTTTGTTTCGCGTGGATATATTTTTTTTTATGAAAAATATTTTTATTAGTATTTACAACGATGTTGATTAAAAATCGATGTAAACAAGTTTTGTTTATTTAGTTAGTTATGACATTTGCATATAAATTGCTTATAAAAGTATTATGGATTATTCCAAAAAAGGAAATTGTCAATCTTTTATCTAATCTAAAGAACTAAGAACTAAGACCCGGATTGGGCCAGCGGGTAATCGGGTAAAACCCGCTACCCGGATGAGCCACTAGGTCGGGCTGCATATGCGTTTAAGGTTGCGTTTTAGTATATAGTAAAGTGTAATTAATCGTTTGAAAAAATGAGCCATTTTTTTTATTTAATAATATGTAATATGTATTTAAGTTTTTTATCTACCAAGAAAAAAAACATAAGTTTAAACTAAAGTAAAACAGATAATTTTCATGTATTGCGTAAATTTACTAGTTTATGTTAGATAAAAAATGTAAGATATAATGAAATTACTAGGTAATGACTGCGAAGTTATTTGAATGTAGAATTTAGTGAAATCCTTGAAATTTTCACTGCACAAGTTTATATTAGCAAAAAAATAATTTTAAAATTGCTATAAATTTGATTAATTTTCATATTTTTTTCAAAATTGTTCTTTACACAAACTAAATATTAATATTATTTTTAATTCATCTGATGAAATTCCTGCTAATTTTAATATACAATCAAAATCATAATATAAGAAGAGTACAAGCAAAGTTAGTTAAATTTAAACAGAAAAAAAAGAGAACAAAGTATAAATTAATATTAGCAAACACTTTAATGTATAATAATATTATCCATCGACCAGAATATCAATGTAACACGAATTAGTGATTGCCAATATTTATATAGCTATCTCTTTCATCTAAATCGCACCTTTACAATACAAGGAATGTTCGACTGCTTTGCAAAAATCAAAATGAAAAAAATCGGCAAAATACTGCATTCTGGATTGAGAGTTGTTATACAGCTTTGACATCTAAATGAAACTGTAAGTTTCAAAACTGTTAGTTAAAATTAAATCAATTTTTAGTTTACAGAGTATACCTCCTATTTCAATTGATGCAAATGTTGTACGTTAAGCTTTATAGTGACAATACAGGTCGAAAAGTGTGTGTGTAACACTCAATAACAAAATATCTTTATATATTTATTTACAATAATGTTGATTCAAAATCGATGTAAACAATATATCTTTTATTATTTAATTAGTTATAAAAAATCATATTCTTGTTAGTTTTTACAACAATTGGAGCTATTTCCTACGTGAATTTAATTTAACATTAACCCCGTAATCTAAGTATACGTATCAATTATAAAACTCGCTTAAACTGTGAAGGTAAGAATAACGTGTACGTTAAATTTAATATTTTTCGTACGGAATAGCCACAAATGTTTATTAAAAATCAATTTACTAAGAATTTATTATTCTTTTAGAAGACCCTGTATAATATGTAGTATAATATTATGGAGGATCTTCAATTAAGAATAATAAATTTTTATTAAATCGATTTTTAATAAAAGAAAGCTCTGTTTAAAAATATGACAAAATTAATAATTAATTAAATCACATGTCCCTGTGGTCTAGTTGGTAACGCATTCGGCTAGAAATCGAGGGATATGGGTTTAAATCTCATCAGAGATGTTTCTTTTCCACTTATATTTAATTAATTTAAATTATTTCTCAATTAAATTTCTTCAATTCATAAAATTAATAATATCTATAAAAACTAAATTAAAATTATACGGAATAGCCACACATATTTATTAAAAATCGAAGTAAACAATAAATTCTTGATTATTTAGTTAGTTATGAACTTTGCATTTAAAATACTAATAAGAGTTGTAGTTTTTTCTAAAAAAAAGGAATCATCAATCTTTTATTAATCCAATTTAATGACTAAAATTTTAAATTACATCAAGTTTTGTTGATTGCCGATGCATTAATTGTTTGAAAATTCATGAGGAAACTATAATAGTTTCATTAAAGTTACATAAATTTTTGAGATAATAATTTTTCTGCTGATACTAATTTTATGAATAATAAGGAAAACATTTTTTTTATAAAAATTAGTTAAAAGCAGTGTGATCACTAATGCTACTCTAAAATCCATTGTTTAAAAGTGTATATCATTCGTCTTTGCCAAACGTTGGTCCTTCAATGTCATGGTCATTAGTAAATGACAAGAATACATTGCCCTGTCTGAAAATTTGTGTTTAAAAAAATCGGTTTATTTGCAAATAAAAAATTAAAATTGACAATTCGCATCCTGTATTGTTTCGTTTTAGGGAGGAAATGAATAGTGGGTTTTGAGGTTTATAGTGCGGTGACGAAAAGAGCAAAAGGGGGAAGTATTTTTAAATGCCGACGTTTGGGGAATAATTTAAGTGGGCGCGGGTGGAATCTGTAAATTGATATTTTAAACACACATATCTCCGAAATGGTAGCAGAAGCCGGCAATATGTCTCAAGAGGTGGCATTTTGATGATAAATGGCCTATGCAGATTCCCAAAGACCAGATCAACGACGGTCTCGGCCTTGTGCGTGCGAAGAATATTTTAAGAGCAAAAAAAACGTAAATAATGTAATAACATAAATAGTTTCCTATTGAATATTCGAAATGTAATTGAAGTGATCTCGTCTTATGTGGTTTATATCTATCGGCTGTTTGTAGATTAGGATTATAAGTTATGTAGCTTGCTTGTAACATTCAGGTAAGTTTGTCGTCATTTACCGGATTGATGGTATTACTAATTATATAAAGGATAAAGTTTGAAACCCAATTCGAACCATGTATTATAATTATTTCAAAATGGGCTACAATAATTTTAATTAAATAAATGTTTAATATTTTTATGACATTATTACCCAAATTATCAGCGGTAACTCCAATAGCTCCATTAAGGAGTACGGTAAAGACAATCCAGGATGTCATCGCACTACATTTGCGAGTCACTCAAAACAGGAACATAGTTTGATTGCTATAATTGCCGGTTAAAGTTAGAAATCACTTATAAATATAATTGAACCAAGTGTTTCTTCTTTATAAGTCGACATTTTATTTGTACACAAAATTCGTTTAGAAGACGTCAGAACGTGTCATGTTCGTATTTCCGCACATACGCGCCAAACAAAACTCAGCTCACCAAAGTCGGTACGTCACTGAGACCGAGAACACTGATGCTGGGATAGATTCACACTGGCAATGGACCACGACGCGAACGCTCACGAAATGTTACGAACTCCAATATGTTATGTTTCTATATACAGAGCTGCGTTTTTCAAATGGGCAACTATTTAACAATTCCGGGGATTCACAAATTGTATATTCCCTATCAGCCAACCATCGATAAATGCCGTTTATTATAATTTGCAGCGTTTAAATAAATATCTGAACGGCAATCGCAGTCGCAATCCCGGGAAAACGAGTTGAATTTTCGATCGTCGGGCGATTTTGTAAAAAATTGCAACACTTCATGACGATAACGATAACGATAAGAATAACGAGGGCTCAACGCTATATGACAAACAAAAAGCGTTTCGCCTACTTTCAATAACACGGGCATATTTCCCTTCCGTACTACTTTTCAGCGTTCTTATATTTTTATTCCACGCTTCACGCCAAAGACTAAAACAACTTTTAGAAGTCAGAACACTTCACTCCTCGCATTTTCTGCTGCGTTATATATGATTTATAGATCGTTGTCTTTTCGCAACTTTTTATATCAGAGTTTGCCTTAATCATACCTCTATATAACGAAATAAAATTTAACTTTTCCTGTTATACAAAGGACTTTCCCATATTTAGTTTCACTTCTGTGATTTTATAACAATTAAGCTAACTTAAGGCTCCAAATACAATATTTTTAACAATTAATATTAAAACTTAACACCTTTATTAATTTCACTCTTGCAGACATAATTTCCATAACTCCCATCTGAATCAAACTGAGAATTAGTGGTGTAATCTAGTGATGCATTACCCACATCCCCAGACTTTAACTCTGATTAAATATCATTTTGGATAATTACCTCCACACTGCGGATGTTTCGATCCACAATCACGCATCTAAAATATATCCCATTTGTTTCTCATCAATCAGTTGACGAAAAATGTTAACTGTTAAAAAATGAAAAATTAAAGGAAATATATTATTTGGAAATATATTATGAAAATATTTATTTATTATAACAAACTAACATCTTTATTTATATACAACGTTACAATATTTACGACTATATAAACATTTACAATATTAACTTAAATTTGTATATAAATTCATTATATTATGTTATGAAAAAATTTTACTATTAATATTTCACATTTAAATCAACTCTTTTTTCAAATTTTACGAAAAATATAACAGTCAAGGCAGAAAGACCGATGGTCGATAGCCGTTTTCTAGGGGCAACGTATAATAAGTATAAGAATTATATTGTTAATTTATTGTATATAAATTGTGTGCAGAAATAAAAATGATATACAGGGTGGCGCAAAATTCCGATGAAGTCCAATATCTCAGTTATTAAGAAATATACAAAACAATGTTTCTTACATTATTTGTAGCTACTATCAAACTTCATATTTTAAAATTAGTTTCATATGTACAGGGTGTTCAATAATCACGTGACGTATCAAACATATGTTTTTTTTTTTAATGGAATGATATATTTTTTATGGAGATTTTCGATTGTACGTTTAAAAATAATCATTTTTTATATAAAATTTAATAGGTCAATTTTTTATATTTTAAAAGTTATAAACAAATGAATGTTGAAATCGATAGATGTTTAAAGCCTAATATTTCAATAATGAAAAATGAAATAAACAATCTGTCAACGCCATACAAATGTAAAAATACTTAATAATAAAAGAAATACTCTTTTTTTTTCTTAAAACAAATTGTTATATACAAGGTGAAGCAATACGCAAAATTATTTTTTTCTCTTTTTACTTAAATGGGACACCCTATATTTATGTTATTTTAATAGAAAATTGATCACTCTTCATATTAAATAGCTACCGTTTACCGTTTTTTGAGATATTTAGTCTCAAATACAAATTTGGTATAGAATTTGTAACCAAAGTAGGCCGCGCCAGAACAACTAATTTATTTAATTGTGAAAGTTACGCTTAATATCATATTTAATAAGTAAAGTACATTTTATGTTATATTTTATAACACTGATGCAGTTAAACATACTTTTTCAATAAATGATTAATTTAATTGTTAAAAACTAACAACAACTATATTTTTTGGTTATAATTCGAATTTTTTTAAATATTCTTATATGCTTGTTAAATTGATTTATTTAAACAATTTATGTTTACTGAAAAAACGAAAATAGATACTAAATGAAATAATAAAATACTTATATTGTTATATTTTGTTATTATTATATTAACATTTTTATGTATTTATTTCACGCTTTCACATCATTTTTTTTTAATTCAATAGCATTCAAATATTTTACAATTTGTTTCTTAAAAAAACTGTGTCACAATAACCATTATAACTCGCTAAATAATCGTCGAGCAACTATTTTCTTTATATTTTGCATGCGTCTTTAAATATCGATTGTCATTTGAATATCCTTTTAGGTTAGGAAGTAAGTATGTTATTAAATGTCAGAAAATGATTATGAATTGCATTTGTTTTAATTATAGCCTACATAAATTATAGATTATAAACGAAACTTATAATTTTATACTTTGAATTGAAATTGTTAAAAAAACTGTAACAGATAAGGGTATAGTTTATTATATAAAAATTAAAGATCAACCAATTTGCTATCGAAATAGTGTAAAAAATATAGAGTGTTCCATATAAATGAAAAAAGAAAAAAATCATTTTGCGTGTTGTTTCACCCTGTACACAACATTTGCTTTATGGTAACAAGCGATTATTCCTAATATTATTAAGCATTTTTTCAATTAAATTGCGTAACAGAAAGTTTACATCGTTTTTCAATCTTGAAAAATACAGCTCTAAACTTCTATTGATTTCAAAATTAAATTGTTTATAACTTTTAAAATATTAAAAATTGACCTAATAAACCGTACATCAAAATGATTCATTTCAAGCGTAGAATCTAAAATCAGCATAAAAAATATAGCATTCCATTTAAAAAATCATATGTTTGATACGTCACGTGATTATAGGATTTAAAATTAGTTTCATATATACAGGGTATACATGAAACTAATTTTAAAATGTGACGTTTTACAGTAGCTACAAATTATGTCAATAATATTTTTTTATAAATTTCTAAATAACTGAGATATTAGACTTCATCGGAATCTTGCGCCACCCTGTATATATAGCATTTAGAAAACAAGTAGTTTCTTTTTGAAATACCTATATCTAATAATGTCCGTGACAAAATAACTTCGTAAAGTTGAGTAGCAATTACTTTTTCTCGAAGCTCTATTACGTAAAGTCTTCAAAAAAAAATGCGGGACAGTCTGATACATCCTATACAAGGTGATGTATTTTGGTGGTGCCACATATGGAAAACTTTTTTACTTCAAGAGATGTCGAAAAACCGTTTTCGCGACCCTAGTCCAATTTTTGATGATAAAAACAATGACGAAGAAAAAAAGATCTATTTTTAACCGTTTCCGGGTTATAACCGAGTTATTTTTCGAATATGTTTGTAACTTCGTTATTATTTAAAATAGAAAAATATAATAAACACTTTCTCAAAGCAACATTTTATGATAAATTTGTTTCTCATCATTGATCACTTGGTAAAACATTTTTATTAATATATATGTTTTTTTATTGAATTCACTTGGTTTGTTTTACAGATAAATTATTTATTTTCAACTAGTTTCGCCTTAATGCCATTTTCAAGAATTTTATGCTGATTTCGAATATGTTTTCACATTTTATTTATCATTTTTTAGTTTTTAAGTTATAACCTCAAACTTTAACTTTAACTTTATTTTAACCCTAAACCCATATGGGTAGAAAGGGTCATTGAATATATATTTATTTATTTTATTTATTTATATATTTAATTTTATTTTACGGAATTCTCCATTATAATTGCTTACATTATACAATAATTTACATATTTGTATATATTTAGGTAGTTTTTCCTAAACTATTAATAATTAATAAATAAAAGAAGTGCATTCCCAAACGGTTCAACTTTGATTTTTTTTTAATTGTAACATTATTGGATTCAGTTTATTTTTTTTAAATACAGGGTGTTCCATAAAAGCATGGCGTATCATAGTTTATATTTTTTTCAGATTCTACATCAAAAATAAAGTTAACTTTCATAATATATTCATATGCCTAAACCTAATAATTTTTGAAATATTTAAATATTTTTTGGCAAATTGACGTTTTAAAAAAATACTACTACAATATCTTTATTCAAAGTTATTTGTTTTACATATATTTACAATATATTGTGGATATTTGTTTCTTTCTTGCTTGCTTGAACAGGCTATCGACCTATGGTCTTTCCGCCAATTAAAAAAATAATAACTTTCAAATGGGTAAATAAAAACAAATGAATTTTTGTATCAGTATATTAGACTAATGGGTGAATATTTTAGGCTATTTACAGGAATTTAAAATTTAAAGATGTTTTGATAATTTAATGTAACTCCAGAAACACATTTAAGGTAAAATTTCGTGATTATTTTAAATGGCACACCCTATGTCTAATAGCCCTATCTTGTAAGAAATTTTATTGTCTTTCGAAAACTATATAAGTATTTTACATCTAGATCTTAAAGTTTTCAAGATATATCCATTTTCGTTAATTTTTGACATGATATGTATTCACATTTAATGAAATGTTCAGCCACCATTCATCTAGCATATGGATAACCAGTGATGGCCATTTTATTATGAAATTTATTATTCATCATATGGAAAGGTGATACCATCTATTCTTCAATTTAATATTTATTATTGCAAATTATTCCATTAGGCAAGTGTTTAGCTTTTGTTTATAAATAAAGTCAGTTGACCCAACAAATTATTTTTGAAATATTTCCTAAATTAATACACTAATCTTATTAATTGTAAATACACTAATTGCATTATTCATTATTTATTTACACATGTGTAAATTATTTGAAAAAAACCTGTTAGAATTGTAAAACAAATATTACGAAAAACAACAAATAAATTGACTAATTAGTACTACAATTAATTCATAATAAATTTTCAAAAATACTACCATCGAGTGCAAAATTCAATTTCATTTTAAATGATATTTAAACATTTATCAGTATATTAGGTGTAATTGATCTAAATGCATTCTTAATTCCGCCTTTAAGTCTTCAATTGTTATGGGAGGAGTGCTGCATATTTGATTTGACAGAAAGAAATCATCTTAAGATTTTGAATTCCTATTAATAGTCTAAAATATTCAACCATTAATCTAATATACTAATACAAAATTTCATTTTTTTACATTCGTCCATTTGAAAGATATGATTTTTTTTTTTTCGAAAATATGACCCTAATAGACCTACATACGCCTACGAAAGCCGTTTAAAAAAATCATTTAGCCGTAAAGCTACTCGGCGCGCACACTAAGACACCCTGTATATAGTTTGTTGAGGTTCTTTTGCGTTTTCGCAAAGTTATAAACAATTTTATGAAACTGCCATGGAAACAGTTGAAGAAAAAAGTAAACAGTCATACGATATTGTTTACTTATTGTTTTATTATTTAATACTGTAATATTTCGCTATTTTGTGTTATATTTTTAAGTATGGTGTAATAGAAAAAATAACATTCAAAATGTCAATCGATTATCATTGTTGTTCATAAGCATTTCCTAGCGAATTTAATCATCATGGACGATGGACTGGATTGGAGAGGCCATTGTGTAAACTTGCATCTCTGTGTTTTGCGTTAAGGGTGCTTAAACCGCTGGTAAACGAAAGAACACTGTATATGGTTTATAAACCCAATATACAGTCCATCCTATAATACGGCATTATTTTCTATGGGAATAGTACCATGGTAAATTTATTTATCACATAATAGCGTGCTGTTAGAAACTTAATGGGATTAAAATACAATGAGACATGCAAAGGTCAATTTAAACAAATGGATTTATTAATAATACCTGGTCTATATATCTACGAAACTTCAATATACAACTTTAAACATAAGGCAAGTTTTAAAATCTACATAAATAACCGCAGATATGATACAAGATATAATAATCTGTATGCTTATCCTGTTCACAGGCACACCCTCACAGAAAAAATCACCTATTTATAATGCACTCAAATTCTATAATAAAATTACAGCATATATACAAAAAATAAATAATCTCAAACATTTTAAAGAACAGTTACTACATTTCTTGGTAAATAAAGAAATGTGCAATGTTAATGAGATATTGATGTGCAAGGTCGATACTGTTAGGTGGCAGCTTCTATATTTTCTTTCTCGCTTATCTGACGTAATTCTGTATAATGTACAACCATGTATTTATGTGTATGTTATTTTATGAATAAATATTATTTTATGAATAAAGATTATATATATATATATATTTATTTGTTAGGCCTATATTTCTGTTTTTTTTTATGCGTATTTCTTCTGATTTTTCGATTTCAGTTGCTCTTTCTAATTGCCTGGACGATACCGCTGGATTCATTTCCACACTGGGTAGTACATATACTTCTTCATTTTCATAATTTATTTTTTATAGTTACTCACTGCATCTCTGTACAATCTTCCAAAAACTAATTAAATTATTTTTTAATGTTGGAAAAAAAATCTGCATGGTTGCCTTCGAATAAGTGATCATAGTGCTTTTCTGATGCCACCAAGTTTTCATTACGCAATCGGGGCTATTCTGTTTTTTACTATTTCAATAAGCCGTACTTAAAAATATAACATAAAATAGCGAAATATTACATTATTAAAAAATACAAAAATAAGTAAACAATATTGTATAACTGTTTACTTTTTTCTTCATTTGTTTACATAGAAATAGTTTCATAAAAATTTTTATAACTTTGCGAAAACGCAAAAAAACCTAAACAAACTATATATATATTTGTAATCTACGAAAAAACCTATACCCAATAACGTTATTTATGACCATAATCACAATTCAAAAAATCGAAGTTTGGGGTTATAACGCAAAAACTAAAAATGATAAATAAAATGTGATAACGTATTCGAAGTCAGCATAAAATGTTGCTTTGAGAAAGTGTTCATTACATTTTTTTTATTTTTAATAATAACGAAAACGGTTAATGATAGATCTTATTTTCACCGCCATTGTTTTTATTATTAAAAATTGACCTAGGGTCACGAAAACGGTTTTTCGATATTTCTTAAAATAAAAAAAAGTTTTGCATATGTGACACCACCACGACCATCCTGTGACGATTGGTTAAATATTTTCGAAACTATTTATCCGATCAATATAAAATTATGATTTTTTTATTTAGCTATCATTGGACAATATTTGATATAAATAATTACACTGTCAAATAGACTAAGCTATCAAATGAGTATAATTTTGAACACCCATGTCATTTCGAAAAACCAAGTTGGCGCTTTATATTCAAAATGTTGATAAACAACACTTTCAAATTTGTCCTATTTATGTGTCTAATTAATATGTATTTTATTAATTAGTTAAATACATGTTCTAAATTTCAAATTAATCCCACATATAGTTTCGAAGATAAAGATTAATCGGTTCCATACTTATTGAACTCCCTGTAAAATATTATACTACTCTAGAAGGCTCTAAATACACTGTGTAAAATGTCAACTTATGGGGATGTTTTCCAATAATAACACTAAGAGATGTTTACCCATTGACGTCTATTGCTTGACTTACATAATTCTTACAAACTACTTACTACCACAACTAAATCTAACCCCCCACCCGGGGTTTATGTTGGGTCCACGACTACCCTTAAGGCGTGGACCCAACATACTGTTTAAAAATATGACAAAATTAATAATATTATATTTTGTAAAAATAATATATCCGTCAATAAATTATTATTATTATTTATAAAAACTAAATAAAAATCATATTGTTACTACTTTTATAACTTTGTTTCAGATGAAATAGTTGTAGTTATAGGAGCTACTTAATAATAAAATATATCGTTATTCGGACAATAGATAATACAAAACAATATAACATTAACTACAATATATGTAGATGTTAGTCTGTCTGGGCCTTTCTGTCCAGTCAAGATAAAGTCAAAGAAAAAATCTATGCTAACAACCTGAACTGTCCTGATGATTCGCACAAATTAATTGATGAATGGTGATGGGAGGATGTTTGTATTTAGAAAGGATATTAGGGTTACGGGGAATACAGCATTTTGTAAGAAGGAGTAGGTTATTAGGATTAATGGCACATTTTTTGCTTAAAGCTAATATCTTGTTTTTAAGTTATTAATTTGTATGAATTAAATAAAAAATTAAAATGCAAATTGAAACAACTACTTCTCCGGCAAATACATCGCCAGACCTTGAATTACATAATATATACTTGCTGCTGCATATCAATGACATATTGCATCATGTATCGATTCTTTCTTTTATATATTTTTTATATAATTTGTGTCTATTCTCCCATATGCTCCAACCACTGTGCATCGATTTGTATTATGCTTGTTATAACTCCCGCATTTGAATTGAAATATATAATTCGCCCGACCAAATAATTCTATTTTGAAGTTCTCTATCTAAATTGCAATACCAGTTACAAAATCTCAGTAGACTGAGATAGATCATCGTTGTGATTCTCATATATTTATGAAACATATAAATTTATAATATATAAATTTTTAATTTATATAGCCGATTTTTTTTTAATACGCAACACAGTTGTTTTGAGAATTTCTATTTGTTTTTCTATTTGTCTGGACAATATTACTGCATTTAAATTAAGTCACTCTTTTCTATGAATTTTTATAACTTGTTTTATTATACAGTGAGTAAATTAAGTAACAAATAAATTCTTATAGTGTGAAAATTAAATAACATATAAATTCGGTACCTCGGTTAATATACACCAAAAAAACTAAACATATTTTCATTTTTTCAAACAAAAACTGTATTTTTTGTAAATAAAACACATTTTAAATATAAATAGAAAACAGTATTCATTCACTTGGTCACAGTTATTTAAATATATTAAATAAAAATGATTTGAAAATAAAATTAAACGAATTTCGTTTAATTTTATTCGGTTTTGATTTAAATTGAATTAATTTGGTTTAATTTAATTTAAATTGATTTAGTTTAATTTAATTTTATATAATTGATTTAATTTTGCTGATTGTATTTGAATTAATTTAATTGATTTATTTTAACATCTTTAAATTATGTAAGGCATAGCTGTACTGACGAGGGATAGATCCCGAAACACGTGTCTACAGATGGCCTTATATTATGTAACGTTCCTTTTGTTGTTTTTGCATGAAATTTTTCTCGGATCAAAATTTGTTGCATTATTCAATATTTTATTGATATGCAACAGCAGGTGTACATTATGTAATTCAATATCCGGCGTGGGTATTTGCCCGGGAAGTAGTTGTTTTAATGTGCATTTGTTTAACGTACTTACGTAACGTAAGTCAAAAGTCACAGAACTAAATGTGGAAATAATTTATTAATTATTTTCAAATCATTTTTATTTAATACATTTTAAATAGTTTTGACGTCATTTATACATGTTTTAAGAGTTCTGGATGCCAAGTATTTATGAAAAACTCTCAAATCTCGCTTAACACTGAATATATTTTAAATCCATTTTTTATGTATTGTCTAAACTTAATTTACGTAGGTCGGTTAGACGTTTTATTTATTTTTAAACAAAAAGGAAAAACAAATTAATTTTATAAGTCTAACCGACAATCACTCCGTAATTAAATTTACAGAATATTTTATTCTAACAAATTTTACAATGAAATTAAACAAGGAAATTTTATAAGAATGATCAATAAAATTCGATCAATACTTTTTTTATTTACACTGTAAGTTTTTGACAAATATCCATTGAAACAATTACTTCCCGAGCATATACCCCGCCCGACATTGTATTAACAATAAATATTTGTTTGTTGCATACCAGTACTATTGCGCATTGCAATGGTTTGAGTCGAAAATATTTCATGAAAGGAAACAATAAATAATAATTACAAGATTACAAGGCTATCTGTAGACACGTGTTTCAGGATTCATCCCTCATCAGTACAGCTCTGCCCTGTAAGCTGTTAATTGTTAAACAATTTTTACGCACCGTCTTGTTTTATTTAATAAATTTTATTCTATCACTATTAACTGATTTTTTTAAAATTATAAGTATTTTACACAATTTTTATTTTATAATAGTCATCACCTATATTTTTTTTTAATTTTTAATGTCTGGAGAGTTTTTTAATCTGTTATAAACCATACAAAATTATGAATAGATTACATAAGAAAGAAATCAATCTTAAATTTAAAATCGCGGTATTTCAAAAGTTTATATAACTAGTGCGGTAAATAAAATTTTACGCATGAACGTGAAAATTACACATGAAGCAAATTGAATCCTGTGATTAAGCGAAAAACTCTATTCCATGAGTTTTAAGAAAAATACTATACTTTTCCTACGAACCAAAATTAATTTAAAATTATAAATACTTTTTCTATATGAAAATGCATACCTCTTGCATGATTTTGAAGGAAGTAATTTTTTATCATATTTTATGCAGCATTTTTGATTTTTTCAATGTATATTCCCGCTATCATTGTCATTATTTGTATCCACTATATTTTAGTTGTATACTTTTAATCATTTTTTTAATGAAATGAAACAATTAAAGTGCTTCGTTACAAATTTATATCTCACGATTTCGAAACAAAAACGCTCATTTTTTAACAATTAACGATATTAATTAATTAAATTGATATTCCTTTTAAATTATATTTATATCTATGAAATTGAATAAATTCCAGTACACAACTCTGAGATATAATTTAGATTAATTAAATATAAGTGGAAAAGAAACATCTCTGATGGGATTTAAACCCATGTCCGGCCATTTCTAGCCGAGTGTGTTACGACTAGGAGCAATATTAAAAATATTAGTTAATATTTCTAACCGACTTGTTATTGTTATTTTTACATAAATTAAATTGGCATATTTGCAAATAGAACAGAAATACTGCGTCATTTCTAGAGAAAACTCCTAAAGATATCGTAATAAAACAAAAATAATTAGGCATATTAATAAATCCAAAAGGTTTGATATGCTTTTTTTAAATTCACAAAAAAGAAATAGTACTTTGCAGCTTTTTTGTAGCTTTTAAATGATTTTGAAGCAATCCCGCTCCGGAACTATTCCGTTCAGGTGCCGTCACTTCACGGAGAATGAAATCCCACGCGAAGAGGATCTGGAAACCCTAATTTCCTATCACAATTTTTAGACTTCTTTCCATTAAGGAATGTTGTTAATTAATTTAGAACGATGATATAATAATCATATTATTAATATATTTATGCTTATGAATATAGTTAACCGTAAATATTTGTAATAATATGATAATTATTATTTTAACGTCTTGTATTAATTAACATTTCTTAATGAAAAAAAATAAATAAAAATTGCGATAGGAAAGTTGTTTACATACGTCAGTATATACAGTGAGGGTTTTATTTCGTTGAACATAACCCTATGTTCAATTTAATAAAATCCATGTCAACGTATTGGAAGCATATTCAAGTAATCGATGAAATTGTATTAATATCAAAAACTGTCGCAACCAGTGCGAATTTTAACTTGTAATTGACTGCTCTTGAATTGCATTTGTGTTGTTCGGAAAATAGTGCCACTAAGAAAAAATCGACCAATGAGAAAATTTAATTTTAATAAATGAAACACGTTTTAGTTTGTTGATAATAGACAAAACTTTTGTTTTGATAGTAATACGCTAAGGTTGTTGGAACTATAGTAAAAAATAAACAATCCTAGTTATACAAACAAAAATTTATAGAAAACTATACTGTCGTAAACTTTCATATCAAAATTGTATTTAAAAAACATACATTTTTAATATGAAAACTATACTGTCGTAAACTTTCATATTAAAATTGTATTTAAAAAAACATACATTTTTAATATGAAAGTTTACGACAGTATAGTTTTTCCATAAATAAATTTATTTTTAAATAAATTAATAGAAGCAAACTATATGGAGATTGCTCAAAACTGTTCATTTTCTAAGTGATTCGAACAGACTTAATTCTTGCACAAAATACTAAATTCGCGTTAATTATTGCTTTATATATATAAAAAAACATAAAATGAAAACATTTTGTTCAATAAATAATTCTGTTCTACGCCAAATTAATACGTTAATTACGTTTCGCGGCTGCACTCGTCATTTCTATTTCTTTCAATGAAGCGACGATTCAATTCATTCGTCGGCGAGGACTATTTTCCACCATAAAAAAATCTGTCTATTATTTTTGTATCCAACGTAGTTTTAATTTACCAGATGGTGAAATAATTCATTTTAGTCTTTTTTATTACTGCTATATACTAATTTTATTAATAATCTCATGATTGCGGATGTGATTTTTAAATTATTAATAAATGCCAATTTATTGTGATAATATTAAAATGCATCTTTATTTCATACAAATAACAGAATTATTTACATTATATGATTTTGTTATTATACATAAAGCTTGATTATTTTGTTCTGGAATGATAGCTAATCGAAGAACACAAAATCATATAATGTAAATAAATCTGTTACTTGTATGAAATAAAGATATATATTATTGTTATAACAATAAATTGACATTTATTAATAATTTAAAAATCACCTCTGCAATCAACAGATTATTAATAAATCAGAGATCTTTCACCATTTATTGTTATATATAAACATTAGCTACTTAAAAGATTCATTAAAAAAACCTCGATTACTGAAATTACTCGATTTTACACAACACTAATTTAATTTACATTCGCAGTTATAATTTTATTCATTATTTATTTTATATATATTATTATTTATTTTATATACATATTATTTAAATATATTTATATTTTACGCTTATTCTAAATTTTATATTTATCTTAGTGATGGGACTATTGGAACAAAAATAATCAATTCGCTCGATTATAAAAAAATACTCGAAACTCGAACTACTCGTGAACATGTTTGCATTGCTTGAAATTTATGCTCGAGCACTCGAGTTGTCTGCTCGATAAATCTGTTCAATAACTAAATTCTAACAACCTACTCGAGAACTGTGATTGAAAATTCGGCTCGAAAACTCCGCTCGAGCAATTTGCTCAAGAATTCCACATACAGTCCACTCAATTCTACTTTCATTACGTATTAAACTTAATTATAAAATCTCGATTTTTCGAATTATTATTGAACTTACTCAATAATAATCCGCAAAATCGAGATTTTGACTTTCTTTCATTGTAGGTATTTTTTTAACTTCGTTCACTATGTTTCAAATTTAATGATAAAATATTGATTTTGTGAATTATTATTGAGTAAATTACTTGTTTTCATTGTAGGTACTTTAAAAAAAAATCCCAAGATAAAAAAGGAAATCTATAAAATATTGAAATCGGCTAATTGCTCGTGTATTCCAATCAGCGAACTTCTCGACCAGGTTCACGTGTATTACACCCAACAATTACTTGACAATTTAGTCGAGTAATTGTTTCAATAATTTCGTTTGCAATATATCCAATATTCTCTCGAGCAATTGTTAGATTACGAATATAATTCGAGAGGAAATAATCGATTTTTGATATCGCTCGGCCATGCCCATTAGTATTCTATCTAATTAATTAACGCCCTTCTTTAAATCAATAAGTAACAAGCACTGGCATAGGGGGTGAGTTTTTGTTTCAGGTTGTGAAACTCGGAAACTACATGTGTGAGATAAAGAAATCTTTAAATGGGAAAAGTTGTGCAGATTTGTGAGCATTAAAAAAATAATTCGAAAAATCAATGATAACTACATATTTTCGAAAATAGTGTTTTATTTTTACTTTTAAAATTATATATTAAATAAAAATGATTTGAAAATAATTAATAAATTATTTCCACATTTAGCTCTGTGACTTTTGACTTACGTTACGTAAGTACGTTAAACAAATGCAAATTAAAATAACTACTTCTCGGGCAAATACCCACGCCGGACATTGAATTACATAATGTACACCTGCTGTTGCATATCAATAAAATATTGCATAATGCAACGAATTTTGATCCGAGAAAAATTTTATGCAAAGACAACAAAAGGAACGTTACATAATATAAGGCCATCTGCAGACATGTGTTTCGGGATCTATCCCTCGTCAGTACAGCTATGGCTTACATAATTTAAAGATGTTAAAATAAATCAATTAAATTAATTCAAATACAATCAGCAAAATTAAATCAATTATATAAAATTAAATTAAACTAAATCAATTTAAATTAAATTACACCAAATTAATTCAATTTAAATCAAAACCGAATAAAATTAAACGAAAAGAATTGAATAAAATTAATTAAAAAGAGCGATCGTCACCTGCCGCGCGCTGTGATAGCAATGACGGGCAGAGAAGGACGTGCGTTCGTGTATTGTGTCTGCAGATGGCATTATATTATGTAACGTTCCTTTTGTTGTTTTTGCATAACATTTTTCTCGGATCAAAATTTGTTGCATTATGCAATATTTTATTCATATGCAACAGCAGGTGTACATTATGTAATTCAATGTCCGGCGTGGGTATTTGCCCGGGAAGTAGTTGTTTTAATGTGCATTTGTTTAACGTACTTACGTAACGTAAGTCAAAAGTCACAGAGCTAAATGTGGAAATAATTTATTATTTTCAAATCATTTTTATTTAATATATTTAAATAACTGTGACCAAGTGAATGAATACTGTTTTCTATTTATTTTAAAATTATACATACATAAATAATCATATTTATTGAGATATTTATAGTTACATTAAGTTTACAAAAATATTACATACTTATTTACAAGTTGGCTATCAACCAGTTATCTTTTAACCGGCAGTCCTTGTATATCAATTTTTAATATTTGTATTATTCTTAATTTCAATTAGAAAACATGACCAATTTTCAAATACATCCGACACCTGAAAGGGAATAAGGATTCGAGGAGAAGAATTTTAGAGGAATTTTTGGATTTCTCGTAATGCAGAGAATGTTAAAAAGTTCTAGGGTGAGGGGTTTTGTAGCAATATGTTGAGATAGGTAACTCGTGGGAATAAGGAGGTAACAAGTTTTTTTAAATACGTTAATTGCGTTTCACGGCTGCACTCGTCATTTCTATTTCTTTCAATGAAGCGACGATTCAATTCATTCGTCGGCAAGGACTATTTTCTAACATAAAAGGGGAAAACACGGTTTTTTCGTAAGAGAGTATATTGGATGGATTATATAAGGGGTTGTTTGGATGTCGGATTTTTGTGAGGATTCTTAGCTACGACTATGTTGTTTAAGGTAGGAGGATGAAGATTGTGTAGAAGGATTGTCCAGCAGTCCAGCAGAGGACGACAAATTATTTTGTAGATGTAAGTTGCTGTTTTGTTGAGATGCCTTTATTAACAGAAGTGCACTGTTTTGAACCATGGTTTTTCATTATTGAGGAGTGAGGTTAAAAAGTAAGCTTAGGGTCAAAATAATTCTAAAAAAAATGCAGGTGGGGCAAGGACAGATCAAATTTTCTTGATATTAATTGAAGGGCTTATGGTAAGGGATACAGTTTGGATTTGTAGGGATTAATGGTAATTTGAAATTATTTTTTTGTATACTAAACACATTACTATTAATCCCTACAAATAATTTATCATATTAAGAAGGAAAAAAAAAATATCTTTATATTAATGAATATATAAAATATAGTTACCATTAAAACAGCAACAAATATAGTTGCGCCAATTAGATTTTGGATTTTATTTATTAGTTTTTTGTAAATGAAATGTATAATATAAAATGAAGATTTCGTAAATAAATAAATATCTCATGAACTATATGTAGAAAATTTGATAAGTTTTATAATTCCCCTTAAATCTATCTAAAATTTTGCTCGTTGCCATTTTCTTATATCTTTTTTAATAACCCAGGATGACGAAGCGCCCTAAAAATCCCAAATCCATTGTTTTAATCACCAAGAAAAATCAGTATGCCAGAAACGGATTTTTCTTGGTGATTATTTTTTTCTTCTTCAAAATATTAAGCTGGAATTCACTTAGCCAATTTATTGTTATAATAATATATACACAGAGGTTTTTTATCAATATACATTAGTTGAACTGTATACCTGCAAAAAAACCAAGTCAAACGCATTGCACCGATTAATATATGTATGTTTAGTTGCCTATAACACACAACTAAACATCAAACGCTAAACTTCAAACTGTGTGAAATATTTGATTGAAAATGTATACAAATGAAGAAAAAGTCGATTTTGAGCATGTATTACAATTCCAACAGTACTATAAGAGGATAAGACATGTTTTCAATGAATCCAAAGTGTCATTTATCCTGTGATTGTGATTTATCCTAGTTGAACTGTACTTATTTGCCCATTTAAACAGTTCTCTCTTTCTTATAGTTTCCAAAATCGCATTAGAGAACACGAAAAAACTAACCCTGTATAATTAAAATACATATAAAAATTTACGCAAGCAATTTAATATTTTTATTTATTCCTAAAAATGATCCGTGCGAGTGGGTAAATTGACGTCCAGCATTATATAAAATTAAAATATGGAAGTGATCAACCCGAATTAATGATCTTTCGCAAATACACGAACCGTTATAACCCCTAATCTGTATTCAAGCTTCGATATCTGTCGGATTTATTTATCAGTTTGTTAGCGTCCTCGACTCTCCCCCAACATCACACATTGTAATTGTACTCATATACGATATCCGTTCTAATTAAGGAGCGGCTTATACAGGGTGACTTCTTTTTATTTCCCTATAGGGGAAACTATAACAGATATACAGTTAAATGTGCGTTTAATGTAAAAGGGGGAATTCTAGGATAGGCAGTTGATGATCGAAAATTGCGGAAAATTGTGTTTTGTGCTTAATTATCGAGTTGACTGCGAAAACATATTGCGAGATTCTTAGAGTTAGGAAAAAATAAAATGAAATGAATATTTTGAATTAATTTTATTGATAATTTTACTCCTATCCCGAAAAATATTCTTATTTTGTTTATCGTATCAATCAAGGTTGATTGTTTTCAATTTTGTCTCTTTTTACCGGAAACACTTCGGACATGACTAAATGTATAAATTACTAAGACGAAATTTGCACCCATACATTTCATTGGCTACTTTCAGCAATTCAAAATACACATTATTGAAAATTAGCATTTCGACGCTAATTTTCAATAATGTGTATTTTGAACGCCTAAGGTGAAATTTAAATTTTGCATCCATAAATTTCAAAGGCTGCGTTCAGCAGACACCCACCGTAAAAACTCAGTTGCTAGTCATTATAAACTTTAGGAAACTAACTGGACGCATGATTTATATTGTATTCCATAGTTATTTACTACTAACTCAAGAATATGGTTGAATTTAAAGTTTCGCACCGGTGGCGTGACCATTCTGTCTAACCTTTCCCTGAATCTTCATTAAAAAAATAGATTTCTTTGATTTTCGCTATACATCCGCTACATCGGACTAGTACTAAAACTCAATAACAAAGAATAATTCTTGGTTTTAGAAGATAGTTGAAGTCGATCATGCATGAAATTAAAAAAAATTTCACGGGTTTATGAATTTCCCATGTCTCGACAACAGAAAAGACAAAAGGAATCCAGAAAATATAATTGCCCTGAGATGTTTATTTTCATGGATTGTTTCCCTTCTTTCGTGAAAGTACGGAGCAAAGTCATTTACTTTAGTTTGCATTTTACATGGTTTCTAAATAATAAATAAGCAAAATAAAGTTGGAATACAATGTAATTAGATAATAGTGATGAATTAAATACTATAAAAAACAATTAAAATGCTGCATAAGCTAATAATTTAGTTACAAGTTAAACTAACTTCATAAAACTTTAAAATAGGTTCACTAAAAAAATTAACACTTGTATACCTTTCTTCGATTTTTTATTTTAGTTGTTAGATATATACTTGAGCTCCAGTAGCAGCTCTGTTTATTAGAAACAATGTTTCTAAAAAGGGCAATCTGATATCCCTTTAAAATGACCCCAAGGGAGAATTTGTCCTTACAGCATAGTTTGTTTCAAAATAGAACGACTTGAAGGTACAACTAAATTTAGTGTCTCATCATTCTTATTTTACTATCAGGAATGAAGAAACCTGTAGAAACGCAGTATGCAGCAGGACCGTTAGATGTCGGTACTTTCCAAATTTTACGGAATCGAAAATCCATACGCAGTACAATCATAGAAAGACTGCGAGAGAGAACATCACACAGATCACATGAGAAAAATAGTTCAGCGTACGGATACTAAAGGCTTTTGGGCGCTTTCTACTAAGTGCGTTGGAAAATGGAGCGAAAATCAAAATAATAAATAATCCACAATTTTAAATTTGACGTATACGTTATTTCTTAACTTCACGATCTAAATATAAATTATAAAACTAGCTTAGATTGTGACGATAAAGTACGTTGTACGTTAAATGTATCATTTCCCTTAAATCAAATAAAAATAATTAATTTATTCAATTGAATAATTAATTATTTTCTCTCTAGCAATTGCAATTTTGTTGACTTACGTTATGTAAATACTTTAAAAAGAACAAAGTAGCTAAAGAGAAAATATTTGATTAATTATTCAATTGAATAAAGTAATTATTTTCATTTTTTTATATATACAATAATCTTTATTGTAAAATTTATATTAGGTGTAATATAATACATTTTATATAATAGGAGTCCATGTCTTTATGACATGTCAGTCATTGATTAGTGATGTGATGAATGAATAGTAGCACAGATTACTCTCAAATAGTAGTTTCAGGATAGTGGATTTATTTTAAATAACTCTAACCAAGTGAATAAAACCTATTTTCTATTACTATCAACATTTTCTGCATGGAATAGGCCCGAATATAAGAATTTCCAAATTTAACAAATTAATTTAAGATTTTTTTGTTGATGCGTACTATTAATTGAAATAAAATATGTTCAATACAATTTTGAAAACAAAGCTTCACTAGATACTTTTTTTATAAGTATTACTCTTGTTTGAACTACCATAGTTATTTCAAATGTACTACCAGCATGGAATAAGAACTAATATTCCTTGCTTCACAGTACCAAGCAAGGAAAAAAAATCAATAATACATTATTTTCTTTTATTTAGCAAAATTTTAGATACATTTCATTACATAGTTTTACAAATTAATCGTTGGCGCAAACATAAATTAAATCAAAAATTTTTACATTTCTATTGTGATTAAATATATATTATTTCTTAAATTAAAACAATATAATTATTTAAAAAAAGAGTATAAGCTGTTGATTAAATAGATGTAGGTTTAAAAATGCAGTCAGAAAAAAAAAATATGTAAAAAGATATGTTTATATATGTATATATAAATTAAACAAAAATATGAGAGATTTTAGTTAACTAATTGAAAGCAATTTTTACATTTATAATTATATACAGATCTATTAAAACAATTATTGTTCTATAATTGACATTTGATACATTGAGTATGGTAAATTCCAATATATACATTAAAAATTGTAAATAATTTTCTTTTTGATTTTAGAAACAGGATTTTTTAATTATCTGACTGCATTTTTACCCTAATAAAGAACAAGGGTAATCTTAAAATGAAAGCCAATGATTCAAGTAAATAATAAATTAAAATTGATTTTTATAATATTTATATACAATAAAGAATTAAACGGAAAGCTTCATATAAGGAGTAAGGGCTAAAATAAATGTTAACAAATTGATTTGACCAAATGTAAAATTATTTTTCCACAGTTATTGTTACCAGCTTTTCTCAATTACGAGGCTGATTGTAATGGATACCGCCAGCATTAAAAATCAATTAAAATAAAAACGTGTGATTGTATGAGATTTAATTCGATGGCTTTAGTCTGCGTTAGTTCTTCAGTTTTAAGAATGTACTTATTAAGAATCTGATATGATGCTAAAATTATGGAATATTAATTGGAACAAATTTGATATAAATTTTACATGTAAATAAAACATAAAACTGATCAACAGCCATGTTATTTACATTGAATTTTATTGTTGATCGAAGTATTTTTTCCTTGCATTTTTCCTCTTAAATGTTCAGGAAAATAATTAGTTGTGTTTTTTAATCGATAATCCAATAAATATAATCTTAAAACAAATGAGCTTAAAATCGTGATGTCTAGTGCAGGAAGTGATTTAAATAAAATTAATATAGTAGTTGTTTGCAGATTTAAAAAAATGTTTCAGTTTTTTTGCTAAATTGTTGAATTTTTTTCCATCAAGTTTTTAAATATAAATTAAATGAGGTAAACACATTTCCTGTATTACAACACTGCTTTTTGTCATTTCAATTTCCTAAACATCCATTAATTTATATAATAAAAAATACATTTCAATGATTATACAGTATTCAAATATATGTTTAGTTGATTAGTTTAATATATATCTATTAATAATTTGTCCCACTCTATGGATACATTGAATACCTCCTGTTCCAGCCAGAGACTATAATGCTTCTTGAAGTTGTCTGATAAATCAAGCTGAGTTCCCAGCACACTACTTAAACAATTATCTACTGGCTCATAATCAGCATCCTATAAAGATAATACAATTATAAATATAATTTAAAGTTACAACAAATTAATATACAGCTGTTTATTTTATTTTTCTAATATATCTTGAATAGTTAAATTGTTGAGATGTCAAAATATTTTTATAAGTCTTAATACCTTTAATTTATTAGTGTATCTTCTATTGTTAAACCTATCAACTGATGATCTTAAAGCACATTCCTCTGCTTGAAAATCCCATGGCCGAGCATCTAAATCTATAAATTGATAAAAAAATAACATACACATTAAATCCTACTTTTACCTTACGGAATTGTTCAGATTTACAATTTTGATTATCTTATTTTATTTTGAATTCCTTACCATTTCCAAAAGCCCAATCGTCATTGAGGCGATGTCGAACTTTTGCATAAATAGCACTTATTGTTTTCATATTTGATTTCCTCCATTGTCTTCCCAAATACTTTGTTTGCATTTTTAACAATTTTAGAACGTATAACTGAGTCATTGCATGTCTTACTTTTAATGTGCGTTTTAATATAGGAGCAGACTTGAACACAACCAACATCTAAAACAAAAACATTATATTAAATAAATCATAAGTAGGTTTTTTTAAGAATATAGAAATGTAAAAGATTAGTTAAATTTCAATAAACAGAATTTTCATTAAAAATATATCTAACCATACCAATTCCAAATGACAATATACACTATTACCAGTTCTTAGACAACTTTTTTAAAAAACTTCCTCAAATATAAACTCCTAGAAATAATATCTTTCTCTAATAATTCATTCTAGTAAATTAACTTCAACATTGGCAGGAAGGCTTCTGGCCGTTAGACGATTGCTGTTTTATTTGATTTCAAAATCCAATAATTTGATATGTTATACAGGGTGGGCCACGAATAAAGGCTATTAAAAGTTTTTGGGGTTCCTAACCGCAGAAAAATTTGAAAAAGAAAATAAAAAATAAATTAAAATAAATTTCTATCTCAAAAACTGTAAGAGTTATGTAGATATACATCCATATGAGTGGTTAGGCAATTGATCAGAAATTCGAAAAAATATTGTATTCCATTTAAAAACAACAAAGTTTGTATCCATTTCCGGTACAACTGGAAGTGAAAGAGAGTCAAAATATTTTCCATGAGGTGGCCATATTCAATTGTGCAATGTAGATTTTTTTCAAAATTTTCTGTGGTCAGGAACCTTGATAACTTTTAATGGCCGTTATTCGTGGCCCACCCTGTGGCGTAACTATAATGGCGCTAGAGCCCGCATTGCGGGGGGCCCTAGAAAGGCCAAAGGGCCCATCTGGATTGGCAAAACAACAAATATTTGTTTGTTTTTCTTCAAGCACAAGTATTGAAATTTCCTTACCACCTATGTACCCATGTAGGCACAACTCTTTTAAGTAAACTTAATGCCATAGTTAACAGTCAGCGCTTTGGGGCCTTAATAATTATTTTGCAGGGGGCCACCAAAGGTAGTTACGCCTCTGGGCCCACCCTGTATATTATTGTATAAAAATTGTATCAAAGCAGTAATAAAAACGTTTAATAATAATTAACTTCAACACCTTTCCACTATCCATCCTATACATCATAGGTGTATTGAATTTTCAAGATATAATTTAATAATAATAATTTTATTTATGAATTTCTACTTTTTTCAGAATATAATGATTATATTCATACCATGATACGTGAATGCTTCCACTTTGTTAACTTATTGAGGATTCTCAGTAAATTAATACAGGAATAAATATTTCTCCAAGAATAAGGAGCAGCATCACCAATTTCCAAACTTTCTGCTGTTAACTCAGGTTGATCACCAATTACACAAGAAGGAAAATCCAAAATAGGTATCCTGAAATATCACTTATCATTTAAACAATTCATAAACTCCTGAAAATACAAACTTACATATTTTTGGCTCCGACGTAAGCCATAATATTTTGATTGAAGAATTTCAACACCAAAGGGATGCAGTTAGCGAAAACTAAATGTTGAGACATGAACTCGAATTGATATATATGATTCAATTTGAAATGTTTTAATAAAAGGAGTAAAATTGCTGATACTGCTTTCACAATGATTTCCTTGTGTCTGTTTACATCTATTCCCAATTTCATCGACTGCAAAACTGTCATCCTAAAAACGAACATATCCGTAAAATCAGATACACAGATATTAATGAATTCCTATCTTCAACCTATATGGAAATAAAAGTTTTATGCATGAATTTTTAAATGTAATTTATTTCTAATAGAATATTTTCTTCCCTAATTATTATTATTAGGAAAATGTGACATGTCGATTTTTTGTCTCTTCGTCTATTCCCAATTGTCATGAACTGCAAAACAGATATGCTAAAACTGGATATATCAGTAGAATTAAATTAACCCATTTAAATATATTTTTAATGCATCAACAGATTTTTTTTATTTTATGATGGATTTTAGGCTATTTTTTTTTGTCAAAATAATAATATATTTTTTATGCATCCACTGATTTTAAAATTCTAAAATGAACAAAATCAAAGAAGTTGTTAAATATACATTTTGAGGAATTTAGTTAGATAGTAACAATAAGAGAATGTACTTATGTAAATATTTATGTACTTGAATCCGTTAATTAACAGTTTAATTGTCTCCCACAAATATTGATCGTTTGATCAATATAGCCTCAGGATATTATAATTTATTTATTTAGTCTTATATAACATCAATATATGTGCCTCCCTCTCAACTTCTCAGTGTGAGGTGGATATTATAATTAAGAGTCTTAATAAAAAGTACTTTACGGAATGCCAGAATCTCTTGTAATTCAGTTGAATTTACTCTCTGATCTGTTTTATTCTATAATTTAGAAGTTAATATTTTTTATGTGACATAACAAACCTCAGTGTATAAGGGCTTCTTGATTATAAAAAAAAATATATAAGATTAAATAACATTTCTTCTTATTTTTGGAATTAAATTTAAGAAAATGCAAGCTTACAGTTAATCCTGCATTATGAATGGCCTAATTCATCATTTATAAAACCATGGCTATACAGGGTGACTGAAATGTGGCCCGCTGTGCGATTAACAATAATAAGCACATTAAAATGCATTAAATTCATGACACATCAGGATTAAGATGTCTTGATCAACCATCCGAAATCTTGACCACACTCCACACACTTATGATCTGAAAACTTATTCATAATATAAATAAGACATATAATTATTTCATCCTATTTATAGATAAACATCTGATTTTACTCAAATACTTCTAAATCAGTTATTTTAAAACAAATATATAAAAAAAATGTCACATTTTTCTGTTATGATATATATATATATTTGGATTACTATTTAAATAAAGATGGGATTGTCTGAATTACCCTAGAATACTTACGGCATTTCCTCTGGTAAAACATCAGCCATGATATTAATCGAATCCGTCTTTGCTTTAGAAGTAGGTGCAGCAGCTAACAAAATTTTCAACAGTGCAATCATGTACTGTGGCAGATTTGGTAACATTGCCTGATAAAGAATCTCTGTAGGAGTCAATTCAATTTCCTCTTCCGTCGTTGACAAAGGATTCCTTGCAATTTCCTCCTCTTTTAATATTTGCAGCTCAGCAATGGACGTGTACATGTGCTAAAATTAAAAATTAATCACTGAATTCTCATTCTAGCCTACAGGATGTATACCTCCTTCAATGTTTTCACACCTTCATGAATTGGTTGTGGTAGGCCTGCTAAGCTCTCTCGATCACCTTGCAAATTGTATCCCACAAATTTCATTCTGGAGTTTTCTAAAAATATGTCAATATCTTTCTGCCTGACTTTTGGTTTCCATGGTAAACCCCTAGGTAGAGGTAGTGGCATTGGAGTAGGTGTACTAGGCCTATGTTGAAAATTATTATACATTTGACTGTTATTATCTCCATTTTCTGTTGGACGCCTTTCATCATACTCAGATAATTCAACAACCACTTCACCATTATCGATTCCCAGACTTCGCTCAATTTCCATTACTAAAGACTCATGATCATCCAGTGAACTTTGTTTCATCAAGTTCTGTAAGAAAAAGAATTACATTAAAAAAAACGATATTTGAAATAATTTGATTTTTAACAAAATAAATATTTATGTATACAATACATCCGACACTTGAAAGGATATGAGGATTCGAAAAGAAGAAGTATACAATACATACTCTACGTAATGGTCGGTTATTTCTCTTCTGGTTTTGAGTTTCTAATAAATCCGAGGCACTTGCTGGTGGTGATGATGCTCTCATAGTTTTAGCGATATCCATTGTGTCTTCGTCCTGAGCAGGTAAATTAGCTTTAACGCGTTTCTCAGCTTTTAGTTGTTTTAAGGTGTCCATACCGCCCAGTGACACTAAAATTAATTTCCACAGCAACAACAGCACTTTTTTCATAGGAAAATGAGGAGCCACTCCACTACAAAATCTTGTCACCATGCCCAAAAGTTTCACAACTAAAAGTTCATCACCAATAGGATTCCCAATTTCCGAGCAAAAGGCATCCACCTGAACTTTGAATTCTGAAGATTCCGTAATTTTTTCATTTCTTATCACTTCTGTTAACGTATACAAAACTGATAATATCACTCTCAGGTCTAATGAATCGGCTAAAGATACAGCAAGCTTTCGCATAGCTACATGGGCTGCAGCACTATTTCTAAAATAATAAAATTATTTGTTATTTATACTTCATTTTAATTAATCAAATTTATTTACTCTATCTCAATGTTGAGTAGATCTGTGAAAGCACTGAACACTCCAAGGTCGTAAAGAAGCATACAATTAACTCTCGCCCATTCCTGTTGTTCCGTATCTGATTGCATTTCCACCCAACATCCTTGTGCAATGTAAAGAATACACCGGGCTGCCCTCATACGCAATGGTTTACTACTAACTTCTAGTTGATCAAGTAGTTTCATGACAACTGAATGTCTCTGCTGGTTGGACAGTCTCTGCCAGCTAGGAGGCAGATGAAACTGCTCCATTTGGTCCTCAAAGGCTTTGACATTGAATTGAAGTTCTGGTTGCTCAGTATAACTGTATAATTCAGCAATTTCATTTGCTGCAGTGTCTGTGTCATCATAGATGAAATCAAGGTCTGGGGAATCTGCACCTCCTCCCTACAATAATAAATTTATTGTTACCATCTATTAAAATAGAAGACAGCATTATCAATAATTGGATTCATAATAAATACATTTGCTCGTAGCAAAAGTGGAGCATTTTCATATAGCTTTGAAATAACACAGTCATTTTATTTATTAATTGATAAGACTTCTACTTCATTATATCTCGTTATTCAATTTTAACATTGTCTGTAATTTAGAAACCATTGTTTCGACATCTCTAAATAAATTTCAGTCATAAAAACAAAGTTAAAAGTGTGATTGTTTCGATGTCTCCAAATAAATTTCAGTTATAAAAATCAAGTTAAAACAATGACACTGTTTTGTCGTCACTAAATAAAGTTCAGTTAGAAATTTATAATTAAATTAAAAGTGTCATTGTTTTGACGCCACTAAAAAAATTTCAGTTAGAAAACCGAAGTTAAATATGTCACTGTTTTGATGTCAATAAAGAAATTTCAGTTAGAAAAACAAAGTTCAAGTGTCATTGTTTCAACGTCACTAAAAAAATTACAGTTATACTAACGAAATTAAAAGTGTTTTATTAATAATCATTATTATTTTGAAATGGGGTTATTTAAAAAGTATTAAAAATAATATTGCTATAATTACATGAAATAAAATGATACATTCGTTAAACTCACTTTCTGTTTATTATTCATTGCCTCACATTTTATTAACTCAGAAGACATTATTCTATTATTAGTACGATAGTTTGGCATTAATAATTTACAACTAATAAAAATAGCTTGTTAATATATTGTAAAAACTTATGTATTGCATTATATTTTATCTTAACTTTTTATTAGCATTATGCTGTATAAGCTTAAAATTCGTGTATTTTTAATATTTCCAACTTTGACAAGTGACATAAGAGCGAATTGATAAACACGGAAACCACTACAGACATGCAGGATAAATGAAAGTTTGGCCTTAATTTCGATTAATTAAATTTATACACATTGTGTAATTACGTTTCCCCGTATTAAATCCGTTTATAAAAATAATGCATGCGTTGCATATTAATATAACGCGATAAGTTTATTGTTCAGTTAATCACTTAAAACGGAGTTACATTCATCGATTTCAACATAAAAGTAGTGGAAAGTATCGCAGCTTGTTTACTTACATCGGAATCTTGTCTTTGTCGGCGGATAATGTCTCTAAGTTTTGGTAGACCTCTTTTGCCGTTGCCATTTGAGTCCATAACGTCAAACCCAGCATTCTGGCATTTTCACTCCTTGGTCAAATCATTATATTCAGTGCTGACAACCTTGATCACACTTCAGAATTCTCCTCTCGAAATTGATCGTGCGATCCGGTCGCACGATGTATAATGCCCTATACTAGAGTTCGTACGATGTGAATATACACGATCGTACGGTACATGCGTTGGTGTTCCTGCACTCAGGCGGACCCTCTAACTTCCGCTAAATGAAAAATGTCTAGTGCGGTCTAAAATTAATTTATTTAATTATGCACTATTTTATATTTAATGTAATATATGAGCTTCTAATACTTTTATAATTCTTTATAGACTTTTTTACATTAGATATGTTGGTTACATGAACTAGTGCAGGACTTTTTATACTTTCTGCACTGAAAACATATTTAAATCTTATGGGTGACGTCACAAACTTACTCAGTTCAACTTAGTGCAGAACAAATCTGATTAAACATTTGTTCGTTACCAACGTGAAGTTGGTAACGCAAAATTTTGATGAAAAGGCAGGATTGCCAGATCTATAGTTTTTACTGTAATTTAAAGTTTTAAAAGCTTGATCTAGTTTTAACTGGAGCCTACTGTTTTAAGGGACTGTTTAATTAGAATATTCAAATATTATCCGACCTGAACAATCAATGCAATAATAAATCACAAATGAACGCAAAATTTAAAACAAATTGCTTCATATAAAATGATTAAGTAAATAAAATAAAATTTTTTAAATATTTATTAAATAATAATAACAAATGTTTAAAAATAAATTTAGAAATAAACAATAATATTGTGGTTGCTCCCATCCAAGTGATTGAAATCACATCACTGATCCTCCAATGTTCAGATTTTCTTCCTGGGTCAGATTCCCCTTGAATCCTTCGCAACTTGCAGGATTCTGCCGACCTGTGTAACTTCTAAAACTGGATGGTGCTAAATATTCTTAAAGGATGTATCCGGCTGTTTATTCTTCTTCGTTGCAACTTCTGCATGGAGTTTAGTGCATTTTTATAATAATTTGTCATCAGTTTTACCTCTTCTTTTTTTTAAATATAAAATAAATTATCTCAAATTTATTTATAATTTCGAAATTAGTATCATATTTGGAATGGCATCAAACTACAATACAATTAGTCATTTTTTTAAATTATTTAAGCAGCTTTAGAGGAATGATTTCATAAGATCCAGTGGTCCAGGTTCTCTTCATGGGTGTGTTCCCTCTCAAATCCATCACAACCTCCAGGATTCTGTCGGTGGTCTGTGTAATGTCTTAAACTGGATGGTGCTGAATATTCTTGATGTGTCCGGTTGTTTATTCTTCTTTGTTGCAACGTCTGCAGAGAATTTAGTGCATTTTTCTAGTGGTGTTCCCAAGAGGCTTAAACCACTATGAATAATTTGCGATCAGTTTAACATCTTCTTTTTTTTTTAAATATGCAACTGAATTAAATTATCTCAAATTTATTTATAATTTCGAAATTAGTATCATATTTGGAATGGCATCCAAGTACAATACAATGAGGCATTTTTTAAAAATAATTTGAGCAACTTTAGGAGAATGATTTCATAAGATCCAGTGGTCCAGGTTCTCTTCATGGGTGTTTCCCTCTCGAATCCATCACAGCCCACAGGATTCTGTCGGCTGCCTTTGTAATGTCTTAAACTGGATGGTGCTGAATATTCTTAAAGGATGTATCTGGTTGTTTATTCTTCTTTGTTGCAACTTCTGCATGAAATTTGGTGCATTTTTCTAGTGGTATTCCCAAGAGGCTTACACCACTATGAATAATTTGCCGTCAGTTTTACATCTTCTTTTTTTTTAAATATGCAACTCAATTAAATTATCTCAAATTTATTTATAATTTCGAAATTAGTATCATATTTGGAATGGCATCCAAGTACAATACAATGAGGCATTTTTTAAAAATAATTTGAGCAACTTTGGGAGAATGAGTGGTCCAGGTTCTCTTCATGGGTGTGTTCTCTCTTGAATCCATCACGACCCGCAGGATTCTGTCGGCGGCCTGTGTAACGTCTTAAACTGGATGGTGCTAAATATTCTTAAAGGATGTATCCAGCTGTTTATTCTTCTTCGTTGCAACTTCTGCATGGAATTTAGTGCATTTTTTCTAGTGGTATTCCCAAGAGGCTTAAATCACTATGAATAATTTCTCGTCAGTTTTTACCCAATATGGAACTCATTTAAATTATCTCAAATTTATTTATAATTTCGAAAATAGTATCATATTTGGAATGGCATCCATCTACAATACAATTGGGCATTTTTTAAATAATTTAAGCAGCTTTGGAAGAATGATTTCATAAGATCCAGTGGTCCAGGTTCTCTTCATGGGTGTTTCCCTCTCGAATCCATCACAACCTCCAGGATTCTGTCGGTGGTCTGTGTAATGTCTTAAACTGGATGGCGCTGAGTATTCTTGATGTGTCCGGTTGTTTATTCTTCTTTGTTGCAACTTCTGCATGGAATTTAGTGCATTTTATCTAGTGGTATTCCCAAGAGGTTAAACCACTATTAATAATTTATGATCAGTTTTACCTCTTCTTTTTTTTTTAAATATGCAACGGAATTAAATTATCTCAAATTTATTTATAATTTCGAAATTAGTATCATATTTGGAATGGCATCCAAGTACATTACAATGAGGCATTTTTTAAAAATAATTTGAGCAACTTTGGGAGAATGAGTGGTCCAGGTTCTCTTCATGGGTGTGTTCTCTCTCGAATCCATCACGACCCGCAGGATTCTGTCGGCGGCCTGTGTAACGTCTTAAACTGGATGGTGCTAAATATTCTTAAAGGATGTATCCAGCTGTTTATTCTTCTTCGTTGCAACTTCTGCATGGAATTTAGTGCATTTTTTCTAGTGGTATTCCCAAGAAGCTTAAATCACTATGAATAATTTCTCGTCAGTTTTTATCCAATATGGAACTCATTTAAATTATCTCAAATTTATTTATAATTTCGAAAATAGTATCATATTTGGAATGGCATCCAACTACAATACAATTGGGCATTTTTTAAATAATTTAAGCAGCTTTGGAAGAATGATTTCATAAGATCCAGTGGTCCAGGTTCTCTTCATGGGTGTTTCCCTCTCGAATCCATCACAGCCCACAGGATTCTGTCGGCTGCCTTTGTAATGTCTTAAACTGGATGGTGCTGAATATTCTTAAAGGATGTGTCCGGTTGTTTATTCTTCTTTGTTGCAACTTCTGCATGAAATTTGGTGCATTTTTCTAGTGGTATTCCCAAGAGGCTTACACCACTATGAATAATTTGCCGTCAGTTTTACATCTTCTTTTTTTTTAAATATGCAACTCAATTAAATTATCTCAAATTTATTCATAATTTCG
Source organism: Philonthus spinipes (assembly GCA_963082785.1). NCBI lineage: Eukaryota > Metazoa > Arthropoda > Insecta > Coleoptera > Staphylinidae > Philonthus > Philonthus spinipes. The sequence continues at coordinate 14,857,300 of OY720301.1, forward strand.
AAATTAGTATCATATTTAGAATGGCATCCAAGTACAATACAATTAGGCATTTTTTAAAAATAATTTGAGCAACTTTGGGGCAATGATTTCATAAGATCCAGTGGTCCAGGTTCTCTTTATGGGTGTGTTCTATCTCGAATCCATCACAACCCGCAGGATTCTGTCGACGGCCTGTGTAACGTCTTAAACTGGATGGTGCTGAATATTCTTAAAGGATGTATCCGGTTGTTTATTCTTCTTTGTTGCAACGTCTGCAGAGAATTTAATGCATTTCTCTAGTGGTGTTCCCGAGAGGCTTAAACCACTATGAATAATTTGTGATCAGTTTAACATCTTCTTTTTTTTTAATATGGAACTGATTTAAATTATCTCAAATTTATTTATAATTTCGAAAATAGTATCATATTTGGAATGGCATCCAAGTACAATACAATTAGGCTTTTTTTTAAATATTTTAAGCAGCTTTGGGGGAATGATTTCATAAGATCCAGTGGTCCAGGTTCTCTTCATGGGTGTATTCCCTCTCGAATCCATCACAACCCGCAGGATTCTGTCGGCGACCTGTGTAACGTCTTAAACTGGATGGTGCTGAATATTCTTAAAGGATGTATCCGGTTGTTTATTCTTCTTTGTTGCAACGTCTGCATAAAATTTAGTGTATTTTTTTCTAATGGTATTCCAAAGAAGCCTAATTCACTATATATTCATATTTTTTTAAAAATATGCAATTGAATTAAATTATTTCAAATTTATAATTTTAAAATTAAATGAGATATCATATTTAAAATGGCATCCAAGTACAATACAATTAGGTATTTTTTAAATAATTTAAACAGCTGTTGAGTATTGTCTTTACGTAAATTAGCTCCACTATTCAACAGCATGGAATTGTCTAAGGTAGTGTAGATAAAAAGAAAATTGTTCTACCTGTCGGTTTAGATTTTTACTTGACACTTTCTTTATTATTTTTACAATTTTTACCCGATTATATGATTTAAAAATTGTATCATTTATAACCAATATGAGGAAGTGAAATACATCACACAAATTATACCTTTACTAGTTGTGCAAAGTCTCCTTCAACTCACACGGCAAAAATGATATTTTTTAAATAACTTTTATTTTAAGTGGATAAGTTTGTCTTTAAAACGATTTCCTTTCTCTTATTTCAATTTGCCATTTTAAAATGTTTCTAATTATTTTCTTATGAGATGCAAAAAATCTATTACTTGAGGAAATTAATTTCATCGTACAAATTAATCCTTTACGAGTTGTACAAAGTCTCCTTCAACTAACATGGCAAAAGCTATATCTTGTTAAATAACTTTTGTTTAACGGTATAATTACCGAGTAAATAATAATTTTCACCTTCGTAGCATAATCCTTTTGGTAATTAAAAAATTCACTACACATATTTAAATATTCACAGGACTAAATGGACACAGCAATACTAGTCATATAATACACTATTAAATGAATACAGAAATATCAATAATATAACACACTTTCTTTCGTTTTAAAAATGAATATAAGGATAAATGAAAATAATCGAATACGTTCTGAATGGTTATGTTCACATTTCAACCTTCCATGGATTTGCGCGCGAAATAATCAGTTACGTCACTACCAATAACCTCTATAGAACCTGACCAATCAACTCATCGTGCTTATAATACGTGACAAAAAGCGCGAAATTCAAATAATAAAGCGATATTTCTACATTTGAAAAATTAATTACTAATACAACTTCTAATTTTTTATTAATTTTAACACCCTTGCTTCAGGGATAGAAATATATATTTTTAGTTAATTATTTTCAAATAATTCTAAGAAAGTAACGGACATAAACGGGCAGAAAGACCATGACAGACTAATAACCCATCGATATGTATTGTAAATATAAATATTTGTAAAGAATTGTAATTCTGCTGTCTGAATAAAGATGTTTGTTTATATATAACGGACATAATTATAATTATCTTTTCTCATCTTAATCGGACCACTACATAAATTATTAAAAAAAAATCCTAAAATATTATAATATTCGAAAAATACGAAATATTTTAAAAAAGAGTTAAATATAATTGAAGGGTAATACAATTAAGTATTTTTTAAAATCATTTATATACAGGGTGCGGCAAAACAGACAGTGCAGTTTGGAACGTCCAGTACATCCCGTGTGGTGAGGGTACCTACCTAGGAGGGATCTCAGGACTTAATGCATAAAATAATAATAAAAATAAACACCATTTCTTTAAATTCCGCCTTTGTTTTTTAATAGCCCTTCAAAACTGCACTGTCTGTTTTGTCGCACCCTTTAGTTGTCCGATTAAGATGATGAAACATTTCATAGTGACGCCAATTTTACACTTTATATATAAATTAAAATCTCTGTTTTGTATTTAGTGTTAATACATTGATATTAGTCACTTTGTGTCTAAAATGTATATTTGTTAATTCACATAAAAGCGTGAAGAAAGGTTATTAGTGCTATATTTGTCAAATTGATTTGATCTTCACTTAACTGAATCAATCAATTTATCCATTTTTACGGTCTAAGTAAACATTTAGAATTACCCAATGTAAATAATTTTCAATCTTGATTTAAAAACTTTCAAATTATTTTATTGATGCGCAACAATTGTTTTGCTACACTGTAACTTTTACAGGCTGGAGAAATATTTTAAAGTTTTTAATTTTTTTAAATTAATTTATACAATGCACTTTTAACACTTATCAAATGATACATTTGAAAGTTTATTTATAATACAATAAAACTATATTTTAAATCATTATTATTGTTATTAAAAGTGTACGCTTTTTGAAGAATAAAATTTTGATGTATGTGCGAATGAACAAACCAAAGTTTAGAATTCTTTATTCGCTCTGCACTAAGTTGAACTGTGTATAAGTTTATGATACCATCCAAAAAAATTATACTGCTTTTAGTGCAAAAGTGTAGCACATCTTTTATTATTATAATAATATAATTTATTGTTATGGTTGCTTTATTTTTCTTCAATTTCATATTTTTATTTATAAATAAAAAATTGTCTTTAATGGTAACTATGGTTTCTCACCCGTTGCAGCTTCTCCAGTTGGAGAAAGGTAATTATAATTTACCGTGCTATAACATTATTGGTGTGCAAAATAATTGTAATTTTTTTTGAATTACATATTAATGTATTTTTATAATTTAAAAACATTAAAAACAAATAACAGTTATTTCTACCGTCAACAAAAATTTGGAAATATAGAGAAACAAAATAAACTAAACAATTCATATAAATATTATTTTATTAAACTCTCAAAATTTCTAACAATTGTAATAAATATATCTTAAAATTCATGATCACAGAATAATTTTATAATCTGCATAAAACAGTCTTATTCTCATTTTGTAACTACAAAGTATTGATAATTAAAGATTAATTATTTATCCAGAATTTTGTAGAACATGAATTTTCACACATGAATACCAAAATAATTTTAATACAAAGAATAAAAGAAGAAAGAACTATTTAAATTCAGTGTGCCACTAATAAGAGGGCCAATTAATGAGAATGTTAGGTTCAGCAATACTTCTTGTCATACTTTCGTAACAATTGTAATAAATATCTCTTAAAATATAAGATCACAGAATAATTCTATAATCCTTATAGAACAGTCTTATTCTCATATTGTAAGTATGAAGCATTAATAATTAAAGATTAATTATCTATCCAGAATTTTGTTGGACATTGATTTTCAAACATGAAAACCAAAGGTTATGGTATAAAATACTATTAATTAAAAAATAAAGAACAATTTAAATTCAGTGGGCTACTAAGAGAGCTAATTAATGAGAATGTTCGGTTCTGCCGTACTTTTGTAACAATTGTAATAAATATCTCTTAAAGTACATGATCGCAGATCAATTCTAAAAGCCGCATAAAACAGTCTTATTCTCATTTTGTGAACAAAAAGCATTAATAATTAAACATTAACTGTCTATTCAGAATTTTGTAAGTTGTGATTTTTCACACTCGAACATCAAAAGTTATGATAGAAAATACAATGAATTAAAGAACAAAGAAAATGTCAAGCGCAGAGAGCCTCTAATACGGGGGCCAATTAATAAGAATGTTGGGTTCTGCAACACCCCTCGCCATACTTCTGGTCAATCTTTCTTGCTTCATAATCTCCATTTCTTCAAGTCTCTGCTTGTATGTCTCTTCCCGCTTAATTTTGATATCATGCGACAAGCCTTTCACAATCTGTAAAAAACAAAATTTTGTAATTTAAAATATATAAGAAACATATTACTTAAATAAATATTTTTTTATAATTATGATTCAGTAAGAAAATGTTATGGTAAAAATTTAATTTTTGAAAAATTATTTAAAAAATATGAGAGCCATAAATAGTGGAGAAGATATTTTTCTGCGCCACTATAACTCTTCTCCGCTCTCATATTTTTCAAATAATATTACAAAATATATGATGCATGATGTTAGAAAAAAATTATACCTAAAAATATGATCCTCATTAATTATATAAGAATATCGGAGTAAACATATATTACAATAAAATTCACTTCACCCAACACCCGAAAGGGTACAATGGGAATATTGATTATGTATATATATATAAAATTCACTTACTGATTCACACACATCATCAAACGCAATATTCTTGATCGGCTCCCTCATTATAAAATCCCGACAAATCGGACAAACATTCTTAGTCTTCCTCCATTTCGATATGCAATACTCGCAAAACGAGTGCCCACAATCAAGCACCCTGGGCTTAATAAATATTTCGTGGCATATGGAACACGTTACATGCTCAATATGAGGACACGAAATAGGACTATTTGGTCTCGGTAGAGGTGCTCCGATTTCAAGGATTTCAATTAAATCAAGATCCGGAGAAGATATTGATTGAGACATAAGAGAGGGCGGAGGAAGTTCAATAGGAGGTAATGTGTCGACTGCCATAGGATTACCAAAAGATGTTAAAGCAGATGGTGTAGCAAATGGTGGAGCAAATGGTGCAGCGATGACTGCATCAAATTGTTCACTAGAAAGTGCTGCGGGTGATATTGTACGATTACCAGTCGCAGTTACAGCAGCAAATGTAGCAAACGGTGGAGCAAATGATGCAGCCATGTCTCCGGCAGATTGTTCGATAGAAAATCCTGTGGAAGTTCTTGCAGAATTTTCTGTTGAGGTTACAGCCGAAGCCATTGAAGTCGGTGCAGCCACGGTAGGTCCTGTGTTAGTCGTTGTAGAATTTTCTGTCGAAGTTAGTGGATCAAATGATGCAGAGAACGGGTTATCATCTCCAGTGTTAGAAGGGAATTCCATTTTTAGTTGAAACAAATGTTCAGACTCGCCTTAATAACACCTATAAATAACATGTAATCGTATCATATCTTGTAAGAAAGGCTAGTAGTGTCATATGCGTAGATTGTACACGAATGATTCACTACATTGGTCATTGATTATTCAGAATTAAAGAAATATTAAATAGTGCATTAAATAAAGAAAATATTTCTTAGCTATTACAAACCAGATTGTACTGATATTTGTACTTCTACGGCAATTGAAGTGTTACTTTATAATTTGTGAAAATAATGTTCAAAACAGTAGAAATATACAATTTAATAAACAAATATTTAAAAATGAAACAATGCCAACATATATCAGTGTAATAGCACGTTTAACGTATTAATTTGTAATTCATCAACGTATTTTTTTTATTCTAGACATAAAAAATACAATTTATTTCAACAGATCATCTGTTCAAATTAAATTACTCCGAGCGGCAAACTCAGGCATGCGCATATTTGTAAAACGAAACTGAAAATAATACATCCGAAAAATACTTTTCAACAAAAACTTACGGAATTATAATGATGATAAAATACTTGTTTTAAATGATATCTTGAGGTTAAAACAAAATCCGTTGCAACCGGCTAAACCGTTCCTTAGGAAATAATGTACAAATTATGCGCAAGCGCGGATAAGTGTCGTCACGAAATATTTAAAACTTGAATAAAGTTTTTACGGCCACAAACATTACATGTTTCACGGCAGGCACATACAACATTATTGCTATTACAATACAATTATTTTTAGGTTAGAGGGATAATAATTACTTACTACTTTAGGGCTGTTGAAAATTTCGACCTCCTTAATTATTTTCAATAACGTTAAGTACAATTTGCCAATTAATGTAGTATTTCACTGATAATTCAACAAAAACAAGTTAACTGTACCAAAACAGCGTCGGTTATGAACGCAACGGTGTCGTTGTTTTTATTTTTAGAAGGATTTTGTTTTAGGCGGCAATTGTAATCAACACAGCACGTTTACCAACCTGTTGCTATAGCTCGAAACTCGAATATATAGAAAAAAAAATAAATATGTAAATATAATTTCTAATTTAGTCGTTGTTACGTTAAAATAGTTGACAAATTGTAAAACATTAATTATAAATAAAAAAACTAATAGTTTTAATAAATATTTTGATATGATTTTGACTAGCGCCATCTGTGAAATTAAAATTGTACTACAAATCATAGATTACAATTACTCATAAAATACAATAGATATCTAACAAATAAAAATCTTACAATAATATAAGTTGCGTATATTTGCAATTATAAAAAGCACATAAATTTATTTTCGGACTACATTTATACTCAGTTTCAGTATGGAATTTCTTGGGAAAAAGAATCGCCTAAAATTTGCGTATAATTTAAGATGACAATCATTTTGAGGTTATAAGTGTACACAGAATCACTCATGAAAACCAAATTATTATAAATGTTATTAATAATATTTTGAAGAAGTAAAACAACATGAAGCCATCATCAGGAAGGGGGGTTTCTAATCAACAGGGGGATAAACATCAACGAGACAATTCGCCTAGCAAAAAGGCTAACCTTGATGTGAGTATATTTATTATATTTCTACTGCTAATGAATTTGAATGCCTGTAATAATAATGATGTAATTTATTCTGTTTCTTGTTTATATATGTAAATATGTTATTATTGTAAATCCTTGAATTTGTGGGGCTGTATTCTAATAAATAAACATACCCCCTGCTCAATTAATAGAAATAATAAAAAAAACGAAATTGGACTTCGTACGATCTATTGTTGTAAAATTAAATTATAAATATCATCAATAACAACTTTCTTGTATAATACAACACACTATACTTAACTAGCGTATCCGTTTATTTAAAGAAATACAGTTTCATAAATAAATAACTCTTTAACTCAAATGTAACTTTAAAGGTTTTTGAGATATTAAGGTTATTTTTTATTTTCTCCAAACACCAAATTCAACATTTACATTATTAGTACATGAATTTCGTTTTGTTTGTTATTAGGACAATGTAAGGATGTTTGCAGGAATAGGTCCCGATTCTGTTGCCATTTATGCTGATCAGACGATTGACTTGGAGCTTCACCCAATTTTACAATATAACCTAGCTAAAGACATCAGCTATAAATTACGATATGTTGTACATGTAAGTGTTTAAATATAAAATAATGTATTATAGAAGGCAGAAAGACCTCTTGTCAATAGATCAGGACAAGCAAACACTTTCATTTTATACTTAATGTTACTGTTTGTAAAAATGTATATTGTTGGATCCACCCAAATCAATAGATTTATTATGTATCATTTTTATTTAAATGTAAAATGCTGCGCAAGCATTAAAATAGTATTTAAGACAATGCGACGCCGATCAAAGAGAGTCTAATTGTATCACGCAACCGAGTCGCATCTCTCGCGCTGTCATAACGTGTAATCTATATTTTATAATTATTAAATAATTAATAAAAGTTTAAGTAGTAATTAAAATCTACTTTAAAATTAAACAAACCCCTTAATATATTTAACGTAAATTCGGCTGGGATCCGAATAGAATATAATCACCCTGGTGTCAGAAGTTTTAATATCAATCGTGTTGTGTTAAATAAAATTAAATAAAAATAAAACCGTTTGAAAATCCGGGACGCAACAATATATGTATTATATGTTTTTTTGTTTATTTCAAGGATGCTATGGTAAAAGCTCGTCTTTTTGGAAGAAATTACATTCTTTCAACTGATATAAATGACACACTTGAAAGTCTCAACTTAGATAAGGTGTACGGTGCTGAGAGTTCACCCAATTGGATTCCTTTTGGCGATCAAAATTTAACTTATTTAGAGGTAAATTTTGTTTTAATTCAATATAAATTACCAAAAAATAATTTTAGTTTTTATCGTATTGGTATAGTAGATTTAACTTAAAAGTATTTTAATTGAATCATCACAAAATAACTAATTAAATTGAAAAGAATTATGACGTTACAGTGGCTAAAGAGGAAATAATTATTTTTTTATTTTCAAAATGAATATCCTATATATAATAATAGTTACAACAATCGTTTTAGGATCCTACTGTGAACTTAATAGAATTAGCAGAAGAGGAAACATCGTATGTTCAAACGTCAGATATTATTGTAACAAAAAAATGGGTTACAGAATTGGAATCAACAGAATCCACTCACCGGAAATATTTTAAAGCGATTTGTCTAGCTATCGTGTCTAATGAATTTGAGGTCAAGGAAGCCGCCTTGAGGGATTTAAAAGAAAATTATTGCATAGGTCCTACAGTCGAGTGGTTCTATAATTTTGGCTATCTTCTATTGAGTAAAGACATCACTTATGACAGTTTAACTCTAACTGCTCTGGATTTACTTAGGAGTTTAGAAGGAAATCCTATTGCAGCACTTACTGTCACAGAAAATCAGGTAATTTGATTTAAAAAAAAGTAACACAAATAATATTCGAAGTATTTTTTCCTACAATCTAGTTAATTTATTTAATTGTGGTTTCAGTTAAAACAACTAACAAGATTAATTTTACAAAGAGTTTTACGTTCGACTGTATCGATTGAAGTTCTGAAACTAATGTGTCAAACATTATCTGTGCTTGCATACCGTTTGCCAATTCACGAGCAGATTACTCAGAAACTCAAACAGAAAATTGAGGAATTTAAATACAACAGCAATTTCTGTCTTCCACTTGTAATGCTTGCAAATGAATTGGGTTTGGAATGTGTTGAACAAATTCTTTTACCTCATTTGGATTACTTCTTATCTTTGATAGATGCACCTCAGACAACAACAGAAGCCAATATACTTCATGCAGAGTTATTGGTGAGGGTTACATGAATTACGATTAGGATAGGTTTTTTAAATGATTTTTGAAGGTGACTTACAGGATGATTTGTGGAGAGGAAAAACATTTTCGTGATTTGTGCTTAAAGTTTTTCCAAACATTTCACTGGAGTTTAGTACCTTTATGGAAATGTCCTACTTCTACTGTAAAGGGTAAGAGATTTTTTTTAATTATTAAAGCGGGGCTAGTCTGAGCGAGAAATATTATCACCACAGTCTAACAAGTACTGTAATTGATATGTACTTGAGGCTAATTATAATATTTAGAATTTTATCTATTTTAGCATCAAGTACATATCAATTACAGAACTTGTTTAGACTTTGATGATAAGAATACAGTGTAAGTTAAATTTAACATTTCCTATTTGCAACAGCCTTGATTATATTCTTAAAATTATTATTATACCATGTTTGCTCATTCATTTGTTTTTAGCAAATCTTTGAAAAAAATGTTTATTAAATAATAAATGTGAATAAATTAATAATGTACTTCTGGCTAGGGCTCAATATGGCTCCAAAAAAATGAGAGGAAGGAAAGTGTGGATGGTTGAAGCGTATGAAATGTATATTATGTGGGAATGGAAAAGATACATGGAGTCACTTATGGGAGAAATGTATGAGAAGGGAAGAGGAGTGTTACAGAATGGATGAGAGAAGATGTGGCTCGTGTGAAAATTTTGCCGAGATTAAAGATTTAATGGTAGATTTTTAATTTTATCTATTCATATTTATTATTACAATATATATATTAAATTCTTACTAATTTTATTTCTTATCTTTTTTAGTTGAACAACTGGAAACTAACTGGAAAAACATAAAAGGTCAACTGTTAAAAACAAGACGGAAAATCCCCCATCGAGTCCTGCATAAAACCATCATCCGAACAGTTGATGAGATTTTTCCTGAAGTGTTTTCTCCTAGAATTTCCTTCAAATTTGAAAAACCAGTCGCCGTCGGTCGTCAGAGGTTCCTAAACATGCAACAGGAGCGTCCTGTTTTTAACATAAAACCAAATAGTGTTTTAATTGGGAAGAGGACTCTGTTGCTACGGGTTGATAAGAGTGAAAGAATTAACGAAAAAATTTGTACTGGTCCATGTTATGATCATACACTTAGTTCTGTAATTATTTAAGTTTTATACTCATTTGTTTTAATTGTTTAAAAGTGTTTTAAATCGGAAGAGTATTCTGTTGCTACGGTTTGTTGAGAATGGAAGCATGAATGAAAAAATGAGTACCAGCCTGTATTGTGATCATATTAAATCATTTTAAATCATATTAAATCATTTTAAATCATATTAAATATTTTATTTATTTCTTTAAAATAATGAAAAAATAACAGTTGAAATAAATATATTTTAAATATTTTTCTATATCTCTCTTACATTGTAATATTTTTATTGACAACACATTAACATTTACAGTTTTAAAAATGTATTTATTGTAAATAGATAATAATAATAATATTCTATATGAGCCCCTCCTCTGTGACCAACTGGTCTATTGTGGCTCATATGTGAGACCTTACACCTCATTTTTAAGTCCGTGGTTTTTAAGTATCCTATGATCTTACTTAGGATTTTTTTGAGAGGAGGAATGCGGCTTTGTGCGTCCCTTCCGTTAAAGTGGTTGTGGCACTCATCCTACCTTTCAGGGTAGGCCCTACCCACTAAACCTCGTCTCATTTTGCAAAGGGGCACTAATGGTATCGCCAAGGTAGCATTCTTCACTTTCACGTACCAGCGTTTGCGTTAATTAATCTGTGTATTCTGTGACCTCAGATTATTCCTGTTTGCTTCGTCCTTTGCCTTTAGCATTTTAGTTGTTAAAACTGGTACAGCCATCCACTTGCTTTCCTCGTCGAGCATGCATTTAGTCAGCGTTTCCACCCGTATTGGTGCTGACAATGTGTGGTTCATTTACCGCCGTTTGATAATATGTGTAGGTTGTCCACCTGGAATATCCAACATTGACTATGTGCAGGGGAGTAAGGTCCAGTAGAACTTCCAGTGCCAACGTTGGGGTGGTGCTCATGGCTCCCATGATGGCTACGGTAGTCAGTCTCTGCAGGCTATCAAATTATTTCCGCACCCTATATGTCTTGTAGCCTTACGTGATGATTGGCCGCAATTCTTGCCGCAGACTCTTTGACATATATAGAGGGGTGTACGAACCTTGTTGGGCATCTTCTCCACATGTGGGTTCCACCTCAAAGTTGTGTCTAGTATAATGGTTCTCAAAGTGAGTATCGCGGCACCTTAGCGTGCCACAAATACGACATTTTTTTCATTTCTTTTCACACCACATTCCTGTGAAATGAGATATTCTACATTTATAAATATTAAAACAAAGAATAAAATAAATTAAAATTCATTGATAATGAGTCTTTAGAATAAACATACTCTAAAAAAACACATTTTTTACTGAGTATGAGATTCGTTTAATAATTTCAGGGTGCCATCATATAAAAAAGTTTTAGAACCACTGGCCTGGTATAATGCCTAGATATTTAGCCTCCCCCACTAATAGTTGGTGATGGTTTGGTGAGGCCGGTTACCTGTCTGTGAGTGAAGGGAACTATTACTGTTTTGTTTGATTTTACGCTGAGATTTTCCATTGTGCACCAGTTACAGGTGGTCTCCAGCGCTTCCTGCATTTTTTCACATATAATCTGGTCATCGTTTCCTTTGACCAGTAAGCAATATCGTCAGTGTATGTTTGCATCTCAACATCCAGGTAGTCAATTATTGCCATCACGTTGTCTACTAAAAAAGACTACAGGAGGGACGATTGTACTTCCGCTCCCCTGTGGATATCCCCTATTTGTTTTTGTTGAAGTTAGTCAATAGAGAGACATTGTTATCTTTTTGGAGTTAAGTATTACTTCAATCCAACCGACAGGGTAGTCAAAACTCCTTTGCTGGTGGCAGCTTCGTTACTGTAGCATTAAACGCTCCCTCCATATTCAGAAATGCCATAATTTCAGTTCTCTTGTTACCAAGAGTTTCGGCAATCTTCTCAATGAGTTTATTCAATGCCAGATCCGTTGATTTTCTATTTTGGTAGGCCTTTAGGTAATTAAAAATATATTCACTTCTTTGATTTATGCTAGTGCTTCCCCTTGCAGTGGAAGCTATATGCTATACGCAGATATAATTTTGGGAAACAATGCCAGGTGTTAAAAAATCTTAAAAAAACGTGCTATAGTGCACATTCATTAAATAAACTAGCGCAACACTTTTTAAACTTTCTGTACTGACAGCAATGTAAAATTTATGGCTTGCACGCTGTTCAAATTTGTACAAAACAATTGAACAAACCTTACATTGTATGACACCATTAGTTATTGCATGAATGAGTGAAATTATTCGAAATAAGTTGTAGTGGGAATTTAATGAAGGCAATTTTTAGAACTGATTATGAAGGATTATAGGAATTGTATCTTAAGGGGACTTCAGGACCGATATTCGAGATATAAATTGTTGGCCACTAAGCCAATTAAAACCGAACGCAACTTGGAGCGACACTACTGGGGGGGCGCAGATACTTCAAGGCGCAGCTTTTGCGAACAACTGCTCGTCAAGTCTCAACCTCTGACATTTGGGATATAAATTGCTGGCCCTTAAGAAAATTTAAAACCGAACTCAACTTCTCCTTTGTAGAGACAGTACTTGGGGGATATAGGGCGCGGCTTTTGTGAAAAGCTGTCCCTCTAGTCTCAACGTCGGGTTTTTCCCTGCTAAGCGCAGGCCTGAAGGAGTTATTTGGAGGATTTGAAGTTTGTATGGAGGCCCACCTGCCAATTTGGATATTATGTGGGATGGGATTTAGGATGACTTTTTATTTGTATCGCAGCAATATTTTCTTGTAATTGTAGTAATATAATTAAAGATAACATTTTTGCAATGACATTTTTTCTTTTTAAAATTTAGATTACAGTCACTATGGTCAAATTATAAATATTTATAATATTTAGAAATAGCGTTTATATTTTAAATAATATGATTTTATAATTCAAAAGAAACAAATATCATGCAAGATAATGTAATTTTTTTTCATCAATTTGAATACTATATACACCAATGGAAGTTCTTCAGGAAAAGTTTACAAGTACACAAATCTTTTATAATATGCAACACAATAAACCGTGTTGGATTATAACAAAGGTGATCTACCTGCGCTACCTCAAAACCAGGTATGGCTTGGTAGGTAGGAAGGCCGCACCTGCTCCATCCGAACCGTTCTCTTTCACATTTCAGTTCGAGGATATTCCGCGCTCGGGCGTGTTGTGCGTATTCCCGTTTTTATTTTTCTTTAAACCATCGCCAATTATGCCTACATAACAACTTTCGAATTGCGAAAAGTGCGCCGAGTATCCGACAAAAAGATGCACCCGGGGGATACCATCGAAGTGTTGCGATACCGATAGGGATTAAGTAGTGTTCAACAGAAAGGTAATTCCGGCCGGACCGCACACCTTTTCTGTGTTTCTTGGTGTGTATGAGAGCGTATGCGTGTGCATCTCATGGTATACCCCCAGGCTCCAACTTTTACCAATACCTCAAATACTTGTGTGCCTGTACTTGTGATCCTTGAATTGATTCATTCGGCTATGGATTATTCATACTTATAAATAAATTTGAAAACGAGAAAATTACGTTGATGTTAAGTCATACAAAAAACAAGAAATAAAAACTTAATGGATTGTTATTATATTAATAAAGTCATAATAATAATTCCTTGAAATATTGTAATCACGATTTAAAATCAATATTACATACTTCCCCTTGCTGCTAGTAGACATACCATTCACTTTTTACTTATTCTAATTCTTAAAAGAACTGACACATTTTTAAAATAAATACAAACTAAAATACTTCATATGTATCGGACACATTTTTTTCATGAATCACTTGGTAAAACATTGTTAATATTAAATTATAGTTGTAAATTAAATTCACTTCGTTTAGTTTTACTTATGTTGAAGATATAATAAACATAAGTAAAACTAAACCAAGTGAATTTATATTGCAAGTTTAATTTAATTGTTGATATTAATATAAGCATAAGTAATACTAAAATACCGAATAAATTCAATTGGAATTTATTCGGTATTTTTAATTAATATCCATAAATACAAACTTTAAGATTTGTTTTTTTTATTCACAAATAAAACAACGATAAAAGAAAACATTTTGGTGCTATAAAATTTTAAAAATAAATTAAATTAAACATTGATAAATGAAGATGTTTGTATATATATACATAATTAAAAATTATTTGTTTTTGAAACTCATAACTTTATCTGCAAATGCAAATTTCCATAGATTAACTATTTACTAATCAATGCATTACAATATGCATATTTTAAACCCATAATCATTAATTTTGCATGGCTTAAATTATGGCTGATGAATATTACAAATCATTTCTCAAGGATATTTTTATTAAATAATCATTTATAATGTAATTGTTCATTGATGTTAAAGGAATGGCTGATTCTTTCCATATGAATCATGTTGAATTCTTACAGAATAAAATATTCTACTAACTAGGATAGACGACAATATAAGTTTTGTTAAAAATATAAAAAAATCGCCTCGTTTACTTGAGACACATTTTACATTTTTGACATGGCTTATATTTACGTCTATCGTAGTAAAAGTAAAGTATTGTTACTCTGTAAGATCTTAACGATTACTTCACTTGAAAGAAATTCTCCGCAACTACCATTTTTTGACATAGTTATTAGAATATTTTGCTTTGTAAGGTTTTAATGTTTACTTCACTTGAAAGAAATTCTCCGCAACTACCATTTTTTGACATGGTTCATTTTGACGTCTCCCCTAGTTATTAGAATATTTTGCTTTGCAAGGTTTTAATGTTTACTTCACTTAAACAAAGTTTCCCCAATTGTTGTTTTTTGACATGGTTTATATTCTCTTCTAATTATAATATTTTACTTTGTAAGGTTTTAATGATTAATCACTTGAAAGAAAGGCTCCCTAAATGCGTTTTTTTTGACATGGTTTATATTGACGACACCCCTAATTATAATATTTTACTTTGTAAGGTTTTAATGACTACTTTTCTTGAAAGAAAGTAGAATGACGAAAACATGTAATTACTACATTCAACAAAAGTCAGAAACATGTTTGTTTTAGCCTGATTTTTAATTATATTTTTTGTAGTGATTTATACAAATTAAAAGAATAAATATATAATACAGAGAAATAATCTTGTACATAATGTTATTCTAATAAATGTAACAATATAAAATCATCTTTATTTTGACAATTACAAAGTACAATTATTATATAAATACATTTATATGTTTGTCTGGAGAGATCCTTCTGTCCAGATTGTAAGTATATTCTGCAATTGGAATAAATATTTTAATCGTTATTTTTATTCAATATAAACTATAATTTTCTCATTCCTAAAATTAATTGTATGTCAGAATATCTGTTGGTTTCAATACTATTCGATACTTTACCCGTATGTTATATTAAATTCAATAAATAATGTTGATTTAGAAATGTTTTTTTAACATGAAATTAATTATGTAAATAGCAATAAACGCACGTGATTTTGTTTAAATCAAGTGAATAAATTAGAGTGAGCGCTGTTTACAATTTGTGCACCCAGACAGCTTCCCGGATAATATTGAATGCATATTTTACAGTCATTACGCACATCCGCTTTTTTATTTTATGCACCTCTGTTTTTTGTCGTTTCAAATGCATATACAAATCTTGATTTGCTTATATTTCCATTGAATTGCACATATTTATCAAAAAATTAATAAATATAAAAGTAGAAGAATTTTAAAAAAATACACTGCTACTCATCATTGCATAGGCTTCTTAATGATACTGTACATCCAAACAATTGTGGCAGTGTTTTCTACAAAACATCTTTGAAACTTAAAAAGAACTATAAAGTGATGTACTTATAATATTAGCTAAAAAGGAAATTATTTCAAAATGTATGTCTTTCGTTTATACTAATGTGAGAATACTGCTACTCATCATTACATTAGCTTCTTGATGATACTGTGTATCCAAACAATTGTAGCAGTATTTTCTACAATAAATCTGTGAAACTTAAAAAAACTATAAAGTTATGTAATGTTAAAAAAATATTTCAAAATTTATGTTTTTCGTTCACATTAATTTGATAATTGCAATTTTTAGAACAAAAAGTACAATTGTAGGAAAACGATATTAATAAATGCCAAATTATTAAATTAAATTATCCCTTCGAATGCTAAAATCTAAGAGAACCAAAACTAATTCTATAAAACAGACTTTATTAATCAGTTTTCAAATTTATTACAGAAAACAATAATACTTATCATTAATAAAGTCTGTTTTATGATATTAGTTTTGCTTCTCTTAGATTTTAGCATTCGAAGGGCCAATTTATTTTAAAAATAACTGGGCCAGATAATACGAAATGATTGTGCTTCCGAATGAAGTAAAAGTCGCCACGTTATTTTGCAGAGCTGTTTGCTGTTTGCTTCTGGGTCATACTTCTGAAATGTCCTGCCTGATTCTTGACTTTTGCCCTTAAAGTATTATTTGAAAGTAAATTTTAAAAATACCGAGGTATTAATATACAGTAAAGTTAATTTTCGTAATTTCTTTTTTGTTTACTAATTTTATTCAAAAGTCAGGCGAGAACAGGTAAAATAAATATATATGATTTATAACTAAAAAAATAGTCACTTTTTACAATCAATATTAAACTTTTTCTACTTTACAAGTACTTTTGCCCTTATAGTGTTTTTTTTTAATGTAAATTTAGAAATACCATAAATTTTATGACCGAAAAAATAGCTCAAAAATGCAGTTTTTTCAATATAATTTCTAAACGGTTAGAGATAGAATAAAAATTCAAATTAGAGAGTTGTAGAGCTTTCAAAAAGCTACAACTTTGCTGTTTACAGTTTTGTTCTATCTCAAATAATAAATTTTTTATGACCGAAAAACCCCCCAAAATAGCTCAAAAATGCCCAAAAATGCAGTTTTTTCAATATAATTTCTAAACGGTAAGAGATAGAATAAAAATTCAAATTAGAGAGTTGTAGAGCTTTCAAAAAGCTACAACTTTACTGTTTACAGTTTTGTTCTATCTCAAATAATAGTTTTTTTATGACCGAAAAACCCCCAAAAATAGCTCAAAAATGCCCAAAAATGCAGTTTTTTCAATATAATTTCTAAACGGTTACAGATATAATATATAATAAAGTTATTTTTTGTAATTTCTATTTTATTTACTGATTTTAATTTAATGTCATGAACGCATAAAATAAATATATATGATGCATAATTTGAAAAATAGTTACTTCAAATCAACATTGAACTTTTTTACTTGTATCTATTTAAGTAATCCATTGTCCAAAAGATTGTCTTTTTTAATATCTAAATTGAATTCATTCAAAGTAATTTGAAATGCATAATTAAAGCTATCTAGAAAACAATCTTCAAACAATCAGGGTTATTCCGTACGTGAAATGCTAAATTTAACGGATGCGTTGTTTTTTAAACTGAAGATCTAAGTATACATATCAAATAGAAAAAACAAAATAAATTAAATAAAAATGGTTTGTAAATATTACATTAAGTTTATAAAAAAAATAAATTTTTATTTAAAAGATGGTTATTGACTAGTGATCTTTCAGCCAACTAAAAGTATTTTCTGCATTTTAATTGGGCGAATGGATGGTTAAAAAAAGGGTAGACTTATGAAACTAAATATTTATATTTTTACTAAAGACAAATTAAATACTTTAATATTTATTGGTTCTTCAGTTAAACATATAAATATTTTGTTTTTAATTTTAATGAAATCTGTTTTAATTATGTAGTTTAAAAATCATACAAAATATTTCCTCATTGATTTAACGAGAACTAGACACTTCATTTTAACCCTTGGAGTTAATCCAATATACCTTTATGAATAAGATTTATACTATATATAAATCTTATTCATACAGATAAAGCTAATCCAGGGGTTAAAATGAAGTGTCTAGTTCTTGTTAAATCAATGAGGAAATGTATATTATACATAAATCTTATTCATAAGGGTAAAGCTAATCCGATGGTAGTATTTAGTACTTGTTAAATCAATGAGGAAATGTTTTATATGATTTTTAAACGAGTAATTAAAACAGATTTTATTAGAATGATGATGATTTTTTAATGCAGAAAAAGAAGAAGAAATAATATTTGTAAAATTTCGAGCGTTCGCGAAAACTCATTTCGAAAGACGAACTCCACTGGATCACCTTTTCTCTTTCTCGCTCTCGCGATTATTAATTCAATCCATTGGATAACCTTTTCTCTCTCTCTTTCTCCTATCCACCTCTTTCTTCCTCTCCTAATTATTAATTCCATTATGAAATCGAAGAGAACGGACGCGGAAACCGCGCGCACTCGAAAGCGTGACGTAAGATGGAAATTTGCATATTTTTTTCTTCTCCTTCTCTCTTTCTCCCTATTTCTCTCGCTTTTAGATCATAATTTCAGTATGACAATATATCACACCATATGATCGTCATATGTTGTTTTTTAATAATTTACCTTATAAATGTGTAAGTAGAAATGCTTGAAATGTTTTAAATGAGATGTGTTTAAGCGTCATGCGCTGATTGTTTCTGATTCAAGTGATGGTTAACAAAAATGGAAGAAAATAAGATTAATATGCAAAGGGGGTAATTGCCTGGTTCCATGTTCAAATTTTGGCAATCGCCACCTGAAAACTCATGAAATTAGGGAGGTGTAAGTCCCAAGCGTAAATTCCCCAGCACTTCATTTCACAACATTCAAGACAGTTAAGTGACGAACAAGGACAGGGATTTATGACATAGACTGATCATCACATTTTATCCGAATATTGGACGATAGCAAATCGGCTTGTATGGAAACAACATTAATATAAAATCTGATTATAAAAAGTGTTTATTCTTGTACACAGAAATAATTGAATCTAGAACTTTGACATTATACAGCTCCTTTTTCATGAGTAATTTAATAGTGTCCTTGATTTTAAGATTACTCAAGAACCAATGGCAACTTTTGTTCTCCGGAGCCTCCGTTTTAAGACCACTTTTTCGAAATTTATTAGTTTATTACATTCATAAGTTATATTTGAAATGTAAATTTATATTTTAATATTACATGACATGTAAAGTATGATCAGGGTGTGGAGATTTATAAATGCAATTCCTCTTCGTTTCAAAGAGAATGTAACGGGCGCCAAAATTAAGTAATTACCTGCAATTAACAACACACATGTTCAATGCAGTGAATTGTTGCATACAGATAAGACGATGTCAATCTTTAAAAGTAAAGTAAGCTGAATATTAAAAAAATATTGATGTTGAGAAAAATTAAAGTTATAAATCGGGCTTTAATTCAAAGCCGCGTTATTTTGCACTATTTTTTGAATTAAAACAATTTCAAAAAATATAAATCCTAATTGATTTATAACTTTAATTTTATTCTACATCAATATTTTTTATATTCAGCTTACAACATATACAGCAGTGCCTATTAATATAACAGCTTTTAAATTTTACGTGGAATTTTAAATTGTACTGCTTAATATATGTAGAGAGAAAAGAGAAGAGAGGAGTGAAGGGGGGGGGGGTATTGTTATAAATATGTAAATATATATTGTTGTAGAAGAGTTTATATTGATTTATTGATTATGGTATGCCAATAAAGGTCTTTTTTATGTAGATTCAGAAACGGTAGAGAATGTTGGTCGATAACCCAGACAGACTAACACTAAATAATAATAAATAAAGATGATATATATACGTAATCAAATAATCGCCTCATTTGCGAAACAATTTGTGGTAGTACCTCTACAATATAAATTCAGTGAAACTTAAAAAACGTTGTTTCATTTAAAAATAGTAAATAATAAGGAATTAATGTTTACTTAATTTTATTTTATAAACATTTCCATATTTTAAATCACAAATATTTATTAAAAACTAGATGATGGTGGTTGAACAATTTATTAAATTAAATGTTATGTTTTTTTAAGTGCTTTTATTAATTTCATGAAATACTACGTAATATGAATTTAATTCTGATTTAAATTTTGCTTCATAATTAATGGATGCAATTATGGAGTGCCGTTTTTGAATCCGGAATTTTTAAAATTCATCACTGCATTTCCGTTACGGATGCAAATTGTGCGTGCTTGAAATGTCAACCCAACAGTAATTACGCCCGACGACGATGAAAACGTGCTGTATTAATTATTAATAAGCTGCTAACGGTTAAATTTACAGTTTACGAACGAAACTGAACGTTGGTTTTTGTTCTTCTTGCTAGTTTATGATATTCAAGAAAAACAAATTGCGCAATGTAATTTTAATTGTTCGTTACTAGAATTGTTAGAATTCTCTCAAGATATGACGGGTGTGAAGTTGGCAATATATATCAGCAACACATTTTTTTTAAACAAATATTTTTTTAGTAAAAAAGCACCCAAATAATAATAAATAAATTTGTACATAATGCATCAACACCTATAAAAAGAAATTATATCACTTTGCAAAAAGAGATTGCTTTCTGTCTCGCTTATGTTAAATCCCCTTTCTTACCTTCGTGATGTTGTTTTTCCCAGTTTTCTAATGGCCTAATGTAAGAGAATAAGGGCATATTTAAATATGTCGAAGAAAGACAACAGTTCCTGTAAAAATAATGGGAATCAAAGAACCACTACAAATAGAGGAAGTTGCTAAGAGAAGAACTAAATACGAAGGGCATGCATAAATATGTCGAAGAAAGACAACAGTTCCTGTAAAAATAATGCAAGACAAGGACCACTGCAAACAGAGTAAGTGGCTGTGCAGTGGTCCTTGTTTTCCATTATTTTTAGAGGAACTGAAAACAGAGGAAGTGGTTGTTTGCAGTGGTTAATTAAAAAAAAAAATGCGACCAAGTGAATAAATCCTTTTCTTATTGTTATTTCTAGTAGCCACATAATTTAGATTTATTTGTCAATTGGTTAACAAAATTGATCTTTCTATCAAAATCTCTTTATTTAGTTGGTTCAGGCCTCTAAATCCTTACAAAAATCCGACACCCTTCGGCAGAACCTATTCTATATTCTTTTGTGCGAATTCATATAATCCGTATTGACCAATATTATTCAACTATTCTAAAAAACTGTAAAAATTCCACACTTCTAATATTCGTAGCCTCATTCATGCCTTTTGTGCAAATTCAGATAACCCGTATTGGCCAATATTAAAAAAAGTGAACATTTCTTCAATGTCCTCTTTATAGTAAAATACACAATAATCGAAAATGTTATTATTCATCAAGAAAAGTGAATATTTCTTGAATTTTCTCTTTTGCGAATTATTACATGTTGATTAGCACGGGCGACTTAAGTGCACTTCCGATTGTTTAATATAATCACAACACGTCTGCGTACTCGAGGCAAGATTTGAATAAGTAATGTCCACGTTTGGAGTAGGTCAGTGAGCACATTTTAAACGTAATTTAACGTACCCCACCTTTCCGAACCAAACAATACAGTTTTCACCGGAGAAATGCGGTTTTCTCGTGAATTTCCTTCCATTTTCCGCACAATCTCGAGACGATGCAAAAAAATAGAAAACATGGAGAGAGAGAAAAGGAGAGAACAGGTGCGTTCCCACGTGTGTTACCGTTACCTCTCTCAAATCCAAATGGAATTATTCTTTTGTAACATTCAATTACGCAAATTCCCAACCGACAATGAATAAAAAAAATGGAGAACACACGCGTCGTTAAAAAAAACAACAGAACAATCTTGCGTTAACTGTGTACAAATTTACGTGAGCGTTCGAACAAAACGTAATGATTGCTTTGATCCTTAAAAAAATAGCAGGTGAAATACTAATAACGTTCGAATTATAAACGTATGATTTTAATAGTCTATTACACAAATATGCAGGTTTTATCGTATGGTTATTTACATATTGAAATATGCGAAGATCAAATATTTGAACAGTTAAACTCATGTTTGATTTATCTGCATTGATCAGATTCAAATAAAATATTTTTTTACTATCGCAAATTTTTTTAATGAATTAAATCAATTATTTTTTAGAATTTCTTATACACAATTGTAAGGATCGATTTTTTAATTGGTTTAAAATTTAAAAAATGAAATTCCATATATTTTTTTTTTCAAAAATGAAATTCTATATTACAAAAACCATAATCGATAAAATAAATCCATCCTACAAAAGCTTCGTAATTAAGTCTAGGTTACCCATGTAAAATTTCAAAAATTTTCGATTATAAATAAGATTTTTTTTAAAAGGCGCGTCATTACAAACTAACAGTTACATTGTATTTCAGTTATACAGACAAAATTAAAAAGTGTTTTCATTAAAATAACTTTGTTGTCAATATTTATATATAATCTATATACTGGGATATTCACACCAAACAGTAAGGTATATAATTGTAAAAATGTGTGAGTTTAGCAAGGGCCACGCTAAGGTCCTTATCGGGAGGATTGGAGACAAAAAGGTCCGTTTCCTAAGCCAATCAATACCGAACAACTCACCTCTACACCTGCAGCAACTTTTTGATAAGTCGTGTTCCAGATACAGCATTTGTTGTAATAGGTTATAAAATTTTTCGGCTATAACCCTCTCACTGTTTAAGGTCCTGTCATATTAACTTCATTAAAGGAAAAAAAAAAGATCCTTTATGCGATTGTGGATCTTTTGATGACATTAATCATCAGTTCTTTGAATGCTCAAAATATTATTGATTTATATAATTCAGTGAATTAAATGAAATTGGAGATTATCCTTCTAATATCAATTATTTCTTAAGCCTTAATGATATTGATATTTTCAAAATTATTGCATAGTTTATCAAAACTTCAAAAATAAAATTTGTTCTTATATTCAACAGTAAAGTTAAGCATTATTATCTTATTATTTTTAAGGTTTCATGGGACCATTTTTTTACATTCAATTGGTGCATTGAATCATGATGAAATGTTAGTAAAGGATGGACATATTAAAGATTAATGTTAAGTATATTAAATAAAAATGATTTGAAAATAATTAATAAATTATTTTCACATTTAGCTCTGTGACTTTTTGACTTACGTTACGTAAGTACGTTAAACAAATGTACATTAAAACAACTACTTCCCGGGCAAATACCCACGCCGGATATTGAATTACATAATGTACACCTGCTCTTGCACATCAATATCCGGCGTGGGTATTTGCCCGGGAAGTAGTTGTTTTAATGTACATTTGTTTAAGGTACTTACGTAACGTAAGTCAAAAAGTCACAGAGCTAAATGTGAAAATAATTTATTAATTATTTTCAAATCATTTTTATTTAATATATTTAAATAACTGTGACCAAGTGAATGAATAATACTCTTTTCTATTTATATTAATGTTAAGATTACGAGGGATACATAGATGTTTAATAATAGCAGCTTTGTGAGGATTGCTGCTGAATTATTTAATCAATTATTTGCCTAAACGTTTTTTTATGACTAATGAATTGTTAATGGATTTATGTTATTCATTGTTTTAAAGGCACTTCTCCACTTCAGTTTATACGTAATAAAATTATAATTTTATGTGTTCTTATTATTATCCTAAATACTTCTCTTAAACATCTGTACTCGTTTACTTAAGAAAGTTTAATTAATTTGTGATATTGAAATTTTTCAAAAACAAGAGATGTCGTCACGGGTTAACGGTAAATTCTGTAGAGGCTACTGAGATTTTTCGTGTCAAATTAGCGAGCCGGCGAGTCAGTGTGACGATGACCTTACGAAATGAAGAGAAGAAGAGAAAAAACGGAGAGGAGCCTAACTGTTATTTAATTTCATATTGTAAAATTTAACGCAGGCGATAATTAAATTACACTCCTAATTAAACAACAATGAAATGTACAAATATTTAATTCCCGCTTTTGACATACAAAAAAGTGTATAAAGATTTAAAACATTAAGAAATGTGAACATATAATGAATTGCTATGGTAATGCTTCTTAGTATATGGTTTTTTTTTAGATAATTGTAATTTGAATTTATGATATAAAAAAAGTAATAACAACAATATTAACATATTATTATGAACAAAAATAAAATAGACACACGCAATGGTAACGCATCTCCTAAATGAAACCTCAAACTTAATTTTATCGGGTTACCCTATAATTTAAAACTTCGCATTCACCCAAATCCAAATAGCACTTCTAAATATAAACTTCTATCATTATCACTCCATAAATTTAGCAGTACACTTCATCATTAATTAATCTTATTAGTAATTATGATATTTAATTACCTTATAATTTATCTGCGAATATTAGGCAGCGTAAGACTGACTTTCATTAATCTAAGCAAGGCACAGTATTATTATCTAGCGGCGCCAATTATTTGTTTTCTCGTTATTATTTCTTAATTTTTTGTTCTACAATCCACTATACATAAATATTATTAATTATATTGTAGATTTGTAAAAAGGTAAATCCGTTAAATAAATAAAAAAATAATAAATAAAATTATTTTAAATTAAAATATAAATAAGAACTACCAATGTTTAAATACTAAAACTAGTTTATATACAAAATAAATAATAAAAATTAAACTGGACAAGGACAGGCAGAAAGACCGATGGTCGATAGCCGTTTTCTAAGGACAACCTATAACATATTATAAGAATTATACTGTTAATTTATTGTATATAAAATTGTCTGCAGAAATAAAAATGTTATATATATATATATATAATAAAAATTACAAAATAAAATATATAATATATATCTGCTACTTGGCTATCGACCAGTGGTTTTTCGCTCTGTTTTTTTGTGTGTTTCTTCGTGTACTTGTCATGAAAATAGAAAATAGAATAATTAATGTTATATATATATACAATCATCTTTATTAATTTTTTTTATATATACATTATTAAATACAATATAGTTTATTTTATTATTTCTAAAATGGCTATCGACCAAGCCAAAAATCATTGTCTTATGTGTCATGTCTGTCTTTTAGTCCACGATAAAAGATGAGATGAATGTATGAATAGTGGATTCTGGATGGCGAAATTTTGGAGGGATATTTGGGTTTCGCTTTATGCAGAGTTGGTTTAGAATATCTTGATTTACGGGGTTTGTGGCAAATTTTTGGGATAGTTGGGATAATCTTTGGGATTATGCCAGTTTTGTCATATAGGAGTGTGTTGGGTGGGTTATATAAAGGATTGTTTGGGTTGGTATTTTGGTTAATATTATTTTTGTCTTATCTATTTATTTTTATTTACGTCGACAATATTTATTGCAGGCAAATTCTACAATAATTTTTGTGAAATTTAAATGGTTCTGTATTTTTTTTAATATGAATTAATTATATAATGTTTGGCTTAAAAAATATTAAATTAATTATATCTTAATTATAACTACATTTGTTTGTTTTTTTCATGAATATTTTTATTATTTTCAGATCTAATTTATGGCGATCAAGGCGGTTACCACCTCCACACTTATTCTTCTTCTATTAGTTCATCGAACACATGCCAGAGGTATTTTTTTAATATTTATTATATTTATACTTTCACTCAGTCAAAAGAAGTTGTAGCTGAAATTGAAATTATCTTTAAAAAAGAAAAAAATCACTGAAGTAAAGTGAATGCAACTGTTTGTATTCTTCTATATTGAAAAATTCACGTCACTCTATCTCCATCAAAATTGTATCACTGTTTTTTTTTTCTCGACAGTTACTACGTGGTAGCTCATAATGTCAAATAAATTAAATAATTACAAATATATCCATTTTATTTAGTATAAATAAAAACGTAAATTTAATAACAATTATGTACTAAACATTTAGGAAAACACGTTTAGGTTGAATAAATTAAATAGAAGAGGAAAATTATTATTTCATCGAACACATTCCAGAGGTAAATTTGTATATATATAATTAATTTTAAGCGTACAATCTAAAATCGACATAAAAAATATAGCATTCCATTTAAAAAATCATATGTTTGATACTTCACGTGATTATTGGACACCCTGTTTATATGAAACTAATTTTATAATGTGAAGTTTTACAGTAGCTACAAATTATGTCAGTAATATTTTTTGTAAGTTTCTAAATAACTGAGATATTGGACTTCATCGGAATCTTGCGCCACCCTGTATATACCTACACACATCTTAATTCAGACTATATAGATAATACAAAAGAATATAACATAAATAATTACAATAAATCACCTGTATTTATTGTAATTATTTATGTTATATTCTTATATTCTTTTGTATTATCTGTATAGACTGTCTGCATTATCAACCAGAGGTCTTTCTGACCATATATTTTTAATATTATTATATATATATAAATCTTTATTTAGGACTAATGCTTACAATATATATACAATACAATACAAAACTATTATAAAATATCATACAGTACATACTAGTCCCGAAATGAATATTATTACTTTTTTCTTCTTTACTCATTCAATTTGTTTTGACTTTCTTTACAAAATAAATTGATTGAGTGAGCAAAAAATAAATATTAAACATTTATGGCCAGAAAGACCTCTGGTCGATATTGTAGACAAACTAACAATATATGTATTATAATTATTTATACTAAATATTTGCAGCTGACATTTAAATTATCTTCAAAATAAAAAAGAAAACATCACTGTCGTTTCGACCACTCATGATAGTAAAAAAATGAAATAATTACTATATTACATACAAAAAAAAACTATTTAAAAAACGAAATCATATTTTATCAGCGAAATGAAATTATTACTATGTTTTATTCTAAATAAAATGAATACTACTACTATAATATCTTTATTGAAAAAAGGATTACAATAAATAAACTTAAGACATTCTTTAACAAAACAAATAAAGATGTTTTCTTGTCACAAGTGTTATCGACCATATGGCTGCAAAATGAATATTATTCAGTAATAATTTCATTTAGTAATAAATGAAATTATTAATAATTTCATTAAATGAAATTATTACTGAATAATATTCATTTTATTTAGTACAAAACATAGTAATAATTTCATTTCGCTGATAAAAATTGATTTCATTTTTTTTGAATAGTTTTTTTTTTGTATGTAATATAGTAATTATTTGTTTTATACTAAATAAAATAGATATTATTTAATAATAATTTCATTTCGTTGATAAAAGTTTATTTCATTTTATTTGTATTATTTTTTCAATCGGTTTTAAAATAATGTGCATATGTAAGACCTCAAGCCAATTACATTTCAAGAGGTAATTAAAGCATTCATTGTTTCTCTCCATTAATGAAATTTCATCAAAATCTGCATACTTTCACATACCATCAGTTAATTGATGAACCTTGGTTTCCGTCCTTCATGTCCAAGAATTTCACTTTTGTTAAACGGTGTTCCCGCATTTCAAAAATTTGAATTTAATTACCTTCAAGATTATTTTCTAGTTGTAATAATAATAATAATAATTACGTTGTGTGTACCAAGGCTAAATATTCTTAATACTTTCTTAATATTTAAAATACCCAATGACTCAAAAACAAACTATTTTAAGTTATATGAAACTCTGTATTATGCAATTGTGGTCATTAATACGCATGGCTAAATATCTTCGAAAGAATTTGAAAATAATTAATAAATTATTTTTTCTATAGTTACTGTGACATTTTGACTTATGTTACGTTGTACATTTGTTTTAAAGAAATTACGTAATATAAGTCAAAATGTCACAGTAACTAAAGAGGGAATCATTATTTTGAAATTCTGTTTATTTAATTTATTTTAAATAACTGTAAACATGTGAATGAATAATTTTTTTTAATAACAACTTGATTCAGATAATTTTTGATATATATTTTTTAATATTTACAACTTTTAATATATAGAATAAATTAAATAATAAGAGTATTCATTCACTTGGTCACAGTTATTTAAAAATATTAAATAAAAATGATTTGAAAATAATTAATAAATTATTTTCACATCATTATGTAATTCAATGTCCGGCGTGGGTATTTGCCCGGGAAGTAGTTGTTTTAATGTGCATTTGTTTAACGTACTTACGTAACGTAAGTCATAAGTCACAGAGCTAAATGTGAAAATAATTTATTAATTATTTTCAAATCATTTTTATTTAATATAAATAAAAATAATTTGAAAATAATTAATTATCAATTAAGTATTTTCCCTTTATTATTAATATTTAGTGATGGTTTATCGCACTTTTTCTGACTTAAAAGGTGGTCACAAAATGTGCTAATTTCACCTTTAACACAAAACATACAAAAAATTATATCCTTTTTTGGTTTGTGTTATTTTTTTTTTCAGTGTGATATACGAAGATAAAACGTGTTTTTATTGTATAATCAATTCTGGTTCGATTCATCTAAATTTTTGTATAGTAAATATTTATGAGATGAATAATCTCTCAAATCTGAGAAATACTTTCAACTTCTACCAAATCTTGATGACCGCGAAAATTATGTGAATCACAAAATTACTTATGTAAACGTCACCTCCAAATTCATTAAATTATTGCATTTTGATTGAGTTTGTAATGCAATGCTGTATTTACTACTTAGTTCTTTTTTCATTTAATTAGTAGTTAATGCTTTTACTTCGCTATACATCGTTATTAAAATAATAAAAAGCACGTTTTATCGTTTTTTGTATAACTGAAATATATTTAATAAAACTGACAGTTACTTCATATAAAGTCAAAACTAATTATTTTGAGTCAATTTGATAATAATACGCTAATAACGTCGAAACAATATTCACTAAATACGTTTCAGTTATACAAAGTAAAAAAAATGGAGATATTTTTCAAAATTATGGACAAATTGAGGGTTTTAAACAGAAATGCAGACAGATGCCCAGATATTTTTTTCAGAAAAGGTCTTAATGGACTCAGAAGACCTTAAAATAGGGGATAGAGGTGTAACATTTGGGATTATTTTATATATATAGTAATCTTTATTGATAGATATATAAAAAGCTAAATATTGACGAAATGTGGCAGAAAAACTGTCAATCGTCTATAGATTGAAGGTTTTTCTGCTTCGTGATTTTTTTGAATTATGACTTTCGGAAAAACGGAAATCTCAATCGTCATTATTTGTAAATAAAACAACAGTTTTTTTAAGTTTCACAAAATTTATTGTATTATATTTATTGATGCTGTCGTTTTTTGTTTGTTTGTTTGGAAGTGTAGATTATTTTATTTATGCTTAAAATGGTCCTAAAATGTTTTGTGACATTTATTACAAAATAGTTTCGTCGGATTTTGTTACCACTCATTCGGTAAATTACATAAGTGATTGACTGTTTCGAATCATTGTTTCGGCTCATTAGTTTAAACGATTCCAATGTTTCGTAACATTAAATCAGCCCACCTCTAATTTGTATGTTTCGTAAAATGCGTAAATACAGATTTATTTATTAAATTTGTAATTTCGGCCTCAAGGCTGACCAGATGTCTTCTCAACTATGTTAATTAAGTTTAGTATTTTTATTAATATAATTAAGAATTAAACGTTTTAATGAGATCAATGAGACCGTTGACTCCTGTGAACGCGATTCGTAAATTGATTTTCGTTTCCTCTACGAAGATTAATTACAAGAATATCGTTAAATAAACCTAGATTTTTGCATGCATTGTAAATTAGATTAAATAATTGTAGATTGTAAATTGTTTAAGTAAAGTTATGAAGAATATTTTATTCTCCATTATTTATATCCACATGGGGCGTTATACGACTTTGCTTGAACTAGGGTATGAGTCATAAAATGATAAGAACGAAGTTACTGAAGTGAATAAATAGAACGTGAAATAACTTTGATAAAGAGGTATGGGAAATGCAAAACGTAATTAAATTTGCAATAGCATAAACGATTGCGTTTTCTTAATTAAGTGATAATACGTATTTTCAACACAATGCTTTATTTTAACAATTATTCAAGCCTACTCCGTATAAAAAAAACAGAGAGTTGTTCTTCAAGATTACTTGAAATGGTAATTGGTTGCATTCTGTAGAATGTAACAGTTGGCTGAAACGCTAAATTGTATGCGTTAAGAATAACGCAATTCTTAAAGACGGTATACATAAGGAAGTAGTTGTTTTAATGAATATTTGTCTCTTTGTTAGTTACAATGCTATGTGTTTTAGAATTTTATATTATTCACAGGAGGTCAGTATGACTTTTGTATATTAATTATAGATAAGTCATTTTTATTCTTTTTAAAATATTACTTAATAAAATTTCATATTAAATTTTTAATAATTAACAAAAAAACAGATTACATTTCACTTTTAATTATTGTCACTACGATTGTTTCGATGTATTGAAGATTATTATTATTTTTTATGTGAATCTGTTTAAATACTAAGGCTGAAAAAAAAGATCATACATATATGTATTACAAATAATAATGTATATGTATACACAAGTTTAGGCATAATGAGGTATCCATTTCAAATTTAGTCGTTTTTAATAATAATAATCTCTATTAACAGATATATACAGTAAAATATACAAATATAATGAAAGTTACAAAGTTTATGAAATACAATTAATATCTCTTAATTGGCTATCGACCTGTGTGTCTTTCCGCCTTAGTCGTTTTATTAACGGCTAAACTTTTATTCAAGAATCAAACAAAAGGTCTTTGAGGTAACACGGAAACTTTATTTTTTAGCAGCGAGGAGGACTGATAGTCCTCATTCTTGAAGCCTAGCTCGAAACTTTTGCATCACCCGCTCGAATATTTCAATTGGGATTCCGTTAATCTCTGTCCGAATATTATGTTTCAGTTGTTTCAAACTTTGCAGTTGATTAGAAAACACTTTTGACACACAAGCTGACAGATCCAGTGACAAGTTGAGGCCCCAAAATTTCGAAATTACGTGACCACGAAACATTCTTCGCATAGATTCCCTAGAAGTGTGGGAAGTGGTTTGCTGAAACCATATTCTTCGAATATTCACACCAATATTACGAAGTTATTCAAACTCATGCAATACCTGTTGATAACGTTGTGTTGTAACTGTCAAGTCCTTTTCCCCAAAGAAGAACGGCTCAAAAATGCAAAAGACGGATACTGCACACCCCGTTATGAAGCGGTAATTCATGCAATTGTTGAGGATTTTCAGTCGCCCAGTAACGAAAGTTTTTTTTGTTAAAAAAAACCTGAAATATGAAAATTAGCTTCGTCTAACATCAACCAGCAAGCAACGATTTGACCAACGCTCCATATTCATAACTGGACTAACATTTCTCGCAAACTCTTTGACGACTCTCCCAAATTTACATTTATCGCAAATGTATGGCGACTTGATTTGAATTTATATTTCATTACATTATGAAATGAATTAAATTTAAAAATGGATACTTTATTCTGCAGATCCCTGTATGTACCAAGTCTTACGAGAAGTTTAGAGGATAAATCACCTTTGTCATCTTCCATTTTCATGCCATTGTGTTTCCTGATGTTCTAGATTCCCGTTACAATATTATTTTTGTTTCAGGACTATGCGAGGTGGAAACAGGAGACTCAAATATAATCCTAGATATAGAAGAAAGTAGAGGATCATGTAAGTAGTGTTGCTAATTATAATTATTTTAACAGTGCGTTAATTAAATTAAATAAAATGAAATGAAACAAAGATGATTCAGTGCGTTAATTGTTATGATAAATTATTATTATTTTATTTCGCAGCAATAAGTCAGGAAACGATCCCCGCCGAATTGCCCATAGTCGGTGAGCCTAATGTGGACGTCTTCCTGGACCTTCTCTTCCCGAAAGGACCCGCCATCTTCTTCCTGAACGGAAAAAAACTACAACTTTTATCACCGCTCGACAGGGACAAGGACAGCTTATCGCATGTCGTCTTCCAACTAGTTTGCACCGTCAAATCGACACACAAGAAACGCACAATTCCCGTAATCGTTCGTCTAACCGACATCAACGACAACGGTCCAGAGTTCCTTAACACCCCATATGAAACAACCATTTCTGAGGTAAATGAAAGAAAAATAGACTTTGCTTAACCCAATGTGCATCTTTTTCGTACAGGAATCAAACTTTCTCCATTATGTCATTAATTTTTAGTCGAAAATCAAAACTTGAATCACTTTTTTTTGTGTATGTGTATGTCAAGAAGAATGAATTTGCAAAAAAAATATTTTTCATATAAACACAAACAAAACAAATTCAAAAACAATTTTATTATTTATTAGATATCATTCCATCTTTTTAACCTTTCCCACCCCAACCTTATCAATATTTTTACATCCACTCCATCCTCCCTCATTCATTCTTGTTAACATTTAATGAGTTTGTATGAACAATTAATACTACTACTAAATCATTATTATCTAAGAAAAAAATACATGTTTGTCCTGGGCTATTGACCGGAGGTCTTTCTGTCCCAACAATTAATATTTTCATAGTTTTGGCTCTTGTCCACAACCACTGAATTAAAAGTAATAAATTCAGAATATTAAAAGCTATTCATTAATTCCTCTAACCAGTGCCTATTAAATATACAGGCCAGAATGTCGGAGTGGGAAGGACTCAAAGATGCATTCGTATGCCTGGATTTGGAGAACTATTTGCCTCGTCTCTCTAACAGCGGGTTAAATTGTAACAATAAGTTTTGCATGTAGTGTTAATGATAAATATTTAAATTTTCTATTAAATATTTAAAGACTTGAAATTATTTTATTTAGATGAAATTCCATATTAGTTAAAAAATGATTGTGAACGGGAAAAGTTTCGATCACCATGGTTCGAAGGCGAATGAGTTTTCTAGCGTGGAGTCGGACTAGACTCCGAGATTTCGATTTCTCTACTTCGACATTCCGGCCTGTATATTTAGTAGGCACTGCTCGAAAAAATATATTAAATGTGTAATAAAAATCCAATCTAATATAAATTCCATCCCACCTTCGAAGCTGGTTAAAGTAGATTATGACTCCAATCTAAAAAAATATCAAATTTGTTTTATTTGAATATAATTTTTACCACGTGATTAATGAGAAAATTTATTCAAGGAATCATCAATTAATATATTTTTATTTTCGTTAGCTTTAAGTCATTACTATGTTTTGATATTATTTTATAGTTGACACCCGTTGGAACGACGATCTTCCAGAACATCCATGCCAAAGACAAGGATGCGGGTGTGAATGGTCTAGTCGAATATTCCATTATCCCAGGCGATGGATTAAGCAGTGCCAGGGATTATGGCATCACGTCGGCCGATGGTGTCGGCTACTTTGCCATCAACTTGCCGCACCAGGGTCAGGTTACCGTCAACCGGACGCTGGATTACGAAAAAACTCAACGATACTACGTAACAATCCTAGCAACGGTAAGGAACTAAACTACTTTAAAATTTAAGTTAGTTATTTTGTTACGGCTATATTTATTAATGCTTTCCTTTAGTGGACGAAACAATGATTCTGGGTCGTCTACCTTGTAGAATCAAATTGTTGATGCCACTTGAATTTAGGCAATAGATGGCGCTTGCGTTATCTTTATAATTATTAATGCCAATACCAGTTTATTAATTATGAGAAACTATAGATTATAATGGAGACTATGATTTTGTTGACAGGATAGCGCTAATATTGATGGTGCCACTTGAAATTAGGCAATCGATGGCATTTGCGCTATATTTCCAATTATTAAGATTATGATTTTGTTGACAGAATCGCGCTATTGTTGACGATGCCTCTTGAAATTAGGCAATCGATGGCGCTTGCGATATCTTTCCAATTATTAATGTTAATACTAGTTTATTTATTATGAGAAACTATAAAATATAATGGATATTTTGGTTTTGTTGCCAGGATCGCGCTAGGAATGAGTCGCAGAGGATGTCAGCTACGACTGTTCTGACGGTGAACATTAAAGATGACGACGATCAAAATCCTTCGTTTATATACAAAGGATGCATGCTTTTGGACGGAGCTTGCATAAACCCGGAGTACCGAGCTTCTGTAAGTTTTAATACTGAGATCAGATCAACTGGATTAGTGAACTCTTTCCAAAGCTCAATGTATTTATAGGTTTCAAGCGGAGTACTCCATGGTGTATTGAATATATCACCTGAGAAAATTCAAGCCATCGATATGGATACCATCAACGCTCCAATTAAGTATAGTTTTGTCAGTGGAACACCCGATACCTTTACAGAATATTTTCGAATCGATGCAGAAACTGGCGCAGTACACCAAATCAAAGCCGTTGATACATCAACAACAAAAAAATTTGACATCATTATAAAGGTAATCATAAGCAAATAGACTTCCTAAATATTCGACCATTTAGGAATAAATAACTGAAATAAATTAGCAGCGACTAGTCAAAAGGGCCATTAATTAAGAATAATAAGAAGAAAGAAATAGACATTATATCCATATAATAAAATGATTGTTTATATTTTAATTACGATTTCTTGGATCATTTAAGTCTTAAGTTTAGGGACACATTGATTGTAAAAACCTGTATATAAAAATTTATTCTAGGCTCAAGAAGTATCGGAAGCGAAACGTTCAACGACAGCTAAATTAGAAATTACGGTGAAGCCAGTAGACGCCCATCCACCAGAATTAAGGGTCACATCTAGCGAAGGATTTGTGGATGAAAATTCTCCCGTGGGAACACAAGTGGTTGATAGAATGGGACGCCCTATAACTATCTCAGTCGTCGATAAAGATTTTGTAAGTAATATTGATTTTCTTGAAATCATTTATTTGGATGCAAACATATTTACTACAGTTAGAGGCTAATAATTCTAATTGGAATAAAATAAAACAGAGATGATTCACATATTTGCAGTTATTTAAATTACAATAAAATTAAACAAGGGAAATTTCTGGCAATAATTAGTAAAATTCAATAGATCCATTTTTTCTAACTGCAAAATTTTGCAGTTGAATTGATCGAATTTTACTGATCATTCCAGGAATTTTCCTTGTTTAATTTTATTGTAATTCAATGTAATTATTTTATTATAATTCTAATTGGTTTTTCATTAAATTTATAATTATTCATTTCATTTCATTATTTCATTACTATTTCAGGGACCTGATGATGTAAAACCTATCTACACTTACGAATTAACAACTCCCTATTTCTTAGTGGACAAAAACGGAATACTAGTTGTGAATGTGAACAACATCGATCGGGATCCTCCAAATCCTGGCAAATTCCGCTTCCAAATAGTCGCTAGGGAAAAGACAGGAGTTGCTGCAAGTGCCCCGCTTTCAATTACAGTTAATCTAAACGACGTCAACGACAACGCTCCCACGTTACCAATAATTAACCCTGTTTCTGTGCCAGCTGGAGAAGTCAGACGACGTGTCATGACAATCCAAGCAACTGATAACGATGAAGGAGCAAACGCTGAGATTACTTACTCGATTTACCACGTTTCGAATAATGGAAATAATAAATTTATTATTGATCCGAAAACGGGTGTTTTGGAAACAATTGGGAAGGTTAATGCTGGTGATCAGTATAGTTTGACAGTTCAGGCTACAGATAAGGGAGGATTATATACTCAAGCTATAGTAGAGGTCACCATCAGTCCAGGTCCTAATACACAAAGTCCTGTTTTTGAGCAATCTGTTTATGATATCGAAGTCAGCGAAGGTGCTACCATCAATTCAACTGTTGCTTCAGTCATGGTAAATCACAAATATTTTATTTAAAAATAAACGTTATATTTATTATTTTTATGTAGATAAACTTGTATACAATAAGAAACATTAGAGTATTATACAATTAATCAATTTATCATTAATGTGCATAGAGTTAATATGATTATGGATATATTTTTGTAACCGATATTCCTTATCTCAATTTTATAGGCAATTGATCCCGAAAATGATCCAGTCACATACAGCATCGTCTCAGGCAACGATTTAAGACAATTCGCTATTGGGAGTAAGTCGGGAATAATCACTGTCATAAGGAAGTTGGACAGAGAAGACCTTACCAGATATCAATTGGTAAATCAATTATTTCCATTACCAACTCCGTTTTAATAAGACCAAACATTTTAGATTATCAAAGCAGAAGATGCGGGGAAATTAGCGAGCACAGCAACTGTCAATATCAAAGTAACGGATATTAACGACAAAAACCCTGAATTCATAGGAGATCCGTATACTTTCAACGTGAAAGAAGGATTGAATAACACTTCTGTTGGTTTTGTTCATGCTACTGATGCTGACGAGGGTGTAAACGCTATTGTAACTTATTTCATACCAACTAATCTTCCGTTTAATATTGATAACGAGACTGGGGAGATTAGAACGAATAAAGCTTTGGATTATGAAACACAAAAGGTAAATTTTAACTTTTGTATTAATAAGAAATATTATTTCGCTTATAAGTACATAAACCAAGATTTGTCAGCCCTGGTTGCGCGCAGGTTAAGCGTCAGGCTAGTAAGCCAGGGATCCCTGGTTCTGGTTCGATTCCAGAATTGGGCTGGTCGTTATATGAAGTGGAAATTATAAATTTACAAAGTTTACTAGACTACACATGGGTATCATGGGTATGATATCCATGTGTGAGTGGAAGAAAAAAAAAACGCGATTTTTTTGTGACAAATTCCGTTCGTTTTAACTAAGACGATTTCTGTGACACCTTTTTTTATGTAATATATTATATTTCAGAATTACCAATTTGTAGTAACAGCAAAAGATGGTGCTCTTGATCCTAGGATTGCAACAGCCACAGTCTCCGTTCAAGTTATAGATGTTGAAGATGAACTACCTGTGTTCAGCAGAGCAGAATATCAAGCAACTGTTCCTGAGAATATGCCCGATTATTTTGTTACGGATGTGATGGTGAGGTTATTTAATGAATCTAAGATTTCTTTTAAAATATTGTTTCTTCATTGCTCTTGCTTCATTTTTAATTAAGTTGAACATATAAATTTAACTACATTAACTGAGATTGTGATTTGTGTTTTTAATAAATTTAGTGATTTTATTTCATTTGTAGGCACATGATCCAGATACTATAAAGAAGATAACTTATGTAATAGTAAGAGGAGCAACAGATCTTTTCAGAATTGATGAAGGAAGTGGAGCTATCTATACAATTCGTGGTTTGGATTATGAAAGAGAAATTCAGCATATTTTAGTTATTGGAACTTTGGAGAATATGTCAAATGAAAAAGGCAGCACCACTAAAGTTACAATAAATGTTGAGGTATGTGACAACTTTTTTAGAGAATCCATTATAAGCATAATTTACAAACACATATTATAGGATCGAAATGATATTCCTCCGGTCTTCACAATAATTCCCCACCCAATTACCTTGGATGACGATGTAGCTATTGGAACAACAGTGACAAATCTTGTGGCAACGGATTCTGATGGAACCGCACCTGGCAACAAGGTAATTTTATGCAACCATTTCAAAACCTATTTAGAAAATAGAAAAGAAATCTCTTCTGAGGAATTAATTTGTATATATTTACATATAATTTCAGGTGCGTTACGAAATTATCGGCAGAGGAAAAGCATCGAAATATTTCCAAATCGACCCTGACACTGGTGTTGTTAAAGTAACAAATGATCTCAAAAAAGAAATTGATACTGAATACCAGGTCAGTAAGAAAAATTTCCTATTTTTTTATATATTATATTAAAATAACTTCTTTAATATGGTTAATTCGTTTATAGGTTGATGTTAGGGCTTATGATTTGGGCGACCCTCAATTATCTTCTGTGATTACATTAGATATTTACATCCAGCATGTTGCAACTGTAGCACCAGAAGTAGGCCTACGCTTCGCCGACACTTCCTATTCCGTACAAGTTCCCGAAAACGCCACCGTTGGTAAACTCGTCAAAACTCTGACTATAGTCAACAGCAGATCTCACGGAATGAACATTCCTTTAAAGTGCCACATACTTTCCGGTAACGAGGAAGGTAAGGCGTACATATAAAAATTCACAATTATAGTTGAAAACAAGATTGTTAGGTTGCAGCAATTTTTTTTTCTTTTCTAGGTAAATTTAGAATTAATGTGACTGAAGATAGAAACTGTGCTCTATATTTAAACGGGACAGTTGATTACGAAGAAGATGAGACTTACACTATTGAAGTGCAGATCATGTCGCTACAGGGCTTTATCAATAAGGAGTTTAGCATCACTGAAGTGACTGTGCATGTGACTGATGTTAATGACAACGAACCTCACTTTATATTCCCGGCTGGAAATTCCAATGGGAAATTTTACGCCGCACTCCCGGATAACTCTCCATTGTCCACCAACGTAATACAAATTAAGGTAGAATGAAACTTTATTAAAACTTTTTAAGACGGAAGTTTTATAATCATTCATTAGCTATTACGACTTTATTTAATTTTTATTCTGCTATTTTTATCATTTTTACAAATCAGTTTCATTTATTTCAAATTGTATATCATTTTTTATGACACCTTGAAATAAAGAATATTTGATTTGATTTGATTAATCTACACATGTTGGTGTGTTAGTTTTGATATATATACACACATCTTTATTCGAACAAGTGATGATACAAAACAGTCAAATAATTACAATACGTGCAACCCAGACAGACTAACATCTAACCAAAGGTCTTTCTGCCCTGTCATGAATTTATGATAATGTCAAAGAAAAAAAAAATCATACTAACTAGCCGCTGAACTGGCCTGATGATTCGCACAAATGAATGGTGATGGATTAGATTTGATTATTTCAAAATTAATTAGTGCAATACATGAAGTAAATTGGTATATTTTAGAAATAAAGCTAAAAGTTACCATTGATGAAGCGATAAAATAATGCGCGCATATTTTTATTAAAACAACAAGTAATTTTTTGTCATTGTTGATTATGAAGGCATTAATTGTTTAAAAATCCATGATAACTTTAAATGAAATTATTAAGTTAATTTTTTATCAATTAACTTTTCAGGCTGATGATAAAGATAGTGGAAAACTAGGCAGGATCGCCTACAGTTTAACGAGCACGAACAACAACACCGCTCAAGACTTCTTCAAAATCGACCCATCATCCGGTGTAGTGCGTACAAAGCGGACGTTCGAAAATGCGGAACCGGAAGCACCTTATTTCCTGACCGTCACCGCTCGTGACAACCCGAACGCAACGAAAGACTACCATAAAGTTGAAGCACCTTTAATAGTCAATTTGATAACAGAAGCCAACCGAATGGTTTTGGTGATTGGAGACGCTAAACCGGATGTGGTTGCTACGAAACTAGATTTAGTTACCGCAATTATGCAAGAGCAGACGGGGCTGATTGTCGGGGTTGAAAAACTGGCTACTAGAGAGTTTATCAATGTCAATGAGAGTTTGGAGGTTGATCAGGGTGCCACGGATGTATGGTTTTATGTAATTGATCCCGAAACTGATGCGATTTTGGCCAGGAATCATTCGATTGTACAGAGGTAAGACTTTTTAATGGATATTTAAATTAGCTCCCGGAATAAATAATTTGCGAGTAATCAATTAATTGCTGCAACATTTAAAAGAAAATTATAAAATATGAAAATATGTATTTAACAATTATTTTGCAGAAACTGTAGAAGTAAGTTTTGGCAAATCGTCTTGTTATTGCCACTTACAGACCATACAGATTGCACTGGAAGATTGCAATATTGTAGATTCGTTGCAAATTATTGCAGCAAGATGGATGCAATGTTGCTACAAGATCAAAATGTTCGCCTTTGACAATATTGCATTGTGTAATTGCTGCAAGATTGCATTGTTTGATTAACAATAACACACTAATTAAGTAAATTTTATTTTTTAGGTCAATTTTTGATAAACCAGCCATGGACAATATTACCTTTGATATCACTGGTCAGATTAAACACAACGCATTCCATATTCGAGAGCCGATCGTTTTGGTAAAAGTCAAAACGGCTTCAATCGCCTCCTTCAATGGAGAAGTATTTCCTTATGCCTTGATCATAATTGCTTGTATAATCTTCGTTTTGGGCATTGTTGGTATCATCTACATCTGCGTTTCTTGGTCAAGGTAAGTTCAGTATATTCACACAAAACAAAAGAAATAATTATTTTTATATTTTGTAGGTACAAAAACTTCAAGGATCAAATGCAACGGTCTTATGTTGTGCCTGCAAGTCCTGCTCGTTACGATTCAGTTTACGTCGAGCCAAATTTGAAGGAATACGAAACGCAGGTACTTCAGATGTGTGTGCCGGTTGATGACCCTGACGATTTTAACGATCTACATTTGGACTTCAGTAATAAAAACCACGCTTTCAGCTTAGACAACGTCAGTTATATTAGTAAAGAGAATAATCTTAAAAAATACGGTGAGTTATATTTGAAATAGTACACATATTTGAAATGAGCTTTCGGTTATTTTGAAAATACTAGCAATGAATGAAAATGAGAATATAATTTAATACGTAGTAGTTTACTTCAATTTTAAATAATTTCCTTGAAATTGACACCACTATGATATTGCCATTTTTAGGTAAACAAAGTCCAACTAGTACGGAATCAGCAACCACAGCAAGAGCGTCAAGTGTTGGAGAACACGCTCTTCGCAGGGATCATCATATTTATCAAAGGTAAAATTTAAATCATATGGTTTTGACTCCATTGTATTAAACATTTTAGTTTTTAGTTGCCCTATTTAGAAACTGAATAATAAAATTTTCAATCATCATTTATTTACCGTATATCCATTTCGGTCTATCAGACTTCGTCAGAACAATGTCTTCATCAGGTTATTTAAGCACAACTACCAACTTCATCAAAGCATTGAACATGGAACATACTGGTCTGATGCAGCGTGTTCCATGTGCACTGGTCTAATGCAGTGTGTTCCATGTGCACTGGTCTGATGCAGTGTGTTCCTTGTGCACTGATTTGATGCAGTGTGTGTTTCATTTGCACTGATCTGATGCAGTGTTCCATGTGCACTGGTCTGATGAAGTGTGTTCCATGTGCACTGATCTGATGCAGTGTGTTCCATTTGCACTGATCTGATGCAGTGTGTTCCCTGTGCACTGATCTGATGCAGTGTGTTCCATGTGCACTGGTCTGATGAAGTGTGTTCCCTGTGCACTGATCTGATGCAGTATGTTCCATGTGCAATGTCTTGATGAAGATAGTTAAACACATGTAGTGTTGTGATTAAATAACCTGATAAACACGCTGGTCTGATGAGGTCCGAAATGGTCATCACCAGTTATTCATACGTTAGATGAATGGTGGTTTAACATTTTATTAAATGATTTTCGTTTCCTGGTCATAAACAGGACAATTTCGCCTTCCTTCAGTGGACGAATCAACGAATCTCTGTCGTTTACCTTGTAGACCTAAATTGTTAAGGATGCCACTTATAATTAGGCAACAGATGGCGCTTTGTGCTATCTTTCCAATTATATTATGAATATAACTACATAACAGTTTTTCCTGTTTAGGTCATCTGACGACGATGACGACATGAATACGAGTCCAACGAACGATAATGTGATGTTCAGAGAAAAAAAAGACTACTCACATCTAGGCTTCTCTTACGGGGACCACTCGCCGGTGGAAACAACCACCGAACTGTAAAAAGTCAAAAAACCACTATATATTTTTTTAAATAATATTTTTTATATATACATATGTTTTAAATTTTATAAGATTTATTTTTCAAATGCAGGCTTTTCCAGTGAAAACTTTCCATTTAGAAGGATTTCATTGTGTGTTGAAGGACATTGAATGGAGATTACATCAATGAACACCGTCTTTGCAGTTCGTTTTCATTGGAATAATCTGTTTGTAATTATTTATACATCGGTTATAGGTATCTACGTTTTTTATGCAATAAAAAATGTTTTCTTTAATAACAAGCAACTATAAATAAACTGATCGATAAAATGTCTTCCCCATCAGAGTAAAAATACTGCCAATTTTATTAAAATAAATAATGTTAATAATAAATTGTATCATTTTTATTTAACTATCCTATTTTATATATCGACAAAACCAATACTGACTTGTGGCATTAAGGTAAGAATAAAAAATCCTCGAATTGGAGGAAACTCAAATACCGAATTTGGTACGGAAAACGGATTAATCCCAACAATTCTAAACTGTTTATAACTTACCATAAGCTCCTCACCTCTCCATTAAAAATTCATATAAACCAATCTTTCATCTCTTCTTAGACACACGAATGTCCAACGCTGTCAAATGGGCAGGGATAAGCCCCAAACTAGTAAAGGGACCAAGTGGAAATTGTCCCAAGAGGAGATACTGAATATTGTTAGAAATGCATGATGGGGTCTAGTCACTGGAAGAGGAGGCACCACAATGGGCCTAAAGATTGGGGTAAGTGGGTACGATGTATGAACTGCCCTCCCACACCACCTGAATCTCTCCTTCCCCCACATGCAAATACTTCGGAATTAATAGTTTACCTTCAAACTTCACTCCCAATTAATCAAAACCAAGGTCTAGAACAGAGCATGACACATTGAATTTTCTATCATAACACACAATGATTTGTTCCCTGCTGATCTCACTCTTCGTTTCTATAGATCATAGGGGTAGCTCTAAAAATGTAAGAAGCCCCAAACTAGTGAAGGGACACATTTAGTATTTTCCGCTTACCTAGCTTTCGCAATAAAGCACTCCACCTCACCTCTCCATCTTCCATCAGTGTGGTATCAGCGCCATACCACCGAAATCACTGCCACACTCCACTCCCAACATATCTGTCGTTCCTTGCTGGCCACAGTCGTCGTCTCTAAACATCATAAGGATAGGTCACTTCTAAAAATCCGACATGAACCCCAAACTATCGAAGG
The DNA here is from genome assembly GCA_963082785.1 of Philonthus spinipes. Taxonomy (NCBI): domain Eukaryota; kingdom Metazoa; phylum Arthropoda; class Insecta; order Coleoptera; family Staphylinidae; genus Philonthus; species Philonthus spinipes. Next base: position 14,900,449 of record OY720301.1, read on the forward strand.
GACCTAGTGGAAATTGACCTATGAAGATATACTGAATATTGCCAGATATTCAGAGCAGGTCTAATTACTGGGAGAGAAGGCACAACAATAGGCCTAAAGTTAGGGCCAAGTGGGTGCGGTGTATGACATCCAAGATACTTAATTTCTCCTCCCCTATATACAAATACCTCGCAATTCTTGGCTTACCTTCAAACTCAACTCCCAAATAATTAAAACCAAAGTCCAGAAAAGGTCCCTAAAAATATAAGGATAGTTGAACGGTCAACTCTAAAAATCCCCCCCCCCCCCCAAAAAAAAAAATCTTCCCAAGAAAAAAACAATCTCCTTATTCCAACAAATTACTCTTCTGACCCAAATTTGCCACAAAACTCCTCACCTTAGAACATTTAAACCTTCTTTGCATTTCGAGAAATCATAAATGACATACGAAACAAAAGACTGTCGGCTGAAAGACCAACTTTATGTAATTGTAAATGTCTCAATAAGGGTGATTATGTATGTCAAACAACCAAAGCAACCCTGTAATAAGATCAACTGTGGAGTTTAGTAAGCTCAAATGAGTCAACTTTTATAAAGGGATACACATCGAATTGTTATATATTTTGAAATAAACTTAATTACTTATGTTGAAGACCTAATAATTTCTATTAACCATTTGTTGAAACACGATTTATTAGTTTAGTTTGAAATTTTAAAGTTGGGGTTGCTAGTGCTTAAGGCTAGGTTGAGTTAATAATATTAAAATCGATCTAAATGATCATTTTGTTTTAAATGTCGTTGTACACGATGATTTTATTATAAGAATTTACTTTTTCAGTTTTCTTTTAATACAATGAGCGAAATATTGAAGATATATATATATGTCCATAATCTTTATTGACGATTACAATATCCACATATAACATAAATTATTACAATATATATTGTGAAGGTTTGCCAATTAGCCATCGAGAAATGGTATTTCCGCCTGAAATATACGTATAAAAATGATGATGGTCAACAGTCTATGTCAAAAATCTCTGTCAGATATGTCCGTCTCTTAACTGTCTTAAATGTTGTGAAATACAGTGATGAATTCATGAAGGGTTAGACGTTTACGTGGAGTGCACAGGGAGTTTATTAGTTCTAGATTTATGGGATTTGAGAAAATTTTGTGAGATAGGAAAATCTTTAATGGGAGTGTGTTGTAGATATTTTAGTAAAATTTGATATTTGTTTTCATTATCCGTCTTTATTATTTATATGCAATCATCGTTTATAAAACAAGACAAAAAGGAGCATTCATTTTTTATAATCTATAAATTTATATACAATAAGGCAGTATTAAATTTATTCTTTTCTTTTTTCCGTCAGTAATTTTACAAGTGTGGATATGAAGCGAACGACACATTTTTTTTTTCTTTTCAAAAACTTTCGAAAATTTTACAAAAATACCTATACACTAGATAAGCTAAAATTGTCTTGAGGGAACGAAAATCACATTCACATCAGCGAATTAATTAACAACACAGGAATTTGCGCATTGTTGTTAGAATCAAAATAAAAATGCGTTTTTTTTCTCTCACAAGCATACGAAGAAAATGTATATTTTTTACAGTAAAACTCCTAAGAAAGGAATTAATCTGACGTAGGAAAATGTATAAGGATGCAAGAAGAATATGTAAATCATAAATTTGTATTATAAAAAGCACAGGGATGGAAAGCTGCCTTCACCATTAAAAATTTTTCCTTTTCAAATTTCCTATAAAATAAGCATTTTAGAATGAAAGTTACCGGCTAAATATCGTTCGTCTTAATAAATAAGGAAAACAATAATGAATGAATCCGCCTGACAAATATTTAATTATCTTTTTCATTAAATCGTTGATGAAATCAAAAGAATTTGAAAATAATTATATTCTGCAATCTATAGACTTACGAAGTAAGTACTAAGGAAAATGAAATATCTATTGAAACAACTATATCCCGGGCAAAGATCCACGACGGATATTCAATCATGCAATATATATTTGCCGTTGCATCTCAGTGATGAAATATTTGTAATTCTTTGCGAAAGGTACGTTAAGAATTAAAAATATAACACATTTATTTTTTTTCATAGTTTTTTGATTTCCATGTAGAGCGAGAAATAATATTTCTAAACACTTACTTTTGTTAAAGAAAAGTAAGTGTTTAGAATTTGTTGTTTTCACATAGACGTTTGTCATTCCATTTTATTGACGATAAATGGAAGATATTAACATTTCTGATATCTCGTATGATTTTAAAGAATTTATATAGCGACAGATTTTGTAGTTTTATAAACACAAGAAATCAAAAATATTATTTCTATTTATCTTAATTTTATAACACAAGAAAATTTCTGATTTCTTGTATTAAAAAAAAAAAAATTAGCGGTTGTAATTGAACACTAGAAAAAAACTGGATTTCACTTTATTTTAGTGAATTCTACAACGGTACTTTTATACAAAATGTGTTTAAGAAAAATTCTATTTTTTCTTTCTCAAAAAAAAAAACATCATTCATTTGTACCTTATTTTATATACAAATATTGATAAAATCATTGTTACAAAACAAACTTATAAATTTACACTATTTCTTCTTGACTTTTTTTAGAGGAAAATTGAGATATTTTGTATATTTTTTTTCTGTGGGCAGTAGATCTCAAATTTACATTCACTTATTTGTTATGTTTCGTTGGGGGCTTTGTTCAATATCCGGCCAAGTCCGCCATTGTTTGGTTCATCTCGTCGGCGATCGCTTTGTAGTTATTTTTCTCTTGCAACAATTCATCTGGAAAGAGTAAGCAGAAAACACGCGGGAAGTTAGAATTATTAGTAAGGTAAAACATGCAACACTGTTAGTATACTAGATTAGTATTAGATTAGGATTTCTAATAAAGCAAAATTTTTCAATTTATTATTTTTCTCAATTACATCATTAAAAAAATTAATAAATTGAGTTAGGTATGTATTATTTCAAATGTTAGATGATTATTGCTTTAATTTGGATAATTATGGTTTTATTAAAAAAAAAAAAAAACTGGGTGAACTAAATAAATAAACTTACCTCAATGAAAAATAAAAAATAAAGAAAAATATTTTTTTAAATAAAAGAGAAAAGGTAAAATAAAAAAATAAGAACATAAAAGTAATTTAACATGTATATTTCCCTAAACTGCATTTATATAAGAATAGTATATCCAAAAAATACATAACACAAATATAAATAAATAAATAAGATGTTAGATTATCCTTATATAACATTTGAAATAGACAAATAAGGCTGTTTTGCTTGATAGTAATAAATTTGGTGTAAATGAGCCGCCGTTCGACTGAAATGTGTGCGCGCTAGGATATTTTTGTAAAAGGCGGAAATCTTGTTTACAAGATGAGCTCGACAAAGGCGGTGTCGAGATCGTCTCCAATCTCCTTGTAGCGCTCTTTCTCGGCCACCAAGTCGTCTGAAATGTTAATAAGTGAAAATATTGGTGGGGGGAATAGTGCTCGAACAAATGGCAAAGTGATTCTGAATGTGTACAGGTGTAATTTGTGCATTTTTTCAATTCAACCTCTATCGTTTTGCTATTGGTTATGCTGTAAATAAATAAAAAAAAAACAGCGACAAAAACACTCCATTATATTAGTTTTTTTTTTGCAATCAAATCCGTTATAAATGGAACGATTGAAAAAAATAAAAACACAACTGAATTTAGCTTTAAAATAGTAAATCATGTTTTATGAAAATAATTTTCACTAGAAAGAATTTGAAAATAATTAATAAATTATTCCCTCTTTAGCTACTGCGACATTTTGACTTATGTTACAAAGGTGTTTTTTTTTTTTATTTTCACTAGATTACTATATTTTTTGTAATACTACACTATTTTTAAAATAATGCTGTTAAGTTCTGAGATTATAACATTAAACCCTTGAAAAATCCAGTAAATAAACTTTATTATTAACGAAAATTCACCATTTAACAAAATAAAAGTAAATGTTAGCCATTTTAAGCAAAAAGAGAATCTGCGCCTTAAAAATATCAAGAACGATATATTTCTCAATAATTAAAAATATTCATTAAATTAAAAAGTTTAATTAAAATTTCCTTAATAATCTAAAACAGAAAATTGTATGTATTTTTTTTTGTAATTTAAGCCTTTTTTCAATTGTGTTAATACAGGTATGGTTAAAGGTAGAAAAAATAAATAAAAATGAAATAAATTGTTTTACTATTAAATAAAAATTAAATTTCACAAATTGAATGCGATTTATATTTAAATATATATAACATAGCAAATTTGCGCGACTTTTTCTTTATAAAATAAATCATTTTTTTTAATAATATATCTATATTTATATAATTATTTATATATATAATTATTTTCAATTCCGAATTTTCACGTTTTATTTCTTATCATTCTTTCGGATGCGTAACCAAAAAGAAAAAAATAATAATAATTATTAAATAATAATAACAAAAGAGAAATATAAATTATTTCGGTTTGTTGGAGCAGTTTGCGGGGTCGGAGTGGGGGTTTTTGTTTCGGAGAGAGGCGCGTGCAATTAATCAATTAATCCACACACATACAGACACACTTTAAGGATGTAATAATTAATTAAAATAATAAATGCAAACAAAAATAATAATTAATTTTCAAAGAATTTAAAAAAGAGGATTGGCGGCATTCTCTCTTTCTCTTTTTCTCTCAAAAGTATTTATATATTCTATCGCTTTCTACATGTTTTGGATGTCATGCAGGGTGGCCTCCATTTCGTCCGCTAGCAGTTTACTCCTCTCCTTTTCGGCTAAGAGGTCATCTGTAAGTTAGGTTAGGTTGGATTAAAGCAAGCTCACACAACAAAAAATAAAATAATTAATGAAAAATAAATAAATGATAATTAATGAAAAAACAGACGTTATTAATGAAAATATCAAATTTAGTTAACTTAAATAATAAAATAATCAATCATTGTTATTTCGAACACAAACATCTAGTTAAATTATAATCAAATTCTAACCTCAAAACCATAAAGTACTACATAATCATATTGTATAGCTCTTGTACAAATTTCAAATAATTTTCTAATTCATTTAAAAATCTGTAACTTTTATTCTGATTACTAGGAATAAAACATAAATCGAAAAATATTTCCTAGCTATTAATAATAAATAGAGGAATTATTTTACCATAAATCTTCTCTTATATTAAAATAATGCCTCTATTTATTATTAATAGTTAGGAGATATTATTACTATTAATAATAAGTAAAACAATACCTAGTGAATTATTTTCAAATAATTCATTTATAAATCAGTTAGGAAATATTTTTCGAATTTTGTTTTATTCATAATAATTAGAATAAAAGCTAAATAAAAAAGAAACAGGAGATATTGTCTCTTCTCTGATCAACACACATTCATAAGCGAATTTTTAAAAGCTCGCTAATTGTGAAGGGGAAGAAATTTGTTAATCACATTCCATCCCCTTTAAATAAAACAATATATTGATTGAAAATAAATAGTTTTTCTGCTAAAATCCACCTCGTCCCAAAAAAACTTCTGGAACGGCCCATGTTTTAATAAACTGTTCAATTTATTTGAGGTTAGAATTGTTTTATTTTTTTATTAAATCTTATTTTTTCTTAAAACAATCAAACAAAATAATAGAAATATTAATTCAAAACCAAGCAAACAAACAATCAAATGATAAAAATTAAGCAAGCTTTATCATTACTCAGCTCATTTTTTTAAATGTTCGATGGAGGTTGTGCTTCTATGGTTGTGAAATAAAACGTAATAACCCTAGAGTGTCTTACAAGTGGGATTAAAAAAAAATTCAATATCCTGAAAACCTACAAGGTTTGTCCAAAAAGTAAAAATATCACGTTTTTCTTCGTTAAAAATTGCCAATAGCTATTGATACGGATTTTGAATATTCATACCAAGTCTTCATGATATATTTTAAGTAATTCTGCTTAGCCACAAAAGAAATTATTTACTTAAAATCTAATTGAAGTACTTTTTGCATAATCGTATGTTAAGATTCTTATTATTTATATAACATGCTTTTAATGTATATAATTTTGACAAATCAAGAAATTATTTCGGCAAAAAACTTGGTTAATTAAGTTATTTTGGATTTGAAGATTTACAACAGTTTCAAACAAAGAAAAAAAGTGTACAAGTTTTTATTTACTTTTTTTGAATTACTGAAACTGTTGTAATAAGGAAAAATAGTAAATAATGGCTGAAAGACCTCCGGTCGATAGCCGATTCATCATCTACAGAATATAATTCTAATTTTTGTATATTATTGTACATACATATACACATTTGAATAAAGATGTTTAGTTAGTAAATAATTTGAGAAATAAAGTTTTTATTTTCACTTTTTTTCTTGTGAATTTTCAGACCCAACATTAAAAATATATTTTATTATAATTTTAATTAAAACGTAGTATTAGTGTGATTTTTACTTTTTGGATGAAACTCTTCTTTAAAATTAAAAATAATCCATGTTTTATGTAGTAAATATAAATTTGATAATATTGACGAAAAATTGTAGAAAACATACCTTCAAGCCTGTCAACCTCCTTCTGCAACTTCTGCACGGAACGCTCGGCGAATTCAGCACGGGCTTCAGCCTAGTTAGAAAATAGAAAAATATTAATGACACATTTGTCCTGATAGACAAAATGAGGAAATGTAACCACAGAGAAGTTTCTTACTTTTTTAATATTTAATCAAAACAGCTTTGGATTCAATTAGAAAGAATTAATCATATAATTGGAAAGATAGGGCAAGCGCCATCTTCAACCATCCTCAACAATTTGGGTCTAAGTATTAGATTAAATTGGTGGTTTATAGAAATATTAAGGAATATATTTTCAGTGGGTTTACATTTTTTATATAACAATATGTGAAGTAAGAAATGAATTGAGTAAGTTTATCAATTAAAATTACTTCGAAGAAACTCAAAATAAATAGGTTTAAATATTTAATGGTTAAGGCTTCCACTTCCTTACACATTGTTTTAAATTAATGTAATAAAACACTTTTTTGTATATTATTATTTTGTAAATTTACAGTTATACAATAAAAGTTAAAAAATGTGTTTTATTACATTAATAACAGATTTGTTCATTACATGAACTAGTGTAATAGTTTTTACACTTTCTGCACTGACGGTAATGTAAACTTTATGAGTGATTTGACTTACACTCAGTTCAATTTAGTGTAAAACAAACGAACAAGTCTTTAAATAAATGTAAATATATTAAGTAACTGACTAAGTGAATGAATACTCTACTCTTTTCAATTATTAAATATAAATATATCTACAAAAATATATATTTATACAGAAATATCTTTATGATTTTAAAAACTTCTCTGTAATTTTTTAATTTGTGAGTAAATTAATATATTTCACACATAAAAACAAATTAGTGTTTGTTTATGATTCACTTCTGATGTGACTTTTAAGCAATACACTCATGCACACCAAAACCACTTACTGTACTTACTAATTAAATGAAAAATAAAAAAATGAAGGTGGATGAAATGGTCTTATTTTTGTTTTTTTAACACAAACTAAATATGCAACTGAAATAAAATGTTTTGATTTTTAAACATAAAACAAAAAAGGCAACATAAATAAAGTCTTTTGTTTTTTTAAACACAAACTAAAAATGCAACAGAATTAAAGTGTTTTTTTTAACACAAACTACGCAGCAGAAATAAAATAACTATTTACACAGCTATATTTTTTATAAGCACAAACTTAGAGAGATAAGGCGATTTTTTATAAATTACATAGTTTACAAAAATAGCTTAATTATGAAAATTATAAAACATATTACTAATGTTCAAATATTCTCAGATGTTTTCAGAAAAAGAAATTTATATTTAAATTTCGTGATAATTATGTCATCAATAATAATAAAAATATTAGCTGTTATTAGAAAATTGATTTTTTAGAATCACAATATATTTAATATAAGGGAAATATTAAAATAAATGTTTGAAATAATAAACTAAAGAAAAATGAAGTGGTAAGAGTTAATATAACAATTACAACATTAGTGACAAAATAATAATTACGAAATAATTAAATAAAATATTATTTACAATATTATTGATAAATATTTCATAAAAAGGAAGTTACTAAATAGGAAATAATAAAAAACATTCGCTTAAGCAAGTGTTAGAAATGAAGAGGATTCCGAGAGATATAAAAGTGACGAAATGAAAATATTGTAGACCGACACCAAATGTACAAAAATTCAATATACAAACTAAAAAAAATGGAATTTTATAATAATCACTATAATAAATAATATAAAAACGAGAAAATGATAATTTCATTAATGTTATGAACAGTTGATTTTTAGAAGTACATTTTCTGATAATAAATAATAATGTAAAGAGAAATAAATAATTTAAAAAATATCCAATGAGCAAAATATGTTCGACTTAATTAAAATAAAATATATATGAAATATTTTCTATGACGACAAATTCGACTTTTTTCATTAAAAATAAATCATGAATTTACTATGCTTTTTATTTCATATCACGTTATGCTAAATATAAATAAGAATTTATTTATGAATAACTTAAAAATCGACTTGTGTCCATCACTAGCTTTTCGATGGGCGAAATCGATTATTTCAATAACCGATTATTTTTGGTAAGAAAATGGTAACTGTATCATTTCTATAAGATGTAAAATTCGAAACTTAAAAGTTAGTTGTAATAACTATTTCTATAAAAAAATTAAACTTTTCTCCATTATTTTATCTGAAATAAATCTAATATTGAAATAATTCGTAAATTAAAATAGTTGTAATAACTATTTCTATAAATAATTAAGGCAGTTTCGAATTCAACTTTTTTCATTGTGTGTATTTCTTAAACAAATCGATTATAGAAATAATCGATTTTGTCTATCGCTACTAAATTCTTATTTATATTTGGTATAAATTTCATTTAGTGCCAAAAGTAAAAAACGGAATAAATTAATTAGAAAAGTAGTGATTCCTTTATATTTAAAATCTACAATAAAGTATGCCTGACATTGATGCTTAAAATGAAAATTCACCTGAGAGTGAAGAAATACAATTGAATTATAAGGGAAAAAATCGAATGTGTCGTTCGAAAATTGTGCATCATTGGAATAATTGATTTATTGTGAAGAATTTCTAAACCTGATTTTTTTCTGAATTTATTATCAACTTACTTCGCGTAATTTATCGGCCATCGAGTGAATTTTATCTTCGCAATGATCTCTCGTAGCGGCCGCCTGAGAATATGCAACAAAACATACAAAAACATCATGCTGTCAGTAAAAAAAATAATAAACAAAAATAAAAACGAAAACAAAAAATAATAAAACAGTTCAGAATAAAGTCACCAAAGCGATACGGAAATAGTCTCAGCAGGCACCACCTAGTAATAATAAATATACATATATTGTTTAAAAGTGTAAGGTTTCTGAAAGTATAAACGAGCTCTGGAAGCGTCCAGCAGTTTTTGGGTTACCTCTCTCAATTGGCTGTCCAGTGCTTTTAAGCTGATTGAGTATTCCTCCTCGCGAATCGTGGCCTAAATGTTTCAATTTAGCATGTTAAAAATCAAAATCAAATCAACACTATTAAAGTTAGCACATAAAAGTAAACTACAAATGCCAATCGGTCTATGTTGAAAGTGTTAAATTTGAAATGTCGACAAATTTTGCTTAATCTTGTAATCGTCGGTTTATTAACGAACAAGAATTTAAACAAGAACCTATACTAATATATTTAAAAAAAATGGTACTTTTGTAATTGATTTTAAATATGGAAAATATTGAATGAAATAATTCAATCTCGATTCATTTTTTTTTTAATTGAATCTTCTCGATTCATTTTTTTTAATTGAATCGAGAAGATTAAATTGTCCTTCAATGAAATATATGGATAACGTGTAATGATTTTTATCCACATATATGATTATTAAAAATAAAGCGAATTTTCATAAGAAATAGTTTAAAATATTTCTTAAAGTAAATTACGATATTTTGAAAATAAAAATCACAATATTTTTCCCAGATTATGGATAAATTGGACTTATTGAACCCGTTAAGTGTAAAGTGTATCCTTGTCCTCCTCCTTATTAAACATTAATATTTATTTATGAATTAATTAAGTAATTATTTATTCCATTGTGGTTTAAAAAATAGTTAAATAAATCAATTATTTTAATTTATATAAACATTTTTATATAAATTAAAATAATTCGTTTTATATTCAGTAATTTATATGTTTTGTTTTAAAGAAATATTATTAGAGTTTATGGGATATATTATAGTAAAATTTCTCTCTCTTCAAACATTTCAACATAGAAGTTGCTGATCACAAATCAAACAGGTTATAATTGCTGCAAAATCAAACATTCCGATGTGAGATTATTAATCAAATCTAGACACAATTTGCGCCTCAATCTTTTCCTAATACCTCCTTTAGGCGAGTGGTCAGGTTCTTGATTTGGTTCTTGTATTCTTCCTCACGTTGGTTGGCCTATATGTTTTTATAAATTTTATTATGTAATCATATACATATTTTTCTTTTTTTAAGGAATAGTAAGTTTAAGATTACGGCTTACCTTTTCTTCTGACACTTCGAGGGACTTGAGGTTGTTACCTACGACGCGGAGTTCTTCCTCAAGTTCTACGATTTTGCTGCAAAATTACAAAGATAATTAGAAATTTGTTCCGATTTTCGAAAAATTACAATGTTGATTTTTAAAAGCATCACGATTTGTTTAACAAAAGTAAAAATATTCAGTAGTTATTTTGTACCGACCTCTCAACAAAAAAGGTAATTGCAATTAATTAATCGTGGCTACATATTTTTTGACAAAAATGATATTTAAAATAACATTGTACAGGCGATAGTCAATTGGCAGACCTCTGTATAAATTGTATATAAGTGAACTTGAAGCTCTAAATGGAGATTTGATATCACATGTCTCTGTGGTGTATTTGGTAACGCATTCGGCTAGAAATCGATGGACATGGGTTCAAATCCCATCAGAATGTTTCTTTTCCTCTTATATTTAACTTAAATTATATTTCAGTTTTTTACATTGAAATTTTTTCAATTCACAGACCTTTACAATATATATTGTAATATTTTATATTATATATATTACTGTTTTTGTCAATAAATATTATGTATATATACAACATTGTAATTTTTGTATTTTTATGAAGCAATTGGAAGAAAGTGCCAATAAAATTGTGTGCATATCCAAGCGTTTACCTGTCACTTTGTTCCGCTCTTTCTTCAGCCCTTTCTAAGTCTTGTTCCATAAGCACCAGTTTTCGGGCAACCTAGCCATGCACAAATGAGAGTTTTAAAACAAAAAATAGAAACAAGCAGATAGAAATATAAGTGCAAACAAAAAATAATAATAAAACTACAAAGAAGTGCAAATCTTTGTGAAAACTATTTAGATTTAAAGCAAACTATTATCAACATGAAAATTTGGGACATAAAACACGAGAGAGAAACACGAATATTGATAGATTTGACAATTTAATAATTCTGTTAATATAATCTTGGTTTTAAAATCTATAAGTGTGTTTAGAATTAAATACCTAGATTACGTATAACAAGTTTTTAAATTGTTTTGTGAAATCCAACACAAAAGAGAATGATCAAGATTTTTGAAAGTATGAAAATGATTTTTTAATTATTTCCACAATGAAATGCACTCTAACTAAAAATTAATCAGCTAATAAAAAACACTCAAACAGGGACGACACTCGAGTAAAAGTTTTAGTCAAACATTGAAAAATAAAAAAAAAGAAGATTTTTTTGTGTAGTGAGGCTGTGTGTTGTAGCTGCTGCTTCCACCTTGCTCCTGACTTTGGCGTGGAAAAGCTGTGAACGTGTGTTTTTGTAAATAACAAAACACTGCATGCGCAAACACATTTCTTTCTCCTGTGTAAAACGTACTTTTCACCGGCTTCGGCACGTTCTTCAGCACGCTCCAAATCAGCTTCAACCATGGCCAATTTACGGGCGACCTGTGTTCAGATGTAATTTTAATCTTTATGCCAATTCGAAATATACACGATTTACATGTATTCTATACAATTGTTTAATCTAAGAAAACCCTTTTGGAACATAATTCTATTACCTATAAAAACATTAATTTTAGAGATAACATCTTAAATTTTTCACTGTTGTGTTCTTATCAGTTTATTATAAATAAAACACGAAAAATAAAGAAAGTGGTATCATTATGAAATTTATATTAATAAAAATAATCCCACCGATTTTATATTAATTAATTATTATTATACTTTACATGATTTTTCGAATAAATCAAATTCTATAATTTTAAGTAATTGTTAATCTTATTTTGCTGTGAAAATAATGAGACTGGCTTGAAAGCCCTGTCGAGATTATTGTTAATATACAATGAACTTAAAAAAATAATTTCAGAAAATTTCAGTAACAATTTCTCTCCATTAAAACGATTATAATAATATTATATGAGCAGAAAGACCTATAACCCTATATATTATAAAAAAAATTATTTGTTATATTATTTTAATAACTTTAATATTTAGTAATATTCTATATGAGTGGAAACGATATTAATATTCTATGAGCAGAAGCAGATAGCCCTTATTTGGGAATATATTATAAAAATATTTATTTTTCTTAAATAATACAGATTTAGCAGTAGTAATATTCTATATGAGTGGGTACAGTCAGCTGATCAAAACGTTAACTTTTCGAAAATAAACTGACACAATAAAAGACTTGTTTTGCAAGTTATATAATGTCTTCTTTTTACATAGACGGAAATGAGATCATTATTTAAATGCATGTTCTATATAGGTATGAGAATGTATGTTCCAAATTACAAAAATCACACGTTAGCTAAACCTAAGGTTAAGGAAAACAGTCGATATCAGGTTTAAAGAAAATCACGCGAAAATGTTTAATTTTCTCCGAAATGGAAAGCTACAGTCAGTTTTATAATTTTGTCAAATAAAAATATTTCTGAGACTATAATGTGTATGTGTAAATTCTACTTAACAGTGTTGTCAACCTTTCTGTTTTTATTTATATTCAAAATTATCTAAAAGTAGTTAATAAATTCTACTTGAGAATGTCTAATCGCATTAATATTTATAATAAATGCTGAATATTTTGTAATTCAACATTTTCTATTAAAAATGTACATATTTATCACAGAAAGGCTTAAAGTTGTTAGCCCATTGCGATGTTTTTATGTATATGTAATAATTTATATTATAATTCAATTAAAATCTATAAATCATATACCAAACAGTGTAAAAGATATTCAGGTTTATTCCATATAAAAAATGTTAAATTTAACGCAAACCTTATATTTTAAACCTCTCAATCTAAGAATTCATATCAATTAGAAAACTCACGTAGATTGTTACGATAAAGAATAACATGTATATTAAATTTAACATTTCAGGTATGGAATACCCCCGATTGTGTATATATTTATAAATACAGTTACTTTTCGTAACATAAAAACATGTCGGATTCACTGTTTTTTCAGTTTTATTTATTGACACTAAATGTAAATTTTGAATGCTAAATTAAAATTAAATAAATTTTGTACTAATAATAATGAATGGAATATCATTAGTACAACTGTCAGTCATGTATCTCAGTCAATAAATATTTTTCTTTAATAACTTCGGAAATAATATCTTTGTAAAAGATTCCATTCTGTTAAAAGCCCTTTAGATTCAACACTAATTACAAGAGTGTAGCCAACCATACCGAAAAGAAATAAAATTAATTAATCAAACTGAGTTAATTGGTGAAACTGTAACACATCACGCAGCATTAAGAAATTAATTAGTTACGCATTGATGTATCATCAACACCTGTAAAATAAAAACCATACAGAAAATGACGAAAAAACATATGCTAAACCTTCAACATCCAATATTTATATTTTGCTTTTTATAGTGGTTTGCCAAGTTGTATTTTCTTTATACAAAATTTACGGGAGACCCCCGTAAATAAATGTATTATTATTATAAAATTTTTTTTTATTATTGATCCTTGCATAGGTTTGCATCACAGTCGAAACTCATTATTAAAAATAATAATTATTTTTGTTATATATTTTAACTAATTTTTTCAAACTAAATGTGAAATAAAGACAATGGATATATTGTAAATGCAATATGAACAATAGTAAACGCTGATAAAAATTGTAGATATGTTATTATGAACTGAATTTATAAAAATATAGTCATGTTAGTAAAAATTTGTCCATTTTCCAAGCAAATTAAGAAATTACTATTAAAAAATTATTGATTAAAATTCTCTTTTCTATTATTATTTAAAAAATGTATTTCTACAGCAAATATAAAAATAAAATTTTCTTATTACAAAAATTACATTAATTAATGACTAAGATTGTGCCTTAGCCTATTTCGAAGATCCTTTATTTACTTCGTTTGAAAAATAAATGCAAATCACGACAATTACAAGTTATTAAAAACTTGTAAATTTGTGTATGTTAAATGTACAAAATTTTTTAATTATTTGTCATTGACATCATTAAATTTATTCTCTTATTATTTTAATAAGAACAAACTATTTTTAACAAATTCCTATTTTCAAAGTTGTATTTTTCTTCTTTCAGAGATTAATTAATATAAAATAGCCTTTTCATATTATTTTATTTAATGAGAAATATCTTTTTTTTTAATAGATTTTGAAAATAATAAACATTAAGTACTTTCTCTTTAGCTACTGCAGCAATGACTTGTGTAGTGTAAGTATTGAAAAACAAAATATCCATTGTAACAACTACTTCTTAAGCAAATACCTTGATGGATATTTTTAATATGTAAACATATTAAAAAAACTCAGTTGTTTGGTCTGTGGTGTAAACCAAATAATATGTAAACATATAAAAAAATATCAGTTGTTTAGTCTATGGTGTAGACCAAATGTCCATTGTATAATCCAATATACACTAAAATGATTGTTTTACATTAATTTTTAATAAAAATAATAATACAAATTAAAGCTCAATTTGTATTAATTTTCAATTGAATAATATAAATTGGAATTTAATGATAAAAATATTAATTTTTAATAAAGTAATAGGACTTAATTGAAATTAAACTCTAATTTATATTATTCTATTAAAAATTAAAGAAACTAAGTTTTAATTTGTATTATTTTCATTAAAAAATATTTTTCTATTATCATCAGTACCCACAATAAAGCCTTTTCATTTAATTTTATTTTTTCAATATTTAGATGTTGAAGTTTTAATGACTAAACGTTTCAATTTCGACCCCGCCAGATAACCATGGAACGTACTCATCTGGATGTCACCACGAAGCTCCTTATTCCATTACCCTCTTTTTCTTGTAGATATTGAACAGATGTCGTTTTTTTTTTAATTCCAGAATTAAATACTTGTTAAAAAATCTGCCTTCGCTTGATATCTTCCGTTATTGCTTGGAAACTTTTCGATACTCATTTTGAAGTATTTTAAAAAAATGCTATGCTTTGTTTGGAACGTGTTTGTGCAAAATAGTTTTTTAAAAAGATGTTATTTCTTGCTTTATGAATTTAATAATGCCTCAAATATCAGTATTTTTTAATTCAAAATTATAGTCTGTATTAAAAATGTGTGATATATATAAAAATATCACACATTTGTAAAAAAATGAAATAGCAATTAAGACCATTTTCATTATATTCTGATTGGAAAAACTCAATGGTTATACTTGATCAAGAAGTTATTAGTCTAAATTTTATCAAATCAATTGAATATATTGTTGTATTTTGTAATTACAGATTGTCATTAATTGTAAAAAGGTGATTTTCCGTAAATAAAGAATTAATAATTAAAATAAAAAAATGGCTTATTGTAAAATAATGTCTCAACTGTTATCAGTATTTTTTAATAAAAAAATGTGTAAGATATTATACATTTTCTTTTTGATGAAAATTTTATAAATATTTCTTGCTTTATGCATTTAGTAATGCCTCCAATATTATCAGTATTTTATAATTCAATTGTATTAAAAAGTGATTATATCAAATTTTATAGATAATTTTTATACAGATATCACATATTTGTAAATAATTAAATAATAATTAAGACCATTTTCATAATGGTATATATTTTTAATATTTTTAAAATTATTTGTCTCCATGAAACCAATTATTTTTATTATTACACTTCTGTTATATATTTTAACAAATTATTTCAAACTTAATACCAAATAAAGACAATAGACATTTTTGTAAATTCAAAATAAATAAGAGTAGAATTTGTTTCCAGTACATTTACAAAATACTTGAAGAAAAACAATCGACAATCACAAGTCTTTTCCATTGCGAACCAGTCTAAAATTGCACCTTTGTTAACACAGTCCTTCGAATCGGATTGGAGATAGTATTCATTGTTTTTGAAGAAAATAAAATACGTTCCTTCTAGCGATTTTTTTTCAATTATTAAGATTTTTGCACATACAGTTTATCAAACGAACTTTCCGTTGTAAAATTTCATAAAAACTTATTTAGTCCATCTTGTTGAAAAGAAACCAATTCCAGATTTCAAACCGGCTTAGTGTACAAATAATACATATTGTGGAAAAGTTTGGTTAATCGTATTTTCTTGTTTTTTTTTTTTTCATTTTATACTAGAGTTAGCTTATAGTGATGTTTATACAGCTGCTTTATAGAAATTTATAACATTTTTTTTGTTCACAGAGATATATATAATCTTTATCCCTTTTACACTTTACTCTTGCATCGGGATTTTTTTGACACCAAAATACTCCTCGCAATTTTTGTTTATTCAAAGTCACATTTTTCTGCATTCCTGGTTTATCTCAATGCAATCAAATAAAGTGAGCTTATCTCTAAACATATCTAGCATAGCTAACTCCTTGCTTTTTTTGTACCAATTCTAAACTGCACAAAATTCCAGGTTATTGAAATTAATTTTGAAGTCCAGTCTGATTCACTTTTTTTCAAACAAAGCGGAGTCCGTTCTATCCCAATCGATTCTTTTTAATTTAAGAAAATCCTTTCAAGTTCTGCTTAGGTTCGCACTTCTAAAATAACTTAGTTTACCGTCGGCGGCGATGACGCAACGAACGCGGAGAAAGCGAGAAAGAGTAAATAAATCCACCAACAATCCGTAAGACGTAAAAGCACGCGCGCACTGTTTTATAATTAACATTTATAATAAAAAAAGCTCCACGTTTTTTTTCTTTAATTAATTAAAAAGAGATTAAATTAAAAGCTGCTGATTATTTTTATTTCCATGGTTATTTCCGTATTAGCAGATTTTTTTTTATTTTCGGGTAACACGTAAAATCACTTTTATTTTAAAATAATATCAACACTAAAGCTCTCGTTGCAGTTCATTTTTTTTTAAATCACGTTATCATTTTTATTAAAGCACTTAATTTTGCCGTAAAAAAATCCAAAAATTTAAAAACAATTTTTAATAAAAACACCTTTCCATTCTAGCTTTTCTTATTTTAAAAATTTTATTTAATCACATTTACGATCTTTTTTAATTTAACAAAAGCACTTTTCATGCTTGTTAGATTTATATCTGGTATTTTTTTCTATTATTTTCTTATTTTGAAAATTTGATTTAATCACATTTACGATTATTTTAACTTAACAAAAGCACTTCTCATGCTTGTTATATTTATATCTAGTAATTTTTTCTATTATTTTCTTATTTTAAAAATTTGATTTAATCACATTTGCGATTTTTTTGAATTTAACAAAAGCACTTTTCGTTCTTGTTATATCTATATGATATTTTTTTCTATTAAAAGAACTTTTTCTCTCTCCTTTTTTACAATAATTTTACTCGATCACATTTATTTTGATTATTATTGATTTTTTTACGACATTTTAGCATTATAATTGTTATACTACTTAATAATTTAAAGCGCATTATTTTTTTATGTTTTAATCGAACAAAAAAGTAAAAGAAAAGAATTATACATAATTTGCTTCCGTAAAACTTTTTTTGACGCTTTTTTCCTTTACAAAAAAGTCGATATATGTTTTATACTAAAACGCTCTTACCCATTACTGTACTTATTTATAGACATATATTTTTTTATAATTGTCTAAATCAGTACTATTTTTGGTCTTAAAGTATTTTGTATTATTCAAATAAAATTAATTCTTTCCAAAGCAATGCAATTATTTCCAAAAATATTTCTTATATATATAAAAAATGTAAAGCATTAAAAGATATTAAGGGTTTCTCAAAAATGTGCTTCCAAATACTTTTCCAAATAAAAAAAAAACAAGTGATTGCATTCAAAAGCTTTTTGCTTTTATTGGAAGGGAAATGTAAAGTTTAACTTGTGCGTTATTTTTTATTATCACAGCCTAAGCAATTTTTGTGATAGGTGTAAATACATAGAAGGTGATATTATTTAAAAACGTACACGTTAAATTTAGCATTTTCCTTACAGAATAGTCTCGATTATGTATGCTATATGAAATGGCCTCCGTTAAGTAAATAAATAAATTAGTATCTTTAATTTATAATTTTTTTTTTCGTATTATTATTAAGCTGCAAAAGTTGAATTCAAACGTTCCAGAATTTTATTTAATGACTCGAAGAATACAGTTACTGTATATCAAACTATATTATATCTTTTTTTGATAAATAATCGATAGCCATTTAATAATTAATTAAAAAAATAATTAATTAATTAAATAGTTAATTGTGTGATATACTTAATCATTTTTTTATATTATTGTAAACTTAATTGTTAATAAAGATTTTGATATATATTTTAGAAGTGACTCATTGTGCAAATTAATGAAGTCATCTAATTAATAAAAATATATCTAAAAGTATTTTAGAAGTGTATATCAAGATTTTTGTTGAATACCTTCCAGTAAAATAAAAATAATATCACACTTTTAAACACACATTTTGACTTACATATGAAAATCTTTCATTTTATTCGTTAGGCTTCAAAATTTAATCGAAATCTTTACCAAAATTATATACCAAAATATATTAGATGTTCATGTTTCGGACACAAATACTTTAGAAACAATTTTATTTGGGAAAATAATTTGAGAAAGGCAGAAAGACCTCTGGTCGATAGTCATTTAACAATTAATTAATTTTTGTGTGATATACGTAATCAATGTTTGTTACCTTATTGTAAACTTAATTGTTAATAAAGATTGTTATATATATAATTTGAGATAAAAAAATATTTAAAATCACTTTAGAAGTGTACGTCAAGTTTTTTCTTGAATACCTTCATGTAAAACAATTTCGTACTTTTTTTGATTCACATATCAAAATCATTATTTTTGATGTTTAAATTTTAAATCTACATGTTTACTAAAAATGACCATTAATCTAATATTAATTAATATGCATTGTTAGTAAACACTTTTACCAAAAAGGTATATCAATCTAATATTAATTATTTCATTTTTTAAACGTGTATATTTTCATTTTCGGAACAGAAATATTTTAGAAATGAATTTTTGAGTAAATTAATTTGGGATTTAAAAGCGCTTTGGAAGTGTATTTCAAGATTTTTCTTGAATACCTCCATGTAGAACAAAAATATCGCCCTTTTAAATATAAGTTTTGATATGCCCTAAACAAAACAAAAATATTGTTTAAACAGGATTAATTTAGCCGGAGTTTACATTTTAATTTTTAAGTATACGTTGTGACCTATATATTTAAATCTTTTATATTTTTTAAGGCTTCAAAATTTGAACCGAAGCGTTTATCAAACTATATAAGATGTTCATTTTTGGATCAATATTTTTAGAAATTATTTTTTGGCGAGACTAATTTGAGACTTGAAAAATATCTAAAAGCGCTTTAGAAGTGTATGCCAAGATTTGTTTGCTTCCTGTAAAGCAAAAAAAACCGCCCATTTAAGAGTGCGATTTGACTTACTCCAAAGGTTAAAGGTGATACCTTTAACTTTTAATATACGTTGTGACTTACAAATATTTCGTATTTTTTAAGGCTTCAAAAGTTGAATCCAAGAGTCTATCAACGATTTATATCGAACTATACAAGGTTCATTTTTAGAACAAACATATTTTTAAAATGGTTTTGGGGAAACTAATTCGAGACTTGAAAAATATTTAAAAGCGCTTCAGAAGTGTATGTCTTAAACAACTTCCTGTAAAAAAATACACACTTTTAATTATACATTTTGAATTAAATGTCAAAATAGTTTCAAAATTTAAATAAAAAATGTATAGAAAAATATATAAGAAGTTCATTTTTGGAACAAAATTGTTTTAAAAATGGCTTTTTAGTGAAACTAATTCGAGATTAGAAAAAATATTTAAAAGCGCTTTAGAAGTATGTTAAGAATTTTTCTTAAAAATCTTCCTACAAAAAAGCGCATTTAAATGCACTAATTATTTTGAAGCCTTACAAAATTTGAATCAAAAAATATCAAAAATGTTTAGCAAACTATAAAAAATGTTCATTTTTGGAACAAAAATGTTCTAGAGATGGCTTTTTGGTGAGACTGTCTAGATTTTTCATGAATACCTTTCTGTAAAATAAAAAATGACCTTTTAAACATTTTACCCCAAAGAAAAAGTGTAGTATTGTTTAAACTGGTTTGAATTAGTTTAAGTTCACATTGCGATACGTCTTCCAAAATGCAAGAAGTTAATAATATTTCATAATTTTTCTCAAATAAATTTACCACTAAAAAAAAAACATACATCATATATAAAATAGGGAATCGCACGTCTATTCGATATGGATACAATATGCGATTTTAAGAGAATACCTTCCTTGTTTTTTTTTTTAGATTTACATTTTGGAATATAGAAATATCATATTTTTTTATGATAGTGCCATTTTTTATTAGAATTAATTCAATACCACTTGCAAGCAAAATAATTGCTTTTTGGTTGTGAGATTATTATTATTGCATATTGATAAATTAAGCACTAATAACCTTTCTTTACACTTTTATTTGAATTATCAAATGTACATTTCGGAAATATACATTTTGTAATTCAAATAAAACTGCAAATAAAGGTTATTAGTGCTTTATTTATCAATTTAATTTGATCTTCACGCAACTTAAACAATCAATTTATTATTGCATATCTTACTAATTTAAAATTGCTTTTTGACAAACAAATATTTGCGATATTCCATATCATTTTAAAGCAAATAATTACTTGATTTTAATCAATTTAATTTAAAATCATTTTAAAAGCAATGATTACTTGATTTTAATCAATTTAATTTAAAATCATTTTAAAAACAATGATTACTTGATTTTAACCAATTTAATTTAAAATCATTTTAAAAAAATGATTGCTTGATTTTAATCAATTTAATATCATTTAAAACTTGATTTTTTAAGAAGCAATTTTAATTTTTGCATTTGTTTTTCGAGCACCTTAAAGAAGCATTTCTTATTTTCTTTATATATAACACCTAATTTACAAAATACTTTAGACTTTTAATATACAACAAAAATGATATAATTATCTTCGAGCTGCTTTCATGTAATTTCCCGCGAAAGCACTTTAGATTTTTTAATTAAACACTATAAATACTAGCACCCGTTAATATATTTTTTTTATTTCCAACACACTTTCATTTCCCCTAATTTATTTTTAATTTCTCATGTGCAGCCGAGCACATGATTTTTCGTGTGTGAACACGGTAGCATCACTAACGCGCACAATTGTTTCCAGTTTGTTCGATTTTCACTTTCCCACAACCAGGATCACTTACTTTTTTGATTTTCTGTAATCATATTCACTCTTTTTTTCCGATTTATTTTCAATTGCCTATGATTAAAATATTAGCATCACATTTTTTAATCCCCCACTTTTCTGGATTCGCTTTTCCCCCACTTTTAATGAATTTCATCCATTAAAGAAGAGATTCACGAGATTTTTCCGATACTCATAAACACCAACCGATTGAATCACCCGTTTTTTTTTAGATTCACTAACATTTTTTTTTTAATTTTCTTGATCACAAAACACCGTCGTTCAATCAGCGTTACGTTCCATGGCATGGTTTTTATTTTAGGTTTTCTGTTTTTTGTTTTACTAATAGCTGCACTGTTTTTCCGTTACGTTTCTCGTTAATAGTTAAGTATTAAAAATTTGGTAACAAACAACAAACAAGAGTCGTATTTTTTTTGCGTGTGAGTAAAAAAAATAGGCAAACAAAATATGGGCTAAGTGTGGACCTCGTCGTATTTTTTGTCGGCTTCTTCGGCGAGGAAACGAGCTTCTTTGAGTTGGTTCTCGAGGGCGTCCATACGCTCCTCATCGGCCAAGGCGCGGTTCTCGAGCACCTTGCGAGCGCTATATATAACCAAAATGATAGCTTTACAAAAGTACAACACAAGATTTTTATAAAATATCAGATGTAAAATATGCTGTTCGAAATATTAAAAGGCGGTATAATTTTAAATTGTAACACAAAAATCGTCAATTATTTATTTATAAAACATAATTAATATCGTTGATTACTGAGGCACTTATTTTTTTAAAATCCATGATTACTTTAATAAATAAAATATTTTTGATTTTCAACAATTTTGTATTTAATTCCACTACAATTGTTTCGCTACGCTGCGAATACTAATTATTATTAATATTCTTCACCTGAAGAATTATAGTGAAATTAAATACAAAATTGTTGAAAATCAAAAATATTTTATTTATTCATTTATTACAATAATTAAGTAGCTTTAAATCCATATAGGGGTGATTTTATGATTATAACAATTTTGACACTAATGAGTATCCTAAAACTCAACAAATATTTTCATTACAATAGAATAGATTGCAATTATTTAAATAAGTTAAATAAAAAAGCAATTTGAAAATAATATTTACAATTTTCCTTTTGCAATAACAAATTTACATAAACGTAAGTATGAAACAACTACTTTCCGGGCAAATAATACCCCGTCGAACATTTTGCAAGGTAACTTTGTGTCATATGCAGAGAGCGGATAAAATAGTTGAATAAAACATTTTAACGTACGCCACTTCGTTCATTGCCTGCAGCATACGGTAAAATTATCAAGAACACAGCTGGGTGACTTCGTCTGCAACAGTGAAGCGAGTCACCCAGTTGTATATTGCAGATAATGAACGAACTGAGTGTACGCCAGTTCAAATATATTTTCCGCTCTCTGATTAAAGGAGTTACAGAGAAGAGATGCGAAAGGCTATTTTCAGTTGATCAAAATGAAAAAAAAAATTGCAGGGAATCGTAACAAGTGCAAATATTGCACTTGCATCTCTCTTTCTCTCTTAATTGCAAACATTGTAATTGCTTCTCTTTCTTTTAATTGCAAACATTGCAATTACATTTCTCTCTTAATGGCAAACATTGCAATTACATTTCTCTCTTAATTGCAAACATTGTAATTTGCATCTTTCAATATTTTGAAGTGTTAATTTACGTTTTTTTTTTGTTTTATAAAGAAAAAAATGACGACATGTTTTCTACAATGAATAATTTTGTGATATTTTGAAGTTAAGCCTTTTAATATCGAACAAACCAAAAATAATAAGTAAATAAATAAAGCAGCTGGCTGGTCATCATTTGAACTCCACCTAGATCCTAAATATTAAGAAAAGAAAACCTGTGAACTTAAAAATTATATTTCATTAATGGGAGGGAATGGGGAGGTATTTCCTAACAACCTATATTTTCCTAACCACCGGCGACGTTGCTCCTTATTTTAATATTCAATTTAAAAACGAAACAAATACAGTAATTAAAAAACGTCCTAATTAATTCACAACGAATTAAATAAAACGTATTAATTAACGTCTTGATCAGAATGAATATTAAATAAGACAACCTCGTCACCGTCCTAACAAGATTTTAATCTTAAGATGTTTAGGTAATTGTACCTCTTCGTATTTTTTATCGGCCTCTTCGGCGATCAACTTGGCCTGGGCCAGCTGTGTTTCCAGAATGGCCACACGGTCGTCCTCCATGTTGGTTCGGTTCTCTAATGCTTTGCGTATCCTAATATTTTTTTTAAACATTGTTGCCAATTTGAAGGGGGGGAATAATAAACAAAGACAGCAGTGAGTAAACTGTTCAGCTTTGGAGTTATTTGGTACGTTGAAGTAAATAATAGGGGGTGGAATGAAATGATGATAAAAATGGAAATAGATGAATAAATACGTTTTGGATAATAAAAATAACGTGTTTTAAATAGTGTTGGGCAAAATCGAGTAATTTTAGTAAATGAGTATTTAGAAACTACTCTCTATTCATTAATAAACCCCAATATTTTTCATGTTTTGAAATATATTTGATTTTCAAATATTTTGGAAATATTGGTGTTTATTAATGAATTTTCAAATATTTCAAAGAATGTTGGAATTATTAATTAAGTTCTCACTTAACCCGTGGTGAAACATATTTAAATCGAAATATATATATATATTATTTAAATAACTCTTGGTTTGTTTCACTATTTATATTTTATCTCTCCGACTAGTTTCGACCGTTGGTCATCTTCAGGGAGGAAATAGGAAAATAGTGAAACAAACCAAGAGTTTTATTTAAATAATATATATATATATATATATTTCAATGTTGGAATTTATTGACGAATCTTCAAATATTTGGAAAAATATTGGAATTTATTGATATTTCAAATATTTGGAAAAATATTGGAATTTATTAATAAATCTTTAAATATTCTAAAAAATATTGGAAATTTTAAATGAATTTTCAAATGTTCCGAAAAATATTGGAATTTATTAATGATTTTTCAAATATTAGAATTTATTAATTAATCTTTAAATATTCCAAAAAATATTGTAATTCATTAATGAATAGGGAGCAGTTACTAATATTTGGAGAATAAGTAAAATTATTATATAGTCAATATAAAAGTAATAAAAATAATTTGGAGATTTTAGTCGGTGGTTTTCTAGACAAAACCTAGGAATTAATGGATTTTCTCCTTCCACAATAACAAAACAAGATTTTAAAGATCGACTTTGCCCATCTCCAATTTTAAATAAAGTTTTATTATCGCTATATATTACTAAAAAGAATATTTTTTTCTCAGCCATATATTAAAGTGCACTCAAAAAATCTCTTCACTGATGGAAAACTTTACTGTAACAATTTACAGAGCGTTATCAAGGCCTTGATTAACACCAGTAAAGTTTTTTTTCCGGAATTTCAGAAAATTCCTTTTTGAATGAACTTGAGGATTATTAATCTTCTGTAATGTCGTTGTGGAGACTTTTAATTATTTAAATAAAAAATATTGTCTTTTCTTCTTTTTATTTTAATAATGCTAATTTATAATTTTACAAAAAAAAAACGTTACACTTTAATTTTAGGCTAAGAATTATTGCATCTGACATGATTGCATTCATTTTTTGTATCGGGAATTTACTATATTCTAGAACTTTAAGAGGTTCAAATAATGTTTTTAATCGTTCGATAATTTTACGATAAAATATTCATAGATTACACGTAAAAATGAAATTCATGGCATTTTATAAATCTTATTCTCTAGTAGCTCTCATATGCCTTGTAATTATTCATCTATTCATTTTTTGGGGTGGTTATAATCAACGAATACCAAATCAAAAATAATTTCAAATTAATTTTACAGCAAGTCAATAGTATCTGCAGATTGTTCTCATTTATCACTTGGTAAAACATATTCGCGAATATATAGGTTTTGAAATAAATTCACATGCTTTTGTTTTAAATATACGTTTCGACTAGTCGAAGAACAAAACGAAATTATATGTAAAAAAAAAACAGTGAATTTATTTCAAAACCTACGTTAGTTAATAGTATATATTTTGGGGAGATTCCGGGTAAATATTAAATTTAACTCATACGTTGCTTTTTATCATCACAATTTATGCATGACATAACAATTATGAAAATCGACTGTGACGATAAAGAATACTATGAACTTAACATTTCACATACGAAATAGCCCTTATTATGGTGTAAATCTTAAAAATGAAATAAATATGAATAAATTATTAAAAATCAACCAATAAAACACAGATTAGATTGAATAACTTTAAATTCTCGACTAGTTTCGGGTTATTAGCCATTTTCAATTTAAAGTTATTCAATCTAATCTGTGTTTTATTGGTTGATTTTTAATAATTTATTCATATTTATTTCATACAATATGAACTACCAATGTTTAAATATTAAAACCATTAATTATCTTAAAAATGAAGTTTATTATTTTTTTTTGTTTTTCTAATATATCAAATTTCAATTTGTAGGTTAAGTGGAAGAATAGTAACATGTACTAGATGACTGAACTTCGTCTACACTAATAAAATATTTAATTGTATGTTTTCATTTTATTAAATAAAGGCATTTATAATTATTTACTTTGTTCTATTATTACGGTTTTCATTGAATGAAAAACGCAAATACAAGAAGTATTAAGTGAAACAAACCAAGTGATTTAAATAATTATTCAAAATAAGTCAAAATATGTTTCACTAAGTATTAGATGAGTCAACAATTATTATATTAAAAAAAATAATAGTTTTTTTTTATAAATAACGTTATTTTAATTTCAATGTCAGATTGAATATCACATCACAAACAATTCTCGAATGGAATAGTTCTACTTTCACAAAGTATCAAAACATTATACTGCGTAAGATGTTTTTTTAGTAAACCATCTCCCCCAAAGAAGGATTAAAGATGGATTTAGCGGAAGCGCTCGAAATCGATAAAATTTCTCTAATTAACCTGAACTCTTTAAAAGTTTTCTAATATCTATATAAACAGTGTGATCCGTAATTTAAGTATTTCATTTGAGAATGTATGCCGTGTAATTATAATTAGTGTTAAGAAAAGTCGAGTGATTTATTTTAGTTATCGAGTTTTTTATTATTGATCCTGGCATAGGTTTGCACCACAACGAAAACTCATTATTAACATATATATTGACAAATGTGGATAGAGAGGAACATTAGCCAGTGAGGGCTGTCACGGCAACAGAGAGTTATTAAATCAACCAATAGATATAGTTGACAAATAACAATTGTTTATCAATAAATATGAAATAGTTTCTGATGTTGATAAACTACGAAACATTAACAAAATTATTATGTACTTAATTTGGGAATAATAAAAAAGATCGGGCTCCAAAATGATTGGATTGATGTAAGTCGATGCTTCATATTAGAGATAGGCAAAATCGATTATTTAAATAATCGCTTTATTTCAAAACTACAAAGAATAAACAAAATTTAATTTGAAAATGTCTCAATTAGTTATGGAAATTAATAAATTATAAGAACTACATTTAAGTTACATCTTACAGAATTATCATTTGATTATGAAAAATAATCGATTATTTCGTATTGGATTATTGAAACAATCGATTTTGCCCATCACTACTTCAAATATTGTTTTAAGAAACAATTTAAAACAAAAGGTGGAAAGAAAGGTAGACGACCGAGAATCGTTGTTTCGTCCACTAAAGGAAGGCCTGTCTATGATATCCGTTCAGCCGCCTTCATCAAGGCATTGCACATGGAGCACACTGGTCTGACGAGGTCCGAAAGACCGAAATAGCCATCACCAGTTATTCATACGCTGGATAAATGGTGGTTGAACATTTTATTGAATTAATTTTGTTTGCTAATATTAATTTATACTTTGTTCTCTTTTTTTCTGTTTAAATTTAACTAACTTTGCTTGTACTCTTCTTATATTATGATTTTGATTGTATATTTTCCCTTGTTGGATTCTTCCGTTGGAAATAAAATTATTAAAAATTTCAATTATAAAAATAAGTCAAAAGTGATTAAATTAGTTTAAATGAATCTTTTATATATGTGATTATTAGCATATATAATTATATTTATTTATTATTTATACATCGATTCTAAAATTGAACAAAGCATAATTTTGGACAGCTTTTTAAAGCTTTTTTCTTCTACAGAAGTGAAGAAAGGAATAAAATATTATTATATTATATCAAGAAAACTTCACATACTCACCAACAAATTTTGTTGATAAAAATCACTATGTATAGCTGGTCGCGTCAACACCAGGCATATATGTATAAAAGAAAGAAAAAATGAGATTGCCCATCGCTAATTATAACTACCAGTGTTTCTTCCGGGCAGAAGTAAAATAGTACCAAGTGGTTTCAAAAAGCTATCAAGTGTTTTCTTTATAAAATTTTCTACAAATCAATAATAAGAAAAATATATTTTCAATTCGAGTTATTTTTGAGCATAGAATTGTTGATTTAATTAAAAAATATACTTTTGATTTGGTAAATGTGATTATAGAAAGGGAACCTCGAAAACGTTTTAGCAATTTTCGAAACTAACCGTTCGCTCTCGTCAGCGGCTTGGGAAGCCTCGGCTAACTTGGCAGTGGCGGTGGCCAAACGTTCCTCAGAACGTTCCAAGTCTTCTTCCAAAAGTTGGATACGACGGTTGAGGGCGGCCACTTCAGACTCAGCCTGTAAACAAAGAAAACGAAAAATTAATAAATAAAGTCACAGGGAAAATATTTATAACATATTTCATTTCATAAAAAAATACACAAAATTACAAAAAATACGTTTTTATAGCTAGAAAGACCGATGGTCGATAGTAACTTTGAAATTGTATTGTATTTTACATCCCAATTAATATCCGTCTTTTCCTCTCACCTTATAATTTCATAACCTCGTTTGTTCTGCACTGGATTTTCATTTTAATCCAGTGCAGAACTAACGAGGTTGCAGATTTGTGACGGCGCCCATACGATTTTTATACTGACATTAGGTAGTGTAATAAATATTGCACTAGTTCATGTAACGAGCAAACCTATTAACTACGACGAGGACGTATGTCTTAGCAAAATCAGGTAGAACTTAAATTTAGTGAATTTGATCTAATAAATACAGTGATCAATCTAAAATGCACGTTGCTTTGAGTTTATCGTGAAAATATTTTTTTTTTGTTTAATAACAATATAGGAAGTCCGAATTGTTTCGGGTAAAATGAGACAAAAGTGGAAACAATCAACCTTGCATGGAACAAACAAAATGAGAATATCTTTCGGGATAGGAGTAAAAATAAAATAATTACAAGTAAAAATATAGTTCACAATACCAACAACACTATTAATTAGTTTCAGGCAAATTAATAGCACATGTTGCATTAATAAAATTCTCATGTAGTTAATTTTGCAATAACAAATTAGATCGACTTTGCCCATCTCTGCTATAAATATCTTTCAATATCATTTTTATAAGACATCCTCGTCAATGAATTATTGCAGTAGACGTAATAAGTTTTAATCCGAAACAAAAATTATTGCATTAATTTCAATAATTTGATTTAAATAAAAAATGCATTAATATATTTTTTTCGACAAAAAATGTTTTAGAATAATAATAGTTTATCGTGAAAATATTAAATTAAAAAAACGTGTTGCATTAATATAATTTCAATAATTAGAGAAAATGTATTAAGAATAATAAATACACTCGAAATAATTAAATATTTCTCCGCTCAATTTGAGGAACGTGCAATAATAGCGACTTTATCACAGTGTTTTATTTCCTCTGGTTAACCATATTTTGTTTCCTTCAATAAAAAAATAGTTACAAATAATTAAATTACTTAATACGATTATTTATGAGCAGCACACAAATATACTAATTAAATTAACTATTAATACTGTTCTCGGCTATATTTTAATTAGAATATCATATATAGATATATGTAATATTGATATTTATAGCAAATGTTTTTTAAAAAGAAGATTATTATTAATTCTATTAAATGTACTATAAATTATAAATCGGACGGTCAATAGAAATAATTATTTATTATTACTATATATATATAAAGAATCTTTATTGTCAGTACAATATACATATAAATGTGAAAGAAATTAACAATAAATATTATTATTTTATTTACCGACAATCGGCTATCGGCCAACAGCCTTTCTGCCAAAGTTCGCGCATTTTATGGGTGTGTCTTATTGCCGGTTAAGGGAAGTGATGAATTGGAATAGGGTTTGTGAAGGATTTTTGAATTTAGGAATTATATTATCGTCTCTGGGGATGCAAAGTTAGGAGAGAATTGTGAAATTAGATTGTTTTCTGGAGAATTTTTTGGATAGGTTGTGGAGTTATTATTACTATTAAATCGGAATTGCGTTTATTGTTTGTATAATCATATTAGTAAAATTAATTTTAAATAAACTATTTATGTTTTCTACTTTTAATTAAAATGGTTGTTACTTAAACTATTGTGTTTAATAAGCATGCTTGTTGCGAACGCATTATTTCAATTAGGTTTATTGGGTGCGTATCACTTCGTATTTAATTAATATAATAAACGAAATTAATTAAATTTCCATTCATAAGTTTACTCTAAATACACATTTGCATAATTAATTCGCCCGACAAATGTGTATTTTGAATAAAATTATGAATATCGACCTGATAAAAACATATTTGAAAAACTATTTCGTGAGCTAATTCGTAAACATATTATAAAAGTAGAGTGAAATAAATAATTGATAACAATATGTATTTCCTCATGCTAATTGCTATTAAGTAACAAGTCTCAATATTTCCCCTCATTACGATCAAGGCTATATTTACAATAATTCGTTTAGTAATAAATGGCTATTAGCTTATTTGGGACATTACTTCATTGCACCAATAATGTTCGCATTTTACACGCACACCGTGTGCAATAAAGTCCAAATTATTACACGCGTATCTTATGCCATAACGTTTTACTATATTACAAGCGCATCGTACATTTTCCTTTTGTTCCATTTATCATTTCGTTCTTTTTTTTTTGGGCGTGCCGTTTTTGTTTATACGTAACAACAATAACGCGAACAAACGGAAGGAAACACGCCGTACAAAGCCATTTCCGGCGGCACAATTACGCACCGGTCGATTACGCAACGGGCATATAATATCACAATGCCTGGCAGGTTTTCACCTGTCCACCGTAAACAACACAAAAAACAATCGAAAATCATAACCATAGTAATCATAAAAACAAACGAGTTCAATGCGTGAAATACACATCGAAAGATAAAAAATTGTTAAGTGTTGTTTTAAGAAAATACAGTAGTAGGAAAGCAAACTCGAGTTTATTTTGTGAAGAAAAAAAATAGACATATTTAGTCTGCACTTCAATTATTATAATTAATAAAAAATTCCAATAACGTTTTTTTTTGTTTAATCTGTACTTAAAATAATAGTTGTTATACAAAAAATAACATGTTTAAAAAGTATATAAACTGTCTTGAAATTAGAGATGTGTTCTCAGTTGAAGTAAATATTTATATATTTTAGTATTGGTTTTAAGATAATAAAATTCATTAAATACTAATGTACTAAGAAAAATATATTTATATACACTTCTTCCTTCTCGAACAATTACACATTGGATGTAAAGTCGCACGTCGTCCCCCATGATTTCGGTGCCACTTGATATAATTGGAGGGTAATTGGATTTATGCGTTTCGACCCCTCGAATAAACCCCCATAATTATCCCCATGGCTGGTTTGACTCATTTCTCTCTGGCTGTGGGTGAGTCATCCGGTAATTCGATTTCCGAAATGTAAATCGAAAAACGACGTATCAATTGAAGATATAAATTAGACAGAAAAAATTAAGCACTTCCTGGTAGAATGACATATTAATTTGTAATAAATAAATTCTATATACTTGTATATGAGAATTCAATGTTATTCAATTTAATCTGCGTTTTATTTATTTTATTGGCAGATTTTTAATAATCTATATTTATTATAATAAACTATTTAAATTTTAGCGCCACTTTTGATTTCTTTCGAGAATATATGCAATTTAATTAACACGCTTGTAAATTGAGTTGCCTATATTGATTAATCCAATCATAGAATACGTATAACATAATTTTATAATATAGATTTCTTGATAAAAATGCTCTTGAAACATACTTAACTAATGATTGAGATATGAAATGATACTTAAGTCAAGTGTACACTTTTTTATAAATTATATCTTAATTAGAGCAAGTTATCATTCATAAAACGACGAATTGAGAAGAATTTTCACAAACAGGTAATTTGAATTTCCACAAATCTTTGCAACAAATCACAGTCATCACTCTAGTTCGATTTCTATAAAATTTCATAATTATATTTGTAGCTAATAATACCTTTATCAGTATAAAAGCTTAAGTACAGAATAATCTTTGGATTTCCTTGAAATGAGTACTGAAGTGTTTTTTTTTTACTATAAATAACATTTTAAATCTATTTAAAATGTGATAAAATAATGTATAAAGGTAGCATAGATTTTTTTTGACAAACACCTACACGTATGATAATTATATATGTTATTTTTTGATATTATTTATATAGTTTGAATAAAGATTTAGAATAGGCTTAAATTTTCATTTACAATCGTAAAAAAATTCATGTAGGAAATTCAACCATCATATGAAACAAAATGTGTGAAACACTAAAATCATATTTCCAATAATAATTAGTGATGGGCAAAGTCGATCTTTTATTATTTCTAAATTAAGTATATTATAATTTTATGAAGGTTTCTTATTATAAAAATATCAAAAATAATTTCCCATTTATTAATAAAGATAATTTTGAAGTTACTTTTCCGTTTTAAATACTTAAAATGACACATTTAGTAATACTCAATTACTAATAATATTCGATTTTGCCCAACACTAATAATAATCCATTTATTGAAAATCGTTGAATCGCCTAACGACCTATTTCTGGAAACATTTAAGAATTAAAGATTTTCAATAAATGGAATAATATTGGAAACACGATTTTTGTGTTGCATATTTTGGTTAAAGATTGTAATTGAAAAATTAAGAAAAATCTTGCTTTCAATATTATTCCATTTATTTAAAATCTTTCTTTCTTTCTTAATCTTATCCTCTTTTGCCCGTATTGGGTGTGGAGATGTTGAAAATCTTCAATTCTTAAACATTTCCACAAATGGTTCGTTGAATCACCTAGACCAAGCAGTTTTCACTTCGTGATAATCTATTTTAGTATTTTATCGATTGAATCATTTCATTGAGATGGTGGAATTTGGTGGTAGGTTCAAGTCATGGCCATTTTAATCATCAGAGTGTGAGTGAGTGTGTGGGCACCTAATTTGGGACTGCAATTATGTAAAGTGATGTAAGAGGATTTGGTTGTTTGGTATTCGAGCAGAAAGTTTAAATTTAATGTCAAGAAACTAGATAATAAAATATTGTATCCTCATTGTGAAAATCCATGAAAACTTTAAATTTAACTACTAGGTTTTTGATTTTCAATATATGTTAATTGTTTCACTACATAGTAGCTTAATAGTTCAATTTAAAGCACTCATTTTTAATTTAATTTTCTGATACATTTCACATAACCAAAGTTGTGCAATCATTAAAAAACATTGAAATTAATTATTTTCAAACTCTTTTTATTTAATTTTATTAAAAAAAAACTGTGAATGAATACTCTTTTCTATTGTGCAGTAATTCTTCTTCTTGTGTCTAATTAATGGCCCTGGCTTTGAAATTATGCAATAATTAATAATAATAAAAACAACCACTGGAAAAAGGGCTCTTAATAAATTATCCTTCTTTATGGTTGCTTTAATTAAATTTAAGTACTGAAATTATGATTAATGTTTTATAGCAGCTGAAATAAAAATGAGTAATAAAACCTTGGTTTGTTGAATTGTATACTATATTTGTTTGTGTTAATGAAGTTGTCTACATATGAAGATAAATTGTAGCAATTGAATGTTCGCCCAACATCAATGAAATAAACTTTTAATTGTATAATCATTCAACACTTGGTGAAATATTTTTAAAAGAATGAATTTAAACATGGTCCAAAAAAATAATAAAACACTTAGTAATTACTATTGGTTTTTCATTAAAAAAAAACTGACTAGTTTCGCTTAAACGACCATTTTCAAAATTATATCGTCCGAAAAAAGTATTTTTTTTTAATAATAAACAAATAGTGAAACAATAATCAAGTGTTTAATTTTTTTTAAACCAAGTTTAAATTCAGTGTTTTATAAATAAAATATAAAAAATACAAAACAATTTGTCTATTACAAAAATTTAGGACTTTATTAATGGAAATTCACCATTTAACAATATAATATATAAATCAAGATGAATTAACAAGGTGTCTCAAGATGCACAATACCTTTTAATTATACAATATCTGAATTAACAATTTTGCCTTGATTTAATTCCATCTTCAGTGAAATTAATGGCCCTGGTATTGAGCCCTGTCGACCAGATAATTTCTTATCTATGCTGATTTTATGCTGCATAATTAGTTAGAAAAAAAATATTTCAGTTCAAATAAAACACTTTAGGCTGAAATACATCTAATCGATACAATACATATATCATTACATATATGTGTTATAATATAAATTAAGTATGTTATATTACACAAATAAAGATGTATATTTACATAAAACTCAGTTTACCATTTGTTAACCCAAACAAATGGTAAAATGGACAGGGAATTTTTCATAATTTACAAAAGTTCCCATCCTTGAGCTTATTGTTATCAAACAAGTTTATTTTAATAATTTCAAATTAAAATTAAAGATTTTTTTTACCGACCACAAGGGTATTATTGCAAATGAAAGAAAAATCATTTAATGCTGCAATAGAGTAATCAAACAAAAAATTGATAAAATTCAAAATATTTTATTTTCCAAAGTCCATGTGATAATAGACTTTGGTCATTAAATTAATTCTAAGATACTGGATAATTTTGATGGAAATAAAATTATTAATTTATTTTGTAGTAAAAAAAGTTAACTAGCATTAATATGAATAATCAATCAAATGGTCTGGCCGTCATTTAGATACACAAAACCATTATCCATAAATAACCAAATATGGCCATTAGCCTAAGTTTTCATAATTCATATTAAATTAATAATTGATTTGATTCATAATTAATGAAACTAAGGTGCAGATTTTATTATGTAACACCAAATTTAAAACATTTACACCTAACAATAGAAAGAAAAAATATTGAAAAAAATCATTTAGAAACCTTTCTTCATTATTTATTTGTAACAAGAAGTACATTTCCGTCACTTGTATCCGAAATGAACATCTGGTTACAAATAAAGTAATAAAGGATGGTTTCTAACTGTTTTAATCATCTTCATGTTAATCACGCAATTCAAACAATTTTAAAAATTATATATAACATTTTTAAATATATAAAAACAATATATTATTGAAGAAATAGAATTAAATGGCAGAATGACCTATGGTCGATAGCCATTTAACAATTAAATAATTTTTGTATGATATACTTAATCAATTATAATAATTATCATTAACTTAACAGTGGCTAATGCCGGTAAATGAGTATCGATTATGAATGAATATAATTATTATAATTTCCGTTAATAAACTTCATTAACAGAAATTTAATATTTAACAAAATATTAAGACAATAAGTGACATATTAACTTGTGTAAAGCAATTGAATATATACTAAATTAATTATGACATAATTAACACTTTCAATCAATGTTTTTTTTGTCTCTTGTGTAGAGTTACAGTTTTGACATTTGACCTCTTACAGTTGCCATGGTCATTTATATAATTTTGTTGTTTTAGCATTAATTAGAATTCTCACCCAGTCGTGACTTTTCAAGAATTTTAGATATTTTGCTTTATATACAATATTCAATAAAAAAGTACAACTGAGTTTTTATTTTTATATGTTTTATGTATTTAATAATAACATGCCTATTAATGTTTTCACTGTTTTATTGTTAGTTTCATTACTAGCAATTACATAAAATGCCAGCGATTTAATTAGGAATTCTTGCTTGGTTAGGTTGAGAATAAAACCATATATAGACATTTTCCGTATAAAAATAAGTCTGACCAAAAAAGCAGCTTGTTGACTGTCAGTATTATTACATAATATGCATTACATATTTTTAATCTTACATAAATTCATGCAATAATACTGGGGATTTAGATTATATATATATATATTGATTAATAAAAAAAGTATTTCAGTTTTAAAAATCTGCATTTTTTTTAATTTTAAGCTTTAGCCACAATTTTCTTGATATCCTGATTATATTTTAAAAGACCATTGTGCAGACTTTTACAATATACATTGTAATATTTAATGTTATATGTAGATATTATATTACGTTTGTCAATAAAGATTATGTAGATACATTTTGATTCCCGATTTAGTTGAGAACTTCGATGAGGCGTCGAAGCATGAGGTCACCAAGAAAGTACCCACTGAAGAGGAGAAGAAGACCGAGTGAAACGAAGTATTGAAATCGAAAACCTTTTCTTACATTTAAGTATTTCTACGAGATAATCCCATTACAGAAAAGATATGAAAAAAAGTCTAGGGTGAATATATCTTAAACTTGGTACACATGTGTACACTTTTCATCACTTTTTGTGAAGTGAAGTGTTTCTTATATTTATTTAAGAAATGTTATAATTTTAAGTAATTCTGAAGTTTTAACATACATCAACTAATATAAAGGTTTAGAGTTTTAGTTAATTGTGTGTTTTTTGTTCCTTTATTGAATAGTTAACAGAAGAAAATTTGTAATGAGTTGTATGTTGGTGTCTAATGGGATTTAGCACAAGGACTGCTGGGGGACTGAAAAGTACCTACTAATAAGAAAATGGGAGTTTACTGTATTCTGCATTGAAGAATGTTTGAGTTAAAATTTTAAGGTGCGAGCGTGGAAATAGAATCATAAAGGTGCATACATTCGTTTGCACGCGATAATAACGGTAAGAACCGACATTATTCACGCGAATTTGTAGGTTATAGATGACGCACACTGTGCACACATACACACCGAATTCACCGAAAACGAACGACGAGGAAACCGTAAAAAGTAAAGGCAAAAGGCAGAAACGAAAATCCAGGTCCCCGCCCTGCTAACCCAGCGCGAACTCTT
This sequence comes from Philonthus spinipes, assembly GCA_963082785.1. NCBI lineage: Eukaryota > Metazoa > Arthropoda > Insecta > Coleoptera > Staphylinidae > Philonthus > Philonthus spinipes. Next base: position 14,937,531 of record OY720301.1, read on the forward strand.
ATCAACCACTTTCGGGGCCCACTTGAGAAACGGCGAGATAGAAAAACACACACTGACGACATTACTCATTCATTCCGATCGAAAATAAAGGCGTTCCCCTTTTCCCCCAAAATGACACATCCATATTTTCATGAATTAAAACGGCCGCCAGCGGCCTTTTGGGCCGCGCTGGCCAAGACTTACTTCCTCCCTGCGCATCATTTCGACCTGGAGACGTTTGTTGTATTCCTCGCACTCGTCTTTGAAGCGCTCCATCTCCTCTTTGGTCTGGCGCATCTTCTTCTTGAGCACGTCCAGGAGGGAGCCCTGAGGTATGTTGGTCGTCATTTTCTCGGCACTGTTTCACGGGCAGCAGGGTTTTTTATGTCGGAAAAAGGTCGCGAACAGCACTCGCGAGCTTTTAATTTCTGAGTGAAAATGGAACGGGACGAGCGGACACGACACGGCGTTTGATGTATGCGCGACGGCTATCAACTGGGCGAGCCCCGCCGGTCAAGATGGCCGACCTGTTAGCGCATGCGCACGCCGAAACCACCTTGTTTACCACGCATTTTCAAATTGTTTCATTCTCAATATTCTCTTCCCATTTACCCATTTTTGTAATAAAATGCAAATATTGCATATTTTAATACAACAATTCAGTTAAAAAATAATTTAAAGAAATGCAAATCTGTAAATCATCTCAGTTTTTATTGTTAACTAAGCTTTAAATTTATATACAATAAAAAATCAATGCAAACATCTAACATCTATGAGAAACTAAGAAATTTAATTAAAACAAAAATACAGAATTCTATCTTAATTTCTGATCAATGAAAATTAACTTTAATTTAAAAATTAATTTAAATAACTGCAAATGTGTAAATCGTGTTCGTTTTAAATTTAAATGCAATAAAAATCAATACAAACATTCAATATCTATGAGAAAATAACAAGCTTAATTAAAACAAAAATACAGATTTCTGTCTTAATTACCTTATCAATGTAAGCAAGTTTTAATTTCGGAAATGCATTAAAAAAGATTTATTGATTTAACGGATTTACCTTTTTTATCTTTTAATCTATAATATAATTAATAACATTTATTTTTAGTGTTTAAAGAAATGATAACAACTATCAATTAAAAAATAATTTAAATAACTGAAAATGTGTAAATAATCGCCTGTTTTTAATTAATAATTCAGTTTTAAATTTAAATGCAATAAAAAAATTAATGCAATCGTCCAACCTGTATGAGAAAGGAAGTAATTTAATTATTAAAAGAAAAATATAGAATCTTAATTTTTGGTCAATTTAAGACAGTTATAATTTCAGAAATTTATTAACAAAAGGCTAATAATCATGAATTACGATATAAATAATTACGAATTAGAATATATATATATATTTATTATATTTTTGAATTTCGCATTTTAATAAAAATAAGTTAATTAAAAGAAAAATATAGAATTCTATCTTAATTTCTGGTATATTTATTTTGGAAATGCATTAACAGAAAGACTAATAATCATGAATTCCATAAATTTCGTTTACCTTTTTTATTTTAATAAAGGGAATAATATGAGATGCTATTTAAATTTCTGTCAGATTTAATTTCGGAAATGTATTAACCAAAAGACGAGTAATTATTAATTACGTTATAATTATTTAGAAAACTCCGTTTCCCTTCTTGGGTTTAGGATTTTTATTTCAATAGCGTTGTTATTAAAATATTGTTTACAAAATATTATCTTTATTAGTTAACATCCAAATAATTCAATTAAATCAATTTGAGTAGTAAATCTGTTAATATTGTACACATTCCAGATATTCAAACACCTAATTTAAAATTCCGTATTCATATTCTGAATCATGTTGTGGAATCCCCCTTCATTAAAGTAGAAGCCACAATAACTAAAATCGATTTTAAATTTTCAATAACTTGCAGACATATTTATTATTATTCGTATTGCATAGATAATGAATCATTATCAGAGGAGGAAATTAAAAGTTATTCCGTTGACTAATAATTTCCTGTCGCGGTTTTGTCAATGAATTTTTCATCTTTACTCCAAGGAATTTCTGGAATTAATTATATTTTCAGTGTATACGGATATTAAAATTTGACCAATTATTTGATGTTTAATAATATGATTCACGCGACTATTTAAACTTTTTAATATTAACATCGCTTTGATTATTTATACATTCATCTTGTAATGAGTAAATAAACACATATTTAATAATTTGTATATAATTTCTAAAATTAGTAGTGTTGGGCAAAATCGAATAATATTAGTAATCGAGTATTTCTAAACGAGCATTTTTAAATAAATAAACTCAACTCAAAGTAGCCGAAAGATCCTCCCTAAGCATCCTTATCAAACATCATCCCAACAACCCACACCACAATCCTTCTAAAGAATACCTTTATGTTTCCAACCAAATCCCACCCATATACACTGGAATGTATATTATATATATATATGTATATATAGCTAATATATGTATATTAGCCTTAAGTAAAAAAATGCCAATAATTCTGATAGCCTATTTTCAACTTATTATTGTTAAACCAATTGCATTATAGTTTTTGTGATATTTCTATATTGCTATTTGTTTATAATAAACACAAATTATTATTTGTTTTTTATTTATTTACGGAAAAGCCCTTTATATTAAGCAGAAAACATGTGTGTACAATACAAGATTACAAACATTCAGTTATGGCACATAATGTAAAATATAATATATAAGTGGTATAAAGTGGCAATAAAGTAAATATAAAACAAAAAATGTATATATATATATGTATTTTTTGTAATATATTAATATTGTACCTTTATAAATTGGAGATTTCCTTAAATGTATAATAACAAAATCATATAATGTAATTAATTGTTACTTGTATGACATACAAGAGATAAATTCTTATTTAACGCTTTCACAATTTATTAAGATTAAAAAATGATTGATTAAAAGAATTTTATGTTTGTTTTACATTGTATAGCTTTATTAAATGCATATTAATTATTGACATACGAAAATATATATTTAAATATTTAAAACATTTACCAGAATGGTTTCATTTCGTTAGAATATTTATATTTTCACAGAATTCACATTATTCGAATTATCATTTTTTTAACGTAATTATCACACAATGGAAATTATTAATTTTATTTTGCACAAAAGCGCCATCTTTTAGCTCAAATTGTATAATGTTTCTTTAACGTCACATTAAATACGCGCAAAGGTTAAGTCAACAATAAACAATCTAAGCTATATATTTTACAGCCCTTTTCAGCAAACTGTAAAACCAAAAATACACTTTCCAAAAGTATGTTCTTATTCTATCAAGTGATTCTGTATTAATTTTAAATACTTGATTTGATAATGGCTCGCTGACGAGTCGAAATTAGTCACCGCAAAAATAAAGAGTGAATACAAAAAAGTAATTAATGTCATTAATTTGAAAAATAAAACGTGTTTTATTTATTATAACATTAAATATAGTTTGTACAATTTGTTATTTTATTTTAGTAACTATAGTTTCGAAGCATAGAGCATCATTATCAAACTAAAAGTCAAACTTTTAACAAGTTGTACAAAGTTTTTTTTTATTTAATGAACTCTAAATGTATAACCAAGTGGAAAAGCCTTAACAATCAACAAATTAAATATATTTTATTTTATGTATTTTCTACTGAATAAATAACGTTACAGATCACGACTTAAATAAATGATATAGACTGGATAGATATAGGCTGAAAGACCAATTTGCCAAATTTATAATTCAGTGTAATAGTTATGCAATTATTGTTTTAATTTCAGAAATGAAGAGGTATATTTAAAAAATAAAAATATATATCGAAATAATATTATTATATATATATAATCAGTGTCCCCTTTTACCACATGGTGTCGGGTTTTATTAATAATATATTGTACGTTAATTAATTTAAACACATTGATCTTAAATATGCCCTACCTTCACTAACAATTCATCTCATTAAATTTAGATAACTTAGACAAAAGCTAGAAAATGAAATTTTCTGTAAGAAATGATTATAAAGAATTTATTTTTAGATATTACGGTCTTAATAAAAATAAATTGTATGTTTAAAAGTGTTTTTATTGTTCTCTTTAACATAAATTTAGAAAAATACCTTGCTTAATAATCTCTATAATCAACCCCTTCTTACAAAATTCTGTATCATCCCCCTGAAATACATCCATCCTACTCTCACAATTCATGAATTCAACAAGACGTCTCAAGATGGTTCAGATAGCTAGCACAGACTTTTTATTGCACATCACCATCAATTCAAGACATGGCAGAAAGACCTCTGGTCGATAACCCAGGATATACAAACCTTTATTTTAGTATATATACTCAATGTTTGTAAAAATGCAATTGTCGGAATAAAGACATTTGTATATATACTTTTCTTATTTAATTTGTTCAATGCTATTTCCTATAAGACATGATTCTAAAGATTTTATTTTTAGGTATTACAGTCCCAATAAAGATAAATTGTGTGTTTAAAAGTCTTTTTTCTTGTTCTCTTTAACAAAAAAATGGCCACAATGTATACAAAAGAACTTAAATTAGATGTTGTATGTAGAAAGTAGGACAACCTGAATAATTAAAAAAAAATATATTTTGTTTTTATAGATATTATCAAATAAAAACAAAATAATCAGCAAATGGCTACAGATAAGACTAATACAGTTTTTTTTATGCTTCTCCATATTTTTAGAATAAAAGATACTTAATCAAATATGTTGACATATTTTCACTAAGTATTAAATATATATATATATATATTTGTTTAATCAGTATTCTTTTTTATTTTATTTTTTTAATAACTTATTTTAAAAGTTTTATAATTTTGTAAGCTGTTGAAATTTCTTCCGTAAATAAATAAGCCTATTCTGCAATGAAATTCTTAAGTTTAACGTGTATGTTATTGTTTATCATCACGGTCTAGTCTAAGGAGCTTTTGTAATATATATATTCATAGAATATGAAGCTATTTAATAACGTACACGTTAAACTAAACATTTCCGGTACAGAATAGCCCCGATAGGGTTTTGAAGTTGTCAACTTTGAATTGATTAATAGTAACCCATATTTTTTATTGCAGATTCGGATACTATACCAAAAATTATGTAGGTTATATCCGACGATTTTATTTGAAATCAAGGCGTAGCAGTCGCAAATGAAAAAATTAAATCTATGAGAGTTATAGATTTAAAAAATATAAAAACAGTTTATTTAGAGATTGTTTTTTATTTCTAAGAGAAGGTGCTGAAAAATTCCTTAATTTGTATAACAAAGGTATAATTTTAAAAGTTAAGGTTCCGTTTGTTTAATTAATTAGATGCTCAAAAAGCGCCTATATAATTTTTTGTAGTCTCCGAGTCTGCAATAAAAAATATTTAAAATTTCAAAGTTGACTGCCTCCGAGGGGTGGCAGCATTTTTTTTACAGTACCGGAAATATTTTTTGTACGATGCATATTTTACATCCTATGACCGCCATTTATTTGGATTCAACTTTGCGAATACCGCGCCATCTATCAAGATTTCCAAAAAATCCTCAGATAAAACTTTTATCATTTTCGTCGTAAAATCTGCAATAAAAATATGGGCTCCCATTTAAAATTTCAAAGTTAACCACCTCTCCCGCGCCCCGGGGGTGACAGTTAAAATTTCTTTACGGCATCAGATGTCCTACTCGAAACTATTAAACTTTTGAAAGAATTTTCTTTATGATGCATACTTGTAGAGATATTCGATTGGATGAATTAAAATGAGCCACCCTGCATATTAATTTAATAATTATAAATTCAATATTTTTACATTGTACTATGGAAACATGTTAACGATTATTAGTGTGAAAATACAACAATAATTGTATAAAAAGTAAATTAACATACTTTTAATATAGTTTAGAACTTCTTATAGAAAATATTAACGAGAAAATGTGAGAGTCTTTCTATAAGAAAATGTTTTTCACAGCTTGATTATTTTCTACTTAAATATGTGTCCGATCAATACATTAGTTTCTCCAGGTGCTAATTTCTAAATCGATCATAAATGCGATTTTAACATATGCAACTGTTTCTACACAATACACAGCATACTTACATATAAAACGTAGACATTTGGGTTGCCTATGTTAAAATATGTATTATTTATTTTTAACTACGATAATTGTATATAAATTTAATATTTTTACATTAAAACTGAAATAAATACAAGATACTGGGCTGAAAGACCCCCGGTCGATGGCCGATTCATCTGCAGAATATAATTATTATATATTATTGTACATACTTGTACACATTTGACCAAAGATGTTTAATTAATTACAAGATACTAATAAAATGTAAAAATAAATACTGTTTGAAAGCAAAACCACAAAACCAGTTTTGCCATGCCGATTAACGATGTGACGTCAATTTGTGGAAAATTTACATTCATTTAGAGCATTTTAGTTATTTAATAAAAATCTGTTTGTTTTTCAAAAATATTTTAAAATTTGTATAATATTTTATTTAAAAATTATAATATATAAAACAGAAAAAATATTAAGTAGTAAAGAAAATTACAAAACAATGGCAACAGCTCAAAACATATTAAACTTCTTCTTTTTTTCTCCTTCTCTTTAACGACGACGATCGACGAATCGGCGGATTCGCTCTCGTCGAATATTCTCTTTTTAACACTATTCAAAATGAGTTTATAATTAAAAAAAAACTAAACACTTACTTTTGAAGTAAGTTTATTTCGTAACAAACCAAATATAAACCTTCAAATACTATATGTTTGATACGAAATAATTAATTTGAAAAATATGTATTTAACTTAAAAAAAATATTTTTTTTATAAATAACAGTATTCATTCATTTGGTCGCAGTTATTGAAATAAATTAAGTAAAATATAACGAAGAATTTCATCCTTTTTTATCACAGAGCTAAAGGATGAAATAATTTATTTCATTTATTTATTTAATTATTTATTTATTTTCAAATTATTTTTATTTATTTTATTTTTTTATAAATTGTATCAATCCTTGAAGCAGCCAGAAGTTATTACAAAATAAAAAACAAATCAGTGTACAACACTAAGGTTAATATTTTAAAAATGAGTAAAAATGGCAGAAGGGTAAATTGTCTGGGCTAACGACCTAAGGTGATAATAGCCTAGACGGACTAATACATAAATGAATTGTATACAAATGTCTTTATAATTGACTAAAAAGAGATATTTTGATATGAGTAAAAAGATTAATAATAACACAAGAGTTTTTTTCTTACTTCACTTTTTATTTAAGACGTTAGATGCACATTTCGACACACAAAGTGGTCATTATCAATTAAAACTCAGATATTAACACTTCACGTGAACTCAAAACTAATTTATTTGATTAAAAAGATGTTTATCTTTGGTGAGATTTGAACTCATATCCCTCGGGTTACGTAAGGTTTCTGGTTTTGGTTTTAAATCTGAGGGAGGTGGGTTCAAATCCCAACAAAGATGTTTCTTTTTTATTCATATTAAAATATATTTTTTCAGTCAATTACAAAAACATTTATATACGATACATTTATGTGTGTAAATATATTAAAATAATAATTTCATCTATAATAGAAAAAAAAAAGTTTTGTCAATTATTTAAATAATCGATTTTGCCATTATAATCGCTAACGTTATTGTTGAAGTCCGCATTATTTGAAAAGTGTTTTATTTAATTGGATTTCATTAATTAATCATCTACTTTATAAATGAATTAAATATCGTCTTTAAAAATAAAATTGTATTAAGAAATGCCAAAATAAAATATTTGTAGTAGATCTGTCTTATAATACCTAAATTATTTTAAAGAATGGTTGGTTTATCACATGTAAACATATCTTGACTTTTTATAAAATATTTAAAAGTCGATGACTTCAGTCTTTCAGCCATCATTTATATTAGTTGGTTTAGTTGAATAAAAAGCGAAGAATAAAATTCATATTCCTGAAATAATTAAAGCTGTATAATTTATTTTATTAAATCCATATAAAATTTGTCTGTCTTACTCATTGTTTCACACACATACTCATTGAAACCCATATACACCTCACTCTTTCTTCCACAAAAAATAACACCTAGAAAAAACTCTCTCCGTCTCGTTCGTTCTCTCACACTCACACGAATAATTAAAGAAGTGGTGCGTGTTAATATACCGTATGGAATAAAAGATGAGCACAGAGCGGGGCAGACAGAGAGAGAAGTCGTTTTGTGCGTGGGAGACGCGAGCGGAAGAGAGACGGACGCACTGGATACAATTAATTGCTTTCTAGACGATCGAAAAGGCCTTTCTTTTCATTTATTTTGTTATATTTTTCATTGTGCGGCAATTAAAAATTACGGGATAAAATAAATAACACGAATTTATGGAATAATCACGTCATGTGTGCGCTGGCTTTTTCTTTTGATTCACGCAAAAAATAATGTGTTCAAGTAACATGTTCTGCCTTATTTATACCTCTCTAAAAAAACAATAAGTTAATTAATTCACCTCATGGATTTTATGTATTAAATAAATAATATGTAAAATGTATTTAAATGGAGTTTAAATTAAGTAAAAATGTTTAGATTTTATGTATTACATAAACAATATGTAAGATATATTTAACTGAATTTTAAATTAATTGAAAATGTGTGGTCATTGATTACATAATATTTCCCTCAAGCTGTTACTTTATGATATTCGAAATATTTGTTATTGTAATAATAAATACATGTTGATAAAAAATCGTTCTCTTTTTAAAAACATTTAAATTAATTTAGGCTGTTGTTTTATTTACAAATAGTGTATCATGGAGTTTCATCAAGTAAAAGCCTCAGCCATTGAATATGGAACATAAACTCAAAAGATATTTGAATTTACATTCCTTTGTGACATAAAACCTTAAATAATAAGAAATAGAATAGTATAAATTCATTGAATTATAAAATCAATTGAGGAATACAATGCACAACGCATTTATCATATTTTAATAAAACTGGTTTTCACAACACAATGCTAGTATTGTCTCATAAATTTCAAGTACTAATTATGAATAACTGTGTTTGGTATGTGATAAATAAGTCTTATTATTTGTTGAGTCCCGGTGTTTCAAATTGGAATGTATTATGTTTATCTATAACTCAAGTTTATTGTCAAATTGTGAATATTTACAATACAAATTCACTGAATTTTAATAGTTTATTTATTTGTATACTTACTCATTATCAACAATTGTCTTGTATTTTAATCATCGTGTATTTAAACAGTTCTTTTTCCCCTGTATTGTTAATCCTTATTGACTACTGCCATAAAGATAAAGGCAATGAGTTTGTTGACACTTAAAATCAACCAAAAGCTTCTGTAAATAGCACAAACCTAATTTTTATCAATTTACTTTACTAAGAATAAACATTGTAATGGTAAAAATTAAATAATAGATTTTTGGTTATGTTTAAAATCTGTAAATGAACAGTCTGTAAATAAAACATAAATTTCTAACTTAAATTAAATAAAAATAATTGATATATTATTCGCTCTTTAACTACTATGACATTTTGACTTAAATCCTTTTTCTATTATTGTTAATTTTTGACTTTCAAACTTATTTAAACTCTAAATATTCTTTGACCTTGACCTATGTCAAATAAGAAAATAATAAATGTAAACGAACAATGATAAAATTATATGGTAGATGATTTTATTAAAGTTTATTTTGTAATTAGGCAATTATTTACAGAACTGTATGTTTCGAAATTATTTAGTTATAATTTTGAAGTATACAGTTCGAGTAAATATTAAACAAAATATTTGTTTAATGAAAAATTGAAAATTACATACAATTAAATATTAATTTAAAATAATGTAAATAATATAAACAATTATCTGCATTATTATTAAATTGTGTATTAATAAATTGAAATATAATAATTTGATTTAAAAGAAGCATAATTATAATTTCATAAATAAGTTATTTTGAAAAATTGTGAATAATTTATCTAAATAGGAAGTAGAACAAATTGTCTACTAGTGCAAGTACATTATTAAATTAAGTATCAATGGACTATTTTAATTATTATTTTTTTATTACAAATAACTAAAACAATAGTTTTATATTAACATTTATAGAGCTGTATTCTGTGTAAATAATTTAATGTAATTGTTTTGCCGCAACAATGTTTCTATGATTGTATACATGTGTGTATATGTTACAGAACAACAAGATCTATATTTGAGCAATGTTTACACGACCTACACGCTAAATATAGATATTCATAAATTCCTGCAAGCAGTGCTTGCCAAGGGAGAGTAAAAGAGCATCATGACTCAATTTTTGAAAAAGAGAGAGTGAGGGAGCACCATGAGTCAATCAGTGGGAAAGAGAGAGTATCGGGACTCACCTACCCGTTTTAACTGTGTATTCATAATATTATGCAGCTCATTCCTGATGATGGAAAATTTCATCAGCGTGTCCGAACTGAACACGGAACTCCCGAACGCCAGACCTGGATAGTCGGCGCACCTTCTGTTCCTCCTTCTCGTTTCCCGCTCAGCAACAACTTCTGCCCGCTCTGAAGTACACCTTAGCCGGGACAGCTCCTCGATTTCTGGATCTTGATCTTCATCGCTCTGACTCGAGCCTTCTGCAGCCGGACGGAACATAATATCAACCCCATCATCGGTTAAATCGATGATTTCATCACTAACTAAATCACTAGAGGCACTCGTGATCACAGCATTATTACTTGTGGTTGTTGTTTGTTGCTGGGCCCCAAACACGTTACTACTCCTTGTTGTTTGTTGGGCCCCGATTAAACCATTACTATTACTTATTTGTTGTTGAGCCCCATGGGTGGTTATTGAGGTTAGGTCGGTTTGGCTGTCATTCGTTTTGGGGGTCCTGGTGCCTTGGTTGCGGGGGTGGTGTTGGTGGCCCCGTTTGCGTGTTCCTAACCTCTGGGACATGATTTTTGTTTAAATTTTCGGACTTTACTGTTCAGCCATTTTTTCCACTTTTCCTACACTACTTTCTAGCGGGGAGCCCCCCCTCGTGTTGTTGTTGTTGTTCTACTGGAGCACACTGGTCGACGTCCTGTCAAAGACTGACGCACGTGACAGCTTTCACGCTCCGCAACCATATGTACACGATGGAGGGGGTTTAACGTAGATAACTTAACATACATGCTCATTCATAGATAATAACTTGTTTTTTTACTGACTCCCTTCCACGTTTTTTTTTGCAAATTAGAATAATAAAACAGTTTTATTAACATGACGTAATTACCTCATATCCGCGAATTTACAGACTAAAATAGAAACATTATTACCGGCACTTTATACTTGTTTTAAATAGCATTTATTTATAATAAAAATAAAAATTATAAATGAGCAAAGAAATGATTTTTTTTTATTTTAACAATAATGTAATGGAATAAATTTTAATTACATTAATATTATATTATAAACTTACCAATAATTTAATTAAAATTATATTTATACTATACAACTCAACAAATTCAAATTTGACTAGCTTAAAAAATACTTGCGATTTTGTTCTGAGAACAAAAACATTTTCACTTAATTTTAATGAATAAGATTTTAATGTGAAAATTGCCTCTATCTTTAATGTTATAAATATTTATGATATTAATCGTGCACTTATTTTTTGTAGTATTTATTTTAAATAATATTATACAAATGAATTTATCATTTAAATCTGTCATTTTATATTTTCTTATTCTACAATTAAATATATTATTGTAACAAATATTTACAATTCTTAAATTAAATTGATTAAAAATTATTAATTTGCCAAATAATTATTATACAGAAGTCTCACTTTCTGCAGTTTGTTCAAGAATTTTAGAAACACTGAAATGTAATAATGGTTTAATTCTTTCATATTATCCATAAGAATTAATAAAATGATTTAGATAAATATAATCAGCGCTATTCCATACGGGAAATGTTAAGTTTATCATAAGATATCATAAAAGTTGCTTAGACTGTGATGTTAAAACATAACGTAAATGTTAAACTTAACATTTCCCTTAGAGAATAGCCCCGAATATATTTATTGCGGCTATTTTTAAGTACAATAAAAATAGATTCATAATTAGCGTTTAAATTTAAATTTCAAGTTTAACTAGAATGAAAAGACTATTTTTATAAGTTGTTTGTAACCTAATAAAATATTCTAATAATTTTGGGGAAATTCCTTATGGGAAATGATAAGTTTAACGTGTATGATATTTTTTATGATTACAATCTAAGCGATCAAAAGCTGCTTATACTGTTATGATAAAAATAACGTTAAACTTAACATTTCCCTTACAAAATAACCCTGAATTGTAATTAAAAGTACGACAGGGCTTCTGTAGAATTAATGGCATTTTGCATTTTAATTTTACAGAAAAAAAGTATAATTTCAAATTAATTATTCAGTAAAATTCTACTACTCCAAAAATATAATTCATAAAGTATTTTCTTGTTTCCGTAATGTAAATTGAATTAATTTTCTTTATTAAATATTTTGCTTCAAAAACATTTAGCTCAATATTTAAAACATAATTAAATAATCCTCATTAATTAAAGTATAATTAAATATTGCACAGACAATAAATCTCACAATTACACTTTTAGGTAATTTAATGCTGATAAAATTTTACCTCGTGATTAGCAATTTAAAACAAACCGAATTGTATAAATAATTTTTATTTAATATTTTTTTTTGTATTAATTAATTAAGATTTTAATTCAGTTCACTGAATTTACTAGATTTAACATAAGACAATACAAGTGGCAGTAAAATGGCAAATATTTAATTATTATCACTTTTTATTATTTTTACCGCCGTCAATAACAGTAGTCATTATATCTAATGACTACTGTTATTTATATAATTGTTGTATAAACCATTTAATTAATAATAATAAATAATAATTTTAAAGTTATTCAATTTAATCTGTATTTTATTTACTTTAATGGTAAATTTTTAATAATCTATTCATACTTATTATTACAATAGGAATTACCAATGTTTAAATATTAAAAGTGTTAATTAAATTAAAAATTGTTTAAAATTTTGTAACCATTAAACGTCTTCCTACATTTTTTTGTATTATTTTTTTAATAAACGTCCAGAATAATTTTAAAATATCGGATTTTATGAATAGAGATGTATAATATGCAACACAATTGACATACATATTCAGTTATGTTACCCAACATACACAGCTATCGATGCTTACTGTTGTCGCACACAGATGGCGCCTTTGTCATCGTGCCAATTTTTAACCCAGATGTTTGGCAAAATATTGTTTTAATTTTAATCAAAACGCATTTTTGCATAGCAACATTAAATTAACCCAATTCTTTATTGATATTAACTTAAAATTGTATTCAAGATAATATTTTTTTTCTTTTTAATTCAAGCATAACGACAATTGATTTAAAAATATATAAAAAACACGTTTAAACTCACATTTAAAATATTCGTATTTTCTTGTTGATTGTGTCCTTAAAATATATATTTTTTAATGAGTTAAAAGTGATAGTCATATTAAAATATTCTGTTTCAATGTTTTCCATTAAATATTTTTGTAATACTTACATGGTTGATATATTCGGGGATATTCCAAACAGAAAATGTTAAGTTTACCGTTTACGTTATTACTTATCTTCATATTCTATGTATATGTATTTCTATTATAAAAGTTCATTAGACTATGTTGATAAAAAATAACGTACACGTTAAACTTAACATTTGCATTAGAGAATAGCTCTGATTATTTTGATATATGAAATGCAAGTAGTAATAATGGACTTATTATAACTACTTGCATTTTATATATCAAAATAATATATTAACCATGTAAGTGTTACAAAAGTATTTAAAGGAAAACATTGGAACATAAAATTTAATGTTTAACTTATTTAAAAAATATATTTTAAGAACACATTTAAAAATGAAAATAGTGTTAAAAAAAATAAGTCCATTATTACTACTTGCATTTCAAGTAGCTCATTCAAATTATAATTATAAAATGCGTTCCTATACTTCAGACAAAATTTGGGATAGGTTGTAATTTATTGAAGGGATCAATGGTAGGTTAGTCTGTTTTGTGATTTTTTATTTTGTATGGCACTGTTGCAAATTAGTTCAAATTGAGTCAAATATGTCTTATTATAATCATAATAAATGAAACAAAACGCAAGCGCCATCTTTCGCCTAATTTATTATAATGTTCTCAAAATAAATATCAATGGCTAGCTGCTTTATAAAATTGTGCTGGTTCGTATAAATACTGCAGGACTAAAAATAAACCGAATTATTTATACTAATAAATACAATTGTATTTATACTAATAAAAAAATTCATTGCATAAATTTCATAAATAATAATTGATTGTAAATAATGTTTTTAATAAATTGAAATCGTACATCAATTTAAGAAAATTGTTTGAACTAAGGATAATAATTGAATGTAATAAAATTGTCTTTAAAAAATTTAAATCATATATTAATTTAAGAAAAGAAACTTACTGACAGCAACAATTAAGAGTACGTAACTTTTAATTCTCAGCTATGCTTCACGAGTTGTTTCTGATTTAATTTAGTAACAGAAATGTTCTTTTCTTAAATTTATATACGATTTAAATACAAATTTATTAAAGACAATTTTATTACAATCAATTATTGATTATAAAAAGTTTACAATAAATTGTGATTTATTAACAATACTATTGTTTCAACTAACGATAGTTTTGTTAATATTTTAAAGTTAATGAAGAACAAAATTAAGCTTGATAATATACATATAAATAATACACTATGTCTGCAGATGGCCTTATATTACTTAACGTTTTTTTTTTGTTTTACATTAAATATTCTCGAATCAAGAAAAGTTGCATTATATAATATGTTACAAACAATTTTTTTTTAGGAGGACTAGAGAGAAAGTAAGGGTTAGGTAGCCCAAGCACTGCAGCCATTTGGCTTATTGTACTGCTTTCGCTCTTATAGTTAATCAAAGAGCAAAGAGCAAGCTCCAATTTCCTCTTGATTATTTTGTCTTTTGGGAAGAGTTGATGTGGATAATTGATTGATAATTAATTATTTTTATTTAAATTGATAGTAATTTTTTAATAATTTGGAAATGCCTACACATTGTTTTATTTCACAGCAATATTTAAATTATTTAAGTTGCATAAATTGGTGTTCTCTAATTCAAATAAATCCTTTTTTCTTTAATACATTAAGTATTATTCATGACACTTTATTTTATTTTTTTCAATATTAAGTAGTAAAAACCTACTACTGTATTATTGTTTTAAGTTTCACATAAAGTCTGGAAACTTACGTATTTTAAATCTCTGAAAGTGTGAATGTTTTTATGTATATTTCATAAATATTTTGCATGTAATTAATTGAAAGAAAAAAACAAGTTTTTATTTTTTACAATTTTCTTTGAGCAATTTTACATTTTAAGATTTTTTACTACTACAATATCTTTATTCAAAGTTATTTGTTTTACATATATTTACAATATATTATGGTATATTGGTTTCTTTCTTGCTTGCTTGAACAGGCTATCGACCTATGGTCTTTCCGCCAAGATTTTTTTATTTTATATAATTTATATTATTAATTTTATGTTTTTATTATTATTTAAGTTATAAAAAATAGTGTATTCTAATAAATCATTAAGTATTATTGATTACACTTTAATTAATTATATTAAATAACTAAATAACAAATATAATAAATACCATTTTTTTCATTTAATAATTCTTCATTTACTATTAAAAAATATAACAACAATTTCAATAACACACGTTTTTGAGTTTAAAAAACTTTATTATAGACACTGTTACAATTGTTTTCGCTACAAAACAACACTGCTACAATTGTTTCGTTTTTGTAGTGAAAACAATTGTAGCAGTGTCTATAATAACGTTTTTGAAACTCAAAAACGTGTGTTTTTCCAATAATAAGTTATCAAGTATACGGCCATAATTATAGAATAATTCCAATAACATTCTTCAAAATCCTTGGCTTTAACTTTAAAAGACCACAATACTTTTTTAATTTTATAATTTTTCATTACTATTAAATGTTCATTTAAGAACGTTTTTGAGCGAATTCACCGGGGAAAGTACCATGATGTACTGAAATCTTAAATATGTACTCGAAATTAAGTTTTTTTTTAATAAAGTCTGTAGTTTTGGCTTCTGCCCGCTGGGCATAAATAAATTATTATATTATTAATATTTTTATTTAGATTAGAAGAAATAATAAAATTAACACATTCTTTTAAAAATTCTTTTATTGTTAAATTTATTTTTTATTTTGGATGTATCCGTTTTAAAAAACTAGAATAAAAAATAAAAAAAAAATATATTTCTTTATTACGTTTAAATATAACGTAATAAAGAAATATATTTTTTATACGTTTTATTGTAGTTTTGTAAAACGGATTATAATAATATATTTTTTATAAAAAATATAGTAAATTTTAAATTGAAAATTCCTAAATTTTATCCAATATTTATCCCTCAAATGTACTCCTCTACCAAATAACCCAAATTACCCCTATTAAAGATAGACTTTGATTTCTCGCAGAACGATTTGCATGTAACGAGTCGAATTACGAACATCTTAAAAAAATGTGCATCCCTAGAAACCCCAACATAATCCCTAAATACAAAAACCCACCAATAACCCTTTTCGAATACATATCCTCCTTTTACCCTACTTTCCCACCTTGATATCGAAACAAACGCAGATCCACATCTAACCCCGGGCAGAAAGACTTATGGTCGATAGCCCTTGTGAAAAGGAAACATTTTTATTGGTTTTGTTAAAGAATGTATCAAGTTTATTTATTGTATTCCTTTTTCAATAAAGATATTATAGTAGTATCCAATATTTAATTAGCATTGAGCAGAGTCTCTACAATACATTTTGTGAAACTTAGAAAACTATTCTTTTTTTTACAAATAGTGTATTATGGAGTTTCACGAAGTAAAAGCGTCAACCATGGATTATTCAAAAATTTTTAACAAATTATTTTTTAATAGAGAACATCTAAAGCCAACTATCGATTATTCAATATTTAATCATGGTAATATTGAATTAAAGCTCTTTTGCAACATAAATTGAATTCATTTAGTTTATAAATTAGTATTTCAAATTGTTTCAGCTCAAAAAAGTAGTTAAAATAAATTTATAACAATAAAAATAAATGAATTCCTTTTACTAATATCCTAACAAAAATGATTTATGAATAGATTAATAAGGAAAAATAATATAGATCAAACTTAAAAAAAAAATAATAAAAAAGTAAAGTGAGTTTTATAATATTACAAACTTAACAATAAAATTCTTTAAGTCGTTTTGAAATAATCGATTTTAAAATTAATGGCATTATTTTTTTAGGTTACTTATTTTTGTGATAGTATTTATTTTGAACAAATCCTATATATGTACAGTGTGTAAGTTTTATATTGGGATGAGTAAACGCTCACGCTCGCTGGTTGTAAATTTAGCCCGGAATTACGTCACACAAGCGCGCGCCATATTTGGCAGGCCGAACAGCCGCTCTCGGCAGGGCTATTTTCATATCGGCCGCCTCGAATTTCAAGAAAAATTCACACACAACAGACCATAATTGAAAATTTAATGATATTTACAAATTATTCGAATTAACATTAAATTACTAATTTAATTAATTTAAAAGTTAATTGTAACGCATTCAAACTTAACTGAACTTACAATTTAAGTATTATGGCATGACATTCTGATTTTAGAGGTTTTATTTTATTTATTTATTACATTAAAATTGTAAGTACTATGTAATACTATATAATAAAAATATAGTTTTTATTGCAAAAACTATACTTTTATTATATAGTTTCGTTGCATTATTTGTGTTGAAAAAATTAACGTTTTCAATCAAATACTTTTTTCGCCTAAAATATTTTTCTAAATATCAGTATTTTAGAAAAGCAAGTTGGTGTAATAATACGCGTTTATAATATTATTGTTAATAATAATAATGTCTTTTTTTATTTTCCAATGGAAGAATCAATATAGGAAAAATATTCAAAAAGTAAATACATAGCAATTGACTCGATACTAATAATTTAAAACTCAAAATTAAAAAAAAATACAAAATATATATTATACTAAGTATTGTTGTTAATAGAGGCTTCTACTTCGTTATACATTATTTTAGGTTTTAATAAAAACTCTGATTCACGTTGTATAACTTTAATTTTATTTTAGTGACTATAGTTTAAAAAATTTTAACTTATCATTATCAAACTAAAAGTCACTCACTCAATTATATAGTTTATATAACTTTAATTTTATTTTAATGATTATAGTTTCAACGATTTTATCATGTCATTATCAAACTATTGAGTGAGTATTGATTACTGAAATGATTTCGATTAACCTAATTAAATTATATTTTTAGGTGTCACAATCTGTAGCCATTTCCTGAAGTGGTTATAGTTTCTCGAATTACAGAAACATATGTTAAAAGTTAAAAATAAAAACGCTACAATTTCAGCGTTTGTTCCAGTTTTGCAATTTTGATTACAGCAGAATTCGTCTTTTAATTTTAGCAACGTGGCACACTTTTATAATACTATTTTTATTTGAAAATAGTGTCTATAAAAATGTATTCACTGAAATAATATTTTTTTGTAATGTGTTTCGAAATTATAAGGAAAATTTATTGAGTACAAGAATTTCGATTATTTATAGACTTATGAGAAATATCTTGCAAAGAAGTATGTTATTAAACTAAGACATAATTTTAGTTCTTAAAAAATGCTATATAATAAGCTATTAGAGACGTATTTTACTTAAATTATTCCTTATTTTATACCCTACACCCATGTGGGTAGAAAGGGGTCATTGAATAAATATATATATTCCTTATTTTAAATTATATATAAATATATGAAATCTGAACTGAAAATTCTTAGATTTTATATTTATAGAAAATCTTTATTTTTACAGTTGAATTAAATTAAATCACTATTTTTACATAATTAATTACAATCATTTACAAATATGGCACTGTATATATGCATCAATTTACTTTTCTTCCTAGGATAGAAATTTTAGAATCTGATACAGTTGACATGGAAACTCTTAATATACAGAAACATGTTTCTCTTTTACATATAATGATAAAGAAATTCTGTGTATTAAAGAATAATACATTTCTGTTATTTTAAATGAATCTTTTATAATTTCGTTATTCTGTTTCGAATAATTCGAATTTGATCTTTTTTGTAAATCATGAAAAATATATATATCAAAATCGCTTATATTTAACCATAAAAGAGAAAAATATTTTTTTTGTTACTTTACTAAATGAATCTATTAAGAGGACTATTTCGTATTTCTGTTTTGAATAACTTGCATTTGATATTTTCTTGTAAATCTTGAAAAAAATATCAGAATTACCTAAATTTAACCATACAAGATCATTTACAGATACAGGGTGATTTATAACAGGTGTACAAAACGTTAGCCTCGTGTTCTGGAACTCATTTTAAGAAGAAAAAAATATAAGAAGATAGGTCGTATTTGCTTTATTTACAGAACTACATTTGATTGAAATCATCAAAGAACAACTTTAAAATCCAATCATGGAATTAAACAACATAATTTGTGAAACTTTTACGTTGATAGTTGTTAAAATGATTGAGTCTATACTAAACTCACTCATTTTGACAACTAGAAACATAAATATTTCACAAATTATGTTGTTTATTTCCATGATTATCAACTATCAACTATCAACTTAATTGTTTTACAGATTATGTTGTTTATTTTAGTTGATAGTTGTCAACATGAGTTAGTCCATACTAAACTCACTCATTTTGACAAATATAAACATAAATATTTCACAAATTATAATGTTTATTTCCATGATTAGATTTTAAGGTTGTATTAATGAATTTTATTTTATAGTAATTTATTTTTCTTGTTATCCATTTTTAAAAATTTACTTTTACTTTCTAATTAAATAAAAATAGATGTATTTCTGTAAATAAACAAAATACGAACAATCTGCATATAACATTTTCTTTAAACGACTTCCCAAACACAATATTAAAGTTTTGTGTACCTACTATAAATCACCCTGTATAATATAAACCTTTTTATTAGTTGTAATCTACCCAAAACCATTTAATTGTACCAATTTCGCAAGCAACAAATTTTAACTCCTCACACACCCTTCATTAAACTTATCCCGTAAGCATGATGTTAAACGATTAACATGTGAGTTATTCCATAAAACTCACACTTACAATAAATTTAGTATTCAAACGAAACACTAAATCCAATCATTGTATGATTCTATTGAATAACTCGAAAATTTATTGAAGTAAGATCTTTCTATTTATTTTATATAGTTTTTGGACTTACGTTTTGGAAAGCCTTCTCCTTCTCCTCAAGCTTGGCGTTAGCTTGCATGAGTTGCTCCTGAGTTTGGTCGAGATCGTTCTCAATGGCTTGGATCTTCTTCTGAAGAGAGCGGGCCTCTTCTTCGGCCTGTAAGACGAATTAAAACAAAAAGTTAGTTGTTTTTCTGAATGAGTTAGTGAAGTGTATGTATTGTAGTTGTGTTGTATTATTTTACGAGGTTTAGGGATTTTTAAAAATGTCAAACAATATCTTTATCAACAAGGATATATGCATTCTAACAAATATGCAAAATATTACCTGAAAATGGCTATCGACTGTATGCCATTAAAAATGTAATTTATTGACTGTCAATGTTCGCAATTTGCAATAAGTACGTGTACCTCTACACAATTTGTAATAATTTAATGAAAAAAAAAAAGGATTTACCGTTAATGAATGAATTGAAACTTAATAATAATGCAAAAATTGTAAATTTTTATTTTTTTATTTAATAATTGTAAAATCTTATATATACCGGCTGTTGATGCGATCAGGTATACATAGGGATTTTACATGTAAATTCAATGTTTTGCAAATTCCGGCTTACGGTTTAATTTTTGAAAAAAAAAAACTGACAGTATTAGAATGTGTTCAGAATTTCAAAAACTGTCTAAAATGTTGGTTTGTTCAATTTTAGAATCGATAATTAATAAATTAAATGTGATTAAATTTGAAAATTTTCGCATAATTAAAATCCATTAGCCATGACTTTTATTTAAAAGAATCAATTAAAATTAACGTCATTTTTGACATATTTCTATGATTACAATTCAATATGGATTTTTTCATAAGCTATAGCTAATGCAATTTAAACACGTATACTTTGCAAGTATAACCAATATTTTTTAATTATTTATGAATTATACACTGATTTTAAAAGTTATAGTTTTTCATAGATATTTAAATTCTAAACACTTTCATTTTTTTCAGTTTTTCTCTAAAATGAACTGGGAAACAGGAATTTACATAAAATTGTTTGTACATGTAAAATTCTGATCGCGCCATCACCCGGTATTTATACTTATATGAATTAGCATCTAAAATTCCAAAAATAAAATAGAATATTGAATCAGCTGGTTGTAGAGACTGTTTACTTAATTAATTGAATAACATAATTTTATTTCAATAATTAAGTTATACAAGATTCTAATTAATCCTATGGACATTAATGAATAAGGAGATGAAAATGTAGTGAAAATAAAATTAAAATGTTTTTTTTTATTCCACGTGAGGAATCTGAAACTTCTACAACATAAAATTACAATTTTCGCATCGATGAACATATTTTTTGATATGAATAAAAATTGACACACGAGATTCTGGTTAAATTTTTGAACATTAAAGAAAAATTGTTGGATTATTGTTTTGAAACAGAAATGTCCATTATTGAACATTTGTTTTAAAGTACTTATGTAACATAAGTCAAAATGTCACAGTAGCTAAAGAGCGAATAATTAAATTAAATTGATATTCCTTTTAAATTATATTTATATCTATGAATTGTAGAAATTTCTATGTACAACATTGAGGTATAATTTAAATTAATTAAATATAAGTGGAACAGATAGGATTTGAACCCAAATCCCCCGGATTCTAGTTAAGTGCATTACCAACTTATATATACAAACATTTTTATTCAGACAATATGACAACAAAATTTATTACAACAATATGTACAATTGTGTTAGTAGTCTGTCATGGGCTATCGACCATAGGTCTTGCTGCCCACCAACTTATATTTAATTAATTTAAATTATACCTCAGTGTTGTACATTGAATTTTCTACAATTCATAGATATAAATATAATTTAAAAGGAATATCAATTTAATTTAATTATTCCCTCTTTAGCAACTGTGACATTTAGACTTATGTTACATAAGTACTTTAAAACAAATGTTCAATAATGGACATTTCTGTTTCATAACAATAATCCAACAATTTTTCTTTAATGTTCAAAAATTTAACCAGAATCTTGTGTGTCAATTTTTATTCATATCAAAAAATATGTTATAATTTATTAATTATTTTCAAATTCTTTTTATTTAATTTATTAAGGAAATATATGATGTGTTAATGTAATGTAGTGTTTTTTAAGGGAACATAATAAAATCTTTTAAATGCTTATTTTCTTACCTTTTCGGCGCGAAGGTTGGCATCCTTAGCCTGTTGCTCGTTCTGGACAGCGCGGTCCAAAGCGTTGTCCTTCTCAAGCTTCATGGCTTGCATCTTCTTCTTGATCGCGTCCATGGCGGCTGGTTTTTGTTTGGTGTACGGTTAACGAATTAAAAACACTGCAAATCAACAAAAGAAACATTTAATAAGACAATTTAAAATCAAAGAAATTACATTAATATCAATGAGCCATTCATCAACTAATTTGTGCGAATCATCAGGACAGTTCAGTTAGCTAGTATAGATTTTTTCTTTGACAACATCATAAATTCATGACAGGATAGAAAGCCCTCTGGTCGATACATGGTCTACATATTTTGTGATTATGTTATATTATTTTATATTATCTGTTGTTTTTTGCATTTATTACAACAACATATACAATCAGAAGGTTTTAAATACAATATCTGTATTTACTACAATCTAGTAGAAATCAACATACATGGAGATCTAAGATTCCGCTAGATTTGTAAATAGTAATACATTTTGAATTTGAATATTTAAATTTTTGGGCATCCATTTTTTGATGTATATATAGTTTCTCAAATTAAAGAAACGTATATTAAAAATAAAAATTCTATAATTTCAACGTTTGATCCAATATATTAAATAAAAATGATTTGAAAATAATTAATAAATTATTTCCACATTTAGCTCTGTGACTATTGACTTACCTACGTAAGTACGTTAAACAAATGCACATTAAATGTGGAAATAATTTATTAATTATTTTCAAATCATTTTTATTTAATATATTTAAATAACTGTGACCAAGTGAATGAATACTGTTTTCTATTTATAGTTTGATCCAATTTTGATTACAACAGAAATCCTCTTTTATTTTTAGCAACGTGGCACAATTCTTAATATTATTTTATTTTTTTATATACAATTTCTGCATGTAATCAAGTGATGGGTAAAATCTATTATTTCAAAAATCGAATACGAAATAATCGATTACTTTGTATAATCTAATGTTGATTTTATCGTTTTGTGATTCGAAACTCAGGCATGTTCATTATAATTATTATTTCGATAGCTGATTAAAGTATTTTCAAATTAAACTTTAATTTTCTATTTAATTTGTTAGATAAATCGATTCTTTAAATAATCGTTTTTGTAATCTACTATTTTTATTTAATTTACATACAATTTCTGTACTTATTACAATCTAGCAGAAAGCAACATACATAGATTTCTGATAGATTTGTAAATAGGAATACTTTTTTATTTTTTTTTTGTTATAATATTTAAATATTGGGCATAAAAACCTATGGCCAATAGTCCTTATTTTGGGAATATATTATGGAAATATTTATTTATGGGCAGACAGACACGGACAAACTAACACAATATTTATTCTTGTTAAGTAAATATAAATGTATGTATAAGCTTATGTAATGTTGTCTGAATAAAGATGTTTGTATATATTATATTATGTTAGATTATATACAAAGCACTATTTTTCTCAGACAATAAAGATTTAGTAGTATTTAAATATTTATGCAAACGATTTTAGTAGACACAAAAATTATATGTAAAACCTTCTGAACATTTAATTTTTTACAACCATCATCATCTGACGTTTGGATAATTGGTGTTGGTTATTTCGGTCTATCGCACCTCATCAGGCTACTGTGCTCAAAGTGCAAATTTGATGGAGGCAGTTGGACAGATTTATTGTGTTTATAAACATTTATATAAATCATATCATCACTGTTTGAATTCGAGAACTATTTTTGAAATATCATATTTTTAATTATAATATTTAATTCAG
Source organism: Philonthus spinipes (assembly GCA_963082785.1). Taxonomy (NCBI): domain Eukaryota; kingdom Metazoa; phylum Arthropoda; class Insecta; order Coleoptera; family Staphylinidae; genus Philonthus; species Philonthus spinipes. Next base: position 14,962,018 of record OY720301.1, read on the forward strand.
GCAGAAAGACAACAGGTTAGCCAGTTTAGGAGAAAAGATATAAATATAGCTTAATTGTAAAATATAAGTAATTGTTCTTATACATAATCTTCTAATTAAAGATGTTTGTATATTTTAATAATAATATTTATTTCCTCAACAGACATAGTCTAATTACAAAGGAAATTACAGTAAATAATATAAGAATTTTAGAGATATAAACAGTAAAAACAATAAGAAGAAAATGCATTCAATAACTAACTTATATATATTTAAACATATATGATAGATTTTAGTAGATACAGAAATTTGTTTATTGTTGTGGCTTCCACTTTGTTATACATATACCGGTATTTTGGTATTTGAATGCGATTTTTTGCATAAATTATATTGCAAATTTCTTTTCGATTAAATCTTATATAATTTAGGTTATTGCAATAACTGGAAGGGTCATGTTTGTATAATAAAATCGAAAAACCAAATAAAACAAAGACAAATCGAGGTCGCCGTGAACGCCGTTCGTAAATGCGCTGATGGTGGCACATTCCTCGGAATGAATCCTCGACCTCATGAATAACACTCCGATTCGAAATTATGCGTAATCCGGTGGATTATGCACTGTTTAAGAATTCCGGGCTCGAAACTCTCGAGCTCTCAAAGACGAAAAACAGTTTTGAAAATGGTAACACGTAATTCGGCCGAACAGCTACGAATCGCTTAAATTGATTGATTCATTTAGTTTTATTTTTAGTGTAAAAAAAGTCTAATCAGAACGATAATTACTCGTTTCTGGTGTTAACTTAAATGTTTGTGTTGTTTTAAATTTGGGTTGAAATTAATTGTTTTCCCACAAAAATGAAGTTATGACGAATCGAACGAGTATGTGGAGAAAAATGTTGTTTTGACCTACATTTCCATTGGACTTTTTTCTTCGGTTTTAACACGATAAGGAACTGATACAATACAACAATTGAGTATTACATAAGTAACATTTATGGATTCCTTAATCAACCATTGTAAGCATTTGCTTTATCTGGAGAAATGTGTCATTTGATAAGAGAAAAACTTCTCTAAACAATTATTCCTAAATATGATTTGCCTTTAGGGTATAATTCGATTTAATCCACTAATTTATTAATAAGTGTTTAATATATTCCTAAATATAATTTGCCTTTAGGATTTATTGGATTTAATTCGCTAATTTAAGTGTTTCAGTAAGTATTTAATATATTCGCGTACAATATCTGTGGCGAAATTATTCTTCAAAATAAGGGTTTTAAAGAGGCGTCTAAAGGAGGTAAATTGGTTTACTTTTTATATAACTAATTCTATACATGCGTTACTTTGTTAAATATGTATTATGTATGACATTTTAGAACAGCCCATAAATAAAAACTTATTATTATTATGATTTACCTTTAGAGTTTAATTCTATTTAATCCAATAATAATATAAAAAGCAAAAACATACATTCAACCAGTTATTGGCAGAATACATATATCACTCTGCTAGGGCTATTAGTATAAATAATTTCATGTATTTACTTCATATAAACAAATAATGTAAAAAGGATTTTATAAACCAAATTAAATAAATTATTCAATTGTATGAATATTGGATTGGATAATTGTGTATTTAAAAAGCTCGATGAGAATATATTCTTTCGAATTTAATCAAACATTCATATCTTGATAATTAGACTTTTAATTTACATACATTTTGAAAAGAACTAATTGGTTATACTTCTATCAATTCATTAATTTCAAAATGAATATCTAAACATCGAAAATTGAATTGTATAATTATGTATGTAAAAAGCTTGATGAAAATTAATTCTTTCGAATTATATCAAAAATTCCTATCTTGATAGTTGGATTTTTAATTTATATACATTTTGAAAAGAATGAATTGGTTAAATTTCTATCAATTCATTCATTTCAAAATGAAATTAAGTATCATAATACCTAAACATCGAAAATGGAATTGTATAATCATGAATGCAAAAAGCTCGTTGAGTATATTCTCATCGAGTTTTTCTTTCAACCTATAAAAAAAATCGTATCTTGATAGTTTTTTTGTATTTTGTCCACTAGTTGGACTTTTTATTTATATACATTTTTAATTGAATGAATTGATTATATTTCCAGCAATCTTTTTGTTTTAAAGTATATAAATAAAATGTTAAACAATTAAGTTAAATAGAAAGAACGGGCGGAAAGACCTCTGGTCGATAGCCCAGACAGACTAACATCTACATGTATTGTAATTATGTTATATTGTTTTGTATTATCTGTATAGTCCGAATGTATGTATATACAGAAAGAATTTATTCTCATTGAGCTCTTCATATACATAATTATACAATTCAATTTTCGATTTGTATATATTGTGATATTTAAATTAAAAACGGCTAAAATTTACACTATTTGTAAATAAGACAATAGTTTTTTTTTAAGTTTAAACTTTGTGAAATTAAAAAAAAACTGTTGTTTTACTTACAAATAGTGTATTATGGAGTTTCATCAAGGAAAAGCCTCAACCATCGATTATGGCTAAAATTTATTTTGATACATTTTAGGACGATTTCAAGAAATACACAAAGCTCTTAGTTTCCATAAAAAATAAGGATACATATTGGGAGCTATTTTGTACGTGAAATGTTAAATTAACATGTGCACGTCATTCAAATAATGTGTTTTTTACTCATTTATTTTTTAATTGTTTTAGAGTATTTTAATTTTCTATCATTATTAATTAAAAATGTTTCACCACGAGTAAAGTGAGGAATTTATTCAAAATTTAAGTGACTTTTATAACCTAAATTGTTAAGATAATTACAAGGTATACATTATTTATAGAATGTATATTAATTATCTTTGAGCGAATTAACCCAGACTAACTCAGTTAAAAAATATAAAAATTCTTTGAATTTATTGAAAAATCTTGATAGAAACAAAAATATCCGAATTGTTTTTAATGTAAGATGTCTTCATTATTTAATACTTTAAAAATCTAATAATTTACCAAAATTGAGTTGTTTTTAAGTAAAAATAGGAAACTATTCGAAACGTGTTGGAGTTCGCATCATTATCATTATTAATTAAAAATATTTCACCACGAGTTAAGTGAGGAATTTATTCAAAATTTAAGTTACTTTTATAACTTATACGTTAACTTAAATTGTTAAGATAATTACAAGGTATACATTATTTATACAATGTATATTAATTATCTTTGAGCGAATTAACCCAGACTAACTCAGTTAAAAAATATAAAAATTCTTTGAATTTATTGAAAAATCTTGATAGAAACAAAAAAATCCGAATTGTTTTTAATGTAAGATGTCTTCATTATTTAATACTTTCGAAATCTAATAATTTACCAAAATTGAGTTGTTTTTAAGTAAAAACAGGAAACTATTCGAAACGTGTTGGAGTTCTCGAATAATTTCTCGTATTGAGCAATGTTTTCGAATATTTAAAATTACACAAGTAACAAGCATACATTATAAACAGGAAAACTATTTTCAGAAAAATAAATGTAGTAAAAATAAATGCAGTATTCAAGTAAACAATTTAGAGATATTAACAATTTAGGAAACTTGCACTGGAGACTAATACTTTCTGTAAATAGTGAATAAATTGAAGAAAAAAATAAAAACAGAAATAATCTATTAGAAAACTTCCGTTGATAAAACTCGAAGTTTTATGATAACAAACACTCGGTATGGAATTTCATACAGTTGATAAATATTTCTTAATTACTTATTGTATCATATGTTATTAAAAGCTGAATCACATTCTAAATTAAGTGAAATTTATAAATATTTATAAATCATTTTGTAGAAAGGAGATTTCCGTAAAATAAATTAAATTAAATATAAATAGTGTTATAGATTCTATAAAAATACAGTCCAATATACATAAATTAATTATATTGTAGATTTGCAAAAAGGTAAATAAAATAAGTTGTAAAGTTTTGAAACAGGATAATTGGATTTATTATCCTGTTTCAAAACTTTACAACTTATTTTATTTATGCTTGAAATATTCTTCACTATATATTTCAAATTAATTTCTCATCTAACATATTAATAACTGCATAAAATAATCATACCGTTGCAATACACAGTAGTACTTGTATGCAACAAACAAATATCTATTGTGTAATCCAATGCCCGGCGGGGTATATGCTCGGGAAGTAGTTGTTTCAATAGATATTTGTCAAAAACTTACAGTGTAAGTAATTTTTGCTGTGGTAAAAAAATTGAATAATCTTTGTAATTAAAAAAAAATCACTTGGTTTGTTTCACGAATTGTTTATTTTCCAACTAGTTTCGACATTTAGTCAAACAATATTTTGTGAAACAAAGCAAGTGTTTTTTTGAAAATTTCAAAGATTGAACCAATATGTAAACGTATGTAGTATCAATATTGCAAACGTTTTTCATCAAGTGGTTAATGAAAACCAAGTTGAATATATTGCTGATGTAACACATATTTAATAATTTAATCTTTCACTATTTTCTCAACACAAGCTAGGTGAAATATGTTTGCAAGAATATAATTCTTATATCTATAAAAACACTAAATGAAAGTGTGTTTTTTATATGAAGAAATATCGTTTTAAAATTAATTGTATTATGTGAATTTGGGCTATTGATAATTCTAAAATTTTCTAAATTCTTATATACAAACATATTTATTCAGACAATTATGTACATTTTTGCAAATATTAACATGAAGTATATAGAATAAAATGAAAGTGTATGTCCTGAGATATCGGTCTTTCTTCCCATCTGAATTCTTATTTTATGTAATTATGTTTAATTTCAGAATACAAATTTTCATTAGTTTCACTTTCGATTGTTATTGGTATTATAAGGAGTTTTGTTGTTAATGAAATTGAATTTTATTTTTACTGATTTTGGTTAAAAATCGAAACAAATTTTAACAACGTCGATAACGTGACAATTGTTAAAAATCAAAATAATTTTAATAACGACGATAATGTATTGTTATATTAATCGAAATATTTTTTAAGAACTTCTGTGATAATTGTTAAAAGTCGAAATAATTTTTAAAAATATCGATAATATGAGTATTGCCACATTAATTGTTAAAAATCAAAATAATTTTAATAACGTCGATAATGTATTGTTATATTAATGGAAATATTTTTTAAGAACTTCTGTGACAATTGTTAAAAGTCGAAATAATTTTTAAAAAGGTCGATAATATGAGTATTGCTACATTAATCGAAAAAAAAATTTTTAAAAACGTCTATAATGTGATAATTTTTAAAAGTGAAAACAATTTTTGACAAAATCTATTTCCACTTTTATCCATTTACAAATTATCACATTATAGACGTTTTTAAAAACTATTTTGATTAATATAACAATACTCATATTATCGACCTTGTTAAAAATTATTTCGACTTTTAACAATTGTCACATAAGTTCTTAAAAATTGACAAGGTCGATAATATAACCATTAGAAATTGAAATAGAAATGATAAATAAAAAAACGCTTCTATTTAAAATGATTATTTATATAATTCAATATTTTTTTGATTATTTAAACGATTGGAAATTTTAATATATATATATAACAATCTTTATTAACAATTAAGTTTACAATAAGGTAACAAACATTGATTGTATATCACACAAAAATTAATTAATTGTTAAATGGCTATCGACCAGAGGTCTTTCTGCCAAATTTTAATATAAAATTAATATCATTAAAAATAACCGGCGTAATCAATTTGATTCGCTTGAAGATCATGTCAAATGTTTTGAAACATAGCCAAGATTTTATTTAATAAAAAAAAACATTTCCGAAGGTAGCTTGGTCTCAAGCCAAGATTAAATTTCATTTTTCTATAAAATGAGGAGAAATTACGTAAAAAGGAAAATTTTAAAAATAAACTGTTTCAATTCGTAAACAATTTCTTTGCAGCAATATAATTCCTGTTTTACTAGTGGAAGAGAGTTAACGAGTAAAATGACATTTTGCTAAAGAATTTGAATTATTCTTTTTTACAAAAATAAAATCAGTAGATTCATTTGTTTGGAGCTGATTTATTAAATATCTTTTATAATTTGAATTTTATTAAAGAATTACAATTGTTATTTTTAATAAAAACACTTCTTCACTTTGTTTGTATAACTTGAGTTTTATTTCAGTGACTATAGTTTCAATAATTTTAATTTGTTAATAAATTATATTTAAATCTATGAAATTGAATAAATTCCAGCTTACAACACTGAGATATAATTTAAATTAATTAAATATGAGTGGAAAAGAAATATCTCTGATGGGATTTGTAGTTGTTAACACACTTGGCTAAAAATCGGGGGACATGGGTTCAAATCCCATCAGAGATGTTTCTTTTCCACTTATATTTAATTAATGTAAATTATATGTCAGTGTTGTACACTGGAATTTATTCAATTTCATAGATATAAATATAATTTAAAATTTATTAACAAATTAACTAACTATAGTTACCAAAATAAAATTAAAATAATACAAACAATGTGAATCAGTGTTTTTATTAAAACTTAAAAAAATGTATAATGAAATAGAAGCTTCTATTATTAATAATTTAATATCTTAATTTTGTGGAGCTAATTTAATAAAATCTAATATTAAGTGTCCAGTACGGTTCTTTTTATGGGATACTTTAAAATAATTTCTTTGAAGCTGATTTTTAAATTTAAATGTTATTAAAAAATTACAATTGTTTTTTTTATAAAACAACAAAATCAATTTTTTTGGAGCTGGTTTAATAAAATCTAATAATATACTAGTATAGTTCTTTTTATGGGAAACTTGAAAGTAATTTCTTTGAAGTTGATAAGTAGATCATGCAATTGATTGGTTCTCAATGGGTATATAAATATCTTATGACACTTTTAAAAGTATATTTTTTTTATTTTATAGAAAATGAAATAATAGTTAAAATAGTAACAATATTTAATAGTTAGAATTTTGTTGTTTTGATTTGTTTGGATTTCATATTTTACCATATTTATTATATTTTCAGGAGTTATTGTAATGAAGATGTTTTTAAGAAGAAAATGAAATGTAATAAAATGTATGTGGGGAATTTTGAAGATAGTCTAAAACAAATTGAAGCTTTTGTAAACACTTGTTTCATTTAAGTTAGTAAATGGTTTTAAGGTTATATTGAGGATGTTATTAAAAGTGTTTTAAAACTTTCTATTAAATTATCAACTTCCATTAATAAGCTTTTTTGTAGTTTTGTTTATTGTGTATTATTTAAAGCTTTAATGTTTACATTTAAGTTAACATAGCGTGAATGATAAACACTAGCTCCACCGAAAAAATGTGCCAATTGTCAAATTGCACATTTCTACATTTTTTCGGAATTTAGATAAACCAAAAATTATAAACGAAAACAGGAATAGCTGCTTATTCAACGAGTACGTAAAATTTGCCGTATCAGTTCGAGTTGTCAAAGCACAAACCACTATTGTTTTTTTTTTCTTAACACTTTTTCGCTCGCACTTTACAGTAATTTTAAAAAAATATCTGTTTCTTTTACTCACCGTGAACGCGGTTTGCAGCACACGGTCTCAGGGCGACTGAAGCTTAGTCCGGCTATCAGTTTACGGGTGCTGTCACCTCAGCGTTACCACTTCCTAACCTTACCATAAAGACGGAGGTGCAGGCGCCCCACCACTCCCAAAAAAGACCGACCAGAAATAGCGTGCCGCTAATTTCAGCCAAGTCCAGGCGTTCCCAAAATTTCGGGCGCACTTTGTAAATTATACGCTGACACCGGCGAAACACCCACTGCACTAAAGGAAAAAATAACGCCGGGAATCGCGCTCGAAATGGGTCGAAGTCCAGCCGGCCGGATTTTTTATGTTGTGATACTGTTTCAGTGTAACTTTTAGTAAAATTGCGAAATTAATTAACATTAGAGGGTATTTTCAGAACTTAACTACTGGAATTTAAATAAGTAGCCTTGAACAATGACCAAGAAATAAAATTGAAATAATGACGTTTTTTTTTATCAACCGCACTTAACATTAAATGTATTATCATCAGCAAAAAATTGTAATATCTTTAGATGGAAGCCGCTTGTTTTTGGTTGTTCTGAGAGTTTGAATTAAGTGTTATCCAATTGATGTGAATTTATACGTTAGTGTGCAAAAACAGTTGAACAGGTTGAGCAGGTCTTGGAAAATTCCTTAGAGCGGATGCTAATCACATTTGTTCCAATTATTTTTGCACAACTCTTAGGAAGCAGAAATTGCAGTTGTTTTTACCACTTTTTATTGCATTTCAGAACTCATTTACAAAAAATGAACACATCACAAAATCCCCTGTAATTTCAATATCCTGTGTTATAATTACACACAAATTGTGTCATTATTTTGTATTATAATTATTTTAAATTTATTATAAAATTAGTATGATTACTAAGTTACCTTTATTAAAAAAAAAAAACAATGATACTTTATTATTAATAAATAAATGAGATTTCTTTCTTTTTCCTTAAGGAAGTTAGCAACAAGCTTTAGGAATTGACATTATATATTTTATTAGTAAATGAATGACATTTCTCTCTCTCTCTCTTTGTAATGGATCAATCATAGGTCTTATTATTATTTAAACTTTTTTCATATTGTAAAAATGGTATATTCCGTTAAATAAATAAATAAGGCTGAAAGACCTCCGGTCGATAGCCGATTCATCATCTACAGAATATAATTCTAATTTTTGTATATTATTGTACATACATATACACATTTAAATAAAGATGGTTAGTTAGTTAAATAAATAAATTGTAAGCTCTAAAGTTTTAAACAATTTTTACACTTCAAAAAACTTTACAACAATAAAACACTTTTACCATAGAGTAACTAGTATTTCATCCTCTTTGCTTTTACTTTGTATAACTGAACAAAATTATATGATGTTTTTTTTTTAAGTTATGAAAAAAAAATATTTTTGCTGAGATAAACATAAACATCAAACATAATCCCAACAAAAAATAATTGAAATTAACATTTTTTCATAACTTAAAAAAACATATTCATATTTTTTTCAAATTATGTAAAACTAAAATTAAATAAAAATGATTTGAAAATAATTAATTATTTAAATAACTGTGATCAAGTGAATGAATACTATTTTATATTTATATGCAAAACTTGTTTAAAACTTTAGAGTTTACAATTGAAATATGAAAAAGGTTTAAATCATAATAAGAAAAAAATCGTTTCGATATAATTGAAAATATGAAAAAGGAAAAAAAAGAAAAAAATCGTTTCGATCTCAATTATATCGAAACGATTTTTTTCTTATTATGATTTAAACCTTTTTCATATTTTCAATTATATCGAAACGATTTTTTTCTTATTATGGTTTAAACCTTTTTCATATTGTCAATTATATCGAAACGATTTTTTTTCTTATTATGGTTTAAACCTTTTTCATATTTCAATTGTAAACTCTAAAGTTTTAAACAAGTTTTGCATATAAATATAAAATAGTATTCATTCACTTGATCACAGTTATTTATGTGAAAAAGGTTTAAATCATAATAAGAAAAAAATCGTTTCGATATCAATTATATCGAAACGATTTTTTTCTTATTATGATTTAAACCTTTTTCATATTTCAAGTTTTATATTGCTTATAAATACCAACATTAGTTTAGTCTTAAGATTTCGAAATATATTTTAATGAGAACATATTTTTTAGATTTTTTGAAAATTCTAGGGTGGCCTAATCTATTATTTCGATTACTGAACTGAATGAGTTTTTCCCATTCAGTCCATTCAGCAATGGAAGTGATAAAAGGAAGGGAATTAATTAATTGCTGAATGGATAGATGTGATATTTAGTTTTTAAGAATCCATATACAATATAATAAAATTAATTTTCAAAATTGGGTAAATTTAAACACAAACAACAATAATTCTAGTGTTTGTTTACTTCTCTAGGTGTCTCATCAAATTATTCTTCACTTCTAAGCATTAATGATACTTCATTTTAAGAAGTCTAGAAAAAAAAAACAACAACGTGGGCGTCAAGAGGCTTTAATAAGAAATATTTGTTAGAGGAGAAAATTAAGAGGCGATCAATGTTTCCTCTGGTAGCAAAGGTGTTGAAAGCAGCTTTCTAAAGTGCATTGATCTACTTTGTTCTACTTATTTTTTGAAATAAAAATATTATTATGGATACTATAATATTATTTTTATTTATTTATTTATTCATATATATTCTACAAAATATGAAATAAAATGTTAAATATAAACAATACATAATACAAAAACTGATACATTGAAAGAAACAAGAGAGGGTACTTAGTTATAATAACTATCATTTGTTTCGTACAAATGATAGATATATATAGTCGTATATGTCGATTAATTGGATATTTGAAAGACGTTTAATTATTTTTTATTTTTTCCCTTAAAACTAAAGTTCGTCCCAGAAGAAGTTGTTTTTTGTAGTAAATACAGACGTTTAGCAATATTCTTTTTGCAGCATTTCGATGAATTGAATTGCAAATTTGTAGGTCTGTAGATCTTAAAAAATATCCAATTCTACATATTTAAAATCAAAACTATTGACACTACGTTGATTTAAATACAATAGACGTAATTCTGACCGGAACCTCAAAAATGTTAACATTTTGAAATTACATAAAAATGGTGGGCATTAAAAAAAATTACGAAAAGTAACCTTTTCAGGGGGTTAAAAATCGAAATAATGAAAAATATTACTCTTTAGAGGAAAGTTACATAAATGGAATTTGAAAATAATTATTAAATTATTTACACTTTAGCTACTGTGACATTTTGACTTACGTTATAAGTTACGTAATAAATGTACCAGATGTCCAGATAAGAAAGGTCACCGGCTATATCTCAGGAACTAAGACGCTTAGAGCTTTCAAATAAAAAATATGTTAATAAAAGTGACCATGAGATAATGTTGGAAATATATTTCAAGTTCGTATCTCTTCCAGTAGGGGGCGCAATGAACAGTCGAAAAATATTTCTGCGATTATCTTAAAAAAAAGTTCAAATAAAGGCATCATAAAACTACACTTTTTGAAATCATGATGAGTTTATAAAACAAAAATGGTACAGAAATTTTTCTCTTACTCTTGAAATAAAGGGTGGGGGAAGGTCAGAATTTATAAAGAGCAAATGTCAAATAACTCTTTTGTTTTTTAACCGATCATTTCATACGAAAGAACTTATCATACTGATTAAAACAATTGACAACAATCATAAAAATAAGTAAGCTAGGTGGCGCCAAGTTAAAAAGAATATAATTTTTCCATTTTTCTTACAAATTTCAAATGGAATGATATATTTTTCTTAGTATCAATAGAAAGTGCGTGAAATAGGTAAGAAATTTGGTGAAAACCGCATCTCAATACCTTTATTCTATCACAAGTTATAAATAAAAGAAAATTTCAAATTAAAAATTTCAAATGTCATTGGAAAAATTTTTAAGGTTAATAAAATTTATAACAAAAACAACAAAACTGAATTAGCTTATCAACACCAGGGGGCATTTTCTAAAGCATGCTAAATTATTTGAATATACCCTTTCTTGAGAGGTGAATAGATGGAGATGCTTATTTTTTTGGTCACCACGATTTACCGAATGTTCAGATTTTTTTTTTGGCAAATTAAAAAATATTTTTTTATCAATCCAGGCCCAGAACGAGGAAAGACATATTTTTTTGGATCTGAAATGCAAAAACTTCAGCAATAGATATACTGCTATTGCTAGAGTGGATGTCGCTGCTTATTTAATTGTATAAAATTATGTGATTGTATTAAATATGACGGTGGAATCATTTGACAAAATGATTTTGATATAAATTTGGCATTGAAAATGTTTTTCCATTTGGTTTTAATACTCTTTTCACCTGTATTATAAGAAATATTTCTTTATTTAAAAAAATGAGAAAATTAGTATTAAAATTGAAAAGCGCCGGTGACAAAATAATTTAATTTTGTTATTTTAGTTATAATTTCATTTATTTTAAATTAACACATAACATTCTTAAAATTTACATAAATAATTTTTAATTATAAAAATTCTTTTAATTATAACTTGTGATAGGATTTATATATAGACTTTCGGTTTTCACTAAATTTCTTACTTTTTAATCCTCTTTCTACTAACATTAAGAAAAATATATCATTCCATTTGAAATTTTTAAGAAAAATAGGAAAATAATCTATACTTTAAGTTAGCGCCACCTAGCGGCGATAAAGTTAGTTATTTTTCTTATTGTTGTCAATAATTTTAATTAGCATAATAAGTTCTTTCGCATGACATTAAAATCATTAAAATCGGTTAAAAAACAAAAGAGTTATTTGACATTTGCTCTTTATAAATTCTGACCTTCCCCCACCCTTTATTTCAAGAGTAAGAAAAAAAAATCTGTAACATTTTTGTTTCACGAACTTATCATGATTTCAAAAAGTGTAGTTTTATGATGTCTTTATTAAACATTTTTTGAGGTAATCGCAATATTACTTTTCGACTGTTCATTGCGCCCCCTACCGGAAGAGCTACGTACTTGAAATTTATTTCCAGCATTTTCTCATGATCACTTTTATCAACATTTTTTTTATTTGAAAGCTCTAGCACTCATAGTTCCTGAGATATAGCCGGTGACCTTTCTTATCTGGACACCCAGTACATTATAACAACTACTTCGCGATCAGGTACCCCGCCAGACATTGAATTTCATAATGGACACTTGCTGTTGTATGTCAGTAATATATTACATAATGCAACAAGTTTGCTTACTTATGGCGCAGTGGTTTGGTGGCCTAGAACTAAAATAGGCTCCACCACTAAGGGGTTGTCACAATTGCAAAGGACTGCCTGGTTTTGTGTCATAGGTGCCATGTATACCACAATGGCGATGGAAGTGATGCTGTGTATTCCACCACTGAATCTCCACGTAGAAAAGGAGGCCATAGCGGCTATTCTTCGCCTTAGCAGCAGTGGTTTCTGAGAGAGCAATAAAGTTTAGGTGTAGATGGGATGATGTAACAGACTTTCTAAGGAAACCCTTCGGTATCCAAATGAAAGATCAGCCAAACAATACTCGCGGCTGCCCAGGGAGGACTTACAGCGTATCACGGCTGTTCTGATTGGACACTGCAGACTTAGAGCACACCTCCATAGATTAGGGATTGTTGAATCACCAGACTGTAGAGGGTGCAGTTTGGAGGACGAAACCGCGGAGCATATCCTTGGATATTGCCCAGCAGAAAAGCCATACTGGGTGAGGAATGGCCAGAAATGGCGAAAATCAGGGATCTACCTGCCTCGGCACTACTAGCCTATTTTGATGAGGTGTGTATGCTGACACATGGTTCAGATACCCTAAAGGGAGGAAGCATTATATATATAAATAATCGATGTCCCCTTTTACCAATTGGTGTCGGGGTAAGGGAGGAAGCATTAGGAGCCTAATGTATGCCTGTGCTAAGGGCGCACCTCCCACAAAACCTTAACCGTAACCGTACAGCTCCTCCTTACGTACTCTTTAGAGGTATGACTGGGATCTCTTACATAAGTTTCAAACAAAATAAAAAAATCATCAATATCGCTTTGGTACTTTTATCAGTAAATATCCTGATAGTTGATTTTGAAAAAAAAAACGGGTTTAAAGTTTCTCCAATGTAATACTTCCGTTTAAATAATGTTTTTTTTTTCTGGATGATCAAAACTCATTTCGAATTTCGGCTTCGATCTTGCATCCACCAGCGTTTTTTTTTTTAAAGGATTTGTAATCGATAACTGAGGCATCGATCACAAATCCTTAGTTTCAATTACATCTCAAGTCAGCTGAAAACCAATAGTTCTTTCCACAAGCATCTCTTTTAGGGTCAGAAGCTGAAAACTATAATGTGGAGTGGTGGTGTTGTCTCACTTCAACTATTGTTGTATAAATTAACCAATAAACCATTCTACCTGACGATTGTTACACCTTTTCTGAACACCTTGTATAATCGTTCAAGTTAAAAAAAAAACAGTCGCGGATTACCACAATAGACTGAACTGCGTCATCAGATTTCTTATACGGTTGTCATGCTTGTCAAGTAGAATTTATGTATGTATATTAAAATGTACTCTTATTTAAAATTATGATTATTATTATAAATAAAAATCTAGTTTTGTAGATTTAATTTTTAATTAAACATTAATATTGCACATACATTACACTTGTTTTTTTTAAATTTTCAAACCCTCAGTATTGAACGATAAAACACAATTATCATTGCTATTACACAAATTTCATTACCCAAAGCTATTTGCAACTAAATGACTGAAACTAATCCTGAAAACCTAAGCATGTGTATCCGCGATAGAGCAAAATGAATTGTACTTAAACGCTTTTTACGACATTGATGAGATCTGAAATGTTTTTAGTCAGAATTAAGTGAAACTTCACTCTTAGTGTTTTTTTATTATCTTCAATTTTGGCATCGAAGAATGTTTCAAATGAAAGTTGTATGTCTTGAAGAAATCAGTATTTTCTGGAATTATTTTTTATTGTAGCATCTTTAGTTTTTGAGTTAAACTCTTAGCTATTGTTCAATTTTTCGTTCACACAGAAAAATATTTCAAATAAAAAAAAGTATATTTTATTTCAGAAAAATATTTCAAATAAAATATACTTTTTTTATTTGAAATATTTTTCTAAAAAAAATATCTTGAAAAACATAATATATTCTGTTATACAATTTTAATATTTTTTTTATTACAACACCTTTAGTTTAAAAGTTACTAGTAGAAAAGTCCCATTTCTCTCATAAATTTCTTAACAAAATCCAAAAATTAACGTCAAAATTATTAAAATGTCATGCCAAGCAGTGATATTTCTTTAATGAATCTGCGATGGTGATTCAAAAAGTATAAAGAATATAAATTCAACAAAATTCTTGTAAGGAAAGAAATTACAAAATCAATTGTAACATTCGTCTGGAAAAGTTTGCTTCAATTTCCAAAGACACCAACAATATCTTGTGTCTAACACATCATGATGTGTGAAGTACAATGATAGACACATCATGATGTGATGATGTTTCCCCAAATACTTTCAGCCAAATAAGTTATTGTTGGTGTCTTTCGAAATTTAAGCAAACTTTTCCAGATAAATGTTACAATTGATTTTGTAATTCCTTACCTTTACCTTGTTTTTATTAGTATAACAGAGTTTAATATTAAGTGGCTTACACTTGTCATTATTAAACTAAAAGTGATTTCAAATAGGAACATTTGATGGATTATTAAAACCTATATAAAATTTTGTTATACAAAGCTAAAAAACATAAAATTCAGTTATACAATGTTACAAAAAAATATAAAATTCAATGGACAGAAAGGCTTTTGGACTAACAAAAACATGTACTGTAATTATTTATAATTATTTATATTGTTATATTGTTGAAATTAACTGCATAGTCTGAATAAAGATATATATACAGGGTGGTTTTTTTTATCTTGAGACAACTAAATATATTGAAAACTAAGAATCTTATCAAGAAATATTTCGAATAACATTTGTTTGTCTCAGAGGGGCCTATTGGATGATACCAATCTCGACCTGCCACCCCCACCCCAGGGGGTGGGAGGTGGGTCAAGTTGCGAATTTCAAACGGGAATCCCTATTTTTTATAGCGGATTCGGATTCTCCGCAAAAAATACGTAGATTTTGTTTGAAACATTTTTTTGTTTTCTAGTAGATGGCGCTGTAATCGTATAAAATGCAAATTTTTGCAATTCTGGTGAAATTTCACTAGAGGATGAAAAAAAAGTGATGGTGTTTTTAAGAATCTTAGAATCTTATCTTATGTAAGAATTATAAGAGTGAGCACTCCCCAACTTCTCAAAGAGAGCGGGGGGGTAACTTTGAAATATCAAATCAAACAAATTCCAAATTGCTATAATATCGTTTATATCATTTAAAAGTGAATGAAATAGGTCTAAAAAAAGTTATAACGCTTCCAAGATCTTATTGCTAAAACGTTCCAAAATAAAAAAAAGAAAATAAGTTTTTGAAAATTTGTAAAGTTTTTAAACATACAAAATTGAACAAACATTGCGAGATGACTTTAACGGAAATCGATTGCGTCTTGTGTACGCCAAAAAGTCACTTTTTTTATCCCCTGGTGCAATTTCACCAGAATTGCGAAAATTTGTATTTTATACGATTACAGCGCCATCTACCGAAAAACAAAAAAAATGTTTCAAACAAAATCTACGTATTTTTTTACGGAGAATCCGAATTCGCTATAAGGTGGCAGGTCGAGATTGGTATCATCCAATAGGCCCCTCTGAGACAAACAAATGTTATTCGAAACATTTCTTGATAAGATTCTTAGTTTTCAATATATTTAGTTGTCTCAAGATAAAAAAATCACCCTGTATATATATACATAATTTCAGTTATATAATGTTAAAAAAGTGTTTTTATTATAATCTTAAAAACCCTCAATTATACAGGGTGGCGCGCTATTTAGATGGTTTTAACAGAGAAAACCTATTTCCAGACTAGATAGCGAAAATCTGACTTATGCGTCAGGAATCGATTTTTGAGAAACGTTTATTGATAAAAATTACATCGTAAAATCTTAAGTGGTTTCCGCGAATACAGCGTTTTTTTTTATTTTCTGTCATTTTTAAAAACCGCTATAACTTTTTTTATTTATAAAAATAATGTATTTCTGTAAAACTATTTTTAAGGCCAATGGTATGCTCAGAATTTTTCTACATCACGGTTTTTAAGAAATAACATAAATTTATACTTTTTTACAATGAAATTGAAGAAGGAAAATTTCTGGCAGTGATAAAAAAATCGACCAATCCTTTTTTTCAACTGCAAAGATTACTTTTATACTTATACCATTTTATATGGACATATAAAAATGTAGTTTTTATCAATAAACGTTTTCTCAAAAATCGATCTCCCGAAACCTAAGTCGGTTTTTCTCTATCTAGTCTGGAAATAGGTTTTTTCTGTTAAAACCATTCAAAAAGTACCACACCCTGTACATAATTATGTTTTTTGTACAGTCTTTTAACCTTGTTTATGAAACCTTATGAAAAGAATTGTTGATAAGTTTTAAATGTAAAACAAAATCATAGCCTGTTGATAATAAACAAACAAGCGAAAGTCGACATTGAAGCGGGACATACTGACCGACATATAATCGTTACGCGCAAATGCTACTAACACCCCCGTTTATTTTCCCCGCTTGCCCCCAAACCGACCATTCTTCACACCCCCCAAAACCTTCGCGAAAACTCGCATATTTTTCACGAAATCTCCTCAATTTTCTCCGGTCCCAACGCGAAATCCTGCGTTTTCGATTTCGACGACGCGTTTGTTTACACCTTTTATGGACTTATTACGAAAACGTTGCGCAACGCGTCGACGTTCGTTTTTTTTTCCTTCTTTCGCATTTCGATGTCGTGTGTCGGTTTCGGAGTGAATTTCCTTTTAAGTCGATGCACTTGCCACTTGAGATTTTTTACGATTTTATAAATGAATCATCGCTGTCTTACGACTTCAATTTAACGGAGTTGATTCGGAGGTAACCTAAAAATTAAAGTGTCGAAACGATGCGAAAAATTCTTAAATTTATTCGAAAAATAGAACAAATAGTTTTTCCATACATTAAAATACTATTTATTGTCAATCATAATCATAACAGAAAAAAAGAACTAAAAAAACAGTTAAATTAAAAAAATAAAATATTTAATTTACTCAACAGAATAATCAATATTTTTTTTTGACTTAGTAGCTAAAGGGAAAATAATTTATTGGTTATTCAGTTGAGTAAATCAATTATTTTCAACATAATAGATTTATTTTAAATTTCTAACTACTTCGTAAATGTAGCGGCGTCAGTCCGGCAGTCTACTTTGAGGCGTGGAACCGAGAAGATATAGTCGTAATTAATAATGATTACATAGATAAGTTAACTTTTTGATGAAAAAGTGTTAATAAAATAGTATTAATTGTTAATTTATTAATTTAAATAAATCGTAAAATATTTCGAGAGTATTATTAACCCCGATACCATATCAATAAAATAATTACAGACTGCGTTAAAAGTTTTGCTACTTACCTTTTATAAGTACATATTTGTAAATATGGTTTTCTTATTCGAATTAAGTGAATAGAATTTGAAAATAATTAGTTATTAATTAATTATTTTCAAATTCTATTCACTTAATTCGAGTAAGAAAACATCTCGTAGTGAATCGTTTCAATTAACATTACGTAAGTACTTTAAAATAAATATACATTAAAACAACTACTTCTCTAGCATATATCCCTTCAGAAATTGAATTACGTAATGGATATTTGCTGTATTGTATTATGCAACAATTTTTTGATTCGAGAATATTTAATGCAAAGAACAAAAAAAAACGTTACGTAATATAAGGCTATCTGCAGACGCGTGTTTCGGGATTCATCCCTCGTCAGTACAGCTCTGCCTTATAAAGTTATAAAGTTATATAGGATTCGTTAGGCTTCTAAATATAGTTATAAAATTAATTAAAATCGTATACATTTAGGACTGAAAATGAATTCGACTGAAATATTTAGAACGCTTCAACCAAGAAACTGTACTCTTCAGAACTGGCCCCAAGTGACTAAAAAAGAAAAAAACATGACTTGGAAAATATACGCCAGAGAAAGAAATTTGGCTCAAATGAAGTATATTGCCGAAAGTGAGGATATTCTTAGAGCGTATATCTAACCGTACTCTTCAGATTTGGCCCCGAGTGACTAAAAAAAAAACATATGAAAAATATGCGCCAGATAAAAAAATTGGCACATATGAAGTAGATTCACATTTAATGAAACGTTCAGTCACCATTCATCTAGCGTATGGATAACTAGTGATGGCCATTTCTGTTTTTCGAATCTCATCAGACTAGTGTGTTCCATGTGAATTTCGTTTTCCTTGTTTGCTTAAACAGGACAAGTTCGCCTTCCTTTAGTGGACAAAACAATGATTCATTCTCGGTAGACCCAAATCGTTGACGATGCCGCTTGAAATTAGGCAAAAGGTGGCGCTTGCGTCGTCTTTAATTTATTATGAAGTATATTGCCGAAACTGAGGCTTTTCTGAGAACAAATACATAAATGGTATCGAAAAGTTAAAGGAGCGTTAGAATGAATGTATTACTCTTGAAGGAGAGTATCTTGATGAATAAAGTGAAATTTCTAAAAAAAATGTTTTTCATAGTTAGACCGGAGACTTATTAAGTGATGTGTTATTTAATTTATTTACTAAAATTATTCCATCACTGAGCTACATTTTTAGAAGAGGACTTGTGAGAAATATTTTTTGGTTGCTCAATATCGCATTAAGAAAATTTGACGTCAAGGGCAAAATTTATAATCTGCACCCACCAAAAGAGCAAGTAGAGCATCCCTATCGTCCCTACTTGAATGGCACTATTCATAAACTTCCTAAAAAAATTTAAGACTGAGCGTAGTTAATGAGCGAGTAACAACCCCTCTCCCCCTTTATAGTCGTGATTCACCTTCCTCTTAAACGAAAAGTACGCTAAATGTTTTAAAAATCGTTGTCCCTTTACAGCAGTGCTGTGGTTTCTGTAGCTTCTTTATTCAATAACATGCTTTCAATGGAGGAATTATTTCTAGTATTTCATGAATTGTAGGAGTCGTTAAAATGATATTTTGAGTGCAATTCATTAACAAAACATCTTTGTGAGCCAGTAGCCCTTTTTCCGTTTTCTGTCCAATCTATTAAAAATGTTTCTTTGGATTGAAATCTATCTCTTGGTGAGATGAACAGAAAATAAGCCTTTCTGTTCATCTTATCAACAGATATTTTTCAATTGAAAAGAACAATTTCAGCTCAGAAGTTTTCAGTAAGATCAGAGGATATCGGGGACTTCTGAGTTGAAATTGTTCCTTTGAATTGAAAACTATCTTTTGGTCAGATGAATAGAAAATGCAGGCTTTCTGTTCATCTCACTCATAGAAAGCTTTCAATTCAAAGGATCAATTTCAGCTCAGAAATTTTTGGTAACATTAGAGGATATCTGGGACTTTCACAATAAACACATGGGTATAAGTAATTATTATACTTCTACATCTGTGTGAGTCAGTAGCTTTTTATCGCTTTTTGTCTAATCTATTAAATCCTATCTCTTAATGAGATGAAAAGAAAATTCTGTTCATCTCACAAGAAAACAAATTTCAAATCAAAGGAATAATTTCTGCAGCAGTGAAAATGTATATGTTATCAAACGTGTTAGGAATGGTTCTTCCATTCTTCTGACAAAAAGTCTCCGAATTTAGGAGATTCCTCTGATAATCTTCAAGGACTCGAGTTTCTTTCGTCTATATACATTTCCAAGTCAAGATTTTGAGGTTGACTCCTTAAAATGTTGTTATACTAACGAAAGCATCACCCATCAAAGTGAACCAGTAGGGGGCGTAGTAAATATTCCCTGGGTTTGTTACAATCCATCCCTGATTACCAATTTTTGCTGAGGTGTCCAGGATATCACTCGATTAAATTTAACAATCTTTGAAGTACTGACGTTCTTCTAAAAATGAATCTTCAAGGACTCGAGTTTCTCACGGCCATATATATTTTGGAGTCGACAATGTGAGGTTGACTTCTTATAAGGTTGTTATACAAACGGAAGCATCACCCATCATAGTGGACCAAATGGGACAGTAAATATCCCCTAGGTTTGTTGCAGTCCATCCCAGATTACTTATTTTTGGTGAGGTATCCAGGATATCACACGGATAAATTAATCGCACCGTGTGCAATTAGCTCTATTAGCTCTGCCCATGTACATCTTCAATTGGTACTGTCAACCAAAAAATATATATATTTTTTACAATTCTTCAATTCATTTGTTCCTAACTACTGGCTAAGACTTGGAAGTTTGAAAATACTTTTGGTGGCTTGTTATATCAACGAAACCATCACTCGTTAGAATCAAACTTTAAAATAAACCAGATGGAACAGTAAATATACCTGAGCTTAAGTAAGTAGTCTTCCACTAATTGTGTGGCAATATGCACGAAATGTCTTTCAGAAGTAATAAGACAATCCCGTTTTGCACACCCATCGTAATGTAAAAATAGATACACTTGAATTCACACAACGGGTGTTGGAAGCAATATCTTCTAGAATTTGATTAGACTATTCAGTTTTGTATACCTAACGTTATTAACTAACGACATCGAAACAGATATGTCTGAATTCACACAAAGGGTATTAGGAGCAACTGAAAGATTGACTGATCCATCAATATCATGATGTGAAAGATTGTTATGGAAGGGAGGCACACGGGATAGTCTTTCAAAAATTGTGTGGCAATATTCATGAAATATCTTCAAGAATTTTATTAGATAATTCAGTTTTGCATACCCAGCGTTAATTTCTAACTGTATCAAAACAGATATGCCTGAATTCGCACAAAGGGTGTTGGAAGATTGACTGAACCATCAATATTATGGGCAAATCATGATGTTAAGATTGCTATGGCTTCGAATAAGTCCAAACAAAGTTATATCCGGAAAAGTATATAGCTTTGCTTTTCGTAATTTTTTTTGAAGGTAAAAATTTATTATGGAAGATCTAAGCATGGATGACTACACCGATGACTTCGATGAATTAAGCGTAGAATATGCCTTTTTTTATACATAAATGGTTTGGGTCATGAATCTGGCTTTATATACCCTTAAACAGCTGCTTGGGGAAGTTATAATCTTCAACTGAAATTCCTGGCTGGATAAACCATCATATGAAGATTACTACAAAATAAAAAAAATCTGCTTCGGATAAGTTAAAACAAAGATTTTGCTTGTCACATTTTTTTTGAAAGTAGAAATTTATTATGGAAGAACCCCTACACCACCATTATGGTAGATGGGGTTTTTAGATTATATATATATATTATGGAAGAGCTAAGCGTGGAATTAGGTGGTTATGGTGGTTGCAATAATTAGAAAGAAATTCTCAGCGTTGGAAGACTTTTTCATAGAATATTAAATTTTGGATACTCTACGAATCAGGCTTTTTTTAGATAAATGAATCTGGCTTTTTTACATAAATGATTTGAGTCATAAATCTGGGTTTATATATTCTTAAAAGGCTACCTGAAGAAGATATAATCTTCTTCGGAAATTCCATACTGGTTTCAGAAAATTCCGCAGCACGAAATCAATCTAGAGGACTTCAGCCAAAATACCTTTCCATCTTGTAGTGAATCGTTTCAATTTGCAAAAGTTATATAAATGCTATCAAAGTAACGCGATTAGGAACTGTGGAGCCACCTATCCCTATTTATAATGCCATTTATTTTACGTTGATCCTTTTGGATCAAATCTGTGGAAACCAAATTCGTATAAAATTACCTCAAAGATCAACCATAAATGTTGCTGAATTCTCTTTTGACTCTTACAAACTTGTTGTGAATTGTATGTATCTTTGTCATTATTTTCCAAGTGGAAACCGTTATCAGGAAATTAAATGATTAAGTATAATCTGGAGCGCATTATACAATTATGTTGAATACTTCCTGCAGCAGCCACAATTCTTTAAGCAGAATAAATGAACTTTTGGATCAAATCTGTGGAAACCAAATTCATACAAAATTACCTCAAGGATCAACCATAAATGTTGTTCAATTCTCTTTTGACTCTTACAAACTTGTTGTGAATTGTATTGTAAAACCATTTTTTTTACTAATCGATATATATTCTGCTTAAAGAATTCTTGTGGCTGCTGCAGGAAGAACTTAACATTATTGTATATTACGCTCTTGATTATACTTTTAATGAAAGCTTGATGTATATCTATAATGACTTATCGTATGAAACGGTCGTTACAGAATCTTTCAATTTTGAAATAGAAACTGTTTATTAGTCCAAATATCTTAAAAAATTGGGAATAAAAACTAAATAAGCGCTGTTGGAGCAATAATCATTTAAGGGCTCATTGTAAGTATGAATTAAATAAATCGGAAGCCAGCGATATGTATAGTTTAAGCTTTGACAAATTTCATATTGAATGGTTACTTAAACGAATGATAGATTTACTGTAGCAATTTTCATAAATGGAAGGACAGCTTTTATAATCAGAGTCATAAGAAACGCACACAGCATTCTGCATAAAAGTAAAACTTGTTAAGTTTATAAAACTCTTTATTTTCAAAAAAATATTCATAAACAACGAAAACAACACTTAACTATCACTTTCTGTATTTTTTTTCAGCTAAATTTATCTTCCATAGATGTTTCAATACGATCTAAGTATTAAACCTTGGTGATATCTGAATGCCTAATAGATTAATAATATTTAAAATATTCTATTAAATTTGATAACATTAATAGAATTAATAACCCCGAGCAATTAGCACATTCTAATCAAAACAATGGCCATCTGTTCGCTTCTCTATTTTTCAGGAGCGAGACATGGAGAGTGGGGAAATTTTGGTAACCTCTGTTCCCGGCGTTTCTAATTTCGTGCATTTCTGGTGGTGGGGCGGGCACGCAAGGGGAAGACTTTTTTGGGTTTAAGTAGGGTAAGAGTGGGGGAACCGGGGAGGAGGCGCCGAGGAAGCGTCGCGACGCTTGTAGCTGAGAGGATAGCAGCAGCTCCTGATCGCCGGCCACAGGTAGGTCTCATAGAAACAGTAGTGCGCGATCTTAAAAAACAGCTTTTTTAAAAAATAAGTGTAAGTTAAGTAGAAGAAAACATTAACAGCTAACCCTATAAACAAATGCAAGTGTTTTAGTATAAAGGCTTTAATACTTTAGAATTTAAACAGTTGTATTAGTGCTTAAGCTTGATTTGTTTAGTTTTAAGTAAGCAAATATTGTTTCATAACCTTAAAAACATGTAAATTCGGTGATGATTCATTTTACTTTGACAATTACCTGTTTTGGAATTTTTTACTTTGCGCATGCGTGGTTCCAAAGCTACAGTTCTATAAATAAACCAATAGTCGTGTCGGGTGTCAAAACAAAATATTCAGTAATATGATTTAACTTTAAGAAATATTGTTTCAAATTTTAATTTTAAATTATATTTTTTTTATTTGATCTCTTATTTTTTTACAAAATTACTGATTATAAAATATTTTTGAATAAAGTAGTTCATTTTAACTATTATTTCATTCAAATATGTAGAGCTTCACAATAATTACGATTTTATCCTGTTAAGAGTTTATTATTATTAAAAAAATATTCTTTATTTTTTTCATTTAAATCATCTTTTTTTTAAACACGTTCCTTTTACAACATTTATATATACAATACATTCAGATATTAGTCCGTTTGGGCTATGGACCAAAGTTCTTTCTGCTCTGATTTTAATTTTTATCTTTTTTGATCATTTCAAGAATGAAATTTGAAATATATAAATAATAACAATATTCAATATGAATATATACAACCTCTCCATCACGATCATTGTGGATCGAAATACATAAATACTAAAGTGAACTTTGAAAACGAATTTAAAATTAAAAAAAGCTTCTAGTAATGCTATTATTTTCAGAATTGAATTATATATATGCATATACATCTTTATTTCCGAACGTATACAAACAATTTTTACATTTCATTTTTACAACATAAATAGATAAGTACATCAGAAACTGGCTATCCACCATCGGTCTGTCTACATGTAATTGAATTAAATTAATTTAAATTTATATTTAAAATTGCATTTTTTAATAGATTTATGGCGGAAAGACCACATGTCGAAAGCCAATTAACAAATATAAATTATAGATTTGATTTTGTAACTTTAATTAATTATTTTGTATATTTTTTGTATATATCTGTTAATAAACATCATATATTTTATATAATAAATTTATATGTAGCATAATAAAAGTAACAATATCTATTTCAAAACAATTACGTTCTATGAACTACGATACAAACATATATATGTATATATATATAAATACACATATTTATTCAGGCTATACAAGTAATACAAAACAATGTAACATAAATAATGGTAATAAAACGTACTTAAATTCCTTTCTTCAATGCATTTATTCACTTCACTCTATAATAAATACAGTGAAGAAGGGAATTTAAATACGTTTTATGACCATTATAATAATCTTCACATAACTCAAAATTACATATATATATAACATAAATAATTACAATATATGTAGGTCTTTGTCTGGGTGGTTGATAACCCAGAGTTAAGTCTTACTGCCCTTATACAAACATATTTATACAAATTAAAATAAATAACGCTCTAAAAATAGCAGGAGCGAAATATTTTATTTTAAATCTGAGCGCGGATTTAGGAAATCAAAATAACTGAAATAAAAAAAGCCGCATATGTTTATTTTTCATATTGATAAATGTCTATGAAATTACGTGTAGAAAACACAAATTCGAGTTATCTATAAATAATATTAGAAGTCAAAGTGAAAATAATCTCTTTGGCAATTGAAAAGCGAGGAAATATTTTCTTGTTTATACATTTCGTAAAAAGCACTTTTACTTGGGACGAAATACATAAAATTTATTTATATACAACGAATATAAAATTAAACTTGTTTGTGTGTGAAATTCTATTGATAAAACTTCTGAATTTTAAATGTGAAGCAACAATTTAATACATTTTTCAGAATCAATAAAACAATTTTTGCCTCTTGGTCCATTCGTTTTTTTCTTTATATCAAAATTTAAATGTTCTTTCGAATTTAATAAAACAACTTTTGTTAGTCAATTCATTTTTTTCTTTACGCTAAAAGTAACATATTAGATAATAATTGAATCGTGTGTATAAATAACAGAAAAAAAAACATACTATTTCTAACTAAAAATATATAAATTAGCAGCAGAAAATATATTTTTTATTAATCTGTATTTCATTAATAACAAATATATCAAGCAACTTTTGTTGGTCAATTCGATTTTTTCTTTATATCTAATGTAAAGAAACAATCGAATTTGATGTGAAGAAAAAAACGAATTGACCAACAAAAGTTGATGTAAAGAAAAAAAATATGTATTCAAAATGTAAATGTTCTTTCAAATTTAATAAAACAACTTTTATTGGCCAATTATTTTTTTTACATCAAATGTAAAGATACAATCGAATTTGATGTAAAGAAAAAAAAATGAATTGACCAATAAAAGTTGTTTTATTAAATTTGAAAGAATATTTACATTTTGAATACAGATTAATAAAAAATATATCAAGCTTGATATATTTTTTATTAATGAAATACAGATTAATAAAAAATACATTTTCTACTGCTAATTTATATATTTTTACTTAGAAATATTATGTTTTTTTTTCTGTTATTTATACACACGATTCAATATTACACTATTGTCTAATATGTTACTTTTAGTGTAATATTTATATACTACTTTGTTAAATAGTGAATTTCCGTTAATAAAGTTTATTATTATTATATCAAGTAGAGTATTAAATGTAAAGAAAAATAATCTAATTGACAAACAGACAGAAATTGTTTTATTAAATTTGAAAGAACATTTAAATTGCTGCTTCAATTTTATTTTTACTTTTTTCAAAATTTCATACAATTTAATCTTTTTTTCATTCATGATAAATTAATAAGGATTAAAATAAGAACATTAGAAAAAAGTCACAGTGGCAAAAGAGAAAATGGTTGAATTATTTTCAAATTCGATTTATTTAATCTATTTAAATAACTGTGACCATGTGAATAAATCTTTTTTCTATCAAAACATTTTAATTGTTTTAATCCGTTTGGGATATATTTAAATGATAACTTGTTTATGGCCAAGAAGAAAATCCTTACGTTTATTTTTTTTAGGTGTTCGGGTAATTTTAATTAACCTTGCACATATCTGTTAATAAAGATATTATTCTTGTTAAAAAAATAGAAGTAATGTATAAAACCATGAGGCAGGATCTGTTAAATAAAATTATAAAATTAAGAAATAACTTTGAATTTATTTTTCTGTGAAAAATGTAGTTATAAATCATGTGAATCGCTATTAATAATAATTAATAAAATTCACATAACTATTAAATACAAATTCACAGAAGCAAATCGATGGCCATTTTTTAATTTATCTCTTTGCTGTTTTATTTTTTTCTTCATGGTCTTTTATGTTTTAATATAAATCTCACAAGTTTTATAATAAACAATACATAGTATCGTGTGTGAATACGAACTACTTCTGTAAATTAGTTATCAACACGGAATTAAACACTTATCTTAGATAATAAACTTTGTTATAATTTTTTGGGGTTTTTAATAATAGAAGCATATAAACTATTTTCCAATATATGATATTAAAAACACAAAAAATAAAATTAATGACTAAAAGATTTTTAGATGTTTATAATAATTTTAATTAACAGATGTGTACAGAAAAATATACAATAGAAAAGAGTATTTATTCACTTGGTCATAGTTATTTAAATAAATTAAATAAAAAATAATTAATAAATTATTTCCTATTTTAGCTGAATGACATTTTATAGACTTACGTTACATTTCAATATATACATTTGCTAAAGTACTTAGGTAACGTAAGTGAAAATGTGACAAAGCTAAAAGAAGAAATAATTTATTAATTATTTTAAAATTCTTTTTTATTTAATATATTTTACATATAAAAATACGTGATATGATTCTGAACATTATTTATTTTGTGATATTATAAAAATACATTTTGAATTACAGTAAAAAATATTAAATATATTTTTATTGATGGAATTGTGTTTACAAAAACCAAATTGATATACTTATTTGGTGGGCAAATTGTTGCTTTATATATTATGCTATTATTATGCAACATCAAGTGTCCATTATTGAACATTTGTTTAAAGTACATAACATTATTCAAAATGTTACAGTAGAAAAAAAGAGGAAATAATTTATTAATTATTTTCGAGTTCTTTTTATTTGATTTAGAAAAACAATTGGTTGATGTTCAATTAATCTATATAATCTTTATTAACAGATATGTGCAAAGAAAAACGAAATAAATAATGAAAATTACAGAATTAAATATATAATTTATATCTGAAATTATATACTTGATTATGTAATATCCAATTTTTATATTAGACTTCTTTTCTCATTCTTCATTTAATTTATTCGAAAAAATCATATAAATATATGTACTATATAAAAATAAATGTTGCTGTATTGTCTAAAACATTACATACATTTCTATGAAGTTAATTAAGTTTTATTTTTTATTTAAAAATTTGATTGAAACATACTATTTTATGATTCAGTAATATTATTTATATACATCAATTCTGAATGGTAATAATATTTATACAACACGAATATTTAATGTAATTGAAGACGTAATATTTTATATAGAGATGGGCAAAGTCGATCTTTTCGATCCTTTTTGTTATTGCAAAATTAAGTATATGAAAATGTTACTAATGTAATATACTTTATTGGTAAAAGTAACTATTCCCTATTTATCGAAAGACATCGATTTATTGCTACTTATTGACTTTTTTTATTTAAAATTGCTCAATTAGAAATACTCGATTACTAATATTATTCGATTTTGCCCAAGATTAATTTTATGGCTAATTTGAATTGCAATACTTTCAAGTTCGTTCAAGTTCGTTTCACGATGATTTCAATCCATTCTTTAATAATGTAAACAAACAATTATACGTTTCTTAAAATGAAACAACACTTCATCAAACCAACTACAAGTCTTATGAAAAATATTAACGGGGCTTTCAGCTTAATAAATTTAAATATACAGATCACAAAGCGGATTTATCCTGTTACGTAACAATATACTTGCCGTGATGAACTTAGTTTAATCGGCTTGAGTAAATCTAATTTTCCGCTGCATGGAAAAAGTCGAGTGTGCCCTTAGCCGATTTGGTCTCAGAGTATGTCGTACTTGATTTTTTCCGAATATCGGAAAATTGGATTTCGTTGGTTATATCAGAAATTATATTATATAGAAAGCGGAGTCATATTGTGCATCATACTTTATGAATCCGCTTTCTAAATAACGAATTCAAAAGAATTCGTTACTGAATTAAAGGAATTTTATTTTCTAATAATATGTTTGAATATTTTACAAAATTGATGTTTTCTTATATATATATATATATATATATATATATATACAAAGATATTTATTTATTAAATTTAAACAATATAAAACCATACATTAGAAAATAGAAAACCATTGCGCTACATTATATATTTCACAAATTGATTATCGACTATCGCTTGTCTCTGTCCAGACTATTTCATTAAAAGTAATGATCTCTAACGTCATTGTCAATATCCGGATGATTAGATACGATGAATTGATAGATAATTGATTTTGGGGTTTTATATCTAGGAGGGATCGCTAGGTCGCAGGGCATAAAAGACACTTAATGGGAATGAAGGGGTTGGTGATTTTTATTATTTATTATTATCAAAATATAATCACAAAGAATCAAAGTAATTCGTTACTGAATTAAAGAAATTTATTTGTCAATAATACATTGATTTAAAAAAAATCGATTTTTTCTTATTTATTATAAAAATATAATAACAAAAATGAAAAGATTTTATTTTCTAATAATTCATTTGAATATTTTGCAAAATCGATTTTTTCTTCTATTTATTATAAAAAATATAATAACAATAAGTCAAAAGAATTCGTTACCGAATTAAAGTCATTTTATTTTTTAATAATAAATTTGAATATTTAACAAAATCGGTTTCTTTTTCTTATATATACAAACATCTCTATTCCATCACAGTTACAATTCATATTTACAACATTATTACAAAGTAAATGTTATCCTTTTTTCTCTGGAATCGGTCTTTCCGCCTGTCCTTGTCGAGTCTATGTTTTTTTTTTATTACAAGCGTCATGATTACTAACGTCATTGGCTTAGTCTTGCAGATGAGATGTTATTAATCGATAAATGGTAATGGAAGGGAATTTATATTTAGGAAGGGTATTACAATTGCGTTTTAAACATAGGAGATTTAGGATTGCAGTGTTATTGGGGTTGATGTCAAATTTTAGGGATAGTGATTGGGTACATACGGTGTGATGGTTGGGAAATTGCAGAGATCATATAGGAATGTATTTGAAGGATTATGTAAATGAAAAGAATTCGTTACTGAATTAAAGGAATTTTATTTTCTAACTAGCAACCGTTTTCCAAACGAAATTTCGATTTTTTTAAATACTTATCGTTGTCAAATCGCGATAACCCTAATACTCAGAAAGTACTATACTCTGGCAGTTAGATAAATACAAATAATGTAACCCGTGGATGTTTATAAAAACAGGCAGAATTTTCCAGTCTACGCGAGTTACGATAATACATTTGAATATATTACAAAATTGATTATATCTTATTTTTTTTAATTTATTTATTTCACGACAATTATCATTACATATAAAATAAACAATATATAATACATGCATTTAATATCGGGAAAGTGAACATAAATGCAAGATTTTGTATAAGAATACAACAACAATAAAATTATAAATCTCTAAAAAAATAGTTCCTGATTTTCTATTTAATTTGTTCTTCTTAATAAATATATATATATATATATATATATATATATATATATATATAGAATATATAGAAGTATTTTCTACAATAATACTTACAATACAATACGGTTATACAATAGGTGTCATTTTTATGACCACAACAGCCCCTATAAAAAAATAACAGCCCACTTATTTGTTCATAAGGATCGCCATTTGAGACATAAGTAGCAATTTACTTATTGGTTCATAAGGATTGCCATTTGAGAGATAAATATCACCCTACTTATTTCTTCGTAAGAATCGTGATTTACGACTCTAAAAGCATATTAAGTTTTTAAATTTTACCATAGGCCCAACATTTTCTTCTTGCAGCCCTAGGAGTGGATGAAATCTTGTAAAATTAAATAAAATTAAAGAAGTGTATATTTAATTTGAATTTTTTAGATTCAATTTTATATAAGAAAAACACAATATATATATTATATATAATTAAAGAAGCCTATTCTTAAATACTTACCATCAAGCATTTTTTCTAAAATTAAATGAAATTAATAGCTTCTGGGACAAACATTATTAAATAAGCTCAATTAAATTTAGAATAAACTTTGACGCTATAAAGATATTTTTGTAGACCAACATACCTATATTACAAATAATATAATATATACAGGGTGTGGTACCACATACGACGCGGTCATTTTATGGAAAACCATTCAATTTCTACTAATTCTTTTAAAATTGATAGATGTAGGATCATTGTATGTACAATTTAAAGTTATTACCACTTATACAGGGTGTCCCATAAATAAGATCCATATGTATAATATACATTACAACAAAATTGTGAAACACATAGAATATTTAACAAATGAATATACAAAATATCTTGATAATAATAAATATGAATAAATAATTTTAAAATTATCAATCAATTCGGCATCCATTGAAATCCAAACATAAATTAAATAAAAAGAATTTGAAAATAATTAATAAATTATTCGCTCTTTAGCTACTGTGACATTTTGACTTATGTTACATAGGTACCTAAACCATACGTTCAATAATGGATATTTGCTGTTGCATAACAATAAAATATTCCATAATGCAACATTTTTTTTATTCAAAAATATTTGATGCAAAAAACATAATAAACAAACGTAATATAAGGCCATCTGTAGACACGTGTTTCGAGATTTTATCCCTCATCATTACAGCTCTGCCTTATAATATTGAAATAACTGCGACGATGTGAATAAATCCTTTTTTCTATTATTATTCCAAATATTCGGGGCTATTCTATACGGGAAATGTTATAAATTGTACAAGTTAAATTTATAACATTATTATTTATTATTATTTAATTATTTATAAATTTTATTTATTATTTATTTATTATTTTTACATTCTATGATAAATATTTATTACATAAACTGCTTAGACTACGAGGATAAAAATAACATACACGTTAAACTTAACATTTGCTTTACAGAATAGGCTCGATTATTCCCAAATACACATATCCAGTAACAACACTTCACCAATTCATCAGCTCGTTTCACGAAGACAGTTAAATAAACCCAAAATATAATTTTGATTTTAATAACATATAGTAGATTCAGGCAGGGCAGAAATACCATTAGTCGATAGCCCAGACAGACTAACATTAAATATTATTTATTACTTGTAAAGAATAACCCTACACCGAAATGTAAAAGGGTCAATGAATAAAAAAAACAAAACAAAAAAAAAACATGTAAATAATTTAAAGAAAATTCTATTAAAAATTGTCTGAATAAAGATGTTATATATATATATATATATATATATTTATGAATAAATAATTAATATTTTACCAATAAAATAAATAAAAACACAGATTAAAATGAATAACTTTAATTTTTCGAGTAGTTTCGGGTTATCATCATATTTTAAAGAAAAATAAAAATTGTATTGTATTTTCTCTTGAAAATGGCTTGATAACCCGAAACTAGTCGAGAATTTGAAGTTATTTATTTTAATCTGTGTTTTTATTTATTGTATTGATAAATTTTTAATTATTTAACAGTTTATTTTTTAAATTATTTATTCATATTTATTATTGTAATATGAACTACCAATCTTTAAATATTAAAAATATCTTTATTGAGATAATAAACATTTTAAAATATATGCAATATTTTCTGGTGTTAGTCTGTCCTGAGCTATCAACCATATATTTTTTAATTAATCTTTTCCACTTATATTTAATAAATTAAAATTATATCAAAGTGTTGTACACTGGAATTTCTTCAATGTTTTTATTACTACATGATATATATATCTATACTAAAATGATATTAAATTTGTGCAACACTTTAAAATAGTTGATTTTATTTAAATAAATTTGTTAATAGTAGAAATTTATTTTGACAGAATCATATAATTTCAAGTGTTTCAATTTATTTTAGGACCACCTTCTATATTAAAAAAGTATACTTTGGTAAAATGATATTAAATTTAGGGAACACTTGAAATTTTGATTTTATTAAAATATATTTCTACACTTAACAAATATATTTTAATGTTGATTCCATTAAAATATATTTGTTAAGTGTAGAAATATATTTTAATAGAATCAAAATAAAGTATACTTTAGTAAAATTATATTCAATTTGTGGAACACTTGAAATTTTGATTCTATTAAAATATATTTCTACACTTAACAAATATATTTTAATGTTCCATTTAATGTTCCATTAAAATATAATTTTAAAGTGTAGAAATATATTTTAATAGAATCAAAATTTCCCGTGTTCCACAAATTGAATATAATTTTACTAAAGTATACTTTTTTAATATAGAAGGTTGTCCTAAATTAAATTGAAACACTTGAAATTAGTTGATTCTATTAAAATATATTTGTTAAGTGTTGAAATATATTTTAATAGAATCAAATAATTTCAAGTGTTCCACAAATTTAATATTATTTTACTAAAATATACTTTAATTTTATTAATATAGAAAATTGTCTTAAAATAAATTGAGCTCAATTAATTACTGTACATTGAGATCATAATAATTTATTGTACATTTGTTTCAAATTACTTACGTAACGTAAATCAAAATGTCACTGTAGCTAAAGAGGAAATATTTTATTAATTGTTTTCAAATTATTTTTATTTAATTCAATTGATTTGCATTGAAAAAAAATATAACATTAATTTGTGATTTTTTCGCCATTAACGTTATAAATATTTTTAAAAATACAATTTTCAATTACAAATATTAAAGTTTTTTTAATATAATTGTAACGTTTTCAAAGAAAATGAGAATATTTCAATATTTCTGGCAGTGAAATATTTCCCCGGTTCGGATTTCCAGTTTGCGAATTCCTAAAAATATATTTAGAACTTTTATAGATTTCTGCACTTATATTGACATTCCTCATAACGAAATAACTCAGCGGATTCTGGTGGGGTTTGTAGAAAAACTGGGTCGGTTAAAAATATATAAAGAAAGCGCCCACGCCATTGGGCGCCGCGACGCTGGCGCACTGGAACTCGAGCCTAAACCGGCAATAAGTTATTTTCAGCAGCCTACATTTTCCCCAGAGCGATTGATCACACGTATAGTTTTACCACGTTTTCGTTATTTTTGAATGGGGAAAACAATGAATGCGAATATGGGAAGCTGCTATTTTTATTCTCAACTAAATTTGAATGAAACATATTTACTGTGCACTTTAAATATTTGACGTGAAATATATTCTTAACAAATACTTAGTACGTAGTAGATAACTTATTAAATAAAATACTTAATAAATACTTATGAATTAATTAACATAGTAATATTCTTTTTTTTTTCTTCTTTTTTGTCATTCTTTGCTAGATATACATTTTTGATTTTTTTAGTATCGATTCAATTAACATTTATTTACTTTTTTAAAATGTTTTCCTGATCCTTCCGTTGGAAAATAAAGACATTTTAATTTAACTAGATATATTAAGAAAATATTTTAATTAGGCAGAAAGACTTATGGTCGATAGCCCATGATAGACTACTAACACAATTGAACATATTGTTATAATAAATTTTGTAAAATTTTGTTGTCATATTGTTTGAATAAAGATGTTTTTATATATATATTTTAATTAATAATATATATATATATATATATATATTAATTAATAATTTTGAATAATAGAAAAAGAGATTTATTCACATTGTCACATTTATTTATTATTATCTTTATTTATTTAAACAATTTTGAAATTTGATCTGTAAGATGATAGTATCAAAATGTTTTCCTTTCGCTAGCCATTCACTTTAAGACCTTTTTTTCAAATATCTCTTAACTATCTTATAATCTCTCTTAAATATGGCTGTATGTATGAGCTGTTATGGAGATTTCAAAGTAACTCTTAACCCAAATTAAAATTAAAATATTCAATATTATTTACATTATTTTTGCCAGAGGAGATATTTCATGGTTGCAAACGTTATCTATCCATTATTTTTTATATATTTGGCCCATTGTGGTTTATGCGATATAACAAAGTACGAAAAAATATTATTATTATTAAAATAATAGTAAAATATTAATATTAAAATGTGATCGTTTCACTAACCTAACATTATAACAGATATTTAAAAATATATGTCTTAAAGATAATTTTTATTTATTTTGGCCATTGTGGTTTTTGCGATACAACGAAGTACGAAAAAATATTTTTCTAAATATTTCTTAAAATATTATTAAAATAATAGTAAAATATTAATATTAAAATGTGATCGTTTCACTAACCTAACATTTTAATATTAATATTTTACTATTATTTTAAGAAATATTTAGAAAAATATTTTTTCGTACTTTGTTGTATCGCAAAAACCACAATAGCCAAAATAAATAAAAAATATGTTTAAGACATATATTTTTAAATATCTCTTGAAATAATAGTAATACCATTGAATAAGTAATATATTTCTCCTCTATGGTAATACTGTGTAAACATAACAACTTAAAACAATTTCGCCCTCTTTCATTACACATGAAATCTACGTTCTTGTGTGCTTCAAGTTCAAACTAATATCAAATTTACGTTGCATTTTCACATGCTTCAAATTTTAATGCCAAACTGACGAATTATTTTCAAATGTTTTAATGGCATTTCTTTGTTTTGTTTCAGCTATCAGTTCTTAACCTTTTCTTCGCGAGACAGTCTCCAAAAACCTATCCACCATGGACGCGATCAAGAAGAAAATGCAAGCGATGAAGCTTGAGAAGGACAACGCGGCGGACAAAGCCGACGCGATGGAAGGACAGGCCAAGGATGCCAACCTCCGCGCGGAAAAGGTAACAAAATGATCAAAATCCATATTTTAAGACTAAGAGCATAAAGTATATATTAAATTGAGTTTTTTTATATTACTAAAAAGTAATACTAAATAAAAATCATTTTTTTCGTATTATGTTAAAATATTATTTTTTTAAACATTTTTTAATCGAATATTCAGAAGCGAAATGGAACGGTTTGCTACAGAGAATAATGTAATCGATTAAATAATGTAATATAATCTGCAGAAATCGAAAGGCTTCCGTGGTAGCGGAGATCTCGGAATTGATTATTCCTATCATATCGAAAGTGTTGTAATTTTGTCTCCATATATATATATTAAAAAATTATCTACTTTTCATTTATATATATATATATATACATATAAAAATAAAATAAAACAGATTCTCACTTTTGCAGTTATTTAAATTACAATATATATTTATTGACAAAGTTAATACATATACATATTACACAAAATATTAAAATGTTTATTGTAAAAGTCTGCCAATTGGCCTTTACGCTTGGATTTTTTTTATTTTCGTCTTTGCCAAAATATACAGATAAAATGTGATGATATTTAACAGTCTATGTTAAAAGTCCCTGTCAGATATGTACGTCACTTGACTGTCAATTAAAATAAAATTAAACAAGAAAAAAATGAGACGGAGATGGAGTTACGTGAAGTTTTTCAATATAGAAAAATAAATTTCACTGTGAAGTAAAGTGAATACAAGAAAAAAATATTGGCAATGATCAATAAATTTCGATCATTTTTCAGTTGGAAATAATTGATTCGTATGTTAATATATAAAGTTCTACAAAAAATAAAACAAGGAAAATTTCTGGCAATGATGAATAAAATTCGACTAAACCCTTTTTATTGATTATTGCTAGAAATTTTCCTTCTTTAATTTTATTGTAATTTAAACTGCAAACTGCAAAAGTGTGAATCATATCTGTTTTATTTTACATAAAATCCTTGAAAATATCACATTAGAAAGTTAGTTGTCTTTAAAAAAATCTATTTTTCCCTAGGTCAATGAAGAGGTCCGTGAATTGCAGAAGAAGTTGGAACAGGTCGAGGCTGACCTCCGCTTGAACAAAGACAAGTTGGAGCAGGCCAACAAGGATCTCGACGAGAAGGAGAAGGCCCTCACCAACGTAAGTCATTTTCGTGATGTTTCATTCATTTCGAAAACAATTGATATTTTTTTTTCTCGGTTTAGGCCGAATCCGAAGTAGCTTCCCTTAACCGCAAAGTCCAACTTATTGAGGAAGATTTGGAAAGGTCTGAGGAACGTCTTAACACCGCCCTCTCCAAGCTCGCTGAAGCCTCCCAAGCTGCCGATGAGAGCTCCCGGTAATTTAATCATTTTTGAAATATACAGAAAACTAATATAACAAGATTCTAAAAACAAATACAGTTAAATTTTGTATTTCTATCAAAAATAGATCTATTATTTAAAAGAAAACTTGAGATATTGTTTAATGGATATATGTATATGTATTGTCATGTACAGTTAAAATAGATCTATTTTTTGAAAGAGAACTTGAGATATTGTTTAATGGATATATGTATATGTATTGTCATGTATAGTTACAATTTTATGTTGCTTACATTATTTTGTAAATATTTTCCATTAAAACTCTACATATATATGAAGAGAATTTAGGATAAAGAAAACACTTAATAACTTTTTCATACCATAGAAAAACTTATTAAATCATTTCTTTATCCTAATATTGAAAATGTTCCACGAAGTGGATGTTTCAAATATTCAACCATATATAATACATGGGTAGACATATTTTTGATAGAGAAATAGAATGTTCTCTATCAAAAATGTCTCATATACTGTTACATTTTTTATGTTGTTTAAGAAAGTCTAAATCAATCTAATTATCTAAGATATTTATAATAAAATTTAAGTGTTTTGGTAATTATCATTTATTCCATTACAGTATGTGCAAGGTATTGGAGAATCGTTCCCAACAGGATGAAGAACGTATGGATCAATTGACCAACCAATTGAAGGAAGCTCGCATGTTGGCTGAAGATGCTGACAACAAGTCCGATGAAGTTTCCCGCAAGCTGGCCTTCGTTGAAGACGAGCTTGAAGTAGCTGAAGACCGTGTCAAGGGTGGTGATGCCAAGATTATGGAACTTGAAGAAGAATTGAAGGTCAGTTAGTTCACAATCAGAATTAGATACTTCAATAAAATAATTGTATGCCTAGTAGCCAAGACCATTAAAAATAATAAGAAGAAAATAATTATATAATATAACATGATTGATTTAACACTTTTATTTAAACAATTTATAGAAAAGTGTTAAATCAATAATGTTTTGTTATACAATCAAACAATTTAAAGAAAAGTGTTAAATCAATAATATTTTGTTATACAATCAAACAATTTAAAGAAAAGTGTTATATCAATCTTGTTATTTTATACAATTATTTATAATTCAATTGGTAAATTGATAAATTAAAGTAAAGCGAGAATAATTTATATTTTTTTGTTTGATAGGTCGTAGGAAACTCCTTGAAATCTTTGGAAGTATCCGAAGAGAAGGCCAACCAGAGAGTTGAGGAATTCAAGAAGCAACTCAAGACCCTCACCGTCAAGCTAAAGGAAGCTGAGGCCCGCGCCGAATTCGCCGAAAAGACTGTCAAGAAACTCCAGAAGGAGGTTGACAGGCTTGAAGGTATGAGCGGATTCACTTTAATAATCATATTTTTTTGCTTTGATCAACAATTTGCTTAATGATGAACTCAGTTTAACATTTTCCTTTATAGGAAAATTCGATGAAATTAATTTAACTTAAATTAATATTATTTATATTTTATATTAATGCTAACCTTTTTTAATTGGTTTATTCTGCCATTTAAAAAATATATATTACATGATACTATTTTGAGAAACTTAACAGGCTTTTTTAAAATTTTGCAAACTAACCCGCCGCTTTTTGCAGATTTCGTTCTACGTGAAAAGGCCAAGTACATGGGCATCGTCACTGACATCGACAAGACATTCGTCGAAATGTCTTCGCAACAGAAAAAATAACCCTATTATTTTCAGAAACTGCACACCTACCCTCCTCCAAACCTATTTCCTTTCAATTCCTTTTGTACATTTCCGTTGTTTTTCTTTTTCAACTTTAAGGCTTAACACCCGCTTCTGCTTTTAAGGTAGCTATTGGTTAACCTCGAAATATCCAGTTTTGTCGTTAGCATGATGTAATCGTCTGCACAATTTTAGTACATCTGCTCGTGTTTTCTCCCTAATATCAACCACATTGTCAATAATTAGCATGGTTGATTTTTTTATTCAGATTTTTAATTTGCTGAATTTTTGATCTGATATATTTGTATTTAAATAAATACCATTTCAAATTCTACCAATAATACTATAATTTATGTTAAAAAATATCCGATGAAAGGATTTTTTTTAAAAATATTCATCTCCCTAATATCAACCACATTGATAATAATTAGCATGGATGATTTTATTTACATTTTTAATTTACTTATATTTTTATCTATGATATATTTGTATTAAAAAAAATATTTCAAGTTCTGTCATTAGCACTCAAATAATTTATGTTAAAAATATCCGTTCAAAGTGATTTTTTGAAAATACTCTTCCTCATTATGGAGAAGTTATTAGATCAACCACATTGTCAATTATTAGTATGGTTGATTTTTTTTTCAGATTTTTAATTTTTTAATCTGTGATATACTTGTATTAAAAAACACTATTTTAAGTTCTGTCATTAACACTTAAATAATGTTTAAAATGCCCCTTCAAAGTAATTGTTTGCAATTACTATTTATATTTATATTACGAAATCCCCCAAAAACTTATTATATTTGCTTTCCGTAGTTCCATTAACAATTTGTTGTTTCTAGAACTGAAATACTTCATTCGTTTATTACTTTTATGTAAAGTAACTTATTACTATCTTTAATATGCTAGGATATATTCCTGAACTGTTATTTTTATAGTTTATAATTTTTGTTGTAACTTTTTGAATTCTTTTCCTCTAAAATCGAAGTATTACTTGCATATTCCTGGAACTTATAATAGCATAAATAATTATTTATCAAAATTACTCTTATAAATTGTGCCTTACCCGAAAATCAACTGTTTTATGTATCAGTAATTTCTAAACTAATCGTAATGTATAATCATGCTTTGTCTTAACTTCGAAACGAAATCAACATTTTTTTTATCATTAATTTCTAAACTACTCCTAATGTATGTTTTCATACTTTTGTCTTAATTCCAAAAACCTAATGAACTTTTTTATGCATCAGTAATTTCTAAACTACTATAATCATACTTTTATATTAATTCCGAAACTAAATGAACTTTTTTACGTATCAATAATTGCTAAACTACTCTTAACGTATAATCATACTTTTGTCCTAATTCCGAAACCAAATGAACTTTTTTATATATCAGTAATTGCTAAATTTCTCCCAATGTGTAATCATACTTCTTGTAATAACAATTAGTATATCCCTTTAAATGCCTTTTTTATTGATTTCCGAAAAATCCATGTACTTATATGTTTTCTTTGTGTGTTTAGACGAGCTTGGCATCAACAAGGACAGATACAAGTCTTTGGCCGACGAGATGGACTCCACCTTCGCTGAATTGGCCGGTTATTAAATTCTATCATCAATGTTTATTTTTTTTAAATGTTATTGAATATTATTAAATATATATCTCTTATTAATATCCATTCAACTACTAATCTAACATAGTAGTATTGTTATAAAATATATATTTAATTAATATTAATTAACAAACAATCTAACATCAATTGTTTATTTGTTTATCTATTTATTATTAATATATATAGATATATACTTTTACAGTGTATTTTTGTCTCAATCCCCAACAATTAGTATTAAGACATATACAAATATTAATTAATTCTTCAAACTTGTAGGTGTTCACTTCGTGATACATTTTCAATTTTAATGTAAAAAAAAAACACTAAAATTTTTTATACCACTTTTATTTTACTTTAGTGACTAGTTTTAATTACACGGTAATCATTAATCATGATGTTTTCTTTATATAAAAATATCAGTTATATCAAATTATCTCACAATACTTTTTGATATATAACTTTTAAGACATCAGCCGCAAATAAAAGTTGATTACGAGCAAATTTGCGGTGTCGCAAATACGACTGCAATCTTGGAAATAGCTTATAAATTCTGGATATAAGAAATTAATAAACTACTCTATCTGAAGACCTGAAGATTATCACACCGTTACCGGTCACCTTGCATATTCATCTTTGTTTACAGAAATTATAAAAATTGTATAATTACAATCACTACATATTCTAATAAATGAATTAAAAAGAATTTGAAAATAATTATTTATTAATCAATCATTTTCTCTTTGCCCGCTGTGATATTTTGACTATACTTCTCCAGACCCAAGAAGCAGTTGTTTTCATGTAAATTTGTTACTTAACGTAAGTCAAAATATCACAGCTTAATTTATTGATTAATTATTTTGAAATTATTTTTAATATCTGTGACCAAGTGAATGAATTCTACATATTTTTGTGTAAATCAATCAATGGTATGAAAGGACTAATTCTGAAATAATTACCAAATACCCTTAAATATTCTTATTATTAAAAAAACTCTGTATTCTTTGGAGGGCTAATTGAAACTTAGATTAGAAGTACTCCCCACTCACCATAGTAGTAGTATTATTAAGAATATATTAAGAATACCGAATGGTTTTTGAAAATAATTAATAAAAATATTTTTTTTAATAAGAAACATAAATTTATGTTTCGTAATTAATTAACTAATTATATGAACGTAGATGTTTGTAGTCCTAAATACAAACATCTACCACTAACCATTCATCAATTCATTTGTGCGAAACATCAGGACAGTTCAGCTAGGTATCATAAATTCGTTTCTTTGACAGCACCATAAATTCATTCATTCTTGGCATACATATACATGGTGATTCGGGAGAAAATGGAAATATTTTAAAGACATGTCCATGAAGCAAAAATAGGCTTATATGTTCAAGTCCAATTTTCATTTGTTTCAGAGATAAGGTTTTTCTTTTTGAAAAGTTTATCAAGTTAAATTTAACAACGTTGTCCTAGATGCCAATTTTAAACAAAATATTAATTAGGTAAATGTAATAAAAAGTAACAGTTGTAGTTGATTATAAAAAATCCTCACATTTTCAGTCATAGAGAATATTCAGATATGATGTTTGTTTATGAATTTTCTAATGGCAATTCTGTTCGCTCATTAGAAGAGTATCGAATCCCCTAGATTTTTGTCTTTGGGGTGGATGCTACTAAAGTGGACAAATGGGGTGAGCTATTAGATCGTATTCTTAATGATGCGGCGTTAATTACAGCGAATCATAGATCGTATTGTTAATTACAGCGAATTATCATTTACTGAAACTGGCTACCAGGTCCATTTATAAATGCGAAAATAAGTGTATCGAAGTGAGTGTTGGAGTTTTTGAAAATTTAATGAGAATTAATGCTACTTGTTTTTTGTAAAAATTCTTATACTATATTATAAGTTGTCTTTAGAAAACTGCTATCGACCATTGATCTTTCTGCCTTATTACAATAAATTTTTGTAGAAAACTAAAATAAATGAAAAATAAAAAAGACAGCTGCAATAGTTTAATTTTAATTATGTGTAGAGTTTTTA
Source organism: Philonthus spinipes (assembly GCA_963082785.1). Lineage (NCBI taxonomy): Eukaryota > Metazoa > Arthropoda > Insecta > Coleoptera > Staphylinidae > Philonthus > Philonthus spinipes. The sequence goes on from OY720301.1 coordinate 15,004,634, forward strand.
ATTAGTATGCAAATTATTACTTTGATATTTAGCTATCGGCCATCGGTCTATCAGCCAATGTTATTATTATAATTTTATGATTAGTTATTTTTTTTATTATAACATTTTGTAATATTATTAGGAATTTTCAATGCCTTCCTGGCTGAAAGACTTCCGGCCGATAGCCAATTCCTGCAAGAACATTGTTTAAAGTTTAAATAAATTGTCAAAAATGTAAAAAAAAAGTTAAAAAACACTTGTAAGGAATAAAGATGAAGAATATATATCAATGTCTTCCATTTCATATGCAAAGATTGCATATGAAATGATGAGGCAATGCGAAAAAAATATTAAAAAAATAATATTGGGTTGTTCGCAAAGTAATTTATTTATTTTTTGATAAAAATGAAAGACGATTTTAATTTGCATGCAAATTATTACTTGAAGTGAATATATAATTATTTATTTTTAAACATCTATTTTATTTAAGAGCAATTCAATTTAATATATAATAAGACAGCCTGTCGTGTACCGAATGACATAAACAATAAAGAAGCCTAAAATAGAATAACGGGTTTTCGTGATGCAGTAACATTTTTAATGACCGAAATTCCATTCTCTTGATATCTTATTAAATCTCGACCTGAAGAAATAATTAACTTGTGCGGATATATTTTAAATTAATAATTATTTGCGTATTAACATTTTTAGCTCAATTTAGAATACCTAGAATAAGATACTTTGGTATTCTTTAGTTTACTATATGCAACTTAATGTAACAGTTATTTAAGTGAAATTGCTTTCATGTGAATACTCTTGCATATGTTACATGTTTACGAAAACTTGAAAGCAGTAATTAGGAAAACCGATTTTTTAATGAATTCATTTATTTCAAAAATACAAAAAGGAATGCAAGTTTGTTTTGTAAAAAAAAAACTCAGCATAATATATTCATTAATTAGTACTTGAAAGTATTTCAGTTTTTACCAATATTATTGTTGCATTTTACAAAAGTAATTATTTTTTGCTAAATTTTATATTACAAATTATTATTATTATTAGGCGAAAAAACCACATTATCGATAGCCAATTAACAGATATTAATTATTTATTTTATTTTGTAACTTCAATTTTGTATATATATAAATAACAATCTTTATTAACAATTAAGTTTACAATACGGTAACAAACATTGATTATGTATATCACACAAAAATTAATTAATTGTTAAATGGCTATCGACCAGAGGTCTTTCTGCCTAATTTTGTATATTTTACTGTATATATTTGTTAATAAAGATTATATTAGTTTACTATTCTTTTTATATACAAACATCTTTATTTAGAAGAATATGTATAACAGAACAATTACATATATTTACAACTAAGCTATATGCACATATTTTCTCCTAAACTGGCTAACGACCTGTGGTCTTTCCACCTGTCCTTATACAGTCTATGTCATCTATTTAAAAGTCATAATCAATAACTTCAGATTCTATGTCCGGATGATTTGATGAGATGATCTGATATATGGTTGATGTTGGGGTATTCTTTTTATTAATAATCATCTGTATATTGGTTGTAGAGACTTTTAACTACTTATTTAGGAAATGGACAATAATTTTTAATTAAATAATTAAATACATAATTCTTTTTATTAATAATAATAATTTATTTATTATTAATAATATATTTTATTTGTTTAAATCATTATAAAAGGTGTTTCAGTTAAGTAGACATTGTTATTATTATATTCCTCACACTGAAAAGTAGAAAGGCACATATAACGATGTTATATAAGATTAAATAAATTATTATATTCCTATGATTTATTATTCTATAGTTATTATTTATTGATTATAAAATTTTGTAACATTATTAGGAATATTCAATGCTTATCCATTTCATATGCGAAGATCGTCGCATAAAATGCGAAAACATTAAAAAAAGAAGAGAAAATACTCTATTATATATTTAGAAGCCCTTGTGGAGTAATTATCGTTTTGACAACTGTGAGTGCATGGACTATGAGGGCAGTATTGTTGGCATATAATACAGGATATGAGGAGGGAATATTCTCTATTATATGTCGACGATACTGCCCTAATAGCCTATGCGCGCACCGTTTCCAAAGCAGTAGGTACTCCACAAGGGCTGATAGACGACATGAGCAATTAGAAGAGAATTTTTTCTACCTTTCCATCACCATAGAAATTCCCCATTCCTAGTGTAAAAATCTTAGATCCTAAACTTACCTTCTATCATAGACATCACAGTGGATACCATGAGTATCTCAGGTAGAATCAGCTACTGGAAAGTGAGCCAAGACGTTTCAATATCAAATCACCGATGGATCACTTTCCATTCAAGATGAGCAGATCGTCCCCCGCAAGCCTTTTAGAGATCCGAGAAATACGGTCAAGGAATATTAGGCACCTTCACAAAGATATAAAGGACAGAAAAATAGGATACCCTAATGACAGTACAACCTCACACCTCTTTCGAGGTGTAAGTGTGAATACTTAAGGCATAAAAATATTCCTGTCCACTCATGAAGAGGACAGAGTGGATCACCGATGGATCACTTTCCATTCAAGATGAGCAGATCGTCCCCCCGCAAGCCTTTTAGAGATCCGAGAAATACAGTCAAGGAATATTAGGCACCTTCACAAAGACATAAAGGACAGAAAAATAGGATACCCTAATGACAGCACAACCTCACACCTCTTTCGAGGTGCAAGTGTGAATACTTAAGGCATAAAAATATTCCTGTCCACTCATGAAGAGGACAGAGTCTGGCAATGCCACACCTTGGTGGTACTGAAGAAAGAGACAAAGGAAAGGTATAACAGAGCCAAGAACTCAAGGATTAACTCTGACTGGATTCTGTACAAGGACGGCCTTAGAGAATATAAGAAACTCATATCTTAACGAGGTAGGTTGGCTGTGCTGAGACGTGGTCTCAGATTCCCTACAGGGAGGACGCTTAACGAGGTCTAGCAGCATCTTCTTCAAACACTCCCAAAACCAAAAGTATCAAGAACATTCAACATTTCAGATCATTTACTTATAAAAACAACAACTCAACAACAAATTGTTTGTATTTTTAAACTGATTTGTCGATCCTTGCTCGAATGCGCAATTTTTGAAATTGTTTTCTTCGTAAAAGTATAAGATTTAAACATAGTATTGGACACATCAAAATTTCATACTTTGACTTGTTAAAGGAGGGCCTTCTATGAGAGGATTGAGGACATCCAGGAGGCTAGTAGACTCAAGAAATTACTTCCACGGATTCATCAACAATCCATGGGTGTTTTAAAAAAGGAAGACTGCTTATATACTGCCTGCCTCCAAAACAGTCTATGTTTTCTGTTCAGGACTCACTTCCTTGGGTGCACCATGGTTAATATGCCAAACAGGGAAGAAACTACAATTACTCTGTCAATATCAGACTGAGAACTGGCGGATCGAATAATAAACAAAAAAAAACACCCTGATAGCGATTAACAGCCTTTTCGCCTTCAAAGCGTCTGGACCTGACAGTATATTCTTCGCCCTACTACATTCCAGCTAGACTGGACCGGAATGGCAATACTATTTTCTGTAGTAGTATCCCTTGACTACAGAAAATAGTATTGCTATTTTCTGTAGTAGTATCCCTTGACTACAGAAAATAGTATTGCCATTCCGGTCCAGTCTGGCTTTGGAATACGTTCCAAAGGTTTGGATACAAGACAGGGCTGTCTTCGTACCTAAGCCTGGGAAAGTGGATTACACTGCTCCACTTGTGGTACTGGACAGTCTCCTTCTTCCTTAGGAGGATTTTTTTCATAACGGAGTATGCTGACGATTTCGCCATTCCAAGCGGGATTTAATTTGTGATCGAATGCAAACTGCCCTTGACATATTATCCAGGTAGTGTGAAAATCACTCCTTCTCGGTTAATCCAGCCAAAATGGCGAATGTCCATAATCTCAAAGCACCAATGTTGCTGAATTCGATGTTACAATTTAGCTTGGATGTGAAATATCTGGGGGTCACCCTCGACAAGAAACTAAATTGAAAAACAAATCGAACTCAAAGTGAACAAAGCACTGGTGGCCTTTTGGCAATGTCGGCATGACGTGGGGTGTAAACCCATACTGTGGCTACTTCAGGGGAAGGAGCCAAGCTGTGGTGAAACTATTGTAGCGAGATTACAGTAGATATTGAAAGACTATATAGTGATAATTAATTATGAACTTTCAACAATTATTAGCCTCATGAATCAATTATATTTTTTATTTAATTTTTAAGTTTACAATGTACTTTGTTAAAATTTAGATTGTCCTGTAATTGGTTTATCTGTTGGGTAATAATACATATTATTATTATATATATATACAAACTTTATTCAGACATTACATAAGCTTATACATACATTTATATATACAAACATCTTTATTAAGACAATATGACAACAACATTTTACAAAATTTATTATAACAATATGTACAATTGTGTTAGTAGTCTGTCATGGGCTATCGACCTGGGGTCTTTCTGCCTTATTATTATATTTTTTCAATCAAAAATTATCCATTTTGATCCAACTAATAATATTTGAAGGATAAATTAAAATAAATCAAGTGTCTTAATTTATCCCTTAAATATTATTAGTTTATAAATTTACTTATGTGTTCGTAAATTCCAACATATATAGCATATGTATTCCATTTCGAGTGCAACTCCTCTGAAAACCCCACCGCTTTAAATAAAATTGATAATCAAATTTTGCAAATGTCCGGTCTCTATTAATACACTGTCTGAATGTATTTATACACGGTACGTATGTACGTGTGGATAAATGTAAAAATAAAATTTGTTTATCTATAATCTGTGCCAAGAGCAAATATTCGCCAGTTTGATACTTTCTTACTAACGAAAAGGACATACACATTTTTCGAAATTACATCGTAACTACCATTCGTGATATTTGAATACAATGAATTTTTGCTCGAAGTCGAAAAACCTACCTGAACTTTTGCTGAGCAGCGTTATTAGCATGGATTTCGATTGCGCGGAAAATAATAAAGTGCGCGCTGACACTCGTGAGAAGAAAAGTGTGCGTTTTGAACAAGTGGAGGTGAAAAAGTGCACTTTTCGAACCCGGAGCCGGAGTTTGTTGGATGTTAACTTAAGTGATGGTGAATATTTCTTATAATTCAATTTAATTCTAATTGTATTGTAGATTGTGAAACAAATTCCGGAAAGCGTTTATTTAGAATTAATAAGGTTATTTAGAACAACCAATTCTTGCTTCGATTGAGATAAAATATGTAAATTTATTTTTATTAGATAATTAGTAGGAAAGATATTAAAAATGTTATGGAGAGGTTGACCATAAAACGATCTGTCATTCACATGTGTGTAGTTTCCATCTTTATTCAGCAACTAAATTAGAATAAAGGCAAACAACATCACGAACCGAGTCCAAGGTAAATGCTCCTCTAAAATAGCAATGCAGTCGTTGATTGCGCAAATTTAAAACTATTCTTTAGAGAAATACTTTTTTATTATAACTAAAGCCACTAAAAACATAGAATATGGTATTGCTATTAAATTTATAGATTATTTACTGTGCTTAATTATGGCGGGGTTCGCTGAAATCAAAACCACTAAAAACCGATTTAGGTTTTATCGAAAAATTTAGCAAACAAAGCACTATTTTTAAATAAAACAACAGTTTTTTTTTAAGTTTCACAATAATTATTGTACAGATACTGCTACAATTGTTTCGCCAACACAATGACATCAACTTGGCGAAACAATTGTAGTAGAGTCTACAATAATTTTTGTGAAATTAAAAAAATTAAAAAATCAATATATCCATTAATGTAAATATCCATAGAAATTTAATAAAACAAATTTTAAATTCTCTTGAAAATGGGCTGATAACCCGAAACTAGTCGAGAATTTAAAGTTATTCAATCTAATCTGTGTTTTATTGGTTGATTTTTAATAATTTATTCATATTTATTTCATACAATATGAACTACCAATGTCTAAATATTAAAACCATTAATTAAAAAAAAACTTTTGTTATATTTACAAATAGTATATTATGGAGTTCGATGAAGTGGAAGCCATCGATTATAACAAATAATGACAGAAAGTCTTGTGGTCGATAGTCACTTGGAAAAATAATTAATATTCTGCAATGTTTTAATTAGGAAGTAGTAAATACATGACATTTATTATAAAAAATATTCGGGGCTATTCGTATGGAAAATATTAATTTTAACGTGAAAGATTAATAATTAATTTCACATTGTATAAATTTATATCTATTACAAAAGCTGTATAGACTATCACGATGAAAAATAACGTACACCTTAAACTTAACATTTCCCATGTGGAATAGCCCCGATTATCTACAAATATCATTTGCTATATTATTATAAATGAAATGAAAAGAATTTGAAAATAATTAATTATCATTAAATAAAATGAAACAAAGATGATTCACACATTTGCAGTTATTTAAATTACAATGAAATTAAACAAGGAAAATTTCTGGCAATGATCAATAAAATTTGATCAATCCCTTTTCCACCTGCAAAAAAAAAACTTACACTGTAAGTTTTACTAGATGTTTGTAAAACTTACAGTGTAAGTTTTTTTTTTTGAAGCAACTACTTCCCGAGCATTTACCCCGCCGGGCATTGGATTACACAATAGATATTTGTTGTTGCATAGCAGCACTACTGCGAATAGCAACGGTTTAAGTCGAAATTATTTAATGAAAGGAAACAACAAATAATAGTTACAAGGCTATCTGTAGACACGTGTTTCGGGATTTCATCCCTCATCAGTACAGCTATGCTTTGCAAGCCTTTAGTTGTTAAACAATGTTTCTTCAACGAGATCGCGGATGGAAGTGATCGAGGTGAAGGACGCGGATTGAGCGGATTTATCGGTTCCGAGCAAAAAATAATATCGACTCGGCGTGAGAAAAAAAAAACAGCATTGTTTTCAATTAAATTAAAAAAAAAGGATTAATAGAATTTTATTGATCATTGCCAGAAATTTTTCTTGTTTAATTTCATTGTAAATTAATTATCAATCAATTATTTTCTCTTTAGCTGCTGCGAAAATAATTTATTGATAATTAATTCTTTTTATTTAAATTAGATATATTTGAGCAAGTAAATGAATACTCTTTTCTATTTGTTTCCCTGTGCAAGAGGAAAATCCATTTATGGACACTGTGTCGGACTACTCCCTGATTTTGTCTAGGACACTGCCGATTAAAAACCCCTCCCACTTTTTCTATTATTATTATTATTATAGCAAATGATAATTATAGATAATTAGACATTTATACATTAAATACTTTGTTATTAATTGTTAAGTATTCTATATTATTATACATCGTAATTCACAATAATAAATCATTTTTACTTTGTATAACTGAAATGTTTATTAGCCACTATAATTTGAACGACTTCAATGTGTTATTATCGAACTGACACTGTCAAAGTTTTGTTAAATTGGGTTGTTCGGAAAGTAATTTATTTTTTTTTTTCCAAGAGGACATAGTTGTATTTTTTCCCAACCAACTTCACACTTTAGCCGCAAAATCATATATATTTTGACAGCTGACATAACAAGACTTTCTTTGGCATAAGGACATAGCAAGACTTATTTTTGAAAAAAAAAAAAATCAGTTGATTCTGCACAGTACTTTTGGATGATACTCTTTGAATAAGGAAAGTGAAAAACAGCAATTTCGGCATATTTTACTTTTTTACTATAGAAAAGCTAAAAAAATACTGTTGAAGCAAGAAAAAAATATCTGACGTGTTTTGATAAGATGTGCGCCAAAACTGGTTTGCAAAATTTCGATGCGGCAAATTTGATCTCGATGATGCACCATGTTCTGGAAGGCCAGTTGAAGCTGATGAAGGCATTAGTTAACCAGCAAATTACAACTTATGAGATCGCTGAGAGGTTAAATTTATCGAATTCGACCATTCATGAAACAACCAGGTTTACAGCTTAAGGGTGCGGTTTAGAAGAAAGAGATAGCTATACAAATATGAACAATCACTAATTTGAGTTAGATTGTTGTTGTGATCAATGAACAATATTGTATTATACATTAAAATAATCTTAAAATAAGCAGGAATTTCATCTGATGAATTAAAAATTATTTTAATATTTAGTTTTTGTGAAAAATAATTATGGAAAACAATGAAAATTGATCAAATTTATAGCAAATTTTAAATTAAATTTTTGCTAATAAAAACTTGTGCAATGAAAATTTAAACGATTTCACTAAATTCTGCATTCAAATAACTTAGCAGACATGACCTATTAATTTCATTATATCTTACAATTTTCTTTTCTAACTTAAACTAGTAAATTGACGTAATACACGAAAATTAACGATTTATTTTTTATTTAGACTGATACTTTATACTTGGTAGATAAAAAAATGTAAATACACATTCATATTATGAAATCCAAAAGAATAGCTCTATTTTCAAACGATTATTTCCATTTTACTATATAGCTATATCTTTCCACTAAACCACAGCCTTAAAGTTTAAAGCTTTATATGTGGGTTTCTCATCTTATGAAACAAAATATATATTCTTTGTTGATCACTCACATTTGTGATTTGCTTCTGAAACTATAAGACCTGAATCAAGTGATTTTGAAGCGTATTATCATACGTATTATCGTACGCTTCAAAATGGTTCCCAGTGATAACTGGGGATGAGAAATAGGTTATTCCTAAGCGCAAAAGATACTCCAGAATGTTCATCTTATTCTGGAGCATCTTTTGCGCTTAGGAAAAACGTGCTCAAAGCACGTCAAATAATCTTTTTTAAATGAATATTGCATTCATTTAAAATAAATTATGCTATCTGTTTGGTGGGATGTCAAATGAATCGTTTTCGGGATGAGTTGTTTGCCAGTAAAGAGCAAACATTTTATGAGCATGGAATCATGATACTCCCATAAAGATGGCAAATGGTATTGGATTAGAATAGACAACATTTAATTGAATAAATTATTAAGAAAAAGTCTTTAATTTTTATAAAATAAATACTTTCCGAACAACCCAATACAAACAAAGTGAAGTAGTAAAAGAGTGAGATCATAGCCAGGACGGTACGCTTAACTTATTTAATTTTGATTTAATTTAATTTAATATCTTTAAATTATCTAAGGCAGAGCTGTACTGACGAGAGATAGATCCCGAAACACGTGTCTGCAGATGGCTTTATACTCTGTAACGTTTTTTGTTCTTTACATTAAATATTCGCGAATCAAAAAATGTTGCATTATGTAATATGTTATTGATATTCAACAGCAAGTGTCCATTATGTAATTCAATTTCTGGCGGAGTACATGCCCGAGAAGTAGTTGTTTTAATGTACATTTGTTTTAAAGTTCTTACGCGACGCAAGTCAAAATGACACAGTAGCTAAAGAGGAAATAATTTGTTAATTATTTTCAAATTCTTTTTTTATATAAAATGAGATAGGATTAAAAATTAAATAGCTATCTCTTTTTACATTAATTAAAAATAGTATCATAAAGTATTGGATTCAACCATCAATTATATCTTTTTATTTAATTTAAATATTTTTATATTTATAATCTAGTAGCGGCTGTTTCCATTCGTTGCATATTCGAATTTCCAGATGTTTGACTCCCGCATCTATTTAATAAGCACCGAATGGCATAAACGTGCGGGAAGCAAGGACTGCGTCTATCATATTTTTCCTAGAATTGTAGCACTTAAAATTAGTACATTTGTAGAGGCTTCACGGGATGCGCAAACAAAAAAGAACGATTCGTGTCTGTTGGTGTATACAGGGCGTTTATTTTTTGTGTTTAATAATATATTTATATACGGTTTTCAGCTTTTGGACAAAATTATGAATTTTCCATATTAGAATAATCACATTTGTTTCTTATCAACATTATCAAAAAATGATATTAAAATCCCTGTAGTAAAATATTTTGTTTGTATTTTAATTACTCCTATATTTTATTAACTGTACACATCTTTATCGTTATTAAATTAAATAAAAAGTATTCCAAAATAATTAACAAATTATTTCTTCTTTAGCTACTGTGACATTTTGACTTATGTTACATGAGTACTTTAAACAAATGTTCAATAGTGGACCTTTGCTGTTAAATAACAATAACATATTGTATAAGGCAACAATTTTTTAATCCAAAATATTTAATGCAAAAAAACAAAAATTATTACGCAATATAATTGTTGTTATGCAACAGCAAATGTTCATTATTGAACGTTTGTTTAAAGTACTTATGTGACACAAGTCAAAATGTCACAGTAGCTAAAGAAGAAATAATTTGTTAATTATTTTGGAATACTTTTTATTTAATTTAATAACGATGAAGATGTGTACAGTTAATAAAATATAGGAGTAATTAAAATACAAACAAAATATTTTACTACAAGTAGCTAAAGTACGAAATAATTTGTTAATTATTTTCAAATTATTGATATATATATACAAAAATCTTTATTCAGTCAATTATATTTTTACAAACATTGGGTATTACAATGAAATGAAGGTTTGTCTGTCGTGGGCTATTGACTGGAGATCTTTCTGTCCTGTCTTGAATTGATAGTAATGTGTATTAAAAATCTCTGTCTAGTTAAACTGTCTTCAAATGTCTTAATGAATTCGTGAATGGTGGGAGTAGAATGGATGTTTGGATTTCGGGGCTTGATCTTGAAATTATTAACTTAACTGGATTATTTTTTGTTTTGTTATTTATAATAAATTTACCATAGAACTTTATCTTCAACAGAAATTGATTATAATAAAACACTTGTTTTAACTTTGTTTGTATAACAGAATTATATATTTAATACTATAGTTTCAACAATTTACACTTGTCATTATCAAACTAAAAGTTTCATAGTTAATAATTGCTGAACGTTAGTGTTGCGAATTAGAAATAGAAATTCTCCAGTAACAAAATTTATTTAATTAATCAATTTCTCAAGTTACTGATCACTGAGGCTTCTACTTCGTTATACAAAGTAAAAAAAGTGTTTTATTATAATCTTACACAATGTATAACGAAGTAGAAGCCTCAGTGATCAGTAATTTGAGAAATTCATTAATTAAATAAATTTTGTTACTGGAGAATTTCTATTTCTAATTCGCAACACTAACGTTCAGCAATTATTAACTAAAGGTTAGTCTTGCAAATTATATATATTTAAAAAAAATTAAATCCAAATAGCTAAAGTTGATCAATTATAGGCGTTGTATAAGATGTTGTTAAAAAAACTATTTTTAAATTTATGAATATCTGAATTGTGTGTATTGTCATTTAGTTATGATTGCGGATTATGAAACAGATACAATAACTATTGAATATTGTAATTTAATGTAAATTATTGTTATTAAATTGTAAAAAGGTGAAATTCCGTAATTAAAGAAATTAAATTTAATTAAAACTTGAACGTAACAAATATCCTTGAATTTATAAAAGACCATCAAATTAATGGCAATGTATTAACTGCAATTAAGTGTATAAATTCTTGTAAGAAGTAATGTGTTTATTTCATTTTCAGATTTGAATTTAGTCCCTAGGATGCAAAGGAAGCGCGCAGTTTCGTGGTGTCCAGAATTTGACTTATTTAAAAATCATTTAGAGTAAGCATATATTTTTTATTTTCAAATATTAAAATAAAGAATTCTTCTTATCAAACGCAGCTCACCTGAATATTCGAGCTGTTATTTATTAAAATTTGAAATTTACATAAATAATAATTTACACCAAAATCCGACACTCTAATAATCCTCTACATAATCCTACAAAGACATTCCTATATGAACTCTGCAATATCCCAATCCCAATAAATATTAAAACTTTGTGTATGTTAAATTATCTTGTAAATGTTTTCGCATAACGCTTCAATTCAAAGGATAATAATTTCAAAACGAATCATAATAATTGGGAGATAACGCAAGCGCCATCTATTGTCTAATTTCATGTGGTATCGACAATAAAATGGCCATTACCAGTTATCCATACCATAGATGAACAGGTGGTTGAACATTTTATTAAATATTTTTTAAATAGTTTTCCCACTTAGCACTTGTTGAAATATTTTAAACTATTACTGGTTTGTTTCACAATTTATGTCTATTTACTCGACTAATTTCGTTTTTTTTTTATTATCTTGTATAAATTACACGGAGTCTTGTACAGGTGGTTCGTAACCTTTACAAAAGTAACTTACTCTTGATGAGTAAAAAATATGAAACAAACTGAGTGTAATTTAATTTAAACCTTCATCAGTAATATTTTATTAAAACGTAAAAATGTGTTCATTATTATAAATCCTATCATAACACCAAATCTTAAAAACTTTCCTTGAACTCCACTATCAGTAATTTACACATTTAATCCCGCGAAAGTATTTTGATATTTTTTGATATGCGTTGAGCTTGTATCAATCACTTAAAATCAGCATCAAAGCAATTTTTATTAAATATTTCGAATATTATTATGCTGCCAATATTATTCGGTGACGATATTTTAATGGAATTGGCAGTGTTGCTAAGTTCAAATTCTTGACTTTTGTCCGTTGCCAAATTGTTATCGTTTTTAGTCTTAAACGCAATATCAACATTCTGTAATGGCGCCGCTGATTTAATAAAACCTTAGTATCACTGGAACAAGCGCACAAGGGCGCTTGTGTTGTGTTTCAGAGACAGAAAAGTAAAATTGAAAAAAAAACATGTAAGTCGATTTCTTGTATAATACACATCTTTATTCACACTACACAAATAATACAAAATAATGAAATATAAATATTTACAACAGCAAATATTCATTGTTAGGCGGGGTGTTGGCCAGATAAATAGTTGTTTTAATGGACGTTTGTTCTTCTTAAAGTACTTACGTAACGTAAGTAAAAAAGTTACGGTAGCTAAAGATAATATAATTAATTAATTATTAAATAGAGTAAATTAATTATTTTCGAATTCTTTTTATTTAATTTAATAAATATTTACAATTCATGTATGTATTAGTTTGGTGATTAACATGAGTTCAAAAGATTCAATACTTTTGAAAAAATCAAAGGCTGATTTGTATTCAAATTGAAAGTCTTGCATAATTTTATTCTAAATAACTTTTTCTAATACATTTTTGTTATATCTACTAAAATAAAGACAGTTTACTCTTGACTAATTTTTAGAATTCGACCAAAAAACTTCCTGTATATTAATTGATTTGGCTATTTTTTTTTCAATATCTTAGTTTGAGACTAAGCAGAAGAGATCTCAGAATATGAAGATCCAATTCTAAACCTTATATGCACTCAATCCATGGACACACTGCATATAAATTAATATTATGGATAATATAATAATCAATTAGTTATATGGTAGGTAAAAAAAAATATTTCTTAAGTCATTCCACAATAATTTAGATATATATTTCAACAATGAGAAGATCTTATTTACTAAATGTTACTAATGTTTTGAACTAGTGCTTAAATTTTAATTGTAAAATATCAGGCTAGAAGTGCATAATTTACACATAAAATTACAATTAATTGTATTTATCGGGATTTTGCGTATCACGATTGACACGCATAGCTTATTATGGTACAGCGTGCATTAAAATGTTACTTATTATAATTGTGTTAACATTTGCTTGAATCCTAAATGAACCAATATGATGAAACATTTATTTATAACATATTATAGAAATATCATGTATAATCAAGGAATTAAAAATATGTTAAGATATAATCAATCTATATATTATTTCACGATTAATTATTTATTAATAGGAAATGCTTAGCACACGCCACTGGAGTTCAATTCAGCGAGGGCGCCACCGAATCGCCGTCATCAACAAGGGGTGGAAAAATCCATAAACCGACAAACACAAAAACCCCTTCCAGACACAAAACAATTGCACAATTTCAAAAATACCCCCGCTTCTTATTCAAATTTATTACAAAAATCAAATAGTCTATCCACATAACTCTTTGACATAATTCTGTCAAACATCACCCCCTTCCTCGCCCGCACCACTCACCACCGGTGGTGCGCACAAAACAGTTCAATAAAATCAAGACGTGAGAGTGTGTTACTGTGTCTTCCAATTTTCCACTTCTGGAAGGAATTTATTATTTCGTTGTTTCCATTTTAATTTTGCGTGGATTGGAATACATGCATATATTTTTTTAATGCAAGGAAGCTCATTTGAAGGTAAACTGAATATTGTATTAATTAGGGTTGAAATGTGTTTACACAGTTTTGTAACAGGGATTACGTTTTTTTGCACGCTAGAAATTATGTAATTTATTTTATAACCACACATTTTAAATTGTGGAATAAATAAATGTATGTTATTACGTTCGTTCTTTCGATCTATTCGCTATAATTTCAGGTATTGTATTTTTAATTTTTCCTTATTTCATACCATTAAACATATTTAAATTCTAATAAAAGTCAAGTTCAAGTTTATTAATAGCAATGAATGGAATTTTAATTTTTTCTTATATTGTTATTTTTAACGATTCTTAACGATAAATACAATTACATGCTTACATTTAATAATTAATGCTGTTGCAAAATAACATTTAATTTACAATTATCGATATTTATTCGGCAAAATCTAATAATTTTAATACAGTATTAAATGAACACCCACTTTAATTCAGATTTGAATAACGTTCGTAATAGAGTATGATAAATTTGTTGATTTGTTAAGGCTTTCACTTGGATATATGTTTTGAGTATTTATTTAATAGAATATTATTAAATGAGTTAATTTAAGTATATTAAATTAATATATATATATAATTTATTATTTATTTATTCATTAACAGATATATACAAAACAAATATACAAAATAATTAAAGTTACAAAATTAAACATATAATTAATATAACTTTAATTTGGTTCTCATTGATCACTTCATGAAACATTTTAACCAATATTGTATTTAAAATTAAAGGCACTTGGTTTGTTTCACTTATTTTTTAGTTACCGACTTGTTTAAACTTTAATCCTTGATAGAGATGATAAGTCGAAACTAGTTTAAAGTAAATAATAAGTGAAACAAACCAAGTGCTTTTAATTTTAAATTCATTCGCTTGATCACGGTTATTTAAATAAATTAAATAAAAAATTGAAAATAATTATTTCCTCTTTTAGCTCTGTGATATTTTGACTTACGTTACGTAAGTACCTCAAAACAAATGGACATTAAAACAACTACTTCTCGAGCAAACACCCCGCCATGCATTGACTTACATAATTTATTATTTCGTAAAATAAAAATGTATTTAATTTTTTAATTATTTTATAATTACACCAAAGCATACGTCAATATTGGTTCAGCTATGTTTTATTTCAGATTAGTGGTACACTCAATTTTTATTTATAACTCAAGAATTGTGTCAATATACAGGAATATTTACGTTCACGCAATACGACACGGTGAAACTATTGAGCTCTTTAAAACGTTCAGTTTTGGCTTATAAAATGAAAATATTTTTTAAAATTTCCATTACAAAAATATGAGGATTTATTATGGCAATGGCTATTAAAAAAATCATATAATACAGGGTGAGTTTTTTTCTATGTTCTCTATGGGGATCTCGAAAACTATAAGAGATAGAAAAACGGTTAAATGGGGAAAGAAGTGTAGTTTTATAAGACGATTAAAATGACACTTTCAAAATATTTGAAAAAGTCAAGGGTAACTAGATATTTTGAAAAAAGTAAAATGTGTCAATTTTTTGTAATCAATATATCTCTATTATTATCATAGATAGAAAAAAAACTGTAAAGGACAAAGTTGTAGAAAATTTTTAATAACAAAAAATCAAAAAAAAAAAAAATACGCCCATATTTTGGGAGATATGACACAAACTTACCTTTTTTTAAATGGAAACAATAGTTGGCTATGACTTTATTCGTATTGTTTCGCCAGAATATTCCGCATCGTGTATTGAAATAAAAGATCAATTTATTAATTTATAAGGCTCCCATTTCATTATGCAGCGTGTTTAAAATAATAAAAACACTGTTTTAATTTTAATTATATAACTGAAATTTATTCTGCAACTACGACATTGACTAAATAAAGTTCAGTTATACAAACAAAGTTAAATAGTGTTTTCATTATACAGTGTGTATGATATAAGGGGCGAACATAGGGATTTAACACGTAAAATCAGAAATTTGATTTTCCTGCCTTCCCGATCATTTTAGAGAAAAATTACATGGATAAAAAAAATAGCGGAACACATTAATATATCAAATTCCATTTACTAAAAGTTAAATGAGAAAATCGTGTGTATGATTTTTCAAAATTTTCTTTAAAAAAATATCAATTTTCAAGGGCGTATAAGTGTTCCAGTATATCATGCTTGAGTCAAACTGATCAGCTTAAAATAGTCATTGATCCCTTCTCTTTAAATTATAGGATCAAAACTTGGAATTTCGATCTAGGGCCCGAGCTAGATTTTTTTAAACCCACCAAAACTCCCCTACCGTTTTAGTTATCGATTTCGTTCGTCCTATGCGAGCATTAGCGAGCTCTATAAAGGTACTGTACTGGCAAAGATTATGTGTCAAGTTTGTGAACGATAGCTAGCTCTAATAGGTCACCGAACTGGTAAAGCTCAGATGTCAGGTTTGCGAGCGAGAGCGAGTCCTATAAGCACTAGTTGGCAATCCTAAGGTGTTAGGCTTGCGAACGATTACGAGCCATATAAGGATTCTAGACTGGCAAAACCTAAGTGCGATCGATATTGAGCTTATAAATAAAATGACTAACAAAGCATAGGTGTCAGGTTTGCGGACGATAGCGATCGAAATATTCAGCCTTCTAGCTTGCATCCTCATCGTGTTTGAGTGATTTAAATGTACACATTTTCTTTATTCTATCCACTCGATATAGAGTCATCCCTCCAACCCCTTCCTGGGCCGAAATATTAATTGCACTGGACTCAGATTTGCAAGCGATAGTGAGCCCTATAAGGAAACAATTGGAAAAGCCTAGCTATTAGGTTTGTAAGTGATAACGAGCTCTATAAAAACAGTGGATTGGCAGAGTTTAGATGTCGAGTTTGAGAGCAACAGCAAGCCCTATAAGGGCATTGGTCTGGCATAACTTATGAGTTAGGTTTGAAAGTGATAGCGTGCTCTATAAGAGCACTGGATTGGTAAAGCTTCGGATTCTGTCTAGGTGCGGGCGATAGAGAATTTACAAGAAAACTTGATTAAATTAGCTAAGATTGCGAGCGATAAGGGAACGATTGGCAAAATTTGAGTGTCAGGTTTGCGAGCAATAGCGAGTCTATAAAAACTCTGAACTGGCAAATCTCAGTTATCTCAGTGTTTTTTTTTTTTATTGAATAGAAAAAAATCATGCAATTCTCTTTCACAATGTTCAATACATTATACCACGTGGAAGGGGGTGAAAATTAAACTTGGTGTCAAAATGTCAACTCTCTCAGGTATAAATAAAAGACTAGCAAAGATTAGGTGTTATTTTTTTGAGCTCTATTAAGGCACTGGCAATAGCAATAGTGAGCTTTATAAGGAAACAATTGACAAAGCTTAGGTGTCAGGTTTGCGAACGATACAAGCTCTATAAAGGCACTGAATTGGTAAATCTTAGGTGTCAAGTTTCCGAGCGATAGCTCGAGTTAGGTGTCAGGTTTGTGAGCAATAGCGAGTCTATAAAAACTCTGAACTGGCAAATCTCAGTTGTCTCAGTGTTTTTTTTACTTTCCCCGGACCCCTGTCCAAGGGAAAGTATTGTGATCGTGAAAATTTTCGAACCGCCAATTTCAACAAATATGCACGTTTTGAGGTCCCCTGAGTCCATTCCATCGAGTTTTGAAAAATGTCTGTGTGTGTGTCTGTGTGTCGGTGTGTCTGTGTGTCTGTGTGTCTGTGTGTCTGTGTGTTTCCGCGATAGCGCATAAACGGCTGAATGGATTAAGCCCAAACTTTATATTTAAGCTTTATATAACAGTGGAATGATCTGAAAAGCTTTTGGTTACAATCAAAACTCATTAAGTGCAACTTTACTCTTAGCGATTTTTAATAATTATTGAAATAATTATTTTAATGACAAGTAAAATGTCAAAGTGCCGTCAAATTTAATATTCGCAAACGCCTCCAATTTAAAAATATTTAAAAAGGATGTGGAGACATTTTATCAAGTCATTTTAAGGTAAGAAATAACACACTTAATTATAAAATTCTTCTAAATACTCGGCTTTAACTTTAAAAGACAACAATCATTTTTTTCTATTAATCATTTTGCTTTCCTATTAAATTTTCAATCAGAAACTTATTTGAACGTATTCACCGGGGAAAGTACCATGATGGACACATCACCATTTTTTTTAATTGAATAGAAAAAAAATCATGCAATTCTCTTTCACAATGTGTAATACATTATATCACGTGAAAGGGGGTGAAAATTAAACTTGGTGTCAAAATGTCAACCCTCTCAGGTATAAATAAAAGACTAGCAAATATTAGGTGTTATGTTTTTGAGCTCTATTAAGGTACTGGAAATAGCAATAGTGAGCTTTATAAGGAAACAATTGACAAAGCTTAGGTGTCAGATTTGCGAACGATACAAGCTCTCTAAAGGCACTGAATTGGTAAATCTTAGGTGTCAAGTTTTCGAGCGATAGCTCGAGTTAGGTGTGTAGAGCACTGGATTGGCAAATCTTCGGAGTCTGCCTAGGTGCGAGCGATATTGAGCTTATAAGAAAACTTGATTAGATTAGCAGAGCTTAAGCGATTGGAAGCGATAAGGAAACGATTGAGAAAGTTCAAGTGTTGGGTTTATCAGCGATAGCGAGTCTATGAAAACTCTGAACTGGCAAAGCTCAGTTGTCAGGTTCCTGAGCAAAGCTCAGTTGTCAGGTTCCTGAGTTTTTTAAAATTGAATAGAAATAAGTCACGCAATTCTCTTTCACAATGTGTAAAAAATTGCGAGTGATAAGGAAACGATTGTCAGGTTTGTGAGCGACAGCGAGTTTAGAAAAACTCTGAAATGACAAAGCTCAGTTTTCAGGTTTCTGAGTTTTTAAAATTGAATAGAAAAAAGTCAAGCAATTAAACAAATCAAGAAAATTAAACAATAATTTTAATTCCCAAGCTTGTTGCCACCTTACGATTTTTTTTTGATCGGCAAAAAATGATTTTATCACAGCATGAACATTTTCATTAAGATGTACCTGGTGAAAAAATTTCAACCCCTTACCCTCAATTTCGGGGTTATATTTGTTTTCTCATGTATTTTAAATGGGTCATCGTTTTGATTTTTTCCTGTTAGTAATTTAAATACATTTCTATAAATTGTAGGGAGATCAAACTTGGCCATATAATTCATATTCACTACAAGCATGTCGAGTTAAATTTGAAACACTAAGCCAATTTTTATATTTATTTAATTCCATTTAATTTTCTCATTTCTAGTAGCATTTCAACGGTAAATAAATGGAATATTTTAGATTTTATATTTTTATGTTTTTATTACAACAATTAAAACGTTTGTACTGTTTGTAAATGTGGCTTCATTATTAAATGGTTGAGACTATCATTTGATGAAACTGCATAATCACAAATTAAATAAAACACAACAGGCCAAAAAAACTTTTGGTCGATAGCCAATTACTAAACATAAATGTATAATAGATCTCAAAGGTATAGGTGCATTTATTATTAAATAAATTTTGTAAAGATGTTTGGTAATAAAGATGATATATATATATATATATATAACACAACAGTTTTTTTATTGTAGAAACACATCGTCTGTATCATCAGGCAGATGATTAATCACATAAAATCAACCATATTTGTTTTATTTACTGTCGAAATTAGTAAATTAAATGGTAATGATTAATCATCTGCCTGACGTTTTCAGATGTATTAGCGAAACAATTGGTGCAGTGTTTCATCAATGGAACACTATGAAATTGAAAAAAAAAACTGTTGTGTTTTATTTGTGTTTATTTCATCATCAAATAATGGTAAAATTCTGTCTCGGTGATAAAAATTTAAAATTTATAGTATTCTCTAAAAAAATCGTCAAATAACTCGAAAGAAAAACAGTGTTAAAGGAAAATTAAAGAAGGGGACAGAATGGCTTATAGTCTATTTCAAACAAGGAATAATGAAGCAATATTAATTTGTTGATTTTTAAGGCTTTCACTTGGTTATATATCTTAAGTTTATTAAATAAAACACTTTTTATAACGTTTAAAACAAGTTACACAAACAGAGTTAAAAAGTGTTTTATTCAATAAATAATATTAATGAAAATATATTTGGGATGGAATTAAATTGCAGGATTATTTTTTTACTCCCTCATGATTCTACTCACCGCTTTAAGTAAAACCTAAATTCGATTTAAAAATGGATGTGCAATCCATTCAAAACAATAACATAATGTCAGCGTCCAGCAGAATTGTAAATAAATTTATAAAAATAATAAAATCTCTTTCAGGAATGCATCCTTTCCTTTTTTGTACATTTTCTTTTGTATTTGTTTATCTATGGTGTAGTTTTGGATAGGTGAGCGGGGAGTGTGGATTTATAGAACAACCTTGAGGGCATTAAAAATAATTGCACGGAATTAACAATATCCTGCAGAGGGCCCATCATCGCTATCGCCATCATCATTATTATTACGAAACCACATTTTGTTTATGATACGATCCACTCAACTAAGTCAGACATGACAAAAATAGTGCCCGATGTTCTGTAAGTATGTTTGCTTTTCACACTGACCGCCCATTGCTGATTTTAAGATATTTTTAATTTAGTGTTAATAACTCTAGTGATTCAGTACGAGTATTTTCAATATGCCATACGAGTTGTTATTGAATCCATGTTGGTTTCAAATAACATATTGAGTTTAAGTCGCGAAATTTACGTGTTAATTTCTTTAAATAATATAATGAGTTTATGAAGATTACGGATTTTACAATAAATGTTTCGTACATATTTATCTTATAACATAGAAAATAATTTTGTTGATAATAAATTATAGGTTTTGTTTACTAGTAAATGTATGATGGAATGTTTTGTTAATATTATACCAATTTATTAAATTAAACTCGATTTTAGGATAAAAACACATGTGTTTTTTTTTGTGAGTATTTTCCATTAGACCTAAATCTCAAATCGAGTGAAATAAATTGTTAAAAAAATAAGTGTTTAAATAAAAATGATTTGAAATTAATTAATAAATTATTTCTACATATAGCTCTGTGACATTTTTGGGTTATTTTCCCAGGAAGACAACTACTTCTAATGTGCATTTGTTGAAAGTACTTACATAACGTAAGTCAAAATGCAACAAAGCTAAATGTGGAAATAATTTATTAATTATTTTCAAATAATTTTTATTTAATTATTTAAATAACTGTAACCAGTGAATGAATACTCTTTTCTATTTATATTAAGTGTTTTATTTATTTTTATACAGACAATCGGAACTATTCTGCAAGGAAAATGTTAAGTTTAACGTGTACACGTCACAGTCTAAGCAGCTTTTGTAATAGATGTATATACATAGAATGTGAAGATTATTGATAAAATATTCGTTAAATTTAAAATTTTCTGTAACTACAAAGTTATTAAGTGTTTTTTTTTTAATATTGAAAATGTACAACGAAGTGAAACCCTCAAAGTTTCATGAGTCAAACTCAGTTTTTAAAACAAAAACCAAGTGAAATTAATTCTTAAATTAATTTGAAATTTTTAATGTTTTACTTACCTGTGCTTAGCTTGAAATAGTCTAAAATAAATATTTAGTGATGAAAAAGTATTTGAGTTGGAATTTAATTGCAGGATGTAAATGAAATTTTAATCATTATTGAAGATTTAATTAATTTATTTCAACCTGGTTTATTTACAATGTTCAGTAACGGGATGAATTTACTCACAAAAATGTTTCATTTTTATTTGACATAGTTATATGCCATTCACTCACAACCGCTAGTTATTCGATTTGTGTTTTTTTAACTGATTAAATATTGTGCAACCATTCACCCTAGACGCTACTAGTCATGGACCCGGATGGAATCGATTTGAACTTCAAACCGTTTCCACCGGGAACTCGTGAGCAAGGTCGCCACCGATTTATTAGGTTAAAGATTTCACCAAAAGCAATAAAATGTTAAACCAAAGTTTATATGTGACATTTCAAAACTGAAAACACGATCAAGGTTCACATTAAAAGTACAAAAACAAACAATTCCCGGGATAATATCTATGTATCATTGAATTGCATAATGAAGATTTAATGTTGCATGATAACTGGATTGTGTAGCGGTTTTTAATTAATATTTTCGTTTTTAAATCAAACTGATCTAGGTGGAATAATACGAAAATATTTGGTATACTGTCACAGAATTTATACTTTAGTCGGAAGCATTTTTTCGGGATAATGGAAAAACTTTATTGTTCACCCATTAAAGTTGCGGTTTAGCAGAAAGAGATAGCTGTACACAAAAGTGTAAATAATCATTGATTAAAAAAGAGTCGGGATCCAGAATTAATAACCTGAATATGTACTTGCATTTTTTACATTTTAGGTAGAAAAGTATCAGCTTGATTGAAAAAAAAAAAAACGTTCATATCAACCAAATTCATTAGTTCTTGTTACAATAAAAAAATTGAAAATGTAATGAAATTAATAAGTAATGTAACGTAAAGCTATTTTAATGAAAAATTTAGTGAAATAATAAAAAATTGCATTAAGCACGTTTTTGTTGCTAAAACTATACATTAAAAATTGACATAAAACTGACAGATTTTCATTATTTCTTTCATAATTGTTTTCTATAAAATCTAATTATAACAATCCATTTTAATTTATTTGGTGAAAATCCTGCAGGCTTTAAGAATACTTTAAGGTTGCGGTTTTGTGGAGAGAGATAGCTGGATTTCATAATATGAATGTGTATTTACATTTTTTATCTACCAAGTATAAAGTATCAGTCTAAATAAAAAATAAATCGTTAATATTCGTGTATTACGTCAATTTACTAGTTAAAGTTAGAAAAAAAAATTGTAAGATATAATGAAATTAATAGGTCATGTCTGCTAAGTTATTTGAATGCAGAATTTAGTGAAATCCTTTAAATTTTCATTGCACAAGTTTTTATTAGCAAAAATTTAATTTAAAATTTGATCAATTTTCATTGTTTTTCATAATTATTTTTCACAGAAATTAAACATTAAAATAATTTTTAATTTATCTGATGAAATTCCTGCTTATTTTAAGATTATTTTAATGTATAATACAATATTGTTCATTGATCACAACAACAATCTAACTCAAATTAGTGATTGCCCATATTTGTATAGCTATCTCTTTCTTCTAAACCGCACCCTTAATGTATAATACAATATTGCTCATTGCTTACAACAGCAATGTAAAGCAATAATTATACAGACATCCCAATCAACTAAACAGCACTTTTAAATTGTGCTAGAGTTCCATTTATATTGAATAAACACAAATTACAATCTACATATTATTATTTTTAGATGTTTTTTTTTCTGTAGAAATCAGACACTCAAACAAAAACACATTCTTTTACAAATGGTTCTCAATTATTTATCTGTTATTATAAATTATTATTATTAATTATTGTTAGAAATAAAAATTATGTCTTCCTTACACATTTCATATTTTGAAAATAAAATATTGGACACTTTTTGTAGACTAAACTGTAGACAGCAACTTGTAGTTAAATCTATAAAGTGAAATAATACATTCGAAGCTGTAGTTATAAACTTCTAATTGACACTGCAGTCTATTAACTGATAGTCGAAATAGCAGCTACATAAATGTACAAGCAACTAGAGACTTCAGATTGCAAGCTTATAGGCAATTCAATAACCACATGCTTGCATTCTAAACTGCAGATAGAAACTTGTACCTAAAACTATAAAGCGCCTAAAATTATAAAGCACCTTGTCGAATATATTCGAAGGTGCAGCTTCTAATTGAGACTGCAGTCTATAAACTGATACTCGAAATTGCAACTACATCAATGTACAAACAACAAGAGACTTCAGATTGCAAGCTTATAGGCAAGCCAATAACCTATTGGACACATGCTTGTAGTCTAAACTGCAGATAGAAATTTGTAGTAAAAACTATACGGCGAAATAACACCTTGTCGAATATATTCGAAGATGCAGCTTCTAACTGAAACTGCGCTCAGTAAACTGATAGTCGAAATTGCAACTACATAAATGTACAAGCAAGAAGAGACTTCAGATTGCAAGACAATAATGTATTGGATACTTTCTTGTAGTCTAAACTGCAGACAGAAACTTGTAGTTAAATCTATAAAGCGAAACCTTGCCGAATACATTCGAAGCTACAGCTATAAGCTGTATGTAATCTGATAGTCGAAATTGCGACTACACAATTGTACAAGCAACTAGAAACTTAAGATATCAAGCAAGGCAATAACCTATTGAATACATTCTTGCAGTCTAAATTACAGATAGAGGCTTATACTTAATATTGCAGTTAATAATTTACAAATCGGCGGTCAAAATTGCTTCTAAAAGCTTGAACACGTAATTAGACATAAGCCTATTGAGTATGTTCTTGTAGTTTAAACTGTAACTTACACATAATTTAAAACTGTAGACTACAAGCTTGATAATCCGCCTTGATTGTCGACTATAAAGTGAAACATTAACCTATTGGCCATATTTTTGTTGTCTAAACTGCAGATAGAAACTGCAGCCTAGAGTTTACAAATTGGTAGTAAAAATTGCTTCTAAGGGCATGAATACTTAACTAGACGTCAGCTTACTGAGCACGTTCTTGTACTTTAAACTATTTTATAGCTACCTGAAAACTGTAGACTACAAGCTCCGGCTTGACTGTCGACTATAAAGTGAAACAACAATAACCTATTGACCATATTCTCGTATAATAAATTAAAGACGACGCAAGCGCCACCTTTTGCCTAATTTCAAGTGGCATCGTCAATATGGAACATACTAGTCTGATGAGGTTCGAAAAACCGAAATGGCCATCACTAGTTATCCATACGCTAGATGAAAGGTGACTGAACGTTTCATTAAATGTCATATTCTTGTAGTTTACTCAAGTTTGTAGTTGAAATTGCAGCCTAGAATTTACAAACTGGTCATCAAAATTGCTTCTAATAGCTTGAATATGTAATTATAGCCGACTAAAAGCATATAATCGAAACAGCAACCTATTGAGCATATTCTTCTAATTGTAGCTCTTGTTGAAATTTCGGCCTGCAGTTTACAAAGTGATAGTCAAAATTGCAGATACAAACTATAGCTTTCTTATTAGAATCTTATATGTATAGCCTACTGACATGTAGTGGTGGTACAGATTGCATGTTTATAAGCAAGATAACAGCCTATTGACTACATTCTTGTAATCTAAATTGCAGCTAAAGGCTTGTAGTTAAATGTACAGTTTACAAAAATCTAAATTGCAGCTAAAGGCTTGTTGTTAAATGTATAGTTTACAAAATGGTGGCCGAAATTGCTGCTAGGAATTTGTGTACGTAATTAATGCTTTCAAACTACAAGCTTATAAGTGAGAAAATTCAGAAATTTATTGGCTATATTCTTGTAATCTAAATTATAGCTATAAGCTTGTTGTTGAAACCATAGCCTGCAGTTTATACATCGTTAGCCAAAAATTTCTATTAAAACCAAATGAGAACAGAATTTATTCGTCCAGGTGAAATATTCAATTTTTGATCTTTTCATTATTTTAATTTTTGTATCCTCTCTATTAAAACAAACAATAAAATTCATTTCCCAATTACGGTTTCTTTAGTTATTTTCACTCAAAATTGAATTTTGTTGATTTCAAACCGACTTTTTGGGGATTAATTGTTGAAAAAAACATAACTTGAAAGTTAGTGCGCGGATCTTAATAAAATTATGCATAAAATATTAACAATAAATAAAACGAAAATAGCAATGATGATATCCAATATCCAGTACGAGATGGCACCAGAAGATGAAGAATAAAACTAAAATATAAACACACATTAAATTGAATAACAAATTCACATTTTTTTTTTACAAATGGTTCTGAATTATTTATTTATTATTATAAATTATTGTTAATGACGATATCCAATATCCGATAGGATATGACACCAGATGATGTAGAATGAAACAAAAATATAAACATTAATATGTGTTTTCATTTTTTATTGAATAACTTGAAATTTAAAGTTTTTTTTTATTACTAGATTTTTAATAATGTATTCATATATATATAATATATCTTTATTTAGACAACATCATTACATAATCGTATATATACATTTATATTTAAATAAGAAAACAAATATTGTGTTAGTCTGTTCGGGCTATCGACCTGGGGTCTTTCTTCCCTGTATTCATATTTATTATTATTATTGCATTTCTAGTAATTATTAACTAACTGAATATTTTTATTCACATAAATAAACAGATATACAATTATTTACAAAATTATATTCTAACATTGAAATATGAATGAACCAGAGGTTCAGCCTGTTTTTTAAATATAGTTACCACATTGTAACTTTTTTTTTATTTCATCGACATATCCGCATCAAACTGAATTTTTAAACTTTGATATTTCGTGTCTGTGGCTTTGATTTCTTGATCGATTCCAAAAATGTGATTTAATGTGGGTTTTCTTCAGTAAAAATGAATGACTATCGATTTGAACTATGTAATTTTGTTCATTCACGTATTTCGTCTGTTTTTTTCCTTTTCTAATAAAAAAGAAACAATAGATTACCCAACGAATTCCTTGAACTTTTCATGGTCTTTAACGGTAATGAAATTCAGAATTATTTTTTTAATTTTTTAGTTGTATATTTGACTTATGGTATAAATTTCATCATATGTCATATTATATATATTTATATATATTTATTTAGACAGTTTTTCTGTTCAATATTTCTATATATTTGGAAAACGTGTATAATTTATTGTAAATTCCCCAAGTTTAACTTTAAAAGCAAAATTTTTATCGGCAGTTATTTCAATCTTTTTCTTTATTTACAGGCCAAGTGGTTCAATTCTGCAGTCGGAGAACCAACAAAAGGAAGAAAATGACGACGATCTGGAAGACCTAAAGCATCCAATCGACCCCGCGCTCCTAAATGGGTGAGATTTATTTTTTTCTTGAATCATCATAATCACGATTCTTGCCCAACTTTTAATAATAATAATAATTCTTTATGGTTGTGATATATTGTTTTTATATATGCAAATATTCTTGAAAAACATTGATTTTACATAAAATTCGTTTAAATGCTTTTATTTTTTAAATCGAAAAATTTAATTGTAATTAATTTAAAAGTTTAAATATTAAACTATTGTAAATAGAAAATAGTATTTACTCACTTGGTCACAGTTATTTAAATAAATTAAATAAAAAAAATTATTAAATTTTTAATGAATATTTTGAAATAATATAAATAATTCAAATATTTACAATTGAAATATTTTATAGAGTAAATACTAATTTTATTCAGACACACTTAAACTAGTATAGTGATAACCTTTTATAGATTACGCTCGCACTCTTAGATAAGTGATAGCGAACATTTGCAGTAAATGAATGCGTGCATTCGATGCTAAATCAGTTTTGAGAAGTGCCGCGACCTATCCATTTCGGGATGAGCCCTGAAAAAGGTAGAAACCGGTCTAAAAAAATCTTATTTTCAGTACAGATTTATTTATTTTCTAACTATAGTTAGTTGGTTTAGATTTATAATCGGTGGGCATTTATTAGGTGTGATTCGTTAGATTAAATTTGATTGTGTTGCTTTATCAGGCCTCAATTCACCAAGTATTAATATTTAATAAAACATAAGGTATTTGAAATTTCACTGTTTATTGTAGTCAACTAATAGATATGAAACGGTGGCTTTTTCAGGCCGGATTTCACAAAGTAGGTTGATAAAACATATTTTAATATTTAATAAAACAACAGACATTTGAGATTTCACTATTTATTGTAGTAAACTAATAAATACCAAATGTTGACTTCATCCGGCCTGATGAAGCCAACATTTGATATGGCTTCATCAGGCCTGATTTCACCAAGCAAGCTGATAAAAAATTGTTATATTTAATAAAACAATTTTAATATTTAATAAAACACAAGACAATTGAGATTTCACTGTTTATTGTAGCCAATTAATAAATAAATACCAAATATTGGCTTCATCAAGCCTTATTTCATCAAGTTATAATTTGGCACTAGAATAAACAGTGAAATTTCAAATGACTTGTGTTTTATTAAATATCAAAATATTTCTTTATTAATTGTTAAGGCTTATACTTCGTTACATATCATTATTCATTAAGTGCACTTAAATTTCAACCATTCAACACACTTGACGCTTAAATATTTTGTATATAAAAAAATATGAACAAAGAGACCTTGATAGAACATATGTAAGTTACTTTTTATATATTTCACTTTTAACACTTATACCATAAATTTATTTTATTCAATTCAGAGCATTTTTTTAATTTGTTATACTTGTAATGTTAAAAAAATGAGTCCAATTAAATTCAGAATATTTTAAAAATATTGTTATTTACATTATTTCATGTTTATTAAATTAATGAGTTTCAATTTTTTAAATGAAGTTAAATCAATTTTGCAAAAAGCTCTCAATTGAAATCACTTCGCATTTCTGATGTTATTTTTTTACATAAATTAAAATGCATCATATAAAATAAATATGAATATATAGATTATTAAAAAATCAACCAATAAAACAATTAGATTCTCGAATTCTCTAATAGTTTCGGGTTATTAGCCCATTTTCAAGAGAATTTAAAATTTAGTTTATTTAAATTTAATAAACATCAAATAATGTAAGTAACAATGTTTTTTAAAATAAAATAGGTTTATGGTATAAGTGTTAAAAATATCAATTCACAAAAAGTAAAGTGTCTTTCAATCAAGGACTATTTGTTAATTATTTTTTATATACGAAATAATATTTCAGTGTTAATTAAGTGCGTGGAAATACGAAAAACCAGGCTGAAAGACCACTGGTCGATAGCCAATTAACAGATATAAATTATACATTTGAGTTTGTTAATGTTTATTACTTATTTTGTATACTTTCTGTATATATCTGTTAATAAAGATTATTATTATTATTAAGTGTGTGGGATGGTTAAAATTAAATAATAGTGTAAGTAAAAATATTCTTTAAAATAAATTGAAATAACATAACAAAATATTTTAGTAATTTAAATTGAAATAATAATAAATAATAAAATTATTATTAAGACAATTATGCAATCAATACAATACATATATACATTTCATACAATATTACATAAGCTTATACATACATTTATATTTATTTAACAAGAATAAATATTATGTTAGTCTGTCCGGGCTGTCTGGGGTCTTTCTGCCCTTCAATACAATACATTTATTAAAATCTGAATGTATCAATCAGTTTTTATTTTATCATTTAATAATTTGCGATAACCGATTAAATTAGATATAAATTATAATGTTTTGATAAATAAATAATTTTTAATCTAAGCAATAAAAAATTGAGTGTCTACTAGTTATATTGATAATATGTTGATACTTTTCAATAGTGTCGTGGCATTTGTTGGTTGCGAAAAAAAATGTTACGCAACTGTAGAAGGCAATGAAATGAAAAAAAAATTGAATGCTGTGTTCTATGTGTGTGTAACAGTTCGTTCTAGATTTGCATTAACATTTACGGCGGACATTGAAAAGTGATTCAAAATTCCCTCTCTCTTTCTCTCCGCCCGATTTTTTTTTTCTCGTCTCGCCGCGTCAGTTTCGGGTGTGCTCTCTTTCGAACTTCCTCAAAAATTCCGCACCTAAAAGTTATTGAATGTTTTGTAAAATGAATGTATTCTAATAATTTAGTGAGTTTTTCATTATTACAGAAAATATTAATGTAAAGTATTATTAATAAAATTAAAATTAATCTCTACTAATATGTATAGTTTTTCTTATATTAATTTCTATAAATTTGTATATAAAAAGCCACGTATGTATTATTTATAGTGATATTTTTTACTTAAATATCTTTCACGACGACTTAAGTTTTGAATAAATTCCTCACATAACTCGTGGTGAAACATTTTTAAACGTAGAATAATAGGAAATTAAAACACTTGTTATTTTTTATGATTCACAAATTTTAGATCTGTGAAACATAAAAAACAAAATGTTTTAATTTCCTATTATTATGACTTAAGTTTTGTAAAATTACTTATTTTCAAATCATTTATATAAAAAAATTGTGACCAAGTGAAACTCTTTTCTATTGATATTTATAAAATGTATTCAAATAATTTTAATGAGTTTGTCATTATTACGAAAAGTAAATCTCATTTTTAATCATCTCTAACAAGTATTGTTTTTCTTGAATTAATTTCTGTATAATTTTGCGTGAATTAATTTCTGTAAATTAATTCAAGAAAAACTATACTTGTTAGTGAAGATTAAAAATGAGATTTATTTTTTGTAATAATGACAAACTCACTAAAATACGTTTTACAAATATTAATAGAAAAGAGTATTTATTCACTTCGTCATAGTCAAATAAAATATCGTAGATAGTGGAGGCACTTAATTTTTGAAAATCCATGATCACTTAAAATAAAACACTTAATGATTTTCAACTATTTTTTGTGTATTTCACGACAATTGTTTAGCTACGTTCTTCACCTGAAGAAGCAACAACGTTGCGAAACAATTGTCGTGAAAAACACAAAATATAGTTGAAAATCATTAAGTGTTTTATTTTAAGTCAAATAAAATAAATTAAATAAAAATGTATTTGAAAATAATTAATTTTACAAAACTCAATTCGTCGTGAAATATATTTAAGTAAAAAATATCACTATAAATAATATATACGTGGCCTTTTATATACAAACATCTTTATTCAGACAATTACAAAGTATAATTACAACATTTATGTGTCTGGGCTATCGACTAAAGGTCTTCCTGCCCTGTCTTGAATTTATGGTAATGTGTAATAAACATATCTGTGCTTACTAGCTGAACTATTTTAATTGTTCGCAGAATGAATTGGTGAATTGTGAGAAGAATTAATAATCGGGGCTATTCCGTACGGGAAATGTTAAGTTTAATGTGTAGGATATTAATTAATTTCACATTCTATGAATAAATATCTATTACAAAAGCATCTTAGATTGTGATGATAAAAGTTAACATGTACGTTAAACTCAACATTTCTCTTGCAAAATAGCACCGAATGTTTATAAGTATGTATTTATTTTCGAGTGTTATCACCTTCACGTAACTTAACTCACACAAATTTTAATGATGTTTATGATTGTATTAATAATATTCAATTGAAATAGGAAGCAACATTTCTTTTGCATTTTCATTAAATTTATTTTTAACCCAAAATATTTTTAATAAAGTAAATCAAATAAAATATTTAGTAAAATAAAAAGTGACGTCCCACGAAACCTAAACATTTCTTCAAAATATAGATATTTAAATTTGAAAAAAATTGTTTTTCCACGAAACCTAACTATTCCTTCAAAATATGGATGCTTATATTTTGAAGAAATTTTCAGATGTCATGTGATGTGGCTTTTTGTTTTAGTAAATATTTTATTTGATTCATTTTATTAAATATAGTTTGGATTAAGAATAAACTTAATGAAAATGCAAAATGCTTCCTATTTCAACTGAATAATATTAATACAATTATAAATATCATTAATATTTTATTTAACTAGAAATTTATAGGAAATCTTTTTACTTTTACAAATTACTGTAAGATTAAAAGTGACTAGAAATCTTTACAGAAATTTATAAAAATAAAAAGGTTTTTTTTTTAATTTCTAGTTATTAAAAGTGACTCGAAATCTTTACAGAAATTTGTAAAAATAAAAAGATTTTCAATTTTTATTTAACTAACAATTTAGAATAGCTCTGCTAGCCAGTTGAATTGTCCTGATGATTGGCATAAATGAATTGATGAATGGTAATAGGAGGATGTTTGTATTTAAGAAGGATATTAGTGTTACGGGGAATACAGAATTTTATGAGAAATGGATCAAAATTATTTAATTTAAATTTAATCATAAATCTATCCAATTTTATATTAATTAAAGAAAAAACTGTACAAAAATTAAAGTGTGTAGAGTTTTTCTTTTTATTGAGAAATAAAAATCACTATTACATTAAGTCCTAATAATAAACCAATTTCTCTTACTTTAAAATAAATAAAAAAATCCGGCCGGTTTCTGTTAATTTCGGGAATCGTGCGAGGAGTGAAATGTGATTTTTTAAATAATGCGAAATAAAAAGTCGAAACAATGGAGGTTTTTAGTAAAAGTGACTCGAGAAGGAATACAGTGCCCGCCTTGAGGATCAAAAGTGTGACAAACAAGTTTCGGAGCAAATCCAGTGTATCATGGTGAGTTGAAGAATAATGGCTATTATTGATTTTTTTGAGAAGTATGTTAATGAAGGTGAGCGTTTTTAAATAATGGACATCTTGTATTGATCCAAAGTGAACAAAACAAGGGAGGGATAGCAACGCTTTCTTTTGATTTAAACTCATACTTAAATCAAAAGAAGACATTGCCATCTTGCCTCTTGTTTTATTCACTTTCAATGTAATGTAATGTAATTATTATACAGGGTTAGTTGAAATTACCTGAACACCTAAATAATTCTTAAACGTTAAAAAAATAGAAAATAGTTTCAAATAAAAGTGTTTTGGGAGAAAATATCGAACGTATAACAAAAATCGACGAAGTTGGCGTTGGAAGTCTGGAGTCATGTCTGTACTAAGATCACACGCGTGAAATGCTGGTTGCAGTTAAACAGTGTCAACATGACAACCAGTACTTTACGCGTGCCCGTATGATTTTAATTCAGACATGACTTTAGATTTCCAATGCCAACTTCGTCGTCGATTGTTGTTGTACGCTCGATATTTTTTATGCTATAATCCTAGTATAGGTTTGACCACAGCCATTTCTCGTATATTATTATATAGACTGGAATACCTTGGTTACGTCTAAGGTATTTACAATAAATAATGTGAAATTTAATAAAAAAAAAATATCGTCTTTTATTTAATGAAACGTATCATAAGGATTCATAAAGCGATAAAAATTAATAACATTGGTAAAAGCTTCCACAATAAAATATACCGAGTGCTGAACCGACCAGTCGGTAATTTACATGTCAAATGACACTTTTGCAGTTTCCTAGTGCCCTAATTATTTTAGAGCAAAAGCATATGAGATCAAATTTGTTTAGAATTTAAAATGCCATGTATGTTGTTTATTAAAATTTTAAAAATATATTGTTTAAATTTAATGAAAGTTGTTGTTTGAAAGAGGTTTACTAACATAATTTGTTTTAACATTTTAATGTTAATAACATTAACATAATTATTTTATTATATAAATAGAACTATATTAAAAATCCTTGATAAAAAAGCAAATATTTATTCCGACACTAATTCTGTTTTAAAAATCATTTCATCAAAGATACAAAATTGTTTAATGAATGAGTCTAAATTTATGTTTATACTACTTTTGCTACCGCTTCTGTAATGGCTAATGTATTTTGTGAAGAGTTTTACGACCCACTCTTGTTGCCATGACATAAGTGCGCACGAGGCGATTTAATGTAAATAAACAGTTCAGCGTGCGTGCTTTTTCGTAAATGTACATACAGTAGCAGTTCGATTAGAAATCGTCGCCTAATTTTTGAGACATTAAAAGAAATCACAACTGAATCAAAAGTTATTTATAAATAAATCGATTTGACCTATGGTCGATAACCATTTAACAATTAAATAATTTTTCTGTGATATACTTAAATAATTATCGTTATTTAAAGAACAAAATAGGAAATTAATTAATTATTTTAAATAATAGAAAAAGGATTTATTCACTTGGTCACAGTTATTTAAATAAAGCCATAATGTCACAGTAGCTAAAGGAAAAATAATTTATTAATTAATTATTTTCAAATTCTTTTATTTAATTATTTCCTTTTTAATTGCTTTGCAACGAAATGAGTGAATACAGAGAAAATACAAATATCTATTGAAACAACTACTTCCCGGACAAATACCCACGCCGGAAGCAGTTGTTTCAATACTGTGTACCAACTTCGTAAGTATTTAATTGGAGAGCAATCAGAAAGACAATAATTAATTAATTATTTTTTAATTCAATTATAACTGCAATGTGAAATATTTCAACCATCTTTATAATTATCATTATGTTCTTGTAAACTTGATATATATATATATTGGTGATGTTGAAAAATAGTAAATTAATTATGAATAAATGTTATCATATATTGTTTTGAGATGTTAAAAAAATCACATCTAAATCAAAAGATAAATCCTTCCAGACAAATTTTCCAATAATTTTCTGTAATTTTGCGTTCTCAATTCCGAAATGGCACGTGGTTTGTCAACGTATTGATTTCAGATGCCCCCATAAGTAAAAGTCGCATAGGGTGAGGTTGGGCCAAGGATGGGCAACGAACGTCTTCAATTTCAGAAATCACACACCATGAAAATATGGAACGGATGCTATTAATAAAATTAAAATGGTATTAAATATCCGAACACCATTTGTTCATTTTTTTTTTTTCAAAAAAAGTACGAAAATTTTAGATGTAATTAATAGTAAATGAATTCTCTTGAAAATGGGCTGATAACCCTAAACTAGTCGAGAATTTAAAGTTATTCAATTTAATCTGTGTTTTATTTATTTTATTGGTAGATTTTTTATATTTAATTTAGAAAATCTTACAGTTTAAAACTATAAATAACTTTTGGTAAATAATTAAAAAGTGTATTTGTAATAATAGAAAAAAAATGTTTTTTGCATTAAATATTTTCGATTTGTTGCATTATACAATATGTTATTGTTATGCAACAGCAAATGTCTATTATTAGACATTTGTTATGGTACTTATGTAACATAAGTCAAATTGTCACAATTGCTAAAGAGGAAATAATTTATTAATTATTTTCAAATTCTTTTTATGTATTTTTTTAAGTGTATTTGTATTAAATGCTCACTTACCACGTTTGATAATTATTTGAATAAGAAAACTAAATGATGTGTCTACAATTATAATATAGTCTTTAAATATTTAAATATAAGTTTTAATGGTGCTTTAACACCACCATCACAAAAAACGTATTATTTTTTTCTAAAAAGCGCATTACAATGGATATAAGAAATTTATTTGAAAATATACAGCGATTACTAATTTTATTTAATTTGTTGTAATAATTTGCAATTAGAAATCCTTATTGCATACCTTTTAACTTTTAATTGCAGTAGTATTTAGGTTGAAAACCAGCAAAGTTTACATTGCCAAGCTGAACTTTGCTACTTTCAATGTTATGATTATGCTTGTTTTGAATTTTGTATTAATTTGTAATATTTATCATAATATTGAATAAAGTCATTAAAAATAAAACAAAAATACTTACCCTATAAGTTATCAATTTAAAATTAAATAACTTAACAATTGAGAATCATCTCCGTTTTTGTTATGTTTTTTTTTTCTTGGTTAATTTAACTATTTCACAATTATTGTTTTTTTTTAATAAAATATTTAAACATCATGTTGAGTTAATTAAGAAAATTATTGAATGCAAAAACTCCTCCGCGACGGGAATTTTATACAGCCTACGTAAAATTTCCTAAAAAGTAAATCCGCCCCTATAAAACAATCAATAAGCAAAAATGTACTTGTTTCTAACGGCGAAAATAGCAAAATTGCAAATAGTTGGCTTACTCTCAACCAATAGGAAAATCGTCGATTTATCAAAAAATAATCACGCATTTGCAAGTGATCTAAGTGTAAAATGTTGCAATAAAATAAATTTAATGTGAGCGCACGGTTGAATATAATAAATGATTTCTCTGAATAATAGATGCGACTTATTCCTAATATTTGATTCTGTGCATAAATTTCCGTTTCCTGAGAAAATAACAATGTGCCAATCATAAAATTTTCTCGTTTCCATAAACGTGGAATTCTCGCTTTTAAATAAATAACAGACGTATTTTCTGGAATTGTTTCTACGTGCAACTGCAAGCCCACACTTTTGAACATTGTCTACATAAGAAATCAATTTTATAATGTAACTCGTTTGCAAAAAAATATAATTCATTCTTGGATTTTGGATGCGTTCACTTCTTGGTACATTTTCAATTTTTATGTAAAGAAAACACTTAACATTTTTATGCCACTTTTATTTCTTTATTTTTTAAAATTACTATCGAATTGCAATTATCCGATTTTTATATTATTAAATTATTGCTTTTTACTTTTTGTTTATTCATACACAAAAATAATCAAAGCATTTTTGTGTCTGAATAAAAGTAGTTTACAAAAGTTAAGTGTTGGCAAATCCAGTTACGACGGAATGTGGGTTTCCTTTCAGGTGTTGACGGGAAGCCTACCCACTAAAACCCCTCCCACTTTAATCTATTAATGTTAAGTTTAAAGTATACGTTATTTTTATCATCACAGTCTAAGCAACATTTATATACATACAAGGTGATTTATAATATTTGTACAAAAATTTGACATCGTGTGCGGGAAGTCATTTTAAGAAAAAAATGTTTTATATTTGGTTTATTTATAGAATTACATTTAGTTGAAATTTTATTTTTCGTACACCTTTATACAGGGTGGTCATTTTGATTGTGCCACATATGGAAAACTTTTTATTTTAAGAGATAACGAAAAACCGTTTTTCGCGTTTTCGCCAATTTTTAATGATAAAAACAATGGCGAAGAAAAAATTATCTATCTTTAACCGTTTCCGGGTTATAACCGGAAGTTCACTCCGAGTCATTTTTCGCGGGTGCCTGTAACTTCGTTATTATTAAAAATATAAAAATATAATAAACACATTATATGCTGACTTCGAATATGTTATTATATTTTATTTATCATTTTTCAGTTAAATCTAAGATACTTTCATAAAATTGTATATAACTTTGCAAAACGCAAGAAAACCCAAACAAACTATATATATTTGGAATCTACGAAAAAAACTGTACTTAATAATGTCATTTTCGACTATAGTCACAATTAAAAAATTCGAAGTTTGAGATTATAACTCAAAAACTAAATAAAATGTGATAACATATTCGAAGTTAGAATTACAAATTTATATATGAAACATTCTATCAACGGGAGGGAAGGTACCTCACGCTGATTATCAACTAGCTCAGGTTGATTTAAAGACGAAGCAACTAACCTTTAAAACACAATTGGTTTTTAAATAATTTATTTACAAAAAAATAGCAAAAAAAATAAAAAAAACAAAACAAAACAGAGAGAGCAGTCACACAGTGTACATGTAGGTAGACCTGATGTAGCGTCGGCGTCTGGATGGAGGCGGCGTTCAGGCGGCAGTTCGGCGTCCTGTGATCGGCATCGGAATTCGGCGTCGGAGTCCGTGGGTTATTGCGTCGGGGTGGATCCAGGGGCAGGAACAAACACTACCCTCGTAGTGTTGACGTCGAAGCGGTTGTACTGGCAACCTAGGTGCTTGGCGTCGGTGTTGACTGCAGGAACGACGGCGGAACGGCTAACGTCGGCGTCGGGCTGAGTTTCCTGGAGTCGGCAGGTTCCTGGATTGGACTGGATCCGGCAACAGCAAAGGACACTACACTAGTAGCGTCGGTGTGGCGTCGAGACGGTTACACCAGTAACCGTGAAGCTCGGCGTTGGTGGACTTCAGGAAGTACTGGTCCTGGAGTCGACTTCTTCTGGCAGGAACGACGTCTGGAACATCTGGCGTCTGCGTCGGTCAGAGTTTCCTGTCTCAGAGAGAAGGTTAAATTTCGAGGAACAAAAGTTCCTCATGAATCCACATGCTGCCCCCTGTACAGCACCAGAGTGGACTGAAGATCTGGGTGGATGCATCCCGTATTTAATCGCCGAAAATCGTCTGGAGTAGGGATGATTTTCGAGGACCACGTGGCCGTTGGCAAAGAATTCACCGGAAAATAACTATCGTAAACAAGATAATTATTTCCAACGAATTCTCAAATCCAACCGTTAAAATGCAATTTGAAAGAATTACGTTAATCTATAATCCCTCTTCTTTCAAATTGCAACGGCAGCCTGTGTCTTCTCCCTGGGTGTCTTAATCTGCTGCTCGGGCCCTAATTGCTGCACGATAATCCGAAGGGCCGGGCGGTGATCTTCCAACCTCGGGTCAGGTAAAATGTTGACCCGATGGTTAATCCGCGGCGGCCGGCAGGTAGAGTGCTGGCCAAAACTCATTTTATACAAAAAAAAAATTAAAATTGAAAATTTT
Source organism: Philonthus spinipes (assembly GCA_963082785.1). Classification (NCBI taxonomy): domain Eukaryota; kingdom Metazoa; phylum Arthropoda; class Insecta; order Coleoptera; family Staphylinidae; genus Philonthus; species Philonthus spinipes. The sequence goes on from OY720301.1 coordinate 15,043,101, forward strand.
AATTTCGTTGACGACGATTAAAATTAATCGCCGGTAACAATTCTTAAAAATAAATGTAATGGAATGATTCTAATATTGAACTAGCTGGAATATTTAGAAACATTATGGAATTCATTTCTAATGCGTGCAAATGTACGAAATTAGTTCGCCCTTGAATAACTTGATGGGGCGGTTCATCGGGCGAGTACAATTATATTTGTTTCAACCTTCCACTACATGGATGGCAATATTAATACATAGTTTTTAATGAACACAATATGCAGAGAGAGAGAGAGAGAGAGTATACGACTGTCAATACCTAAATGTATACTGTTTTCTATTGTGTTTTAAAAACTTACACTAAACATTAAGTTTTTAAAAAAGTTTATTATGTTATTTCAAGAATTAATTTGACTTAATTTTAGAAAATGAAAAATGTTTTATTTTCTATTTTAAATTTCACAAATGTATTATAATATGTAATAATTGATCCAAATTGGATGTTTCTATAGGGTTTCTCGGTCATTAAAAGGGATAGAAAAATACTGTGGACAGTACTTTTTTGGACAAACTCAATGGAGAAAATAAGAATTAGTTATTATACTTTATTTACAAGTTATTGGTAAAAATGCAATGTTTATTATTTTCAATTTTTATTATCAGTTTGAATTAAAATTAAACACGGATTGTATAATTTTAATTTAATTAACTGCAAAAATGTGAATATTTTGTATTAATAGTTTAATTATTTTAGCATAGTACATACAAGGCCGTAGCCATAACTCAACTACAAGAAAACGAAGTTATAATTTGAGAAATAACATAATTAACTTTATAAAAACTTTTTATGTAAATGGAGTGGCCTAGCTTGGCCACATCTCAAGTGGGGCATAACTAAACCTGTATCCCTCTGGGCAAGGCCATGATTTCATAACTAGTGTGGAAAATGAAACTTAACACATGAGAGTAATTATTCGAATGCGTAAAAACACTTACCCACCAGTTTTATACACTATTTTTCTTTCGAACTGAAATAAGAGATATTGATAAATTAAATATTTTAAATTAATTAATTATTAAACAATTATTTTCACTTTAGCTATTGTGATATTTTGACTTAAGTTACGTAAGTATTTTAAAACAAATATACGTGATTATAACTACTTCTCGGGTTTATACCCCTCCAAACATTGAATTACATAATGTAGCATAGCAATGACATATTGTATAATGTAACATTTTTGTGATTCGAGAATATTTAATGCAAATAATAGAAATCTACTTTTTTTCTATTAAAAATTATTTTAGGTATGATATATATACCTCTTGCTTTTTGAATAAGTAAAATAACTTTATTTGGCATTACACCCCTTCTTTTAACAAAGTCTACAAACATAATCAAAATAATATTCTTCTTGCTCTAAATCTACACTCCACGCTTCCCCCATCCCATTTTTTTAAAGAAGAAGTAAATTTTGTAGGGCAGAAAGATTTCCCGTCGATAGCCCATGACAGACTATTAACCCATCAATATTGTAAATATAAATATTTGTAAAGAATTGTAATTCTCCTGTCTGAATAAAGATGTTTGTATATAAATTTTGTATGGTATTTATTTATTTCATTTATTATGTTTGGAGATATATATATTTTCATATATTTTATCTATTATATTTTAACTTCTATGGGAAGTTATTTTTTACTCTCTTCATAAAGCCGCCACGGTTGAGGAAGCTACTTTTGAATATGATTGAAAAGAAATTATTTTTAAAAGAAATGCATGTTTTTGAATTTTTTTTTTTTCGAGGAGAACACCCTGTATATGAATGTGAGTTTAATGGTTGAAAAAAAAAATATATATCTTTATAAGAATTACATGTACTTGAAGTAATTTTTCTGTACGTAGTGCTACTTTTGCATATGGTTGAAAAAAATGTCTTTATAAGAATTGTATGTCCTTGAAGTACTTTTTCGAAGAGGACATCCTGTATAAGAACGGGATTTTAATACGTTATGATACTAATTGTTTTATATATTATAATAAAAAAATATCCTGGAAGCATTTTTTGTTTAGTACTAATTTTAAATATAAAATACCTACACACATTGATTTTGTTTGTTGATAAACTAAAGAGCAACTTAAAGAAAACCGCGAGAGAGTAATTCGACCGCTTTATTTGCTAAGCGAAAGAGCTCGGCAATGTGAAGACTCCCACGTACTTTTCTGGCCTCTTCACCATGATGGATACGTTGAGTTGAGCAAATTGAAATACTTTTCAAACAGCCCGTGTTTCAATACTATATCTTCCAATATCCCCCATAAAATAAACAACTAATAATATTGTGATGAATTTGAACCGTAAACATTTGGGTATTTGTTTCAACCCTCCATTACATGAATAGCAAGTTTTTAATGATTATAATATGCAGAGAGTGGGTTATTCTTAAGAATACTAAACAATAATATACAATTTAGAAAAAATATTATGGATTAATTCGTATATTTCGACAATTGAGATGGGTAGCCAATTTGCAGACTTTTACAATATATATGGCTGAAAGACCTAAGGTCGATAGCCATTTATAAGTTTAGATCAAATATTTTGTATAATATATGTATATGTAAATACCACAATAAAGATGATTGTATATATACAATATATATTGTTATATTTAATAGATATTCAGGGCTATTCAGTAAGGGAAATGTTAAGTTTAACGTGTATGTAATTTCTTTATCATCACAGTCTAAGTAGCCTTTTTAATAGATAAATATACATAGAGTGAGAAATTTTAATTAATAACGCAAACGTTAACATTTTCTGTACGAAATAGCCCCGATTGTATTACGTTTACGATTATATACGTATGTATTATGGATTAGATGGAAAAACCACGGGTCGTTAGCTGGTTTGGAAGAAAAGATATCCATATAACTTAATTGTAAAATGTATATAATTTTTGTTTTATACATATTCTTCTGAATAAAGATGTTTGTAATCTTCTTTGTGTTGGTTGTGGAAACTTTAATTATTTAAATAGTCTACTGAAGATGGAAACACAGTTTTCGAAATATATTTAGTTCAATAAAAAAATAAGTAAGAGAAAGGACAAAGATGTTTGTTGTATTATGGATTTCCAATCAATGTAAGAAATAGTTTACTTCAAACAGCTCGTGTTTCAGGACCACAAGCATCAAGTATCACCCATTATATATACAAATATTAATAATATTGCGATTACGGTTTTGTGGGAAGTGCGCTTTTAGTACAGGCACACATAGGCCTCGTTAGGCCTCTAATGCTTCCTCCCTACCCTGTACTATGTGTTAGCATAGCCAACCTACCTCATCAAGATAGGTTAGCAGTGCCGAAGTGGGTAGATCCCTGATTTTCGCCATTTCTGGCCATTCCTCACCCAGTATGGCTTTTCTGCTGGACTTAAGCGCTGGGCAATATCCAAGGATAAGCTCCGCGGTTTCGACCTCCAAACAGCACTCTCTACAGTCTGGTGATTCTACAATCCCTAATCTGTGGAGGTGAGCTTTAAGTCTGCAGTGTCCAGTCAGAACAGCCGTGATACGTTTTAAGTTCATTCTAGACAGGTATTCTTTGGCTGATCTTTCATTTGGATACCGAATGGTTTCCTTAGAAAGTCTGTTACATCATCCCATCTACACCTAAATTTCTTTAGAGTATAGAGATGCAAAGATTTAGAACTTAGAGAGGGGCGCATTAGTGTGCCCGGGGTGTTAAGGATCATACTAGCCTCAGCTCCAGCCAATGCATCAGCTCTCCTGTTCCCAATATCAGTGCTGTACCCTTTCACCCAGGAGATCTCGACTCTATTGTGTATCGAGGCCTGTCTGAGTTTATTATAGCCCTCCTTCACTGCCTTTAAGTCATGGTAAATAAATAAAAAACAAAGCAGAAAGCCTGGTCGATAGCCGTTTTCTAAGGATATTGTCCTTATAATATAGTATAAAAATTATATTGTTAATTTATTGCATTTAAAATTGTCTGCAGAAATAAAGATGTTATACATAAAAAAAACAAGAATATTCAGGTATATTTTAGTATTTTTAGATCGACTTTTATATTCTTGAATCTCTGATAAAACATCTAGTATAGATGCTAGATTGTAGTCAGTTTCTGCTAAAAAAGCATAGCCATATCATTTAGCAATTTCCTCAAATTGTTCTTTTTCCGTTGAAACTTTGTCGCAGTCATTCATATTTTATTTGGTTTTAAGTATTATAATGGAAGTGACGAAATTGCAAACGTTAAAGTTAAAAGAAAATGTTGTTTTTGGGCCAGATGTTTATCCACAGATGGGTTAGGTATAACGTATATATTTCAGAAATTTCTCAAGTTTTCAGGGAGCGATTGTTAAAAATTGACCATAGTATTAAAAAAATCCAAAACACTACATTTCGTCCCCTCCCCCTACTAAACGAGTTTCAAAAATTGTTAACAGGGGTGTCGTTTCTTATTGTAATTTTTATTTTATGACACTGAACGTAACAAATAAAAAGTTTGAACATAACAAATAAAAAGTTGAAGTGGTGAGCAAAATGGTTCATTTTAGTAAGAGGTTCCGAACCGATTCACTAAAATGACTTATTTTTGTGAAGCGGTTCTTTCGAGTGGTTCGTCGAAGGCATTAAACAATATAATATGAGAATGGGATAATCTGAATCTGAAATGCTGCCGTTGTCTATATATAATATTTATTCTATTTTATGCATTCCGATATAAAAGATAATTATATCGGAATGCATAAATAAATAGAATAAATATTATACATAGACAACGGTGTAAAAAAACATATAAATAAACACTATATAACTAGTAAAAATTGCATCTTGGGTCTAAATAAAAGTATCACAGTTAATCTTGCTAGACACAAGTACAATTGCAATGCGCTTTAAACGGATTTTAAATTGTGGCAGTGAAGATGTAAACAATAAGAAATCGCTACTACACAGTAGGTTTGCGTAACGCAATCAGAAAAATAAAAATATAGAGTCTATTTTTCTGATCGCTCAACATTATATTTCCTCAATTGCAAAAATTGAAACTATTTTAAAATAGATAAAATAATGAAACATTGCAATGCAATACGGTTGCTCTATATCACTTCATGAGCTGGTATGTGCCTAAATTTCGCAAACCATTTCAATGGCAATGAGTGCATCATTATTTTCGCGAACCGGTTCATAAGCGTATCTAAATTCGCGAACCGTTTAGTGAGTATGTCATTTTTTCCGTGAACTGGTTCGTAAGCGGATCCAAACTCATGAAACCGTTCATAGGTGAACCAGTTCGTAAGCATATCAAAATTCGCGGACTGTTTAATGGGTATACATTCTTTTCGTGAATCGGTTCGTGAGCGGATCCAAACTCGCGAACCGGTTCATAGGCGAATGCAAACTCGAGAATCGTTTGATTCTTTTCGCAAACCAGGCCGACCAAAACTCAAGAACCGCTTGATGAGTGTATTATTATTTTCGCAAACCGGATCATATCCTTATCTAAATTCGTGAACTGATAAGTGACAGTATCATTCTTTCCTTGACTGGTTCGTAAGTGGAGCCAAACTCGTGAAACGGTTCATAGGCGAATCTAAAGTCGAGAATAGTGTGATGAGTCTATCATTCTTTTGATGAAATGGTTCATAAAAGGATGCAAATTCGCGAACGTTTAGTGAGTGCATCATTCTTTCCATGAACCAGTTCGTAAGCACATCTAAATGTGTATCAATCTTTTCGTAAACCTGTTTAGGAGCAGATCCAAACTCGAGAACCATAATGTCCCATATCTAGTGAATACGATAGTGTTGTAACCAAAGTACCTAAGTGCAATCAAGAAAACAGATTATTTTCTATTGCATCAATCATGTTTTCTTTGATTGTTTACAATCTATCGAATACTTGGAAAGATTTTAGTTCCAAAATATAAACTGCTAAATCCACAGCAACGCGAGATTATTTTTTTTTTGGATCAGCTAAAATAAATAAGTATTACTAATCCTAAGTACACAATTAATTCCAAAATGTAAAATGCTAAATCCACAGCAAGGCGAGTTTTTTTTTGATCAGCGGATTTTTATCAGAAATACAATTTTTATTTTCTCCTCTTATAATACAAAGAGAAAATATTAATCACTTTTTGGAAACGCAATATTTGTAGCGCTATAATAAAAAAACCCAGTATTCTTGAGCAGCACTTGTTCACATACTGCGCTGAAGCGCTTTGTCAAACGGTAAAGAATATCATTATTCTGCTTAATTGCTTTTCAATAATTTTTAGGTTATTTTAAGTATGACTATAAATAATAGAAGTATTAATAATCATAGGTACGCAAATGAAGTATTTCAAGTTGGCGTAGATTGTTCATTCTTATGAGTTTATTTCTAAACTTTTTACCTTTGATTCATCTAACACTCGGTGAAATACTCTATACAAAACCTTCGTATAGATATTATTTGTTATTGCAATCAGAAATATTAGGGTTTGAAGTGTTGCAAGTTTCTGTATTCACTTTAAAGTATAACCATCCATATAAGTATAAGTATATATAAAGTATTTATAGTCATACTTAAAATAATCTAAAAATTATTGAAAAGCAATTAAGCAGAATAATTATATTCTTTACCGTTTGACAAAGCGCTTCAGCGCAGTATGTGAACAAGTGCTGCTCAAGAATACTGGCTTTTTTATTACAGCGCTACAGATATTGCGTTTCCAGAAAGTGATTAATATTTTCTCTTTGTATTATAAGAGGAGAAAATAAAAATTGTATTTCTGATAAAAATCCGTTCGTTCGTATAGCGCTACAATTTCTTGAGTTTCCAGGAAATGATTAATATTTTCTTTTTGCATTATAAGAGGAAGATATAAAAATTGTATTTCTGATAAAAATCCTTTAGGAAAATATTGAATATCTCGTGGGTGTTTCATCTGTATCTGTGCCAACATTGATGATAATTTCGCCTCTTGTTGGAAATTGGATTTTCTGGAAACTGTAACATAAAATCAGGATTTCCCACTGAGTTGTGCGCAGTGACGACAGTCCTGGGAATTGTGGATTACATACAAATTAGGGAATAAACTCCCATTTATGTTTTTTTTAATTAGCAACACGTTTTTGTTTTTAATTAATGGGTCTTTCAAGAGCATTAAAAAAATCTTGTTTATACTTTAGCATATAACAGTGATTCTTACGGTTTAACCGGAAATCAACTGGAATCTTTTATTTAGGAAAAGGTAAAAAGTAGATTTTCAAAAATTAACGAATTCGCAAGCCCAACGAAATTTTCGTTGCCACGCTGTACCGGCCGCCAAGACGGAAAGTATCGACCGAAAAGACGGCACAGACAAAACGGAATTGTAGCGTGTCTCTCTCGCACTCCTCGGCCGAACCTACCACCGTCTCTCTTGCAAACATCCGCCCGCTGCGATCAGCTGTTCGCCCGTCTCCGGGCGGGGCGGCGGGGGTGCACGAGGCGTGGCGGGGGGAGCCGACTGACCTCCAGTCCGGTCCTGTCTTGCCGGTCATTCAGTCACGTCTTCGCCTCGACAGCGTGCACGTCGATAAAAAATCCTTCAAGAAGCGAAATTTTAACACAAGGATGTAACAAAAGTGCCCCTAAACGTACATTCAACAGAACGATGACGTCCTAACGAATGTTTTGCTTAGTTTTTATTTTCGTTCCCCACAAAAATCACCATAAATTTTCAAACATAACTTCATAGTGAGTTTTCCAAAATAATCAATTTGATTTTAATTGTTTTGTAAGTAATTATTTTCTTTCAGATTATAGTCAGTCACTTTATCTATAACTTAACCTAAGTTAATATTCAAGTGAGTTATTTTTAAAACATTTTTGTAAATAATTTATTTAAAGTTTAAAATAACCTCAATTATTTTCAAAATACTACTTAAATAATTACAACTTGTAACAATTTAAACCAAAATCAAACCACTTATTTTTAATTCAAACATCTCTCTTAACATAACTTTTCTTAACTTGTTTGTGCAGATAGTTCAACAAGGATTTATGTATTTATTTAAATTGTATTATAACTTTACAAAAGTTTCTTAATAATCGTTACTAGTATTGTAAAAAACGTAATTTATCTTATTAATTTATTATTAGAAAATGGTTCCAAAACTTCTAACAATAGTGGAATATCTGTTACTAAAGTTTTTGTTGCTGATCCTTTATTTTAACAATAATAAAAACTTTTGAGAGACAAACTATTAAAAGAGGTAGAACAACTATTAATAGAAAATGCAACATTTAACAGTAATTAATTTTTGTGTGATATACATAATCAATGTTTGTTTTCTTATTGTAAACTTAATTGTTAATAAAGATTGTTATATATATATATATATAAACTTTTCTGGTTGAAAGACCTAAGGTCGATAGCCATTTATAAGTTTATATTAAATGTATTGTATAGTATATGTAAATACCACAATAGAGATGATTGTATATATATATAAAATATGTGTATATCATTATTGTTAGAAGTTTTGTACCTCAAATTTGATAGCCATTTTTTTATAATAAATTAAAAAGATAAATTACGATTTTTAAGATACTAATAACTATTATTAACTAACTTTTGTAAAATTACTAAAGTTTTGTTGCCGTTAATTTAATTTAACAACAATATATTTTGTAACAGATATACAACTATTGTTAGGAGTTTTGCATCCTTTTCAAAACACTTAATTTTTATACCCAAAATTGGGTATTTCATCTTTTGAATTGTTTTTAATACATATTTACATTTTTTTAATGTTTTAAGTAATTTTGAAGTCTTTAGTAATTCGTATTAAAAAAATATTTTTTTGAACATATGAAGAATTTACATTTTTTTTTTATTAATTTGTGTTAATTTGTAGTCTTTATTTATTCGGATTAAAAAAAAATCTTTTGAAATTTTAAACAAAAAATGATCTTTTCAACATTATTAGTGGAAATGTACATTTTTTAGGTTTTGAAAGTTATTTTGAAGTCTTTAGTAATTCGTATTAAAAAAATATTTGTTTGAACATATGAAGAATTTACATTTTTTTTTAATTTGTGGTCTTTATTTATTCGGATTAAAAAAATCTTTTAAATTTTAAACAAAAAATTATCTTTTCAACATTGTTAATGAAAATGTACATTTTTAGGTTTTGAAAGTTATTTTGAAGTCTTTATTTATTCGAATTACAAAAGCTCATCTCTTCAACTTTTTCTACAAAAGTTATGAAAAGTTATCTTTTAAAATAAAAATGTACATTGTTTTTAAATTGTAAGTTATCTTGAAGTCTTTATTTATTAGAATTAAAAAAGTCATCTCTTCAACTGTTTCTACAAAAGTTACTTTTTGAAATAAAAATGTACATATTTTTAAATTGTAAGTTATTTTGAAATCTTTTATTTCGAATTAAGAAATACATGATTTTCTTAATTGAACTGTTTCTACAAAAGTTACCAAAAGTTACTTTTTGAAATAAAAATGATTTTTTTATAATTGTATGTTATTTTCAAGTTATAAAAAAGTTAAATTAAAAAAGTCGTCTCTTCAATTTTTTCTACAAAAGGTACCTTTAGAAATAAAAATATACATTTTTTAAAAAATTGTAAGTTATTTTGAAGTTTTTATTTATTGGAATTAAAAAAGTCATCTCTTTAACTTTTTCTACAAGAGTTACCTTTTAAAAAAAAGTTACTTTTTGAAATAAAAATGATCTTTTTATAATTGTATGTTATTTTCAAGTTATAAACAAAGTTAAATTAAAAAAGTCGTCTCTTCAATTTTTTTTACAAAAGGTACCTTTAGAAATAAAAATACACATTTTTTAAAAAATTGTAAGTTATTTTGAAGTTTTTATTTATTGGAATTAAAAAAGTCATCTCTTCAACTTTTTCTACAAGAGTTACCTTTTAAAAAATAAAAATGTATATTTGTTTTAAATTGTAAGTTATTTTAAAGTAGTTATTGGAATAAAAAAATCATCTTTTCAACTTTTCGAATAAAAAATTACATTTTTAAAAATTATTTTGATGTCTAGTAATTTTAATAACAAGAATGACCAAAGGAACGAGTTTTCTAATAAATTGAAATTTAATCATGATTATGGTTAGGTTGAATAAAAAAAGTTCTACCTTTTTTTAATAACGAATTAGTGACTAAATTGGTTATTAATAAATACCAATAAAAAATGTAGAACAACTATTAAAAGAGGTAGAACAACTATTAATAGAAAATGCAACATTTAACAGTAACCAAAGAATATAAAGAATCGAAGCACTTGAATATTAATTTATGTGGTTAATTTTAAATGAAATCTATTAAATTAATTTATTATTATAATTAGTTTGTCTAAATGTAATTAGTTGCAGAAATAATACGTAGTGAAACATATTTGTTTTAACTAATGTAAATATAATTAAGACACGTAAATGTCTTTTATTGCTTTTTAACAGTTATTTCACCGATCTGAAGTTACCGACAGATTTGAAACTATGGCGGATGCGCCGGGATTTAGAAAATTGCTCCTTCTTATACGGAATCCGTGGCTGAGCGTTAGAAATTGTTTAAAAAGTTACGACGTACATACTTCTGATTTTTTTAAATCATTAAATAGACCTTTAGCAACAATCTAGTAACAAAAACAACTATCTGAATTGTGACAAACGCCTTGGTTGTGGATTTAGACAATTTTGTCTTCCTATATATAATCTGTAGTTGAGTGTTGAAAATTGTTTAAACAAGTTACAAAGTATATACCCCTGACTTTATTGTTTTCTATCACTAAATAGACCTTTAGCAACAATTTAGTAAGAAAAATAACTACCTGAATTGTGACAAACACCTTCGTTTTGGATTTAGAAAATTTCGTCTTCCTATACGGATTCCGTGGCTGAGCGTTGAATTTTGTTTAAAAAAAGTTACAAAGTACATACACCTGATTTTATTGTTTTAAATCATTAAATAGACCTTTAGCAATAATCTAGTAAGAAAAACAACTATCTGAGTTGTGACAAACGCCTTGGTTGTGGATTTAGACAATTTTGTCTTCCTATACGGAATCCGTAGTTGAGCGTTGAAAATTGTCTAAACAAGTTACAAAGTTTTTTATTATTTTATATCACTAAATAGACCTTTAGCAACAATCTAGTAAGAAAAATAACTACCTGAATTGTGACAAACACCTTTGTTATAGATTCTTTCTATACGGATTCCGTGGCTAATTGTTGAAAATTATTTTAAAAAGTTACAGAGTATTTTATATTTTAGATCACTAAATAGACCTATAGCAACAATTTAGTAAGAAAAACAACAACCTGAATTTTGACAAACACCTTCGTTTTGGACTTAGGCATTTTTTTCTTCCTATACGGAATCCGTGGTTGAGCGTTGAAAATTGCCGCCGGGCAATTCCGTGGCAGGAAATCGGTGGGTAACTTCACATCGGTGTTTTTTTAAGAATTATTTCAAACAATCATGTACTAATTCGGCTTAAGTGAATAAAAAAAATAATAACAAAATATTATTTAAATAAAACTGTATAAAAATATTTCAACCCGTATCTATTAATTCAATTTATACACATTAATTATTATAAATATTTTGTAATCATAACCTGGAAATAAAGATGCTTGATATTATTTATTATTGATAAAAAAGATAAGGATTTAATTAAATCATATAAAATTACTTAGGATTTTATGTCTGTATATAGCAGTATATACCGAGCATTGACGCGATCAGATATTTATAGGGATTTTACATGTAAAAACAATTTTATGCAAATTCCTACTTCCCTCTTCAATTTAAAGAAAAATTAAGATGTATTCCGAATTTTAAAATCTCTGAACAATAAAAACAATGCTTCATAAACGTTAGAAATCGATTTATAATTAATTAATATTTAATAAATTTTGATCATTTTTATTAAATTTCATTTGTTTAAATTGCATTATTATATTTATGAAAAAAAAAAACATCATCAATTTAACATGATTTTTCTTCATAAGTCATAAATTGAAATCATAGAAAATATGTTAGAAGTAACGTCTATTTTAAAAGATGTATTTAAAATAGAAGTCACTTCTCATATATTTTCTACGATTTCAATTTAACATGATTTTTTGCATGGGTAATGCATTTTAAATAAATGAATACAGCGATTTTGAAATTCTAAACAAATTTTTATTCTTGCAATTTTTCTCAAAATTGAACAGTGTAGCAGGAATTTGCGTAAAATTGTTTTTAACATGAAAGTCATGACTAATGAAATTTAATTTAGTGTCAGTCTATTTTTATTAAAAATAAATTATATTATCATAGATGAAAATTACGTTATTTGTTTACATAATTTACAAAATATATAAATGCATAATAGCAAAATCAAATTAAGTAGAATTAAATATTTTTTTAAATAATTGCAACTAATTTATGTTTATGACACTTAGGCCCAATTTTACAATCCGCAAATAAGGCGTAAGTAACGCATTCGCGGAATAAAAGTTCATGTCTTCATTTGATTATCAATAAGACAGTGCTGTTAACTGAATGAAAAAAATCAAGAGTAACGTTACTCGAGGTTTGTAAAATTAGGCCTTAAAAAAATGATGCGCTATATAAAATATTTTTTTCTTTCTTTTTAGTTGAATACATCAATTGAACACGAAAATAATTCTTAAACTTAAATAAAAAGTAAATAAACCGCTAGCTGTGATTTCATATTATCAAAACACACGCCCAAGTCGTATACATCAAAGATTAGAAACTAAACGTTGTTTAAAAGTAAATCAAACGCAAGCTGTGATTTATCATTACAAAAATGAGCCTAATTTTTATTGAGTACTTTAAATGCGAGCTGTGATTCGTTGCTGTTAGACTCTTCGAATTTGTTGTGCAATTTAAATGTGATCCTGGGAAATTACACACAACGAGTGCCTTCTTTTCGGACGAATGTGTTTCCGGCCGCTGGTTCTACTTTTTGGAATTCTTTTTTGGGGAAATCCTCGTGAATGAGTGTCAGTGATTCTGTGATGTTGTGTTTCGTACAGACGTTCGAGGGCAACAGCGGCGGATGCGGCAAGGAGAAGGAGAAGGATGCTGGCAAAGAGCCTAAGTTACGGATGGTCAAAAATCGGCTTTTACGAAAATCACGGTGAGATATAAAAAAAACTGTACTCCACAGGATTAATTATTCAAAAAGTTATAATCCTTAACAATGTATATCGATATACAGAGAGGTTTTTTTTATCAGTATACATTAGGGGAAGTGTATACCTGCAAAAACGCGAGTAAAACGCATTGAACCGATTAATGTGTGTATGTTTAGTTGACTATTTGGCATATGTGCGTTCAGTTTCGTGTTATAGGCAACTAAACACACATACATTAATGCATTTGACTCGCGTATTTTGCAGGTATACATAGGGGATATGTATACTGATAAAAAAAGCTCTCTGTATAACTTTAACAATAATATATATACAAACATCTTTATTCAGACAACATCATTACATAATCGTATATATACATTTATATTTAAATAATAAAACAAATATTGTTTTAGTCTTTCCGGGCTATCGACCTGGGGTCTTCCTGCCTTTAACAATAATATTTAACTAATTTTAGATATTTTGTAAGAGTGTGAGTAATGTATGTCAGCGATGTGAAGTTATCCACTGTTTTCCAGTCATGGGTTTTTCGACCCGACGCTTCCGCCATGGTGGTTTTTGGTTCATTCATGGGTTTTAATTACCATTACATTAGCCTACTAGTAGAAATAACTTTGAATAATACTTTTATCATTTTCATTATAATTTTGAAATTCTCTTTCTATCATCCACGAATTTCAACATAAAATCGAGCAAATTTTAAAGATAAAAATCGCTCACTTTGACGGACTATAAATTTGACTTTCTTGTCTTACTGTTACTAGGTGTCTTAAAAATTACCCTAACTAATAAAAAACACATACATTTTTTAGTGTCAATAAAAAAAAACGTGGTCAATCAAATCTAGAATGAAATCGAGTTTAAAGTTCACCAAAGTGAGCCGTTTTGGACTTTGAATTTTGATCGATTTTATATAGTTTTTTGTAAATGAAAAATGTATATTGTAAAATCAAGATTCTGTAAATAAATAAATAAATAAATATCGAAAACCGTGGACGACAAAAAATAAAAACAATGCAATAATAAAACAATAAACTTTTTTTATTGTCTAAAATAGTTCTTAAGATACCTAGTAATAAAGAAAAGTGTGCCAAAGTGAGTCATTTTTAACTTTGAAATTTACTCAATTTTATCTTGAAATCCGTGGATGATAGAAAGTAAATTACAAAATTGTAGTGAACATAACAATAGTATTATTCAAAGTAAGTTTCAGAACATCTACCAATAGGTTAATGTAAATAAATGGAAATTAAAATCTCCGAATTGCATGGCGCATCCACCATGGCGGAGGCACCGGGTTAAAAAAAAACATGACTAGAAAACCGTAGATAATTTTACATCATCGTTATGTGTGTCAATTCACATACAATGCGCCAACATTTTGTGGCTAAAGGCCTTTATTATATCAACAAAGTTAATGAAACTTTGTTGATTTTTTTTACAACTATATCTTTATGAAATACAGAAACATTCAGCAATAATTGTCTGAATGATCTTTGTTGTCGAAGTGCCATATTTAAAAACAATTCCTTGACGAATAAAACATTTCCCCGGCGCCATAGCAAAAAATGTTTTAAATAAAAATGTTAATAAAAATATACCACAAACCTGGGTTGAGTTTTTCTTTTAAATAAATAAATTCAAGAGTGGGATACGTATACTAATTTATTTTAAAATCCAAAATTTTTATATTAATTGGAAAGATAGCGCAAGCGCCATCTATTGTCTTCATCAACGTATTTTAATTTCCATTTCATAACATTAGCTATTAGTAAAAAAAGTCCTAATCCTAAAAATTACTTTGAATACATTTTTAAATTTTCTTTCTGACATTCACGAAATCGATTAAATTTGAAAGTCCAAAACGGTTCACTTTGGACTTTGATTCTTAGATTGTTACTAGATTAAAGAACCATCTCAACCGATAATAAAATTTATTTTTTTGTTGTTACCATTTTTGTCATCCGTGGATAAACCAGGAATTGCTCGGCGCATACACTATGACGGAGGGGCCGGGCTGGAAAAAAACGTGGATAACTTCACATCGGTATAAAATTTTGATTGTATTTTGATTTTGAATAATACATTTTGAAATACCTCTAAAACACATTTTTTGGTCTCGGATACGCGTTTATATTGCTAGCTCTCAGCGTTTTGAAGAAGCATCGCATTTATTGCAATTCACCACATTGCAACAAACGCGATGCTACTTCATTTTTTTTAATTTATTTTATTAATGATTTATTACTTCACATAACTCAGGACAAATAGTTAAATAATAATAAGATTTGTTGAAATTTGGTTTTAGAAGATTTTGAATAATACATTTTGAAATACTTCATCCTCCTTCAAAACATCGCATTTTTGCAAATTATCACATTGCAATAAATGTGATGTTACTTCATTATTTTTATTTACTTATAATTTATTGAAATTTGTTTTTTTTTTTTAAGAATATTTTGAATAATACATTTCGAAATACCTCATCCTCCTCCAAAATATCACATATGTTGCAGTATGGTGAATGCGCCGGGGAAACCCATGGCTGTATTCACATTTGTGACATACCCTTCTCAAATAAAGAAACTATTGAACTACTAGAGATTATTGATTCTGGTTTTCCCATTCTGATGTTTAATACTTCTTGTTATTTTAATTAATTGGTAATTTGCCTTTTTTATACATATGTTTTGTAATCTTCTTAGAGCGTCAGACTTTTCTTATAAAATTTTTAATATGTAATTATAATTGTAATTTGGAAATAGAGATTCCGTTAATAAAGTAAAGTGAATTGAATTATAAAAAGCTTTTCTTATAAAATTTTTATTATGTAATTATAATTGTAATTTGGAAATAGAGATTCCGTTAATAAAGTAAATTGAATTGAATTATAAAAATAAGTGAGTGACATTTATAAGAAAAATAATTATTACATTTATAACAATTTTATTAAACTTCTACGTAATTACCTAAAACCAGAATGTTACATCACTTACGAATAAACAATTATTTATTCTCCTTTTTTGTTTTTAAATTATCTAGATTTACCACATCGCTAATAACTTCATTATATGTTATATAATATTGCTATTATTTGAGTTAAGTCAATTACATTTTCTGCATATTTTATTTTCATCACAATATTTAGACACTCCAATTAATTTAAAATGAAGTCCTCAAAGTTTACTTCTATAATTTATCACAAGCGTGCTTAACTAAGACATTTTATATTAAAAAACACGCTTTTTCAATCCTCGTTTATGTATTATTTGAGTTGAATCAATTACATTTTCTGAATATTTTATTTTCATCACATTTATACGCTCCGATTAATTTAAAATGAAGTCCTTCAAGTGTAATTGTATAATTTATCATAAGCGTGCTTAACCGAGACCTTTTATAGGAAAAAAAAATAGACTCGTTCATGTAATTTATTGCATATGGAATAAATTAATAATCAATAATGTTATTCGATATTACCTGAAAACTCATATTTTTTTAGAACAAAATGGATTGAAATGGCTTTCCATCAACATTTCTATTTTCAACAATTTCTATTGATGTTTATTTCATCAAAATATATTCGTTTTTTAAACGAACGTCAAAATCCCATAATGATTGCAAGTTTCTTAATAATTAAATGAGAATCCATAAAATTAAGAACTATTTAGTAAGGTTCGACGTTATATTAAAAACGAACAACGTTAGTATCCAATAATAATCATTTGGAATTGTTTAAAATAGAAACATTGATGGAAAGCAATTTCAATCCATTTTGTTAAGAACAATTTTTTTCACTTAATATCGAATGACATTATTGTATCTGAATTTTCATTTAATATCGAATAACAATATTGATTAATAATTTATTTCATATACAATAATTTACATCAATGAGGATTGAAATAGCCTTTTTTTATTTAAAAGGTCTGGGTTAAGCACACAAAATGGACTTTTCATTAACGTCTTTATTCCAAACAATTCTATTTAATGTTTATTCGTAATTAATTTTTTATTGAATATGAAAAATCATTTACAAAATTACACACAACTTTATTCAGACAATTACAGTACATGTAGGTGTTAGTCTGTCTAGGCTATCAACCAGAGATCTTTCTGCCCTGTCATGAGTTTATGATGATGTCAAAGAAGAAAATCTATGCTAACTAGCTGAAATATCCTGGTGATTCACTCAAATGAATTGATGTATGGTGATGAAAGAATTTACAAAATAGTATTTTGAAATCGGAATATGAATCGGCTTTCGATTTCACCCCAAAGATTTTTTTAAAATTGATTAATTTCAAATGATCAAATTTGCGAATATTTTATCTATATTGCCTCATTTTTAATTATTTGGTACATCTTTCTATATATTTAAAAGAAATTTGATGCTAGTAAATTTTGAGAATATATCTATATAGATATAAATAAGTATGAATTATTATTGCGTTATAACTAACTAACCATCTTTATTCAAATGTGTATATGTATGTACAATAATAAACAAAAATTAGAATTATATTCTGTAGATGATGAATCGGCTATCGACCGGAGGCCTTTCAGCCCATTGCGTTATATTTATTGTCATTTTAATTTTTGTTTAAGTTTTCAATTTTGTTTTGTTATATTTTGAAAAAGGTGTTTACCGTTAATAAAGATATTGTTATTATTATATTAAAAGAAGGGAAGTCCGAAGTGGTTCAGGTAAAAAGAGACAAAAGTGGAAACAATCAACTTGAATGGGATAACAAACAAAATGAGAATATCTTTCGGGATATATTAAAAGAATAAAAAAGAAAATAATTAATTACTTAATCACTTTCTTTATATTTGTGATTAAGTAATTATTTTATTTTTTAATTTAATTAAACTACTATGTGAAACATTACCACGATCTTTATTATTATTGAGTTTATTTTTTTAAATATGTTTAAACTCTTATTAAATACAGTCAGAATTCAGAAACGTTAGAAACACAAAACTCATGTTTCTCAAAACAGGAAAAATTATAAACGTTGCTTGCTACATCGAAATAGGAGACATTGAAGATGACAGTGCATTGCATTACATTATTCTTTATTTTTTCGCTGACGGTGCTTGTTTTAAACACGTCTTTAATGATTCAAGGAATTGTCTTGTTATAAAACGAATAATGCTTGATGATTCGAGTTTAGAATACCTTGAAATCAAGAGTGTGTTATCTGTCAATTAATTTTAATAGACTACACAATACGATTTTATGTGTACAAATATCTTTATTCGTACAATTATATACATTTTTGCAAACATTAAATATACACAATATAATGAAAGTAATAATTGGAAAAGAGTATTTATTCACTGCGATCAAGTGAATATATATTCGTTTCCTATTATTACTTTGAATTAAATCAAATAAAACGAATTTGAAAATAATTAAGGCCATATCTGTCAATTTGTTTTTAAAATAAATTTTCTTTGATTATGGATTACAGTATCATATTAAATGGAACGGTAATCCGTTGTTAAAAAAAAATAAATAAAATAATATACAAGGTGTACAGAAAATGAATGAAAACCTTCAGGTAACTCAATTCATTAATTAATTTTTAATAGAAAATCCAAATAAAAAAATGTTGTATGGTTCTTCATTGAGGCTCACGAGGTCTTCGGAATTTTAAAAATGTGACTATAAATTAGTATTGTTTTTTAAATATTTTGTAAAAAATCAATAGCATTAACAATCAATTAGACACGTGTATAATTCCATTGATGTAAATGATTAATAAATCGGATATTTTTACAATTTTATAATTTCATCAGAAGCATTCTTTTAATGAAAATAGATCTGGCAACGACGCACGCTCGTTTGTAAAAGAAAAGGTGTATGCAACACCTCCAGCGGATGATGTAGCAGTTATAAACAGGATAAATGCACACTTGTTTGATCCAGCATTGCCAAATGTATAGTTCTTTTAAGTGGCCCATGAGGCTTAAGGGAGGACTTATTTTCGTTAATATTTTTATCTAAAAATTAGTCAGTCACGCTACCTAAAGCTTTTCACTCATTTTCTGTACACCTTGTATAACAAAGTAGAAGCCTCTATCATCAATAATTTTTATTTATTTATCATAACTTTATTATATGAAATACAACTGTTATTATTTAAGTTGAGCGCACTACTTGATTTAAAATAAATAATGATTTTTTATTTACCATACGAAAAAGCTTCAGCGGCGCCCCCCTCACCACTTCCATGGCTACTTCCGTGTCTGCATTTACAAATAATAATGAATCATTATTATTACGAACTGTGAGTCTTGTTGACAAACATAACCTTCGTTTGGCAGATCAAAATAGATAGGGAATAAATTAGGCTAGACAATTACCCAGTCATTCCAACTTAAATTTAGTATGGCCAACTCAGGACAGTAGATATTCTTATGTTTTGATTTTTGTAAATACTTTATATTATATTTTTTATCGAAATATTCAGTTATTCCGCGATTATATAAACAAACAGTTGCGGGTGATATAAATGAAGACACATATATGCTAACTTTATTATTATTTGAGATGAGTTGAGTTGGTTAAACTTGCAAACTTTAATTTTAATTAAAATTTATATATATTAACAAATAATCCATTGATTACTTGATGAGGGAAATGCACATTTCGTTCACCAAGTTCTTTCGTATGATATCAAAATCTGTAAAAAAAAGAGTTATTTGATATTTGCTCATTACAAATTCTAACCTTCCCCCACCATTTATTTCAAGAGCAAGGCACAATAGTCCCTAGCATTTATGTTTCATGAACTCTTTCACAAAGTGTAGTTTTGTGATGCCTTTATTATACTATTTTTTTAGATAATCGTAGAATTATATTTTTGATTATTCATTACGATCCCTGTCGGAAGAGTTACGAACTTAAGAGTTATTTCCAATATTTTCTTACTACCAATTTCATTATTTTTTTTTATTTGAAAGCTCTAGGGCTCATGTTAGGTCAAACAGGAAATTTGTAGAAAAAAGGGAAAAGTTGATTAATATTAATTATAATTACACTTATATTGTAACCCTCCTTTATCTTTTAATGTATAGTTAGTATAAAGCAATATGTATTTAAATGGACTTACCATTAATAAATAATAACTTACAAATACAAGGAATTATTTTATTCATCAAACTATGCACCCATGTGACAATATACTTTTGCCATATAAGCGGCATGTTGTTCAGGCCAGTGGTACAAAATCCTGGCGGACGAAAGTCAATAAATTCCTGGAAGGAATTAAATTGTTTTCCTATCATAAAGCTGTCTAAATTGCAGAAGAAGTGGTAGTCAGTGGGGGCTAGGTCTGGTGAATATGGAAGATGATGAAGAAGTTCCAACTCCAATTCCTGTTTCATGCAGTGTGTGGTCTAATGTTATCATGCAGGAGTAGATCTGTTAATGAAACGTTCAGCCACCATTCATCTAGCGTATGGCTAACTAGTGATGGCCATTTCGGTTTTTCGAACCACATCAGACTAGTGTGTTCCATGTGCAATGCCTTGATGAAGGCCAATATGTTGACCAATATAAGCCGTTTTTCTTTAAGTTTTTGCATCATTTCGTCCAGTTGGATGCAGTATACTTCTGCTGTGATCGATGAGCCAGGTTTCATGAAATCGTAATGGATCACATCTGCGCTAGACCATCAAACACTCACCATCAGCTCCTTTTGATGAATATTACGCTTTGGAGTGTTTTTTTGTAATTAATCATTATCCAACCACAGTGTTGAACGTTTGTGATTGTCATATTGGATCCATTTCTTATCACAAGTGACAATTCGATTAAAAATTGGATCAGGTTTGTGACAAGAAAGCAAAATCAATCAAGCTTCCATACGCCTTTGTTTCTGTTTCTCACTCAGTTCATATGGAATTCACTTATCCAACTTTTTCACTTTACCGATTTGAGCTAAATGATTTTTTTTTAAATGTATTTATTTTGTTGAAATTACAAGATTGTACACATTGTTTATTTTAATATATTATTTGTTGTTGATGTCGGTAGTTTCTTGTATTTCTCCTTAATATTGTTTGTTTGCTAACAATAAATTTAAACGATAATTCGTAGGCACCTTGTTTGTCATTATTGACCTTTTAATTCTGGGCGACCGTTTGGCGTATTTGTGGGGTTAAAGTTACCTGTATGAAATTTGGAGAACCAATTTGATACTGTTTGCTGCGTAGTAATACCAGAGCCAAATATACTATTAATGTTTCGCGCAGTCTGCGATGCCGTACTTCCACGTAAGAAATCATACTTCATAATAGTGCGAATTTCCGATCGTTTCATTTTTAACAAAATTAATTGTAAAAAATAATTTTTTTTAGAGCTTAAAATGATTTCTTTAAACAGGCAAGATATTTAATTTTCCAAAAAAAAAAAAAACAGAATTGTAAGACATTTAGCCAATCTTAAGTAATAAGCTGTTAAAGTTGGCAATATTTTTAACTACAAATTTTATTTTTGGCAACCTGATAGTTCCGGTGATCATTCTTATTTGGACACCCGGTGCATTTAGTGCAAATAAGTATCCATTAAAGAAAACGTTTGCAGAATTTTATTTGAAACAATTCGTTTTTAGAAGGTATATTTCGTCACCACTGTATATAAGAGAGTAATTGTTGAAAATTAAATCGGTAAGGCCATTATTTCATAGCGACAATCATTTCAGATATGTTTCTTCGATTTTACTCTTGGTAAAACCTATTATTTAGGTGTAACACCTGCCGCAATATTACGGAAAATTTTTCCTCTAAAATAGGGCAGATGTATCACGACAATAAATTGTTCATGGTACACCCGTCACGTCTTTCCCAAAAGGGATTTTCCTTAAACAACGCGGCAGGTGCAAAATGCTTTATCATTGCTCAAAAATGTGTAACGAATCGTAATTGTTTTCATAGATTAAAAGTCTATTGTTAAACGGGCAAATTCATAAAACGGCAAAATTACAATTATTTGAAATAAAATATTAATCAATATTGACAAAAATTATATACTTAATTGAAATACGAAACTGTCTGGTCATCAATAATAGACATTAAAATTTAAATGTGCACATGGGAATTCCTTGTGGTAGATGCGTCATAAGAAATCTGCATTGTGGATTTATAATTTATGGATTCATTTTTGTGAGTAATGGGGCCAAATCTTTGACAGTTTGTGGTTTTAGTTGTTTCGTGGTAATTAATTATAATATTACATTATTTATTATGATTATTATTAAATATTTGTATTTAATGCAATGTTCATACAATAATATATAATTTTTCAAATTAATGGATTTGAAATCAAATAAAACAGTTAAATAAAATATACATTTGTTAAAGAACTTATGTAGCATAAGTCAAAATGTCACAGTAGTTAAAGAGGAAATAATTTATTAATTATTTTCAAATTCTTTTTATTTAATTTATTTAACTGTGACCAAGTGAATAAAATAAAATAAAATAAAATAAAATAAAATAAAATAAAATAAAATAAAATAAAATAAAATAAAATAAAATAAAATAAAATAAAATAAAATAAAATAAAATAAAATAAAATAAAATAAAATAAAATAAAATAAAATAAAATAAAATAAAATAAAATAAAATAAAATAAAATAAAATAAAATAAAATAAAATAAAATAAAATAAAATAAAATAAAATAAAATAGCAATCGATTAACGACCAGAAACCTTTCTGTTAATTTCATTATTTATATTTGTTTAAGTAAGAGAGCATTTTAAATAACATAAAATTATTATTTTGTTATAATATTGCCTTTAGGTATTATATACAAACATTTTTATTGAGGCAGCAGAATTACAATTCTTTACAATAATACAATTTGGTGGGTTAGTAGTCTGTCATGGGCTATCTGCCCTGAGATATTATATTTACTTAGCTTTTTTTTGTTTGTTTTTTTGTTATTAATTCAGAATTAATTTGAGATATTAGATACATACATATACTGAAGAATAAATCTCAACTGTTCAGAACTGACAAAAAACAATCTCTACATTCATGGGCCTAGCTAGACATTGTTATTAATTCAGAAATAATTTGAGATACTAGATACATGCATGTATATCGAGGGATAAATCGGAATTGACAAAAAAACCCTATATTCATTGACATTGGATGCCCCCATATATCGAGGGATAAATCTCAACTACACCCTAGACCATCGCCTTTAAGTTTTGTTTTCATTTATTTATTAATATTTCTTTAAATAAGAGGACATTTTAAGTAAGGTAAAATTAGTATATTTTTATCAAGGTTATTCAATATTGTAATTACTTTATGAATAAATATGTTGTAGAAATTTAGTCTTTACTCAAATCTTAGAATTTGCTGTTGCCATTATTTAATTACATTTTTTTGCAGTTCTTAAAAATGTATACTCTAGAGATGTAAACTAATGCATAAACACAAAATATCCCTTAATATCTAGTGGATGTGAAATCTGGACCTAAAATCTAAGTGTAAAATAAAAATGATTTTACACTTCCATTTATTGATCGAATTTTCACAATATATATTATCCAAGGTCGAAAGGCCTCTGTTCGATAGCCGATTCTTTTTTTTATTTGAAAAGGAAGGATGATTGAAAGGATATTAAGGTTAAGAAATGATGAAATGAGGGACATTTTGGCATAGGTAAATTCCATTCAGCCACTAACGAAATAGTCTATGAATATATATTGTCATTATTCTAAGATGAGGACAAACACAACATCCATGGATCCGGGACAAGTATATTTCGTTAGAAATATCTTTTGCCCAGCCGATTCTTTTAAGTATATATATTTGTTTTAAATTGTTTCATGTATTGTATATTAAATTAAATATGTATGTATTCTTTGTGAATAAAGATGTTTGTATATATATATTTATCGAAATATATTACAATATATTGAATAACAGAGATAAGAGAAATAGTCATTTTATCTACTGGTTATTTGAATCCTTGTATTAAGTTGGTATATTTTTATCAAGTCATAAGCGTAACTAGAGTCCATAAATGGCGTTTCGATTTCAACCAGAAATTTACAATTATAATATAATTATGCTATACCGGGCATTGACGCAATCAGGTATACATAGGGATTTTACATGTAACATTTTTTTTGCAAATTCCTGCTTCCCGTTTAATTTTAGAGAAAAACTGAAAGAATTAAAATGTGTTTAGAATTCCAAAATCTGTCTAAAATGTTGCTTTTTTCAATTTCAGAATCAATGTATAATTAATAAATAATAAAATAAAAGTGATTAAATTTGAAAATGATAGCACAGTTAAATTGCATTAGCCATGACTTTCATATAAAAGAACCAATTAAAATTAACGTCACTTTTGATATATTTCTATGATTGCAATTTAACAAGGATTTTTTTTTTCATGGCTAATGTAATTTAAACACGTAATATTTACAAATTTTATATCAAAATATCTACGTCACTTATCTGTCTTGAATGTGGTGAAATGGATCAACAAAATTTTGTAATGTGCAA
Source organism: Philonthus spinipes (assembly GCA_963082785.1). Taxonomy (NCBI): domain Eukaryota; kingdom Metazoa; phylum Arthropoda; class Insecta; order Coleoptera; family Staphylinidae; genus Philonthus; species Philonthus spinipes. The sequence goes on from OY720301.1 coordinate 15,067,823, forward strand.
TGTATATTAGTTTATCCCTAAACAAATCCCCACCTCAAGTTACGCCTATGGCTATAATTATTAACTTTCTATCACAAGTACTTGACATTATATTTTATTACACCCCTGAGGGTGTTGACACCTTAATAAATAACCATTTGCCCACAACCCATGAATTATTCGCCAGTGACTAAACCGAAATGTTTTCTGCCACTATTAATTTACAAAAAGAATTAATTTAAATGTAAAAAAACAGGTTTGAATTCTGGTTTGGTCGTTTGTTCGTCTTCAAGGAGAGAAAACCGCACACGTAACACACACACACAACACATTATGAATCAGGGTCAAGATTTGAATTATTGGATCTTGAAAAATCGAATTAAATCATAACTGTGAATTTTAAGCATGGTACATAGAGGTTTTTTTTATTATTCTGGATACGTCTAGTACGCTATTAAAATTTTAATAGGAGTTAATCTGGTGAAATGACGAGTTGGAAAAATAACGTGCTTGAATGAAAAAAAAAAATGTGCTAGTAAAAAGTTAAAGTGCGTTCCTAATTATTTCGTATGTTTTTTGTTAAGTGGTTTCATGAGATAATAATATAAAGGAATATATTTTGTATAACTATTCAAATTTCATGAAATAATATTTATAAAGACTAAATTAATTTTAAATAGCTGTGACCAAGTAAATAAATCTTTTTTCTATTGTTAAATAGCATCATTACTATCTGATTCTGAATAAATTAATTCCGAATAAATAATTTAAAATAAAACACCGTTACATATTCTCCACTCTAAACGTTGTTTAGAGTTGTAGTACACCAATGTGAATTTACTCCACGGTTTTCAACTTACAGTTTTCTATTAATATTTATTAATTAACAATTATAAATTAAATACTGTGTATTAAATTCAAACTAAACCCTCAATTAAAATGTATTTCCACAAGAAATATTGTATACATATATATACAAAATTCCTCAATCAATCTTTATTAACAATTACGTTTACAAGAACATATCAATAATTGATTAAGTCAATTACACAAAAAATAATGAATTGTTAAATGGCTATGAAAAACAAATACAAAAATACAGAGTTGCATGACAAGTTGAATATAACTGTCTGAAAGAGTAACATTTTATGTTTTCCTAAAAGCATTAAATTTTACTCAGTGTTGCATGACAGGCTAAATATTACTGTATAAAATTATTCCTTATAGAAATAGTTAATCTATTTAATCACAAATTGAAAGACTGTTATTCCTTACTTCATAATTTATTTTTATGTTAGATGTACATTTCGAGACACAAAGTGCTCATTATCAATAACAACAATCAGTTGTTATTGATAATGAGCACAACAACTGATTGTTGTTATTGATAATGAGCACTTTGTGTCTCGAAATGTACATCTAACATAAAAATAAATTATGAAGTAAGGAATAACAGTCTTTCAATTTGTGATTAAACACTTCACTTAAACTCAAAAAACCATTCAGTGAATCTATTTAATAGTTAAAATATTTCCTATTAATTTGCTTTTATTTCTTTTGTCATTTTCGGTTAAATGTTTTATACCACCTTACGGATAATTTTATTAAGAACATTTAAAGCTATAAACTAGGTTTTTCTTGTAATCCATAAATTGGATTACAAGAAAAAAATTACAAGTTTGAATTCCATTCGATGAATTGAGTAAAGAATGTATGTGTTTAATATTGCACTGGAACTTCTCATTAATCAGTTGGTAAAACATTTGAATTTTGGTACAGCTATACCGTTTCCAATCTTCTCCAGCAGTTCAACATCCCTCAGTCTTTCTGTCACCCTTTCCTCATTTTTTCTCATCGCTGCAATTTTTCCTCTACCAGCGGGGACGATGCAATTTCGTCCAAGCGCGGATACCTAAGGGATGATCTCCACATACACACACAAAAGTTTTAACTTTTGTCGAAATTATCCTTAATATTGATGAAAAAATTAATAAAAAAATCTCTTTTTTACACAATATTGGTGTTAAACACTTAAGGTACCCGACCACCTTACCTGTTTCAACATCCCTCAGTCTTTCTGTCACCTTTTCCTGAATTTCAAGTTCGCCTTCTTTTAGTGGTCAAAACAGCGATTCTCGGTCGCTGATGGTTGAACATTTTATTAAATTATTTAGAAGAGTTATTATTTAAAAAAATCCCATTTAACGTAATAAAGTAATTGTTATAAAAGTGAATAAATTCATAAATTTTACGTAACTTGCAATCTAGCCAAAACGAATAAATCCCATTTTATTAGCTGTAATAACTGTAATGGCATTTATTTAGGTCAGAAAGGTGAAACATTTAAAAATAGACCAAAAGAACTTAAACAAATTATTATAAATAAAACATCCTCAACATGTTTTCCAAACATATGTTTGTAGTATATAAGGAGAGATTAGAAATAATAAAAACCATCCACGAAATAAAAATCCTTGGCAAATAATATTGAGAAGATAATAAATCCAAAACAAGGACACAAACTAAACGTTTATTTACAATTTACTTGAATCAACAATTATTTCGAGAATCCTTAAAACATCTGGTTATGAAGCGAAAAGAAGTTCATTTTAAAGTAAACAGATTCACCGAATTATGAATCACTTTATTTTCATCATGGAAACGGAATCAGCTCCGGTTTCAATTCCCCTTCCACAAAATGTGGTAATAAGAGAAAAACCTCCGTTGATGATTTCGAAATTCATCCGAATTCCGCTTGTTATTTTGGATTCGTTCCCGTTTTTCTTGTGTCTACTAAATTTAGCCGCCTCTGGAATCCCAACGGAAATAAACTCGAAGTGAAATAAAAGAAATGAATTGTACATATGTTTGTGAATGATATAAATTCATATTAAGATTAATAATCTCGTAAATGTTAATATAAAAAGTTGAGTTGAGTGGAGATTGAGTTGATTGAATATAGAAAAACACTTGTAAAAACTTTTCTTCACAAATATTACTTTCCAGTCATACTAATATAATGTTGGAATTACTACAATAACCAATGTTTGCGGAAAAATATATGTAAAGTAATAAAATAGAAAAGATTAGCCAATAACCCACACAATCATTCCCTTCTTACTAAATTCTGCATCCCTCGCAAACTTAATATCCCTCCCAAGCATAAACACCCTTCTGTTACAATTCATTACTCATTTGCATGACAGTTCAGCTAGCTAGCAAAGTTCTTATTTGCAAATCACCATAAATCCATGACAGGGCAGAAAGACCTCCGGTCGATAGCCCATGACAGACTACTAACCCACCAATATGTATTGTAAATATAAATATTTGCAAAGAATTGTAATTCTGCTGTCTGAATAAAGATGTGTATATATATAGAAAAGAAAAGAAAAATATATATATTTGCAAAGAATTGTAATTCTGCTCTCTGAATAAAGATGTGTATATATATAGAAAAGAGTATTTATTCACTTGGTCACAGTTATTTAATAAATTAAATACAAATGATTTGAAAAAAATATATTTTCAAATCATTTTCATTTAATGTAATTTAAATGAAAGACACTTGGTATTGTTTCACGGATTAAACTTTATTTATTATTAATAAAAACGTATTTGGACTTCGATGTAGTAAGTAATTACTTGTAAATTATTGAAGATGACTACATCGTATTTGAAATATGTATTTAGTAATAATAAATATTTGTGAAGAAAAGTGTTAATAAGTTTTTCTATATTTAATCGTAAACGTTGATATTATAGATATACATTTCAATTTTCATAAGTAAAATTATTACTTAATATAGATTTCAACTTGTTCATGAAGCAAACACGTTTTTTACTTTGTTATGTCACCTTTAACAGCGTGGAAATTTCCCTCGATCATTCTAGAATCCTGTGACCGTCGTTCAGCAATCAGATCAAAAAATGCCCCTTTATTAAATCGATCCCGTGGAAAATGAGAAAACAATCGACACACGTTCTGCTACCCTCTTTTCAATAATAAATGAACGCTTGTCATTCCCCTGTAATAACGATTTAATCAAGGGAAAAATTGACAGGTGAACTTGATACACCCGTTCTACAGACCTGACCTTGTTATCAATAATTAAAAAACCACATACATTCACGAAAAAACGCTTAACAAAAGAATAATTACACTTGTCACCGTTCGCACGAAACCGTAACAAATGCTGGATTATTTAAGGATGGGATGAAACACGTGCGTTAGTGTTATTGAATAAGTAACGGATTGGGTGAAATTAGTGTCGATTTGTTTAAACAATTATTGACAGAGTGTAATCAACGTAAATGTTCTTGACTGTAATTTAGTGCAGTCACAAAATTATTTATAGAATATATTAAATAAAAATGATTTGAAAATAATTAATAAATTATTTTCACATTTAGCTCTGTGACTTTTGACTTACGTTACGTAAGTACGTTAAACAAATGCACATTAAAACAACTACTACCCGGGCAAATACCCACGCCGGACATTGAATTACATAATGTACACCTGCTGTTGCACATCAATAAAATATTGCATAATGCAACAAATTTTGATCCGAGAAATATTTAATGTAAAAACAACAAAAGGAACGTTACTTAATTTAAGGCCATCTGCAGACACGTGTTTCGGGATCTATCCCTTACTTAATTTAAAGATGTTAAAATAAATTAATTAAATTAATTAAAATACAATCAGCAAAATTAAATCAATTATATTAAATCAAATTAAACTAAATCAATTTAAATTAAATTAAACCAAATGAATTCAATTTAAATCAAAACCGAATAAAATTAAACGAAAATAATTGAATCAAATTAATTAAAAAGAGCGACCCTCACCTGCCGCGCGCTGTGATAGTAATACTACTCTTTTCTATTTTTATTTATAGAAGTTTGTAATTGGTAATTTGTTCCTAATTTTGCATTGTTTAAAATTTAATAACCAATATAATACGTAAATTTTTAGTTTGTTAATCACAAAATAAGCATTTGTCTTTTAATTTGTTTTATACAACTGCGAATTGTAAATATAGTATCAAAGACTAAAGTTAAATTCTACTAAAATGGAAAATAGTATTTATTCACTTAGTCACAGTTATTTAAATAAATTTAATAAAAATGATTTGAAAAGAATTAATAAATTATTTCCACATTTAGCTTTGTGACATTTTGACTTACGTTACGTAAGTAATGCACATATTTGCTCGAGAAGTAGTTGTTTTAATGTGCATTTGTTTGAAGTACTTACGTAGAGTTAGTCAAAATGTCATATAGCTAAATGTGGAAATAATTTATTAATTAATTATCATTTTTATTTAAATTCTACTATATCGATAATAGTTTGATTTTATTATGTTTATGTATTAAAATTACAAAAGTCATTACAACATTTTTAAATTATGCAAAGTAGAAAAATATCATATATATCCTTCAATTTTAATAATCTCAGATAACATAAATACTTAAATACAATTTCAATGCAAAGTACTTTTTGTACATTATCGAAATTTGTAAAGACAAAAAAAAAATATTGTCGAACATTTTTATTATAAGTGATAAAACGACATACAAACTTTCATGAATTTTCATGCGAAAAATTCCAACAACAAAAAATACATGTTTATGTAAATTTGCATGTTAATAACTTTTTTAAAAAAATCCAACAAATTTATTGAGCGCGACAAACACCGGATCGAGTGAATTCCTTCATTTCCTGATGCACATAAATACACGTGCATATACACGAAAGACCGATTTAGAACGGATTTCGAGGGACGTCTTTTTTTGGCGTTAATCCAAAACCAAAACTCTCATTTGGATCCTAACACGAATCGACTATACACATACTTTATCATCGAAATTGATATTTTGTCAACACCTTTCGTAATGTTCAAGGCATCATTAGCAACATTTTTGAAGTAGTCGATTTTTTTTAATATTCTGATTTAAAAAGATAAAAAAAATGCTAGGTATACATTTAAAATATTAAGTTTTTATGTGCAGGTCGGTAGACCATAAAATACATGTGTAATAGATCTCAAAGTATGGATGTGTTTATTGTTAAATTATGTTTGGTAATAAAGATGTTTATAAATATAAATTTGTGTGATGCAACAATTCATATTTATACAGTCCCTATTTTACATAAGTATTCCGTTATATTTTTTATATGTCGATGCAATTAATAATTGAATGATGTCATTTTTTTAACTATAATTATAGGCAACCAAACATACCCACATCCATATCAAGTACGTAAGTAATAAAGATAATTTTGAAGTATTACTTCGAAGTGAAACGGTTTAAGAAAATATATATCCGCAATTCCAAATATGCTTTTATCTACAAATATATAATAAAATTGTATGAGGCCGATAGACCTTCGGTTAATAGCCTTTTCTCTTAAGAATATGTATGTATTTTAAATTATTTCATATATTTTATATTAAATTAATACATACATATTCTTTGGGAACAAAGATGTTTGTATATATATTATTTTAACTAACTAACCATCTTTATTCAAATGTGTATATGTATGTACAATAATATACAAAAATTAGAATTATATTCTGTAGATTAATCGGCTATCGACCGATTTTATTTATTGGTAATAATTTAATATAGGCAGAATAACCGATGGTCGATAGCCATTTTCTGAGGCTTAACTAGTTGTAAATGATTGTAATATAATTTAATGCATCTATCGGAAATAAAGGTTTTGTATATATATATATATATAATTGAATATTTGTGGTGCCCACACCGTTTATATAATTGTATGCATAATCTAACAAACAATATTCAATATGTAAAATAATTATTTTCTTTTATTAATTGATGAAATCGACAGCGTGCACGAATTCTAGACATTTTAACAAGGTTTTTCAATAAACTGAAGAGCTCAGAAAAGATCAGAGTAAAACAGGTGACATTATTATATTTGCTTTATTTTCGGATAAGTGTAAAAATCGTATACAAAAATTGAGATAAAGCAGTAAAAACGTTATAGCTTTTTTATTTCTAAGGTTTTTATTCACCTTAGAAATAAAAAAAGCTATAACGTTTTTACTGCTTTATCTCATTTTTTTGTGCGTATTTATTACTGGATTAAAGCACATATAAGGGATGTTGTATTACTTATGAGCTCCAGGAGTTGAAATAAATGCATTCTAAATCATGTCGGCATTCGTTAAATTAAATTATAATCTATTAATTAAAACACTTTTTAACTTTGTACAACAAGTTATATAGTTAAAAAGTGTTTTAATTAATAAACTCAAAATGTATAACCAAGTGAAAGCCTTAACAATCAACAAAATAAATAATAATCATTATTTTATAAAACAAAATAATTACATTTTTTCTCAATTATTTTTTTTATATAAATTTGCATTACTATAGTTTAATTTTGCATAAATGAAATTATTTTAAATAACTCCTTGTTTTAATTTTGAGTATATTTTTGAGCCTCCCGAAATAATTAGGTACAAGTCGCGACCTCCTTTTCTTGAAAACGTTGCGGAATAATTATTTATTGTTTCGGAGTTGTGAAAGCGGACGCAATTTTTTCTTACTTTCCTAAATTTCATTCATCGCGAATTTTTTCGCGGAGCATTCGTTTTACACATATTCCATGAATAATTAGACAATGTATAATTTATATACAGGACAAGGTAATCAATGAAAACCGTCATGACACTTTACAAATTTTCATCGTTTGTTACTTATACTTTTACCATTCAGTACTACTTAAAATTAAATAAAATATTGTCTTCATTGGCCACCCTGCCACTAATTATACATTATCTAGTATAATGTATATCTAGTATACATTATCTAGTATAATTTGTATACATCACAGGGTGATCAATGAAGACCGTCATGTAAGTGTCATGACGGTCTTCATTGATCACCCGAATTTTACGAATTTTCATCTTCGGTAATTAAATTCTCGACATAGAATATTCTGAAAAAAAAAAGGAATTATTCTAAATGATCATTTTTCAGTATTTTAAATATAATCATTTATTTTCAAATTATAATAAGAAAACTGTTATTTTAATATTTTTTTCGGCAAAATAGAAATGTTTGCAACAAATTTAATGTTTCCTTTTCCTCTTGGTCTAAATTCCGTTAGTTTAGCCGAATGGTGATGTGCCTACGCAAAAAATACTTGACATTTTAGAAAGTAACGCTGTTTTTTTGTAATAATAACATTTTAAATATTGTAAATAATTCAACGAAAAGGTGTAAATTAAAACCTCTTATGTGTAATCTTAATTATATCTCTTAAATGTGCGTAGCGTATATTACAGTGATTTAAATATTAAAAATCTTTGTTTCCTTTTCTTTATCTCCTTAATTCTCCATGATGTCATTTTTTTCCCATCTTCGAAACTGTATGAAGTAGGTCATGAATATTTATAGTTCCAAACAAAAAAATCTAATTACAGGAAAATCTTAAAAAATAAGTTATATTACATATGAGGAAAAAAAGAAATATACATAAAAACTATTTTAACAAAAAAATTATGACAGGCTAATAGCAAGTCTACAATTGCGTAAAAAAAGCAGAAAGATTAGGAAATACATTAACATAATCTTCAACAATGCGATAACAATTCAACATATTAAGCATAAGCGATTGAGAAAAGTGTAGAGTCTTAGCCTTTTGATCCAAATGTAAATGTTTGAAAAGGGATATACACCACATATGTATTTACTATATAGTGAATTATCTACACGCAATTTAAAATGATATTAATCAAATATTTATTTGTTATAATTTATATATATATATACATATATATATATATTTATTATACAGGGTGTTTCAAAGAAACGGATAAATTCTATAACATCGTAAATATAAAAATATCGATGATATAAAAGTTTAAGAATGAACAAAACTGAAAGATAAAATTACAAAAATTTGCCAATGTTGTGAGTAATTCAGTTCTGAGTGCGTATTTCGTTCAAGTAACCCACGCGATATTTTTAATTCGGAGAATGAATTCATTGAATGAAAGTAAAAATTGAAAGCTCGCCAAATATTTTCTTTCGTATGTGTTGGGGGATTTCACTGGAACGTAAATATTTTCAATCGTCATTTCACTCAACAATTATCCATAAACCGGTTCTGTATTTTTGTATTTATATCAATTGTTTATCAACTGTAATAACAAGAGACTTCAATCTTAGTTGTTGAAAAACTATGTCAACTTGATAATTTAAATTTTTCTTCGGTAAATTATACATTTCTGTAAAATTTGTTGTGAATTCGGGTTTAATAATATTCGGTAGGCAGAAAGACCTATGGTCGATAGCTATTTAACAATGAATTAATTGTTTTTAAAAATTGTTTATACAGCTTTGATCCTATGCAACTGTCAAATTCACATGTTAAATCCCTATATAAATGACAGTTTTCCTAGGTCCGAAACATACAATCAATTTCAAGATTAAGGGCCCAGACTGCATACAGTTTGTGTATGCAGTCTGGGCCCTTAATCTTGAAATTGATTGTATGTTTCGGACCTAGGAAAACTGTCATTTGTCATTTGTGTATGCAGGGTCGCTTGCGTTAATTGTATAACTTGACTGAGCGACTGCGATTCATCAACGGTTCCTGAGAAAATCCGCGTCTTACCAATAAATAGTCACCATAGAATTAATGTAAAAATCAATTATATTGGAGATACAACATAAGATATACTCTTAATTTAATTGGTTTCTTTTAATAATTCACTTTGATATTAATTGATTTTATCTGGTGGCCAAATTTGGAACTTTAGCACCAAAATCTGCATTTCCACGCAGACGCATATACATTTATTATAGGTTATAAACGCGGTAATTATTTATTTGTGTCTGTATTATTCCTGTGAAAGACATAAAAGAGGGAATGTAGGTAACAATAGAGTGCACACTTTAGATTTCTGAAATTATTATAGATCGTCCAGAGGAAATCATGTTTAAAAAGTGTTATGCGTCATGTGTTTAACGGAGTTAATTTTCCATACATTTCCTTTCAACTTTAAATATCAACAAATTAATTATTTGTGATGTTGTGTTGTGCGAGACAACACGTGGTTGGGTATCAGTGATAGGTTATGTGAATAAAATGATGCTGTGATGTTTACGAATCAACGGCTGGCACAAGAAGAGCGTTTATTGTTCTCCTATGTATAATTGTGTACAAAGTTGCCTATAGTAATCTAGTAAGATATGCATACATAACATTATTATATTTAATGAAAGATTGCATCTCCTTTCTTCACATTTTTTTTAAGCAGATGTACATTTCGGCCAGACGCAATCTTTCATCACGTAACACAACAATCATTAAATTAATTATTAATTTAACACAAACACAATGCAATTAATGTTATCTTAAATAAAACTGCATTAAAGAAATGATGAAACAAATAAAAATACCAAACAAGCTGTAGATGCTATTTTTGAATTACGCGCGCCACCTATCGCCGCGGAAAGGAAATGTATTGTATGTTGGCTATACTTATGAGATTTTAGGGGAGCTATGTTCGGGTTGAAAATCATAGATAATGATTAGAAGATTAAGGTTACGTTATGAGAAATTGTTGTTAACAATTATTAAAGTTTTAAACAAATGCAGTCTATTTAATTTCCAACCCCACGAAGAGGTCATCCCCGACTATACAAACGGAGAAATTAAAATCGAAATAGCGTTTTTTTTTAAACAGATATTCAAATAAATATCGCAACACGCGTAGATATAGTTGCATACTCTAAGCGGGTTCTGGACCCGCATTTCTGAAATTGATCGTAAGTTTCATTCGAGCGAAATCTGTCATTTAGATTATGTGAATTTGACCGAAACGTGCGTTCAATTTCAGGAATAAGGGCTGATTTCGCTACGTTGGCGCTGCGATCTTAAATTTTATCAACAATTCCTTCCTTCACTGAAGATTTCGAATAATACCTGTTTATTATCGAAAAGCTGCGTTTTAAATGTAAATGTTCAAAAAAGGATATACATAAGTGTTATTTACCACATAGTGAATTATTTTCACAGAATTTCAAGTGATAATAATCAACTATTTATTATTTATAATTTATATCTATTTATTTTCGCGCTTCACTCAGCAGTCCGCGTTTGCGCCCTCTTTTATATTTCTACTCTATAGACATATATTACGTTTATATTATATGTCTATGATCTATGACGTAGGCCGGATTCAACTTTAGCCAATCACGTCGACAGTGACTCAAAACGAAGTTGGAGCGATTCTAAACAACGGTTGATAGAGAGAGAACTCCGATTCGCAATATCGTTTTATTTAGAATTCCATAGCACATTGCATTTGTTTTAAGCAACAATAGAGCATGCGCAGTCAAATGGCGTCAAATCGCGCAATCTCACGTGCTTGATTTTTCGAAGTTGTTACTTAAAATGTGTGTTGTGGAAATATTAAACCTGTAGTTTTTTCACGTAAATATAAATCCATTCATTTAAAACACCGCGAAGTTGTGCAGTGCAGTGACTATCCACATAACTGATACATCCGACATGATCAGTCAAATCGCGATGAATCTGTCTACGCCACGAAAGAACGCGAAATCCATTTAACGACACCCTCAATTTATTACAGAAGGGTTTCATTGGATTCAATACGAAACGGTACAAAATTAATTTAATGGCACTCTCTGTTATATAGAAGGCATACATTGCTATCAGTGCTGCATTTGTTCATGTCCATGAATACACTTAGAAGGTACGCCGGAGGAAGACACTGCTTGAATAATCCGTTTATGTAGTGTTCTATAAAAATTATCAGTGCTATACTTGTTCATGTTCATGAATACACTTAGAAGGTACACCGGAAGAAGACACTGCTTAAATAATCCGTTTATGTAGTATTCTACAAAAATTTAAAATAATATATAGTTAAATTCATAACACTTTTTTTTCTATAATTTGCGATGGGGTTTTAAAATGAGGCCCTTGTTTTTGTAAACCCCATCATCAATTAAAGAAAGAGAGTATGAAATTTCGTTTACAGTTACGGGAAGATTAATTTAATTAAACGAAAGACTTAGTAATCCTTTTTCTTCACTGATTTATTTCAAACGCTAGCTGTACATTTTGCCCACTAGGTGGACACTTTCAATAGCTGTACCATAGACAAACATACATATTTTGTCTGTGGCTGTACTAAACTAAATTTACAAAAAAAGTGTTATGAATTTACATTGAAAAATTAAAAATTAATTGAATTTTTCAAATTTAAAATAATGCATACTCTCTAAATTTATTTAATAATAATATCTAAACTATTGCTTTGCAGCAACACGAACTTCAAATATATTTTTTTATTTAAATTCCACGCTCTTTCGTGACGTACCATTTGGTTATTGCGTTGATTTATCAATACGGATGTATCAGTCCAATAGTTTAATGGACATAACACACAAGCGATATCTGGTGGTAAAATTTGGAACACTTTTCGGGACCTACATCTGCGTTTCCACGTAGATTATTAATGCACGAATCGTTTATATACGCTTTAAATTTTCCGAATTTATTATAGACATTACGCCCAGATGTATTGTGTGATTTAGGAACATGTTTAAAAAGTCTTGGCTGCCAGAATGTATCTCGAAGTCAACGAAGCGTTTCTGGTTGGTATTTTTTTAAATAAAAGCCTGAATTAGTATTAAAGATATTTTTGTTTACTATCATTTATATTTATTGTTCACTTATTCCGATTTACTGTATCTTTGTAACAAATAAGTTCAAACAAAAAAATTTAGTCTTAATTGTTAAGGTTTATACTTTATTATATATTGTAATTCAATTTTAATATTGATTATGACACGCTAAGATTGTCGAAACTATAGTCAACAATAAACAACCTAAGTTATACAAAAAAAGTAAAAAGTAATTTAATTGTTTGGGTTACGTGAAGGATCATTATCATTTATTTATAAATAAAGCACTAATAACCTTTCTTCACATTTTTCACTTTGTGTTCGAAATATACATTTGGTAATACAATTAAAAGTGCGTAGAAAGAAGGTTATTAGTGCTTTATTTATCAATTTTTAACTGATCTTCTTTATGCTGGTTGTTGGTCGTGGAGACTTTAATTATTTAAATAAAAATACTTGTCCTTTCTCCTACTTATTTTTTTTTTCCGAAATATATCTAGTAAAATAAAAAATAAGTAGGAGAAAGGACAAGTATTTTTATTTAAATAATTTTTAACTGTTTCATTTATTGAAATAAAAAAAAATTAAAAAAATCTTTACTGAAACTTGTGTAAAGATGGATTGATTGATTTTATTTTTTCTGAATCATTGGAGTAACAAAATTATTATACTTTAACGACAATGGTTGTGTTCAGCAGATTCCACGGGTCTCGCCGATGGGACTAACCGATCGAAAAAAAATCTCAGTTATTGGTTATTATAAACTTTAGAAGATTATCTGAACGTATAAATTATGTTGTATTCTATAGTTATTTGCTATTAACTGAAGAAATTATCTGAATTTGAACATCTGGTTAATTCCACCGGTCGCACCGGTAAATTCTGTTATTTCTAATGTTATCTTTGCTTCGAGGTAATTATAACATGATGTTTTTTTTTAAATAATAGTTTAATATATTGTTTCCATCAATTCACACATTTGTAACATTATTAGAGTATTAACCCAACACTTAACGGTAAAAGGGGAAATCGGTTATATGTATATATACAGGGTGGCGCAAGATTCCGATGAAGTCCAATATCTCAGTTATTTAGAAATTTACAAAAATATATTACTGACATAATTTGTAGCTACTGTAAAACTTCACATTTTAAAATTGGTTTCATATATACAGGGTGTCCAATAATCACGTGACGTACCAAACATATGATTTTTTAAATGGAATGCTATATTTTTTATGTCGATTTTAGATTCTACGCTTAAAATTAATCATTTTTGACATAAGGTTTATTAGGTCAGTTTTTAACATTTTAAAAGTTATAAACAATTTAAGGTTGAAATCAATACAAGATTTATTTTTCAAAAATGAAAAACGATGTAAACATTCTGTTAACGCAATTTAATTGAAAAAATGCTTTATAATATTGGGAATAATCGTTTGTTACCATAAAGCAAATGTTGTATACAGGATGAAACAATACGCAAAATGATTTTTTTCTTTTTTCACTTAAATGGAACACCCTATATTTTTTAGACTATTTCGATAGAAAATTGATTGTTCTTTAATTTTTGTATAATAAACTATACCCCTATCTGTTACCATTTTTTAACAATTTCAATTCAAAGTACAAAATTGTAAGTTTCGCTCATAATCTATAATTTAAGTAGGCTATAATTAAAACAAATGCAATTCATAATCGTTTTCTGGTATTTAATAACATACTTACTCCCTAACCTAAAAGGATATTCAAATGACAATCGATATTTAAAGGCGCATGCAAAATATAAAGAAAATAGTTGCTCGACGATTATTTAGCGAGTTATAATGGTTATTGGGAAATATTTTTTAAGAAAAAAATTGTAAAATGTTTGAATGCTATTGAATTAAAAAAAAATGTGAATGTGTGAAATAAATACATAAAAATGTTAACAAAATATAATGATATAAATATTTTATTATTTCACTTAGTATCTATTTTCGGTTTTTCAGTCAACATGAATTGTTTAAATAAATCAATTTAAGAAGCATATAGGAATATTTTAAATATTTTTAGAATAATAACCAAAAAATATAGTTGTTGTTAGTTTTTAACAATTAAATTAATCATTTATTGAAGAAGTATGTTTAACTGCACCAGTGTTACAAAATATAACGTAAAATGTACTTTACTTACTAATTATAATATTAAGCGTTGAAAGTTACTAAATAAATTAGTTGTTCTGGCGCGGCCTACTTTGGTTAAAAATTCTATACCAAATTATTAAATCAAATTCAATTTTGGAGAATAAATTGATGATAATAATAGGAATCGTAAAATCTGTTTAAAAATAAATTATTAATATTAACATACCTTAATAGAAAAAATAACTTCCAACCCATTCCTGGTGAATCGAAAACCAACTCACCTCCACCACTCACTGATTACCACTTGTTCATAAACAAAAATAAATCGCGTTTTTAATTATTAATAATTTCTAACGTTAAAAATTAAACCGGAATAGTGAACACTGCGCGATTTCGGACGACTGAATCGAAATACAAGAGCGCAATTATCGCAAATCAAGAAGAAAAAAACGATCGACGACTCACTCCGAGAACGCATTCCTAAGATAAGAAGATTCGTTGTACCTGGATCCTGGCGCACAGCCAAGAACATACCTATTTAAATTGTTGTATTTTCAATATTATCGCGTATTAATATAATTACAGCTTAATATTTATTTCCTTTTTTTTAAATTAATTCTCATTTATCCCGTGGTAAAAAATATGTGTGAATTATGATGTATTTTAATTAATACACTTAATTATTCGTTTCACTAAATTATTTTATATTTGTGTTCGCGTAACTTTCACAACTAAATAAATTAGTTGTTCTGGCACGGCCTACTTTGATTAAAAATTCTATACCAAATTTGTATTTGAGATTAAATATCTCAAAAACGGTAGACGGTAGCTATTTAATATGTTATATAAAAAATGAAGAGTGATTAATTTTCTATTAAAATAGCATAAAAAATATAGGGTGTCCCATTTAAGTAAAAAGAGAAAAAAATCATTTTGCATATTGCTTCACCTTGTATATAAAAATTTGTTTTAAGAGAAAAAAAGAGTATTTCTTTCATTATTAAGTATTTTTGCATTTGTATGGCGTTGACAGAATGTTTATTTCATTTTTCATAATTGAAATATTAGGCTCTAAACATCTATCGATTTCAACATTCATTTGTTTATAACTTTTAAACTATGAAAAATTGACCTATTAAATCTTTTATAAAAAATGATTATTTTTTAACGTATAATCGAAAACTTTCATAAAAAATATATCATTCTATTTAAAAAAACATATGTTTGATACGTTACGTGATTATTGGACACATTGTATATATGAAACTAATTTTAAAATGTGAATTTTGACAGTAGCTACTAATAATATAAGTAACATTTTTTTGTATATTTCTTTATAACTGAGATATTGGACTTCATCGTAATCTTGCGCCACCCTGTATATATAAATAGAATTGTATTATTCTCTCATTCGCGTGAAAAATCCAGAAATATTATTTTTTACTCGATTGAGATTAGATTAAACAAAAATTGAAGTAAAAAAATGATTATTTGTGTTAACGATAATTACTTATTGATTGACATGATTTGAATTAACGAATTATTTGCTATTTTGTTATCTGTGCCTTAAGATAATTATAACATGATGGGATTTATTAACAATGTATTTTGAATAAATATTATCACATTATTAGCACATTACTTTAAATATAGATAATATAATGGATATTAAATGTATATAAAAGTTATTAGCCTGGAATGGACGAAAAAGTTGCACTGGGGTACGCCAGTTTGTTCATTGTAATATACTGTAAGATTGTTGAGTGTACACGCCTCAATTTTGCAGGCGAAGTTGTCCAGCTGCACAACAATGCAACTATTTCGTCCGCTCTTTGATATTTGATTATCTTATTCTAAAAATTATACTTCTGGTATTTTAAGGCTTACATCACATTTATTCTTTACTCAATACTTAAATATAGTGAAATATTTACTATATTTCACTATATTTATTAGAATTTTTATTAAACTGAGTTTTATTGTTATATAAGATAAATGAAAGATTAACTTTTTGTGAATTAAGAAACAAATCTATATTTTTTTATTACTTTTATAATTAATAATATTTAGGCGGAAAGACCTCTGGTCGAAAGCCACTTCCAAAACAAGATAATTATGTTTTATGTACAAAGTTATATAATGTATTAATAGGTTGAAAAATACACTAGATTTATTATTGATTATCTTATTGTAAAAATTATACTTCTGGTATCTTAAGGCTTACATCACATTTATTCTTTACTCAATACTTAAATATAGTAAAATATTTACTATATTTCACTATATTTATTAGAATTTTTATTAAACTGAGTTTTATTGTTATATAAGATAAATGAAAGATTAACTTTTTGTGAATTAAGAAACGAATCTATATTTTTTATTACTTTTATAATTAATAATATTTAGGCGGAAAGACCTCTGGTCGAAAGCCACTTCCAAAACAAGATAATTATGTTTTATGTACAAAGTTATATAGTGTATTAATAGGTTGAAAAATACACTGGATTTGTTTCACTACTTAATTTATTTCCTCCGACTAGTTTCGACTCTCCTTGACAATGACGAGAGTCGAAACTAGTCGGAGGAAATAAATTAAGTAGTGAAACAAATCAAGTGTATTTTTCAATATATTAATATTGTGATCATGTTTTATCAAGTGATTAATGAGAACTAGATTAAAGATTTATATAATGTAAATTACTTGAATGGAATAAAGATATGTATTATAGTTATTAATATATAAGTATTATTAAGTAAGCAACAAAAATGTTTTTACATTTAATTATTTTTTTATTTATATATATTTAATAATTGAAAATTGTTTTTTGATAGCTATAAAAATGAACAGTTTGTATAGTCATATAAAGTGTATAAAACTTGAATAACGTGTATATTTGGAAATTACGAAATTATGCAGTCAGAGATGAATCATGTGATTTATGTTTGACGAAAAAATGATATTTAGAAAATGAGAATGGGTTTGTCTAATTCTATTTTATTAGTCATCAATAAACAAATAATTTAATTAAAGTGGACAAAATAATACTATAAGAAGCATAATCTTTATTACTGATTGCTGCTGATAAATGTTATAAATGCGTATATTTTTTATAGGTCGTCCGGAAATTTCGGGAGCGCGGGGGCGCGTTCGGCACCGAGCACACCCCACGGCATCGTCCCCAGCCCCCAGCACCCGCTGCTGTCGCCACCGCAGCAGGGCGGACACCTTGGCGACGTCGGCGCGCACCCGAACATCAGCGTTAGCGGCGTCCCAGCCGGCGGCAACAGCAACGCCGCCGCCCACCAAACACCCCCGCCGGCGAACGCTGGCGGCGGCATCTCACCCCCCTGCAGTCTCCCCCGCAGTCCTAGCCACCATCTATTTAATAAATTCGACAAGTAAGTAAAGAGATTTTCTAGGGTGAAATTAAAATATCTACATGAATAACATCCATTATTTCCCTAATAATAATATTAATAATTATTTATCTAATATTTTATAATTATTTGTCATTTATCATCTATTATTTTAAATTATATTTCTATTTAAGTAGAATATGAAAAATAACCATTCTAACAAAATCTTTCCGAAAAAAAAAATTAAATAGCTCTGCTCGGCGCCTCCACCATAACAGTTGCACAAAGCAAATACATTTGTGTTAATTGTTTTCACCTACGAAAAGTCTAAACAACTCAATAATCACAAAATATTGTTTTTAAAGCAACTACTGGGGATCCATCTCGCAAGTACTTAACTAAAACTATTGGAGTCTATAATTTGATTCCACTAATTTTAGTTAAGTTGTTTATGCCTATGGACGATTTAGGTTTAAAAACTAATTACTTAGACACCTAATATTAAAATAAAATAAATGTATTCATAACAACGTTCATCTGCAATAAAATAAAATAAACAAATATATAAATTTAATTTACAATGAAATTAAACGAAGAACATTTCTGGCAATGATTAATAATATTCGATCAAACCCTTTTTCCGACAGCAAAAATTACTTACACTGTAAGTTTTTGATAAACATCTTTTAAAACAACTACTTCCCGAGTATATACCCCGCCGAACATTGGATTACACAATAGATATTTGTTTGTTGCATACCAGTACTACTGCGTATTGCAACGGTTTGAGTCGAAAATATTTAATGAAAGGAAACGATAAATAATAATTACAAAGCTATCTATAGACACGTGTTTCATCTCTCATCAGTACAGTTCTGCCCTGTCAGCCCTTAGTTGTTAAACAATTTTTACGTACCGTCTTCACCGGGATCTCAGACGAATGTGATCGCCATAGAAAATTAATAGATATAGAAAGCCCACCGAAACTGCGTTTAGCGCCTCTGGTGGTCCTTTCACCGTACTAAAACAGGCGAAATCGGCCGGGCGAGAATCTAAATTATTTAAAGTAATATATATTTTTCAAATATTTAATGTTTCTTTATTGTAACAACATTTTAAATTACACAATAACTATTTTCAAACATATTTATTGAAAATAATTATTGAAAAATATACATTGGTACAATAAAGAAGCGAAAATAGATATTTTTGAGTTTCTCCAAAGGTTTAGTATTGCTTAAAAAAAATGTTGTAAATATATTGGATGCTTGAGTTTTATAAACAATGAAAATAATAATACTTACCTTAAGTATACTTTGAATTAAAAGGTAAATGGAGATAATGGAAAAAATATATATAAAAAATAAAATAATTATTATTTTTATTAATTATTTGAAAACTGACAATTTGTAGACTTTTACTTTTATGTTTTATAACAGTAAATGTATGTTATTTAGTCTTTTTATTAGTCCGTTAAAAATATCACACACTTGTAAAAATATTAACAACACTATAGCACAGACATTTTAAGCGCAAAAACACTCTATTTATAACACTAAAGTATACAATGGACAAATAACTAACTAAAACACTGTTGTAATCCAGAAAAAATGTAATACTTTGGCAATAATTGCTAATAATTCTACTGAAACGATTATAACCTACAAAATGTAAGCGTTAATCACAACAGGAGGAACAAAGGAATCATAGAAATTCTTCGAGATGGTATATCTAGGTACGGTTTCTATGGCGAAAGCGCCCCCTGATGGTCCTTTCACCGTACTAAAATTATGTTATAAACAACTCCATAAGAGTGGGCATACCCTGGTGATCGCTGTCGGTGAAGGACGTGTGCAATGTGCGGATTTATCGGTTCCGAACAAAAAAATATCGATTCGGCGTGCGATAATAACAAGGCAGAGCTGTACTGATGAGGGATGAATCCCGAAACACGTGTCTACAGATAGCCTTGTAATATTTATTTTTCGATTCCTTTCATTAAATATTTTCGATTCAAACCGTTGCATTGCGCAGTAGTAGTGGTACAGAAGATCTTATTTTTCGGGATGGTATTCCTTTGCTAGATTTTGTAATCGCTGGCTTCAGGTATAGCACACCATCACCAGTTTCATCTGGTACATTTGTATTATTAGAAAAACAATTACATCTTTTCTCAAAATTGCATACTCACACCATTTATTGATTTCACTTGTTATGATTAGATTCTCGGAACGTCATACCATCATTGTTTAAAAAGTTAATAGATACACGGGAACTACAATCGACTTGTAGTCTCTGATTCCACTAGTTTTAGTTAGTTGTAAGATCTTCCGTTTCTTTCCGCCGGAGTAGGTCCTATTAACAATAGTGCAAATAGTATATTCAAGAGTTGTACCGCAAGAAACAAAGTGATGTCCTCAGGATCTTATTGAGGGTGAGAGTATGGCAGTACCGCCAGCCGATAAAGCCAGCAGGTTGGGTTACCGCACAGAATAAGGATTCGCAATCTTCCACATCCGTGCTCGCAAACGTGAAGTATCAAAGGGTACCACCTATGGTAATCCTAAGAGCCATGGATTTAACGAGCTTAAGCCTGTCCGTAACTTGCAGGCTCTTGCCGAGGAACGTATTGATAGACGTTATGGTAGTCTTCGTGTCTTTAACTCCTACTGGGTTGCCCGCTTCATATAAATACTATGAAGTTATTTTAGTTGATCCATCACACAATGCTATTCGTCGTGACCCCAAGGTCAACTGGATTGTTGACGCTGTTCACAAACAACGTGAGGAAAGACTTCCGCTGCTAGATCGTCCAGAGACCTGGGCAAGGGATATAGATACTTGCAGGACAGCCTGGTTGAGGAAGAACTCTCTCCAACTGGGCGATAAGCACTTTTTTATTTCTTGTACAGTTCATCTGATACAGGACATAATAAAAATTCAATATTTAATCGATTCCTAACGGGTATACCTCTATTGCGAGGTGGTATTCCTTTGGTAAATTCTTTAATCGCTGGCTTCAGGTATAGCACACCATCACTAATTTCATCTGGTATTATTAAAAAATATTTACATATTTTCTTAATTCACCCACAATTTCGATTACACGAGAAGCAACACACAATTTTTATTAATTTATCCTGTTATGATTAAATTTTCGAGATTACAACTCCTTAGTCATACCATCATTGTTTTAAAAAATACACACACAGGAATCAACTTCAATCAACTTGTAGCCTCTCATTTCACTAGTTTTAGTTAAGTACTTGTAAGATCGATTCCTAACAGGTATACCTCTATATGCTTTTTGCGAGGTGGTATTCAACAGCAATTGACGAATCTAGTTGCTGTTTTTAAATATAGCTATACCCTAACTAGATTCTCCCGTCACATTTGTTTTTATAGAAAACAATTACTCCTTTTCTGAATTCATCAGTTACGATTCATTTCTCAAGAGGGATTCCCTACTCTACCTTCATCAGTTATTATCTTCTGGGGATCTAATGTTTTATCTTCACTGTTTTCTCTAATGTTTTATCTTAACTGTTTTCTCTAATGTTTTATCTTCACTGTTTTCTCTAGTGGTTGAGTTGTGTTAGGCCTAATAACAATAACTCATCTTCAACTGTTAACGAAATATTGATAGATTAAAATGGCCCTATACAGTGCTATCATAGTGAAAATAATACATTTATTTACATTTAATGAGATGTTCAGCCAGCTTTCATCTAGCGTATGGATAACTAGTGATGGCCATTTCGGTTTTTCGTTGACGATGTCACTTGAAATTAGGCAAAAGTTGGCGCTTGCGTCGTCTTTAATTTAGATACATTTATTTTTTATATAAATTGTGTTCAGGTGAAAATTTTTGAAAAAACGCTCGGGTAGGTTGATTAGTGTTTTTAACTGTATATTTCGGACTAAAAATTTTATATACAGGGTGTCCCATAAACAAATATCAATGTAAAGTTTTTTTTTAATGCAACAAACTATATATTATTATGTATTTAGATTCCTGAGATAATTCTACTCTAAATATTTGAAGATAAGTACTTCAACTGTTTAGGATTATTTATTTCGCCAAAATGAATTTGTTCCTTTCATTGTGAACATATTGTATACATGGGCGCCGCTACCTTAGGACAAGGGGGCGGCCGCCCCCCCCTGGATTTTATCCCTAAATTTATTCCTAGGTACATATATATTTTTAAATACTCCAAGGAGAGAATTTCCGGTGAAAATGCTAGCCAGTCCAAAACTGTAATGTCATGTTCAGCAAGACATGCTTTTCGTTACCTTCTTGAATGTACTATGTCGTTATCTTACTGAAATATCAATTCAGGTCCCCCCCCTAATAAATATTACAGCGGCGCCTATGATTGTATATAATAATAAAATCTTAAACTTTATATTTATAACAATCAGACTGATTTCTTTGGCGTCAAGGATATAATTGGTCAATATTCCTTGTTTACTTTAGTACTCATTAATTGATTATAATCTTGGAATGCCGATTAGTATTTAACCAGAAATTACGATTTCCCCTGTCATGTTTGCAACGAGATAATTATAATAGCATGGCATTTATTTGCAGTGCGATAGGACAAAATTTTATCAGAATTGTATAGGGCCAAAAATTGTTTTATCAGTTGTTAATAAAATCTATTCTATATATCCTACATAGTTTCTTTTACAAAAATGCAATACAAAGGGAAATAATTGTTTTTGTGAAAAGAAAAATCAAATTAAATATTACAACAAATGTATCACTTTTAAAGCGAGTTGAGGCATATGAGAGTATATAGAGAGAAATAATTGTTTCCGTGAAAATAAATCAAATCGACCACTGATCGATAGCCATTTCTCTGATATCGATATCAGTTATTAATGTATACGTTTTTTTTTAAATTCGGTATTCTATTAATTATACAATTTACTATTATTATAGGGTAGTCTCTTTAATTATTGATTTATTGTTATTCTTCGCGTAACTCAATCAATCAATGTAAGTCGTATAAGAGTATATAAATTGAAATCATTGTTTTCTTGAAAAATTCAAATCTAAAATTGAAAGAAATGTATCAATTTTAAAGCAAACTGAGTAGCATAGATGAATTATTGCTAAATAAAATTTTATGCACATGCCGCTTATTTATTTATTTTTTTGAGAAAATTACCGATTTCAAAGTTCGGATTCGCAATCGTAATTAATATAGCCGTAAGTACGCATAAATAACTTTAATAACAGTTGAAAACCAGTAACTGCAATTTCCACGTCATCTCGTATATATATATCAATTGACGGGTTTTTAGTAAGCTTTCCGAGGTTTTCTCAGTCGGCGTTTGTTTGCCAGAAATATGCGAACTGCTCGGGGATTTCTCGTCCATTTCTTTTGGTTATAGTGAAAAGTCTCGAGAATTTCTTTACAAGCTATTTGGGTCTAAGAGAAATGTCAAGACAAAATGGCAAGTAAGTTTCCAAATTAAAAAAAATCAAATCCATAAAATCCATGTTGCTAAAAATAAATGTGCATTGTAAAACGTGTTACCGGAAGGAAATCATGGTCGCGAAGTAAAATGTATGAAATTCGGTTTTCTGCGGGAGGCGATGTCGCGGGTTATGTGTAAATTTATCGGCCTTCAATAAAATATAAAAAAAAAACATCCTCGATTTAAGTGAACAAAAAATAAACTAAACTCTTGAGAAATAATTTCCGGAGACACATAAAAGCCTTATACTACTACTACAATATATTTATTCAAAGTTATTTGTTTTACATATATTTACAATAAATGATGGTATCTTTGTTTCTTTTTTGCTTGCTAGAACAGGCTAACGACTTATGGTCTTTACGCCAATGGATTACTATTCTTGGTAAAGCCTTATACATACATAAACATCTTTATTTCTGAGATTGGAAAATACAATTACAATACAATATCTCACAATACACTAACGTTCACAATATATTTCCAACTCTGAAACTGGCTATCGACCAGTGATCTTTCAGCCTAAGTCTTATATTTTATTAATATTTCTAATATTTAAATATTAGTAGTTCTTAATAATAATAATAAACTTTATTAATGGAAATTCACAATTTAACAAAATAATATATAAAGTGGACAGCCCAGGACTAACCTTTATTTGAGTATATATGCTCAATATTTATAAATGTTACTAATGACAAAGATGAATGAAATATTAAAAATCTACCAATAAAACAAAATAAAAACACACATTAAATTAAATATCTGTAAATATTTAACTAGTGTCTGGTATGTGTCCACTCTCAAGAGAATTTAAAATTTCATTTATTTCGCAATTTTATTCTGTAATGTAATAAAAATTACAATGCTTAGAAAATAGAAGTTGAAAACCTTTTTTTTCTGAACTAATCAAATTATAATAATCGGTGCATGCTCTCATTTCTAAGGATAAGAATGTAGCCTCAGTGCTTCGCGCCTCATTCAGGAAATAATTTCCCAAAAAGAAAGACCTTCTCTCAGAAAAGACGTAATTTCATGTTACAAACAAATATTGTTAATAAAATTTCTTTAAAAATGTTTTTACTAAAATTAAAAGGGTGTATATCGGAGTAAAAGCCCTAATCATCAATAATTTAAATTATTTATGAGACCTTTCGAAGGAATAAAGTCTATTTCTTCGATTATGAAAATAATTGAAGTATTCAAATAGATTCAAAACAATTCGAATCATGATGGATTGAATATTCTAATAATAATAATAATGTTATTAACGGTAAATCATTTGAAAGAATAGAAAAACAATAGTAATGATAAAATAATAATAATTTTAATAAAGGAAGCCGATTGCAGTTTTATTCGATTTAAAAATGCATTAATTTGTAATGTTATATATTATTGTATAGAAATAGTAATAAAGTTGTTTAATAATAAAAAAAAAAACAATTTTTTACTTGAAATTAAATTACAATGTATAACAAAGTCAAAGTCTTAACAAGTTAAAATAATACTCAGTATAAAATGAATCACAATAAAAATAATTACAATTAACTTAACGCAAACTAATGTTGAAATAATTTAAATTGTATATCCCTTAAGTCTAAGCAATACGTAAGACACTTGTCAATAAAACAACAGTTTTTTTTTATTTTAAAATTTTTTCGGTTCATCCTGGCTGTTTAAATTGATGAGTCATGTAAATACGACATAATAATATCCCACGCTGTTTCTAACATCATGAAGAGTCTGAGAGTTTTTTACATGAAGTCTTATGGGAAAGGTTTAACCGAGACCCATTGACGCTTCTGGACGTGACTTCGATTTAAATGAGATAATGTGATTTGGGAAGCATTTATCTACATTTCTCCCGAAAAATCATTAAAATTTGAGTTTTGCGCTTGTCTAAAAAAATGTCCGAAAGATATCCCGTATATATACGTATATATTAATTGATGGAGTTTTAGTGAAAAATTCATAAAGTTGGACAATTCCTTTGCTCATTTTCAAACGTTGTTTCGTATGAGAGGCGTTTAAATTACGCCTGCTGTACAAAAATTGTTCTATATAGCTTACATTTATAAAGTTAATGCTCCCATTCATTGGAAACATTTTGGTATAATTTGAAGTTCTTTCGGGGATTTAGGGTTTTTCATGAAAAAAATATTCACCTTTGAAAATATTCGAATTTTGAAGGAATTAAAAAAATCTAAAAAAAATGCTCAAAGGCTCTTGATGATGTCAGAAACAGCGTGGGATATTAGAGAGAGAGCAATATCTTGATTACCAGAATTATACAGAGTATTATAAACATATTTGTATTATATTACAGTGCTTATAAACAGTTGTCTCTGATGGGTTATCGACCCGTTTCTGCCCGTTTGTTTCAAAAGGTAATTTTATTACAGAACTTGGTTTAATAGAGTAACGTAATTAAATATTGTTGATGGGGGTAATTTTAGGGTTTCTGGAAATGCACATTTTTTGAATATTTTTGAAATTGTTTTTGTCTGCGAAAAACTGCATTCGTTCACTGATAGGAGTAATTTTGGTGGTGTTGTAATGGTTTAGGGGATGACGAAGTTTGGTTAGGGTAACTTGAAGATGTTTTCCAGTCACCGTGGAGAGGAATTGATGTATAGAATAGAGCAGTATTCGATCATTTTGCGGCATATCATTTATATTATTATGTCAAAAAATCAAAAAAGCATTTCCTGTTTATTAAGTACATTTTAATTGATGAAATCGTTGATTAAAATAAGACAATTTTCTTCATAGATGCGATAGAATATTGTTTGGTTTGAATACGGCAATTAGGTTTTCGGACCTCCCTTAGGAAGGCCAAAGTCGCCTCCGTGGATTTAACAATTCATTAGTGAATGTGAATCACGTCCAGAGAGAGTTTAAATTTGGATTTTGAAGAATAGGATTTGGGAAGGATTTATTTACATTTCCTACAAAATTTATTAAAAAGGGGGTTTTGAGACAGAAAAACCTCTGGTCGATAGCCCAGACAGGCTAACACCTACATGTATTGCAATTATTTATTATTTATTGTTATATTGGTAAAATTATCTGTATAAAAATCCCAAATTTAAACATTTTTTTTTCGCTCATTTTTCAAAGGCCCAATATACACAGCTATGGAACGAATACTATTTGTTCCATATTGCTTAAATTAATGCTCCCATTTATTAAGGGTGCGGTTTAGAAGAAAGAGATAGCTATACAAATATGGGCAATCACTAATTTGAGTTAGATTGTTGTTGTGATCAATGAACAATATTGTATTATACATTAAAATAATCTTAAAATAAGCAGGAATTTCATCAGATAAATTAAAAATTATTTTAATGTTTAGTTTCTGAGAAAAATAATTATGAAAAACAATGAAAATTTATCATATTTATAGCAAATTTTAAATTAAATTTTTGCTAATAAAAACTTGTGCAATGAAAATTTAAAGGATTTCACTAAATTTTGCATTCAAATAACTTAGCAGACACGACCTATTAATTTCATTATATCTTATATTTTTTTTTTCTAACTTAAACTAGTAAATTGACGTAATAGACGAAAATTAACGATTTATTTTTTATTTAGACTGATACTTTATACTTGGTAGATAAAAAATGTAAATACACATTCATATTATGAAATCCAAAAGAATAGCTCTATTTTCAAGCGATTAATTCCATTTTACTATATAGCTATCTCTTTCCACTAAACCGCAACCTTAAGGACATTTTAGTATAATTTCACTCACCATCTTTATCCACCACTTTTTCCTTGAAAGTGATTGAAAATCTACAAAAAAATATTCAAAGTTTACGGGGTATTCAGACCACTTAAATCGAAGAGTCTTATGAATTCACGCTTTTGAACGCGACCTTAAGTAAATTAAGATTACTTTGTTCATATATGCGATAGAATGTTGGAACTTAAAAAATGAAATTCGGGAAGGATGTATCTACGTTTCACCAAAATGTCATTAATATAGGGGTTATTTTAATAATATTTTGGTGAAACGTAGATGTCTATAAAAAATCCCAAGGTTAAACAATTTTTTGGCCCATTTTTCAAAGGTCCAATTTACACGCCTGCTGTACAAAATCTATTTGTTCTATATAGCTTACATTTATACAGTTGATGTTCTCATTCATTAGGAACATTCTGGCATAATTTGAAATTATTTTACGAGTTTCTGATTTTTTTCTCAAAGTCCATTTTTTCAATACTAATATTCAAATTTGGCGGAAAGACCGTTACTTGGTTACTCGATAGCCAATTTACTAATTTGTATTGATAATGTTATGTATTGATTGTTATATAAATATATAAATTTATATGTTCTGTAAATAAAGAATACAAAAAATTCAAAAAGTATCTTTAATATGTTAAAAAGAGCGTGGAGTATTTATTGACAAAAATCTGTTTCCTTTTCTTAGGGCCTTTTCAATTAAAAAATCCTCTTCTGAATGATGTAAAACAATAGTGTAGAAATTATAAGAAAAGCATTTTCAGAATCCTTCTAGATTTATATTATTTCCCACTTATTCTAATTTGATTTGATATTAATAGAAAATAGAAATAATAAATAAATAGAAATGATGTAAAACAATAGTGTAGAAATTATAAGAAAAGCTTTTTCAGAATCCTTCTGGATTTATATTATATTATTTCCCACTTACTCTAATTTGATTTGATATTAATAGAAACGAGTAATTATTCACTTGGTCATAGTTATTTAAATAAATTAAATAAAAAAGTAATAAATTATTATTAATTAATATTATTTAAATGCATAAATTTGATCTGCAAGAAGGAAAGACCTCTGGTCGATAGCCAATTTCAGTAAATTAAATACAAATAATTTGAAAATTAATAAATTATTCCCTCTTTAGCTACTGTAACATTTTTTTTTACTTTAAAACAAATGTAGCTAAAGAGGGAATAATTTATTAAGTATTTATATTAAATAAAAATGATTTGAATATAATTAATTAATTATTTCCACATTTAGCAATGTGACTTTTGACTTACGTTACGTAAGTACGTTAAACAAATGCACATTAAAACAACTACTTTCCGGGCAAATACCCACGCCGGACATTGAATTACATAATGTACATCTGCTGTTGCATATCAATAAAATATTGCATAATGCAACGAATTTTGATCCGAGAAAAATTTAATGTAAAAACAACAAAAGGAACGTTACTTAATATAAGGCCAACTGTGTTGTTGCATTATGCAATATTTTATTGATATGCAACAGCAGGTGTACATTATGTAATTCAATGTCCGGCGTGGGTATTTGCTCGGGAAGTAGTTGTTTTAATGTGCATTTGTTTAACGTACTTACGTAACGTAAGTCAAAAGTCACATTGCTAAATGTGGAAATAATTTATTAATTATTTTCAAATCATTTTTATTTAATATATTTAACTATGACCAAGTGAATAAAAACTCTTTTATATTTAAATTTATTAATTATTTTCAAATTATTTTTATTTAATATATTTAAATAACTGTGAACAAGTGAATAAAAACTCTTTTCTATTTAAATTTATTAATTATTTTCAAATTATTTTTATTTAATTTATTTAAAAAAAACAGTGACCGTACTAATAAAATATTTTTTCTATTATTATTCTAGAATAAAATAATCATGTTTTATGTATAATAACAAACTCATATAATGTAAATAATTTTGTTACTGTATAGTTTTGAGTTTACGTGAAGTGATTAATCATCAATTAATCAAGTGTTATTCCTCACTTTTATTTTTATGTTAAATGAGACAACGTGCTCATTATCAATAACAAACTCAACTTTATCATACAAATAAAAAATGAAGTACCGAATAACAGTCTCTTCATTTGTGAAGATATTATTATTATTTGATCTCCAATTATTTTCATATTATACATATATTTTGTAATGTTGTTAGTGTCACACTTTTCTTGTAAATTTTTAATATGTAATTATAAATGTAATTTGGAAATGGACATTCCGTTAATAAAGTGAAATTAAATTAAATATTATGACACTAATGACCATTCGAATTAAAATAATTCGAATCATGAGCAGTCGAATCATACGATTTGAAAAATAATCAATTATTTACGTCATTCCAATGTAAATTTTCGATTATTAAAAAAAACGATTTTGTCCAATAAATTAAATATTGTTTTTTTTGTGCTGTGGAAGGGAAAAATCCATTTACGGACGTTGTGTCGGACTCTTCCCAGATTTTGTCCGGGAAACTACCGACTAAATACCCCTCCCACTTTACCGGCGTCGACTGCCAGGGTCATTGGCCGGTCTCGTGTGTAATGGCATATTTAGTGTTTTGTCAGTCACATTTTAATGACTTATAACTAATATCACAGTAAACTAACAACTAATATCACAGTGAGGACTAGAATAAATAAGACAGTACAAATTAAAACTAAAAGAAACACAAACCTAATCTACAATAAATATAAAACTTACACCTAATATCACAGAGGAGTTGTAAAGGGACTCCGATATCATTGAACAGGACAAAAGACAGAACAATAATAAATTATAATAAATTAACATAAGGACGGCACACACCCTAACATCGCTTAAATATTGTTATAATTTAAAATAACACACATAACTTAAAACCTAGAAATAAAAGCATCTTTGAAATTTTGATGTTGGTATACCTCAGTTACGAATACAGTTGCAACAGTTATTACAGAACTAAATTAAAAAAAAAAACATGTAAATGTACTGTATCCATTACAACGGTGTTTTAATTAAAATCAGCATTCATTAATAAATGAACAGTATAATCCAAAAATTGATGATAATAGCAAATTAAACGTAAGCAAATCAACGTAAGGCTTATGTAATTGCGCAACCGCGCTTGAGTTAAGTAATCTCTGTGAGTCTAATCAGCGCACACTAAGCACTAATTACCACCGTGCACGCTACAACTAATTGCGGTGCATTTCGTTTTTAATTTTACTTTCACCCAACAAAACACGTTTGTTTACAGTATCGATCCGGCCGCGAAACAGTTTTGTGATATAATAACCGCGCATGAGTTTTCGTTCATACATTTTTTGTGTAAGAACTTTATTGCAGTACCCAAAGAATTAATTTAGTGGTACTTGTGTAGGATGTGTGTGAAATTATTCGAAGTGTACGAAATGTATGGGATTTCTGATTGGGATCAATTGTTTATCATATATCGTAGAGTGTTGATTTGTCTTTGTGAGTTATGTGAAGTTGAGTATCTTGAATAATTAGACAGAGTTATATTCTTTACTCTATTGCTTTATTTTCTATTAGATTTACAGGATGAAATAAGTTTGAATCACTTGAAATATCTTAAAAAATATTGGTTTCAGCTAAAAATCATTAGAGGGGTCAACAGTTTTGAAAATAATTATTTAGCTCTATTTAATTTATTTTAAATAATAAATAAGATATTCATATGTCTTTTTGAATTATGTGAAGTTGAGAATAATTAGATAGAGTTATATTCTTTACTCCACTGTTTTATTCCCTATTACATTTGTAGGGTGTAAACAAGTCTGAATAATCTTCAAAAATATTGGTCTAAGCTAAAAACCATTAGAGGGATCAACAAGTTTTGAAAATACTTCATTATTTTGAAATAATTTTGCCCTTATGAACTGTTTGAATTCTTCTTAATTAAAATAATATTGTGTGTATAAATGTGTATATTTTTTTTTAATTTTACATGACTCTTCACGGGAGTTATCCCCTTTTGTCCACCAGTTTTGTAATTACTTCAGTCAAGATAATATTGCGTGTCCTTATAAACTTTTTGAATTCTTTTTATTATTAATTAAAATTAGAGATAATCGGGGTTATTCAATAAGGGAAACGTTAAGTTTAACGTGTACGTTATTTTTTATCAATACAGTCTAAGCAGCTTTTTTAATAGATTAAATTAATAACGTAAACGTTAAACTTAACATTTCTTGTACGGAATAGCCCCGAATTCTGTGAGTTTTCATTTCCATGAAATAGGTTATACGGGGCTAGTGAGACGTAAGTTAGCCTCATGTGAACTGCGACCTGTAAGATCTATTGTTCTGAGCATTTCCATGAAATATTTAATATTAATTAACAATGACAGAAAAATCGAAACTAGAGTTCTAATGAAATTAATAAATAATAGTAAAAACAAAGTAATGTATTTAAATTATTTTTTTAATTAATACTAGAGATAAATATTACAGTTTCTAGTTTAAATTTTGATATTAGCCTCACGACTTCTCAGTGTTTGTGGTTGCGTATAAAAAAATATTACGAAATATGAATTTCCTATGTATGTTGAATGAGTTTTGGGATATAAATGTATGTAGATACAAATTTCTAGTTTAAATTTTGATATTAGTCTCAGTGTTTGTGGTTGTAAAAAAAAATGATAAAATATTACGAAACATGAATTTCCTATGTAAGTTGAATGAGTTTTGTGATATAAATTTATGAATGTAGATACAAATTACATTTGCGTAATTATTTTTTCTCATTCACTCAAAACAATAGCGTACATTTCATTCATGTATTAACTACATTTAAAATATTACATCACCAAACTCATTCAAATTAAATGGTATTAGAAAAAGCATAATCTCGTGAATAAAACATCAACGTATGAAATAGAGTTCATTAAGAAATGTGATCTCTTTAAATATGGAAGTCCTGTGGAGTGTGTATGTGTTTTTTTTTTATTTTTGTGATAAGGCTTTGGTTGCTGATAAAAAAAAACGTTCCTTATCACTTACTGCCAACATTGGCGGGAGGGCGGCCAGTTTATTGTACCTTGTTCGTTTGCGCGGAGATAAAGCACATTTATTATTTTCATTATTATTCATAAATCGAGCCGAAATGAAATAAACCATCGAAAAAACAACAACAATCGGATTAATCACACAAAGAAATGCACACACACACACACACACACACAGGCTTAAGCCAAATTCTCAAACGCGATGGCTGTGAATGCTATACGGCTCAGTCGTTTCGGTGGTGACCTGAGTAGTAGTGCACTCTTTTATTTCAACTGCGATTTGCTTGAGGAAAAGGATTGTTTCTGAGTTTTGTCGTTTTAAGTGAGGTGAAGAAATTTACGAAAATGACGATTAAGGATATGGAAGATAGCAGCAGTTCCATCTGCAGCAGCAGTTCTGGTGATTACAGTTCAGAGTGAGTTTGATAAAAGTATTAAATCCATTTATTGAAACTCAAAAAGACCTTCGACCGAAGTCGAATGTAAAATTTCAATAACGTTTTAAAATTATAAATTAATAAATTTATTAATAAAATGTATTATAAAATGAACGCCTATAACACAACAATAAATTAAAAACTTTAGTAAATAAATATTTAAAAAAAATACACACATTTTGTAAGTAACGAACAAATATAAAAGTTGAAAAAATAGCACAACGAATGAATGAAGGTTGAACATTTTATTAAATATAAAGTTTCATTATTAAGATTTTTTATAATTAAAATATTTATTTACTTTAGTTTAATTTCAATCTATTTATTAAATATTATTTAAATTATAATAATGTTAAACATGTTTTACATTGCAGTTTTAATTAAATTAAAGGAAAATAATTTAAAAATAATTAACATGACAGTTGAGCTAGCTAGCAAAGTTCTTATTTACACATCACAATAAATTCATGATGCAGAAAGACCTCCGGTCGATAGCCCATGACAGACAACTAACCCATCAATATGTATTGTAAATATAAATATTTCTAAAGAATTCTAATTCTGCTGTCTGACTAAAGATATTTGTATATAAAATTTAAAAAAATGAGCATTATTTCCTAAACATTGATGAATAAAATAAAATGTAAAATTGAAAATAATTAATTATTAATCAATCATTTTCTCTTTTACTACTGTGAATTTTTGGCTTACGTTACGTAAGTCTCTTGCTAAAAATAAAATGTAACGCATCGATTCCTTATTTTACGTAAACATGCAAGAAAAAGGTGACAGTAAATACATAATATTTTGTTTTATTTTACTACACAAATAAGAAAAAGTTCAATTGACATGGATGGATAATCATGAAACAACACAGGTGTTATAAAAAACGTAAGAAACATTTGAAGGTTATTCTTTTGTTAGTAATAATACGGTAATATAAAAATTAAATTTGTTTTATATTACCTTATTATTATAAACAAAATAATGGGAAAAAGTTATAAATAAAATATTTTTTTTAAATTGGGAGAATGCGCAATAGTGCAAACTGATGGAAATCCATGAATACCCAAATTTGTTTTCAAGATCACTTATATTCTCTCAATGCTGTGTATATCTTGTGTTACTTAAATTGTGTCCCATCATTTTATATAGCTTCGTCGAATAATTCAAAATATATAACATTTATTGTCTTGTTACTTTTTGTAAAATATTTCATGCGCGTTCGATCTATACTTTGGATTTTTTTTTTCTTTTTTTTTTCTCGTTGATTATATCTAATAAATAAATAAAAATGGTGTAGTTACCTACAACTGTGGGCTATCTACAAATGTCTCTGTATTAGTCTTAAGTTAATTACTGAATGTATTTTCATCCTATTTATTTTTACTGTTTATATTTGTAAATTCTTATATTAATTTACCAAAATTTCCTTTGTAATTAGACTGTCTGTTGAGGAAATAAATATTATTATTATTATTAAATTATAAAATTATATTATAATAGTAAATAAAATATCCTTCCAAGACAGTTTAATAATGACGATCAAAAACGAAATAATTTGTAAAAAAAGATAATGACAAAAAAATTTAAAAGACCGACAGAAAGACCAAAGGTTGGTAGCTTATTGACAAGTAACCTTTATATTTTTATTAATCTCATTATTGTCAACTAAAATAAAACGTGTCAATAAAGATATATATTATTTATAAATAAAGTAAATGAACAAAAATTATTTAATTTTATTTGTATATATAAATATATATATACACACACGCTTTTATTCAGACAATAGATGGTTTTAGATTGTCTGGGCTATGGACCTGAGGTCTTTCTTCCCTGTCATGGATTAAAAAATTTATAATAATAGAAAAAAATAATTATTCACTTGGTCACAGTTATTTAATTAAAATAAATAACAAACATTTGGAAATAATAAATTATTTCATCTTTAGATATTGTGACCTTTTGACATGTTACATAACTACTTTAAACAATTGCTCAATAATAGACATTTGTTGTTACATAGCAATAACATATTGCATAATGCAACTATTTTTGAATAAAAATATTTAATGCATAAAACAAAACAAACAAAAAAATGTTTTTTTTGCATTAATTTTTTTTTGTTGCATTATACAATATGTTATTGTTATGCAACAGCAAAAATCCATTATTGAGCATTTATTTAAAGTATTTATGTAACATAAGTCAAAATGTCACAGTAGTTAAAGAGGAAATAATTTATTACAATAAAATTAAACAAGGAAAATTTCTGGCAATGGTCAATAAAATTCGATCAATCCCTTTTTCCAACTGCAAAAAAATACTTACACTGTAAGTTTTACAAACATCTATTGAAACAACTACTTCCCGAGCATTTACCCCGCCGGACATGTCCGAATTTTATTGATCATTGCCAGAAATTTTCCTTGTTTAATTTCATTGTAATTTAAATAACTGCAAACATGTGAATCATCTTTGTTTCATTTTATTTAAAATAATTTATTAATTATTTTCAAATTCTTTTTATTTATTTTATGAAAAATCTATGCTAGCTAGCTAAACCACAGTATAATTCTTAGAATTTTACTGTGGCTGAACTGTCCTGATTCGCACAAATGAATTGATGAATGGTGACGGGAGAAGATGTTTGTATTGAGCAAGGATATTAGGAATATAAAATTAAATATTTTTTATTTTTTTCATACACTATATTCTACGGGGGAGAAGAATTAAAAAAAAAAATAACATTAACAAACGCAATAAGGTTTAATATCATCCATGTTTAACGGTATATACACGAATATTACATTTATTAATAAATTAACAATAAATTTGGTTTTCAGTAGTGTTATTGACCTAACGTTTTTCTGCCTTCGTAATTGTAGAAATTGTGCAAAGATCCTAAATAAGTAATCAGCCTTATTAGATGAAGAATAATTACAGTAAATAAAATATCACAAAAATAGTTGTATATGCATCACAGATGAACTATAAAATGAAAACTTTATAAGACGATGTTATGCTCTAATTAGTAAACGATTATATATAAACGTATATAAGAATTCAATTAAAAATATCATAATATTCTCCTTGCTACTATAACATTTATTCTTATAAATATATACACACATCTTTATTCAGACTATACAGACAACATAAAATAAAATAACACAAATACATACAATATATGTAGGTATTAATCTGTCTGGGCTATCAACTAGAAGTATTTTTGCCCTCTCATAAATATTGTTCTTATATAAAAAAAAAATACTACGTTTTCTGTGATTTAATAAAAATAAATATTACAAATTCATTAATTATTAAAGCTTAAACTTAATAATTAATGAATTTGTAAACTTTTTATTTGTTAAATTTATTTAAAATAAACTGAATTAAATATTGAGTTCTTTCAGTTTGTTTTAAATCAATATTTAATTTAGTTTATTTTAAATAATTATAAATTTTAATTTAATGAATTTGTAAAATTTTTATTTGTTTCGTTTATTTAATATAAGCTGAATTAAATATTGTTTAATTCTGTTTGTTTCAAATAATTATATATACAGAGAGGTTTTTTTATTAGTATACATTAGGGGAAGTGTGTACCTGCAAAAAACGCGAGTCAAACGCATTGAACCGATTAGTGTGTGTATGTTTAGTTGACTATTTGGCATATGCGTGTGATAGGCAACTAAACACACATACATTAATGCATTTGACTCGCGTATTTTGCAGGTATACATAGGGGAAATGTGTACTGATAAAAAAAGCTCCCTTATATATATATATATATATATATATATATATATATATATATATATACATCTTTATTTCTGAAGTTATACATAGAATTTTTACATTTAGTATTTACAATCATGAAAATGGCTATCGACCATCGGTCTTTCTGCCAAATAATTATAAATTAATACATTTGTAAAATTTGTATTTGTTCAATTTATTTAAAAGGAACTGAATTAAATATTGGTTTAATTCAGTTTGTTTTAAATCAATATTTAATTCATTGCTTTAATAAATAAAAATTTTACAAATCAATTCATTTATAATTATTAAAACAAATTGAATTAAATATTAATTTAATTCAAATTGAATTAATTCAATATTTAATTCAGTTTATTTTAAATAAATTGAACAAATTAAAATTTTCTATGTTGATTAATTATTAAGGTTTAAAATCAAAGGCAAAAAGATCTTTGGTCGAGATCCCAAACAGACTAAGGCTTTCACATCGTTATTCGACTAAAAAAAACACTTTTAATTTTGTTTGTTTAACTGAAATTTCGTGACTATAATTCCGACGTTATTTGGCGCGTTTAATTTATTTTCATTAAATTTACACAAATATATTGTGGAAATATTATTTTTGGCGATTTTACATTGACTTTCTTCCGGTCCACTATACCTAAGTATTCATTCAATTTACTTCCCTAAAATTTAATTACGCAAATTTGCCAAAAACAAATATTTCCGGATTTACCATTAATTAACACAAAATAACTAACTAACTAACCTTGACTCAAGTTTTCAATCAATCACTGGATTGATAACGCATTATTGACTTCAGCAAATTTATTTACGACATACAAATTTAAATTACTTAATTAGTAAACTAAAGATGTTAAACTTTTATACATAAATAACGAGTTCCATTAAGGTTGTAGCAACTGTTAATGAAACTGGTGGCTCATTATTTGTTTTGGGAAGCAAACAACAGCATTGAGTGATTCACATTTTACTATAACACGTGTATGGATTGGTTTTAACCAAAGTCAAAGTTGATTGAATTACATTCGAGCATTACACCCGTAATTTTCCTGATTTCTAGACGTTTCTTAATGAGTAAGCAATTTTAAAATAAAATTACTTTGATTCTTTTCTCTAAGTGTTTTCTGTTATATATCTACTCACTCCTATTTCTAAGATTTAGAAGATGAAGAGATATATTTATTTAGCATAGAATTCTCTCCAATTAGCCTTAAACTTAAAACTGAACTAAAACCAAAGGATTGATTCATTGCAATAATTTTATTCGCATCATTTTATTATTTTCTTAGCATTCAATTAAATTCAAAACGTCAATAGAATAAGAAGATATAGTCTTATTATATTGTTATTTTGATTTGAATTTAAAACGTCAGTAGAATAAGAATAGAATATAGAATATCGGCCTTTCTGCCAAATAATTATAAATTAATGCATTTGTAAAATTTGTATTTGTTCAACGAACTGAATTAAATATTGGTTTAATTCAGTTAGTTTTAAATCAATATTTAATTCATTGTTTTAATAAATAAAAATTTTACAAATCAAATCATTTATAATTCTGTATTGACGTTTTCAATGGAATTGTTATCCAAAGGATTGATATAAGATACTTTTCATGCAATATCTTCATTCGCATTTTTCAATTATTTCCTCAGTGGTCAATTCAATTCAAAACGTCAATAGAATAAGAAGGTATAGTCTTATTCTATTGATTTTTTTATTTGAATTGAATTGTGATCCAAAGGATTGATATTAGATACGTTTAATTACAATATCTTCATTCGCATCTTAATATTCTTTCCTTGACAGTCAATTCAATTCAAAACGCCAATAGAATAAGACTATTCTTATTCTATTGGCGTTTTGATTTCAACGTTTGTAAATTCTTAATTTATAGATTTTATAAGAGCTTTCTATGTGGCCAAATCATTTAATCCTGTTAACAGTATGAAAATATTTGGCCACATAGACGTCAATGTTATTCTACCTTTCTAATTTATATATTTGATGAGAGCCCTTAATGTGGCCAAATCTTTTCATCCTGTTAATTTTGTTTCTTTCTTCTCCGAGGTATAATTTAATTATTTTTTTTCTCGGAAAAATCCTGTACACATAAAATGTGTTTCGATTGTTCGATTTCAATACGAAATTACAGCAATTAACAAAAATGCGTCTGTTATTGATTGAGCTGTATTATTTAACCATAATTATAAATAAAATTAGATAATTTAAATATTATTAATATAATTATGTATAGTCGATATAAATATATAAATAACACATTTTTCAGTGTGAAAAAAGGACACAATCATAGAGTAACTAGTATACATAGTATTTCATCCTCTTTGATACAATAGTGTTATTTGTATTGATTATACTCTTTACGAAACTGAAAACAAACTTCTAATGTATTATTACGTTGAGTTTTGAGTTACGTGAAGATGAGTTGAATTAATGTGAAAACAAAACAAGTATCCTTTATCTTCACTTATTTATTTTGTACTAATAAATGTACATTTCATCCATCAAGTGGAAATTATCAATAGTTGTACTTGAAATTTACATTTAATGCAAAATTCAATACAAAATCAATGAGTGAAGTAAAACGATACTTGTTTTATTTTTACATTAATTCGAATGTCTTGTCGAATAAATTTTATAATAAATAATAATTTCTACAAAATAATACATTTCCATTTTAATTACAAATAAAAAATCATTTTAAAGTGTTTTGTATATAACATACAAAAAATCTATTACATTTAAAAATGTAAAGCTATGACTACACTGTATTGTTTTACGTGTTTCAGAGGGAACATAAAGCAGCTGTCGTGTTCGGCTCCGGTGATGACTGCGCAGGCACAGAGTCCGGAACCTCCAAGTCCGAAAGCTCCGTCAAAAGATGGCAAGCATCCTACCACTTCCAAGAACAGGCAGAAAAAATTCAACAGGCATTTCCCCACCGCTTTCAACGATATCGTCTTAAATTGTAAGTATTTGTTATTCTTAACACTATATTAGGTCGTAGAATATTTAGTTGTGATCTTGCGGCTAACAATCATAGCTAAAGATATCTATTGGCCAAATCAAAAACGATAAATTACGAAATAAATTTAGCAAAAGGAAAATTTACCGACTAATTGTCAAATTCAAACAAATGCAAAAATCAAGAATCCATGATCAGTCAGTAGAATAATTCCATCAGTACTCCATCAAAAATAGGTTTTGTTTAAACAAATAATAACGATTTTTGTCATTATCTCATCTTTATTTAATGAATATGTGCTTTTTAATAATCAGCTGTATCATACCAAAATATACAACCCACTTGCAGCACAATTTGGGATAATAACAAACAACGCAATATTTCCTATAAATATAGAACTTCTTTGGCTAGCATTAAAATTTGGATTACAATAAAATTAAACAATGAAAAATTACTGGCAATGAACATTAAAAT
Organism: Philonthus spinipes; assembly: GCA_963082785.1. Lineage (NCBI taxonomy): Eukaryota > Metazoa > Arthropoda > Insecta > Coleoptera > Staphylinidae > Philonthus > Philonthus spinipes. The sequence goes on from OY720301.1 coordinate 15,107,969, forward strand.
TCGACCAATCTGTTTTTTTATTAAGATTTTATTGATCGTAATTCTGAGCATTAGCATTTCATAAATGAAACACTTAATTTCAATGCTTCACAGATTGTGGAAATCACTGCTACAATTGTTTCGATACAGTGTATAATCATCAGACACCTACCTGCCTGTGGATCTATGAAAGTTGACAATAAAAAAATATTTTACTTATTAAATATTTATAATGGATAATAAAAGACGAATATTTATCCACTTCGCTATAGTTATTTAAAATAAATAAATTAAATATTTAAATAAAATAAAAATAATTTTCTTTGTATTTAATCAAAGAAATTGATCGCAGCAGCGACGGTACGTTTAACTAATTTAACAACTTGAAAAGTTTATTAGGTAGAGCAGTATTGACGAGGATAAATTCTTAAATACATCCCTGCAGATGGCCTTATATTACGTAACTTACGTACGAATAAAAAATTGTATATATATATATATATATTTTACTATACAATGAATTGCATAAAAGAATATTGAATAATTGCAAATCAATAATTTTTTATGCAATTCATTGTATAGTAAAATATCATCAATGTCAATGCCAGAAATAGTTGTTCAATCAATTAAAACAACTACTTCTGGGAAAAAGTAGTTGTTTCTTTTAAACGTACTTACGTAATATAAGTACAAAAATAATTATTATTCAATTGTGAAACAAAAACACCTGCACCGACTCCAATTAGTTAATCATGATTAACTTTATTCGGCGGATTTTGGTTGCACTGAGTAGTAGATCGTAGCATACGATCTATCGTATGCATTTTTCTAGGGATTTTTATTTCTCTTTTGGGGGATTTTTGGTGATTTTCACGACCCTAAGTTATAAACAGTATAAATACGTGTTTGTCATGTTTGTAAACTAAGGTAAATCAAAATTAATTGGATCAAGTACGTCTAAATTATTAATTTCATCCATTCTAAATCCACGCTCGGTTATTTCCGTCAAATCTCTATCTAATAATTTCTTTCTATGATCTCCATCAACTGTAAACAACTTCACAATTATCCTCAATCGGCATGAAGTTGTACATGTATGAGTTAATCGGCCAAAAATTAACTGATTAAATATTTAATGTTTTTAGGTTATCTTAATCATGATTAAGTTTTGGTGCAAGCCAATTTCAGATTAATTATTTAATCATGATTAAATACCCGCGGTGCAAGTGGGCATTAGAAAAAAAAAGTTTCTTTATTTTACTACGACAATTTTTTCGCCACTCACTGGCTGAATCGGGGCCATTCTGTAAGGTAAAAGTGAAGTTTAACGTGGATGTTATTTTTTATAATCACAGTCTAAGCGGCTTTTGTAATAGATAACATAAACGTGAAACTTAACATTTTCTATACGCCTGTTGAAACCAGTCCGCTGTGTGACGAAACAGTTGTAGTGCAATAAAAAAAAACTTTTTGAAACCTTACACTGTAAATGTTTTATTTCTATTTATAATGGAATTTCAACAAATAGAAACCTCAACTATATAATACAATTTAGTTTTAATGGAGTTTCATCAAATAACATCATCAGGCATAGAAAATGATTAAGTACTACTACCAATATTCCATAATTTATTAGAGGAACATTTTTCTGAAAGTATTGTTCATTGTCATTTAATCAATGGAATTTCAACAAATAGAAACCTCAACTATACAATACAATTTAGTTTAAATGGAGTTTCATCAAATAACATCATCAGGCATAGAAAATGATTAAGTACTACTACCAATATTCCATAATTTATTAGAGGAACATTTTTCTGACAATGAACAATACTCTGAAAGTATTGTTCATTGTCATTTAATCAATACAAATAAAATAAGAGCCAATAAGCACATAGTTAAGCAACAATTATAACTGGTGTTATTTTAAATAATCAATTATATCGATATTTCAAGAATACTTATTTGAGATATTTTTATCCTATCATAGTGCTTCAATAACAAAATCAATTAAACTTACGCGATAACATTTGAAATCATTTATCGGCATGTACTTAAATCAGATTTAATTACACATTTAATTAAGTATAATTTTACAAAATTGTCTTAAACCTCATATTGGGAAACAAAAATGATAAACACAATGGAGTACCGAGTGATCAATCTCAAGTGTCAGGGTTGGGCTGAATCAAATATATGAATATTCTTGAAGATATTTGTTGATGAGTACGTGAAGTTTTCTTGATAATAAATAATAAAATAATAATAAAGGAACAAAATATTATTATTATAAGTTTCGAGCACAATGTTCTCTATATCAATAATTTTTTATATCAAAATTGACAAATAAATAAACATATAAACAAAATTAAATATACAAATGTGGTGTTTAAAATCAGATATTGAATCAAATCAATTAATTTTAATAAATTGTTATTTAAGGAAAAAAATAAACCTTGTCTTTATTTAGACAACAGATAATACAAAACAATATAACATAAATAATTACAATACATGTAGGTGTTAGTCTGTCTGGGCTATCAGCTAGATGTCTTTCTGCCCCTTTTATTCTTTTTTATTTTTTCAACAATTTAATTACCATTAATAAACAATTTCATCACCATATTCATAATTTTTTGTCTCATAAAAAATACAGTGGCCGGAACCTGTCCTTAGATCATCTATTTTTATGGAATAATCTCTTTTGTCAACAAATTTTATCTCTAGAAATCTTAAAGGTTTTATTGTCCTGTTGAATTTTTCACACCAAAAATCAAAACTTCTTCCTTTAATTCACTAATTTCTACTTCGTTATACATTTTTATCAAAAATAAAACACTGTTTATTGCTTTGTTTGTATAACAATTAATTTATTCGGTGACTATAGATTCAATACATTAACGATTCATTTTCAAATAGTGAGTCTTAATGGTGTCATTTTCAAACCATCAATTTTAACTTATAATTTGAAAATGATACATTAATGTATGTAGTCACCGAATAAATTAATTGTTCAATAGAAAGGAGTATTCATTCACTTCGCCACAGTTATTTAAATAAATTAAATTAAAAATAATTTGAAAATAATTAATAAATTATTTCCTCTTTTAATAATAATACTTTATTGGTGCTCTTAACGGTAGTTTTAACTCTCTGACATTTTGATTTACGTTACGTAAGTACTTTAACAAATTTATTTGCCCGAGAAGTAGTTGTTTTAATGTATATTTGTTAAAGTACTTACGTAACGTAAGTAAAAATAGAGGAAGAGGAAATGAGTAATTAATTAAATATTTTAATATTCCTCTTAAATTATATTTATATCTATAAAATTGAAGAAATTTCAGTGTACAACATTGAGATATAATTTATATTAATTAACTATAAGTGGAAAAGTAACATCTCTGATGGGATTTGAACCCATGTCCCCCAGGTTTCTAACCGACTGCATTCTCTGCTTGACTCGGCTTATGTCAGCTTGACATTGGTTGCAATCCCATCAGAGATGTTTCTTTTCCACTTATATTTAATTTTTTAAATTATATTTCAGTACACTGAAATTTCTTCAATTTCATAGATATAAATATAATTTCCTTTTTTAGCTTTGTGACATTTTGAATATATACAAACATCTTTATTCAGACAATGTGACAACAAAATTTTACAAAATTTATTATAACAATATGTACAATTTTGTTAGTAGTCTATCATGGGCTATCAACCGTAGGTCTTTCTGCCCTGATTACTTTAATATTTTCATAATTTGTTAATTATTTTCAATTTTTTATTTCATTTAAATTTACAAAGAAATAAACCGTTTTTTTATTTATGTTCTTACTTTGTACTATATTTTTTTTTTCAAAAACATGTAATTGAAATTATTAATGGTTATAAGCACTAAATTGTTTAGTGCATTAAAGTTTCATGAAAATAGTATTAATTATAAATAATAACTGTAAAATGTTCTTCACTCTAATTTATGCTTACTTTTTGAAAAAAAAGTTCATCTGGAATTAATAAAACTAACAACAAACAAAAGAATTTACACTTTTTATTTATAATGAATAAATTGTTCCTATGGTGTGACGTCAAAGGAATTCTATAGATAATACTGGAAATTGTGAATTACCCGTTGGCATTCCATACGAAATTCATGGAAAATGTATTACGATGGTCATACATATAGACAGTGATATTTTAATCACTAATTTTGAAACTTGTCTTTGTCCGTACATGTAATGAGTCAGGAGTTTTACTTTTATTGTGAGTTTTTAAGATAATATATCAAATAATAAATATGAATAAATTATTATTATTATTATTGTTATTACTATTATTATTATTCTGCCGGAGTAAATTAATTATTTTCAAATTAATTTTATTTGATTTAAATATCTATTGCGTAATTCATGATCTGGCGTGGGTATCTATCCAGGAAGTAGTTGTTTCAATATATATTTGTTTAAGTACTTTATTTATATACACGATTGAATATTAAAATATTATCTAATATTTTATTTTTAGTGTAATACACAATATTTTGTTAAACAGTGAATTTTCGTTAATAAAGTTTATTATTATTTTTCTAAGTCTATAATTGTAGAGCAAATGAAAATAATTAAATCCTTAATTATTTTCACAGTATTTTAAATCGTATTTAGAATATTTATTATTGCTTTTAATTAAATGTTGTTTTCTTTATTTCTTTTCAGATTACTCTTGTGCTCTGATTGGAGATATATTGTTGCAAGGCCATCTCTATATCACTCGAAATTACTTCGCCTTTTACTCAAACGTCTTTGGATACGTCACAAAGGTAAGTCAACTAACAGAACAGCTTTTGAATGCAAGAAATTCATTTTGCCACTCATACGAATAAACCAGTAATCGTTTTTTACGCGGTTCGCAATAGAAGTTGGCGGTATCTGAGACTGGAACAAATTGCAATTATTAACGCATTGAAAATTTATGTTCGTTTGTTCGATAAATAACACAGTGAAATAAGCATTAAATTAAATTGGTTTTAAAGATACGGAGTGGTTTAGTTATGATTATTTTATGATACAAATATGCTGAATTCGTTGTCATATGGAATTAATTTGAAGGATCTGTTACATTAAGTGATCTCATTATACTTAATATAAATTAAATAAAAATTGATTAATAATGAATTACATACAAACATTTTTATTCAGACAATATGACAACAAAAATTTACAAAATTTATTATGACGATATGTACAATTGTGTTAGTAGTTTGTCATGGGCTATCGACTATAGGTTTTTCTGCCCAACAATCAATTATTTTCAAATTCTTTTTATTTAATTTATTCTTTTTACTCTTTATTTCTGAGAGTTACATTAAATTACATCACAATATTTACATTTGTTAAAGTACTTACGTAACGTAAGTAGAAATAGTGGAAGAGGAAATGAGTAATTAATTAAATATTTTAATATAGCATTACAACCATTTACAACTATTTAAACCTCAGAAAATGGCTATCGACTATCAGTTTTTCTGCCTGTTCTATCCTGTTCTTGTCGTTTTGTTCCTTGAACTCGGTTTCGAGGTTAAGGACGCTCACGAAAATATGGCGGTTTTGTTTACAGCTGCACGGCTTGAAAAGCAATCCAGCAGAAAAAATATATGCCTTGATAAAGCGGTACAACGCCAAACATAAAGCGGTACCGTTCAGCGACACTGCTTTCGTAAAGCGCTGCAGCGCTACAGTTCCCTGAACGCGCCCATTGACTTTGGCTTATTACCAACTTTTATATTTATTCCAATATCTATTTTTCAAGATATCTGTCGCCATAGTTCTTCGTGGATGCCCTAAAGTGGCCACAAAAAGTGTGATAGTGTTTTATACATCAAATTTAAATTAAAAAATGTCACAACAGCTAAAAAGAAAGAATACTTTATAATTTTCAAATTCTCTTAATTTAATTTATTGAAAAATAATGTTGTGTATGGCATAATTCTTTCTTTCTTTTTTTCCTCAATATTTTAATGAACCACTTTTCGTTCATTAAAAAAAATGAGGAAAAAATGTTTAATCTGTTGTAAGTTCTGTTGATATTTTGGATAAAATCAGTAGAACTTACAACAGATTACACAGAATTATACTGATTGACAGACACACATTTAATTTTTCAAGTGCCTCGTGAGACGTTACGTAGAAAAAATGCAATATTTATTAATTTAGATTATTTATCCGAAATTAATCAACGGATCGCACTACCTGAAGATTATCAAATAATTTCTGACCGACTAGTGTACTGCATAAAAAACACGAAAACAATATGTGGGGTATTTGCCCGAGAAGTAGTTGTTTTAATGTACATTTGTTTTAAAGTACTTACATAACGTAAGTCAAGATCTCACAGTAGTTAAAACTGGAATAATTTATTTAATGTTAAAAAGTTTAAAGTACTTCCGTAACGTAAGTCAATATGCGGGGGTATATGCCCGAGAAGTAGTTGTTTTAATGTACATTTGTTTTAAAGTACTTACATAACGTAAGTCAAGATCTCACAGTAGTTAAAACTAGAATAATTTATTTAATGTTAAAAAGTTTAAAGTACTTACGTAACGTAAGTCAATATGCGGGGGTATATGCCCGAGAAGTAGTTGTTTTAATGTACATTTGTTTTGAAGTGCTTACGTAACGTAAGTCAAAATATCACAGTAGTTAAAACTGGAATAACTTATTTAATGTTAAAAGGTTTAAAGTACTTACGTAACGTAAGTCAATATGCGGGGGTATATGCCCGAGAAGTAGTTGTTTTAATGTATATTTGTTTTAAAGTGCTTACGTAACGTAAGTCAATATGTCACAGTAGCCAAAGAGGAAATAATGTATTAATTATTTTCAAGTCCTTTTATTTAATATGTTATTTTTATATTATTATATAATTAATTCCCAAGTTGGTTTAAAATTGCCTTATTGATTTATAATAATTTGCATATTATTTAACTATTTTTAAAAATAATGTTATCAACACCTGTTATTCATGTTCAGGTGTAGATAATTAGAAACAGGTGTTCGCAAAATAATCTATGGGCAGATAAGAAGTTTGTATGTCTGTGTGTATACATTTAATTACATAATTTCGTAATTCGATGATAACAATTTTATTTATTACTTTTTTTCGTAAATAAACGGGTGTTTAAAAAAAAAGGGGTGAGATCGTTGTTTGATACAAAAATCGTTTAAGAGTATTAATGATCCAATATTTACATATAGATAATCTTTATTGGCAAACACAATACAATATCTACATATAATATAGAATATTACAATATACGAGGGCTGTATGATAAGTAACTTGGTTTTTAAAATTAAATTCACTTTGTATTGTTTCACTTATATGTATTTATTTTTGAACTAGTTTCGGTTTAATGCCATTTTCAAGAATAATGTACAAATCATAAGTACTCGTGTTAAGCAAGAAAACGCATTTTTTCAAATTTTATATCTTAATATAGTCTTCTTTTAGCTCTATACTTTTAGTCGAGTGACTAAAACTTTTTCAAGACATTAAAGAATATTATTTGTCGAACTTCGCATAATAGCCCTTATTTGTCGAACTCTGCAAAATAAATGCTTGAAAGATGATTTCGTCGTTTGAGGAAAATCGCTTTCCGCCAAGCTATTTTTCCATGTTTCGAAAGAAAAAGAAATCGCATGGGGTCAAATCTGGAGAATAGGGTGGACGAGGAAGCAATTCGTAGCGTAATTCCACTAGTTTTGCTCTGGCGATTGCGGACGAGTGAGCTTTTTTGTCAAATAGGACCGTTTTTTGATTAATTTAGTATTAAATCAGCATAGTATTGTCCCGTGATTGTCCTTCCTTTCTCTAAATTGTCGGTGAAGATAATGCCTTGCAAAAAAAAACGGTAGCAATGACTTTTCCGGTTGATGGAACAGTTTTCGCCTTTTTTGGAGCAGTTTCGCTAGGTTAAATCCACTGTTTTGACTGTTCTTTCATTTCTGGCGTGTAGCGATGGATCCATGTTTCGTCAACTGTCACGAAACGCCGTAGAAACTCTCTGGGATTGTGCGTAAACATGTCCAAATAGTGTTCCGAAGTTGTCATGCGATTCCGTGTTTTGCTCCACGGTTAACAAACGCGGCACCCATCTAATATATTGCTTTCTCAATCTCTTTCGGATTGCGCTTAAACATCCAAACAGTCCATCGAAGTTGTCATGCGATTCCACTGTTAATAAACGTGGCAGATAGCTTTTTCGTGCCCAATTTTTTGTATGTTTTCAATTGAAATGTGTACATTGTCAGCTGATCTTCACCCGACGATCTGCTAATCATGGATTTTATTAACCATATCCTCCGTAGTCACCTTAATCGGAAGCCTGGGCGCTCTTCATCAAAAACGGATGTTCGGCCACGCTTGAATTCATTAAACCTATATCTGATGGCAATCATCTAAGGTGCATTGTCCTTATAAAAGGCATGCAACTTCACTTTGATTTCCTCACACGTCGTCTCATCCAAATAAAGAAATCAAATCACTCATCGACTTTTCACTATCTCCATGATTGCAAATAAACACAAACATGATGACTTTCAGCAGCTGTCAAAACAAAACTACTCGATAAATCTGTCTGAAATTTTGACAGTCATCGCTTTAAAGATGGCGCTAAATGAGTTGTGCCATGAGCCGGCAAAGACTAATACTAATATTAATCATACAGCCCTCGTATATTGTAAAGGTTTGTCAATTGGTTTCAATTACTTGCAATGGATGTAATTTTTAAATATTAAAAAGCCCTATTCAATTCGGGAATCGCAATTTATTGACACCTGTAATAGAGTTTGTAAAAAATTAATAGTTTGTCTAAAGTTTTTAATAAAAGTGAATTAATTTTCCGGAAGTTGCCAAATAATTCTGACATTTGATTGATTGTTTTATCTAATTCTGGATATTTAATTAAAATTAAAACACTTGTTTTGTTTCACTTATTTATATTTTCTTCGACTAGTTTCGACCATTGGTCATCGTCATCTTCTTCTCTGTAAATGACCAATGGTAGAAATTAGTCGGGTAAAATATAATATTCAAAAATGTAATAGAAATATATAAAATATATATAAGATTGGTCATCTTCTTCCCTGAATATGACCAATGGTCGATACTATTTGGAGAAAATATAAATTAGTAAAATATAAATTTAATTTTAATTAAATATCCTTAATTATTATGCATTTGATATTTGTATTAATTATAAAAACACTATTTTTTTCAGTTATTGATTCCAATGATTTCGGTTAAAAAAATTAGTAAAGAAAAAACGGCCAGGATTATCCCCAACGCTGTTGGTATTACCACTTTTGAGGACAAGCACGTTTTTGGCAGTCTCATGTCGAGGGACAGCACATACAGATTCATGACGGAAGTCTGGGAGACCGCACAGGAACTCGAACGAACCTGCGGGGAACCAACCGTACCATCAATTCTGGTAAATGAAAATTGACAAGTTGCTTACCATCAACCACTAAAGTTTGTTTTAAACCAGGGTCCTTCTGATTTGAGTGACAGCAGTGAAACGAGAGAAGAGAGCGGTAGAGAGTCAGTGGCATCAGACGTGGCTTCCAAATTCCGGAAGTGCGTCAAGCAACCCGAAAGCTTCCCACCGAATGGGAAATTTATCAATGGAGCTGGTATGTTTAAATATTAGGTTAATAAAAATGTTGAATAACGGATTTCAATAACTTGGCATCAGCTCGATGATTCCGAATGAGACTGTATTGCGGCAGCGAGTCGGATCTATCAACCGCCGGCCGGATTCGCTCCAATTTGGTTTTTAGTCGCAATAGACAGGAACAATCAAATCCGGCCTCAGATATTTATGCTGTACCGCAATACTAAATGATGAGTGAAATCTTGACTCGTTTAAACCGTTTCTATAGAACGGTTTAAACGAAACGCGTCAATTGAAGTTTTTGAATATGATAAATTTAAATGATCAATGATTGAGGCTTTTACTTGACGGAATAATACACTATTTATAAATACAACAACAGTTTTTTTTTTAAGTTTTCACAAAAATTTATTGCAGAAACACTGCTATAATTGCTTCGCCAATACAATGGCATCACCGTTGGAACTTGAAGAATGCCATTTGGGAAGGATGTATTTATATTTCACCCAAAAATCATAAAAATTGGGCTTGTCTACAAAAATTCTTAAATTTGGACCACTTTTTGTTAATTTTTCAAATGTTCAATTTATACGGCTGCTGTACGAAAACTAACATATTTGTTTCATAAATTATATAGGTTATGCTCTCATTCATTGGAAACATTTTCGAATAATTTGAAGTTATTCCACGACCTTCGCAATTTTCGGGAAAACTTTTTTTAAAAAAACATTCAAATTTTAATGTTTTTTTAATTTATTTTTCAAATGTTCAATTTATACTGCTGCTGTACGAAAACTCTCTGTTTCATATAGCTTAAATTTGTACAGTTGATGCTCTCATTCATTGGGAACGTTTTGATATACTTTGAAGTTATTCCGCGAGCTTCAGAATTTTCGGGAAAATCCATTTTTTTGTTTTTGAAAACATTCAAATTTTGATGAAATTTGTTTTCTTCTGAAAAGGTCAGAAGTTCTCAGACTCTTGGTGATGTTAGAAAGAGCGTGAAGGATTTACATGAAAAAAACTTTTCCGCTTTCTAAACGCTATTTCAATTAAAAATCGTATTCTCAAAGAAGTAAAAGAGCAGTGAAGAAAGTATTAAAAAAAATCTGAATTTTTCTGGATTTTTTTTTTTCTCAGACTCTTGGTGATGTTAGAAAGAGCGTGGAGTATTTACATGAAAAAACTTTTCCGCTTTCTAAACGCTATTTCAATTAAAAATCGTATTCTGAAAGAAGTAAAAGAGCAGTGAAGAAAGTATAAAAAAAAATCTGATTTTTTCTGGCTTTTTTTCCACATAGTCTGATGCATAAACATACCAGTTTGCAATAAAATTGTTCAGTTATATTCAGTTGTTCCACTTAGAGCAGCATCTTCGAAAACTTTTTGGAGTTCTCGATGCGCTTCAGCCGCCGTTTTCTTCGAATAAAAGAAGAAAAGCGACACTTCCCGCAAATGACGATTATTTGCCACAAAATCAGACATTTTCACACAGTATATGACGCAACAACAAAATCACTAATGTGTCAAAACGGTTTGTTTACCATACGTCTAAGCTTGGTTCGTGACGTTTTGGTTATGTCACAATCGACCAGCACTTACTACTGGAGCCATCTCTTGAAAAACAGCGGGAGCTTAATTTTCCCATACTTTATAATAACCCCATATCTTTTGTGGACATTTATTAGGAATTCCCTAGATTCCGAATGAAACGCTATTGTGACTATGACTCGGAGTTCTTTCTTTATCATCCGTGGTTCGGTATCGCTGCAACTTTTTTAGTCGTACTAAATGCAGAATCCGGACCCAATACATATAACAAGTTAAGCTTGATAACATTTACATTTTTTAACACACAACCATTTAAATCTTTTTTTTAATTCTTAAGAATAGGGTAGTAATCTATTATAATTTGTTTTAGATAAATTAGACAAAAACAGTTCTGTCAACACAAACAACATATTCAAAGAAAGTTACTACAAACTGGCAACAGCGTCTAAACAAAGTGTGTTACTTTTTACGACTACCTTCATCCTTATACTGTTATTTCTGTCGGCCGCTATTTTACTTTACCGAATTGGTAAAGTGCAGAATCGGTATAATCAAGCATTGCAGGTAATTACATTTTTTATGACTAATTTTAACTTTAATAATATCAAAAAGGATTTATTCACTTAGTCACAGTTAATAATAATAATAATCTTTATTAACAGATATATACAGAGAGTATACAAAATAAGTAATAAACATTAACAAACTCAAAAGTATAATTTATATCTGTTAATTGGCTATCGACCAGTGGTCTTTCAGCCTTAGTCACAGTTATTAATTAAATAAAAAGAACTCAATAAATAAATTATTTCTTCTTTAGCTACTCCGGCCGATAACCAATTAAGAAATATTAATTATTCATTTGATTTTAACATAAGTAAAACGCCACAGTAGCTAAGAGGATATAAATAGAAAAGATTATTCATTCACTTAGTCACAATTATTTAAATAATTAAATAAAAATTATTTGAAAATAATTAATAAATTATTTCCACATTTGGCATGATGCAATATTTCATTGGTATGCAACAGCAGGTGCACGTACGTAATTCAATGTCCGGCGGGGTAATTGCCCGGGAAGTAGTTGATTTGTTTAAAGTACTTACGTAACGTATCTCAAAATGTCACAGAGCTAAATGTGGAAATAATTTATTAATTAATTAAGCTAAAGCTAAAGAGGATTTTTTTTCAAATTCTTTTTATATAATTTATTTGATTTTGTAATTTTTATTATTTATTTTGTATATTTTTTTGCTGTACTGTACCTGTTAATAAAGATTATTATTATAATTATAATTAACAAAGTGAACTATTTATTTGATACTAGATATTATATTTTAATAGCAGATATTTGCTATATTTTGCCTGTAGTTTTTCATAGTACCATGTTAAAGTTAAAATAAGCCATGAAGCAATAGTTTAATTTCTTTAGAGAATAAAAATTAATTTGACTTTCCATTTTTAATTTCAGGACAATTTTGTGCTGTCTGAAAGCGATGATGTTTATGGTGAACTTCTGCAATGGCAGACACATTTACATTCCAAATCAGCAGGGGCGGTGCACAGTTTCCTAGATACAAATTTGGATCAAATCGCCAAAGTAATTATTTTATCTCACAATATTTTAGAATAGAGGCAAATTAAATTATATATTTAACTTTTCAACTAGAATGAGTAATAAAAATCATTGGATTATTTCAATTTTAGGTAGAATATATTAAGTAAAGACGTATTAAAGGCACTTAATGATATTCACCTTGAAATTGATTAACTGTTATAAATCATAAGCGATGTATTGTTGTGAGTTACGTGCGAAAAGATTCAAATAAGTAAAACTTTGTATCCCTTTCTTCACTTGTTTAATTTTATGCTATATGTACATTTCGGGTACTATGTGTTCATTATGAATAGTTAGTGCCCGAAATGTTTATGTATAGCTTAAGAATAAAGAAGTGAAGAAAGGAATGCAAAGTGTTTCATTTTTACAAATCATAATACTTTATTAATTATTACACTTTAAGCTACGCCAAACAAAAACCTGGAGGACACGGGTTCAAATCCCATCAGAGATGTTTCTTTTCCACTTATATTTAATTAATTTAAATTATATCTCAGTGTTGTATATTGAAATTGTTTTAACACGTTTCACCAAGTGTTAAGTGAGAAATTAATTGAAGAGTTATTAATTTACAGGTTCGACAGTCTTTGGAGGCCCTTTCGACCCTTTTGATACCGAGCGGACACAGATCGGCCCAGACTGCCGCCAAACCGATTGAAAACCCCGAAAACAGTTGAAAACGCGACCGAAACAAATCTATATTTATTGAAATATGAAAGCAGAAGGAGAGGATAATACCAGACGAAGAAAGTGAGATGATTATTTTTAGAATAAACAAAGAAAAAAACACATTGCCAAATAACGACGAATTAAACAAAAAGCGCGGACACTATTGAAATAAAATAAATTAATAATAGTGAGTAGTGCGGGATTAATAATAGTAACTTATTTATTAATTAATTTAACAAAATTTAAGAAAAAAGCTCGTTTTTTAAAGTTTGTAATCTTTTCGAAGCAATTTTTCATTAACAAAAAGGGATGGATGTAAACCGTAATAACCTACAACTGATCATAAACGCATTCGTTATGGCTGAAATAAAATAAAAGGGGGTTATCAAATAAGGTTAAAACTAACTCTAAGAAATTACCTGTTGCCTATGTAACAGAATGAGGTTAATTGATATCACTAAACGTCAACTTTAGTTATTTTGAAATCAGCTTACGTGTTTATTAAAATTATCTACAATAATATGAATTATTATTTCATTAAGATATTTAAACAAAAATATATTTTCAACTGCGATATTTATCATTAAAACGCTATTATAAAACTGTTTCTAAAAAATCGGCTCTTGATATCTATTTTATAATTTAATAACACATTTGATATCAGGATCATATCATTATTACGTCAATTTCCGTCACTAGGACATTTACTATAGTTACTGGAAGCCAAGGTACATGTATATGCTGTAAATTTTAATAATTAAAGAAATATCAACTTTTGTTATTATGATGTAAATCTGTAAGATTTTTATATAAACATCTATTACAATAAAACAAGGAAAAATTACATGGAATGATCATTAAAATTCGATCATTCCCTTGTTTAAAACTGCAAAAAATACTTGCGTAAGTAATTTCCTTCTTTAATTTTATTGTAAATTTAATAATATAGTTTTGTTGACTAAAATTTATTTTTCATAACGAGATAACTGGGGCTATTCCGTACAGAAAATATTAGGTTTAACGTTTGCGTTATTAAATAAATCCACATTCTATGCATATATCTATTAAAAAAAACTTGCTTAGACTGTGATGGTAAAAAGTAACATACACGTTAAACTTAACATTTTCCTTACAGAATAGCACCAACCTCTTATTGTAAAGACATTAATTTACATATTTACAATGTCATGTAGTCATATTCTTATGCTAAATTCCAACCAGCATCAAATACGCTTCTATACAAATCATGTTAGGTTTACCTAACTTTCGTTATTATAAGAATTGGAATGAGAATAAAAAACAAATTATATCATAGTATTGTAAATTTACATCATCATAACAACGTTGTTTTATGACGTTACTATACTAACGAGAGATCTATTTACAATTGACCTCAATCAGTCTCACTTTAATAGAAACAAAGGCAGAAAATATTGTTACATGAAATAAGAAAATAATCAACCGTTGCTATAATCTAAAACGAGTACATAAAACTTTGTTGGTAAATAAGAATAACTCAAAAAAATTAAGAGCCGAATCAAAGTATAATTTTGCATTCCTATTTGTTCATGCAAGACAAACCTATTGTCTTAGACTAGTTTCGATTAATGTTCAATTTGATTCAGAATTAAAAAAATAGCTGTTTTAAAAGTGTAGTAAATGCATATATTTCTTAAATTGCAATTAGTTCAGAATGTTTTCAATTAGTTTGCAAGTAAAAACAAATTGAATTAAGCAACAGTTATGAAATATTTAAAGATAGCAACAAATACCACATACTATTTTATTTATACATATAACTCTTTACGTAACTCAAAATAATAACTGCAAAGTAGATGAAGAAAAACAAATGTAAGCACAATTTAAAATAAAAAGATGGGTTGCTAGAACTACAATGAATTAATTCATGGCTGATATACAGAGGCATTTAAAAAATGTATTGTCATGCAATAAGAAACAATAAAACAATGGTTGCTAACGCTGTTAAACTATTTATGGTTCTGAAATGAAATTAATAAAATTTATTATTATACCAAAAGCAATGATTGTTATTTATTAAATATTGTTTATTTAAATAGCAAGTAATGCTATAAGCAACAATGTTATAAAAATGGATTTTGTTGCTATTGTTACTAAAAATAAATACAATTTAAGAAGCAACCATTGTTATGTAGAATCAAAGAGAAATATGCATGTTCTACATGCATATTTCTCTTTGAATGAATGAAAAAAAAAAAGAAAGAAAGGTCAAATTATTACAACAAAAGAAATTTATAAGGATTAGAGAAATCGAATATAACTAAAAATGAGAAGTTATTGTAAACAGAAATGAAAAGATAAAATAAAATTATTACCAACATGTAACCGAAAATTCAGCCACAATTGCTATGTTTAACCTTTTAAAAAACACACAAAATGATAACTTAACACTTTAAAGGAGACAAAAAATAGTGTGGACTTGAAAATTAAAAACAAAATTCAAAAATAATAAATCATAAAATAATATTACGTGAGAGTAGAATTTAATGTGTAGATAACTTATTTAAATTATTAGTTAAACAATTAAAAAAAAAACGAATTAGTTTAATTTAAATATATATTTAAAAACATTTTTAAAAAATCAGTGTTATTAAGGCCATAAAAATAACGCAAACAAATCAAGTAGAGATTATTATCGCGAGCACAAAAAAACCAATATATTTATTTTATTATGAAATCATTTATAAAGAGTGCACTCAATCAAAAAGGAAATTGTTTTCCGTTTAGTTGCGCGATTAGTGTTGGGTTGTATACAACTTCATTACGCGTGCGTATATTCGGTTGCATATACCGCTTCGCTGTTATTTCCTCTATGTGTTTTTGGTTTGTTTATGTAGAGCAACAAAAACCACGTTTTTATATTTACTTGTTTTTTTTAAGCAAATATAAGTTTTAGTGTCAGAGAGGGGATTTGAAAACGGCTCAATTTTGAAACTTAAATGAATAAAAGTAAACACAAATATTAATAATGCGCCCTTTTTGTAAGAAAATATATAGAAAATTAAGCATGGTTTTGTTTTTGCTTGGAGTTTATGCATCAAAGTTATTTGGTTTTTATTACTAACACTGAAAATGTTTCTCATTTCTAAAAAAACAATTTGGAAAATAATTAATAATATATGGATTCATAAATTATATATTTCCTCAGAAAAATGTCATTTAGTAGCTACCACTAATAAATAAAAATGCTATTAAATGTTGCTTAGTTATTAGTAGTAAACCATTGCTATTAAGTGTGTTATTAAATTCTATTCAATGATTCTTGAATCTTTGAGGCATTTACTTCGTAGTACATTTTCAATATTGGGATAAAAAAACACTTTGTTATGTGGTATAAAAAAGTTATTACTTAATAACTTTTTTGTAAAGTGGTATAAAAAAGTTATTAAGTGTTTTCAATTCAATAATTTGAATACATTGTTTTCTTAAAGATACAGATTTTCATTGAACTAAAAAAGTAAAATCAATGGGAAATATTATGTATGTTGATTTTTTTGTAGTCAAAAAGTCACTTCTTCTATAGACAAGTCTAATACTAATATCCATCATTATAATACGTGTATTGTTACAGTATAACAATAATTGATAGCTGATTCAATTAAAAACAAAATCATGCTTAAATGAATTTAAAAAAAGTAATCTAGTCATTAAGTTTACTGTAAATAATTTATTGTTATTCAGTTTTTTGTTTCTGTATTATTTATGTTGCTGAGATATTTGTTAATTAATCGATAATTTATCCAATTACAAAATCAATTACCAATGATAAACAAAAGTTGTTAAAAAAACACATTTATAAACATTTTACTCCCTACGTCTGAATAGAGGAGTTTCACTTTAAATGCAACCCTTTTTTCCACAATGGGGAGTATTTGTTTATATATTTAATATATAAACAAAGTAAATTTAAATTGAGTTTAAGAATAAATTTGTGAAACCAAAATATGGTGAAATTCACCGAGTTACATTGTTTTGTTAGTGTGAAACAACGAATTATTTCAATCTATTAATATTAAAAAAAGAGTTATAAAAAATGGAAATTATATATTTAAAAACAAAATATTTATCGATTTGTTTTGATCATCATATTCATTTGTTTAACCATAAATCATTCAAAATCATTTCATGCGCAATAAAAAAAAAACAATTTATTAAAATCTATATAAATTGTTCTTATTGTAAAAATAATGTTTAAATATATATCAATGTTTAATTGAGAAAATCCAGTCAGAGAAAAACAATTTATTCTTTGGTAACTTGTACTTTAATAAAATCTGTTTTGAATTTATGTTCACTTGTATTTTGTTGTTAAATTGAATTTTGATTAATTTTAGTGTTTAAGGATGGTGGGAGGACTGATAACGAGGTGGACCTGTGATATCTATTTTTTTTTTTTTGTTTTCTTGTTGACTTGTGTATTTTGTTTGTACCTCTGGCTTTTCCCCAATTTATTTTGAAAAAAAAAGATAATGAATAAAATTGCTGTAAATAAATATAATTAAAAAATGAATATGTTGTTTTTAATTAAACACA
Source organism: Philonthus spinipes (assembly GCA_963082785.1). Taxonomy (NCBI): domain Eukaryota; kingdom Metazoa; phylum Arthropoda; class Insecta; order Coleoptera; family Staphylinidae; genus Philonthus; species Philonthus spinipes. The sequence continues at coordinate 15,126,025 of OY720301.1, forward strand.
ATGAAGTTAATTAAAATTTCTCTCCAGAAACGATTAATTTCTTTTGGCTCGAATTGAACGATATGGATGTTCACGACATGTGGTGTCAGCAAGACAGTGCTACATGCCACGCAGCGAATACCACGATAGACATTTTGCATGAACGATTTGAAGGTATGATTATTTCTTGCAAAAGTAACGTGAATTGGCCACCAAGATCATGCAATTTGACACGGCAAGACTTTTTCTTGTGGGATTTTCTGAAGTCGCAGGTCTATGCCAATAAGCCGCAATCTACCTATACCCTCAAAGTCAACATAGCCTAGGCTATCGCTCAAATTCAGCCAGATCTATGCGGCAGAATCATTGAAAATTGGATCCATGACTCCATGAGAAGTCGCGTCAGACATTTGAACAATGTCATATTCCATACAAAATGGCATACATGGGCCTTTGAAATAAAAATAAATTTTGTTAATACCTCACACACAGTGTGACCGACCTGTCCTTATTGAAAAATCATATATATCGTCTTTATTGAAGTAAATTTACAAAATTAAATATGATTTACAATACATATCTTATAATTTTACGAAATACCTATCGACCAGAGGTCTTTCTGTCCATCTTTCTTGTTCTTGTCTATATAATCGTCATGATCGCTAATGTCATTGTCAACGTCTGCATTGTTGGATGAAATTAAGATAAATATTGTAACGGTAGGGAATACAATGTATTATTTTCTCAGATAATAAAGATTTAGTAGTAATATTTTTATGTACTCTTAAGTAATGGAAATTTAAATATTTAATAATTCATAGAATGTATTGTTATTTCAGCTACTTACCTATTTAGAAAGATTGATGACTATGGAAAAGAATGGTAGCATAATTAAGAATAAAGTTAATTCATTTTATAAAAATTTACGACAGTTTTGGTATTTATTCCCTGTGATTTCTACAATCTGACAAAACCAAAATGCAACAGAGATGTTTTATACTTGCCTTATGAATATTTCAAGCCCACATGGAAGTGCAAGTAATTTGCATTTATCAAACTCTTCGAGTCTGTTTATAAATAAGTAGAAAAATCTCATTTTCCACTCGCTTTTTATCACACTAAACATAGTTCGTCTGTGATTACACAGATTTTTTTTCAGATTGTAGGTTTTGTGTCTCCATTGGCTTTTCATTACACCACAAACAAACTTTGTTTTTTTCTTTTTCGATTGTAGGGTTTCTGTGGATTAGGTGTCTGAATGTGCTGTTTTCTACTTAACGTTTCTTTTCAGTTTGGTATTTGCTAACATATTTGGTTGAAAAATATGCCTAGGAATTTGCAGGAAGCATTAGAGATGTAAATGGAAATGGACAATATGGAATAAAAAGTTGGGATTTATAGACATTCACCGAACATGATTTTAGCTTCAAATCTTATATTTGCATTTGATACAATTTAAAATTAAACAATCATATATTATTAGATAAGTGATTTAAAATGAGTATTATATACAATGTGTCCAATTATTTTCGAACACCCAATTGAGAAATTTGTTTCTTGATAGTTTCACTAAGTTCAGACTGTTGACTACATCTACTCTGAACATACTGCAAACCCTGATGATCTCTTTGCTCGAATGCAATTTTAGCAGCTTCCTCCAGCTTACTAAATTAACATAAAAATATAAACTATAGTCGAGCTAATATGTCCTGAGAACTGGGAATGGTCAGATAGGAGAACTAGATACAATACAGATAGTAGTATACAGAGAGCTTTTTTATCAGTAAACATTTCCCCTATGGTTACCGGTAAAAAAAAAAACGCGAGTCAAACATATTGAACCGATTAATGTATGTGTGTTTAGTTGCCTATAACACACAACTAAACATACCAAATAAATTAATCGTGCTAAACTTCAAATTATGTGACATATTTGGTCGAAAATGTATACAACTGAAGAAAAAGAATATTTTTTTACCGATATATTCGCACAGTATAAGTATAGTAAGAGACATTTTTTCAAACAAATATCCCGAGCGGCTGATTCCTTCCACTCGGACAATTCAAAAAATAATTTTCTTCATGCCTTCATATAAAAATCACCGCAGAGTAACTCACGATGTTAAATTAAATATTTTGTGTTTCATCGAGGATAATCCGACAACCTCTTCACAAGTAATTGCCAAATTTTCAAAAATATCAACATTTTGTGTGTGTTTAGTTGCCTATAGTAAAATATAAATGAATCTAACTCTATGGCCGGTTCAACGTTTGACTGACGTGTTTTGCCGGTAATCATAGAGAAATGAACTGATAAAAATCTCTCTGTATATTATATATACAATGGAAAAGGTTGTAGTTATAAATTCTTCCAACTTATAATAACAACAACTGCTAGATGTGGTTAAAAGAAATTATACTTAGTGTTTTAATTCACTAAGGCCCAATTTTACAAACTTTAAGTATCGTTACGCTTAATTTGTTCATTCGGTTGGCAGCACTTTCTTATTGATAATAAAATGGAGAGAATCATAGATATCAACTTTTATTCCGCGAATACCTTTTTTGCGGATTGTAAAATTGGGCCTAACAGTGATAATTAGGCTCATAATTTAGTTAATCAAAAATTACACTATAATATTTTCTACAGTATTTTTTAATGAATGTTTGGAGTACTCATCATATTGGCTTTTAAACGATTGGACTTTCTTTCTTTCTTTGGAATCGACTCCAAACGGCCACAACCTAATAGCCCGGAAGTTAATCCGATGAGTCATATGAGCCATGCAAGCCTACATAGTTTAAAAAATGAGAAATATTTGTCATTAATATACTATATTAGTGTATAAGTATGATAAAATCTTTCTACAGTATTTTTTAATTAATGTTTTAATTAATTTCTTTCTTACTTTGGAAGAAACTCCAAACGTCCACAACCTAACAGCCTGGAAACTAATATGATGAGTCATACCAGCCGTGAAAGCCTATATAGTTTAATAAAATGGGAAATAATTGTGGTTAATACTTACTTTGCTTTAACATAGTACTTGATTTTTAATTCCTCAGCTACTCTAGGTAGGTATTTGTTGGCCTCACTCTCCTTTTCATGTTGTAAGCAAACATCAACAAATGGAGCATAGCCAATGGGTGACTTTTTCAATTTTGAAAATTTATCTAGCTCTTCCCATTGCTGTTGTTCAGCCATTACTTGAATCCTTAACCACCAATACCTAACACACAAAAAAAAATAAAAATGCATATTTGAAAAGTTTGATATTTCACAATTAAGAAAAGAAATAATTGAATAAAAATGGTAATATTACAGTATTTTCCTTTCATATGCCAATATAGATAAAACTATCCCCTTTCCTCATGATATGGGTACCCAAATTTTGAAACTAACCTTTTGTCAGGTATTTTGAAATCCGATTTCAATTTCTCAGCCCATTTGAGTTGTTTTTGCACTAACAATTCATAGCAAGTATCATGTACTGATTTTCCTACAAATCCGGGTTCTTTGAGTTTCTCCTCCAAGGTTTTTTGGAATTTATATAGACGTAGAGCTTCATCACAAATGGACGCATTAAGATCACTTCTACATTTCTTGTATGCTTCCACTGCCTGAGTCAAAAATGCTTCACATTCGCTAGTTTTCTGAAGAATAAATAAGAAAATTAATAGTTTTAATACTTAAACATTGGTAGTTCATATTGTATATAATAAATATGAATAGATTATTAATAAAACGTTTCATTGGTAGATTTTTAACAATCTATTCATATTTTTTATATGTTTTCGGAATCTGCATGTAATTTTACACTTAAATTACTGCCTACGTGCCAATCTCCCTGAAATACTATGTTTTTGTAAATATCGTTTGAATGTTGGCAACACTTTTGCGGTCAACTGTAAATCGCATGCGCAGTATGGCACAGTAGCCGTTCAGTACCGCTGACGTTAAAAAGTAAGTGTATGTAAAATAAAAAGAAAATAATAGTAGACGCAAAATAAAAAGTAAATCGGGTCTTTCATTTGTTCCTAGTCGCAACAACTAAGCGTTCTTTGCAAAGTACGCAAAACTAAGTAAGTTTATTCAATATGAAATAAGAAAAAATATTATTTTTATAATTTAAATATGACTGATTAATTTAATCACAATTTTGGTTAAGTAAGTTTAAAAATCACGGCAGCTAAAGGGAAAATAATTGATTATTTTCAAATTCTTTTATTTAATTTAATTTAGCTAAGAATAAAAATAAAATGACTTGTTTGTTTTTCAATAAAGTCAAATTGATAATAAAAAATGTTTTCTTACATCTACCAGCAGACTGGAAATAAGAGCGTGCTGAGCCTGTGAATTGAAGTCATCTTCCTGGACCAAAATTTCTTTGTGAGCGACTACGTTGTGTTCCCGGCAATATTTCACGTAGAGCACAAGACACACGGCATACTTGTGGAAAAGAAGCTTACACTCTCCTAAAGGTATTGTGGAATAAATTTTTAGAATCACATCGTAGACCAAATCACTGTCTCCGCTATTAATGGCATGAATTAGAGCTGGTTCATATTCTGATAGTTCAACTAAGAGCTTTACTTGTTCGCTAGCCTTCGGTTCATATTTAAGCAACTGAAAAGAGTACACTTCAGTTACTAATCACACTATCGGGACTATTCCATATGGGAAATATTAAGATTAATTAACATGCAGATTATTAAAATACTTCGCATACTATGTACATATTATAAATATGTAAATATTGCAAAAGCTGCTTAGACTGTGATGATAAAAGTTCACATTAAATTTTTCATTCAGAATAGCCCCAAATTATTATTTTTATAATCAATAATAATAAAAAAAAATTTAGTATTAAATATTTAATAAAAATGTTTCTAGATTTACCTTCATTGCAAGTTTCTTTCTACCATTATCAGATGCAGTTTTGGCTATTTCACTGTAAGAAATGCATGGATTATAACCCAGTTTTTCGGCAATCTCACTGGCTATTTGATCATCATTGGTTGATTGCCTTTTGCTAACCTGATATAAAAAATATATATATTTAAAAAAAAACTTCAAGCATAATATAATTAATGTTTTAAGTTTTTATTTTGGTTATACCACTGTTGTGGTTTGAATAAATCGAAACATTTTTGGTGCTTGAAAGATACTTTGGAATCTGTAGAATATAATTCTGTTTTTTTTTTTGTAATGTTGCTATAACCGTCTCCTTTGCTGCAGTCGATGCAAAATTAAAAAATTAATCGAAGTATCAATCTTGATTTTTTTATTTCCTTCTTATTTTTGCTTGGAAACCGGTTTTGTGCTAGATTATAGGCGTAAAATTGTACTTGTCATTGCTGCAATTTTTGTTAAAATCAAAATTTTATGACTCTAAATTGATATTTTGATGGTAAATTTAATTTTGAAAATACCCCCCCCCCACAATACACCATGTGGAGGGGCTAACTGTACCCACTCATAGAATAAATCCCCTAGTCTTTTATGATGTTGAAAGGTGCATGCTATTTTACAGACAGATTGAAAACTGTCCAAGGGATGGCTGCAGCGTTCGTAGGCTGCAATCCTAGACTGGAATGTAACTACAGTCTAGGTATGCGTGCCATTATCCTTTAGGCAGAAATATTCGCCATTGGCCAGTGTGTAGAGAGCTCTACAGGAACCCTCAAGCACACAGGCCAATCAATATATGCTCTGCAGGCAAATCTGCTCTTGCATCTGGCAGATATACATGGCTGCAAGTTAAAGATTGTAAAAAGGCACTCAGCAATATGTCTGAGATTATGAAAATCAACCTGGTATGGGTGAACACTTTGGAATACCAGGGAATGAAAAACCGGACGCACTGGCCAGGGAAGGGGTGTCGAAACCAATGCTGAGAGCAGCCTTCCCTGACACCTGGCTAAGGGAGCGATACACGGATGGATGAAAGGAGAGATGCTACAATGCTGGAGGAATACTCTAGGCATGAGATTAGCTAAAGCTCCATCCGGGAACAGAGCCAAAGCTCTACTAGATATGAGCAGAGGCGACCTCAGAGCTGCAGTGGCCATACTAATTGGACACTGTCACTTTAACCACCATCTCACCAGAATAGGAGTATGGGATAACCCTACCTGTAGATTGTGCCTGGAAGACGATGAGACCTACATATGTACTTTGTGTTTGTCCAGTGTCAAACCAGACAACTAGTTCTTGGGTCTATTGAGCTAGACCTGAATGCGATCCACAGGATACCTCTGAGTAAGACCATGGGGTATTTAGAAACCATGAACCAGAAAAAAGATGTGTGAAGTTTCACATATGAGCCACAATAGACCGTCTATTAGAAAAAGGAAAACAAACTAATTTTTATTTTAATGTTGTGTTAATGGTGTTAAATGGATTATTATCATGTCATTACCTTATATTTTGCCCAATGTACCAGGATCCTATTACTGCCTTCTTTATCTGACATTTTAAGATATTTGGCAATTTGAATGGCTAAATAATACTGCCTTCTAGCCACCAGTCGGTCAAGGAGTACTTGATGTGTCTGACACTCCAATCTATATAAAAAATATGAATTCATATTTTTATAACATTAATATTAATAAATCTAACTTACTCTGTAAATGTAAGCGGAATGCCTATTCTGGTATCTCTGACAGAGTTCAGCACTCGTAGTATACGACACATCCTGACGTAAGCTTCAGAATCGATAACGTTCGAAAGGAAACACTTTCCAAATTGAGCAGCTCTAATTAATAATTTTTGGACTTCTGGTTCAAATTCATAACCTGCTGCTTGTATACATTGTTCAACAGCTCTCTCTAAATCATTTTTGACCAAGCAAATATACTCATCTGCTCTATGACTACGTTTCTACAATAAATAAAAACAAAAAATGAGAATAACATGTTTTGTAAAATGAATTACTTGTTCTGCTACTTTCTTGATGGAAACAAATTTTCATATTGAGTAAATTTAATTACTTGTTTTGTTCCATGTTTTTATTTTCAGTTGCCGTGTTTCTATCAACAACAACTAACTTCAATACACAATCTGTAAGAAATCAACCACAATGAACACCATCACATAGAATGATTCATTCGAGTGCGAGCAGCACTAAATTCATATATCCTTCGTCTACTTATTTATTATTATTAAAAGAATGTCTAGTGCATCTCTCGAGCGCCTTAGCCTCAGGTATTCCATGCGCAATTTCTTGCCATAGTTGGCGCTTGAGATCACCGCGTCGAGGTTTACCTGTATGTATATTTGTATTTGGTCTCCAGCTTGCCGGTGCTCATCCTTTGTCTACTATCTATTCCAATCTTCGTGCATGATTATAAAGGAGAACTAAACACCATACTACAAATTACCAACAATAATGGATATATAAAATGAGGATGCAGTCTTCAAAATCCTCAACAGAAAGGAGAAGATAATGAAAAAATATATCCCGTGCAATCAAGGCAGTGGAAAAGATATAGCGGAAGTTGGTATATTCACAGCAATAACATTCGACAACAATAAGAGCACAAAAATAATGTAAAACCAATAGCAAAAATAATGTAAAAGCAATAGATCAAATTTAGGGCATAACATTATTAATAACAAAATTGAAACAAAAGATAAATTAAAAAGATCAGGGATTTATAAAATAAATTGTTTGAATTGTAATGGCCAAACAGGGAGGAATTTTGAAACAAGACAACGCGAATATAAAAAATCAATAATTAACAGGACATCAGACACAGAATTAGTGAAACATTGCAAAAATACAGGATAGTACATAGGGAACATCAAACTAATCCATTTTTATAAAAAAGGTTGTAAGCTGAGGGATTAGAGATTAAATGAGTCATCAGCAAGGAGGATTTCCTACTTAATATCCAACATGAAATAAATAAAAAACTGACATTATCATCGACACTGGATTATCCTTCAATTAGAATTGTTGATTCCCGGGTTATTAGGCTGTGGTCTGTTGGAGTTTAAACCAAATATTTCATGGTCGGCATCTTCAGTGATTCCATGGACGAAAGGTGTACGAACTCTTCAATGTCTTCTCGGAGACCGATTTGTATATATATTGTGACATTTGTCAAATTCAAATTAGTTTTAACTTTGAAAATGATCATAACGGATCGAAACATGTGTTAGGTAACTGAAAATTAAAACAAGGAAGAAAACAAGTGTTTAAATTTATCCAATTAGTTTGCATAAATTTATTAATTCAAATCACTCCATATTAACACAAAATCAGTCATTGCAATGTTTTAAAAAAAATATTAATTTAAATCACTTCATGTTAACTCGAAACTAATCATTGTGATATATTGTACTATGTTCTACTTAGTGAATATTTAAAATTATTAATATACTTAATGATCTTTAAATGTCGATTATAATTAACTAATTGCAGAATCTTAGTATTAACATCAATGAAATGATTAACATTCTGAATGATCTTAAATTATAATTCACTAATTGTAGAGTCTTAATATCAACATCAATCTTAGTATTTCAGTTCGAAAACTTACTAGTTACAGATTACCTGAAATTGTTTGGAAGCTTCTAGGAGAAAGCTCCCTGGATCAGTGCTGTTGATTCGAAAAATTCTTTGAACCACTCCAGGGACTTTTTGAATTAATTCATGAGATGTTGTCGAGAGAACACGAGCACCATCAATTTCAGGCACCAGATGCACTGAACAATCATAGAAGTACGTCATTCTTTCACCATGTCTACCGACGATTAACATTGTATGATCCTCTTCCCAAAAAGCAACAACAGCCTCATTCCCGCACCTTTTGTTATGTAAAATATAATTTTTATTGTTTTGAATGCACTTAATCAATTTAAACCAGAAAATAAACTATTAAGAATTAAAATTAAACCATTATGAAAAACTATTAAAAATTTCATTGCCAAAGGTACCGTTTTAATCTATGTGATGGAATCTGTGCATTTTTGTGGATCAGAGACGGTAATTAGGTGATGTGAAAAATGTTTACATTGGTGTAGTGAGCGCGGCCGTATGACGTTTAAAAAAACAATGCGTCCCTCTGAGCCAACAGCTTTTTGTTGTAAACAAAAATTTATCCGCATTCTGGGATTTGACTACTAACTACTAAATTAATCTTTAAATTATTTTTATTTACCAGATTAATTGTTTTGGTTTGTATATAATACCAGTTTCCACTTCATCGTACTTCGTTCTAAGATCAGATGAGCCTAACCACAAATAGCCAGCATTGGTAAACATGACAACATGTCTTGAATTTATTGAAACTGCCATTTCCAAAATTGAAGTATATGGACTCTTGATATCAGGTTCTAACTGAAAAAAAAAAACAAATATAATTATTATTTATTACAAAATGTTAATCATTTTTTATAAATAAAATAACGGTTTTTAAGTTTCACAAAAACGTTATTGCAGATATACTGCTACAATTCGCATGCTTATAGTTATTTAAAACAATAAATAAATAATGCTATTGTTATGCAACAGCAAGTGTCCATTATTATGCATTTGTTTTAAAGTAATTACTTAACATATGAATATCACAGTAGCTAAAGAGGGAAAAATTTATTAATTATTTTCAAATTCTTTTTATTTAATTTAAATAATTAATCATTCTGAATTCTGAGGATTTATTGTTTCATTTATATATTATGGTGTTTCATCGAGTAAACGCCTGAACCATTGATTATTTAAAATGTTAATCTCCAAAAAAAAAATTTTTTTTTGGGAAATTTAACAAAATATTTACCATAGTTGTTGGATGCATTTCATCTGTAGTCAACCTATAAAGCTCCCTTTCTCTAGCAAGCAAGACTTCTGTTTGAGTATTTTCCATAGATATCACTACCCAGCTTGTTGATGGTGAAGATGATCCTAGATCAAAAACGACAAATAAGTAGCATAGAAAACATAGTTTCTTCAGATTAATATAGGTTTTTTTGAATATTTATTTCTATTAAACATAATGTTAAACAATTAAGGTCTCGAAAAAAAATTGTTGCATTATGAAATATTTTATTGATATGCAACAGTAAGTGTCCATTGTGTAATTCAATATCTGGCGGGTATTTGCCCGAGAAGTAGTTGTTTTAATGTACAATTGCTTTAAAGGACTTACGTATCATAAGTCAAAATGTCACAGATGCAAAAGTGAAAATATTTTCATTAATTATTTTCAAATTATATATATATATATATATAACATCTCTAATTCTGCAGACAATTTTATATACAATAAACTAGCAATATAATTCTTGTACTATATTATACATGTCATTAGAAAATAGCTATCAACCATCGGTCTTTCTGCCTTATTCAAATTATTTTTATTTAATTTAATTAAGGTCTAGTTTATTTCTTTTAAATGCATTTTTGGTAACGTTTCCGAATGGTGTCACAGGATATATAAAATTTTGAAAACGGAATCTTGGGTAAACGTGCGTGAAATGAACGAATCCGAAGTCAAAATCTGTAGGAAACTTACCGTTTGGTCACAATTCGCATTTAAAGTCCCAATTTTGAGGTTATAATTGATCCGATTTTCGACTAAATAAGCACATTGCGAGTATAAATCGTACACATGATGAAATAATCTTCTAATTTATGACGAAAGTTAACAAATTTGGTACAACTTACGATCTTTTGCACGTTTTGTCAGAATGCTTTCCAAATATGTTTGCACACTCACCTAACCTAACCTAAACTAACCTAACCTAAACTAACCCAAACTAACTTAACCTAAACTAACCTAACTTAAACTAACCTAACATAACCTAAACTAACCCAAACTAAACTAACCTAACCTAAGTCAACAAAACGTGCAAAAGATCGTAAGTTGAACCAATCTATCCAATATTTTCATTAAAAATATGTATGTATTATTCATAATAGTCGATGAATAATTCTCTATTATTTTTTATTATATTGTATAAAATACATTCGGTTTAGTGGAGCGGTGACGCCATGTATGTTTGATATCGTAAATTAAAATATCTATTATTTACAAATGGATCTAAATATATATTGATTTTTTTACATAAACGTCACTTTCTGTATAAAATTAAAATCGTGATTTTGGCTGAGTAAATGAAAAAACCGCAACAAATTTGTTAACTTTCGTCATAAATTAGAAGATTATTTCATCATGTGTACGATTTATACTCGCAATGTGCTTATTTAGTCGAAAATCGGATCAATTTTAACCTCAAAATTGGGACTTTAAATGCGAATTGTGACCAAACGGTAAGTTTTCTACAGATTTTGACTTCGGATTCGTTCATTTCACGCACGTTTACCCATGATTCCGTTTTCAAAATTTTAAAAATCCCGTGATACCATTCGGAAACCTTTCCGCATTTTTTATTAATTTTTGGAAATGTTAAAAAAAAGGATATCTGAAATTTTTTTGAATGTTCAGTTCTTTGACATTATAATCATTATCACTAAATATTCAACAAAATTTGACATTAATCTAAAAAAACAGAAACCTTATTTTTTAATATATCCAAAAAATTATAAACAATTTATTTAAAATAAATAATTTAATAAAGTGTTTAATCACTATCATCTAGAGTATGGATAATTAGTGATAGCCATTTCGTTTTTTTTAACCTCTTCAGAATTTTGTATCCTGTTCTTATAAACAGGACAAGGTCGCCTTCCTTTAGTGGACGAAACATTGATTCTCGGTCATCTACCTTGTAGACCCAAACCGTTGACGATGCCACATGAAATTAGGCAATAGATGGCGCTTGTATTATCTCCCAATTATTAAAATAAATAAACTAAACATTAGTTGTTTGACATTATAATTAATATTATAAATAAATGATAAATAAATTAAACATTAGTTCTTCAACATTGTTATCATTATTACTAATTCATTAATTTTAAACTGTCGGTTTTTAGAAGTATACAAAAAACAATATCTCTGTTTTATTTTAGATTAATGCCAAAAACATTTTTTTTTAAATTAAATGATAATAATTATAATATCGAAGAACTAATATCCAATTTATTTATTTAAAACAAATGTTTGTAGTTACTTGTAACATCTGATAGTTGTCTTTTAGTTGGTTCCTTGATGTTGTTGACATAGAAAACTTTATGGGTTTTTGTAAGGATTGCTATTCCGGTAAAATTCTGTGGATTTGTATAAACAATAGCATCTTTTACTTGAACTTCTTGAAATATGCTTAAAGATCGGATTTCACCAGTGAAAACATCATGTATTACAACTTTGCCATCCTCTTGAATGCATATTAATTCTTCTTCACCTGACCAACCCAATTTTACAATACGTTTACCACTCCACTAAAAAAAAAAACAAATAAAAATTGTATAAATATCATTCAAAATTTAGAAAATGCCAATAATTTATATATACAGGGAGGTTTTTTTATCAGTATACATTAGGGGAAGTGTATACCTGCAAAAATGCGAGTCAAACGCATTGAACCGATTAATGTGTGTATGTTTAGTTGATTATTTGCCATATGTGTGTTCAGTTGCGTGTTAAGGCAACCAAACATACATACATCAATGCGTTTGACTCGCCTTTTTTTCAGGTATACATAGGGAAAATGTATACTGATAAGAAAAGCTCTCTGTATATTGAGCGTATAACAAAAATCAACGACGAAGTTGGTATTGGAAATCTAAAGTCATGTCTGAACTAAAATCACACGCACACGCGTAAAGTACTGGTTGTCATGTTCCAACACCAACTTCTTCATTGATTTTTGTTATACACTCGATATATATATATACATAAGATATTACAATTTATATTGTAAAAGTCTGCCAATTGGCTATCAGTCTTTCCACATTGATTTTGTACTTTTGTTCTTGTCAAAATATTTGGATAAAATGTGATGATCGTTGAGAGTCTATGTCAAAAGTCCCTGTCTGATATGTAAATCACTTAAGTGTCTTGAATGTTATTAAATGATGAATTCATGAAGGGTTAGACTGGGGAATAATAATTAATATTAATAACTAGTTAATATTTATAAGTTATTGTTTATATGAAAATAGATTTAAAAATTGTTATTTTAATTACAATGAAATTAAACAAGAAAAATTTCTGGCAATGATCAATAAAATTCGATCAATCCCTTTTTTATTTTTGTTATTTTAAAATTTAAATACCTTGATTGGAATAATCGGTTTTCCAGATGCGGAATATACATTTATTACAATTTGTGAACTTCCTTTCAATTTCTGCAACTTGTTTTTGTCTCTCATTATAGCAACAGGACCTCCGTACTGTGCTGCCACCATCACAGCATTATCCATGTTGATATCAAGTTGCCATTCCATGGAATATATTTCAATTTTCCTTAAAAATTAATATGAATTTTTAGTCTCTAATAACTGGTAGACAAATTTGATATATCACTTACCTAAAATATAGGTCTCTTCCAAGAAGAAACCAATCAGCGGTTAACATTCCCAAAGCCATTTTTATTGATACACTTTTTTCAATCAAACGAATTAATTATTAATGATCATATTCTTTATAAATGCCTGTAAATAAATAATCGAGGCTATTCTGTATGTGAAATGTTCAATTTAACATACACGTTATTCTTTACCATCACAGTCAAAGCGAGTTTTATAATTGATATTTATGCTTACATTGTCAGGTCAAAAAATAACATATGTTAAACTTAACATTTAACATAGAGAATAGCACCAAATATGAAAGACATAATGTCAACTCAGTTATATTTACTTATGAATATCACAATTACATTTTCAGATTTAAAACAAAACAATGTACAATGACGGCCAATGAAATGTGAACGGTATTTTGTTGTCATAGAGAAATTGTCTAATTTCGTACAGATTTATCAGAACTCTTAACAGTGGCGTAACTTAGGTTTAAAGGACTATTATTCAATTGCTAATTACAATGCTAAACATATTTATTCTTAATACAAGTAGAAATTATGAAATTAATATTTTGTATGACCACCATTTGCTGTGATAACTTTTGCCAAACGTGTACTCATGGATGAAACTAGATTCCTCATATAGTAGTTGTCAGCCAAATCCTCCCATGCATTTTCAACAATTTCGTGAAGTTCATCTGCATTCCTAGGTCTAAAATCTCTTGAGTAAATCTTTTTTTGTAGGTATCCCCAAACATTCTCAATTTGATTGAGATCAGGGCTCTTCGCAGGCCAAGGCAATACTTGGATGTGGTGGTCATTTAGCCACTGAGTCACAATTCTTGCTTTATGGATAGGACTATTGTCCTGTTGAAATATAAAATTTTCCAGAAGTGTTTGTGTTACTGAAGGCAACATTACATATTCTAAAATATCCCTGTATTTAATAGCATTTAAATGGCCATCTATTTTCCAAATTATTCCGGGTCCGTTTACACTGACCAAAGCCCAAAAATTAACAGAAAAACGACCACTATTTGTTATTGGACGGGTGAATCCTTCTTAATATCTTTGGTTTATTGGTCTATAAACTCGTAGGCTCGCATTACTACATGATTGAAATACTTTTTCATCAGAAAAGATGACTGAGTTCCAAAAATCATCCCCGCGATACACAAATTCGTTGACAAACTCCAATCTTCGTTGTTTATTGTTTTCTGAGAGAAAAACTTTCTTGGCTGCTTAAAAATTTTGTAGACCTACAGCTTTAATACGTCTCCGAGCAGTTCTTGTAGACCCCGCAAAACCCGTTACTTCTCGAGCATCTAAGGCACTATCAAATGGATTTTCTCTGAGATGATTCACCAATGCAACATCTTGTTCTTCATTAGATACCCTTCCTATTCCAATTCGGGGTAGCCTTCTTAAATCTTGTCTTATTTCAAATCGCCTTTTCAAATTATGTATGCAGGTTTTGCTTACATTCAAATCAGCAGCCACTTGGCTAAGAGACTAGTTTTCTTCTAGTTTAGCTATTGCTCTGCTCTTCTCGTCTAAAGATAGAAGTCTAGGCATATTTTTGGATGACTTTTATAAATCTGTCATTCAAATGTTTGTTTTCGCACAAACGCGACGCTCCTGATTAAAAGTCATATTCACATAGCTAATAAACATCGTTCACATTTCGTCGGCCGCCATTGTATGTGCAAATGTTTACAATGTATATTTAAAATAAATCTCTGTCTGCCAAATAGGAGGGTTTGCAATAATCTAATCAATAAATTATTAAATAGATTTAATAAAAAGAATTAATAAATTCTTTTTATCTCATTTATCACTAGGATTGATGTTATTAACAATAATTTATTGACTTGGTCAAAGTTATTTAAATCAAAAGAATTTGAAAATAATTAATAAATTATTTCCTGTGACAAAATACACAATTTCCTTTTTTAAATTTATTTAAATAACTGTGACCATGTCAAAAAAATATTGCTAATAACATCGATCTTAGTAATTCTGTTCAAAGCCCGGCTAAAAATGAACTGAAAGAGCTATAATAACTTTACGCACATAATTGAAAAACATGCATTTCCCATTGCTGTGACAAAATACACAATTTCCTTTTTTAAATTTATTTAAATAACTGTGACCATGTCAAAAAATTATTGCTAATAACATCGATCTTAGTACTTCTGTTCAAAGCCTGGCTAAAAATGAACTGAAAGAGCTATAATAACTTTAAGCACATAATTGAAAAACATGCATTTCCCATTGCTGTGACAAAATACACAATTTCCTTTTTTAAATTTATTTAAATAACTGTGACCATGTCAAAAAAATATTGCTAATAACATCGATCTTAGTAATTCTGTCCAAAGCCCGGCTAAAAATGAACTGAAAGAGCTATAATAACTTTACGCACATAATTGAAAAACATGCATTTCCCATTGCTGTGATAAAATACACAATTTCCTTTTTTAAATTTATTTAAATAACTGTGACCATGTCAAAAAATTATTGCTAATAACATCGATCTTAGTACTTCTGTTCAAAGCCTGGCTAAAAATGAACTGAAAGAGCTATAATAACTTTACGCACATAATTAAAAAACATGCATTTCCTATTGCTTATATGATGAAACATGTGTTTTACTTAATGAGCAAAGGGGAGAAGTTATTAAAATAATCTTTAACCTAAAAAATAAGTTGTAATGTAATTAGGAAAATAAATTAGTTTTCAATAAATACATAAAGCAAGTTATCAATCACCACATTTAATAGTTTATAGAGTTAAATGAGTCACCAGCGCAGTATTTGTTATCAATATCAAAATGTTGACTTTCAAAACGATAAAACAACATCATTAAAAGCTTACCCATATCATTACGAAATAAAACAATAATTTAAATGTCCTTAATAATTCCTCTATTCCAATAAAAATACACAGAAAATTATATATTTTAACTGCAATGATGAATTATTTGACGCACAGATTACTCTTTTGACGTTTCATTTTTGACATTTGTGTTATTGTTGACATGTAATCATAGAGTATAGATAAGTAAAGGTATATGCAACCCAATTTACATCAATAATAAAAAATCTATTTAAAAAATAGTTCATTCTAAAAATACTCTTGTGTGTTATTAATAAATTATTATTAATAAATTATTTGACGTTTCAAATTTGTTTTATTCGGGGGTATTAAGTAAAGCAAATGTTAGGTTAAACGTGTACGTAATCATAGAATGTGAAATTAATTTATAAGGTACACGTTAAACGTAACATTTCTCATAGGGAATTGCCCCGATTGTTGACATTTAATCATAGAGTATAGCAGGTAAACACAGATTTTATATATATTTAGTATATAGTATTACATACTAAGCCTATGTTACCTCCAGGTGGATTATAATCAACCCCATCAATCATAAATTATTTAATTTCATAAATAGTTCATTGATGAAAATTGTAAAATTACTCTTGTGTATTAATTATATTCCAGTTAATTCAATTAATATTTATAAACCGTTTTTTTTATGAAAAGGGTTTTGAAAACGATTTTATTTATGGTTTGAGGAAGCTGATGGAAAACAGTTTTAAAAATGCAAAACATTTAAAATACAATAGTTTTTTTGCCAGTTAGTCTTACTAGAAATATTATACAAGAAATAATTACTAATACAATAAATAAAGGTTGTTATTATTTAATTTAATAAATTTAAAATACATTTACAAAAATAAACACCACTGTGTAACGGTTTCAAAGAATTTTTATAGCATCTTTAATGATTATGTAATTGTTTTAAATTATTTTCTTCTGGTATAGAATGTTTACCACATGATGAAGTTAAATCATATATATTATTATTATATTACTTTACTTTACTTTAACTTTAATTTACGGAATTCATTATAATTGATTACATTATACAATAATTTACATATTTGAATATAATCAGGTAAGTATTCCTAAACTATTAATATATTTATTTATTATATTTCACATTTAATTAAATTGTTAAAATAAAATAAAAACTAGCAACAAACAAAACACACAGGATATTATGTACAGGAAGCAATTATAAATTAAGTAATATAAAAATGTGAAATAGAAAGATACTTAATTTACAAATTCTCAAGTATAAAAAGTAAACAAAGTTATTATATATTTTTTTTATTTCTTTTTCTTGTTAATTAAGTTAAATTAACAAGTAATTTAAATAATGTTGTTTCCAATTATTAAAAGTTTCATTTAAAAAGTTAAATTAACAAGAACAATAAACAATGTTGTTTCCAGAAAAAAAAAGATCTTAAATTTAATTTTCAGAAACAAGATTATTTAACAAAATATTCGTGATTCTAAAAATTTATATTTAATATTGCTATAATCGAACAAAGTAAAATAGCAGAACTTAATTTCTATTATTAATTAATGATAAAAACAGCCAATCAAACCAAATGATAATTACAGTTGTTTTTGATGGTATTATTAACTTAAAATAGTTTCAAATATAACTAATCATTATGAGCTTCTTTATTATTTATATTATTTAGAGCATTCAGTTATGTAACTCCATACCAATAAAAATAATATTATTATATTTAAAGAAAATAAGAAATATAATATGTTATAAGGCAAAAAGATCTGTGGTCGGTAGCCATTTAGCAATTAATTATTTTTTGTGTGATATACTTAATCAATTATTCATATGATTTTGTAAACTTAATTGTTAAATACAGGTTGTTCTAAATTAAGTGCACACCGTAAAGATTACTACTACTTTCCTAATTTAACCGACTTTCTAGCTCAACTAATAATAAAGTTAGCAATGGTGCGCACTTAATTTAGAACAACCTGTATAGACGATATATTATATTTATTGGTGCAATATATTAATTTTGATTGATATTATGGTTTGTTAATTTTTCTTTCTAAAGCAATACAATATATTATGTAACAATAATACATTGCTACAACTTTAATTAATAAGATGCCGAGACAATTTTATCAACCAACGATCTTTCGTATTATCTAGTTCATGTATTTAGTCAAAAATATGTGTATAATTATTATTATTTATAACGTATTCAGTTGTCATAAAATGTACAATTAGACAATGCGTGTGTTATATTATTTTTTAATTGGAGGCAATTATCTTTACGTAACAGACGACTGGTGAGAAAATAATTCGAAAAAGCGTACGAGCGGATCGCTTTCTACAATTTTTGCAATTTTGTGCGTACCGTTACGCAATCGAGAAATTTTTGAAACTTGTTTTTTTAGCCTGTAATCTATCATCCAAAAACTAGCGAATTCTATAGTGAACATTTATATATGTTTCGTTGGAAAAATAAAAATCAAATAATTTCGAAGAATGTAGTTTAATAAGTACCGATCGTTATATTCGCTCTAAATGGTTTTAGAAAATTTAATTGTTCTATAATTTCCGAGCCAAATCATAAGAAATACTTATTATTATTAATAATAATATAATATAGGGGTAGGTAGAAAGATCGATAGCCAATTCCAAAACAAGATTATCATGTTTCATGTATGGAGTTATCATAAAGTAAGGGACATACTTTAAATATTTGTATAATTTTAAGAAATTGATCTAGCAGCAAAAAATAAATGGAATCTGGTTGCTTCTATAATGGAACTTCACTGTACATGTGGAAAACAAAAGAGTTGTTGTCACTAGACTTCTTACTGTTAATAATGTAATACAAATTAAATAAATAAAAAAAAACAAATGAACAAGCCATTAAGCACACAATTTAGTAATGTTTCATCAACATGAAAATAACGTTTAATATTGTTACAGCGTTGTTAAAACATTATTTGTTTCTTTTATCGGTCATTAAAATTTAGGGGAATTATAACCTCTAATCACCCACCTATCTATGCCATTGGTTATTACTAAGGCTGGCAATTTTGACTTCGGTGCTATTATTATTTTTACATTTTCTTAGGTAAATTATTGTTTCCATTATGTAATTATATACCCGTAGATGTTAGTTTGTGAAGTCATAAGCAACACTGAATCAATTCTTTGAACCGTTTGGGAATGCACTTATCTTACTTATTAATTATTAATAGTTTAGGAATACTTACCTGATTATATACAAATATGTAAATTATTGTATAATGTAATCAATTATAATGGAGAATTCCGTAAAATAAAGTTAAAGTTAAAGTTAATCGATTAATCGAAGTTCAAAATATTCGATTAATCGACTTATTCGTCAATTAATTGTAAATAACCGACTAATCGAAATTAATCGAAAATAATCGGTCGGCTAAAATAACCGAAATTAATTGAAACTAATCGATTAATCGAAACTAATAGATTAATCAAAACTAATTAATTAATCGAAAATAATCGGTCGGCTGAAATAACCGACTAATCGAAAACGGATAAAATAGTCGACTAAAACAACAATAAAATGAAAAGATGGCAAACTTTAAGGACACAATTGCATTTTGTTATTTTGACTTTTAGCAAGCAAATTATATTATTCAAAAATCTTTTCAAATAACATTTAAATTTATAGAATATTAGCAAAGATTAAATAAATGTAAAACAAATAAAAAAATTATGTTGCTTATTTTTTCATACATTGTTCATATAATGCACGATATTATTAAACATTATTTATGATAAATATACCGTCTAATCGAAACGGTTCAAATAATCAACTAATTGAAACGAATAGAATATCCAATTAGTCGAAAGTAATCGGTCGGCTAAAATAACCGTCTAATCGAAAACGGTTAAAATATTCGACTAATCGAAGCGAATAGAATATGCGATTAATCGAAACTAATAAAGATATATAAAATAATCGACTAATCGAAACTAATCGACTAAGAAAAAGAAAAAGAGTAGAATAATCGAAACTAATCGACTAATCGATTAATCGAAACTAATCGGTTAATCGAAAACGGATAGAAAATTTTTCAAACAAACAATTTAATCGATTAATCGAAATTTTTTTAATCGATTAATCGACTTAATCGATTAATCGAAATTTTTTTAATCGATTAATCGACTTAATCGATTAATTTTGCCAACCTCAGTTATTACAACTGTTAATAAGCGCTATTTCATACAGGAAATGTTAAGTTTAACGTGTAGGTTATTAATTAAATTCACATTCTATGTATTACATACCTATTACAAAAATTGCTAGACTGTGATGATATAAAATAACGCACACGCTAAACTTAACATTTCCTTTAGAGAATAGCCCCGAATACCAAACTCAATTTAGAGCAGAATTGTTTAATATGTTTAAAAAAAATAACTTTCACAATAAACATTTATTACTTTGTTTGTATAACACTTGTTTACAGTTTCGACAATTTAGCTTGTCATTATCAAACATGAAATTCATCACATAAAATAAACAAGTGTTATATAAAGTAATAAGTGTTTTATTGTAAAATTAACATGTATAGCGAAAATAATCTTCGTCCGACTGGATTTCGTCTCACTCGCACTCATGGATTTTAGATGGACCTTACATCCCACTTCGACCAACGGTAAAGATAGGCGGTAACTAGTCAGGCGACGAAAATGCCTCATTTCTGGTGTCGTCAATATTTCGGATTGAGTTAGAAAGCTGAAAATTTCAGGGGAGACGTCCGCACGCGATTTGTATGAGTGTACAAAGTTTCTATCTTCTACCATTTTTAAGAAAAAAGTTTGTCTCTTAGTTTCACACGCTCCATTTGAAAAGCATTGTTTTTTTTTATTTATTTATTTTAATAACTTGAATCCTTCGTATTTAACTCTAAAAAATTGATGAACACAAATAAAACACACTACAGATTGATATTCAATGCATTAGGGAGCAAATTGGTGCAGTTCAACCAGAAATGTTGAATAGCGCTGTGTATAATTTGGAGGAACGTCGGTTGGTGATTTTGCCACAATAAATCAGGAGTCATATCGAATGTTTACGGTAAGGAATAGTGGACATAAAAAATAATAATTCAGACAATTACAATTTTATAAACTTGTAGTATATAATCTAAAATAAAGTGGGCTATTGACGGGAGGTCTTTCTGCACTAAATTTATTTTTTGTTTTTTGTTTAATTTGTTAAAAATATATAAAACATTGAAATATATCCCTTACTTTATGATAACCCTGTTAGTAACAAAATAATATAAAATAAATAATTCTGTTATTTGTATGGAATCAATATATATTATTATTATATATACATAACCTTTATTGACAAACGTAATATAACATCTACATATTACATAAAATATTACAACGTATATTGTTTGGAGAGAATTGTAGTTTCCTCTGGTTCAAAGGATTCGCCCGTCTTTTTAGTTCGTTGGTAATAATAACAACATTGTTTTGTTTAATACATCTATTACCAACTCAAAATAATAAATAAATAAATGGACACATATATTGTAAAAGTCTGCCAATTGGCTATCAAACAGTGGTCTTTCTGCCTTATTATTATATAGAATATACTCTTTTTTGACCCCTACACCACCATTATGGTAGATGGGGATTTTAGATTATATATATATATACTCTTTTTTGTATACTTTCCTCTGTCTTTCTTTAACCTCCTATAATGTCAAAATCTCATCTCACCTTCGAAACCATGGCCCAAACTATTTCTGACCTGTCAATCGCGGTTATTCCCAATCGAAAAGGTTACGCTATTAATTACATTCACATTCTATGAATTGTAATAGAAATACAAAAGTTGCTTAGACTGTGACGATAAAAGTAATGTACACGTTAAACTTAACATTCCCTTATAGAATAGTCTCAAATGTTATGTTATATATTTTAACCTATTTTAAATATCATGTTAATTAATTAAACAGTGGTCGTTTTAGAGAATAATTAGATTAATTTAACTTAGTACAAATTTTTCATTTATTTCAAGTTTGCTTTTCATGATAAGTTTGCAGTTTATCGTGAACCACCCTGTATATAGAGATCAAGAAATCATCATCCCAGACTCGTTTCACTTTATTCATATTTTTTGTGTCCGTAGTCATGTAATCGATGCAATTGAAGGTTGCATTCGATGTATTTATTTACGCCGTTAAATACACTTATTTTTATATCTTTCATAATCGCATGTGAATAAACTCGTTTAGTTTAATTATGTTGATTAGTATTTAGTAATTATAGTATTTAAATAGTTTAAGTACTATAATAAAATATCATTTAATTATAAATGATTAAATATTTTATGATTTTCTTAATGAACAAAAAATAATTGTACAAAAAATATCTTTTATTGTGAATTATTATTTTGTTAATTAATTTTATATCGTATAAAAAATGGCTTACTTTCCCCGGTGAATTCATTCAAATAAGTTTTTGGATTAATGAAAACACTTTTTTAAACTTTGTTTGTATAACTGAAATTTATTTAGTGACTACACTTTCAACGTCATTAACGCGTCATTATCAAACTAACAGTTAGTTTAGCATTAATGACGTCGAAACTATAGTCACTAAATAAATTCCAGTTATACAAACAAAGTTTAAAAAAGTGTTTTCATTAATCCAAAAACTTATTTGAATGAATTCACCGGGGAAAGTAAGCCATTTTTTATACGATATAAAATTAATTAACAAAATAATAATTCACAATAAACAAAGTTTAAAAAAGTGTTTTCATTAATCGAATAACTATGTATAATAAAGTAGAAGCCTTAACAATTAGTAAATAAGTTTTTGATTGAAAATTTTATAGGAAAGAAAAAATTATTAATAGAAAAAATGGATTGTTGTATTTTAAAGTTAAAACCGAGTATTTGAAAAAATAATATATTTACGTTTGTTATTTCTTACCATACAATGGATTTAAAAGATTTCTCCACACTCTTTTTCATTTTTTGAAGCTGGAGGCGCTTGTGAATGCGGTATGAATTATTGAAATAATTAAAGTCTCCATAGCCAACATTAAGAATATTATAAAAATAATTGTTTATTTCTAAGAGAATTTCTTTCTTCCGCTTATAAAATGAAATTTGAAGGCCTTTCAATAAAAGTTTTATAACAAAAATCATTTATTTTTTCAAGATCTATAACTTGTATTTGAAACATTTTTCTATCCCAATTAAAAAATGAAAAATAGCTAAGAGAAAAATTGCACTTAATGAGTTTTTATTCTAACCAAAAAGCTTGTCAGATCATTCTACTGTTATAAAAAGCTTAGGTATAAAGTTTGGGTTTAATTCGTTTAGCCGTTTATGCGCTATCGCGGAAACACACACTCAGACATTTTTCAAAACTCACTGGATTGGACTCAGGGGACCTCAAATTCGTTGAATTGGCGATTCGAACATTTTTACGATCACAATACTTTCCCTCGAACAGGGGTCCGGGGAAAGTGATATGTATCTTTCAGCTAATTGTTATATATAACAATGTTATTATCAGGGTGCCCGTTTTTAGAGCTGAAGCATGGGGGTTATTTGAAAAGATACAAGGTCGGTTAAATTAGGGCAAAGTTACCCAATGTAGAGTATAACATAATGCCATATTGAAACATAAAATATTTCGACTATTTCCGAAGATATCTGAATAAAATCGAAATTTTCAAAAAACGTTTTTCATTTTTTACGAGACTATTTCAAGAGGTGGTAGGCTTTACAACGTTGCGATATTATAATAAAAATTCGACGTCTTAATTTTTGGTAAACATCAATTTTGTTTTTTCTTATGAGCGCCATCTTGGATTTTTACACTTTCAAATACAGATTCTTTTTTTCTGATTACGGTGATGTGTCATGTGTTGGGGCTTTAGTCTAGCAGTTTGATGGGAATCCCAAAAATCCTGATTTTGTAAAGAGTGCTTTGCAAATGACAGCTACATTTTTGATTAATAAAGCAATTTTTGACACTTCAACTGAATTTCGCTTACCCTGACCTATAGTTCCAAACTGGCATATATGTATAACAAAATACTGTTTTCAAATGAAGAAAAACGCGATATGCTAGAACTTTATTTCGCATCGAAATGTGCAAGTTACTTCGGAAACATTCCTTCAGCGGTATCCAGAAAGGCAACAACTACTGAAAATTATTTTCTGGTTCTTCGTAGAAATTTACCTGAGTTTGGTTATTATTTTGCTTTTTCGATCAATTTCAATCCAACCATTAATCAAATATTTCACAAATAATATTGAAAATACTCATATGAAGAAAATATATATTCAGCAAACATAATTACGAATTTCCTTCACGAGGTATAAATTACAAGCACACACACAAACAAAACGATTGACCATTTCACTAGTTGCAGCTCATGTTGTAATATTGACAAATACCATTTTCCTGTGTGCAATATGCGACTGAAATACGCTCAATCAAGGATGTAATTAATAATTTGCAAATGCAAAATCGTCCGAGATGCAGGTTTTGCACAAGACTTGCGCAAAAATCGAAGGTCAAGAAATTTAAGAGATTACAGTCATAAATTATCACGCAAGGAGAAGAGGTTGACAGGAAAAAAAAAGATATTGGGATGATTGCTTCTTGACCAATATATTTTGAAAAAAATCACGCAAGGAGAAGAGGTTGACAGGAAAAAAAAGATATTGGGATGATTGCTTCTTGACCAATATATTTTGAAAAAAAAAAAATCGTCTGAATATTTTTTTCTTTTTTTCGTTGTTTGCATAAGGTTGAAATAATGAATTATAATTCAATATATACAGGGTGGTCCGTTTAAAGTGTTTTCAGGAAATACCTTGGAAACAATACATTCTACGCAGAAATGACCTCGGCAAAAAATAATCGTATAGACGATAGGACATTGGCTTTATTCTAGATGGCGCTTTTACCTCATTCAACTTATTTTTTTTTTTTTAAATGAAAACCCTAATTTTTATTATAGAATCAGGATTCTCGCACTGTAATCGCCATCTATCATTTGTATATGTATTCAAACATTTTTAGTCAAACTATATAATAACGCAAGAGTTTTTCTTTATTTCACTTTTTATTTAACACGTTAGATGTATATTTCGACCACAAAATGGTTATTATTAAAGACAAACCAAATTCCAACTTAACATAGTTGCGGTATATATGCAGAAAAGAGAATTAGCGGAAAAACCGAAATGTAATTAGGGTAATTAAGAGGGTTAAGGATTACTTGAATAAAAACACTTAGAATCCTTTCTTCACTACTTTATTTGTTACCAAATGTACATTTCGGACACAAAGTGACCATTATCAATGGTTGATACTCTAATTTTAACGGTATCAACCATTGATAATGGTCACTTTGTGTCCGAAATGTACATTTGGTAACAAATAAAGTAGTGAAGAAAGGATTCTAAGTGTTTTTATTTAAGTTATCATCATCTTCACGTAACTCACTCAATCCAAAAAAAGGGTTAAGGATTGTTAGGGATTATTTGTGTCGGGTTATTTTTAGAAGCAGGTGTAGTAATAAGGCTTAAATCGAAGTTTAAGAAAACATCTTTAAAATTGTACAACTCAAATAGATTTTAGTTGAATAAACTCAAAATTGAAATTGAAAAAAAAATGAGTATCTGTTAATAATGCATAAATATTTAATAAAACACTTTATTTAAACTTTGTTTGTATAACACTAAATTTAATATTATACAAACAAAGTTTTTTAAATTTTATTAAATTGATAAACAATGTATAACAAAGTTAAAGCCTCAGTTATTAATAATGCATAAATAAATACTTTTAGCAATACTTGTGTACATATAATCAATCTTTTTAAATCACATTTTTTTGGCTTCTTATTTGCTAAATTATTGCGTCCAATGGTCAACATTTTAAGTACAAGTACTTGTTTCATGCTTTCCATACTAATAAATTAAATAGGGATTTATATGAATGAATACCCTTAAAGAATGTAATGACTTAATAAATGCATATATATTATATATGTTATTTGAATAATTTTAATGCTTGTCTGAACAAAGATGAGGACTTAAATCAACTTTTAAGACAGTTTAAAGTAATAAAAAAATATGACTATAATTTATGTATTTCATTTAGGTTTACGTCAGTAAATTATACCCAGGTATTCATTCCTGAAATTGATCGTACGAAATCTGTTTTTTAGATAAGAATTTACAAGGGAATTTGTTAGTTGAGTACGTTCAAAATGTGAGATCAATTTCAGGAATAATGGTCCAGATCCATTATAGTCAAGCATCATCATTAAAAAAAAAAACGTTTGCGAAACGTTTGCTCATTTATCTGCGGATATTAGGTAGCGTAAGACTGGCTTTCATTAATCTAAGCAAGATGATAATACTCTGCGTATTATTATCTAGCGGCACCAATTATTAGTTTTCTTGTTGTTATTATTTATTTATTTTTTTCTACAATCTACTATACATAAATATTATCAATTGTATTGTAGATTTCCTAAATGGTAAATCCGTTAAATAAATAATTAAATAAATGAATTGTAGAAATTTTCAATGTACAACATTGAGGTATAATTTAAATTTAATTAAATATAAAGTGGAAAAGAGATGTTTCTTTTCCACTTTAGATATAAATATAATTTATTTATTTATTTTTTTATTTATTTATTTATTAATTTACGGATTTATCCTTTTTCAAAATTACAAAAAAATATAAAAAATATATATAATAACACATAAAAGGAATAACAATTTAGTTTAATTAATTAAATAAATAACAAGGACAATACATTGCAAAAAGTTGCTTCTTTTCACACACTTGAGCACATCATAACCAGATCGTATGGTAGACCTTCAATAGGAGGAGTGGTACTTATTGAGGTGTAATTATTTTTTTTAAAGAAAATTTAGCATGACCTCTCGTGCATTTTTTGTTTTAAATTTTAATTCATCTGAATATTAAACTAAAATTATAAAAACAGCACGCGAGGCCGCCATGTGTCTTTAAAACAAATCTCTCTGTTTATATCAGTAGAGTTGTTCGTCAGTTAATTCCTACTTAAGTAGTTAAGTCTAATTCTACTTAACTAGAACTAGACCTAACTAGTTCATACGAATTATTTAATTCTTCATTGTAAGTCTCATGGGGCCTTTGAAATATTAAACGTGTATCTGAAAAATTACTCTTGATAATGCTGTAAAAGGCGAAACTAGTTGAGTCAATATATTTATATTTTTTCTGAAACAAAACAAGTGATTTTAATTTTACATTATTTACCTTTTAATAACCTACTATTCATTTGATGTTTTGGGTATTTATTTATTTATTTATTTATTTATTTATTTATTTATTTATTTATTTATTTATTTATTTATTTATTTATTTATTTATTTATTTATTTATTTATTTATTTATTTATTTATTTATTTATTTATTTATTTATTTATTTATTTATTTATTTATTTATTTATTTATTTATTTATTTATTTATTTATTTATTTATTTATTTATTTATTTATTTATTTATTTATTTATTTATTTATTTATTTATTTATTTATTTATTTATTTATTTATTTATTTATTTATTTATTTATTTATTTATTTATTTATTTATTTATTTATTTATTTATTTATTTATTTATTTATTTATTTATTTATTTATTTATTTATTTATTTATTTATTTATTTATTTATTTATTTATTTATTTATTTATTTATTTATTTATTTATTTATTTATTTATTTATTTATTTATTTATTTATTTATTTATTTATTTATTTATTTATTTATTTATTTATTTATTTATTTATTTATTTATTTATTTATTTATTTATTTATTTATTTATTTATTTATTTATTTATTTATTTATTTATTTATTTATTTATTTATTTATTTATTTATTTATTTATTTATTTATTTATTTATTTATTTATTTATTTATTTATTTATTTATTTATTTATTTATTTATTTATTTATTTATTTATTTATTTATATTTATTTATTTATTTGTCTGATTATTTACTTTTAAGGGTGCGATTTAGAAGAATGAGATAGCTATACAAATATGGGCAATCACTAATTTGAGTTAGATTATTGTTGTGATCAATGAACAATATTGTATTATACATTAAAATAATCTTAAAATAAGCAAGAATTTCATCAGATAAATTAAAAATTATTTTAATGTTTAGTTTCTTTGAAAAATAATTATGAAAAACAATGAAAATTGATCAAATTTATAGCAAATTTTAAATTAAATTTTTGCTAATAAAAACTTGCGCAATGAAAATTTAAAGGATTTCACTAAATTCTGCATTCAAATAACTTAGCAGATATGACCTATTAGTTTCATTATATCTTACAATTTTCTTTTCTAACTTAAACTAGTAAATTGACGCAATACACGAAAATTAACGATTTATTATTTATTTAGACTGATACTTTATACTTGGTAGATAAAAAATGTAAATACACATTCATATTATGAAATCCAAAAGAATAGCTCTATTTTCAAACGATTATTTCCATTTTACTATATAGCTATCTCTTTCCACTAAACCGCAACCTGAAAAAAGAATTAAATACTTTATATTCAAATTTTGGGATTTAAATGAAAAAAAAAAAAATGTTGATTAATATAATTGAACGATCATGACCATAACTATATTCATTAAAATAAGTTATGGTCCTGATAGTACAATTATACAAACGTTTTTCGTATGTGTTATTTAATACAAAAAATGCTCTTTAGCTAGAGAAATATGATTAATTCGTTTGAATGTAATTAAGAGTAATTAACCCAATTAAAAAATTACAGAAGAACATTTTGGACAAGTTTTATATAATCAAAATATTTGGTGCACTACCATTATTCACTTCATTATTTCGAAGTCATTACCAAAAGAAAGAAAAAAAAAAGAGATTTCTTAGCACATCAACAAAAATATCAACCCATTAACAAGAAAACGATGTGGTAAGTATCGTAGTATATGTGCGACTGGTAAGTGCGTGTGCATAAGTGTGGACATACCGGAAAGAAAATCCGCGCGCAACAATTACCGCGGTATTACCACATAATCAGACAGAGAGAGAATTTTCGTTTTTTTTCTCTTCACGGTAGGTACATACCCGGTGAGAGTGCATACCACCAATACCTCAAACCAAAGACCAAGAAGTAGTAGAGGTGGGATACCTGGTGAGGTGCACTAAGAGAGTGAAAGTGATTAAAGTACGTGACACCGCGGAGTCAACACGCACCTTTCTGTCATCTCAAGAAAAAAAGTGATACGATTCAATAAACTGTTGTAGTTGGTTTGGGAATTATGATAGTACATCTTTTTCTTTTGGGTTTGGTGGTGCCGCGGTTTTCGTGTGATGGTATAACTGAAAGACCAAAAGGGCCTGTCGAAAATGTTACAAGTGAGAACTTTTTGGTAACTTCGAGTTTATCGCGCGTTTTGGATTTTTACAACACGGAACTTCTGGCTGCCAATTTTGAGAGGGTGAGCTTGGCTTTGGGGGATGATTGTCGGAGGGATGTTGGGAAATACATCAAAGGATTACATCAAATCGAAAATTGGGCACTTAAAAGTAAGTTACTTATTTATTTATCATAACCGAAAAAAAATCATTCATTGTTTAAACGTAATTTGTGCACGATTTAAAATACCCGTTTAATTGAAATAAATCTTCAACCTACTTAATTCAATGAAATTAAACAAGGAATATTTCTGGCAATAATCAATAAAATTCGATAAATCCAATTGCAAAAATTACTTACACTAAGTTTTTGACAAACATCTATTGAAACAACTACTTCCCAAGCATATACCTTGCCGGACGTTTTGAACTTAAGAGAAAAATTAATATTATTTTGTATTGACGATCTCTCACACAAACCTGAAGCCATTTTTGAGCGATAAACATGATTTATGCACGATTTAAAATACTCATTATATTTTTCGAGTTAAATAATAATTTATAGCAATAATATATTATTTTACTCCATCGAAACTCTCAAAAATTTTTTTAGATCTTTGTTATAAAATACCGGTGTTTTAAGACCGGTATTTTATAATAGATATAAATTGCCTATTTTTAGTAAAATAAACAATCCTTTATCTAAAAAAAATGCCTCCCATAAACAAAGAACCAATAAACTCCATATGCATTCTTCGTAACAAAACTATAAGTCCCAAACATAAATTCTCCAGTTTAACCTTAGATGAATTCATCACTTCATTTCACAACATTCAAGACAGTTAAGTGACGCACATATCTGTTAACGATAATCACATTTTATCCGTATATTTTGACAAGGACAAAAATACAAATTCCAGACAGAAAGAGCACTGGATAGCCAATTGGCAAACTTTAACAATATACATTGTTATATTTTATGTTATATGTAGATGTTGTATTACGCTTGTTAATAAAGATTATGTATATATAAACATTCCTTTACCTGACCCATTTAACATACTCTTATATGAAAAAACTAGCAATATCTCAAAGATTATCCCAACTATCCTAAATATTTGCCGCAATTCCCGTAAACCAAGACATTGTAAACCAACTCTGCCTAAAACGAAACCTAAATATCCCTACAAATTTTCGCCATCTTCAATCCACTATTCATACACTTATCTCTTCTTTCATCGATAACTAAAGGACGGATATGACACATAGACAGTGACTTTTGGCTGAAAGATCGATGGTCGATAGCCATTTTGGAAATAATAAAATTGTACTGTATTTTACCATGTATAAATAAAAATATCAATAAAGATGATTGTATTGTATAAATCGTATAGTCGTATAATGAATTAAATATTAGATAGCACTACGAATTATTTTGTAGTGCTAACTAACTGTAGTTATTTCGTAGTACTGACTGTAATTAGTTTATAGTGCCATCAGATCGTTAAATTTCCATCCAATTCAGCAATTTGACAA
This sequence comes from Philonthus spinipes, assembly GCA_963082785.1. Classification (NCBI taxonomy): domain Eukaryota; kingdom Metazoa; phylum Arthropoda; class Insecta; order Coleoptera; family Staphylinidae; genus Philonthus; species Philonthus spinipes. The sequence goes on from OY720301.1 coordinate 15,157,320, forward strand.
TAATGAACTGGCCATCTATCATGCTGATGATACAAATTTCCAGATTTTCATGAGCAGCTTATTTTGATTTTCAAGACTAACCTCGTTGAAAGGTCTAAATAAGGAATCTAAATAATATTTTCATGAGCAACTGCTTCGTCTCTTCAAATACAACCCGCTTAAAATATTTAAATAAGAAATCGAATTTTAATATATATTTATTTAAATAGTTTATGACCTTAATTCTGTCTGTAGACACGTGTTTCGGGAATCATCTCTAACGGTACAGATCTGCCCTGTAAGCCCTTAGTTGTTAAATAATTTTTACCACCGGGTTCTCAGCTGAAAGTGATCGCTTTAAGTGAAGGACGCATGCAATGTCCGGATTTATCGGTTCCGATCAAAAAATATTGACTTGGCGTGCGAAAAAAAAACGGCATTGTTTTCAATTATATATTAATTATATATTTTTTATTAAAAAAATAATAATAACGTGGACAATAAAAGCAACAAATTGAAGAATATCTGATTTAATAAATAATGACATGGCGGAAAGACCATAGGTCGATAGCCTGTTGAAGCAAGCAAGAAAGAAACAAATATACCATAATATATTGTAAATATATGTAAAACAAATAACTTTGAATAAAGATATTGTAGTAGTAAATAATGACAAATGTGTCATGTATGTCACTGTACGTCACTATAATAGTTAAAAAATAATTTTTAATAATTGATTTTATGTCATTAAAACCTACTATTTTTACTATAAATTGACTTTAAAGTCATTTATAATCATTATTTTTGCTATAAATTGACTTTGTAGTCAACTTACTTCACTTTAAAGTCATTGATAGTCACTATTCTTACCAGAAATTGACTTTAGAGTCACTATTTGTAATATAAATTGACCTTAAAGTCATTTATAGTCACTATTATTATCATAAATTGACTTTAAAGTAACTATTATAGTCAAAAATTTACTTAATAATCATTAATAGTCACTATGCTTGCTAGAAATTGACTTTATAGTCATTTATAATCATTATTTTTGCTATAAATTGACTTTGTAGTCAACTTACTTCACTATTATTGTCAAAAAGTCACTTTAAAGTCATTGATAGTCACTATTTTCACTAGAAATTGACTGTAAAGTCATTGATTGTCACTGTTTTTACTAGAAATTGACTTTGGAGTAACTATTTGTACTAGAAATTGACTTTAGAGTCACTATTTGTACTAGAAATTGACTGTAAAGTCATTTATTGTCTATATTAAATAAAAAATGATTTGAAAATAATTAATAAATTATTTCCACATTTAGCTTTGTGACTATTGACTTACTTACGTAAGTACGTTAAACAAATGCACATTAAAACAACTACTTCCTGGGCAAATACCCACGCCGGACATTGAATCACATAATGTACACCTGCTGCTGCATATCAATAAAATATTGTATAATGCAATAATATTCATTTATTGTCACTATTTTTACTAGAAATTGACTTTGGAGTAACTATTTGTACTAAAAATTGACTTTAGAGTCACTATTTGTACTAGAAATTGACTGTAAAGTCATTGATTGTCACTATTTGTACTAGAAATTGACTTTAGAGTCACTATTTGTACTAGAAATTGACTTTAAAGTCATTTATAGTCACTATTATTGTCAAATTTTGATTTTAAAGTAATTTGTAATCATTATTTTTTGCTAGAAATTGACTTTGAAGTCAACTTACTTCACCATTATTGTCAAAAATTGACTATAAAGTCATTGATAAAGTCAATGATAGTCACTATATTCACTATAAATTGACTCTAAAGTTACTATTTGTACTATAAATTGTTTTTAAAGTCATTTATAGCAACTATTATTGTAAAAAGTTGACTTTAAAGTAATTTATGGTAGCTATTTTGTTACAGATGGAATTTAAAGTCACTATTTTCACAATAAATTGACTATAAAGTAACTCTATGTCACATTTTTGCCGCCTTGCCGATTTAGTTAATGTTTAATGTTCAACATTATTATTCAAAATATTTAATTTACTTTAAAAAAAATCATCGATTAATTTAATTTGATTTTGAAAGAATAATTTTATAGCGATAGTTTTTAACTAAAATATGCCCGTGAAAACACAAAACACGAGTCGAGAAACGAAAAATAGAAGATATCGTGTTTTTTTTGCACAATTTTGTTATTTGAAATAAATATGCAGTTTCATAAACCACGAATTTCAAAAGAAAGTAATAATTAAAACAGTGCTTTAATAAAATCTTGTAATAAAATTATTTTTTACAACATCCTAAAGAAATGCATTAAAAGAACGGAATGCAGTTAATTATAGCCATATAATTTGACTTGTTCTTTTTGGCAATTAATCGTTGCACAATACATGTTCAAAGAAAACATGTTCACTGTCACTGGCGTAATTCAATAAAAAAGGCAATAAAATATGGTATGTGTATTCATTAATAAAATTAATAAACTCAAACAACCATCCTTTGGTAAAAATATTAGTAAACGGATTTTTAACTTTGAATAATTATTCAATAAATTAAATAATTAAGAAATAATTTATTAATAATTTTCAAATTATTAGATAATTTATTTAAATAAATTAAAGAGTATTTATTTATTTGATCATAATAAATGAATACTCTTTTCTATTGAATTGTTTACAGTTTATGTAAAGAAATATGTTCTTAATAATAGGAAAAGGATTTATTCACTTGGTCACAGTTATTTAAATAAATTAAATAAAAGAATGACCTCTGCGTTCACTTACATCGAGAATCTCAGAGGTGACAGTGCGTTTTTAATTAATTATTTTTTTAATTATTTTAATTAACAAATTTGCAATTACGTAAGGCATAGCTGTACTGACGAGGGATCAAATCCCGAAACACGTGTCTGCAGATAGCCTGATATTACGTAACTTTTATTTTATTTTTTGTTTTTTGCATTAAATATTTTCGATTCAAAAAATTGTTGCATTATACAATTGTTATTATTATGCAACGGCAAATGTCTATTATTAGACATTTGTTATAGTACTTATGTAACATAAGTCATAATGTCGCAGTAGCAAAAGAGAAAATAATTTATTAATTAATTATTTTCAAATTCTTTTATTTAATTTGAAGAAGAACATATTCTTCTTCAAGAAACTTGTTAATTGTTGAGGCTTCTACTTTGTTATACATTGTAATTCAATTTTAATAAATGAAACACTTTTTTACTTTTTTTGTATAACTCGGATAACTCCGAGTTATACAAACAAAGTAAAAAAGTGTTTCATTTATTAAAATCTTCTTCAAGAGTCTATCACTCCCGGTTATACTGGAAAATGATTTATAAAAGTGCCAAATTTAAACATGCCCTCTATCTCTTATAAGCAAGATCGTAATGGTGAGACTCGAATTTTAATCACCCTGTATATAATTAAATAGAAATAATTTATTATAACATACATTTAATGAAAATAAGACTTGTAAGCTTACTCTGAATGATAATATATATGCTATAGTGATAAATTTAAAAAAATACAAAAATCATCTTTTAAGGATATTTAGATAAGTAATAACATTTATTTTAATATAAGTTGATATAATAAAACACATTTTTATTATTAGTGACTATAGTTTCGACATTACAAATGTCATTATCAAACTAAAACTAGTTTAATAATGACATTTGTAATAATGTATAATGAAGTGGTAGCCTGAACTATTCAACATTTGTTTTTAATAATTCGACTTATATTATCAACTTTTGATATTGCTATAAAAAGCGAAACTAGTTGAGTAAAAATACAAGTCGAAAAAGTAAAACAAAGCAAGTATTCTTATAAATACAAACATCTTTATTCATACAATACATATTTTACAATACAAGATTTTTATTTGGAGTTAGTCTACTCTGAGCTATCGACCAGAGGTCTTTCTGTTCTGTTTTGAATTTATGGTGAAGTAAAATAAAAAATATTCTGTGCTAACTACCTGAACCACAGTATATGTCTACAGTAAACACATATTCTGTGGCTTAACCATCATGATTCGTATTCATGAATTGATCGATTGTGAGAGTATGATGTGTGTATTTAACGTTTAGGTTTCGAGTGATAAAAAAAAACCTTGTTGATCATCGGGGTTATTTGCAAACTTTTGTGAAAGATTTATTTTGCGTTGAGAAAGTGTTCTTATTTACCTAAATATCCTCAAATATTTTCACAATGTCTCACTAAGTAATTAATGAGAAAGTGAAAGAATTCTGTTTATTTATCTGTTACAAAACAATTTACGAAATTTTATTTACACAAATAGTAATAACATTTTTTTACTCTGCACGTATATATTTTTTTAAGGATAACTGTAGCGATCCTACAAATTACTGATTTTATTCAGTAATTTATAGTTCAAAATGTTTCACCACGAGTTAAGTTAGAAATTGATTAAAGATGCAGCGATCCTATTTTCATACATATAAAAAAACAAGTATATGTATTCTTTCGTGAGGTCAAAACTTGAATATGCCTGTTGCGTCTGGGATCCATATTATATTAAATATTCCTCGATGGTCGAGACTATCCAGAAGAGATTTGCCAAATATCTTTATTTTAAGAAGTTCGGTTCGTATCCTGAGGCTGGTTACTTTTATATTGAAATACGGCGTCAATTCGACTTACACTCCTTAGAAATTCTCCAAAAAGCACATGCTGTAACTACCCTATATAAAATACTTAACAATCTTATTAAATATATTATTATTAAAAAAATATATTATTAAAATATATTATTAATAAAAAATATATTATTATTATTGATTGCCCTTGAGTTACTTGCACAAATTAATATTAATGTCCCCGTCAATACAAGAAATAAACGACTTTTTAGTTGTCACTTCCAAATACAAATATTTTGCTTAAGTCTCCATTATGTTGAATTTGTTCACTATACAATAATTTTCTCTTCATCCTGATATTGATGTATTTAATTGCATTCCTTCCTAATTTTTTTATTGCGCTTATAGCTCGTGTTGTATTTATCGTCTAGTTTAATTTTAGTTTAATTATGTTTGAATTCATATTTTGTATATTTGATTTATCCGTTTATTGAGTGAATAATTAAATAAATATCATAAATATTTTTTGAGGATAACACTAGTAATCCGATTTTATCCAAGTTTCATACGTTAATGTGTTAACAATTTAAGATTTTTAAAAAAGTTGTTGTGTCAGAAAGTAAAAGTGTTTAATTGAAAAAAGTATCATGAAATGTTAACAAATAAACGGGGCTATTCCGTACGGGAAATGTTAAGTTTAACGTGTACGTTATTAATTAATTTCACATTCTGTGAATACATATCTATTACAAAAGCTGCTTAGACTGTGATGATAAAAAATAACGTATACGTTAAAGTTAACATTTTCCGTACCCCGATTGACTTAATATATGGAAGACGACGCAAGCGCCATCTTTTGCCTAATTTCATGTGTCATGAATCGTCAACGATTCAATTTAACCGCAACACAAGATCCGTCCAGTCGCCTTCATCAAGACATTGCACATGAAATACACACTAGCACAGTATACGTACTGTGACACTAGTCTGATGAGGTTCGAAAAACCGAAATGGCCTTCACTAGTTATCCATACGCTAGATGAATGGTGCTTGAACATTTTATTAAATATAGGCTTCTCAAAAAATAACAGCCTCAACAATTAAGTTAATTCGTTATCGTGTTTAAGAAAATGTAGTAGACACCCCAGTCAGGATAACTTTCTTTAAAATTGGCCTTGACTTTTACTAAATGAAACAAAAACAACCCGGGAAGTAATTTCAATGAATATATATTTACGTCTTACCTAATTAGATACATACTTAATTATGTTAACATTATGTATTTGCATTTTAAATAGTTGCAGCGTTACATTTTCTAAATAAAAAAAGGTTTTTTGTTGTATTGTAAAAACATGTAAGTAAAAAATTATAGCCGAAATAAATCTATTATTTTACAAATTAATTGACAAACTTGACATTTCCTGAAATAAATATGAATAAATTATTAAAAATCAACCAATAAAACACAGATTAGATTGAATAACTTTAAATTCTCGACTAGTTTCGGGTTATTAGCCCATTTTCAAGAGAATTTAAAATTTGTAAGACTTGAATTAAAAAGAATTGAATTAAAAAGAGGTAGCGATCTAGGTGAGGTAAATAATATGTTCTCAAGATAGAAGTTTCGACCGAGATTGAGTGAATTGAAGGTATATTTTTTGTGGATATATATACACTTACTACCTTCAGAGATTTTTATTCACCTAACATAGTTCGGACTTGGAATAATTTCTTTGATAAGCAACGTCTATCTTCAAAACCTTTTATTCACCTAATCTATTCTGTAATCCATAATTAAACTTAATTTTGAATTATCTTGACTCGAAACTGTTCGAGAATTTAAAGTTATTCAATTTAATCTGTGTTTTATTTATTTTATTGGCACATTTTTAATAATCTATTCATATTTATTATTACAATATCAACTATCTATGTTTAAATATTAAAACTATCAAACAATTTTATTCAAAAAAAAAATTATTAATATTTTTTGAAAAAAATTATTAATATTTTTTGAATAAAATTGTTTGATAGTTTTAATATTTAAACATAGATAGTTCATATTGTAATAATAAATATGAATAGATTATTAATTATTTTATAAAATCTTAACACAAAATCAAAAATCAGTGTAATTCCTTTATTCATGTAAGGGAATTACACACTGTATGTAATTAAAATGAATTTTGATTTTCTGTTAAGGGTGCGGTTTAGAAGAAAGAGATAGCTATACAAATATGGGCAATCACTAATTTGAGTTAGATTGTTGTTGTGATCAATGAACAATATTGTATTATACATTAAAATAATCTTAAAATAAGCAGGAATTTCACCAAATTATTTTAATGTTTAGTTTCTGTGAAAAATAATTATGAAAAACAATGAAAATTGATCAAATTTACAGCAAATTTTAAATTAAATTTTTGCTAATAAAAACTTGTGCAATGAAAATTTAAAGGATTTCACTAAATTCTGCATTCAAATAACTTAGCAGACATGACCTATTAATTTCATTATATCTTACAATTTTCTTTTCTAACTTAAATTAGTAAATTGACGTAATACACGAAAATTAACGATTTATTTTTTATTTAGACTGATACTTTATACTTGGTAGATAAAAAATGTAAATACACACTCGTATTATGAAATCCAAACGATTATTTCCATTTTACTATATAGCTATCTCTTTCCACTAAACCGCAACCTTAATATTAAAACACTTCACTTAAACTCAAACATCTCAAATATTGGAGGCTTTCACGACCAGTGTTAATTTCCGGACTGTTTCATCAAACTCCAACAGATCCGTGAGCTGTTGTCAATTAGCCCGGAAATCAATACTACTAATTTCAAATAGCGTATAAAATCTTATTAATGTTACTTTAGACCCAACAGTAAATTCGCGCTATTGTTTGTTTTGACTTTACTTCATATTTTATTTTTTATGTATACATCAAACATGAGTAAGTCATGTTTGAAGTATTCACAAAAAAAGACTATTAGATTTATGATTATTATTATTAACTTATGTTTGATCCACCGCTACATTTCTTTAAATTGTCTCGTGTGAAGTTATAAAAAACAATACAACTTTTTTACTTACATCAACTAGAAATTAATCAAAATCAATGAAACACTCGACTTGAAAATTATCACATATTTTCTGGTCACTTCAATTTCAATTTCAATTTACTTTATTAACGGAATCTCCATTTCCAAATTACAATTATAATTACATATTAAAAATTTTATAAGAAAAGTGTGACGCTCTAAAAAGATTATAAAACATATGTATATAAAAAAAAAGGCAAATTACCAATCACAAATTACGACAAAATACAAAATAAAAATAATACGCATCAAAATATTTATTTATCAATCCCAAACAGTTCATTGTGAAAACAAAATGCAACCGGCTTATTCCTATCTTCAAGTGATAATAAAAAATATAGATAAAAAAAATAAAAAAAAAAACTTACATTGTAATTCATGTCCTTTTAAAATTTAAGCGATTGCGACTGAGCGCGAAAGAAATTATTGATAATTTTCGATTTCCTATGTCCTTGAACGTGTCACCGTTGCGCCTTTGTTTGTTAAGTAATCAAAATAATCGCTTTCTTTTCCGTTAAAAAAGTGGACACAAATGTAGCACTATTTGATTAGCAAATTGTTAGCGCAACATAAAGAAACGCTACAAAAAATAACAATAACATAAATAATAGTTTCTATTATATCCTTATTATAGCAACATACTAATAAAAGCAGCTAGCTATATAAAATGATATTACAATAGAAATTTGAATGTATAATAAAATAATTTCTTTACAAATTACAATTGCCCATTTAAGTAATTCGTATTACTTTCCATTATTGTAATAGAGATAATTACAATTAAATCAATTTACTGATTTTTTTGTGTATTAATTACAGTATTTTGGCATTTTTACAAACGCCATTAAACAGGTGTAGTTTTTTTTAATTAATTATCAGAAAATTAAAATAAGAGACAAGTTTTCTTTTCTTTATGTTGGTTGTTGGTCGTGGAGACTTTAATTATTTAAATAAAAATAAGTAGAAGAAAGGACAAGTATTTTTATTTAAATAAGAGACAAGTTATTAACAATTAAACACTTTGAATTCCTTTCTTCACTTTTTTATTTGTACACTTTATTAAATTTAGCTTAATTACTACATTATTAATAAATGGAACAATTGTTACTATTTATTTATATTGTTACTATTTATTTATTAAAAACAGATGTACATTTCGGTCACGATCAATGTCAATGTCAAACTAAAACTATACAAATATTAATAATATTGTTTCGGGTAACATGGATTGGAGCGGTGAGATATATTCTAAATAAGGATTAACTAATAGGCTCAAATCAAAGTTTAAAAGCCGATATTCCACTTTTTCGTTTCAATTGCCTCAAGAGTATTCAGACTACAATTACTGGAAAATTTTAATAATTTCATTTTATCAAGGGAAAATGTGTGTCCTGTTTTAATGGCTACAGATGATTTATCAACATTTATTTTTTTTCTATGTAGGGTAGGGTAGTGTATATGGTTGGCATTTTCTAACGTAAATTTTGTCATAATGACAACACTCTAAAGAATAAATTCCAGATAAAGAGATAAGAGTCAATATTATTAAATGTGTTTATTTATTTAATTATTTGTTTACGGAATCTCCATTTTACAGTGTACAATTCATGTACTAAAAACTACTTGTATAACTTATATATGTTGGAATTAAATTGAAATTTTTATAAAGTTTATGAAATTTCTTTGTGAGTTGTGGGATATAAAAGAATTTTGTTAAATTTTTCTACGTATGTTTATTAATGATTTTATTGATTATATCAACTTTATAGTTTAATAATTTTTCCCCAAATCAACATAAAATAGCTGTTTTCCATAGTATTGGGATGTGGATTGTTCCAAAAATCTTAGAGCAATCCACATCCCAATGTCTGAAATAAATAAGAAAATAGAATTTTATAAAATACTCCAATTTTATTTCGGGAAAAGTTAAGTTTAATGTGCGTGTTATTAATTAACTTCATATTTCATATGTAAAAGCTCCTTAGACTGTGATGATAAAACATAACTTACACGTCAAACTTAATAGAATGCCCATATTTAAGTATATTGTATAGAATGAAAATATTAAATAGGGTAACGCAGTAGAAGCCTCTGTCTGTACTCTACAAGTTTGTGACGTCACCCATAAGAATTGCACTGATGTCAGTGAAGAAAGTGTAAAAAATGCAACACCAGTTCGTGTAATGAATAAACCTAATAACGCCACAATTAAATAAATATGCGTGAAAACAATTAAAATTACTTAATGGCTTAACAATCAAATTTATTTGTTATAAATGTCATGACAGTCCTAGTTTGTTTATTTATACGAGAAACTCCCGTGTACAAATATAAAACCATACAAATAACTCACAGTTTGAAAATGACATAATTTACAATGTGTAACGAAAAGGAGGCTTTTCTGAGTAATGAATTAATTATTCTTTTTACAAATAATTTTTATAAAAGTTATTACCAAAAACATTAATTTATAATTTTGCAATTGTTTTTTTTTTTTCAAGTTAAGAGTTTCATCATGTAACAGCCTCAACTATAGAATTATTTTATAACTATTGAAATACCATGTGCGCAATTTCCCTATAATTTTCATGAATCTAAATTCCTATATATTTAAATAAAATAAAACAAAGACGATTTACACATTTGCAGTTATTTAAATTAGAATGAAATTAAACAAGAAAAAAAATCTGGCAGTGATCAAATTAATTGATCAGGATTGATCGAATTTTATTGATCATTGCCAGAAACGCTCCTTGCAATGATCAAATTAATTAATCAGGATTGATCGAATTTTAATAATCATTGCCAGAAATGTTCCTTGTTTAATTTCATTGTGCTATATATGTTTTAGTTTATTTAGTTTTAAACTATTCTTTATTAATTAATTGATCACTTAACCCACGATGAAATATTTCGATTGCAGAATTTTTGTGTTGGTAAATTCAAAAAATATAACGACTTCATTTTATTATTTAATTAAATTCATTTCATAATAAATTAAAGCCGCCTTTTGCCTAATTTTAAATGTACATTCATTTCATTTATTAATAGTTGTTAATACCTTGAATAGAAAATTGTTGTATTATACAATTATTTGTTATGCAACAGCAGATGTTCCTTGTATAGTTCAATGTCTGGCGTGGTACTTACCCGAGAAGTAGTTGTTTTAATGTGCATTTGTTTGAAGAACTTGCGTAACGTAAGTCAAAATGTCACAGAGCTAAATGTGGAAATAATTTATTAATCATTTCAAAATAATTTTTATTTATATATATATATATATATATATATATATATATATATATATCTTTATTCAGACTATATAGATAATTTTAACAATATAACAAAATAAATAATAACAATACATATAGGTGTTAGTCTGTCTGGGCTATCGACCAGAGGTCTTTCTGCCCTGTCGTGAATTTATGTTTACTTAAGGCTAATATACGCTGGGAAATTTTTATTTAATTTATTTAAATAACTGATATTGTAGTTTTCTTTTGTAATTAGACTTAGGTGTATTGAGGAAATAAATGAATAAATATGACAAAACTGGGATAATTCCAATTTGGGATATCTCAAAAATTTGCTACAAATCCCGTAAACCAAGACATTCTAAACCAACTCTACCTAAAACGAAACCTAAATATCCCTCCAAAATTCACCATCCTGAATCCACTATTCATACATTCATCTCATTTTTCATCGAGGACTAAAAGACGGACATGACACATAAGGCAGTGACTTTTGGCTGAAAGATGATCGATAGCCATTTTGGAAATAATAAAATAAATTGTATTGTATTTTACCATTTATAAATACCTCAATAAAGATGATTTTATTTATTAAAAATCTGATTTATGTAAGGTTGAACTCGAAAATGAATACTTCCCAGTTTCTTGATATCACAAACAATTTCTGTTTGCACTTTTCCCGCTTTACAAATTTGACCTCATTTTTCCTCTTAGTGTGTTCAGCTCGTTTTAAGGTATTAATTAATTCACATACACACATAAACATGCTCATGTGTGGTGATTAACTGCGTTATGAAATACGAATATGCATATCAACGGGAGAGAGAAAAAAACATTATCAAATGCATGTGGAAATGAATGACCCAATCGATTCGAAAAATATATTCCAAAATACTCTGTGCATTATTTAATCGAATTAAAATTTCGAAATGAACCAAGGCGAAATTTCGAAATAAAAAAAAAACGCACATATTTGGTTGATCTAATCAGCACGTTTTACAAAATAAAATTCATCTAAAGAAGATATATGGCTTGTTTGGAATTAATAACTGGAATGTTTTTGAAATTTGCTTTCATTAAAATTAAAAGTTATACAAAATAAATTAATCTAGAGAAGATATAAGCCTAGTTTAGAATTAATAACAGAACTGTTTTTGAAAATTTAGAGAAAATATATGGCTAGTTTTGAATAAATTACTGAAATGTTTATGAAAATTGTGTTTATTAAAATTAAAAGGTTTTTTTTTTTAAATTGCTTTCAATAAAATTAAAAGTAATACAAAATAAATTAATTTAGAGAAGATATAAGCCTAGTTTAGAATTAATAATAGAACTGTTTTTGAAAATTGATTTCTCTGAAATTAAAAGTAGTACAAAATGAAATGCTAATTTCGAGATTAAAAGAATTGACACGTGTGAATGAGAAGGTTTAGTGCAAATATTCTTCTACGGTTTTACTTTTCTCCAAAATGGAATTGTTTGCATTTGCAATTACGGTTTGTTGGTCACATTACTTTTTAACTCGTTGAGTGAATGTGTTAATTATTGACTCACTTATAAGTAACCTATACTTACATAAATAATATTTTTACTACTAAATTATCTATTCAAAGAAATATTCCTCTAATTCATTATCTTTTTTAGTTAAAAGCTATCTGCTTTAGGTTATTGACACACATATAATACTACTACTAATAACAATAATATAAGCTTTATTGATCAAAAGGAAAACCCAATTAAAGAACAATACCAGATATTAAATGAAAAAAAAAAAAAAAATAAGTAAGTATAAAAAAGGAAAAAGTTCTGTTTGGAATAAACTATCTGCTGCCAATAATACTGTTATTACGAAATTATTTTTATTCAAAAAAATATTCCTCTATTTTCTTTCTCTGTTTTGCTTACATTCCAGTAATTATTACTACAAAATTTATCAATAAAGTTTACTTAAAATGTAAATTGTAAGTAATATGTATTTTTGTATATATATATATATATCTTTATTCACACTATACAGATAATATAAAACAATTTATGTTATCATAAATAATTACCATATACGTAGGTGTTAGCCTGTTTGGGCCCTTGACCAGGGGTCTTTCTGCCCTGTTATGATATGATGATGAAGTCGAAGAGAAAAATCTGAGAAATTTGTGTTGTTTTTTTTTTCTAATTTCATTATTTTTTTAATTATTGAAAGATAATAATTTAAAAAAAAATTAATTTAAATTCTGTATTAGCTATCAATGAATCTGTAATGTTTGCCATATCCAATAAATTCTTGAACTGTAAGAATTTTTGTGGTAAATATACTAATTTTAGGATAATGGAATCACTCATAGTCATTTTTTTTCATTATTCAATGTTTGACGATTTACTAATATTTTGTATAAAAAAACACTTAAAGTCAAATTGTTTTCATTATTCTAATATTGGTATACACAAAAATCCTTAAAGTTCAAGAATTCGTTTCTGAAATGTTTTAAACATTTTTATATACCATTGACAATGGAATTTAAAAATGTTTTCTGAAACTTTAAAATTTTTTACGATAAATATACTAATATTTGGAAAATGAAAACACATAAAGTCAAAGTGTTTTCATTATCCAATTTTTGGGAATTTACTAATATTTGGATAAAGAAAACGCTTAAAGTCAAACTGTTTTTATTATCGAAATATTGGTATATTTATCACAAAAATCCTTAAAGTTCAAAAATTAGTTTCTGAAATATTTTAAACATTACCTTTTAATTCCATTGCTATTTATATACATATAATAATGTTTTAAGTTCAAAATATTTCCTTTGAGTGTATTTCCGTTAGAAATAAAATCATGCTGTGAACGTTTTGTTCTAATTTATTCAAATAGTGTATACGGATCACGTCGGCTACGGAGCAATTCACTTTCATAAAGTAAAGGTCGGCCCTCTACCGGTTTACAAATTACGAAAGGAAAAAACGGACACGGAGCTGCAGACGTGAAAAAAATGTTTCAAGTTTAACGATACTGTTCAATTTACTATTAATTACATTTGTTTCGAAGGTTGCTTTTATAATTGTATTGTTTGTCGGGTGGAAAAAATTAGGTTAAATATGATGCTATTTAATGCAGATTATTATAATTGCTGATAAATCAGTTTAATTATGTAAACTCAGTGGAGTGTAACAGTAAATTAATTTAACTTGTGGTAACATTCATTCAAATGACGGACAGGGTCGTGCCAAGGGTTTTTGCCAAGACATTAATTGTCATCCCTAAAATAAACAATACCAAAATAAAAAAGTATAGTATTCAAATAATAGTTAATAATGGTTACAGTTATTTAAATTAAATAATTTAAAAATAATTAATTTACTTAATTGAATAATTAATAAATTATTTTCTCTCAAGCTAAAGAAAAAATAATTTATTAATTATTCAAATATATTAAAAAAATAATTTGAAAATATTGATAAATTATTTCCACCTTTAACTCTCTGACATTTTGACTTACCTTGCGCAAGTACTTTAAATAAATGTACTTTATAATAACTACTGCTAGGGTAAATACCTCGCCAGACATTATATAATGGACTCTCGCTGCATATCAATAACATATTGCATCATGCAACAAATCTTTGACCATTATGTAATTCAATGTTAGGAGAAGTATTTGCCCGAGAAGTAGTTGTTTTAATGTACATTTGTTTAAAGTAAATGCGTAACGTAAGTCAAAATGTCACAGTGCTAAAGGTGGAAATAATTCAAATTCCTTTTATTTAATTTATTTGAATAATTAATAAATTATTTTCCTTTTAGCTACAGGTTGAAAATTTATTAATTGAGTAAATGAATTATTTTTAAATTACTTTAACTATCTTTATTCAAATGTGTATATGTATGTACAATAATATAAAATTAAAATTATAATCAATTCAGCAGATGAATCGGCTATCGACCGGAGGTCTTTCAGCCCAAATTATTTAATTTAATTTAAGTTAAAGTGAATAAATACTCTTTTCTATTGAATTATTCAAATAATTTATTTTTCCTTTAGCTACAGGGAAAATAATTTATTAATTATTCAATTGAAAATTATTTAATTGTTTTCAAATTCCTTTTTATTTAATTTAATATTCAAATATTGACATTGCTAAAAATAAAAAGAAAAGACTTTTATTTAGCACTTTCTCACATTTCTTTTTTAAATACATACAATATGAAGATGCCTTAAATGGACATTAATTCAAAGTCAGTTGATTATATAAGAGGAAGTTCATTCGTGGTAATTAGAATGTATTTCTTAAAAGAATCGTGATTATTTTGTTGCAATTAAGTGAACGAACTTTCTCATAGACCATACGACCTTTTCCAACTATCGGAAAGCTGGTTGCAAATATAACTGAATTCTTTGGGAATTTTACAATTAAGGAGAAATTTTATATACTTCACTTTTCCAGTAAATAGAAAACAATCTTTAAAAATGCAGTATTGTGTTATCTTGTTTTGAGACTTTGCATTTTAGATTTGTAATTGGTGTTTTATGGAATGTGACAAGCTATTTGCGTAACAAATTAGTCCGTACTCCAATTTGTTATATATTGTTGCATTGAAGTTTAATGATCAACCCTTAATAATTAGATTTAGAAAGCTCTATCATGGAACGGAAAATCCCTATCGAGGTGTATAGCTAATATATGAACTTAGTTAAATATGATATTCCAGGTAAAGGAAGAAGAACCTCAGAAAATAAGTATTTTAGTGAACAAGCATTTTGTCATAAAAATTATTCTTGGGTTATTATTATATATACAAACATCTTTATTCATACAATTACATTACATTTTATATACAACTATATATTACAATTATAAATATGCGTGAAGATGTTAGTCTGTTATGGGCTATCGACCTGAGGTCTTTCTGCCCTGTCATGAATTTATGGTGATGTGGATTTAGAAATATCTGTGCTAGCTTAACGTAACCTAGATGAACTGTCTTCATTCGTACTAATGATTGCTGAGACTAGGGTGTGTATATTTGAGAAGGATGTTTGGATTTCGAGAAATACAGAATTTATTAAGGAGGGATTTATTGTAAGAGTTTTTTGCAAATTGGGAAACGTTGGGCTATGAGTGTGACTTCGGTGAATTGGTAGAGATATTCGTTTGAGAGATTGTGAAGGGGGTGTCTAAGTTTGGTGAGAATTCGAAAGGAAGATCTTTCGGCAACTTGGATATGGTAAAGAGAAGATGGTTTGATTTGAGTAAAGAGGATAGGACTATAATCTAATAAGGACCGGCATATTGATCTGTAAATCTGCATAGCTTATGCCCTGGTGCTTATACGTGAGTGATCTAAAATGCTGAGCCCTTATTTTGATTTCGACTTTTGTCGATAGGATATAGGGTTTTAAGAACAATTTTGAATCGAAAAGGATGCCTAGGTATTTACACGTATTGGAAGGGGAAGTTATGGTGTTGAGTAAAGAGGGGTAATTTTGTGGTATGGGATATATTCAAATTGCAGAAAGATCTATAGTTAATAGCCCATGCCGACAATTACTATCAAATAAATATCATGATATTTTAGGATCATCCTACTGTAGTAAATATTTCGAATATTTATGAAAAACAGTTAATATGATTGAGGTGTTGCCTTTCCGTTATGATGAAATAATGTATTATGTTGTAAAGCAAGAAAATATAGTCACGGTATACATATTATAAATAATTAAGTCGAATACGAATACCGGGGCCATAAAATTACGCAACGCTTTCATCTAACTTGGAACGAGTTAAAGTCGAAGTTTTGTGTGTTAGCACTTTCACTCTTCGGCATACGCCGCGACCAGCAGATGTCTTACGGATCGTTATTATTACCGGCTTCTGTCCTTTTCTTACCCAAGATACTCTCTTACTCTTCTTGCTTGTGTTTCCCAAGTATCATCTTCATTTATAGAGTCCAACCAATACTCCAAAAATAAAAATTAATAACTTGCAATTATTTAGGAA
This sequence comes from Philonthus spinipes, assembly GCA_963082785.1. NCBI lineage: Eukaryota > Metazoa > Arthropoda > Insecta > Coleoptera > Staphylinidae > Philonthus > Philonthus spinipes. The sequence goes on from OY720301.1 coordinate 15,174,291, forward strand.
GTAATATTTATTTTTGATTGTATAATTACACTTTAATGTTTCAGCCATAATATTGAAATTATTTAAAATATTTCGATACGCATTAATGGATTAATGAAAGATTACAAGAATAAATACAAAACGTTGTATTGTACAGTAGTGCAACTTGCAATGATAAATATCCATTATGTAATTCAATTTTCAGCCTGGAATTTATACGGGAAGTAGTTATTCCAATGTTATTAAAATTTAAATATCTGTAATTAATAAGAAATAAGAAATAATCATATAAACAAATAATATAAAAAAAGGTTTGTGCAGTAGCGATGTCGTAACCGATGAGGGTTTTCCATGATACGATTATTGCTAATAGTTATTCCAATGGTTCGATTAATAATAAATACATAACTCTTTTTATTTCAGTAACAAAAGGAAAATAATTATATTAATAACTGAGGTTTCCACTTCGTTATATATTTTTAACTGTTTACTTTGAACAACAGTTAAAAGTGTTTAAATAAAATCAAAATTATTAATTGCAATTTAAGGGTCAAGTACAAAGTGTAGAGTATAAAAGATTAAAAAAATAGACATTTAATTTATAAACAGAGAGGTTTTTATCAGTAAACATTTCCTCTATGGCTACCAGTAAAAAAAAGCGAGTTAAACGCATTGAACCGATTAATGTGTGTGTTTAGTTGCCTATAACACGCAACTAAACACATATGTGAAACGCTAAACTAAATAGCGTGAAATATTTGATCGAAAATATATAAATATGAAGAAAAAAGTCGAATTTCCAAGCGTGTATTACAAATCCAACAGTACTAGAGGAGTATAAAACATTTTTTCAATGAATCCAGAGCGGACGAATACCTCGGTTAGGATGTTTCTAAAAATAATTAAATTATAATATTTTATTTAAAAGGTTGTATCTTTTGTTCTCTTGGTTCTCTTAAAAAACGCAATAAAATAAATCATGATTAACATTGTATGCGTTACCTTCACAAGTAATTTCCCTTTTTTTACAAAATACGTCATTTATTATTATGAAGAAATTACAGGTAAAAAAAATTATTAACACAATTTAAAAGAAAAATTACAGCTAACAATAATAAACATTAAATAAATAATTGCAGTAAGTGCTCGAAATGACTACCAGACTTTGCAAGGCAGTAACTGAAGCGATCGAAAAGCATTCATCGCGTTTCTGATATATTCTAGGTTAAGTTGAATGCATCCATTAGATAATCGATTTTTTTTTAAATTTTTCCACATAGTGAATTTCGGTATTATCATAAACCTTTTCTGTTTAGAATTTGTATATCCATTGATAATGATCACTTTGTGATCGAAATGTTTATATGGAACAAATAAATATTCGGTGAAAAAAAGTTTAGTATTTTTATTCAATTACATTTTCTTCACAATTATTAATATTTAAACCCGCCTAGCCCGTTTAGCCGAAAAATTTGCCTCAAACCCTATCAATTACAATCTCCTACACCCTTTGTGCATTCCCCGAAACCAAAATATCACTCCCAAACGTAAACGTTTCACCATCACCATTCATGATTTCATTTCATCATTTCATGACTTTAGTGATCACGACGAGTAAATTCAATTTACAAGACAATGGACGACATTAGCGATCACAACCTTTTTGACACAGCAACTGACAAGGACAGACGCCTACAAAATCAGGCGGAAAGACCAACGGTCGATAGCCAATTGGCAGAAGAATTTATTTTTATGTTAGTTATTTATTGTATTCATTTATTATTATTACTTTGTTAAAAATAATCTGCCAATAAAGATTTATATATATATATTAATATTTCAGTAAAAAAAAGAAAAATAATTATATTAATAACTGAGGCTTCTTTAATTTAATGCAATTTGCAATAATAATTTTACCATATTTTAATTTCTTCAGATACATCATTTAAACATATACATCAACAACCTTGTTAAGCAACAAAGAAAATTTATTTATGAAGTAACAATATACTGATAATTGTTTCATCAGAATAATTTACACTTACGCACTTTCACGTTTAATGAGATTTTTTGCGGAAAATATTGTTTTAATGAATGAACATGACATAATTAAGCCATCCGCACAAAGAAAGCGAAAGTTCAGGCCGAGTTAAATTCTGCATGTCCCGGTAACGCTTCACTGAAAATAATTACTTGTTCTTGGAAGACACAGTCTTTGGCTTCATTAAGAAAAGTGGAAGATACCGGAAAAAGTGTACACATCGTAATAATGAAGAGAATATTTAATAAGCGTAACATTGAAGGTAACATTTTCTTACATAAAAGCGCATTCAATTAATGTATTCAAATTATGTAGAAAATATTATTTGTGTTCATTTTGTGTGTGTGTGTTTTTTTTTTGTTTACTTGCGTTGGTTTAACCATTCAGCCACCGATTCTTATTATATATATAACAATCTTTATTAACAAGTTTACAAGAACATAACAAAAATTGATTAAGTATTTCACGCCAAACTTAATTGATTCTTAAATGGCTTACGACCAGTATTATTACACAATAATGATGTAATAATATATCTCTTATAATGAACACAAATATCATTATATCTTGAATATTTTTGAAATACAATTTGTTTTATATTAATTCCCAGACTCGTTCCTGAAATTTTCTTTTTTTGTACATACCCAAATAATCCTCAGGATAATCTACATTTGATTAAAATAATTTAGTAATTCTCAGACTCGTTTGAAAATGCCAAGATTGGTGCCATGTAAAAAGTATGTCAAGCACCAGTGACTATAAAAAAGTTTGCTATTTTAATTAATTCATTTTAATAAATAATTTCGGACTAATAACAAGAATTACAGAAAAAATAATATAATTAAAGATAATTTTATCACTGAGTCAGTTCGGTAACTCAATTCCACCCTGAATATTTATTAGATTACACTAATGCATGTATGTTAATGATAAACTCTCAAACAAAAACAGCTAATCGAGGCCTTGGCTCCATAAATAAGCGAAGGAGATAGTTGAACACATATTCATATATATATTAGGAAATTAATTGTCAGATGGCGTAATATGATTTCAATAACATTTTGTGTTAATGTAAAAAAGGAATGCTAATTATTAATAATTATAATTAATTAATGATTTAGCAAAAATTAATCACTCAATAAAAAAATCTTTAATAGCTGAAACTACTTATATACATTAAATAAAAATGATTTGAAAATAATTAATAAATTATTTCCACATTTAGCTCTGTGACTATTGACTTACCTACGTAAGTACGTTTAACAAATGCACATTAAAACAACAAATGTGGAAATAATTTATTAATTATTTTCAAATCATTTTTATTTAATATATTTAAATAACTGTGACCAAGTGAATGAATACTGTTTTCTATTTCTACTTATATACTCTAGAAAGTTTAAATTTCATGTTTCATAAATTAAATAAATTATTAATAAAATCACTTTCCATTAACTCGTTTATTAGGGCTGTTATTTTTTTAAAGTTTTGAGTTCAATAATACATTTGTACGTGTATCCGTGGGGTTGTTTCCAATAAATACACCACTGACTATTGTAAGCAGCCCAGTTTAGCAATTTCGGGTAAAAATGAAACTCTACTGAGTGTTTTGAATGTCTTGATATATATTAGGGATCTGTTTCCTTTAACGTCTGTACAAGAAATGAATCTAGGAATTTAAATACAAATTTACAGTAACTAAAAACACCTCCCGGTCTGGTGAACGAATTTTCTTTTTATTTGGGGTGTTTGAAATTTCTTGGAAGGTCAGTGAAAGCGACCTTGCCAGGCTTAATGAAAAATGTTTCATTAGTTTTCAGACCATATCTTTATTTGTAAGATTCGTTGTTTAAATTTATTTCAAATGGTTTCTTTTTCAAATGTGTTTATATATACATAACCTTTATTAACAAACACAAGAGACAAAAGAGGAAACAATCAACCTGATTGGGACAACAAACAAAATGAGAATATCTTTCGAGATAAAATATTAACAAACACAATACAATACCTATTATAACAAAAATATTACAATATATAATGTAAAGGTCTGCCAGTTGACAATCGACTAACGGTCTATACTTGTCAGGACGAAAATAAAAGAAATCAGGCTATTTGTCCATAGGAAGAAAGTAATAAAAGAAAACACTTTATTATTTCCGAAAAATGCACTTATTTATTTAATTGACTAGTTTCGGTCACATGACAATTATCAAAGTTACAAGATTACGAAACTAGTCAGTTAAATAAATAAGTGCATTTATGTGAAACAATAACAAAGTGTTTTCTTTTATTACTTTCTTCCTATGGACCAATCGCCTGATTTTTTTTATTATTTTCGTCCTGACAAGAATAGAATAGATAGATAGAAGAATAAGTATCTAGTGATAAATATGTTTATGAAATTGAAGATATTTCAGTGTACAACAATGAGATATAATTTAAATTTGTTAAATAAAAATGATTTGAAAATAATTAATAAATTATTTTCACATTTAGCTCTGTGACTATTGACTTACCTACGTAAGTACGTTAAACAAATGTACATTAAAACAACTACTTTCCGGGCAAATACCCACGCCAGACATTGAATTACATAATGTACACCTGCTGTTGCACATCAATAAAATATTGCATAATGCAACAAATTTTGATCCGAGAAAAATTTAATGTAAAAACAACAAATGGGATGTTACATAATATAAGGCCATCTGCAGACACGTGTTTCGGGATCTATCCCTCTTCAGTACAGCTATGCCTTACATAATTCAAAGATGTTAAAATAAATCAATTAAATTCTATTTATAATTTAAATTTGTTTCATCAAGTGTTTCATGAGTCAACAATCAAAAGGATAAAAAGTGATAATTAATCGATGGTTGAGGCTTTTACTTTATGAAACTCTATAATATACTATACACTACTAGAATAAATTTTGTGAAACGTAAAAAACTGTTGTTTTATTTACAAATAATGATAACAGTTTATGCTAAAGGTAAAATAGTTATAATCAATTAAAAAGGAATCAGTATCTAGGATTTAAAAATATTATATACTAAAAATGTAAATACATACTTTTTTTATCTGTCAAGTAGAAACATTTCAGTTTATTAAAAAAAATGTCTAATTGTTGCGTATTATGCGAATTTGCCAGTTGTTGTTAGAACAGAAAATTATAAAATATAATGAAATTAATAGGTAATGATTATAAAGTAATTTGAATGTAGGGTTTAGTGTTATCTTTTAAATTCCCATTGTATGGGTTATCGTTGCAAGAAATATTAAAAAATATACATTAAGATTACCTATTTTCGCTGTTTTTCATAAAGGTATTTTTTTCTTTTTAATTAAAATGAGTTTAAATTCATCTAAAAAAAATCCTGCATTTTTAGGATTACTTTAATGCATCATAAAATATTGCTCATTTTCCACGACATTAATATAACACGAATTAGTAACTATATAGTCATATATTCCTATTAAACTGCACCCTCCATATTTTTTTCTCATTTAGACCATTGTATGATTAAGCGAATTTGAACTAACTTCGTTAGTTTAGAGCAGTGATTCTTAAATATTTTTGTATGGTGGCATCCTGAAGTTATTAAATAGTCAATAAATAATGTATTTTTTCAAAGTAAGCTTATTTGAAAGATTCATTTTCAATAGTCTTTAATTTTTTGTTATTCTTTGTTTTAATAAGTGTAGAAAATTTCATTCCACAAGAATCTAATGTAAAAACAGCAGTAAAATATTAAGTGTTATAAAGCAAGTCATCCTTACGTTATTTTTTCCCATACTCACTTTGAGAACCACTGGTTTAGAGTATTATAAAAATTTTGTTATTATTACAATTAAAGCACACTAGCGGTAGAAACTACTGGCTGATAGCCTCTTATCAAAATAAAAATTTACTACTTAACGTATTATTTTAAACTATCGTAGAAAAGTATTATAAGTAAAAATATTTACTTCTAGCACACTAATTGTTTTAATATTTTATTTTATTGTATTTTTCTTTTATTTTTTTCAGTGGACGACGCAAGCGGCCGATACTCAACGGGCTGGTTTTGGGGAAACCATTTTTGGACTGGATCTCAAAGTCTTTGTGAAAACATCATTCCCAAAAACAAACATCAGTTCAAGAAAGAGGTAAAGCGCTTTTATATTACGGAAATAATAGTTAATTGAAAAAAAGATAATAAATTATTATATCAAATTGCAATAAAAAATCTATAATATAATAAAATTGTATAATCACTCAGTTTATTATAGATAAGGTATAATTTAGTGCGATTATTATTACTAATTGTATTTAATTATCTATATATGCAAGAGGACTCTCGTTAAGTGAATAAATAAATAAATAAATTGCAATAACAATTCAGACTAATAAAATTAAAAACTTTTTAATGTATAGTAGCGAATAATACTTTACAAACAAAAGTATTAAAAAATAGAGAATGCTTCGGTTTATTTCAATATTTTACATTTTATTTTGTACCGGTGAATAAAAACAAATAAAACGTCACATTTATCAAATCAGTACATACAATTTGTTAGAATAACAAACTAGTATCAAATTTTAGAAGATTATTAATGTGTTTTTTTTTTTAATTTATATAGACTCCAACATGTTTAATTGTGATTCACTTGAATAATTAATAATCTTCTAAATTTTGATACTGATTCCTTAAATAACCTCCTTTTAGATCTTATTAATTCATAATTTTTAGTACGTTATATATAATTATATTTATATTAATAGTTTATAGTTAAGAGGATTTGTAATTATTATAATTTTAATTTTTTTAATAGTGTTTGTAACGCCACAACAACTCATTATTTATGTTCATAAAAACATCAACTACTGAAGATGGAAACATAGTTTCCTAAATATATTTAGTAAAATAAAAAATAAGCAGGAGAAAGGACATCTATTTTGTTTAAGTAATCATTGATTTTAATAAAAAATGTAAGCACTCTAAAGAAAAGTTCTCGTACGTATGGTACTACTTTATTATAGTCTTTTTTATACTAATAAAATTGAAGGCTTTTCTGTGTAAATTATTATTCCCCACTATACCCACTATTCTGTAAGGGTAATGTTAATTTTAACGTCTACGTTATATTTTATCATGACAGTCTAACCTGATTTTCTAATAGATATATATACATAGAAAGTGAATTTATTTAATAACGTTCATGATAAAATTCTCTTTAGCCCTGATTCAAACGTTTTCAATTTTATTGGTTAGTTCGGACCAATAAAATATATTGCAATTTGATATAAAAATATTATAGTCATTACACCAATACCAATTGCATGATATCTTTAGTTTGGTTTTCATTGTTCACATGGTGAAACATGATTGAAATATATAAATTATTTTCCTAAAATTAATAGAAAATAGGTCAGTTGGTTCGTTTCACGTACCTACGTAAGTAAGTCAATAGTCACAAAACTAAATGTGGAAATAATTTATTAATTATTTTCAAATCATTTTTTATTTAATTAATTTTATGTATTTATTCGGAGTAGTTTCGACTGACAGTCATGTATTATTTTTTCTCAGATAATAAACATTTAGTAGTACAATTTAAATCAATTTAATATTTACGAGTTTAACTTAATCTTTTCAAAATTAATAATTGAAAATGTGTTATTATGAATTTTGATATTTTTTTTTAAGATGACGAATCAAACGAGGATCGAAAGGAATGTTGAAACTGAAAAGAAAACCAACACAATCAACCCGAGTTCATCGAAAGGCTACACTCCAGGGAAATTGACCTATACTTCAATTCCTCCATTTGACGTGTCATTTTTTATGTTGAGGATTGATTTGAATTCCTCATTTGCAACAGTAGTAAGAAAAATTACACTAATAATTGAGCGTTATACTTTTTGATGAAAGTAAATGTATCATTTTTATAAAATTAAAAAATTAAACACAGTTCCACAAATTCAAAGTATTCACATTAAATTAATACCAAACAAAAAGAAAATACTGATCTAAAAACAATGAGGTATTAATGGTAGCCTTACAGCGAATGGTAAATAATTTAAATAATATATACATTAATAGTACCTTTCAAAAAATAGTTGAGTATATTTTTTTAAATAAAATGAAACAAAGATGATTTGTAGTTATTTAAATTACAATAAAATTAAACAGGGACAATTTCTAGCAATGATTAATAAAATTCGATCATTCCTTTTTCCAACTGCAAAAATTACTTACACTGTAAATAATTGGAATTGTATTGATCATTGCCACAAATGTTCCTCGTTTAATTTAATACTATATTTTTGGTTATTATTTATTTATACAAAAACCCAACAGACAATGTCAAGGTTACAGTGTTTATATTACAACTACAGCACAAGTAACACGGTTACTGTAAATCAACTTACATATTCGGGGCTTTCGTAAGGAAAATCTTAAATTTAACGTGTACGTTATTTTTATCGCTACAGTATAAACAGCTTTTGTAATAAAACATATACATAGAATGTGATTCTAATTAATAGCGTACTTGTTAAAGTTAACATTTCACGTACGGAATAGCCCCAATTATATATTATATATTTTTTTAAAGTGCATGTTATCAATACACAAGTACATCAATATACGTATAAGTACTCTAATTATTTTGAAAATTTGTTAATTGTTAAGGCTTCCATGGTCTATTATAGCTTAATAAAACACTTTAATTTTGTAATTTTTTTATTTAATGACTATAGTTTTGACAACATTAGCGTCTCATTATCAAACTAAAAGTAACTTAATAACAATTTTACACGGAATATATACATTACTTACGGAGCGATAATTACTTTAATGTATTTTGAATTTGTGAAGTTGAATTTAATTTTATAAGATGGTACCATTAAATTAAAATAAGTATTTAAAATAAAAATTTATGGAAATGAGTTTAATTTTATAAAATTCTAGGAAAGAACTCTTCATGTCGGCCTTTGTTTACCAAGTGTCTGTTCTGACGATGATGTCACGGCAATCATGGAAGAAACGTCGAAAGCATCACCAAGGGTTAGTGTCAAAGTTGAAGCAGTTCGTTCGCCCCATAAACATTTTAATGTTTGGGATGACTTTACCTTCAGGATTCTAGTGTAAGTGCATACATTTAATAAAAAAATCATTAACATATTTCTGATGAAAAGAAATGAAATATGAAGAAACATCACGTGGTATTAATATGCGATTTTTTATTGATTTGCAGTGTAGCAACGAGTTTCGTTGTAGTGATGCTCATCATCGGGACATTGTACGATCTCTATCTGCAAAAAAAGGATGACACGAAAAAAGTAATAACGATTAATTGTACCACATACACAAATCCAAACCACAAATTTGGCGATAAGGCCATTACTTTGGATATGACGATGCCAGAGCCGATCTCAAAAAACGGTAAACAAAATATGTTATCAAATCATTATAATTATTATGTATTTGTATGTTATGTAAAGTTGAGTAACCTGAATAAGTTATATACCTTTCTTCACTGTTTTGTGAAACTGTATTTAATTATTCAAACTCATTATAATATTTATAATCAAGTAATGGAATAATAAGACAAAAAAAATAGATAGTGATAGAAAAGAGTGTTTATTCATTTGGTCACAGTTATTTAAAATAAATTAAATAAAATGAATTTGAATATAATTAATTATTAATTTAACATGTCCTCACTGGAGTACAGGTGTATAACTACGCAACTTATATTCATTTTCAAACTAATTCACGGTTATATAATTGATTTGGATTTACTAATTCATATTCATTTTTGTGTGCCTTGTGTTACGACTAGAAATACAAAATTGTTTTATATCCCCAATCATAAGACAAATCACAGATATTCATCAACTTTACTTTCATCTTGTAATTTCTTTAGTATGCATTGTTCAAATGTTGATATTTTTAGTATATAATTACGTCAATTTCTTGGACAGCTAAGACCGCAAATACATTAACAATTGTGTAACTATATTATCATCTACTTTGTATTATTTTTTGTATGTTTAATATTATCCTATAATAATAATAATAATAATAATAATAATAGTTTATTTAACGGATAATTCCTCTTTACAAAAGTAATACATATAAATTTAAACATTACAATAAATTAAATTATTTTTTGTATGTTTAATATTATCCTATAAGAAGTGTTTTTAACTGTTGGATAATGATGATAATAATATTAATATTAATAATAGCACTCACTGCTTTTATTAATATTATTATTATTAATCAATTGGGTTGCTAACAGAAAATAATTGATTGATAAAATTATTTTCCTAATTATTGATTAATAATTAATTATTTTCAAATAAAAGAATTTCATAATTTTCATAATTTCTTGATTGGTATACTTATTCATTTTATTACTCGAACGAAGGATTCAAAAATAATGACACGTTGGAAATGAATTTTTCCAGATTTGGTTCAGTAAATATTGCCAGTAGTCTACTACAATGCATGTGTGAATAGTACAGGAATTTCTCAATTTTGCAAAAAAAAAATCATAAGAAATAAAATTCGAAATAATTCAAAAACAACTTGCTCTAGATATATGGATGCATAATACTTTTATGTTGCAAATTATCTCGCCAATCGCTCTATGGCATAAAATATTGCTCCATTTGAAAAAATGAGTTATGATGTTTTTAAATAGGCACTGAAATATTGACACTTCTGAAATACCTATTGTCAGAATTGACAAATGTTATTTTTTTAATTCTAGAGCGATCTATTAGTAAAAATTAAAGATGCCGCTCGTTTGTCTATCTTATTCCTACTAGAAGTTATAGCCATTTTTAAAAATGTCTGTGAGATTAATATTTGACAAATCTTTTTTTACTCAAAAATTCTAAGAATTATGTGGACACAGATCCATATGATTGGGTAGGCAATTGGACGAGAAATCCAAAATATATATATAGTGTTCTACAAAATTTATGGTACAACTAGAAGTGATAGAAAGTCGAAATATTTTCTATGAGGAGATCGCATTAAACCGTGCAATGTAGATTTATTTTCAATTATTTCGTCGGCCGACAAACTTTTAATGGCAAGTATTCGTTGCCCACCCTGTATAATGGTGTTTAACTTCATCTTTGGAAATCGGCTATGGACCAGAGATCTTTCCGCCTATTTACTTTACTTGGGGTATTTTTTTAAAAATTGTTTTATATTATTTTAGGTAAATGCAGTTTATACGTAGTCAATAATAACAACAATAATAATAGTATGGCAAATACTGCTGAACCAGTGACTGACGAAAGATCTATTATAAGTAAGTAACCAAAGAGGATGTATATAGAAACCTTCTTTGAAGTAACACTGAATAAAACATTCAATTCCTGTCCTAATTTAATAAACACTTAAATCTTCTTTCCATTCCTACTCATAAATAAATAGTGAATATGTAGTTATGAAAAAGGATCTATGTTAAGATATTTAGTAATGATGTTGAAGTTATTTAGCGCTAATTTTCATTGATTTTGTAAAGTACGTATCCTTTGAAAACAAAGACTTATTATTGTTTATTTAGTTTCAGTCATCAAGGATCTCATCCTCTCTTTTTCTATGAGAATCAATGTGAAGCACATCTGTGACAGGTCTGTAGGAAGTGACACGATTCCAGTAATTCATGGTTTGAAATCGATCAGTATGGCTTGGGTCATTTTGGGTCATACTTGTTTGATAGCCTTCAAATATTCGGGTAATTTTATTTATAAATAGTTAATTTTTCTAATATAAAAAAACATTGAGATTAACATTTAAATTCGAATGGAGAATTATGTTTCAAACTATTTTATTAAAACATTACATACACCATTAATAGACGAGACTGGATGCCATATTCTTAGTGAATGCCCAGCACATAAATTGCCTGAAATGGCTTGTATAAAAAATCTACCCACCTCAGCTAGATAGTCTAGTACCTAAATAAAGCAGGCTGGCTGAACTAAGGATGAGCGATCTACGGGAGCTAATGCAATGGACTTACTGAGGTCTAAGTGTAGTGCGAAGCTCCACACTCCCTAATACCATTAATATTTTTTTTTTCAGAATATTCCTTCCGATAAATTTCAAAGAAGTTAAACGTTTTCTACTACCACGACTTAAAATAATCTTTTGTCAGGTGGTTGTGAAGACTGTATAAATATTTAAATAAAATTCTTGTCCTTTCTCCTACTCGTTTCATTTTATTTTACTAAATATATATTTCAGAAACTGTTTCCATCTTCAATAATAAAACTGCAATCCACACTATTGAAGATGGAAACATTGTTTTCGAAATACATATTTTCTAAAATAAAACGAGTGTGAGAAAGTATAAGAATTGTATTTAAAAAATTCCTTGTTTTTGTTAATACAAAAAGTTTTATAGGATCCTAAAGAAGTCCTCGAAGGTGAAGGAGTATTTTTATCTATTGAATTGAAATATAATTCATCACTTGAATTAAAATATTAATCTCACTTGATTTTCTGTTTCAGAAAATCTATTATTAATATTACTTTAGCATATTTAGCTCAGAAACATAGTTTCGTAGAATACTTAATCTATGTCATTATTATTTTTACATAGATTTCGCTGAAACAAAGGAAGAGAAATATTTACAAAATTTTTCCTGTCTGTATTTTCAGATAACATGGAGTACAGAAAAGTTGTCCAAAAAGAATTCTTCTTCCAAACAATTTCAAACGCCGCTTTCAGTGTTGACACTTTCTTTTTCACTAGCGGACTTTTAGTATCATTCTTATACTTCAGAACAAATGCGAAAGGAAAATTGGATACGTTGGGCAACAAAGGCATCGTAGCTGGTTTCTTCCATTTCATTGGACTAATCTTTTATAGATTTGCCAGGTTTGAAATTTAAATAAGCAAAAATTAAAGTATATAAAATTAAATAGATTCTATAATCATGATTTTATCTATTTTAAGATTAAGTGCGCCATATTTATTCATTTTGGGAGTGGTTGAAGTTTGCATGAAGTGGTTCAACTACAACTCGATCTTCGAACCACCTACACTCGATCATGAAAACTGCCCGAAATACTGGTGGAGAAATATTTTGTACATCAACACATTGTTTCCTGTTGAAGAAATGGTAAAGTATATTTTTCTGAATTTAAAACCAATTTATCTGCGAATATGTAAAGTATTTAAGAATACTCCATACTTGTTTATTTTTATCGTTTTCAGTGTATGTTATGGAGTTGGTATTTGTCGGATGATACTCAGTTTTATGTGGTTGGTGCTATTATGCTTATCCTAGCAACAAGGTAAAATCATTCCCATTTAAAATATATCAATACAAATAAATAATATTAATAAGATCCACTAACATTGAATTTATAAACCACCTTTGCATACAGGGAAACCCCAACAAGTTCCCCAAATTTAAATTTTTCCTATTCCACCATCGCTGAATTCATTTCAGAAACATCCTCTGACATATAATCATCCTAACTAGACATTATCATACACACATCTATCTATTCATTATCATCTATACATAGCTTACTCTAATTAGATTTTTCGCGACAACTCGACCGGTGCACATTTTCAAACATAAACTTTGGCAGAAAGACCTCGGGTCGATAGCCCATGAAAGAATAATCTCGAAATTATTTAAAGTACTGTATTATACAATTAATGTAATGTATAAGTCCTTAAACAAGGATTTGTATATATAATATCAGTAGAGACATCTAGCAATTAATTTAATCAAATATTGAACCACCATTCATTTAGGGTATGAATCACTAGATGACTGGGGGATGAACAATTTATTAAATGAATTTAGTTTCCTAGTCATAAACAGGACAAGTTTGCCTTCCTTTAGTGGACGCAACAACAATTGTCAGTTATCTACCTTGTAGACCCAAATTGTTGACAACACCAATTAAAAAATATCTTTCCAATTATATAATTCTAATAATTAATAATATTAATTATTATTAATATAATAAGTCTTAATATTAATCTAATATGTTTTTTGCTTTATTTCTTAAAGTCACTTCAAGAGCGCAGCTTCATTAGTAATCGTTTTCATGGTGAGCTCATGGTTAACAACAGGTTTTATAGCCTTCAGCAACAGCCATATGCCGAACTCTGATGACCCTTTGGCTCTTTTCGACAAAATCTACGATAAACCGTACACACGATTAGGACCATATTTGATCGGCATGGCTGTTGGTTGGATCCTATTCAAAACCAATTGCAGAATAAACATGTCAAAGGTACAGTATCAAAAAACAATTTGTTTGTTCTTTAGTCCTGCACAAAGTTGAACCGAGTGCAAATTTGTGACGATATCAAAATATTTGTATTACTACATTTACATTTAATAACAATATTTATTTGCAATCCTCAAAGTGCATAAAAATACAATATAAATATAAAGCAATACTATTAAAATAAGAGTGTAACTGTAAAATAACTAAAAAACGTAAGGCGAAATTCAGTTTAGCTTAAAATACTGAACTGGTCTTCCATCTAAACCTTATATTCTTTTAAGGTTTAGATGGAAGACCAGTAAACATATATGCAACAATAAAGAGATAATGAAAGAAATACAATAAACAAGAGCCATATTTTAAATCAGTCACATATTTTATAGAAAATTGATAGCTAAGAATATGTGTATAATTAAAATATAATAAAATAAAACGGAGATGATTCGGAAAATAGTTGTTTCAATAAATGTTTGTCAAAAACTTACAGTGTAAGTGAATTTATAATACTTTTAACAAAGTATTGTTTTAATCCAGAAGATATGGCATAAGCAATATAAATTTGAAAAGAGAGCTTGCTCAAAGATGGTAGTTTTATATTTGGGTGGTTAGATTCAAAGGGGCTTTATCCCCTTTGAATCTAATGATAGCAGAAAGTACAAAAATTGTTGCACTAGTTCATGCAACGAAACTAATTTACTTTTTTTTATTTACTTTATTGAGACTAAGTGATAATAATTATTATGTTGTTGTATGTATAAAAAGACAATTAAATGCAGTAAGTTATAGCAATCATATATATATATATATATATATATATATATATATATATTTTTTTTTGTTAAAAACATTCTAAAAAGTATTTTAATGAATACAAAATATTGTGTTTTTTTCAACAGTTGGTGTTAACAGTGGGTTGGTTGCTCTCGTCCGCCTGTCTTTTATCATTAGTTTATGGTTTATATGAAGCTGAACTATCGCCATTAGCCGGTGCAGCATATAGCAGCCTTTCTCACTCAGCTTGGGCGTTGGGATTAGCCTGGATTGTTATAGCCTGCACGACTGGACACGGAGGTAATTATATACAAAGAAGTTATTTGATTTGCCTATACATCGAAGATAAAACCATTGTAATAACCATTTAATAACAATAATATTTGAGCCCATTCTGTAAAAGAAATTTTAAGTTTAACATGTACGTTATATTTTATCATCACGGTCTAAACAGATTGATAGAATGTGAAATTACTTAATAACGTACACGTTAAACTTAACATTTCTCGTACGGAATAGGTGAAAAAAAAATTCTAAAATGAATAATAAATTAATTATTTGCCGTTATCTCCATCTAAATGACAGATTGTGTATGATCGAAAAGTACGATCAATTTTAGGAGAATGCATAATCTTTGCATTTGGCATAATAAAAAACATTTTTTTTCTTTGAAACCTAGATTATTATTTATTAGTTATAAAATATATTATGCAGCTTTCAGAAAATTAAAAACGTGTTTTTAGGTTATGTCAATTCCATTTTATCAGCAACAATCCTGTACCCGTTCAGCAGAGTGACATATTGTGCATATCTTCTACATCCAATAGTGATTAGGTTGATGGCTATGAACATGGACAGCCCGCTTCATTTAGGAAAGGAAGTCATGATAATCATTTTCCTCGGTCAAGTCGTAGCTTCATATGCCCTTGGATTTATTGTTTCAGTGGCTTTCGAAGCACCCGTCGTCTCGATGCTAAGGATTCTTTCGAGGATACCTACAAAACGTAAAACTAGTATACATTCTTAAAGACTCGTATGTTTTATTTTTTTATCGTTTAGTTTTACTTTTATTTAAGTCTGATTTTTTTTATATTGAATACCCATATATGATATGATTATTGTAAATATTGAAAGAACAATTAAGGTATAAATAAAAATTTGAAAAAATAATTTTAGAGATTTATAGCCTATATTCAGCCCAAAAAGCTTTTTCTTTCAGCCATGTTAAGGGTCCTTGCCGCTCGAGTTTGTGTTAAAAATTTCCGCTTTCCTAAACTCATCAACACCGAACAACAACCTCCGGCTCCCCAGTAACAACTTCATAAAAAAACTGCATCATAGACCGACTGCCGCTCCCTAAATTGCGATCTTTCCTTCAGGTTCAATGAAGATGCACTTTTTCGCACGAATAAATATATATGCCTTTTTCCTTTAGAAAAATCATACCATTTGCTAACACTGTTTAATGGTTGCTTTGATAAAACACCAACGTCCGGCTCCTCCGTAGCAACTTCACAAAAAACTGCGTCCTAGACCCGACATCTACCGCCCCTTAAAGTACGATATTTCCTTTAGGTTCAGTAAGAAATGCGCCTTCTTGTACGAATAAATAAGCTTTTTTTCCTTTAGAAAAATCAAACCAATTGCCAACACAGTCTAATTTTAATTTTGATGGATAGATTGCCTACAAGACTTTAAAGCTGGATATAGTTTGAAGATGTGTACCGCGGTTTCGTCCTCTAGGAACCGCTCCTCTTCAACCCTTATTTTGTGGTGGTATACTTCGCAAGTATTAATTGGCAGTTCTTTTATTTGGATACTAAAGCCCATCAAATATTGCCCCATCCTCTCTACTTCTAAATTTTCTTACCTTATAGAAGCCACACCAATCAGTGTTCCAGAAAAATATTTTTTTCTTTGACATGGTTGTCATACAGAAGCCCTAAAAGTGGATACATATATGTTCCAAACGAATTACTTTATCTTTTTTCAATGTTAGAGCAGATAAATAAATAAAACAATTGATCTTTATTTATATTTATAACGAAGAATGAATAATCTTCTAGATCCAGTTACACCAAGTTAATCTCTATTTTTGTTTTATATGGTCTGGTTCCCATTGTTGGCTTGGAACATTTGTGCATCCACATTTAGGGCTTCTGTATGGCAACCATGCCAAAGAGAAAATTATTCTTCTGGAACACTGATTGGCTTCTATATGTCAAGACTAAGGAAATTTGCAAGTAGAGAGGATGAGCTTTAGATCCAAATAAAAAGCTGCCAATCAATACTTGCGGAAATTCCACCACAAAATAAGGATTGAAGAGGACAACCATGTCAAAGATAAATATATTCTTCTGGAACACTATTTGGTATAACTTCTATATGTCATGGTATATGTCAAGACTTTAAGAAAAATTTAGAAGTAGAGAGGATGAGGCAATATGTGATGGGTTTTAGTATTCAAATAAATTAATACTTGTGGAGTACACCACCACAAAATAAGGGTTGAAGAGAACATATCAAAGAGAAATGTATTCTTCTGGAACACTGATGGGTATGGGTTCTATATGTCATGGTATATGTCAAAACTCTAAGGGAATTTAGAAGTAGAGAGGAAGAGGCAATTTGTGATGGGCTTCAGTATCCAAATAAAAAAAGATTGCCAATCAATACGTCCGGAGTATACCACCACAAAATAAGAATTGAAGAGGGCAACCATATCAAAGAGAATATATTCTTCTGAAACACTGATTGGTATGTCTTCTATATTTCATGGTATATGTCAAGACTCTAAGGAAATTTAAAAGAAAAAAGAATGGGCTTTAGTATCCAAATAAAAAAACTGCTAATCAATACTTGCCGAATGAGACGGTATTGCGACAGCGAGTTGAAGTTCTCTCTCCATGAACCGTGGTCCACACGATCTTTGTTTTTAGTCACAATGAACCACTATAGTTATGGTTCCGTGCCTTTTCATCCAGAAGATTTCGATATTATTAAAGAATTAGACATTCCTTTAAAAAGAACACTACGAAGAAAATAGATCTGCCTCGCAATGTGTTACCTCGAAAATTTTTGGATTTCTGTAAATTAAGCTAACTTCTTCGAGCTATAATTCAGTTAGTTTCTGCTAGATGGCGCCTGTGTAAATATTAAGATGTAAGCAGGAAAGAGAGGGATTTACAAAAATATATTTTTCTCTGTATAAGATACGTCAGGTGTAAACAAATGCAAATTACTGTAAATTTCAAAATTATTGAACAAATAAGAAATACATTTCAATTATCATTATTTTTAAGCATTCATTGATACATCATTCTTACTAATTCAACCTCCTATGGTAATATTCAGTTAATTAACATTAATGTTGTACATAAATTTAAGAAACGTGGAATTGCAATCTAAAAGAGAAGTACTGGTTGCTTTATAGATGCGGGTCCCGGTCATGATACATCTTTCATTATTCGTGAAAATGGTCAATGATTTATCTGACAATTACATTTTATTTTATATATACTAACATCTTTATTATGACATAAATTTATACATATAATACATTAATGATTAAATGGTTATCGGCCGTAGGTTTTCAGCCAGCAGTCCTTGTCGTATGTCGTTAGTATGTCAGTCGTTGAA
This sequence comes from Philonthus spinipes, assembly GCA_963082785.1. Classification (NCBI taxonomy): domain Eukaryota; kingdom Metazoa; phylum Arthropoda; class Insecta; order Coleoptera; family Staphylinidae; genus Philonthus; species Philonthus spinipes. Next base: position 15,192,996 of record OY720301.1, read on the forward strand.
ATGAGATGAGATGAATTCATGTATAGTGGATTATGGATTTTATTTTATTTAAATAAAACATATTGTTTTTCTGTTATTCTTTTTCTTAAATTGAATATATATATATTTCAGAAACTATATTTCCATTTTCAATCTACACTACTGAAGATGGAAATATAGTTTCCGAAATGTATATTTAGTTTAATAAAAAGTGTAGGATAAAAGAACAATAATTTTTATTTAAGTAATTTAAAGTCTCCACAGCCAACTTATAAAAGATTAAATTTTATTTTACTTATAAACTAAATCTTCTTAAATAAAACTAAACTCAGTAGCATAAATTAGATAAAATAAAACAAAGATGATTCTTACAGTGTAAGTAATCTTTGCAATTGGAAAAAGATGGATTGATCGTATTTTATTGATTATTGCCAGAAATTTTCCTTGTTTCATTTCATTGTCATTAGCATAACATGGAAAGCATAATTGTTAAAGTAATGATATAAGTCATGCGAAAAATTTCGATTGAATAATAATTAAAAAATAATCCCAATTCAAAATATCTAAACCATTCCGCCTATCTTCTGCAATTTGCAGATGAATCGTCATAAATTGCACGCCACTCTACTCTCCCTAAAGCTATGTCCACTTTACAGGCGCTATCGCTTTGTTTCGCAAATTGTAGAATTACCTTTAATCCCAACAAATCCAAACTGTTTATCCGTTACCATATACCCCTCTTAACTTCTCCACACAAAATTAACATAAACCAAACGTTGATCTCTCCTTCCCCTAGCTACAAATACCTCTGAATTACTACGTAGTTAATCGTCGGACGACAGACACCTCTCGCGCGATCAGCTAAGGCGATGACTCGGGGGTTGTCCTACTTCGGAAGAAAGACGGAGGGCTGCCGTGGTTCTTAAAAGTTTCAACATAAGAAAAAAGTACTAACATCAACGACTTCAAGGACTTCTGGAACACCTCTCGCGCGATGATCTAAGATGCTGTCCCTGAGGGTATCCTACTTCGAAAAAAGACGGTGGGCTTTCGTGGTTCTTAAAAGATTTGACAGAGGAAAGAAGTCGCCAATCAAAGACTTCAAGGACTTCTGGAACACCTCTCGTGCAATCAGCTAAGGTGCTGACCCGGGGTTGTCCTACTTCGGAAGAATAAACGGAGGGCTGTTGTGGTTTTGAAAAGATTCGACAAGGGAAAGAAGTCGCCAACATTAACGACTTCAAGGAACCAGTTTGCAGACGAGGACAAGATCAGTGAGGATAAGATGGCCATCAACATCAGTGGATGAAAAACATTTCTGTAGGGGAACTCCGCGGTTAATAGACGGTTTCCCTAAGAAGAAATCTTTCATTCACCAAGAAGAAGAATCGCCCACCTGAGGTGATATAACCAATCCAATAATTTTGCAGTTAACTATTCATGCCAATTGGCAAATAATTTTAATTAGAAGGATATAAATTCTGACACTGAGCTTACCATTAAACCCCGCTCTCAATTAATCAAAACCAAGGTGCAGAATAGGGCACGGCACTTTAGATCCCTAACCTACGCCATTTAAGGCATTTGAAGAAAAAAACGACACATATCTACAAAATGATCTGTTGTACCTTGTTGGAATACGGTGCAATCCATTTATATAATCCTCACCATCCGAACCTAAACAACATAGCGGTAGCTGAGCGGTCAACTCTAAGAGTCCTCGCAAAATTCCGACATCCAAACAACACATTATACAACCCTTCCAATGCACTCATTTATGAGAAGAAGAAAAACGGTTTATTAATGTCGAATTACCCATCTATGACAAAAATGTGCCACAAAACCACTCACCCAAAAATTTATCTGTCTTACGAAAAATCCTAACATCCCTCCGTCCTTGGGTGGACGAACATGACAATAAAACATCTTTTTTCATTGGTGTTTTATTGTCATGTAAAGAATAAACCCCTTATTCTATGTTCAAGTTTTAGCAAAAACTCCCTGAAAACTCGAAGAGCTTCTGAAATGTAAAAGTTCAGGGAGTTCTGGGAAACCATTTACATATTTGGAATACATATTGGGGTGTACTATATATATTCATTTTCTTAAACGATATTAATAATTTAATAAAATGTTCAACCACCATTCATCTAGCGTATGAACTGGTGATGACCATTTCGGTCTTTCGGACCTCGTCAAACCAGTGTGCTCCATGTGTAATGCATTGATGAAGACAATTTCATTGTTATTTATTTGTTTTGTCAATTTTAATGAATTTTAGTAGAATTAAGTCATTTCTTGTTATGTTTTTATTTATTATTTAATGTTATATTACATTATCATTTGTTATTTTACTTATATATATATATGTATTTGTGGGGGGAAGGGCGTTTACAAATACATACATATTTATTTTATCCATTAATTATCTACATAAATTATTCAGTTTATATCACTGTGATTTCAGTTTCGAACTTGTTACTTATATTTTTCAATTTATTATCTATTCTTGAACGATTTGGTTTAGAAGACTTGATTGCACTGTAGTTTTTTTGTAATATTTCTATATTGCTATTTGTTAATATATACACACATTATAGTTTGTCTTTTATTGTATTTTTATACAATAAAAGACAAACTATTTTAATATAATAATTTTAATATATTTATATTTTACCTTTGTAAATTGAAGATTTTCGTAAATAAATAAATATATGTAACATATTGTGAAGTGGCTATCGACCATAGGTCTATCAGTCTTTCATCCCTCATTTATTGTTTTATAGTTTTTAATGTACTTACGTAACATAAATCAAAAGTTGCAGCAACTAAAGAGAAAATAATTAGTTAATTATTCAATTGAGTAAATTAATTATTTTCTTTTTATATGATTTTTATTTATTATTCTATATATTGTTAATATATAAGATAAAATGAGATTAAAGAAAATATTTATAAAATATATTTAAATTACTTACATAAATGCACAGGGGAATTATATTTTAGTACAGCATTTGAATTAATAAAGTGTTAATTAATTATAATTAAATTATAAAAAATATCTAACAAGTAAAATAGTATATAAATAAGGTTTTTAATAAAGTTATCATTAATTTCTTTATATAATTAATGAAGATAATGACCTCAGCATTTGTTTGTTGTGAGTGAATGCATGTGTATGTTGTTGATCATTCCCCTCAGAGTGCAATACCGGTCGGTATGTAATGTGTTGCGCCTTTTTTTATTTAGCCTTTCGAAGCACCTCTCAGAAGTCGTAAGTTACCATTTAAAGCAAAATACCAACCATTAAACCATTAAACCATTAAACCATCCAACGACCAACAACAACTACACTCTACTCTGCTCAGTTCTGATCTGCTCTGTATAGCAGACTAAAACGTTTCATATAATTTCACCCTCCAATCAATCAATCAATCCATTTTCACAATTTTAATTAATAATTCATAATGACTGTAATGTATATTGTTACTAATTCAGAAAATATGAGATTAGTTTAATAATTGGCTTCCTGTTTATTAGGTTTATTAAGCGCAAAGTGTAAATGGAGCAGCTTTTTTCGAATTACTTACCCTCAACATTTATAAAAACCCACAAAAAAACTATTGCAACTAAAAATATTTATTTCAATAAAAATAATCTTTATTAACAGATATATACAGAAAAATATAATTGGCAGAAAGACTACTGGCCGATAGCCATTTATTGAAATAAAAATGTACTACTTAATGTAGTTATTATCATCTTCACGTAAATCAATCCAAATACTTAACGTATTATTTTAAATTATTTTACAAACGTATCGTAATAATGATATTTACTACTATGCAAAATAAATAATAAAATTTACAAAATCATATGTATAATTTATACCTGTTAATTGGCTATCTACCAGTGGTCTTTTAGCCTTTATTTCAATAATAAATATGAATAAATAATTAAAAATCTTCCAATTAAATAAATAAAATCAGAGGTTACATTGAATAACTTCAAATGTTCTACCATTAATCAAAATTAAATTTTAAATTCTCTTGAGACTGAGCTAATAAACCGAAACTGATCGAAAATTTAAAGATTTCAAAGATAACCACCTCTCCCGCCGCCTGGGGGTGAACATTTTTTTACAGCATCGGATGTCTCCCTCGAAACAATTAAACTTTTGTCCGAAACATTTTATGCAATGCATATTTGTAGAAATATTTCAGTTGATGAATTAAAATGGGAGACCCTGTATATACAATAGCATCGTTTCAGAAAATTAACCCCATGCGGCGCGGGTTGTTGGCCCTTTCTGACATGGGCGGATTATCGTACGGTTAAACGCGACATTATATAAATTTTGTGTTGTGGAGAAATGTTTTCAGGACTGTTTTTATTTAATAAGAATTGAGAGCGATTATTTTGTGACTAAAATCTACATTTGGTGTTAAATAAAAGTAGTGATGCTCGAATACGCTGCTGCCCTTCACTACAATCCCCGCCCCTCCACTCTGTGCAACTTGGAAGTATCGGCGCGATCAGCCCTTAGAGTAATGACGAAAATCCTTTACATAACCCTCCCAATACTCTCCTTTATCAAAAAATCAGGTTACACCCTATTAAATAGCGCATTGAACTCCTCTCCCTTAAATTTGCAACGAACCCACATAAAATAACTGTTTTTTTATTCTTTCTTTCTTAATCTTATCCTCTTTACCCGTATTGGGTGTTGAGGTTTTTTTTTTAAAATTAAGAATACAAATTCTTATTAGTGCAAACAAAAATGTTTCCCTCTAAATCCTTTCCATTATCAACCCCCACACACTCACGCACACGGAGTTACAGCTGTCCGAAGTAAATTATGTATGCCGAGCTTGCACGCACAAGTGCAAACTAAAAATTCAGTGCTGGTAATTAGTACTGGATGTTTCGAGTGATTATTTGTGCACAGAACAGCTGCGTCTAAAATTCGTTTAGTATTAAATTCTTAAATTGAAAAATATTCATATTTTAAATATGTATTTTTTTTTTTTTTGAAATAAAATCAGACATCTTCAGTAATCTACTAAAAATTTTTGATAAAAAAATAACATCCCACAACACAAACAAATAAAAATAACTTATTTTACTTAAAAAATAATTCATATTTATTATAAAAATGTTTTAAGAATATATAAGTTAATTAATTAATAAGAAAAGTGAATTGATATTTTTTTCTTCAAAAAATCAATTAATGTTCTCTGAGCTTTTTTTTCAACCAAAATAATAATTAAGTAGCTAAAATTTCATTTGATGACAGATCGTTACTTGCTCTTTGATTTTTCTGAATCTTTTTAAACATGAATTACTAATATGATTTTTAAGGAATTAATAAACTACCAATTTTTTAAAAAGGTAAGTTCTAATTTCTTTTAGCGGGCAAACACTTTTGTTTGTTTATATTGTAGACTCGAATTGTTGATGACCTCACTTCCAAATTAAGCAAAAGATGGCTATTATGTTGTAAATTTTAATAAAATTTATTTTAACGTTTTCCTTTTAATCCTACAATTAGCTTTTAATGAAAAGATTAAATTTAAACAACTGGTAAATATCAATATAAGTTTGAAAAACCTCTGGTTGACAGCCATTTCGCAATTTCGTTACATATATGTATTGTAAATAATAATTAAGTATGTAAAATTACACGAATAAAAATGTGCGTCGGGCTTTCCTAGCGCCTTTCCCGTGAAAAAAAAAAACAAAAAAATGTTTCGTACAAAAAGTTATTAATTTAAAAATCTTTATGGCGTAAAATTATTTTCAAATATACAGGGTGTCCCAATTTTGCGGTATAACAAAAATATTTGTTTTTTTAATGGAACACCCTGTATTTATTCAACTTTTCTAATAACATTTTTCAACCTCTACATTGTTGTCCATTTAGTTTTTTATTATGTTACCGTGTTGCCAATTTACAATTTTTTTCTCCAAGTATCATGCATAAGCAAGCTCAACTTTAAAAAATCGTAGCGACCTCGTTTTTTGAAGGTAAGAATAATTTTTGGCAAAAATCTCAGTGTGGTTAATAAGCAACGTTTTATTAATGAGCAATTCAAATTTAGTAGTACAGGGTGTTCAGAGAAACATGCCAAACTTTGCAAATTTCAAAGCGGTATAACCCATTTTTTTTAAATGAAATGCTTCCTATTTTATGTCATTTCGATAGATCTTTTTCTTCTCTTCAATTTGATGGGGCATATCTTATGTCTAAACCCAATAGTTGTTGAGATATTCAATATTTTTCACAAAAGTATCCATTTAATTACATTTCTATGCACTCTAGTAAGCCATGCTCATTAGAAAAGTTGAATAAATACAGGGTGTTCCATTAAAAAAAAAATATTTTTGTTATACCGCAAAATTAAGACACCCTGTATGTTTGAAAATAATGTTATGCCATAAAGATTTTTCAATCAATAATTTTTTGTACGAAATTTTTATTTTGTTTTTTTCACGGGAATGGCGCTAGGAAAGCCCGACACACTGTTGCAGGACCCTGTATAACAATATAATTAAATATCTTTTTAAATACTACTGCTAAATCTTTATTATCTGAAAAAAATATATATATATTGTATATAATCTATCATAATATATAATAATAAATAAATATTTTCATTATTTATTTTATTTTATTTAGTCTTATATAACATCGTTATATGTTCCTCGCTACTTATCAGTGTGAGGTGATTTTCATTATATATTTCCAAATAAGGGCTATCGACCAAAGGTCTTTCTGCCCCTTTTTTATATATTATACTTGTTTCTTTTTGTATGTAATTACAATAAACCTTTGAGTCGATATCTGTTTATTTAAAATCTCACCTCGAGCTAACACGAAGAATACCTTCTATCAACTTTTAGTTTAAATTATTTATAAGTTTTCGTTAGTGGCTGATTGGAGAAAATCCTACGTCAAAAAAATAAATCTGGTTAATTGTCGAGGCTTCTACTTTGTTATACATTCAATTTTAATAAACGATACAAGTTTTACTTCAAATAACTTGGATTGTTTCATTTAATAAAATTAAATATCTCATAATAAATTAAAGACGACGCAAGCGCCACCTTTTGTCTAATTTCAAGTGGCATCGTCAACGATTTGGGTCTACAAGGTAGACGACCGAGAATCATTGTTTCGTCCACTAAAGGAAGGCGAACTTGTCCTATTTATGAAAACAAGGAAAATGTAAATATCTCAATAAATCAATTATTTTTAATGTGTAATATTGTATATTAATATTTATTTATTTCTTAACGGAATCTCCTTTTTTACATAAAAAATAAAATAATCTAACAATAATGTCTATTCTGAAAAAAAAATTAAGTTTAACGTATAGGATATTTTTTATCATCACAATCTAAGTAGATTTTATAATAGATATACATATATAAAAAATATGAATTTATTTAATAACTTATACGTTAAACTTAACATTTCCCGTGCAGAATAGCTTCGAATATAAATGTAAATATATACATACGCACATGCTAACCTGCATAAACATTTAATTATCCTTTAACCATAATAACAGAATATCATAAATACCAATCACTTAATTTGTATGCCAACACAATAAATATACCATAAATAAAAATAAAACAACATAGATATACTATTCGATGCCAGCCAAACTAAGACGTTTTAAAATACGTTTGAAACATTGATATGAAATCATGAATAAATCCAAATCGTATCTTGAGACTAACGTATTAGCATATCGCATAAGTCGGTCAATAGGGGAAGAATTACCATAATTAGTAGAATGATACGGATATTGATTAATATCAAACCATTTAATGTTGTAGGAACTCATTAAGAAAAATTGTATGTAGTATTAAACTGCAACCTATACCAGGTTAATACTAGATACAATTAAAGAATAAATAATAATTTTGTTAAATAGGATATAATATTTTTAATGAGATAATGTTTCTACGTTTCAAAAATGTTTTTGCAAAAATATCTAAAAGGTAATGTTAAGGTCAGGTCGTCGTTTATCCAATATGAGTGAATCGTAACGGCGACAAACAGTTAATCACACGAAATCTGATTGAAAAAGAAGACGATGATGATGGAAAAGGACGATGCGGCAATGTGAAAAAATGCGGAAAAAATTCCAACATTTTTCAAAAGAATCGGCTGTTTCGGAATTCAGACGCGTGCACACGCATCGGTGCGATACGGGGAATCGTGTCCACTTGAAACGGATTCACTTTATATGGGCACTCATTTACGGCTTTAAATTACATACAAATATATACTTGCGTTGCTGGGCAATAAACACAAACAGAGAATTATTCCAGAAATCTCGTGATTGTTATAAAGTTCAGGTTCTCAAAGAAACACCCTCAAAATGTTTATGTATTAAAAATATTTATCTCCGTTTTTACATACAAACAATAAAATAATCTCACAATATAAATAAAAACATATACATACTAACATGTTAGCCCACAGAAACATTAAAATAACTTCTAAAAATAATAACAGAATATCATGACATTATTTTTTTATTAAATCTATAATTTCATAATTGGACAAAAAATTTTAACAAGAAGGATTGTTGTAAAGGTCTGAAATTTTGAAAAATTCCACACCCTCCTTCATTTTAATTATAACACTTGTGTTTATATTTAATGTTTTTATGAACCACTCTGTATATCATAATCATTATTGTGTTATTACCGCTTTGTATAGATAACATTGGAAATAGCAAATAATTCGTAAATCAAATATTTTTTACATTCCAAATCCATTCTTATAAATTATAATCTCGTATTGTTATTCCATGTTATGCATACAAATAATTAGTGTATTATTTTATCACTAAAGAAATAAAGTTATTCTGATGTTGAGGAGGACACTTCTATTTCGGCAGTTCTAATAATTCTTAATCTAAACACTGAATCTGAATCTTTTAAATCTAATTATTGTCAAACTCTAAATTATCTTTATGGTTCAAATTAAATATCAATTAAGACTTTTAACTTTGAATATATTTTATTGGATGCAAGTTGACTAAACCGTTTCTTCGACAACAAATCCAGGAAATCTAAATAATAAAAAAAAAGATTTGGCGGAAAGACCATAGGTCGATAGCCTGTTCAAGCAAGCAAGAAAGAAACAAATATACCATAATATTTTTACATATATTTGTAAAACAAATAACTTTGAATAAAGATATTATAGTAGTAGTAAAAAAAAGAACCGTAACGACAAACAGCACCGTAGTACGTTACATAATAGTGAAAAACATTCGGTAATATAAATTTTATGTACATACAACTGTAGAACAAAAATTACTTGAACAGCCAAACTCTCAAAAATAGCTAAAACCAAACAAAGTTATTTGCACGTGTACATCAGTACATATTTATAAGATGATCTGTTGATCCCTGCTCGAATATGCCGCGATCCTCTACCATAATAGTTTAGTTTTAGATTAACTAGCCATAAGTCGAATCTATTATATTATTGTAAATGGACTTCCGTAAATAAATAAATAAATAATCTTCGCCCCGATGTAATTAAAAATCTAAAAATCGACAAATGTTTAGTCTTAAGAGTGTTTACTAAAATTATATATCCTAACAGTCCTTTATATAATCCTTCCAATACACTCCTCTACGAAATTTGCAATATCCCTACCATAGCTAAACGCCACCGAAGTGTATCACAGAAATCCTCGATCAATTTTGTATTCACCGTAATCCTACCATCAATCCCAAATATAAATTTCCCTTTTCTACATTTCATCAGCAGAATACTGACAAAGATGTTAGCGATCATGATAATTATGGCATAGACTAGACAAGGGCAGGCGAAAAGACCTCAGGTTAATAGCTGATTTCCGAACATGGAGTCAAACACCATTAAATATTTAAATATTATGTATATTTTGAATCACCTGTACTGTACCTTTTCATTAATATTATTGTGTTGATATAATGTATGTCTATTTATGTCTATTGTACAAATGAGAAGTCCGTAAATAAATTAATAAATAAAAAAGTGTAAGTATTGTAAATATATTTAATTTGAAAGATATTTGTTGGTGAGTACGTGAAGTTTCTTGATATAATGTAGTAATATTTTATTTCTTTCTTCACTTTCTTATTTTGATCACTATATGTACATTTCAAGCACAATGTGCTCTTTTTCAATAGTTTTATGTAAAATTGACAAATAAATAAATAAACATGTAAACAAAATTTAATATATAAATGTGATGTGTTATTTTTAATAATGAAGAAAGGAATAAAATATTACTACATTAAATATATTTAATGTTTAGAAATAATGATTATATATATACTTTAACAGATCGAAAGATGAAATGTTTTTATTAGGGTTAGTCAATTTGGAATAATCGAGTATTGTTAAAGTCATTTCAAGTCGCTAAAGTTAAAAAGTATTAATGTTAATGTTGATTAATAAATAGAGAACAGTTACTGACATTAATTAAGTAAGTAACTACTAAATTTAGCAGCAAAGATAGAAAATATTGACTTTGCACATTTTTATTTTTTACTTTTCCTGGACCCCTGTCCAAGGGAAAGTATTGTGATCGCAAAATTTTCGAATCGCCAATTTCAACGGATATGCACGTTTTGAGGTCCTCTGAGTCCACTCCATCGAGTTATGAAAAATGTATATACAGGGTCCTGCAACAGTGTGTCGTTGCTTATTAACCACACTGAGATATTTGCTAAAACTTATTCTTACCTTCAAAAAACGAGGTCGCTACGATTTATTAAAGTTGAGCTTGCATATGCATGATACTTGGAGAAAAAAATGGAAAATTGGCAACACTGCAATATAATAAAAAACTAAATGGACAACAATGTAGAGGTTGAAAAATGTCTTTAGAAAAGTTGAATAAATACAGGGTGTTCCATTAAAAAAAACAAATATTTTTGTTATACCGCAAAATTGGGACACCAACATACAGGGTGTCCCAATTTTACGGTATAAAAATTTTTAAATCAATAACTTTTTGTACGAAACATTTTTTGTTTTTTTTTTCACGGGAAAGGTGCTAGGAAAGCCCGACGCACTGTTGCAGGACCCTGTATGTGTGTGTGTGTGTATTTCCGCGATAGCGCATAAACAGCTATATGCATTGAACCCAAACGTTATATCCAAACTTTTTGTTACAGTGGAAAAATCTGAAAAGCTTTTGGTCACAATCAAAACTCATGAGTGCAAATATATTCTTAGCGATATTAAATAAAAATGATTTGAAAATAATTAATAAATTATTTCCACATTTAGCTCTGTGACTATTGACTTACTTACGTAAGTACGTTAAACAAATGCACATTAAAACAACTACTTCCCGGGCAAATACCCACTTTAACGTACTTACGTAAGTAAGTCAATAGTCACAGAGCTAAATGTGGAAATAATTTATTAATTATTTTCAAATCATTTTTATTTAATATATTTAAATAACTGTGACCAAGTGGAATGAATACTGTTTTCTATTTATTCTTAGCGATTATTCATGTTTTAATTCGGTTAGAAAAATGTTTCAAATAAAAGTTGTAAATTAAAAAAAAAAACTAATAATTTTTGTTATAAAACTGTTTACTCCATTTTGCCTTAGAATTAAACAATTATATTGGCTGTGGAGACTTTAATTATTTAAACAATTTATTTTGTCCATACGCTAGATGAATGGTGGCTGAACATTTCATTAAATGTGAATTTATTTTATGCCAAATAAAACGTCAAAATGCCGTCATATTTCATACACATCTCGCAAACACCTCCAGAATATTCAAGAAATGAGAAAGTGTTGAACATTTTTGTGAAGCAAGTAAGGTTAAAATAACAAACCAAAATGTAATATTTTTCCAATTAATAATTTTTCCTTTACTATTAAATGCTCATTCATAAACGTATTTGACCAAATTTATAGGAGATAGCACCACGATGAACACACCACCATGTTTAAAGAAGTTTTTAAGTAGAGTTTTTGTACTTTATAATTGCCTACAGAATATACAAACAAGATATAATTTTATGGTTAACCCCACGCTTCCGAAATGAGAACACAGATTTTGCCACTTTAGGCACTTCTTTCCAAAACACTTGAAGCTTATAGTATTGGGTTAATCGGAAAGTATTTTTTTATAATAAAAATGAAAGACTATTTTTGTGTAGTGAATTAATATTTTATTCAAATAAATATTGTCCATTCTGATCCAATAAACTTTATTATCTCTCTGGCAGTAACATAATTCCAGGTTCATACAATTTTCCTGGCAAAAAAACTGAACCAAGCGATTATTGGCCTGCTTATTTAAATTAAACGTTTCACCATCTAAACAATTTTGTAGAGACTGTAACAAATTTCACATTTATCGTGAAACAACCCCAACATTTTTTTCGGAGCGGTTAGCAAATGAGGCATTTTCTGAGCTTTCTTTATTTAATAGATTGTTTATTTAAATCTGAATTATTAAGAATGATAATTATTATTGACAAACAAATTATTTAAAAATAAATTTCTATTTATATTAATGGCCAGCGAGGCGTTTATTCAAATCGGAGCCGATGAGCCGAGAGAAGTTTTTTAATAATAATAATTCTAATCATAATGATGGTTGCGACCGTAACTACGTGGTAATTCATGATCACTGAATAAAACACTTACTATGTTTTTATTTTGTGGTAAAAACATAGTAAGTGTTTTATTCAGTAATAATAATTCTTTATTGTCTAATGGAAAAACTAAAAGACAAGTTATAATGATTGGTATAAATACAAAAAAGTGTAGAAATTAATTATAAAAGTATATATGTATAAGAAAAAAATAAACTAATTAGAAATAAATCTGTTAAACTTAACTTATAAAGTAACAAGAAAATAAATTATAATTTTAACTATATGTACAGTATGTACTGGAAAAATAATATAAATAATTTATTAATTATTTTCAAATCATTTTTATTTAATTTAATATCTACATATAACATAAAATATTACAATATATATTGTCAAGGTCTGCGAATTGGCAGGCCAATGGTCTCTCCGCCTATTAATCACATTTATTTCAGTTATTTTAAATTACAATTAATTAATGAAAATAATTAAATACATTAATTGTTTTCTTTTCAATAATAAGTTATATGCATGTATTGTATGCATTTTCATCCTTGTTAACATTTACATATAAAAAGTGATCATCGTTAACAGTCTATGGCAAAAGTGACAGTTAAGTGACACTTAAGTGACTTACATATCTGATAGAGATATGTAAGTCACTTAAGGGTGCGGTTTAGAAGAAAGAGATAGCTATACAAATATGGGCAATCACTAATTTGAGTTAGATTGTTGTTGTGATCAATGAACAATATTGTATTATACATTAAAATAATCTTAAAATAAGCAAGAATTTCATCAGATAAATTAAAAATTATTTTAATGTTTAGTTTCTGTGAAAAATAATTATGAAAAACAATTGATCAAATTTATAGCAAATTTTAAATTAAATTTTTGCTAATAAAAACTTGTGCAATGAAAATTTAAAGGATTTCACTAAATTCTGCATTCAAATAACTTAGCAGACATGACCTATTAATTTCATTATATCTTACAATTTTCTTTTCTAACTTAAACTAGTAAATTGACATAATATACGAAAATTAACGATTTATTTTTTATTTAGACTGATACTTTATACTTGGTAGATAAAAAATGTAAATACACATTCATATTATAAAATCCAAAAGAATAGCTCTATTTTCAAACGATTATTTCCATTTTACTATATAGCTATCTCTTTCCACTAAACCGCAACCTTACAGTCTTCAACGATATAAAATTAAGTGATGAATTAATGACGGGTTAAACTGGGGAGTTTATGTTTAGGACTTATAGTTTTATTACGTGGGATACATAGGGAGTCTATTAGTTCTAGATTCATGGAATTTGAGGCACATTTGTGAGATAGTCTTTCTTTGGTGGAAGTGATGTTGGTGAGTTTATATACGAGTGGCTTAGAAGGATTAATTATTAAAATTTATATATAACATGAATGTTAATACATTAAATTTGTATCGTATTTATATTATTTTGTACAAATCATATTTTATGAGCAGAAAGACCTCTGGTCGATATCCCAGATAGACTAACACCTATATGTATTGTAATTGTTTATGTATTTTCTTAATATATGCATAATCTGTATAAATATGTGTGTGTATATAATAGTTTCAATTGTAAAATCAATTTGACTTTTGATAATTATTTGTATAAAATAATAAATTATTAAATATAACATTAATTTGGAAAAAGATCTAACTGTCAGAAAAATACCCAAATAATTGTGAAACAAAAATGGCTTTCTAATTAAAAAAATAACAGTACTAAAGGTATTAATTAGAGCTGGATATGAGGCATAGTTCACCGTGATTGTGATTATTCGAGGACGGCGCTAATTAAAGGCAACGACTCAGACGTGCTCGAATCGAAGCGTAACATTTTTGGTATAAATTTAATTTATACTGTTATTACCGTATTATGAAAAAAATATACTCATATACGCCGTTTTTTGTTATTATTATTTTTTCTTGTGTTTCTTTCGGTACATACGTACGTATCCTCGGCGCGCAATGGATTAATTATGTAATTGCGGAGGTAATTGAGGCGCTCTTAATTAATATCGAGCGCCACGCACCGCCGGAGCGTGTAACCCTTCTTTTACAACCCAACACACAGAAATTAACTAGAAATGTATATGTTTTTTCTTTTCAGTTTATTGTTTATATTATTTTCATAAGGAAAACTTACGTGCGTTTTATAATAGCACACGACAAAGCTACGAGGCTCCTGCTAAGTATTACGAGTTCTCTTTCTATCAACTGTGGTTTTGAATCGCTCCAATTTTGTTTTTAGTCGCAATAGACAGGATCGACTCATTCGAAATGCCCCATTTTCCTTTACTAAAAAGTTTTGTTTCAGTGAACATCAAATCAAATATAAGAACAAACATTTTGTTAGTTATGTGTAATGTAAATAGTTTTGAATTAAGTTACACATTACACATAACTAACAAAAAATCAAAATGTTAAAATTAAGAGAATAATATCAATAACTCATAAATATACAAAATAAATTTTGAATTACGAAGGTTTCTACTTCATTATAATTGTTAATTTTAGAATTTTTTGAAAACTTTTTTTTTTTGTATAATACGATATTTTATATTTACAAATTTAGCTTGTCATTTAAAATAAAATCGTGTTATACAAAAAAAGTATAAAAAAAATCTAAAATTAACAATTATAACGAAGTAGAAACCTCCATAACTCAAAATGTATTTTGTGTATTTATACTCCGAATGAGTCGATCTCGTCTATTACGACTAAAAACCAAATTGCAATGATACCGAATAACTAATAACTAATAACTTTATTGACGGAAAATATCCATTTTACATAATACTTAGCAATACAATCATAGACTTATTATACTAAATATAATATATATAAATATAAATATACACATGTCTACAAATAAGGCAAGTTAGAAAGAACAACAATCATTTATGTGCTTAAGATCAGATACAAATATAGAATACGATTTAACAAAAAGATCGAAATTATGACTAATGGATAATTTATTTGACTTACGCATGAACCGACAAAGTGGACTATTAATACCATAGTTAGATTTATGGAATGGAATGGAAAACAGTGCTGGATTTCTGATTTGTCGATTTGAGGTGTTAATATGGAAGTCAATTTGAATAGTGCCTCATAGGGAATCCCCTAGCTGATATGGAATAAATCAGGCTAGGTAACCAAAGACCACTCGCGTACTAACTTTATGTGAGGCTCCGCGACCAATGTCAACTTGACGTCAACTTACAATTATATATTACCTTGGTTGTTGAGCTTCAAATGAAATTAACCCGCGAGCTGACTTTATAGCTCGTGTAAATTGGAGATTCTATGATTGGGTGCCAATTAAGTTAACTCTACTGCGTAAAAAAGGAGAGGATCCATTTTAATAATAAGGATAAATTTAATGATAATCAACAAATTTATGATATAATACTCGTTTGGATACAAAATTCTGATATATCGAAGAAAGAATAATCAAGTGTGTTTTATTACAATACAAAATGCTTCTTCAGAGCTTCCAACTGTATTCACAGAAAATATTTACTAATATAAAATAGACATCGGAAATTAGTTCCCCTAAAATAGCAATCATGATTGTCTTCCTAAAATATTAAGATAGAACTCTACAACTTAAAAAATACTTTTACGTAAGTACTTTAAAAAATGCACACCAAAACAACTACTTCCCGGGCAAATACCCACGCCGGACATTGAATTACATAATGTACACCTGCTGTTGCACATCAATAAAATATTGCATAATGCAACTAATTTTGATCCGAGAAAAATTTAATGTAAAAACAACAAAAGGAACGTTACTTAATTTAAGGCCATCTGCAGATACGTGTTTCGGGATCTATCCCTCGTCAGTACAGCTATGCCTTACATAATTTAAAGATATTAAAATAAATAAATTAAATTAATTCAAATACAATCAGCAAAATTAAATCAATTATATTATTATTATGTAAGGCATAGCTGTACTGACGAGGGATAGATCCCGAAACACGTGTCTGCAGATGGCCTTAAATTAAGTAACGTTACTTTTATTGTTTTTACATTAAATTTTTCTAGGGTCAAAAATTATGCAATATTTTATTGATGTGCAACAGCAGGTGTACACTATGTAATTCAATGTCCGGCGTGGGTATTTGCCTGGGAAGTATTTGTTTTGGTGTGCATTTGTTTAACGTACTTACGTAACGTAAGTCAAAAGTCACAGAGCTAAATGTGAAAATAATTTATTAATTATTTTCAAATCATTTTTATTTAAATACTTTTACGTTTTCTTCTAAACCACTCAATATTTTTAAAAACTAATAGAACAGATTATTCATTCACTTGGTCGCAGTTATTTAAATAAATTAAATTAAAAAAATGAAAATGATTAATAAATTATTAAAGTACTTACGTAACGTAATTAAAAAAATGTTACAAATGCAAAAGATGAAATACTTTATTAATTATTTTCGAATTCTTTTTATTTCATTTATTTTTAAAAACTATTTTCTCTTTAATTAATTTATCTAGGTGATACCATACAGATATATTTAAATAATTTATAAAAATAACAAGCTGGCCACTCATGCTTTAGATGTTTAATGCGACAGTCATTTTGAAAACATGTAACTAGATTACAGCAGTATCCTGTCGATTTTTCATTTTTTTCATTTTTTGTACCTCAATTAATTCGCATTTTGTACACTTTAATGTCCGACACAACACTAACAGACTTTTAAACCATTTTTTGTCGCCTTTTACGTGATTTGTGTACGATTTTAAATATCCATTTTTTGTACCTTACTTAATTCGCATTCTATTCTTTATGTAGTCGTATTTTATAAGTATTCATGATGATATCAATAACAAAGATAATTTTTAAAAATTGAGACAATGCGACCCTTAGCAGTCGCACCCGTTTTATACTCCCTGTATCCAACCTCGTGTTAGTATTGTATGATACATTTAGCAATAAAATCTTTTATGTAATTTTACACGCAAA
Organism: Philonthus spinipes; assembly: GCA_963082785.1. Lineage (NCBI taxonomy): Eukaryota > Metazoa > Arthropoda > Insecta > Coleoptera > Staphylinidae > Philonthus > Philonthus spinipes. Next base: position 15,210,655 of record OY720301.1, read on the forward strand.
TTAAATTGTTTTGTAGTACTCCCTTAAGTATTGAATAAACAAGTTAAATTGTTTATTGTGTTTGAATAAGTGTTTACGGAATAATAATTACACATTAATAATTTCTGTATGCACATTTTAATACACACTTACCAATAATGGCATAACAATACAATTGGAAGACAGACCACAAAAATAGCTTTTTATGTCATCGCGGTTGCCAAACAATATGAGTTTAAAGTACTGCGGGTTTAGCGGCCCCTATATTACACTGCTGGTCATTAATTGCATTTTACAACTTCCTTAATTTACATTTTCCTTCCAAACTTAGCTTAAGGTAGGCGCATAATTAAGCGTGTCGCATATCTGAGATTCAAGCGAAAATGCTTTCATGCTTTTAACGTTCAAATCCAGCATGAATGCATTACATTACACGCTAAATAATTATAAGTGGAAAACATTTAACTGAATTCTGTCATTTAGAATATAAACTTACTTTCATTTTAACAAGATCATTTCCTCTTATAAGCGCAAGTACAATCCACTAAACAGTGGCCTATTTTTCTGGATGAGACAATACTTTAACTTTAAATATTTTTGGAAAAACACATTTTTAGAAAAAACCTTAGTTTTTCCATAAATTGAAAACAATATTCGCCTATTTTTCTGGATGCGTGCAAGTGAGTGCGATGAAGCATTGGTAGCGTGGAGCAAGGTCGTCGCGTCGCGTCGGTAAAAGTTGTGTTGCGCGGGGTGGCGATCAAATAAAAGTCTTCAACTATCACTCCATTCATAAATTATAAGGAAAGTACTATTATGAGCACATTGACTAAAATCAATGGGAAAAATTCACTTTTCATAACGAAAAATATCCAATAAATATAAATTGCATGTGAATGTGTGTGTATCATCTCTGTAGCAAAAATGCTTTGGATGTTACAAGCCGGGCAACATTTCAAAAAATAAATATTCTCCTAGGGAAGCACTGCATTTTTGTTAATCAAAGCAGGTAAAATGTAAGAAAAGTCTGGAACGCATAAATATTCTCCTCGAGAAGCAATGCATTTTTGTTAATCAAAGTAGGTAGGATGGAAGAAAAGTCTGGAACGCATAAATTTTCCCTCAGGAAGCTCTGCATTTTTGTTAAACAAAGCAAGCAGAATTTAAGAAAAGTCTGGATCGCATTTTTCTTAAGCCACATTTATAATGAGACAGCAATTGAAATTCGTTGAAACTAACTACATAAAACATTAATATCGAGTATGAAAAGCCACTGTCTTGGACAGTATGGAAAATGGAAAGAACATTCTTTCCAAATTAGTCGAAAATCACCTAGAGCGATGAAGTACCATCAGGCCAACATTCCATATTTTGCCGAAAAGGAACTTAGTCATGTCGCAAAATCGAGGACATGTGGTTCACAAAATCAGACATCTTCCGCTGGACGTATAATACTGATCTCATTAAAAGAATATTCCGTAGGCAATAGAACAAATAAACGATGGTTCACTTGCCGATGGAGAATCACCAGCCATATGACCCGCCATCGTATCATTCGACGTTGCTGAATCTCGAGTACGTATCCAGGAGGAATATACGTACTTGAGATAAACTTAAATCAATTAGGAACGTTCAGCGAAAAAGTCCAAGGACTCTCTGCCTTCGAGAGCTGAGGCCCACAAAAAGTTTGTAACCTCCAAGCTACGGGGTCTACCGTGCTCTCGAGCATGAATGTCTGAAAAGGGTAGATACCCAAGTCCGAATTGAAGGCGTTCCCGTGGCACCCCTGTGTCCCTATCTTTGATAGGGCTAACTGTAAGTGGCGAGGTCGACTCAGCCCTGGTGCTTGTCGCCATTAAATGAAGTGTCGGGGATGGGACGTTAAAAGCCCAAGGGTGTCTATTCGCCCTTCCGGTCTACACGTGGGTTGGCCTCCGACGGGCAGTAGTTTAGATGATATAACAGCGATGCCATCACGATCGAGCGGCGCTCCACATTGTCTGTCATACACCAAAAGGTAAAGACCGGAGTAGGACATGATCTAGCAATAGATCATGCCACCTATAGAGAGCTTTCTTTTTACTGTACCATAAATAAAATGCACGATATTATTAAAGCTATCAGAAAAGCTATTGAAAATTATCTGTATTAGATCTGGAGAGTCATCGTTGCGTTGGATTTGAGGAACGCATTTAACTCAAAAGGATTGAATCACATCCTTTTTCCGCCTAAAGGAAATTGAAATAAACATTTGGTTTTTGATGGCTTTCGATCCCACAATATCATAAAAGAAGTTTAGTACTCAATCGCCTGCTTTAGAATATTGGCGGGAATCGGATCTATTCACACGTCAATGTAGGTTTGCTTCCGCTTCGCGACAACTTGCTCATGCTCAACAGTCTAAAGAATTGAGCAATCATCGGAAAATATATTTTCTGACAAAGGATGATCGAGGATGGTCTGTGGAATTGATGGAATCGAGGAGTTAGTGCCAAGACAGCGACGAGTGAAGTCGTAATAATTACGATGAGTTTATTATAATTTATCAGTCACATTGACCCCTACGTGAAAATATCATGTACAATGAGATACTCAATTTGCTGACTAGTTGACTTCGCTGATAATATTGTAGTGGATACTATCAAATATCTAAAGGAAGACATTCAAACTGTGAATGAGACTCTCACTCCGCCAATATATCTCAGCTTTCAGATTAGGAGACTGAGGTAGTTCTGATGACAAGCAGAAAAGCCAAGGAATCCATCATCTTTACCGCTGGAGGTGCCGTTTCTACAGCTAGTCCTGATAGACGCTACACACTCTTTGACAAGTATCTGCGAATCAGCACTGCGCAACGGGTTAGCAAGAATAATGCTGAATGTTAGTGTGTCAAGGCACATCCGACGGAACATGCTGTCGATCGTAGATTGTTCAGTGATATTGTACGCAATCCTTATATGGTGGGAAGCCACGGCAATCATACACCTTACCTGAATATTGTAGATATGTTGGATATTCATTCACCTCATGGTCGATGTACGATTGCAAATCCATCTAAATCTAAAAGTCCAGTCAACCGAGTGACAATAAACCGTCGTCAGAGACCAGTGGTCTTATCCCTAAAAATAAAATTCTAAATTGCATCGACTAATGGGCGCTGGACATACAGACCAATCCCGGTCATCACAGATTTCATACGACCGAAATGTATAACAAATTTTAGGAATAAGGTCCCAGGACATGCCGTCTTACGATTACAGCAGTTCTAAGATGCATCGATTAACGGGCACTGGACATACCGACCAATTCCGGACATCACAGCTTTCGTATGACCGAAATGTACGAACAATTTTAGGAATAAGGTCCCATGACTTGCCGTTTTAAGATTACAGCAGTTCTAAGATGCATCGACTAATGGGAAGTCGAAATAGTCCCTGATGGTCATCAATTGCCTTCGCGCTTGCACCTGCATGTCAACTGGATGAATATAGAGCGCATGATTTTCTTCTGCCCTATCTTCGAAAAAGAAGAAGAAAAATTCGGTATCTTCTACAGCATCTGTCTCCAGAGAATATTCCTGAGATAAAGGTTAGAGAGATAAAATAAATACTTCGTTGTCGTGATTATCCAGGAGCTCCAATTATAGAAGAAAAAAACAGAGGTCACGAGGCAATGAGAACTCAAAGAAAGAATAACTAAACAGAAGGGCACCTTACCACACAAAGATTATGACGGCGGTTCCGTAGGGAGATAACATGTGGTATTTTTAATGGGTGCATCGATTGCCTGGGAACACCACACTCCGCTCTGAATAACTTGCTTACAAGGAAGTGTCTGAGCTGACTTCATAATGATCTCCTAAAGTCATTTACAAGTTGGTAGGTATTGCTTATACTTGTAACTTACCTATCAGAAATTGTTCGGACCTATCCTATTAACTTTTAGCTAATCTGATGTGTTGATTGCTTCGATTACCACTACCTTCTCCTGTAGTTTGCTATGGTATGAGAGATACATACTTCAAGGTTTTCACAGGAAAAAAGTACCTTATCACCGTTTTTTTTAAGTCATCCCTCAAGCAATCCCGATCCCTAGCATCACGTCCTGCTTCCATTATATTCCATTTTATTTGATATTAGGGGGGAGAATATTCTGTTAAAATTGGAACTGGAAGATAAGGATCAATGTTGATATGAAACCATCCATTACGCGATCCCGATCCCTTTCATCTCGCCCTGATTCCATTCTATTCCATTTTATTGGGTATTATTAAATTAGGAAATGGAAGGACAGGGTCAATGTAGGTAGGCATTCATCTTATTACTTTATTTGGAACTATCCGTCGAATGATCCCACTTCTAGTAGCTCGTCCTTCTTCTATTATATTTTATTTTAATGGGTATTAAGGCGGAGAACATTCTGCCTGGACTGGAACTGGAAGACAAGAATCAATGTTGATGTACCTGAACACCTTTTTTTGGAACCGTCCGTCAAGCGATCCTGCTCATGGCATCCCGTCCTTCTTCCATTCTATTCCATTTTATTGGGTATTAGAGTGGAGAAGACTCTGCCAAAACTTTGAACTGAAAGATAAGGGCAATTTTGATGAACTTTCACTTCATCACTTTTTTTGGAACCGTCCGTCAATCGATCCCATTTCTACCATCTCGCCCTTGTTCTTAAAAAAACCTTTATTAGCATACAAAAAGTATACTTTTATTCTATTCTTCTCTTCGTTTTATCTCCTTCTCCCGAACTTATCGCGCCAAAATCTTTACCCCAACTTCATTCTTTCTCATCCATTTTGTTACTCTCCTGTCAACCCCTTCACACTCCTCTCCACGTATCCCTCGCATTCTATTCTTTCTATTCTATTCAATTTGATTAGGTAATTGGACAGAGAACTATCTGCCGAAATTGCGAAGGCAAGGATCAATGTTGATGGACCTGATCAGCTTTTTTTGGAACCGTCCGTTAAACGATCCTACTCCTAGCATCTCGTCCTCCTTTCATTCTATTTTATTTTGTTGGGTATTAGGGTGGGGAAGATTCTGCTCAAACTGGGAACTGGATGATAAGGGCAATGTTGATGAACATTCACTTCATCACCTATTTTGGAACCGTATTGATGGACATTCACCTCATCACCTTTTTGGAACCGTTCATCAAGTGACCCCGCTTGTGGCAACTCGTCATCTTTCTATTCTATTTCATTTTAATGAGTATAATTGCGGAGAACATTCTGCCGAAATTGGGAACTGGAATCAAGGGTCAATGTTAACGGATCTGATTACCTTTTTTAGAACCGTCCGTTAAGCGATCCTGCTCCTGATTTTTCATCCTCCTTCCATTCTATTTCATTTTATTGGGTGTTGGGGCAGAGAACATTCTGCCGAAACTGGGAACTAGATGGTCAATGATGATGGACATTCGCCACTTACGTTTTGGAAACATTGGTCAAGATATCCCGCTTCTGGCGTCTCGTCCTCATTCCATTCTATTCCATATCGCTGGATATTGGGGCAGAAAACATTCTGCCGAAATTGGGAACCAGAAGATAAGGATCTGATTACCTTTTTTTAGAACCGTCCGTTAAGCGATCCTGCTCCTGACTTTTCATCCTCCTTCCATTCTATTTCATTTTATTGTGTATTAGGGCAGAGAACATTCTGCCGAAACTGAGAACTAGATGGTCAATGATGATGGACATTCGCCACTTACGTTTTGGAAAGATTAGTCAAGATATCCCGCTTCTGGCATCTCGTCCTCATTCCATTCTATTCCATATCACTGGCTATTGGGACAGAAAACATTCTGCCGAAATTGGGAACCAGAAGATAAGGATCAATGATGATGGACATTCACCCGTTCACTTTTTTTGGAACCATCCGTCAAGCAATCCCGCTTCTGGCATATCTTCCTCCTTCCATTATATTCCATTTTATTGGGTATTAGGACAGAGAACATCTTGCCGAAATTGAGAACTGGAAGATAAGGGTCAATGTTGATGGACATTCACCTTTTTTTGGAACCATGCCTTAAATAATCCAGCTTCTGGCATCTCCTTCTTCTTTCCATTCTGTTCCATTTTATTGGATATTAGGGCAGAGAACTATCTGCCGAAATTTGGAACTGAAATTTGGAAGGATCAATGTTGATGGATATTTCAGCAGAATTTCGTGTACTCATGATTAGGATATGGAAAGTACTTCTACATGTGATAGTAACCAATGAATAGATAATGAAGAGAAAGAGAGTCATCACGTTGGAAGCAATTAGGCCTGCGGATGTAATGAAGTTTAGTTTTATATCAAAAATATGAATTAACTGTACGTTTCTGGTATTGTCATGTGCAGTGTGTTTATTAAAGCAAAGAAACTGAATATAGACCATTCTTCTTGATGAAATCTTTAATGTGTACTATTTAAGAAAAACGAATCTCATGCATTGCCTTTTGCCATGTATCCTCTTAGAAGATAAATTAACAAAAAACCGTCCCCTCTCTAGAGATGAAGCATTGAGCAGGAATTTGTTTAATGGGTCCAGTCGGCGGCTCTAAAAGGACGGAACGGCCGTCGCGTTCCTGGAAGAGTGTAGGTCGGGTTTTTGCCCGTACGGATTCGGTCGGGCTCGAAAAGAGGCAAAAAAGAACGCCGAGAGAAGAAGAAGATGAAGACGAAGAGACGAAGAAGATGAAGAATAAGTAGGGAGCGAAGAGGATAGGAGGCCGTTGGCCTTTCGGCCCCACCATCCTCTCGACCACCTGTCCGTGAAGAGACGGGATTGGCGGAACGGCCCGGCACCGGCCCGAACCTCAGTCGCCGACCGACCGGCTTACATCGCGCGCGTATTTATCAAAAACTCTTTAAAATACCGAAAACCCGATCTTCATTCAATAATCCCGTCAATCAATCAATCGAGTGTGCCTCTTTTGTGTATTACGCTGTAACGATCGTGGTTGAGAAATACACGCGGCGCACTAGAACGTTTTGAAAACTCGCTTGAATTTTTTTGAGTTTGTTGGACATGTGCTTCAGCCGATGACACCGCCTCCTGCTGGACCGCAGAAAGGTGAGCACTCTCTTTCATCATCGCCGTCGTCTCCGTCCGTCGTCGTCATCTTCACCACGAGGACTAGTGAACTAGTTTCGAAAATCCTGATAAACAGGTCTCGGAATTCGTGCGATCATCGCGCAAGCCGTCCGAAACTAGTCCGAAAAATGTTAAACGGCGCGCGCGCTTTTTCCAAAATTGTCCAACTTTTTCAAAAATCATTGAAAAATAAAAAATACTACTTATACCAATACCTTATACTTTTAGGTATTAAAATATTTTAGACCAATTATGCAAAAACTTATTTTTCTAATTTAATTTCGAAATTTTAGACAATTAATATTTCATTCCAATGTGTAAATTTTCAAATTACAAAAATCTATGAGTTGTCTATAATAAATGTTTTCTAAAATAAATAATAATATTAACAAAATATTATTACAATTATGTCTTACGAAATTTATTATTAATCATAAGTTAAAACTACAAAAATCACACCTAAAAATGAAATATAATTATATATATATATATATATTTAAAGTAAAAAAATATGCAAATTCATGACTATCTGTCGAATCGTTACTATATTGCTTTAAATTCCCGAAAATAACTAGAATTTCTATAATTTAAATTCTTAGGACATTCTTGAAATGCCCAATTACCATTTCTGTAACTATTTACTTAAAAGATTAAGCAATTCTCAAAATAACTAAATTCCAGATTAGACATACAATAAATTTTAATTTTAGAACTAATTACTATAATGCATCAAAGAAATGCACATCAGTTTCTTAATTAGTTAATTTTCTACAAAAGAAATGTGAATGAAATTTTAATTGTTAAATTGATCGTTATAAAAAGAAGTATTTGGGCAATTTTATTCACCATTTATATTATAAAATTAAAACACTAATTAAATAATAAGTTTCGTAAAACGTAATTGCGGCACTAATTAAATAATCGTCAACATATAAAATTAATAGCGCATTATTTAAAAGAAAATAATCATTTTTTTAATAAATTACAAATTGCAGAACACTTAAAATTAATTAATGAGATTCAATTAATTTCTATTAAAAATTTACATTAATTGGGAGCTATTTTTATGTAATCATAATAATACACATTTTGGGCTATTCCGTACAGAAAATTTTAAGTTCAGCTTTTCTTCACATTCTATGTATATACATCTATTACAAAAGCTGCTTAGACTGTGATGATAAAATATAACGTATACGTTAAACTTAACATTTTCCTTACAGAATGGCTCCAAATATTTTGCAGAATTATTATTTACTTCCCAATTTATGCTTTACATTCGTTTTGAGCCTATAGCTCAAGTCAGTTTTGAGAATATAGCTCAAATCAATTTGGAGAATATAGCTCAAATCAGTTTTGAAAACATAGCTGATTTAATTGCTTAAATTGACACGTTGTTGCAAAGTATCGATTTATGTAAATTATTACACAAATCAACACCGCGTTTTCTCTAGAGAAGGGACTTTTTTGTTAATTTATCTTCTAAGAGAATACAATGCAAAAGGCAATGCATGAGATACGTTTTTATTAAATAGTACATATTTAAGATTTCACGAAGAAGAAGAAACAACGAAAGAATAATTCCATGAAGATAATAATATATATATAGAAAAGAGTATTTACTAGCTCTGTGACATTTTGACTTACGTTACGTATTTTCATTTAAAGTTTTAAAAAAGTTATAAATATTGAAAATTATCATCAATTTAAGTAAATATTTAAAACATAATATCTCTATAAATTTTGTAAAGCACTATGTAAAGCGTTCATTAATTACAAGACAATAGATGATATAATATTTATTAAACTTGGGATTTATTTTTAATGTAATGACATATTAAAAACACGCAGGTAATTATAATTATATAAGGTAATTTTCATGTTATTTGAAGCGTAAATAAATTGTGACTAATTAAATTCACTTAAAATTATTCTGATTTCTTGCAGATTGGCATTGAAAATATATTCCGTCCTCACGAAAAATAAAAGTTTCCCATTAAATAGTCATAATATTAGTAGTGAAAATGAATAATGGTACGAAATAAGCATAAATTAAATTTAATTGAAAATTATGGATCATTATTTGAATAAATTCTCATTTTCTTAATTTTATCCTTTTATACATACATTATAACCACAGAATTATAATGAAATTAATGCCTTTTAATGAATTGATCTTATCTTATATTCAGCATCCATCCGTCGACTTTCTTATTTATGCATAAAGTCTTTTCATAAATTGTAGGGCATTCCAATACTATTTATTTAAAAAAAATACACATCATCTAATTAATAGCATTTTTAGATCTTTATTGAGACTATACAAATAATACAGAACAATATAAAAAGAGTAATTGAAGTCTGTATATCCCATTTTTTAAGTTAATTAATTAAATTGATATTCCTTTTAAATTATATTTATATCTATGAATTGAAAATTTTCAATATACAATATTGAGATATAATTTAAATTAATTAAATATAAGTTTAAAAGAAACATCTCTGATGGAATTTAAACCCATGTCTCTCGGCAACGCATTCGGCTAGAAATCAAGGCACATGGGTTCAAATCCCATCAGAGATGTTTCTTTTCCACTTATATACAAACATCTTTATTCAGACAGTAGAATTACAATTCTTTGCAAATATTTATATTTACAATATTGATGGGTTAATAGTTTGTCATGGACTATCGACCGAAGGTCTTTCTGCCCTCCACTTATATTTAATTAATTTAAAATATATCTCAATGTTGTGCATTGAAATTTCTTCAATTCAAAGTTTTATTACTTTTGTATAACATACAAATTTTAAAGCTCTTAACGAATCTTTTTATATAGTTAACATACTGTTAAATACAATTTTGTACAAAGCACTTACAAAAACGGGTTTAAGATTTTTTGTATATAGCATACTGTAGAATACATTTTTGTACAATGCACGTGCAAAAAAACTCGTTTAGGATTTTATGTTATACAAGAGTAATTAAATGTAAAAAAAGCAACAATAAATCACTTTATCTTTATATAACTACATTAATTCATTAAATAAAAAGAATTTAAAAATAATTAAATTCAAGTATTATTTATTATACAATAACAATAATTACATATGTTATATAAAAATAATTAATTATTATAATAATAAATATGAATAGATTATTAAAAATCTACCGATGAAATAACTAAAACACAGATAAAATTGAATAATAATTAGGATTTATTTTAATTAAGACTCTTGGTTATTCGTTTCACTAAATTTTACATTTGAGTTCCGACTAGTTTCGACGAGTGCTCATTTTCAAGAAACTAACTAGTCGAAACTTTAATATTAGTGAAACGAACAACCAAGTGTCTTAATTAAAATACATACTAATTATTACACAAAAATGTTTCACCACGGGATAAGTGAAAGTTTAATTCAAAATAAATTGCATAACTTGAAAATCTTGACTAGTTTCGGGTTATCAGCCCATTTTCAAGAGAATTCAAAATTTAAAGTTATTCAATTTAATCTGTGTTTTATTTATTTTATTGGTAGATTTTTAATATTCTATTCATATTTATTACAATATGAACTAGCAATGTTTAAATATTAAAAGTATTAATTACATTAAAATTATTAATCAATAAATTTCTCTTTTGCTACTGTGACTTTTTGACTTGCGTTAGGTAAGTACTTTAAAACAAATGTATATTAAAACAACTACTTCTCATGTAAAGTAACATAAATAATTATTAATCATTATTAATAATTAATAATGATTAATAATTATTTATGTTCAAATTATTTTTATTTAATTTATTTCAAATAGCTGTGACCAAATGAATAAATCCTTTTTTCTATTGTACAATTCAGTTAATGATCTAATTACAAAGAAACGTACATTAAAATAATAATCATAAAGCATTAACATGTACATCAAACAGCTTAGTAATAACGTGAGTACAAATGATAAAATTAAATAATAAAAATGAATAGCACACCGAAAATGTAAATATATTTTATAATGCGATATCGTTAAATATATAATATATAAATATAATCCTAAATAATGTGTTATATTTTGTATCTCTCTTAATTCAGAAAATCAGTTTGTACTGTATAAAACTGTCGAGTGAATTAAAATGTACGGTATATTTATTGTTCGGTTTAGTCTTAATTCATTCAATCTAAAAACACATTGTTCTAAATTTAATTAAAAGAAATTTAATTTGTTTTTTTTTTGCTTAATTATTGTTTCGGTCACCTGGAGAAGTAAAAAAGTATTGTAATTTTTTATAAGGTTAACTGTTTTCTGTAAAACAAGACAATATTTAGCTATTAATTTCACGAATAACGAAAATAAGAGGAACATTATAAATGACAATTTCTAATGATTTTAAATTAAGTAAAAATAATTAATAAATTATTTTCTCTTTAGCTACTGCGACTTTTTTTTCTCAAGAGTTAAAATAAATAATAAATTATTTCCTCTTTACCTACTGCAATTTTTTTACTAAAGACAAAATAATTTATTAATTATTTTTATTTAATTTATTTAAATAATTGTGACCAAGTGATTGTCTAATATTATTTATGATTTTAAATTATATTTCCTTTTTTCCAGGGAAATTAAAAGTAATATAAAACATAAGTTTATTCAAAATTCAAAATAATCATAAATATAATACATATACATAAAACATTTACGAACATGTACAGCGGTTCCATCCTTCTTTCTTCACCTCGAGTTCCTGGATTAATTCCCGCCCGAGCTAATGGTATTGGGGGATGGTCTGTTGGATTATTTAATGAAGTGTCATATTCAATTTACCTAATTTCATTTTTTGAATTAAGTTTTTTAATTTCAATTTAAAGAAAATCAATTTTAAGTTTTTTTATATATGTTGGTGGTGTATTGTATTATTTTATCATAGTCGTTGTTAGATATTGTGCGTATTTTTGTGTTGCGCATTTCTTGGTTCTTAGCATTGATTTTCTTCTTGTTTGGTGGCTATGTATCTGTTTATTTATTATCAATTTTATGTTTGTTTTTATGTATTTGTTTTTTTTTATTTTATATAGTAATAGTATATTATAATAATAATAATAAACTTTATTACCCAACAGGCAAAAAACCCAATTACAGAGCAATAAGTACAAACTTAATATAATGTGCTATTAAATAACACGTATATAAAAATATAAAAAATGACATATTTTAATAAAAATAAAATATTATTTAGTGTGAATAGTTTTTTTGTTACTTCGCCTGTTTGTTCGTTTGTTCTTCCGTTGGTGTTCTTTTATTTAGTTTATGAAGAATTTTTAGTATTTTGTTCTGTTGTATTTGTAATAACTTCTAAGTCCTATCAAAAATCGCAATTCTTTTCTATATAATAAATAGAATTAATTTATTTTATTTTAGCAAAATAATTCCGTAATGATCCTGATGATGGGTTTTTAGTGTTTTTTTTTTACCTTGTAAGCGAATGCTGGGAACGAAATTATTTTGCCTGCCCCACAAGTGAAAAATCAAAAATAAATATATCTATTACTATAAAAAGTGTTATGTACATTTCCATATAAATTTAAATAAACTCAGTTTTGAATTCTCTTGATAATGGACTGATAACCCGAAACTAGTCGAGAATTTAATCCGTGCTTTTATTGGTAGATTTTTAATAATCTATTCATATTTATGTTTAAATATTAAAACTATTAATTACATTTCTTTTCATTTGCTGTATATTAAATATTTTGTTACAATTCGTAATTTAATTACTTTCTGCTCGTAATTAATTTCCTTCTGAAAATTATGATAACAAAAAGTTCCGGTTCGAAATCTTTTATATTTTATCGAAATTTTATTGTCACGTCGTCATTATATTATTATGTCTCAGAATCAAGAAATTATTATACAAAAAATAATTTCTTGATTTGGAGGCAAAATAATATAATAACAACCTGGACAATAATATTTCCGAGACATAAAAAAAATAAAAATTATGCATTCATCAATTCATTTGCGCAAATCATCAGGACAGTTCAGCTAGCTAGCATAAATTTTTCTTTAACTTCATCATAAATTCACGACAGGGCAGAAAGACTTCTGGTCGATAGCCCAGACAGACTAACACCTACATGTATTGTTATTATTTATATTGTTAAAATTATCTATATAGTCTGAATAAAGATATATATATATATATATATATAAAAATTATGCCGATTTTTAAGGTAATATTTGTAAATAAAATAATTGTTTTGCATGTCATGCAAGAAATTAAAAAAAATCATTAAAATTATCGATTGAAAATAAAACAAGAGTTCACAAAAGCGAAACAGTTGTAGCAGTGACTCTACAATATATTTTGTGAAACTTTAAAAAAATATTTTAAGTTTCACAAAATCGAAACAATTTTACAAAATTTCTTGTAGAGGTAGTGTCTCTACAATAAATTTTGTAAAACTTAAAAAACTTTTGTTTTATTTACAAATAATACCTTAAAAAATCATGATTTTAATGATCATGAAGATTCATCAAGTAAAAGCCTCAATCATCGATTATTTTTTAAGATATTTTAAAAGGTTTTGATTTTGTTTTACGCAATTTTCATTTGCTAAAAAAATATCCCCGAAATTCTTTCATCAACCGCAACTTTCCTTCTTCCCAAGACGCTAAAGTACGGCTTGAATTAATTTGCATAAAAAATCGAACACTGGCACCAATTCAATTTATGCAAATTAACCGTAAAATTTAAAATTAGTACAGAGCAATTTTTGCCATTTTTTAGAGAGTATATACCGGGTGTACCATTTAACCTGACAAATCAAAATTACTCGAGAAATACGCATCGTAGAAAAAAAAAACGTCAAAAGTCCAAAAAATAATGTTTTCTAAGGAGGCATTATCCTTTTGTACACCTGTTACACCGTCAATAAAATCTTAAGTATTTTTATCCCTAGTATCCGATTCTTGATTAAAAAGTTTTAAATTTTAAAGTTGTCACCCCACGCATGGAAACTGCAACAGGGGGCTGAATTTAGAACAGGATGTTGTCCCCTTAGAAACATTAATTTTTATTCTCATGTTTTTTTTGCGATTTGTGAGGTTAAATGGTATATAAATATTTATTTCTGAGAGTTAAATTAAATCACAATATCTTCATATTGTTAAGCCTAAAAAAATGTCTATCGATCATCGGCCTTTCTGCCTTTTCCCAATGCGAAAATTTGACTCCATCAAGAGAGTAGCAGAACAAGTATCGATTATATTTCTGCCTTTTTTAAATGGAGGATATATTACTGTATCTTCAAAATTAAGTATTTTAGAATAACAAAGATAAAGCAATAAAGGAAAATGTGTTTAAAATTATGAGTTATTATCAACATTAATGACTCAAATATTTCACCATCGTTTGTAATATAAACGTTTTCAGTTTCTGAATTCCATAATTAAGTTGTATGTAATTAAATAAAAATGATTTGAAAAAATTAATAAATTATTTCCACATTTAAGTTGTATGTAATGCTAATGCTATATATTTACATACATACATAAACATCTTTATTTCTGAGATTGGAATATACAATTACAATACAATATTTAACAATACACTAACGTTCACAATATAATTCCAACTCTGAAACTGGCTATCGACCAGTGGTCTTTCAGCCTCTATATATTTATACTTTTGCAAATACCTTAATTGATAATTAAATTGTATAAAATTGAATATTAAACAAGTTACTAATTATTTTAAAGTTAACGTTATCATTAAACATTTATTTAAATTAAAGTCATAATTACAAAAAATCAAATTTTACCAAAAATATCAATTGTTAGTAAAACACTTTTAAAGTTTTTTGTTAAACAACATTTAAATGCCTTTTTATTAAGAATGTGTATTTCATATAAAAAAATGTATGTTTTACAATAAATATGATTTGTTAGTAAAATATTTAACTTTTTTACAATAAAATTAAACATGGAAAAATTATTGGCAATCATCAATAAAATACGACCACTCCCTTTTTCCAACTGCAAAAATTAATTACATTCGATCATTCTCATTTTCCAACTGCACAAATTAATTACACTGTAAGTTTTTGGTAAATATCTATCGAAACAACTACTTAGATGTTTAAATAGATGTTTGTCAATAACTTATAGTGTAAGTAATTTTTGTAGTTGGAAAAAGGTAATGATCGTATTTTATTATAAATAGAAAAGAGTATTATTCATTCACTTGGTCACAATTATTTAAATATATTAAATAAAAATGATTTGAAAATAATTAATAAATTATTTTCACATTTAGCCCTGCGACTTTTGACTTACGTTACGTAAGTACGTTAAATTTGGTATTTTATTACCAGTAATTTTTCCTTGTTTAATTTTATTGAAATTTAAGTATCTGCAAAAGTGTGAATCACTTCTGTTTTATTTTATTTTGAACTCTTTTGTTAAACAACATTTTAAAATGTTTTATTAAATAGTGAATTTCATATTAAAGTCGTATTAAAAAAGATCGGTTTTACAAAAAAATCATTTGTTAGTAAGATACTTTTAAAGTTACTTGTTAAAGAACATTCAAGTGTTTTATTACAAAGGATTTCATATTTATCACAAGGTGAAAATCTATAATACAAGACAAAATTATCATTAACAATTTTAGTTTGGTGTTGTTTCGACACCTGAGAGGATATAAGAATTTGAGAAGAATAAGAAATTTTATGTTGATCAAGCTTTAAAATTTATGTTAACTTTAAGATTTTTGTTTGTAATTTTAAGCAAATGCTTTAAGAGAGAGAAAAAAATGAAATTGTGATTTCGGTTTGTAATTATTGCCTTTTTTTAATAGTCTTTAATCTGGCCGCGTAAAGTACATAATTTTATAAAACTAATTCAACCGATTCAATCTCGATGAAAATCAGACATAATTTTTGATAATGGTGAGAAACACCATTCAATTATTAAAAGCTATCTGGGCCGTTTCGTGAATAATAAAGCACACAGAAATCAAGCTTAATTGAACAGCTGGAGAAAGAGAAACAACAGTTGTCGTAATTGAAGATAAAAATTATTGGAGGAAGGTGATGATGAAGCTGAAGACGATGAAGAGGTGTTACTCTAGAAGGCACTGGAGTCGAGAAATCGACCGTAACGGAAAACATCTGTTCCTAGAAACAGAAAAGAATCAAAACGTGCACACACACACCAATACATAAATAGGAAACAGGGTTAATTACAATGAAATAAAAGAAGGAGGAAAGAAACGGAGACAATTGAATGCATTGAAGGTAACCTCATTCACACTTTCAATAAAATTATTGATTCGGACTGGATTTTAAAATGTATCAATTTTACATTTGGAATGACAAACAAACGAACTTGAAGTGTTTCTTTAATGTATAGAGGAATTGCATAATAAATCACTTTAACTTTTCATTTCATGACTATTCAATTATTTCAACACTATTAAAGTTAATGTATTCATTTGTTAGTTTTTGTATAAATTAAATTGGTATTTCCATCGTAAATAAAATTTAGGAACATTGGATTTCCCCTATAATAACATCCCTTATTACCTGAATTTACTTAAAACAGTTTATATATATAGTTCGGTACCTTTGTAAATTTGTGTATTCCTTGATGATGACTTATAGTTGAAACTAGTCGAAAAGTTAAAATAAAATCAGTGAAATAATACCAAGTATTTTTAATCAATAATTAGTTGTAATTTTCACCTTTTAATGGGAAGCTGAATTTGCCAAGACTGTGGCAGAAAGATTACTAGCCGATTACTATTACAATTAAATATCTTTGTACTAAAATTAACATAACATATATATTAAATTAATACTATTAAAGGTATTTACTACTACTCGATATAAAGATACTCAGAGATTTCCAATCATAGATTATATTCCCGGCGCATCCACCACTGTGGACTAGGCATGATGTAACTTTTCTGTTGAAATCTTTATTTCTGAGAGCTACATTAAATTATATCATAATATTTGCATCATTTACAAATTGTTAAGCCTCACAAAATTATATTCAATGATAGACTTTTACATCATATAAATAATAATTGTTATACATCGTGTTTTAATATCTTTAAAAGTATTTGTTGCATCAATGTGAAAATTGAAGTTCATATTTAACTAAATAATCCATATTATTAAGAAATACTTTTTTATACAATTTATGAGAATAGAATATGCCAAAAACTCGGCCTTTATGTATATTTTACGACATGCAAATGGTATAAATTTCCATATGTTCGCAGGAAAGTACTCTTCTCTTATGTCAAAATTACGAAACTTATGTTTTTTATTGTAACAGAAAAAATGATTTATTCACATAGTCACAGTTATTTAAATGAATTAAATATAAAACAATTAATTTTAAACCCGACACCATATGGTAAAAGGGGGCAGTGATTATATATATATACAATTAATTTTACTTGCAAATGCATATAATAATTTATTTTATAATTCGCTTCTTAAACTTGCCTCTTTAGTAAATTTTGCTCTCATTTATCGATTAATAAAATCTGCAAAACTGTAAAATGCATATTAAAATCTCTGGATTCTAGAACGCGGAGCCAATTCTTGCATTTCTGTCTTCTTATTTCCCGCATACACACACACACACAAACAAACAAAACGCAGACTTTCAGTGTTATTATGTTTGGACTCAATCGAACTAAATTTGAATAAAATGCACTTCCTTCTAGCTCGGCGCCGATCTTCACCGGCTTTTCCCACAATTCTTTAGCGGCGATCTTTTTATGATGTGAAAATTGCACAATTATTCGCCATGAATTAATGCCAAGTTGTTCTTTTCCGCAGCCGGCTTTTTTTCTTTCATTTCCCATTTAGCTAAATGTACAGTATATATAAACTGTACATTTAGCTAAATGAAAATAAAAGAAAAAAGCCGGCTGCGGAAACATTTTTATTTAGGAATTTACAGACTGTTAAAGTACTTATGTATCGTAAACCATTATGTCACAGTAGCTAAACGGAAAATAATGGTGGTAATTCATGTTTATGTCACTGAATTAACACTTACTAACCAGCTGTAGTTTCGAAAAGAGATATGCTGAACATTGTCTCACATTTAGACTAAACCAAAATTCCAGTTCCTTTTCCAATCACTCTTTAGATTGTAAACATTCATTTCCGGAAATGTAATACTTTAAATTCATAACTAGTTCATGCATTAAAAAACTCGTATAAATAATTGATTGTTTTTTCATGTTGCTTCTCTCATCTTTAATTTAGCTTGAAATTATGATTTTTTAAATAAATATTTTCTAAGAATCGTTTGAACCGAATATGTGGTTCAAACGATTCCTAGAAAATATTTGTTGAAAAATCATAATTTCAAGCTAAATTAGAAACGAGAGAAGCAGCATGAAAAAATCAAGAAAATATGTTACAATGTTGTTTACAATCTTAAATATTAAATAAATTGATTATAATTTTTGTATGTACACCTATAGCAGAGTAATGTATTTCTTTTTATTTAATAATCAATCAATTCCTAATAATGACAAAAAATGTCATATTTTCTTACTAAATATCATTGACTATATACAAACATTTAATGAAACGTTTCATTAAATGTGAATTTCGTTTTCCTTGTTTGCTTAAACAGGACAAGTTCGCCTTCCTTTAGTGGACGAAACAATGATTCTCGGTCGTCTACCTTGTAGACCCAAATCGTTGACGATGCCACTTGAAAGTAGGCAAAAGGTGGCGCTTGCGTCGTCTTTAATTTATTATATACAAACATCTTTATTCAGATGGCAGAATTACAATTCTTTACAAATATTTATATTTAATATACATATTGGTGGATTAGTAGTCTGTCATGGGCTATCGACCCTATTAGTATATAATTTACTAATTTTCCACGAATTAACCCGGCGCATCCACCATGCCAGATTTAGTAGTATCTATTAGATATTTTTCTTTTTAATAAATGAGATATTAAAAAACGATCACTATTAATTCCATCGAAACTATAGTCACTAAAAAAATCAGTTATGTAAAAAATAATTGTAATTAGTCCTTTTACAATAATAAAACACTTTTACTTTTTTTGCACAATTGATTTTTTTAGTGACCTTAAATTTAACATATACATTATTTAGCAAATTTGGTAATTGTAATGTATACTTAAATTATGAGGTTAATTGAGGCTTTTACATTAAATTATTTTTTTGGTGCGAAATAGGCCCTTATTTCCTTTATTTTCTTTTTGACCGCATAATGTTTAAACTTACTCCAATTCCAAACAAATTAATATTATAAATAGAAGTTAAGAGACTATCAATGAAATTCAATTAAAAAAGTACAATACCCTCTCTTAATAAATAATTCATTCTGAATATTTTTTTAATAAACAACCGTTACAAATATAATGTATCTTCCCAGTAATAAAATTATGTTATAAATAAAAAGTCTCTTACTTTTTATTTATAACATTAATTTATTACATTTTTATAATTAAAATATTAACAAATGTTTTAAAATTTAATAAACGCTTAGCTGTAATAATATTATAATAAATCTAAATAATGAAAAATTGAATATTCACTGTGCTACATAAAAATACACAGGCTTTTTCAAATTCTAGGATTTCGTTCTTCGAAATTGAAACACCCTGTATATTTTTTATAGTACAGAGAATATTACATTTTTCTGTATACGTTTTTATTATAATAAAGGAATGCTTAAATTTAGCACTTTTGCAGAGGTTCATGCTAATCAATATCCTGTTGAGTAAAATCGGCTAAATTTCTTTATTTCATAAAAATAAAAAATAAAATCGCATTTTTGTTCGTCATTAACGCTAATTTGATAATGACGAGTTAATATAGTCGAAACTATAGTCACTAAAAAAATCAGTTATGCAAACAAAGTAAAAGTGTTTCATTATTGTAAAATGAATTATGGTCGATATCCCTTTGCAAAGAGGAAATGAAAGAAAAATGTTTATTTAATGTATAATAAAATCTTTTATTTAGATTGAATGAAGTTAATTTAGTAGTTTTATACTTTCGATATTTTGCTTTCTAATAAAAAAAAACTATCAATGAAATTCAATTAAAAAAGTACAATACCCTCTCTTAATAAATAATTCATTCTGAATATATTTTTTTAATAAACAACCGTTACAAAAATAATGTATCTTCCCAGTAATAAATTAGGCAAAATTAAAATAAGTAGATAATTAAGTGATTTAGGTTTGTGTGCGGTGGTCTTGGTCCCATATGGTTATTGGCACGGTAACTAACCATCCATCCATTCAGCCAACCATCCGACTGACTATATCGGATGGTCCGTTGCACAGCACAGCATATGCCGCAAATACTGTTATTTTAATTAGTGCCATTGCCCATTGACCATTTAACATTTACCATTGTGCATTACGAGTAACCATTAAAAACCATTAAACACGTCTGCGCTTCTTTTTCTTACGTTTCTCCCCTCTCGATTGTTGCACTTATTTTACTGTTGTTTTTTTTTACTTTTCGACGAATCATACTATTTTTTTTATTAAAGTAATTTATACAGATTACTTGTTTTAGTTTTAATTTAAGCTTTAAACAATATAGATATAAATAAAATAAAACAAACCATTAAACACGTCTGTGCTTCTTTTTCTTACGTTTCTCCTCTCTCGATTTCTGCAGTTATTTTACTGTTTTTTTTTACATTTCGATTAATCAAACTAACAATTTTCATTAAAATAACTTATACAAATTACTTGTTTTAGATTTAAATATTTTTTTTAAATTACATAAATGTAACTAAAATGCCAGTATTTTATGATCAATAAAATTTGATCATTCCCTTTTTCCAACTGCAAAAAAAATATTTACACTATTACACTGTAAGTTGTTGTTTCAATAGATGTTTATCAAAAACTTACACTAATATATTATTTTTTCTTTGGGTTAAGATAATTTATTAATTATTTTCAAATCATTTTTATTTAATATATTTAAATAACTGTGATCAAGTGAATGAATACTCTTTTCTATTTATAATTTATTAGTTTTATATAATATATATTTTCCTTTTTAACAAATGAAATATTAAAAAAAAACATCACTATCAATGTCGTCGAAACTATAGTCACTAAAAAATCAGTTATTTATAGTAATTGTAATAATTATTTTTACAAGAATAAAACACTTTTACTTTTTTGCATAACTTTTTTTAGTGACTAGTTTCGACGACATTAACAGTGATACTTTTTTTTTACAAAAGGAGAAAATGAAAAAAAAGTTTATTTAATATATATATATATATATATATATATATATATATATATAAAAACGTCTTTATTGAGACATAAATTCAATATATGATACAATGTAATAGTTAATTAATGGTTAAATGGCTACCGACCGTAAGTCTTTCAGCCAGCAGTCTTATGTCGTTGGTTTGTCAGTCGTTGAAATAAAATGAGATGAATTCATGTATAGTGGATTGTGGATGTCGGAATTTAATTTATATAAAATGTATTATTTTTATCTTTGAATAATCATTCGAATTTTATTGATCATTGCCAGTAATTTTTCCTTGTTTAATTTTATTGTAATATAAATATAACCTTTGTCTCAATTAAAGTACTCTATAATCTTTTATCAGCTTATGTGGAGACTGTATAATTATTAAAATAAAATTATTGGCCTTTCTCCTATTCGTTTTATTTTACTAAAACGAGTAATAGAAGCGTCAATAATTTAAATAATAAAAAATAAAATCGCATTTTTGCTCGACATTAACGCTAATTTGATAATGACGAGTTAATGTCGTCGAAACTATAGTCACTAAAAAAATCAGTTATGCAAACAAAGTAAAAGTGTTTCATTATTGTAAAATGAATTATGGTCGATATCCCTTTGCAAAGAGGAAATGAAAAGAAAAATGTTTATACTCCATATTAATACATTTAATTAATTTCTCATTTAACACGTGAATTAAAATTGAGAGTTTAAAAACTTGTTTCATTAGTCAGAAAATAAAATATTGTTACAAGGTAGACACAAAAGGTGTGAGAATCTTTAGGTAAAGTGTTTATTTATTTATTTTTCATTAGTTAATTTCTTGTAGGAAATTTAATTAAAAAAGCTGTATTCTTGCTTAATTTAATGCAATGAAAATCTAACAAGAAAAATGAAACTGAAAATGCGATTTTATTTTTTATTTATATCAACGTTATATGAAACAATATTTCTTTATAATGAAGATATTCTTATAGCACACCGCCTTAATATTGATAATCACCAAAAAAAAAACAATGCCCATGAAGAGAAAAATGGGCAAAAAAACTTATTGATTGTTACATTACATCGTAATTAAAAAACTAAAGAGGAATTTATTTATTTCTTACGGAATCTCCTTTTTTACATACAAACAATAAAATGTACATCAAATATAAAGTAGTATATAAGTAAATGTTCAAAAAAACAATAAGTGATTTTTTAACATACAATCATTTAATAAGATTGTATATGTTTTTTTTGTATAAAATTGTTGAAATTTTCTATTTATTTATAGATTATACGATTGACATTTTACAAATGTGTGTTTTATTGTAAATTTTATTGATTTTGTCCAAAATATCTAAAGTTTAAATATTAAGCGTGTCAGAAAACTCGTAATTTCTAGACACACGCTTAATATTTCTTTTTATTTGAGACGTTATGAAGAAGAACGAGAAATGTAAAATTGAACGTGTAAGTTATTAAATACATTCTATGAATATTTATCTATTACAAAATCTGCTTAGACTGTGATGATATTAAATAACCTATACGTTAAACTTAACATTTCCCTTACGGAATAGCCCCGAATATTTACTACAATTTCCTACTAGAAGCCAATGAACCACTCTATCTGAATATTGTCACACCTTTTCTTACCACCTTGTATTTTATTTTCCGACTAGTGAAACAAATAAAATTCAATTCAATTCATTTACGGTAAATTACCTTTATACAGAATAATAACAATATTCAAAATGTTTAGATAAATATCATGACAGTAAATCACAAATAAACAGAATAATACAATTCTACATATATAACATATTTTAATATCAGTAGTGGAAACTGCAAAATTAAAATTAAATGGATAAAAATATTTGAAAATTATTTTTAACAATTAATTTAACTTTCTCTTTAGAAACTATAACCTTTTGACTTACGTAACGTAGTTCTTTCAATGGATTTTTATTCTTTTTAAACGTAACGTAAGTATTATGTTTAAAAAGAACAAACATCCATTGAAACAACTTCTTCGTGAAAAAATACCCCGCCACATAATAGATACGTACTGTTGCTTGCAATGTAACAATAAGTATCCATAAATCCATATAAGTGGTTAGGCAATTGAACAAAGTATCCGAAAAAAAAAATAAAATATAGGATGTTCCATTTCAAATAACAAAGTTGGTAGTACAACCAGAAGTGAAATAAAGTAAAAATATTTTCCATGAGGTGGTCGCATTTAACCGTGCAATGTAGATTATTTTTTCAATTTTTCCTGCAGTTAAGAACTGAAAACTTTTAATGGCTGTTATTTGTGGCTCACGAAAAATATACAGTTAGTCCTGAATAAAGATTTATATATATAAATAAAATTGCCCGGCTCCTCCACCATGTTGCAAAACATGGGTACTTTTTTTGTGAGAGATGAATTGAAACGAAGTTTTATATATTTATTTGTATTTATTTATGCAATTAATAAATATAAGATGTAATTTTTATGTACTATTTCAATTTACACATGATCTGTATTAATTTAATTTCAATAACGGTATCATTAAATTACATAATCTGGGCTAATCTGTAAGAGAAATGTTAATTTTTATCGTGTACGTTATTTTTTATAATCATAGTGCAGTAGTGCAGACAGCAATATATATACATACATGGAATGTAATTAATAGCATACACATTAAACTTAAAATTTCCCGTTCAGAATAGCCCGGAATAGTAATATTTATATTATATTTCTTTCTCCACTTCTTTATTTTCGATACTATATGTACATTTTTATTATTATTAGTTTTTTATATACAGGGTGGGCCACTAATAACGGCCATTATAAATTTTCAGGGTTCCTGACCGTGGAAAATTTTTGCACGATTGAATGCGACCACTTCATGGAAAATATTTTGACTTCGTTTCACTTCCTGTTGTACCGGAAATGGCTACCAACTTTGTTATTTTAAATTTTTTTTTTCGGATCTCCGTTCAATTGCCTACCCACTCATATGGATTTATGTCCACATGACTCTTACAGTTTTTGAGTTAAAAATGTATTTGGCAATTGTTAACCTAAATTGACGTTTCCAAAAATGCCTATAACTACTAGTACAAACAAGATAGACAGACTAGTGACATTTTGAATTGTTAGTAATAGATCTATCCATAAAAAATAACATATATCAATTTTGACAGTAGGTATTTCAAAAGTGTCAACATTTCAGTGCCTTCTTAAAAATATCATAAGTCAATTTTTTTAAATAAAATGTGTTATGTACTGGATTGTACACAATAACTTATCGGGTATATGATGAATAAAACATTATTTTATCTGATAGGGCGATTGGAAAGACAATTTGCTACATAAAAGTAATGCATCCCAATATCTAGAGCAAATAGTTTTTTTAGTTATTGCGAAATTTCTTTCGTCCCAATTTTTTTTTGCACAATCGAGTAATTCCTGCACTGCAGGTGAAATTTTGGAGGAATATTAGGATTTTTGGGTATATAGAATTTTGTAAGGAAGATTTGGTTAATTACAAATATTTGTGTAAGTCTAATTATACGTTGGGATATAGGAGTGACTTCAGCGGATTCCTAAAGGTGTTCAGAATGAAAATAAATAACAAAAAATAATTATTTTCATTTTTATTATTTATTTTCTTTTTTTGTTTAAAACTACTTTTGTTTTTTTCTATTAAAACTGATTAAATAAAATATACAATTAACCATATCAAAGTTGCAGAAAGATCCTCTCTAAGAATCCTCACAAAAATTAGCCATCCTAATAATCCTCTTCACAATCTATCGAGGATCTTTCTGCAACTTTGATATGGTTAATTGTATATTTTATTTAATCAGTTTTAATAGAAAAAAACAAAAAAAGAAAATAAATAATAAAAATGAAAATAATTATTTTTTGTTATTTATTTTCATTCTCTTTAAATGTCCGCGTCGAAATGAATAAACTCTTTTCAGTTATTATTAGTAATAATAAAAGTTTATTGTTTTCATTGTCCAAGATATGCGTAGTCTTTAAGGCATGATTGTCCATAATGAAAATAACTATGGAAATTATTATGTCCAGTGGTTTTCTAATTATATTTGTCAAATAGATATAAAATCCGTCAACTTTAATTACAGTATAAAATAATTACATAATAACATAATTATTAATGTAAAAACGGTAATAGCATCATCAAACCGCGATTATCTATTTACTTTAATAATTCATAAAATATAATAAAACAACAGCTGCAACCATCAAATATACAATCACAATAATTTACAACCCGCGATTTTTTTTTTTTTAGAAAATATCTAGTATGATTTACATGTAATAACAGTATTCTTCTTCCTTTTGTTTTTCAGGGTCAAAACGAAGATGTGGAGTTCTGTTCGCCATTTTAGGCGGATCCTGACACAACAATCGACGGCCTATATAAAATGCACATTCGTGTTTTTAATGGTGAGTTATTAACAACAACGAAAATCCCACGAAAATAAATTACAGGTATCAATGGGAATGAAATAAATGCTATGTTTTTCAAATGTTTAGATGTCGTAGTTTTATTTTTATTGAATATTGTGATAGAAAAGGAAACCGTTAAATTAAAATTATAATAAATGATTGAAATTAACGCCACGGGCAACAATAATACAAAAAGCCAATGTTTAGACCGGTCGAGTGGTATGAATCAGAAATTCGTGTCTGGCGATGTGGTAATCACTTCGAGACTCATATGAAATGTTCATATTTTTCCTCTCTGTTAATTTTTGTATCAGAAGTACGTACTTAGAAATATTTGAAAATCACGAATGAAATTATTCACTAATGTTATTATAAATATTTAAATTATTGATAATAGAGGCTTCTACTTCATTATACATTGTTTTAAGTTAAAAAATCTATATATATATATACAGGGTGGCGCAAAATTCCGATGAAGACCAATATCTCAGTTATTTAGAAATTTACAAAAAGATATTACTGACATAATTTGTAGCTACTGTAAAACTTCACATTTTAAAATTGGTTTCATATATACAGGGTGTCCAATAATCACGTGACGTATCAAACATATGATTTTTTAAATGGAATGCTATATTTTTTATGTCGATTTTAGATTCTACGCTTAAAATTAATCATTTTTGACATAAGGTTTATTAGGTCAGTTTTTAATATTTTAAAAGTTATAAACCATTTAAGGTTGAAATCAATGGAAGATTGGGGCCTTATTTTTCAAAAATGAAAAACGATGTAAACTTTCTGTTAACGCAATTTAATTGAAAAAATGCTTAATAATATTGGAAATAATCGTTTGTTACCATAAAGCAAATGTTGTATACAGGGTGAAACAATACGCAAACTGATTTTTTCTTTTTTCACTTAAATGGAACACCCTATATTTTTTACACTATTTCGATAGAAAATTGATTGTTCTTTAATTTTTGTATAATAAACGATATCCCTATCTGTTACCATTTTTTAATAATTTCAATTCAAAGTACAAAATTATAAGTTTCGCTTATAATCTATAATTTAAGTAGGCTATAATTAAAACAAATGCATACCTAAAAGGATATTCAAATGACAATCGATATTTAAAGGCGCATGCAAAATATAAAGAAAATAGTTGCTCAACGATTATTTAGCGAGTTATAATGGTTATTGGGACATATTTTTTAAGAAAAAAATTGTAAAATGTTTGAATGCTATTGAATTAAAAAAAAATGTGAATGTGTGAAATAAATACATAAAAATGTTAACAAAATATAATGATATAAATATTTTATTATTTCACTTAGTATCTATTTTCGGTTTTTCAGTCAATATGAATTGTTTAAATAAATCAATTTAAGAAGCATATAGGAGTATTTTAAATATTTTTCGAATAATAACCAAAAAATATAGTTGTTGTTAGTTTTTAACAATTAAATTAATCATTTATTGAAGAAGTATGTTTAACTGCACCAGTGTTACAAAATATAACGTAATTACGAAAAAAATGTTTTCTTTGTTGCAAAATTAATTTATTGTTAAACATAATTTTTGCGATGTGGACGATTTAAAAGAATAGGAATCCGAAAACAAACTAGCAAATCTTCATTAATGAATTTAGAACTAATGTATACCTACTTTAGTCTTGCGAAAATCGCATTTGTTTATTGCGAAAGTAATTTATTGATAAATGCAATTTTGTAGAATAAATTGATGATAATAATAGGAATCGTAAAATCTGTTTAAAAATAAATTATTAATATTAACATACCTTAATGGAAAAAATAACTTCCAACCCATTCCTGGTGAATCGAAAACCAACTCACCTCCACCACTCACTAATTACCACTTGTTCATAAACAAAAATAAATCGCGTTTTTAATTATTAATAATTTCTAACGTTAAAAATTAAACCGTAATAGTGAACCCTGCGCGTTTTCGGACGACTGAATCGAAATACAAGAGCGCAATTATCGCAAATCAAGAAGAAAAAAACGATCGACGACTCACTACGAGAACGCATTCCTGAGATAAGAAGATTCGTTGTACCTGGATCCTGGCGCACAGCCAAGAACGTACCTATTTAAATTGTTGTATTTTCAATATTATCGTGTATTAAAATAATTACAGCTTAATATTTATTTACTTTTTTTTATTAAATTCTCATTTATCCCGTGGTAAAAAAATATGTATGAATTACGATGTATTTTAATTAATACACTTGATTATTCGTTTCACTAAATTATTTTATATTTGTGTTCGCGTAACTTTCACAACTAAATAAATTAGTTGTTCTGGCACGGCCTACTTTGATTAAAAATTCTATACCAAATTTGTATTTGAGATTAAATATCTCAAAAACGGTAAACGGTAGCTATTTAATATGTTATATAAAAAATGAAGAGTGATTAATTTTCTATTAAAATAGCATAAAAAATATAGGATGTCCCATTTAAGTAAAAAGAGAAAAAAATCATTTTGCGTATTGCTTCACCTTGTATATAAAAATTTGTTTTAAGAGAAAAAAAGAGTATTTATTTTATTATTAAGTATTTTTGCATTTGTATGGCGTTAACAGAATGTTTATTTCATTTTTCATTATTGAAATATTAGGCTCTAAACATCTATCGATTTCAACATTCATTTGTTTATAACTTTTAAACTATGAAAAATTGACCTATTAAATCTTATATAAAAAATGATTATTTTTAAACGTAGAATCGAAAATCTTCATAAAAAATATATCATTCCATTTAAAAAATCATATGTTTGATACGTCACGTGATTATTGGACACCCTGTATATATGAAACTAATTTTAAAATGTGAATTTTGACAGTAGCTACTAATAATGTAAGTAACATTTTTTTCTATATTTCATTATAACTGAGATATTGGACTTCATCGTAATCTTGCGCCACCCTGTATATTATTCAAATAAATCACTTGATTTGTTTCACATTTATAAAAATGAAAGTGAAACAAATAATAATAATGGTTTGTTTCACTTTAATATTATATATTTATATATTATTATAAAAGTGACACAAATCAAGTGATTTATTTGAATAATATATATATATATATATATATATATATATACATGTATATAGATTTAAATATATTTCACCACTGGTTAAGTGAGAACTTGATTAATAATTTTAAAAAACACTGATTAACTTTGTTTCTATATAATTATTGAAACTATAGTGACTAAAATAAATTTAAAGTTATACAAACAAAGTGAATTAGAGTTTTTTTATTAAAACACTTTCAGTTTGATAATGATGCTCTATACTTCTAAACTATAATAACAAGTTATACATTTTTTTCCTTTGTTGGCATACGCGTGTTGGCTTTCAGCGGTTTGAAAAGAAAAAAAAAACAAAGTTAAAAACTGTTTTATTTAATAAACTGAAAATGTATAAGCCTTAACAATCAATACATTTATCTAAAATCTTGTATTTATTGTTTTTACACGAGGTTTTTCTAATTAATTATTTTTTAATAAATTTTTCTATTATTTTCTAATTAA
Source organism: Philonthus spinipes (assembly GCA_963082785.1). Taxonomy (NCBI): domain Eukaryota; kingdom Metazoa; phylum Arthropoda; class Insecta; order Coleoptera; family Staphylinidae; genus Philonthus; species Philonthus spinipes. The sequence goes on from OY720301.1 coordinate 15,240,052, forward strand.
TTCATTTTTAATAAATAATAGATTCTTTGAAATTTCTTATTTTAGGTATTCATTGATTTTTAATTTATGTATGTATTGATATTATTGCACTATTATTTTTTTTTTCTAACATAGGCACTATTTTTCAATTGCAGTTTTAGCTTAATTAAGCTTATATACGTAAATGTTACTAAAGAAATATATAAACTAGTACTAAATTAATATAAAGCGAAATATTATCTTATTTCTATTATAAATGGTAAAATAATTGATTAAAATGTTGGTTCTGTAATAGTAGATAGCCTTATATTACGTAGTATTTGTTCTTTGCGTTAAATATTCTCGAATTAAAAATTATTACATTATGCAATATTGCAATGCAACAGCAAGTGTCCATTATGTAATTCAATATCTGGCGGGGCACAGGCCCAAGAAGTAGTTATTTTAATGTACATACAAAGAGGGAATAATTTATTAATTATTTTCAATTTCTTTTTTTATTTAATTTAATTTTAAAATAAATGGAAAAATTATTTGTAATTGTTTTAATTTAAAATAATTCATAAAGATAGGTATAAAAGTGAAGCTTAAATAAAGCAAGCCTAAACCATGATTAAGTAAGAGTTAGGTAGCGCAAGCACTGCAGCCATATAGCCATGATTGAATAACCGGGCTATAATGTAATATTTTTCACCAAGTGTCGAATGAGGAAATAATTCACAATTAAAGTACTTAGCGTAAGTCAATATGTCACAATAGTAGAAGAAACATTTATTAATTATCTTTAAATTCTTTTAATTTAATTTATTTAAATAACTGTGACCAATGAATGAATACTCTGTTCTATTGATATTAAATATTTAATTACTATCATATTAAAGAGGGTTAAACATTTCAATCTTCACTTGTATATCATTATACAATTTGAAATACCCTTACATAAAAAAGTTTATTGATAACACTTATTAATAAAGAACATAACGTTTTTAAAGAACAAGATCGAAGTAAAACTTCAGGTGGTAAGAGAATACCATCATTTAATTGGGTACACCTCGAGGTACCCCAGATATTTGTCTGCGCGTTTCGTGGAATATTACGTTGGATAACGAGCGGAATCCACGTGTAACGGTTCCTTTCGGATGTTTCATCCTTGCCTCACGTGACGAGGTGGTATTCTCGAATATGATGACGGCATGTCTGGTCCACATCACGCGAGCACAAGAGAAGTGAAGAGGAGAGAAAAGGTTCAGACTGTAGACGGCGTGGCGCGCCCGCAAATGAGCAAAGTGCTAATTACGCTCATGGCACACCACCACTCTTCCCACCTTGTCACTTACACATACGGACACAGCTATGTATATATACATACACACTCACTCATATCATCGCAAGTCACCGGTCATTCATTCATCTCGTGCCGACGTACGACAAAAAATTCTTCAGGAAATAACACCAGGAAAAAAGAGAATATCAAATGATTGACTATTGTATAACATTATTCTTAAAGTGTAATATCTAATAAAGAAAAATTATTTCCCTGTAATATGTACAAAAATTGAAACAAAAAAATTATAATAATTATTGAAATAGTAAATGCTGACGGAAAGATCTCTGGTCGATACCCAATTCCAGAACAAGATAATCATGTTTTATGGAGGAAGCCCGAAGTTCTTCAGGTAAAAAGAAACGAAAGTCAAAACAATCAACCTTGATTGGGACAACAAACAAAATGAGAATATATTTCGGCATAGGAGAAAAAAATGTTTTATTTGTGATAACAAAATTATATAATGTAAACAACTTTGTTACTTGTATGGAATATAGATGGCAATAAGGGATTGGCATTAAATTGTCGCGAAGGCTTGAAGATCACAAAGGCCATAAAAAAGTTAAAAAAACGTGGTGAACGGTAATGAAGACGTTTTGAGTTCCCCGATACTCAATGCCCTTATTGCCCAATAAAAACTTAATACTTATAAATCATATATATAATTCTAGAAAAAGCACTTAAAATTAAGCCCAAACTAGTTAAAGTTAAAATAAACATTAGTAAAACTAAACAAAGTGAATCTAATTTACAAGTTTTATTTAATATTAACAATACTTTACCAAGTGATTAATGAGAAAAAAATGTCCGATATATATTATTATTAGTAAATGCTTAGAAAATCTGCAAATTCTCCTAAAGCGTTTGATTTGTAGAAACTCAGAGTGACAATACGCAATGGTGATAGCGAGTGAGATCTTTTTCGAACGTCCATTAACTGAAGATTTTGAGACAGAATTATACGAATATTTCTTCATCAAAATTGTCTATGTTTTACTACAGTATTGTCATTATTTCACAAAAGTTGCACATGCCTCAAAAGCTCCCTGTACCAAGAATACCTACTGGTGTAATTGACTTCCACATAAAATCGTTGACTTTTTTTGGCAATGCAACCCCTATGGCGTTCAATTTGAAGCAGCTCAGAGTGACAACATGGAATGGTGACAGCGAGTGAGATTTTTTCAAATATCCATTAGTTGAAGATTTTGAGACAGTGTTTGCCAAAAATTATAGCAGCGAACGGATACAACCTACGAGCTGATCAGTGGTTGGATTCCGAATAAGTTGCTCCCGTCTATTGCGACTAAAAACGAAGTAGGGAGATAGGAAAAAAACTCCGATTCGCTGTTACAATACCGTTTCATTCGGAATTTCCTAGCAGACCGTTTCTAACTAAGCCTAAACTGCTTTCCAAGATTTTGAAAAATAATTAGAATAAATTAATTTTAGAACCCACCTAATGAAAATGCATATCCAATCAACATCGAAATGTACATGTGGAGAAAATGACGCAGATATTAACAACCTTGTTAGCTTGTCCTAATCATGATTATATATATATATATATATATATAATGATCTTTATTAACAATTAATTTTACAAGAACATAACAATAATAATAATAATTCTTTATTGAACGGACCAGCCATTTACAATTTGACTAAAAACATAAACATAAATTACACAAATATATATATATATATATATATATATATGTATGTATGTGGGCAAGCTAACATAACATTTAGTGTACAATATCCGTGAGACTCCTCCTAAGTAACCTAATCGACGTGTTTAAGAAATCAATTCTGCCACAAATGTTATTAGCCGTGCGCGTTAAACGAGTCATAATTGAATAAAAATAATTAATTCTGTCTTTCTGTATGAATCATGATTATTGACCCTTGACTACACAATTCTTCTTCTTCTTTGGTAAGCCTTCGCTTGCTCCACAACATTCCTTCATCCTGAACAGAGCCTGTAGCGCTTTCAGGTCTTCAATGACATTGTCCTTCCATCTTTTCGAGGTCTTCCTCTTGCTCTATTTCCACTAGGTCTCCATTGCGTCATTGATTTTGGGCTTCTGTCATACTTCATACGCATGATATACCCGAACCACCTTAACCTCTGTACTATCACGTGCCTCACAATATTTTTTCTTTCAATTAGAGCATCAATAATTTAACAAAAAATCAAAACTCCCTATATCAACAATAAATATTCTTTATAATGCAACAACCGAAAGTTACACCATATTATAAAAACATTTAAAAAAAACAATAACCTCTAAATATAAAATAACATTACATCTTATATATAACTCTAGTGTAAACTTTCCATGTGCCTAATCCTGTTTGTGTAAACCTAAATGCTGTCACGGCCCTCATTAGCTAATAGTAACTTCTGTCGATTCCTATTATACGTCTAAAAATATATGTCAAAATCTATAGAATTACAGAAATGGCTTTAGTCAACCTAAAAAAGCATGTAATAATTACAATTCATAGTGCTCTGTTGAATAAATTAAATAAACAGCCAAATATGAATTTTGAATTATATAGGAGAATAATTCATCAAAATGAAAAAGGTGTTTAAATTAAATTTGGGATCATACCTAAACCAAAAAGGAACGAATCTACTCCATTGATTCGTTCCTTTTTTATGTTGTTAGATCTTGCAATTCAGAAAATCATATACACAAAAAAAATATATTTTTGGCTGTAAATTTCATGTTTCTCGAGTTTTCAGGAAGCGATTATAGTCAATATTCTAGTTCCATGTTGACATTTTAGCAATCGCCAGAAAACTCTCCCTTTGCGAGTTACAACCTTGCTCAAGAATGGGTGGAAAGCGGTCGTTGAATCTTTCATTGGGGACTTTTAATATTTTAGATTCATGAAATAGTAAACAGTTTTCATTAATTTTTTTAAAAATATTATTGTGGTAAATCAATGTGTTCCTTCAACAAAATGATTATTACTCATAAAGGGCGGATCCAGGCGATCACCACTCCGTTCCCTCCAAAACATTTATAAACATATTTTTTTTATTTCGCTAAGGGGGCAAAATTTGTTAATCGCTCTTCGTTAAATCGGAAATTTGGTCCTAAGATAGGGATTAATTTTCTTGGCCAATTTTGTCAATCACCCCTCGAGAACTCCTTCTTGATCTGCGATTGTTACTCATAGGCATGTATATTGTGAAGAAAACGAATTGTCAGAACCTCTTAAAGGGAAATTCTTGAATAATTTTAACAGTCAACTCTTAAATACTTTTTTTGGATCCGCTACTGTTACTCATAAGCATGTGTATTATGAAAAACTGTATAGTTTTCAGTTTACGTGAAGTCATTAATCACAAATAAAAAGACTGTTATTCCTTTAAATATTAATTCCTTTAAATTTAATACTGTTATTCCTTACTTCATTATTTATTTTTATGTTAAATGCTCATTATCAAGTGAAGATTTATAACAAACGTTATAATGTTAAATGCTCATTATCAAGTGAAGATTTATAACAAACGTATGTTTTGTTATAAATCTTCACTCCAACTGAACTAGTTGCAGTAGTGAGATGGGATGGTATCCCACAAGTTATACCATAACAACAGAGATTATGCTCCCATTGATGATTAACGCTTAATTTCATGGCCCAGTTTAGGCACTCCCCTTTTTATATTTCGAGACATAACATGTTCATTATCAATAACAAACGTTTGTTATTGATAATGAGCGCTGTTTTTTTTAATTCTTGCAGACGACTTGTAATTCACGTCAGGTTCAGATATTCCTTAGAAAATGGAGATTAGCGCTTCCTTAAATCACAGTTCGAATTATAGCTGTATTGCTTAAATACATTATCCTTATAACAAATGAGAAAGTTTTGAACAAAGAGTGATTTTAGTGAGGCTTTTTTGGATCCTTACAGACGATTTGCAGTTTCAATGCATATTCGACAGGATCGCGTCCAGAAATTCCTTGAAAATAGGAAATACCGCTTCCTTAAATTATTGTTCGAGTTATGACTAGATTGCTTAAATACACAATCCTTAAAACAAATGAGAAAGTTTCGATTGAGTAATGATTGAAGTGAGGTTTTTTTTTGGATTCTTGCAGACGACTTGCAGTTTCAATACGTGTATGGTAAGATCCAGAAATTCCCTGGAAATGACGCCTTATTAAATCCTCGCTAAAGTTATGACTGGACTGCTTAATCACAGTGTCCTTATAGCAAATGAGAAAGTTTTGAACAAAGAGTGATTTTAGTGAGGCTTTTTTGGATCCTTACAGACGATTTGCAGTTTCAATGCATATTCGGCAGGATCGCGTCCAGAAATTCCTTGAAAATAGGGAATAACGCTTCCTTAAATTATTGTTCGAGTTATGACTAGATTGCTTAAATACACAATCCTTAAAACAAATGAGAAAGTTTCGATTAAGTAATGATTGAAGTGAGGCTTTTTTGGATTCTTGCAGACGACTTGCAGTTTCAATATGTGTATGGTAAGATCCAGAAATTCCCTGGAAATGACGCCTTATTAAATCCTCGCTAAAGTTATGACTGGATTGCTTAAACACAGTGTCCTTATAGCAAATGAGAAAGTTTCGAACAAATAATGATTGAAGTGAAGCTTTTTTAAATTCTTGTAGACGACTTGCAGTTTCAACGCGTGTTTGGCCAGAAAAAAAACTGAAAATAGGAAATGGCGCCTCCTTAAATCCTTCATCGAGTTATGGCTGGATTGCTTAGACAGATTATCCTTATAGCTAATGAGAAAGATGGAAACAAGTAATGATTGAAGCGCGGCTTTTTAGCATACTTGCAATTCACGCCACGTTTAGATAATCCTTAGAAAATGAAGATTAACGCTTCCTTAAATCCTTTTTCGATTTATGGCTGAATTGCTGAAACACGCTATCTTAATAACTAATAAGAATGTTTCGAACAGGCAATAATTGATGTGCGGCTTTTTTGTATTCCACTTCCAATATATATTTTGGCAGAATCGCTTCGAGATATCCGATCACTTTTCTTGTAATAATAAAGATTCTAAGAAGTAACGCATGTTAAAAATTTGAAAAGATACTGATTCCTTTTATTACGTATTCTAGGATAGCTGCTTACTTTCTTCGGCTGCGTGGCTAAACTCGGCCATGAAATTAAGCGCTATTTATCAATGTGAGCATAATATCTCTTGTTATGGTGTAACTTGTGGGATACCATTTCATCTTACTGAACTAATTGTAGTAGTTCAGTTGGAGTGAAGTAAAGATTTTAAGTGATTATCCTTAAAAAAAATAGTCAAAAACAATTTTTCATTTATTTTTTCTACAAGCAATTAACTAAAAAAAGAAAGAAGTGAAAATGACAGGAAAAGCGACGGTGTTGCTTACAATATTATTGTTGATACAGAAAACACATTTTTTTGTTAAATTAATTATACTGAAAATAAAAAAAAAGTAATACGAGCATAACAATGTAAGATTTGTCAATAAACTTTTAAATTGTTTATTTTTTGCATAAAGGTCAGCCACGTTAACAGGATTCGTAAATTATACAGCATGTAAATCCGCTCGGGCTCGGTCAATTATAACATTCCTTTGACGACGACGACGCCGGTGACGGCGGCGATCGGGTATACCACATGGCACGCGTTTTTTCCTCTTCTTATTCTTCAGAAATGAAAATGACTGTTTCTTTTTCTGTTCGTTCGTCTCATTCCGACTGAGCGTTGTGTGCCCGTTTCGGCCCACATTTCGCGACCGGGTGTGAATTGGGCGCGTGTTTGCACATGTCGTTTGCATTCTGGTGTGTCGGCGCTGGCGAGGCATTATCCGATTCACGTGGTAGGTCGGGCCGGCGGCCGTGTCCGAGATGTCGAATGAGGCGTTTGGGCAAGAGATGGGTTCCTCGGGTTCAACGTTTCTCAAAATGTAGGTGACACACACATGTTCAGTGCTCAGTGTTCCGGGCACAAAAGGTATGGGTGCGCCACGCCGGGGCCCCCAGGTCTCTTCGCTTTATTGCTGGTATGCTATGGTATTGGGTATGCCATACCGCGGCTTGATGGTGCGGCGTTGGAAGCGTGCACATGTCACCGGTGCACCGTTTCGACGCGGATATGCTAATTAGGCAGTGAGATGAGATGGTATCCCACAAGTTACACCATAACAAGAGAGATTATGCTCGTTCACTACACCTGTACTAAAACATAGTGGTTTATTGCATTGTAATTCTTACCACAATTCGACTTCTGAATACACTTAACACATTCATACCATACAATATTCTGAAATAAATAAAAATGAAAAATTATAATTAAATATTGTACTTTAATCTCCACCCAATAATCCGTTCACATAAATCAATCGTGTATAACCAGAAATAATGGATTGCATCAAATTTTATATACTTCAAAAAATTATAAACATCAAATGTTATTCAAAATTTCCCTGATCGTTTCCTCCTCATCAACAAATTCTTGCGACTTATTCTTCAAATTTAATTTTGTATAACAAAAAATTACGATCGATTTTAGGAATAAGGTTTCTGAATTCATCCTCATCACGAGAGCTTTCGAAGCTTTGAATGTTTTACTTTCTGGAAATTATATAAGTCAAAATTGTCATGATCGCTTATTCCCATCGACAGATTCCAGGGCCTTATTCCTGGAATTAATTGTACGTTTTGGTCGTACTTTATTTAGATGAATTTGATAATTATGTATGACAGAAAAGTACGATTAATTTCAGGAATAAGGCTCTTGAATTCATCCTCATCGCTACAGCTTTCAAAGCCATGAATATCCGCATTAGTTTTAAATGTTTCAATTTCTGGAAATTGTCTAATTGATTGTACGTTTTGGTTTTACGTCATTTGGATGAATTTTTTGTTGTGTACGACATAAAAGTATGATGGGTTTCAGGAATACGGCTCCTGAATTCATCCTTGTCATAAAAGCTTTCAAAGCCATAATATCCGTAATCGCGTCAGTGTCCCAGTTTTCAACATACGTTTTGTATTTTAATCCTAACTTACGTTTCATTTTTCAAAACCTGTAAATTAATTCATTTTGCATTCAGAACCGCTATGATTAATTATGTATTCTTCTACGTGATTTATATATAGAAAATCTTAATTTCTGAGAGTTACATTAAATTATATCATTACAATCATTTACAACTACGTAAGCTTCAAAAAATGGCTATTGACCATCGGTTCTGCTTTACTCTGTACAGTTCTTGCTATTTTATTCAATTGTCATGATTGTCACTATCTAAGTTATCCAAGTTAGTTGAGTTGAATTGTTAGTGAAGGATGGGCATATTTAGGATTACCAGGAATACATAGGCGTTTTATAATCCTCACGTAGCTCCTATGTGAGGATTACTGGCGAATTTTAAGGAAAGGATTTCAAGTCTATGTTTAATAGTAGGAATTTTGCATGTTCTTTTACGTGATTTTCGCAGCGCTTTCGGTATTGTTCCGTATGATTTTTACCTAGCAAATTTTGCCATTTGTAATAAAATCGTTAACTCGCTGTTAAAATTAATATTGCAACGTTAAACAACGCTTGTTCCACGAGCTATCCCCTAAATTTTGAAATTGTTCAGTAGCTTTTTGAAAAGGCGATTAATCCACCACAATAATTATGAAGAATAACCAACTTTATTAGAAAATGTATTTGGTTTATTTTTGTAAATACAATAATTTGACATAATCTTTATTGACAAACAGAATACAATACCTACATATAATATAATATATTACAATATATATCATAAAAGTCTGCCAATTGTCTATCGACTAATTATCTCTGCCTATTAAATAACTATTATTATATGAATCGAAATAAAAGCATTTTAATTTTGTCATTTCCGGAAACGTTAAGCGTTTTCCACGTTAGCGTTGCATGCTAAAAATTTTTCGAACGTGACAAACGTTATATTTGTTAGATTCATCCGTAGCTTCGCGCATAACAGCATTAAAGCGTATAAAGTACCTCTGGATTTATATCTAAAACACATTTTAGAAGACCATAATATTTTCCTTTACAACTCTACTCATTACTCTATTGTCACTGACCGCTAATAAAATATATATATATATATATATATATATATATATAAATCTTTATTTACAATTAAGTTTACAAGAATGTAACAATAATGGATTAATTATATATTAACATTAATTGTTAAATGGCTATTGACCATATGTCTTTCTACCACCATCAATGACATAGATAGGGGGGTGATTAGGGACTTATTTCAGCCGTCGGTCCTTGTCCTTTGTCTCGTATATCAGTTTGTCATTTGTATGTGATGATATGAATTCATGAAGGGTAAGGATGTCTGAATTTTGGAGGGATGTGGATGATAAGGTTTAGAAGTTCCCAGGTGAAGGTTTTTGTAGCAAATCTTTGAAATAGATAAGTGATTCGTTGGGATAACTATCCCCTTATCTCAACGAATCACCTATGTATTCCTAAAAAACGTATCTATCTTAAAAAATTGACGCCTCACCCGGGAACTTTTAAACCTTCTCTGTATTATCAGATTTGTTTAATAAAAACACTTATTCATTTTGTTTGTATAACTTTAATTTTATTTTAATGACTATGGTTTCAACAATTTTAACTTATCTAGTTAATATTTGTCAAATTAACAAGTTAAAATTGTTGAAACTATAGTCACTAAAATAAAATTAAAGTTATACAAAGTGAATCAGTGTTTTTGTTAAAACTTAATACAGTATAACGAAGTTTTAGCCTCTATTATTAATAATTATCAGAAATCATAATATCTCTCTAAAATTGAAACATCGGTTTTTATGAGTTTTAATTTCTTTGGATTTTCTAATATTATTGAAGTGCTTAAATTTTGAGACTATTTTGTCAATTTTTAAGTAGTTTTTACAGCTTTTGCCAAACGATGCTATTATTAGAAAAGAAATCTATAGTGTTCATTCTAAATCCGAAATATTCGGCAATTATTATCATTCTCTCTATTTCTCAATTATTGATGTAATCCATACGAATATTTTGTATCCATCATTCCAATCAAAGGACCAGAAATATTCCAATATCTATCATTCCCGCGCAGACACAATCCGGGTGACCGTTAGGTACGTTTGACCGATGACCCCGCAGTGTCCAAACACCGTTCGGAAAGGTTACCGCGATCAGGATTTCGAGATTTCCGAAAAAATAGTTTATTTCGAATTCTTCTCCTCGCCGCGACCACCAATAAAATGTTCACCGTTAGTCTACTTCTCATTCTTCTCCGCATTTCCCATTCCCGAAGGTGATTTATTATGCACGCATTAGCATGTGAGTGTCACACCTTCAAAACGATTCGACAGAAACAAAGAGCGCCGTGGACAGGAGATATTTACGCGTTTTGCGTACAATGTGTGAGAAGAAAGATAATTGGCTTTTTTTAAAATTTTCCAATAAATTGGGGTTTAAACAAAAGAACTCTTTTATAAAAGTGATTTTGATTACAAAAAATGATCATTAATATTTACTTTTTTATATATTTCTATTATTAAATATAAATGATGGATATCTTTAAATTTAGCCCATCAATTTAAATTATTTAATAATGTAAAAGATATTGAATAATATTAAATATACAAAGGTTAATATAGAATATTAATAAACTAAAGATTTAAAATGCAAATTTTGGCATATTTAATTCTTCAAACTAGAGGCTCCTGCATAAATTAAAACCGTCCGAAAGCAGGTTGGGAATCACTAGTCTAGAAAATAATATTCCATTATTTGTACAATTAATAAGTCTCAAATATTCTTGGTAGCGTGGGTCATAAATGCATTTCGTGGAAAAGAAAGCTGATGAATTTAAATATTTAAATATTGTGGACCAGAGGATATTTGCGTTTGGACCTCTAGGGTCCAGGACAATTTTATCGAAGACATCTAGATAGAAAATAAAGTTTACTAAAATGAAATAAGGGAACAGATAGCCCAAAACAGATAAAAACGTTAATTTTATTGTGTATACTTAATGTTAATCTTTGTAAAAATATATGTAATTGTCTTAATAAAAAAATATTGATATGTATGAAATAAGACCACTAGTCGATAGCCATTTAACAAATATCAATTTTTTCTATTGGTTATAGCATTTTTTAAAATCTTCTCAACTACCATACTTGAGATAAATCACAAGGCTTAAAAAATTAGAAGCCTGTAAGAGTTTTGTGTGAGACACAAATTTGAACAAAGTGTAAAGTAGATGATAAACTTATACGTTTATAAAAAATATATATACAATTATTAAAACATGCCAGGCCAATATCTTTGGAACTGTAACTGTAAATGAAATTTTGACCAAAACCATTTCCAGGATACGGAGGAACCATTTTATCCCACATACTATTCTTCAACTATTCTTCAACTATCCTCTTAGGTCACAATCACCTTAAAGCATTTCTTTTAAATGGTCCAGGAGTCAACTTGTGATACATCATTGAAAATAAATTATTTTATAAACTACAACTAAAAAGCAGAGATAAATACTACAATAACCAACAGAAGATTATAATCTTTATTGACAAACGTACTACAACACCTACATATAACATAAAATATTACAATACATGCTGTAAGAGTTTGCAAATTGGCTATCGACCGGTGGTCTTTCCGCCTGGATTTTGTATTTTCGTCATTGTCAAAATAAACGGATAAAATGTGATTATCGTTAACAGTCTAAGTCAAAAGCCTCTGTCGGATATGTATGTCACTTAACTGTCTTGAATGATGTGAAATGAAGTGATGAATTCATGGAGGGTTAGACTGGGGAATTTACCTTTAGGACACAGAAGATTATTAAACAGTAATTTGAAGAATAATTTATTATAATCCTTGATTTTATATTAATTTTACAATAAAATTATTTGATTTAAATATTTTGTTTTGTTATTAAAATATTTAAATCAAATTTCGTTTTTTTAAGAACAAAATATTTAAATGAAATATATATTTTTTAAATTAATTTTACAACGAAAATAATAACAAAATAGCGGAAAGACCGTAACGGCCCACAGCCGATTCCAGATAAGTGAATTTTGTTTTTGTAATATATTGTTAATTTTTTCCTTTTTGTATTACATGCGCAATGATTGTATCTTGGAGGGAATAAAGATGTTATTATATATATATATGTATAATAACAAAACTAAATAATATAATTCTTTATTGACAAGTTTTTAATTGACAATAATGAGAATAATAAAAATCTTTTAAAAATGTAAAGATTACTTGTCAATCGGCTATCGACCATTGGTCTTTCTGCCTGTCTTTTAAATTTGTTTGTTATTATCTTATTATCTCGTGATTGTTAACCTGTCTTTTGAAATCGTCAATGTCAATTTAACTGTCTATGTCTTGGAAAAATGAATTAAAATATTGTTGTGAAGGATTTTTTTATGAATTGGTCTTGTGTTTGGGGTGCGTGTGTAGAAGGACGCGATTAGTTCGATTTAGGGCAAATATTTAAGAGACTATGATCCGTTGTTCAATGGGAAGGATTTTTGTTTGTTCATATAGGAGTGTGTTTGATGAGTTATGGAGTGGGTTTTGGGGGTGTATTATTTTTGTTAGCAGTCTGAGAGCTGATCTGTCCACTACTCGCATATTTCGAAGGGCCAGGGGATGAGGGTTACGGAAGAGAATTACAGCATAATCAAGCAAGGGGCGACAAATCATTTTATAAATGTTTACTGTAGTTTTCATGTTCATTCCTCGCGATTGATATGTTAAGTTTTTGAAATGGTTGACGCTTGCTTTAAGGACATGGAGTAGGGTTTGAATGTAAGTTTTGGGCCTAGGTTTTTACAGAAAATGGAGGAATGCATTGTATAATTGTTTATAAGGATTGTTTATAAGGATTGTAAAGAGAGATGTATTATGACGATGAAATGGAATAAAAAGTTAGGATTTATTAGGGTTTATCGAAATACGTCATTTTTTCAAACCAAGTTTGTATAGAGCTTTGCTTTGGGGATGTTAGAGGCGTGTGCTATTAATGCGTTGTCGTCGGCATATAGAAGTGGATAAGCGGATTTATTAATAAATCAGGGATCGGGGTTATAGAGGTCGTGAACTAGAAGGTTGTAAAGGATAGGTGGTAATGGGAAACCTTGTGAAAGGACTTCTTTGGATAAAGCTATCAAGGATATTAATGGAATGTAGGGGCAAAACAAAATATTTAAATAAAATAATTTTATTGTAAAATTTATTTATTTATTTATTTACGGTATACACCTTTTAACAAATGTTTACATAAAGTTTACAGGTTAAATCTAATAAATACTAATGTAAAAATAACAGTTATATAGAGCTTACTACGCTTACAATAATTACAGACAGAAACAATTAACGGACTTCTATAACATTAGATTAAAAAAATTAATTTCAAATTACCCATTGTAACATTTTTTTAGAAATTACTATATAACATTTTTTTTGGTTATAGCATTTTTAAAGACATTCTCAAAGATGTATCACAATTAGGGTATTCGCTTTTAAAAAATAGGGTGGCTGTGGCCTAAGAGGATGGTTACAAATGACTAGTACGTAACTCAAAATACTTTACATTATTTTGAATGAAATCTGCTGACTGAATAATTCATTTTTGTAGTACCGCTAACAATTTATTTTAAGTATACTTAAACCTCATATTGGACTATGGTTTATAATAATAATAAGTCTTTATTTAGAAGGTGTTAAAATAGTACAAAATAAAAATTTCGTCATGTTTACTTAAACTAAGGTTTAAATGACACATATAATTTCATTCAAGATGCTTCACTATTTCTTATCTTAACTAAGATACTTTAAATTAACAAATGTGCTCTGGATTGTGAATGACTCTGGACTTTCGACATATCAGTATGAATGCTGCCTAAGGCGTTTTAAACGTCCTTAAGAATCCTGAAATACGTTTATATTTAATATAAACACATTTCAGGATATTATTAACCTTAAAATGATAACAATTTTGAGTTTCTTCATTATTTAAAAAATATCAATTCCTTAAGAATTCTGAAATATCTAAATATCGATATAAAATTGAGGAATATGAAAAGGATTTTTATTTGTTTTTATTTTGTTCATAGGTATCAAAAATAGTGCAATCAACTTCCAATGTTGGAAGCGATATCTGGCCGATGGAACGTCCAGACGGAATGCCTTCAATCCAATCCTTAGAGGTGATGTGCGGGAAAGATCACATGGATGTGCACCTGTCTTTCTCCCACCCGTTCGAAGGGATAGTATCCTCGAAAGGTCAACATGGTGACCCTAGATGCGTTTATGTGCCGCCATCAACAGGACAGACATTCTTTTCGTTCAGGATAGCTTACGCTAGGTGCGGTACTAAGCCCGATCTGCACGGACAGTTCTACGAAAACACAGTGGTTGTGCAGTACGACAAAGATCTGCTGGAGGTGTGGGATGAAGCGAAGAGGTTGCGCTGCGAGTGGTTTAATGATTATGAGAAGACCGCGACGAAACCGCCGATGGTGATAGCCGATTTGGATGTTATTCAATTGGATTTCAGAGGTGAGTTTGATACGTTCGAAATTTCTGAGAATCTCACTTAAAAAATTCTATAGCTTTATTTTAACAAAAATTATTAATTATGGAGTATTGAAAAAGTCATATATAATTAGATTTCGATCGTATAAATTTCAAATTTGATACAAATTTTATCTTAAAAATATAATTAATTATGGAATATTGAAAGATCATTGTTTCAAATTTGATATAGAATTTATTTTAACAAAAACTATAAATCATAGAATTTTGAAAAAAAAAATCCTACATAATTGGAATTCAATCATACAAATTTCGTATTTGATATAAAAATTATCTTAACGAAAATTATTAATTATGGAATATGAAAAAAAGCATCGTTTCAAATTTGATATAGAATTTATTTAAAAATATATGAATCGTGAAATATTGAAAAAATCCTAGATAATTATAATAAATTTTACCTTAACATGAACTATTAATTATGGAATGTTGAAAAATCGTCTAAAATTTGATATAGTATTTTTTAACAAAAACTATGAATCATGGAATATTGCAAAAATCCTTCATAATTAGATTTTTATCATACAAATTTCAAATTTGATATAACATTTTAATTTAACAAAAACTATAAATTATGGAATATTGAAAAATTCATACCTAATTAGAATTCAATAAATTATTCAGTCGTTGAATTTTGGGAATATACAATTCAAGTTTGCTATAGCAAACCATTTTAATATTTAAATATTGAATTGTACATTCTAACTGCTTATATAAACAAAGTTTAAAAACGTTTTCTTTGATATATAGAAAACGTTTTCAATATTACTTATTATATAAGTAATATAGTAAGGTAAATAGTAGTAGTAAAATAAATATTTACTAATAAGTAAATAGTATAATAAGTAAGTATATTACTTATTATATAAGCAAGTTAATATTATTACTTCAAATATTACTTGGTACTATAATTCTTTGGTAATGTCTTATAGGTGAAATTAATCGGAACAAATCAAATTAAATTTATGAAACAATGCCAAGTGTTTTGATTTCAAACACATAACATTTCAAAATGTTTCACCACGAGTTAAGTACACAAACGTTTAATTTTAAATCTTCGAAATGCAAAAACTGAAAAATCTATTGAATACGATCCAATTCATCAAATTTTAAACGATGCATAACGAAGTAGGAGCCTCAAGCATTAAAATTTAATTGTCAAACACTCCAATACTTATAAAATCGAATGATATTGTTTATGTTTTCTCTGGGCTCGGTAAAAAATACTTTATTCCTGATTAGTTTCGGTTTCTCAGACCATTTTCAAGGGAATACCATTTTATCAAGATTTTATATGGAATTTGAAACGATGCATAACGAAGTACGAGCCTCAACCATTAAAATTCAATTGTTTAATCTTTCAATACTTATAAAATCTAATATTATTTTATGTATTCTCTGGATCCAGCAAATATTTATTTCTGACTAGTTTCGATTTCTTAGACCATTTTCAAAGATATATATCATTTTATATCAAATTTGAAACGATGTGTAACGAAGTAGGAACCTCAAACATTAAAATTCAATTGCTTAATCCTACAATACTTATAAAACCTAATGATATTTTTTATGTATTCTCTGGATCCAGTAAAAAACTTTATACCTGACTAGTTTTAGTTTCTTAGACCATTTTGAAAGGAATACTCTATTATCGTTATTTCATATAAAATTTTAATCGGTGCATAATGCCTCAACCATTAAAATGCAATTGAATAATTGAACCTTCAATATTTATAAAACCTAAAGCTAATTTTTCCAGAGAATACACGAAATAAAGAAAAAAAAATTGTGTGGATAATGAGTATCACTAAATTATTTTAATAAGTATTTCTTTACAAATAAAATATTTATAGGTGATAACGTGGATTGTTGGATGGAGATCCAGCATGGAAAAGGACCATGGGCTCCTCCAGTCAGCGGAATTGTTCCACTGGGTTCAACATTAACTCTAGTCGTCGCCATTAATGATTACCGCGGTAAGTTGTCTTAGAAAATATATTAATTATAATAAGTAATAATAAGCAAGACAAACACACAAACACTTGTCATTATAAAACTAAAAGTCAATTTACTTTTATTTTATTAATAACAAGTGTATTTTTTAAACTATAGTCACAATAAATTTAGTGTTATATAAACAAAGTTTAAAGTGTTTTATTCAATTGAAAAAACAGTGTATAACAAAGTTGAAGCCTCAGTTATTAATAATTTAAATCAATTCATCTTTCATCTCAACTATAGATACAACCAAAGTACACTGAAGGCGAGGGGGGGCGATTCAGCCTGAGATTTATAGTAATAACAGATATTATTACCATAAATTGATATACTGAATGCTCCCCCATCCTGGTTACGCATATAATCTTAAGTTTGTAAGATAATATATTCACTATTTTAGGATTAGAGGAGCGTTTAGCATATCGATTTATAGTAATAATATCTGTTATTACTATAAATCTCAGGTAGAAGATAATATATTCACTATATTCTATACGTGAAATTTTAAATTTAACGTACACGTTATTTTTTATCGTCACAGTCTAATCGAGTTTTATAATAGATATGTACTCAGATTGTGAGGTGAAGTGCGGTGCCATACTTTCCGGCAATCCTGATCTTCATTTCCCGGCGCATTCGCCAAAAATTAAGAAATTAATTTCCATTATAAAACATGTTTATTACTGTTTTGATACAATATTTAACAACTATTTAATTTATACAATAATATACAACATTTAATATTAACGGATTTTGAAATAAAATAAAACAGCAATCTGCTAACGGCTAGAAGCCTTTCTGACACGAAATTAATGATTTTTGTGTCGAACGGGAAAATCCATTCATGAACGAGGTTTCGAGGTCTAAAACCGAATAACTGCCATCTAAAACAAACCTCTCCTAAAATTAATAATTATGTAGATTTCAGAATTAGTAATTCTTAATACATTCAATAAAAAAAAATTGAAAATAATTAACTAATTGGAATTAAATAATTATTTTTGCTTCAGCATAAAGTAAATACTTAAAAAAGGACAAATTTCCATTAAAATAAATATTTCCCGGAGAACTTCCCTTACGAGTGTTTTGACAGCTTTGGTAATTTACAACAAAAATGATCTTAATTAATGAGTTAAAGGGAAAATAGTTGTTTATTTTTTTATGAATTAATATTATTTTCATTTTTCTTTTTATTTAATTTATCTTAAATAACTGCGACCCAATGAGTAAAACTCGTTTCTATATTATTTTTAACATATTTATTATGAATCAAATTAAAACTGTTTAATATAACGCTCACAAACATTTTTTTTTCTAATTGAATAGAATGCCTTATGAATATTCTTACTCAGTACATTAAACTCCCATTTTTAATGTTGAAATTTGTCTTCGTCAGTAATTGATTTATTATAACAAAATCAACTCTGGCGCTGGAGAATTTTTCAAAAACGTACACATAATTATTTTATTTGAGAATTTTTATGATGCTGATTT
Organism: Philonthus spinipes; assembly: GCA_963082785.1. Classification (NCBI taxonomy): domain Eukaryota; kingdom Metazoa; phylum Arthropoda; class Insecta; order Coleoptera; family Staphylinidae; genus Philonthus; species Philonthus spinipes. The sequence continues at coordinate 15,258,480 of OY720301.1, forward strand.
AGTTGATAAAAAGTGGCTTATTCAAAAATGGTTTTATATAGATAGATATATGGGTTTTAGAGAGCTATTCAAATGATTGAAAATGATATTTTTTTCGGGAATTTTTTTGAAAAAAAAAATACATTGAAAATTTACATAATTATGTACACATAATTATTTTATTTGAGAATTTTTATGATGCTGATTTAGTTGTTAGAAGTGGCTTATTCAAAAATGGTTTTATATAGATAGATATATGGGTTGTAGAGAGCTATTAAAATGATTGAAAATGATATTTTTTCGGGAAATTTTTTGAAAAAAAAATACATTGAAATTTTAAAATATTACAAGGGGATCAAATGATCCAAAATGATTGAAAATTAATTTTAAGGCGAAACTAAATAGTTCATGTTGTATCTGCCATTATAAAGGGCCTTCGTAGAGAATTTAGAATTTTTTGAGAAAAAAAAAATGCATCGAAATTTGAAAATATTTATGTATGGGAAAAAATGCAATTTCACCAAAAATTAATTTTAGAGCGGTATCCAAATGATCCGAAATGATTGAAAATGATTTTTTTCGGAAATTAAATAGATCATGTTGTTTCTACCATTACAAAGGGTCTATGACAAAATTTTAGAATTTTTGGAGAAAAAAAATCATCGAAATTTGAGAATATTATAAGAGGTATTTTATATAAAAAATGTAATTTCAGCGAATATAGGAAAATCTCCCATTTTAATAATAATAATAGATTTTTATTCTCAACAGAAATTTACATTTTCCTATTACAGGGGAAAATATACAAAATCAGCTAACTATTAATAAAATAAACTTTAACTAAAACTAAAATACAAATTAGGTGAACAGAACAGATAAATGCTGCATGTATTTTTTATGATTATAATAATATACATATCAGTCGCCTCCATAACATGGTTATAATTCCACATGATAGTATTAATTGGATAGTTGTAATACATGTTCGTCTGGCTGCGATGGCATAAGAATTACATATTAATTCTTGAACAGTATCTAGGTGTAAAGAAATATATTCTACTAAGTAAATAAATCTAAAGAATGGGGGAATAATCTTTGAGAATTTCAGCATAATCGCGAAATTAGTTTTCAGTTTCGTAATTTACCTTTTGCAATTAGGGTGAACCTTTTGCTTGATTTTGCGTTTTTTTTTTCTGATAGTCATAGAAGATTTAGAAAGATGACCTTATGTAAAAATGTAGCTGCGTTATTTAAGAATGCAATACTGAAAACCACAACTTGTTATAATATTATAATGGTAGTGAATTTCTTTTAATACAGTTTATTACTGTATTAAAAGAAATTCACTACCAAAACAATATATAAATATTTTCGTATAATATAACATATTAAATAATATAATATTTATATTTCAAAGATTATAATATAAATATTATATCAAGAAACCTTCACGTACTCACCAACAAATATCTTCGATATTAAATAATATTATAATTTTAAATCGTAAATCTCTGTGTTAATCGCAGATGCGTCAAAAACGAACAATCGGTGGTCAATGGTATAATGGATTCAGGCAACCGCTAAATTGATATATCTAATGATTTTTTTATTTCAATTTTTTGTGAAGACAATACTTTTATATTGTATACGGGGAAAGTAAACTATATTAAAGTGAAAGTAGGTACTCAACAAAAAAAATCAGCATAAAATCCTTATATATCCATCTGGTATCCATTATAACATTTGTCTAAAAGATATAAATTATGAATATATTATTTTTTGTGCACATTTTAATTTACATAATTATAATAAATTCGAATCACAAATCAATCGAAATTCTCAAAACACTTAAACCATACACGCATAATATTAATTGATCGGGAAACTACATTCATCACTCCAGTTTTAAAGAATATTTTATTGTGTCTTTGTAACAGATACATGTGATTATGTGTGTATCGGAATTTTTATAGACATCATTCGTCTGAATCACTTTTTCAAGTGATCTCATCGAGGTCAAGGAAACCACCTGATACTCGCCGAAAAGATGTAGACATAGAGAATTTTGTTTTTATCTTTTATTTCTTTTCGCATCTCATTCATAGAAAATGGAATTAACATTAAAAAAACATAAAATAGGATTTTATTCGTAATTTATTCTATTTATGTATAGATTAGAAGTATTCAATATTTATATAAATTATATATACGAACATCTTTATTCATATAATTTTTGATACAATTTAATATTTTAAAGAATAAAGTACAAGTAATTATTAATATTTAGTATTATTCTCTTTAGGCTATCGACCATTGGTTTTGCTGCCCTGCCCTACCCCGATCTGCAATATGTTATTAAAATCAAAGTTATAACTAACTAAACATTCATGTAACATTCATGCATAGTTTGAATAGTTATTTACAAAGTATTTGTAGAGTTATGTTTACATATAATGCTTGAAATGGCCAACGATCGAAGGTCTTTCCGCCTGACTATGTCTAGTTCTTGTCATTGTCTACATAATTGTTATGATTGTTAACGTCATTGTCAAAGTCCGCATTATTTGATGAGATAAAATGATAAATTGTTGATGAAAGGTGTTTATATTTTAGAGGGATATTTGGATTTCGGGGAATACATAATTGTTTAAATAAACGAGATATTTGGAGGTTTGTGGCAATCTTAAGGTTGCGGTTTAGTGGAAAGAGATAGCTATATAGTAAAATGGAAATAATCGTTTGAAAATAGAGCTATTCTTTTGGATTTCATAATATGAATGTGTATTTACATTTTTTATCTACCAAGTATAAAATATCAGTCTAAATAAAAAATAAATCGTTAATTTTCGTATATTACGTCAATTTACTAGTTTAAGTTAGAAAAGAAAATTTTAAGATATAATGAAATTAATAGGTCATGTCTGCTAAGTTATTTGAATGCAGAATTTAGTGAAATCCTTTAAATTTTCATTGCACAAGTTTTTATTAGCAAAAATTTAAAAATTTGCTATAAATTTGATCAATTTTCATTGTTTTTCATAATTATTTTTCACAGAAACGAAACATTAAAATAATTTTTAATTTATCTGATGAAATTCCTGCTTATTTTAAGATTATTTTAATGTATAATACAATATTGTTCATTGATCACAACAACAATCTAACTCAAATTAGTGATTGCCCATATTTGTATAGCTATCTCTTTCTTCTAAACCGCACCCTTAAGGAAAAGGATCTCAAGGCGCTCTCGATAGAAGTAATGTTACTTTTCTCGTAAAGAAGAGTATTAGGAGAAATGTATAGTAGATTATTAGGGTGTCGAATCAAAAGTTATATTAGGTTTATTTAATTATCTTGATGAAACTAATAATAAGAATCAGTTAAATTCATTTCCTCACTGGTTTTATTTAAGTACTAGATGTATATTTCGGACACCACGTGTCTGTTGACTAACTCAGTCACTATTCATAATGGATACATAGTGTTCAAAATGTACATCTAGTGCTTAAATAAAAACAAACAAAATAATAAATAACTAAAAGTAAATGTTCTAAGTCTCTGCTGTATTAGCTACTCCTTCCTGGCCTTTGACTCACAAGTGCTTTGAGTCTCTCAATCCCATATACGTGCGAGTGTATATGGGATTGAGAGACTCAAAGCACTTGTTAATCAAATGCCAGGAAGGAGTAGCTACTCTCCTTTCTACATTTACCATTTCCATACAAATCCGTACATTCCCTCATCCAGTGTTCCCATACATCCTTCCCACTCCTACAAATACACATTTCGTATACTCATCCCCATCAATACCTTTTTTCCTCTTTCATTATTCCCACCCTGGATCATGCAAATAGGCGTGCTTCCTTTTTGGATAATCTCGTAAAATTTCGCGGAAGTCCATCAAACACTTGCACTTCTTTGTACTTACCGCACTAATTATTTACCACTGTAATAATTTATTTATTACTATATTAAAGTCAGAAGTGAGCAGCGAAGCCGAACGGAAATAAAAGTGGTATAAAAAAATTCTATTTACAATTGATCGCTTCCCGTGTTTAGCCGCAGGGTTTTTTTTGATTTATGGATGTATTTTTGGTGGATTCGTCTTTGATGGTTAACATTCTGGGGACACCAACGGGAAATTCTGGAGTGTTTAAACTGCATTTTTAATTTCAATTTTTTTGTACCACTTTTATTTACGTTCGGCTTCGCTGCTCACTGTTAACTGGCTCGCATGAAGCTGATTTTATGTTTTTGCTTCTAGGTGAATTTGACATGCGTGTTAAATCTTGCGTGGCATCAGACGGAGGTGGGCACGTAATTCAACTCTCTGATGAATTCGGGTGCGTTTTGCGCCCGAAAATGATCAGTCGGTTCCTGAAAGCGAAGGGCGCAGATGAAAGGGCCTCCGTTATAACATACGCTTTTTTCCACGCGTTCAAATTCCCAGACGCTCTCAGCGTCCACATCAAGTGCAAGGTGGAGATATGCAGGCATGGCTGTTTGGATCACTGCCAGTTGCAGCAGCAGGATCCGCCGCAATTGCATACGCACTCGGATGGACTTTTCCACGGAAATATTTTGGAACGAAAGGATGATAAAGTGATGGATATCGATGTTGTTAATTCGGATGATGTCAGTTATGATGATGTTGTTCAAGAGGGAGAAGGTGGTGCTGATTTCCCGGTTCATGGAAAGAAAATTGTGGATATTCCACAAAAGGTAAGTAACTTACAATGTGCCGTGATTTCCAATTGAAGACTTTATGGACGCTAATTTTGTGTTGATGCAGTGCCTACTAAAGATACAGGCTAGAATGTCGGAGTGGGGAATTCGAAATCTCTGAGTCTAGGGACTCCGAATGCGGGTGAATGCAATTATATGCCTTATTTGGAATTATACCATATTTTATAGTTAGTATAATTTCATTTTTTTAATACATTGATTTTTAGTTATTCATTTGTATACTATACTTTTGTATAAAATAAATATTTACCATTACAACCGCATCTGAAAATAATTGTTACAATTTAACCCGCATTAGAGAAGTGCACGAGACGAACAGGCGTTTCAAGGCTAGGCATACGTCCCCCACTCCGACATTCCGGTCTGTATCTTTAGTAAGCACTAATTGATGGGATGATATCACTACTTCATATGTTTGTAGCCACACAAAATCATTTGCAAATATCCTCAAATTTGCATAAAAGCGATTTCATACCAATGAAAGACGTACTATTATATCTATTTTCTCTTCAATATGCTTGAGGGCATAGAAAATTACGCCTTTATCCCCCTTAAATAAAAAACCTAACTTCCTGTGAAAGTTAATTTGCATTTCCATTCCAATATTCGACTTCAGATGGGAACTGGTTAGCGCTGTGTATCGTCCTTGGGCCCATCACGAATGTCTATATAAATTGAATATAAGTGAACTTGATGCACGGAATGGAGATTTGATATCACATGTCTCTGTGGTATAGTTGGTAATACACTGGGCTAGAAATTGGGAGGCATGGGTTCAAATCCCATTAGAAATGTTTCTTTCGCACTTATATTTAATTAATTTAATGTCTATATAAATTGGTAATAAGTGAACTTGAAGCACGGAATGGAGATTTGATATCACATGTCTCTGTAGTATAGTTGGTAATACACTGGGCTAGAAATCGGGAGGCATGGGTTCAAATCCCATTAGAAATGTTTCTTTCGCACTTATATTTAATTAATTTAAATTATTTCTCAATGTTGTAAATTTGTTCAATTTCATAAAAATATATGTTGATAATTCTTGTGTTTCTTTCCAGGATGCATACACGTTAGAGGAAGACAAATTCCCGCATGGTCCTCGCAGTTTAAACCCCCCGGAAATTCCCCTTGGTGCCCCCAGAATGTTAACCGAAGATGTAGTCATCATCAAAGACGAACCCACCAAAAATACATCCAAAAATCAAAAACCCACGGCGACAAAACGCCGAAAGCGATCAATGGTAATAGATCGAAAAGCGAGGAGCGCCGATGTAGGTGTCAGTGGTCTATACGAGGTCATTTCCGAAGCTGACTTAGCCTTCAGTCCAGACGGAAAAGCAGAAGCCGTTACAGTATTTCAAGGAAAAATCCGCGAAGAAGTCGTTTACGGAATTTGCATGCCGGTTCCAGGCTTCTCCATACTGTTCGTGATGGTGGCCGTTTCTGCGGTAGTGTCTGCTCTTGTGGCCGGCTCACTTTTATATAGGTATCAACTTCAGAGGGACCACCTAGTGCACTCCTCCACGACCACCTCCTTCATCAACCTCAACTTCCTCAAAAGGCAGAGCCAGCCCAACGGAAATGTCAACGTCAGCAACCTTGTCAATCACGTCAACAACGTAAAGACTGATGAATAAACATTTAATTTTTTTGAAAACCTAATTAGAAAGAAAGTGCTCAATTATAAACACATTTTTTTATTTAATAATATTAATAATCACATTAGTTAGATTATTGTATTCTAACTTAGTAAAAAAAATAGTTTATGAAATTGAAATTAAATTATACCGATATGATCTATATTACCCAAAAAAAATATTTTTTGTGTTAAAAAATTAAATTAAATTAAATGAATTAAATAAAAGTGTTTTATTTTAAAAAAATTAGTAATACGTTTCACTATTACAGAATACAATTATCTAATTAAATGATAATAATTTACGTAAGGTTATAGAAATGTGGCTAATTTAAATAATAATAATTTAATATAATATCCAGGCTCAACAGCAGTAAGTTTATTTAAACTGCGGTGTGGTGTTTACAAGGATAGGTGTAGTAATAATTTATTGTAACGCATAAAAATTATTAATATAATTTACGTCACATTTCAGTGGCCTAATCTTTCTAAAAACCTAGGTTAAACCGCATAAACCCAAGTTAAGTAGAAGGAAATCAGCAAGGACTATCCAAAGTTTAACAATGTAAGGTATAACCTAAGTTATAGTTATTAGTATTATTAAATATAAAAAGGACTGATTTAAAATAAAAACGGGGCGCATGCAATATGTATAAAAGATTTTTTATATAAGAGTTGTACATATACATAACAAATGAACGAGTAGAATCGAGTCCTGATTGGTGCCTAATGACAAAATATAAAAATGAAAAACAGTGTTAATTTAATGTTTAATTATTTGTTTGTTATTTTAGTGTAATTTAAAACTCCAAGCCGCTACGCGAGTGTCTGATTATACGCAATTATTTATATTCTCCACTTAGTTTAGAAAAAACGTGTACAGTGTTTTAATATAACATTTTAAGTGAAAGAAAAAACGACACAAAAAATAATATATAACAAAACAAAATGTTCATGATTGTCATATGTTTTATATGACGTAAAAGTATTTGAAGTAAAATATTATATTTTAACAAAAAAAAACTTCACATAATTATAAAATATAAATCCAAAAAAGTAACTAAATAGATTTATTGTTGTATTTGTCAACAAAATCTATTTAAAATAAAACTTATAAAACATTAATAGCAATAATTAATGCATTTGTGTTATGTTCATAATAATATAACACAAATCAAATTATGTAGTATAAAAATAACACGTCGTTTTCTCTTATTTATTATTATGATTATTATTATTATTTTGTGTTATAAGTGTACAATGTTTTTAACCTATTTTATTATTATGACTAACTCGCTTTATAAGAAACCCATGATAATAATTTTATTTATTGTTATAAAAATAAGGAATATTTATTTTATTCTTACAAAAAAAACATAGAATTTATTATCAGTTACTTATCTCGCGAGTTTGTTGTATTTGTTTTTTTTTCTGTTAAGTGTTTATGTTTAAGCTGTTTATGTTGTTAATTTTGTTAGTTTTTTTTTGCGTAACATTATTTTACTGTTTTAATGTATAAATAAAGTAAAAAAACGAGAAAAAAGCATAGAATTTAATCTTATTTTTTTCATTATTGCAAGATTTATTTAAGATGCTATATTTCAAGAAAATGTTTCTCTTTATGTCAAACGTTTCGTCTTTAACGGTATAAAGGAATAAATTATTTTTTAATTTTATAAATCGCATGAAGGTTGGAACTACTTTAATTGGAAAAATAAGCGTCGTATTTGACAATGTAAAAAGAACCAAAATTAATTTTAATTTTATGAAAAATTATAAATAAGTACGCAATTTAGTTTTATAAATGGCATAATACTATAATAATAATTAAAAAAAAAGTCAAAAATCTATTAATGAGCTGATAATTAGGTTGACCGAGTAATACATTTTTTGTATTGTGGAGGCTTCAACTTCATATTCATCTTAATTTCGCAATAAAAAAAGAACATTTTTAAACGGTTTTATTTTTTATTGTATAATATATTTTTATAAAATGAATTGTTTTTAAAATAATGGAATAATTTCGAAATCTGTAAAACAAAAAATACACTTTGTATTCCTTATACAAATGAAGAAAGGAATACAAAGTGTTTATTTTTTTACATAATTTATATCTTTACATAACTAAAAATACACCTTCGAAAAACATGTTCCTCATTTTATAAATTCAAATTAATCTTTAGAGAAAATCATAAATAAACACTGTAAACTTTTCTTCGCTCTTATAAAGAAAATCTTCAGTATTTATTTATAATGCATTTCATCTTTACGTGTCTCAAACACTACAAGCTTTAGGATAAATACATTATTTATGGCAAAAAAACGCAATTTATGAGGAATTCACAAGTATATATATAAAGGCAAAACTGAAGGTCGATAGCCATTTAAATAAATATATACTTGTAAAATTATTCTGTTAATGGTAAATTTTTACGCAATACAGATGTTTATGTGTGTAAAAAGCCTAGTTGGCTTTAAATGTATTACGAATGTTTTAAAATTTGTTATCACTTAAAGGTAAAATACTACTATATACACATTTTTTTATTATTTTTAGTAGAATAAAAACTAATTAAACTCGATTTCTTGCAATTTTGAAAATATCTACAGTTTAATTTATTTACATTATCTTACAGAGTTTCGATAAATATTTCCTTGTTGTATTTGAGAGCAGAATTAATTATTTATTGTATTTCCATATGGCAATTCTGTATTAAATGTAATGTTGTTGTTGAATTTATTCGCTCAAAAAAAATAATTTTAATTTTAAATTAATGTAATTATCAATTATTATTAAACATGAGAGACGTTTGAGGCTATGTAAATATTGATCAAGGGTAATGATTATAAATAATTATTAATAAAAAATAATTAAACTTTGTGATTTCTTATTTATATCCTTTTTGCATTCAATGTTAGTTGCAGAATTTCATCGAAACACACAATTTCTATTAATTTTGAAGGTTTAGTAATAATATATTTTTTTACAATACTACAAATTGTTTTTTTATTTATAATAATAATATTCTTTATTACCCAAAAGGAAGAGTCCCAACTACAGAGTATTAATAAATTGAAACTAATACATAATTCGAGTTACTAAATTAATAAATTTCAACTAAAAACCAAAAGAAAATAATGATATAATTTAAATTAATTAATTTAAATTATATCTCAAAGCCATACATTGAAAATTTCTTCAATTCATAGATATAAAAGGAATATCAATTTAATTTTTTTTTAATTATCTTCAAATATACAAAGTATCCCATAAAAGCATGGCGTAGATGACGCTTTGCATCACCTTTCCATGTTAAGAATAATAAATATTATGTCAACAGTTCACGAAAATAGATATACTTTGAAAACTATTAGGTTTATGTGTACACAATTTTTATACTTTTTGAAAGGCAATAAAATTTCATACAAGATAGGGCTATTAGATGTAGGGTGTGTCATTTAAAATAAACACAAAATTCGACCTTTAATGTGTTAAATTATCAAAACATTATTTTTATATATATATATATATATATATATATATATATATATATATATATATATTATAATGAAATGACTGCAAATATATTAAAAAATTCCAAGACCTTTTTTTGGAATACAAAATCGTATGATTTTGTCGTATGCGATCGGATTGTGCGATCTGTTTGAAAATATTATAATTTTATATTTCAATATCCAAAATTGTTAAGTAGCTTAAAATATATCATAATTTAATTGAATAATATCCATGTCGTCATAAAATACAGTTATTTTTTATAAGTGAAAAACATTCTATGCATTGAAAATTCGTACATTTAATTTTTTGCACATACATGTTGGCAACTAAAAACAATGAATCATAAAGAATAGACCATATAGATGTGCGTGCACAACGTTGATTTTCTATGTGAAAAGTACATTTCGGTTAAACATTTTACCTTCCATTTTGCGTTGTTTTCAATAAACAAACGTTACATTGCCAAACATAAGTTCCAAAATCAAGAATAGTTGTATGGAACCATAGAACGAATTGCATTCAAACCTGTCAACGGTTTTGTTTAATGAAAACAAACAAGTTGTATATAAACCTAACCTAGAAAAATGATAGCCGTGCATTGTGGTAAATTGATCGGGGTTATTTAATTAAGTAAATTAATTCTAGTAATTTAGGTGCTGGAAACCATGGCGAGAAACATCACCTCAACTACAGGCGGCTATGTAACAGAGCTTCCAAGGTGGGTATTGCAGTACTCAAGAACGGTGGTACGGCTCTCGATGCAGTTAGAGCTTCAATAATTAGTAAGTGATTAATAACGTTTTTTTAAGATTATGATATAGAAAAATTTATGTACAAAAGTGTTAATAAAAATGTAGACGATATTTAAAATCAATGAGTTTAATGTTTAAAAATGTAACACAAAATCAATTTAAGAAGTAATTAAAATTAAATTACAGATTTTCGGGGCTATTTCATACAGAAAATGTTAAGTTTAACATATACTTTATTAATTAACTTCACATTGCTTGTATATGTATATCTATCACAAAAATTGCTTAGACTGCGATGATAAATAATAATGTACACGTTAAACTTAACATTTTCATGGGAGAATAGCCCCGATTACAATTAATCATCTTTACAAGTATTATAATTTTAATTTCATTATAAAATGTTTAAATCATACAAAATATAGTCAATGTACAATTTATTGATTAAAAAAAATTATACTGCTTATGTATATATAACAATCTTTATTAACACATAAGTTTACAATAACATAACAAACATTGATTATGTATATCAAACAAAAATTAATTAATTGCTAAATGGCCACCGACCATAGGTCTTTCTGTTTATAATTACTAATTTGATTTGATATTAAAGGGTAAAAATAAATATTTCATTTAAATTTATTCTTAAATTTTATGTAATATTTAACCATTATTAACTCTTGTTAATTAAGTTTAATCTAAAAACCATTTCTTTCTTTAATTTCCATTTTTCGTGTAGTTTTAGAAAATGACAAATTAACAAATGCTGGTTATGGTTCGAACCTAACCTACTTGGGAGAGGTGGAGTGTGATGCAGCCGTGATGAATGGCGAAAATCTGCTGTATGGAGGATGTGGTTCTGTTAAGAAAGTGAAAAACCCCATAACCCTTGCTTACGACATCTGCATCAAGCAGCTGGAGAAACGACCACTAGGTTTAGTTCCTCCATCTCTGCTTGTGGGCAAAGGGGCTTTAATGCATGCAAGGCGCTCAAAATTGAAGATTGTGAAGAGTAGTGACTTGATCAGCGCCCTCGCTCTTAAACAGTTGAAAAAGTATAGTGTTTGCCTGAATGATAAGGCTAGCTTGGATACTGTTGGAGCTGTCTGTGTTGATGCTGAAGGCAGGGTTGCATCTGGATGTAGTTCAGGTTAGAGGTATTCTTATTAATATTAGAAAAGAGTATTTATTCACTTGGTCGATTTTATTAATATTGAAAAAGCAGAAAATTTTATAATTTGATATATAACATTTTTGATATGCATTAGTATTTATATTGATTTATTAGAGTCATCACTTCTGGAGATCATTATAAACATCTCTAAGAGTGAATTGTAAATGACATTTTAGGTGGGCTGCTATTAAAGTGTCCTGGGCGTCTCGGACAAGCAGCTTTGTATGGAAGTGGTGTTTGGGCTGATAGTTTTTCAAAGCAAACTGAAGCATCTTTAGCTGTATGTACCACTGGCTGTGGAGAATATCTAGTGAGAACTCAACTTGCCAAAACCATTGCAGATGACTTGAAGAACTGCACTTGTCCAACAACTGCCCTATCCAAGAGTATTACTGACAACTTTCTAAGTATGTAAAATTAATTTAATAATCATACCTGTAAACAGATCTATTACATATGTCATTAATTAAAGTAATAACCATCATTTATTCCCAATGGTTCGCTATTAGTGGTACTACAAAAGATTTGGTACCATTCATAATTTATTTTATAGACACTTATATAAAAACTCGGGCTCAACCGGGATTTGAACCCGGGACCTCTCGCACCCAAAGCGAGAATCATACCCCTAGACCATTGAGCCAGTAGTGTTATGAAATTGTTGGTACCTTTTATCACTTTTTTTTTTATAGATTTATAAGACTTGTTTGTCAATTTTATAATATAAAAACTTAGGCTCAACCTAGAAATATTCAGTACCATTAATCATTTTTTTTATTGATTAAACATTCAACCAGCATTTGGAAAACCAGTAATAGCCATTTAAGTTTATAGATTTGCAAGATTTGTTTATCACTTTTATAAAAATTCGGGCTCAACCGGGATTTGAACCCGGGACCTCTCGCACCCAAAGCGAGAATCATACCCCTAGACCATTGAGCCAGTGGTACTATGAAGTAATTGGTTCCATTGATCATATGTTTACAGATTTACATGATTGTCGCTTTTGAGTAAAAAATTAGGCTCAACTGGGAAATAATTGGTACCATTCAAAATTTCATTAGATTTACAAAATATGTTTTCTCTTATATAAAAAGGCTTGTGTTCAACCGGGATTTCAACCCGGGACCTCTCGCACCCGAAGCGAAAATCATACCCCTAGACCATTGAGCCGATGGTATTATGGTACCATTTATCATTTGTTTCTAGTTGTTAACAATAAAACATTTCTTGTGTAAACAATTAGTTTACTCACAATTTTCTAATAGATTCAAACAGATTTGAATCCAATGTCTCTCACTAGCTTCCAGTTTTTTTTAAACAATTTTTCATAAATTAACTTTCAGTTAATATTTATTATAAATTTTTGAAGTTTAACAAAAGTAAAATTAATTTGTTTTGAAATATTTCAGACTCGAGGTATTTATTAGATGTAAAATGCAAAAGTGCCGGAGCCCTTGTTCTCCGTGTGAGTGGGGATGAGAGGGCTCTCTTGTGGGGACACACTACTCAGAGTATGAGTGTGGGCTACATGGGACTCACCGACGAAAAACCGAAAGTAAGTAAAGTAGCATTTGTCAACATGGATACCATATTAATTTCAATTACCTTTTCAGAGCCTTATTTCACAACTTCCAAAAAATATTACCGTGGGAAATGGTGTTGTAATTGGAGGCTGCAATTATTACACATCTAACGACCAATAATATGTTTCTTTATCACTATATGCATACCTTTTTTATATATTTATGTTTCAGTAAATGTTTTTGATACTGCCCTCGTTATGTTTAGAGGAATTTATAAAATGTATAAAACTTAGACTTAATGTTGTTCATACTTTTATTAAATAAACGTTATAAAATCAATTAGAAAGATAATTCAAGCACCAACTATTACCTAACTGAGAATCATTTCATCCACTAACAGAAGACGAACTTGTCCTGTTTATTAGAAGGGGAAATCTTGCATTATATATATATGTATATATGGCACTACACTCCTTGTGGAGTTTCGCCGCTTCTGATTGAAGCCCTTACAATCCGTTTATATTGGGGTGGCATTATATATACAAACATCTTCATTCATTTATTGTAACAATCTGTCATGGGCTATTGACCATAGGTCTTTCTACCATCTTGCATTAAAATCACATGTTTTCTTCCTTCTTCGGTTTTCTCATCTGTCTAGTTCTTCTTAATACACTATTTCCACTTTCTCTGGATCTCTTCATTACACTCAACACATACGATATCCTTACAATTCGTAATAAATTCTAACAAACTAAATATGAGAGCAGGAAATGTAAGTTATCGAGCTGCTCAATTTTTTTTATCAGCTTAAGCGACAATCTTTTTGACCTGTGAATGAGCAAATTCAAACCACTTATCCGCCTCTATCTTTATTTCAAACTTATACATAAGTTTTGTGAATAAATTGACACTATTCTTTTTTTTTATTAAATATAATTTAAACAATGAAATTTTGCCTAATCATCACATATATTGATGAATTATTTAGGAAATGTTATTTTTTGGTGTAATCACCCGTGATGTGGGTTGTCAGGGCGCCTGAGAGATGTGAATTAAATTTTTCAAGTGCGAACCATTTATTGATTCTTTAATTAATAGTGCTAGGCAAGATTAATCAAAAAAGGTTGATTGCTCAATCCTTACAATTGATTGAGTCCCTCGGTAGTCTTCATCAGTGAACGAGTCACTCGATCTTTCTGATTGGCTCAATACTTCAACTGATCGATCTTGCCCATCACTAATATTAAGTTTGTTCATTATATTGTAACAAAAGTACTGCACTGACAATAACAGATTTGTTCTTTATATAAGCACTGAAAGCAATGTAAACATTGGTGACGTCAAATACTTACACTCGGTTGATCTTACCTATTATCCTTCTTTTCCACCATGATTACTTCTTTTTGTGTTCAAAATCCCACTACATTCTCCAAGGAACATTTCTTCTCATAACACAGGGTTTATAAAGGTATATAAAAAAAAACATGTGTTTGCAATATTTTCTTATATATTTTAGTAATACAATAATTACATAAACTTTTTTATTATGTACAATTATCTATTTATAGTTTTCCGATTTGTAAACAATACATCTAGATAAAAAGAAAACAAAAAGAGGTAAAACCACTTCTTGCAACAAAAAAAGAGGTAAACACTTCAATTTGTAAACAATCAATCTAGGTAAAAAGACTTAAAATCACTTCTTGAATTAAAAAAAAGATAAAACACTTTCGGGTTTGTAAGCAATAAATCTAGAAAAAAGGTAAAATCACTTCTTGCAATAAAAAAAGAGGTAAACACTTTCCAATTTGTAAACAATAAATCATGATAAAAAACAAAAAAAGTAAAATCACTTCTTGGTTTAATAAAAGAGGTAAAAACACTTTCCAATTTGTAATAATAAATCCGAAAAAAAAAACAGGTAAAATCACTTCTTGGAATAAAAAATGGAGGTAAAATCGCTTCTTGGAATGAGGTAAAAGAACACACTTAAATTAATCAAATAAAACTTAACTTATGTTTTCATATGTTCACCGCTTAAAAACAATCTTTTAATATGTTAAAGTGCGTTAAAAGATAATTTTAAGACTAGCCCACAATGCAACAACTGATTTTAAATAAATATTTTATCAGAACTCTACTAAGCAGTATGTAGCATGTCTTTTAATAGCTTAGCTACTCTTAAAACTTTCTTTTAGACACTAATTGAAATAAAAGGAAAACATAAAGAAACATTTTCTATGAGCTACTGATCTTGAAGTAAAATACATTAAAATAAATATTGCATTATAGAACATAAAACTTGATAGTTTCATATACTACTTAGTAGTGTCAGCTAAATATCTTTCCTTAATGATGGATTTAAAAATAGTATATGGTGAAATAAAAATTGAATTATAAAATTAATTTTAACGATATATCTGGTCTTATAAAATTCCGAAATTAGAAGTAATTTAAATATTAGACAAATTAATATAATTCTATCAAAATAGTGATTTAAAATTTTGTAATAATAAAGTGTAAATTAATTTAATATATTGTAAATCATAAATTAAAAAGTACCAACTTAAAATAATCAAAATGATTTTTATGGGCATCTTGTAGAAATTTTTATTATTACTTTTCTACTACGAAATAATTCAACTGCCTCTTTATTCACTATTGACATAAAGCCATTCCTCTGTTGTTATAAAATCATAGCTCTTATGTATAACCTCTAGTTGTGTGTGATATAGAGTATGTATCAGTAGAATTTAATACTTTTATTACTATTTTAAATAAAAATAGCAGAGAACTACTTTATGTCAATAAAAACGACAATTTTCTAATCATAAAAAAATATCACATTCATATGATTAAGTTGTGTATATATAATTTTTGGATAATGATAGATGGTTACATGTTAAAAAATAATGATACTTTTTTATTAATCAGATATAATCATCGCTTTCATGTGATTAACATAAACTATTTAATTAGATTTGTTTGCTTATGTTCCTTTCATGACTTAAAATAAGAGGAGGAAGAGGTTAGGCTATGCCCAACCTAGCTCGCTCTGTTTATATAAAAAAATTGGATCTTTATAAAGCCAGGAGTAAGAGGTTAGGCTATGCCTGATCTATGAAGTCGTCATGTCCAACCTAATCTCTCTGTTTACATACAAAATTAGACTTTTATAAAATTAAAAATTGAATTGCCCGACTTGCAATTTTGTTTACCCAAACTGTATTTCAGTTTGAGCTACTTGGCCCACTCCTAACCAATTTTAATAAAATATATCTTATAACCTTACTAGCTTATCAGGAGCCCTATTCGCAGTTTCGATACAATGACTCATAGATGAGACATGATATGCATTTCGAACTTTCCAAAAACAGATTTTTTATCCAAAATTCACATATTCACAGTTTCTCTGCAGAGAAACTGTGAATATGACCCCAAATAACATTACAATATATGCTTTACCAATCTTCACTCATAATAAATAATTTCATATTTCAAGTTATTGTGAAGGCACATAAGCAAATTTTTTTTTGTTAATAATGATAAACAAAAAATCTGTAGATTGAATTATTGAAAACTTAAACAAATATATGCATTTGACAAGGAGTAACTAATGTGATGATGACTAGTCAATAATTCTTGCCCAGGATAGGCCTCATACGGGATCTGCTACTCGATTGTTGCTGATTATTGTGACGGTTTCGCGAATGACTGCTATGTGGCATACCGCCATAGGGCATTCCTCCGTGATAGTTGCTCTGGTTTCTCCAAAAGGGTGGTGGCGGAGGTTGTTGGGGTTGCATTTGTGTCCTTGAGAAATTTGAGTCATAGATCGCACAACAAAGGTATTGTCCGAGGCCCGATTGCAATTGATTCCCATCTTGGATGAATCTCGGAAGAATTATATTTCTACATGAAATAAAATATTAAAATTTAAATTTATTCAAAGAGATAATAATTAAAAGAAATACATGTTTATAAATCGAATATTTGGATTTTTTTAAATAATTGGTCTAAAACTTATATTAATATCAAATTATTTTTCATTTAAAATTTACGATAAAAAATATCTCACCTTGCTGCCTGAAAGGGCAGTTCGCTCTGTGTGATCCATTCTAATATAAAATCCCTCCCTACCCTGTCCCTGTTTTTGTTCTCACCATGGTAACGTGCTATTCCACAGAAACATTGCAAAGGATTGCTGGCAAACAGCAAAATGACATTGAACTCTTGCTATAACAAAATAACAAATTTTATTAAATAAAGTGTAAATAAGATGGTAAACGTTTAAGTTCTTACAAAAGTTACATTAGGTAGCAATAAATAAGATATTAGTATAATATTGTTACAGGTCAGAATTTAATTGCTGGCAACAAAAAATAAAATTTTTAAATTTATTTACAAAATTATTAAAATGAGTTTATCCCAAACATACGTTTACCGACTGAATATAAGTAAGCCTCAGGCGGATTATTAAAAGCGATTAACCAGTCTGTTTCTCGAGAAAGGATAATCACAATTTAATAAGTACTTACCAGTGGTATTGTAGGCAATTTCCTTTGCATAGGCAGTGAGAATTTCCAGGCCGGTGGATATACTCTATTATCTTTCGTCTTTACAATGAAGTAAATTGAATCAGGAGGAAACAATGTGGGGTATGTGTTATGCTTATCTAACATCCCAGCTGTTGGATCAGAAATATTTACCCATGTATTAGGATAGAGTGATGTGTTTGTCACATATGTTCCTCCCAACTTTTCTTGTCTTCTGTCCATCGGGTAATTTCTGTTAACGAGCAGCCTAGGTCTTTCTCCGATCTCATTGGGCTGTCTGAAATCATATGCAATATCCTCCTCTCTAAGGACGAGGGCTAGAGTGCCAATGGCATTTTGGTCGTTGTTGTCGAGCTGGACAAATGGGTCTTCGATCTTCTTCTGTACAATCTTATCGAGAAGAAAGCGGAATTTCGGTACATTTGGATTATGGAACTTCAACTCAAACCAATCATCAAGGATTACTCCACCATCTTGTTCCTCAACGTTTAAACCACAGACAAAACCAACCTATTATTAATAAAAACGTATATTGATTTCCTAAATATATATTTTCTTGAATTAATGATAACAACAGAGGAAATAATTTATTAATTATTTTCAAATTATATTTATTTAATTTTAATGAAAACACTTTTAACTTTATATTACACAAATAAAGCTGAAAGTCATGATGGCCATTTCGGTCTTTCGGATCTGATTAAACCAATCAGTTCCATATGCAATGCCTTGATGAAGGCGGTTGAATGAATCTTGTGTTGTGATTAAAAATCTTGATATTAATTATAATAATTGGAAGATAACATAAGCGCCATCTGTTGCTTAATTTCAATTGGCATCCCCAACAATTTAGGTCTACAAGGTAGACGACTGAGAATCATTGTTTCGTCCACTAAAGGAAGGCAAACTTATCCTGTTTATGAGAACAGCGAAAATGTTCAACCACCATTCATCTAGCGTATGGATAACTGGTAATAATTGTTGACGATGCCACTTGAAGTTAGGCTTGCATTATCTTTCCAAATATAAAGCTTTTCCATTTATATTTAATTAATTTAAATTTCTTCAATTTCATAGATATATATATATAATTTAAAAGAAAGATCCAATTAATAAATCACTTCATATTATTATGAAGTAGAAGTATTAATAATTAATAAACATGTTTTGTTATTTCAATCTAATCATGGTTCACTAATGTTTTGTAAGGTCCCAACTATAATGATAAGTAACAAAAATCTCACCGTTAATGGTGTAACTGCTGTAGCACACCTGATGCTGCACTTAGCATGAACCTTCGACAGCTCTTCATACATGAACCAGCTTTTTCGCTTCAGACCATCTGTATTTAAAAGGTACTCGCACTGCTTCAAGCAAGAATTGGCATTTACTAGCACATTTTTTTCTGTCCTGAAAAGTTTAAAAACTTACAGTTTCATCCAGTAAAATGTTTCGTCTTAATCCAATGGAACTAAATTATGTGAAAATCTAACGAATTTCTTATTATTTATATTAAATAAAAATGATTTGAAAATAATTAATAAATTATTTTCACATTTAACTCTGTGACTTTTGACGTTACGTAAGTACGTTAAACAAATGCACATTAAAACAACTACTTCTCGGGCAAATACCCACGCCGGACATTGAATTACATAATGTACACCTGCTGTTGCACATCAATAAAATATTGCATAATGCAACAAATTTTGATCCTAGAAAAATTCCTCTAATGTGAAAACAACAAAAGGAACATATATCACAGAGCTAAATGTGAAAATAATTTATTAATTATTTTCAAATCATTTTTATTTAATATATTTAAATAACTGTGACCAAGTGAATGAATAATTCTCTTTTCTATTTTCTTATTATTTGTAAATAAAACATTTTTTAAGTTTCATAAAAAATGTATTGTACAGGTATTAATCAGATCAGCCTGATGATGCCACTGTGTTAGTGAAACAATTGGAAAGAGACACTGTTACAATAAATTTTTGTGACATTTAAAGAAAAACATTGTTTTATTTACAATTATGGAGTTTTATCAAGTAAAAATCATTGATTATTCTTGTTATTGAATTTTAATATTAGTTTAACTAGAAAAATGCATTCAATGTAATCCAATATTAATTCCAGGAATTCATGTGTTATTTAGTTATCCATAATATAAGATAACTTATTTTTATTCCTTATCCAAGAAAATAAATGTTAGCTTAATAATCCCTGTCCCTATTCCTAATTAAAAATTGTAATCATGTATCAAGCCTGCATTTAATTTATCTAAAAAATAACTTACCGTGTATGCAGCTTTTTTTCATTATAAAATGCAGCATTTGGATACAGTCCAGCACTAATGCATGCTTTAATCATTGCCCAGTTATGTGAATGCTCATTTAATTCCTTCATGTAATGCCCCCCACCACTTGTTGGTACAAATCCTTTTGCACGCAATTGTGTAAGCAGTTGCTGTCTAGTCAGCACAATCAACTCCATTGTAGCAACGCTAATAAAATACTCATCACAAAATCGATGCATCATATTATTGCATTTCGCATCAATCCACATTTGGTAAGCTCTGAGAAGAGTGAAGTGATCACTGAGGGTTTCTTCAGACAAGTCACGGCGTTTAGTGAGGGCATTAAAGCGTGCACTTGCATTTATCGGCAGCACGAAAGGGTCCTTATGAGCAAGAGAGGCGACTATTGTCAAAACTGGGTCCAGGCATTTGAAGATGACTGAGTATATTAGCATTTTACCGAGGTGAGGTTCGATTGAAAGCTGTACTAAATGGTGTCCCAGCTGGGTCATGTTTTCGTCCGAGTCAATGGCGCCGAGGTTTTTGAGGACGTTGATGGATGTGTTGACAGCTGTAGGCATTGGGGGCTCAATTGCTAGGTTTAGAAATTGCTGGATAGATATATCCTGAGGTGCTAGTGTTTTTGCATGTAAACATAATTCCTGTTTGAAAAAAAATCATTACAAATTTAAAACATAAGAGAGAAAAAAAAATTACTGTCCCTTTCATCATTTCAATTGAATGAGGTAACATTTTATCAAGTTACTTGTAAGCACTATAAAGTGATCAACAAGTTTGGAATACTAAATTTTAGGTAGGATGACTGGAGGATTGTTTAGCCTGAATTTAAGACATCACAACACCCATGGACCCTGAATAAAATTAGTCTTTTAAACAAATTTCATCTGGGATTGAACTCGAAGAATTCATATCCTTAACCTTTTTATTCTTTTATACAACCAGCCCCCAAAAAAAGGTCACGTTTTTGCAATCAAACATGACAATGTACTAATATAGGGATTTTTTGTTGTTGCCAATCCTGATTGATCACTCGGTATTTAGCTATAAAATATGTTTAATGTTTCAACACTTACATGCAGAGGAACTCTCAATATTTCCGGTGTGGTGTTAATACAAAATGAATTATACCTATTCATAGAGTATAAATGGAAACAAATTCCTGGATGTGTCCTTCCTGCTCTTCCAGCTCTTTGCATAGCACTGGCCATGGATATCCACTGAGCCTGAAGACTCGAAATTCCACTATACTGTAAAAAAAAAAACAATCATTTAAATTACAGCAATTTCCACACACAAAAAAATTACTTACACTATCATAACACTTCATTTTAACCTTCCCTGTATCAACCACATATCTAACATCATCTATAGTGATTGAAGTTTCTGCAATGTTAGTTGAAAGGATGATCTTCTGCTTGCCCTTTGGCATCTTTCCGAAAACATGTGACTGGTGATCAGTTTGCATACTACCATGCAACATGAATATTTTGTATTGATTGGCATCAAGAACTTTAGAGTTCTTTAGCCGGTCTGCACATGTCATGATGTCGTCGTAACCCGGAAGGAAGACTAGGATGGCACCATCTCGGTCAAGTTGGTTGTGGATGTATTCCAAGACAGTTATAACGAGGTCGAAGTCTATAAATTCTTCACTAACTGTTCGGTCGTAGTCAGCCAGGATCTGGGAGGTCTCGTTGGATGTTGGGCGATATGCTTCAAGTAGAACTGACTGTTCAGCAGGGCTATTTTGGTACATTGAGAGAATTCGAACAACATCTTCGTTGTTTGATCGTTGTGCCCATCCAGATGCTGTCAGACCTTCTTTACACGACAGAAATGGATCGGCACCTAAGAAATAAAACAATATATTATAATCCTGCAAAGAAATAAACCCAATCACCGTTACAGGATTTTCAATACAATTATTATTAAAGACATAATTTTATGAAAGCCACAGGGAGCAGAATCTAAATGAGAACTTGCTATGACAGGTTATAATTAAATTTAACTTGTTAATTGTTAAGGCTTCCACATGGGCTATTATAATTAAGTTATGATTGAGTTATGTGAAGATCGAAATTAAATTATAACTAATAAAAAAAAGTATGAAAAAAGGTTATTAGTACTTTTATTCAATTTAGTTTTTTTTAAGGATAAGAAAGTTTAGGGTATGAATTGAGGATGATGGCTTTGGCTACTAAGGCCATTTCAACCAGTACTGCTGTTTTTTTTTAATATTAATTTAAGACTTCACAATACACCCATGTACCCTGAATGAAATTTGTCTTTCAAAAAAATTCCATTTGGAACAGGACTCAAACCCGCAGACTTCTGTCTCATGAGCAAAGCCTTTGCCCACTCAGCTACCCCAAACCCCTATTTAAGTTATAGTTATCTTCAATTGTGAATAAACTGGTAACTCTTGTAGAAACAGAAAGCAGGCATGAAATTGCTTTCAGAAAAATTTATTCGTTCGCGACTTTTTTTCTGGCGAAAATTCTTTGATGAAGCGCACTTTTCGAAAAGATTTTGAATGAAGTCTGATGTTATTCGGTGCTTTTAATCATTTTGAAAATGTTAACGATAACAATTTTTTAGCTTTGCATTACATATTTGATTACTACAATGATTACTTTAATCATTATAGATTTCAGAATTCGTTTATGTAAAAAGATTAAATAGACAAAAAAATAGAAAAATTAGGTTCGCTTAGATTTTTTTTTTTTTTTCGTTCACGAATTTATTTTAAACACACTGTCCAAATATGTAATACAAAGTTAAAAAATCGTTATTGTAAAAAAATTAAGGTTACATTTTACAAATAAATCCTTCAACGAAAAAAAAAAAAAACTAAACGAATCTAATTTTTCTATTATTTTTGCCGTTTTATTAAAATTTTTATGAACGAATTCTAAAATCTACAATGATTACATTCCAAAGATGTAATACAAAGCTAAAGAATTGTTTTCGTGAAAAAATAGGGCTAATTTTTTATTTGATATTTTTCACATAAATCCGTGATTGTTCGTTCGCGGATTTATAAACTAAGCAAAACTAATTTTTCTAAAAAAAATGGCAATTTCATAAAATTTTTAGGAATGAATTCCAAAGTCTTGAATGATTACTTTCCAAAAATATGATACAAAGATAAAGAATTGTTATCGCGAGGGTTACAATTTTTTATTTAATATTTTCAAAATACATTCGTGAACGAAAAAAAAAATAAGCGAACCAATTTTTTCTAATATTTTTTGTTTATTGATTTGATGAAGTAGTGAATCTTACAATATACAACCATTGAGTAAAGAATACTATTCCATAACACATTTATTTTCCTAAAAATCACTCGCATAGAAAAAAAAGATAAGATTTTTTCTATATAAAAAACACCATATGTCAATTTTTAATCCATTTTTGATAGTATTAACAATTGAGCATAAGGTTATCTAAAAACCACTCCTGTCAATGATTAGATGGAATCTAGCACTGAATTAAAAAAAAGTTTTTTCCAATCTGAAAACCGAATTTAAAAATGCAAAATTGAAGGATTCTCAAAGGTTTTTTTTAACCGGAAACGGTTTTTCATAGATAATTGTTAATGTATTTTGTAATTTATAAACTGCTCTAAAAATTGTATATTTTCCATAAATTAAAAAAAAAATTGTAAATTGCGAAATGGTATCTACGCTATAAATTTGTAAATGTTAATAATTCCTTAAATTTTATTATCCATAGAAGTTAATTTCGAAGTTTGTATTCGGCACGTTTTTAGTGGTTTTATTAGTTTTTGCTTGCTTTCAGGTGGCGCAAAAAAATAAATTTGAAATAATAACAATTAATGTTTATGTATGTTTTATGTAAATAAAAATGTGAATACGATTCGGTCCTCGAATATCAGCGAAATGATATTTTTTCATTTAAACATTTTTTCAACGTTAATTAATAATATATTTATATATTTTGCGAAAATGCATTGATAACCCGAACCAAAATAGCAAGCCAACAATTAGTTTGTTTTGTTTACCATAAACAAATGACGTAACTTCCTTTATAGAACAAAATATGCACGTTAATGAAAATACACACAAAAAATACATTTTACATAATACATTGATAGTAGAGTATTACTTTTACATTTTCGATATGCCCGAAGTGATTATTAATTAAAACCAGTAGGTGAGAAAAAAAGTTGTAATCGTTCTAACGATTTACGTTTTAAAATTTCCTCGTGTCTTACATTCTATTCAGATGTTTTTAACTTCTATTAAATGTTGAATATACATTTATTTATAAGTCAAATATATTACAATAAAATAATAAAGGTCATATATGTTTCGTTTTACTTTATTTTAATTAAATGAATTATTGAAGATACAAAAATAATACTTATTATTTATTCAATTATGCGAAATGTTTAAATATTAATTTCATTGGAAACATTTCGCATAATTTAATAAATAATAAGTACTATTTTCGCAACTACAACAAATAATAATATAATTAAAACTGTTTATTTAAAACGCTTATATTAAATGAACCAATTCCAAAAAAATGCAATTAACATATTTTATCATATAATATACTGAATAATAGTCATCACGTATTAATTACTTTCAGGAAAACTGTGTCTTCAATAATGTCACGACAGTTATTGAGAAAGACTCTTACTTTTTTCCTCATTTTATGCTAATTTAAATGAAAATATGCTCCAATTAGTTAAGATCATATCTTCTAGGGTCATAACATATATTTTCACGAAAGGTTCAAACTTCAAACTAGTCAGGGAAATAAATTAATTCATTGCTTAACACAATGTTAAATTTAGTTCTTATTATCTGTTAAAATAAAATCACTTGAGACGGTTTCACTACTTTTTACGTCCTCGTTTAGAAGGGTATTTTTATGTGTCGGTAATTTTTTGAAGTACTTCAGAATTATTTATGCATTAAAAAAAACCTAACAATATTTGAATAAAATAACTAAACTTTATACATTTCATATGAAGTGAATTATATTAGAAAGCAAGTGTTTTTCAAAGAGTAAAATAAAATTAGAAAATAATTTGTTTTTTAATATTTATTTTTCAGAAATAAGTTAATAATCATTTTGTCCATACCCCCTTGTATATTTACATAAATAATGCAACACTAACAAGAAATGTAAATAATTAATTATATATTTTGATTAAAATTTCTAATTGTTTATCTTTTTTTAATAACCTTGACTAAATTCAGTTTTAATTCATTGCAGAAGTAGTAATTAAAACATAATTCCTATTGTAATTCGTATAAATTATATAAATTTCGTAAAAATATATGCATTTAATAAATTAAGGTCGACTTAATTACTTCCCAATACACCCAATACAATGTCTGAATATAACATAGAATATTACAATATATGTTGTAATGGTTGGCTCAAAGGCTTCTGGCCGTTAGCCGATTGTTGTTTTATTTCATTTCAAATCGATTAATTTGAAATGTTATATATATTTGTACCCCTACACCACCATTATGGTAGATGGGGATTTTAGATTATATATATATATATGTATATATATATATATATTCAATAATATTTGATGTAATTATTAGGGAAGTTCGAAAAAAATAAATTTCCAAAATTATTTTGTTTTATTTAAAAACATGCGGAACCGTTAAAATCATGTTTTAAAGAGCGTATTTTGCACTTTTTGCAACGTTTTTCGCATTCCTTCAAATAAAAATATTGTATCAAAATAGTAATAAATATGTTTAATAATAATATTGTAAAGGTCTGCCAACTGGCTATCGTTCAATAGTCTTTCCGCCTGACTATTCAGGCGTAAAAATGAATAAATGAAATTATCGAGAGTTTTTAATTACAACTAATTAATATAGTCCTCAGACATGATTCATCGAATTCTTCTTATTGAGTTTTATAAATAAATCTCTTGACAACATTTTTTTCTCTGGAAATAGTAGGCCGATTAAATAAAAAAAAATGTTTACATGAAAATTAAACTGGATAATCTTATTGATTGACAGTATCAAATTACCGAGTTGTTTTTTTTAGCAAAATGGAGAGTTGTGACTACTAACGAAATCATTACATTCAATAAAACTAGGTTGATGTAAAAGTAATCTTTCTTTTTTAGACTTGTTTACATAAGTGTAAAAAAACTTGCACCCGAATAGAATGTTTGTAAATTCTGTTATGTTGTTATTTAAAGAGGTTTATTTTATAACCATCATCATTCTTTCTTTACACTCATTGACTGAAGATCTAAATTACTACTTATTATTTATTATATAATTTCAATGCATTATATTTTAGGTTGTTTTTTTTTAATTAAAATATTATCGTAATATATTTATTCAAACACTAAAAAAATGTAGTCGACTTGAATAATTTATGCCTAGAAATTCTGTTATAATCTCTCTGGCCTAAATTAATAATTCATTTCGAATTTGTGATTCTTGTGCACAAACTCATTTGCCAAACCGAGCAAAAGTAATTCATTTCAATTATCAAAGAAAATAATAAACGTTTTTCTTCAGAAATTATAGAAAATTATAGTAGATCGATAACGTTATTGCCAATGTCCGTTTATTTGATGAAATAAAAATTGTAGTAGGAAATTTGTATTTTGGAGGAATATTGGGGAGTTTAATTATATGGGTTATTTCAGAATTTTTGGCAAAATTTATGCTATTTCTCAAACGCCAACTAAAATAAAATTAATTATAATATTTTATTGCTCCCACGAGATGGCATAAATAACTAAACCAGCATCAGAGTTATGCTGGTTTAGTTATTTATGCCAGGAGAGTTTGGTCGAGAGCCTTCAAAGGATATAGTTTTTTTTTATTTGGGCGCCAGTAACCATTTGTTACACCCTGGTTCAGCAAAAATTCAACACTCGGTTACTAAATATTTTGTTATTTGTTGGCTTCTATTAAACAAACAAACATCAAATTAATAATTTCTTCAAGTGTTTTCCCAAAATAAGAAAACAATTACAAATAATGTAATTCTTTTTTTTATGAAATTTATTCCAAATTGAATAACACTTTTTAATTTGGAATAAATTTCATAAAAATAGTACGATTTGTGTGAAACGCATTTTTAAAATCCTAATTAAAACTTATTAACAAAAAGCGGACGTCCTTCTCGTGTTAGTTAATAATTAAATAATGCGACGAAATTACGATATTATTGACACCGCCATCATTACCATTTTTTGTTGTTTTAATTCCAAAGAAGGGCACACATTTTTTTTTCAATTAACATCACGCGCATGGAGTTTGTTTTTATTTTCTTTTTAAAAACCATCCAAAAAAATACAACAAAATAATTTCGAGTTTACGGATAATTTGGTGTAATTAATTAAAACATAATTAACACTTTTGTAAAAAAAAGTGATAATAATTAATATAAACGTGAGTGTGTGTGTGTGTGTGCGTGGGGCTACTTATCTTACTTTTTTCCGCAACATAATTGACTTGCTTGTAACGCCTTGAAGGTCTTGCTAGTTGCAAGATCTTTGGAGTGGGGCGGTTGGCGTTTACTCCCACCTCGATTTTGAATTTTTGTTTATTGTATAAATTTGCGAAGATTTTTGTGGACGTTTAGTACGGATAGCGTTTTGGACGAAAAGTGTAAACAAATTTCTAATTGTATACATTTTGGTAAGTGAAAGAATTTTCAAATAAAATACAAAATAAAATTATATAATTCAAAACAAGTTAAACCTTTTTTCTATATTTCTGTTTCAAACTAAAACATTTTATTATAAATTACAATTAATATGAAAAAATATTATATAATTTATATTAATATATCAAAAAAAATAATAATAATAACAAGCAAAATAAAAAGTTATACAAAGTTAAAAAAATATTTATATATTTTTCAAATGTATTTTTTTTTTTTTTCATTTGACGCAAAATAATTCGTTCTCGGTAGCAACGCAATTCTAAATGATCGCGTTTTTATTATTTTTTTAGACACATACTTCCTGTTATGTAAAAAGAAAAGAAAGAAAATATTATATAATTTATATTAAGATATCAAAAAAAAAATCGTCTGAATAAGCCGCAAAAACGCGCAAAAGTATTGTCGCGAATAAATGACAAATTTATATTTTGAAAGTGTTTTTAATTTTTAAAAACCTTAAAATGTCAACAAGAATGAACTTAATTAATTAAATTGATATTCCTTTAAAATTATATTTATATCTATCAATTGAAGAAATTTCAATGTATAACATTGATATATAATTTAAATTAATTAAATTTAAGTGGAAAAGAAACATCTCTGATGGAATTTGAACCCATGTCCCTCAAATCCCATCAGAGATGTTTCTTTTCCACTTATATTTAATTAATTTAAATTATATCTCAATGTTGTACATTGAAATTTCTTCAATTAATGAGTATGAACTTTCAAAAATTAACAGCAATTTACAATTAAGTTAAAAAATATTTATCTGATTTTTTTTATTTTTCTGCTCTTATTAATGTTCTTTATAGGTGAATTGAAGTTTTAGCGCGCTTCAACAACATTGGTCATTTGCGATGTTCTTTATAGTTTTAAAGAACATGAATAGGTGCAGAAAAATGAAAAATTAGATAAATATTTTTTTATCAATAGAGCTAAATGAGGAAATAATTTATTAATCATTTTCAGTCATTTTTATTTAATTTTTTTTAATACAAATACAGTTCATTTGCAAACAATATAAACGAAAAGGCTGTAAGACCACTAGTCAATAGTTAACTTAATTTATGTAATCGATTTATTAAATAATTTGTCTCTTACCTAGAAATAAAGTTCGTGTTAATGATGCACGAAAATTCCGAAAATAAACAATTTTAATTAGCCAAAACGGTTATTTCAGTAATCGAATACCAAATAATCGTTTTTATTTAAAGATGGGCAAAATCGATCCTTTTTGCCATTGCAAAATGAAATATATGACAATTTTCTGTAATGTAAAAAGAGATAAGTTTCAAAATTAAACATTTTGCTCGTATTACACACTTATTTTTTTTGTTTGATACGAGTAATGTGTTTAATTTTTAAACATATCTCTTTTTACTAGTGTTGGGCAAAATCGAGTGAATTTAGTAATCGAGTATTTCTGAATAACCAATTTTAAGTAGCTAAAGTTAT
Organism: Philonthus spinipes; assembly: GCA_963082785.1. NCBI lineage: Eukaryota > Metazoa > Arthropoda > Insecta > Coleoptera > Staphylinidae > Philonthus > Philonthus spinipes. The sequence continues at coordinate 15,287,851 of OY720301.1, forward strand.
TAAACAACAATAAAATTGAGTTTATTAATCAATAGGTAAAACTTTCCTATATTAATATTATAAATAACACGAAGAAAATTGTCATAAACTTCATTTTGCAGTGACAAAAAAAAATCGAAAAGATCGACTTTGCCATCTCTACTTTTTTTGAGTTTACTATGATTTAAAACTCAAAAAGTATTTTTATAATCTCATAGAAACGATAAAATCAACACATGAATATCGAAAATTTGATTTGTGGGGCTGTAGTGGCACTTCAACCTAAAGATCTTTTGTGCCTCAATATCGAAAATAATAAAATAATCGATTATTTAATAATAGAAAAAAAGTATTCATTCCGATGGTCAGTTATTTAAAATAAATGAAATTAATTGGTTGTTTTCAAATTCTTTTTATTTAATCGATTATTTGATTACTGAAATTACTATTTCTATAACTGATCACGGTGTTTTCAAATGAAACTTTCATTATCTTTTGTATTTTTAATTTAAATTGATTTTTTAAATAATCGATTTCGCCCATCTCTAATTTTAATACATAAATTCGTGGGTACAATCTTTATTTTCAAACAGGAGCTTCTATTTTGTTATGCATGTTTTTATTATTTTTAAATTGTTTGTTCAACACTAAAATTAGTTATTTATCATAATAACAAGCAAATAAAAAGTTATACAAAATTAAAAAATATTTATATATTTTTCATATGTATTTTTCTTTTTCATTTGACGCAAAATAATTCGTTCTCGGTAGCAACGCAATTCTAAATGATCGCGTTTTTATTATTTTTTTAGACACATACTTCCTGTTATGTAAAAAGAAAAGAAAGAAAATCTGCAAATATTTGAAATGCTATTTAATATAAAAAGAAATACGATCTTTTTAAAGTAAATAGAGTAGTTTTTATAAGCAAAAACTGTTTGGAAAAGTAGTAGTAATAAAAATATTTCTATTTATTAAACTACTGGTTATTGAAGCTTCTATTTTTTTATGCGTGTTTATATTTTAATAAAAGAAAAACGCATGAGAAACTAATTTTATAAGATAAAATAAAACAAAAGCGTTATAATAAATATGCAAAATAAATAATCAAATAATAATAAGCAATAATATAAACAAAATTAAATCCCAAGTAGTTCATTGTGTTAACATTAAAGTGAAACAAGAAAACAGTAAGAAAATTAAGGAAATTGTTAATTGAAAATTGTTGAAATAATGTTAATATCTAATTATTTAAATAAAATTCTTGTCCTTTCTCTTACTTATTTTATTTTATTAAGTATATATTTCTGAAATTATGTTTTCATCTTCAGTAGTGAGAAATGAGGATGATGAAGTTAAGGAAATATATATTTAGTAGTGTTGGGCAAAATTCAGGGAATTTAGTAATCAAGTATTTCTGAATAAGCAATTTTAAGTAGCTAAAGTTAACAAACAACAATAAATTGTAGTTTATTAATAAATAGGTGAAACTTCCCAATATTAATATTATAAATAACATTAATAAAATTGTCATATATTTCATTTTGCAGTGACAAAAATGATCAAAAAGATCGACTTTGCCCGTCTCTAATATTTAGTGAAATTAAATGAGTAGGAGGAAGGATAAGAATTTTAATCAAAATATACAAATATGTAAATTATTGTATAATGTAATCAATTATAATGGAGAATTCCGTAAAATAAAGTTAAATAATTAAGCACAACTGACTGAGAGAAGATTGTTGTTAATATCTGTTAAGAATATTGACCATAACTTTTTAGTAAATGTTAATGTACAAAATGCATTTATATTTGCATATGTATATGATGAGATTCCAAATTATAATCACTCACCCAAATTAAGTAATTTCTCCAAAATTTCAACATTCCCATGTGCAGCAGCTACCATTAATGGTGTCAACTCCATCTCAGGTTCTTGATAATTTGGGGATACATTCTCATTCAGAATCAACTGAAGCAAATGCACAAAATTTTCTTCTGATCCATTCTCCATACACTGTAAAAGCAGTGTATCCAACTCCCCGGCTACGTTCGGGTCAACTAGTGCAGATCTTGTGATCGGCAGTTGGGATTTAACCACTGCGTCCTTTGGAACCGTTGCACCATTCCTTTCCCTTAACGTTCTCAACTGCTTCATCTTAGCATTTTCATAATTTGTCATCATTAGAATATCATCGAGGAAAATCGATTGAATATCGAAACAACGACCTTGCACATTCACAACTTTCGGGTTGTCGAAATATTTTAAAAATATATCCAAATCCATAGTCGCTGACATTATCACAACACGTATATGTGGGTGCTTTTGTATTTGTTCTTTAATGCATATCAACAAAAAATCAGTAAATTTATCCCTTTCATGAATTTCATCAATTATAATATGGGACACATTTTTCAAACCATCTTCTCCAACAATAAAACTCCTTAACAAAATCCCGTTTGTACAATAAATCAAACTAGACGAATTGCTGAAGTTCGATTCAAGCTTAATTTGAAAACCAACGACATGCCCTATACGTTCACCTCTTTCAGCTGCCACTCTTGAAGCAACTGATATTGTAGATAATCTCCTCGGTTGCGTGCAAACAACCTTAACTTTCTGCTTTTTTTCATACGCGTCTTCCAGAATATACTGTGGAATTTGTGTGGTTTTTCCTGAACCCGTTTCCGCCGACACGATTACAATCGTGTTATTTTTAATAGCATCAAGTATAACCTCCCGTTGCTCATAAATAGGCAGGCTTTTTCTAAAATCCTGGAAAGGATTACCCAAGGGCTGCTCCACATTAATCATAGCACCTTTCAGCAGCCGTTTACCCTCATCCCAATCACCCTGCATCTTCAATTTCTTATTCTTATTAAATTTATACTTCCCTGAGGGATACTCAACATTTGATAATAAATCTGCAGCCGTGTTGGAGAGTCCCAGGTCAAAACTCTCTAAGCCGGCAGTATTTCTCTTTTTGAATATAACCAAGACACGGTTTGGTTCTTTCCCATAGCTCTTGCTTTTGATCCCAAGTTTCGGACAACGTTCATGAATGTAACGGCGCATTGTATTGTTCAAATCTGGTGGGAATGGGTATTGGTCACATGTGTCATCATTCATGAAATCCCGAATTATTTGGTCTATACGGATCCGAAAGTTTTCTGTCGCTATGCCCATCTGTTGAGGGCAGTTGCGGTTATTACCACCACCCCTACGGTTATTCATTTTGATCTACAACAAATATACCAAAAATGTTACATACCAATTCTTTTTTAAAATTATATTAATTGAACATCTAATTTAATTGATTTAAAAAAAATATAATAATTTCCAACTGATTATTATTACAATAACAATTAACAAACATTTCCATTTACAATATGAATAGACCAAGGGTCTTTCAGCCGATTATTATTAAAAATTTTTATTACTGTTTTGATACAATATTTATAACATTTCAATTTAACAGATTTTGAAATTAAATAAAACAGCAATCGGTTAACGGCCAGAAGCCTTTCTGCCATTTCCAACTGATTTTTGATAAAACAAAAAAAAACTGTAGTCAACAGCAATTTTATAAATTAACAAGAACTCCTTTGTAAATTATAAATGCACTTAGTACAAAAGGGTAAAAAAAAATCGCTATTGTTTGAATGACATAAAATATAATTTTTAATGGTTAATGATAACATCTACCTATAGAGGGAGATTAAACACCAGCTATGTTAGTAGTAAACATTATGAATTATCATGCCAATTGGTTTCTATTATTGTAATTGTTTCAATGAATTCAAAGTACACGTTTGAAGAAATATATATATTTGATTTATTTAAAATCTCTTAGTAATTTTGCACAAAAATAACTGTCTTATTATTAACTTTAATTGTTATATGTCACAAAATTAAGCAATTGTCAATTATATTTTTAAACTTAGCATAAAAAAATAAACAATACGTATTACTGATTTTTTCTTTATTTTTTATGGCAATTCATTATTTATGATCAATGTGCATACATTATACGTAAAATGTTGTTAACACATTTATGGTTTTATAATAATAGTCAAGGAACATGTCATTACAAATAATAAGTAACAGTAACAAACATTATTGCCTTGTTTTGAAATGGTTTATAAAATTATGAAATTTTACAAAACAAAATTTAACTAAAAAGAAAAAAATAACTAAAAAACATATAAATTATACGTAAATACCACAATTTATTAAAATAATACTCACCCAGCGATTTCAATTTGACATAACCCCAAAATCAAGTTAGAAATTTCGCTTCAAAAACTAAACGTCAACCGTTGCAATCAGCACAAATCTGATAACTGATAAGGGAGATGATAATATCAGCAAATTTTCGCGCGAAAACTAACAATCTGTGGAAGACACTGGAAGTGCACCGCTCGCGGCGAAAATGGTGCTCGTCAGGCAAAACCGTTATGTTTCTTTACTCCTATTTATCACGGCACAGCACTGCTCCAGCGTTTCCATTGAAGTCTGAAAAAGTGTTTGTTATTCGACATTACTTCAAAAAACAAGGCACCCCGCCAATAATTTTATTGCTTTTCCAGGAAGACATTCAACGACCACCCATTTTTTGCGCTTGTCGACTGGCTGTTAGAGAGAGACAGAAAATAAAGAGAGAACAATAAAATAACCTATGCAACCTTGTTTACGAAATGTGTGTATATTAAGTTGCATATATTATATGAATAGATGGTGAATTTTATATATTGCAATTAAAACAATTAAAGAAAACAGATTTAATTTAAATAATTACAGATATTGCTAATAACAACGAAATATTACACATTTTTAAAATGTTAATAAATAAATGTATACAAAATATTTTAAAAGTGCCATCAAAAATTTAAAAATTAAATTGTTTCACAATGAACAAAATAAAAAGTTCTAGATATACAGGGTGTTTCTAAATTGATGCCAACAATTTTAAAGGAGGATATTTAAAAAAAAGGAAAGTCATATATATATATATATATATATATATATATATATATTGGTTCAAAATCCTCTCCAAGTTACAGCCTTCTAAATTTAAATGAAAAAACATTATGATTAATCGTTCCAGAGAAATAAAAGTTATCGGATAATTATTCATAACAAAATGGAAAATATCAACAATATACTCTCTTATATTTCATAATTATTGCGTGAATATTTTCATTTTCTTATCAATTAGCTAATTAATTTATATTTTCAGATACAACTCTAGCCGATGGACTTTTAATCTCAAAAGATAAGAAGGTCGCTATTTAATCCTCATCGCATTGATTGTTGATTGACTCTGCAAAGAGCGTTCATCTCAAGATGATCTTTACAATTTTCTTATTCCTGGGTATGTTTTATTGATAAATAAATTAAATTAATATTTATTATTTTTATAAAAATAATTTGTGCCTTTTATCCTTTTTATTCTAAAGAGAATAAACAATAATATATGAAATATAATGAAATGATGATTTTTTTGTTTAGGCATATCCCAAGTGCTCTGTGGAGATTATCCAACATTGGAAATTTCCGATGGCAAAATCCGTGGTCAATATTCTACTTCATATGATGGCAATACATATATGGAATTCGTTGGCATTCCATACGCGAAACCACCATTAGGACCATTGCGTTTTGAGGTAAGTAAATAATAATAATTGTGATTTTGCTTAAAATGAAAAAATGAATTATTTTATATAAATTAAATAGGAGCCGCAGCCTCCCACGCCATGGTCAGGTACATGGATCGCCAACGTTACAACAATGTGTCTCCAAATCAACCACTGGCCGGAACCGGAAGGTGGAAGAACCGAAGGTCACGAGGATTGCCTTCATTTAAACGTCTTCGTCCCTGGCACCAGAATCGATGAAAATCGCAACCTAGACGTCATCGTACACTTCCATAGCGGCGCTTTCAACTTCTGCAATGGTTTATGCTACGCCGGGCCAAAATTCCTTATGGACAGAGAGGTCATCTTAGTGACCCTCAACTTCCGTCTGGGTCTCATGGGTTTCCTCAGCACTGGCGATAAAAACCTCCCCGGTAATCTTGGAATGAAAGATCAAATTGCGTCTCTGAAATGGGTACAAAAGAACATAAAAAAATTCGGCGGTAACCCTAACTCTGTCATAATCACCGGATTATCTGCTGGATCTGCCAGTACTCAATATCATTTCCTCTCGCCGCTTTCTAGAGGATTATACAAAGCTGGTATTTCAATGAGTGGTACAAGTTTGAACGCGTGGACTATCCAAGAGGATCCTTTGAAGACTACAAGGTTTGTTGGTAAGGAATTGGGCTGCAAGCAGGAGGATACCAAGAAGTTGGTTGAGTGTATCAAGAGTCGCAATGGCGCGCAAATTAATGAGGTTACCAGGAAATTAAGACCTTGGTTGTACAATCCTTATTCTCCAGTTGCTTTGGTTGTCGATTCATCCAGTAAGACTCCGTTCTTGCCTGAACACCCTTATAAATTGATGGCTGAAGGAAAAGTCAATGATGTTCCATGGATGGGATCCGTTACTACTAGTGAAGGACTTTACCCAGGAGCTGGTGAGTTTTTTGATGTTATTAATTTTATTAATATATATGATAAAATTAATAACTTCAAATAATTAAAATAAAAAAATATTTTTAGCATAACTTTTTCATTTATCACTAGGTGAAACAACGTAAAAATATTTAAGGATAGTTAGGTAATTAAAAATACTTAGTTTCTTTCACTTATTCGATTTGTATTTTTACTCAAATATTTCGCTTTTTTGCAACATTATCAAAAAATGACAATGAAAATAATTCTTTTGATAATGCTGTAAATTAGTCGAGAAAAAGTATAAGTCGGGTTAGTGAATAAACAAATTTATTTATTTACTTAAAAATGCTTAAATAAAAAATATATCCTTATAATAAAAAATATATATTTTATATAATTAATTAATTATTAATTTAATTACTAACTTAAAAAATCTAGTTTTTTTTAAGTTAGTATTTAAAAACTATTTTTTCTTCCTTTTATTTACTAAAATGATTTTTATTTATTCTTTTATTAAAGATTACAAAGTAAAGGATCATTATTTGGATGATTTGGAGAGACGTTGGGACGAATTAGCACCCGCCATCTTGCATTACCAGCGCACCATTCCTGACAACAAAAAATCAGACATAAATAAAAGAATTAAAGATTTCTACCTCAAAGGGAATCCTATCTGTGACGAGACTTACCCAGCACTTATCCAGGTAAACGTCGAAATATTAATGCCATAAATATGAAATAAATAAAAGACAACTGCTCATTACAATTACAATGTTTTATTAGTATAATTATTAGAAATTAAAAGAAATAATTACCATGATGGTTGCGACGGTAACTACGTAGTATTTTATAATATAATCACTGCATAAACACTATATTTTCATGCCAATAATTGGATGTTTTCATTAGTCAAAAAACGCAATTCCTCGATATTCATAACAATTTTTAATTTTCAGTTGATGAGCGATCGTTTATTCGTCTACGATATGGAATTAACAGCTAGATTACAAGCCAGAGCTACAAAAGCCCCAGTCTATTTCTATGTTTATGATTACACTGGTGAAGAAAGAATTAGTTTCGCGTACCTCTTCACTGATAGGAAAGAAAAATACGGTAAACATTGCTTTTATATAAATAGACTTATTTTAACACTCATAAAATATTTTGCTCATTAGGAGTTTGCCATGGAGACGACGCCATGTTCATCTTCTCAGACAGGCCGAAGGACATCGAGCCAAAGATGACTCCAAAGGATGAAAATATGAAGAACATTATGTTGGAAATTTGGATGTCGTTCATTAAAACAGGGTATGTATTAAACCATTATGCTATTTTAGTATAGATTAAAATTGATCTAATGAATAATCTACATTCAAGATTTCTATTATAGCAATACTATTAAGAAAAACATTTGATTTTCCAATCGTTTGTTAAACCACCGTTCATCTGGTTTGGTTAACTGGTGATGGTCATTTCGGACCTCATCAGACTAGTTTATTCCATGTTTTACTGGGAAATCACCAATACTGATGAGCCCAAGTGGCCGTCACCAGTTAATCGAACTAAATGAATGGTTATTGAAGAAACTCATTTAGTGAATTTGTTTCCTTGTTTCATAAACAGGACAAGTTCGCCTTCATTTAGTGGACGAAACAACGTTTGTTTGGTTGCCTACTATGTAGAGCTCATTTACATTCATTGAAGCTTTGCGCTATGGTTAGAAATTGTGTTACATTTGATTTTGTTTTATTAGTTTTAAAATTGAATTATATTTGAAAATATTTCAATCCGGGGGTGAATCCAGAAAGATTTTTTTCTTTAAGTGATTGGGTTGCGATTAATATATTTTGTCCTATTCAAAGTTAGCGATTAAAAAAATCGTTTATGAATATGTCATGGAGGGGCGACCGCCATCTCATTAATCACTTAATTTTATTTCTAATTCAATCTATAAATTTTAAATTTCAAATAAAATACTTAGTTAGCTTCACTGTTTGAGAAGTTTAAATATTAAAACATGGATGGAAGGAGTATATTTTGTACTCTGTGATAAAACCCTTTAATAATTGGGAGATAACGCAAGCGCCATCTATTGCCTAATTTCATGTGGCAACCTTTAAGTTTCATAATATTTATTAAATGAAACACGTAGTTAATTTCTTTTTCACTGTCTAAACTGTAGTTTAACCACCTTATTTAAATAGAGTGGTTAAAAGTTGTTTATTAAATAAAGTGGCGAAAAACATGGTCAACAGTTTTCATTTACATTTTAAAATGAACTAGTACAACGGTTGAAACCAATGTAAACATTTGGAAATAGCGGTAATTTATTTATTTTATTATTTAAAAGAAAAAATATGGGATAACGATTTCTGCTACATGAAGAAATCTCCACCCTCAATACATCATATTCAATTCCGCTGATTTAACTAACTTCCACAAACAAATTATGTAATTCGTAGCTAATTCTTCTTTTAACTTTTAGAAAACCAAGTCAAAAATTCTGGCAACCAGTCAGTAAGAACATCAAGGATGATTTCAATTTCTTATTCATCGGACCAAATCAAGAATTGGAGCTCAAGAAAACTAAGGAATTGGGCCACAGGTCATTCTGGGAAAGCCTGCCATTCTCGGAAAACGCGCATTTGTTCCCTGAGCTTCATGCTAAAGTAGAGTTGTAAACTCAAAAAAACTTTGTTTAGCCCAAAAAGGATAAAATTATATAAGATTCTATGCGAATTCTAAAAATCAACACAATCATTTCACTGGAATTTCTCATATTTAAAACTATGGTGAACCTCTTGCTTACATATAGATGAGGAAACATGTTGAGTGGAAAAGGTTTTTTTAACTATTCTGTGATATATAACAAAACAGAACGCAAATTTTTTAATTTTTATTTATAATAAAATTTGTAGTTTTTAATTTCTCAAGGCAAGAAGTGTATAAAATTTCATTAAAATCTAAGATAATGAAGTATTTTTACTAAAATTGTGTTGATTTGATTTAGAATTATCCACAGATAATATACTCAATTTACCTATTGTATGTTTGTTGAAACAAACTTTTTATTAAAAAAATGTATAAACATTTAAAAATTGTTTAAAATATATCCTATATAGTAATATTTATATTTTATTCCTTTCTTCACTCCTGTATTTTTGAATACGTACATTTCGAGCATATATCCTATATAGACAAACTAACAACATTTGTATGATAACTATTTCCAGTTCGACAGCTTCTGCTAATTTTTAATTGATCACGCTCAGGTTTCCATTTTAAAATGTTTCGCGAGAAAGAATAATCTTTTGCTGATTGTTTCTCGTGAAACTCATTAACCGGAATTTTGATAATCCGAGAAGTACAAATCATTAATCGCCACCGCACCCTGCGAAGTGTTTTCCCATTTTCTAAAATTTTTATTTTAATTTTTAACGAAAAGGGCAGTCTGTTTTCAACTTTGAAATGAGCAACATCATCATCGGTCGTATGCGTATTAAATTTCACTTTTATTTCTAAATTTTTATTCAGTGTTTTTATTATCTGATACTATATTTTAAGCTAGTTGTTAAATAAATCTTTATTTAATATTACTAGTATCTGTAATTTTGATATCAAATCGCGCGTGAATTACAAAATCCAATATCAATGCGAAAATAAAAATCTAAAATATAGGTCTTGTGTGTAATACCATAATATATTTATTCCCCTTTAAGGGTATATATTAAATTCTATATATAGAGTATTGGAATTGCTAAATTTAAATGTTATGATATAAAGTTTTGATTTATACAAAATCCATTACTTCTTTAGTCATGGCTTTATTATGCACTTACCCTCTCAAGTAGTAAGTGTTTATTGCAAAATTGTTTACAGGTGTTTGAATTGCATCGATTATACCTTCTCCGCTGTTCCAATATGTATTGAACGACGATCTATAATTGCTCAAGAGTTGCGTGTATGTCTGCCCTTTCATCTCCAATGATTGTAATACATTTCGCTGAGCTAATTACTTCAATTATATAACGTGAAATAAATATTTGAACGATAATTCGATTCAACACGTTCAATTCAACTCGAACAGAAGAAGCGGCTTCAAGGAGTTTTCATAATATTGGTCCTGATTTGAACCTCGAAGGACAACCCTTTTCGACTTTATAAATAATTTGATAAAAATGTATACTTTTCTTATAAATTTTTTTATCAAGTTATTCGTAAAGTTGAAAAAGTTTATGGTTTTCTTATACATTTTTTTTTATCAAGTTTATGAATAACATGTTAATAAACAAGTGATTTTCCATAATATTTACCCTGATTTAGATTTTATGAATAACTTAACACAAAATTGTATACTTTTCTTAATTTTTTATAAAGTTATTCATAAAGTTAAAAAAATGTATGCTTTTCTTATACATTTTTTTATCGTTTATGAATAACTTGATGAAAAATTATATAAGAAAAGCATACAATTTTTTCAAATTTATGAATAACTTGATAAAAAAAATGTATAAGAAAAGTATACATTTTTTTATCAAGTTATTCTTAAAGTCGAATAGTGTTGTCCTTCGAGGTCCAAATCAGGACAAATATTATGGAAAATGAGTTGTATATTAACATCACGTACGTATTTCGATCAAGAAGTGATAATTATCAGTGGTTGGTAAATAACACTTTGTATTTGTCAAATAAAATAATAAACCCTGGCGGAAAGATCTCTGGTCGATACACAATTCCAGAACAAGTTAATCATATTTTATTTATAATAACAAAATAGTGTAAATAATTATGTTACTTGTATGAAATAAAGATATGTATTATTATAATTAATAAACCCTTGTAGGTATTTGTCAACTATTAATACGTATATGGTGTTAATAGATTAGTGACGAAAAGTATGCAAACTTCACTTAAGGGTGCGGTTTAGAAGAAGGAGATAGCTATACAAATATGGGCAATCACTAATTTGAGTTAGATTGTTGTTGTGATCAATGAACAATATTGTGTTATACATTAAAATAATCTTAAAATAAGCAGGAATTTCATCAGATAAATTAAAAATTATTTTAATGTTTCGTTTCTGTGAAAAATAATTATGAAAAACAATGAAAATTGATCAAATTTATAGCAAATTTTAAATTAAATTTTTGCTAATAAAAACTTGTGCAATGAAAATTTAAAGGATTTCACTAAATTCTGCATTCAAATAACTTAGCAGATATGACCTATTCATTTTATTATATCTTACAATTTTCTTTTCTAACTTAAACTAGTAAATTGACGTAATACACGAAAATTAACGATTTTTTTTATTTAGACTGATACTTTATACTTGGTAGATAAAAAATGTAAATACACATTCATATTATGAAATCCAAAAGAATAGCTCTATTTTCAAACGATTATTTCCATTTTACTATATAGCTATCTCTTTCCATTAAACCGCAACCTTAACTCAAATAACTATATTAATAACTTGATGATCGGTGTTGGCATTACGGTGCTACAAAAGTGGTCTTGGATAAATATAATCGATCAATAATAATAAGTTCTTAAGAAAGAAGTTCGCGTAAGAAATTGATTCGAATAGTTTAGGTTGTGGAGCTCATAGAAAATTACCCTATAGGTCTAACAATCAGCTCATAAAATATGAAATTACACGGGCATTTTTTATAAGCTCATAAAATATGAGTCCTTATTAATTTAGATTCGCGTGAAAAATTGATTCAAATAGTTCAGCAAAGGCAGGATTGAGCAATAGCTTCAAACAAAATGGTTTGAAGCTATTACTCAATATTACTAATATAATAGATATAATAGGGATTTGATATATTTTTGGATATTAATTAATTATAAATATCACCAAATATTACTCAGACAAAACTACTAAAGGGTACACCCCTGGAACTGAAAAATTATCAAAGATGTTGAAGCGCTCTAAAACCCATATATTTTAGGTTTAGTTAGGACGAAATGGCTACAATAAAGAAGTAATTTATTTGAGGAATAATTTAAAATGTTAATTGATTCATTAAAAAAAGATTTTGATTATTTTTGCAGAAATTAGGCTCGAGCCAGGTAATCAAACGAGCCGCATCTTACTTAAGTAAAGTAAGAGCAGAACGTACTAAGCGGACTTTTCGCGCTGCGCCGATGTCGTGAGAGCGAACGGAGGTTTCGCAGTGTGAAAGGTCGTTGGTTAAGTGAAGATGCCATTAGGAAATAGTGTTCTCTTCGGTCGCGTTCCTCTCATTCTTCGCTGGCTGGCATTTCCTAAGTGAGGCGTGGGTGGGAGAGAGACGGAGACACCGCATACCCATGGGAAAAAATACCAGAAGGAGAAGGAGAGTGAGACTCTGTTTAGGTTGATCTGGTGATGAGCCAGTGAAGCGCAAGAGTTCATCCGAAGAAGCGGCGCGCGTTTTGAACAAACCGAACCGCGAAATTACCGAAATAAATAAAAACTAACTCTTGATTTTTTTTAAATTTGGAGATCGCGATTTTTTTCTCAGACGAGTGTTTTTTCCAAGGGGATTTTTATATATGGTCTAGGTATTTTTGAGGATTTTATTTACTTATTAATAAAGGTTAGTCTTATTTATTATTAAACATAATATTTATTTCTAATAACAATTTTTATTATTTACTATTTATAGTTAATAAAATACATTAAAATTTAATTATTTTTTAACTAAGATTATATTATATTTAAACCATTTGAAATTATATCCTGGTTTACTTATAATATTTTTTCATTCTTGAATCTTGGAGGCGTTCACTTCGTGGTATATTTTCAATTTTGAAATAAAGAAAACACTTAACTGTTTTATATCACTTTTAAAATAAAAATGGTATAAAAAACTTTTGTTTTAAAATTATAAAAAAGTTAAGTGTTTTCTTCACATAAATATTTTTTTCAGCTCCAAAATTAATCAAATAATAATATAAGATACAAAAAAATATTTATATAAAATAATCCTTGAAAATGTTATACAAACAGATATATTTCAAAATATTTTTTTCTTGATAATCCTCAGCTTATCGGTTTAAAGCAGTTTTGTCAATGACAAACTTGAATTTTAAAAAAATAATATTTTAACAAGTGTACTAAAAAAGTTATTTTAAATATTCAAAATCTACCTAAAAAATGAAGCCTCCACAATCACAAAAATAATTCACAAACTCACTCTAAATATATATAAAAATATATTTAATTCATAATTATTTGTTTTACATTAATTTGCTAAATATGGAATCAATGTTTCGAAAATATATTTAGTTACAAAAAAAATAAATAGGGGAAAGGACAAGAATTTTATTTAATAAATACATTCAAATAATCGATGGTTGAAGCTTTTGTTTGATGAAACTCCATAATACATACTGTTGTTTTATGTATTTTTTTTAAGTTTCACAAAATTTATATAGTTTCAACAATTTACACTTGCCACAATAAATAAAATATATATAAAATATAGCAAATTAAATGAACCTCTTAATTTGACACAAAAAAGGTTACGGTTATAAATGAAAGGATAATTAAACTTATTTTTAAATTTAAACAAGTATAACGAAGTTGAACCTTAAAAAATGATTTTTTTTATTTATTTAATTACTATCAATAATACCTGAGATGTATTTATTACAGTATAAACTTTTTTATAAGATTTAAAATATTTAGATATTTCGTGAAGTTTACAAAATAAAACATTTTTTTATTAAATAATTAGTAAAAAACGATTTTATTGCTTTATAATTTTTTATTACTACTTTATTATTTATTCTATTTTTATCAAAACATCAATTACTGAAGATGAAAAGATGGTTTCCGAAATATATCTAGTTCAATGAAAAAATAAGTAGGAGAAAATTCGCTTAGGTTGTGAAGATAAGATTAACGTGTACGTTATATTTAATATACATTGGTGAAAATCGTGAAATACGACAGATAATGATGAATAAATATTTCACGTACGGAATTGCTCCGAATATTTAACATTCATTAAAAAGAACTTTATTCGAAATTACTGTTGAATACATGTTTTAAGTATTAAATATTTAATTTAAATAAAAATAATTTAAATTAATAAAAAAAGTAAAGACAGTATTATTCTATTAATAATATTTTATTTTTATATATATTTTTTATTTTCTAATAGAAATTAACACGAACTTTCATAAAATAACAGCCTACGCAATAGAATAATTAAAGTTTATATAATCTCTAATTAATATTAATAATAACATTTATAAGCGCTTAAAATGGATTTTTTAGTTGTGTAGGATTTTTTAATTATGCATTTTTGGAAAACGTGTTTATCGGGTCCAAAAATAGTTTATTATTGTTTGCAAAGAAAATGAGTCTTAAAGTATGTTTTCGGAATGGCATTTCTGCGTTTACCCAAATTGAATAAAATATCTTCTAGTTATGACTGAAAAACCGATGGTCGATAGCTATTTAAAAAGAATATTATATAAAATGTATTGTATTATACCTAATGTAAATTTTTCAATAGAGATGATTGTATGTACATCTTCTAGCTCATATTAAATATAGAGGATTTAAATAGATTTTAACAATCGGAGCCATTCTGTAATGAAAATGTTGAGTTTAACGTATACGTTATTTTTAATCAGAGTCTAAGCAAATTTTATAATAGATATACAAATACATATAATGTGAAATTAATTAATAACGTATACGTTAAACTTAAAATTTCCCGTACGGAATAGCCCCAATTGTCTGTAATTTGAAAGATTAATGGATCAACGTGATTGAAATAAAATATGTTTATAAATATTAAAATGCATTTTATTTAAATTGCTAAATAAAAATAGTTTAAATTCAAAACTATTTCATTTCCTTCATAATTTTAGTATTTTAAATTCTTAATTGGCTCAAAAATATTTCCAGTGGTGAAATATTATTGAGCTAATTAAAAGCCAATTAATTAAATAAGATATTAACCCTAGATGGTAGAGAAAACAATGACGTTCAACGACGTGGTAATAAAAAGATACTATGACAAAAAAATGAAAAAGAGGGCCAGAAATATTAGTGGCAACAAAAAGAGCTAATGACAAAAAATTACAAAAGGCGGACGGAAATTTTAGTGGTAGCAAAAAGAGATAATCGGGGCTATTCCGCACGGGAAATTTAAATTTAACGTTTACGTTATTTATTAAATCATATCTATGTATTATATCTATTACAAAAGCTGCTACCGTGATGATAAAAAACATACACGTTAAACTTAACTTTTTCCTAACAGAATAGCCCCGAATGGCAGAAAAATAAAAAAAGGCGGACAGAAATATTAGTGGTTGATAGAAAATTAACAAGTTATCTTTACAAAATGTATAATATATGTATTTTATTGTGAATTATGTATAAAATATAAAATAGTATTATTTTAGTATTCATACAAAATTTCATTTCTCTATCTTAAAAAACATAACAATAATGATTTTTTTTAGTACACCTCTACAATTGTCAAAATTTTTAGAAAATATTTTTTTTCTGTAGTAGCGGATAGTCAAAACTACTAACTATTGATATTATATTGGTGTAAAGGCAATTTAAAGAGGAATCAAATAAAATATCATATATAGGGTGTTCCATTTAAAGTAACAAAGATAACATCAATTCTGGAAAAATGTATATATGAAAATAATTTTACATTATGCACCTTCAGAAGTCAAGCAAGCTTTATTAATAAATTAATGCTGAATTTCTAACGACAAGGGATGTATTGAAGACGGGCACTTCGCCGACTCACCCTGTAAATAATTCACAAAAATAAAAAACATAAAAATAATCAATTTTATGTAGAAATGGTGAATCCGTAGATAAATTATTAATTATGTATATTCTTGCTTTCTTGTTCTTTTAAAAAAAATCAAATTTGTTGAAAATTTTAAAATCTATTAAAAAAACGATTCATTATATTACTTTTAAAATCAATGTACAACTTTCATATAAAAAATGCATTTAAAATTAACCACATTTTTGATATATTTTTTATGATTGATATTTAACATGGCTTTTTCATAAGTTATAGCTAATGCAATTTAAACATGAGAAATTTAACAAATGTAATCAATTTTTATTAATTATTTATTAATTAATAATTGATATTTATTATTTATTAATTAATAATTAATAAAAATTGATTACATTTGTTAAATTTCACATGTTTAAATTGCATTAGCTATAACTTATGAAAAAGCCATGTTAAATATCAATCATAAAAAATATGTCAAAAGTGAGGTTAATTTTAAATGCATTTTTTATATGAAAGTCATGGCCAATGCCATTAAATTTTGTGATAATTAGTAGATTTAATTATATTTCATTTATTAGTTATTAATTACACACTAATTCTTACAAAGTATCATTTTGGACAGATTTTTAAATTTTGAACGCATTTTAATTGTTTAAGTTTTTCTCTAAAATGAACAGGAAGGCCAGAATTTACATGTGGAATCCCTATGTAAACCTGATCTCGTCAATACGCAGTGTATTCATCTTCTGTAAGAGATATTTCTGAACTGAATAACTCAATATAATATATAATTTAATAAATATAATATTTCCTATATATTTCGCTTAAAACTGAAAAAAATTGTTCGTGGTCATGTAAGTCAATAAATAGAGAAAAAATGAATTTAAAAAAATCATGTGAATTTTCTTCAATGAATATTTAAATGCAAGTGAGAAATCTTCTGTAAGGGATATTTCTGAACCGAATATATCAATATAATATTAAAATAGTATTTCTTATTTCGCTTAAAACTGAAAAAAAAAAAATGTTTGTGATCAGCAGAAAATTACCATGAAATTAAAAAAAAAAACATTTTTCATTTCGCTTAAAACTGAAAAAAAAAAGAAAAATGTTTTTTTTTTAATTTCATGGTAATTCAATAAATAGATATACTATTTATTGACTTACATGACCACAAACATTTTTTTTTCAGTTTTAAGCGAAATGAAAAATGTTTTTTTTTAATTTCATGGTAATTTTCTGCAATGCATATATATATATATATATATATATATATACAGGGTGGCGCAAAATTCCGATGAAGTCCAATATCTCAGTTCTTAAGAAATATACAAAAAAATATTACTGACATAATTTCTAGCTACTGTAAAACTTCACAGAATCGAAAATCTTCATAAAAAAATATACCATTCCATTTAAAAAAAAAACATATGTTTGATACGTTACGTGATTATTGAACACCCTGTACATATGAAACTAATTTTAAAATATGAAGTTTGACAGTAGCTACTAATAATGTAAGTAACATTTTGTTGTATATTTCTTAATAACTGAGATGTCAAAATTTTGCGCCACCCTGTATATATAAATTTATAAAAAACAGATATATTTCTATAGATGATTGTTTTATAGGCAAAACAAAAATATTATTAAGTAAAATTACCATTTAGAAAATTAATTATTATGTAAAATATTTTATAATATTAATTGATTTACCAAATGGTAAAGTGAGAAAATTGTAAATTTAATAATAAAGTTAATAATAAAACAATAAATATAGATTTTTAAAATTTTGTGTTAGATGTATTTAAATTGTACATATTTTTTTTAATTAACTCATTAATCAATACTTATCGTGACTGGCAGGAAGACCCATTTAACCAAGGACATTTAATAAGAAGAATCAATAATTGATAGTCTACCCATAGTTTATCGGGAAACAATAGAATTATTATAAATATTATAATTGGAAATAACAACTTATTGATGATTCATAATTTATACATTATTTCAAATGGCAAAATTGCATATTGTAAGTAATATCAATTTTGGCTAGTCATTTATCACAGCTGATTACCAATCTAATACATTATTTTGAGAAACGATTAGATTTGTGAAATTCACACCTCTCACTCGGTTTGAGCTGAAGAAATTGAGGCAGATCGCGTGCTTTACCGTCAAATTGGTCGTTAAAATGATGAGAAGCCGCAACTTGCAATGGAGGATAGAAAAAAAATACGGTAGCAATAAATTACGCTCACCTTTCTAGCGCAATTACGAGGCCACATTCATGTGAATCTCTCGATCTTTTCGAATTAATTGACCATAGAGGAGAGTGAAGAACAAGAAATTAATTGGAGGATTCGAGGATGGTACGAGGTCACATCGGCAAGCGGATTATATCAAGATTAGGCAAACGCCGTAATTGTTCGCTATTAGAGTGATCGGTCACATGACTTTGGTTGTCATTGATAAAATTCAATGACTTTGGCCAGTAATTTAAGCCCCCAGTGGAGGACACGTTTAGAAATGTGTTCCCACATTTTTAATGTATCTTATTAAATTTAACGTCAGAAGAATACATTGTTCACATTTTGTTTTCATTGAAAACATTTCATTTCATTAAAAATGTGAACGAAGAAATACAATTGGATACTTTCATCTCATTTATCACTTGGTAAAACATATTTAATACGAAATTGATTTAAAAATATTAAATCACGTCGATTTGTTTTACTTATTTATGTATCGCGACGTTATTTTTTTTTTTAATTTAAACACAATTGTCTCGGCCAGTTGACTTTTAAGCGGCGGACGGTCGTCACGATGCATAAAGAAGTAAAACAAATCGACGTGTTTTACCATTTCTAAGTCAGAAGAAATACAATTTAATATTTAATATTATTCCTTACCACAATCCACTCACTTCCCCATTTAAGATTAATATAATTAACACCCCTATCTCCCAAATACCTCGGTATTATATTTGACCTCAACTAACCTTTAAACCTCATTTCCTGATGGTCGATAGCCATTTAGTAAGAATATTATATAAAATATATTGTATTGTATTATACTTAATGTAAATTCCACAATAAAGATGATATATAATTAATATTTTGATTTTACAAGTTAGACATACAACCTTATATCACAGACTATAATGCTTAAACCTAATATCACGAAATCCTAATTCTAAAATAAATAAAAATAAAAATTATTAAAATAATATTATTTTAAATGTAATGAATGTAAATAAAATGTTTGAATTAAAATCATTAAATAAATATATGTTTTTTGTCTAAAAGACACTTAAATGTTTCCATTGAATTCATGTAAATTCTAATCAAACAAAATGAATATTCAAACATTCTCACTTACAATTTGAAGATCAACCGGATACTCATTGAAGATTGAGAAAAAGAAGATATTTAATTGTGATTGTGATTAATTAAGTGCGGTATCTGGAAAGGCACGCGGATCAGGACATAAGTGGCTTAAGTCGGCGTTGCGCAATCGCTATAATTGTTCCTTGTTGAGATCAAAACGAGGAAAAAGAAAGAGAGGGACGGACCGCGCAAATAGAGAGCGCACTCGCCGTTTCGTGACTCGGAGGCAATCAAATCGATTCATCGGAGATATATTGTTGACTTTTTCCCCGCGCGAAGCAATTGTTCGGCAATTTGGAGAAATAAGGCTGATGATTTTTTTGCAAAATCTCATTATAAATCCGTTTCGGGATTTTGATAAATAGCGCAGCGATTACATCGCTGATTATGATGGGAACTTTTTTTGTTGGTCTATGATTCCGATCGGAATCGTGTGTCTGGAACTTTCTTCGATCTTTCTTTCCGATGTTGACTCAGAACGTGACACGTTCTTGACTTTTGAACTTGAAAAAAATACCGCCTCTTTCTCCGATCTATTGCCTTGTTTGAGGTTTAAGACAATTGCTCTGTCGCTATTTTTCACTCTCAGGGCATACACTTTCTATTAACAAATTTTCACTTCAAACAGATAATTTTGTTATTGATAATTCTAAAACCATCATTAATAACATTTAATAAATATTAAGAGCCTTGTGTGTATGTATCGGCATATTGGAATTAATGTAAAATGAAATTAAATTGATATTTATTTTAAATTATATTCATATCTATAAATTGTAAAATTTCAATGTACAACATTGAGATATAATGTTGTACATTGGAATTTTTTTCTTTCTTTCTTAATCTTATCCTCTTTTACCCGTATTGGGTGTCGAGGACATTGGAATTTTTGAGCTATTTTTGGGGGTTTTTCGGTCATAAAAAATTTATTATTTGAGATAGAACAAAACTGTAAACAGCAAAATTGTAGCTCTTTGAAAGCTCTACAACTCTCTAATTTGAATTTTTATTCAATCTCTTACCGTTTAGAAATTATATTGAAAAAACTGCATTTTTGGGCATTTTTGAGCTATTTTTGGGGGTTTTCCGGTCATAAAAAATTTATTATTTGAGATAGAACAAAACTGTAAACAGCAAAGTTGTAGCTTTTTGAATGCTCTACAACTCTCTAATTTGAATTTTTATTCAATCTCTTACCGTTTAGAAATTATATTGAATTAAATATGTATATGCATTAATATGCGCTCTAAAAAGAATAAGAAAGCGAAATGCTTACATTTTGATTTCAAAAAAATATTTGTTTATTACTTACTATATCATGTACTATTTTATTTAACAAAAACAAAAAATGTGGCAAATGAAAAACTAAAAATATCCACGTAAATGTCACTTTCATAATTTTATACCGATAACATTGCAAATAAATGTTAAATAAATATGCTATCAAAATTATTAAATAGAACAGAAATTAAAAACAATAAAGTATTTCCTCTTTTAGCTAAATAATTTATTAATTCTTTTCAAATTCTTTTTATTTAATATTTTTGATAGTATATTAATAATTTAATAATATTAATAAATTCTTTTTTATTTAATTTATCTAAATAACTGTGACCAAGTGAATGAATACTCTTTTCTATTGATACTATCAAAAATATATTTACCAAACAGAAAATTACACATAAAAATATAATAAACTGGAAATAACATTTAACATTTTATCCTTAACACAAACAACTAGACATCACCTAATTAGATTTATAGTTTTTAAGAAGTTTAATGTATGATTTTAACCCATAATTACATATTTTTATGCAGACAGTACAAATAACACAAAACACAATTTAAGATAAATAATTACAATACATATACGTATTGATCTGTCTAGGCTATCGACCAGAGGTTCTTCTGTGCAGGTAATTTTATATACAGGGTGAGTTTTTTTCGATGTTCTCTATGGGGATCTCGGAAACTATAAGAGATAGAAAAACGGTTAAATGGGGAAAGAAGTGTAGTTTTATAAGACGAATAAAATGACACTTTCAAAATATTTGAAAAAGTCAAGGGTAACTAGATATTTTGAAAAAAGTAAAATGTGTCAATTTTTTGAAATCAATATATCTCTATTATTATCATAGATAGAAAAAAACTGTAAAAGACAAAGTTGTACAAAATTTTACACAGATTAATAACAAAAAATAAAATAAAATGTTCGCCCATATTTTGGGAGATATGACACAAACTTACCTTTTTTTAAAGGGAAATAATAGTTGGCTATGACTTTATTAAAAGGGATATTTTTTCCCTTTAATCCGATATAACATATGCCATAGTTATTTTTAAAATAAAATAAGTTACAGTCGTTTTTAATTTTACCAAGGGCAGAAAGATCAACAATCGAGGGCTCAGTTTAAGAAATTGAATACACTATGATTAAAACATTCAGTGATATAAACGAAGTGTTAATTAATTAATTGTGTTCCACCACGGGTTAAGCAAGAAATTAATTCATCATAAAGAAATTTAATATTGTATTCTTAACACAAACAACTAGACATCACACAATTAGATTTATAATTTTTAAGCAGCGATTTTAATCCATAATTACAACAAATGTAATCATTAATTGCTATTACACTGTACCTACATTAATTAAATTTATTTTGCCGACTCATAACGAATACTCAATATTTCAATTTTAATAATGAATCGCATTAATATCCTTTTTATTATTTTTATTTTACTAACCTATATAGGCGTTAGTAGCTGAATCATCATCAACTAACACTAATTGGCGAGAGCGCACCTGATTATGTATTGAAAATAATTTAAAGTGACTCACAGCCACATCTCCTCATTACAAAACTTTTGGGTAATATAAATTATAGCAATTTAATAGGTAAAAAAAATCGCATTTATTTTCTTGACATTTCCAACCATCAATATTCATTGGCATCCGCTAAAAACACATAGGAATTAATTTAAAATGAATCATTCAATTGATGCGATGATCATTTTTACGCTTAGAATTTTCAGCCATCAATACTTATCGGCATCTTCCAAATACGCATGGGGATTAATTTAAAATGATTCATTCAGGTAGTTGGTGTAATGATAATTTTTATTACACTTAGAATTTTGAATCTGCCCGTTTTGTTCTCTTTTGAAAAAGGTGAGGTCGTGAATGGTTGTGAAATCATACGTACGTAACAACCAGAATTGCGCGTCGCGAGATGTTCCCACGGGTGTTTCGGAAGAACTTAAGAACGGACTTAAGTCGGAAAGATGGAATGGAAGTGGGTCAGAACGATTCATTGTCTTCGTTCTGGTGAAAACTGAAAACTTGAAACGTGTATTAATGTAATTCCACCTAAACTATATAGAACATAACATAAATTATAATTGTTTTAGAGCAAATTTTTGGAGATAAATGTTCTTAGAAAAGAACATTCACTCACTTGCTCACAGTTATTTAAATAAATTGAATAAAAAGAATTTGAAAATAATTAATAAATTATTTCCTCTTTATTCACTGCGACATTTTGACTTACGTTACGTAAGTACTTTAAAACAAATATACCTTAAAACAACTTCTTCTCGGGCATATACTCCGCCAGACATTGAATTATATAATGGACACATGCTGTTGCATATCAATAACACTTTGAGGAAAATAATTTATAAAGAGGAAATAATTTATTAATTATTTTCAAATACGTTTTATTTAATTTAAATAAGTATTCTTGATAATTTTTGAAAACAGGGATTGAGAATAAATTTCACCCAAAATATATAAAAAAATACCCATAATCTTCTTTTAATATATGTTTTTCTATCTACATTTTAACATCCCTACCCATGCTTTTTTCTTTCGGTGTTTACCATATAATCAACTACAATAATACTTTAAAACTAACCTAACTTAGCTACTACTGACATAAAGGATAAACAAAAGATACATTCATATAATTTGAAAAAAATACCATAAAGTGCCATCTTTTGCTTACTATATAAGTAGCACTGTTAACAATTCGAGCCTACAAGGTAATCGACCGAATCGTTGTTTTGTTCACTAAAGGAAGACGAAACTTATTTTGGTTTATGAAACTAGGAAACGAGATTTATTTAATAAATTTCTCGACCATCATTTATCTAGAGTTTGTATAACTAACCATTTCAGCCACTGTTTATGAGACTTCTTCTTCTTCACGAATCCTTATATCCTTTCAGGTGTCGGATAAATGTTTATGAATATCTCGGACACTTTTTTCTCATTAATCACTTGGTAAAACATTTTTTAAAAATATTAGTTTGTAAATTAAATTCACTTGGTTTTGTTTCACTTATTTGTATTTTATTTTCTACTAGTTTCGGCTTGATGCCATTATCAAGAATGATGTACAAATGGATTTGTTTTGGAATATATAAACAGATTTACGTTTTATTAGGAAATGAAACTATCAAACGAGATTCATTTAATAAATTTGTCAGCCATCATTTATCTAGAGTTTGGATAATATGATCAGTTATCCAAACTCGGACACTGTTTATGAAACTTGGAAATAAAATTAATTTAATAAATTATTCAACCACCAAGTATCTAATGTTTGGATAACTGGCCATTTTGGTCTTTCAAATCTCGTCAGACCGGACGCAAATTGTTGACGATGCTACTTATAAAATAGGCACAATATGACACTTGTGCTATTTTTTCAATTGCATGATTCATATCAAATTAATGAATTATAACGCAACATCCATTCAACTACCTACCTTTATCAAGGTATTGCACATCGAACACACTGGTTTGATCGGGTATGAACGACCGAAAGGCCATTATTAGTTATCCAAACGATAGATGAATAGTGGTTGAATATTTCATTAAAAGGATACATTTGTTTACACTCAGGAATCTTCCATAGTCTCTAACACCCAGACTTCAAAATAAATTTATGAATAAGGTCGAATTAAGAACTGAAAGACCTTAGGTTGAAGAATCGCAAGGAATTGGCCAGTATTTTTTTCAAGCACCTGTTCAATTAGTGCTTCATTCAGACTATTTTGCAAGTTTAACTTCCTGGGGGCAAATTAAACTTGACTAATAAATTAAGGCTGAAAGACATCTGGTTGATAGCCCAGATAATTATAACACACACATGTATTATAATTATTTATTTTATATTGTTTTGTATTATCTGCATAGTCTGAATAAAGTGTATTTGTCATATTTTCTCCGAGGAGTGAATGAAATAGATATGGAGTGAATTATCTAGCATAGTTAGAGCTCTGAAACACCCCCAGGCTTAAATTCCTAAATTTTATATAAGATACAGGAGTATATAGGCAGTAGAGTATCCAAACATCACAAAAGAACCAATGCAGGGACGCACAACCAAAACAATATTTTGAAATAATTGTGTTTAATTTTAATACAAAGGCGGAAAGGCCACTGATCGATAGTCATTTAATATATATATATATATATATATATATATTCAGCCTTAATTTATAAATCAAGTTTAATTTACCCCCAAAAAGTTAAAATATCTATTCGGACTATATATATATATATATATATATTCAATGACCCTTTCTACCCATATGGGTGTAGGGTCGATAGTCATTTAACAGATATAAATTATATATTTGATTTTGTAATTTTTATTATTTTTTTTTGCTGTATGTATCTGTTAATAATGATTTTTATTATTTTAATACAAGACATTATATAATAATTAAATTAAATATTAAACGAATTTCGTTTCCTGGTCATAAACACAATAAGTTCGCTTTCCTTTTCGCTTTTCCTTTTCGTCGTCTACCTTGTGGGCACAAATTGTTAACGATGGCACTTGTAAATTAGACAAAAGATGACGTTTTCTGCTATCTTTCCAATTATATAATAATTAAATTTAAAATTCTCTTGACAATTGGCTAATAACCTGAAACTTGTCGAGAATTTATTTATTTAATTATATTTAATACTGTAATATGAACTGCCAATATTTAATATTTAAACATTGGTGACTACCAATGTAACTAATAAAAAAATAATAAATAGCTAATAAATTTTAATAAAAATACAATACAATACAAAAAAGTAAAGTTACTTAAGTCACATGAAGGTTTATGTCACTAATAAATAACTGTATTCTTCACTTCCATGGGAAAGTATTGTGATCCAAAAAAAATTCGATTCGTCAATTTCAAGAATATGTACGTTTTAAGGTCCACTGGGTCCATTCCATCGAATTTTGAAAAAATCTGTTTGTGCATTTGCCTGTGTGTTAAATGGATTAAACCCAAACTTTATATCTAAGCTTTTTATTATAGTGGAATTTGAAAAGCTTTTGGTTAGAAACAAAACGCATGAAGTGAATTTATTTAATTTGGAGAAAAAAAAAATGTTTCAGATAAAAGTTGTAGATCTTGAAAAAATAAATGATTTTTGTTGTAAAACTTTTATTATATGACCTTCAGTTTTCATTTTGTAAGCGGAAGAATTTCATCTACCTGATAAATACAATTATTTTTATAATCTTCTTTATGTTGGCTGTGGAGCCTTAATTTTAAGATGCTGAGCCTCTTCAATTCTTCCTCAACCATTTTTCGCGTTAAAAAATATTTAATGACCAATGCATTTTATAAATTCGATGAATTTCCAAATAGCGCCGGTGATCTCCAGTCAAACTTGAGAATTGTAGACTAATTTATCAATCATAATTATTTAAATATAATTATTTTTATATCAAACAAAACGTTAAAGAAATGTTCAAAAAAATTTATATAGTGGACAAATGTGTAGTCATTGTAAGGCAATGAATAACAAAATAACTTCTAAATATTTGGCTTTAACTTTAAAAGACAACAAAATTTAATAGTAAATTTTCATTTACTATTAAATGCTCAATCAAAAACTCATTTGACCAAATTCACCGGGAAAAGTACCAAGATGGATACATCACCATTTTTTAAGGAGTATAACTGTGTATTAATAGTTTATATGACTATACAAAAACATTGTATTTCGTTTTGTTAAAATTTATTACTTATTAACTGAAAACGACTTTTTATTATTCATAGAATCTTTGAAGTTTTACTACCCATAAATATAAATAATGTTATTTTCGTAATCGTAATTTAATATTTGAATTTTATAGGTGTGAATGTTGTTTGTGTGCGGTAAGTGAAGTGCGAAATGCTGTGTGTTACCAAATCAATTGTAAATTACGAACAATTGCCAAACGATTTCCGGAATGTAAGAGGATGCGCGTGGTATTTTTTTGTTCTCTTCCCAATTTTTTTTCCTCGTTTCTTCTCTGAAGGTGACTTCATGCGTGACAAACGCAACAGGATGGGTGGAAAATTTATGGTCGTGCGCCGCAATTTTTCAATCCATTCATGCAAATTTGAAAACCTAGAAAATAACGCAAAATACGCAACTGTAATTCAATATTTCTTTTTGTGTATTGATTATGGATTGTATCCTTCATTTTAATTATTATTTTAAAATAAAACAGATTCGTTAGCAATTAATAATAACAAAAAAAAGAGTATTTATTCACTTAATGAAAATATATTAAATATTAAAATTGTTCATTTGAGGAATAGAACTTTTTAAGTTATTCAATTCACTACTTTCAAACAGTCAAACACTCTAAGTTATCGAAGTCACTAGCATTTTTAAACTATCAAACATTCTGATATATCGAAATTAAAAATTGTTTCATTATATAATTACTTATAAAGGTGGTGATAATGTTTCACATTGCAGTTTAATTAAATTAAAAGCATAAAAAAGAAACTAATTAATTACTTAATCATTTTCTTTACATTTGCTCTGCAATTAAGTACTTACAAAGTAAGTAAACAAAAATACAAATATCCATTGAAGCAACTACTTCCCGGGCAAATACGCACACTGGTCATTGAATTATACATTGCAGAGCAAATGGAAAGAAAGTGATTAAGTAATTATTTTCTTTTTTATTCTTTTAATACAATTTAATGTTATATAACAGCAAAGATTTCTTTTATAGTTCAATGTTTGGCGGAGTATTTGTCCGAGAAGTAGTTACTTCAATGGATGTTTGTTTTTAAGTACTTACGAAACGTAAGTCAAAAAGTTGCAATAGCTAAAGAGAAAATAATTATTTATTTATTCCATTGAGTAAGTTAATTATTTTCAAATTATTTTTATTTGATTAAAAACACCTTCGTTTTTTATTAAAATAAATACGCTTATTAATAATAATTTATATTTTCGTGACTGCTGTTTTAACAACACAACATATTATTCTCAAATAGTAACACTCTAAGTTGTTGGAATCACCGTCATTGTCAAATCACTTTCATTTTCAGTCAAACATTCTAAGATGTCGAATTATTGTTCAATAACTCAGAGTGTGGGATTGTTTGAAAATAAGTTATGGAAATCACAGTAATTTTCAAACTGTCAAACACTCTGAGTTATTGGAATCACTGCCATTTTACTCAAATATCCTGAGTTCATTTACAAACAGTCAAATTTTTCAGCTATTGAAATCACCATAATTTTCAAACAATTAAACACTCTGAGTTGTTGAAATTACTGTCATTTTCAAACAGTCAAACACTCTGAGTTGTTGATGTCATTGTCATTTTCAAACTATCAGCATTCTGATTTATCGAAGTCACTACCATTTCCTAACTGTCAAACACTTTGAGTTGTGGAAATCTCTGTTATTTTCAAACATTCTGAATTGTCGAAATCACTATCATTTTCAAACAACCAAACACTTTCTGAGAATGGAAAATTGAGTTTCCAAATTGCAACCACGAAAATACAAATTATCAGTATATAATCATTTTTACTATCACTATAATTTTCACACAGTCAAACACTGTTTCCGAGAATGGTGTAATATTTTTTACGTTCGTAGTTATAATTTGGAAACTCAATTTACCATTCTCAGAAAGTGTTGGTTGTTTGAAAATGATAGTAATTTCGACAATTCAGAATGTTTGAAAATAGTTTTGACCGTTTGAAAATTATGGTGATTTCGAAAACTCGGAATGTTTGACTATTTGAATAAATATTTACCATTTGCTTTTAACTTTTAAATGCATTTTTTGCATCTACAAAATGTTTTTTTAACACTATAATTATTAAAAAAAAAATTGATAATTTTGATACTGATAATCGAAATCCATAAATAAATAGTAAGTTTTTTATTGCACATATTAAATAATAAGCTTTATAAAAAGAAACATTTAGATTCAATAATCCATTGTGGTTATTAAACAAAATATTATATATTTATTGATTTAATTGATCATAAGATTCACTTTCTTAAATGCTTTCCTAATTAACAGAAGCCTCTCTTAAAATCAATCGGTTTATTATTTATTAGCAAACATAAAATAATTACCGGACAATAAATTTAACGTCACGTGTGTTATGCCTCTTTCGAGTGAAAGTGAAAACCATCGATCATCAATCACAAGAGATGCTTCCAGCCAGAAGCCATCTTCCAGAACAATTACGAATTTATCATTATTTTATTTTAATGCAAAACTTTCACACACAAGTAAGTGCAACTGAACCTTCTCTTTCATCTCACATAAATGGTAGTGAAGACACATATCTCTTTCTAATCTTCACACATAGCAATTTTAAACGAGTATCTCTTTTTAATCTGTATTTACACATACACACAGGTGTACACTAAATTAACAGACCTTTTTTCTAACTGTATGTAATCTATACAAGAGAAATCAGAAGCCCCATGCGATACCTGAAAGGGTATAAGGATTAGAGAAGAAGAAGTATGTAATTGAATGTTACATCTTTTTCTAATATATATTAGTGTGTAAGTGATTCAACTCCTGATGTTTCTCTTTTTAATGGCTTTATAGTAATGAGTAAACGATCTTTTTTCTTTAAAATATTTTCCTACTAATGCGTGCGTGGATCTTTTCTCTTTGTTACTGCAAATCTTCCTCCTCTTTCTCGCGTGGAAATATCCACCAACACAAATGTCAGCGCGCATTTCTCTCCCTCTCTCGATTATTATTAACTCATATAAATGTCAGTGAACATTCTCCGTCTCTTTTCAATTTTTGCTAGTCACATCCATGTGTTTGTGTGAAAGTGAACACTATCCTTCCGTCTCCTTCTACTTCATTCAGAACATTGAACGCCGGCTGTGATATAAAATATTTTCACTCGATTCGGACAGAATCGATGATGATGAACAATGGGTTTCCTCTTTTTGTATTGAAAAAGTCGCGTGTGAACAACTTTCCCATAATTAATTTATGTATTTATTGTGCTCGGCTATGTTCTAAAACGCCGTTTCATTAACGGATTCACTTAAATTTTACGCCTTTCTATTAAATCCGTTTTATTTCGTTCAAGATTTTAATCGAGTTTTGCGATTGGCGTGATTTCGGATTTTCTAATTAAACGATTGTAAATTAAACTGTAGTTACCTGTTACGTAAATATTTAATGAAAGAATGAATGTTTGATATAATACAATTAAGAAAATAACTCGACTAATTATAATTTTAAGCAGTAATAATAAAAAATTGTATTTGTTCACTTGGTCGCAGTTATTTAAATTAAATTAAATAAAAATATTTTAAAGTAAGAAAATGATTGAATAAAAAAACTAAGAATATATAATTTTTTTTTTAAATTTAGTTTAAGTTGAAATACAAGACAGAATATTAACAAATTTCACAGATAAAAAAGTACTTACCCGTGCGAGGGATGATGGAAGACTGGATTTTTTTGAGGAAAAGACTCGGAAGATTTTAAGGTAGTAAACGAGAAAATTTTGAAATTAAGAAACTGACATCCAGTTTCCTAATTTCAATATTTTCTTTTCCCAAGGCTGCATTTCACGAATTTAGGTTCTGAGTTACACCCAATTTGCTCCGCACAACTCAGGCACGAAGAGATTTCGATCAATGCATCGCATTATGCACGTTCCGCGTGAAACTATGTCCACTCCAGGGATACTCGTAAATCCATCGTAGGGTCTAGCATTAAGTATATTAAATGAAGAGAAAGCTAATTAAAAAAATATACAAATAAATTCTTAAATATTAAAACCGCATTACTCTAATGCAGGCCAAAATCAGCCCACCAGTGTGATCAATCATTGATAGTCAAAAATTATTTAGTATAACCTACTAATTAATTCTTGGCTATCATATATTAATGTTCCACGAAGGGTTAGTTGTAGACATAAGCCATTATTTCGTTAGTCGTTTCACGCTACAAATTACGGTATGCATAATTCTATTGATAGAGTTATGCACTATGCAAATAAATTGCAAAATAATAATCATTTCAAATTATTTACTTCTTCTACGTTATTGTTTAAATATAGTCTATGCAGCATATGCCTCTCTGACATCGATGGATAAGTTAAGTTGTCAATGTATACATATTTTCTTTTAATTATACAATTTACTATTAGTATAGGGTGCTCTCGCTAATTATTGTTAATTGTATTCTTGCCAATGTTTGTTAGTTACATTAAGTATTTGTATTTCTATACTATTTGTAATTTAAGTATCTTCAAAGAATTTTTTTTTTCGTTAATAAAGATTCATTATTAATAATCCGGCCCGCGATAACGAATATATTAATAATAATAATAATAATATTTATTGCCCAACAGGAAACATAGATTTCCCAATTGCAAGACTTGTATTTACAAGATAACAACAATAATTAAAATACATTCATTTATAAAACAATAATAAAAAACTAACTACTTGATTGAAATAAATCGACTATGAAATTTCAATGATTCAAAAAAGATATCGCAAGTTATTAGTAGTTGAATAAAATTGTTACAAATTATGCTTATGGGTAATTTTGCGCCAAAATTTAATCTATTGTGCTTGATATTAAATATAAATACATTCAATAGTTGTAATTTGTAATAATTAAACCAGCAAATTTAGCAAGCGTATTCTCGCTCAGAGCGAATTTTGGGCCCTGGAACTTACTGCAGTAAACAGTATAGCCCGAAGGCTCCTAAGTTTAAAGACTCCTTCTTAGTATAACATTTCCATGGGCCTAATCTTGTATGTGCAAACCTAAATACCGTGACTGGCTAACAGGAACTTCTATCAATTCCTATTATACATCTAAAAATATATGTCCAAATCTCTATAATTACATATCAGAAATGGTTGTGGTTAAACCTATGCCAGGATTATAGCGTCCAAAATAAAAAAATAAACAAATTCTCTAATGGAAATGTTCTTACAATACAAACAAAAAAACACAAAAAAATCTTGAAATATTTACCCTTTGCGCGTTTTGGCGGGAACACTCCTCTTCTTTTTATATTAATTTATAAAAATTAAGAACTATCCATTATTCCAGTTTTTTATAAAAATTAAGATTTCTCCACAACTAGTGTTGCGAATTAATACTTTCGAATGACAATTAAAACATTTGGAGTTCGAGCAAAACTCTTCTGTTTATTTTCACACTTGAAAATATATACAAAGTAAACAATCTCTATCACAAGAGCAAAAATTAATGTTGGCTGTTCGCTGTTCAGATGATGAGTGATCTTCTCCTCCATTGAAAATGTTGTTGAGGGAGGCATCCCCTCTTCCCTTTGCATTTTTGAAAGAAAAGGTTCGAATGCTTATTGTCGCTAAATCCATCCATGTTGTCACCATATGTTGAAACTGCCCGTCTTCGCAGTTAATTGTTAATTAAAAATGCACCCTTGCATAACGGGATCCTTTTGCCGTCCAATAATATGAATATATTTTAAATCAAATTTATTTTTTTTGTGGTTACAAATTGTAATAAAAATGTAATTAATACACACGAATTAATTTTAACTTTGTTATTACTAATTTTAGTAATAATATATATATAATATATGCATATTTATGCAAAGTACATTTGTAAATGCAATTTAAATACCAGTCAAAAATACCTCCGATCACATTTTCACAAATGGTGAATGCGCCGGGCCGCAGCAGGAATCTGCACATGAAATGTTAAATTTATCGTACGCGTTATTCTTTATCATCACAGTCTAAGCAACTTTTATAATGTATATATATATTTAGATTAGATTATGAGGTCATTAAAACAACGTATTTAAATAAAAAGAATAAAAAAACTAAATTCAATAATTATTTTATCTTTAGCGACTGCAATTTTTGATTTACGATACATAAGTACGTTAAAACAAACATCCATTGAAACAACTACTTCTCGGAAAAAAACCCTGCCAGGCATCTCACTACACAATGAACATTTACTGCTGCATGACAAATCATTTTATAATGCCACAATTTTCTATTCTACAATAATTAGTGCAATTGCAGATACGTGTTTCGGGATTTTTCCCTCGTCAGTGCAGATCTACCTTATACATTTTAAAGTTGTTAAATTAAATTAATTTAATTAGACGATCTCTTTTTATTTGATTTAATTTAAATAACTGTGAACAACTTTTAAGCTAGTCGTAAAAGATCGATTCACGTGTCAGGCAGCTGATAATCGGGGCTATTCTGTAAGGGAAATGTTAAGTTTAACGTGTACGTTATATTTATCATCACAATCTAAGCAACTTTTGTAATAGAAATTTATTCATAGAATGTGAATTTAATTAATAACGTACACGTTAAACGTAATGTTTTTGTTAGGGAATAACCCCGATTATTAATTAAATTAAATTTAACAATTCACGTAAACAATAGTCCTGATTATTTGCTTTAGAGAGCCAAAAACTAAATTGCACCACTAATGGCAACTACAAGTACAACTTCGATTATATATACATAATCTTTATTGACAAACGTAATACAACACCAACATATAATATAAAATATTACAATACATGCTGCAAGAGTTTTCTAATTGGCTATGGACCAGTATTAATTTCGATTAATGAATACACTTTTTAACTTTGTTTCTATATAACAATTAATTAGTTGTTATTTTAATAATAGCTCGTTAAGGGCATTAAAACTATAATCACTAAATACATTTCAATTACACAAATTATTCAACAGCAAAAATACATATTAAATAAAAATGATTTGAAAATAATTAATAAATTATTTTCACATTTAACTCTGTGACTATTGACTTACCTACGTAAGTACGTTAAACAAATGCACATTAAAACAACTACTTCCCGGGCAAATACCCACGCCGGACATTGAATTACATTATGTACACCTGCTGTTGCACATCAATAAAATATTGCATAATGCAACAAATTTTGATCCGAGAAAAATTTAATGTAAAAACAACAAAAGGAACGTTACATAATATAAGGCCATCTGCAGACACGTGTTTCGGGATCTATCCCTCGTCAGTACAGCTATAATGTGAAAATAATTTATTAATTATTTTCAAATCATTTTTATTTAATATATTTAAATAACTGTGACCAAGTGAATGAATACTGTTTTCTATTTATGCAAAAATACATTGTGTAGTTCAATATCTGGTGAGGTATTTGCCCGAGAAGTAGTTGTTTCAATGGATGTTTTTTTCTTAAAGTACTGGAATTATATACGTCAAAAACTAACTAAGTAACTAAAGAGAAAAATAATTATTTTTTCAGTTGTGTAATTTAATTCATTTCAAATTTCTTTATATTTAATTTATACTAGTGATGGCCAAAATCAATTATTTCAATAATTGAGTATGAATTAATAATGGTAATAATAGAAAAATATGTTATTGCTATACAACAAAAAATGTTAATTAATGAGCATTTGTTTTAAGTACTTATGTAACATAAGTCAAAATATCGTAGTAGCTAAAGAGGGCGCAATTTATTAAATATTTTTGAATTCATTTTATTTAATTAATAATGGCATTAAGCCGAAACCAGTTGAGCAAAGATTTGTTGTTTCATGCATTGTTAATTGTTTATACTTCTATAGCTTTTAACACACTTAAATTTCAACATAGAATAATTTAAAATATTTCGTCAAATGTTAACATATAAAGCTAAAAAAGTGTTTTCCTTTTATTTTTTGAAATTATTATTCTTGATATATGTTATGTAATATATGATTGGATATTGAAGCCGTGTTTAACTACTTTAAAGGACGAAATATTAAAAATTTCACTTATATCACACACTAATTTAGTGTTTTTAGTAATTAAAAAAATCAACCAAATTTGGAAATCGTCCAAAAAAATTCGTCCTCAAAACGAATTATATTGAAAGGCTATTACAAATTGATGATTATGTGTTGTAATAAATAGTTAAAATTAAAAAAAAACTCCGAAACACTTTTTTGCAAATTAAAATGCAATGCATATTAATTTTCACATTTACCATCTACAAAAAAATCCCTAGCCATTTTTTACTTAAACTGAAGAAGACATTCATAAATATTTATAGAGGTTGAATTCGTGCCTCGAATGACATTGATGGACACAATCACGTCTTGAGCAAGTCAGAAATAACTTGAAGCCACCGACAACATCCTTGATTGTCTCTCTCTTTCCCGATAAAAAAACGGACTTTTTTATTTCATTGTTATTATAGAAAATGAACTCATCCTCATGATTTATGTCCCACTGCACTTTCCATCTCTCTTCCTTGAGTAAGGTTACCCCAAGCCATTAAGCGAAGTAATAATCGTGCCTCCTATTCCGATGAAACGAGGATTGTATAAATCACCTTCCTCTTTTGACATATTTGTCTATTTATAAACGGTAATAATTTTCATTTTCTAAATCCTTATACCTGTTTAATGTATGCCTATTTTAACATATTTATTTACTTATAAATGGCTACTTTTACTTTTTTAATTTTAATATTGTGTTATTTTCACTTCGTAAATACACATAAATAAATATATATATACATCTTCAGACTATACAGATAATTTTAACAATATAACAATTTCAATAATTATCAGGCTGAAAGGCCGATAGCCAATTCATACAAGAACATTGTTTAAAGTTTAAATAAATTGTAAAAAATGTAAAAAAATGTCAAACCACACTTGTAAGGAATAAAGATGTTGAATATATATATATATATATATACATATATCAATAATTATAATACATGTAGGTGTTAGTCTGTCTGAGCTATCGAGCAGAGGTCTTTCTGCCCCATAAATAAATACTATTTATTACTCTATTTTAACCATATCCATATTAAATATTTTTTTTATTCATATTTAAACAATTATCTACTAAGTGGGTGTTTTATTTATTTTATGTAAATGTCTCTATACTTTAATTTATTTTTTTAATAGCTCAAATTTAAATTACATCAAATTAATTAAACGAAAGATTTATTTTTAGGATAAAAAAATGAACTCAATTAATTCATTAAATAAAAATGTTTTGAAACTAATTAATAAATTATTTCCACATTTAGCTCTGTGACATTTTGGCTTACGTTACGTAAGTACTTTAAACAAATACACATTAAAACAACTACTGCTCGGGCAAATACCCCGTCAGACATAATATACACCCGCTGTTGCATATCAATAAAATATTGCATCATGCAACAATTTTTTTATCCGAGAAAAATTCAATGTAAAAAAATAGAGTACAGCTCTGGGTTACATATTTTAAAGATGTTAAATTAAATTAATTAAATTAAATCAACCATATTCAGTCAAATTAAATCAAATCAAACTAAATCGATTTAAATCAAATTAAACCAAATTAATTCAATTTAAATCAAAATAAAATTAAAAGAAACGAATTGAATTAAATTAATTAAATTGGGCGATCCTTATGGGCCGCGTGCTCTGATTGCACTTAAATAACTGTGACCAAGTGGATAAATGCTCTTTTCTATTCAATATTTCTGATTTAAAAAATAGTTTTGATTCACACAAAAAAGACAACGTATTAATATTAAAAAGTGGTTTTAATTCTCAAAAGAATCCAACACATTCTCGTCTCATTATTCGGGAACTAAAAAGTAGATCACACGTTTAATCCACTAAAACAATTAACATCAAAAAATGAGGGAGAGGGAGACGAAACAGAAAACGCGAAAATTAAGCGTTTCGTCACGTGACCGTGGGAAAACTGTCGCTTTTACATTCGCTAATTACGGTGTGAACAATGGGAAACAAACGGGTGAATGAGAAGCAGAGAGAACGAAACGGGAAAAAAATCGAAAATTGAGAATGTAACATTTATCGACCTCAAATCGTGATTGTGATGAGCAACCGATTTTGTCTTCGTCCCGGCAGAATCGAAAGTGCTCAACTTCAAAATTGGCCTTCACATTTAATGAGCAGTTGAAAAAAAGTGAAGAAGATGTAGTTGCGTTCGCAGGAGCGGTGGTCTGTTAGAAAAGGATGGATGTTTTTTACTTTGTTTGATTCCTGTAGAGAACAGGGACATGATTTAAGCGATTTTGTTTTTTGTTAAACAAAAAGGATTTTACAAATCGATTATTTTTGTATGTTTATAGCGATTGTAAATCATCTGGTATGCGGATTTAGCAATAAATTAATTCCGTCGACTACAAAATATTATATATTTATTACAAAAACATGTTTACAATCAAATTAACAAAACACAGATATACCAAGTGAACAATGTCAACACTCTGAGTGTTGCCTATACTGAATTTCAGTTAAAACATAAAGTTTGACAAATTAAAACCGAATATGAAATGAAATGAATTATTATGAAAAAAATATATTGTTTGACAGATTAAAACCGGATATGAAATAAATCAGGTTAAGTAATCATTTAACTTAACTCGATTTATTTCATATAAAATAAATCAAGTAATCGTTTAACTTAAACTGATTTATTTCATATCCGGTTTTAATCGGTCAAACTTTATATTTTTTTCATATGAAATAAATCAGATTAAGAAATTGTCTTGATTTATTTTATATTTTATATCGATGAAACTCCATTAGAGCTAATTTTATAAAAAAAAAACAATCAACAAAGAAATAAAGAAGCATTAATTTTTAAGGCTGCATTTTCTAATTTTATAAGTGTTTTTCTTACAAAATTATATTAATAAATAAATATTAATTTTTAAGCCTACAATTTCTAACTTTATAAGTGTTGTACTTATTAAATTAGAAAATGTTGGCTTTATAATTAATGATTGTTCGAAATCAGATTTTTTTTTGTATTTTCATTAACACTCTCCTTTCTTTTTTTGGATATTACATAAAAATATATTTGAAATAAATGTCGCGAAAAGTATAATGCACTTTGAAGAAGACAGCACGATTTTTCTACAAAAAAGGTACCGCCTACAGAAAGAATATTTGATGGACAAACCAATTGCCAGCGGTGACTTCACAATTCTCACAACTTTAATCAAACGACTAATTTAATACGTAAAAAAAGAAGATAAACCGAACGCTTTCACCTCCCAACCTTTTACCTAAGCGATCAGTACGAAACGACCGAATCCATAAAAGCCGCTAATTACAAAAATCATAATCCACACCATTTCACTCCTTTTGTCTTCGCGCTCCCGATTGCTTTTTGTTTTCGCAGTTATAATTGCGTTAAGTAATTTGCGCGGTTGCGCAACGAGCTTGACAAAAATTAAGTTCCATTTTATTCCGTCTCCTTTTCCACAACTCCCACGCTTAATTTCAATTTCAATTTTCCACCTGTTGTAACCCGCGGGTGAGAGAAAAAAGTGCGAGTATGAAAATTCGGAATTCAGGTCGCATTTTCTGATGCGCTTCGCGAATGTTGTGCAACGTTTGCGGAATGAAATTTGTAATATGTAACGATTTTTAAAGGTCGGAATGCGCACCTTGGACTCGATTTTTTTGGTAAATGATCGGTTTTATTTTGAGGAATCTTCGTGTTTTATGATAGATTGATGATCTGCTGAGTTGACTTTTCGTCTGAATTATGGTAATGATGGATAGATTTGACTTTACCTTATAAATTACTTACTTATAACTTACATTATAAATTATTATAAAAGTTCAATGACATGGATAATAAATAAATTTGAAATTTCAACAATTTTAATACATCTTCTTTTTTTTCAATAAAAACAGATTCAACAACTACGTATTTTCATCATGCGTTATTTGACGTATACTTCAAATATGGCAGTACATTCGTTAGATTTATGACTATTATTTGGATCAATCACTGCTGCCAAATTTACATTTCTTAAATTTGGTTATTAAAGAGTTATAAGCAACAATACAAAATTTTCTTAGAAATTAATCAATGCACATAGAGTGGTACATTATAAGAGCAAAATTAAGAAAAGAACATTGTATTACTGCAACTCCTCATATTACTATACTTTTCCTAATCACATAGTGAAAATATTCTTATAATAACTTTTAT
This sequence comes from Philonthus spinipes, assembly GCA_963082785.1. Classification (NCBI taxonomy): domain Eukaryota; kingdom Metazoa; phylum Arthropoda; class Insecta; order Coleoptera; family Staphylinidae; genus Philonthus; species Philonthus spinipes. The sequence goes on from OY720301.1 coordinate 15,326,897, forward strand.
TAACACATATATACAGAAATATATACAAAATAAATAATAAACGTATAATTTATATAAATAGAAAAGAGTATTCATTCACTTGATCACAGTTATTTAAATATATTAAATAAAAATGATTTGAAAATAATTAATAAATTATTTTCACATTTTGCTCTGTGACTTATGACTTACGTTATAATTTATTAATTATTCAAATCATTTTTATTTAATATGTATAATTTATATCTGTTCAATGGCTATCGATTAGTGATCTTTCCGTAAGGTTTAAATATTATATTTTTCTCAATAAAGATATTTGTATAAGAGGAAATAACATCAAAAATAGTCTTTCCTCAATGGTATATAAATGGTCATAAGATTAATTATCACCAATTATATACGATAAGCAATAAGCACGGTTTAAACTTTAAGCAAAGCACTCAATCAATAAAATAATATTATTTATTTCACTTACTTTTTCTCACATAATTGTTTTCACAGATATATTTAAAGTAACAACAAAACCTTTTCATACAGGGTAACCAGAAAAGGTGTGATAATCTTTAATTCATTAATCAATTTTAAATAGAAAAAAAAACTAAAAAAAGTTTTTACAATAAAAAATTAAATTAGAAAAAAAATTAAATTGAATAAAACACAAAAAAAATATTTCGTAATTATTCAGTAAGCTTTATGAGGCCATTAATATCCTAAATATGTGACTAGAATTTGTTTTTTAACATTTTATGTATAATTATTGCTATTAATAATCGACTCATCTTTAAATAAACATTTGCAATGTTTAACTGGATGTTAATAGAACTAATTTTAATCAAAATATTTCAAAAATATTACTGATTTCTAGTCACATATTTATTATATCAATGGCCTCGTGGACGTTAATGAAGAACCGTACAATATTTTTTTACTTACATTTTCTACTTGAAATTAATCAATGAACAACTTTACCTGAAGATTATCACATCTTTTCTGGCCACCTTGTATATACAAATATTTTTATTCAGAAAATTATATACATTCTTACAAACATTAAAATTAACATTAACTTGGTTTTGTATAACAATTTATTTTTACTTGTGACTGCAGTTTCTGCAAATTCAGCTTACCCTTATCAAACATGAAGTACTTCAATTAAAAATAAAGTGTTATACAAAACAAAGTTTAGAAGTGTTTTCATTATCATATTTAACGAAGTAGGAGCCTCCACAATAGAAAATATACAAAGTAAAAGCCTTAACAATTACTAAATTAAGTAAAAAAAAAGAATTAATATCTTTCTTTATTGATCTAGAAAAAAAACATCAGCAACAAATCTATTATTAATGGATTTTTTTTGCAAGACTGATTTATTTGTCGTACTTTCGCTCATTTTTGGGTGGCACGCAAATGTTCTTCTTCGGGCAAACGCTGTGATCGTTTATTGTTCTTTGCCCTCGTCTGACAATTTGAGCTTCCGGTCGTTGGTCTTGAGGCCACGCAAACATTTAGCGCTTCTTGATAATAACCGTCTTTAGCGCTCGAAATCGGCATTTCGTGAAAGTCTTTCGGCGTTTCCGTGATTGAGGAAACGCATTTACCCGCTTCAAGTATAGAAAGTAATCGATAAATAAATGTGCTTTTTTGTAATCTTAAAAAAATTTCATTTCAATAAAAAACGCGTATCTGTAAATAAACATCAATGCGTGGGGAATTACTTTTGAAAAACACCATTCGATAAATAGGAATTATATATTTTTTTTTAAATACACTTTTATAATTTTTATTTAATTATATCCAGTCTACATTAAAAAATGTTAACTTTGTCAATAAGTAACAATTGTATATTTGGTTTGAGTATAACGTGAAGTAATGTAACTTGAAAAAAAAACACTTGGTTAATTATCAAAACTTTTAAGTTGAACCAAGGAGTAGAGATGGACTAATGCCCACTTGAATCACGGGTACTTAATCATGATTAAATAGTTATATATATATATATAATCTAAAATCCCCATCTACCATAATGGTGGTGTAGGGGTGATGATTAAATAGTTAATCACGATTAAGTCTGAAATTGGCTTGCACCAAGACTTAATCATGATTAAGATAACCTAAAAAACGTCAAATATTTAATCAGCCATTTTTGGCCAATTAATTCATACACGTACAACTTCACGTCGATTGAGGATAATCGTAAACTGTAAACAACACAGTTCATAGAGATCGTAGAAAGAGATAGTTAGATAGATATCTGACGGAAATAACCAAGCGTGGATTTATAATTGACGAAATTGATAATTTAAAAGTAAATGATCCAATTGATTATGATTTATCTTGGTTTACAGATATGAAAAACAATCGCTTCTACTGAATCAAACTTAGGGGCGTGAAAATTACTAAAAATCCCCCAAAATAGAAATTAAAATCCCTAGAAAAATGCGAACGATCTTATTACTACTCGGTGGACATCGACATAGAGTGAAACCAAAATTCGCAGGTTAAAGTTAATCATGATTAACTAATCATAGAATTTAATAGGTGGAAGTGGGCAAAAGTCGATCTTTTCGATCGATTAGCTGCTGCTAAATTTAGTAGTGATGGGCAAAGTCGATCTTTTGTTATTTCTAAATTAAGTATATTATAATTTTATGAATGTTACTTATTATAAAAATATCATATAAACATAAATTTGAAGTTACTTTTACGTTTTAAATACTTAAAATGACTTTTTTAGTAATACTCGATTACTAATATTATTCGATTTTGCCCAACACTAAAATTTAGTATAGAGCCATTTTAACCAGTCGAACAGTTGAATATATACAAAAAGTATCTAGAATTCTCCAAAGAATCGAAATATCTAATCTTGGAGTATGGTTCATTAATATGGAGTCCTTTCTACAAAAAATCAACTAATAAAATAAAAATGATTCACAGCAAATATTAATATTAAGATTAATTTCTTTTGGACTTGGTCATTCTCGCACTATAGCCATTCCAGCATGCAACTGTTTCTAAACTAAAGCTCACTTCAATGTCGGCGAATTATATTCGACTTGTGTTTCGCATTTAAACTAATTACGGTTTAATTATTTGTAGTTATTTACACTCAGTCCTTGACTTAATATTTGCATTACTAAAATCAATTGGGCTAGAATATGATTTCGAATATCATTCCTCTATCTATGGAAATCACAATCCCATCGTCATTATCATGAAATATTGCAATATTTTAAACTCTAATTCCAATTTTCATATTTTTGTTCATCTTTTCATTTATTTAAGCGTGGTATAAGGATTATCGACTTATCAAGCTGTATTATTTAGTTAAATACTTTTTGTAAAAATCATTTGAATTTATTTGATATTTGTTGTGTGTATAATAATTATTTATAGTTTCATTTTATGTATTTTTTGTTATTGTATATATAATATAATAACTAACTAAATATCTTTATTCGTGAAATTTTGTATACAATTTATTTACATTTAATTAATAAAAATAATAATACGTTGTATTAAAAAATAAACACAAAAATTCACAAAATGGCTATCGACCAGGGGTCTTTCAGCCTAATATAATATTTAATTTAGTATGAAGAAAATGGCTCTCGACCATTGAGCTCTCAGCCGGAAGTCCTAGATTTGTCGTTGATGAGTGATGAGATGAATAAATATATTATGGATTTGGAATATTGGAATTTAGGATTTTGTTAATATTATATCTATTATTGTTAAATAGGTGATGTCCGTAAATAAATATCTATATAGGTTGTTCCATTTAAAAAAGATAACTTTCTATCAACATTTGTTTATAGGTCACCCTGTACATATTTCTTTTAGTGAGAAAGCAGTTGAAATTACTAGTCAACCTGTCCGAGCGTTTTTCTCGAAAATAATCACCAGCAGTTGAAATGAATTTATTTTTTTATATACACATTTTATAAAAAAATATATTTATTACACAAATATCAGTACTTATGCCTTATTTATTAATTTATTTGTATTCATTACTTAAAATGACTGATTTATAAATATTATATTACTAAAATTTCATTTTTTCTAAACACTTCCATAGGGTAAAAACTATTATTACCTCAAATCTTGTAGATTTAATCAGTTTAGATTAAAAAAATGGTAAGAGGAAGGTTAGGCCATATAAATTATTTATGTTGCGACTTTCATTTCAGCATTGTTATAAAATGATTCAACTGAAATTGCTAACGTTGTCGAAACTATAGTCGCTACATAAAATTTTATTTCTACAAAGTTAAAAGTGTTTTATTAATTTATTATTACTATTATATACGTTTCTAATACTCTGTACAAGTCTGGTAATAAAGATATTGCTATTTAGTACTTTTAATAACTCAATAAGAGAACGTAGGACTTTTAAGTGGTACCATGAAGGATAAGAATGTCGATAAAGAAATTGAGCTTATTCATCTCAATGAGTATTATGCGAACTTATGTAATCCACTTTCATAAAATTCCATAGTGAATTGTACACGTCTTGAATTATTGCTATTAAAAGTAGAATTAATATTTTTGAAGTACTAATTACTTTAATTAACAATTAGAATTAGATAATAATATTAATTAGAATAATTACCATTAGAATTTCTAATGAATTGTTAATTTATATGTATACTGTTTGTATATTTTTTGCATCAAGATTATATTTTAATAATTGTAATATTGTTGACGCCGGTAAATAAAATAAAATAAAAAATAGTGATGTGTCCATCATGGTACTTTCCCCAGTGAATACGGTCAAATAAGTTTCTGATTGAAAATTTAATAGGAAAGCAAAATGATTAATAGAAAAAATTGATTGTTGTCTTTCAAAATTAAAACCTAGTATTTAGAAGAATATTGTAATTAAGTGTGTTATTTCTTACCTTACAATGGGTTTAAATAATTACTCCACACTCTTCTTCATTTTTTCTAACTGGAGGCGTTTGCGAATGTGTTGAATATGACGGCATTTTGACGTTTTATTTGTCATTAAAATAATTATTTCAAAAATTTATAAAAAGAAAACCGGAGGTCCTGCAATAAAAGTTTTATAACAGAAATTATTTATTTTCCAAGATCTAAAACTTTTATTTGAAACATTTTTCTATCCGAATTAAAAAATGAAAAATTGCTAAGAGTAAAGTTGCACTTAATGAGTTTTGATTCTAACCAAAAGCTTTTCAGATCATTCCACTGTTATGAAAAGTTTAGATATAAAGTTTGGGCTTAATCCATTTAGCCGTTTATGCGCTATCGCGGAAAAACACAGAGACACAGACACACACACATAACAATTATATATACAAACATCTTTATTTGTGAAATTCAAACAATATAATAACAATACATTAGAAAACCATTACAAATAATTACAAATTTCACAAATTGTATATAGACCAGTGGTCTTTCTGCCCGCATGTATCGTAATGGTTTTCTAATGTATTGTTATTATATTTTAAATTTCACACATAAAGATGTTTGTATATATAATTGTAATAGTTTATAATTTACAATTAAAACCATCAAATAAAAACTCTAAACTAGTTTTCAATTAATTTTACTGACGGCGAAACCAGTTGCTTCCAAAAAACTAACATCAATCAATATATAATTTTAGATAAATAAAATCCGAATTATATTATTTTCTAAATTTAGCAATCATGTATTTCTCAACACACATAAAGCTCGGTTCGAGGTTAAGATGTGTACAGTAAAAGGATATCGATATTGTAATTAGGTTGCAGGTGGGTTTTTGTATCGCAGAGCTGTACATTTTTAGGGATGCAACTTTTATTGAATTGTATGCGAATCGCAATTCTATAAATTGTTGTCTGCTTTGTATTGCTTAACTTTGATGTATGTTATTTATAAGATGAACAATATGAAAACGTACTGTGCTGTCATGGAGCAAAGAATAATATTCTCCTTCGCCGTGCTAGTTTCAATTTCCTGTATTATTTTATTTGAACAGGAAAAATATATCTTGAGGGCGGAAAGACCTTAACGGTCGATAGCCGATTCCAGCCAAGTGAATTTTGTTTTTGTAATATTTTGTTCTTTTTTTTCTTTTTGTATGACATGTGCAATGATTGTATCTTATGGTATCTCATTCCAAGCAATTACTAACGCATTTCGAAGTGCTTCTAAGATTGAGAGGGATGCTCAATGGGAGATAAATTTAAAAATTTGGTAGTAATATAATAATAAATATGAATATATTGTTAAAAATCTACTAATAAAATAAATAAAAACTCAAATGAATAACTATAAATAGAAAACAATATTCATTCACTTGGTCACAGTTATTTAAATATATTAAATAAAAATGATTTTTAAATAATTAATAAATTATTTCCACATTTAGCTCTGTGACTATTAATAGTCTATCAATAGTCACAGAGCTAAATGTGGAAATAATTTATTAATTATTTTCAAATCATTTTTATTTAATATGAATAACTATAAATTTTTTGATAGTAAGAATTTTAAATCAAATATCCTTACAATCAAAAATCCACTAATATATTTAAACATTCTGGAGAAATATTTCAAGAGTAAAAAAATGTAGAATACACAAATCCAAATTCAATTTCTTGTAGATTCGTAAAGATTATAAAGTAGTAACGAAACACAATTACATAAAAACCAATTGATTTTTATGCGCAATTTAAATCCTAACAGACGTTCCATTAACGTAAATATCACGCTTTGAGAAAAATTAATAAAACGTAATATAGCGGTAATAATCATAATTCTTGGAGCTGTTTTAATAGTCCAGCCTTCAAACAAATCCACAATGTTGCGTTATTTTCTCACTGCATCATCGGATTGTTTTTTTTGTTTGCTATTATAATTACGAAAATACACCGCAAGGTTCTATATTAGCTCCTATTTTCATTTTGTTAAAAATTTTAAATTATAATAAGTTGCAAACTCTAACGCGGAGCCTTGAAGTAAATTAACAATTTTGATAATTTTGAATAATTCACATACCTCGAAATAAATAGTGAGAAAATAAGGTCGCTAGAAGAAAAAAAAACAAAAGTGCCTGTAGGTTTAAATTAGACAAAATTATCTTTATTATAATTTTTAAAATTGTATATGCCAAATTTGTAATTCAATGTCTGGAGAAAGCCCAAGAAGTAGTCGTTACTGGCTGATTGGAGAGAATCCCATGCTAATAATAATAATAATTAACAATCCCAGAAAATAGAACTAATATAGGACTAAAATACAGGCTAATAACAAATTAGAATAAAAATATTCTAATTTGTTATTAGCCGTTGCTTCTTTGTAAAAACTATCAAGAATATACAACGTGAAGCTAGATATATTGAAAATTATTGTGAACATTACGAAATAATTATTATCTATAATTTTACGTTGTGTATACTGATTTTTTTATTAATTATAAAATAAATTAATATATAAGAAAAAAAACATTTATTGGTGCCTCGGGGTTCAATTTGAGCCAATTTAACATTTCTTTAATTCTTTATAATTAAAAGAGCTAAATATAGAATCGTGAAGGAAAACCATCTCCATAATAGTTTTACAATTTAATATAACCTTGTATATTTGGTTATATTAAATTATAGACTTTATAATGAATTTTCTTCATAAAGTTACATTCGAAATGAAAATAAGAAACGATTTCATTTAATTTTAACGATTCATCTATCATAAATGTGCTTGCTTAATATAATTGTATTTATAATAGGTAAGCACAATCATCCAATTATTGATAATTTACTACACTATACAAAATAATATACCTTCAATTGGGTCATGTTAATAATTTTCTACAAAAATATATATAATAGAATATATTAGGGCAGAAAAAAATGTTTGGTCAATAGCCCAGACAGACTTACACCTACATGAATTGTATAATTACAAACATCTTTATTTCCAAAGAATACATACATATTTAATTTAATATAAAATACATGAAACAATTTAAAACAAATATATGTTCTTAAGAAACATGGCTATCGACCATCTTTCGGCCCATCTAATTATTTATGTTACATTGTTTTGTATTATCTGTATACTCTGAATATTGCTATGATCAGACACTTTGTATATATGTAAAATATAAATAAATATGGCAGAAAGACCGATGGTCGATAGCCATTTTCTGAAGCTTAACTAGAGGTTTATGATTGTAATGTAAATATTGTAATGCAATTTAATGTATCTCTCAGAAATAAAGATTTTTTTTTATATATATATATATAATAAATATGTAGAATATATTGTTACAATAAAAAAAATATAAATTATAATATAGAAATAACAAATAAATGAGTTTTGACTTCACGTGAAGTGTTAATATCAATAATAACACAAGAGTTTTTTTGGTGAAGTAAAGAAAAAAAACTCTTGTGTTATTATTTATAGGAATAACAGGAGTACACAAATGATAGTATAATTTTAGATTATAAAAATATTGCCCCTAAACCTCCCTAGTTACTTTTACTTCATTATACAGCAAGATTATAATAATACATTTTTTAACTTTGTATAACGGGATTTCTTCCACAGTTGCGTCTATAAAATTGAGTAAGGATTTAACACGTTATTATTGATCAGTTTAAACAATACATAGTGCGTTGCAAAAAATAATAAAAAAATATTACAAATAATAAATAACAGTTGCCAATACAACTAATCGAAAATTAAATGAATGAGAAGAACGGACGAGGAATGTTCAATTTAAATAATTCACACCGTTTTGCAAGAGAGGTTTAATAAAACCGCCTCTCCATTCAGAAATTCTACAAAGAATCTGTTTCGCAATTTTTCCTCTTCGTGGAACAATCGAGTATATTTCGCAGTAATTTCATTTTTCAAATTATTAAGTGAACAATTTTGTCCATTAGAAAAATGTTTGCAAGATTATTAATTTGATAACATCTCATTTTGAATTTTTACTGTTAGCTACAAAATATACAAAATATATATTCTAAAAAAATGTAACATTGTATATAAATTATATGTAATGAGTTTAATTTATTAATAATAATACATTCAATGCTTCCCATAAGCAGGATAGGCGTGTGGCACCATTAGATACAAAAGAGCAAAATTTGATTTTATATTCAATGCTTGTATTTTTATGTAAGAAATAATTCATTTTATTATTAATGTAAATACCACTTTTAAAAGAAAAAAAATGTAGTGCTAATTCTACGCAAATCGTAATAAGTTTATCTAGTATTTTCTGAATATATATTTTTAAATAATATATTAAAATAAAGGCTGAAAGACCTCCGGTCGATAGCCGATTCATTTGCAAAATATAATTCTAATTTTATAATTTATTGTACATACATATATACATTTAAATAAAGATGTTTAGTTAGTCATTAAAATAACAATATATAGGACAGAAAGATCTCTGACCAGACAGACTAACACATAAATATTGTATATAAATTTAACTCTGAATAAAGATGTTTGTATATAATTTTTTTTGTTACAGATTTTTTTCACAATGGAGAGGTATCACATCTATAAACTAGGTATGATAATTATTTTTGCAATGTTAAACTTGTATTGTATCTAATAATCTTATATGCTAAGTGTCTGTATTTCGTTGATATAAAAAAGCATAAACGAAAAAAAAAAAACGTTAAATTAGAAAATATGTTTTAGCTTAAAACGCAATAATCATCTTATTTAAAAAATATTATTTAATTCTAAATGAAGGATATATTTAAACTGGCCCTTCATTCCCATCTTTTATATTACGAAAATAATACTTTGATTAAAATTTTACATTCGCAAGAAAGAATTTTTGAAATATCTTTTTTTTACGGAACTTCTCTTATCATCGATATTGTAAAAATTAACGTCACTTTAATTTGGTATTGAAATAATCAATAAATTAAAGCTCCTATAAAATGTTCATTACTCTGTACACTAGTGATGGGCAAAATCGATTATTTCAATAATCGAATCCGAAATAATCGATTATTTTTGATAGTCGAATCCGAAAAAATCGATTATTTTTGATAATCGAATGAAAATTTTATCGTTTTTGTGAAATATATGATTAAAAACTCAACCAGAATTATTATAAATGCTGTTTCTATAACTATTTGAGATAATTTGGATTTCATCTTTCATTTTCTTTCGTATTTTTCAAATAAATCGATTTTGCCCATCATTACTGTAGACCCATGCTGTAATGGAGTACAGTGCATGTAGTAGGATATATTACAGTATATACAGAATGAAGATACGTTATAATATTAATTACTATTTTCGTAAAAATATATTAAAAAATATTGCAAATATTTGTTTTAAGGTATTGCCATACTCTTCTACGCCATATATTGCAGAAGACCCATGGTAAGTAAAACTAATATCCTTTTTAAAAAAATAAACTCATTCATGAAACACATTTTTCAAAAATTAAATAAACAAAATTTGAAAATGATTAATAAATTGTTCCCTTTTTAGCCACTGTGATATTTTGATTTACATTACGTAAGTACTTTATAACAAATGTACTACTTCTCGGGCCTTTAACCCGCCAGACATTGAATTACATAATAGACACTTGTTGTTGCATAGCAATAACTTATTGTATAATTCAAAAAATTTTGATTCGAGAATATTTAATGCAAAGAACGAAAAATTACGTAATATAAGGGTATCTACAAACACGCGTTTCTGGATTTCATCCCTCATCAGTACAGCTCTGCCTTATAAAATTACAAAGAAAGAGGGAATAATTTATTAATTACTTTCAAATTCCTTTTATTTAATTTATTTTAAATAGCTGTGACCATGTGAATAAATCCTTTTATTTCTATTACATTTTTCATGTTTTAGGTAAACGGTTTGAAAGTAGATGTTGCTGTAAACGATGCCAACAAGACTTCTTCTGGCGAAGATTATTATGTTTATTATCAAGGTACGACTCTTTCTCCTACATCAGTTAATACGTCGATATCTTTAAATTAAGAAAGTTTTCCAAAATGAATTTAATAAAATGTTCAACCACCAATTTCGTTTCCTGTTCTCATAAACAGGAGAAGTTCGCCTTCCTTTATTGGACGAAACAATGATTCTCGGTGGTCTACCTTCTAGACCCAACTCGTTGACGATGCCACATGAAATTAGACAAAAGATGGCGCTTGCGTTGTCTTCCATTTTTTTATGGTTGAGAAGCCATTACTTTGTGATACATTTACAACTAATGTAAAAAGAGATAGATTTAAAAATTAAACAAATCAACAAGCGTGTGAAAAGTTTGATTTCTCTTTTTACGTTAGTTTTCTAAAAAGTTTAAATTCTATTTTATGAATATTAAAAATACAAACCTATCATTTTAGGGGTTCAAGGCAAACCAGGTGTAGACTTTCCGGTCCATTCCAGAATTCCACGGACTTCATTCAGCTGTAAGGAAGTTGAGAGTGGTTACTATGCCGATTTAGAAACCGACTGTCAAGTGAGTTATGTTGGGTGCTTGATTTAATTCTCAAAAAAAAAAACATAAATGAGACTAATTGATTCCTCTGGTTACAAATAGGTTTTTCACATCTGTAATGAGGGTACCAAAGTATCTTTCCTGTGTCCAAATGGAACTATCTTCCAGCAAAGCGATCTGATCTGCGATTGGTGGTTCAAAGTCAACTGCACTAACTCTCCAAATCTCTACGTAGAAAGCGCGGAGCAGTTAAGGGAAAGCAACATCCGGAGAAAGGCGTCCAGAAGGGTTTTCCAAAATGATGGAAAGATTCCGGATATGAAAGAGTTTCTGGTAGCTGAATACAACACGTATAGTGGTTATAATAACAAGGGGCAAATAAACAACTCTGGGAATAATAAAAATAGTAACAACAGAGGAACAACGTTTAATGTTAATGGAAGTCGAGGGAAAGTGACTGACAAAGTGTCTGATCATAGCAATACTAATAACAATAGAAATAGAATAAATAATAATAGAGGATCAACGGTGAATCATAGCAACAACAATCGCGTCAGCAACTCAGGAACTGGAAATCATAATAATAACATCGGTAATTCAGCGGGAACCAATCATAAAAATAGCAACAGTAATTCTCCTTCAGCAAATTCCAACAATGGGTATAATAGCAATACTAATAGAGGATCAGTTCGCAGTTATAGCAACACCAACAGCAATAGAAAAGCAAAGGTGGTTGAAAATAATAAAAACACGAATAGCTATAGCAATACCGATGAAACCATCTCAAATGTTAACAATTATGGTAACAACAATAGAGTAACTTCAAATAATTATAGCAATAACAGAGTAACATCAAATAGTTACAGCAGTACCAATGGAGTAAACTCCTCTGGTAACTATTTCAATAAAACACCAACACCGTCTCCTCTTATAAGTAATCGTGAACACGTCCACAACGTAAACAATAACTTTAATTATAACCCTACCATTAGTCCTACTCATAGTACTACTACTAGCTCCAATTATCAAAATAACTACAACTACAAAGCAACTTCTGATGGTAATGTAAATAATAAAGTAACTTCACCTGATAATTTCAACAACTATAATAACGAAGGCAGCAAAAATGATTACAAAAATAGCAACGCTGAAATTTCACAAGAAAATAACAACAATTACAATACTAATTACAAAACAAGCGTAAAAGTAACTTCACCTACAAACAGTTTTAATAGTAATGATAATTACAAAGCAACATCTCCAGTTGGTAATAGTTATAACAATTATGACACTAAGTCAACTGCAAATGGAAATACTTATACTACTCCCAGTAGCAATTCTGATGCAATTTTGAACAATAATAGGCAAGGTAAGAGTTTTGATTCTAACGTTAATAAACCTACTACTGGTAGTAGCTATAATACGCATGGTAGTTACGGTAACAGCGTTACTTATGGATATTACAACAAAGGAAGTACAACTGGTAATAATGGACATGACAATCATAGTAATATTAATAAACAAATTAATGACGATGTAGGAAAGACATTCAGTAACACTAATGATCATTCTAAAAGTAATAATTATGATGCAGGGAATAGCAACTATAATAGTGGTAGCACTTCTAATAACTATAATACTGGTAATAGTAATACCTACGATAATAATAATGGTAATAGCAACACCAATTATAATGGAGATAAGTCGGGTAGTAATAACTTTAATAATGATTACAATAAAGCATCAACTACTAGCAGTACTCAAGATGCACATAGCAATACACAAAGTAATCTCCAAGGTAATGTGAATAGTTATGGTAGATACGACAAGCAATTTTCTGAACGTAAAATGGATGTTAGCGAGGAGATGCAAGTAGTAGCGGAAACTGCCGGGTTTTATGGAAGCAACCTGAATAAAATCTCTACGGTAGAAAAAGAAAAAACTACAAACCCTTACCCAAATCATAGAACTACCTATTCTGAATTAAAACACTACACCAACTTACCTGTAGTTTCAACTTCGGCTACGCCCAGGAGCACTATTAATAATGGTAAACCTTTTGTGGTTTCCACTCCGAAATTAGGAGTTTACACCACAGAGAGATCGACATTTAAGTACTCGCCAACAGTTCCAACAGTTACGCCGAGTTATAGCAAAACAACTTTCGGAAATCGGGTTGAAACCTTCACTAACCCTCCTAGCGTTGCTAACGGGAAGTCAACAACTCTTAGGAAGCAAAAGAATAAGAACAGCTTTACCATTGGGCTTAATAGTCTTCAAGGGGCTATTGCTGTTAAGACTCAGAGTGTTACTACAACTTCGAAACCACCCAGAGATAAAGGAGTTATCAGATTAAGCTTAAGCAGTGACGGTGGTGCCAAATCCGTAAATAATGCAAACAGTAACAGCTTTGGAAGGACTAGTGTTGCACCTTCTAATAACAATGGGTATTCAACTTCAGGAAGTGTAACAGTTGGACGCTCAAACCATCTACAATCGGCTAGTTATAGCAATGTTGGGTATACTCAAAGTAGCGAATTTTCATCTTCGAGCTCCACGCGTTCACATTACAACACCCAAACAACCGCTTCCGTTAATTATGATAGTAGATCGAGTGTTGGGCAAACACAAACTCCATCTCCAAGTGTTTCAACACAACAATCAAATATTGGACACAATAATTATAACCAACAATCTTCTGGAAATTCCGATTACAGCAACCATCAATCTACTGCTAGCAACTTTGACACTAACTACAATAATCAGCAACAAAGTAATGATAATCAACAATCCAATGGATATAACAATCAACAATCTAATAATTATAATAACCAACAAACTGGTGTGTATAATAATCAACAAACAAATAGTTTTAATAATCAGCAAACATCTGATGCTGCACATTCCATCAGTACACCAGAAGTCAAACCAACAACTTATGATCCAAATTACGAACGCTATGACCACTTAGGTGTGGAGAAAACCAATACATATTCTGGAGCTGTGTCTGATGCTGTTTTGAGTTTAAGCGCTGGTCTTCAACCACCTGATAACAATGAAAGAGAGAAAGCTACGACCGAAAGATACGATTATGGCGAGACTGTTACTGCTGGTCAACCTACACAGTCTACTATTAGACCAGGTAAGAACAATTTTCTTTAAAAACAAAATATGATATTTTAATTAAATAATAAATGAGAACTTTAATAAGGCAATGAATGCTAATTAATTGTGTTGCATGCCTGTAAGTAACCAGATAATATTCTCTCAAGAATAATTTTCTCATATGGCATTTGGTGAAATATATTGCACTAATTAACAAAAGGTTATTAAAAAAAATACTTGGTACTGTTGTACAGTAACCTTTCCTTAGTCAAATAATTTATTTATTTAATTAATTAATGTTAATAGTTGATAGCATATTTGTTTGGCGAGGAGAAAAGTATGACTGTGGATAGGAGATTGGATCTCTTATCTCTGATCTCATAGGGAGAGAGTGCCAATGATGCCACTAACTATCTCTCCCAGACAGGAAGTATGATAATTTAGTGATGCTTGGAATCATTACTAAATTATCTTACTCCCTGGATTTTAATTATTGTTATTATTATTTCAGGTGTTGAACATGTGAATTCATTGGTCTCTTCGGTACAACCACCATTACCAACAAACAGCGACTACACATCCAGTCACAGAGAGGGCAGATACTCGTCAACCACGACCCCCTCACCACGGCGAGGAAAGAGTGGCTTCTATGTAACCAATACCTTTAGACCAGAGGAATTTATTACCTCGGAATTCCAATCGGGCTCAATCACCGGCTCCAAAAACACTTACATCCCCACGACTTACACCAGTACTACAACAGAATACGTATCAAACACTTTCGGTTTTGTCAAACCGACTGGCAAACCAAAGCCAAAACCGTTTGAACCAGCACCAACAACAGAAAAACCATTTTTAACCACAGCTGATTACGACGAGCTGTATGATTTGGAATACCAAATTAGCTCGGCTAGTCCATTTACTAACGTCCCTCCAACGTTGCCTTCTTCTTATCATACGAGTGGTTATGAAGTAACTACCCGAAAGGTTGTTAAAGAACATGTTGATAACATGTTGGACACTCTTAAGGAAATCGGAAGTGTAAATCCAAGACCTGGTTTAATTGTACCACCTTCAGTTGGTCCTCAAACATTGCATACTTTAGCTGTTTATTTCGCCAACGCTTTGGATAATTTGGTGCCTGAGGAAGGAAAAACAGAGCAGCCTGTTAGTGAAGATACAGTCATAAACTCATTGTTGAGCAAAAAGACGGTTGATGGTTACAACGAATTATTCATGAAGGGAGAAAAGGAAGAGGAAGGTGGTGATGGAGGTGAACGTGAAGACGAAGGAGAAGTTGAAGATGATGACAATGATTTAAATACCGAGCATTCCAGTAATCCTGTACAAAGCCCTAGAGTTAGGCAGCTTGCTAAGGTTTTCACGCAAGCGCTTAGTAGCTATTTGGATGACCCCGATATGTTTAGGAAGGTATTGCAGCAAATCAGACCAACGGAACCTCCTCCAATAGCAACTGATAACCCAGAAGAAGATGAGCTTTTAAATTTCTCGGATGCTGATATAAAACCTGAATTACCCAGACTTCCAACACCCCCGCCAGCTAACCCAACTTGGGGGTATATTTTAGCTTTCAACAACTCAAATAACAACCATTTGGAAGAAAACTTACAAACTGCGGATACTCAATCGTTCGTACCGGGCTATAACGATGTGAGGACTCACTGGACTCAATCGCCAGAAGTTACAAAATTATGGAGGAACACCTTATCTATCGATCCTTTAGCTTTAAATGAAAACTTGGAGAATTTAGAAAACCCAACCGTCAATTACGAATTACACACCCTACCTAAAATTCAGCTAAACTCGACGCAAGTCCATGGATTACTCATCAATTTCATGAATTCGACGGAAGACTCCGTACGGCTAAAGCGGATTTTGGATAAACTCAACACAACTCAAGGGGAATTTTTAGAAAAAATGAAACAAATCGAGGAAAACCCGCTAACGCGCAGACTTATTTTACTACTGGTGAGCGAGTGTGCTTCTAACTCAACTTCCGACACGGTGCATGATATTTTGAGTTTAGCCAACTCTAATACGTCGAAGGAATCGCTGCAGTCTTCAAGTACCAACTGGGAAGCGGTGGCTCAGAAAAGTAATTTGACATTGGACAACAAGCCAGCCGCGTTTAGTAAGCTTATTGATTCTGAGCTTAAAGAGGAGGATCAGGATGCTAGGGCTCTGCAGCTTTTAAATTCTTTGTATAGTATAGCTTCAAAGTATGGTAAATAAGAAAGAAAACACTAAAGTGTCTTTTTAGTCATCGACATGGTATAAATATTTTGTACTCAAACAGAATGAATAACATATTGAAATTAATTGTTGTGGCTGTTACTTTATGAATCTCCATTATAATTAAAAAAAACAGAATGTTGAACTTTTTAGTTTCACAATATTTATTGTAGATACAGTGCAAAAACAAATATTGCGAAACTATAAAGTTAAACATTGTGTTTTATTTTTAAATTAATATTTTTTTTTTTCGACCTGTGAATAACCAAAATTGAAAGTACTTTGACATTTGATGTTTGTAAAATTTACTATAGTATCAAGTTAAGTTTGTCTTAAAATATAATCATCAAACTTTAATTAAAAAGTCATTAATTTTAAATGAATATATTCAACGTTAAAAAGTTACTGTTAATAAAAAATATAATAGCAATGATATATATTATATATAATCTTTATTGACAGATATAATACAATATCTACATATAACATATTACAATGTATATTATAAAAGTCTACCAGTTGGCTATCGACCAATGATAATAACCACGAATATTACCATTACTATTATATTTTAATTAACAAAAATATTTTTACGTTTAATATATTAATTTAAAATTAATATACTGAAATCAAACATTATTTAATAATGATGATACACTTTGATTAAAACACTTGGTTTGTCTCACTGTGATGGTTAATGGTTACAACGAATCAAAGTGTATTAATTAAATATGTTTCAGTAAGAAATTAATTAATCATATAATTGATTGATGAGGCTGATAATTGTTGAAAGTTCATAATTACTTATATTAAATAACACTATTTAGTATTTCAAAGTCTATTGTAATATCATTTCCTCGCCTGAAGAAGCCACAGTGTGGTGAAACAATTGTAGCGATATTATAATAGACTTTGAAAGACTAAATAGTGTTATTTAATATAAGTAATTAATCATATATTTAATTATGATGTTTGTTTGAGTTCACCTTATGGTTTAAATGATATGATATAAAAAATATGAAATGATAAAACATAGATCATAAATGCTTGTCACTACAAATCTATTTTTTTATCTTTATACCATGCTGATGATGCACATAGATTAAATTCTGTACTAGCACCGGAAACAACTATTTCTTCTAAACACCGCTGGACACGCTTTTAGTATAGTGAAAACGTCGCAACCATGAAGAGTGTTATTTACTTTATTTTCACAAATTATGTCGTAGTTTAAAACATAATCCCACACAACATATTTTTACCCCATCCAACAAAATGTTTATTATAATGAAGCTCAACTCAATACAAATAATGTTTTAAAACATTTTTTTATTGTTATCAAGTCCTATTTTTTTTTCAAAAAATTAATAGTAAAAATATCTATTTAAAGAGTTTATGAAACTAAACTAATAGAAATATGACAAAATTTATTATTATTATAAAATAATACATAAATGCAAAAAATAAGAATAAAAGTTAGAGATAACTTGCAATAAAAAACATCGGATCTTAACATAAACATGTTATTTAGCGCAATAGTTTAAAGATTTTATGTATAAGTAAATAACATAAAAAAAATCCCTATATCTATTTTTTTTTCTATTTTATATTTTCTAATCTCAATGTTTCCTTCGCAATTAAGAAAATATTAAATAATGTAATATTATGTTATAATCGACATTTGTTTATCAGTATTATTTGAAATGTTATTGTTAATGTAAGTAAGGTTGAGTTAAATATTTTTATTCTGTATTACCTGAAATTATTTAACAAATTAAATTGGGTAAATATTTTCTGGATTAATTACGTGATTAAATGCAATCCATTCCTGCTCTTTGTGAAATTACGATTTGCTAATATGAGTATAAAGAATTATTTTATTTACTCCATAAATGTTTTCTAACATAACTGACCTTATCTTAACTCATTAACATTTGTCTATATTCTATATGTATGTTATTTAAGTGCTTAAAATGTTACCAACGTAAAGTAATTTACGACAATTATATAAGTATGTATGTACCCACTTTAACACTATTAGTAACTTTTGATCAACATTACAACAGCCTTCCATGTTATTGTAATATTGATATAAGATTATTTAAACATTGTTTTTTTTTTTCGGTGGACAAAAGTTAGCGCCGTTGATATATTTCTTAGTTAAGAAACCGTGCTTAACCTTATATTATACTGTACGTATTTAATTTCCCAATTGTTTATTTTCTAGTTAGAGTATATGTATATAAAATGTGTATGTTGTAAATAATGTATTTGTACATTCTATTTCTATTATTATTGATATTATTATTATTATTATTCAATAAAGATTTTTTTAGTTTTTCAATAATAAATCCCAGAATTTTTAGCTTTTGCATGTTCTTTATTCCCATGAATACTCCTTTACAAAATTTAAAATAATAAGGGTGGATTTTAAATTCGTTTCAATGAAACACTTCTAAATTTCCGTTATTATTTGCAAAGTGTTAAAATGAATTGAAACCATTAAATATTGATATTTTGTCAGAAAGGCTTCTAATCGCTAGCCGATTGCTGCTTTATTTGACCAGGCTATAATAATTTAACTTGCTTTCGTAGTCCACTAGTGCGACCAGTGGTACTCTACCCTATAGTTTAAATTTAGTAACATTCCTCAGTAACAATTAATTATGAAATGCACACAGTTTATACATTCAGTTCCTGAAGTTTATATAGAACAATTCGACCGGTAGCGTCTGTTGAACGCAGCCATTGACTGTAAATAACTTCAGAAGAGATATTTTCAATTTATGGTCATTAGTTTTGATGTTTTGACTGTGCGGTATGCGTAAATCAATTTCATAATAATAATTTGGCTTCAGAATATTTTATTGGTAATATTTTGACAGCCATCTCATCACAGTAATACTTTTATTTTAAAATTACCATACAGGTACAACACAAATAATATTTTTTTACCTGCAAATTGATTAAACGAAGATATTTCGATGTTTAAATGAAACTTCTACATCAAATAAGAGAATTAAATGTCCAAATCCTACCTCATGTCAGTGAAAAATTGATCAGTAAAAACTGATTTTTTATATTTTTAAAATAATTGGAAAAATAAACGAATTTATCAACAAATTATTTACCTTTGTTATTAACAACGTCTTCCCAGCGCCCAATAAAATATTCAATACGTAGTTGATAAAACCACTCTGTTTCATTCCGAAAAATGCATCCGGGAAATTCTTAAATTGTTAAAAAAACAAAAGCAGGAACCTAGTTGCCAACCCAATAAAAAAAAAATATTGGCATACCCGAAATATTAATTTAATTCAAACTAATTTTGAATTATTCAGACCCCTGTTACACTGCAGCTCCATCCTATTCACGATTTCTCCCAATCCTACGCTTCATAATATAGGAGTTAGAGAACGTGCATCCCTCAGATTTCTTACCAAAATCCGATACCCACTTAATCCGCTACAATCCATCGAATACCCTCTATAACCGGACCAAAGTTACTCCCATCAATGAACGCATCCTTTACCCATCCCTAAACTTCGAAATTCTCTCCCAATTCTGCACCCCCGAAATGACTCCGTTAATTCCAAATTCATAAATCCCCCACAAACTGTGTTCCAACGTAGATCAGTTGAGTGAGAGTAACCAGAACTATCACCTCAAACACATATTTTTTTCTTTTCTCATCTATAAACCTCACAATACGTCCATAACACCCATAAAAATCATTAACCTTGGCTACTGGCCATTTATCAAAATAAAAATGTATTATTTTAAACTAGTGTACAAACGAATGATAAAAAATAGATTTACTACTACTTGTCAATTATTATATTTGCATAATTAATAGATTTGATTATTGAAACATTATGGACAATATATGTTTTCGCAAATTATAGTTTAAATTAAATAAGTTTCCTCTATATAAATATATATCAATGTATATTGGGTTGCCTACGCCATGAAACAAAAGTTCATAATTGTTGCGCAAGTGTCGCTAGTGGTTTGCGTAACAACAGCGCATGTATAACGGCAATCGCGTTATTTTCTCGACAACAGCAGCCATATTGGCGTAAACGCGGATAAAACAGTGATCGTATTTTGACTGTGTGTAGGCAACAAGGATAGCTAATTTATCACTGACTAGAAACGAGAGAAAAACAAATCCACAAAATGAAGACCTACAGCCGAAAGAAAGCGGAAGAGCAACAAGAAGTCATCATCGACCTAAACGAATTATGCAGGCTTTGCATGAACAAGGAGGAGGAACTAATTCCAATCTTCAACGACGACGACGCCGTTCCTCTCACGCTCAGGATAATGGCGTGTGTTTCTCTGGAGGTAAACAAACACAAATGCCTGCTTTATCGACTAATCGTTGCATGTATGCAGAAAACCGGTGTATTTATATAAAATACAGAGTGATAAAGTAATTTTAATACTTTGACATTTTCTGTGTTATCGATTCACTTTTTTTTAAAAAAACAGTTTTTTTTTCTTATCATAAAACCTAATCTATAAGCTACAATAATGATATAATAAGTTACAAAATTGTGTACAATTTTCAATATTACTTTTCATAAATATCATGTTTTTGTACCGATTGAACAATACATTTTAATAAAATACATCAAAGTGTAATTTAACGACAACAAATGATTCAGTTATACAAAGAAAGAACTGTTTTTAGTAAATATAATGACATAGCATTAAAAATTGAACCTATAATTCCCAAGAAGTTTTAAAAGTGACTATTATTTATGCTTTGTGATTATTAATATTAGTTTGAAATTTTTTTTTTTCGTTTTTTTGGGAATTTATATTTTATAAAAAAATGTAATACCTAATTTTATTAATGGGTAATATTTGTTTCCTTACTCTTTGTATATGATCTAGTTGTTCTTATATTTACCTATAAAATTAGTAGTAGTATTTTCTTGAATTATATATTCAAAATCAAAGCAATAATTAAATAATAATATGAATGGTTAACAGCCATTTAAAAATTAATTAATTTTTGTATGATACACTTAATAATTAATCATTATTATGTTCTTGTAATCTTAATTGTTAATAAATATTGTTATATATAATAATATTAATTAAATATAAAAGCTTTTACTTTGTCACAAATTTAAATTAGTGGTTGGGATCACTGTGCATTTTTGAATTGCATGTTTTATACATATTTCATCGAGTGATTAATGAGAACCAAATAAAAAATTCTTTTCCATTATAGTCACAGTTTGATAACAGAAAATGTAAGTTTCTAAAATTTTAATCATTAAAAAAATGATTTTATTATAGAAAATTCAAAGTATTTGTAACAATAAACAAGTTTTCGTCTTTAAATAGCAAGGTTATAAGGGCCGATTTCAATTGCCTGAGAATGGAACGAAAACGGATCATATACAAGAAGCTTGTAAGGCCCTTTCCTGGGCGATTGTGAACCAATACATGTAAATCCTATGATTTATCGGTTCCATTCTCGGCAATTGTGATTAGCCCTAACTACTGCAATGTGGGAACAAAACAAAAATGGATCACATACAAAAGGTTTGTAAGGCCCCTTCCCGGGTGATTGTGAACCAATACATGTAAATCCCTTGTTTTATCACTTCCTTTCTCATATGATTTATCGTTTTTGTTCCTGGCTGATCCTATGATTTATTGTTCCCGGGCGATTGTGATTGGCCCTAACTACTACAATGTGTTGTAATCAAGACAGCTACAGTTTGATTTGATCTTTTGAGATCCAACTGTCATCCTTCAAGTAATCATCATTCATTGCTCGATCTTTGAAATTCCCGATACTACTCGAATAATTAGTAATTCTATTTAATAATTCATTGTTTTTTTCTTCATTTCAGGTATTTGAAGGAGATGGTCTCCCGAACAAAATTTGCCACCCATGCAAATTCCAATTGGAGAAGTCCTATGTGTTTAGGAAAAAATGTGAATCATCAGACCAAAAGCTGCGCGCACACATGCGTGAGGTTGCGGAGAAGCTGGGTGTTGAGCAGGACGAAGAAGAGGAGGAGGAGCAAGAGGGCACCATAATAACGGACCACACTATCAATGACAACTCCTCCTGTGAATCCGTTGGATCAATGACACAAGTTAATAATGAACGAGATATTGTTGTCGGATACATCGAACCATCTGAGGAGATGGAGGAAGATCCAGAGCAAATCACTCTGCCTGTTGAGGAAGTTGATGGGAATAAGGAGGCGTGCACACTTAAGAAAGAATCTGATGAAGAGGGGGATGGTGAAACAGGGGTTTATATTGTAAAGGATGGTGAGATGGTGGAGTTGCAGGAGGAGCAGACTGTTATGGAGGATAAAGATTTGGATGCTATCGCAGATGCTGTTAAGAATATCTTATCAATGCATCCTAATATAAATTTATCTGGAGAACTTCAGATGAAAATTGATCAACAGCCGGGAAGAGCTACACAAGTTCAGGTATTCAATTATGTACAAATTATAATTACTTTTCTTTTCCAAAGTTTAAATGTTAATATACTTGTACCAAAGTATTTCAACAGATTTCACCGTTCTAAGTGAGAAGGTAATTCAAAACTTATATAAATTTGTTACAATGTAGGTATCAACAGAAGACGGATCTGTAATAATAATGGAATTAACCACAGATGATATGGAATCCAAATCAAACAATGATCAGCAAGACGAGGAAGTAAATGAGGAGGGAGAAAGGAAGGTATTCAAGTGCCCAGACTGCCCAAGATCTTTTGCTCGTCGTGTCCAACTTCGCAGACATGCCTCAGTCCATATGGAACAGAGGGGCTTCAGCTGTGGCATCTGTGAGAAGTGGTTCCCAACCAGATCTGCCCTGGTCCGGCACGAGAGGATCCACACTGGTGAGCGGCCTTTCCAATGTGAGATTTGCCAGAAGAGCTTTGCTCAAAAGGAAATTCTCTACAGACATCTAATGACCCATACCGGACTCAAGCCTTACAACTGTCCGCATTGTGAAAAGGGTTTCACACAGAAGGAATCGTTGCGTGTGCATTTGAAAACGCATCTTAATTCAAACCCATCGGACATACAGTTGCATTACTGTACACTTTGTCCGAAAGTATTCTGTCATGCTTCTGGTCTAAGTAGGCACTTGGTCACCCATACTGGGAAGACTTTCAAGTGTCGGGATTGTGATAAGAGTTTTACTGATAAGTCGAGTTTAAGGAGGCATCATCGACAAACAAACCATCAAGAATAATTTTAAACATTTTACATCACAAATTTTTCTCAATAATTATTACAAAAACATTTTATGTTAAAAAATAGGAAAAGATAATATTTAATGTTTACCGTAACTTACTTTCAATTTTGTCAATTAATAATTTTGTTACTTTTATTTTACATATAGATTAATAAAATCTTATTAAATAATATTGGGTTGATTGTTTTGCATTCCACTTCATTTTTATTCCATTCAAAGACATCGTTAAGAAGTGTTAATAGGTCTATTCAATTAATGCTTCATAAGCATATATTCTTTAACTAATAAGGTTACAAATCTCAAAAAATTGCAACTATAAAGAAATATTCCGAATCCCTATTGATGAAATAACAGGAATCAATACTTTGATAATTTTATCATACCAACTGCTTGCCTACATTGCTGATAACTGTGTGGTTGGAGTAAAAACATCTATATTCATTCATATAAAAGTATGTACAAAAATTTCAATGGAGGTCTGCAAGTTGACAAGTATACAAAAATGTGAATCAATAAAGTTATTATTATTACCCTGGACTGGACTAATAAATTCAAGGATAGTTTATTGACCTGATTAGTCGATACGGGATTGCACAATCGAATCCCGTATTGACCAATCAGGTGTTGACGAAATTAGGCGGCAAATTCAAATTTCAATTCATACAAATGTAATATTCGGCGCTATTCTGTAAGAGAAATGTTGATATTACCGTGTACGTTCATTTTTATCATAATAATGTAAGCAGCTTTTGTAATAGATATATATTCATAGAATGTGAAATTAACCTGCACTTCACAAGAGAAAGAATTTACTGCTGGCTGCACTTTCTTTTTCCTATGTTCTGTGCAGATTCATAAATACCATAAGGAACACGTCCAGAATGCATTGTCTCTTTTTTTATTATTAAATGAATTTCGTTTCCTGTTCTAATAAACAGGTCAAGTTGGCCTTTAGTAAACGAAACAGCGATTCTCGGTTATCTACCTCGTGGACTTAAATCGTTGACACATGAAATTAGGCAATAAATGTCGTTTGCGTTATCTTTCAATTGTTATGATTTATATAAGGTTTGTTTTTATATGAACTAGTATAGCACCTCTTGTACAGCAATGTAAACTTTATAAGTTAACCTTGTACTCAATATAAAAAATAATCCTACAAATAAATTTCAACAAGAGCTATAAACATTAAACAAAAACCTGCATATTCCAACTTAACATAATTATTCATTTTCTTCTTCCTTTCCCACTCTAGTATCTCTACACCAGCTCCATCCTCTCTCATCAACTCTCTTTCTTCCCAACAACCATTCTTTACGTACTCCTTCACACTCCTCACCCAAATGCCTCCATGTATCCCTACCACTCTCAGAAAACACACATCCATACCGTCCATCCCATCCTCCCACACTGGATCCACACCTGGCTCTTACCAAGGTTACCTTTCCTCAACCAATAGACTCCTTGAGCCTAGGTACATGAATGTTCCCTTAAAGTGAAGCTTTTATCTTTCGATGTAAAAAGTCTTTTTACTTCTATCCCAACTAAACAGTTGAAAGAAATATTAAATGAGTTAATTAACCACACAAACCACTCTGAAATACAGAAAAGAGAAATCAAAATACTTGTTAATTTTTTTTCAATTTGACAACAAAATATTTAGTCAAAGAAATGTTCTACCATTGGGTTCCCTTTTATCACCATTGTTAACAGAAATTTTTATGTAAAATTTTGAGGAATATTTGTTTAAAAATATATTTTAGTGGGCAAGATATGTTGATGATGTGTTTTGCATTTAGAATGAATCACGCAATTTTTTTTTAAGCCCGGTGTCGTTTTAGCTGTTCAGCCTTCTTGCACCACGAACAATGATGTCTATTGTGCTACTGTGTGTGCGGCTTAACTTACATGTTATGTTCTCAATGATTTCCTCCGCTGAGTCACATAAATAGCATGTCAATTTGATTCGTTTACAAAATTTCTCAATTCAATTAATAATACTATACAGTTTACTACAGAGATAGAACATAACAATAGCCTAAATTTTCTTGATTTAACAATATCTTATAAATTAGAATACAAAATTTACCGAAAACAGTTTCGCAGACATTCCCAATTCTTCAAAAAAACTCATTAAAAAATAAAATATAGCACATTCCATTCTCTAATTCACAGACTTATACACATTTCACTAAATGAACATAATTTTTATACAAAATTAAAACAATAGCTAATAATAATGGTTAGAGTGAACAATTAATAAACAAACTAGTAAACAAAAAAAAACTAAAACTAAAAAATAAATTTAAAATATTGTTTATGATTTGTCACAAGAAATAAATAACAGTCTTAAAGGGTATGATAATCTGAACAAGTGTAGTATTTATGAAATTAAGTGCAGGGATTATGAATGTATATATATTGGACAAACTAGAAGAAGTTTTAAAACGGGATTAGAAGAACATAGAAAAGTCAATAATAAACAAGGGTTGTTCAACCGGATCTTCACAACACTGCATAGAACTCATTTTTTTGTTAATACTTCTGATTTTAAAATATTGCACTCAAGTAATAATGGACGGCATTTAAACCTTTGCGAGGGATTATAAATTAGCAAGGCGCTAAAATACAGCGACTCATCGTTAACGTGGAAGAGATTTGGAGTTCCCTCCATAACGACCAAGGCTGTCGTAGTACCTGATCATTTATTACAGTAGCTTGTATTTGTATATAAATTTGTTTGGTAACTTTTTTTACATATCTCTTTGAAGACAGTCGAAACTAGTCGTAGCAAATTTAAAAATTGTGAAACAAATTTTCACCATTTTTTCATATTAATGTTGTAAAATCTAAAATTTTTTCAAAAATAAAGTTTAGTGACCTTAAAACGGATATTTTCTGTGATTTCAATTCAAAGTTCTGAATACTTCTGGTCTAAAAATCTCAGTTGATAATCATAAACACCATGAAATTAACTAAAAGTATAAATTATGTTGATTTACATACTAAAGAAAATATCTGAATTTAAATATTCGGTTAGTTCACTGGTGATATTTGCTTTGTATTTTTTGTAATGCATACAGGAAAAATAAATAAATAAAAAAACAAGCCGCTTTATATTAAAAATAATTTAATTTTCAGAAAGGTACAAATACAAAACAAACATTTTCCACAAATCACGTATTTAAACAGTAACCATACAAATAAAAAAAAAGTAAGTTAACATTGGACATTTGTATTCTCCTTTTTAATTTGAAAACAATTTTTGGTTTTCCATAATTAAATTTTCAGTCAAATTCAATAGTAAAATTAAAAGATCCCATGACATCTTACTTGTTACTTCAACTCAAAATACCCTAAGCGAAAAGATGTATCGGAAATTGAAGCATACAAAGGATATAAAAGTTACAAAACAATTATTTAACATTCTTGAGTTCAACCTCGAAGACTAGTGTGGAGTTGGGAGGGATGGTTGGGGGTGAGCCCTTAGCACCGTATGCCATTGGTGGCGGGCAGATGATGCGCCTCTTTCCTCCGACTTTCATGCCTGCCACACCGACGTCCCAGCCTTTGATGACTTCTTGTTTGCCTAGACGGAATTTGAATCCATTGCCCTTTGTTGTAGAGTCGAACATTTTGTTGTTGCTCTTGAAACGACCCTCATAGTATACCTAATAAATTGTACATTTAAAAAAAAAATTTCATAAATTAAATAGAATGAATTTGAAAATTAATTATTCCGTCTTTAGCTACTGTAACATTTTGACGTCAAAATGTCACAGTATTTATTTAAATAACTATGAATCTTTTTTTCTATTTGGCTATTAAAATGTGAATCAATAAAGTTATTCGGCTCTATTCACTATAGAAAACGCTATGTTTGACAGGACGCTATTCTTCAAGGTTACGTTATATGGCTGTTTCGTATTCCGTATTGCGCTAAACTTCTATCTCAGTCAACGCTCAGCGCCATGACGGCCGCTAAAATCGTTTAAAACAGCAGGCAAATAGGTCCAGTTATCATAGCGTTTAGCCGCTTTTCGAGGTTATTTTCAATTCAAATTGTTTTTTAGCGGTAGTTTAATAAATATTATTGTATTTTTGGCTTATTGTCCTGTAAAATTGAATTTAAACTATCAAAAAAGAACTTTTTTATGCTTCACTCCTTCAGGAATCAATAGAATGTGCATAAATTGAGGAGGTTAATAAACTATCCTTTAAGTTATTAGTCCGATCCAGGATATTCATAATAACTTTATTGATTCACATTTTAATAGTAGATACAGGATTGCACAATCGAATCCCGTATTGACCAATCAGGTTTTGACGAAATTAGGCGGCAAGATCAAGTTTCAATTCATACTAATGTAATATTCGACGCTATTCTGTAAGAGAAATGTCGAGTTTAACGTATACGTTAATTTCATCACAGTCTAAGCAGCTTTTGTAATAAATATATATTTATAGAATGTGAAATTAATTAATAACGTACACGTTACACTTAACATTTCTCGTTCGGAATAGCCCCGATTATTTCTTTTTCATATAACATTCAAATTAAGAATATTTGAATTTGTATCTATTATGATCATAATTTTAAATAATTCAATGTATCACCTCATTCGAAATACAGTAATGACATTTTTTTTTGTTAAATATATGAAATACTCATCACAAATATCAATTTGAAATTTAGGTATGGTATCCATTCCTCTTAAGAATTGTCTATTTTTATACAGCTGGTTTAATATAACTCTCTTAACATCAATATATATATTATCAAAAAAACCTTTATACCCTTAAGAGTATCAGGTTTCTTAAGCTTAATATTAAATGAATTTGTTTTGTTATACCTGGACCATTTTTCCCGCTTTAGCAACTGGCCCGTTTCCTTGCTTGATATCTTCAATAATGACGCCGCCTTCAACAGTCTTCTTTTGTTTAGGTGTGTCGCCCTTTTCTTTTTGTGGTTTCTCTTTAGGGGACGCCTTTTCTTTTGACTTCTGTTTCTGCTCTTTCTTTTGCTCTTGTTGATTTGCTTTTTTAGCTTTGCCATTCATTTTAGGTTTCTCATCTTCCTCGTCGCTACTCAAAGGCGATGCTTCCTCATCATCTGAATCTTCACCCTCTACCTAAATTAATAAAGCACTAAATATCACACATTCGAGTTGAGTCGATTTCAAGATTGATACATATTCAATAAGTTTGTATTCAGATAGTGTGAAACCAAGCACACGAGTGCAATGTTGAAACAATCAGATACAATTACAATTTATTGAAGTTATTTTTTTTTTAAAGGATAGATGGGATTTTAAGGTATGGATAATGAAATGAGGATGAACACAGACTGGCATCAGCTATTCCACCATTAAGACAACATCACAAATTTATATATATTTTTAACGAAGATGAGGGCAATCACCAACACCCATGGACTCCGTAACGAGAACTCTTCTTTAGAAAAGTGCCGCCTTCTGCAGGTCTTGAACTTGTACTTCCACAGTGACCCAACAATTAAGACCAGCGCCTCAACCGCTAGGCCACTGTGGCACCAATTTATTGAATCCATGATTCTTAATATAATAATTATGTTTGAGTTTGGAATCATATACTTCACAGAAATGATAAAATTAACTTACTTCATCATCTTCGTCTTCTTCCTCACCACCCTCTTCATCTTCAGCTTCCTCTCCACCTTCCTCTTCCTCACCTTCTTCAGCATCATCATCATCGTCTTCATCTTCCTCTAAGAATGTTGTATCATCTTCTTCATCCACAATATCTGACAAGTTAATATCAGGATCATCTTCACTGTCTGAATCCTGACTGTTGATCTCTTCCAGTAGCTGCATTGTTTTAGTTTTCTTTGCTGGGGCTGATTTAAAACACAAATATTTAGTAAAAAAATAATAATAATATACGATCGAATAATATATGTATAATTTACTTACGTCCAATATCTCCTGTGCTGGGTTTCTTAGTGCGCTTGCTGTCGATGACATTACTCAGGCTAACGTTATCAACTTCCTCTTCCTCGGCATCCTCCTCATCCATAAAATCATCATTTAGGTAGCCCGTCAGATGCACATGCGACTCCCCATTTGTTAAAAATGTCACTTTATCGCCAGTCTGTAAAATAAATAATTCTTTATATGAGAAGCAAATATATTTTTCTAAAATATTTTAAAAATGATTATTAATAATGGTGCAAGTGTGAGCGAATAATTTTAAAACCCACCTCGAAATTCAAATCAAGAGGGCACTGCCGCATTGTGTCCTTCTGAAGAGTGCAGAGAAGGTATTTCCTATTCTCGAATGCACACATGACTTGCGCAGGCTCATCACTAGAGGAGTAAATATCGATGGCTGCCATCGAGACATGGAAGGAGCGCTTCACAGTTTGAGAGTATCGCTTTTGCGATTCCATAATAAGTCCTGAAAAATAAAGAAATGTTTTTATGTAAACATAATTATTATTTAAAATATTTTTGAAACAATAACATTTTAATGAAAACTAATTAATGATTTAAGTTTACAAATTGATGTTTATGTTTATACATAATTTTTTTTAATATAAATAATTCAAATGTGTACAATATTTTTGCAACAGGCTGAAAGACGACTCGTCAATGGCCAATTTGTGAAATTTATAATGTAGCGTATTGGTTTTCTAATATATTGTTTGAATTTCACAAAAAAAGATGTTAGTATATATATATTTATTTCTGCAATCTTTGTTATGGTTAGACCCTATAATTCCTCCTACACCTCTTATTTTGTTGTTTTTGAAAAAAAGCCCTATAAAGGGGTGTTTTATGATGAATGATGATCTTAGGAGTTGATTTTTGGTGGTTTCCGGGTGTTTAGACTTGTATTTTTTTTTTCACAATTCAGCTCGAAAGTCCAACCAACCATTATTTTGTTATTTTCCGCACCTATTTACACCAATGTTACACTTCAGCTCACTTTTATTGTGATAAAACGATAAAACTCTTTGGCAAAAATTAATGAGCAAGCTATTGACTTTCAGTAAGGTAAGTAACTATTCTACAATTCGTAGCTTATAAATCACTTGTGTTAAATGCCTTACTGAGAGTCAACAGCCTATAACTTAATTTTATACAAAAAGTAATTTTCAAAGATTGTAATAAGCTAAAATATATTGTATTTTTTCGCATAAATTATTGAAAAAAACTTATTTAAATTATGTAATTTTATCATTTAAAATAATGTTAAAAATATTGCTTTTAATATATAATTCTATTGTTACTACTACTTAATTGTTTAAAATTATGTACATATAATGTAGAATATCACATAATTTTTGTGTAATTAATTGTTTTTAAATACATTTATTAAATTGCTTATGAGTATTTTTATTTAACCTTTCATTATAAATAAATTTCATTTAAATTTGAATAGGGAATAGGGCCGATTAACTTTCTTCTTCTGGAATCCTTATACCCGTTTAGGTGTTGGATCTAATAATTTTGAATAGTAAAATATTGTCATATTGTATGCATGAAATCGTAAAGCCAAGAATCTATCTTTTTTTATTTAAACTTTAAACCATACAATTATGTTTGTCTAGTGATATTATTTTGCATAAACAATTCCTGAAAAACATACATCAAACCACATACTCCTTCATTATTTCCTGAAATATAAATAACTAAAATTATTTTATCCATGTGTTCTTTTCTAACCTCAATACTCAACACCCTCATGTTTTCTAGAATAGTAATTCTTTCATTTAATAAACATACTCACCCCAAAACATGTTGAATTCTTTAATGGATTTGACGATATTCACAATATCAAACAAGAACTTAACGCCCTTGCAAGTATTTTATCGAAACCTAACTGAATAAACCGGTGCGAACTTGAGCGGGAATTATTTGACATAACCTATATTTCGATGCATCAAAAATGTCCATAATATTCGTTCACTCAACGTTCATTTATGAACGTTGAAATTCAAACTTTTTATATATAAAAAAAAATACGTGCTACAGAAAAAACAACATTCTCTAATTTAAAAAATCACACAATTACACACTAATGCATTTTTAAAAAAATACAATTGAATTATGTATGGAATATTTTTTATTTTAAATTATTATTGTTAAAATCAGTGACATTAAAAATTGTAACTTAGATACAATATAAACATAATTCAATAATTTTATAGAAATTATTTATTATCATTTTGATGTTATAATTGCTTAGACGAAAAATAACCAATTTTTTTACAATTCAAGTATATAATAATACTTAGAAATGAGCATTTCTAATTAATATAACGGTTTTATCCAATTCCAACTCAAAAATATTATAATCTCTCACTTTTAAATGAAATATTGAAAAAAAAAGTAGTGCAGCAAAACACGTGGTGAGCCGGTTCCGAATATTTTCTATGAAAACAAAAAATACTTACCCCAAAACATTTTGATTGATTGTAGCTTGCTTTTTCACTAAAATGAAATAAACTGGTTGTTTTCTTCGAGTTTGTTATGCGGTAGGTGGTAAAATGGTCGGTTGTGGATCGTTGCAACCAGTTTGGCGGGAAGTGGGCGAGTAAAGCGTGCGCTTTTGTTTCCTTACAGGAAACTTTGGAACGGTTCCATCAAGATATTCTTGTCGGCAACAGACATGCGCATTTATAATTTGTTTGAAAGCGAAATATTTATGTGTTTCTTAATTTATTTTTGCAATAAATAATGTTTATTATTATTATTTCTACTGAAATAATTGTTAATTTTTTATTAGATAACAAATTATAAAACGTAAAATATTTTATTTCTTCAAAATATAATTAAAAACAAGCTAGTGGTGGGGAGATGCCACGGTTAATAGAGTATATACTATATTAGCTAGTAAAGCTTTACATCGAAATGTTTATAGTTAAAAATTTTTACGAACAGAATTGGTTTTTTAAATACAGCTAAAAATGTATTTTGTCCTGAAAAAACAACAGCCACATTTTTTTTCGGCATGTGGGATGTTAAACTTAACGTAATTATTTATTTTAATGTCACAATCTAAGTATACTTATCAATTATGAAACTGTAATATAAACTGTAACAATACATATAACTTCTACTTTAAATTTAACAATTCACGTACGAAGTAGCCCCAAATAATGCTGATTACACACCGTCGTACAACCTTTTTTCACACCGTCGTACAACCTTTAATTAGCGGCTCGTAATTTTTATCATAGATAAGATATCTATTAGCAAAATTATATGTGGCCGAAAATGTTAAATGAGTTTCAGGTAATTGTGCCATTATTTAATATTAAGAATATGTTTTCATTCGTAAATTTGTAATTTAGATTAGAAAACTTGAAAAGAAAATTTGATAAACTCAACTTTGAAAAGTGTCAATTTTTTAAAGTTCCCGCTTTATTTAACGTCTCAGAATAGAACATAGAATTATATATTTATGAAATTACATGAAAATATTTTTTTTACAAATGAAAATTACAATATTTAGCGCTTGTTATTCTTTAAAGTTGCTCTTGTATTATTCCTTATTTTATCAAGTAGAGCCAATATAATATCAATTGAATAAAAAATATTCATTAAGTATAAAATTGTATTTTTGCATGCAAACATTTAGGTTTTTACACTAATTTTATGAAAAAAATATTTTGTAAATAAAATAGGTTATTAATTTATGAAATCGTATTTTTTTACATATCATTGATTAAAAAAATAATAACACGGTACTAACTTCAGTTAGTTGAATAATTTTGTTTCTAACTTCAGTGTATTTATTAACATTTACTTTTATCAACGTATGAATCACTTTCTCGATATAATTTACGCATAAGTGCACTGGTCCCACAGTACAAAACTTCAAGTGAAAATGTGAGAAAGTTTTCTGTGTCAAAAAAGACAATGGCACAACCGAATCAACAACCAGAGCCTCAGTACTTCCTCCGGAGCCAATCCACCGACTCTACGAACAGTGTCCAACAACAAAGGGGCTTACTGCTCACACATTCCTCTACATTGCCAAGTCTGTCGAGAACGACTTCACTCAATAACAGTAATCTAAATTTCCAAAGACGCACTGTCGAAGGAGCAAGACAGTTAAGAGACAACTTTCACAACGTGATCCGGGAAATACAGCCTCTGGTCGAGACGGCCAGGGCTGTAAACATTTCAAGCCTTCTAAACCGGGGTCAATCGGAGCCAAATATTCAACAGCCTCAGCCCGAGGGGGCGAATCCAGGAAGTAACATAGTAATTGAAATTGACAGGGAGTCCCCACGGGACGAGGCAGACGAGGCCAACGAGGGGCAAGACAATCAAAACCAGGATAATCAGCAGGAAGTGCAAACCAACCCGGAAGCCATTGAAGCCCTCCAGGTTTTACAGAAGTACGTCCCGTTCGTTGTTATCCTTTTAATCAAATGCCTTTACGATCACCAGGAAGGCATATTGAATGTCATAGTTTTGTTCGCCATATTTGTTCACGCTAATTCTGTAGTTAAGAAGGAAGCAACTAAAAGAGCACGGAGGAATCTCACTAAGCTTTTCCTCGCTGTTGTTTATATTATCGTCGGTGTGTTTTTTATTCACTATGTCTTCGGGGAAGAGCAGTTGTATATGAATTTGGTTTTTGTACGGACCTACACAAGCCCGTTGACCGTTTGGGATTTGTTATGGTTTGTCGGAATAACAGATTTTGTGTTGAAATTGATTACTGTTATGGTCAAGATTTTATTGACCATGATGCCGGGTAGAGTTGTTCCCTTTCAAAAACGAGTAAGTATTACAATTTTTTTTATTAAACAATTTATACATCATGTGTGGTCAAATTTGTAGCAAAAATTGATGGTTTTATATTTTCACTGAAAATACACATAATTAAAATTTCAATAAGAATTACAGTTACTAAAACAAAGTAGTTAAATCAATTTTAAGCTTAATACATATATTTTATTTATACAATAGACTATAGAATGTATTTTTCAATGAATTTTAAAAAAATTAATGATCTATGATTTTGAATTAAAAAAATCCATTTGAATTATATATGTTTTAGGTATATAGATGATTTGGAATGAACATTTTATTTTGTAGATCGAAAAATTGATTTTAATCGTTAAGTATTGCTTTTTCTCACAAGTTTATTACTTAATCAATCAATTATTCATTGATAATTGTTTAACAAAACAAACATTTTATGAATTACATTGAATTCAGAATTTCATGTTTCTAATTTGAAAATTGACTTGTATGTATCACACTGTTGAAAGCTAATAATTTATAAAATCTTTCACTATGTCCCCATTAATCATAATTATAGGTGAATAATAAATTTTGATTATAATATATGAATATTAAATTTCTAGCCATCATTAGAGGATTAATTATTTTGAAAATTAAATATTTTAATATTGATTAATGGGGACATAGTGAAAGATATTATAAATTATCAACTTTCAACAGCTATAATTTTTGATTTGTTAATATTGTATTTCTACTTATAGAGTATTGGCTAATCAAAAGTATTGTGTTTTATTTTAGATGTTTTTTGTTTCAATGGCAATCCTATTATTTATTTAGCACTATCAGCCGATTCACAATTGCCCGAGAACGAGTACAGAATGGAAAGGGCAAAGATGAATCATAGGATTCATAATCGCGTGGCCTTTCTGCATACGAACCGATCTTTGGCTATTCCAGATCCGGCTCCGAGTAATTGTGAATCGGCACAGTTGACATTTCTAAATACCATGAAACTTGCATAAATTGTTTGTTATATTTCTTAAAGGGAAAGATATATTTATTTATTGAGGCCGTGTCACAACTATATAGAGGCCTTGCTCCAATAACCACTTGGTTGTACTATCTGTTGGAGTCGTACCAGGGCACAGAAAAAATAGTAGGGGTCATCCTAGCTGCTGCCTACATGGTATCAAAGGGAGCCGACCTGATGTCCAAGTTCAAGCTGTTGAAAATGGCTTTGTTTAAGCTTATACAAAATGTGGTAAGATAACTCAAATCTATTATGTTTTAAATAAGATTTAAAAAAAAAGTAAAATTAGAAACACACTATACGTAGGTTTATTACCTAAAATCTTATAGGTGATGTCACTAATTTGCACTCAGTTTAACTTAATGCAGAACAAATGAATAAGGCTTATGTGTTTCTTTCATAATATAACAAATGTAACAAAATAGTGATAAAAATGTATTATTAAATTAATCAAGTTGTATTTTTATTTTTTTAACTTTTTTAATAAAACTATTGGTCAGTATTATTTTTTAAAAATTAACTAAAGTATTTAATAAAGTAAAACTGTATTTGCTATTAGACTGTTGGTTCATCACCAAGTAAAGAACAGATCCAAACAGCAGGGGAGCATTGTCCAATTTGCCATGATGAATACGAGTCACCTGTAATTCTTCAATGCCGTCATATATTCTGTGAAAGCTGCGTGACGACATGGTTTGACCGCGAACAGACTTGCCCTCTTTGCCGTTCCAAGATTGTAGACGACCCTTCATGGCGAGATGGTTCCACCACCTTCTTTATACAACTCTTCTAGAAGGTAAAATTAAGAATTGTTATTTGAAATGAGCTATTTGAATTAAAATATTTTTTCTACAACATCTAATGTCAATGTATTTTAAATAGTTTTAGAAAGAGTGTCTGAAAAATTGTAATTATGAGTTATATACGTTGAAACAGCTGCTGTTCTTTTTTACATTGTATTGTGATACAATTTTTTTCAGATACCCTTTCCAAAAATATTTGATACATATTGTATGTGGTAGAGGAGGAAATGGCTTGATGTGCCCGAGCACTCCAGCGGTTTGGCTTGTTGTACTCCCTCTTATCCTATGATTAATCACCGAGTTTAGTTATTTTCTCTAATTCTAATCATGTTGTCTTGCAGTAGGTGTTGTTTTCCCTTCTCTTGGGTAGCATTGTCCTCCCTTCAGTTAGTAAGTGCAGCACACTAATGTGAGAAGAGTCTAATAAATATACAGACCAGAATATTGGAGTGGGGAGTTCAAAATCTTGGAGTTCACACAGGAGAATTCATTCACCTACGAATCATCTCCCGTGCACAATAATTTCTTTACCTAATTTGGAATTTTTCGGCCTGTATATTTAGTACATATTATACAGATGTTTTCTGTTATTAGTCCTATAGCCTTCCTCAGGTTGTTTCTGCTAAATGTAGTTGCCTCAGCAGCTAGTTCTTAGCAAGATTGTTTGAGCATTAGTTTACTATGATGAAGTCCTGGCAAGTTTTTCCAGTATTCAGTGTGCTTCTCTGTAGTTAACCTCATAATCTTCCTTAGAATGTTTAACATTTGCTCTAGCCTAATGCATGGTTTACACAATTCAGCCTTAACTAGTTTGTCAGCTGTTTATTTACTCACATAATATAAAGTCTTTATTAATATAGAAATAAAAGCAAAATCTCATAAAATACAGTTAGTAATTCTTAAAAATATGGGACATATATAAAAAAAAACTAAAAATCACAAAAATAGTACAAAATCCATGCCAGCCAGGGCTCAAATACACCAAATTGTTCTACTTTTGTCCACCAGACCATGCTTTCATGGGTTTTACTATTGAGGTGTATATCCAAACAGTCATATTTGGATTTAGACCCCATGTTTTATTTTTGTTGATTTTAATTCCTCTGTTTGATATTTCTTAAGGTTTAGGGATAAAACCTTCCCTCCCCACAACATGACACTACAATTTTCAGATCCCTGTTCATGACTCCTGTTATAATAGTAGGATATTTTCCCCAATATGAAGATATCTGTCATCAGCATATCTATGGACATACTATCCCCATTCGTTTATTAATACTAACAGTTTAATTACCATTAGGTCCCACAGAAAAAATGACAATACACCTCCCTATGGGCAACCTTCTTGGGTTCTAATGCTGATTGTCTAGTATGGGGATTTTGTTAAAATCAGCATGGATTTGAACCACTGAATAACCGTAGTTTTCAGAGCATGGTTGTTGGCTGTATTTACAATGGTTTCGATGGAGCTGTTTATTTATTTATGGACTTCTCCTTTGTACAATATGAAAATGAATATTATATATACAATTGCTAGCACACATTATAACAACACAACAATATTGTGTTGTCTCTTTCAATATCCAAAAAGGTATCTAGTGGCAGCTAGCTTTTAATTGATTGGTACCTTTCCGGCCGATTGTGAATTGATATACATAAATCCTATGATTCATCTTTTCATTTTGTTCTTGTTCTCGAGAGATTGTGAATCGGCCAATAGTAATAAAAATATAATAGGATTGTCATTGAAACAAACATAAAACATCTAAATTAAAACACAATACTTTTGATTGATTGGTAGCTACTTCTTTGTTTTTCAGTGAATTTTCTATCTTTCTAACTAAATGTTGTAGAGTAGATTTGCATGATTTGCCTGCTGGAAATGCATGTTGTAAAGGGTGAATTGGCCTCTCTACCAGACCGATTTCTTTCATATGCCGTTCTTCCTTCATCATTTGTGGTAGAAAAGATGTTAAGCAAATTCGTCTGTATCCCTTAGCTTGGGTTAGGTCTTTTGCTGGCTTTGATATAAAGACTATTTTGATTTTCTTCCAGTTGGTTGGAATATGCTCATAGGCTACTTTGGTTCCATAGTTAATTAATTTCTACTTCAATTCAATATTTAACTTTCGAATACTCATTTGAACCAATGCGGTTATGTTCTTTGTTCGAATTACTATAAATGGTCAAATAATGATAATAAATATGAAAATCATTGTATATACATTTTTTACAGAATTATATTTATTATTCTATTTGTATCTTTGTTTTTAGAGAAGAGGACGACAAAATCCAAATATGCATTCCATCCCTACATTTTTTTTAATATAAATATTATACATTTGTTTGTTATTTAAATTAATTAATTGTTGATTCTTTATATATATTATTATTAAATAAAATTAAAATTTTAGCTTTAACTAATGATTATTAAAAAATAAATTAATAAATTTAAAAAATGTCATTTTTTTATTAACTTTACCTATAAAATTCACAAAATCAATTAGCAATTCAAACTATTGTTAAAATTCAACATCATACATAGAACTATCATCAGATGGGTACGTAATTATTTATTTTATATATATTTTTTAATTAAAATTCATTATTTAAACATTTTGGCAAAGTAAATAAACGAAGACAACCTATCTTCTAAATTCAAAACACATAAAAACTTCAATATCTAACTTTATATAAGGACAAACCTCTCCTCTCAATCTTTTGTATACCATGAAACCTAAACATTTCTTCAAAAATCCACCTGTCACAATTCACCAATTCATTACTGCGAACAATTAAGACTGTTAAGCTAGCAAGAACAGATATTT
The DNA here is from genome assembly GCA_963082785.1 of Philonthus spinipes. Classification (NCBI taxonomy): domain Eukaryota; kingdom Metazoa; phylum Arthropoda; class Insecta; order Coleoptera; family Staphylinidae; genus Philonthus; species Philonthus spinipes. The sequence goes on from OY720301.1 coordinate 15,366,352, forward strand.
TTATTGCACATCACCATAAATTCAAGACAAGGCAGAAAGGCCTCTGGTCGATAGCCCAGACAGACAAACACGTAAAAGTTATTGTAATTATACTATGTAATTGTCTGAATATACAAGTATATTTCGTTTTAATAAACAACATCAAAGCATAAATAGATGTGAAATATTTAATCATCATCAATGACTAACAGACTGACACGATATAAAGACAAGGATTCCTTGCGGAAAGACTGATGGTCAATAGTCATTTATGAAAATTAATATATACCTAATGAAAATTTTGCAATAAAGATGATTTTATATATATTTAATTTACACAATGATTCTGCAAAAAAATATTTTGTCTTTGTGATATTATATTAATTATGATAAAATAATCATGATACTAAAGCTGTTAAAAATGAACGATTTAATCTTTTAGTTTTATTAGTGCAAAATTATTTTTTTGCGAAACTTAAATAATTTAATTAAGTTATAATAATCTATTATAATTATTATTTATATAATATATATCATATTAAAAGTGGAATTAATGTATTACATGTTTAAATAATAAATAACAGTTGCATAATAAAGTTAAAATACTGGGAAAATCTTTTCCTGCCATCTACCGCCAATAGTAGACAACTAAAGAGTGCGGTATGGCGACACTTGTTAGTTGTCTGCTGTTGGCAGTAGATGGCAGTAAAAGATGTTCCCGTAAAAGAATTTGTAATCGAATATATTTTCAACTAGTTCGCTAAAATGCATTAATATTTCTAGATTTTATGCAACTTCTGGAAATTCTTAAGAAATTAACAAAATATTTAATTTATTCAACTATCTGTAGTATATAAACAATTTTAATTAATGACATTCGAAAGTAAGGAAATAAAATAAAACAAAATGTAACGTTTATAATCACAACTGAATAATTTATAAATAGAAAATTGTATTAAATTTTACTTATCGAAAAATTAATATATATTATCAATGATTTTTTTACGGTGGCGCTCGTAGCGGTTGTATCCTAAACTAATTTCCTAGGGAGGTATTTCAAAGATGCCCAAATTTGGAAGTTTATTATTCTTTTCTCTCTCTCTCTCTCTTATAATTTTATTATTTTACTTGTTGGGAAAATATCTCAATTATTTTCTATCCACATTATTTTTATAATTTTTTATTACAGGAAATATGTGTGTAAAATGATTTTTTTTACGATTATTACAGGTAATCTATGTATTCATTCCGTGTTATGAATTTCATCATATATGTAATTTATGCACACAATGTAAATTATTTATTAAGCAAGGTGCATTTGACAGTTTTTGTTTTTTTTCCTCTACTTACCCATTTTAGTCTATGATTGCCTTTTTTGACAGGAGGAGACATACATCCCGTGTTTATGTGTGTGCGTTTGTGTGAATTTCCCGTTGAAGAAATGAAGTGAACGTGAGAAAATATCGCGATAGGCAAGACAATGGTGGAATGAATTCCAGCACAACGGGACAGGACTAGAACGTTTCCGCCGACGTTGGAATTGTTGCCCCGGGATGCTGCGCTCACGTTGAGAAAGGACAGGTGTTCCCGCTGATTAAACCCACCCTCTCGAAAACCCACCGGCTCTTTTCCAGCGAGGGATGGCAGCCACAAGTTTGGAAATAGAGGAGTTCCTCTCCGGACCTCTCGTCACATGGGTAAGCAGCTGCCCAAAAGTGCTTTTAACATTGTTTACACTAACACAAATGTTACACAAGTACTTCAATGAATGTAACTGGCAGGGTAAATATAAACCCTTTTATGATGGAAATACATACAGAATTTAACTGCAAAAATAAACTATTATTTCATTAAATCTAATAAAATCCAGTATGCTATAAAATATTTTTCCAAAACTTAACCCTTTGAGTGGCGGGTTAAATAAGTGTGCTAAGTGGGAAAATAGTCAATATCACCAAGATGTACAAATCTATGTTTTTATAACTCAAATTTAATCCTTTTTATAGGCAGAAAAACTATGGTCGAGAGCCCATTTTAGACAACTTACAGCAATTTCATATTAACTCCCATTATATATGTTTTTATTACTTTGTGTAAGTTTTCTAATAAAGATATTGCTTTACCTCTCTCCTACATACAATTATTTTCTTCTTTTGAGTAATAATGACCAGTAACTTCTTTTGCAGCCTTAGTTTACTTGAATTGTATGTTTTTATTACAATAACATAAATTAAAGAGTACAATTTAGGATAATGTATTTTATGTGGGCAGAAAGACCTCTGGTTGATAGCCCAGGACAGACAAATCTTCATTTTAGTGTATATACTCAATGTTTGTAAAAATGTAATTGTTTGAATATATATTTTATGTCACCAAAATAAAAAAATAAATAATTTACTGCTTATATTGGTGACGATCTGAAAGTCTAAAACACATTTGTGGATAGCGTGGTCTAGCTTTTTTGAAATGCTGAACAACAAAGTTTATTGTAAGAATTAAAAAAAAGTTGTATCAATCAGTATACAAGCAAATAAAGAATAAGTTATGCATATATAATCACTAAAAACTGAGGTGAGGTTTTTATGAATATAAAAAGTTATAAATTATATCATCAAAGTAATATCAAGATAAAATTATTGTTTAAACTTAAATCACGAATATGTTATGTAGCATTCCATTTACTTGATCCTATTTATTTGATAGTTGAGCACATGTATCAAGAAACCAGAAAGTCTGCAAGTATATGAAACATTCTTCGATGGTGGACCAATTAACGAGGTCCTCCTGCAAATCGACCCAGAGCCTTCCCAACCAGTGCCTACATTAGCTAGCCTGCAGGGCAACAGTATAGTCGCTTCCAGAATTAAAATCTTCCATAGCATCATTAAGAATATAAAAGCAATATATGAAGTGAGTAATTTGGTAATTTTTTATAATTGTACTTTTATATCATATTTTGAATTTATACTAATAATCAAAGGTTTTTGTTGCAGGATGAATTAGGCCAGGTGGTAGTAGCTATGCCAGATTGTGTGACAATGGGGCGCTCCCCGACTTCCCAGAGCGCTCTTCAACAGCTGAAGTTGCTAATTTTACTATTGTTAGGGTGTGCAGTGCAAGGGCCGACAAAGGAAGTATTTATTACCCGCATCAAGGAATTGTCATTAGAAGCACAACATGATATTGTAGAATGTATCAAACAGGTAAAGAATTACTGCAATGGCTACACAAAGAACTTAAACTCAAATCTTCACATATACTGGTTGTTCTAAATTAAGTGCGCACCATTGCTAACTTTATTATTATTTGTGATTTTTTTTGTAATAGTCTATTATAACTTTTTTTTGTTAAGAATGCTTCTATAAAATGGTGATAAAATATATAGGGTGTTCCATTTAAAATAGTGATTCTTTGTTGTTAATATCTTGAAAACGCGATACTCTTTTGTTTTCCTGATTTCATTGCTGTATTCCCCCGAAAATTTACTACTACTTTGATAATTTAACCGACTCTTGCTCAACCAATAATAAAGTTAGCAATGGTGCACACTTAATTTAGAACAACCTATATATTAAGTGCCTTTTTTTATTATTATTTTTAGAAAATTACTTTTATGTGACTATTTTTTAAATAGGTAACTGATGACCAATCAGTTGTATTAACACACGAATGGACAGAACAGGAACCTGAACGTCTTTATGCACATTTGAGAACAATAGCTGGAGAAAGAGATATAATGTTTCAACAATGGGTTATAGACCTCGCTCAAGAGATCCCAAATGGTGGACAACAGACGACGCTAACCACTCCGCCTGGACCTTCCGATGGTTTTGAGTCTAATCATTTGGCTGTAGAGTTAGCTGATTGGAAAGCACGTTTAAGGAAATTACGACAAGAACTGTAAATAACTAGACAAGTTTTGCATAAAAAAACAAACATTAATTGTTGGATTTTTTTAGAGAAGAAAAAACTGAGCTGCTTACAGAATGCAAGGAGGAACTCGAGCATGCGAATACACATGTAGCCAAGCTGAAATCTGAAGTAAATTGCATTTTGAAAAAAATTTAATAAATGAAACACATTTTTACTTTGTTTGTATAACTCGGATCCGAGTAAAAAGTGTTTCATTTATTAAAATTGAATTATAATGTATAAGAAATTAGAAGCAACAAACATTAACTTTTTACTTTTTTTAAGAATGCTGATTTATTATCAGAAGCCCGTAAAGCTAAAGCATACCGTGATGAAGTAGATGCTATGCGTGAACGTGCTGAACGAGTTGAACGCCTAGAAGCCGAAGCTCAACGTTACCGGGAACGCCTTGCCGATACTGATTTCTACAGAGTGAGAGTGAATGAGCTGCGTGAGGACAATAGAGTCTTGCTAGAAACAAGAGAAATGCTGGAAGCTCAATTAGCAAGAGCGAGGCAGAGGACTGATCACCTGATTCAACTAGAAGCAGAATTGTTAACATGTAAACAGGCTATTAATGATATTACATTGGTAAGCATTTTTCGGAATATGTATTCGATAATAGGAAATAATTATTTCCACATTTTTTTTTTACATTTAATTTTAATTAAAACTGCAATGATTTTTTTAAATTACATCATCATATATCGTAACACTCATATAGCATTTTCTGCTTACTGCACCAGTGCGCACTTGTTGCAACTTCTGCTTCTGCACTTTTTCAGTGTGTCATGTTAAAATTGTTTTCTGCGTACATAAAAATGCGCACTCGCCCCAAGTGCATAAAAATGACACTGATTTGGAGACTGAATGCACTAGTTCCAGTGCAATATGGTGGACAAAACAAAAAGTAATGTGATAGTTTGTGATGAATTGTTGGAATATGAATTCTCCTCCATTTTTAGTAATCTCTCTGTCGTATCTATAATGAAATGTATTTCTCGCATGTCACCCCGCATAATTGTAGAAGGGTTATGTTTTGAAATCGGCTGCCAATTCATATTTCGTGCACTTTACTTCTCGCTGCCAATGCTGAATTGCACGCAGTTTGAAAAGCGGGGCAGTGCAGTACGCCAAAGCTCTCCTCAATGCGCACTGGTGCGTCTTGTTTCATTCTAAGCAGAAAACACTAATAATTTTGCCTTTGTTATTCAATAAAAATTATTTACATCATTGAAGGAAAGAGATGCTGAACGTGAAAAAATCCAAGAGCTACTTGACGAAAACTTACAACTTCAACAAATGGCGAAATCGGCTCTCCAAGAAAGTGTTGTTCTGAACACATCCACTTCTTTAGAAGATTCTGCTTATGAGGATAATTCACTTTCTGAACAGTTAACAAACAACGCACAGGCTCGCGCTCTCAAGCTAGAGCTAGAAAACCGAAAGCTCTTATCCACAATAGACTCCATGAAAGAACACAACTTCCACGAAAGCTCAAAGAAAATCCTCGAGCTAGAGAAAGAAAAGAAACGCCTAGAGGTCAGGACAGAGCAACTCACCGAGAGCACAGAGAGGTTGAAACAGCAGAACCGGGAGTTGGATGAAGTCTTCAAAGAATCAATTCAAGAGAACAGGAAGTTGCAGAATAGTTTGGATGCACTCAAGGCTCTTTCGGATAGGCAGCTTCAGGAGCTGTTGAATGAAAAATCGAAGGTGGAGGAGTTGGAGAGGAATATCGACGGGCTCACCAAGGAGAAACAGCGGGTGCAAGTGTTGTGCGAAGCTGTGAAGAAGCGAGCTGATGATGTTGATAAGACGCTTGCGCAGACTGAGGAGCAGCTGGCTGCTGTTCGTATCTCCGCTGATAAGAGTCGGGAATTCGAAAAGATGACGGAAGATTTGAAGGATAAGGTTACTGTTATGGAAAAGGAGAACGCTAATGCAGGCAAGGAAATCGCTAAACTCAAGGAAGCACTTGAAGTAAGTTATGCCCGTTTTTATAAGATGTTGAAAATTTTAAGGAAATGATGCCATTCATACAAGAATTTAAAAATTAAGCATTTTAAGCAAGTACTTCCGTAATCAATCACGATCATTTGTTTATTGCCATATCTGTATAATGTGATTATATATGCACACATTCATTTATGTTTAAAGAAAAATATATAAAATACAAGGTGTACATAAAATGAGTGAAAACCTTCAGGTAACTCAATTCATCAATTAATTTTTAATAGAAAATTCGAATAAAAAAATGTTGTATGGTTCTTCATTGAGACTCACGAGGTCTTCGGAATTTTAAATATGTGACTATAAATTAGTATTGTTTGTAAATATTTTGTAAAAAATCAATAGCATTAACAATCAATTAGACACGTGTATAATTCCATTGATGTAAATGATTAATAAATCGGATATTTTTACAATTTTATAACTTCATCAGAAGCATTCTTTTAATGAAAATAGATCTGGCAATGACGCACACTCGTTTGTAAAAGAAAAGGTGTATGCAACACCTCCAGCGGATGATGTAGCAGTTATAAACAGGATAAATGCACACTTGTTTGATCCACTGTATAGTTCTTTTAAGTGGCCCGTGAGGCTTAAGGAGGGACCGTGTGACTTATTTTCGTTAATATTTTTATCTAAAAATTAGTCAAAGAGTCACGCTACCTAAAGCTTTTCACTCATTTTGTGTACACCTTGTATATACGTTTCTCCAAATGTTAAATTTTGCTTTAAAAAAATTGTAATAAATATATTGCATGCTTGACGTTTATATATAATTAAAAATAAAACTTAGTATACTTTGAATAAAATGTAAATGGAGATACTGGAATAATACATATCAAAAATAATTTATATTTTTTTAATTATTTGAAAATTGATCTTTGTAAGCATTCTATAAGTAATGGATAAACAAAGGATTAAATAAACATACAAACAGGAACAATATACAGGGTGATGAAATATATATCGGGAATAACTTCAAAAAATAAACCATTTTTTTTTTTTAAATTGAAATCCAATCAAACATTAATTTAAGTCAATGTAAAAGCAAAATTGTTATTTCTATGGTTACTTAGTTTTTTTAATTCTACTTATTAATTGTAAGTTAATTTTTTTGTCTGGCTCATTGGTGCGCAGTTTAAGCATCCGGCTATCCTGGAATGGATCCCTGGAACCATTCCAGGTTTGGGCTAGTCGTATGAATGGTGTGATTGTCCCCCAAATTGGAAATTAAAAATTATAAAGAATTCTGGGTTATTGTTTAAAAATATACCAATACCAATGTATGAGTGGAAGCAAAAAAAAAGTTAATTTTTTTATTATTCTACAGACAAAAGACAGAAATATTGATGAACAGACAGAAACAATTACTCGCCATGAACGAGAAATCAACCGCTTGAACAAAGACAGAGAGAATTTAAACCAGCAGATGGAAAGATTCCAGGAATACGAACAAAAAACCCAGGAGCTAACTTCACAGGCAGCTATCTTTACGGAAACAATTTCCACATTACAAAAAGATTTAATTTCAGAAAAAGTCAACAACGAACGAAGCCGAAGTTGCTTAGAAAAGCTGGGTCTCACTGTCGATGTTTTCGACTTAGACCAAACACACATCATAGAAAAGATGTTTGAAAACCAGGATTTGGGTAGGAATTTGGTGGAGTATACGAAGGGCAGAGAGAAAGAGGATGATGAGCAGGTTTTGAAGTGTGAAAAATTGTCAGTGGAGATGAATGCGTTGCAAGCGGTTAATGAAGGTTTACAGAAGGATAATGCGAGGATGCAGGTTGACATCAGCACGCTGAGTTCGCAGGTTAATTCATTGCAAACTCAGCAGACGGCGTTGCAACTGGCTAATAGTCAACTAGTAGCCGAGAAGGAGGAGTTGGTGAAGCAAAACGAGTTGCAGAATCACAAACGCGATACGCTCTTGTTAGATCAGGTTACAATGAGGAGTTTGCATGATCAGTTGAGTTCAGAATATGAGGAGTTGAAGAAGGAGAGGGAGGGATTGAAGCGGACAAATAGGGATTTGAGGAATGAGATTAGGGCGCTTAAAGACGGGCAAGTGGGTTTTGAGAAGAAGATCAATATTCTGGAGCAGGAGAAAGATGCTCTTAAAAATGAGTCGAAGAGTTTGTCGAACTTACGTACTGAGCACTCGAAGTTGAAGGATGATTTCAGGAATTTGTTTACGGCAAACGAGCGTACAAAGAATGAATATAGATGCCTGCAGGAAGAGTACAAAATTTTGAAAACAGAATCTGGTAAATTACGGTTGGGCAACACAGAAATGCAGTGTGAGTTGAATACACGCACTGATCTAGTTTCCAATTTGCAAGTAGAAAATGCTAAGCTCCAGCAGCGCTGTGATGTTTTGTTTGAAATGAATCATTCTTTAGATTCAGATCGACGTGCTCTAATGGAGCATGCTAGCAAGCTGCTTTCACAGTTCCATTCTCTTCTAATGCATTCTTTGGATGACAAGCAGCATTACCATATGGAGGAAAAGATTTTTACTGATAAACTCAACAATCTTTGCCGCCAGAAGGAGAAATTAGAGGAAAAAATAATGGAGCATTATAGGAAGTTGGATAATGTAACAGCGGAAAAGAAGAAGGGTTTTGGAGCAATGTGGGTGAGGAGGGTGATGGGTCGTATACCAACTAGGAACAACAGAAGGTCGTGGCATGAAGAACAGAAAATGTCCCAAAGCAGTCAGTTTCTGTTGGGGGCTGGAAACAATGGAAGCGGTGAGAGTGGTGGGAATGATTCAGATAATAGTGAAGAGGCAAGGGTTGTAACAGAACCTTTCAAGAGATCAGCAGGAAGTTTGCATGGACAGAAACCAAGAGATGAGATTGCATTAAGAAGATCACATCGGAATAGTGTTGCTGGTAACAATTTTTTTCATAATAATTATAGATACAAATCAGGAATTAATTTTATAAATATTTAATTTATATTTCAGGAGATCAGGTTTACTCAAGAGAAAACAGTACTAACTCCAATTCTGCCCCACCACTTAGCCTTGGTTCAGTAGGTACCCGCAGGACGGTGTACCTCTCAGAAGATGACCATAACCCTCCTACCCCTCCCCCACCAACTACCACAAATCCTGTAAACCCCTCACCACAGCAACCACCCCTTCTTGTTTACAACCGTATTTCTACTGTCATTGGCAGTGCGCCCACACCACCTGCTCAGCAACCAACTGTGCATCCACCCGAAGAGGCAGGTTTAGATAGGAAAAAAGTGGACAACGCCAAAGAGAACGCAATCTGGTATGAGTACGGCTGCGTCTAAAAATCCCCTCTTCATCCTTTCCTCTCCATGTATATACACTTACCATTTTTTTATTATACATTTATAGGAAAAAGTTAACCAATTTAATTTATTTGAGAAAGAAAAGGAGAATAACATTCAAACTAGTTGCCTTTAATGATAAGCCTTTTAAGATTTAAATAACTTCTCTTGTTTTTCCACCAAGGGAGGGTAAACAAAAAACCTTTCTTCAAATGATTTCGGAATAAAATTGTTAAAGTTTTTGTAATTATTACATAAGGCAAGAAATTAAATTAATTATAGAAAAAGTATTAATTTCATCGAGTTAGTCAATTAAGTTTAATTTCTCAAAATAAATAAAAGTATTATTTTGGCAATGAATTTTTAATTTTTGAGACTAGTTACTGAAGATTTAGTGCATTTAATATGAAATTTTTAGGAGGGATAGACATGATTAAAAAAAACTTTATGTAGATGATATATATATATATAAAGTAATTGTATGAAATAGATTTTATATTATAAAAATCTTTTGTTGACAGTATTATATTTTTTAAATTATGACAAATGTGTTATTTAAATTGCCAAATAAGGAAATATTCCAATACCTATTTATATAGGTATGTAAAGTATGAAATTGTTCATTTTGTTCAACTAACTGATGAGTTGAATTGAGTTACGTAAAGATTATATTAATTTGACGAATAAAGCACTAATAACCTTCATACTTTTATTTGAAGTACCAAATGATAATTCAAATAAGTGTTAAAAAGGTTATTAGTGCTTTATTCATCAAATTAACTGATAAGACTGAATTATCATAATAAAATAATGAATATTGACAGAATGATTTTTAAAAACAAAAATTAGTTATGATTTTAATATTTATTAATTTTACTAGAAATATAAAATTAATGTTTGAACCCCATACATTTTTTGAGTTTTAATTTTTTTCAGTTTGAGAGATCTCATGACCGATTTGCACCGTTTCATTTTGTCTACATATTTTATTTCTAACTCATTTGAAAGAGGTTTTAGAATAAAAAAAATCAAATACCATTCATCGTTCTTGCCTATTTATATACATTTTTACACATTTAACTTAGATAGTTAGTATTTATATTATATATATATATTTACAGTGTTTATATATTTATACAGAAGTATACAGGAGGTTTCATTTTAATTCTGAAACACTTGATGGAAAAATACAAGTGTGCAATTTTAAAATAGGCTATGTATTTTTTTGTATTGAAGATAATTAAAATGAGACTGCCTGTAAAATTGGTAGCTCTTTACAAGCATATTGAAAAGAAATTGTTTTATACAGGTTGATTTGTTTTTAATCAACCTGCATAAATGCAATGTTTGTGATTTTTTTAATTAAAGTACATATTTTGTTTGTTTTGTAAGTAAGGGCTCTTAAACTTATGTTCTTCCAGTGTTTTATGTAATTATGTACTTAATTTTTTTACTTGAAATTAAAGTAATAAAATACAGTTTCTTTTAAAATTTGTTTTAATTTAATTTATTGTAATGTTAAAGAGTATATTATTAAGATTAATATTGATAATATTCAAACATTGGTAGTTCATATTATAAAAAATATAAATAAATAAAAAATCTACCAATAAAACAAAATAAATCACATTAAATTGAATAAATTAAAAATTTCTGAATGAGGTAATAACTAATCGGGAATTTAAAGTTACTCAATTTAATGTGTATTTTTATTTTTTTGATAGATTTTTAATAATATTTAGGTATGTATTAATCTTGGTTTGGTATAAATTGTTTAACAAAAAAACGAATGTCGTAATAAAATTAAACAAAATTTTATTAATACTAATCACACTTTTGAAAAACGTATAAAATCAACTTGGATGTCTACTGAAGACTTTTTGTGGAACTTGTAAGTCGACGGTAAGTCATACCTGAGTTCAGCCAGGACTTCGCCTTCGAAGTTGTTTTGTTTCGCCACCTTTAAAACATGGTGCCTAAAAATAAACCAAATGGTTAAAATGTATAAAGGAGAGAGAGAGAAGAAAAATAATTGTAGAATTAGGCGAATAAAGACCTTGTAGATGACTTATGAAGTGAATACACTTTAGACTTAGTTAATTGAAAGGCCTTTTCCAAAAACTTCATGTCGGCACCAACATTCTTTTTCGTTCCAAATGGTGGATTCATAATCACAGTGTCGAAACAATTGTTCCATCTAAAAAAAAAGAATTAATAATGATGTTAACAAAATCCAATGCCTGGAATTGGTATTGAAAGTAGTTTTCTTTTCAACAGATTTTTGTATAATATAAGTCTATCAATTTCAGTAGTAATTGTACATTTTTTTTATGTTGTAAATAAAACACTTTTAAACTTATTTACTACAGTATTTTTTACTTGCAACAAAGATTAAAAATGTTTTATTTAGGCAGTGCGTATTTAAAATGTACTACAAAGTGAACACACAACAGCTAATTATTTATTTGTGATACTTGCTTATTTAAATTGTATACTTGCAGTAAATTTCGTTTTATATAATTAAATTACTTATTAATATACTTTTTCTTATAAAAATATAAAATAGACAGAAATGAAGAAGAAGAAAGATGTTTTGATTTGATATGAATTCTGCACGATATATTTTTTTTTAATACACAAATGTTTACCTTCACATAATTTAGTATTGGGCAAAATCGAGTGAATTTAGTAATCGAGTATTTCTGAATAACCAATTTTAAGTAGGTAAAGTTAATAAATAATAATATATTACAGTTTATTAATAAATAGGTGACACTTTCCAATATTAATATTATAAATAATATTAAGACAATTCTTTTACACTCCATTTTGCAGTGACAAAAAAGATCAATTTTGCCCATCTTCACTGGTTAATATAGTGAAGAGACCCAGTTGAAAATGACCCATGAAGAGATACTGGACATTGCTAGATATGTAGAGTGGGTCTAGTCACTGAGAGGGAGGCATCACAATTGGCCTAAAATTTAACCCATTGTGGTATCTCCCTCCAAAATCCTTAGGCTATCAATACAATTAATATTAGTTACCTTGGGGATATGTTATTAATGACATCACAATTAACACAGTCAACATTAGTTAATTCATGCTCTTCAACATTTGTATTAAAAACATTAAGTGCATCAGAATCAACCTCAAAACCAACGACGATGGTAGCATTCAAATAAGCAGCTCCTATTGTTAATGCTCCACAACCACTACCAAGATCAGCAACCATTTTCCCTTCAACATCCCCATAATGAGACTGAAATTATTAAAAATTATACAAATAAGACTATATTAAAATTGAGAGAAATACAATTTGATTAAAACACTTGGTTTGTTTCTCTGATTTAATCAATGAAACAAACCAAGTGTTTTAATCAAAGTGTATTAATTAAATATTTTTTACCACGGGTTGAGAAATTCATCATAGAATTGAGAGGTTCAAAAATAATAAAATTTTAATTTGTTTTACGTAATATATATTTTATCTTCAACTATTGAATTAAACAAATTATTGAAATTAAATTTTATTTTAAATAGTTAATAATTTAGTTATTATAAAATCTGAATCTTAATATATTTTAATTTTATAGCCAACCTGCATTGTGTGCAACATATGTGAGCCGAGATGAGCTGGCGTAACATACTGTTCCAAATCGATCTTCGGATTCGTAAACTCCTCAATTGCTTGTAGACGCTCCTCTAAGTGACGCAGTTTCATACAAGGCCACATCACGATGCAATTTTAATTACTAGCCTATTTAGCATCAAATCGTGGCAATACAGGGAGGATTAGATTGCCGAAAGAGGAATCTTGTGAGATAAAAAACCCAGCAGACTGAGCGTTGGCCGTTTGTAGCGCACTGCGCTGCACAGAAGACATAGAATGATTCTCAGTGCCTGGGGGATTTACCGAGCCAAGAACTGGCAGTGCAGTCGAGTTGAGGGTCGAAGCTACACCTTGCTTTAAAAGAAGCTGCTTTTTCAACTGTAGTTCTTCCAGAATTTTTCTGTTCGTCAGTTCTGAAATTATTATTTATTTCATACCATACACTCAATTGTTTTTAATTTCGACATTAATTATGTACAAATAAAAAGACTGTTATTCTTTAATTCATTATTTATTTTTATGTTAACAAATTGTTTGTTATTGATAATGAACACGTTGTGTCCCAAAATGTACATCTAACATAAACATAAAAGTAAATAGTGAATTAAGGAATACTGTCTTTATTTGTGATTAATCTCTTCATATAAACTCAAAACTATACAGTTGTTAATTAAGTATTTTTATATGAACTAAAAAAATTACCTTTGAAAGTTTGTTAACAAACAAATAATTCCAGTTCAGTAAAAATGAATTCAATTATTTAAACAACAATAAAACAATCATTTTGTTTTCAAGAAAAACAAATGAATAATCATTTACCTCTTTGTACGTTCGGTTGTTGGAAAGCCATTAAAATAACACAAAATTTAATCCAAACTCGTTTTAGGTTATCTTCTTCTTCTTCTTGCGTGGTTTAAATGGCCCTAGCAAATATGCTCTGTTGGCCAGTACTATTTTCGAGACTTAGGTTGTGAAAGGTTAAAGTTAGTATGGAAACCCTTGGAATCCTAAAAACAATGACTCACAATGGAATTACACATAAATGTTATTTTCACATAAAAAGGAATAAAGGATATAGTATGTATTAAAAGATGGACGTGATAGCAGTGAGTAAGTAGAAATAGGAGAAGGGTGACCAAGTGAAATTAATGATGAGTACAATCTGTCACAACTTTGATAGTAATTTTTACAAGAGAAAAATATATGATTTATATCACCATATTCCCCACATTCACAGTTAGGAGATAAAACTACATTTAATTTAAATAAATGACTTGGAGTAGAGAGATGTGCTGTTTTAATTCTAATAATTGAGGTAACAAACCTCCTGCCCCGAACTTTTGGATTAAAAAACCAAACCTCACAAGGTATAACCGGATGAAGCGCAAAATATCTAGTATGATAAGATGAATCAGACCAAAGATATTGCCATTTAAGTCGAAGACTTGTCTTTAAATCCTTAAAATAGTCTGTATAAGGAGATGAGTATTCAGTTATTGGCAACTCAATTGCTGATCTTGCAAGACAATCCGCAGATTCGTTCCCAGTTATACCTACATGACTAGGAATCCAGCACAATGTGATATTATAATTCAATTCATATAAATCAAAAATAAGGCTACGAATGTTAGATGCTAACAAATTCCTGTGTGGAATAATACCTTTCTCTTGTATAGCATACAATGCATTTCTAGAATCTGTAAAAATAACAGCCTTAATAATAGACAGCACCTTAATTAACTTCAGACATTCAAAAATAGCTGATAATTCAGCAGTAATAATGGAGGAGGAATGAGTTATGTTAAATGAAAAAGATATTGAATCCTCTATATATACACCACCACCCGTGTGAGTTGATGTATAGGAACCATCAGTAAAACAAAATTTAAAATTAGGCCATTTATCTCTAGCAATCAAGTTAAATCTAGAGTTCATATCTAAACCCCCCAAACTAGAAGCATTTAAATCTATATTGTAAATAATTTTGATTGGATAAAAATTAGAGAAATATGAACCTAAATAACAAGGTATTTTTCTACTTATAAAAATATTAAAAGATGAAGCAATAGCATAGTTGTCCAAGATTTTAGAGAAAGGTTTCTTTTTTGCCTCATATGACTTTAACAGATTATTCATTCCAGATAAAACCAATGAATTGTTATTAGAAATACATTTCAAAAAATACTTCAATGCTAAAAATTCTGATCTTAAAAATATTGGAGGAATTCCACTTTCCACTTCCAAAGCTCTAGAAGGGGCAGATCTCATACATCCAAGCACTAGTCTAAGAAAAGAAAATTGTAGTCTCTCAATTACTTTAATTAAATTTTTACTTATAGGAGACATTAAGAATAGACCATATTCTAGTCTAGATCGAATTAAAGATTTATAGACAGTTAATAACATTGCAGGGTCTGAACCCCACCATACATGTGAAAGATATTTAACTATATTAAAAATATTATTAACTTTAGATTTAAGGTCATTAATGTGTGATCTCCATGACATATTATAATCCAAATATAAACCCAAATATTTAACTTCTGAGACTTTCGTAATAGGTTTACCTTCAAAAAACAAGGTATAATTTGGAAGTTTTCTTTTCCTTTTCATAAAAATAATATTTTTAGATTTTAAAGGGGATAACGATAAACCATGAACATTTAACCAATCTGATAACTCAAATAACGCTTGATTAATTCTATTATAAAGAGATTGGATATTATTTCCGGAACAATATAATACAACATCATCTGCATATTGCAAAATATTGCAATAAGGAGTAATAATTGATTCTAATGGAAGGGTGTACAAAATATATAATAAAGGACTAAGAACAGACCCTTGTGGGAGACCAACATAAGAAAATCTAGGGTTACTAAATTCAAAGTCTTCTTTCATGTAAAGTACCTTTTTTTGAATTAAAAACCAAATACATCTGACTAAAGAAAGAGGTATACCTATATTTTCTAGTCTTTTCACTAGTATGGAAGGAATGACTGAATCAAATGCAGAAGAAAAATCTATAAAGAGAGCAACCGTAAATTCATTATTTAAAAAGGCAGAATTAATATCAGAAATTAATTTACATAAATTATCTATAGTTCCTTTACCTTTACGAAATCCACACTGGGTTGATGGATACAAATTTTCACATTCTAACCAAAAATCTAGACGAGATTTAATTAAATGTTCAAAAATTTTCCTTACACATGAAGTAAGAGCAATAGGTCTATAACTAGATGGTGAGTTTGGATCCTTTCCAGGTTTCAATATTGGACAAATAATTTGTTTTTGCCAATCCTCAGGTAAAGTACCAGACGTCAGAAATTGATTAAATAACTTCAATAATACAGATTTAGCCTCAAAAGGAAGATGTTTAATCATCGAATAAGATATATTATCAATTCCCGTAGAAGAGTCTTTAACAATGTCTAAAACAGAGTTTAATTCAGCCAATGTAAATTTAGCATTAAGATAAGAATTATTTGAGTCAGAAAAGTTAAATTTAAATTGAGGGGTTACCCACTGGGGTGTTAAATTACAAAAAAATAAATTACTAACTTTATCATTTATAGGAACATAAGAAACAGGTTCAAAAGATTTCCTAAATATTTTGATATTTTTCCAAACTTCCGAAATAGGGGTAAATCGGGAGATAGTTTCGCAGAAATCTTTAAAACTTTTCTTTTTCTTTTGATTAAAGATTTTTTTTGCAACTGCAATAGCTTTTTTAGCAATAATAAAATTAGTTGTAGAACCAAACTGATAATAATCTTTTATAGCCTTCTTTCTTTTTTCCTTAAGCATACTACATTCATCATCCCACCATGGACACAAAGTACGACGATGAAATTGGTGATGTAAAGGAATTGCCTTATTCCCTGCACAATTCATCTTATTAATTAAATTAGAGTAGGAACAATCATTAGAAACAGATTCCAATACTTCTTTTGTAAACAATTCCCAATTAGCAGCTTTAAAATTTCTAGATGGCTTAAATAGATGTTTGTGAGTAAGATTTCCAGAAACATTGATACTTATATCCAAAACAACTGGAAAATGGTCACTTCCATAAGTATCGTTTAGTGTGTAGGAAGAAATTAAGGCCCCTAAACTAGGTGACACTATAGATAAATCTATAATACTTTTAGTATTATTATTAAAATATGAAAAAAGAGTAGGGTTAGAGTCATTAACAACCAATAAATTATTATTTTCAATAAACTCCCAAAGAGATTTACCATTGGAATTAGAATGTGAACCATTAATGTATGAAATATGTGAATTAAAATCACCTACAATAATGTAGGGAACTGAATTAGAGAAAATTGATTCCCAAAATGCCAGATTGCATCTGACAGAGGGAGGAATGTATCCGAATAAAAGATTAAATTTAGAAAATCTTATAGAAATAAATTGAGAATTGTTGTTCCTGAAAGCATTAGAATCCAAATCAATTTCCGAAAAAGATATACATTTCCTAATAAATATAGCAATACCACCTTTACCATCTAAACGAGATTTTAATACAGAATGAAAACCTTTAATGTTAAATTTATCATTGTATTTTATCCAAGTCTCAGAAATACAAAGAATGTCTGGATTATATGATTCAATTAAATTATACAAATTAGATCTGTTGGCAAATATACTTCTAATATTCCAATGAATTATTTTCATTGTCGGAGTGTTTACTATTAGAATTCTGTATATGTTGTAAAAGAGTGTCGACTGGTATTATACTAATTAATGATTTAACAAATAAATTAGGATCTGCTGAAAACAATTTTATAAATAAATCCCTAATATCTTCTGAATTACATTCCATATGCTCTGAAGAAGTGGAAGGAGAAGAGTTCCTAAAACAAATCTTTTTAGGCGATGGAGTACTTGGGTTAATAATATCCAAGTACTTTTGTCTGAATTCAATATCTTTTGCACTAGTTGGAGTTATTCTTTTTTTTGAGTTACTTTTTAGAATAGTGACATAGCTATTTTTGTTTGAAACCTGACTAAGATTAGATAGATTAAAAGAGGAAGAGAGATTAGGAAAGTTAGTTTGGTTATGAACTAAATTGTTATCAATTCTATTGAAGCTGCTATTATTTGTATTATTAGAATTATTTGATTTTTGAAATAAATTGCTAGCTTCAGAGAAAGACACATTGAACCTAGCCATATACTCTTTTATATTCTTCTGTCTAATGAACTCCGGGCAAATTCGGTTCTTTGAAACAGTACCTAATTCTATTGAAGAATGAGCACCAGAACAATGAACGCATTTGAAATCTAAATGAGAACAATTAGCAGTGAGATGAGCAATATCTCCACATTTCAAACATCTAATCTTACTTTTGCAAAGGCTCTTTGTATGTCCGTATCTGAAACAAAATTCGCATTGGGTTACAGGAAATATAAACATTTCTGGAGTTTTATAAGTGCTATATAGTTTTACACTCAAAGGCATTGTATTAGCTCTGATTGTAACAACAACAGAGTGAGTGTTAACTAAAATAGTTTCTCCATTTGCTATGGATTTCCTCTTCCATCTTCTTACTGCCAAGGTAACAAAAGAATTGCAGATATTTAGTTGTTCTAAAATTTCTGTTTCAGATAACGAAGGCTCAACCTCCCTCAAAATAAATTTAGTAGTAATAAATTGACTGGGAATGAATGCATTTAGAGAATTATTATTTAACAAAGATTCCGAACTTAAAAATTTGTTAGCATCATTTATATTTTTAAACTGAATAGAAACTCTATTTCTACCTCTTCTAGAGGTTATCACATCATAACCAGCTTTATACATAATCTTACCAACAGTCATCTCGTGTAAAACGGTATTATTATTAGAAACATCATTTCTATCATTAGGACTAAAATCATCCTTTCTCTCTACATAAACAAAATATGGCGCTTTATCTCCTTTATTAAACTGCTTTATAAGAATACGATTCTGAATCGGTAAATTTCCGGGAGGGCCCGGCCCTCCCGAGTCTACGTCCATAATTGACGTGAAATTTAATTAATATTTACTCCTTATAACGGAAGAATTAATTAAGAGAATGGGAAAAAATAATAAGAGGAAATTAGAATAAACAAACTTACAAAGACCACGTGCACACTATCAAAAACAAGGAAACAACCTACTCGCTTGACAGTCACGACGCGAATCGTTTTAGGTTATGTACGCTCATTTGCTTTTATTCACATCAAATTGCATTATTTTCCTATGAGGATATCGAAATGAAACTTTTGCGAAACAGAATTTCTTTAAAATGGATATCATACGAAATTTAAATAGTGGCTGTGTAAACAATACGCACTTTTTTCTTTTGAATGTCTCTTAAATTGAGACAAATAAAATAAATAAAAAAAGAACGACCGAAAAATTGACGTTTAATGTAAATGCGGAAGCACAAAAGTGCTGCCAATATACTTTTGAGAATAACAATTATTTTATAACATACATTTGAAAATACTTGTATAACATCGGGGCTGTTCTGTATAATAAATGTAAAGTTTAACGTTAATTTTTATCATCACAGTCTAAGCAGCTTATGTAATAATAGATATATATTCATAGAATGTGAAATTATTAATTACGTACACGTTAAATTTAACATTTCCCGTACGGAATAGGCCCGATTATGTGAAAAAATAACATATAGAATGTTAAATTTACTCTTAATTTAATTATATTTATTAGTCTAATATTATCATATATAGAAGTTCTATAATAGAACGTGAATTTTAAATATAGTTATATTCTTTACTTTACTGTTCACGATTTAAATAATAATGTTAAATTATTCAAGTGACTTAATTTCAGATAACATACAAATGTACATTTAATAGAACATGTTTAATTTTAAAAATATGTCATCGAATACATATTCTATTACACAGTAGCTTCTTCAGGGGAAGAAATAATCATTATATTCCTTCATCTAAAGAACCTACTTTGTAACGAAACAATTGTTGCGAACAATAAATTAAATTAAAAGTTTTATTTAAACATGTTCTATTAATTGTACATATATAAGTTATCTGAAATTGAGTCACTTGAATAATTGAACATACTCATATTATCTATTTCATTGTTTACGGTTTAAATAGTAAAGTATGAAATGTAACTGTGTTCAATTATTCAAGTGATTTCATATAACTTACAAATATACAATTAATAGAACATGTATTTGATGATGAGGGAACACAAAAGTGCTACCAACATATTTTTAAAATTAAAAGCTTATAAGTTGTGCTAGTTGGGTTGCATATACTACATGCCAACACAAATATAACAAATCTTTTATAGTACAAATAATTTATAATCAAAATTGAAAATCACCGGAATTTAAAATAAATATGTAATGGAAAGTTCTTTATAAATAATAAGTAAATGGTGGACGCACTATATATATTAAAAAATTATTAAACAATTAGGCTTAGTACAAACAATAAAGTAATGCCTTCTTAGCTTAAATAGCTATGGATATCACTGCAAATTTCTCGTATTTATTTCTTCTTCTGATAATTTTCTCCTGTTCTTAGAGCTCTTTTTGCAATCATTTCTTCTGGAACTGTTCTTAAGTCATACGCCAATCCAATCCATGCGAAAAAGTTAATGAATGCCAAAGACCAATTTAACCCCCAGTTCCCTAACTCTGCTGCCTTGTAGTCCCAGGGAAATACGTGATGATAATTATGGAAGCCTTCTCCACAAGCCATGAAGGAGACGAAATAATTTTCAGAGGGTTTAATTGTCCTAGAAAAATAATTTCATATATATCGTATATTTTCCTCAAAAATCACTTGGTAAACGATAAAATTAATATATTGGCTAATCTTCTTCTTCTTCTCGAATCCTTATTATTGCACAATTCAATATAATAATTACACATGCAAACACCTTTTGTGTTGTAGTATTACTTAAAGTTAGTTTTATAATAATTCATGAATACATGGTCAATGTTTTTTTTATTTGTTAATTGTTCAGGCTTCTACTTTGTTATACATTGTAATTCAATTTTAATAAATGAAACATTTTTTGCTTTGTATAACGTGGAGTGTTGAAACTATAGTCAACAATAAACAATCCAAATTATATAAACAATGTAAAAAGTCTTTCATTTTTTAAAGATGTTTTTTATTCAGCCTGGATTTTTGTTTTTTGAAACACATTGGTACTAACCATTAACAAAAATCCAGACTGTATTTATTATTCACAAAAGTCTATTCTATACCACTTTAATCATTTGAAACACATTGGCACTAACCATTAATAAAAATCTAGTTTTAAAAAATTAAAGTAAAAACGTTTAAATTGAGGATTAGTTTAGTGGAAATATTGAAATTGCAATTTATATAAACAACATTTTCAGTTTTTTCTAACTAAAAAACTTCAAACACGGATTCATCTTTTTAATTTTCACATCCTAAAATTTCAATACGACAGTATTATTATTGGTAGTTACAGCGCCATAGACATAATGAACTATTTTCTTCTCTTATTTAGTGTGGTTTTATTTAATTAAGTATTTTTAAATTGTAATAATATTACCATTTTTACTTACTTATCGTAAGGCTTCATGCCGTAAATATGAGCTGCACTGTTTACCAGCCAAGTTGAATGGACGCTATATATGTATCTAAAAACTCCTCCAGTTGCAAAACTGATGTATAAACTTTCACCACACAGGTGAAGAATGTATGTTGGGATGGCGAAGCAGCATACTAACATTAATGGAAAATAATATCTAAAATATATATTAGTATTAAAGTTGTAATATTACATAAAAAGAATTTGAAAATAATTAATAAATTATTTCCTTTGGCTTACGTTGTGTAAGTACTTTAAAACAAATGTACATTAAAAGAACTACTTCCCGGGTATGTACCCCACCAGACATTGAATTATATAATGATATTGCATATCAATAACATATTGCATAATGCAATGACTATGTGAATAAATACTCTTTTCTATTGTAATATTACATTTACTTTCTTAAAAAAAAATTTTTGTTTGTTAAAACAATAGACTTAAGCTTAGTTTATCCCAGTTTTCTTTATTTATTTTTGCTAAATATATTTTGAAACTACTTCGTTTATTAAAGTATTTTCATTAAGCTTAAGAATATTCTCCACGGCTAGTACGTAGAAGATTTATATTAAAGGATATTTAAGTTTTAATAGTAAAAAACAAAATTTTGCTATACTTATGCTGCCACATGAGGTGAGGATCCGAAGTAATGTCATTCATGTCAATGGTCTTTCCTTTTGTTTTTACGGCATCACTTTTTCTTACTAATAACCAGCCCATATGTGAAAAGAAAAAACCTAAAAGAAATATGTTTAATGTTTATATACACACATCATAATTTAGAATATACAGACTGTACAAAATAATATAACATAAATAATTACAATAACATGTATTGTAATTATGTATGTTATGTGTTTGTCTGGGCTATTTTTTTAATCATTGACCTTTCTATTAATTTGTAATAAATTTTTGTGACGGTTACGGATGAGCAAAACGAAGAGAAAAAACTACAAAGTTTTAATTTGTAATAATTTGTTGTGGCTGTTATGGATGAGCAAAATGGAGAAAAAAATACAAATTTTGAATTCTTAATAAATTATTGAGACTGTTATGGATGAGCAAAACTTGTCATTATATATTGATTGACTAAACATAGAAACTGACTTTTTCTATTTATAGTGTATTAATTAAGTTTTCTGAAAAAAAATTACATTGACTTTTTTACGTGGAATTAATTGGGCAAGGGTAATTCGATGAATTCCACATTTACTTCGACAATAGTATTTGATAAAGTATATTTAATTAAACATTTTATTTTCTGTTTATGTTTTTTTTTGTAATTCTTAAACTATCTTTGATAATTGATCTTACCTCGTTTAGCGTTATGCGGATCTGCATCGGTGTCGGTGAATTTGTGGTGGGCCCTGTGGTCCCTTACCCAAATATAAACACTGTTTTGAAATGCGGATGTTTGAAAAAATAGGAGCAATAATTTTAAAGGAGTTTTTGCCTTATATGAACGATGGGCCCATAATCGATGGGCACCTGATGTTATGCCTTGTCCCACAAATAGGCCGTAAGTATATGCTAAAATTAATAAGGAAAGATAATAATTGATATTTTACAATAAATAACAAATTTATTTTTTTTTCTCGAGCAAAATTAAGTTGTTAGTTGTGGAAACTTTAATTATTTAAATAAAAATGGTTATATAATTACATTTATATTAGTTTATAGTCAATATGATTTGTAAATATTTTAATTATATTACTATTGCGTTGTAAACACCATAAGAACCTATTATTTATATTTATCAAAACTTCAACTACTGAAGATGGAAACATAGTTTCCGGAACATATCTATGTTCAATAAAAAATAAGTAGGAGAAAGGACAACCATTTTTATTTAAATCAATTTGTAATTATTTACTAAAATTATAAGCTGAATAATAATAGTGAACTTACCGAATAAGAATAAGTGCCATTTATTTTTGAAAATCATCAAATAAATAGCATGCAAAGTGATTAAATGCAGTATTCCAAAAATTATTACGTTTCTCCACACAATATCCCATTTTCTTGGCGCGGTTTTCGAGTCTCTTCCAACCGGTTTTTGATCCTTGCTTGAACTGTGTTTTAACAAATCATCCTCATTTATGGTAATTTCCGATGCATGGAAAATCGAACAAGACGACATAATTACCTACATATTATATATGATTTTAACAATTAGTTGCTTCTTGGGAAATTTTAACAGTTTATGGTACTAACAATTACCGTTTTAAATACATTGTTTGCAATTAAAAATTACATATTTGAGAAAACTCTGATCGATAGCTAATTCCAGAATAAGATGTTTTATGTATAATAACAAAATTATATAATGCAAATATTTCTGTTATTTGCATGAAATAAAAATATGTATTATTATTATAATTATAAAAATATATAATATGTTAGACATATTAGATTATTGTAATTTTAATCATAAAAAAATAAAAGCTTATTTGAATTATCTTATGTAATTTATAACTATAAAATGTTTATTAATCCTATCAGCTTTTAATAATTATGAATTAATTTATAATAAATAATAGGAAATTGACAGAAAAATCTATGGTCGATAGCCATTTAACAATTAATTAATGTGTGTGTGCTATACTTAATCAATTATTGAAATGTTCTTCTTGTAATAGGAAATTATTTATATAAATATTATGTAGTTTGTCTTTATCATACTTATAAGTAAATATTTTAGTGTAGGGCAAAATCGAGTATTTCTATATGAATAATTTTAAATAAATAAAGTCAATAAGTAATAATAAATTGACGTTTTTCAATAAATAGAATATATTAGGCAGAAAGACCGATGGTCGATAGCCATTTTTTGAGGCTTAACTAGAGGTTTATGATTGTAATGTAAATATTGTAATGTAATTTAACGTATTTCTCAGAAATAAAGATTTTCTATATATATAGAATATATTGCATTAATTAAATTGCCATATAGATAATTTTAAAGTAAATAATTATTTTAATTTAGTAATAATAATAGTGATAATAATTTATATACAAAATAAATAATAAAATTTACAAAATGAAATGCATAATTTATAAATAATTTATATCTGTTGTTAATTTAATATTATATGTATTATTTGTATTTATATTAAACATTTGTATAATTATTTCTTACCTTCTACTTTTTTGTTCTGTTTGTTATCCAACAATTCTAACATATGAACGTTCGAATAACGTTTGCAGTTTTTTCACCGGTCGTGATTTTTTGTAATTTGCTGACTGCAGTCGAATTCGTTCGTTTCGAGGAAATAGGAGTAATGAAGCGGTAGCTATTTTTCTCCCTTAGGAAACAATTTAATTCGATTAATGACATATTTTTGAAATAAACTATTTACGCAATTTAACATTATTTAATTGTAAGTAATCATTTTATGTCTTAGGTTTACGTGGAAACTCGACGTACAGACTCAACGTCTTCTCTTGATTGTCTACGTTTATCTACTGAAGAGGAAGTGGTATAAAAAATCGGCAAAAGTGTTACGAATGGCAATATTCCGTTTGACACAGATTCTCACGCTTAAGGATCTGATGCATTTCTTGGATGCAGCTCATTAATAAAATGATTTTCCATTGATTTTATCGAATTTATTTAGTTGTTTGGGAAATAGGATATCTGGTGATCTGCATCATTACTTCGCTGCTTAATTTACTTAATTACTGCTTATAATTACTAGAAAATGCCATCTTAATTTGCATTTAAAAACACTGTTTTCTTTTATATAATGCAGCACATTTTATCAACACTTGATATATTTTTCCGACTAGTTTGGATCGTTGGTCATTCTCAAGAAGATATGTAAAGTAAACAAATGTACATATCTTCTTGAGGTTGAAATAGAAAAATAGTAAAACAAAAATAATTGTTTTAATAAATCTTCTAATTAAATAATTTGATTTTTATATTTAGTTGTGTATGTAAGCAAATAAGAGGCAAAAAATAACAATAATGTGTTTTAAAATTATGATTAAATGTAAATTCCGAATTGAATAAAATTGAATTATGTGTATTATACCCACTAATTTAGGCAAATTATTGAATAAATAAATATGTTATTAATTAATAATAATCTTTATTAACAGACATATACAGTAAAAAATACAAAAGGAATAATAAAAATTACAAAATCAAATGTATAATTTATATCTGTTAATTGGCTATCGACCAGTGGTTTTTCCGCCTGGTAGATATTATTATTAAAATACACATTTGTAAAATTTCAATGGTATACATTGAAAATGCCAACAATTTTGTAAAAAATGATTAGTACAATTTTATAAAATCTTATTAACTGGTACCTTAATAAATACACACTATCAATTTATAAGCTTTATCAAATTTACATTTTTTTTAATTGGCTCATGTAGACTTATAAGCAAGAATATTTTATGTTTGAAAATAAAACACTTGGTATTATTTCACATTATTTTTAAATAATAACAAGTGTTTTGGTTTCAAACATAAAATATTCTTGCTTATAAGTCCACATGAGACAATTTAAAAAATGTAAATTTGACAAAGCTTATAAATTGATAGCTATTGTGTGTTAATTTTAAAAAATGTAAATTTGATAAAGGTCTTGATTTCAAACATAAAATATTTTAAAATGCTTTCACCACGACTTAATTAAACAATGCAACATTTTTTTTTTCTTAATTTTTTTATTAAAAATTAACCAATGAACTAACCACTCTACCTGAAGAATGTCACACCTTTTGTGGCCACCTTATATATGTATCAACGGCAGTATCAAAATGTTTCCTAAAAAAATGTTTAATAATGATCCCACATAAGTTTTAATATTTAAAATTAATTATTACAGAAAATACATTTCGCTGTATTACAGAATGAAGAAAGGTAAATATATTGGGAGGAAAATAAGAAGTAAATGTGATATTTTGGAACATTTTATTTAATTCATCGATTGAAAAAATAGTATAACAATAGTAGTAAACTTTGCTTAAAACCTACTTATCTATACAAATATATATTTTTATATAAAAAAATGGAATAAAAATATGATATGTCCGCTTATTTCTAGAAAAAACAGTCTGTTGTTAAGGCAATGAGTTCGCGCGCTATTCATTCAAATTGTTCCTCTCGTTCTTCAATCACAGAATTGTTTTGTTTTTACATTATTATTATTATTACTTTTTGAATATATGATGATTGATGATGGAATGTGGACTAGTCGTAGACAACAGTTGGTGATTGAATGAAATGATTAATTTGATGAGAGTAGGTTGAACACATTATTATAAAAAAAACGTGTAATTGATGATGAGTTTTTTTTTGAAAATGTTTTTGAATTTGACAAAAAAATATTGCGAGAATCACTAAAATATTTCCCATTATAAAACAGTTTATACATTTATTTTCATTTTTTTTAATGGAGAACTTTATTTGAATATAATACTAATTCATTTTAAATTAATTTCAAAGTTGTTTGAAATATCTTTAAAATTAGTATAGTTCGGTATTTTAGCACGGACGAAGATTTTTTGTTTGTTGCAAAACAACAATCTATATAAAAATGCAAATAATCGGAGCTATTCTATACGTAAAATGTTAAATTTAACGTATACTTTATTTTATAATCTAACAATGCGACTAATCAGGGCTATTCAGTATGTGAAATGTTAGTTTTACGTTTAAAAATGTATTTTTTTAATCTCACAATATAAAAATTAATGTCAATTATAAAACTCTTTTAGACTGTGATATTTAACGTACACGTTATTCTTCATCATTCGTTATCTTTTAGATTGAGATGATGGGAATATCGTTTAAAGTACATGTTATTTTTCATCATTCGTTATTTTTTAGACTGTAATGATGGGATTATCGTGAAACGTACACTTTATTCTTTTTGATTCGTTATTTTTTAGGCAGTGATAATGGGAATATCGTTAAACGTAGACGTTATTCGTTATTTTTCATGAATGAAGAAATGTTAAATCTAACGTATATTTTTTAAAGAATAACTTTAATGCACACGTTAATCTTTATCATCACAATGTAAACGAGTTTTTTAATTGGATGTATATTTAGGTTGTGTGATTAAAAAATAACGTTTACGCAAAATTAAATATTTGAAATAAGGAATAACCCCGAATAACTTATTTTATTGTTGTTTACATTTTTACCACGAAAAATATTTGTTTTTATTGCAAAACAACAATACGGAATCTTTGCAAAAAAATGTAAAAAACAACATATCTCGTTATTTACATTTTTTATACAATTTATTCCGATTTTATTACAACTATATAACTCCATAACATTCTGATTTATTAAATGTTATTCACTTATATATTCGAGAAAACAAATTACCAACTTAAAACATTAAGATATTGTCAATTTTTAATTTTACTTTTTTATTCAACAATGTCTATTATCCATGAATTAATTGATATTTTTTTACATATTTGAGCAGGGACAACTTTTTTCATATACAAACTATATGTTATTTTTTTTTTAATAAAGCATTCGAGAAAACTAATAATTGTAAATGTAATTATATAATTTATATTTGAAACCGGATTTACAACATTAATATCAAAATAAGTAAAATAATAAATGTAATAGAATATTAAAATACCAGTAAAATATCTAAATAACTACACTTTTTCGGTTTATTTAAAATAAATCTATTTTAATAATTCACGGAGTAATTTTAATAATCACTCTTCCAATTTACTTTCTTGTGTTGCTGAAGAAATTAAAGTGATTTCAGATTCGTTGATAAAAAAACGCATATAAAATTAGCAATTTCAATATTCAGAATGAGTATTATGAATATTATGAAGGCAAAAAATACATTTGAATCGTCTGAACATTAGGCACATTTTGTCGAGTTAAAATACTGTTTGTGATAAATGATTGTGATTATTGATAAAATTAAGGATTTTTTTATATAATATAATCTTCAATATAAGAAGTAATAAATAGTCGATGTGTATTTAGATTATATCAAATAATTTTTATTTTAGCAAATTATTAAAAAGTGAATTTTTCAAAAAATTAAAACTTCAATTCATATTAATATAGGCATTGATATCAATTTTCAAAAATGTATGTGCGTTTAATTTTTCATTAAATAAAAAAATTGAGGCACTTTATTTTGTACAGTAAACCGTTTAATAATAAACATTTTAAGCTTATCAGTGTAATGATTTTTTATTAGCATTACTTAAAAAAACAGACAATAAATTAATGAGTATGCTTTATGCAACATTTCAAACACATTTAGCTTCATATAATTATTCAGATCTCAGTTGATACCCTCATGGGTGTTGAGCAGCTTTTTACAAAAAAAAAACTTATTAAGACTGATAAGCTCAGAATTTTTGGTATACAACACATTTTATCAACACAAAAAATGATGAAAAAGACGCTTTTTGTGCGTTATGGGTATAGAAAATAAACAAATGATTATTTTTTATGCAAAATTTAAGTAACTTTTTACAAAAATATCTTATTAGTCCTGATAAGTTTGAAGATTTTACACATTTTATTAAAAAAAATGAATAACTTATGTATAAGTAAAAAGAAAATAAATGAATGATTATTCATTATGCAAAATTTAAGTAAATTTAAAACATGGGACAGAAAAACAGCAGGTTGATAGTTCAGAACAGACAAACCTTGATTACGGTGTATATTCCCAATGTTTGTAAAAATGTAATTGTCTGAATAAAGATATTTGTATATATTTCAAATAAAATTTAGCTTTACCTAATCAAGGATGTAAATTACACAAAAAGAACTCGTAAATAATTAATAACTTATTTCCTCTTTAGCTACTTATGTTACATAAGTACTTTAAACAAATGTTCCATAATGGGCATAATTTATTAAATATTTTCGAGTTATTTTTATTTAATTTATTTAAATAACTGAGACCAAGTGAAGAAATCTGTTTTTCTATTATTAATAAGGATGTAGTTTCAACAAATAAAAGCCTCAAGAAATTAATATCGAAAATCCTTAGTATGGGTCTGATAAGCTTTGAGATATTGATACATAACACATTTTTCTATTTTTTTTAATAACAGATGAAAAATTCAACGCTTTGTGTGTAAAATATGGAATAATTTATTGCTTTATAATTAATTATTGTAAATTTACAATGGTGAGCATTGAAAAATTCACTTGTATAGTTAACAAAACAATAAGTCAAATATCTAAATTAAAATATTTATATTAAAAAAAACGCTTTAGCTATATTCTATATCAAATAGCTATGCGTTCCTTTTTTTCTTTGTGTATTTATGTAATTATTAATTATGAATGACGCGCCACATAACCTCAAACGATTGAAAATAAGATCCTAACCTAAAAAATCTATCACTGTAAACCATCCATAGTCTCTTTTCGGATTGAACACTTTTATTTTACAAAAAATAGGCAACATGTGCATCATTTAGCCGGCGCTGACGTATCTATGCTCTTCGCCAATTCCGCGATGATTTCCCTGTATATCAAAGGATCCATATTGTTACCGAGCTGCAACAGCAACCACCAATCGCCCAAATCCACCTTCCTAGTTATCACCTGGCAAACCTCCAAAGGCAAGCTCCTGTGCTTCGAGTGGAGAATCCTCGGCCTGAACTTGGGCATCGTTATTATGAGCATTCTGTAGGCGACCAGAATTCCCAAAAGCGTCGCGAGGATCATGAACCAGAACCAGATGAATATGTAGGTTTTTTCGTTGACGATGTTCAGAGGTAGGATGCAGAGGGAGTCGAATTTTTGAATGGTCCCGGAAGCGCCGTATTTGTGGAAGATACACTTGGTCACTCGAGGGAAGACGTAGACCATCGGGTCTACTCTGTCATCTTGAGCGGTTTCTGAGTAGTTGATGACGCGAAGACCGTATGTTAAAAATTCACCGTCGAAGAATTTGTTCATCAGATAGAGTTGGACGATTATGTTGATCAGGCACAGGCACTCGCATGCCCAATAGCGGATTGCGTAGAGGTTATGTCTCTGTAAGAAAAAGGAAAGAACTGTAAGTTAATCAATTTAGTACTTAAAATATTATTATTTTTAAAATAATTTAAACTAAATTGCTCTGTATGTTTTGATTAACTAACTAAAAATGTAACATTCATACATAGTTTGAATAATTATTTACAAAGTATTTGTAGAGTTATGTTCACATATAATACAACCGAAGGTCTTTCCGCTTGTTTTGATTATTTTGGCGCAAAACGAAAAATTAGATTACTCTATTCTGAATAAAATCCTCACTTAATCCGTTGTGAAACATTTTTTAATCATTTCATCGTTGTGAAACATTTTTAAATAATTTTTGAAATTAAAAAAAAACATACTTGGTTTGTTTGTTAGTTTCGACATTGAGTCCTTATGAAGGAATGATGTGCAAATAGTTTTTTTACAGCTTATATACGGATTAAATGAGTATTTGTTTTCAGGAAATAAGTGCAAACATTATTGGATATTTCCAAATCTCCTCCAGGTTATTTGTTACCTGTTTTGTTGTTGTTTTAATTAATAATGATAGGAAATTATAACACTTGTTTTTTTTTTTATATTTCACAAATATTACTTTATTCTCCGAATCATTTCGGTCATTACTCCTTGATAATAATCACTGACCGAAACTAGCCGGAGAATAAAGTAAAATCTGTGAAACATAAAAACAAAGTGTTTTAATTTCCTATCATTATTAAGATTACTCTATTTTTATTATTTAAACTACATCGTAATGTTTATAATAATAATAATATTTTATTGATGCCAATAACTATAAGTTTTACATAAAAATAAAAACTGAAGTGAATAATGCACATAATAAATACTAAAAGGTCGATCCTTAATGATCGAGCGGAAATGGTCAATCTTCAAAGATCGAGTCGAAAAGATTGATGATTATGTAAATATTAGTGGTGGGAAAGATCGATAAAAGAGATGAAAGAACCACTTAGATTGGATCGAAAAGATCGATTCTTAATGATCGAATCGAAATGATTGATCCTAAAGCTCGGATCGAAAAGGTCGATCCTTAAAGATCGAGCGGAAATGGTCAATATTCAAAGATCGAGTCGAAAAGATTGATGATTATGTAAATATTAGTGGTGGGAAAGATCGAAAAAAGAGATGAAATTGAACCACTTAGATTGGATCGAAAAGATCGATTCTTAATGATCGAATCGAAATGATTGATCCTAAAGCTCGGATCGAAAAGGTCGATCCTTAAAGATCGAGCGGAAATGGTCAATATTCAAAGATCGAGTCGAAAAGATTGATGATTATGTAAATATTAGTGGTGGGAAAGATCGATAAAAAAGATTAAATTGAACCATTTAGATTGGATTGAAAAGATCGATTCTTAATGATCGAATCGAAATGATTGATCCTAAAGCTCGGATCGAAAAGGTCGATCCTTAAAGATCGAGCGGAAATGGTCAATATTCAAAGATCGAGTCGAAAAGATTGATGATTATGTAAATATTAGTGGTGGGAAAGATCGATAAAAAAGATGAAATTGAACCATTTAGATTGGATTGAAAAGATTCGATTCTTAATGATCGAATCGAAATGATTGATCCTAAAGCTCGGATCGAAAAGGTCGATCCTTAAAGATCTAGCGGAAATGGTCGATTAAAGATCGAGTCTAAAAGATCGATTCTAAATGATCGATGATTATGTAATTATTAGTGGTGAGAAAGATCGATAAAAACGATCAAATTAAACCAATTAGATATATCTTTTTAGACTGATCATTTCGGCTCGGTCTGATCGGCACTGTCCGATTTATGTTTCTGGTTCGATCACCTCACACAAGAATGCGAAATAATCATCATGATTTTTGTAAGTTACATGATTTTGAAAAATCTTGCATTAATTTGTCCGTTTTTATTTATTTATATTCTCGCACAACATATATTTCCACAAAAATAATTTTAGTTTATGGCAAATGTTTTACATAGAATAAAATTTAATTAACCAAATAAATAAATAAATTATTTCGGTAACACCATTTGTATAAATAAAGAATTACGTAAAGTACAGCTTAATGATAATAAGAAAATAATATAAAAATTATAAAGAAGAAATACTGATTTATATTTTTAAATTTTAAACAAAAAATACATATTTAGTTTGCCTGTACATTTGTTTTTATACTAAACTAAAAAATGTTTGCTTTAATGTACAAATATAATTTTACAGTCAAGAATATTTGTTTTTAAATCAAAATTTAGGAAGTAGAGTTCAAGTCGAAACAATCTTGTCAAAATAAAAAAAAATCCGGAAATCACGCCAATGCCTACTAAATATACAGGCCATATAATCGGAATGAGGAAGACTCCGAGATGCATACGTATATCTGACTTTGGAGCGCCTGTTCGTCTCGCGCACTGCTCTAATGCAAGCGGGTTAAATTGTAACAATTATTTTTGCATTTAGTTATAAAGATAAATATTTATACTTTCTATTAAAAAAATAATGACTTATTATTAATTATAGTTATTTTATTTAGTTGAAATCACGGTGAATGATTTCTCTCGCGAGGACTCTAGCTAGACTCCGAGATTTAGATTTCCCCATTCGACCTGTATATTTAGTAGGCACTGATCGCGCCCAAAAGATCGATAAAAAAGATCAATCAAAAAAGCCTAAAATTGTTCAGATAGATCACAAGCAAAGATCGAGCGGCTGAATGATTTTGATTGATCTTTCGCATCACCACTTTTTTGTTTTACTTTCATTATAAATTTGTTATTATTTGAAGGTTAAGAATGGTTAATTACAATTGAAAAATGTATCAAATGTAATTAACCAAAGTTTATTTTTCTTATAAATCGCGCGTAACTGCATAAATCAACATATTTGTGTTCCTGTTTTTAAAAACGTAATTAAATTAATCACTTATTATTATTTTAATATTTGTTAATTAAACTTCCTATATAAAATTATGAGAGAAAATTCATGTTTACAGTATAAAAATAAACCATTGTTTCTGACTAACTTGGTGAGATCCTTTTCGAAAATAAATTGAATTTAACTATTTTGTCATGAAACTGGTAATTAATTTTGAAAAACATTATTAAATGCAGGATTTTTTTAGTAAAAAGTTGTGGTTGTATGAAATTTAATCAAAAAAATATGATGCACTTGAAATTAAATTGATTAATTGAGATCGAAATTAAATATGTCAAGAGATCCTTCTCGAAAATAAATTGAATTTAACTATTTGGTCATGAAACTAGGAATTAATTTCGAAAAATATTATAAAAATGTGGGCTTCTCTTATTTTTTTAAGTAAGAAGTTGTAATAGTAAAAAAATAATAATAAAAAAATATTATGCACTTAAAATTAAATAAATTGATTGATATTGAATTACGCGAGAAACGAAATTAAATTGAAGACAAGCACCAATAATCCTGTATACTTTTTTGTGCAAAAAAAGTTATTAACGCTTTTATTCAATTCGCTTGAAATAAACTAAATAATTCTTAAATATTTAAAACCATGGCCTTCATAAGATTTAAGTTAGTTAGAGATTCATATGTGTGTTTACGAACTACTTATATACGTCTGCAGCCCGTGATCCTTAAATATTTTAAATTGCTGTCAACGTTTAAGCCTTCAAAGTTAAGTAAGGAATAAAGGAACGTGAGTCAATGACTCGTTTATTTGCGACTGCAACTGCGATACTAAATTAAATAAACTTATTATATTTTAGTTGTGGTGTAAAGCCATGATCAATGGTCAGATCAACAGAAAATATTTTAATTATTTGTTTTTTAAATTATATACCTTACGTATTAAACATTCGGGGCTATCCTGTAAGGAAAATGTTAAGTTTAACGTGTACGTTATTTTTATCATCACAGTCTAAGCTACTTTTGAAATAAATATTTGATCATAGAATATGGATTTATTAATAACGTACACATTTAACGTAACATTTCTCGTAGGGAATAGCCCCGATTATTTATTGAAATAATGTTGAAATAAAAATGTTTTAATTACATTATTCACATTTAACGTAACATTTCTCGTAGGGAATAGCACCGATTATTTTTTGAATTAATGTTGAAATAAAAATGTTTTAATTACATTATTCAGGTAACTTAAAACGAATAAAATATTAAAAATAAACGATCAGATTACCAGAAATTATTTTAAATTGAAATAATTAAAAAGTAATTGACATTATTAATTAAAAAAAACATGAAAATTGTGTGCTTTTTGTTCTTGTTATTATACTCAATTTTCAAGAAACAAAAAAAACGGTCTAGGTAGGTTTTCTCCGTTTTTCTTCGTTTTCATTCTAAGAAAAACTTTCTCTTGTAATCCTCAATAAAACAGGATAAAAAGAGGACGTTTTAATAAGATTAAATTCTTAACCTTTCTAAGCCTTTAATATTATTCTTTTTTTTTATTAAAATTAACACACGAAGAAATAAAAATCATTTCCACGTGTACCAGAGCACGATGACGCAAGTCTTACTCGACATAAATCGCGTCAAGTATGAAAAAAAAGAATGAATACACACATGTTGCTCATTACCCATCAGCACTTACAGTAACATTATACAAGATGGCTGTTCATTGTTTTATTTATAGAATTTGTCGGCGTTGACAATTTCCAAAGAAGAAGTCGGATTGTAACGGCAGCTTTTTAACTCTTGCAGACATCTCACGAATGCCATTATTTTTTATTCGTTTGAATAAAATTTAATCTTAAATGTTTTAGAGATTTTTTTAAAACTATAAGTGTGTTTTACAATGTTGAAGGAATACAGAAAATTATATTATTTTATTTTTATAATCTTTATTAACAATTAAGT
The DNA here is from genome assembly GCA_963082785.1 of Philonthus spinipes. Classification (NCBI taxonomy): domain Eukaryota; kingdom Metazoa; phylum Arthropoda; class Insecta; order Coleoptera; family Staphylinidae; genus Philonthus; species Philonthus spinipes. The sequence continues at coordinate 15,401,635 of OY720301.1, forward strand.
TTATACGAAGATATCAATAATTGATTAAATATATCACACAAAATTTAATTAAATGTTAAATGGCTATCGACCATAGGTCTTCCTACCATTTATAAATATCTATTCAGAATAATTTTCTTAATATTAATAAGGTTCTATTGGATAATTTTGGGACTTAATGCACCAATTTGATTTTGGATTTTATTTATTAGTTTTTTTTTAATGATGTGTATATTTGCTATTGTGGAGGCATTTACTTCGTTATACAATACTTTGTTTTGTATAACACTTTATTTTTACTTGACACTTCATGTTTCATAATAGTAGCATGAATTTGACGAAACTGCCGTCATAAGTAAAAATAAAGTGTTATACAAAACAAAGTTTAAAAGTGTCTATTGTAAAATAGAGATTCCAATCCCACCTGACAAATTTCTGTATCCATCAAAATTTAAATATCCCTTCTAAATACGTTCCTCAGCATTCATGAAATCATTAGAACACTATTCAGCTAGCTAGCATAGATACTTTTATTGCAAATCACCGTAAATTCAGACAGGACAGACTAAGACAATCTTTTTTCTTGTTGTGTAAATATGAATGTATGTATAAGCTTATGCAATGTTCTTGTCTGAGTAAAGATGTTTGTATGTAGGAGATTCCGTAAATAAATAACTAAATTTAGAGTAATTAATAATTTTAATATTTAAAGATTGGTAGTTCATATTGTAATAATTAATAAAATTAATTTAATAATCTATTCATATTAATTATTTATTTAGAAATAATTTCATTGACAATATTGTTTATAAATCCAACTGAAGATATAAAAGGTCAAGTTTTAATAAAATAAATAAAGTAGGTCATCACACTAAACTTAAGTGCTCCTCAATTTAGATCATTAAAAAAAATATTCAGTAGGATTCGCAGAAATTAATGCCAAATAATTCTTGGATCTTTGAGAGGTTCATTTCGGGGTACTGTTTCTATATCATAAACAATCTGTTCTCTTCGTGCAGACTAAACACTTGTAGACGCAATGTGAATCCAAGGATTTCATGCAATTTTGGTTTATATTAAATTTTGAATTCTCTTGAAAATGGGCTCATAACCCGAAACTAGTCGAAAATTTAAAGTTATTAAATTTAATTTGTTTTTATTTATTTTATTGTTAGATTTTTTAATACTCTATTCATATTTATTATTCACCTATTTAATTCACAATCATAATTTATTATTACTTAATAAATAAAGAATCTAAACAAGTTTATAATTTCAGGTAGAAATATTGATTATGTAATTATATATAATTTGCATGTCTGGAGGGGCATTGGCCTGTAAAGTAGTTGATTTAATATTTGTTTTATACATACAGTCAAAAAGTTACGGCAGCCAAAGGAAAAGTAATTGATTAATAATTAATTATTTTAAAAATTCATTTAATTTATATATAATTTCCTTAGATTATATTACCAGAAAGACTTCTGGTTGATAGCTAATTCCAGAATGAGTTAATAATGTTTTATATATAATAACAAAATCATATAATGTAAATAATTCTGAAAACATTATTATTATATATTATATTCCTTTTTATTTAAAAGAAGAGATTTAAAAAAATCGATAGCACATGCAAATTTGTAATTGTACTGTATATTAAATTTAAAGTTATTGTCTGAATAGAGATGTATATATATAGCATCAACCGAGCTCCTTTTTCAAGACAACAGAAATTAGATATCGTCGTTAGTTTTCAAGTTAGAGCCAAAAATTCAATATTTTCCATTTTCACGCTAATGTTATCGAAATTATAGTCATTAAGTAAAATTTCAATTGCATAAACAAAGTTGAAAGAATTTTATTAATTTACAAATATAATGTAATCATTACTTGAAAATAGAGATGTAAATTATTATTTAAAACACGGTTTTACTAATATTTGTAAAGGATAAAAAAATATCTATAGCTAACAACAATGTTTATATAATTATATCTCGTGAACTAAAAATCCCGATTTAATATTGAAACCAAAACTAATTCTATTGTTTTCTTCCTAATCAATCTAAATATTTACATGTCAGTTTGTTATCAAACAAAAACCAAACCAGTGAAATATTCCATATTTGTCTGAAATCCACGGTTTCCGATAACGATTCCCTGTATCACATCCGTGCGTGCGTATGCATATGTGTGAGTCAAAGACAAATCGAATTAAATTTATAACAGCTTATCGAATTCGATGTGGTTGACATTCTAAAGAACTCTCAATGAAGTTCCATTGTTCTTCCCTGGAAAATTTAAATGAGTCAGTCATAGTTGGAGACGTAATTGCCTCTAATTATAGTGTAGATCTCGGGAGACAGATGGGAACGCTAGATTAAGATTAACGACCTCTTTCTAAGAGATCCTAATTCTCTAATACCCGTTGAAAATCTAAATTTAATTACCGGACGCTTTTGTTCGGTTTATAATATAATTCGAGCTGTTTTATTTCGTTTGTGTTTTTTTTATTAAAATGTGTTTTGTTTGTGAAGTGCATCAAACCATAGAGAAAAACGATCACTCGGAAAAGTGTATGATTGATAAATTGATTTAATTTCATCCAAGAAATATTTTTTTTTAAATATTCCACAAAGCTTGATTACAAACATTTTTGTTGCAAACTTAATTCACTGTTTCTATACATTTTTTATATGCATTCACCGTTGAGAATTTTCATAGTGAAGGTTTTTCTTCACTATGAAAATTCTCACTATGAAAATAAACACTGTAAGTTTTTTTACAGTGTTTATTTATCAATTAATTATAAATAAACACTGTAAGTTTTTCCCCACTATGAAAATCATATGAAATTCTCTTTATATTTTTATATATGATTGATGAAAATAGCCTTATAAAGATAAATATTTCTTTTCTATTATATCCTGTATTATTACTAATTTTATAACTAAAATATTGGATTGTTTCTAAGTTTCACAGATTCATTGTAGAAAACACTGCTACAATTATTTCGATACACAGTATCATCATAATATCAGCCTGTTACTTGATGAAACTCCATTATAACTAATTTTACAACTGGATTTTTTTTAAGTTTCACACATTTATTGTAGAAAATACGGCTATAATTGTTTCGGTATTACTTAATAAATAAAGAATCTAAATAAGTTTATAATTTCAGGTAGAAATATTGATTATGAAATTATATATAATTTGCATGTCTGGAGGGGCCTGTGAAGTAGTTGATTTAATATTTGTTTTATACATACAGTCAAAAAGTTACGGCAGCCAAAGGAAAAGTAATTGATTAATAATTAATTATTTTAAAAAGTCATTTAATTTATATATAATTTCCTTAGATTATATTACCAGAAAGACTTCTGATTGATAGCTAATTCCAAAATGTTTTATGTATAATAACAAAATCATATAATGTAAATAATTCTGAAAACATTATTATTATATATTATATTCCTTTTTATTTAAAAAAATTCGATAGCACATGCAAATTTTTAATTGTACTATATAACTGTATATTGAATTTAAAGTTATTGTTTGAATGATGATGTTACTGTGTATCGAAACAATTTCTTCAATAAATCTGTGAAACTTAAAAACAATGCAGTGTTTTACTTCTAAAATTAGTTACAATGGAGTTTCATCATATTTTTTATTAACAAATTTAATGCAACTATGAAGTCTTCAATATCAATTCAGAGTTCTTTGGATTGTCAACCACATCGAATTAATTCGATTAGTCTTCAATATCAATGAAGAAGATTAAATATTTGCATTTAATGCAGGATATAATTGAAAAGAAAGATTTGTTTTTTCATCATAAATAATAAGTTAGTTAGTTATTGTCATAATATGTACTACGTTTGCATTATAAATTAACTTTTAATGACTCATAATTAATCAATAAATAATCAAACTTCGGTCTTTCATCCAGTAATCTGTCGCTGATCCATTTGATAGTTGATGAAATATAAGATAAATAAATTGTATATGTGTGTCTAGGTGTTTGGGTTTTGTAAAAGCATAGATGATTGAGGATGGTAGGATTAATTTGTGGTCTTTTCTTTTTAGAAAGAGAGGGGAATCATTTTTATTTAAAGAATAATTACGTAGGTGTTATATTTATAATTAAATACCGAAAAAAATATTATAATAAAAAATAAAAAAAGTAAGAATATTATGCAAACAAGCTTTTTTCCCTAATTATTTTCTTAATTCTAATTAAGACTGCAATGAAAACACTTTCAATGTCATTATTAAATTATTTAATATATTTAGCTACAAAGAAAATCTCAAAAAGGTTGTTTATTACATGGAATGTGCGACAAGTAGGTTCTTTATTTTACAGGCTAAAGATTTTGGTATTTTCAAGACTGGTGGCATTTTTTTCTGCAAGATGTATGAGTGTAATGTAGGTCAATGGGAGTGATTTAGTTATTTTCGCGAAGGAAAGTATTGGAGGGTTTATAAAGAGGATTCCCGAATGCTGGAGTTGCTTTAGTACCTTGATGGCTAAACGTTCGTCAACTTTAATATTTTTAAGATCGGAGGGGTGAGGATTAAGGAGTAAAAGTGCTGCATATAGCAGCAGAAGTCTGGAAATTGCTAGTACCAGCACTAGTTGGTAAAAAAAACTGTTGTTTTATTTACAAATAGAGTATCATGGAGTTTTATCAAGTAAAAGTCTCAATCATTATATGATTATATATAAAAGTCTCAATCATCGATTGAGAAATTCAAACATCCCCCAAAATATATCCATTCAACTCCCACAATTAATGAATTCATTAAGATACTTCAAGAGGACAGACGAACCTTTATTTTAGTGTATGTACTCAATGTTTGTAAAATGTAATTGCCTAAATAAAGATATTTGTATATACGATTATAAATTTATTGATTTATTGGGATTATTATCGTATTTGTTTTAATTAAAGAAAAGGTTTCTTGGTCAAAATTTGTATTTTTTGAATAAAGATATATTTTTTTTTAAATAATTTCTTCTACAAAAAAAAAAAATGATATACAGATTTTTTTTCTAAGTATTTGCAGACTCTATTCTTAAAACGAATGTTAAAAATGATCACGTTCCGTTAGCGTTTTACTGTTCAGAATTGATTACAAAACAGGATTGCGACGTTGACTTATAAGGAACTGCAGGTCATTCTATTTATGTGCACAGCTGCTGCTGCATTAATACCCTTATTGATGCAAGGTGCAGTCACGAAATGCTTTGCTTTGCTTAGATTTTTTATTTTCTATTTAAAGGAATAAGTATGGAATATGAAAATATAGTTTCGAGTTACATTTCTACCATTGAATATGTAATTATATAAAATTTTATATTCAATGGTAATCCAGTTTTGTAATCAATTCTAAACAGTAAGTTTAGATACCATTGAATATAAAATTTTATATAATTACATATTCAATGGTAGAAATGTAACTCGAAACTATATTTTCATATTCCATACTTATTCCTTTAAATAGAAAATAAAAAACATCAACGGAATGTGATCATTTTTAACTTTTTTTTTAAGAGGATTCCAAAATATAATTTTTCTCTTGTACAACTTATGTTTACATTATTCTTTGTAAATGATGTAAAAATCGAAATTAGTCACATTAAAATATTATTTTATTTTAAATAAAACTATTACTATTTAACTAACTATTTAATTTTTACAAAATTGTTTAAACGTGTTTCACCAAATGTTAAGTGAGGCATTAATTCAAAAGTTAAAAACAAATAACTACAAAAAATCAAAACGAATTCTCTTGATTTAACAGAAAAAAGTGTATTGACAATATTTTCTATTTAATTTAATAAAGCAATAGAAAAGAGTATCATTCACTTGGTCAGAGATAATTAAATATATTAAATAAAAATAATTTAAAAATAATTAATAAATTATTTCCTCTTTAGCTACTGTGACATTTTGATTTACGTTACGTAAGTACTTTAAAATAAATATACATTAAAAATCCCGAGAAGTAATTGTTTTAAAGTACGTAACGTAAGACAAAATGTCACAGTAGCTAGGAAATAATTTATTAATTATTTTTAAATTCTTTTTATTTAATTAATGTAATAATATTTAAAAATGAACTAGAAAAAATCCTATTTATTAATAAATAAAACAATGAATAATTTAATTAATATTTTATTTTGTATATTTATAATAAAAATAATAATCAATATAGAATAATTAAATTATTCATTGCTTTATTTATTAATAAATTGGATTTTTACGTTTCTACTAGTTGTTTAAATATTATTATAATCAAAATAGCCATATAAGTAGGTTTTGTTGATACACTATTAAATACTAATATTTAGTAGTATTTGAATTAACCCCTTTCATTCCGATGAAGTTTTATTTTTCTATTTCGCTAGTATTATAATATAATGAGCAAGAAGAAATGGTATTGGCTAATCTACAATTAAATTAAAATTAATAATAAACACTTTGTCGAGTGTATTTTTATTAAAATGTCAAAATTAAAATTCTGTAAAAGAAAAATTATCTATGACAATAAATAAACAATCAGAGAAAAAAAATAATTAAATGAAAATATATGAAAGAAATATATATATATATATAATCGATGTCCCCTTTTACCAATTAGTGTCGGGGAGAAATCTATTTAACAAATAAAAAAGTTATTCAAACGATACCGGTAAAATCATTTTAAATAGGATACAGTTTTTTTATATTTCCTGAAAGCTATCTTATATACCATGGAAAATAATCGCGGATATGTTTTATATATAATTTCAAGCCATATTTTATGATAGCAGAGAATTGAAAAACGGTTTCATGGTTGAATATAAAATACAATGCTCACTTTTCATGCGCCAATTATTCCGCTTTATTTTAATTTATTAACAATGTGCTTCGCTGAATATTGTGTGATAATAATAAATTAATGTCTTTAATTTTAATAAATAAATAGCTAACTTACCCTAACGTGTGTGGTCAGATAATTCAAAATTATCTTCTTCTTGGCCTTTTTCTCCTCCTCGTGACAAATGCCTATGTTGAGTCCCATCACTAAAGTCCTCATTAGTCCACCTTCGAAAATGTCCCAAAGGACTTTTGGGGTGTAACAAGCAAGTGCCTAAAAATAATAATAAAAAAATATAAATTAGATAATTAATGGTTTTAATATTTAGACATTGGTAGTTCATATTGTATGAAATAAATATGAATAAATTATTAAAAATCAACCAATAAAACCTAACTTAATTAGTAACTGAGCTATTATTAGCCCATTTTCTTGAAAATGGGTTAATAACCCGAAACTAGTCGAGAATTTAAAGTTTGAATAACTTTAAATTCTCGACTAGTCTATATCTAATCTGTGTTTTATTGGTTGATTTTTAATAATTTATTCATATTTATTTCATAAATTAGATAAATATTTTATATTTATCATTATTTTTTATTTATTCGTGATACATTTTCAATTTTAGCTAATAGTTTATTTTTTAGTTAATTTTAACGTTTGATAATGATTACCGTGTAATTGAAACTAGTCACTAATGTATAATAAAAGTGGTATAAAAAGTTAAGTGTTTTATTTACATCAATATTATATTTATATTTAGTATTTTATATTTATATATATAATCTTTATTGACAGATATATACGAAAAATATACAAAATAAATGATCTTATTTTGCGTTGGTTGTGGAGACTTTTAATTATTTAAATATAAATAAATAATTAAAGATGGAAACATTTCAGTAAATAGATATGGTTCATATGGTTCAATAAAAAATAAAAATAGAAGAAAGGATAATTATTTATATTTAAATAATTAAAAGTCTCCACAACCAACGTTTCCAAAATATATTTAGTTCAATACAAAATAAGTAGGAGAAAGGATAACCGTTTTCATTTAAATAAAATAAATAATGAAATTTACAAAATCAAATATATAATTAATATGTGTTAATTGTGGAAATTTCTATCAATTTTAAATACTACGAAAACAATTATAAAAATCTAAAAATAGTGCAAAAATTAAGACGGAATCGATTTTTTCATAAAGTGTGGGATATGTAAACACTTCAAAACAAGCAATTTACACCCAATTAACACTTTCTCTCTCGGGGAACGTCGTAGTTCTAATCTAAATCGCCTGTTTTTGTTAATCAACCTTTTTTTCTAAAAATCCATAAATCTGTTTTAATTGGATGTAAACTGTTTTTTAAGTGCTTACATGAATCGCGCTGTGGTAAAAACTGCGCCGAAAGACTTCTAAATAAAAAAATAATAAGGGCTTGCCCCCTGAAACATATTTTTTCAACATACCGTATGTTTTTACAAAAAAAACTTTCATTTTGAAGCCCAGCCGACAAAATTTATTTATCTCGGCCCACTTTGATATAACGTGTAGTTCTGTGTGATCAGCAATACTTATTATTGGATACAAGCTCCTCATAATCAAGCCAAGGGATTCAAAAGAACTGTAACTACCTGTACTGTTCTTTTAATTCCCTTAATTTGATTATGAGGAGTTTTAACGTAGGGTCCTGCATTTCAGCTCTCGTCTTCGATAGCTCAGTTACTAATTATGTTAGGTCTTTGAAATTTTACTTGGATCATAAGACGTACTTCAGGAAAATTATACAGGGCGTCCCAAGAAAAGAATTACGCCATGATATGTTTTTTTATTGTTCGATATTAATTTTATTAATTATTTAGGTGGTTTTTTTTATGATTAAAATTTTATTGAAATCAGTTTAGTGATTAAATTAAATAAAAATAACTCGAAAATAATTAATAAATTATTATAACTTTATGTTATTTCTCAAAAATCGTGATATGTAGAAAAATTCTGAATATACCATTGAATTTTGCTTAGAATGTTTTTTACAGAAATACATTGTTTTGATAAATAAAAAAGTTACAACTGTTTTTTTTAAATCAGTATCTCGGCAACCATTCGAGATTTTGCGATGTAGTTTTTACCAATAAACTTTTCTCAAAAATCGATCTGTCAGGAAGTCTATTTAGTCTGGAACTAGGATTTCTTTGTTATATCCATCCAAATAGCACCACTCAAACTTTTCAAACTTGAATGTACTTTAATTTTTCTTGGTTTTAATATTTAGACATTGGTAGTTCATATTGTATGAAATAAATATGAATAAATTATTAAAAATCAACTAATAAAACACATTTGAAAATAATTAATAAATTATTTCCACATTTAACTCTGTGACTATTGACTTACCTACGTAAGTACGTTAAACAAATGTACATTAAAACAACTACTTCCCGGGCAAATACCCACGCCGGACATTGAATTACATAATGTACACCTGCTGTTGCACATCAATAAAATATTGCATAATGCAACAAATTTTGATCCGAGAAAAATTTAATGTAAAAACAACAAAAATAATTTATTAATTATTTTCAAATCATTTTTATTTAATATATTTAAATAACTGTAACCAAGTGAATGAATACTGTTTTCTATTTATAATAAAACACAGATTAGATTGAATAACTTTAAATTCTCGACTAGAATTTAAAATTAAATTCTCTTGAAAATGGACTAATAACCCGAAACTAGTCGAGAATTTAAAGTTATTCAATCTAATCTGTGTTTTATTGGTTGATTTTAATAAAATTATTTCATTAATTTTTCTTATTTAAAAATTGAACCCCTGTATATTTTATATAAATTCTACGCAGAATTAAACAACAAACATTTTTCTTTATGACCACCCTACCTCAATTACTATGAGATTAAAAGTTAATTGCAGAAAAATAATTTAATAATTTATTCATATTTATTTCATTAATTTTTCTTATTTAAAATTTGAACCCCTGTATATTTTATATAAATTCTAAGCAGAATTAAAAAACAAACATTTTTCTTTATGACCACCCTACCTCAATTACTAAGAGATTAAAAGTTAATTGCAGAAAAATAATTTTCTCAACCATTTCGATAGCCATTTTGATGAATGAGCATCGAAGGTTGCTTTGATGTTACTAAAACTACAGGCTTCTGTAAAACTATCGAATTAGTTCGATTTACTACCAGAATAAAGAATATAAAAAAATAAAATCTTTTCTGAGTAATATAAATTATTTTATAATATTTTAACAAAAAGATTCCTCGATGATTTTTTTTTATTTATATACGATAAATAACGGATGTGTTCCGTAATTAAGTCCTTCCGATCGTGAAAGAAAAAATGAGTTTCCTGTTCATTGGCGGAAATTGCTACCATGTAAACGACCTAAAAATGGCACAAGTCTTTGGGTTTTATTAGTTTATTAAAATTGTTCTCGTCGACCTATTTCCATTAGAAGATGTGTGTGCTTTTCTCGGTACGGGAAAAATTTACTTTCTGCAATAATCCAATGATGTTAATTGTTGAGCGCCCATATTAATTACATATATTTGAAGATTAAAGTAATTAATGACGAAAGAAATAAAAATATCTTTTATTACGAATAGAGTTTAGATTAATTACTTAGTAATTATAATAAACTCTCAAAATCACTCTCGTGAGAAATAGCAGTCAAAATTGTTTTATATGAAGAAGGGAAAATATCGTTTATTATTTATTTTGGATTAATTACGAAGTAAACGACCTAAAAATGGTTGTGCAATTTTTAGGTCGTTTGGGTTTTATTTATTCAAATTGTTCTCATCGACCTATTTTCTGCTTTTTTTGGGTACGGAAAAGTTTTACTTCCTGTAATAATCAAAAAATGTTAATTGTTGAACGCCTATATTAATCACATATATTTAGTGATTAAAAAAAATAATAATGAAGAAAAGAATAAAACTATAGTTTATTACGAAGAGAGTTTAGATTAATTATTTCGTAATTAATCTAAACTTCGTAATAAACTATAGTTTTATTCTTTTCTTCATTATTATTATTTTTTTAATCACTAAATATATGTATAAAAAAAATAATAATAATGAAGAAAAGAATAAAACTATAGTTTATTACGAAGAGAGTTTAGATTAATTATTTCGTAATTAATCTAAACTTCGTAATAAACTATAATTTTATTCTTTTCTTCATTATTATTATTTTTTTAATCACTAAATATATGTATAAAAAAAATAATAATAATGAAGAAAAGAATAAAACTATAGTTTATTACGAAGAGAGTTTAGATTAATTATTTCGTAATTAATCTAAACTTCGTAATAAACTATAGTTTTATTCTTTTCTTCATTATTATTATTTTTTTTAATCACTAAATTACGAAATAATTAATCTAAACTCTCCAAGATCCCACTCACGAGAAATAGCAGTCAAAATTGTTTTATATGAGTTCTCGTTTTTTAAATATTTATGATTTAAGCTGGTGTTGATGATCTTAATACAGTTGTATTATTTAGTGTCAACTGTTATAAATGTTTTGTAAACATTAAACAGAAATCGCTCGGAAAGAGTTTGTTTATAAACATTGTCACGATCCGCTGCAAAAATCGTGCGTGTACTGTGATTAAGTTAGTTCAAAATATTCAAGATATATTAATCCTTCGCAATGATTTCAATCTTAATAATAATAATTTGTATGCTTAAAGATGTTTTATGTTAAAAAATTAAATAAATTGGTTGTTATATTATGAATAATGGGGGCTATTCCGTGCGGAAAATGTCAAGTTTAACGTGTACGTTATTAATTAACTTCACATTCTATGTGTATAACAAAAGCTGCTACAGTCTAAGCCGCTTTTGTTGATGATAAAACATAGCGTATACATTAATTTGACAGCAATAAAAACCGTTCTTCACATTTTTAAAAGTGCGAAGAAAGGTTATTAGTGCTTTATTCGTCAAATTAATTTAATTTTTACGTAGCTCAATCAATCAATGTACATGTTAATCTTAACATTTCTCTTACATTTTAAACATCTACAATGTTCATAAATTAAGATGTTTGTATCTCTATAACGATTTTAACTTAAGAGTAATAATTATGAGTATGCTTAAATTAAATAATAATATATAATAATAACATGTATTAAAATGAAATAAGGAAAAAATACTGAAAATGATCAATAAAATTCGATCATTCACATTTTTCAACACCGCAAAAATTACTTACACTGTAATTTTTTGATAAACACTTATTGAAACAATTACTTTCCAGGCCGTTCTTTGTCATTGGCGTCAAAATCACCACTTTTAAATCTTTGATACCAAATTCGACAATTGGAATTTGACGGAGTAGCATCAGCATAAGTTTCTAAATGGGCTTCGGCAGCAGATTTCTTTAAATCAAACAAACAGCAACAAACAGCAATGAAAGCAATGAATGTCGAAAATTCATTCATCTTGAGCGCTCCGTGATTAGCGTTTGTATACAATGAATAACTCAATAATAATAAATGGAAAATTGTTATTTTATATAGAGAACTGTCAAAGTCATCGAGGTTAAGTTGCTTGCATTGATACTTAGCAATTTTCATAAAAAGATGTCGCTGATCAAAATACATATTTATATATATATACAGGGTGGCGCAAGATTACGATGAAGTCCAATATCTCAGTTATAAAGAAATTTACAAAAAAATGTTACTTATATTATTAGTAGCTACTGTCAAAATTCACATTTTAAAATTAGTTTCATATATACAAGGTGTCCAATAATCACGTAACGTATCAAACATATGTTTTTTTAAATGGAATGATATATTTTTTATGAAGATTTTCGATTCTACGTTTAAAAATAATCATTTTTATATAAGATTTAATAGGTCAATTTTTCATAGTTTAAAAGTTATAAACAAATGAATGTTGAAATCGATAGATGTTTAGAGCTTAAAATTTCAATAATGAAAAATGAAATAAACATTCTGTCAACGCCATACAAATGCAAAAATACTTAATAATAAAAGAAATACTCTTTTTTTCTCTCAAAACAAATTTTTATATACAATGTGAAGCAATACGCAAAATGATTTTTTTCTCTTTTTACTTAAATGGGACACCCTATATTTTTTATACTATTTTAATAGAAAATTAATCACTCTTCATTTTTTATATAACATATTAAATAGCTACCGTTTACCGTTTTTGAGATATTTAATCCCAAATACAAATTTGGTGTAGAATTTTTTATCAAAGTAGGCCGTGCTAGAACAACTAATTTATTTAGTTGTGAAAGTTACGCGAATATAAAATAATTTAGTGAAACGAATAATCAAGTGTATTAATTAAAATACATCATAATTCATACATATTTTTTTTTACCACGGGATAAATGAGAATTTAATAAAAAAAGTAAATAAATATTAAACTGTAATTATTTTAATACACGATAATATTGAAAATACAACAATTTAAATAGGTATGTTCTTGGCTGTGCGCCAGGATCCAGGTACAACGAATCTTCTTATCTCAGGAATGCGTTCTCCGAGTGAGTCGTCGATCGTTTTTTTCTTCTTGATTTGCGATAATTGCGCTCTTGTATTTCGATTCAGTCGTCCGAAAACGCGCAGTGTTCACAATTCCGGTTTAATTTTTAACGTTAGAAATTATTAATAATTAAAAACGCGATTTATTTTTGTTTTTGAACAAATGGTAATTAGTGAGTGGTTTTCGATTCACCAGGAATGGGTTGGAAGTTATTTTTTCTATTAAGGTATGTTAATATTAATAATTTATTTTTTAAACAGATTTAATGATTCCTATTATTATCATCAATTTATTCTCCAAAATTGCATTTATCAATAAATTACTTTCGCAATAAACAAATGCGATTTTCGCAAGACTAAAGTAGGTATACATTAGTTCTAAATTCATTAATGAAGATTTTCTAGTTTGTTTTGCGATTCCTATTCTTTTAAATCGTCCACATCGCAAAAATTATGTTTAACAATAAATTAATTTTGCAACAAAGAAAACATTTTTTTCGTAAATTTTTAATCATTTTCATCACTTAACCCGCGGTGAAATATTTTTGAATAATCTTTGAAATTTTCCAAAAAACTAACACTTGTTTTTTTCTTACAAAATGTTATAATAAATGGAAGATGTGCCGTCCCTTGCTCGAATACGCTTCTATCCTATTCCATAATTACTTAAATGGGACACCCTATATTTTTACGCTAGTTTAGTAGAATATTGATCACTCTTCATTTTTTATATAAAACATTAAATAGCTACCATTTACCGCTTTTAAGATATTTAATCTCAAATACAAATTTGGTATAGAATTTTTAACCAAAGTAGACCGCGCCAGGACAACTAATTTATTTAGTTGTGAAAGTTATGCTTAATATTATAATTAGTAAGTAAAGTACATTTTACGTTATATTTTGTAACACTGGTGCAGTTAAACATATTTCTTAAATAAATGATTAATTTAATTGTGAAAAACTAACAACAACTAAATTTTTTGGTTATTATTCGAAAAATATTTAAAATATTCCCATATGCTTCTTAAATTGATTTATTTAAACAATTCATGTTGACTGAAAAACCGAAAATAGATAATAAGTGAAATAGTAAAATATTTATATCATTATATTTTGTTAACATTTTTATGTATTTATTTCACACATTAACTTTTTTTTTTAATTCAATAGCATTCAAACATTTTACAATTTTTTTCTTAAAAAATATGTCCCAATAACCATTATAACTCGCTAAATAATCGTTGAGCAACTATTTTCTTTATATTTTGCATGCGCCTTTAAATATCGATTGTCATTTGAATATCCTTTTAGGTTAGGAAGTAAGTATGTTATTAAATACCAGAAAACGATTATGAATTGCATTTGTTTTAATTATAGCCTACTTCAATTATAGATTATAATCGAAACTTATAATTTTGTACTTTGAATTGAAATTGTTAAAAAATAGTAACAGATAGGGGTATAGTTTATTATACAAAAATTAATGAACAATCAATTTTCTATCGAAATAGTGTAAAAAATATAGGGTGTTCCATTTAAGTGAAAAAAGAAAAAAATCATTTTGCGTATTGTTTCACCCTGTACGCAACATTTGCTTAATGGTAACAAACGATTATTCCTTATATTATTAAGCATTTTTTCAATTAAATTGCGTTAACAGAAAGTTTACATCGGTTTTCATTTTTTAAAAATAAGGCCCCAATCTTCCATTGATTTCAACCTTAAATTGTTCATAACTTTTAAAATATTAAAAACTGACCTAATAAACCTTATGTCAAAAATGATTAATTTTAAGCGTAGAATCTAAAATCGACATAAAAAATATAGCATTCCATTTAAAAAATCATATGTTTGATACGTCACGTGATTATTGGACACCCTGTATATATGAAACCAATTTTAAAATGTGAAGTTTTACAGTAGCTACAAATTATGTCAGTAATATCTTTTTGTAAATTTCTAAATAACTAAGATATTGGACTTCATCGGAATCTTGCGCCACCCTGTATATATATATATATATATTCTAGCACTACGAGCCTAGCTGGCCCATGGCTTGATTGGTAATTTTCTTCTTTTTATTTAGTGCCTTTTGTTTCCATCCGGAAATTCCTAACTTCTCCATGTCCTTTTCTACCTCTCCTTTCCATCGTATCCTGATCAAAATACATCTTTCTGTCTTTTTTTACCCGTATTGGGTGTCGAGTCAAAATACATGCAAGCACCTACTAACTAATACACCGTGAGTTTTGTTTAATAATTTCATACAAAACAGTTTGAGAGCTACTGGACACAAATATGTAGTGCTGGAACGTTTTATGAAGCCACAAAGTAGATCATCTTTCCACTTGATTACTTTTAAAAAATAAAAGGTTGCCTTATTTTATTTTTTTTTTACTTTTTTTTGTATAACTATGAATTTATTACTAGTGACTATAGTTTCGACATTACACTTTTAGTTTGATAATAACATTTGTAATGTCAAAACTATATTCACTGATAATAAATTTATAGTTATAAAAAAAGTAAAAAAAGTGTTTCATTGTTCGTTTCTGTTTCATTTTTTGTAAAAACTTAAAAGACAACCCTCGTATTATTATATAAAATATATATAGCTTATTGAATTTTACGAAGCCACTAATTATCGCTTCTGCGATTTCATTAGAAAATTTTGGCGTATTTTGCCAATTAAAAAAATCACCAAATAAAACAATGCCACTATTAATAATTCGTTACATAACCATCACACATATAAACGAGTCAGTCACCTCCTTCATTGATCACATTTTCTCGCGTTGTTAATTAACTAATTAATTAATTTACGAGTGCGTTCAGTGGCTCTGGCTATTGATTAAATATTCATGGTCTATTTCGAGACATCGTACAGGTTTTTGTTGTTCGTGCCTAAAACTTCCGCGTTGTTTTTGTTCGGTTTCGCGCGGAAGCAAATAAAAAACAACAACGAAGTACCACTTCGTCCATACGATTGTATAATTAATGAATCATCGTAGTAAAACGGCCGTGGAGTGAATCAAAACGGAATGAATCAAGCCGGCCTTGGTGCAACCCATCGCCTCAGAGTACGTCAAGCACACTCATTTTTTTTATTAATGAGATCAGGTTTAATTTTTTTTTATATAATCAGTGATTTTCTTATCTATAGACGTTATACGAAACGGAGTATTGTGGCCATAGTATGTTTACTAAATATCCCTGAAAATTTCGTATACATAACCTAAATACTTCTGAAATGGTTGACATTTGAAAATTAGGTTAGATTTTAACAAAATTCAATTTTTTTTATCATCTTCTTCATCGGTATTCTCTAATTTGATATTATTGTGAGAAAGTTATTCGTGGTATATGTGTATAAATATCTCAATAAAGATGATTGTATATATAAATAAAAAATCAATTGGATTTTGAAATTAAATTTAAATTTCAAATAAATCAAGCAACTTTCTGTATAGTTTTTTTCTTTCACTTCATTTATTAGTCTTCGTTTATTAAATGTATCATGTCTTCGCTAAAACTTGTTAAGAAAATTTGACTTACCTGAAAAAAGAGGACGAAGCATACCCATTGGTAATACGTGTAGTACTTATGGGCGTCGTTGTCGTTGAAGTCGTTAGCGATACCTGGATGGGCCACCTCTCGGCCTACCTGCAAAAATAAAAATCGAAAAAGTCTTCAATAATTACGCTACACCAATAATTTAAGGTAATTACAGAGTCTGGAAGATGGAGTTCGAGAACGAAAAACCGGTTCTAGGAAACAATTTGTACACACTCAGACGTACCATTAAAACGTAATCAAAACCACTTTCGTGAAATAAATTTCGGTGAAATTGTCGCTTTGGGCAAAAGCAATTAAAGTTTGATTTTTTTTTGTAGGTAATTGTAACCATCATATCTTGACAATTTTAATTTATTAAAATCAACATTATATATATTTTGAAGTATTCAAGTTAAACCCTACATTCATATGGGTGGAAAGGATCATTGAATATATATATATATATATACTTCAAATAAATAACTAAGGCTTCAACTTGGTTATGGTTTTGTGGGGGGTGTGCATGATGTTTAAATTACTGTGATCAGGTGAACAAAAATAAAAAAAACATGTATTGAAATAAAAATGCATTTAATAAAATCGAATTGTTTACGATGCCACATTAAATTAGACAAAGATGGCGCTAGGGTCTTCTTCCATTTATTATGAAATAAAAATTGTTTAGATCCAAGTTGAAGAAAGACCCTCCCTAAGAATTCACACAAAAATTAGACATCCTAATAATCGTCTTCACAATCCATACAGTGAACACCTTTACGAATTCACGCAAGTTACTGCCACGTATAATTAACCTTATCAAAAAATTTGCAATTAATCCCATTAGCCAAAACTTCCTTACGAAATTCTGTATCCCCAAAAATCCTAATATTCCTACAAAATTTTAACATTCCACTCTTATTATTGCGCTTCTAGACGGTTCAGTTAGCTGGCACAGACATTTTTTTAATCCATCACCATAAATTCAGACAGGGCAGAAATACTTCTGGTCGACAGCTCATGACAGATTAATACACAATTGTAAGTTGTAACTATGTATATTATTGTATGTAAAATTATTGTCTGTTAATAAAGATTTCTGTATATATATATAAAAAAAATATTTCATGAATGTGAATTTCTTAAAAAAATACTACAAAGTAAAAGCCTAACAAAAAACTACTAAGAACATATTCAAAAATCTGTTGGTCACAAAAACCATCATTAATTTTTTAGATTTCTACCATTACTGATTTTCTTTCGAAACGCATATTTTCGTTTACTCTTTTTTCTAAATAAACAGTTCATGGCTGAATCATATTAAAGCAATAATTCTAAATTTCTTTTTTCCCCGATTGTGGTATAATTTCTTAATTCTTTGTTCTTTAGTTTTTCCTTTTCTTCGATAGTCCGTTTTCTTGTTTGATTATATTGTTCTCGGATTTGCATTTCTCAACCGTTGGTCAATCGTTCAATCGAGCGTTGTCTTCGGAACGAATTGCGGGCGAAAAACGAACCGTTGCGAATGGGCCTCGGAAACTATACAAATTCCGTGACGTTTCGGATTAGAAACGAAACGTGCGAGAAAAAGTTGATTGCGGCAATCCATTGTTCATTGCACGCATTTTTTTGATACGATTGTCGTGCTGCTTTTTTATGACAAAAAAACGTGGAGGTTAAGGACTTATAAAAATATTTGATCAGCGGTTTAGAAAATGGTGATATTTTCTGTGTTTCATTTACTGGTGGCTGGTTTTTGTCTTTGTAAAATAAAATATTTAGGTTTTGTATAAAATTAAATAAAAATTAAAAAAAATAATAAATAAATACAGAATTTTGTAACAAGGGGTAGGTTATCAGAATTATTGGCATTTTTTTAATCAAGGCTAATATAGTCTGGGATTTGTCAGGGACTTGGGTGGATTCGTAGAGGTATTCGTTGAAAGGTTGTGGAGGATTGTGGAGTGGGTTGAATTTAAGAAATTTTCTATTATTATCAATTCAAAAATTAGAAAATTGCATAAAGTGTCATATTTGCCTAATTTATAAATGGCATCATAATTGACAACACCACTTATAAATTAGGCTGTCACTTTGTGCTATTTTTCTAAGTTTCGAATTAATAATAAAAGGGGCATTTATTCACTTAGTCGAAGTTATTTAAATTAAATTAAATAAATCAGAAATTTTAAGACAGAAAGACCTCTGGTAGATAGATCAAGACAAATACTTTCATTGTATTATGTATACTTAATGTTAATGTTTATAAAAATGACAAAATCCTGTATCCATCTAAATTTAAATATCCCTTCTAAATACACCCATACGTTTCTCAACATTCATGAAATCATACAAGACAATTTCGCAATTTCACTGTAAATTCAGTCAGGGCAGAAAGACCTCAGGTTCAAATATTTAAAGTAAGGAATTTTCATTTTCATCTATATTATTATACAACTCTTCACATTACTCAACCTAAGTTATTCAGTAAATAATTATTGACAATAATAAAACGCTTTTAATTTATTGATTAATGGTTGAAGCGTTAACTTCGTGATACATCTTGGAAATTAAACAAAAACATTTTACTTTGCTGATATCACTTAAAAAATAAAGTATGATATCAACAAAGTAAAACGTTTTTGTTCACTTTTAATTTGTGTATTTTTTTTTATTGAAAAGGAAATGTGATTCGTTATTGTGAATTATGATGTATAATAAAGTAGAAGCCTCAACAATCAACGAAATAATTATTGCTTTATATTAAATAAAAATGATTTGAAAATAATTAATAAATTATTTTCACATTTAGCTCTGTGACGTAACGTAAGTCAAAAGTCACAGAGCTAAATATGAAAATAATTTATTAATTATTTTCAAATCATTTTTATTTAATATAAAGCAATAATTATTTCGTTGATTGTTGAGGCTTCTACTTCTACTTACGTAACGTAAGTCAAAAGTCACAGAGCTAAATATGAAAATAATTTATTAATTATTTTCAAATCATTTTTATTTAATATTATATTTAAATAACTGTGACCAAGTGAATGAATGATATTCTTTTCTATTTATTATTGCTTTATTTTATATCTCGATTTTTTTTGATTTCTTAAGCATTCTTTCGAGCAACCGTCCCATTGCTAATTTAATGCAATCATTAAAATGATCTTTCCATTTAATTCCAATCCCAATAAGCAATTACTTATACTCACTCCATTATATACATAAACGATGTAAATGTCAATAAAAAGTTACGAAATACGTTCCTTTACGTAATATAAATAAAAAATGTCATTGAGATTCAATTTGCACGAATCATTACATTTCATGGTGTTTCGTGTTTACAATTAAAAACAATTGAGATTTTAATGAAATAAAAAAAAGTCAATCGTTGGTTGACCTAATTAATTCCTTATTTGATGACAATGCGCGTGAGCATGTGTGTGTATCATTTGCCAATAAACTTGGCGGCCTTGGATTAACCGAACTCGAAACTCGAGTCAATGTTCAATCAGAATTAAACGGATTTCAATATTGTTTAAAATTTCGTTTACAGGCTATAAAGAGAAAGTGAAATGTAAGTAATAAAAATTGTTTTAAAAAAATTCTGTCATTGCTAATATGTACAATATTATTATGATTGCTAACAATGTTATACATATGTTTTGTAATGTTTTTAGTGCGTCACACTTTTCTTGTAAAATGTTTAATATGTAATTTGGAAATGGAGATTCCGTTAATAAAGTGAAATTGAAATTGAAAAATTTTATTAGTGGAATTATATATTCACATATCTTTATTCAGACTGTACAGATAATTAAATAAAACGCTTTTTACTTTATTTTTATTACTTGTTAATAAGTTATAAACTTATTAATAAGTTATAACAACATTTTTTTTATAAAAAATCTCTCATCAAATCATAGCGTTAAATAGAGAATATTTTCCAAATATTTTTCGAAAGATTACTTGATAATTTAATAAACATTTAATAATATATTTATATATGGCCGAAAGGCTTCCGGCCGATAGCCAATTCCTAAAAGAACATTTGTTTAAATAAATTAATAATAATATATTTATTTACGGTATCTCCTTTTTACAAAACATATGCAACAAAAATCAATATTACAACTAAATATATAAATGTATGTAAATGATAATCAAACTGAAATATAAATATAAATTGACAGTGAATAATACTAATATTTTAAATTGGTCATAAAATTGTTAAAAATGTTAAAATTTGTTATATACATATATAAGTAATACTATAGATTCCGTTATTAAATTCGTATGCTTACTTATAAATAAGTTGTATGCACAAATGATAAAAACTGTCATAACAAGTATACATCTCATCTTATGGATTCAAATTTGTGATTTACTGCATTGAAAAAACTTGGAAGAAATGTATTACAAAGAAGAAACATTGCTATTATATACTTCTTCTGTAAATAGTAAGAGAAAAGTGTGCGAATTATTTGGGGTACATTTTCTTTAAAATTAATACTTTAATTCCTGTAAACATTTTCTTTATTAAAAACTTTATGTGTATGGAATTTATAATACTTAATTTACATAAAGTATTTTAAAATAAAGAAGTAAAGATACAATATTAATATTCCTACCTACATGTATTATTTATCTTAAAATAATTAATTATTCAATGTGTATTATCTGAATAAAGATGTTTGTATATAAAATTAGCAAAAATTAACAAATAATGACCGTGTGTAATAACATATTAGATGAAGAATTACACTTGTTTTGTTCCATAAAAACATTATGGAACAAAACAAGTGTAATTCTTTCATAAAAATATTATGGAACAAAACAAGTGTAATTCTTCATCTAATAGTAATATTTATTTCCATCAAGAGTGTAGCGCAACAAGCATTAACTTTGTGTAATAACATATTTTCATTTTATTTTAATTAAGAAATAATTTTAAAAGTTGAATAAAAAATGTAATCGCACTTTGTCAGGGTTATTTGTCAATACCACCAAATGGAAACCACAAATTATTTTTTCTCAATAATCCATTCAACCGGATCTAAAACATTTTCTATCTTACAGTAAATGTTATTTTTATATTAATAAGATTAGCATTATATGAAATTAAATACGTCAAAAGTAAATTATTTTCATGTTTTCAAATAAACAAATTTGAGAAAGAACTGAAAAATCTCTGGTCAATAGACTAACACATTTTTTTTAAGGTCATTATTAAACTTGAAATAACGTAAAAACTCCTAATTCGTGAATAATTAATTAAATTTCTCCATCGTTGATAACGGCAAGGTAAATTATTGAAACTGCAGTCTCATAAAATAAAATCGTGTATTTAAAAAAATCTCAACTGTGTATATAAGATTGTTTTTTTATTGTGAAATTAAAATTTTCGTCATTTTCGAAATCCCCATAATTCATATTATATATTTGTTTAAAGACTAATGAATGATAAATTTAAATAAAATCAATCTTTTAAGGCTTTTGGCCGTTAGCCGATTGTTGTTTCATATGATTTCAAAATCAATTAATTTGATACGTTATATATTATTTTATAAACATTGTATAAAATAGTAATAAAGATGTTTAATAATAATAATAATCAAATATCCGGAGGTTTTCCGTAGTACAAATAGAAAAAAATACACTACTATTTCACTCTTTATTTCTATAAAAAGAATCTACACCTCATTTTCTGATATAATAATTGTTAATCACATAAACATTTTTTAAATGCTACTGTTTTTGAATGATATACCATAAATTTTGATTACTTATAAAATATCTAGCGATTACGATTATTAATATGATTAATTTCGTGAATAAGTATTTCCTTTTCAACTTGAGATATTGAATTTATAAATCACCGTATAAAGGAATTTTACTGATTT
Organism: Philonthus spinipes; assembly: GCA_963082785.1. Taxonomy (NCBI): domain Eukaryota; kingdom Metazoa; phylum Arthropoda; class Insecta; order Coleoptera; family Staphylinidae; genus Philonthus; species Philonthus spinipes. Next base: position 15,424,510 of record OY720301.1, read on the forward strand.
TAAATAATGTAGTTTAATTTGATTAATCTTAAAATATTTATAGGAAAAATGTTTGTGATGAGATAAAACATTGAATATTCAGAATACAAATAAATATCACAATTGTTTAACATTATAAGGTTTTTAAAGTTTTTTTTTAAATAAACACACTTTTTAAAATATAAATTTGTCCTTTATTCGCGTTAATTGTTTCGCACGCTTTTGGGGCTTCTTCAGACGAATTGTCGCTAATAAAGGACAAATTTATATTTTGAAAGTGTGTTTATTTAAAAAAACTTTAAAATGTTAAAAAGTAGAGATTTTCAAAAATTAATAGCCTCAACAATTAAGTTGAATGTGTTTGGAATTCCATAAAGATGAATTTTTATAATATTTCAACAAATATGCATGGTACGTCTTCTTCGGTATAAAAGTTTAATAGAATTAATTCAGGTTAATTGAATTATTAAATTCAAAAATATTTCACCACGGGTTAAGTGAGAAATTAATTAAGCATAAACTTTAATCGTTTCATGGAGGATATCTGTGAAAACTAAGTCTTCCCGCACCGCTTCAGGGGCTATGAGAGGTTATAACTTTGAATTCTTAAATGAAATCCAAATATGTAGGATTCGGAAAAAATATTATGTTTATGTTTATTTTTTTCAAAATCGGCTTTCCCAGGCGTATGTAGGTCTATTAGGACAACATTTTAAAATTAGTTACAAATATACAGGGTGTCTCATAAAAGCATGGCGTATCATAGTTATATTTTTTCTAATGGAATGATACACATTTTACATTTTTTTCAGATTCTACATCAAAAATAAAGTTAACTTTCATAATATATTCATATGCCTAAACCTAATAATTTTTGAAATATTTAAATATTTTTGGAAAAATTGACGTTTGGAAAAAAATCATAACTCTCAAATGGATGAATGAAAACAGATGAAATTTTGTACCAGTATATTAGACTAATGGGTAAATATTTTAGGCTATTTACAGGAATTTAAAATCTTAAGATGTTTTGATAATTTAACATAGGCATATGAATATATTATGAAAGTTAACTTTATTTTTGATGTAGAATCTGAAAAAAATATAAAATATGGGTCATTCCATTAGAAAAAATATAACTATGATACGCCATGCTTTTATGGGACACCCTGTATATTTGAAACTAATTTTAAAATGTGGTTCTAATAGACATACATAGGCCTGTGAAAGCCGATTTTGAAAAAAATGAACCATTTAGCCGTAAAGCTACTCGGCGCGCACGCTGAGACACCCTGTATATATTCGGAAACAAAATTATTAAATATTCATCTGATTGCATTGTACAGTTCGTATTCCACTGGATAAATTAAAATAGAATATCCACTATTTGAAAATATACCTTTTTATTAAAATTATGAAATTTTACCAATATTTTTTTTATTTTTTTCGTATAAAAGTATATCATTTTTAAGGGGACATCTATGAAATCTAACTCCAGCTACTCCAGTGGGTGTAAGAGGGTATAACTTTGAAATTTTGAGAAGGAACCCATATTATTTAACATTACGATCGATGGCCATACTTGATACTTTACCAAAACTTAAGTTATAAAAAAATAATTATGTATATATATTTGTGTAAAATCTGTATATATATAATTAATAATAAGTGGTAAAAATATAAAAATTTTCAATGAATGCACGCTCTCATCAAAACCATTAAAGGTTTATTTGATTTTTTGTACGGTTCATATTCCACTGGATAAATTAAAATGCGTTACCTAGTATATAAAAATATATTTCTTATTATAATTATAAGATTTTACCAATGAAAATGATTGACTCCAGAGTTTAGATCATGCAATATTCCGCGAAAGCATGATGAAATTTGCTTAGTCATCGTACATTGTACAGTCAAGAAAATTAAAAATTTCAATCACACTTATTGTAACCTTTGTTAAAGACTAGAGATGATTTTGCATTAGCAGTAGCAAAAATCGAGCAATTTTAGTGATTGAGTAATTCTAAATGGGCAATTTTAAGTACCTACCTTAGAGTGTAATAAATATCAAAAAGATTTACTTTGTCTTTGCAATAAAAAAGAGATTATTATTATTATTATATTTCTGCAATAATCGTCCTTAGGTTGTATTATACTAGTTTCCAATTGAGAGTATTTTCCTAATTGTATGAGAGGTACTGTTCATATAATAATAATAATTTCCGTTAATAAAATATTTTTATTATTATTATATAGTAGTATTTAATAAAATCCATAGCAATGCATTCACAGTATATCAGTGAAATTTCATTAATGTCATTAGCTATCATAAACAATATCGGGTGAATTTGGACTTGTTATTACTATCTGCTGTTCGTCTGTATGAAGAACAAATTTCATTGATATATTTTGGAAAATAGTGCCACCAATAAGGCTTTCACGACTAGTGTGATTATTAATGTTGATTTCTGGGCCCTCTACAGTCCAATAGCCCGGAAATCAACACTAACAGACTGTGGTCTGTTGGAGTTTAATACAAATTCATTAAACTCCAACAGACTACGGTCCAATAGCCCGAAAATCAACACCAACAGATCCCGGTCCAATAGTCCGAAAATCAACAAATTATAGTTGTTATAGTTAAAAGAGCTTAAAAATGGCAAATTGCCATTAGCTTTTTTTTAAAATATTTTTTAAAATAAATACTAAAGTTGGAAAATTAAAAATCCGACAAACTGCATTTTTTTTAGAAAATTTCGAAAACGATAATCATGAATTTCGGTTTAGAGAAAAACTGATCTCTAAAATGAACTGGGAAGCAGAAATTTGCATGAAATTGTTGTAAATCCGTTTGTATCGCGTCAATACCCGATATATATATAATTATTTATTATTAATAATAATTATCTATAATAATGTAGAAGTATAATTAGTGAACAACTTAAAATTGATTTCATTAATTGAATAATGAGTTAAAACAATAATAATTTGGTTTAATCCAAATTAAATTGTCTCGCATATAAATCATGGTGATATTTAGCACTTACACACCTTGTCATGATTTGTATGCCAAATTAACAATGTAAACTGAACAAAGCAAGGTTATCATTGTATCAAACCGTACTAATATGTACACATGCTTTAGCACGTTGACTCAAACTATCAAGCTTTTATTATCAGGGCTATTTCGTACGAAAAAATGTTAAATTTACAGTACACGTTATTATTAAGTATACATTTCAATTCCTTTAGATTGTGATGAAAAATAACGTGTATGTTAAATTTGACATTTCAAGTAAGAAATATCAAAATTATATTAAATAAAAACTTTATCTTCATATATTTTGTTGCAGGTGAAATTAATTTATCAAACATAGTAGTATAAAATATGTTTGATAAATTAATTTCACCTGCAACAAACATCTTTATTCGGACAATTTTTAATACAATTTTCTTTAAAATATTTACAAGTAATTATTAATATTTGGTGTTAGTCTATCTGGGCTATCGACCGACGGTCTTTCCGCCCTCATAACTAACTAACCAACTTTATTCAAATGTGTATATGTATGTACAATAATATACAAAAATTAGAATTATATTCTGTAGATGATGAATCGGCTATCGACCGGAGGTCTTTCAGCTCTGCCCTCATATTTTAATTTTTTTTAACTATTTTTTGTTTAAAAATTAATAGTATTATTATTAAAATTTAAGTATTGATGTTATTTTGTAACTAAAATAATTCTATTTATCTGCTGATTGTGTGAAAATAAACAGAATTATTTTAGTTACAAAAAATGTCATGGTACTTTTCCCGGTGAATTCGGTCAATTTAGTTTTCGAATGTACATTTAATAGTACATGAAAAATTATTAAATGAAAATTTGAATTTATTTATTTATTTAATTAACGGAATTGTTGTCTTTTAAAGTTAAAGCCAATATTTAGAAGTTATTTTGTTGTTCCTTATCTTACAATGACTACAAAATTAAGTTAATTTTAGAATATATTAATTTACTGACCTCTTGTCGATCACAAAGTTGTGATAAGGGAAATAAGTCTTTTACCTATTTCCATTTCAAAGATTATCTATCCAAAATTACACACGAATATCCAGTTATGGGATTGTAACTTTATTTATATCTTACATGTATTGCAATTATTTGAGTTATTTTTTTGTAATATCGGTATAGTCTGAATAGAGATGTGTGTATATATATATTAATTTACAATTTAAATGACAAACAATAAAATCATCTAACAATATAAATAAAAAACGTATACATACGCACATGCTAATCCACAGAATAACAAAAGTCTACTTTATTTTTGGAACTAACTAATAAAATGACTAAATTATTAACATTACATGAAAAAGATATAAATGAAGTTAAAATCCCATAACTAGACATTCATATATTAGTTTATACAGATAATCTTTGAAATGCTTAAATAGAATATATTATTTCAGGAAATCACTAAAAGACTTTCAATTTCCCTTATCACAACTTTGTGATAACCGAAATTTAAAATATAACATATGAGCAATATTATAATCCTATAAATTCTGAACAGTATTCAGTAAGCATAAACTGAATAAATAATTCTTTCACTCATGATAAAAATAAAATAAAACATTTTTCGGAGTGATTTTTATTTCCTGTTTATTTAACCAAACATACATAACACAATTTTAAGATAAGATAATGGAAATAATATTTGACTACACAGCGTTACAATTTATTAAAATTTATTAACAGCAACAATGACTGAACTGTAAAGTTAATTTATTCTCTGTAGTTAAAAAAAATATTCATTTAAACAATTACTTCTCGGGTAAATACCTCGCAGAACATTTGACGTTTCTATAAGATTATAAAAATGAGAATAGATTAATTTATTGGGATTATAGTTTCAACAAAATACACTTATAATTATCAAACTAAAAGTAAAGTAGCTGTAATCTACTGTAACCAACTTATAATAAATCACAATTAAACTTTACTTTACGTTTGATAATTATGATTTAAATAAAAATTATTATCCTTTCTAATACTATCTTTATTACACTGAATATATATTTCGGAAACTACTCAAGATGGAAATTATATTCGAAATATATATTTAGTTTAGTAGGGCAGAAAGACCTCTAGTAAACAGCCCAAGACAAACAAACCTTTATTTCAATCTATATGTGTGTAAAAATGTAATTGTCTCAATAAAGATATTTGTATATATAAAAGGATTAGAAGAAAGGACAATAAATTTTATTTAATTAAAGTTTATTTGATTGATAATTTTTTAAACTATAGTCACAATCAATTAATCAAGTGTTAAACAAAGTACGTTTAAACAAAATTAAATAAAACGTATTTGAAAATAATTAATTATCAATTAAATATTTTACCGTTAGCTGCTTCTAACGTTTAAAATATTTTATTTAATTGATAAACAATGCTCAACGAAGTTGAAACTTCAGTTATTAACAATTATAAATATGTCTTTTAAGTTGCAGAAAGGATTCTGGCCGCTGATTGCTGCTTTATTAGGTTTCAAAAACTATAAATTTTAAATGTTATATATTATTGTTGAAATGAAAATAATAACAAGATACATGGAAGGAACAATAAAAATCAGAAGCCCCATCCGACACCTGAAAGGGTAGAAGGATTCTAGAAGAAGATATATTATTGTATAAATATTGCATAAAAACACTAATTAAGATATTGAATCGCTTATAAAATTAAAAGAGTATCATTTGAGTTAGGTGATATGCAATATCATGGAGTAAAGAATATTGTAGAAACATTTTTATTCAGACAATATGACAACAAAATTTAACAAAATGTATTATAACAATATGTACAATTGTGTTACTAGTCTGTTATGGGCTATCGACCATAGGTCTTTCTGCCCTGATAATAATATAAAATATAATAATATAAAAATACATTGGTAATATAAAAATACATTGTATTCACTGTTTCTTTACATTCGTGAAGAAGTGAATTATTTTCTTATTACTTCAACATTTATATCAAAATCTCGTTATAACCTTTAAAACTATGTAAAAACAGTATCCTTCATATTTTAAATTACATATTTGTCAAAGTTGTCAAAATAAAATAAATAAAAAAATACATAATTCTAATAATATTGTTAATAATATTCTAATAATAATGTCCTTTTTATTTATTTTATTTTAATTTGGAAACTCTGATAAATATTCAAATTAGATATTATATATAATATGAGGGGTTACTGCTGTATAACATTTTTTTCTTGAATATGTCAACATTTATATCTAAAATGTCTTAAAGTACATCCTAAATATTACGTAAAAATGTTCCACCACGGGATAAGTGAGAAATTAATTCAAAATATAAAACTCATTGATTCCTGCAACACAAATCATCAATTAGAATAAAATTTCCCGCTCTTTCTCTTTATATTTATTTTGAAAACTTTATAAATAAATTTTAACTAAATACAGGAGTACTACCCTTTTTTCTTGACTAGATGAAAAGGTCAGCCAACTCTTCAAACAGATGTGCTATTTTAGTGTGATGTATTTTATCAACTTTAACAATTTTGTTATTTACAATATGAGGGGTACTGCTCAGATAAAAGTGTTTTTCATGTTGATATAACATTTACATTTTAAAACACGTTGATATCTTCACACGCGCATCATATATTGATATGATGTTTTTTTTTATCTGTTATTATTTGCTATTTTTACAATGTTATAAATTTGTTGTTTAAAATATATGGGGTATTGCTTGAACAAATATTTGTTTTTGTTTATTACAGCAATATTAATAATAAACATGTATTGATTTTTTAAATATATTTGAGTTCTGTTATCAAATCTCTTTCTAATACATTATTTTGTTATTTTACATATATTGATATAAAATATCAGTATTACTCATGTTCTAAATAGTATATTAAAAAGGTTTTTATTTCCTTAATTATAATGCTAATTAGTACAAATAAGCATGTTATATGTGATGGTTGTTATTTTTCCTCTTCAAATTTTGTCATTTTAATAACAACAATATGTAGTGGTTACTACTTGAATGAAAGTGTTATTGTTTTTCTAAATTATAATAATTTATGGATTCATTCCTCCAAACATGCATTTGATGAGATATAACAGGGTTGTTTATATTATTTTTTAATGGTACTAACAACTTTGACTTACCTGTCGTTTAAAGGCATCAGGCATGGTAAAAGTGGATGAAATCCAGCAGAAAGTGTTGACGACGTGCGTGGGGATCCCATTGACGATGCACTGAATCGGATGCCCGACGTATTGACTTGCTGTTATGACTAAACTGCAGGCCATCAACAAAGCTGTGGTGAAGAGGTTGTGCATCCGGAAAATTGCACTATCCGTCGTGATCTCCTGGAACTTGAGGTAGCTCCTCAAACCTCCCAGTAACTTATACATTTTCGAAAAATGTGAGGAAAACTCAGTTCAGCACAGTCAAAAAAATAAAAATCACTGTTATTTCGGAATAACACTGTTGTTGATGATCAGCTGCTGGATGTTGTTGTTAACATCATCTCGTTCTTGTTCTTGTTGTTTGTAATGGTGAGATATATGAATGGGAGTGAGACCGCGCGTTGCGCTGCGCTACTGACACTGTCGGTCAAGTGCTGCCACCTTCGTTGCGCTAACGCTTCGCTCCCCTCCACCTCTCCCACCCCCTTCGTCGGCCAGCGCGTTATTTATCAGGAATGCCGCTTTCGAGGATTGTCGGCTTGGGCCATTCTTCGCTCCCCCTCGGGTAATTCATGCTTGACGGTTACGTGAGTTGTTGCAATGGGTAAGAAAGAGACGGCTGTAGCCGGTGATTTTAACGATGGATGAAAAATGCATTTCGGTGTTTGATTATTTAATGTTCGCTCCAACGAAATGCTTCTCTTTCGGAACGTGTAATGATAATTAGGACCATTATTGTGTGTACATCATATGTAGAAGTTTCAATCAATCTAACATAATCTATTTTAGGCCCTGAAACATAATTACTATTTGATTTAAAACACCTGATTATACATAATCATTGATTACGTTTTCATTTCTAAAAATCTACTTATTTCATCTTCTACTTAATTAGAGAAACACAATAACACGAATAATTCACTACTGGAATGTGATAACTATTACGATAAGCAATAAAAGTTTACTGCTACCCAATGGTAATTAATTCTAATTACTAGGAATGTAATTTTTCTATTCAATAGGTAACTATTTTTATTATAAATAATACTATAAAGTGTGCTATACTAGACAAATGATCCGATGTTCTATAAAATCATTTAAGCATTTCATACGTAACCACGTGGCAAAATATTAATATTATTTTAATTTCTTGACTTGATTTTAATTTATATTACAAAACCCCGGTTTCCTCCTCCAAACATTTCATTGCCCTTTTAGAAGTTAAGGTAAAGAATTTCATGAACGTTTATTTCATACATAGTTTGTTCTAAAATTGTAAGATGTCTAAATATATAAATACAAATATGAAAGGGGGAGACTTTACAAAAGTTACCTCTTAAGCCAATCCCAACCTCCTTTAGTTCTCAAATAGAAAATTAAGATTATGCTAAAACTTGAGAAAATATTTTATTTTGTATTTTCAAAAAGAGAACAACTCTTTTTTATCGAATGCTGCCCCTTTTTCTCACCTTTAAGAATTGTAATATGTTTATGTGCTTTATAACAATTTTAAAACTGTTTTAATAATTCTTGATAACATTTTGATAACAAAAATTATTTCTTAAGCCAATTCCACCCCCCCCCCCCTACCCTTGTAGCTCTCAATAAGAAATTTAAGATTATGCCAAAATTCGAAAGATTTTGTATCTTCAGTTATTCTCTTTTTATTGAATGGTAGGCAATTGAACGGGGAATCTAAAAAAATAATATAAAGGGTATTCCATTTAAAATAACAAAGTAGGTAGCCATTTCCCGTACAACCAGAAGTGATAGTAAGTCAAAATATTTTCCACGAGGAGATCGCATTCAATCGTGCAATGCAGATTTTTTTCAAAATTTTCTTCGATCAGGAACCCCGTAAACTTTTAAGGCCATATCACTCGCTAGAAATCAGGATAAAATAGTGCTTTACGGCACACGCCGTTGTTACCACTAATAATAATACTGTTGTATTAAAATTTCAGTATGAGAAAGTTAAAGGATGAATCAATGATCGTATTCGTTTAGTTTTGAAAAAAAACTTCATATATTATTTATAAAAATGCATTAAATATGCTCAATATTTATACAAATTTGGCAGTTATTCGTGGTCCATCTTGTATTTAATCTATTTGTTTTTTTTACCACAAAATAAAGTGGCGGATTTTTTGGTAATTTTAACTTTTTATAAACTCCTTCCATATTATCCTGTCTTTTGCTAATATAGTAGCGTCCTTTCATGTTGCTCCTCTTCTGTGTAGTATTTTTGTAATAATGTTCTCCTTGACCTCCTCCTTATTCTTCTGTATCTTACCTTTCCATATTCTTTATACTAGTCTTGATTCTTCCATTCCCACCATCCAAAATGTCTTTATTTTATTGTCTGGAACGATTGGCATTCTAGCTCCTCTTTTATTTTTGTATTTCGTATTTTATCCTTCTTGGTAATATTGAATTCGAAATTAAAGGCACTTGGTTTGTTTCACTTATTTTGTATTTTTCAAATAGTTTCGACTTATCGTCATTATCAAGGAAATAATGCCAACTTTTTCGTCGATTTTTGTTATATCTCGATATATAATAATATATAATATCTTAGAGTCATAATATATACCTATATTTTTTTAAGGAACCACTCATTTTCCCTTAAAGCAAAAGTTAAAAATCGGGTTATGGAAAATAATAGCAACATAATTAAGTAGAGATCGGTTAACATCTTTGTAGATGTGAACACATTGGTTTCTGTGTGTTACCCTTCGAAATTTTCAAGTAGCCCAAAGATCAGTTCTATTAATATCTTGGAGTCATAATAGATACTAAGTGTTATCTTAAGAACCACTCTTATTCCATTAAGGCAAAAATTAAGAATCGGAGTAATGGAAAATAATAGCAGCATAGTCAATAAAAAGCGGCATCTTATCTTGTAGTTGTGTATATATGTTTCTAGCTTCCTGTATTTTAAGTTTCTGAAAATATACAGAAATCAAGGGATCTACCTAGAAAATTGTATCAACATCTATAAGTACTGCTTGAACAAATATTTGTTTTTGTTTATTACAGCTATATTAATAATAAACATGTATTGATTTTTTAAATATATTTGAGTTCTGTTATCAAATCTCTTTCTAATGCATTATTTTGTTATTTTACATATATTGATATAAAATATCAGTAGTACTCATGTTCTAAATAGTATATTAAAAAGGTTTTTATTTCCTTAATTATAATGCTAATGCTAATTAGTACAAATAAGCATGTTATATGTGATGGTTGTTATATACAGAAACAGAAATCAAGGGATCTACCTAGAAACTTGTATCAACATCTATAAGATGAAATAGTGCTCTTTACTTGACTATGCCGCTATTCTTCACTCCACCCTGTTACTCTTCGACATTTTTAAGTAACCGAAATATCATAATGGAGTCATAATGGATACCTAGATACCTAGATTTATTCTTTTTCCCTTAAGAAAAGATCAACCCTAATAATATCTTGGAGTTATAATAAATACCAAGTTTTATTTTAAGAACCAGGAATCAAGCTGAAGGTTTTTTTTAGTTTACAATAATGAGAGTAATATCAAAAATAATTTTAAAATGTAGAGGCTACTTGTAAATTGGCTATCGACTATTGGTCTTTCTGTCTGACTTTCATTTTTCTTTTGTCTTTTTTTTTCAATGTCTCAGATAATAATGACTTAGTAGTGAACAAATGAAATGAAATCAATTTTCGTAAATAAAACATATATGATCTTAAATAATCTCCGTATTGACTTATTACTTATCGTTTGTGTAATGGCGTATTGTTTAAATTTTGTTATCGTATTTCCACCTTGCTTTCGCCTTTAATAAATCCCGGATTTCTATGAAATAATGAATCGCTCATACTAAAACGAACGATGATATAATGGGAAAATTCAAATTTCCTCTAATTACTCAATCTATCATTTTATTCAAACTTGGTTTAAATTTTTGCTTGTTCTAAAGTAAACTATATGTGGATAAATATTATCGTTATCAAATATATACACATATGACTAGTAAAGTAAATTGAAAATTGAAATATCTTTATGTAGGCTAGAGAAATAGTACAAAACATTATAACACAAATAATTACAATACATGTAGGTGTCAGTCTGCCTGGTTTATTCGTTATCATTTTTTTTAAAAAAAGTGTGTTTTATTATGAAAACGATATAATAATTAATTACTTAACTGAAAATCAGGTTCTCCTGGTAATTAAATATTATATTATCATTAGGTTTTTACTTGACACAATTATAGACGTAATAAGCTAGGTTAAAAAAATCCCTATTGCAAAATTTGTATGTTAAATTTAATAAAGTGACATTTAATACCAACCTGTGAATTCATTGTTTATTAAAAGTTGTCCATCTTAATTTTTGTTATCATTTATCTTCGTCCATTGGATGTAATTTTATGAGTTATGTGAAAAGATAAATTACGTAGAAATATATTTTTTTCTTTGTATTCCTTCATTTGTGAAGCGTTTTTTTTATATTCCTTCCTTCGTTCGATTTAATTATTAATGATAAAGAAGGAACATCAAGATATACAGCGAAGATTTTATTTCATTGGCCTTATATTACGTTACATTAAGAAATGGTTTGATAAATTTATATTTGCTAATATTAAAAAAAAAAAAATAACTAATAAAATAATAATAATTGGACAGAAAGACCTATGGTCGATAGCCCATGACAGACTACTAACAAAATTGTACATATTGTTATAATAAATTTTGTTGTCATATAGTCTGAATAAAGATGTTTGTATATATAATAATAATTGCATTAAATATTTTCAAATAAAAAAAAATGTTGCATTATACAATATGTTATTGTTATGCAACATCAAGTTTCCATTGTAATTTAATGTCTAAAGGGGTATAGGCGAAAAGTAGTTGTTTTAAGAATTTACGTAACGTAAGTAAAAAAAAACAGTCGCAGTAACGAAAGAAGAAGTAACTTGTTAATTATTTTTATTTAATTTATTTAAATAACTATGACCAAGTAAATGAATACTCTTTTATATTATTAAAAATATATTTGTTTGGTTCAGTTTTTTTATAGATTCTAAATATATATAGTTTATTAAATAAAAATGATTTGAAAATAATTAATAAATTATTTTCACATTTTGCTATTGATGTGCAACAGCAGGTGTACATTATGTAATTCAATGTCCGGCGTGGGTATTTGCCCGGGAAGTAGTTGTTTTAATGTGCATTTGTTAAACGTACTTACGTAACGTAAGTCATAGGTCACAGAGCAAAATCTGAAAATAATTTATTAATTATTTTCAAATCATTTCTATTTAATATATTTAAATTACTGTGACCAAGTGAATGAATATTCTTTTCTATTTATATATTTAGTTTATAACGTTATTTTTTTAAGTTATAAATTGTTTCAAATGGCCATGAAAATAAATGAATGGATATGGGAGCAATCATATTAAAAGCTTAATTTATAATGTCATAATAATTAATAACAAATTTTGTTTTTTTTCCCTTGGCAATCTAAGACGATTTATTAGTATTATCTAAAACTTTAAATATGCGAAATCGTCTTTGATTGCTATAAAAAATGTAAACCAAATTTGTTATTAATTATTTTGATATTATAATTAAACTTTTAATAGGATTTTACTTCCATTAAAATATGAATTTTTTTAATGTTCTCAAACTAATGAATAAATATGTGAAATCGTCTTAAATTGCCATGTAAAAATATAAATAATAGAAATAGAAACGAATATATATATACATACTCAGAAAAAATAACTTAATTTGTTATCAATTAATTTGACATTGTAAATTGAACTTTTAACTTGATTGCATGCATACATTTATTTACATCGATGATATTTTTGACTATACGCTCCGATGAAAATAAATGAATACAACATTTAATTAATGTATAATATTAATTAAATCTAATTAATATATAAATTAATTAATCAATAGTTAAAAGTTATTTAAACGATAAGAATAAATCAAAATTATATACATATGTTTCGTCACCAGATAAGTTAGGAATTAGTTCATAATATTAAAACCTATTTTTTGAGAAATTAATTAAAATATACGACTTTTTTTGCAGAATTTGTATTACAAATTAATTTATTTTTAATCAGAAAAGATAAGTCAATTTTGTGTTGATTTTTCATTGGCATTCGGAGCTATTCCGTAAGTGAAATATTGAATTTAATATACACTTTAATATTTATAATCACAATCTAAGCGCCTTTTCTTATTGATGTGCATTTTTAGATTGTGAGGTTTATAGTAACGTTTACGTCAAAAATAACATTTTTCGTAAATAGCGTGTTTCATTCAATCAAAACTGTTATAATACTAAATTAAAAGGTGCAGAAAGATTTATGGTTGATAGCCAATTAGTGAATTGTATATTAATTATATACAATTAATATGTAAATATTTTGCTGTAAATTCATAAATAAAGATCTTTGTATATATACAAAATTAAAATGATAGAAACACCTATGATCGATAGCTTTTATTTGGGTATATATTATGAAAATATTTATTTATTATATTGTGTCGGATTATATATTAGATAAATTTACATATTAGGGATTGTTAAGTAAGTTTCACTTGGTTTGTTTTACACGCAAAAATTATTTATTTTCGACTAGTTTCGGCACATTGCCATTATCAAGAATTATCATTATCATTCTTGATAATGGCAATGTGCCGAAACTAGTCGAAAATAAATAATTTTTGCGTGTAAAACAAACCAAGTGAAACTTACTTAACAATCCCTAATATTACTAAAATGTTTTACCAAGTGATTAATGAGACTCAAATTGAAAATATAAATTTACATATTTGGATAACAATCAATACATAACATTATCAATGCAGTTCAGTAAATTAGCTAACGACCAACGGTCTTTCCGCCCTATTACAACTACTATATTATCTTTATTGAAAAAAAAAGGAATACAATAAATAAACTTAATACATTCTTTAACAAAAAAATATAAATGTGTTTCCTTTTCGCAATGGCTATTGACCATAAGCCCTTCTTCTCGTCAATGTATTATATATATACAAACATCTTTATTCCCAAAGAATACATACATATTTAATTCAATATACAATACATGAAACAATTTAAAACAAATATATATTATTAAGAGAAACGGCTATCGACCGGAGTCTTTCGGCCTCAATGTATTATTTTCTCAGATAATAAAGATTTGATACTACTAAATTAACCATTGATAGACAATGGACATACAAAGGGAGAAATCGAGTTTAAGTTAATATATATATTTTTTTAATTAAAAGAAAAGAATTTTAAATTAATTAATTAATTTAAATTAATTAAATAAATATATTTTTTTATAAAGATGGTGAAATGGTTCACATTGTACTTTTAATCAAATTAAAAGAAAAGGAAATGAAAATAATTAATTAATTATTCTCTTTCTAATGAATATTTTTAAAATGTTAATTCTAATTTAAAACATATTAGTTATATAAATTGTTATTTTATAAGCCATAACAATATATAATTTAAAATACTATGTTGCATTCTTTATATGAAAGTCTCCGACGATTGCTTGTTATATTTTATCAACACATAAATTAAGCAAATGAATTAAACTAGTAACACAACAAACAACCTCTGTTAACGGGAGCTATTAATCGCGCTAACACACTAGCGATAAGTTTTTATTGCCAATATAATTCTAATTGCATAATTTATATAACCCATATCAAAACAAATCTGTTTCATAAGTGTTAATTAGTCAATCTCAATTTGTTTTAAATGAGAATTACGTTTAAACATTTTAAACAGATTTAAACTCAACACCCTTATTCTGTAAATTAACTTGAAATTATATTTATTTATTCATTCAATATACGGTGGACCATTTACAATTTAGCTTAATACTGGTGTAATTGACATGTTATTGAAATATTAAGATTATACATAACAAATATGTTAACATTTTAAGTTTTTGTTTTAAATAAAACACACTTTCAAAATATAAATTTGACCTTTATTCGTGACAATGGACTTTCAAAATTAACAGCCTCAACTGTTAAATTACATAATAAATAGTTAAAATTAAAATTATAACACATAATTAAGAAATAGACAAAATCATTGCATATGTTATCACAATAAAAATAATTATTGGTTTTGAGAGATGCAAACAAATCAAAGCATAGCGCAGAATACGCACTGAAGCCGATTTTTTCGCATAATCCGTACTTTTGAAGGGTACATGAAACGTGTCATTACGGAACTTTTAGCTGGAACACGAATGCCAATACTTTCAAGTCTGTTAAGACAATCAAGCTCATTTAAAACCAAGAAAAAAAAACAGGAATACGTCCACGTCAATGCGTCTTTGCGCAAAGCTTTTAAGTCCAAATTCATGCAGTAAATTTATATATGACTCCTACATGTCAAATTAAAAGAAATTGTTTCTCAATTTTAGTAATACTGCATTGAGTGTAATGTGACACAGCAATACTCTAAATATGGATGTACTATGGAATTATATAGCAGCAACATAGACTATTCGAGAAATCCTTGCTATTTCGCTTAATGAAACCAATTAATTGATAGGCCTTAGAAACAATTGTCGAAATATGGTTAGAAAAATTCAAACTGCTGCTTACTATGCTATAACTCCAAAATTTTTTATAGACGTGACACGCTCTACTTTAATGTTATTTAAAGTATAGGAAGTATTCATTGAAGTAGCAAGTCTTGGATTTAATTCACATTTAAATAAAGCCTATTTTCTCCACATCAATTACAAAAAGAGTTTAAATCTAGCTGAAGATTATTTGCATCATCCAATGACTTTAGAGAGATAAAAATTACTTCATATCATCCGCAAATAATAAACAGCGAGCATATGAGAAACAATTAACAACATCATTAATTAATAATGTTAAATAATGTCAGATAAGATATGATTCAGTCCAAGATAAAAGTTTACCAAAAATTCCAACATGTGCTAATTTGGTCAGCTTTCCAAAACATTCTTATATACGGTGTAATAATTAGGTGTAGTTCATTAGTTAATTTCTTGTAGAAAATGTGAGTAAACAATGCTGTATTGTTGCTTATAATTCCACACGACCCAATTTAAAGAAATGTAAATTTGGCAACAGTGGATTAAATAAATGTTAATAATAATCCTTAATTTAAATTAATGAAATATAAGTGGAATAGAAACATCTCTGATGGGTTTCGAACCCATGTCCCAGATGTTTCTATCCCACTTATATTTCATTAATTTAAATTATATCTCAGGGTTGTACACTGAAATTTCATAGATATAAATATAAATTAAATATGAATATAATTTAATTAATTAATAATCCTTAAATTTTGTAATACTAATGAACCAGTGAACCTTCCTACCTGAAGATTATCTCACATTTTCTGACCATATTTTATAATAATATAAATAAACAATCATTTATAAGATATTATATATATAATCTAAAATCCCCATCTACCATAATGGTGGTGTAGGGGTATTTATAAGATACCATATTATAAAATCGAAATATGAATCGGCTGACTGTATTATGTTTTACTCCATTTAATAAACAAAATATTGTTCGAAAATTTATAATTGTTGACAATCATTATTAATCAATTAACACGACCTTTTTATCATCGGTTACACTAGTTATAAAAAAAGAACGTTTTGCAATAATAACAGTTTCCACATTCGTTATTAATTATAACAATCTTTTGAATTAACAAATACATAAGGCAAGGCATTTCGAGGCCTTGAAAATTGTTGAAACAATCGGATGCTGATAAAGTGGAACGAACAACGAACGGAGAGATAAAGAAGGCGAATGCTGCACACTTTTGGAGTTACTATTACACCTTTTATGGACCGCGCGTGGCTACTGCTGATTCGCCGATTTGCTGATTAATTCCACGTACGACATAGCAGAAACTGCACAAGCAATTTACAAACGAACACTGCAAAATGTATATAACTATTATATAATGTGTTAATAATCACCGCTGGTGCGCTTGTGGGCGTTCTAGATAAAGATGTGAAAACCTTGCAGCTGACGCTAATTTAGCAACATTGTATCATTGAATAAATGATATTCTTTACTTGCATGTTTGTTTAAAAGGATCCTTTTCTTATTGACAAAAAAACTGAAAGAAAAAAACAATTTAAATAGGAAAACATTTTGAAAATAATTTATATAAAATAATTAATTATTTTCACTTCAGCTCCCACAAACTGACTTACATTATATAAACACTTTAAAATAAACAATGACCATTGCAACATCTACTTTCCAGGAAAATACCCTCCGTGTCATTAGATTATATGAAGGATATTTGCCAGCACCACAAATTATTAAATAATTCAAATGTCATAATTAAATAATTAATAATCCAAGTTGACAAAAGTCGAAAAAACATGGTCATATAACTTTAATTGTATAGATTTAATCACTATGTGAGGTTATTGCGTTGTCAACTGTAAAATCAAATGGAAACGCAGATTTTAATACCAAAGAGTGTTCAAAATGTTTCCACCAGATGGAGTCTCGTCTATGTTATATCTCTCATTATTTACAATTTCTGAGTATAAGAACGACTTTCAATGTATAGACTTAATCACTATGTGAGGTTTATGCGTTCATGTCAACAGGTAAATCACATGGAAACGCAGATGTTAATCCTGAAGGGTGTTCTAAATTTTGCCACCAGATGGAGTATCGTTTATGTTGTACCTCTCAATATTTGCAATAACTGAGTATAACAATGGTCATTACAACTTTAAATATATAGATTTAATCACCATGTGAAGTTTTTGCGTTTATGTCATATGAAAAATCACATGTAAACGCAGATTTTAATACCGAAAAGTATTCAAAATTTGTTCACCAGATGGAGTATTGTTTATGTTGTAAGTCTCATTACTTACAATTTCGGAGTATAAGAACGACTTTCAATAAATGTAAATGAATACCAACAAAAAAATGAAATTACATTTTATTCTAATCTTCTTTATGTTGGTTGTTGGTTGTGGTAAAGTCTATTTAAATAAAAATACTTGTCCTTTCTCCTACTTATTTTTTATTTCACATTTTATTCCTTATTTCATTTTTTTGTGAACGAAGTAAAGAATTAAACTGAATTTTATTTGTTTGTTGTATCGGATTTTGGTCCTGAAGAGAGTTCCCAATTCTGCCACCAGATCGTTTATGTTGTATTCAAAATTATCTGGTGGCAGAATTTGGAACTCTTTTCGGGGCCAAAATCTAGGTTTATTCCATTCTGGAAACAAAATTTAATGGCACTCCTTCATTCCTTCAATTTTTGTGTCGTACAAAACTAAGCGTAACTTAAAGATTAATGACGTTTTTGATGAAAAATTTGACATGGTTGCCTGTAATAATTCTACGAACCTAAAAAATATATTTCGGCGAAAATAATTAGCTGCGTAGTTTAAATTTTGGGTATTTTTTATGACACAGTAGTATATATTTGTTTGTTGTATTGGAGATACAACATAAACAATACTCTATCTGGTGGTAGAATTTAGAACTCTCTTCAGGACGAAAATCTGGATTTATTCCATTCAGAAAACAAAATTTAATCGCGTTCCTTTTTTTGAATAATTTCTGAAATTGTAAAAATCGAAAAATTCAACTTTTATATGGTACAAAACGTAACTCAAAAGATTAATGACATTTATGACATAAAATTTCACTTGGATGTTTGTAATAGAACTACCAACCTAGGAAAAAGATATTTCGGCGTAGTTTAAATAGACAGGTTCCAAGTATTTTTTTAATCATATATACTATTGTATATGGCAAAATGGTAGTATATATGGTGGCAGAATTCGGAACTCTCTTCGGGACCAAAATCTAGGTTTATTCCATTCAGAAAACAAAATTTAATCGCACTCCTTCGTTGGATAATTTCTGAAATTGTACAAATCGAAAAATTCAATTTTTGCGTGGTACAAAACTCAAAGATTAATGACATTTATGACGTAAAATTTGACATGGTTGCCTGTAACAGTTCTATCAACCTAAGAAAACATATTTCGACAAAAATGAGTACCTGTATAGTTTAAATCGACAGATTCCGGGTATTTTTTGGTACAATAGCATATATTTGTTTGTTGCATTGGAGACACTCTATCTGGTAGTGAAATTTGGAACTCCCTTCGGGACTAAAGTCTGGATTTATTCCATTCAGATTCAGAAGATTATTGACATTTATTACGTAAATTTTGACATGGTTGCCTGTAACAGTGCTACCAACCTAAGAATGACATATTTTGGTGAAAATAATTACCTGTATAGTTTAAATAAACAGATTCTGAGTATTTTTTGACACAATAGTCAGATACTTGTTCTGCTAAATTCTTGATGGAACCAAATTTTCATATTGGGTAAATTAATACAGTTGTTTTGTTCCATGTTTTTATTTTCAGTTGCCTGACACGTGTTTCGATCCGTTACGAACGTTTTAAAACTTAAATCTAGTTTGAATTTGATAAATGTGACAAATTTAAACTAATTTCAACTTTATAAACACGTGTATTAATAATTTTAAAACTTATCTGACTAGCTTGATAAAAGTTAATAATTTATAGATTTTTTATATAATTACAATTATTATTACATAACATTCAATTATGCTACGGAGCTTCTAAGAGACTAGACGCCAAGTTATATAAACATTACAACTACAAATAAAGAGTAAGGAATAGCCAGCCAATGTGTATGAGAATTTTCAAGGCGAGCTGGAAAAGATTCGCGAAAACGTGATAGGAAGAATTAATATCAGTAATAAAAATAGTTTATTTACGGATTCTATTTTCTGTTAAATACATTTGCAATCGTGAATACAATAATGTTCGTACACCACAAACAAATTTAGTTATTATATAATAAGACTCTCTTGGAATTTTATTAAGAGTAAGTTTATTACACAACAATTTTCGTTGAATTGAAATGTTATACTAATCATTAAATTATATAGAAAAGAAGGGATATTCCGTAAATTCTTCAAAATGCAATAATAAAAGCTCAACAAAATCACCTAATTATACAAAAAACGTTGCATTTTGCAATTGTCAACAATTTGTTGTATTATTGTAATTTCAACCGCACTTCTCGGGGAGAAATTCAAAACGATTCCCTATATAAAAAAAAAACATGGGAAAAGAAACAAATCTATATTTCTTTTGAAATGTTATAAAAAGTAAGTTTATTATGCAACAATTATCATTTAAAACAAACGATAGAAAAGAGTATTTATTCACTTGGTCATGGTTATTTAAATAAATTAAATAAATAAAATGAAACAAAGATGATTCACACATTTGCAAGCATATAAATTACAATGAAATTAAACAAAGAAAATTTCTGGCAAAAAAGGGATTGATCGAATTTTATTGATCATTGCCAGAAATTTTCCTTGTTTAATTTCATTGTAAATTAAATAAAAATGATTTGAAAATAATTAATACATTATTTCTACATTTAGCTCTGTGACATTTTGACTTACCTTAAGTGCTTTAGAAGTAGATGTTTTAAATTGAATTTGTCTAAAGTACTCACGTAACGTATGTCAAAATGTCACAGAGCTAAATGTGAAAATTATTTATTAATTATTTTCAAATCATTTTATTTAATTTATAAAAGAAACGAATCTGAAAATAATTAATGAATTAATTATTCTCTTTCTATTGCTCTGCAATTTATTGACTTACGAAGTAAGTACAATAAAAAAATATATCCATTGAGACAACTACTTCCCTCTACTACTTCATTGGATATTTATTTTCCATTGTACTTATTTCTTAAGTTAATAAATTGCAGAGCAATAGAAAGAGAATAATTAATAAATTATTTTCATATTAATTTCGTTTACTCACAAATTGAAAGACTGTTATTCCTTACTTCACAATTTATTTTATGTTAGATGTACATTTCGAAACACACAATAAATTGTGAAGTAAGGAATAACAGTCTTTCAATTTGTGATTAAACACTTCACTTAAACTCAAAAAACCATTCAGTAATTTCGTTTAATCTAATTAAAACTACAATGTGAAAAAAATCAACCATCTTTATTATTTTCATTGAATTAAAACTAAACATCTTTATTCGTGTATTATTTATTTACATGAAATAAATGTTTAGCTAGTTATAACTGATTTTTTTGTCTGGAATACTAAATAATATGACTAGCTCACTTCAATTGAAAAATTACTAATTATTAATTAACATTCCTGCGATCACGTTTGTAAATTTAGTGTATTAATAATCAATTAATTAATAATAAAGACTTACAAAAAAATAATCAAAAAAATAGATAGGAATCAATTTAAATAAAATTGAAATAAAGTAGGTACTTTATTTTCAATTTATGTGAGTGAGTATTAAGAAGGTGAAAAAAAAGAGAGAGAAAGAAAAAAGTAAAAAGAAATAAATGCTGCCTAGTGAACTGTGATCTTTAACACCTGCAGACGTGTGAAAATAAAATAAGTTTATCGCTGAGCAACGTCAGCCAGACAAGAAAACATATTTGCTTATTAAATATAATGCTACATTCTATCTGGGTAGGATCATTTTACAATTTGCAGAATCGATTTCATCCGAACCCGTGAATAGAGAATGAGAAAGAAAAAAATACATCTTGGGTTTGCGATGAAGCAAAGTTGAACTGAGATTTTGCGATAAACACCAACATTTATTGCATCTTATATTCAGCTTTTCAATTTATTTCACTACATATTTAAGTAACTGTTTCGTCGCCCATTTAAAAAAAAGTTATAAAATTATTGAAGCAATTTATTTTTAAAATTAAATATTCTTCAAGAACTGTTGACCACCTTTTTAATAATAATAATCTTACCTGATCAACCAAAAAAATCTGTATATTTAAATCCGTCTTTCATCTTTTTGTAAACTCTCTTGATAATGGCATGTACGCCGAAACTAGTCGAGTAATATAAACAAATTAAGTAAAACAATACCAAGTGAATTAATGAGTTGTGTGAAGATTTGAATGATTAATATAGAAAAACACTTGTAAAAACTTTTCTTCACAAATATTTATTTTTACTAAATACATATTTCGACTAAGATGTAGTCATCTTCAATTTAGTAAAAATAAATATTTGTGAAGAAAAGTTTTTACAAGTGTTTTTTTATATTAACGAAGTGAATTATTTTCAAAACCTTCATTTTTTAATTTTTTATTGAAAATGTTTTTCTAAGTGATTAATGAGAATAAAATTAAAGATATATAATAATAATGTTAATTTATAACATTATTATTATATATCTGTTATAAATTAACATTATTATTATTTTTAAGTAGGTGATAAACAGTTGTTGAAGCATATTTAATTTCAATTTTCAATTTATTTACGGTATGCACCCTTTAACAAATGTTTACATAAAATTTAGAGCTTAAATCAAATGAATAATAATAATACGTTAGATGCACGTTACTAATGTCTTCAATCATTTTGTAACTTTATTTTTAAATAGGTGGTAAAAAGTTCTTGATGCACGATTTATTATAAAAAATGTTGTACTCTTCTTATTCATCAAATCAGGTGCCGGATCTTTGAAAATCTCGTGGTCTTAATAAATGAATGATTTCAAAGATCCGGCACCTGATTTGATGAATAAGAAGAGACTTCAAAGTTTGTTTGGCAAATTACAGATGTGGTTTAGGAAGCGAATCTAAACCATGGTTGATAAAGAGAGAATTTCGATTCTCTGTAGCAATTTTTAGCTAGGGCATTCCGAATAAGGGAATCGAAATTCTCTATCAACCGTGGTTTGGATTAGCTCCAACTTCGTTTTTAGTCGAAATAGAAGGGATCGACTCATTCGGAATCCAACCCAATTTTATTTAATAATAATAATCTTTATTAACAGATATGTACAGAAAGTATACAAAATAAGTAATAAATATTAACAAACTCAAATGTATAATTTATATCTGTTAATTGGCTATCGACCAGTGGTCTTTCAGCTCAATTTCATTTATTTTTGTTATTTTTAATTTTTCGTATGGGTATATATACAAATATCTTTATTCAGACAATTGCACTTTTACAAACATTGAGTATTTACACTAAAATAAAGTTTTGTCTATATTGGGCTATCGACCGGAGGTCTTTCTGCCCTCATATGGATATTTTGTTAAATTACTTTTTATTTGGGCTTTTTGTCTGTTGGGTAATAATTAACTATATCTACTAATAAAACAATTATTTTCAATAATTTCACATTTATCGGACACTTTCTTCTTATTGATCACATTTTGGCGCAAAAATACCCATTTCAAGGTATGTTTAATAATAATAATAATAATAATAATAATGAATTATGCAATTAATGTGAAATTTTGATTTATAAAGGTTATATACTACTTGGTTATGTTTTACTTTACATTAGTAAAATAAAACCAAGTGAATATAACCTTTTTAAAACAAAATTTCACATTAATTGCATAATTTGTTATTATTATTATTAAACATACTTTGTAATGGGTATTTTTGCGCCAATATGATTTCTAAACGGCGTGTTTTTGCATCAATGTGGGATAGATCGGGGAATTTGCGGTGAAAAGTTTTTCGAAAAATTACATAAGATCTGTTGAAAGGTGAATTCGATTTGCATAACCGTGTCAGGGTCAGTCAACGCATTGTCGATTTCGTTTCATTTTGTAACAGTTACACGCACATACACATTGGACTATAATGCCATGCTCAAATTACTGCCGGTCCACAATTGAACGACTTGGAGACGTCAAGAGGAACTCGCTTATCACCAGCAATGAAGCCAAAATTGACCTTTTGACCCGGCGAGATCGTTCGTTCGTCCACTCGCCGGTTCATTTCGCTCATCGTGGCCTCGATATTACTACGATGACGATAATACATTACATGTTAGTGATTCAATTCGAATTCGTTACATAACTAATTAATGCGGTTTTAAAGTATTCGGAAAATATCTGCGGTCTCTCATAAAGATACCTGCTGCAAGTTATAATAACCTGTAGTAAGTAATTTTGGTGCAGCAGACGAGGAGAACATTAGCGACCTGGAAAACAAGTTTTGCCTGGCGGTACTTTTTAGGCCACACATGTTGGCATGATATTACATTAAAGTAACCATTAATATTTTGAACAGAATATAGATTTTTATTTTATATTTCTTCACATATCAATATCTCAACCAACAAGTTTTGAAATATATATGGCATATATTTTCGTTGATATTGTTACTATATAAATACAATAATTTCATTTAAATTCCTCAATTCTAGGTCATGAACAATCCATACTTAATAAAATGCGAGTTTCGTGAAGATTTGAAAGATATATGAAAACACTTTTTTTCCTTGTTTTATTTATTAACAGATGTACCTTTCGATCACCATGTGATCATTATCAATGTTTTACAAAGAAAGAAAAAAGAGTATTTTCATATAATAATCTCTTCTTGTGATTCAAGCAAGAAATATTTCTTACCTCAAGTTTTCCATCACTTCCCAGCACACATCTGCAATCTGCCAGCCAGTAAGATTTGAAAATCCATGATATTTAAATGTTTCATTGAAGTACCACAATTTCATTTCAATTTCTCATTTATAATACAATACTTACCTGAAACTTAAACAAGAAATATTTTTTTACCTCAGGTTTTCCATTACTTCCCAGACCACATCTGTAATCTGCCAAACAACAAGTTTAGGAATCCCATGGTCTTTAATAGTTTTATGTGGTTCATGCTGTACAAATATGACAATTACACATTCTTGAACAATCTGAGATTCAAGAAATATTACCTAGCTTAGTTTTTCATCATCATCACTTCCAAAAATAAATCTGTAATCTTCCAATCAGTAAGATTAAAATCCCATGATCCCTTGTAGTTTCATTGATTCTTGCTGTATTAGTAAAGCAATTTCATAACTCTGAACCTTATCTGAGATTCAAACGAGAAATATTTCCTGCCTTAGATTTTCCATTATTATCTGGAACGTTATAATCCTTAACAATCCTTATCCGAGATTCAAACGAAAAATATTTCCTGCCTTAGATTTTCCATCATTATCTGGTAAGTGATAATGATGGAAAATCTAAAGCAGGAAATATTTTTCGTCATCCATCATCATCATTTCCCAAACAACATCTGATAATGATGGAAAATCTAAAGCAGGAAATATTTTTCGTCATCCATCATCATCATTTCCCAAACAACATCTGTAATCTGCCAACCAGTAAATTTTGAAATTCCATGATCCTCAATAGTTTTATTGATTCTTGCTGTATGAATACTATAATTTCATGCTCCTAAACAATCCCTACCTGAGATTCAAATAAGAAATATTTCCAAGGTCAGCTTTTACATCATCGTTACTTCCCAAACCACATCTCTAATTTTCCAAACAAACAGCTTTGAAATCCCATGGCTTTTAATAGTTTCAATGATTTATTGTGTATAAATAAAACAATTTGATACTTCTGAACAATCACGTCCTAAGATTCAAACAAGACATTTTCCTTACCTCAGCTTTTTTATTATCATCTTGCCAGTCCGCACTTCTAATCTGCTGAACAAGCTCTGAAATCCTTAATATATACTTCTTAGCATACGCCTGTAATCTGTCAAACAAGAAACCCTAAAATCACATGATCCTTAATAGTTTCATTGGTTCTTGCTGTATAAGTACCATAATTTCATGCTCCTGAACAATCTTAAAACAATTTCATTCTCCTAAAAAATTCTTATGTCTCATTCAAACAAGGTTTTCCATCAATTTCATTGATTTTTGCTGCATAGGTACCACAATGACATGCCTCTGAAAAATGTCCACCTGAGATTCAAATAAGAATATCTCAGATTTTTCTTTATCATCGCTTCCCAAACCACATCTGTAATCTGCTAAGCAGCAAGCTTTGAAATTCCATGGTCCTTAATAGTTCCATTGATTCTTGCTGTATAAGTACAATAATTTCATGCTCCTGAACAATCTTAAAACAATTTCATTCTTCTCAAAAATCCTTACGTCTCATTCAAACAAGGTTTTCCATCAATTTGATTTTTGCTGCATAGGTACCACAATGACATGCCTCTGAAAAATGTCCACCTGAGATTCAAATAAGAATATCTCAGATTTTTCTTTATCATCGCTTCCCAAACCACATCTGTAATCTGCCAACCAGCAAGCTTTGAAATTCCATGGTCCTTAATAGTTCCATTGATTCTTGCTGTATAAATACCATAATTTCATGCTCCTGAACAATCTTAAAACAAGAAATATTTCCAAGGTCTGGTTTTACTTCATCACTTCCTAAACCACATCTGTAATTTTACAAACAAAAAAGCTCTGTCTTTTAATAGTTTCATTGATTCGTGCTATATAAATAAAACAATTTTATGCTCCTGAACAATCTCTACCTAAGATTCAAAGAAGAAGTATTCATTACCTTAGTTTTTCTATTATTATCTTCCCAGTCCACACCTCTAATCTGTCTTTGAAATCCCATGGTTTTTAATAGTTTAATTAATTCTTACTACATACCACAATTCAATGATATTTAACAATCCCTACCTGATTCAAACAAAAAATATTCCTCATCTCAGATTTTCTATTATTATTTCTTCCAAGATCACATCTGTAATCTGCCAAATAACAAGCTTTGAAATATTGTCTTTAATAGTTTCACTGATTCTTACTGTATAAATACCACAATGTCGTCTTCCTGAAAAATCCCTACCTGAGATTCGAACGACAAATATTTCCAACCTAAGATTTTCCATCACCGTCACTTCCCAAACCATCTGAAATCTACCAACAAATAAGCTTTGGAATCCCATGGTTTTTAATATTTTCATTAATTCTTACTGTATACATACCACAATTGCATGATCTTGAACAATTCCCACTTGAGATTCAAACAAGAAATATTTCCTACCTCAGATTTTCCATCATCATCACTTCCCAAACCACAAGTAAGCTTTGGATTCCCATGGTTTTTAATATTTTCATTAATTCTTACTGTATACATACAACAATTGCATGATCTTGAACAATTCCCACTTGAGATTCAAGCAAGAAATATTTCCTACCTCAGATTTTCTATCATCATCACTTCCCAAACCACAAGCAAGCTTTGGAATCCCGTGGCTTTTAATAATTTCATTAATTCTTACTGTATACATACCTTAATCTTGAACAATCCTTACCTGAAATTCAAACAAGAAATATTCCCCACCTAAGTTCCATCATAATTACTTCTTAGTCTGCCTGTATTCTCCCAAATAATAAGCTTTGAATCTCATTGTCTTTAATAGTTTCACTGATTCTTACTGTATAAATACCACAATTTCATGCTACTTAGATGCAAACAAGAAATATACCTGATGATTTAAAACCTGAGGTTAATGTTTTCCGTCACCATCATCTCTTCCAAGTTCACCAACCAACAAGCTTTGAAATCCCATGGTCAAGGTCTTTAATCATTTCATTGAATATTATTGTATAAGTACAATAATTTTTTTTCTAATACCTTCATTACCTTCAATCAAGGTATTGCACATAGAACACACTGGCCTAATAAGGTTTGAAAAACTGAAATGACTGAAATAGTCATCACCAGTTATCCAAACGCCAGGTGAATGGTGGTTGAATATTTCATTAAATTAATTTCATTTCCTGGTCATAAACAGTACAAGTTCGCCTTCCTTTAGTGGATGAAACAACGATTAGTAGACCCAAATTGTTGACGATGCCACTTGTAAATTAGGCAAAAGATGGCGCTATCTTTCCAAGTATATGATCCTTATTTCTAGTTTGTCTCTGAACAATCCCTACCACATCTGTAATGTCAACTATATAAATTTGACTTATATGATCCTTATTTCTAGTTTGTCTCTGAACAATCTCTACCACATCTGTAATGTCAACTATATAAATTTGACTTCCTTACTAGACCTGATGCCAATGGCAAAGCTTTAGTGACGCATGCTGAAGACAATGCGAAATATTGTATTTAAAATGTTTCTCAGAAACATCGTGTAAATTTCATAGTAAGTCACATGAGACATCGTGTCGCATGCTAAAGCAATCTGAAATTTTTTATTTAAAATGTTTCACAGAACGAAAGATTTCATAGTAAGACACATGACACGTCATGCCGCAAGCTGAAGACAATCTGAAATATTTTATTTAAAATAAAATAAATTTCATAGTAAGTCACATGTTGAAGACAGTCTGAAATGTTCAGACTCGTACAACTTACTCAGTACAAGTACTTTTTGGATATAAGTACTTGTACTGCATGATTTGTCTGAAGAGTGTTAAAAATTCAGACTGTCTCCAGCATGTGTCTTACTATAAAATTTATAAGATGTTTCTGTGAAACATTTTAAATAAATAATTTGATTATAAAAATCTACTTACTAAAATCAGATCATCTTTAGAAAGATTGAGTCTCCTTGCTTAAAAAAATTATTAATTTCAGATGTACATTTAACATATAGTAATAATATTGTTTCGGGTAACAGGGATTAGAATGATGAGATTAATTCTAAAAAAAGATTAACTAATAGACTTAATTAAAAAAATAATTTATTATTGATTAATTAATTATACTCCTTCTAATTGCTCTGCAATTAAAGACTATTGTGTACTTCAATGTCCGGCGTAGGTATTTGCCAAGGAAGTAGTTGTTTCAATAGATATTTGTATTTTACTTACGTCTGATGTTAGCGACTGTATATTCTAAATGTATTAATCAAATTATACCTGTACTCACTTACACTCTAAATCTATATTTAATTTAGTTTATATATATTGCTCTGTAATAATGCTCTGCTTGAGAAATAAATTATTATTACTTACTTCACGTTGCAGAGCAATTAGAGGGAATAATTAATTAATTAATTATTTTCAAATTCGTTTCTTTTAGTTCAATTAAAACTGTAATGTGAAACATTTCATCCATCCTGATAGTAGACTCAAATCGTTAAAAGCCAGTTCTTCTTCATTTATTTTCAAGGGTTGTAATTACTGGAGAATTTTAATAATTTCATTTTATCAAAGATCACGTCACACTTTGCCTAGAGATTCTGTAAGCACCCTTTCATCTGCTACTTCATTAATCACTAACCCTACCATACAAAATTCCAAATCATTGATTTCGAAGGATTCGTAACATGAATTCTTACCTTGACTTTAATGATCATAATTTTGAAAAACCGTTCGACACAGACGAATGACTTCTTGCATAACATCAGGGTGACATTAGATACGCTTTCCATTAATTTATTAAGGATAAACAAAGGTAAGCTGAATTTGTTTTTTTAGCTAATTATTAGAGGGTTGTAATTTTCTTTATGTTGGTTTTGGAGACTTTAAATACTTAAATAAAAATAGTCTAGGCCGAAAGACCTACAGTCGATAGCCGTCACTCTTAAGAATATATATTTGTTTTAAATTATTTCATGTATTGTATATTAAATTAAATATTTATGTGTTCTTTGGGAATAAAGATATTTGTATACATAAAAATAGTTGTTATTTCTTCTACTTATTTTTTATTGATCTAAATATATTTCGGAAACTATGTTTCTATGTTCAGTAATAAATTATTAGAGGGTTATTACCGCTTTTTTTATTATATAATATTTATATATTTACCTGCTCATTCATAACTTTGTTTAATTAAAGATTATTACTATTTATATTTTTTTATTTTAATTTCAAGGAAACGATAAAATTGATAGATACGCAATCGAGTTTATATATATTTGATTATTTCGAAGAAATTTGCAAATGTGATATTCTTCTAGTAACTAACTATTCAATATAACGTTATTTGAAACTAATGATTATAAAGTATATTATTTCAATCGTATATTTTAAATAAAATTAATTTGAAAATAATTTATTTATTAATAATAGAAAAAAGGATTTATTTACTTGGTCACATTTATTTATTTTATTTTATTTTATTTAATAAATTATTCCCTCTTTAGCTACTGTGACATTTTCACTTTTTTTCTATTATTTTTATGTATATTTTATGTACTTCATATCTATTCATATTATTGAAATAACAGCGATGTTTTTACAAAAGCACCATTTTTATTACCTGTAAAGTGATTTATTAGACATGTTAACAGCATTTTGAGTATTATTGCTCATTGAGGTTCACTTGTGAAATATTTATTTTTTAATCAATGTAAAATAAATGTTTTACAAGTGTATTTAGTAGCACACCATCAATTTATTTATAGTTAATGGTAGCTCCTTATAGTTTGTTTATATTTCCTATAAGATGTCGAATTGTGTTAAAAATAATAAAATTCAACCCGTTCAAAAATACAGCCAATTCACTTCTGTTTTATATAATGACTAAGCCAGATAAACCTATTCTTTATCTCGCAAGCAAAAAGGATGAACAGAGACTCCCCCATGCGTAAGATAAAGATATAAAACGACGCCCGTTTTCTTTTGTCTGGTATGCCATGGAAACATCTGTACCCTAACCTTGGGGTAGGTAGTAAAAGCAGCACCACACTCGACCAAATAAATTCTCAACATACCCGAATCCGGGAATAATATTTATAAACACCCCTGTTTTTTTTTTCCTATAAAGAGGGGAGGGTTTTTGAGGGCACAATACTCCAATTCCGAAGGGTACTCTTTGAAATGTCGGACACTGTGCGTGGATTTGGGGGAGATATTTTTCAATTTTGTGTGCCTTTCCACGAAAAATCCGTGCACGTTGACAAGTTGGAATTTTACCTGCTCGTTGTCACGTAGTCTCGCGCTCTCCGTTCTTGTTTGTCTTTACCTGTTCCGAGAGTGGGAAGAAGCATTTAATCAATTTTGTGGGAAAGTACGAAATACATTGTCACCTCACAGAAGAGAGAGTTTCTACTCTATTCAAATTGAAAAAAAAAAAACTTAGTTTTATTAAGATTTCAATTAATTTTCATATTTTTCAATTTTGATCAAATTAATATACATACTTTCTTTGTTTATACTCATAATCAAACAAACTAAGATTTAAATATTGTAAACGTATCACATATTTGTCTTAATAAAGATGTTTGTATATAAAAAAATGTGTTTTTTTATATTTTAAATAGATATTAATATTTCTTTATTAACTTTCTCACATAACACTTGATGAAACATGTTAAAATACTTTGGTATAAATATAAACAAAAGAACACTTTATTTACACAAATTGAATTTCTTTATTTATATTTATACCAAACATATTTCAACATATTCGGGGCAATTCTGTAAGGGAAATATTAAGTTTAACGTCTTTGAAAATAATTAATAAATTATTTCCTCTTTCTTTTACTGTGATATTTTGACTTACGTTACGTAAGTACTTTCAAACAAATAAACATTAAAACAACTACTTCTCGAGCAAGTACCTCGCCAGACCTTGAGTTACATAATGGACACTTGCTGTTGCGTATCAATAATAATGCAACAATTTTTGACAAAAAAATATAGCTATTTCTTTCTACTAAACCGCTCCCTTAATACACTTTTTTTAATAATCGATAAAACGAAAAAGTCCTTTTATACAAACATCTTTATTCAGACAGCAGAATTACAATTCTTTACAAATATTTATATTTACAATACATATTGATGGGTTAGTCTGTCATGGGCTATCGACCGGAGATCTTTCTGCCCAGTCCTTTTATTATAATAATTTGTTAAAAAATGTATATGGAGAGTTTGACATATTTAATGTTTCTTTAGCCTCATTGAAGACAATCATTACTTCGCAATACGATTAATCATTTCAATCTGGATATAATTTGTTTCAACAATGATTTTTCCTGTTATTCAGCTAAATAAAATTCTCACGAATCAATATTAATTTATTAGTATGTTTAACGATATACTTCTTCTTCTAAATAATTACTTATTTTTTTCTTGTTATATACTTGTATCTTTAATTTGTAATAATTTTGTAAAAAAAGTTAATAAACTAAACCATTTGTCAAAAGTATGTGTAATATCAAATACGTCAACCACGCATTGAATTTCGCAAGTTATCACTGTTTACTTGAGCATTTTTTTTCTTTCTGAAATTTTCCTCATGGAAATAACGTTATTTACGCAAAACGGATTTCAATACCGCATTCGAAGTGGTTAATAAATATTGTTTACGAATGCGATGCGCATACTAAAATTAGTGAGTGATTAATGTTAATATTAGTTGACCGATTAAAAGCATGCACTCGCACGCACTGACAATTCCTCCCGGTTAGAAAATAGAATATTTTCCTGCCGCGACTGCAATTGACGGCAATTGTGGTGAATTGACCTTTACATTTCGGTCCAATTATTTCGTTGTCAGAGTTTAAACTGGTTTTAATGAGAACGCCCCCATCTACTTAAAACGCATAACTAAACAAGGCAACGCTCCAACTAGAATTAGCTTAACCGTGTAACATCTAATTTCAAAACAAAAAGTAATGATTGAAATCAAAAAAATATTTTAATTAATTATGGAAATAATAGCATACTAATAATGAGAATATCTTATAAGATTAAAATTCAATTGATGAAATATACATAATTCCGGGTTTTTTAATAGAAGTTAAAGGAAGTGTTTTTAATAGAATCCCACAATTATATATATTTCATCAAATAATATTGAATTTTAATAAGAAAAGGATTTATTCAATTGGTCACAGTTATTTAAATAAATTAAATAAAAAAAATTGAAAATAATTAATTAATATATTGAATTTGTATCCAATAATTAAAAATATTCTATTTATATTTCTTCAGTTGAAGATCAACTAATATATATATCATTGATCCTGGCATTGGTTTGCACCACAGCCAAAACTCATTATTAACATACCAACTAATATTTACATTTTGATTTTCTTCAATTGACAAGTTCGACTTTTGCGAACTTATTCAAACGAGACCAATACTCAATAAAACAAGATTATACATCGGGTTATTACCGCTATACGAAACGGAGTATTGTGGCCAAATTAAAATTTTAATTTCTGGAGTATGTAGGGGCCTATAAGGGCTATTTTCTAAAATTATTTTCTTATAATTTTAAGTTGGTTCTCATTGATGAAACATTTTAACTAATATTGAATTTGAAATTGAAGGCACTTGGTTTGTTTAATATTTATTTTTATTTTCCAACTAGTTTCGACTTACCGTCATTATCAAAAATAAGTGAAACAAACCTAGTGCCTTTAATTTCAAATTCAATATTATTTTCATATTTTACATGGTGTCCTAAATACCATAAAAATATCAAAGTTTGTATTTAAAAAAACGGGACATACTAAATATTATTATATTTTTAGATTCTACGTTCAAAATAACTATCTTTTTCATTAAGGTTATTAGTACATAAACCTGTTTTTTTTTAATATTTAGAATTTTGTTAAAATCTTGTATCAGTATGAATTATTATTAGATTTTTGTTTAACTATTCATTTTTTTGTAATATTTTATAAAACATGTTTACCGTTAATAAAGTTATTATTATTATTAAAATGAGCATATAGGGTTGTTTCTGAAAACAATACACTTACGATATCTCTACAGTTTATTCGTCAATTATATTCTAATTATTTTGTGCAGGAGTGCTTGAGTTCTTCTCCCACACTTCCTTTATCTCCACCACCTTCATCCAGGAAACATCAGATGGCGTGCATTGAACCAGAACTTTAATTACTTTTGGGTTCCAGCCTCTTTTATTGCTCTTTATCTTTTTTTTTGTGGGGGGGACTAATCTTTTTTGTCGGTTGTGTTTAAGGGTACCGTTTAGTAGAAAAGAAATAGCTTTATAGTAATTGTCTGTCTCTATTTCGTGTTATATTGATGTCCTTCTC
The DNA here is from genome assembly GCA_963082785.1 of Philonthus spinipes. Classification (NCBI taxonomy): domain Eukaryota; kingdom Metazoa; phylum Arthropoda; class Insecta; order Coleoptera; family Staphylinidae; genus Philonthus; species Philonthus spinipes. The sequence goes on from OY720301.1 coordinate 15,458,671, forward strand.
AATGAATAATGTTATTTGATATATTAAATTGATCTTAAAGCAAGAATTTCGCGAGATGAATTAAAAATAATTGAAATAATTAGTTTTCGTGAAAAACAAAAAATAATTATGAAAATCAATTATAAACTCGAAAGGGTGTTATAGAAATTTAAGCGATATTACTTAAATTGTCTACTAGAAATTAACAAATGTGGCTGTCGTTATTTCGTGTTATATTTATGTCCTGCTCAATGAACAGTATTGTTTAATATATTAAAATAATCTTAAAGCTTTCAAGATTTTTGTGAGATGAATTAAAAATAATTTAAATAATACGTTTTTCTAAAAAAAAAAAAATATATGAAAAGCTATATCGATGTCCTGCTCAACGAACAATATAGCATGATACGTTAAAATAATGTAAAAGATGGCAAGAAAATCGTGAGATGAATTAAAAATAATTTAAATAATCAGTTTTCCTGAAAAAATTACTTGTATATATGTGTATTTTTCACAACATATAAAAATTTAAATGATTATTCCTCTATTGTCTACTAGAAATTAACCAATGTGGCTGTCGTTATTTCGTGTTATATTTATGTCCTGCTCAATGAACAGTATTTTTTGATATATTAAAATAATCTTAAAGCTTGCAAGATTTTTGTGAGATGAATTAAAAATAATTTAAATAATCAGTTTTTCTAAAAAAAAATATATGAAAAGCAATTAAAAATAAGTCATTTTTCACACTCCAGAAGATTTAAGAATTTAAGTGATTATGCTTAAATTGTCTACTAAAAATTAACCAATGTGGCTGTCACTATTTCATGCTAGGATATCGATATAGCATGAAATAGTGACAGCCACATTAGTTAATTTTTAGTAGACAGTTTACTCAATGAACAATATTGTATGATAGATTAAAGAAATCTTAAAGCTTGCAAGAATTTCGTGAGATGAATTAAGAATCGTTTAAATATATATATATATTTTTAAAGAAAAATTATTGTTAAAACTATTTTTAAATAGCTCAATTTTTTTCACAACACTCGAGAGGATATTATATAGATTCCTACAATACTGATTATACTTAAATTGTCTACTAAAAATTAACCAATGAACCACTCTATCAGAAGATTGTCGCACATTTTCTCACCACTTTGTATATATGTCAATTGTTAATTTATATGTTTTGTTATGTAAATGTGTGCAATAAAAATTTCAATTTATATTATTAAATTCTACATTCAAATAACTTAACATTCATTACCTACCAATTTCGTTATATCTTAAAATTTTCATTTCTAACAAGAACTAGCAGTATCCACCACTGCTATTATTAAATCCTAAAGACTGACTTGACTTTTTTAATTGATTATTTCCATTTTACTGTATACCTATTGCTTTCTACAAAACCGAAATATTAATCTAATAAACTCTAGTCAAATAAAAATCCTAATGTGAGATTATTTAAAGTACGTGAAGTGTTTAAATAAAAAAATATATTTTGTTGATTTAAACACTTTTCTATTAAGATCAACTGATGTTTATATTTTGAGTTTTTTTTATTGAAATATTCGTTGGTTAAGTTTACAAAAGTCTAATCTTTCAATCGAAAAAACTCAAAATGTAAATATCAGATGATTTTAAATCAACATAATCACTGAATTTAAGCATCACATTAAGACTTTTGTTTACCTTATATTTTTTAACTGTCAAGTAGAAAAATATTGCGGGCTAAGCTACTGTTTTCACAAATTCATCATTTAATAATTTCATTATTTTTATTATTAATAAATAAATATATTTTTGAAAGTTAGCTCGCACAATTTGAAAACATTTTATCTAAATTGAATAATAATGGAGAAATCTGGTGACAAAATTTAAATATGGTAGTCTTCCCTCTTATTTAAAATAATTGGCAATTTATTAGTTTTTGTTAGATTACCGAGGCTTCTACTTCATTATACATAGTGTAAGATTATAATAAAACACTTTTTAACTTTATATAACAGGAATATTATATTTAGTGACTATAGTTTCAACACTACTACTACTATTACTTTTAGTTTAATAATGACAAGTGTAAATTGTTGAAACTATAATCAGTAAATATAAAATGCTGTTATACAAACAAAGTTAAAATGTGTTTTAGTATAGTTCTTGTTAGAAAAGAAAATTAAGAGATATAATCAACTTGGTATGTAATAATTTTTTTGAAATAAGTGAAGTAAGGAATAAAATTGAATTTTTATTTCATTAGAACACTTACAAATCCTTCTTCACTACATTATTTGTTAGCAGATGCAAATTTCGGAGACAACTTGAGTATTATTATGTTCACGTAATTCACTCAACCCAAACAAAAATTATTTTTTATTGTTTGTTGAAATAAAAGCCTATTCTTAAATAGCCGCTGCAAATGTAAATTTATTCTTGTTTGGAAAAAAAAGACTTTTGATTGTGAAATGATTTAATCTGCGATACTTTATACGGCAATTTAATCTTTACACTACATAAAAAATAGGATTCAAAATATTTTAATTCCATGCCTGAAAATTGGGTAGGAACTTATATAATAATCTCATAACATGAATGACATATCGTCATTTGAATTGATAATTGAATCAACAGCATACTTAAATGCTGTGAATTTTAAATTATTTTGGTAATATTAATTTCTTGTTAAAATAATATCCGAAAATTTATGGGAACATGGATTTATTTGAGACTCATCTCTTCTTTGAATACTCAAAAATATCTTACTGATTCAAATGTGAATCTTTAAATTGTGTAAGGCATAGCTGTACTGACGAGGGATAGATCCCGAAACACGTGTCTGCAGATGGCCTTAAATTGAGTAACGTTCCTTTTGTTGTTTTTACATTAAATTTTTCTCGGATCAAAAATTTGTTGCATTATGCAATATTTTATTGATATGCAGCAGCAGGTGTACATTATGTAATTCAATGTCCGGCGTGGGTATTTGCCCGAGAAGTAGTTGTTTTAATGTGCATTTGTTTAACGTACTTACGTAAGTCAATAGTCACAGAGCTAAATGTGGAAATAATTTATTAATTATTTTCAAATCATTTTTATTTAATATACTATTTTTTTCTTAAAATAATATGGGAATATGGATTTTTTAAACTTACCTGTTCTTTGAATGCTCACAACAATTTCATCAGTAATATAGTGATGAAATTGTTGTGAATTTTAAATTATTTTGGTAATATTCATTTCATGTTTAAATAATATCCGATCCTTTACGTCAAAATGGATTTTTTTGAGACTCATGCGTTCTTTGAATGCTTAATAAAATATTACTGTGCAGTTGTTGTAAATTTTTAAATTATTTCGGTAATATTATTTTCTTGTTAAAATAATATATAATCAACAAAATGTAAATACCGATGCATCCTTTTTAATCCTAAACTTACCTTTAAAGATCATTCCATAACCATAAATCCAAAAACAAGTGTAGGGCGGCACATTTTAGAAGCTTAACCTATAAACAGCAAAGAGTTAGTACGAAAACCGCTATGCACATCTACAAAATGGTTTGTCGCCATTTACTAGATTACACAGCAATCCTTTAATACCATCCCCATCCAGTTACCTTGAAAAACATGCAAGTTACCGAGAGATAAGTTCTTATAGTGCTAACTAAGATCAGACACCCCGAGAATCCATTATATAATCCTTCAAATCCACTCCTATATGAACTCACCAATATTACTCTCATCAAAAAAGACTTTACTGTTCTTTGAATGTTCAACAAAGGATTTCAACTATTGAAAATGGAAACATAGTTTCTGAAATAGATAGTTTAATACAAAAATAAGTAGGAGAAAGGACAAACGCTTTTATTTAAATAATTAATGTCTCCACAAGCAACAACCAACATAAAAAAGATTAAAGTATCACTGATTCATATAAATCATCGAAGTCTTTTCAATTAGATTATTTAAATACCAATTATCTTTTAATAAAGCCAGCGATCATATTTCACGATTGATTAAAGTTTACAGTGAGTAACTAAATTACCTAACCGTTTTGAAGGTAGGATATGGTATCCATTTTCCCGTTAGATAACAACGTTGTTTTTCGTTAATTAAAAATAAAGTGAATATGGAACGTGAATGAAAGTGGATTTTGATCAAATTTACGGAATTCATTCGCGTGTCCTTACATTCACATTCACAATTTGTCCTCAGGGTCGAATGAAAGAAAACTGGAACGGGCTTTACTTGAAAAATGTAATTACTCATTTACCGACATTAACAGAAAATGTGACAACTAATGAAAAAAAAAGAACGTGGTTTAATTAAATCTGTGGAAATTAATTAGGTTTCATTGACGTATGACTATCAGGTCGTAACCCATGGTGTTTAGGACGGAGCTTAACGAGTGATTGTTGCGGGAAGGGTCGCATTTTTGCCCCAATTTTAAATTGAAGTTAAATTAATAATTTTTATGGATTAAATATAATACGGATATAAATATATATGAAAGAATATTAATTTAAATAAAAATCACTTGATTTGTTTCACAAAATTTTTGATTTATTACGACTAGTTTCGGCTTCTAGCCATTATTAAGGAATGTACATTTCTTGATAATATCAAATGGCTAGAAGCCGAAACTAGTCGGAATAAATCAAATATTTTGTGAAACAAATCAAGTGATTTTTATTTAAATTAATATTCTTTCATAAAAATGTTTCTCCGAGTGTTAAATGAGTCTACAATTAAAAGTTTATAATCAACATAATTTAACATATAAATATGTTAGATTGGTTGAAAAACCAGGTCGATAGCCATTTTGTGAAATGCATTATTTATAATATTGCGTAATGGTTTCCTAAAGTATTGTTTGTATATTTTTTGAATTTTACAAATAAAAATGTTTATATATATATATATATATATATATATATATGAGATTATCGGAGCTATTCCGTAAGGGAAAAGTTAAATTTAACGTAAACGTTATTAAATAAATTTACATTCTCTGTATATATCTATTTAAAATGCAGCTTAGACTCTGATTATACAAAATAACGTACAAATTAAACTTTACAGTTCCCTTACAGAATAGCCCTGTATAATGTAAATGTTTAAATTTCGATTAATTTCATAGGAATATTTTCTCCGAGTTCATAAACATAGCAAAAACAATTGTTGTGTTTGCTGTTCTACATATTTTGACCTTTATTACTTAAAAAATCTGTTTGCATAGAAATCAACTTCTCGGAGAAAACAATCGTGATAAAAGTATCACATTTGCTCTCGAGTGGCAGAAGTAGTATTTTTCCCTAGGAGTAAAAGCACGCATATGTTAAACAATAACTAAGTGTTTTGTTTTCAAAATTAATATGAGCTATGTGTTATTGTTCCTTTGTTTTCATGCACTTTAATATTTTAAAAAACCTTAACAAAGGATTGTTATATCTCAAAATTCTATTCTTAACTCGAAACGTGAATACTGCATACAGCTTTGATTATACCTCTGATAATTCTAAGAATGCAGGCGGTCGGTGCAATGGCATTCCAGACGTGCAATAAATCGAAAATTGAAAAGACTGACCGAAGGCACGTTTTATGCCTTATCGGACGTATAAGGTCATCGATCTAGAGTGACCTGAGAGTCTGAGAGCTAGAATGCACGTTTCGCTGCATTCGACCCATTTGGTATTCCACATGGTACACCGTACCGCGCCGCTGTACCAAAGCACATGCGGACATACCATAAGCGGTTAATATCGATTCTGTACCATACATGGCGTGGATCACACATTTCAATCAATAACAAGAAAGGAGAGAGAAATATTGACGGTACACCGACCATATGGTGTGTCTGTTTGTGTGTGCTCAATTGTAAAATCCATTTATAAATGGTATTAATTACTTAATTATTACAATAAATGCAATTATTTTATATATATATAGGAATGTTAACACATTCTGCATACCTTCAATTATATCAATCTCACGCCAATGAGTAAGACAGCTTTTCTAATCAATTAATCTATCGTAATAGTTCAAATATTCAACATCTTTATACTTCATGTTTAAATATATCAATTAAATTAAAGAATAATTACGCTACCATTTATATTTTATATATATAATCGTCATTTTTGAGCATGTAAGTACAAATAATTGCATTTTGTTAGATATACGCTGGGCATAATTATAGCAGTATTTGTTTTACTTTTATTGACTCCCTTCGAGCGTACGCATTTTTATCAGTATCACAGTAGTCATTATTAAAAAAAAATTCTCGATGGACCGTAGAAAAATAATACTAATGGATGTGTGAATAATAATAATCAAGAGTTTAAGTATAAATTAATATTTTTTCCGAACAATAAAAATATTTTGTAGTAGCTGCTATATATAAATAATCTTTCCTCTTTTACCTTTCAGCTTTAAGGTGTAGTTGCTACAAATAAGTGAAAAACAGAAAAACATATAGAATCATCCAAATTGATTAACTCACCAAAGAATATCAAATTAATCTGTGTTGTCTTCTACAAGTATTAAAGTAAAATTGGAAAAAATGGAAATAAAAAAATATCAAATTTAGAACAATTGAAACAAGTGTAGTATGTGCTAAGACAAAAAAACTGACTGCTCTCAGAGAATACCAGCATGACCCAACTTTAATTTCCACTGCATCGGCTTAATTGGACTACTAAACAGCGGGAAAAATACTTTTAGTGATCTGTGATAAGTCCTGTTAGCAAAAAAATTAAAGAGACATTTGTAATACCTTCATTTTGTATTACTGTTACGAGATAATGCTGTTTTTCTCCATTTGGAACATTTCCTCTGCATCGAACCGAAAGATTAATGGATCTATTTATGTATGAGAACATATTATTGGATAATTTAGTTGATGAGAAAATATTTTAAGATTAAAATCGATACTTGTTCAAAAAAAAAACATAAATGTTTTATTGTAGCCAAATGTTTGCAGTTTTCAAAGAGAATTGGATCAATAATGGCTTGCATTACATTTTTGAATTAATTGGATCTGTATCAGACAAAAAGCTAAAAAAAAACAAATATAGAATAATAAAAATATTTCATCTTTGTGTTGTATTAGGGCTGTTTTACACACACAAGAATTCTCGCAGAAAGTTGTGCGAAAATTATATATAAAAGTTTCGCTATAATTCTACATATAAAAATATTCTGTTTTATACAGCAAAGAATTATTGTAGAAATAAATGATGTTTACTTCCAAAGCAGCTGATAACTGACCAATTAAATTATTAATAAAATAATAAAAACATCCAACAATGCGGACTTTGACAATAACGTTAGCGATCATGACGATTAGATAGACAACGACAAGAACGAGACATAGACAGGCTGAAAGACCTCCGGTCGATAGCCGATTCATCATCTACAGAATATAATTCTAATTTTTATATATTATTGTACATACATATACACATTTGAATAAAGATGGTTAGTTAGTTAATAAAAACAACTTACTTTTGTCAACAACTGCCTCTGTAGTAAGAGCTTTAACAATGTGTTATATTAATATATTTATATATATTGTTTATAATTTATAAACACAAAATTACAAAAATGGGTACAACAACAGGCACTATTTTGTAGGTTTAGACTAGACACTTGGGTGACAGAAAATTACAGCAAACGAAATCTAGCCCCCCGTGTCCGCGTGCTGTTTTTTTTTTTCTATTCCTCTTAGCCATTTCAGAGACATTTAAAAATATTAAAATGAATCGAATACTTAAATTTAAATTTTGAATAGGGTGTAAATTTAAATAGTTAATAAAAAAACTGATTTTCCGAATTTCATTGACATAATTTGAAATATTTTATTCATTAGGAGTATTGAGTAATGAATATATTACTTAGTCAATAATTGAATTGAGAACGTAGAACGGCGACAACACAACAAAATTCAATTTCCTAATTTTTCTGTTGAATGTTTACGCAGCTAATTAATTAGTAGGTCGCGCAATCATTAAAAAAATCATTCCTACATGCTCAGAGTGTGTTTAATTAAAACAAATTTATATAATAATACAAAAATACTCTTTATTCAGTTTTAAGCAAAGTTGAAGAATCAATAGACTTTTTACCGAGATAAACCTCATTGTACTCGTCGGCTAATTTTTCCAAAAAGTTTTTAAATATCACAAAATCCATATTGCTGGATAAGTACACCAAAAATAGCCAATCGTTGTAGCTGCATTTTTCCATGACGACTTCGATATCGGAGTCGTGTATGCCTCCAGAGGTAAGCACCATCTTGTTGAAACCAACACTGACGTTGAAGAGTAGGAATGTCAGCAAACGCCACAAAAGTGCGCCCACAGTTACTGTTAATAGGATGACGTACCAGAACCACAGAAAAGCGAAGATTTTTTCGTTTATTATGTTCAACGCCATGACGCAAAGGGCATCGTGGGCTTGGACAGTGCCAGAAGGTCCGTACTTGTGGAAAGTGCATTTTGTCATCTATATAAAGAAAAACATATTTTAGAGTTTTTATTTGTTTATAAAAGAAATATTTGTTAAATTTAAATAACTGTGATCAAGTGAATTATTACTCCTTTTCGTTTTCCTTCCCTTTTAAATATTTATTGCACTATTCTTTACTTTAAACATCTTAAATAAATACAAACTTATAATCGGGGTTATTCCCTACGTGAAATGTTAAATAACGTGTACGTTATTAATTTCATTCATACATTCTATGTATTTAAAAATATATACAAAAGTTGCTTAGGCTGTGATGATGAAAAATAACGTCCACATTAAACTTAACATTTTCCTTACAAATTGTATGAAATAGGCTCGTTCAATCCGCTTTATTTAAGTGCAGCATTAAGTAATCCATAATTCGAGACATTTTTATCCCGCGCATTCGTATCACGATAAAACTTAACATCAAGTCTAGCGAAGCGACGCGTCGCGACGGTTTAAAGTATTTAAGGACTTACAATAATAAGTAATCGTGGTTTAGAACATTTAAGCCGTAGTTCTAATAATAGAGTCTTCTCGATCGATATTTTGAGGTCAAGGCTCTGCTAAGAAGGATTTAGAGTACTGTCGGCATAAACGTGTAAAAATGTTCTAATGGGAATAAATAATCATTTAAGAATGCGGTTTAGTAGAAGGTGATAGCTGGCAGTCGCCAATTCGTGTTGCATTAAAATCCTGGTGAATGAGCAATATTGTATTATACATTAAAGTAATATTAAAACATGCAGGAATTTCCTGAAATGAATTAAAAATCTATTTTTCAATCATAATAATAAATTCATAATTTTTTTATTGGTATGCTTATTCATTTTATTATTACTCAATCGAAGGGTTCAAAAAATATGGACACATCGGAAATGACCTTTTCCACATTCGGTGCAGTGAATGTTGACAATAGCTTACTATGGTACACGTGTAAATCGTACAGGAATTACTCGATTATGCAACAATATTGGGAGGAAAGAAATTAAGAAATAACCAAAAGCTACTTGCTCTAAATATTGGGATGCGTAATACTTTTATGTTGCAAATTGCATTGTCAATCGTCTTATGAAATAAAATGTTGGTCATTCCATTTGAAAAAATTGACAAATTGAAAGACTGTTATTCCTTACTAAGGAATAATTGTATGAAATAGACTCGTTCGTTATTCCTTACTAAGGAATAACCGTCTTTCAATTTGTGATTAAACACTTCACTTAAACTCAAAAAACCATTCAGTGAAAAAACTGAGTTATGATGTTTTTAAAAGGGCACTAAAATGTTGACACTTGAAATACCTACAGTCAAAATTAAAAGATGTTATTTTTTTATTCTAGATAGATCTATTACTAACAATTTAAGATATCGCTGGTCTGTCTATCTTGTTCCTACTAGAAGTTATAGACAATTTTCGAAACGTCAATTTGAGGTTGACAAATAGTTAGTTAAGTGAATAGTTGTGAGAATCTTTGGGATATTTTGATTATGCCTGTTTTTTTCATATAGAATTGTGTAGGGAATTATTTGAGTGGCGGATTTTTGTAAGGATACGAAGATCTTTGATCGTTCAGCTGCCGCTATATTGTTAAGCGTTGGATCATATATATTATTAGTAGTTATTTATTTTGAATAGTAGTTTGTTGCTATGTTTTATAACTACGTAATTAATAGGTGTTGTATTTTGTTTACCTTCGGAAAGACGACGTCCAAAATATCAACCTGCGCATCCAAGCCTCGTTTAATAATTTCCACGCCCAAAGGAAGAAACTGGCCACCCAAGAAAACATTTGTCAACAGGATTTGACAGATTAAGTTGAGAAAATTTAGAAATTCGCAAAAGATGAACCAAGAAGTCCAGGACGAATACGAAATCAAGTGGTCCTTGAATTTAGTACGGATTTCTGCTAATTTCTTTTCGCTGTAAATTAAATTGCAATAGTGAATAAGATTTACAATAAGTATCATAAGAGTACATAGATATTAGTTGGTTTTTAATCAGGAGTTTTTGCATCATAGTAAAATTTAGTTAACTGGTTGTGTTAATTAAATAAAAGGAATTTGAAAATAATTAATAAATAATAATAATTGTATGCTTAATTAATTTCTCACTTAATCCGTGGTGAGATATTTATGAATTAATTCAGGATATTTAATTAAAATGAAAACACTTCGTTTATTTCATTTATTTATATTTTTTCCGACTAGTTTCTACCATTGGTTATCTTCAGGGAGGAATGTACAATTATTTAAACAACGACTAGTTTCTACCATTGGTTATCTTCAGGGAGGAATGTACAATTTTTTAAATAACTAAATATATACACAAATTCATGCTATCATAAAATCAGGTAATAAGTGCGGACGTTATAGGAGAGTTCCAAATCTCATCTATATTATTTACAATTCATCCTTGGCTTCGTTTGTTTGTTGAATAATATAGATCTTCATGGATTTGAGAATCATTCCTTCACGGCGGCACACTTTAATAAACCATAAATGGTTGTTTAATTTAGCGAACTTGATTTATTTTATATTGTTTTGTATTACCTTTATAGTTTGAATAAAGATGCGTGTATATATATAAAAATGAAGATAAGTGTACAAGTGTTTCTTATACTTAAGTCAAGCTTCATGCTACTCATAATTATATAATACAATAATTGATTAATTAATTTTTAATCAGTATTCTTAGTCATTATTTATTTGTATGTATTAGTTTATTTATCTAGTACTTATATTAAAAGTTATTATAATTTTGTAAAATGGTGAAATTTCCGGAAATAAATATAATAATAATAAAACAATATCCTCTTTAGCTACAGCGACTTCCTTTTTACTTACGTTACGTAAGTATTTTAAAACAAATATCCATTAAAACAACTACTTCTCAGTCCTATACCCCTCCAGATAGATTTTGAATTACATAATGGACACTTGCTGTTGTATAACAATAACATATTGTATAATGTAACTTTTTTTCAGAATATTTAATGCAAAAAATAAAAAACCATCTGCAGACACGTGTTTTCAATAATAACTGGTTGTGTATTTAAAAGAGTTAACATGAAAAACTCATTTTATAATAAATAACGAGCGTGTGTATACACTGCTTCCCTTCATTAAGAGCTGTATATTATACACTTGATGAAGTAAAAAAAACTTTATTACACAGATTTTCAATTTATTAACGATGTAAAAAACAGAAGCCTCAAATATCGATATGTTATTATATAGAAAATTGAGGCTACTGTTTAACACGTCGTTATTAAATTGAAAATCTTGGTAATAAAGAATTATAACTTAAGAATAAACTAAATATAAATCGGTGCAAATCCCATTTTCTTATTCAAGTATAAATAAATTATACATTAGCAACAAAATTAAATCCACGTATACTCGGATTTAATGGGGATTTTAAAATATAGTATATTTATGAATTTTAAATTAAAAACTTACATTGTCATTCTTGTTGGATACACTCTTCCCCCAGCTCTGACTTCATGATCAGTGGAATATGCTGCGTATTCTAAACCGAATACGAGTTTCCTCATTGTTCCTCCTGTAAAAACCGTTATTTTTTGGAAATCTATTTAAATAGGCCTGAAAGACCTCGATAGACATTTCACAATATCGTTACATATATGTATTGTAAATAATAATTAAGTGATATTGAATTTAAAATTAAAGACACTTAGTTTGTTTCACTTATTTTTTATTTACCAACTAGTTTCGAAAAATGGAAAAGGAAGATCTACTTAATCGAAGTTCATTTGAACATAGAATTTAACACATTATTTTTTTCAAACAAAAATCGAGGTAAATCAATAAAAACTTTGTAACGATTTTGAATTACTGCAAATTGCTTTAATCGATTAATGGGAATAAATTAATTTATTTTTTAAAAGAATAATAATAACTTTAACTAAGACTTTTAGTTTGATAATGATACTCTATGCCTCGAAACTATAGTCACTAAAATAAAATAATTTTAACCTAATATGTAAGGGTGAGTTTTGTTGATGAGTTATGTGAAGTGTTGTATAAGATGAATGAAAGATTCGTTTCTTGCTTCACTTTTTATTTTAAAACCCTAGATGTACACTTCGAGCACCATGTTATAAATAATAGCAAATTTATCTTAATATACAAGGTATGACTATCTTCATGTGAAATGGTTAATTTATAGTAGAATTACTAAAAAATTGTTGTAATTGTTATTTTTTTACTAAAAAATGTTGTATTGTCGTTGTTTGGCAAAGATGAATCAAACAAATATTAATAATAATAAATCTAATAAATATACGTTTTAGTATACGTCAAAAATAAGAAATATAAAGAAAATGTTCAAAACAAATAATCGTTGAATTTATTAATATAAATAAAGATTATATGTTAAAAAATTCATCGATTGGTTGTTACTGTATGTATATCTCAATATAGTTTTGTTAGATTTATGATTATTATTAAGACTTATTTGATCTACCGTTGCCAAATTTACATTTCTTTAAATTGACTCATGTGGAGTTATAAGGAACAATACAACATATTTTTACTTAATTTAATTTGTTCTTATTGTGTCATTGTGAAGTAAGATTTAATAAAATTTTTACATTTTTTTTATAAAATGGTTTGAAATATTCAATTTATTCTTAATATGTCATTGAAATTTAACAAATGTATATTTTATTGTTCTATTCTTTTTTTCTAAAATATCTAAAAAATAATACGAATTTTCAACAGTCTTATGAGACGAATTTTTATCATAGTAATTTGAAAGATAACGCAAGCGCCATCTATTGCCTAATTTCAAGTGGTTGCTGAACATTTTATTAAATGAATTTAATATTTGTTCACTTAAATTGTCTACAAGAAATGAACCTGAAGATTGTCAAACCTTTTCTGGCCACCTTACATTAACAAATTTATAAATGAAAATAAGTACTGAGATTCTCTTATGATTTTTTATTGTATATAATGTTACCTTCATTATATTTCCAAATTGCGTGTGGTGCGTAAAAGCAGATCGCTTGCAATAATAGGAAAAATGGCACCCATTGATAATAAGCGTGTCGTTTTATAGGTTCTTCGGAATTGAAAGCAATCGGACCGACCCCTGGGTGAGCAACGGCATGCGATTCTACTAAATCATTTTCTAAATGTTTTACCTGTTAAAAGATAATTAAGAATTACATGAATCGAGTTGGGAATGTATACAAAATAGATTTCTTGCAATTCAAATATTTCTTATCACAATAACATTAATTTAAACTATTATTGTTATAGTAATTGTATATTTGATTATACGTATTTAAATTATTTTAAGTAAATAGAAGTAATACGATATGTTTTTGTAATTTATTTCATATAGAACGCTTCAATAATAAAGCTATTAGATTATGATTGTCGTACACTTAATAAAATTATAATAAAGGTCAACATTAACATTTCATTACCACTGTAAAAGTTGAAGTGAAATAACAAAAACGATTTATGACTCCTTGAGGTACACCTTTATCTGCAATGCATTTAATATTTTCTCCAATCAATTCATTCGACGTCAACATCAAAATACTAAGAACCAACAGAAGCGAGGTTAACTTGTAATGAAGACGAAACGCGATATTGTCAATCGTATAAGTCTTTACTTTTATTTTGATATTCCTCTTGATTGTTTCTAACAACGACTTCATCTGGAAATATTTAGACACTTGTCAAGGGAATTCACTACGAAATACGAGCGCACAGTTTACTACATACCTTCACCTATTTCTTTTTTAAATTAATAACAAATTATTATTAGTTGTATTTCGTTCGAGTATATGTTTTAGATTAAAAATAATTAACTGTATTTAGTGCGATTGCGAATGTGTTTATTTATCGACTAAGGTTTTCGATGCACAGATGTCTTATCAAAAATTATCACACCATCACTTTATCATCAACACTTGAATGATAATAAGTTTTAATTATTTATTCGTATTTATTGGGTTCTCACTAAATGATCCATGATCATACAAGGATGTTATAACTTAGATAGATAGTAAGATTTAATCATTTATTTGTATTTACTTTACTAGGTTCTCGCTAAAAGACATGAGCATGTAAGGATGTTGGTAAATGGATTTATGGTAAATGGAAAGCATTATTTTTTGTAAACATCTAAGAAACAAATTGCTGTAGAAGACACTGTGTTTTGAAACAGTTGGTCTTCCAAAAACATATAAATAGTGAACTCAACGATTTTATATTAGAATCATTACATGCATTTTTTTCTTCAAAAATCAAATTGCTGTAGAAGACATTGTGTTTTAAAACAATTGCATTCTTAAAAAAAAAATTAAAAAATTCCCTTTTTTTTCTTTAAACCAACCTAGATATAAATTACTATAACAGTTTTAGTCTTCTACAAAAATAAAAATCGTGAACTCAAAGATTTTATATTAGAATCATTACACGCATTTTTTTCTTTCAAGAAATAAATTGCTGTAGAAGACATTGTGTTTTAAAACAATTGCATTCTTCAAAAAAAATCGCGAACTCAAAGATTTTATATCATAATTATTGCAAATGAAATGCATTAATTTATTTAAACAACTAAGAAACAAATTGCTGTAGAAGACACTGTTTTGAATCAGTTGTAGTCTTCTACAAAAATCGTGAATTCAACTATTTTATATTAGAATCATTGCAAATCGAATGCATTTTTTTTTTCTTTAAACCAACCTATGAATAAATTGCTGTGTTTAGAAATAGGTGTAGTCTTCTAGAAAAAGAAAAATCATGAACTCAAAGATTTTATATCAGAATCATTTCAAATCCAAGAAATAAATTGCTGTAGATGAATTACTTAAAATAAAACACAATGATTTTCAACTATTTTTTGTGTATTTCACGACAATTGTTTCGCAACGTTGTTGCTTCTTCAGGTGAAGAACTTATAATTATAACTGTGCACTTATAATTATAAGTTCTTCACGACAATTGTTTCGTAACGTTGTTGCTTCTTCAGGTGAAGAACTTATAATTATAACTGTGCACTTATAATTATAAGTTCATCACCTGAAGAAGCAACAACGTTGCGAAACAATTGTCGTGAAATACACAAAACATAGTTGAAAATACGTAATATAAGGCTATCTGAAGAACTTATAATTATAACTGTGCACTTATAATTATAAGTTCTTCACCTGAAGAAGCAACAACGTTGCGAAACAATTGTCGTGAAATACACAAAACATAGTTGAAAATCATTAAGTGTTTTATTTTAAGTGATCATGGATTTTCAAAAATTAAGTGCCTCCACTATCTACGGTAGATGAATTATATGAAAATAATATTTTTATTTCATACCGAATGTTCATTTCTATGACGATGTGGCCATTTTTAATAAGTTTAGTAGGAAATAAAAATAGTGAAGAAATTATCTTGTTATAATTACATTTTAAATTTCTCGATAAAATGAAATAATATCCCGAAACTAATCGAGAATGTATGGTTTTTCAATTTAATCTGTCTTTTTATTCGTTTCATTGGTGGATTTTTAAAGATTTATTCTTATTTATTATGATTTTATTTTAAATAACTTGAATAATTTCATTCATACTTATGAACAAAAAATATATTATATATGTCACATTATTTGTATAAATCTTAGTTTCATTCTGAATTTCGAAAATCGGTATTTTAAGTGTATTTAGTAACATTTTCAAAATTATGTGGTTTACAGCTGTTATAATTATTATTTATCGTTGAACTTTTTTTAATCGCAATAATTAATATTTTTAATTCCCTTTGAAATTTTCACACAATTCAACACGGTCGCCCTAAAATGATATATGATCCAGCTAAAACTAATTTAAATCTTATGACACTAATAAAATTCAAATTTCGTGTAAAATACTTCCGTTTTACAATAGAATTTTAGAAAAATTCAAATACGGTTTCTGGAAATGAATTACGACACCTCATTAAGTATTCATGGAACGAGAGTATTAAACAAATTTGCATAATAAGCTTCTATTTATTGGCTGTAATTTTCGAAACGGATCATTTACCTAAATCGCGAATTTCTTCGAACTCAATTGGGAGATTTACATAATATAAGAGTGAAAGAATTCTTCGAAGTGGGTTTTTCACACAAAATTACTTTTCGGTAGCTGAAATTTGGTAGAAATTGTATACGAAATAACAAAAACAATTTTCTTGAAATTTCATTTATTAATGGAAAATAATTTGATTTGATATGTTTCAAATTCATTTTTTTTAGTTGGAAATGTGAGATTTACAAAATAATCATAGGATTCAAAGCCATTTCTTTATGAAATAACTAATATCATTCCTATTGAACAAAGACTTTTCTTTTTGGCCTAGAAATTCGCCGTAAATCCGTGCAAAAAATATATACCCCAAAAGTAAATTCCCCTTCATTGCATCATTTCACCACATATTTTCAATTGTTTTACTGTAATTTAAAAAAAAAAGAAGTTTTCATTTTTGTAAATTAGCCTTACCTAATATATATATATATATATATTCAAAATCTATAAAAACGTTCTGAAAGTAACTTTTTAAAACTCAACAAATGAAGTAATTCTTAAATCTGCAAAATCGATTCATTTTTGTTTTTCCAGACTCAACTTTTGTTTTTCTTATGGGCGCATTTGAAGATATTCATATCATTAAACAGCATTTTTTTCGCTGGTTTCAATTATGTGCCACATGTCTACTTTTGTAAAAAAATATTTTGACGGTATATAGCACTGGCAATAATGGCATAATGTCCATGAAAACTAATTATCTATTAAACAAAATATGTCATATCGATAGTAGTCTTCTTTTTAAACAAAATGTCAACCGTTGCATAACGACTGGGCTTTGTTTGGTTGCCATGGAAACGTCAACACAGCGTAAAATTAGCAAAGGATTGTTGAAATCAGAGTAAAAAGTGCATTTCAATAGCGTGCATATCTCAATATGTTTCCATAAGAAAAACAAAAGTTGAGCTTCAAAAAAACAATAAGGAATTGATTTTAAAATTTTATAAAATGTCTATTAGATATTTAATATATTATTTGTTCATAAGTATGACTGAAAATTTCAGTTAAATTAAAAGAAAAAAATAATAATATATACAAACATCTTTATTCAGACAATACGACAACAAAATTTTACAAAATTTATTATAAAAATATGTACAATTGTGTACATATTCTTATAATAAAAATAATAATTATCAATAAATCACTAAAAATCTACCCATGACATAAATAAAAAAAGATTAAATTTAATTAATCAAAAATAACAGATATAACATATTATTAATAACTGAGGCTTCAACTTTGTTATACATTGTTTATCAATTTAATAAAACACTTTAAACTTTGTTTGTATAACACTAAATTATATTTATAGTGACTATAGTTTCAAAAATTTACACTTGTCATTATCAAACTAAAAGTTTTTTAGTTTTTGAGTTATTTTTAGTTTGATAATGACAAGTGTAAATTGTTGAAACTATAGTCACAATAAATATAATTTAGTGTTACACAAACAATTTACACTTGTCATTATCAAACTAAAAGTTTTTTAGTTTTTGAGTTATTTTTAGTTTGATAATGACAAGTGTAAATTGTTGAAACTATAGTCTCAATAAATATAATTTAGTGTTACACAAACAAAGTTTAAAGTGTTTTATTAAATAGATATAACATATATATGCTGAGAGAATCACTAATTCGAGTTAAGTTGCTGTTGTGATCAATAAACAACATTGTAGGAATTTCATCAGATGAATTAAAAATTATTTTAATGTTTAGTTTGTGTGAAAAACAATTATGAAGAACAATGAAAATTGATCAAATTTATAGCAAATTTCAAATTATATTTTTGTTAATAAAAACTTGTACAATGAAAATTTAAATGATTTCACTCAATTCTGCATTCAAATAACTTAGCAGACATGACCTATTAATTTCATTATATCTTACAATTTTCTTTTCTAATTAAAAAAATTAACGATTTGTTTTTTATTTAGACTGATACTTTATACTTGGTAGATAAAAAATGTAAATACGCATTCATATTGTTAAATCCAAAAGAATGGCTCTTTTTTCAAACGATTATTTCGATTTTATTATATAGCTATATCTCTTTCTACTAAACCGCAACCTTAAAAAAATATTTGCATGTAACAATTTTTTCCAGTATAATTTGTGTAATTATATCACATAAAGTAAAATATAGTCATAAACAAAATATCCGTAATTTTATTTGATTTGTAACGAAAATCAAATAAATTTAAATTAATCTTGACAAATTCTGTATTTTATGATAACCAATAATGTATATAATTTACGATAAATAAAATGACTAATTAATCGTGGTTCAATGATTAATTGATTTTTTTACTCATAACATTTTCATAGCAAGGTGTTTAATGATTCATTTATAAGAACATTTTATAAAAAGATGTGTCGAGAATAAATTGATTAAATATACAATTAAATACATTTTTAGAAAACTAGACAGAATGTAATTAAAAATACAACTTTATTAAAAATATCAGGAAAATGATTACATGCATGTGTAAATAGTACAGAAATTACTCAATTGTGCAAAAAAAGAAAAAAAATGAAATAACTCAAAAACTACTTACTTTAGATACAGAGATGTATAATACTTTTATGTTGAAAATTGTCTTGTCAATCGATTTATGGTCATTCCATTTGAATAAATTGAATTATGGTGATTTTAAGTTTGCACTGAAATATTCACATTTTTGAAATACCTACTGTTAAAATTAACAGATGTTAATTTCTTAATGCAAGTTGAATCTAACAATTTAACAATTCAAGATACCGCTGGTCTGCTATCTTATGCCCACTAGAAGTTGCAGGCATTTTTTGAAACGTCTATTTGAGGTTAACATTTGACAAATAAATGTTTAACTCAAATACTGTCAGAATTATGTGGACATATGAGTGGGTAGGAAATTAAACGGGGAGTTCAAAAAATATATATACAGTGTTCCATTTAAAATAACAAAATTGAAAGCCATTTCCGGTACAACCGGAAGTACATAAAAGTGAAAATATTTTCTATGAGAAGATCGCATTCAAACATGCAATGTATTTTTTTTTTTTTCAAATTTTTCCTCGGTCAGAAACCCTATAAACATTTAATGGCCGTTATTCGTGGCCCACCCTGTATATATATTACATATACATCTTTATTCAGACCATACAGATAATTCAAAACAATATAACATAAACAATTACAATACATGTAGGTGTTAATTTGTCTGAGCTATCATCTTTCTGTTTTGTCATGAATTAATGATAAAGTAAAAAAAAATCTAAGGTAGCTAACTGAACTGTCCTGATGATTCGCACAAATGAATTGATGATGGTGGTGAGAGGATATTTGTATTTAGAAAGGATGTTAGAATTACGGGTATGGACGACTTTCATTTAGAAATCTTTAGATAAAAAACTTAAAACAATAGAGTGAGGAATACCTTCCTTCCTCACTCATTGATAAAACTTTCAATTATATTTTTGTAAATCCTTAAAACAACATAATCAGTTATTGTCCGAAAATAATGAGATTACCTCAAAAATATATAATTTATGTCAATTCCACTTGAATTTATTATTGTCGTCATTTCAAGTGTGACACGCTCGATTTTATTAACAAAAAAATGCAATGTACAAAGGTTGTAAAAATGTTGCGATTGATTGATAAAAATTAAATCTATTATCTTTATATTATCATTTTGACGTCAAAAAAATAATATATCATTTTATTTTATTATTTGAATGAAATGCACTTGAAATATGAGTATCGTAATTATTTTACTTGACGCTTATTTATTTTTTCTGTAATAAAATAAAACAAAATTTAATAGGAAATGAAATAGTACGAATACAGTTAGGTGTTTATAAAAAAGTATCCCTCCAAAATTCGCTCAATCGCAAATCGCTATTAATCAAATCTTAACAGCTTACTTAAACCATAACCACCAGACAAACGAAGATTTCAATCATTGATAAGAATCTAGGATGAAAACAGTTAAAACAATAACAATTTAGCAATTATAATTACTCAATGTTATAAAATCATACACCAAAATAATCTTAAACATTGCATGTTAGCAAAATGCAATTGATTTTAATAAAGGGTTTCTTTGAAAAAAAAAATCTTGAAAATTGATAAATTTTGCGTCACTTTTTAATTCATTTTGAACTAGTATATACATTCTTTAATTTTGTCGGCGTTAAGTTGGTGGTACATTTTCAAAGTAATTTTGTTTTCTTTATATACTATAGTTGTTATATATGAACATTTCAAGGTACAGTTATACAAAAAACTTTGAGAAGCACTGATTTAGTAGTATAAAAGTAGTATAAAAAATCAATGAATAATGAATATTTAAACAGATAGCAATCAAAATTCGTCCGTTTGTTAGCAAAAAAATCAATAATTTCAAAAGAGGTTTTTGTGTACATTTAAAATATTTTTTCCCTTGGCGTGAAGAGTACCCTATGTTAATCCTCTAGATTTAGTTATAAATTATAAATCTTTCGTTAGTGGCTGATTGGAGAAAATCCTATGCAAAAAAAATATTTTAAACGTTTTTTTTATTGAAAAAATAATTTTCGTTGAGATACTTTTTCTTTTTATAAATAAATTCCAACGGATTTAAAAAACAAAATGGAAAACATGAAACAAGTACCTGTACTTAAAATGTTGATCATTGGATGCAAGAATTTAGCAAATAAGAAGCCAAAACAAAAAAATGTGATTTTAAAATAATGTGATTATATATTAATCAATTTGAGTTGAATAAAATTTGAATTTGAGTTCAATTACATATTTTTTCAAATTATTAAACAAAACAAATATTTAAACAGGACAAGTTCGCCTTCCTTTAGTGGACGAAACAATGATTCTCGGTCGTCTACCTTGTAGACAGACCCAAATCGTTGACGATGCCACTTGAAATTAGGCAAAAGGTGGCGCTTGCGTCGTCTTTAATTTATTAAAAACAAATATTATTACATTTTTTCATAATTTGTAATTTTACTCAGCGCAGTAAGAAAAAATTGCACTTAGGGTCAAATATACAATTTGAATAACTGGCCTGGGGTGGACGTCCCCTACCCAATACAATCTGTATATTGATAAAATTTGCAAAAAAATGCGATCGCACTATCAATAACCCTCCGTGGATCCTCCTCTATTAAAGGATTAAGATAAAATTATGTTTAAAAAAAATATTTATAAAATCCTTTTGATTTATCTATTGTTTCTCATTTCATTAATAATTTTACTTCACTCATATATGATTTTTAAGACTTCTAAAATTCTTATCTTTATCCCTAAGGATGTGGAACTAAAGGATATAAAAATGAAAAAAAAGAACGATCATTAAATTTTTAAGCATAATCAAGATAACATTCTTGATTATGCTGGTAAATTTAATTGTGATGAATTCAAATAAAGATGAATTTACACAAAAATAAAATACTTTATCTTTAACAATGAGATGAATAAAAACATTTCTATAAATATAAAAATTAGTACTATCCGATTGTTATACCAAATAATTATTGAAATAAAATAGTTAAGTTAAATGGAGTATAAGATAACATTATTTTATGTTTTCATGATCTCGAAGCAATTAGAAAAATGTGTAATCTATAAGATTCATTTTTTAATGATAACTACATTATTATAGTTTCATTAAAAAATATTTTATTGTCCACGAATGACTGTCTAATAATGAATATATAAAAAAGTCAGTTATCTAGCATTATTACCACTAATAATAATTTAGTAACGGATTACACCTTTCTACTGAAATTGTGTTCTTGTCATAAAATGATTTAAATATTCTGTATATGTTCTTATTGTTAAATCGTAAATTGACTCTTTTTTATTATATTATTAAATAACTTTATTACTGTTTTGATACAATATTTATACAATAATATATAATATTTCCCGTCCCAAAGACGTCATCTAACGATCACTTCCATTGGGGATCTCAGAGGAGACGGTGCGTTTTAATTAATTTCAATCAATTTAATTAACAACTTTGCAATTTCGTAAGGTACAGCTGTACTGATGAGGGATGAAATCCCAAAACACGTGTCTGCAGATAGCCTTATATTACGTAACTTTTATTTTAATAAAATAAAAATGTTTTTGCATTAAATATTTTCGATTCAAAAAATTTATATTGCATTATACAATATGTTATTGTTATGCAACAGCAAATGTCTATTATTATACATTTGTTATAGTGATTATGTAACATAAGTCAAATTGTCACAGTAGCTAAAGACTAAATAATTTATTAATTATTTTCAAATTCTTTTTATTTAATTTAAAATGTTACAAATTAATGGATATTGAAATCAAATAAAACAGCGGCTAACGGCCAAAAGCCATTCTACCAACTTTATTATTTTGTTATACATCATAATTCATAATAAAAAACGCTTTTACTTTGTTTATATAACTGATTTTTTTAGAGACTATAGTTTTGACGACATTAATGCATTCAATTATTGTGACCTTTTTTATTGATTATTTTATTTTTTTTTACAAAACCGGAAACTTAAATAATTTGTATATATTTATTATGTTTTTATCACTATTTATTAATTTTATTCTACGACTCAAGTTCTGACAATTCCTAAACTCGAATGTAATAAAAGAATAAATAGTGGTAAAACACAATAAATATATTTCATTTGTTATAATGGATTATCACAAAGTAACGATCAAAACCATTCAAATAAATTAAATGTTTTTTTATCAGATTTAAGCAATACAATAAAAAATCTCCAGTAACGGTCAGAACACCTGCAGAGACTATTAAATTGCTCTCGAATTAACAAACCATCTGGAAATTCCAAAATATATAGCATTTTTATTTCAGTAGCTAAACTAAGTTAGCGAATAAAACATAATATTCATTATTTTTTCATGATTTGAAACCAGTAATTGTTTAAAGGATCCCAATCCCCTAGACATTCGTAGAATTTAATCATTCTATTTGACATTCACTGACGTTTCATAGCAATTACTATTTCGAATATCTTAAACCCACAATGTTATTCATTATTTTTAAAAGATATTGCATCTAAAGCTAAATAGAAAATTTAGAGTATTTTCTGCTCAATTTTATTTAGGAAAAAAAAATGCAGGTCTATTAATTTCATTCTGGTCGTTTAAGTCGATAAAAAATGAATTCAAAAGAAAATTTAAAGAAAGAAACAGAACCTGAAATATGTTCTACACAACGATTTGTATTTATTAGCAGACACAATACTTTTGAAGTCAAATTCGTCGAGTTTAATCAATTGATTTGGTATGCACTGACGTTTCATACGATTTCGAGTAGCTTAAACGTATATTTTTGTATTATTTTTAAGAGATATTGCACCTTAAACTGAACAGAAAATACTCCATATATTAAAAAAAGAATAACACAAGTGTATTAATTCATCCTGGTCGTTTAAGTCGAGTAATAGAGATAAAAAAATAAAAAAGAAAGAAACAGCACCTGAAATATGCTCTGCACTAGTAATGGGCAAATTCGATTATTTGAAGAATCGATTTATTTGCAAAATACAAAATTTAATAATAATAATAATAATAGCACTTTATTATCCAACAGTCATAAACACTTCTTACAGGATAATATTAAACATACAAAAAATAATACAATGTAGATGATAACATAGTCACACAATTATTATTGTATTTGCCGTCTTAGCTGTCCAAGAAATTGATGTAATGAAACTTTAATTTCAAATAATTTCCAATAGTTAAAGAAATAGTAATTAAAACAATTATGTTTGAGTTTTGGGTCAGATATTTCACAGGAACGATAAAATTATCGTTTGATTATCGAAAGTAATCGATTATTTCGTATTCGATCATCACTACCGATCACTACTCTGTACAACTCACTTTTATGATTTCTATTTCTTAACAGACAAAATAAATTTTGTATTAATTTCATTCGAGTAATAAAAGTAAAAAATGAATTTAAAAAAATACATAGTCATGTCCTGTGATGCGTCTTCGAACGGGACATATGGTAAATAATTGTTTAAAGTCTGTTGAATTATATATTTTGAATTTTGGATGAGAAATATCGCAACTGACATATTTACCACAATACGAACAACACTAATATTCAGCTCACCGCAAAAAGGGAAGTTGGTAAGAGAGTTCATATAATTCCAGTAATAATAGATAATAATATACAATTTTTAATTTAGAGAATAAATTACTGGACTGCGGAGCGAAAAAAACATTTATTTACAGTTTATAATTGAATATTTCTAAATAACATATTGAAAATTCACTTTCACTTTACCTGCTGTAATTGCTTTAATTATACGCGTAAATTAATTTTACTTGTAGTCAAGAAGAGCACAGTGGGAAAAAAACGAAAATGCGGTTAAAATTTGATCTTCTATATTTTTTTATTTATATATATATAAATCTTTATTGGCAGATTATTTTTAACAAAGTAATAATAATAAATGAATACAATAAATAACTAACATAAAAATAAATTCTTCTGCCAATTGGCTATCGACCGTTGGTCTTTCCGCCTGATTTTGTAGGCGTCTGTCCTTGTCAGTTGCTGTGTCAAAAAGGTTTTGATCGCTAATGTCGTCCATTGTCTTATGAAATGAATTTACTCGTCGTGATCACTAAAGTCATGAAATGATGAAACGAAATCATGAATGGTGATGGTGAAACGTTTACGTTTGTGAGTGATATTTTGGTTTCGGGGAATGCACAAAGGGTGTAGGAGATTGTAATTGATAGGGTTTGAGGCAAATTTTTCGGCTAAACGGGCTAGGCGGGTTTCGATATCGGTGACTTTTGTTAGTTCGTAAAGGAGAGGGTTGGAGGGGTTGTGTAGTGAGTTTTGGGGGTGTCGGATTTTGGTCAGCACTCTAAGGGCAGATCTTTCTGCGACTTGTATGTTTTTAAGCGTGGTAGGGTGGGTTTTTTTTATTTATTCTACAGGAAATTCACTTTTACTCTAAATATGGTAATTTCTTTAATGATATACGAAAAGTAACTTTAGTTGAAGTAGAAAAGAGCACAGTGGGAAAAATATCAAAAATGCGATCAAAATTTGATTTTCAATATTTTTTATTTATTTTACAGAAAAATCATGACATGTTGGTTAAGATGCCAAATAATAATACTACTGTTAAATCTTTATTATCTGTGAAAAATAATACATATCTAAGATAATATAATAAATAAATCTTTTCATGATGTATTCCCAAGGGCTATCTTCCCTTTTTGCAGTGAGCTAAATATTAATGTTGTTCATATTATGATAAATATGTCATATCTAAAATTCAATCGTCTTTCTGCCCTAAATAATATTTTACTAAGATTTAAAAAAAAAACGGGTTTCTATATTTTTTCACTTGTGAAAATATAACATATTTTTAGATTTTTTCATTTGATTATAAACGTAATGTTTAAAATAATCACTGAGACGAACCCAATATAAATAAATCAATTTTGTAAAGTGGGCTTATTAAATTGAGCATTACATATCGAAAAAAATTCTTTCTAAAAATGTATTAATAATAATATTTTTTTATTTATTGCACGAAAACCACGATTTTAAGAATCGAAATGGATAATTTTCAATTTTTTTTAAAGCGACGGAAAGTCCTTACTAGTTAACATTTTAAGTTTTTTTTTTAATAAACAAACTCTCAAAATATAAATTCGTCATATATTCTATATATATTGTGTATATTGGTGACAATGCTGGGGGTAAGTTAAACAAATTTAATAACGGTGAATTTGACAGGTTTCGATCATTTAGTAGTGTTCCTGTTAATTTTTTTTTATTGATATCCATTTGTTCTAGGGCGTTGCGTTTCCTTCCTTTGCTTTCTATTTTCTTCCCCGAATGTTACTTAAATTATTTAATTAAATTTTATATGATATAAATTATTCATATGTTCGTGTAAAGTTAATTTTTAATAAAGATTGTTATATATTTTGACATTTGTAGCTTATATCGTAATAATAATATATATGAATAAATTGTTAAAAATCTACCAGTCAATAAATAAAAGCACAGCTTTAAATGAATAACTTTAAATTCTCTAGTTTCAACCAATTTTCAAGAGAATTCAAAATTTGATTTATTTGAATTTAATTTAATTTTCCATGATTATTTATTAGGGTTAACTTAAATAATTTATAAATTTTAAACGTGCAAATGAGAGCATATTTAGAAAATTAGTTAATCTCTGCAAACAAAAAGTAATTACGGGCAAAGTAGTTTTCGTAACAAATTTTGTTATTCTCCACCTACCTCAATAACCTCTATTTCGTGAAATTTATTTTTGATACTTTTAATTAAAACAAATATTTCATTTAATTAATAATAATTTGCTGATACAGTTAGGGATCATAAAGTTGTTATTAGCAGGGAGGAGGGAAAATTTGAATCCCTAATCAAACCCCCTCCCCCTTCATCTAGTTAAGGTGTTTGTTTTTATTTATTAAATATACGATTTACACCTAAATCGTATATTTAATAAATAAATTCAAATTACTGCCGGTTTTATTTCTAAAGAAAGTTGAGTATTGCATCAGCTTTTATTTCCCCCTTGAAACGATATAAAAATAGAAACGATTTATAATGAGGTAAAAACCTGACCATTAATAATTTTAAAAAAATCAACGATGGAAAAAATAAATATACAAAAAAAGAATAACTACAAATCATAGTTACAAAACTGGAGTCATAACAAACAACACAATTCTATGACTCTAGTTTTATAACTCTGGTTTATTCTTAACATAGAATAATAATTACAATTCATAGTTGTAAATCTGAAGACATAGGACTCAGCAATTATATGATTTGAGTTTTGTAATTAACAGAGAATAATAATTAAAAACCATAGTAACAAAACTGTATTTAACGGGGTGGGTGGTTGGTTTGGTGTCGGTGAAATGTGAATACATAATCACTCCCACCCCTTTCCCTAATTGAGATGTAAACCATATATTTAATAAATAAATTCAAATCACAGCAGGTTTTATTCCTAAAGACAGTTGAGTATTGCATCAGCTTTTATTTTCACTGTAAAACAGTATTAAAATTGAAACGATGTATAATGAATTAGAAACCTGAATCTTTATTAATTTACTAAATCAAAGACGAAAAAAAGAACATTCATCCATAGAGAATAATAATTATAACCATAGTTATAAAACTGGAGTCATAGGACTCAACAAATCTTTGACTCCAGTTTCAAAACTATGGTTTATACTTAACATAGAATAATAATTACAAATCATACTTATAAAATTGGAGTCATAGGTCTCAACAATTCTATGACGTTTTGTAACTATGAATTATACTTAACATAGAATGACACAAACCATATTTACAAAACTGGAGTCATAGGACGCAACGATTCTCTGACTCCAATTTTATAACTATTGTTTATACTTAACATAGAATAATAATTAAAAAGCATAGTTATAAATATGGTTTTTAATTATTATTTAATAATAATAAATATTTTCTTTTGTTTTGATACTTGTTTTCCTAAATTTAATTTATTTTCTCATGAGATTAATCAATCTCTCAATCAATCGAAAAGAAGATTGAATTTGTTATTTGTGTTTCATGGCCAGAATGTACATTTTGTGATTAAAATCGTTAGATTTTTTATTTATTATTGTTTTATTTAACTGAAAAAAAAACAATGGTTTTTATTTTGCAATAAAATTTGTTTTGTTAAGAGAAACCCTGTAACAAACTTTATAATTATAATAATTTCGATTCTGATGACAGCGTCCTCACAACATAAAAGAAATCCTTATAGTCACAAAACGCTAGTTCCAAAAAGAACCGCAGATGCTTTCACCAGCAGCACCGTCCGAGCGGCTTTGCCGCAACGGCGCTGATGTGCAACCCCTCCAGCGGGAGGAGAGGGGGGCTTTCCCCCTCCCTGCAGGACGCCGCGCACAGGTCCTCCCCGCTTCAGTCCTCAACAACGCGTCGTTAGTTGTGCATCGAATTCGAACGACCCGAAATTAATACAAAAAACGCGAAAGTATAGTTACACTTAAAAACGAGGGGAAGTTTTATTTTTTTTGTTTAAATCGAAGTTAAAGAACAGCCAAAATGTTTGATGTTTTTGGCTCGGTGAAAGGACTGCTGAAGATAGACAGCGTTTGCATTGACAACAATGTGTTCAGGCTGCACTATAAGGCAACGGTGATCATCTTGATTGCGTTTTCTTTGTTGGTGACCAGCAGGCAGTACATCGGGGATCCAATTGATTGCATCGTTGATGAGATCCCGTTGAACGTGATGGATACTTATTGCTGGATCTACTCTACCTTTACCATTCCGAACAGGTTGACTGGAAGGGTTGGACATGATATCGTGCAACCTGGGGTTGCTTCGCATGTTGATGGTAAGGATGAAGTTAAATACCACAAGTACTACCAGTGGGTGTGTTTCGCGCTCTTCTTCCAAGCGATGCTCTTCTACGTACCTAGATACCTCTGGAAAACTTGGGAGGGAGGTAGAATCAAAATGTTGGTCCTCGACCTGAATTGCCCTATTGTTAACGAGGATTGTAAACAAGACAGGAAGAAACTCTTGATCGACTACTTCAGCTCGAATTTGAAGCTACAGAACTTCTACGCCTACCGCTTCTTCATCTGCGAAGTCCTCAACTTCATTAACGTAGTAGGTCAAATATTCTTCATGGACTTCTTCCTGGATGGTGAGTTCAGCACCTACGGCTCAGACGTCCTGAAATTCACCGAAATGGAACCAGAAGAACGCGCTGATCCCATGGCTAAAGTTTTCCCTAAAGTAACCAAATGCACCTTCCACAAATACGGTGCTTCAGGCAGTGTGCAGAAATTCGACGGTCTCTGCGTGCTCCCTTTGAACATCGTCAACGAGAAAATCTACGTCTTCCTATGGTTCTGGTTCATCATCCTCAGCGTCCTCTCTGGAATCTCCCTCATCTACAGAGCCGCCGTCATCATGGGCCCCAAGCTGCGACTCTACCTGCTCCGCGCGCGCTCCCGTCTCGCCCCTCAGGACCAAATAGAAACCATCTCGAAGCGCTGCAAGATCGGCGACTGGTTTGTGCTGTACCAGCTCGGCAAGAACATCGACCCGCTAATCTACAAAGAGATCATCGCAGACCTATCCAAGAAATTGGAAGGCAAAGAATCGGTCTGATTCCGAAATCCTCTAGCGGTTAGTACAAAAAAAAAACAACAACAACGCCTAAGCACGTGCGGTGAAAGTGTAAGTGTGTGTGAGTGTGAACCCTTTTTTTGACTTTGAAAACAACTGAGGCAAACAAAAAAAGCGGCTCACATTGGTTTTGGCGGAAAAATTGCAAACATATCGTATTTTTTTATAACTATTTGCATTGTCAGCGTTTGTTTAGCTAATAAGTATGTTCTAGATTTCGATTTATAATAATATATTAACAACAAAAACTTTGTATATGTAATTTGAATTTCAACTTTTGATTTACAGGCCTAAAATTTGTATTAACAAAAAAGTTTTCACACTTTTTTTAAGTTTACCTACCCGAAACATGTTTTAGGTTTTTATATGTTATTGACGTTGCGAAGCAAACAAGTTTTGGGCGCATATTTACGGCGCAAGTAACCTAAAGTGTGTTTAACCTCTGATTTTTATTGAACACAATTTGTTTACAAACAATTTGAATCAACCCATCTTAATTTGTTGTTGTTGTTTTTTTTACTTTTAAATCACATTAAAAGTTTTTATTAAATGTAACATATAATCAAAAGTAACTTTGTTTTGATTTTTAACAACCAATTTTGGTTTATATTGTATTTTTTTAATCTAAACATTTTATACAATTTTTCTCGCGCAAAGTAAACATACTTTCAGCAACAACGTTGGCAAAGCAAAGCGCACCAATCTACAAACATATCATGTATTTTATAACATTTACACACAAAATAATCATGTTTTCATAGCAATTATGAAACTTCAAATATATTGTTTAGATAAATATATTCATAACTATTGTAAAGAAACCATGTTTTTATAATTAATTATATGTAAAAAATAATGTGTTAAATGTTTACACGAAGCAATCATATTCTGTGATTAGCAACAAGAAAAATAAATAAGACTGATTTTACGAAATCAGATCACGTGTAATGTATTTTTTATATTTTGGTATATTACACGTGAATTTTATAACATTTTACAAAACTAATGTAATTTTATTGCTAAGACTCAAATTTTGATATTAATCCTTTGACGTTTTACACATATTTTACAAAACAAATATAATTTTGTTGCTATGATTTAAATTTTAATATTAGCTATATTAATTAATAACGCGTGTTATTATTATTTTTCTAATAAAAGTTTGAAAAAAAAAACGGAAGATATTTTTGTTGCTGAGTTTGACATAATTAAAAGCACGTGTATAAGCATTTGCTATGATTTTACCTGTAATTATGGCGTAAAGCGTTGGACTGTTTTAAAACCGCGAAACCAATGAAAAGAATCGAAACAAATAAAGGTGATTCCGATTAAACGAACGCAAATGTTATATTTTTGTAATTCCATAGACATAATACTGCCTTTGCGCTAATTTATAACCGAAATGTTTTCAATCGGCAGAAATTGAAAAGTGCCTGCTATGATTTTTATTCACTAAATCTACGACTTACGTACTAAACGAGAATTAATGCAAACTGACAGTTGGGTGACGTAAGTCGTAGATTGAAATTACATGTTTTATTTTATATTAATTGCGACTGCTATATTCAAAACTTATTTAATCTATAGCATCTAAATAGCAACTCTTTAAAAAATCTTCGATATTGAATTGAAGTCGTTGATTACAAATATAGCTGTTTTTATATAAAAAAGAAGTTTGATTGTGGGTTGACCACAAACCTATAAAAGCATAGTTTTAATATATTCGAGCATATTTCTATATGTTTTCATTTGCTTCGAATATTTTTGCAATTCAAATCTTAATGAAGAATGATCAAATGATAACCTTTCGAGTGATGGACGTTAGTCTTGGATTAATGACGACTATAAAAAATTAAATCATCACCTATACTGATTATAGGATTTTATTATTAAAATTATTGGAGGGATTTATAAAAAAAACATTAATTAACGTTCAAATTTAAATCAACTAAAATCAGTGCATGTCCATTTATAAAAAAAAATTATCAAAGACGTACGTCCTGATTTAAATCAATTAAAAAATAATGCATGCCTTTTTATAAAAAAAAAAAACATGAATTATCAAAGACATGCGTCCAAATTTAAATCAACTAAAAACTATACATGTCTTTTTTATAAAAAAAACATGAATTTTCCAAGACGTACGTCAAAATTTAAATTAATTTTATGATAAATTAATGAATAATTTACTTGTAAATGTACGTTTTTAAAATTATCTCTTATTCGACAATGAAACTTGTTGATTAAGTGATAAGATGAATGTTCATCAAAGACGTACGTCCAAAAATACTTCAATGAAGAGAAGCATTTTGCACGTACAAATTCAGGTTTTATGCAACTTATACATTAATTAACGTAAACAATTGCATACATAAAATTAAATTATATTAATGATAATTTAAAGTTTTCTTTCTTAAATAAATAATTACAAACTATTCACTTATTTCTGAATATACGTTATTAATTTTAAATACAGGTTTATATATCTTTCAGAATGTAAATAGAATTGCTTTCTATTTACATCCTAAAATATATATAACATTTTGTAGTTTTGTATTTTTTTAGGTACGAACTTCACAGTTTCAAAGAGGCTTTCAATAACAAGTCATTTTAAGTAGTGAAAAAAAAAAACAGTTGATTAAATGTGATTGATTAGAATTATTAATTAAAGGCGTACGTTCAATAATAAATATCGTGTCAATTGTGGTGGATTTATATTTTTCATGCTTTAATACTTCGTTTGGTTTTTAATTCGTTTTTAAGAAACTTTATTCTCAACGTCGCTAAAGTATATCTTAATAATGAAGATATATCTATTATTACTAAGATATACTTCAGCGATGTTGAGAGTAAAGATATAGAATTAAATCACATCAAATCACATTAAGTTGCTTAAAAACGAATTAAAAACCAAAGTATTGAAGCACGATAAAAAAAGTTTATCTTATTACTAACATATGCTTCACTCCAATTATTTTGTAACCAAATTAATGAATGATTGTTAAAAAAGGTAGCTATAAGTATGCGAATGTAACGCATACAAACTGGATGTAATTTAAAGATCTGCTAGGGGATTCCGAATGAGATTCTATTGCGACTCTAAGTTCTCTTTCTATCAACCGTGATTCGGTATCGTCCCAACTTCGTCGTAATAGATCGACTCATTCGGAATTAAGCCCCTGAATTTTAAGCTATTTATTAATTTCTGGCTACTTTTTAATT
The DNA here is from genome assembly GCA_963082785.1 of Philonthus spinipes. Classification (NCBI taxonomy): domain Eukaryota; kingdom Metazoa; phylum Arthropoda; class Insecta; order Coleoptera; family Staphylinidae; genus Philonthus; species Philonthus spinipes. Next base: position 15,491,701 of record OY720301.1, read on the forward strand.
AATAGTAGCAGTAACTACTATAGCTATAAATTAATAAACACCTTAAAGATAGAACATTTTAAGCTATTAATTGCGTCAAATTCTAATAGAGTTTCAAAGGACGTTAAATATCCTTAAAAAAGGTGAATTTTTTTTTCGATCAAATTGTCAGTAAATCTTAGATATTTTATGATTATTCTTTAATTATTTGATTAAAACATGTTTTTTATTCATTCCATTATTTTTTATAAACACTTACGTTCATTAAAGGAAATGTCTTCCTTAATTGTTTTATTCCCCATTATGGACGTAAATTTCCATGTTTATAAAAAATATGAAACTTCTAAAGTTTTTTTATATATAAATATATTCCCAATGTAATTTACGACTTACGTTCAATTAAAAGCGACTGTATTCTATTGTTCATTTTTTATATTCCATGTCACCACTTATTAAACGTATTATTATTATATTTTTGTTTTTAATAGACTTTTTAATAACTGTGAAATACGCATTTTCTACACTTACTATATAAATAAATATAAATAGAATAAATAATTATATTATTAAATGTGATGAATAGATTTTAATTAAAATTAGACTTTAGAGTTATAATTTCATTTCCCCCACTTCTTCTATCTTCTACTTCGTGTGTGTTTCTTCCTCTCTGTTTGTTTTTTGTACTCATTCTATCAGTTTTGCTCTTTCTGTGTTCATTTGAGTTTAATTTTTTTTATTATTATTATTAATTTGGTTTATGTTTTATTTTCACGCAGACGTGTACGATATATGCATATGTTTTTTGACTTCTCCTTTTACGTAAAATTTTTTAATAAATATAAAATCGATATGATATTTTGTAAGAAGATTATTATTACGAGAAGTGTATATGAAAGTGTATGTGTTTGCAAAATGAGGGTGATATAAACAAATAAACGATGATAATAAATTTTATTGTTAGAATATAATAATGCTTGTTTTATTCTCATGTGATTTTTCTTCTTCCTTATATCAGTTTTTTTTAGGAAATAAAGATGCAAAAATTTTGTTCGAAACAAACATTTACAATAATCAAGGATTTTTAAAACAGAATGCTAAATCTTTATAGTTAAATTTTAATTTTACATATAAAGAATAAAATGTGTTTTAGTGCTTTTTAGTTTCACTATTTTAATGTAGAATAAAAAAGATGTTTTATTATTTACATCTAAAAATATTTTCAAACTCTAAATATAAAAGATATAATTATAACATTTTTTGTTAAATATTTCATGTTTCATCAATCTGTAATTGGGATTTATTTTCCGTTGATTGTATCTAATAAATAAATAAAATAAATAATCTATGTAGGAATATATGAAATATTATTAAAATTAAATTATAAAAACAAATGTGTCTAAGAAGTAGATGTTTTAATGTGAATTTGTTTAAAGTATTTAAGTAAGTCAAAATAATAATAATTTATTAATTATTTTCAAATTATTTTTATTTAATTTAGTTTATATCTGTTAATTGGTTATCGACCAAAGGTCTTTCCGCCCGTCCTTGTCTACGAGGTAGACTAGACAACATTTCGTGTTAATTATTTGTTTTGTAAAATAAGAAAAAAATCATTAATTCATTACATATCATCAGCAGGATAGAGTAAAAGTCTCTATTCTGCTGATAAGATGTAATGAATTAATGATTTTTTTTTGTAAAATAAGAAAAAAAATTAATTCATCAGCAGGATAGAGTAAAAGTCTCTATCCTGCTGATGAGATGTAATGAATTAATGATTTTTTTCTTATTTTACAAAACAAATATAATCACTAACCACTATTTTTAATCCAAGGCAACCAAAATTTAGGTTTCTTAAAAAAAAGAACAAATTAGAATAATTAATTTCATTTTTTTAAGAAATAATAAACCAAACCCAAACAAAAATAGTATCAATTTATATAAACAAAAATATTGAACTGAACTTTAAAAAGTTTAATAAATCACTCTTATCGTGGTGAGGGTTTTTGGATACGCGAGTAGACACTAGAAAAATACGTGTGCGTTGGATTTTATCTTCTGCAAACAAAATTACACTTATCTTTATCAAAGTGTACATATGTTACAAAGACCGTTTAATTTCACGGAAAATCACGAATGAAAATATTTCGTGTAGTGGGGGTTTCATTTATGCTCTCTTGTAACATCTCCACAGTATGGAAATAATTAAATGATTAGAAAAGGCCATAATTTATTTGTTAAAACAAATGTTGCTTTTGCAAACAATAAAAAGAATCCAGTTTCTTTTGTGAAACTGCTTCCCAAAGATATTTGACATTTAAGTTAAAAGTTGAAGTTTATAAACTTCACTTTCAACGGTTATACCATTTATAATACCTAAGTGAACGCATGTAAAATCAAAGAATTAATGGATTTTGGAGGCGTCTAGCAGAGGCATTGAACTTTTATGGGAACGGTTTAAACAAACCGCGCTGATCGAGGCTTTTAGACGCACTGCTGATTAAACTAAGATTACTTTGCTTATTGTTAAGACAGAATATCGAGACTATAAAGACTGTATTCTTGAAGGATTTATCTACATCCTACGCTAAGAATAATTAAAATATGCAGTTTGATCTTGCCTAGAATAAATCACAAAAATTGACATTTTTTTCACTACTTTTTCAAAGACCAACTTCACATTCCTGCTGTATGAAAACAGTTTGCTCTAAGTCGCTCAAAGTTACACAGTTAATGCTCACATTCATTGTGAACAATTTGGTTATAATTTTAAGCCAATCCGCGTTTTTTTCAGATTTTTCACAAAAATCCATTTTTTTCAGGGAAAAATCGAAATTTCAATGAATTGTGAAAAAAAAACTGGAAATATTCTGAAACTCTCTTGAATATATTAGAAAAAATGTGGGATAGTTATTTTTTCATGAAAAAAAAAATTATTTCTTGCTTTTTAGCACATTTTAAATGATGGATCCAGTTTACACGGGGTCTTATGAGAACTATTTAAACAAACCGCACCGATCGACGTTTTTAGACGCGTCGTTGATTAAACTAAGATAACTTTTCTGAATTATAAGATAAAACATTGGAGCTTGAAACATGAGATTCACAAAAGATTTATCCACATTTTTTCCATAAATTTAATTAAAATAAGGTTTTTCTGTTTTTCTAAAAAAACGCAAAATTTGTCGATTTATTATCTCGGTTTTCAAAAGCTAATTTTAAACCCCTGCTGTACAAAAACCGTTTTCTGTATGTAGCTCAAATTCACACAATTGATGCTCCCATTTATTATGAACAATTTGGTTATAATTTTAAGCCAATCCGCGTTTTTCAGATTTTTCACAAAAATCCATTTTTTTTTTTTCAGGGAAAAATCGAAATTTCAATGAATTGTGAAAAAAAAATGAAAATATTCTGAAACTCTCTTGAATATATTAGAAAAAATGTGAGATAGTTATTTTTTCATGAAAAAAAAATCATTTCTTGCTTTTTAACACATTTTAAATGATGGATCCGGTTTACACGGGGTCTTATGAGAACTATTTAAACAAACCGCACCGATAGAACTTTTTAGACGCGTCGTTGATTAAACTAAGATAACTTTTCTGAATTATAAGATAAAACATTGGAGCTTGAAACATGAGATTCACAAAAGATTTATCTACATTTTTTCCATAAATTTAATTAAAATAAGGTTTTTTTGTTTTTCTAAAAAAAAACGCAAAGTTTGTCGATTTATTATCTCGGTTTTCAAAAGCTAATTTTAAACCCCTGCTGTACAAAAACCGTTATTTGTATGTAGCTCAAATTCACACAATTGATGCTCCCATTTATTATGAACAATTTGGTTATAATTTTTAGGCAATCCACAATTTTCAGATTTTACACAAAACTCCACTTTTTCCAGGAAGAAAAAACGAAATATCGATAATTCTGAAAAAAAAATAACTGAAAAAATCTGAAACACTCTTGAATATATTAGAAAGAATATCCCACATTCTTTCTAATATATTCAAGAGTATTTCAGATTTTTTTCAGTTGTTTTTTTCCCTGAAAAAAAGATTCCATTTTTTAGCACAATTTAAATTGTATACATGGGGTCTTATGAGAACTGTTTAAGCAAACCGCACCGATCGACGTTTTTAGACGCGTCGTTGTTTAAACTAAGATAACTTTTCTGAATTATAGAATAGAACATTGGAACTTGAAACATAAAATTCACAAAAGATTTATCCATATTATTCCATAAATTTAATTAACATATGGTTTTTATGTTTTTCTAAAAAAAATCGCAAATGTTGACGATTTATTCACTCGGTTTTTGAAACCTCATTTCACACCTCAGCTGTACAAAAACCGTTTGCTTCATGTAGCTCAAATTCACACAATTGTTACTCCCATTCATTATAAACAATTTGATTATAATTTAAAGTCAATCCGCGATTTTTTTATTTTCCATAAAAAATCTGTGTATTTCATTTTCTGCGAAGAGGAAATAAAAAAAATATATAAAAATCCTCATATGAGGAGCGGCTCCGTGAAATTTTCAGGGGATATTATTGAAAGTCTCCCCTTTCAGAATATCAAAAAGAAAATATTATTATTATAAAATAATATTTCTTTACTCATAAAGCTTGATTTTCAACATTGCTTAATTATCGAGTTAAATAAAGTCTCAGAACTGGCTTAGCTCCGCTCGTAATCACAATTAAAACACTTTTTATTGTGTTTTAATTGTGATTAACTAACTTCACATAACTCAAATTTAAACAATTAATTCGCTCGCAATCCTAATACAAAAGCTAAGCCAATCCAGAACTTTCATAGAGCTCACTGACCCTCGCAATCCTGAGACTTAAGCCCGCTGCTGTTCGCAATCTAGATACTAGATTGCGAGCTTTATAATAAGCCTGAACTAGCTGGGCTGTATTTTTTAATTTACAGAAATATAATTATATATTAATTGTATAATACATAATTAATATACTATAGGCTCACGACTTTAAGACAGTTTACAGTATTTATTTATAATTTATATAATCTTCACTTAACATGAAACAGAAAATATAACTTTTATCCGTTGATTATTAATATTGACTGTAATTTCGCTTTTGAACAAACCGAAAATCGTCCGAACTAAATAATTTATAGTTTTAATTCTTCGTTGTAATACATTTTGGATTCATTAGATATCAATAAATTAACATTTTAAAGTAATTCCATTAACTGTAAATGCAAAACAGGTACACGGCGACAATTTCAATTTATTCATTAAACGATTATATAATACGTGGATACACGTATACGAACATATCGCTATTTCCATTTGAAATTTAAATCACGTTCGGATTAGAATGAAAAGACATTCTTATAAATATATCTAATCTCGACAGTTCACAGTATTTTTTTATGCGCTGCTGTTTTTTTTTTTTTCTTTTTTCAATAATATAAAAATGAAATTGATATGTTTATTTTTTATCTGAAATTTTAAATCGTTTTGTGATTAATATTAATTCCTTAAATTGATAAATTTATTTATTAACACAATTGAATATATATTAAAGTATTGTTTCCATCATATTAATGGATTAAATAAATTTAAAAAAAAATAGTAGGAACGTTCTTATTACTTACGTAAAAATCTAAGAGCATCAAAGCATCAATATGAAATTGATGCTGTCAGATTTTTACATCGAATGCCAGTTAACAATTAATTAATATATATATATATATATATATATATATATATATATATATATAATCTAAAATCCCCATCTACCATAATGGTGGTGTAGGGGTAACAATTAATTAATATATAATTAAATTTGTGTGATATATTTAATAAAATATTCACATGTTCTTGTAAACTTGTATTGAAACAAGTCGTCCCATTCTTAACTATGGTTACGGTTTAGTGGAAGGTGTGCACAAACGAATAAGCAAGCATAGGTCTCTTTAAGCTTCCTCCCTTTGAGACAACCAAACACCAGTCCTCAGCACTGCCAGCCCACCTCATCGAGACAGGCTAGTTGTGTAGAGGTCGGTATGGATCTTCTGGACTATGATGCAATCTTTTCCCGCAACCAACACCCTCCAACCTTAAACAACATAGCGATAACTGAACGATCTTCATCAAAATTCGCCACCCAAACAATCCCTTACATAACCCATCCAACACACTCCTGTATGACAAAACTGGAATAATCCCAATATCCCAAAAACTGTTCTAATTATCCCAAAAGTTTGCCACTACTTTTGGGATAGTAATAATAATTGTTTTAATTGATTTTTCTTTTTAAGTACTTGTAAGTCAGTATTGCAGTAACTAAAGAGAAAATAGTTATTTAATGTTTATTAATTATTTTTATAAAAATTATTTAAATAACCAAACATTTTTGTTCATGCAACAATCATTTTCAAAAAACACCTAAAACTTATAAGGATTTAAGAAGAAGAATTTATGAAGGGATTTTTGTCTGATTTTACTAATTAATCAAAAAAGGACTTTCTTTATATTTCTTCACCCACACTTTGTATCTTAAGCCTTGGTTTATTCACTCTATATTACTTTTTAAAGTACATTAAAGTGCTGTAGGCAAACTAAAAATTTTAGTAATTTTCCATTATATTTCCCATCAGCTCCAAAATGTACAATTGGGTTTGATGAATTTTTGTAAATTTTAATCGAAGAATCTGCCTTTTTACTCTAAATATTTAATCGTGATATTGCTAAATTTTGTATGTTTATAAATAAGAGAAATCTAGGACAGATAAAGTCTGTTATTTTACTTATTTTGTAAACGTTTCAAGTTGTGAATTAACATTTGAAACAAAATAAAATTAAATAAAAATAATTAATAAATTATTCACTCTTTAGCTACTGTAACATATTGACTTACGCTACGTAAGTAATTTAAACCTTTTAACCTTAAATAAATTATTCCCTCCTTTGCTATTGTGACATTTTAACTTACGTTGCGTAAGTACTTTAAACTTTTAACATTAAAAATGGTAAAAAATACGTATTTTTTATGATCCGCACACTGTGAATTCTTATCTTGATCACGGTGTATATATAAAATAACTTTTTAGTAATTGTATTTAAAAATGTTAATATTGTTAATAATTGCTTACAGACATAAGAATTTTTTGAATTGCCTTATCACAACGACTACTAAATAATGGTATTGATTTTGATGAATTAATAACAATTACATTTTTTATATCCTGATAAATCGAGTCCAGATATAATTCGTCGATTCATTTGGTTCCAATTAATGAATTATGAGTGCTAATATAGCTATTCATCGAATGATGTATTGCGTAAATAAATGACGATATTTTTTGAGCGTCGATTAATCATTTTAAACGTAAATATTTTTCGAATTTATCTATTTTGTAGGATTAGTTATTGTGTTTACATTTTAAAAGGATGCTTCCAGAACTAAGGCCATTCGCTCATTAATTGTTAGTTTCTTAATTTACATATTCCTATTTATGTTGCAAACGTTTTTGCAACTCTCCTGTTATTGCGGTATTGTAAGCTATAAATAATTTCTACTGTGTTATAGAAAAAGGTGTAAAAAAGTGAATTATTCAACACATTTTTTTAAGTTTCAAGATTTATTAAAATTGTATATATTCATTTTTTTTTTTTTCACATAATTTTTGATACAATTTAAAATAGTTTCTTTCTTAATCTTATCCTCTTTTACCCGTATTGGGTGTCGAGTTAAAATAGTTACAAGTAATTATTAATATTTAGTGTTAATCTGTCTGGGCTATTAAAATTAGTTATTATTCTTAAATAAAAAATGTTTTTTTTTTTAACTTTCAAAGGTAAATATTCAACACATGATTGATAGTTGATCAATTTTGCGATGTTGCAGTGAAAGCATGTAAAAAATCACAAAATAACAGATTTAACCATAAATTATATTCAAATAAAATTTAGTTGAATTCCTTTCTTCAATATTTTTATTTACACATTAAATGTATATTTCGAAAACTAAGTGTTCATTATCAATAATAAACTAAATTGTTGTACAAAGGTGACAGTGTATTTATACAGTATATGATTAGTGGTAAAACCTAAAAGTAATTAGATTAACGACTCTTAATCTAATTTCTTAAGACTAGCCGCTTTCGGGAATGCCACAGTCTCATCAGCGTTATCTTTGTACGGAATTAGGTCCAGTAGGGGGTTGTTAAGTGGGCTTAGGTCAAAAATTTAATAGATTATATAAGTGTTTTTTTTTTTCACACATTCGGCCATATTTAAATTATACGAAGCAGTCATCTTCGTTTTAATAGTTTGAGATTGAATTTTATTAAACTAATGTGTTCTTTGAATGTGGTAATGATATTTATTCTAATTTGTCCAACATATATTTTATTAGAAAAAGGATTTATTCACTTGGTCACAGTTATTTAAATAAAAAGAAATAATAATTTATTAATTATTTTCAAATCATTTTTATTTAATTTATTTAAATAACTGTGACCAAGTGAGTAAATACTCCTTTGTATTTATATAAATAAAAAGAATTTGAAAATAATTAATTATGGCTGAAAGGCCGATGGTCGATAGCCATTTAGTAAGAATATTATATTAAATGTATTGTATTGTATTATACTTAATGTAAATTCTAATTAATTAATCAATTATTCTCCCTTTAGCTACTGCTAAAGAATAATTTTTTAATTAATTATATTTTCAAATTCTTTTATATTCTATTACAATTATAGCAGCTGAAGGAATAAATACAGAACATAGACAGTCTATCTTGTTGCTAGAATGTATTATCCCATAATCTATTCAATTTTATACCTGTATAATAAGCTGGATAGAGGTTATACGTTTTGAAAATGTTGTTTAATTTCTGACTAATATGTGGAACGTAGACTAATTTGATAAACGTTTTGTTTTTGTGCATAATTTAAATAAACATGATTTGAAAATAATTAATAAATTATTTCCACATTTAGCTCTGCGACATTCATGTAAGTACTTTAGACAAATGCATATTAAAACAACTAATTCTTGGGTAAATACCCCCGCTAGACTTTGAATTACATAATGTACACCTGTCGTTGCATATCGAAATCAACCAAAAATACTTAATATAAGGTAATCTGCAGACACGTGTTTCGAGATCTATGCCTCGTCAATACAGCAAAGATGTTAAATCAAATTAAATCATTAGTCTAAAGAACTTACGTAACGTATGTCAAAATGTAACAGAGCTAAAGGTGGAAATAAATTATTAATTATTTTCAAAACTTTTTTAAATAGTTTACAAACATTTTTGTTTATGAATTTAGAGGAATTAATTTACATATTAATTGTATAAAAAATAATTGATATACAATTCACAAAATAGTTATCGACCAAAGGTCTTTCAGCGAATGGTATTATTAAAAGTAATTTTATTAATAAGAAGATTATACTAGATATACTAGTGATAAGAAGATAAAGATTTCAAAAATAATAACAAAACGATTATAAAAATAAATGAAATGAATTAAATCGATATGAAAACGCAATGAATCTTGTTGTGTGAATCATTATTTGTTTTAATTTATACCTTTATAATTAACCTCGGTAGCTCAACAGTGAAAGTGAGCTCACACTCGCATTTTTCAGAGCGCCCCCAGGTAATAAAAATTTCCTCTCTCTCTACCGAGAAAAAAATATCAGGGATCAAGGGTTGGAATGTCTTCATTGTGTATGTACCTGTGTACCTGGAACGAGTTACCGGTTTTCAAGCCCGAAAGGTCTCTTCTTTCACGTGACAATAACGATGCCCTCTCCGTTCCTCTTATTGAAATGAAAAGAGAACATTGGAGATGGTCTCCGTTGCTCGCATGAGATTAGAAAGGGATGTCATCTCGTCGGACTGGTGTACCCGTACAGGTTTTCACCGAGTTGACTCAAGGGGGGCGAAGGGGGGAGGTTTTGTGTAACACGGTGGATAAAGTGGGTGGTCACTTAAGCCCATTCCACCTAGCAACTGTTAAAATGCCGTGAAATTATCACTTTAGAGTTGGTTGTATTTAATCTGGAAATTTCCTAACGTTTCATTAAATTACTATAAAATTACATTAAAATAATTCTTATTTAATACCTATAAATGATTAAATTTCATCTCTTTATTTCGTTTCCTTAAAAAAACACAAAATTAAATTAAAATAATTTTAAACCAAATAATAAACTATATTTAACAAAATACTCATAAAATGTTTTATATAAGGCTGGTAAATGTTGAAAGTTCATATTAAAGTACCTATAAATGATGGAATTTCATGTCTTTAAATTATTTTACCTTCATTAGAAAAACAATCTATACAGAATTAATTTAAAATAATTTTAATCCAAATAATAAACGATATTTAACAAAATCCTCACAATTTTATTGATAAGGCTGATAAACGTTCATGTTAAAGTACTCATAACTAAATAAAATATTTAATTTAAATTTAAAAACAATTATTTAATTAAAAGAAAAAATAAATAATAATAATAATAATTTGAAAATAACTAATTAATTAATTATTCTCTTTCTATTGTTCTGCAATTAATTGTCTTACGAAGTAAATACATTGAAAATACAAATATCTATTGAAACAACTATTTCCCGGGCAAATACACACGCCGGACATTGAATCATAGTAACGTTTTTGGAATCAAAAACCTTTTTTAAAAACCCAAATTCTAATTATGTATGAAAGGCCATCTGTAGACTCGTGTTTCGGGATTTATCCCTCGTCTGTACAGCTTTACCTTGTGTACCCTTTAAAAATATTCAAAAACTTACCTTTTGAATCAAAAATAAAAATCTAACTATGTATAGAAGGCCATCTGAAGACACGTGTTTCGTGTTTTATATCTCGTCTGTACAACTTTACCTAGCTTTACCTTGTATACCCTTTAAAAATATTAAAAAACGTATCGTTTTCTCCGCGAATCTGCGGAATATGACGGGCGCGACGGGAGTAATATAATTAATGTCAATGAAAAACATTCTTGATTCAAATTATTAAAAAATAAAATTGAAACAGAAACTCGCATAGCTAATATAATAATGTTGAAATGTTTGACATTGTAGTTTTAATTGAATTAAAAAAAATAATTTCAAATTCTCTTTGACTTAAGGTTTCAAAGTTCTTTAATCGTACTACGACAATTGTTCACCACACAGTGGTTTCATCAAATAGACCAGGGTAAACAAAATAATGGTCAAAAAAAATAAAATAATGGTCTACCTGATGAAGCACAATTGTCGTACTAAAGAACTTTGAAACCTTAAGTCAAAGATTGTTTTATTTATTAATTAATATGGAGTTTTAACAAATAAAATCCTCTACAGTACTATGTATTTGAAATTTGTTTAAAATTCATTCAATTAAAACTACAAAGTAAAACATTTCAACCATCTTTATAACAATAATTTAAAATATTATCACTTTTAAAATATTAGTTAATGTTAATAAATGTGTTAACATTTCCTTTAGTGAACGAAACAATGATTGTCGGTCGTCTACTTTGTAGACCCAAATCATTGACGATGCCACTTGAAATTAGGCAAAAGGTGGCGCTTGCGTCGTCCTTAATATATTAGTAACATCAAATTACATAGTTTTATTAACATTTTAACATATTTATTGGCAAATTTACAATAAATTATTTACAATTTTCCAACTCAAATATTGCATAATATTAATTTATTTGCTAAATGGTTATTGACGAAAGCTTTTTCTGCTTAATTACGTAGTAATTAACATAAAATTGGAAACAAGGGAAGCTAATGAGCTGTTTCAATAGAATGTTAAGTGCAATGAACAAGAAATGAAGTTGATTTTATCTCTTTATTTAATGTGACTAGAAAATATTAGGGAATTTTCTAACATTTTCTAGTTTTGTTTTCTCTTTTGATTTTATTCCACAATAAATAATTTCAGATTTCATTCTCAAATTCTTTTTAACGTAAATGAATTAATATTATCACATTCCACTTGTCGATAGCTAATTAACAGATATAAATTATACATTCGATTTTGTAATTTTTATTATTTGTTTTGTATATATTTTTTGCTGTATATATCTGTTAATAAAAATTATTATTATTATCGATCAGGAATATGTTAAATTTAATATAAAACCTCACAATCAAAAAATCAATTATAAAACCCGTTTAGACTGTGATTATCGACAAAGTGTATGTTAAATGTTGCTTTTCACGTTCAGAATAGTCACGAAAGTCTTTTTATTTCATTGTGTTTATGGTTTTGTTTCTTTTTTCAAATGTTCTCTTCAACCTCTAAATTTATTTTACGACGGTGTACGAGAACAATTTTCGAAAGTAACATAATGTCACGTCCACAAAAAGCCGAGGGTGGCAGTTAAAGTTCGCATAAAACCAGTTATGTGCAGACATGCTCGGTTTTGCACACATCCACCATGCATCCGTAGCTAATTTTATTTCAAAATTGTACAACCCACCCACAGTGACATATCCGCTGCTAGCAACCACAAAATTTTTTATTTCTTTCCACATTTCTAAAATTGTATTTATACGATATATGTTTCTATTTTTTTATAAAAAGGAAAAGTGCGCCTTTTTATTTATTTATGATTATTATTGTTATAGGAAAACGCTTTATGTGTGAAATTGTTCTTTCTTAGTAACTACCTGAAGGAGACAGGCGCCAATCCGTCGCCGCTATATTGGTCTTCTGATACAAAAGGGTGTCCAACTCGCAATATCAATTTTAAAGATCAGACAGTTACATCATAGACATCAGAAGCATTGAGGCTAGAACAGAGATTGTAGAAACTTGAGTTAATGATTCGTTTCATTCCCTTCTTATAGTATTAGATACAAGTAAAATAAAAAGAGATTTTTTTTTAATTTTAATATGTCTATATAAAGATATAACTAAGATTTGTAATTATAATATATGTATATCTTTATATACAGGGGAGAATTTAAGATGTTGAATTATAATATATACGAACTTTAACTACCACCCACGGCTTTTTGTGGACGTGACATTAGTTACTTTCAAAAATTGTTCTCGTACACCATCTTAAAATAAATTTAGAGGTTGAAGTGAATATTTAGAAGAAAAAAAAAGAAATCATAAACATGAAATAAATAATTTTCGTGGCTATTCTGAACGTGAAAAGCTACACGTACACTTTGTTTATAGTCACAGTATAAACAAGTTTTATAATTGATATTTTATACACATAGTCGGGGATATTCTGTAAAAAATGTTAAGTTTAACGTGTACGTTAATTAATATCCTCACAGTCTAAACATCTTATGTAATAGATATAAATTCATAGAATGTGAAATAAATTAAGGGTGCGGTTTAGAAGAAAGAGATAGCTATACAAATATGGGCAATCACTAATTTGAGTTAGATTGTTGTTGTGATCAATGAACAATATTGTATTACACATTAAAATAATCTTAAAATAAGCAGGAATTTCATGAGATAAATTAAAAATTATTTTAATGTTTAGTTTCTGTGAAAAATAATTATGAAAAACAATGAAAATTGATCAAATTTATAGCAAATTTTAAATTAAATTTTTGCTAATAAAAACTTGTGCAATGAAAATTTAAAGGATTTCACTAAATTCTGCATTCAAATAACTTAGCAGACATGACCTATTAATTTCATTATATCTTACAATTTTCTTTTCTAACTTAAACTAGTAAATTGACGTAATACACGAAAATTAACGATTTATTTTTTATTTAGACTGATACTTTATACTTTGTAGATAAAAATGTAAATACACATTCATATTATGAAATCCAAAAGAATAGCTCTATTTTCAAACGATTATTTCCATTTTACTATATAGCTATCTCTTTCTACTAAACCGCAACCTTAATAACGTACACGTTAAACCTAACATTTTCTGTACGGAATAACCCCGATAATAAATAAAAAAATCAAGCACAATTATTGAAGTTATACCGTATCTTACACTAAAAGAAAGGAATGAAAAGAATCATCAATTGTCCTAAATTTTGCTCAAGAATTGATTTTATTAGCGCCTTTTTTTGTAATAAAGTGTCGCATACAAAAAAAATATGACAGCTTGGCAATAGCTTAACATTGAAAATAGTCACGAAATGTACATCTGCATTTAATAAATTTTGTGAAGAAAGGAGACTCAATCTTTCATTTAATGGTGTAGTTCATCGTCACGTAACTCAACAATCATTCAAGTATTAGCAGTAGACAGTTTAGGGTTAATAAAAATGGAGCACTACAAGACATAACAACGCGATTCCTTTCTTGAACGGTATTTCAAAAATAAAGATAATTTTGGAGAATAAATATCCTAAGCAAATGAATCTAATTTTCATCGTGAAGACTTCATTAATAGTCAAACAAGTTGCATCTGAGATAGTGTTACTCTTTGAAGAGGATTTTGGAATAAATGTTTTATTGCACTGGTCCAACAGTGTTACTGCGACATGGTAAACGAGTTCATATCAATTTTCAGTAATTTAAATATTTAATACCTAAATTGTAAAAAATTGAATTTTAATAAATCAAACACTTTTTTTACTTTGTTTAGCTTGGATTGTTTATTGTTGACTGTTTCAACAGTCTTAGAGAGTCATTATCAAAAAAAAAATTGTCAAAACAAAACAAGAGTTTGTTGACTTTAGTTTTGATAATGACATGTTAAGATTTTCGAAACTATAGTCAACAATAAATAATCCAAGTTATATAAATAAAGTAAAAATTGTGTTTCATTTATTAAAATTAAATTACAATGTATAACAAAGTAGAAGCCGCAAGAATTAAAATCTAGTAATATAAAATCGATGTGAAAGAAAGATATGTTTAACAGGCTAGTACAATATTGTTTGACTGGTTGTATGACAACCAGTCAAACAATCCAATTATTGCATGAGAGATTTCCTGGTCCTTCACTTTCTTGCTTCGACGATCACAACTAGCTCCTCAGATCTTATGATTTAGTGTGAATAGTTTTTTTTATGTTCAACTACATTTATACTTACAAAGAAAGATAAATATTATCCTATGACTTAGATGTTGTGGAAAGCTTCCAGCGAAGGATCTACCCTAAGATCCCTTGCCAAAATTCGTCACCCACTCTATAATTCCTCAAACGCCCAAATTTTTTAAAGTTTTTGAAGAGGAAGTTGTGGACCTCGCTCCCTTAACCAATCCAATTGTGATATCCTGTTAGAACTTTGCATTTCAAGAAATCCTAAAATTAATCCAAAATTCTGGTATATGAGATCATCTCCAGAGTATATATAGCATTCTAGTTGCTTGGATGATTCAATGACAAATATGTATACTAGGATTCGAACAAAATACAAAAATAGACCATGGAAAAACAAAACAAATTTTACAAATGCAATATATTAATCGTTTAAAAGAAATTTTAAAGTCAAAACTAAATTCTAAAAATATATGTAAAGCTATTAATACATATGCTATTCCTATTTTAACTTTCTCTTTTGGTAAAATTAAAAGGTCGAAAACGGATTTAGAAGATTTGAATAGATTAACAAGAACAAATCTAACCAAAAATAGAATTCACCATCCAAATGCCTGCACTGAACGATTATATTTACCACGAAATTTGGGAGGGAGAGGTCTAATAGACATTAAACAGCTTCACAACACACAAATAAAAAAAATAGGAAATATTTTCATTCAAAAACTGACAGTGACCTACTCGCAGCTATTTCTTCTGTTGATTATGATTACACACCATTATCTCTCAGTAAAGAAAATTTAGATCAAGAATTTCATACAAATTAACAATTATCTGAAAAATGGTCATCGAAACCTCTACATGGAAAACATATAAATTTGGTCAATGATCGAGAAATTGATAAAACATCCACCTACAAATGGTTGACAAATGGACAGTTATTCCCAGAATCAGAAGGCTTCACTATAGCTATACAGGACCAAGTCAAATACACTTAATTATAGAAAATTTATCATGAAGAAAATAGTAGAAAATTATTCCTGTCGAAAATGCCACCTTTTCCCGGAAACTATTGATCATATCACCAGCGGATGCACTCTATTAGCGAATACGGACTATACATACAGACATAACACTGTTGCTAAAATTATACACCAAACACTTATAAATAACCATAAAATATAATCCATTGCAAATTTTAGAAACCGACACACATAAATTATATTGGGACACTACACTACTGACAGACCTGACAATAACGGCTAACCGACCAGACATTACATTAATTGACAAAATTTCCAAATTTACGTATATTATAGAAATTTCAGTATCAAGTGACAACAATATTTCAAAAAAATATAAAGAAAAATTTGACAAATACCAACCCCTTGCAATAATAATTATAATAGTACCTTTCATCATTTCGGTAACCGGTATTACACCGAAAACATTTCACCAAAATTTAAAACTATTAAATTTACCCGATCAAATACACAACACAATACAAAAGGCCACTATTAAGAATTTAAAACTTGTAATTATACCGTTAATTCCTAAAAAAAGAAACCAGTGTATAAACTGAGAAATAAATAAATAATAATAATAATATTCTAAATAAGTGGGTACAGTCGCCCCCTCCACAACGACCAGATGGTCCATGGTTTCTAAGTATCCCATAACCTTACTCAGGGGGATCTTGTGGATCACATTCAGGTCTAGCTCTGTAGACTCAAGAACCTAAGCTGGTTTAACGCCCCGCTGGGCAGACACATAGTACATCTCATCTTCCAGACACATTCTACAGGTATGGTTGTTCCGTACATCTATTCTGGTGAGATGGTGGTTAAGGTGGCAGTGTCCAGTAAGTATGGCCACTGCTAAGGTCACCTCAGCTCATATTTAGTAGAGCTTTGGCTCTTTTTCCGGATAGTCCCTGGAGAGTGGCTTTAGCTACTCCTCCAGCATTGCAACATATTTCCTTTCATCCATCCGTGTATCGCTGCATTGGCCAGGTATCAGGGAAGGCCCAGAGCCGGTTCTGGACTCAGCATTAGTTTTGATGCCCCTTCCCTAGATACTGCGTCCAGGGAAAGGGCCATAACATTTTACTGACTATGCAGTTCATAATTTGGTAGTTATTTGGCTCTTTTCTTTAAACCATTTTCTTTCATCTATTTTCACCTATGTACTAAATATTTTGACAATTAAATATGTTTTTATTGTTAGAGGTGGTAATTTTAACCGTACTGAATCACTTCACTGAGTCATTTGAGAGCCAAAATGATTAAGTTGGGATTTATAGATTTGTTCCAAATGATAAGAAGTTTACTGTAATTAATAAATTTGTTTTCTAATTAGTATAGTATTTTCTTATTAGTATTGCCAGAGATATATTTCATATATTTGGTACTATGTTCAAATTCATTGACATACCCAAATGTTCTATTTAAATTAGGTACCCAACAAACCTTCCACACACACCCGGAATGCGATTCATGTTAATGAATTTGAACATAGTATCAAATATATGAAATATATCTCTGTGTGGATGGTTTGTTGGGTTCCTGATTGAAATAGAACATACCCAAATTTTCTACTTAATTCAGGAATATTAATGAATTTGAACATAGTACCAAATATATGAAATCTATCTCTATGTGAATGGTTTCTTAACTTTTCTTTCTTTTTCTTTTTAAATCAGGAACCCAATAAACCTTCCAGACACCCGCAAACAGTTTATACCCAATTAGAACAAATTTATGACTAATGTTAATAAAAGAATATTAATTCCATAAAAAATTAGGATCTAGGTTAGATGAACTACGACGTTCCTCGAGATAAAGGGTGTTAAAAAATGAACTGTTAGGTTTGAAGTGTTTACATGTTTTGCGCTTCAGGTGACAAAAAATGTATGGAAAGTTTGATTCCAACCTCGACACCCAATACGGGTAAAAGAGGATAAGATTAAGAAAGAAAGAAAGTTTGATTCCATCTCTTTAAATTGTAAGTTTAAATATTTGAGAAAATAGTTAGTGTAACATTAGTTATAAACGATTTAAATTTCATAGAGAAGTATTTCATTTCCCTACAAGATTCACAAATGATTTAGTGTGTCATGTTATTTCGTCAAAGTAAAAAAAATGCGGGGCGTTGTCTGATTTTGAGAATTGAGAAACTTTCACCGCATAGTGGCTAACACAGGACAGCAGCCACGATGGCACGAAGACAGGTTCACGGCCGTCTACATGGCTCAAGTCGAGGAGCACGCATGCGTCCGCAATAGACGAAACAAAAGCCGCTCAGCGATGGATGCGCGCGGTCTCGTTCCTTTCCCTCATGGTCTGTTGTGATTCAATGCACCGATGCCTGGAATTCCGCGGGCTTTGGATTATTATATTACTCACACGCGGATTAATACCCGTGAACAAAACGAATTGAATTGCGAGCCGTTTCATCATTTCCGGATTCTGATTTATTCCGAACTGATTGGGGAGAATGGCGTTACTGGAATTTTTACTCATTAGCTTATACAAAAAAAGCACATAATTTGATCAATGTTAACATAACATGATACATTTTTCAAATATTGGATACATGTTCTTTCCAATATATATATATATATATATTCAATAACCCTTTCTACCCATATGGGTGTAGGGTTTCTTTCCAAACCATTAGGGAATAATGTCTTAAGGTTGCGGTTTAGTGGAAAGAGATAGCTATATAGTAAAATGGAAATAATCGTTTGAAAATAGAGCTATTCTTTTGGATTTCATAATATGAATGTGTATTTACATTTTTTATCTACCAAGTATAAAGTATCAGTCTAAATAAAAAATAAATCGTTAATTTTCGTGTATTACGTCAATTTACTAGTTTAAGTTAGAAAAGAAAATTGTAAGAAATAATGAAATTAATGCTAATGTCTGCTAAGTTATTTGAATGCAGAATTTAGTGAAATCCTTTAAATTTTCATTGCACAAGTTTTTATTGGCAAAAATTTAATTTAAAATTTGCTATAAATTTGATCAATTTTCATTGTTTTTCATAATTATTTTTCACAGAAACGAAACATTAAAATAATTTTTAATTTATCTGATGAAATTCCTGCTTATTTTAAGATTATTTTAATGTATAATACAATATTGTTCATTGATCACGACAACAATCTAACTCAAATTAGTGATTGCCCATATTTGTATAGCTATCTCTTTCTTCTAAACCGCACCCTTAAGTAACTAAAAGAATATATTATATTCTCTTAATTTTAATCACGACTGTAATAATTGGATAACTTAAATAAAATTCCTCACTTCACTTTATTCTTTATTATACCATATGTACATTTTTTTAATACCAAATACATAACACTTCACATTACTCAAACCAAATATTTTTACAATTCTATGAAAATATTTTTCTTTCGAAAATTCTGAAGAAAAAAATCACAAAAACTCTTGAAAGAACTTGAAAGAGCGCGAAATATTCATTTTGCACCAGAGAAAATCGTTTCCGGTCATTAAAATTGATGAATCCCATTTATATGAAGTCTTACGGAAATGATTTTAGCGCCGATCGACACTTTTATACGTAACGTTGATTAAAATAAGATAACGATGTTCACAGATGTAAAAATCATTGAATTTAAAAACGAAACACGATAGGACCACTTTTGTATTTTTTACGTTCACTTTGTCTTTTATAATAAGACAGAAACCGTTTTTTTATCTTTTTTATTTCTACGTGCACCAGACAATGTTGCACGTGTATTGAATTTATATACTAAATTATCTACATTTATTATTATTCAAGTCGAGTTACTGTTATTTATATGAAATATTAATATTATTGTTTTAAAATAATAACAATATATACCGGGCGTTGGCGCCATCAGATATACATAGAGATTTTACGTGTAAAAAAATATGCAAATTCCTGCTTCTCAGTTCATTTTAGAGAAAAACTAAAAGTATTAAAATGTGTTCACAATTTTAAAATCTATCAAAAAACATAATTCGGTAACTTTTAAAATGGATATATAATCAATTAATATTTATTAAAATTTGATTATATTTACTAAAACACATATGTTTAAATTACATTAGCTATGACTTCTGAAAAAATCCATGTTAAATTTGAATCATAAAAAATGTTAAAAGTGACGTTTATTTATAATGCATTTTTTGCATGACAGTCACGGCGAATGTAATTTAATTTTGCGATAATTAGCAAATTTAATTAAATTGAATTCTAAAATTGAAGAAAGCGACATTTTAGACAGATCTTTAAATTCAGCACATATTTGAACTCTTTAAGTTTTTTCTATAAAATGAACTGGGAAGCAGGATGAAATTGTTTTTACATGTAAATTCCGTATTTACACCTGATCGCGTCAACACCCAGTATACAAATATCTTTATTTATGAATTTACAGCGATATATTTACATATTAATTGTATAATCATAACTGAACTTTATGTTTCATGAGCAATTTATAGTGATTATATATATATTTTTTTAAACTAATCAATGTTTCAGTTTATTAAATATTACACAGTACCTTCATCGGGCGTAGGTTTTATAATAATATTAATAATCTTTCTTTATTTCAAAGATTTTCTTGATACAATATAAATATTGTATAATTTCATTTTTATATTGTAATTGTTTTATATGCATTGTAAAAATTATGACTATAATACCATACAAATTTAAAGACATAAACCCCAAGAATTAAAACAAAAAAAGAGGCAGAAAGACCTATGTTCAATAGCAATTTTCTGATAGCTTAATGATTGTAATGATGTAAATATTGTGACATAATTTATATATCTTTATTCAGACTATATAGATAATTATAACAATATAACAATATAAATAATAACAATACATGTAAGTGTTAGTCTGTCTGGGCTATCGACCAAAGGTCTTTCTGCCCTGTCGTGAATTTATGATGAAGTTAAAGAAAAATCTATGCTAGCTAGCTGAACTGTCCAGATGATTTGCGCAAATGAATTGATGAATGGCGATTGTAGGATGTTTGTATTTAGGAAGGATATTAGGGTTACGGGGAATACAGAATTTTGTAAGAAGGGGTAGATTATCAGAATTATTGGCAATTTTTTTACTTAAGGCTAGTATACGCTGGGATATGGGTGGGATTTGGGTGGATTCATAAAGGTATTCGTTGGAGGGGTTGTGAAGTGGGTTGTTGGGGACATAATTTATTGTAACTCTCAGAAATAAAGATTTTCTGTATAAAAAATAAAAACACAGATAAACTTAAGTTTATCAAATAGTATAAAAAAAATGTAGCTATATTTCACGTATTTCAATAAAAGCTATTATATGTGTCGAAACAATTGTAGTGTTCAACAAAAATTAAAATTAAAAACTCAATTATAGAGCTTAAATTTTTAAAATAGAGGAAAAATAATTTCATTCCCTTGGGATTATTTAAAATATAGATGCAATAAATAAAATTCCAAGGAAAGTCCTTAATCAATTTAATGATAAAAAAGTACTGTAGATCTGTTAATAATAAATAAATATGATTAAAAATCTTCCAATAAACAAAATAAAAAGACACCTTAAATAGAATAACTTTAAATTCTCGAGTAGTTTCAGATTAATATTCTCAAGAGAATAGATCTTTAATATTTTATTCATATTTATTATCAAACATAATGTTTACATATATATATATGTAACACAATCTACCCTTTATAGTACAGATTATTGTCCAAAACTGCCAAAAGAAATTTGAGTTTATCATGAAATATATCACAAGATGTTGTTTTATTACATATACACATCATTATTGACAGCTATATCAAATTAACAATATACAAATGATTATATTACAAGAAATATCCATATCAGAAAATTATCTTCCAAATGGCTAAGGTCTTTCAGCCTGTTTTTGGAAAATGCTGTTATTGTCACTAATAAAAAAGAGTTTGCAGTTATTTAAATTACAAACAAGGAAAAAATACTGGCAATGATCAATAAAATTGTAATCCAATATCCGTCGAGGTATATGGTCGGGAAGTAGTTGTTTCAATAGATGTTTGTCAAAAACTTACAGTGTAAGCAATTTTTGCAGTTGGAAAAAGGGAATTATCGAATTTTATTGATTATTACCACTAATGTTTCCTTGTTTAATTTTACTGTATTATCTCTGATGTATTATGGAGTTATTTACCTATCAACTAGAATCATGATCGCTAATGTCTAATTGTCTCTATCATGGAGTGATGTTGACATCGAATAATATGTGGAGGATATTTATATTTTCTATTAATAAAGTTTATATTATAATTAATAATGGAGTTTATCAATTTAATCAAAAATTATTTTAAATAACTAACCAGAATTTCATAGATTTATTAAACGCTAAAATAAATAACACATACGCTTTCCAGGTTAAGATCCTCGTAAATGTTAGAACATTGTTCACTTATTTGATACAATTTCCATTCTTTTGTTGTATTTCCTTAATAAGTAAAAATTAGATAAAGCACTTATGTTCCCTGCTTTTCTAGATTTGAATTGAATAGGTAATTGTTGTTTTAACAAGCAGATTCAATTAGTCAGATTTTCAATTAGGCTATTCGTGTTTTGGATTAAATAAAAGTGTACAATATAAACAAAGCAGAACAAATAAAACAATACTGATTAGAACATTTTTATATACAAGGTGGTCAGAATAAGTGTGATAATTTTCAGTTAGATTAATTCGTTCATTGATTTTAGATAATTAATCTAAATAAAAAAAATATTTACTGGTAGATAGCCAATTTGTGAATTTATAATGAGCGTCATGGTTTTCTAATGTATTGTTTTTATAATGTTTGAATTTCACAAATAAAGATTTTTGTTTTTAAAAAAAATATTGGATTGATCTTCGTAACGACGTTAACATATTAAACATGTGTCTGGAAATAACTAAGTAACTAACTAAACATCTTTATTCAAATGTGTATATATATGTACAATAATATATAAAATTATCTTCTGCAGATGAATCGACCAGAAGTCTTTCAGCCTCTCTAAATATATATATAATCTTTATTTTTTGCAGACAGTTTTTATATACAATAAATTAACAATATAATTCTTATACTATGTTATACGTTGTCCTTTCTAAATATTTAAAAAAAATAAATTTCTAAAATTTCAATGACATTGATGGCAAATAAATTATAAATTTAATTTTAAAAATAGCGTTACTTTTCTGGTCGTTTAAAGTACCAAGCAGAAACGACCAGGAATATAACGCTATTTTTAAAATACTGCAAATATTAATTTGAGTATATTGAGGCAGATTTACTGCAAAACTAGATGTTTTTGCAAAAAAATCTTTCATATATGGGAAGAAAAGAATTTTCCATATAGTTTAAATTATGTTTGTATAAAAATAGTTGTCCTTTCTCCTACTTATTTTTTATTAAATTAGATATATTTCGGAAACAATGTTTCCATCTTCAGTAGTTGAAGTTTTCATAAATAATTAATATTTTATATTTTTTAATAGTTTTTTTTTTGTTGCTAAAAAAATATTTTAGATTTATCGAATGTAACATATATCGTAAGATAGCAAAAAAAAAAACATTTATTAGGAGGCGCCTTTCTTTTTCTAAACAAATGAACGATTAAACAGTGAAACTGACCCTAAGGAAAGACATTTGAGCCGTTAACATTTATTTAATTTATAAAAACCGTTACATTTTCATTTCTTCAAACTAGTTAATGATGAGTGATAAGCAACAAAATAATTTATTTCCCTTAATTTTCACCACTACAACTAACCGCTCCAGTCTACTTGGAGATTATCACATCTTTTCTGGCCACCTTGTTATTAAATTCTTATTTTTAGAATTACATTTAAAATAAAATCTGATTAAGAACATATGGGCATATTATTATTAAACATCTTTATTAGTGTATTTAGACAATAATATATAACATTGCAAATTAATCGATTTGAAATCAAATAAAACAGCAATTGGCTAACGGCTTGATGTGCATATTTTTTATAGATATCAGTTAGTTAATGTGAAATACAAAAATGATAACTCGGCTCTTCCTGTCATTTAATGTAATTACGTGGGAAACTAAAGATAAATCTAGCGGAAAACCCACAATTGATTCCTAAAAGATTTTATTGTTGTATTCTAATTAATTTCATTCATGTTAAAATTAACGCTTATTAATAATTCGGTTTTCCCATCTCTTACGTTTACAACAGGTTTGTATGAGTAAAACGATTAAAAACAATGTTTATACTTTTCATACAAATCGCATTACATCTACGAATTAGAATGTTCTAAAAACACTATCGTAAAACAAACGGAACAGTAAATAATCACGCGATAGGAAAATCATAGACGAAGGTTGAGATGTAATCATATTTAAACTAACAAAAATCATACGTGTAATACACATTGTTTTCTGACTGAGCGCATTCACATTGTGATTACAATGGCTATGATAAAGAAACGGAGCGTGTTTTAAAATTGAAAACTCGGCCGATGTTGATTTTTTTATTCTTGATAAGGATAAAAGAGGATCACGCGCGCGAGTTCTAAAAACGCAATTCAGATCAAGGCATAATTTAAATTCCTATCAATTAATATGTTTGACCCGAAAGGTCATTAATCTATTACAATTAATTTTAATTATCGGGAATGGATAGATGGCGGTAATTACCACGACAAAATTCAATAATTTAAAGAAAACTGTAACACCCATAATTTTTGAAATGGAAATTATAATATATAATCTTAATCGTACATTTAAACATTCGAATAAGTGCACGAATAATCCTTCGTTTTTATTAATATTTTATTAAGATTTCTTTCCTCAGAAACAGTAATTGGTAGAAACTTCATTGAAGTATTTACGTAACGTAAGTTATAAAACCCGCTGTAGCTAAAAGGAAAATATTTGACTAATAATTAATTATTTTCAAATTCTTTTTTTTATTCATTTCATTACGTTTGTAATATTATTATTGAAATTTTTAAAACATTTTAAAACTTTGTTAGCACTATAGGAGTTGTAAAGTTTTACATGTGTTGTAACAATTGTAACGTTTAACAAAAATAAAAATCATAAACTCAATCATAAAGCTTAAATCTTTAAAGTAGAACAAAGATAAATAAAAGATAAAAATGGGTTTAGATTTTTAATCAGTGAGAATTAGAAGTGATTCTAGTCCTAGTCATAGCTTTACTAATCTACAACTAGAACTAGAATTAACTGTTTAATATTCTTACGAGTTAATAGCCTTAGAAAGCAGGGTTCATTTCCACGTCGTTTTCTTTAATTTGCAAAATTTTAAAATATAATGGGTTTAGATTTGTAATTAGCTAAAACTAGAATTAACTGTTTAACAATTTTTACAAAAAAACAAAAGTTAATTTCCACATTGTTTTTTTTTAATTTTTTAATTTACAAGATTAAAAAAATGCTTGTAATGTATTCCAGTACCAGCCATATCCACCGAGGGGTCAAGAAACGCGTTTAAGTTGATACCTTTCCTCAAGCCTAAGAAATTGATTAAACAATGAAAAAAGTAATTTCTAAAAAAAACTAATCATACTTTAAGCTAAATACCTGTGCGGTTATTTTCTTTGAAAATGGAAACTCATAGAAGAAAATCGACTTTCGGGGTGCAGTTTTAAACATAGAAAATGGAAGAAGATATTTTCTTTTTTGATTCACCTTGTTAAAAAAATTAGATTATTTGGTAAAAAAATCAAATGGTTAAGGAAACTAAACATTTCTTTTATATATTTCAACATTTATAATTTTTTTAAATATTTATTATTATAAACATAATTATTAATTGAAAATATAAATAATTTAAATTAAGTAATTAAAGTGGGTAGGACTAGGAATAGGGATAGGAATGAAAAGGTTTGATAAATTTATATTTACTAATAATAGAAAAATATTTGCATTATACAATATGTTAATATTATGTAACAACAAGAGTCCATTACTGTACATTTCTTTTAAAGTACTTACGTAACGCAAGTAAAACAGTCGCAGTAGCTAAAAAGGGAATAATTTATTGTTTTCAAATAATTTATATTTATTATATACAACCCAATATGCATATATACATTTCTCAATTTTGCTCTTTAATGTCTTGAGGTCCGTTTGAAAACATTACCAAATAAGGCCCAATTTTGCAATCCGCAAAAAGGCGTAACGTATTCGCGAAATTAAAGCTATTGTCTATGATTCTCTCAATTTGATTATCAATGCAACAGTGCAGCCAACCGAATGAAAAAATCAAAAGTAACGTTACTTGAGGTTTGTAAAATTGGGCCTACATAAATTAGTTACTTGAGTTTTAAGCATCTTGTCTTAACTTATTTTCTCACAGCTAGTATTTTTAAGTCAATATTAAAATTTACGATGCGCCATCTATAATCATTCACCTCTACTAAATTATATACAGCGAGTAATTTAAATTAACTACTACTATATGGCTCTATTCATAATATTATATAATTCATAACTTCCATTTGTTGGCAATGTAACATTAAAACATATTTTAGCAAGTAGCTTCACAATGTTTTGATTTTTATTAAAGTGTTAATAGCAAATTTAAAATACATTACAGTACATTTACTGAAACATGATTAATTTAATGCAAAGTTAACATTACAGCCGATGTATTGAAAAATTCATGGAATTTATAGCGACTGCCTGTGATCAGTACTTAAATTATATTTTCAAAATATTATTTCAGTAAGCTAAATGAATACTTTACATTTAGGTGCTCTAATTATTGGCATTTTTATGTTCGATAAGTCCAACATGTTTATTACAATATATTTTGCAATTTTAGAACAAACTACAATATATTTATTATTATTATTCAGTAAAAAACACAATTTTGAAGAATATTTCACAATTTAATTTTGCATTAAAGTTGGACAAGATGTGTTACTAAAGTCGGTTTTTAGCTCTCTATTTTCATGCGATCGCTACCCGTCGCATGATCCGGAGCAACGACCAATTTCATACGACCCCGGCGCGGCGCACGTTTCGACGTATGATTTCACACGAAAATACCAATTCGTACGAAACGCCCGTGCGACCTTCGAAACCACCATACGACCAATTTCTAGAATAATCCCCCAGTGTCAGCACGATTGTTCAATGCAAGACAGGGGTGTCACTCAAATCTCGGTTTGTATACATTAGCCAATAAACGTTGCCAACGTTAAAACATGAAATTTATTATATTTTTTAAGTTGGCATCAACCTCGAAGCGCATGCGTGGTGTGGCTCAATATGGCCGGTTACGTTTTCTATTGCCGTTTGCACTTAAAAGCCGTAAAATCATTTTTTAAGAACCGCCAAAATCGTGGTCAAAGCTTTATCGAAGCCAAATATGTCTTGTATTTTCAAATGTCGGTGGTGTAAAGTGTGTTGTTATTGTGTAGTTTTAATATTTAATCGAGAACATGAGTCTACTTGGAAGTGAAAATATCCAAACAATAATATGGAGCTGTGGTGGACATTTTCCATGTGCTATTTGTAAAAAATAATTATAGAATAATTTAAAAAAAATAAAAAAATGTCTTGTTCATTTTTAAATTGTTTAAAAAATGTTAATACTTTATATTATTTAAATTTAAGAGTTATTTATGGATGATTTTTGATTATTTTAATATTTATTTAATAAATGCATTATATTACTTTTTTTCCGCTATTATTATATACTTGATATCCCAGTATTTCCTTTCAGATTTAAATTTTCCCGCTAAGAAAATATTTCGATGTTGGTAGAACTGCTTACAAGGTAATCTTTCAATGTTTGTAGGTTGGTATCAAAATGTGCTAATATAAACAATAGTTATAAGTGTCCGTTTTGGAGGGGAGTTGCTCTTCTGTTTAGGTTTTCTATGGTTTAGGTTCTATGATGCAAGAAATGGCATGATTGCTCCATACTTATAATAATAAACAAATGTAGACCATCTTTGGCCTGTAGAATATCAGCCAAAATCGGGAGATGTTTTAAGGTTACTTTAAATACAATTAGTGTGCATGTATTTTCACCAGCTATTTGTGTCCACGTGAGAATTTCAAGATCAGAGAAAATGGTAAGCCGATATGTTTAGTTAACCTAAAAAGTATTTTGATTTTCCCATTTTTATAAGTTATTAAAATAATTAAACGTCAGGATTAAACTCTCGTGACTTTCAAAAATACTTTAAATACTATTTTTTTTATTATATTTATGAATCCTATTAATAATATTGTTTTTCTATAGAGACGATATATTTAATTCAAATGACATGTAATTCCCCGAGTTTTTATTTAATATATAATTTAAAAACGGTAAACAACCGAAAAGCTGTAAAAATTTTAAGGAATTTCTTTATTTTTTACTTTTTTGTTTTTAAGAGAAAAAAAAATATGATAACACACATATGACTCATACTTGCTATCTATCAAAGTTTGTATCTAGATCCTTGCATTTCTCCCTATTTGTTTAAATTCAATGTCACGATAAATTCCTTAAAACTTTTAGTAGTTTAAATACAGTTTAGGTTTTATTATAGTTGTTATGAATCAATTAACATTAATGTTTATCTTAAGAGACAAAAGATTTATTTGAAAAATTAGGGAATTTCGTTATATTAGCTAGCTTGTGAAGGACTTTAAGAAATCAATCACTTGCTTGATATTTAGTAACTTGAGGTAAAACCATAGTATAATTCTTACAGCCGATTTGTTCTGAAATAAAAAAATCTTAGTCTGCATTAATAAACAGAACACAGTCGTTTTTGGAAATTGTGTTCGAGAGTTACGTTTTTGCAGTTTTTTTCTTTTGCCGTTATTCCAACAATTTTCATTTTGAAGTTGGGGTTGGCCTCTCGTGGGGTGGGAAATTAGGCAGTCTGCATTTGTTTAAAACTTTAATAATCGCTAACAACAATTTCACATAACGTAACAATCCTCAAATTATAGCAATATTTAATGTAACCCTATACAATGAGGCAATCTGCAGAAATGTATATCGGGATTTATCCCTCATCAGGCGCATTGGTTACGTGCAAGTCTGATTGGTGGCTAAAATGTTGATATTTATTGTGCTGACATGGTTAAGTGTCTCGTTGGCACAGTACTTGTCGGCTGTCGGTACAGAATTTGCTGATTCGCACTCCTTGTCAGCCGACAAAGTATTGAGAAGCGTTATTTTAGAAAAGTTCGTTATAGAGGTTCGGTAGAAATATATAATAAATTGTGTACTATAGTTCCTTGAAAATTAAATGAAAATAACAAATAAAACATGTTATCAGAGGGCGCCTTGTCTATTTTTGTGGAATAATCTTTTATTATTAACATTTTCTATTGCAAAGCTTAGAATAATAAACTTGGAGAACCTCGTAGGTCTTTTAACTAAAATCGTCTTGTTATTAATTAAATGGCAATTCAAAGAAATTTAATAAGAAAAGTATATGAATTATATTATGATTCACCTGTAACTTAAAACAATATTGCACAATATGTACCTTGCATTGCTTTTACTTTTTGACATTGAATTTAAATGTGTTTGTATTGTTTCATATAATCTGGGATGGATTTCATTTATTATTTTATATATATATATTTTTTTTTTCAAGTGTAATCCAATCTCTCAGCTACAAGAGCTATGCGTGCACTCGATGTTGCCGATTCCTTGCTATAATTTTATGATTATTTCTGAAAACCCGCCAAGATTCCAATGTACTGTCAGAGTGAATGATAGAGTCATGACTGCAAGCGCCAGCTCTAAAAAAGCAGCTAAAACAGAAGCGGCCCAGAAACTTCTGGTATGTCTGAAAAAAGATATAAAGAAGGGTAAAAGCCAAACTACACCACCTAGAACTTATGAAAGCCCAAGCCTTATGAATGATCTAGACTATATGCCCATGTCCACGCATTTGCCAGAAGCAACAGATACTGACATCAACTCAGTTGGTAAACTAAATGAATACTGTGCGAAAGCAGGCCTTCCATACCCAATTTATGGAGAGTCGGGAATGAAGGTGAACATGTTTGTGATGATATGCAACCATCTGGATTTTTCCACCACTGGTATGGGGACTACAAAAAAAACTGCAAAGCAAAATGCTGCTTATGAAATGCTAATTAAGTAAGTATACAAAGTATTTATATTGTATAACTGAAATGTATATAATGACTGTAGTTTCAAAATCATTAATACTTCATTATTTAACTATTAATATTTATTATAATTTAAACTGATCATGTTAAAAATCTATTAATCATATATCTCCATTGAATTTCATTATTTGTTATAATTGTTATATAAATATTAGTCAGAAATTTGTATAAATATTAATTTTGCAGTATTTCAACAATATTAATATATTCTTTATTTTTTAGAATCGATTCAATAAAACCAAGGAATTCTCTATTGGATCCACCATTGACTCCTTCAGTTTACCAGGAAAAGAAAATCAATTACAACATACCTCCAAACTCGTTTCCAAAAATGACCAAAAAAGATGAAGAAATGGTTAAAATCTACGATTCACATTGTGTCACTTCTCCTGAAAATCAAACAACAGACATTGTATTTCACAACCCATTTGTTGACAATTTGATTGACCTATCAACGGATGATCACTCAAAATCAATTTCTACCCAAACAAGTCGCAGTAATCATCAGGCGAATGTTTTAAATTCAAAAATTGAGGAGATTGAGAAAAAGTTGCGTAAAATTGGTATAATTTGCCATCCTAACATTTTATTCACAGATCCATATGTTGTTTCCTGCAGGGTCCATGATAAGAACTTTTCTGGAATTTCCAGCACATACGAGGAAAGCAAGCTGAACTTACTGAACACCATTTGGTCTAATTTCGGCACAACTGAAACTTAAAATATTAATACACTTATCTGTCTCTTAAGTATTCTCTCTTATATTTATATGAATAAAAAATTAAAACCTTATAATTTTCTGTATGAAAATATTAAAGGTTTCTAATTTTAAATAATTACTTATAAGAGGGAAGCAAATACTTAAAGAGAGAGTTGAGTGTATTTACTGTAGAATATTGCCACAGACAGTACAGACAGCCTATCCAATGTGATAAATTAGCAACATAAAGTGGAAACAACATATTAATTTCTTGCTGCCAAGAAACTTAATTAAAACAAATAAATATTATATTTCAATTGTGATCATACATTACACAATTAAGGAATATTATTCAACTAAGATGAGATTTCATAAATATTTTTTTTTAATAAATATAACTGTGATTATACTATTGCAAAATTATATATAGATATATTTATAAATATTAGGTTGATGATTGGTATCCCTCGTTTGATATACAATTGGTGCAAATTAGTTAGGTAGCTGTGGCAGCTGTAGGCTCACTTGGGCTGTTCAGGCCCATTGTGTTACCACATAGGGGAAAGTGATTGTTTCTCCCCCATATAACCATAACCTTCTGGAACCATTTCAAGCTCTTAATGTAGTTGACCAGACCCCCCCCCTCTTGAGTGGTACTAGGTCTGTCAACCCATTAATGCTAGCCATTCCTAGGAATTGCTCTCTAATTCCTTCCAGAGCGGGGCATTGACCCAAGAAGTGATCTACAGTTTTAATGAATGTATCCAGCACCGTCCTAAAGTATTTATAGGATGGTTCAATGTGGTCAGTAAAAAGCTAATAATTTGACAGATTTTTTGTCATTTGTCACATTTCCAATGACCCAAGCAGAACCATGGCTACTATTTAAGAGTATATTTAAAAAAAAATAATGATGTGATTTGTTACTTGACTTTTTTTTGTTGATTTAACTGAAATTTAAAATAAGTTGAAAATCCTTACGTATTTGCCATTTGTTGGTGTTAATAATACTAATTTAAGCCTATTAGTCCTATATATAGGACTATATATATATTTTATTTTATCGATACCATTACTTATTTGCAATATATTTTTTGTTAATATGTTTTCAATTATATTATTTGTTGTAAGATTTTGCCTGTAAAGGTTTATAATAAATGTTATATTTTTATTTATTTTTATTGTCTTATTCTCGAAATTGATCTCGCTTTTCACAAATAAACAAATAATAGCTAGAAGAAAAAGTAATTAATTATTCAAGTGTTTAAATTGTTTTCAACTTTTTTGGTAATTGATTTATAAATATAGTTTGCATAAAGATTTTTAAAATATGTACTCTGTAACTATAGTTTGTTTCAATAAAATATATTTCCCCAAATTTACGTTGACACAAATGTTATACATCTATTTCAATCACCTAGAGAATCTAACCTAAATGTCATCTATGATGGTAGAAAAAGAAACTAGTGCATTAATCGGGGCACATCATAGACGTATTATATAAATAGATAAAGCATGCGGCCGATTTCAGTGTGCCAACATCTGAAGCAACGACGGTTGAGTATATGTATAAAGGATAGATGGAATAGCAAATTTGAGAGTGGGGAGAATTTAATGGGAGACCTCATGACGTCACAGTAACTCACTGCGTACGCCTTAAATATGACTGAAATAGCTATTGAATTCTGAATGAAACAATATTGAATCGGAGTTTTCTCTATTTCAACCGTTGTTTGGCATCGCTCCATCTTCGTTTTGAGTCGCTATCGACGTAATCGATTACACTAGAATACGGCCCTGGGTTATATTAATACAATTATTTTTTTATTTTATTATATTTATTACTAAAATTTAAAAATACTAATATTAATTAAATTGTTTAATATTTGTATCGTAATAAAATTATAATAAACAATAACCTCAAAAGTCGATACTTAATTCGGATTTATTGCATACAAATAAAAGTGTTTTATTAATGAAAGATTGAGTCTTCTTTCTCCATAACATTTATTTATTGCAAATGTATATTTCAGTCACGATGTGACCATTTTCAATGCTTAAAAAAGTGTGTTATATTTTTATAATAATACAGTGTAGTAATAAAAATATTTAATATTGTTTTTTCAGTTACCATTATATGGATTACCATTTCGAACAAGTGCATTTGTTTGTGTGTGGATCAACGTAATAAAATAATACATACGAAAATATGTAATGTAATGTAATGAATGTAATTTTCGCATGGTCGCTGAAAGACCAAAGTATAACTAAATAATGAAACTATGAACGGGCATAAACAAAGAAGTAGAAAGCACGCAATGTGAAAATAGGTTGATTGTTTTCGCCGGTGTACGCGCGAAAATATTCAAATTCGTCTACGTCACGAGGTCTGAATGACCAAAAGGAACGTGAAAAGCAAGAAGGGCGTTGAAACTATGTGAGGCGCTAGTTCAGCATACCTATACACATATATATATGTATATATGTGTCACTCGATCTACCTTGCCTTTATACATATACTCAAGTTGGTATTAGTCCTGTAGAGTATTTAGTCTGTGTCTAAACATTGCCGGCCATATGCAACCACTTAGCAAATGGCCACCGGATGCATCACTTTTCAACGCCGAGTTAGTCATCTAATATATATTGACATCTGTGGTATATATTAACATCTATGGTTTTCTATGATCTATGTTCACAATAGCCCGAGAACGAAACGGAGACGGGAAAGATGAATCTTAAGACTTTCATGTATACGTTCACAATCGCCTGGGAAGGAGTTTTATGGCTTTTCTGTATGCGATCTGTTTCCGTTCCTGGGCCATTCCCGTTCCGTTCTCGCGTGATTTTGAATCTATAGCATAGAAAATTATAGATCTATAGTATAATCTCTATTCTATGATTAGCATGTTTTATGTTTAAATGAAAAGAATTTGAAAATTATTAATTAATAAATTATTTTCCGTTTAATTAATAACTGTGACCAAGTGAATAAATTCTTTTTATGTTTGTTTATTGATTAAAATTACAGATCTTATGAATTTTGTTGTTCTTCCTGTGCTCTAACCTCAAATAATATTTTACTGGGAAGCATAGACAATTAATAGCTGGGAAGGATTCGCGTAAAAAATAAAACTCAAAAATGCCATTCGCCAATCAACCCACTATTCATATCACCGATTTAACGGAGGAGAATGTAAAATTCTATGTGGAAGACACTGATCTCAGGTAAATAGAGTAAAAATAATTATTTTAAAGGATATGTTTTTTAAATAATTCTGATGACTGTTACATTGCGTTCATTTGATTTTTCTTTCTTAAAATGTATTATAGTGTTGCGAACAGTATCCGAAGAGTGTTAATTGCTGAAACTCCCACGATGGCGATTGATTGGGTAAAATTGGAAGCAAACTCAACAGTTTTGGGTGATGAATTCTTGGCGCATAGAATCGGCCTGATTCCATTGATTTCTGATGATGTCGTCCAGCAAATGCAGTACCCAAGAGATTGTTTATGTACTGATTTCTGTCAAAACTGTAGCGTAGAGTTTACGCTGGATGTGAAGTGCACTGATGATCAAACGAGACATGTCACTACAGCCGATCTCAAGTCGAGCAACCCAAGAGTGTTACCAGTGACATCAAAGCACAGGGATGAGGATTCTGCGGAGTATGGAGAAACAGATGAGATTTTAATAATAAAGTTGAGAAAGGGACAGGAGTTAAAGATGAAGGCTTATGCTAAGAAAGGTGGATGATTTAATAATTCACACTGATATTATTTTTCTAATATAATTGTTTTAGGTTTCGGGAAGGAACATGCCAAGTGGAATCCAACAGCCAGTGTTTGCTTTGAATATGATCCGGACAATATCATGAGGCATACTTTGTTTCCCAAACCCGATGAGTGGCCAAAAAGTGAATATAGTGAACTTGATGATGATCAATGTTAGTAATAAAATGAATTGTATACACTGCCTTCACAATGAAAGAATTAAATTCACTTAAAGTGCTAATAATTAATTTCTAGAATAACGTTCAGACAGGTTGATTATTATTTTTGACTGTTCACTTTTTGCACTTGATGATGATCAATGTTAGTAATAAAATGAATTGTATACACTGCCTTCACAATGAAAGAATTAAATTCACTTAAAGTGCTAATAATTAATTTCTAGAATAACGTTCAGACAGGTTGATTATTATTTTTGACTGTTCACTTTTTGCACTAAATTCACTTAAAGTGCTAATAATTAATTTCTAGAATAACGTTCAGACAGGTTGATTATTATTTTTGACTGTTCACTTTTTGCACTATTTTGTATAAATGGTGTTCCATACAAAATACAGTGCAAATTTTATTTCATTGAATACAGCTCTATGTTAATCTTATCATAGTTTATGATATAAATATAACAATCTTTATTAATAATTAAGTTTATGAGAACATAACGATCATTGATTAAGTATATCACACAAAAATTTTTTAATTGTTAAATGGCCATCTCCAATAGGTCTTTCTGCAGTTTATGATATTTGACTGATCATCTCAGAAAATATGCTTCAAATGTAATAAATTTTATTAAACCATTTATTTATTTCTCACAATTTATTTATTACAAAGGAAAAACATAGAGCTATGAAATAAAATCCTCACTGTATATGTATTAGTAATACAATTATTTTGATTTCTCTGTTGTCCTTAATACAATAATTATTTCAGATGAGGGCCCATACAACGCTGAGGCCAAACCAAACAAATTCTACTTCAATGTGGAGTCGTGCGGATCACTTAGGCCAGAGAATATTGTCACAATGGGTGTTGAGATGCTCAACAATAAATTGACGAATCTTTTGACCCAACTCAATGATGAACTACAAACTGATGCATTGGCCATATAAATTATCTTACTTGTATCGTTTTTATCTTTGATTTTAAAAATAAGTATATCATGATATGATTCTCCACATTACTGTTTATTCAAACTATCAATTTGTTGCATGCCGTGATTTGATTTTTCATAATTCCCGTTTCTTCAAACTATCAAATTGTTCCACCCTGTTTAATTCTTCATAATACTGTTAATTCAAACTATGATTTAATAATAATTATTTTCAATTAAATGTATTATTTTTTTGTACCTATTGTAAAATATGTAATTTTATAATTTATCAACTTAAGTAGGATAGGAAAATACTTTAATGATGACAAATAAAACAATTGCTGTGATTATATATACTTCTATTGAAAATAACTAAAATCTATGAAACATGATTAACACTGGCAAATTTGAATTAATTGTTACAAAGCATACGAGCTTCTTAAAATAATGATTGTGCAACGCAATTCTCATAATAATGAAATGTTTTACATTCACAACTGAAGAGTTTGAGTTGTAAAATATTATTTCAAAGAGTCAACAGAAAATTATGTGAATTAAATAATATGAAATAATAAATTAAATTTCAGTGAATTAATATTGTTACTTTAAATACATTTCCATCGTTCAATGTTTTCATTTAAATTCCTGAAAAAACTAGAAATAATATTTTATAACTCATTTTTATTGTTAAAAATAAATAATATATGTATTATTATCTATAATTATATCAGCATATAAAATACAGATATCAAATCAACTTAAAATTATATCATATAAAACATTTAATGTAGTTAAAAAAACAAGTTCAATACAAAACATTTAATAATAAATATATATTAATCGAATGTATTATTCTATTTCGAAATATGATTTGTCAAATGAAAGTGGATAATTTTATAAACTTCATAGCTATTTTCTAATATTAATGAAATAAAAAAAAAACAGAAACCAGTAGAAAATTACTCTTTTGAAGTTCTTGAATTAAAAAGAATATTTTGTCATATATTTTTTTTAAATCATCTTACTTAAATGATAAAATAAATGATTTAACAATAATTGCAATATTTCAGATTTTTAAAAGTTGTCTTAGATCCAAGTATTTCTTCTATTGCATAATAAGCCTAGATATACTGTTTTTACAGGGAACAGTTTAATTGTTGTTATATATATATATATAGTTGTTATTTTAATTACGTTTTAATCAGAATTAATTGATAAATAAAATATATTTTCATTATTAATATATATATATAAATATATGTTAATTCTTTGTTATTTGAATTATCATACATAAAAAAAGCATATTCATAATCTATTCTATAATTCACAATAAGGCACTATGTATTTGTTGTTGTTAAAGCTAAATGGCAAACAAATTCTTACTGATTACTTCAGAAAAATAATATTGATGGAGAAAATTAATGAGATTAATTAATACAAATACCATTTTTGTTTCATAACATTTTCACTTCATTAGATGGTATTGATACTTTATACAGTACTAAATATTTTTCATTGACACAGAGTAAGCCTTATTTATTATGACAATAAAGGATTATCTAAAAATTTATATCGACTTCAACCATCAAATATTAATATTCTGAATTATTTTGTGTTTATTTATCTTTTATAGAATATCACAGAAAATCCTAACAATTATCTTTAAAAAAGAGAAATGTTAGGTATTTCTGTTTTAGTACATTTTTCCCCTGAAATCAACTAATTTTTAGGAGCGGCAGCATGCTGTTTCCTGAGGCGCCGGCGCAATTCATCAGGGAACTTCTCATAGCACTTCTTGCAAACGGGTTTCAAATCGAATTCAAAGAACTTGGTCTTTTGGTTCATCTTCTGGTCACAGACCGAACAAGCGAAATGGTGATGACACCAAGCTTTATTCCATGATGTGAATGCTGTGGAGAAATAAATGAAAAATCATTTTTTTTTAGTTAAAATCATAAAAAGGGAAACTTACCATCACCAGCAATAACTTGATTGCAAACGAAACACAAGTTTCCAAAGAGTTGATGGTAATGGGTCTCGCAGAAAGCCAGACCTTTCTTCTCGTAGTGCCGATGTCCAAAAAATGGTTTTTCACATTTGGCACACACGAAATGCTAAAAATAAATTATTTTGATAATTATAAATAAATAAATACATCTAGTGTATGGATAACTAGTGATGGTTTTTGAACCTCATCAGACTAGTGTGTTTCATGTGCAATGCCTTGATGAAGGAAATTGAACGGATCTTACGTTGCATTTAATTGACTGATATGAATCATAATAAATGGAAGAGGAGGCAAGCGCCATCTTTTGCCTAATTCAATGAACATATTATTAAATGAATTACGTTTCCTATTAATTTAGTGAACGAAACAACGATTCTCGGTTGTCTACCTTGTTGACTTGAATCGTTGACAATGCCACATGAAATTAGGCAAAAATAGTGTCGTCTATCATTTAATTATTATTTACCTTAAAAGTAGACAAATCTTGACTATGGCATTACTGTCATCCTAACTTAAAGCACGATTACAGAATCAGATACATTAATTGCTTCTTAATATCAATGAGTAGTGATGGACAAAATCGATCAAAAAAGATCGACTGCTCGATCCTTGCATAGAGATTGAGCGGCTCAATCTCTTTATTCAATGGACAAACCTATCTGTTTGATCGGCTTCATACTTCAATGGATCACTACTAAAGACCAGCAGAACATCCATAGATTAGTAATTTACATTAATTTTAGACCTTGTACAGATAAGCTGATCTAATTGATGTTGTTTGAAGACATTTTAAAGTTTTAAAAGTAACAACCACAGCTTTTGATTTACTTACCTCAACATGCCAATGTTTACCAAGTGCAGTGACCACCCTTTCTTCAATTGGACGCCTGCAAGCTCCACATATGGGAATGCCCATTTTGTCATGACATCGAAGGCAATAGAGCTCGTTCATGTCATTGGCAGCAAAACCGGGACGACTTCTAACTTCCCTGGCATTGCTGTCAAGCTCAACACCACAAGCTGTACAGTTGAAGTGATATGGATGATAAACCTCACCTCTGAATTTTAATGGCTGATCATCAATAATTCCACTGTAAATCAAAATAAAAGTTTATTAATTTCAACATATGTCTAGAATCAATATCTCTTTAGTTTCAACAAGTAGTTCATAATCAATTAATAATAATAATAATAATATGTTTAATGAAAAAACCATTTACATAGTTTACATAAGTCACATAAATGTGCAATTTAGTTGAAGGTAAACTAAAATTGCTGAAGTTTATTACTTTCCACTTCTATTAGATAATAATAAAAGATATTGCTTGTATAACAATTATAAATACTTTACGGTAATTTCTAAGAACGAAAACACTTAATAACTTTGTATAACTGAAATTTATTTATTCTTGTATATTAAAGGTTGCTTTCAGCAGAAACTCACTGGTTGGTGGACAGAAATTAGTGGAAATCTGCTGAATGCCGTCAACAATCCTCAGTGTTATCGATTTTAGGTTTACAACAAATGGAGTAACAAAATTATATATCATGCTAAAATAGATTAATTAAATTTTGTTATAGATGAATAAAACATAGTTTGTACAACATGTGAAAATATCTAGACAAATTCATACAATCATAACAATAGAAAACATCTAGTGTACAATCTATGTACACGGATAGATTGTACACTAGAAGTGCAACGGTTACTAACTCACTGCTTTTAAAATACGGTGGCAAGATTATCGATCGGTCACTACTAACTGGAGCATACAACTGAATTTATGCCACTGGTCTGCTGAATGCAACCATTTACTTGCAGTCATTTTCAGTAAAATGAAAAAAAAAACATAACTTTTTTATACACTTATTCTGTGACTAGTTTAGACTACACCGTAATAATTATCAACATTTATTTTCAATTTGATTTTTATATATCACTATTAAATAAGTTATACAAAGTTAAAATAAATTGTTTTATTTAATTTTTCATATATTAAATTGTCTCTGTTGTTACTACTTACTGGCATTTGTGGCAAACGTATTTCCCAAGACCTTGGGCCTTCAATTTGGCATTGCACTCATGACAGAGAGCACGGCCTCCACTCTTAACAAAGCCCAGATCGGCCAGCTCAACGTGGCAGTGCTCACAACGGAAGCAAGCTGGATGCCAATTCTGATTCATCGCCTTGATCACCCTACCATTGACGAATTCGCCGCATTTGGCACAGCAAGGAGCAAACAGCACTTGGAAGTCATGCTCGCAATATTTGCGGCCCTCGAACTCAAAAAATGTCCCGTCCTTAAAGACTTGGAAGCATTGCGCACAACTATGAAAATGAAGTATTACAATAAAAAAAAAGTTTACAGTGTAATGTCGTTAAATAATAATTTTTCATTTTTTTTACATTGTAATTTATTTTGTAATATTTATTAAGAAAATATATTTTTTACAATGTAAATTAATTTTTATTTAATTAATTTCCTTATTTACAAATAATAAAAATCTTTAATTACAATAATACAGTATAGTGATATTACAAATATTAAATTAATAAACTTCTTTATATATAGAAAATTTTTATTTCTAAGAGTTAAATTCAAATACATCATTACAATTATTTACAAATTTTTAAGCCTTAGAAAATGGCTATCGACCATCGGTCTTTCTGCCCATAAAGTTCTATTTTATCTTGTTGACGAAAAACATGATTTACTCAATAAGTCTCCACAAAATCATCAACCTCGGTTTGTTATAATCCCATTTTATATTATAAATCAAATGTATATCAATATACTTACACAAAACATTCTGGATGCCACAATTCTCCTGTCGAGTTAACAATTCTCTCATTTGGTTCGAACCCCTCTCCGCATCGAGAACATACCATGTTCTCCAGTGACATACCCGCCATGATGCTAAAGATAAAAATATGTTAAGTATTTCTTTAAAGCAAAATAATATAAAAATGAAGACATTGAAGAATTAAAAATAATTAATATAATGAAAGGTGAGGGTTCAAATTTATAAATAAATGTTTATCGATACATTATCCTCATTACAATTTTACTCGTATACTGATGATAAAAAAAATAATTTTATATTTTTTTAAATTGAAAACCATGCATTAAAATTTGATTATATCAATCTATACATAATAAAATCCAAGCACGATATTTAAAAACACATTTTCAATGGAAAACATTTTTTTTATAATTATTTTATAAATTAAAACTACACCTGATGACATTTGTATGCCTTCTTCTGTACAAATCGCTATTACTAAGGGTTGAAAGCCTCGGAATTTGAGGGGACACCTGAGGATTGGGAAACTTATGCTCCATTTTCTGAATCTACACGGAAACTGTCAAAATCTTATCTAATCTTGAAAACTGAGATTAAGAATGAATATTTGTTGAATACACTCACTTTCCAGTTCAAAATTATCAGTGCTCGTAAAACTTCATGTAAGGAAAATATTACATTCATTTAACAATTCAAATACTAATAACCAAACTGCAATCATTCAGTCTCTATAATACTATTTAAAGTGTTTTATTAAATACAAATATATATTTTTTAAGATAGACCCATTAAAACCAGGAAAGTAATTTTCAAGAAGGAATGAACTGTGTTTAATTCATACAGCATGCTTACCCAGGCATAGGTGTCGGTGACATTCTGGAAGCTCAAAAAACTCAACACGCACTCGCACAAAAACTGCAAAAATACACAAGGACTATTTACATAACCTCACTTTTCCATTTACAGTTAGTGTTAATATACAAGTATTTACATCAATTAACCATATTTAAAAACACAATGCTTTACATGCATATAAAGGAAGGATTGTTTTAACGGACTATATATTTAACATTTATTTACAGGAACATCCAAGTTTTCTTGTCTTCAATTTCTGTGAGTCACAGGCTAACTTAATGCGAGTCTCCATGGCCAAGATATTGAAAATGTTATTATTCGTAAATATTATCAATGTGTTTTAAAACATCTTGAAACTGTTTGTTACCTTGGTAGTGGAGCCTTAGGT
Source organism: Philonthus spinipes (assembly GCA_963082785.1). NCBI lineage: Eukaryota > Metazoa > Arthropoda > Insecta > Coleoptera > Staphylinidae > Philonthus > Philonthus spinipes. Next base: position 15,533,521 of record OY720301.1, read on the forward strand.
GAAGTTAACTCGCGAACTGTTATTAGTGTTTGTTGTTTTATAATCAAACATGTTATTTTCTATATAACTAAATAACATTTATATTATTTTTTCAATATTTAGAGATCATATTCAATTTGTGTTAATTTATACAATTAACTGAAATTAAAATCATCGATTACAACAAAAGTGCAGCGCAACAAGTATTAACTAAAGACTTATAGCATTTATTTTATAATATAAATATTAAATATTTTACTAAAGCAAATAATACACTATGTATTTGGGTTTTGTATTTTAATTTATTTTTATAAAAAGGAAGCAGACACACATAACTTCTGCTGTTTTAACTACTGTAAATTATTTGAAAAATGTTGTTCAAGCAAACATAACAACCGTTATTAACAAATAAAGGAATAGGAATCAATTTCAAATAAGAATTAAATAATACCTAAACAATTAACACAATCTTCTCAAATAAACAGAAACACTACACGTTAAATAGGTTAGTAACACTAAAACACAAGAAACTGTTAATTAAATATATAAAGCGTTTAGTAAATCAAAAACTTTGGGAGGATCCCTCAAATGCCGTTTATATAAAAATCTTACTTAATTGATTCGATCAGCTTCAATATTAATTAGGAGGAAATTTTCACGCCCATTTGGTCTGTGGGTTGTGGTTTTTCTTGAAATGTCAAACGACCAATCAACAAACAGCTGACCTTTTATAGAACCCAGGATGTCTGTCGTAATATATATTCTTAAAACTATGTTAGTTAAATTAAAGTTATAGTTTTATGAATTGAAAACATAATTTATTGTAAAAATAATCAAATAAATAATAATACAGTTCAAATAAAAATAGATTTAATACTATTTTAAAAATAGAATTAGTGGCGACATCCCTTGGAGATAAAGTAATATATTATTCTCAGTATATATTATTTCATACATTTGCATATAATTTATACGCCGCTCCAAATTTTTATAATGTTTATTAATAATGCCAAACTTTTACATAGATGCAGTATATAAACTAAAACTAGGTAAAGTGCTACATCTATGGACTATTGACAATTTCAAATGCAACCCAACCTGCATTTGATATATGTGTATCTCAGATTGCGGTATTTAGCGTCGATAACACTAAGGACAAGAATCTGAACGAGTCCATCCTGTTTAAAAAGAGATAGTTAAGAATCCGGTCCACGATTGTTAGAGAGAAATCAAACTCGTAATCGTTATACAGTCTAATGGACTGAAAATCCGCTAGCCATTCATAGACCGTCAATTTGCTAGATTTTACTAATCTATCATTACACGAATATACGGGGCTATTCCGTACAGAAAATGTTGAAGTTAAAAGTTTGCGCTATTAAATAAATTCACATTCTATGCTTACATATTTACAAAACCTGCTTAGACTGTAATGATACGAAATAACGTACACGTTAAAATCAACATTTCCCAATTCGACAGATATTTAAAAATAAACTATACGCCTTTTTTAGGGAAATTTGAAATAAAAATATAATTCATATTAAATTGTAATTTTATTTCAAAACGTAGCAAAAATGTTTATAATAAAATTACATGTAGTTTTATTATAAATATTTAAAATATTAATTGAAAAGCAATTGATTTTGTTAAATGTTATTTTATATTGGATTATTTTTATTATATTAAAAGAAAATAATGAATTACAAAATTCAATTTTGAAAAATTTGTGAAATGAATTAAGTCAGTATACAAGATAACATTTTTTTAAAATCAATTACCAATGGATATTGATAAAACATAGTTCTTTTTTATTTTTATTAATATTAATCTTTATTAACAGATATGTGCGGCATAATGTACAAAATAAAAAAAAATATTTCTAACAACTCTGTTTTGAATTACCGGATTGTGTGTACTAGACATTTGTTATCTTCTTCCCAGGATAGTATTGCCAATACATCTGTGCTTTGCATTTCATCCATTGCCTTATACTGGAGAGTACAACTTTTGATCTGTAAAACCAAAAAAGTCTTGTTAATCTTCGAGGCTTCTGCTTTGTTATACATTGTAATTTATTATAATGAAAACACAAACTTTTATAATTGAACTTTTTATTTGTGACTAGTTTCGATGTCATTAACGCCTCATTCTGTAACAATCTTATTATCAAAAATTCTGTCCTTAGTTTTCTAAATACAGGATTCATTCAAATCAGTAATCAAAAAATTATTAATAAAATCGAAGTTTATTTTCATACACAGAAATAAAAATACTTACATTAGATACTAGAACTTCATCCAGAAGGAAAAAATACAATTTGAATAATATTTCTAATAACTCTGTGTTTTACATTTCGTCCATTACCGGACTGTTTGAACTAGACATTTGTCTTCATTTTCTCATGATATTGTTACCAATAATTCTATGTCTTGTATTCCATCCATTGTTATCTTCATCTTCCCAGGATAGTATTACCAATACATCTGTGTCTCGTATTTCATCCATTAGTATCTTCATTTTCCCAGGATTGTATTACGAATATACCTGTGGCTTGGATTTCATCCTTATACAGGAGAGTACAACTTTTGATCTGTAAAACAAAAAATCTTGTTAATTATTAATACTTCTATTTAGTTATACATCATAAGTAATTATATTGAAAACATTATCTTTCTATAACTCAACTTTTTATTTCAATGTTATTGACGCCTCATTTTGTAATAATCTTATTATACAAAATGCTGTTTTCTAAATACATGATTCATTCAAATCAGTAATTAAAAAATTATTAATAAAATCGAATTTTATTTTCAAACACAGAAATAAAAGAATATGGAATAAAAATACTTACAATACATAGTAGAACTTCATCCAGGAGGAAAGAATGGAATTTGAATAATATTTCTAATAACTCTGTGTTTTGCATTTCGTCCATTACCGGACTGTTTGAACTAGACATTTATCTCCATTTCCTCATGATAGTGTTTCCAATAATTCTATGTCTTGTATTCCATCCATTATTATCTTCATCTTCCCAGGATAGTATTACCAATATACCTGTGGCTTGGATTTCATATTTATACTGGAGAGTAGACATTTATCTTCATTTTGTCATGATAGTGTTACCAATAATTCTATGTCTTGTATTCCATCCATTATTATCTTCATCTTGCCAGGAAAGTATTACCAATACACCTGTGTCTCGTATTTCATCCATTGTTATCTTCATTTTTCCAGGATAGTATTACCAATACACCTGTGGCTTGTATTTCATCCATTATCTTCATCTTCCCAGGATAGTTTTACTAATAGATCTGTCTTGTATTTCATCCTTATACTGGAGAGTATAACTTTAGATCTGAAAACAAAACAAAAATTGTTAACACTTCTTAACAGTTATACATCGTAAGTAATTATATTGAAAACACTGACTTTGTATAACTGAACTTTTTATTTGTGACTATAGTTTCAATGTTATTAACGCCTCATTTTGTAATAATTTTATTATAAAAAATGCTGTTTTCTAAATGCATGATTCATTCAAATAAGTAATTAAATAATAAAATCGAATCTTATTTTCAAACACAGAAATAAAAGAATATGGAATAAAAATACTTACAATACATAGTAGAACTTCATCCAGGAGGAAAGAATGGAATTTGAATAATATTTCTAATAACTCTGTGTTTTGCATTTCGTCCATTACCGGACTGTTTGAACTAGACATTTATCTCCATTTTCTCATGATAATGTTTCCAATAATTCTATGTCTTGTATTCCATCCATTATTATCTTCATCTTCCCAGGATAGTATTACCAATACATCTGTGTCTCGTATTTCATCCATTAGTATCTTCGTTTTCCCAGGATAGTATTACCAATATACCTGTGGCTTGGATTTCATCTTTATACTGGAGAGGAGATTTTCTCATGATATTGTTACCAATAATTCTATGTCTTGTATCCCATCCATTATTATCTTCATCTTCCCAGGATAGTATTACCAATACATCTGTCTCTTGTATTTCATCCATTAGTATTTTCGTTTTCCCAGGATAGTATTACCAATACACCTGTGTCTCGTATTTCATCCATTGTTATCTTCATTTTTCCAGGATAGTATTACCAATACACCTGTGGTTTGTATTTCATCCATTATCTTCATCTTCACAGGATAGTTTTACTAATAGATCTGTCTTGTATTTCATCCTTATACTGGAGAGTACAACTTTAGATCTGAAAACAAAACAAAAATTGTTAACACTTCTTAATAGTTATACATCATAAGTAATTATATTGAAAACACTGACTTTGTATAACTGAACTTTTTATTTGTGTCATAGTTTTCAATGTTATTAACGCCTCATATTGTACAAAATTCTGTTTTCAAAATGCATGATTCATTCAAATCCGTAATTAGAAAATTATTAATAAAATAGAAGCTTATTTTCAAACACAGAAAAAAAAAGAATATGGAATAAAAATACTTACAATACATCATAGAATTTCATCAAGGAGGAAAGAATACAATTTGAATACTGTTTCTAATAATTCTATGTTTTGCATTTCGTCCATTACCGAACTGTTTGTACTTGACATTTATTATCTTCATTTTCTCATAATAGTATCACCAATACATCTGTGCCTTGTATTTCAACCATTGTTATCTATATTTTTCCAGAATAGTATTACCAATACATCTGTGCCTTGTATTTCATCTATTGTCTTATGAGGAGAGTATGACTTTTGATCTGTAAAACAAAGAAATCTTATTAATTGTTGAGGCTTCTACTTTGTTATTATAGCGAGAACAATGACTTTGCATAAGTAAACTTTTTATTTGAGACTACATTCACAATCACCCGAGAACAAAAACGAAAATGGGAAAGATGAATTATAGGAATTACGTGTAACGATTCACAATCACACGGAAAGGGGCCTTAGAGACTTTCTGTATATGAAACGGAGTATTGTGGCCAAAGTACACCACTTATAGACCCTCTATTCCACATCACACAACAATTTATTTAAATTACTAATTACCATTTCTATCAGAATAATGTTAGAAGTTCTGTATATTCATAATTCTATTCTTATGAAGTGGTAGATTTCCTAATAAATGAGTTTTTATAACTCGCATCCCCTTTTTTACTTCCCCCAGACCCCTGTCCAGGGGAAAGTATTGTGATCGTGAAAATTTTCGAACCGCAAATTTCAACAAATATGCACGTTTTGAAAAATGTCTTTGTGTGTGTCTGTGTGTTTCCGCGATAGCGCATAAACGGCTAAATGGATTAAGCTTTATATAACAGTAGAATGATTTGAAAAGCTTTTGGTTAGAATCAAAACTCATTAAGTGCAACTTTACTCTTAGCATTTTTTATTTTTTTAATTTGGATAGAAAAATGTTTCAAATAAAAGTTTTAGATCTTGGAAAATAAATAATTTCTGTTATAAAACTTTTATTGTAGGACCTCCGGTTTTCATTTTATAAGTGGAAGAATTTCGTTTACCTGATAAATTCCCTTATAGATTTTAATTATTGAAATAATTATTTTAATGACAAATAAAACGTCAAAGTGCCGTCACATTCAACACATCATTCGCAAACGCCTCCAGTTTGCAAAAAATGAAGAAGAGTGTGGAGAAATGATTTTAACCCATTATAAGGTAAGAAATAACACACTTAATTATAATATTCTTCTAAATACTCGGCTTTAACTTTAAAAGACAACAATCAATTTTTTTTATTAATCATTTTGCTTTCCTATTAAATTTTAAATCAGAAACTTATTTGACCGTATTCACCGGGGAAAGTACCATGATGGACACATCACCATTTTATTTATAAATTGGTGTAATAGTCTCTTTAAAATAGCCGATTTAGAATTACTTCTTTAGCAAAAAGTGTATGTATTACTTCTGTTGGTTAATAAGGTCTTTCGATAACATTGTCCAAACATTACAAATATATCAATGCCCTTCTATTTTTAATAAATATTTTGAAAAAGTACTGCAGTACCTACATTCAAATAATAATGGTAAAAAAAATCAAAATAATACCATGATAGCAAAAAACGAGTTTGAAAATTGAAGTGACAGTTTAGATAAATTATTTGACATTTCGTAAAACCACAGCTAGCTAGAAATATAACAATACACTGAGAGAAAACACCTGAAATTAAAAGTTAGAGGTATAGGAAACTTTTGAGAGATAATTATAATGTTCATTTAATAGAATGTTAACATATATATATATATATATATATATAGAAAAAAACAAGTTTGACCAACTTAAAGTTCTTATTCAGTAAGTTTCATTTTTTGGGCCTCTCTGTACAAATTTTAAGGTTTTTGTAATTGAAAAATGAAATATGATCTATTGCTAAATATACCTGAAAAAATTGTTTACATAACCTAAATACCTTTCAAATGGTTTATATTTGAAAATAATTAATTATATTATTATAGGGTGTTCCATTTAAAAAAATACAAATTTGATATGTTTATGGTATTTGTTATACAGGGTATCCGTATAAAATTAAAATAATTTTAGAAAGTAGGCCTACACACCCCTGAAAACAAAATTTTATAAAGTGCTGTACTTTGGCCATAATACTCCGTTTCGTATAGCGTGAATAACCCAGTATAATATGTTTCTATTTTCGCTCCAGGGCGATTATGAATCGACAGTCATAAAGTCAAATTATTGTGAAAAAAAATCATTAATCTTCTTTATGTTGGTTGTGGAGCTTTAATTATTTAATTATTGAGAACATATGGAGCCTGTTGAAGTTATAATATAAAGAGAAGTTTTGTGAAAAGGTTGGTAAGTAGTAAGTCTCAATAATAATTTCAGGTTTTAAAGTTTAGAATTAAATTACATTTTAGTGAAATTAATCCTAATATCTCTATAGTATATTTTGTTACCAGGTTGCCTGCAATGGATTTCGGGGTAGTTACGGGGAATCGCATTTGATATATAGGGAATGGGATCGTGTTATGTCATACATTCATATATGTACATATGTAAATACATATACGAGCTACGTTGCGAAATTAGGCTTCTAGGCAGCTGCGGGGTACATGTTTTTATTCCATGCCCAGGATAGGACACCAGATAACCTGGTAATAAGATATAATTCAACGACATTGATGAACAAAGTGCAAACACAACGAGAATAAAAAAGATGAGAACGGAAACAGATCGGAGCACAAAGTTCCTTTCCGGGCGATTGTGAATCGATTCACGTAAATGCTATGAACGTGTATCGATCCACAATCGTCTAGAAAAGGCCTTTATGACCCATTCTCATTCCCGAGCACTTGTGAATCGTCTTTTATTTAATTGGCGGATCAGTTTAGATAACCTATAAAACAAATTTCACATGTGGTTTCTTTAAATTGTGAAGTAATTTAACCATTCGAAAAGTGTTTGCTATTAATATTTGTGAATCGTCCCTTATTCTTAATTGGAGGATCAGTTTAGATAACCTATAAATTAAATTTCACATGAGGTTTCTTTAAATTGTGAAATGATTTAACCATTCGAAAAGTGTTTGTTTTTAATGTTAACACCTCACATAAAATCGCGAACTGAGAGAAAAAAAGATAATTTTTCTTAAAATTGTATTTACCTTATCGATTTTCATACTACTGTAAAATAGGTTATGTTGAATTTTATTTCTTGTTTGAGTGTTATACCCCCAAAAGATATATTCAAACATTCAAAATCGATCTTATGATAACTCATTTGTGTTAATATATTTCAAGAAATCACTTACATTTCATTTGAGCCAATATACGCTGATTTTCTTCAAAGGCATTCCTCGCTGTATAACTAACCCGTTGAAAAGAGGGAAACGGAGGGAAAATCGGCCATTTTTGCAATTTTTTTTTTCACAATTGGCGAGCCTGGTTAAAAAAACAAATACTTACATAACCTCTACAAGAGAAAACTTTTTGGTCCTACAAAATATGGCGAAAATAGATTCGTTGTTGATGAAAGCAAAATTCAGAGGGTCCCTCTTAGGGGGGCTTTTTGGAGATTGCATAGGAGGGCCGTTTGAAGGTGACGCTTATTCGTTGGGGATGAAACTGACGGTGCACAAGTGTTTTGAAAAATTGGAAAATCCCACGTTTAAAGGTAATTTTTACAAGTGTAAAATAATAATTTTCATTTTTATAAAATTGTTTTATTGAATAATTTATTGCCGAATAATAGTTTGGTTTAGTATTCTATTAATTGGCAACCAAGGTAGAATAATCTGTGATGGCAACCCTGTCTGTTAGTTAAAAGCGCACATAACAGATGGCGCTACTCTCATTGGCGCAAATAATGAAGGATATTTAAATGTAATTTCTTTAGAAAACGGTGGGACTTAAATATCAAAACTAAATAATAAAAAAAGGTATTTATTCACTTGGTCATAGTTATTTAAATGAAATAAAAATAATTTTTAAGTAATTCAAAATCAAATCATTATTTTTTATTTTTTTTGATTCTTGAATTAATTTCTTACTTAACACTTGGAGAACATGTTTAAACAATTAGGTAAAAATTAAACACATGGTTTCTTTCACAATTGTTTTATTGTGAAATAAACCACATGTTTAATTTTTACCTAATTATTCATCTTAACTATAAATAAAACTGATTTACGTTTCATTTGGTTAAGTAAAAAATGCAAATTATTCATTAACACAATCTCTGTAATAAGTTGAACCAAGTGCAAATTTATAACAACATCCATAAGATTAACTTCGCTGTTAGTACAGAAAGTGTAAAGGGCTAGTGCTGAACTTTTTTGCATGTAACGAACAAACAAATATTTATGGTCACATTCAGCAGAATCCCGAGATGCGAATTGTGGTACTAACTGAAAGTTTAAATTTAATAATATTCTTTAGTTAAGGATTTAGGGGTGGGAGGGCAGCAAGTATAAAACACCCTTGTAGGCCATAGCCTCTGGCCCATTATAAGCACTACAATGTCTTCCAAGTTGCTAAACCCACTTGGGTAGCCTGTCTATTTCAAGTAATTGGTTGTGGGTCAATCTCCACTTGGAACCTTCACAATTTCTTCAGTTAGTAGCAAATGCGTGTTATAGTCTACAATTAGTGGAATATAGTACAGTTTATATGCTTAGTTAAATTCCTGAAGATTATATCGGACAATAACTGAGTTTTTACAACAGGATAGTTCCACTACTGGGACCGGTGGCATCTGATGAAGGCATGTTTGCATTTACAACGACTTCAAATATGGTCTTATTTTTAGTTCTGGCATAATTTTAGAACTTTGAAGATTTAAAAAAAATAGAATCACAGCTTCCTTTCAGTTTATTTGGATTTGAATATCTCAGCGGAGGTCTCGTTACTGTTACCAATCAGGCCCCTCTCGTGCATCCCGAAAACTTTTAGTTTATTTGATGGTTAACTTTTCGAGTTTGTGTTTAAGCCCAAGTAGTAAATTCCATTTCAATTCTCACTGAAAATATTTGTTTAGTCGTTGTGTCTACAAATAAATTTAAATTTTATTTGTAGCTTCATTTATTGTAGATTTGATACTATATTATAGAATGGAATTGTTAATGGAGAATATTAATGTAAATTTATTTTTCAGCACCTTTCAAAGCCTACTCAGATGATACTGTAATGACAAGAAGTGTCGCAAAAACTTTAGTAGACCGCCCTCCTGTTGACTACAAATATCTCTCAAAACTCTTTTTTGAGGAATATTTTAGGGAACCAAGAAGGGGGTATGGTTCAAACATAATAGAAGTTTTTTACAAGTTGAGAGCTTCACCAGACGATGTCTTCACTCCAGCGAATGAACAGTTCCAAGGCAGGGGTTCGTATGGAAATGGAGGAGCGATGAGGGTGGCTCCTTTGCCACTATTTTTCCATAGTAATTACCGGAGTCTTGTGGACGAGGTTGTGAAGTGCACCAAGCTCACACACACGCATCCTCTTGGGGTGAATGGGGCTTTATTGCAGGCGTTCGCTATTTATCAAAGTCTGCACCTGCATCCAGAAGATAAATTAGATGTTGAGCAATTCACGAAAGATTTGATTGAGAAGATGGAAGAGTTTGAAGTTGCTCACACGTAAGTCATACTAACTCAGAATCATTTCTATGAAGAGATCTTTAAATCATACTAAATTCTATTCCAGACATGAAGATGACAAGACCCCGTACCAAACTCAATTGCGTCTTTTGTTGGAGTTTCTCAAGGTGGAAGACAACGATAACCCAATTAGCATTGAGGAGGTTATTGTTGGATTGGGTAATACAGTATCAGCCCTCTATTCTGTACCAACTGCTATCTACTGTTTCCTAAAGGCACACTCAGGCTTCGCTGGAATTGAGGTAAAATTCCATTGATATAATGAACTTTCTTTAAATAAAAATTAAAGTAGTGTACTGATGTTTTCAGGAGGGCTGTACAGTATGCAATTAGTTTAGGCGGTGACACTGATACTATTGCTGCTATGACGGGAGCGATTGCTGGGGCTTACTTCGGTGACAGTGCCATAAATAAGGAGATATTAAGGCATTGTGAAAAGCATGAAGAAATGGCGAATTTGGCAGATAAACTGTATGAGGCATCAGTTAAGAATGCAGCCGCATCTGGTTTAACCAGTGGTTAATTTTGTATATACAATTTATTTTTCTTTAAATGTTAATTTTATAAATAAATTATATTTAAACTTGTTTCAATCAACATATTTTAAATAAAATTATTAATTGTATAAAATCATTTTATTGAACTAAATTACCAAAAAATTCCAACTCACACCAAAATTCAAGACACTTACCTTAGTTTTTTATAAATATCCATGCCAAAACCAAATTTGTATTAATTGGAAGCGAGGAAATATATGCTATTTTTTTGATGTTATAAAAACTCTTAAAACATTTTCACATAAATTTTATTTTATAAGACAAATATTTTTGAAAAGAACACTTTCACAGTTTTAATTTTTAAAATTGATATTCATGGATGGTACATGTAAATAAAACACTATTTTGTTATTGTTTTTCAATCATTTTTATTCAATAATATCCGCCATCTTGATAAACTTCCTCTTCAGATGACGGGGCGCAGACGGAACGAAAAATTCATACAGGGTATTTTAAATTAATATGACACAAAAAAATAATATTAATAATAATAAACATTACATTCATTAAACTAGAAAGTATTTTTTGCTCTTTTAATAATTAATCGTTATTGCTAATAATAATAACACTTTACTTCTTATTATTTTGTACACCGAAGAAAAATAATTAATATTTTGCTCAGATAATAATTATAATTAATAATTAATGATAATAATAAACTATGTTTGTTCAAATTATTTAACTAAGTACATTAATTAACATTATATATTCAATCTTTATATAATTTATATTCATATATATATTTATATATAATATTTAAAAAAAATTAAAGTACTCTGGATGATAATAATAATTAAAGGGGTTAGGTCATTAAGGGTTTATTATTTTTCTTGATTACCTATTATTAATTGATAATTTTATTTTTAAGTCTTTTTACTTAACATCTAAACAAAGTTATTTGTGCGTTAAAAATCAAAATAAAAGTTATTTAAAAAAAAATCATTGAATTATAATTAAAGAAAAATAGAAAAAAATCATCAAATTATAATAAAAACAAAATTATTACCTAAATGTAGGTAATGTCAAAAGTAATGAGGTTTTCTTTCTTTGTTTTAATTGTTATAGCTGTCATTTTCGACTAGTCATGTTAAGAAAAAATCATCATTCTTTTTATGCGGAATGCATTTATTAATGTTTGTAAGTTTTAATTTTTTGTTTAATTACAATTATAATATATTTAGTATCAACTGTCTATTTTGATACTAACTATATTATAATTGTAATTAATCCAATTAATAAGTTAAATTGTCTTACAAAAATGCTAACTTTGATATTTTCTTCTTCTGCGAAATGAATGGTCATCTCGCCTTCGAAACTCTGTCGACAAGAGTATTGATATTGTAATAAAAGCACCTGTAGCATTTACTAAGTGGTAATATTTTATTTTTAATGCATTCTTAAAATAATATGACTAGCAAACATGAAATAATTTAGTAACACCAAGATTTATTATTGTTTTTTGAGAATAAACACCCGAAAGAATGTTGATAAACACAAAATTCAGCAACTATTGAATAGTTACAGATTTCCATTCTTGTCAGTGTTTATGTAAAAATTATATAAATGATGAATCATATACATTTCAAGCTCTTTATTTCAATCAATTTTTAATAAAAGATATTCTTTTTCTTATTGATTAATCGATAATAGATATTACCAACATAATTGAAAATGACAGCTGTCAATTTATTTGTTTCTTAGCCGAAATAAGAAATCTCATTACCCAAGCTAGCACAGCAAAAATTATATTTTTATTATTGGATGTAAAAATTATCAATTAACAATCTTTCCTTTCTTTTTTTTTTTTGAAAAATAAAAAATTGCACCATTTGAGAAAAAGCCTTCAACAGATTCTTTTTTTTATTGCACGAGTTCACCTCCGTGATGAGTATTTTTTCGTATATATTTTTTTGCTCTTTTTTCGTAAATCAACAAAAAGTCCGATGGACGGAGTCAGAATGAGTGAAAGCGTAAAAAGAGATAAACAAAAATTCAATGGTCTACGAATAAAGGAAACAATATTAAAAAAAAACGGCCGGCGTTCATGTTTCTTTTCATTAGAGAATATTTGCTATTAAACAAAATGATTTATTCCTCCATGAATTAAAATCACGTGGTTTTAATATTTAAAAAAGTTGTTTCTTTCAACGATTTAAAATAAAGCGAATTTTAAATGATTTAAAAATTATAATAAATTAAATATATAAATCATCTAAAACAAATGTAATTTCTCAAATTATTAAAGAATCAAATATTTTTGTAAGGAACAAGTTTTTAATTTTTTTATACAAAATCATTTACAAATTTCATTTCAAAATTAACATTGAATAAAACGGCCTAGTTTTTTCAATATTATTTGTGTTTAAAAATCCAGAAATTCTCTTCAACAAATCTGATTTTTTTTAAATAACAAAACTGGGTTACCTACCTTCTCTTGCTAATATATATTTTTTTCAATTCCAAGATTAATTTGTTTTTACTTAGGGTAAAAACTATTAAATTACTTGGACAGAACGAATTATAAACAAAAAAATAATAATTAATATAAAACGCTAAAACTTAAGATTCCTTAAATGTTAAACATTGGCACTTGTCGAATGATTTTCACAAAAAATAGAAAAATCACCGGAAATCGTTTGTTCCGAGTGTCGTCTGCTTTATCCTGTTTCCGCGACGAAAGTTTGTTAGTTTTGTACGAATTATTTTATTTTTTGACTTTGCCGATGGGAAACAGGAGAAAACGAATCGCACGCTCATTGGAAATAAAAAAAACGACAACAACTTGGTTTTTTAAAACGCTTACATTAGCGAAGTTTCATAAAATGATCACTTGGATTAACAATTTTGGTTCGATAGATTTCTTTGGAAATTCAACTATAATTTGATTTTTAATCAATTTTATAAATAAATCAGTTTAAAAACATATATTATTCAAATCAGGAAAATTATGTTATGAATTCTATTTTCTTCATTTGAAAAATTTAATTTAAAAAATAAATTGAGCTTTAATATATTTCAAAAAAATCAAATTTAGTATGTATTCATTTGAAAAATAGTATTTTAAAACTTATTATATATCAGATCTATTCTTAGAGAAAAATTGCTATTGAACAAAATGAATTATTCCTGCATGATTTAAAATCATGTGGATTTAATATTTAAAAATGTTGTTTGTTTCAAAGATTTAAAATAAAGTGAATGACTTAAAAATTATTTCAGATCTTTTCCCATAATCACAATTTCTTCAAAAATTATTATTTTTTTAATTGCTGAATTTAAGAATGTTCTGAGATTCATATTTAGAGATTCTCAATAACGTATATTTATTTCTATTTTAGAAGCATTAGTAGTAGTTGCTAAATAATCGACAAAAATCATAAATGAAGATTAACTTAACACATAGCAAGTTGTCATTATTGGCAAAATATTAAAAACACCAATATTTTCACTTTAATTGTAAACAAGATTTGAATGGTGTAAATAAATAATAATTTTTATATAAACAGCTGAATGTTATTTATTGGTTTGTGAAACATAATCGCATGTAAAAAAACATATAGAATTTTTAATTCTGAGGGTTAGTATTGCTATCAACATTTAAAGTTATTGAAACAATCTGAGTTAGTATAACTTTGATATACATTGAATATATAATTGACATTTGAACATAAAAACCAATGCCTATTGTCTTTCATCTTTCAAATCAATAAAAAAGTTAGACAAAGAATATTTATATTCAATAAACATCAAAGTGATTTTAATATTTTCTAAATGATTTATTTTGGGTATTTCAACATTTATACTGGCAATCACAAAACATTCAGGAGGCTATTTATTTTTGTAATATTGTTAACGGTTAATTAGTTCGAACAAAAGTACTAATTTTAGGTTAAGAATATTGATTACATAAACATTCATATTTTTATGTTTATGCAGGCTTCCGTTGACTGGTTTTACTCTACTCTCCTTTAGGCTATTACAAAATTTATGATTTTTGGCAATGATAATATTTAATAAACAAGTCACTACAGCTACTAGAGAACCAATGCTTCTTTCAGCGTTATCAAAATACGTCATTACGATATTTGTAATAACTACTGTTAACATTCCTAGAGATTTTGGTTAATACAACATTCAAAATACAAAGTTAAGTGTTAAGCTAATGTTAGCGATCTGTTCTTCCGGCAGTTGCCGTCGTTTCTTTTTTTCTTTCTTTCTTTTTTTAGTAACGTTGTTTTCGTTTCTTGAGTTGTGGTTAGTGATGTGATTTGTTTTGTTGTTAGACGTACCACTACCGCAGATGGTCCGATTCCTGGTTGGTTGGGGGTTTGGTGTTAGTGTCTCGAATTGTCGCAGGTGACAGGTGTTAGCACGCCTACAGCCGGGCAACCGGAGAGGTTGTTAACAAGAAAAGAAAAGAAAAAACAGAATGTTAGTATCTTGTCAATAATTCAAAAAAAAAATATTACGGTTTAATTTGTTTCGGCGATTGATAATAATCTTGAATGAGAAATAGGCGAAAATGTCGTTTCGAATGCCAGCGTCGACGGGTTTTG
Source organism: Philonthus spinipes (assembly GCA_963082785.1). Lineage (NCBI taxonomy): Eukaryota > Metazoa > Arthropoda > Insecta > Coleoptera > Staphylinidae > Philonthus > Philonthus spinipes. The sequence continues at coordinate 15,548,746 of OY720301.1, forward strand.
TTTATTTCGACCATTCGTTAACAATAAAGCGGGTGTGTGATGTTTTCTTTGCAGACAATTGTTTTTAATCAAGTTTTTAAAATTTTCATTGTGTTATTGTGAATTTTTATAACATTGTTATATTTAACAAACAATTTAAGATTGTGATAAAAAACATTTTTAAATTCAGCCTAAAAGAATTTTTTAATACTTTCAGAAACTTTTATTGAATGACAGCTGTCATTAATAATAAAAATGAATATATATTTTTTAATTTTTGTAAGATTTTCAAAAAAAATAATAGAATAAAATTTAGAATATAACAGTTTATACATTCACTTAAATTCCTGAAGTTTATAGCAAACAATCAGGGTTATTCTGTAAGAGAAAACGTAAAATTTAACGTATCTGTTATGTGCATAATCACAGTCTAAGTAGATTTGGATTTATTATAATTTATAGAAAATCCACTTGAACTGGGATACTTCATGGATAAAGATCATGTTATGTTGAACATTATCCATACAGAATAGCCCCGATTTACTGAGTTTTTATGACTGGTTGGTTTCACCGGTGGGATTGGAGACGTTTGCTGAACGCAATCATTGTTAACAATTAAAATTATTTGCTACTAACAATTCTTAACAATTGCGTTCAGCAAATGTCACCAATCACACCAGTAGAAAAAACTCAGTTATTGTTCGATATAAAATTCAGAAATTTAACTAAACTATTTTACAATTATTTGCTACTAACTGAAGAATATTACTAAATTTAATGGTTTGGTTAGTTTCACCGTTCACATCGGTGGAGTCTACTGAACGTAATCAATGACAAATAACTATCAGGTTTGCAATAATCATAGACTACACAACAATCATAAACATAGGTAATAGATTTGTAAACATATACATTGTTTAATACATAGGGAAATATAACAATTGTAATGTTAAATATAAAAAAAGACTGACGCTATTGTAAAATTCTCCTTTTAAAAACTCGATTAAAACTTTTATGGTTATGTACAGTACATAAGTGAAACATGTGCATGTGTGTGTTAGAGAGAGACGTGCAATAAATAAATGTGTGTTGATTTTTATTCTTCTTCGTTTCATTTATTTTGCGAACATACAATTGTAAAGATGAAAAAGCTTGATTTGTTATTATTATTGTTTAATAAAAAACAAATGCAGTACTACAGATAATTATGGTTGGTCGACGCTGGATTTTTATATTTTCCCAATTAATATTTCAATACTTTCCTTTTCTGTGTTGCATTATTATGGAAAGCAAATTTATTTAAATGATGCGATTTGATTCGTTCAAGAGAAACAGGTAAAATAAATTAATCACTAATTTAAAAAATATTGTTCTGTGCAATATAACGGAATATTCAGTTAAATTATTTTTTTCTACAAATGAAAATTAAATAATTCAATAAATATAACTATTAAATTTATAATAATTGTAATTCTAATAAATTCTATTACTTAATTTATAGTTTGAAATTAATAAAAAATAAATTATTTAAATAACAACAATTAACAAATATTAGTAGAAGAAATCACACAATTAACATTATAAAGTGTAATAATAATAAATTTGATAAAATATTTTCTGTTGCGATTGGAACTAAACACTTTAATAAAAAAATCAAAATTACAATTGTGATAAAGATTTAGCAACAGTAATAATAAAAATTGCAAAAACAGCTATGGTTAAGATAGAAAATTGTAAATTCATTTTAGTACGAAAATAAAAATTACAATTAATGGAGAAAAAAGGTCAAAATTTCTCTGGTCGATTACCAAATGTTGTAAATGTACAATGGTTGTTTAGTCAGCTAGACTCCAAGATTTCGATTTTACCATTACAACATCCCAGCCTGTATATTTAGTAGGCACTGATTTGTCTAAATAAAGATTCTTGGAGAATATCCTTTAATTCATTTAGAAAAATGTAAATTAATTTTAAGACAAAAATCTATGTCTAGTTGGCATTGTTTACTTATTTTGTCTTTACCTACAGAATTAAAATTTGTTTTTGTAAATAAAATTGTTGTATCATAAAACATAGGGTGTGATTTCTTCTTCTTTTCTTTAATATTAGCATGTATTATTAGTTTGATTAATTTTTGATATATCGATTCCACCGTTTCTCTCAAAAATGTTCTCTTCAAAATTATTATCCATCGTAATTTTAATAAATAAATAATTAATTAAATAAATAAGTGAACTTGGCCAAGTGGATTTATTACTTGTAAATTATTATTAATATTAGTGCACGCTGAAATCATCATTTAATTCATCCTGATAAACCCGAATTAAATAATAACGGAAGCGTTTTCTATTTAATTCTTGTTTTAATTCTCATGTGGGTTAATTAAAGGTGGAATGTGATATTTGATTAATGATTAATAAAATTAATAAAATAATTACAAAAAATTATTTATATCTACAAAAATTGAGTAAATTTTGAGGAGATGCAAATAAAGTAAACAAAGTGAAGTGTGTTTTTCGCTATTTTCTTTTATTCCATGTTTTCAATTTCTTATTTTCCACATTGGCGCAAGTCGCGAATGAAATCAAATTGAAATAATAATAATAATAAAACATAAAAAAACAAAAATCATTTTAAAAAAATTCATACCAACATACAAAAAATATAATTATATCGTATATATGTATATAAATCTATGCTCAGATATAACATCTATATATAATATGTGTGTGTGTATATATACCTTACTTATGTATTTATGAAATGTATATTTTTCTAAGCTTATTTTAAAAAAAAGTGTAGTACGAATATTTCTTTTGATTAACTTGCGTTACAATAAAACAAGATTATACTGATTTAAAAGAGTATTACCAATATATATTTTTTTGATGCTTAATCTTCTAAATATAAGCTAAAAAATGCTTTAATTAAAAGAAAAATAAATACTGCAATTACTTTTGTTCAACCACTTCCTTTATCAATTTAAAAGTACTTTACATTAAATTAAACTTCATGAATGGATTACGTATAATTCAATTGTTTTAAAATTACTGCGAATATAATCTCGTTTCTTTTTCTTTGATTTTCTACTCCTCGTTTTTTAAATTATTTTAACATCTATGTATATTTGTTCACGAATGGCTGGCCAAATTTGAGGCGGATGGGGTGGCATTAGAATTGGGGGTTGTAAGTATGGCTTAAGTATATCACACACTGGGGGAGAAAAAGTGATGTGATTTTTCGACTAGCACACGTGTTTTTTTTTTCTTCTTTTTTAGGAAGAATGAAAAAAGCTAAAATAGTGAAATGTTTAAAAGGATTTTTATTGACAGTGTAAAGCTATGGTAATTCAGTAAATATTGGCGGACAGGAAATATATTGTATATTCAAATCCTTGTCTTAATTATGAAGAAAGTGATGAAATTTTTGAGATTTTGGAAACGAATTTTTATTCTTTTAAAATATTCTTCATTTGTTTATAGTGTTACTAAATGTAACAATATTAAGAAGATGTTAAAATACTTTAATGTTGTTAGGCTTGGCAACATTGTACAAAATTTAAGAATTTTTATAGATTATTAAAAATAAATTAATGAATTAGAGAATTTTAAAGCATAAATACTTTATGCTAAATTAGCAACAACAATTGACAACTATTTCTGAGAAATTAATGGCCCTGGTTTCGAAGCCCTGTCTATCAGCAATTATATTTTTTTTAGAACTAGTTAATAATTACATAGTTTAGAGTTCTCAATTTTATAATTTAGAACTTTTTACTAGAAAATTTTATACATTGTAAAAAATTTACAAAATTATCTTAAATCACGAAAAATTGTTATATTTTGAGAAATAAATTTCATACAATTTATTTAAACAAAATCAAACAGAATATTTGAATTGTTACAATATTATAGATGTAATGTAAATTAGAAAGAGAGAAAAAATATTCTAAGTATGGTAACACTTATATAAATGCCCCCTCAAATTGGCGCCAAAATTCAAGTAAAATTATAAAACGACTAATAAAAATAAAACAATAATAAGCTAGATAATAATAACTGTGTCACAACCCGTTTATAACACTGAAATACTGACGAAAAACATGTATAATAATATGTATGTATATATATATATATTATATTCTCATAATAATGATTTAAAATACTAATAATAATAAACATTTTCTCTTTCGTTTTGTTTCTTTTTTTGTTTTAAATATGGCAACATGTTTATTTAAATAATATATAATTAAATAATTGATAATAAAAATATATAGAGTGTAAAAAATAATAGCACACGCTAAAGGTGTGTACACACGTGTAGCATACCTAAAGGTGCACACACACTACACACACAACAAAAATATAAAAAAATAATAACTAAAACATAAAAGACAAAAAACAGATATGTACATGTAAAAAAAGTGTAAATAGTCTAAATTAAAAACTAACCTTTTCGAGTGTTTTGACAGAAAATGGGCTGGTAATTTTTGGAAATTTTCGCGTTTTGTTTTGAGGGACTTTTTTGAAACGTTTGTTTTTGTTATTAAGAGAGAGCGCCCGCTCTTTGGTAAGGATGTTCCCTGACCTGGCCCAAGTGTCTGCGCTGTTTGGCGGCCACCGCTGCCGCACCTGCTACAGTAACAACAAAATGATGACGCACACAGTCGTGACGCACGAGCGACGCACAAGCCGGGGTCGGCGCGCTAAGAGAGCGCGCACGTCTCTCGGCAGCTACGCGCGCGCCCTCTTTTGACAATTACAATCAGAAAAGATTAGAATGACGCACCTGCGTCATCTGCGTGTATTCATAATACGCGCTTGATATGCATACACACAAATCATATTTATTTCTGATGTTTATTATACATAGGCTCTTTTATTTTTCAAACGTATGAAATATTATATTATTGCACAATATACAGTTTTTCCAAATAATTTTCAAAACGTAAATAATTAATTCTTAAAACATTTGCGCAATAATATCGAGCTCATAAAAAACCTTAAATAAAATAGCATAGTAAGAACATATAATTTCTTTGTTCTAATATGAATATTTGATCTGTGGCATTAAAAATATACGGTTGCCAATTTGAAGCTCTAAAATAAATGAATTATTTTGAAATTACAAATAAATGCTTAAACTCTGAAAATAATACAAATTGTGCAAATATTTTCAATGCATAAATTACAAAAATGTAAAAATAAATAACTGTTTATCCGTAATAACTTCTTTAAAATTAAAACAAATGCTTAGAACTGTTTATACAATATTAGATTACAGAGTTTTCATCTTAGAAAACAACATATATGCTTAATTATATTGAAAACATTAACACAACACTGAAAATTACATTAATTTATCGCCTTTATTATCTAAGATCGGCAATATGTGAAATGTATTACTATAGCAATATAATCACTGATTGAGAATTTTAAAAAAATACTTAAGTATAACAAATTTTGACAATATCTATGTTGTATATAATTTTCAAATTGGCAACAATAAATAAATCCGATTTCAATAATACATCTTATTTTCTAGAAACAACAGACTACTACATTAAGATAAGAGCATAGGCAACACTGTGAATGTGCAAATACTGGCAACACTGAATAAATAAATTTGTGTGTATACAACATAAACATAATAAAATCCTAAACCTATTAAACATTTAAAGCGACTTTGAAAGTATGAAAAAATAAAACCTAACCTAACATTTTCATTTAAGTAAAAACTGTACATCAACATACACTAAATATATAGCTATATACTTCTTTTCCTCTTTCTTCTTCTATTATTTCTTTAATTTACATTCCAACATTTGATTGCGTGCACACTTCTGAATTAAAGCAGTGTGAATCTGATTTTTGTGAAAGTTCACCTTGTAAAATAGGCTTTTTTGTATTGGATCAATTGATAAGAGTATTTATAGGACGTAAAGCTAGCTTTTAGGTAGAGTGATTATTTTAATGTACGTTTTTTTGTTTTTCATATAAAAAATTAATCATCAAATTCAAATCTTGTAAAACGACTTTAGAGTGTAATAATTATTATTATTATCAGATAAACGTGATCATTAAAATAATCATTCTTTTATTAAATAAAAATTGACTTAGATACTATACGGACTATTGTTGAATCAAAATATTTTATTTCATTGATTTTGTAAATTTTAAAGCAATTTAATAATACAAAACAATAAACTAAGAATATGTATATATACAGGCAGAAAGACCTCTGGTCGATAGCCCGGACAGACTAACACATACATGTATTGTAATTATTAAATTATATTATTTTGTATTATCTGTTGTCTGTGTATACATTAAAGCATAATGGCCCAAATTTTTGTTTGTACTTCTGGCTTTCTTTAATCACTGGCACTTTTGTCTATTATTTTTTTAGGAAAATAGAGCGATAAAAAAGATTGATTTTATAAAATAATATTTCTAATGGCTGAAATTGTAGTTAGAGTTGTAATGGAACAATTTTAGTTAAAATTTAATTTTCTGAAGATAATAATAATTATTTAAAAGACGATCAAACAAAATATATTCAAATTTTGATATTGATTAAAAAAAAAACGTATTTAAAAAGTATTTATAATAATTAAATCAACCCAATATTGTGAATCAGTGTTTTTTAAGTATTGTTAATCTTTAATTAATTACTTAATGTGAAACGGACTTTTACAAAAACCAAATTTACACTGGGTAAAAATTACGTGAAGTAATATTCGTGTACAGCAAAGCCATTATTACAAAATAAAACAAGCAATTGTTGCAATAAAATAAAAAAAATTGGAATGAAATTAAAAAAAAACAATATATATTTTTTAAAAATAAATAAGCTGAGGTAACGATAATAATAATAATAACTAAAAAAATAATATAAATATATAAATGCTCTTGGATAATATAATCTAATAAAAAAACAACAACACTCATTTTCGTTCGCTATTTTCGCACAACAAAAACTACTGAGCGTGCTGTTTTTTTATTTTGTTTTTCATTTTTGTCATATATATATATATTTTTCTGACTAAATTAAGCTATGACTTGCACACACTAATAAAATGTAATTGTATATAATATTTAAATATATATATATAAGTGATTTGTAGATAAATTAAAAATACGTACATTTGACAACATCGTATTTTTTTTCTCCTTTTTCGATAAGACTTTCAAAAAAAGAAAGAAAAATAATTGTACGTAAAATGTATCACAGAAAAAACGTTTTAAATTAATGTGTATATAAACTCGAATTTCTTGTTATGTGTGTTTGTGATGGATAAAAAAACAAATTAAATAAAAACAAAAAGATCGCGGTAGGGAAAACGCGCACGCCACTGTTTATAAACATTTATATTAAATAATACCGCCCTAAAACAATTAAAGAAAGACAGGAATTAATTATAATAGAATTTCCAAAGTGTTTTTTTTAATAAACAAAACTTATCGAGGTTTGTAATTGATTCGTTTGTAATTTTGAATCTAAAATTTCATTTCATAGGTATAAAATTAATCCCTTCAAATCCATGTTTATTGTGGAAATAATTTACTACTAAATTAACTTAAACCTATCTGCTATGATAGAATGACTTAATACAAAAATAGCATGGTCAAATTGAAAGTTATAAGTGAAAATATAAAAATTAAAATTGAGTAACAATTTGTGTCGACCTTTACCGTAAAAAATGTTAAACAGATTTATGCCAAAAATTTATGTTAATAATTTTGTCACAATCCCTTTTACCATATGGTGTCGGGTACATATTATTTGTAATACTTTAAAAAAAAAATAGTTGTATATTAGTAATGTGCAAGATCAGTTTGTTTGATCGGCTCGATTTTTTGAGCTACTTGATACTTGAGCCGTAATACACAATCTGGTCGCGGTGGAGGGGCTAACTGTACGATACTTCAACTAATTGATTGATTGATTGATCTTTGAGGTGATCGATCTTGCCCATCACTACTATATATAGAAAATTTTAATTTCTGAAAGTTAAATTAAATTACAAAAAATAGCTATTAATCAGTAAATAATTATGATATTAATTATCATACAATTGTTATCATCTCAATTACTTTCAAAAAAATTATTATTAAACAGGAAATATCTTGATAATTAACTGCAAAACAATTAACATCTTGTTTACTCTCAGATACATGAATTATAAGAAGAGGAGGTTTTTGGGGGGTTAAACAATATCCTCTTACAGTAAATGGAAGATAACGCAATACAGTATTCTATTTTTTATGGCTTTAAACTATAGTAATCAATTTTTATAATTATAATTTTCAGATTGACTCCCTCCCTTTTCATGGACTATAGTTATGTCTATGCTAAGACGATTTACTATTAAGCAGTTAAAAAAGTATTCACATTGTGCTACTTAATGTAACACTCAGATTACTATTATGACAATACATTGTGATATTTAACATAAGATTAATCTTTCTTATTTAAAAATAATAATTCAAAATCTATATGAAATATTTTCCATACATTTTAAGTACAACATTAAAAAAATAGTTTAATAAAATTTTGCCCTTGTGTTTTTGCATTCGTAATTATTTTCCAAGAAGCTCAAAATTTAATTTTTTGTAACAAATTTTTAGGATTGAAGGGATTAAACAATTATGTTCATGATACGCCACTGGAGGAAAAAAAATAATACAGAGGGCATTTTTTAAGATTATAATTTTTAGTTATGTGAATTTAATCGGAGCATTGTGAGGAGAAATTGAGAAAATCTGAAAAAATATTTATCGTCAATTAAAAAGCGGATAAATGTAATACATTTTATTTTTGTGATAATGTTCGATAATTTAATATTTCTTGCAAATTAAAGTGGAAAATTCGATTAGCTTCGGTTTATTGTCAATTATCACTGCCAGAATTCATTTTCTAGATATTCAATAAAAACACTTTGTTTCTTAATGACTTTGCTACGGTTTGTTGCTGATATCAGTGAAACAGATATTTAATAAAAACACTTTGTTTCGCATTATTGGTGATATCAGTGAGAACCAAATGTAATCAGCAAATGAGATAAATGCAAAATTAATTAACCATGTATTAAAATTTGGTTGAATACAAAGGCAAATTCAGAAGGAATTTTAGAGGAGATTTTTCAAAATAAATTTATCAAATGTTTGGTTTTTGTGGAAATACAAATTCAATGTTAGCAAATTTAAAAAATTGCGAATGGATGAATTTAGAGACCTGGATCCGGTGGTGCAACCAAAAAAAAGTGTTAGTTTTTTTTGGTGATTGATAAAATTTGTCAAAAACTCTCCCCCCTTTATCTAGTTTTTATTTGGGGGCGATTAATAAAAAACTCGATCATAAATGTGTCTTCGGAGTGAGATTGCTCCCATCGAAAGCTCCCTGGATCCGTATTTAATTGAATATAAATATATTTTCGGCTTTTAGATTACAAATAGAAGAAATACTATCCAAAAAATTGTAAAGAATTTTTAAAATTAAGAAAACATCATGTTTACCAATATACATGTGAATTTGGCCATTAAAACATTTTAAGTTTAGTAATTTATCATTATTTTTTAATTATCTAAAATAATTATATATTTTAACAATTTTTTTTAAACATTAATGAATATTTGTTATATCTGTTTCAAAGAAATTTTATTGATTTTTTATACGAAAATGTGTTGAGTATTAGAGTATTTTTACGATTTATAACAAAGTGAATCGGGGCTATTCACTTATGGGTGCATCTTTTGTAGTAAAAATGTATACATAGAATGTGAAGTTATTAATAACGTACATGTTAAATTTAACGTATCCCGTATGGAATAGCTCCGAATGTCTCAAATCAATTAATAAATATTTAATGCTATTTTAGTTCTCAAATTTATATTACACCGTTGGTGCATGCTCAACCCCTCGGTTGAGTATTTCTACCGTTTATCACAAACTGAATGTCTTAAATCAATTAATAAATATTTAATGCCATTTTAGCTCTCCAAATTATGATATACCATTGGTACCAAGATGGGCTATCAACCCCCATTTTTTATATCAAGGATGGAGGGGGGGTTATATTTACGATTTATAACAAAGTGATTGTCTCAAATCAATTAATGCTATTATAGTTCTCAAAATTATAATACACTATTGGTGTAACAGGGGAGAGGGGTTGAGAATTAGAGTATTTCTACGATTTATAACAAAGAGAATGTCTTAAATTAAGTAATAAATATTTAATGCGAGTTTAGTTTTCCAAATAATAGTAATTTTCTCTGACATGGGAATGTAATTATTACAAACATGTCTCTAGCAATCATGCCTAAAGAAGTTCGATATTTCCTTATGATTGGAAAGATCGATCATCACAAAGCTCGAACTGTTTATTTTTGTATGTAATTGATATCAATTTTCATTATTGGTCTTTTTTGTTAGATTTTCTCCATTCGGCTCGATTTTACAGCTTGATTTTTTTTTGGATCGATGTATTTGAGTCGGTCTGTGACTGATTGATAATTAATCACTTAATAAAACTTGTTTGTTTGTAATATTGACAAATAAAGGTATTATGATTATTTACAAATGGTGTTTGTAATCCCATCAGTTTGAGAAATCATTAAAATAAATTATAAGAGATTTAATAAAATATCTTCCATTGGCCTTAATTTCACAATTTTAGGTATTTAAATCCAATTTGTTTTAATATGACATGATTTGGTGGATTGTTGATTTTCATAAATTTTTCCTCACATGGTCCTGTTTTGCAAAAAGAAGAAGTCATTTATTAGAGGTAATAATTTATATACAGTGGCGTAGTCAGTTACGTTTTATTTCCCGTCGGATTTCTTTTTCTTTCGTCGGTCGTTTTGTTTAACTATAAAAAAACCGTAGGGAATTTGTTCTCAAGGTTTTAGAGAGTAAAAATAATAATAATAAAAATTGTGTAAGTGTCAACGAGCAAATAACCCACCGGAGTGATCGGCAGTGGCGTACTCGGTGAGGAGCGGTGAGGCGGCGAGCGCCGCGTAGTTGGTGTAGTCGGGATAGGGGGTGTATATGAGGCCGTGCGCCTCGCCGGGCGAGAGGAGGGAGCCGGGCGGCGCTGATCCGTTCAGGATTGAGGCGGCCGTCGTCGGCACGGACATCCTTGGTGAAAGTATCAGCGGGGCGCCAAGAGGCGTCGCGGGGGTGCGGAGCGGCGTCGCTAAGCCGGGGATGGCAGGTGAGAGGAGGCGTTGTGTCTCTGCCGCCGCCGCTACCGCTGCCCGTCTCCACTCTTCGTCGCAAGCTGAAATAAAAAAACGAAACAATTGTTCTCACATAAACACTTGAACTTAACCAGATTAATAAGATACATAGAAATAGTTAATCTGTTAATAGAAACGACAGCATCGTTCTGCTGTTTAAAAATAATCTGAATATTAGTGGCCTTTCGCAGCCTCACTTCATGTGAAGCTCCCCGTAACCAAGGTATTGGAAATTGTTATTAGGGTACAACACCTTGGTTACGCACCCCCACATGAAATTAATCTACAAGCCGTCAACGAGTAACACGAGCAACGTATTCAAGAGACAAATACAACACTTAAAATTTGAAAAAAATATTTACTGTATTAATAATTAGTTTTAATAAATACAACTGAATGTTATATTAAAAAATAAATAAATAGGTCTTGTTAAACCTTAAATATTATCTACAAAAAGTGCATAACACATGGCCAGGAATTAGTTATTGGCCTATTAAGTAATTATTATTAAAGGGATATATTAGCACTATGTCAATTCCTGACTTAAATTGTTTCGGAACTGTAAAGAAAATGTTAAGTTTAACGTGTACGTTATTTTTTATCATCACAGTCTAAGCAGCTTTTGTAACAGATGTATATACTTAGAATGCGAAGATATTAATAACATACATGTTAAACTTAAAATTTTCTGAATGGACCAAATTATATTATTCTAACAGTAACAAAGTAATGTTTGGGCTTTAAGCAATTTCCAAAGTCTTTTATGTGATAAAGAAATTTCACATTACTTAAAGCCCAAACGTTCTTTTAAAAATTAATAAAATATACAACTGTAGGCCAAGAAGACCTGTGGCCAATAGCCCAGGGATGACAAACCTTCATTTCAGTATATATACTCAGGGTTTGTAAAAATGTAATTGTCTAAATAAAGATATTTGTATACAGATATATAATACAAGCGTTATCGAAAGTTATTGTTAGAATAAGACAATGTTCTAAAGCCAAATTAAGTCATTGACTTAGTGTTAAAACAACATTGTGAGGAGAAATTGAGAAAATCGAAAATCTGAAAAAATATTTATCGTCAATTAAAAAGCGGATAAATGTAATACATTTTATTTTTGTGATAATGTTCGATAATTTAATATTTCTTGCAAATTAAAGTGGAAAATTCGATTAGCTTCGGTTTATTGTCAATTATCACTGCCAGAATTCATTTTCTAGATATTCAATAAAAACACTTTTTTATAATACAAGCGTTATCAAAAGTTATTGTTAGAATAAGACAATGTTCTAAAGCCAAATTAAGTCATTGACTTAGTGTTAAAACAACAAAAAAATTATAACCATTATAAAAAATGAAATTCCTACTAGATCAAAACAATTCCCGAAGAAATCTTCTTGACAAAAAATCATCGATATGCTTATTATTAGATCAAGCACCTAAGATTCATTTTGATCCTCGTTTAAGCAAACCAAAATATGATGAAGTCTAATATTTATGTAGATTTTGAAAGTTTGTGGAATAGTTTTTTTTTTTTCAATGTAGATTTTTGTGACCTCTGCAATAACGTAACGTAACTAAATGAAAAATGAATGATATAACAATGGATGCAGAAAGGAAAGGGTGCTTAATTAGAACCGCCGTTCTTAACCAAATGACGGTTCTCATTTATTTCAGCGGTAATTAAGGCGATTCATAGATGTGTTGTGAGAATATACATAGTGGTAAAGTGTAAAAAAAACTGTGTTTAGAAGCGACTTTTTGGTTGGAAACGTGTTTTTATTGTTATAAAACTTCGCGTAACTTATAAATCTTTAAAGAGTTAGTCCAGTTAAAGTCCTTTTTTGTTGTGTTGTTTGTATTAAAAGATGGGAGAATGGTGGAGGACTTAGATTTGTCCACACGGTATTTTACAAAGGAAGAGATTTCCACTTGTTGAAATAAAAATGTCAACAGGGCAATGGATTTTTACAGATTCCTCAAGATAGAAAATGTTAATAAGCAAATATTCTACAAAAAACATCTATATTAGATAATACACAGTTCCCGAGATAGAAAATATCGAAGAAAAAAATAAACATAATCGATACTTGTTCTGCTACTCTCTTGATGGAACCAAATGTTCATATTTCAAAAAGTAAAATACTCGTTATCTTTATTTTCTGATAACTGACACGTGTTTCGGTCCTTTCGGATCATTATTAAAGTTAAAACTAATTTGTAAATGAAAAACGTCGCATTGCGTAATTCCGACTCAAAAAGCTCAGATAGAAATATCGGGGCCTTATTCGCTATTCATCCCAATTTGGCGAATGTAGAACGCATCCGCAATGGTTATTGGGTCGAATTAGCTATATGGGGGCTTACATGAGACTTGTAGAACCAGCTCTAAGAACATTGTAGTACGCATCCGCAATAGTTATCGGACTAAATAAGATACACGGGGCTTATACAAGATTTATAGAACCGGCCTTAAGAACAGATTATTCTTATCCTAACCTAAAATCAGCTTAAATGACCCGCTGAGTATTGAAGTAAACCCGATGTCTGCGTGGAAAAACCGCTACGTTAACTGTTATGAAGGAAACCAAATTGGTAGCTTGAAATAAGATTACCTACATAGAATTTTTGGAGGAGGAATTCGTAGAGTTTGCCAATGGAATGGTTTGGTTGTTAAGTGAATTGGTCCATAAAAAATCAAGGGTCCTTTCTGATCAGTCGATTTGGAAAAATCGAAAAAAAAAGCTCTAAGTTCTCATGAATCAATTTTCCGGAAAGCACAATTTTAACTTGCATCTCAAATAATTCAATAAAAATTTAGATTTCAGTTTGCCAAAATTTGAGCTACCTACTGATGAAATTGGTTATTGAAGATTATCATTCTAAGTGGTGGATTTTCTGAAGGAAGGTAAAATGTTTGGCAGTACTTGGTAAGTTGGTACTTTAATTTATAAAAAAATACATTAAGGCATTAAATTATTATTGTAAAAAATATTAATATTTTTGTAATAATTTCGTTCATCAGTAATGTTACTATTTAATAAAACATTTAATAAAAATACTATGCAATAAAAGAACTTTAGTTATTTAACGTTCTAGTGTATTAATAAAGGCAATTAGCAATCGAATTTATTTAACGAGCCAGCGAACTTGCGAACGAACGCGTTAATCGTGATGATTATTCATCATTTGTTTAATTGAGTTCGTAATAAAGTATCCATCGTCAGTAATGTTAATAAAACATACATTACAGATATTTCCTTCCATGTTTGATTTTTTTATTATTATACAGTACCAGAATGAGCGTAGCGTCGAAGTAGATTCGCCTGCGACACGCGAACGCGTCTCTCTTGTTCAGTTGTCCATGATGGAAAAAATTCAAAGCTTCCATTATATTTTACCAAAAACGTGATTATATCTAAGTGTGTCTCATTGAAAGTCTGTTACTTTAGTGTACTGCAAAAATGCATTCACTGTTAACAGTGAAGAAGTGCCTCATTGAAACTATGTCACATCAGTATACTCTTAATTTCGTTCACTGTTAACAATAAAAAAAACGTGTAAAGAAGAAACATTCCTTCACTGTTAATAGTGAAGAAAACTATGTAAAGTAAAACTACCTAAAGTAAACTTCTTTCGCAGTTAACAGTGAAGAAGAGTCTTATTGAAAGTTTGTTACATCGGTATACTGTTAAATTTCTTTCACCGTTAACAGTAAAAAAAACTATCTATAGTAAACATTCCTTTACTGTTAATAGCGAAAAATTATGTAAATTAAGCATTCCTTCACTGATAATAGTGAAGAAAACTATGTAAACTCCCTAAAGTGTAAACATCCTTCACTGTTAACAGTGAAGAAGGATCTCATTGAAAGCCTGATACATCAGTATACTGTTACATTTCTTTCACTGTTAACAGTGAAAAAAACTATGTTTAGTAAACATTCCTTCTCTGTTAACAGAGAAAAAAACTATGTTTAAGCATTCCTTCATTGTTAATAGTGAAGAAAACTATGTGAAGTACATTCCCTAAAGTAAGTTTCCTTCACTGTGAAGAAGTGTCTCATTGAAAGCATGTTATATTAGCATACTGTAAAATTTCTTTCATTGTTAACAGTAAAGAAAACTATGTAAACATTGTTTCACTTTTAGCATTGAATAAAAGTGTAAAGTGTTTATTTTTCGTATAATTACTTCTAACACAATTTATTTCCTAATTTTATAACTGCATTGATATAAATTAGAAAATCAAATTATTTAAATTGGTCAATCAAGGTAAAAGATAATTGTTGCTAAAACTCGATATTTACTTTGTTGTAAAGCGACAACTCTATGCTTGTTCAAAAGTGAGTTTTATTTTTACAAAAAAATATTATTCAATTGAATTTTAGTTTTATAATTGAAAAATGTGTAACGAATGTCCGGTGAGATATTTTCCTCAAAAGTAGTTCTTTAATAGATATTTGTTATATGCTAACATAATGACAAAATACGCCGAAGCGCCCTAAAAATCATAATGTAAGTCTCTCGGCAGTAAAGATTAAAATAACTATTTTCAATTTAATAAAATGTTCAGCCGTATAGATGGCGCTTGGCGTCATCTTTCAAATTTATTCGAGAAATTATGATGCCTCGAATGCGTCAATTAAGATTGATTTTATTTCAAAACGTTTTTCATAACGGGTTAACATTTGACATCTGATGCGTAAAAACTTCAGCTTCATAAACGATAACAATTGATAGTTATAATTAACTATACGCTCATTGTAATACTTTACAGTGTTTAATTTGTGATAATGATTATCATTCACTCCATACCCTTGTATTGGTAAAAAATAGAAAATGATAAATTAGTGAAAAATTGTTATTAATTGATTAAAGAATAATTTATTTCAATTCTGATAACACGACTTACATACATATTTTTCTTAGTATCGCAGAGGATAAACGTATCCAAATGAATAAATAATTTTGAAAATTAAATTATATATTGCTAAAAATTAAAATCTGATAACAATTTTCATGAAGAAAATGAGGGAAATAAAAAACGAATGTTTTATTTAAAGTGATATTTATTAATCGGTTAATTGGGATATTAGGGTTCAAAGAACTTAGGTCTGTGTTTTGTCTAAAAAATATACTATTTTTTTCATAATTTGTTAAGCTTTTTATTTGATATGAATTATTTAATTAATTTAAAAATTTATATTTTTTCATAATTTGTTAAGCTTTTTATTTGATATGTATTATTTAATTAATTTAAAAATTTATATTTTTTAAAATAGATTTGTTTAAAATATATCATGTAGATAATTGAACAAATGTAAAACAATACAAATTTAACCCTTGGGTGAATAATTATTCATCCAAAGGGTTAAAAATAATAAATATTATTACATTGTAGAAAGGCAAAACCCAGAATATTATTGAAAAACTAATATAATAATTATTCATCCAAAGGATTAATAATAATAAGAAAATATATAGAGGTCTTTCCCTCAGTTTGAAAAAGGGTCATCTACTAAATTTATCAGAAACCACTTTTTTAAAGTGTAGATGAAGCAGTTTACGCCGTATAAACGTAAAAAATCAGCTTTGATATAATTGATAATTCATTAAGATTAAGAAGTCTTTTGTTTCTTCTAAGTATTTTGAAAATTTAGAGATGGTCCCTTTTCAAAATTTTAATATACATACAAATATATATTTATATATATATTGTTTTTTTAGGGAACACAATATATGTATCGGAAAATGTATATGCTTCCTATTTTTGTATATCAAGTAATACGGTTATGCTTGAATTTAAATTAAAAATAAAATTGCTTAAGCTACCTGTGGCTGAGGCTGCCTTTGAACTAGAGTCCCTGTATGTGCCGTTGATTATCGCCAGTTCCATCAGCTGTCTTTTCTTCAGTTCATCTTCACCATCTGCCTGCTATTAAGAAGAAGAAAAAGACAATTGAATAAATGTACAACAAATTATAAAAATAGAACGAAATAAGGATAACAACAATTAAAAGCTTGAAGAAATGTACGAATACATAAGCTTAATTAGCATGCAGATAAAAAAAGAAATGAATTAAAAAAATGAAATTAAAATGTTAATGTTCAAAGCATTAATTTGATTTTTTGTATTTATACAAGACTATTCTAAGCGTTTAAGAAACTGTGTGCATACGATTTATAAAAAAAATCAAAAAAGACAAATGTAAAACAGTACAAATGTAACCATTTGGATGAATAATTATTCACCCACCCAAACATTAAATTAAAACTAATATAAAAATTATCCTACACCAATATGTGGTAGAAGGATATAAGATTATATATATAAAAATTATTAATCATAATAAATGGAAGACGACGCAAGCGCCATCTATTAATTAGTCATCCAAAGGGTTAAAAAAGTAACAAAAAAATATATTGAGGCCTTCCCCTCATTATTCCAAACAAGTTTTTTTTCAAATTATTGACATTATTTCTTAGAAGCTAATGAGATCAATGATATGTTCTCTAGAGAAGAGCAAAGTTGATCTTTTTTGTCACTTCAAAATGAAGTATATGACAATGTTCTTAAAGTTATTTATAATATTAATATTGGGAAGTGATTTATTAATTAAATTAATAATATACGAATGAACATGTTACGAGAAATATCCTTAAGTAAAAATTATCTGAAAAATGGCTATCGACCTGAGGTCTTTCAGCTTGTCAGTATATATTTGTTAATAATTGAGGCTTCTGCTCCGTAATATTAAACATTCTGTATAACATTTTTTAGAAATATTTTATTATTTAATAATTAATAGAGCAGATTACACAAAAATAAAAATGTATAAAAAATAAATTCTGTTTTAATTTTAAATACAAATTACAAGGTAAAGCAGAGCTTTTGTATGCATGTAAATTATTTTTCTGTGAACCATATATTTCGAACAGAAATAAAATACATCCAAAATATTAAAAAATGACAACACAAGACAAACATTTGAATATATTTTACAACAATCTTACCTCACTTCTCACGCTATGCGATTTTATTTGTTTGTTAGAAAGCAAAAAGAATTATAATCACATTTTTAAATGATAGATTAAATAACTTACTGGAACGAGTAATTTTTTCACTTCTTCTACGGCTCTGGCTAATTTGATCTGAGCCCTGTTTTCTGTGTCTTCGACTGTCAACAGCACGTGTAAGTC
The DNA here is from genome assembly GCA_963082785.1 of Philonthus spinipes. Taxonomy (NCBI): domain Eukaryota; kingdom Metazoa; phylum Arthropoda; class Insecta; order Coleoptera; family Staphylinidae; genus Philonthus; species Philonthus spinipes. The sequence goes on from OY720301.1 coordinate 15,567,180, forward strand.
GTCCGCCAAGTGTTCCCAATTTGGTTTGCCTCGATTCTGATCTTCCTGCAAACATTAAGAAAAATAAAACAATTATTAATAGAAGAGAAATTAAATAAAAATTATTTTCGACAGAATTAAATTTAGTCATCCCAGATTAAAAGATATATATTATTGTGCAGACAAAACTGCAATGCTTTTTTTATTAAATTTATTTACAGTTAGTTTGTTTCACAGTGTTGTTTTATTTATATTCAATAGAAAACTGGCAAGATATATTCAGGTAGAAATGGATGATACTTTAGATAAATGCACATTAAAACAACTACTTCTCGGGCAAATACCCCGCCAGACATTGAATTACATAACACCTGCTGTTGCACATCAATAACATATTGCATAATGCAACAATTTTTGATCCGAGAAAAATTCAATGTAAAGAATAAAAAAGAACGTTACTCTTTATAAGGCCATCTGCAGACAATTGTTTTTATTTAATTTATTTAAATTACAGTAACCAAGTGAATAAATGCTCTTTTCTATTGACAAAAAATGTAATCAGAAAAAAATTACTAAATGAAAGTTATTCATTAAATACAGTAATGCTTAATCTAGCCTTACACCAAAATGGCAGACAAGACAAACGAGTATATATATAATACTTAATCAAAAATTTATTTCAAAGCCCTCTCTAAGATTTAAATCTTTATAATGAAACTAGTTGAGAAGTTTGTTTTAGTTCTGGTTTCGCTTTTTTTATTTAAATCTTTATAATACTCTATAAAGATTTACATTTATTTAATGTTACATAAAGATTTAAATTTAATTGTGAAATAAACAAAGTGTTAAAATAAGAAAACTTAATCAGAAATGTTTTATAAAGCGATAAATGATTTATTGAAAAAATACTAATATTTTGCTTATTTAAATGTTATTTGATAGTTTCGGATAAATAATATGAAATATTATTTAATTTTGTTCTAATTAATCATTTGGTAAAACATTTTCAATAATAATTTAAAATGATAATGGCATGTACGCCGAAACTAGTCGAGTAATATAAACAAATTAATAAGTAAAACAATACCAAGTGAATTATTTTCGAAACTTTCATTTTTTAAATTATGAAAAATTCTATTTCAATATGTTGAAATTGTAATTTTAAAATAATGGCAGGAAACATTTTTGCATCCACTTGTATAAAGAATGAGTAACCACTTTTTGTGATAATATTGACTATTTGAAAAATGGCACGGGCACAAAGCCAAGCAAACGCTGCCAAAAATTTAACTAAGGTGCCAATATTTTCGAATATAAGTCAATTTTCTCGATAATAAATAGAGAACGCATTGAAAATTTATAGCTGCAAATATGTTATTTTGTGGAAATAAACTGGAATATACAATTTTTAAGTAATAAAATTTGTGTTTAAACAGTACTTTTATATTTTTAACAATAAAAATTTAATTCATATTCTTATTAATTAATTATAACATATATAATATTACAGCATGTGGTTTAATTGTCTTTTCCAGATTATTTATATATATTTTGTGAATAAAAAAAATCAAAATTAATTCATCAGTTTTGCTTTGTTTTCCAAGATAATATAGATATGCTATGGAAATTCCTGGCGCATTCACCAAATAAATTGTGCTGCAGAAATTATATAAAAATAATAATAATTATTGAGGAATACCTCATAATGTTGTATTTATAAATTAAGATTTACATATTTTAATTGTTAGGTGCGCAACTAAGTTCCCACTGTTTTCAACAGATGCCTCCAGTAGTAAGTGCTGGTCTATTGTGACATAATCAAAACATCATGAACCAAGCTTAGACATATGGTAAACAAACCCATTTGACACATTAGTGATTTTGTTGTTGCATCATATACTTTAATTTTTAATTCGTTTTTTTTTTGTTTCACCATGTGATTAATGAATACATAGTGAAAACCATTTGCAAAAATTACTGAAATTAAAAAAAAAATGGCTGACCGATGGTTGATAGCCATTTAAGAAGAATATGATATAAAATGTAGTCTATTATACCTAATGTAAATTTTATAGTAAAGGTGATTGTATGTATAAAAATAAATTAATGAAAATTGATGAAAAATGTACCATCGTTATATTTTTTTAATTCTATGGTCGTATTTCAATTAGAATATTAAACAAAACGAAGAAAGAAAACATAATTCATGAAAATGTGCAAGGAAATTATATAAATAAAACGCAGTCTTCGAAATACACTGAAATGTAGAGTAGCATTCCCATTCGAATTTCAATCAAGTTGTGTGTGGGTGTTCACACTTTGGGAGAGGGTTCAAATTTGAAAATAATACAAAAAAAGACTCATAACGGTGCCGTAAAAACGGAACGAAAGAACGAGGGGGAGAGAAAGAGACGGCCGACGGCGGAAAGAAAGGAGAAGACAGAAAAAACCGTCAGTCACGAGTTATTTTCGTAGGTTTATTTATTCCTTGGGTATTTTTAGAAGACACACCCAACCGTACCATACCGTACAGAACGAATACACAGATGTTATGCGGTTGCAACTGAACTAACCCGATCTCAAATTCGAATCTTGATTTCATCTCGGGACGTTTTGAAATCGCCGGGATGCTCGGATATGTTTAACAGGAAAAACAAATAAAGTAGTTATTATGCATGTTTTATTAAACATGTTTTATATTACCAACCAGATCGTAAAATCCGTGTGAATGAAAGTAAAAAAATAATTATATTTAGTAGATAAATCATTGCTAACATTATATTATGCATGTAATTAATTCTGTAATATACATAATTATATATAATAATTACAAGCGCATTTTAAAGAAATGATAAATATGTCTTAACGTCGAGAAAAAATTAAACTTTCCCAAAACAAAATTATTTTTAATTGGGTCGAATAAAATAATGCGCTAAAGTGTTATAATTAAATAATTCCTCAATTAATTAATTAAAAAGAAGGTTAACAAAAAAACATGAGTTGCAATCTTAATTATATATAAAGAGGTATTAATTACAGTGTACGCACAGAAAAATTGTCAAGGAAAAAAAATTAGACAAAGTTGAATTATTATTTGTTTTCTGAGACCAATAAAAGTTATGAAAAGTTGAATTTCTTAAATTTGATTTCATAATGTATTAATTTTGATCATATTTGATTACTAAGTAAAATATTTGAGATTTTCAATTAAATTATTCAGATAATAATAGAAATAAATTAAATAAATTAAAAAACGTCCTCTGCTTTTACTTACACCGAGAATCTCACAGATGACAGTGCGTTAGAAATTAATTTAATTAATAACTTTGCAATTATATCAGGCACAGCTGTACCGATGAGGTATGAAATCCCGAAACACGGGTCTACAGATAGCCTTATATTACATAATATATTTTTTGCATAAAATATTTTCGATTGAAAAATTGTTGCATTATACAATATGTTATTGTTATGCAACAGCAAATGTCTATTATTGGACATTTGTTAAAGTACTTATGTATCATAAGTCATCACAGTAGCTAAAGGAAAAATAATTTATTAATTAATTATTTTCAAATTAATTTTATTTAATTTATTTAAATAATTGTGACCAAGTGAATAAATCCATTTTCTATTATTAATAATAGAAATGACTATTTGTAAAAAACAACAGTTTTTTAAGTTTCACAAAATTTATTGCAGATATACTACTACAATTTTTTTGGTCAGCGCAGTGGCATCATCAGGCAGATAAGTAATTATTTTTATTCGTTACAGTTATTTCAAATAATTAATATTGAATTATATTATTCGAATAATAAAATATACCCCAGTAATAAAAAGCTTTTATTTTAAACTTTTTTGAAAATCCTTACGTTAGGAGAATTTTTTAGGTATATCCAAGAAACTTTTATTTAAAACATTTTTTGAAATGTGTTACTGTTTCAGAATTATTAAGGTGTTCTAGTAATTTTAACTAACCCTGTATATATATTTTTGTCCTATTAATTAATTACTGTATTTTATTTGTGTAATTAATATTAATCGCATTAATTACATGATAATTAAGGAATTCATTACCAATAATGAATAAACAAAATCTTCTTCGAATTCGTCTTAAGTTGATGAAAAGCCCTTCATAATCAAGCTAATTGAATGAAATTAGTACGTTCTGTCAGCAAAGATAACTTATTGAATCAAGAAGCCACGTTATAGTAATCCTAATAATTCATTTGAATAATGTTATCTCATCCAATAAAAACAATTGTTTCTTAATGAATTAATATTTTTAAATACTGCATATTTTAAATTCTATATTTCCCAAGAGAAGAATATTTGATTACGAATTAAATTATTTCAGATTTCAAGATAATTCTAACAGGTAAATTTGAATATGCAATTAATGTAATCTACATAACTTACCTTCTTTTTGTCTCTCATCGAGCCCTTCCCTCGCACCATGATTTTACAGCCGGTTTCCTGCTCGAGCTGTTTCGCCGTCATTCCACGTGGTCCCAGGATCCTTCCCACGAAATTAAACTGCAACACGAAAACAAAACAATTGCGTCACAATCCAGCGACCATCGCTTTTGAAACAATGCTAATCCATGTGTATGTGTGTGTGTAGACTTTTAAAGAGACGGAGAAAGGAAAAGTTGGATTTTCTGGCGCGCAGACCGTGACAGAATTCCTCTCATCGTTGACTTACTAACTCCTATACGCAGTGTCTGCCAGACAGGAGAATATTTGTGGAAAGAGAAGAAGAACACGTAGTTTCGCAGTTCTTTCTCAATGAGACATTGCGTTTTGAATTTTGAAATTGTTGCGAAAAGTGTCTGGTAATTCAATGATACAATTTTTGTCTTTTTCTCTTTCTCTACAATTATAAAAAACGCAAAGTCATAAGAAATTTAAAAAGTAATCGTTTTTTTTGTACTTTAATAATAATAATAAAATTTATTTTCAAATAATTACAATATAATAAATATATTCAAAAATTCCGCGATTGATAGTTTTTAATAAGAACATAACCTCAAAAACCTTATAAAGGTTTGAAACTTATGAAATAATTGTCCATTTGAGCATTGGGTGGCGCTGCGCGGATTTTCCTCCAAATACATGGACCAGTGGCCTTTCCGACCGTTTTTTCGTGTTTATTTCTTTGTCATGAAAAAGGTATGATGATATCTAACTGTCTATGGGAAAGGTTATTAATTTTCCTTGTTGTAATTTAAGTAAATGCGAAAGTATGAATCATATCAGTTTTATTTTTATTTTATTGTATTTATTGATATGTTCGTAATTTAACAGTGATTAATGTTGTAAAGTGACATTTCGTATAGTTACACATCTTTATTGACAAGTTTTTTGAGGTTACAATAATAATAACAATATAAAATAATTTTAAAATGTAAAGGTTTCTTATCAATTGGCTATCGACCATAGGTCTTTCTGTCTGTCTTATAACTAATTGTCTTTATCTTCTTTTGCAAATTATTTTGTCGTTGGTCGTTATTGTATTGAATCGATCCAGGTCAATTTAACTGTCTATGTCTTGAAAGGATGTAATGAATTGAAATATTGCTGTGAAGGGATTTTTACATATAGGTCTTGTGTTTGGGGTACGTGGAATACATAAAGTGTATAGAAGGTCGCGGGTGGTTGGATTTAGGGCAAATTTTTTGGGAGAGGACTTTAATAGGTTGTTCAACGTGAAGGATATATGAGTGTGTTTGATGGGCATTTCGTATATTTTGCTGCATATATCTATTAATAAAGATTATTATATATATATATATATATATAACTTAATTACATTGTAATAAATGGAAAATAACGCAAGCGCCATCTATTGCCTAATTTTCATATGTCATTGTCAACGATTTGGGTCTATAAGGTAAACCACCGAGAATCGCTGTTTCGTCCACTAAAGAAAGGCGAACTTGTCCTGTTTATGAGAATAGGAAACAAAATTAATTTAATAAAATGTTCAACCATCATTCATCCCTAGTTTTCCATAGACTAGATGAATGGTGGTTGAACATTTTATTAAATCGATTAAATTGTGAATTAATTGAATGATAATTTATTATTAGAATAAAGATGTTTGTATATACAACATTTCATTTGCCATTACTTTGTATCTAATCAACAAAACAAAATATACCTCTAAATTAAACTCACTTCAACTTAACCTAAATAAGTTCCGACTGTATATAATTACTGTAATCCTCTACGTGTCGGTATGTTTATTCATTACGCACCGACATTTTATATACTTTTTATCAAATTTAAATATTAATTTCCTGCGGTTGAAATCCACCTTTCTTTTTCGTTTTTTTAACCAAATAAAATTTAAACCCTCCTTGTTGTAAACTTTTTTAATATGCGTAATAAATTAGTATAATCAATATTCCTCGCGTACTATTTACTCATTAAATATGCAACAAAAATCACTATTTAACACACATTTTCGGAGATAAAGAGAAACAATGGCCGATTGTGTTGCTTTTTTTCGGCTTTGGATAAGAAATGGACGAATGCCATTTTCACAATCGGAAACAATGAACGGTAACAAGTGTAAATGTATAGACAGTACACAAACAAACGAAAAACAAAACGTTGTTTTTTTTGTGTGTTACTGTTGTTTTTTACCTCATTGTTTTCTTAAAGTGTCGGAACGTTCGATTAGAAACACAATGGAAGGTGTTTTCGGCGGATTTTCGTGGATTTAACGAGGAGGTCGTTGATTTTAATTATTTATTAATACAACTTGAATATTTGATACTTATTTACGTTCAGTAGGAAAATTACTTCAATATTTTGAAACACATTTAGTATGTATTGTCTCATAATGGCAGAAATGGATACTTTCGGGGTTATTTTGTAATGGAAATGTTAGGTTTAACGTGTACGTTATTTTGAATCATTACAGCCTAAACAGCATTCGTTATAGATATTCATTGCTTCTCAAAGGTAATGGATAAATTCTATAAAATCTTAAATAAAAATTGTAGTCGGGGATGGCCTCTTCGTGGGGTTGGAAATTAGACGGACTGCATTTGTTTAAAACTTTAATAATTGTTAACAATAATTTTACATAACCTTAATCTTCTAATCATTCTCTATGAATTTTCAACCTGAACATAACTCCTCTAAAATCTCATAAGTCTAGCCAGCATAAAATACATTTCCTTTCCGCGTTAGATGGCGCGCGCAGGCGGGTAATTCAAAAATAGCGCCTACAAAATATTTTAAAAAATGTATACGTTATTAATTAACTTCACAATTTATGTATATGTGAATCCATCACAAAAGTTGCTTAGACTGTGCTTATAAAATTACGTACACCTTAAACTTAACATTTCCCATACGGAATAGCCCCGATTGACTCTGATTTTGATGTAATGTTTGTGTTATTTAAAAATAAACAAAAATACTTACGTCTGGGTGTTCTTTGACGGGTACGTAGACTTTTTCTGTGAGTGTTGTGACGGTGCCTTCAGCTTCTGGTAATACCAACGGCTCTTTTTTAACGCCATTTATTTGAAATAAACTCGCTCTGACTTTTGCTATTTCTGTAAATAAAGAAAACACAAATTAATCAACACATTCATTATTAACTTAAAGTAAATTAAAACTTTAATTGTAAAAACTCTATGAAATCTTGTTTATTTTAGGTAAACCACGTGACGGCTTGAGGTCTAACTTCATATGAGACTCTTCAACCAAGTCAATAAATAGTCATTTTTTTATTCATGCGATAATTAATATTCAAAGGGAAAATACACGTCAATGTAGATGAGTATCAGAAACGTGTTCATAATTTCGCCGCTTTGGCGCTGCGATCTTAAATTTCCTTACATGTAGTTAGTCCGCAAGCCGCCCTTGGTCTAACGAAATCAAAAGACAGCTGAATGTTTTCAAAACGACCTTTGTAATGGGGTGAAATTACTTGAGAACAAAATTAGTAATAAATATCGTTAACGAAATGATTTGAAAATAATAAATTATTTCCATTAATATTTATTTCAATTATTTTATTGATATGCAACAGCAGGTGTACATTATGTAATTCATTATTTGGCGGAGTATTTGCGCGAGGAGTTGTTTTAATGTACATTAGTCTAAAGTACTGACGTAACGTATATCAAAATGTCACAGAGCTAAATGTGGAAATAATTTATTAATTATTTTCAAATCATTTTTATAAATAAATTAATTTAAATAAGTGCTAACAAGTGTATCTCTTTTCTATTGATGATAATTAACGAATTTTCCTTTCCCAAAAATTATGGATACAGTTATTAAATTTATAACATATACAATCATCTTTGTTGAGAAATTTATACACCTATTGGGTAACATACAATACAATTTTTTATTTTATTAATACTAGAATGGCTATCGATATTTCAGCCCCTAATATATAATTTTATTTAACTTTAACCTTATTTTACGGAATTCTCCATTATAATTGATTACATTATACAATAATTTACATATTTGTATATAATCAGGTAAGTATTCCTAAACTATTAATAATTAATAAGTAAGATAAGTGCATTCCCAAACGGTTCAAAGAATTGATTCAGTGTTGCTTATGACTTCACAAACTAACATCTACGGGTATATAATTACATAATGGAAACAATAATTTACCTAAGAAAATGTAAAAATAAAATTTAAACAAATAAAAATATAAAGTAAATAATAAAATAAAATAATAAGAGAAAAATTAAATATATTAAATATATTTAGAAAAAAAATAAACACTATTAAAAAATGAGATTACAGTTTTTTTATATATAATGGAGGTTTCTAAGAATAACATTTTAAAAAATGAATTTCCATTAAACTATAATAGAAAACAACTAATTTAATCGTTGCGGCTGTGCATTTGTTTTCCACTTTTACAATACACATATTTTCCCGCACCTATATTCACGTTATGCACGCTCACACACACATAAGTACACACACACACATACAAACATTCACGCATTCTTGACGTCCATTCATGCCCAAAGCAATCGCCATTCATGCCCGCGATCATAATTGTAATTACGAAAACGTTCAATCATTCATCAAAGTCTTCGTTTGTTTTCCGCTGAAATGCCACGAGAATTGCTCGGTTTTACGTAATCTAATTATCAGATGAATGCAAAGATAGAGTTGTTATTATATGTAATTGATGATGAATGCTTATAAATTGCTCTTTTAAATAAATTGTTAGAAACTGTTTTAAATAAATCAAATATTTTATGAGAAAAATGTAAACAAAGCCCGAGGAATAGCGGATGTGTTTCGGAATTCATGGCTTCAATCAATTGGTTAAACAAATTCATATGATATTGAAAATCCATAATTACTTTTTATTGAAAACAAATTTGTTTATGACTTTTAACTTTTTTATTAATTTCACTATAATTGTTTCGCTACGTTGTAGCTTCTTCAGGTGAAGAATTTAAAAAAATATAATATATTTAAATTCTTCAGCTGAAGCGTAGCGAAACAATTGTAGTGAAATTAATAAACAGTTTCAATTTCAATTTTCAATTTACTTTATTAACGGAATCTCCATTTCCAAATTACAATTATAATTACATATTAAAAATTTTATAAGAAAAGTGTGACGCTCTAAAATTCATAAACAAAATTGTTTTCTATAAAAAAAATATATGATTTTGTAAGTACAATTCACATTTAAACAAATTATTAGAAACATTAAACACTTGAACTTTGTTCCACCGTTTCTTTTATACAATGATGTAAAGTCAGTTTATTTTAAATATAGGGTATATTTGGTATGAAACAGGCCTGTTTCAACAGCAAGGGCGAATTTTTGTCATCATTTTTCTAACACGTTGGTAATCGATTGTTAACGTGACGTATAAATCATAACATGTCAAATAAATTTATTACTTTCTCAAAATTTAAACACGCGAATCGAGCAGATCGTGAAGAGTTTTGTAAGATTGCAACGTATTTGTTATTTAACGATAGTCATTAATATCATACAAAAATAAGTTAGTTGATTTGTTATATTATTGTCACGTTTCTCTTCACGTAATCACAAAATTAAAAGCTTACATTAAAAATTGAATAATCTTGCCCTAACCTAAAACACACACCAAATTTTTGAAGTATCAAATTTAAAAGGTTATATTAAAATAACAGACTTTACAAAAAAATCAAAGATTTTTTTATATTCTTGTATAATTAATTGCGATTATAATTCAGGACCCGGAAGACGCTTTTTATTTTTAGGACAATCGCGCAATCCTTCCCCTCTAGATATAAGTTTTGGTTAGATAGTGACAAGTTGAAATTGTTGATATTATAGTCACAATAAGAAAACCTAAAAAAATATATCTTTGGGGAAACCTCTGTTCAATAGCTTTGTTTTGCTAGGGCAATCCACCCTCGTCTAGATACGCTCTTGATATAAGTGTTGGTTAGATAGTAATTAGTTGTAATTGTTGAAATTATAGTCACAATAAGTAAACCTAAGGAAATTAAGCTTTTTTGTAATATACATTTTGAAGTTAGTCTACCTGGACTATCGACTAGAGGTTTTTCTGATAAAAAAAAACTTTAATTGTTGTAGATATTTATATTAAAGTTTTTTATTCAATTTTTTAAAACTTAAAATTCGCATTTTAATTGAGATGATTAAATTTCGTACAAATTGTTGGAAAACATTGTCACAAAGGAAGCTGTAAAGTTCGTTAGATACATATATGGGGAAAATGGTTTCAATCAATTTTCAATAGATGGCGTTATTTGTATTAAATCTCCAACTACATTTGAACGTCTCTTTAATTCGATATTTAATTACCGACTTCCCTTAAGTTTTTTTTCTTCTTCTAATCGAGTTCAACGGCGGTTGCAAAGTGCAGCGGCGCCTTCTGGCAAACGGCGCGGAATGATGTCATCGGTTATGACATTTGCGGTTGTGTCCGACTTAGAGAAAACCCCTCCCATGCCATTCCGCTAGAAATTCAGTTTGTCTTAGCAAAAGACCGAGATCTGTGACGAATTTCCAAATGACTGTCGGCGGTTTCAGATGACGGCACGGTTAATTGCTCATTAAATTAACACCTACAAGGTCTCAGGTTTTTTGTTTCGTCATCCGAACATACGCTTAATTTGATTAACCATTATTTTCGAAATCGGAAAAAATACGTGTTACTATTATACGCTCGTATTAAAATTAAAGACGAAAATAACTGTTGTTTCACACACTTTGAACTAATCCCCTGATTGCTAGTCATCCGAAAATTTGAATAAATGTCAAGTTACGGTTTACGAATTTATCTTATTCTCATTTTTCTTCCATATTAATGACCGTGATATTGAATAGTCGCCGTTAGATACAGAATTAGATGACATCTAATCATAAATAAAATGAACATATAAATAAAACAACAGTTTTGGCCTACAACAATTTTTTTTTGAAACTTAAAAAAGCTGTTATTTTACTTAAAAATAACGCTAATTTAATTCATGTGTTTCGCGGAAATAAACCAAGTGTTGTTTTAATTAATGAATTAATTAAGTACATTGATTTTTTTTTTTACAAACAAGGAATCATATATTTTGAAATTTATTCAATCATTTATTGAAATAACTATTTCCACAGGTAATAAAATGTAGGAAGGATGTTGTATTACACAACATATTCGATTTTATAAACAATTGATCACAATCACCCAAGTATTTATTTAAAATATAAATATTTAAAATAAAAATACGTTTTTAGAATTAGTTAATTTATACAACCATAATTTTTATAAATCATAACAAAACGACCACTTTGTAAAAAATACATAATCATCTTTATTGAGATATTTACAGTTACATTAAGATTACAAAACATGACATATTTATTAACAAAGATGGCTATTGACCAATGATCGTTCAGCCGGGCGGTTCTTGTTTTTTGTATCGTATGTCAGTTAGTCACATTATTCTATAAATATTGTATCAAAACAAAGTCCCCCATATAATTAAAGAAGCGAAGAATAAAATATATTTTTTTAATAATATTTATAAAAAAATACATCTTCAAAATGTGAAATTTTAAGAATTGTAGTTTTTGTGTTTGTTCAATTTTAAAAAATAAGCTTGTAGAATTAAAATTAAAATCTTGAAGTCATTAAATAAAACATTCTATTTAAAAAATATATTAATTTAATACTAAAAATCCGTGTATTTATAAATATAAAGTTTTAAAAAATGTGAAATATAAACCGGCAAATTAGTGAGACGTAGAACATATTCCAAAACATAAAACACACATTCGACTATTAATGGGAATGCCAGAGATATACCGGTGTGGATGTGTGTGTGAGTGAGGTAGAAAGAGATAGCGGATAACGGTTTGTTAACCTTGTTATGCCTTGAACTTGATTCAGTTCATTTCTAGAAATGGATTTTATTTATATCGGTATCGATGATGATGGTATTCATTTCAATTCAATAAAAAAATGGACGTCAATTTTAAATCAAGAAAACTGAGACCAACAATTTTGTTTCTAAATATAAAGGATTTTAATAATTGTTAAAATTTTAAGTTTTTAATTTGAATATATGTGCAACTAAAATATCGCCCATTTTTTTTTAAATTCTGTCATATTAAGGTTGTGTAAGATGATTACTAACGTTATTGTCGAGTCATTATCATTCTTAAATCTTCATCTGTCATGAATGGTGTGAATTTGAGTGATGCTTTCTTGAAGAATTCTATTAAGGATTTTAATTTTAATTTCTAAGAATATTCGAGGAATGGAGCAGTTAATAATAATTTATTTGTGAGATAGATAGAATTTAATCTTTTGCAAATTTATTCCGTCGATCAATGAAGAGGATTTGTATATTAAATAAAAATGATTTGAAAATAATATATTTAAATAACTGTGACCAAGTGAATGAATACTGTTTTCTATGAAGAGGAGTTGATTGCTAGGTAGGATTATTTTGGTTAGGTCATACAATAATAGCCTCCTTATTGTACGACCTAACCGAAACGTGGATTCAAATTCTACCAGAGATGTTTCTTTTTCACTCATACTTAATTCAATTAAATTATATACAATAATAATAGAAAAGAGTATATATGTTTTTAAAAATAATTAAAATTCACTTGGTTTGTTTTACGATAAAATTTCGTTTATTGTTTTAACTAGTTTCAATTCTTGATAATGTTATTTGGTTTGTTTTACGATGAAATTTTGTTTTTAAATTTATTCTTGATAATGGCAATAACCGAAACTATTTGAAACAATAAATGAAATTTTATCGTAAAACAAACCAAGAGAATTTTAATTCTTTTTAAAAACATATATTATTAAACATGTTTTATCAAGTGGATGAGACACAAATAGACACACATGAAAAAGGTAGTCATTTACTTGGTCACAGATAATTAAAATAAATCAAATGGAATTTGAAAATAATTAATTATTAATCAATCATTTTTTCTTTTGCTAACGTGGAAAAGTCGCAATAGCAAAAGATAAAATTATTGATTAATAATTAATTATTTTCAAATTCTTTTTAAATTATATACATCAATGTTGTATATTGATCACTTCAATTTCATAAAATAAAAAGTTTAATTAGTACAACTCCTCATTGTATGACCAAAGTAAAGTAATTTTGATATATTCCACCATAATTCGATAACAATGAAATACACTGTAAATGTCTTTAAATAACTTTGGTATTTATTACAGTGATTACAGCTTTGTTATCGAAACTATAAACTCGGTAATAAATATTAAAGCTATACAAAGTTAAATTGTTATTATTTAATACATCTATATCTAATCTTTATATGCATGTGTGAGTTGTATGAAGATAAATATATAACGAAAAGCAATTTGCAATATGAGAACGAATTTCTAGAATAAAGTATTGGAATACCGAAAACTTCCTGAAGTGATTATTGGCTTCAACATTTCATACAGCGAAATAAGGAAATTTTCGGTATTCCATTATTTTTATGATAGTAAGTCGTTCTCATATTGCAAATTGTGAAGTGAGTAATTATTTCAACATTTTATACAGCGAAATTAGAAAAAAAAATTGTATTCCATTAGTTTTATGCTAGAATTTCTTTCTCATATTGCTCACAATTTGCAATATTCGTTCTCATATTGCTCACAATTTGCAATATTCGTTTTCATATTGCTCACAATTTGCAATATTCGTTCTCATATAGCTCACAATTTGCAATATTCGTTCTCATATTGCAAATTATTTAAAGAATTGATTTTATTGGAGTGATTACTCGCTTTAATATTTCATACAGCGAATTAAGGAAATTTTCTATATTCCATTATTTTTATGCTAGAAGTTCGTTCTCATATTGTAAACTGTGAAATAAGTAATTACTTCAACGTTTCATATAGCGAAATAAAGACAATTTTATTATTCCATTACTTTTATGCTAAAAATTCGTTGTCACATTGCTAATTAAAATTAATTTAGTGATGAAATAGAATCCAAAAAAAGATTATTTTTATGTTATAATTTTCGCTTTAAATAAACTTGATTAAATATTTGGATTATTTTTAAATAAACGATACAAATAGTGGAGTTTCACAAGTCAAACATCGATTAAAGTAAAATTTATTTTTATATGTACGACATATTTATTTCTGCAGATTATTCTATATAAAGTATATTATTAACAACAGAATTCATTTAAACGTTGTCTTTAGAACACGGCTATAGACTGTCGGTCTGTCTTTCTCTCTAGTTTTATTTTATCTCGTTAATATAAAATAGAGCTTCAACAAATAACAGCCTTAAATATCGAATATTAATTAATTTGCCAAATTGATCAGAGTTGCTTCTACCTTCATTAATTTTTTTTAATAAAGCGTAAAAAAAACAATGTTAATCATAGTATAATTTGAAATTAATGGTTTTATTTTATTACACAAGCAATTTGTGAGGTATTCTCCTTATATCACATTGTAAAAGTGTTTTTGTTAAAAATTTCAATTCTCACTATTAAATTATCAATGGTTAACGCAATAATTGTTATCAAGGTTTTATACCACCAACTTACGTGTTTACTCAGTGTGAACCTTTCAATCAAAGAAACAATTGTGTTTACATTGCATAATTAACTAATTGTTTATTAGCAGTTATTTTATGTGATTAAGATTAATCCACCCACTTTTTTCTTCGTATTATTGATTTTTGCTTTGCATGAATAACTGGATTCTACAGAAATTGGTTTATCAAATAAATTAAAAAAAGAACGTTTCGGAATGGACATACTAGTCTCAACTTAACTTGAACGGAAAATAATATAAATTGGCTGAAAGACTTCTGGTCGATAGCCATTTCACAATATCTTTACATATATTATTATCAAAATCCCATTTGTCGGGTATCTTTACATATATGTATTGTAAATAATATATCTATTATATTCAATAGAATTATTAGTAGATAATAAATTTCCCATAGAAAAAGAACAGAAGTGTGGTGTATACGAAATTAATTGTATCAATTGTGGCGCTTGTTATATCGGTCAAACTGGGAGATCGTTTAAAACTAGATTAGAAGAACATAAAAAACCTATTATAAATATATATGAAAGAATATTAACTTAATATTTTATTTCTTGAAACAAATGAAGTGATTTTTATTTAAATTAATATTCTTTTATATATATTTAAATCATGTTTCACCAATGACAAAATAATTAAAGATATCTGCCATGAATAATAAAAATCGTACATGTCTTGCAAAACATTGCATTCATAATAACCACTTTACCAATGTAAAATAATTCAAAATATTACATTCAGGTAATCAAGGGATTACGCCTCAACTTACCAGAAAATACTCCAAAAAAGCGAAATTAATCGTGTAACTGTGCTAAATTGTGAAACAAACCACGTGTTTTAATTTTTACCTTAATGATTTTAAAATAAACGGAATGTTAAGTTTAACGTGTACGTTATTAATTAATTTCACAGTCTATAAATTTATATATATTACAAAAGCTGCTTAGACTGTGATGATAAAAATTAAAGTACACGTTAAACTCAATATTTTCCTATTATGTTAAATTATTCGACATACTATAGAACTTAAGAAGATAAAGGAAAAATACAAACGAAATTATCTTCTTTGAACTAAATAATAATTTAATTTTCCTGTCACGTTCGATTTTAAAGAAATATGCAAATACATTTTAATGCGGTGCGTAATGCAGTCAGTTGATTCAAATGGAGATTCGAATTGTCATGATTGGAATGTCATTATTTTATTCGATTACTTCCATTATTTTCATAATCGAAAAATTCGATTATATCCATTTTTATAGTACCATTACTGCTGCTGATTATTATTAGGGATGGGTAAAGTCAATATCTTTAATATTAAATAAAAATGATTTGAAAATAATTAATAAATTATTTTCACATTTAACTCTGTGACTTTTGACTTACGTTACGTAAGTACGTTAAATAAATGCACATTAAAACAGCTACTTCCCGGGCAAATACCCACGCCGGACATTGAATTACATAATGTACACCTGCATTTGTTTAACGTACTAACGTAACGTAAGTCATGTCACAGAACTAAATGTGAAAATAATTTATTAATTATTTTCAAATCATTTTTATTTAATATATTTAAATAACTGTGACCGAGTGAATGAATACTCTTTTCTATTTATGTTTTTAATATTTTTACTTCTGCTAAATTAACCCATTCATGCAACATGAAACAAACTCACTGAAGATAAACGTGTTTTTTTGCCTTATTATGTTTAAAAGTTTATGAACCTTTTTTTCTTTGCGGAAATAACTGTAATTGGCTTTCTCGTGTGTGGGATAGATGTTTGTCATGCATCAACCGGTGGATATATTGAACATTTATAATGTATTAAAAAACTTTGAAACTTCCTCTTTTCATGGCTACAAAGACAGTTAATTTTTGATTTGTACTTTAATAAATACGAATTAAAAAAAATATAAATTCCGTAAGAACAAAAAACTATAAATAGGATGCTGGCCTAAGTTTGCAATGATTTTATTAACGTTACTTATTGTAATAATAAATATAAATAGATTATTATAAATCTACCAATAAAATAAATAAAACACAGATTTTCAATAACTTTAAATTCTCAACTAGTTTCGGGTTATACTAGTTTTATTTATTTTATTTGTAGATTTTTAATAATAATGACTAGTTTTGGGTTATACTAGTGGTGAATTCATATTTATTAAAACAATATGAACTATCAATGTTTAAATATAAAAATTATTATATGTTAAATAAAAATGATTTGAAAATAATTAATAAATTATTTTCACATTTTGCTCTGTGACTTATGACTTACGCTTACGTAACGTTAAACAAATGCACATTAAAACAACTACTTCCCGGGCACATACCCACGCCGGACATAGAATTGCATAATGTACACCTGCTGTTGCACATCAATAAAATATTGCATAATGCAACAAATTTTTATTTAATATATTTAAATAACTGTGACCAAGTGAATGAATACTCTTTTCTATTTATAAAAATTATTAATTACATATTATGTTAATATAAGAAACTGTACCAGATTTATAATTAAAAAAGAACCAAGAATTTATTGGTATTTATTAGATTAAATAAAAATATGAATATAATGAATTAATATATTATTTTCCCTTTAGCTACTGTGACATAATGACTTATGTTACATAAATACTTTAACAAATGTCTAAAATAGACATTTGCTGTTGCATAACAATAACATATTGTCTATTATTAGACATTTGTTAAAGTACTTGTATAACGTAAGTCATTGTCACAGCTAAAGGAAAATTAATTTAAAAATTAATTATTTTCAAATTCTTTTTAATTAATTAATTTAAATTACTGTGATCTAGTGAATAAATCCTTTTCTATTATTTGTATTAAGTTTAGTTACTTAAAATGACGCATTGAGTGATTTTAGCAATCAATTATATTTAATTGATCGCTAAAATCGCTCAATTTTTCGCTATGTATTAAAAATGCCTTATAATAAAATAATAATGAAAACAACCATTAAGTTTTTTATTACGATTAATTAACAGTAGTAATAATTAAATAATTATTGAAATATATGAATCATTATTACTGAGAAATGTTATAAAACAATGGGATAAACACAAATCTAAATAAAAACTACTTCAAAAATTACTTCTTGATATAACTGCGCCCACCATTAACTGTGAAAATATGTTTAAAATATCACCCTTCACAAAAAAAAATACCTCCATGAGAAACAGGTAGAAGAAAAGCACCTCACCTTAGGTAATCACCTGACCCTCCCGACAAACAGAATATAAAATTGATCTTCTTGATAAATGTCAAAAAACATCGACCCTTGAAAAAAGGGAAACTCCTAAAATATAAACCCTAAAATGTTCTTTGTTGTTAGCGTTTATGTTGAGGAAGGATACTTTATAAAGAATGGTCGTTGCTAGGAGGGATGCTTTATACTAGCGATGGATAAAATCGATTATTTAGAAAATCGATTTATATGAAAAATAAAGTTTAACTTGAAATAGTATGCCTATTTAAGGTAAGTGTAATGACTATCCGTAGAAATTTAAATCAACTTAATTTTTAAATCTCTTGACAATGGGCTGATAACCCGCAACTAGTCGAAAATTTAAAAATCTACCAATAAAATAAATAAATCACAGTTAATTAAATTGAATAACATTTAATTAACTGTGATTTATTTATTTTATTGGCAGATTTTTAATAATGTAATCATATTTATTATATACAATATGAACTACCAATGTTTAAATCTATTAATTAGACTAATTTTATGTTTTGAATAATATATGTCATATAAATGATTAGATTAACATTTTATTAACGAAAATAATCGATTTTTTTGTTTATTAAATAAAACACTTTTTAACTTTGTTTCTATCACTTGTTATTTTATTTTAGTGAAGCATAGATCATCATTATCAAACAAGTAACTTTAGTTTGATAATGATGTTTTATGCTTCGAAACTATAGTTATTAAATAAAGTAACAAGTTATACAAACAAAGTTAAACAGTGTTTTATTTAATAAACTCAAAATGTATAACGAAGTGAAAGCCTTAACTATCAACAAACGTTTATTTTGTATTCAAATATTGGAATAATCAATAAAGTAGTGATTTTATACAGAATGATCAGGATTATGGAATTTGAGCACTATAGCGCTTTACTAGATTTTTCTAATGAGTAGTATTTTTAAGTGCGTTACTAAAGCGCTTTATCAAGTAGTAAAGCAAAATTCAATTTAGTACACAATATTATTAATGCAATTATTGGAATGCTTATTTATTTCCAAACAACCCGTTTGTTCGTTTTTTTTTATTGTTACTGTTATTGTTGTTTGTCGAGATCTCGCGCTGCGCTTCGGTTTCGTCATTAAAAAGCATTCTACGGTGTGGGTCGTGAGTGGTTACGTTTGCGGATGTCGCACACTTGGCCAGGAAACGGGCCGCAGCTTCCGCGTTTCGGAAAATTTCGAAAAACTTTTCCGCCCACCGGCTCGCCGAGCCCGCAAATGGGCCGAATGCCGAAAGCGCTCCGCGGAAAGCCTCCTCTTTCCCGGGCTTTTCCCAGTTTTTCCGGTCAGGTGCGCTCACCTGGCTTGCTCGCAAACGATTGGTGGGGGGAACTCGGAAAGAAATCCGACGCACATCTCGGGACTTTAATTAATAATTCATCTTATTTATCATTAATAATAATAATAATGGAATTTAGCAATAATTGTATAATTTACGTTCGGGCTCTACTTTTCAAGTCATCATAAAAGATTAATCTTAATAACGTATATTTTCATTTTACTTTAGGCCGAAATTCCTTCCTTTGGCAGCTATTACTAATTATATTTTTTTAATCGAAATTTCGCATTTCAAATAAAATATACATTATACCTCGACCTCCGGTCGATAGCCGATTCATCTATAGAATATAATTCTAATTTTATATTTTATTGTACATACATATACACATTTGAATAAAGATATTTGGTTAGTTATAAATTATAACAAATAGAACTGGCCGTGTATATTTATTTGATAAATTAATTCATTATTTCATTTAAACATTATTTCACAATAAAACACTTTTAACTGTGTGTAACACATAAAAATTAAAATTTGCGTTTTAATTCTTAAAAATAAATTTCAAATGAGTTCGTGCAAATTCTATTCTTCGTTTTATACTTTTGTAACATTGAACACAATATCATCTTACAAAAATGTTTTGTAATCTTTTTAGAGCGTCACACTTTTCTTATAAAATTTTTAATATGTAATTATAATTGTAATTTGGAAATGGAGATTCCGTTAATAAAGTAAATTGAAATTGTAAAATTTACATTAGGTATAATATAATACATTTTATATATTATAATTCCTAAATGGCTATCGGTCATTTGTTTTTGAGCCAATATTAAAACTGCTGTCATAAATTATAATTATGTATTAATAAAACACTTTAACTGTGTTTGTATAACTAATCTGTTATTTAGTGACTATAGTTTCGACAACATTAGCTTGTCATTATTAAATTAAAAATCACTTTTAGATTAGTAAAAGTCACTTTCGTTATTAATATCATTATCAAACTAAAAATCACGTTTAGATTAGTAAAAGTCACTTTCATTATTAATATCATTATCAAACTAAAAGTCACTTTTAGATTAGTAAAAGTCACTTTCATTATTAATGTCATTATCAAACTAAAAGTCACTTTTAGATTAGAAGAAGTCACTTTCGTTATTAATGTCATTATCAAACTAAAACTCACTTTTAGATTAGTAAAAGTCAATTTCGTTATCAATGTCATTATCAAACTAAAAATCACTTTTAGATTAGTAAAAGTCACTTTTATTATTAATGTTATTATCAAACTAAAAGTCACATTTAGATTAGAAGAAGTCACTTTCGTTATTAATGTCATTATCAAACTAAAAGTCACTTTCGTTATTAATGTCATTATCAAACTAAAAGTCACTTTTAGATTAGTAAAAGTCACTTTCATTATTAATGTCATTATCAAACTAAAAGTCACTTTTAGATTAGAAGAAGTCACTTTCGTTATTAATGTCATTATCAAACTAAAACTCACTTTTAGATTAGTAAAAGTCAATTTCGTTATCAATGTCATTATCAAACTAAAAATCACTTTTAGATTAGTAAAAGTCACTTTTATTATCAATGTCATTATCAATGATTTTACTTATCTAAAAGTTACTTTTAGAACTTTTAGATAAGTAAAATCACTTTCGTTATTAATGTCATTATCAAACTAAAAGTCACTTTTAGATTAGTAAAAGTCACTTTTCCTTATTAATGTCATTATAAAACTAAAATTCACTTTTAGATTAGTAAAAGTCACTTTCATTATCAATGTTATTATCGAACTAAAAGTCACTTTTAGTGTGACAATGACACGCTAATGTTGTCAAAACTATAGTCACTAAATAAAATATCAGTTGTACGAACAAAGTTAGAGTGTTTTATTAATTTATAATAAATAATGGATAACCAAGTGGAAGCCATAACAATTAACAAGTTAAAATTACGTGTAGTTAAAAATATTTTAATAATTTTAATTTGTAACAGCAGTTTAGAATTTTTTAACTTGTCATTATGACTTATGTCATGTTAAAAATGTCGAAATTGTAATCACGAAATAAAATCGTGTTATAAAAAGTCAAAAGTTATTGTATTACATGCATAACTGAGTAGAAGCTTCCGCTATCCCGAATTTAAATTTCTTTCCATTTTAATATCTTTAAAAAAAATAAGATCATTAAGGTATACATTTAACAATCATAGACATAACATAAATATTTATATTGAATAATTGAATTCATGGGCATTCAGTTGTTGGAATCCATATTCACTTTTGTTTGTAAATTTTATACACATAATCATCGTTATTGAGATATTTACAGTTACATTAAGTTTACAAAACATTACATATTTATGATCATCGGTCAGTGATGATCTTTCAGCCGGTAGTTCTTGTCCTGTATATCATTTAGTCATTTATGTGTGATGATATGACTTGGATTGAGGATGTTTGAATTTTGAAAAGATATTGAATTTTTTTTTAAATTCTATCTCCAAGGATATTCTCATTTTGTTTGTTGTCCGAATCAAGATTTGTCTTTTTTACTCGAACCACTTCGAACTTCCCTTAGCGATAAATTAAATAAATATAAAAAAAAAATTGTTGCATTATGCAATATTTTATTGATATGCAGCAGCAGGTGTACATTATGTAATTCAATGTCCGGCGTGGGTATTTGCCCGGGAAGTAGCTGTTTTAATGTGCATTTGTTTAACGTACTTACGTAAGTAAGTCAATAGTCACAGAGCTAAATGTGGAAATAATTTATTAATTATTTTCAAATCATTTTTATTTAATATAAATAAATATCATTATAAAAGAGCATTCATTCATTTGGTCACAGTATTTTTTAAATAAAAAGAATTTAAAAATGATTCATAAATTATTTCCTCTTTAGCCACTGTGATATTTTGACATACGTTACACAACCGATGAGAAGTTACCCCACGGTTCTGTGCCCGGCGCATCCACCATGCCGGAGGCGCCGGGATACATGATATTATAATAATAATTAACTTTATTAACGGAAATTCACCATTTAACAAAATAATATATAAATATTATACCAAAACATATTAAATAATATTATAATTAATTATCGTGTGTATAATTAACAGTAAAAATAAAACAATTTTACATACTACTTCTAACAAAAATTATATAAATTAGCAGCAAATCTATATTTATAACAATAAATTAAAAATTGTATATTATATTCAAATTAAATTTTCGTACATTGAAGTTTCCACAATGGATTTTCTAAATAAACATTAAATTTTATGTTTTCTGACAGTTGTATTCACTATGTTATATTACACTGTCATTTTACTGCTAAACATTGTTTTTAGATTTTAACGTTAATTTGTTGCTTATTAACATATTTTTAGAATATAAAAGTAGGATGTTTCAAAATACACTTTTTACGATTTTTTTGTTCCAGCCCACAAATATCTCGAAATTTCCTACAAAACATTGTTTGTTATTTTTCAGTTTTTTTTTAGTTTAACGTCAATTCTTATTCTTATTAACATATTTTGAGAACATAAAAGTAACAGGTTTCAAAATAAACTTTTTATGATGATTCGACCCACGGATTTCTCGAAAAATGTCAAAGTCCTGCAAAACATTGTTTGTCATTTTTTATAATTTTTATTTTCACGTTACATTGTAGCTAAGTAGGTTAAATTAGTAAAGCAGTAGTAAATTTTCTGGGGATTACAGCGGTTAAATCGGAAAAACAAAAAAGCATCGCGTTTTCAAGATATTCTGTAAGGAAATGTTAAGTTTAATATGTTGTAAGTTAATTGTATTATCACAGTTTACATAGCTTATGTAATAGATAAATACACATAGAATGTGCATTTTATTAATAACGTACACATTAAACTTAACTATTCCCGTACGGAATAACCCCGATTAACAGAACAATATTTTTTTAAAATTTTAAATTTAAATTACGCGGTTCTAATCCCCGGAAAATTTACTGTTATTTTGTTCATTTAACCGACTCTCTAGCTTCTTTAATAACAAAGTTAGCAATATAAAATAAATATGAATAAAGTATTAAAAATCAACCAATAAAAGACAGATTAACTTTAAATTTAAAGTTATTCAATCTAATCTGTGTTTTATTGGTTGATTTTTAATACTTTATTCCTATTTATTTCATACAATATGAACTACCAATGTCTAAATATTAAAACCATTAAAGTTAGCAATGGTGCGCACTTAATTTAGAACAACCTGCATAGCAATCATTTTCGAACATAAAGATCTGCAATATAACATGGTTTCATTTTCATTGAATTTCGAGAGAAGCAGTTATTAAACAAACTTTTATTGTCAATAGTAAAAATGAATATAAAATTGTGTGTATATTGTAATTTCCGGCTCCCGGCCGAACAAATACGAAACATTTCGGTTTATTGTTCCCAATCGCGTTTTAAACTTCATCTCAACAAAACCCAACCTTGACTTCCCAATAAATCAATCACAACCAGTATTAATTCCCCTAATTTATTGCTCGAACACGTAAGATATTCTCAAAACCAAAAATACCTCCTGCGTTATTTCATCTTGTGTTCTGAAAACTATAATTCGTTATCAGAATAAATAAATTGTATTGTCCAAGAGAAAACAAAAAACAGCTAACATAGATATTAAACATAGTACATATCAGTAACAAGACAAACATTTTCGCAACGCGGTTAGGGTGTTGCCAAAATAATAATAAATATAAAACATATATAAACAATAGTAATAAGAAACAGAAAAAATAAGACACCCCCAAAACGCACTCCATAATCCATAAAACATACTCCTATATGAAAAAACTAAAATCCTTCCCATTGAACAACGAACGTATCATTGTCCTCTCTCAAAAAGTTGATCTAAATCCATCTACTATCGACCTTCTAGACACTATGTTTCCCACGTACCCTAAACACAAGACCCATCCGTAAAAATTCCTCCACAACTCTCAAACCAATTTGTATTAATTGAAGTATTAATTAATATAAATTGGTTTGAGTTTACGTGAAGAGTTTTATATCAATAAATTAAAACTTGGTTTATACCTTTCTTCACTTTTTATTTTCACAATGTGGACACTATCAATTGATAATGTCCACATTGTGAACGAAATGTACATCTAACGTGTAAATAAAAATTGAAGAAAGTAATAAACCAAGTTTTACTTTATTGAAATATTTCAATTGATTACATCCTTCCAAGATATAGATATTGATATTTTCAAAAGAAATTTTAACAACGACGAAATAATTGCAAAAAATGACAATGATAAAAAATTTAAGACAGGCAAAAAGACCAATGGTCGATAACCGATTGATAAGTAATCTTTACATATTTAAAAATATTTTTTTTATTATTCTCATTATTGTCAAATCAATGTTGACAACGATAATGGCGATCAACGACGAAATAATTGCAAAAAATGACAATGATAAAAAATTTAAAAGACAGGCAGAAAGACCAATGGTCGATAACCGATTGACAATTAATCTTTACATTTTTTAAATATTTTTATTATTCTCATTATTATTAACTCAAAAAAACTTGTCAATTAATATATGTATTATTTAAGAAATAGAATATAAAAAAATAACATAGAACGGCAATTGACGAAAATTTATGATAAAATAAATCACAGGTTGAATTAATACCATTGAATAACATTTTAAGCCGACACTCTTCTATTGAAATTAACATAAAATTTTGATTTATTTCTGTTATTAAAAGATGGAGTATGAAAATTAATCTTCTTCACAATTAAAAAAAATCATTTACAAAACAATCGCGTTAATTAAAACACAATAGTGTTTTAAATCATACCTGCGGCTCGATTACCTAATAAATCGATTAAATCTCGCATTAATTGTAAGGATTTATTACTCGGTCTTGATAAACACGTAAGGTATTCTTGAAATATAAAAAATGCGTTGTTTTTTAACGCATTGCCACGGTTGCGCTTTTATTGTTAAATATATAAATTATTGAACTTGGAAATGTTTACAAATTTCGAATGAGTGTGTGCAAATTCTATTTTTCGTTTTTGACTTTTGTAACTTTGCCAGGAAAAGGGAATGATTCACATTTTCATATATTTACAGCGTTACAGATTTGTTTCAAAAATTGTCATTTTTTAAAAATATATACTTAATAATAATAGAAAAAGATGTTTTTAATTTAAAAAATAATATACTAAAGTAATGGTAATGAAATGGGGATGAACACAATCTGGCTTCGGATACTTGGCCATTAAGCCAACATCACACATTTATTTATTTTTAACTAATTATAAGTCGAAGATGAAGACAATCACTAACACCCATGGACTCCGGGACGAGAACACTCATCGTTAGAAAAGTCTCGCCCCGGAAAGGATTCAATTTTTTTTTGAAGAAGGTATGAATATCTTTCCAAATTATAATAAATGTAATAAATTTAAACTAGGGATAAGCAACTTTTTTTGTTAGAATTTCTTTATATACTGTAATATTTATTGAAATTTATTGAAAATTGAAATCCTGTCCTTTCTAACGATGAGTGTTCATATATATATATATATATATATATATATATATATGTTATTACAGTATATAAAGAAATTCTAACAAAAAAAGTTGCTTATCGCTAGTTTAAATTATAATATGGAAAGGTATTTATACCTTCTTAAAAAAATTGAATCCTGTCCTGATATATATATATATATATGTGCGATGCCGGGTCGTATTCCCTCTTCCTCACCTCGGGATTTGTGGGCAAGAATTCCCACCCAGCCCATCCCATTTAATATTCGATTAATGAAAACTCTTTTTTTAACGTTGTATAATTGAAATTTATTTAGTCACTAAAGTTTCGACGTCATTCGTGGCTATTCTGTAAGGGAAATGTTAAGTTGTACCAAAGAGGATATTAATATATTACTATCCTCTTTGGTTGTACGTTATTTTTTATTATCACAGTCTAAGTAGCTTTCGTAATAGATATATACAGAGAATGTGAAGTTAGGTAATAACGTGCACGTTAAATTTTACGTTTCCTGTACGGAATAGCCTCGATTATTAAACCAACACTGTTATTGTAACTGAAATAAATTTCAGTTGTACAAACAAATAACCGTTTGTTATATAAATAAATAAATTTTAGTAAAACAAAACCAAGTGATTTCATTATAACAAACGGTTATTAAATATGTTTTACCAAGTGATAAATGAGAAAAAGGTATACAATATATACAAACAAAATTAAAAAGTGTTTTCATTAATCGAACAACGATGTATAACAAAGAAGAAGCCTTAACAATTAGTAAATTTGATATTATTTATCTTTCTTGTTATTACAAAATTAAGTATATGGCATTTTTTATATTATATGTATATCTTAATCAATTGTACCCTTTCGAGTGTCATGCTATTTTTAATCTTAATTAATGTATACTAATATTAATACAATAAGTAAGATTACAAAAAATGTCATATACTTCTATGTTGCCGTAACAAAAAAGAAAAAAAATTAAATTTGTCTATATCTAGCATAAAGCAAAGAACTGTTCGTTTTTGATTTACATAGTTGTGCAAGATTTACAAATTTAAAAATGATAATTTTAAAATCTCGTTATCACGTTTTATGAAACAAGTGTAATGAATTCATAATGTAGATTTGATGTAATTATTTATTCATCATTATAAACGGGAAATCGCTTTTACAAAACAAACAGAATCATTGTGGACACGGAAATTAAACTGTTATCCGTTTTTGTTTTCTTTATGTATACATTCCATATCTTTGAGTCACTTTGCAAATAAGAAATAATGAAGAAAAAGAATTAACTGATTTCTAAAGAGATGTTATATTTAAATTATTTAATTCCAATTAAGAGGTTTATTTTAGCAGGTTTTTTTGCAATAAAATTGGTGGTGGAGGCTGTCATTTGATAGAGTTTTCTTTTTCTAAATGTAGAAGATGAAATAAGACTAAGGTTTATTTTAAGAGCTTCATATTTTCTGACAACACTGCTGGTTGAGACTTTTAATTAAGAGAGTTTTCATTCGTTTTTATATTTACAAGATGAAAAAAGTAAGGTTTATTTTAAGAGCTTTATTATATTATTGCTAAGAGCTTACACTTTTATTGTAAAGAAAACAGCTGCTTTAAGAGCTTTACACCTTTATTGTACCGGTGTATCCTACAATAAGCCTTTATTGTAGCTTATTATTGCTTATTGTAGTTCAAGTACACATGAAGTTTTTAAAATAAAAATTGGTTTTATTTCATCTCCTAAATATATAAAAAGAGTAAAAAAAAACAGAGGTTTTTGCAGTTGGAAAAGGGGAATGATCGATTTTTATTGATCATTGCCAGTATTTTTTTGTTTAATCTTATTGTAATATAAAAACCGTTTTATCCAATTGTTATTTAATGAAATTCTTAATTTTCTTGTAAATAATAAAACATACTAGACAAGGACAGGCAGAAAGACCTATGGTCTTTTCTTATTAATCTGTGTAAAATTTTCTACAACTTTGTCCTTTACAGTTTTTTTCTATCTATGATAATAATAGAGATATATTGATTTCAAAAAATTGACACAATTTACTTTTTTCAAAATATCTAGTTACTCTTGACTTTTTCAAATATTTTGAAAGTGTCATTTTATTCGTCTTATAAAACTACACTTCTTTCCCCATTTAACCGTTTTTCTATCTCTTATAGTTTCCGAGATACCCATAGAGAACATCGAAAAAAACTCACCCTGTATATATAATAAAACATATATATAAATCACTTCACAAAAAAGAAATGAAGAAGAGTAAATAATGTGAAAGTATATTATTTGTAAAGTAATTGATATATTTAAAACAATTTAATTATTCTGATAAATTTATAATATTATATTTTTAAACCTCATTACTCACTTGATGGGAAACAAATTAAATATAATCAGAAGAGTTAACAATTATGTTATTCTCTTAATTACGACCTCTGTTGACATTATTCAATATGGATTTAAGAAAGAAACAAACACACACGCATATTAAACAAATGACGATATAAAAAAGGAACAAGTGAGTAACACTTGACCCGCCTCAAGTGTTAAAGTGTTTAAAGTGCAGATTTCTACTACCGATGACACGGTTGCCAACTTAAGCACGCTCACGCAAACACAAATATCAATAAGGCGGGTATTAGAAAGAGACAACCGAGACTTACGTCATCTTTATTTTGCTCACACGACATACAAATCACAGTCAGAAATCTTCGAATCGCTTTTTTGAACGCCCGAATTAAATTTACATAAATTGATAGAGATACTCCTCCTCAAATGGTTTTAAGTAAATACAATTTATCAATTATAACATTGATGATATAAATATTATATGATATAAAATATGGATATATATACACATACAGATAATACAAAAAGAATATATCCTGCTACAAATATTCGGGACTATTCTATAAGGAAATGTTAAATTTTACGTGTTTGTTATATTTTATCATCACAGTCTAAGCAGCTTTTTATTTTTTTTTTATATATACATAGATTGTGAATTTAATTAATAACCTACGTAAACTTAACATTTCCCTTGCAGAATAATACCGAATATTTGTAATAAATGCAGGCTATATTCTTTTGTATTATCTGTATAGTTTCAATAAAGATTCACACATGATTGTCCACCCTGGTCTATCGACCAAAGGTCTTTTTATCCTGCTAACATACATTTTCGTAAAAGTAAAATATTGTGGATTACAAATTCTGCTAACATTAGTGTATTTATTAAAATCAGCATAATTCGTCATTTACTAATAATACAAACAACTTTATTCAGTTAATTATATTAAATTTTATATACAGCTCTACATCACAATTATAAATATGCATGAAGAAGTTTCTGTCATGAGCTATAGACGTGAGGTCTTTCTGTCCGTCATTTACTATTTTATTAAAAATAAATTTTTATTTAATGTTTTTTAATTCCAAACAAATTATGCTCTTTAGAAAAATCGTAAGTTATGAATAAAGAAATATGTTGATAAGTTCCTTATCAATTCTAAAATAAAAATAAACAAATAAAATGGACGCATTATCGTAATTCTATAGACAAACACACAGACACAAATTACATTAATGGACTCAATGACCCAAAACGGGTATTTTTAGCGATAGTTCCAATTTAATAACATTTACGAAAACAATGCATTGCAAGTGAATTACATACAAGGAAAGCAATAATATTAATTGCGCTTCTGGTCTGATTTTCTTTATTAATTACATTGTTCGGAAAATTAGATTTTTTTATTAATATTATTGCTTGTTGAAACAAAATGATAAAACAATAATTAAGAGAATATAGAAACTAAAGAGGCGGAAAGACCACTGGTCGATAGTCAATAAATAGATAAATCGATTTTGTAATTTTTATTAATGTTGGGCAAAATCGAGTAAATTTAGTAATCGAGTATTTCTGAATAACCAATTTTAAGTAGCTACAGTTATTAAATAACAATATAATTGAGTTTATTAATCAATAGGTAAAACTTTCCAATATTAATATTATAAATAACATTAAGAAAATTGTCATAAACTTCATTTTGCAGTGAAAAAAAGATCGAAAAGATCGACTTTGCCCATCTCTAATTTTTATTATTTATTGATAATAAAGATTATTATTAGAAACTGAATAATTTATCTTCATTTTCTCATTTGCAATTAATATATAAACAAAATACATTAAAACGACTATTTCTCGGACTAATACCTGTACCTAATTCTGATTCAACATTCTGTAATTCGATCATTTCAAAATAAGTATAAAAACACAAATTCATTGAAACAGAATCTATCGAATTACAGTATTTTTAACACGGAAGTGCTATTAATATTGACTAATACTTATTAAGTATTAGTCAGTATTAAAAAATGATGTAATTAGATCGTTTCAAAATTAAGTATAAATATATTAATACAGCATCGATCGAATTAAAGTATTTTTTAACAGGGAAGTACTGTTAAAAATGTAATTCAATCGTAGTGTGAATTAAAATCATGAATGAAATAACATGTAACATAACCTTAATTTTAATTGTAGGATTACCGACCTTGAATTCATTGGCTTCATCTACTCACTATAGCTCATGTCACGGGATCATCAAAGGTGGAGATTTTTTAAATTATTATTTATAAACGAGAAGAACTAGTTTTCGAATAAAGAAATTTGTTGGTAAGTTCTTATTATACCTAATTTTGATTAAAAATACTGTTTCAAAATAAGTACAATAACATAAATACATTGAAACAGAATCGATCGAATTACAGCATTTTTAATAGTAAAGTACCGTTAAAAATGCTGTTACCTGTGGTATTAAAAAAACTCAAACTGTATTCATTATATAATAATAATCTTTATTAATAAATATATACAGAAACTAAATATAAAATAAATAATAAAATTTATAAAATCGAATCTATAATTTGTATCAATTAATTGACCTGTGGTCTTTCCGCCTTATTATAAACAAAACACTAGTTATTAGTATTTTACTTATATTTAGAAAAATGTGTTATAAAAAAACAACAGTAAAATGCAATGAAACGAACGTTTTGGGAATTACAGTGTAAGTCATTTGATTTGAATAAGCCCTTGGAACTGCGCCAAGTAGCTCTCAAAATTCGTTACGGGCGTAAATTTAACATTACCTTCTTTACCATTCTGAAATTAGATTTCATTTCGAAATTAGTCCGTGTGTTATTATAATTATTAACCGATGTATTAATAGAAATAAGAACGCGGCAGTCCAGTTTGAATTAGACATAAAGTGCACGGAATGGTAGTAGGAACTCTTGAATGCATTTCTCAATCGTCACTTGATGATTTAATGAAAGATTTTAAAATAATTGGGCTACAAACAAAATGAACAAATATTTAGTTTTATATGAAATTTAATAATAGATATAAAAAATCAAGTTTTTTTTAATCACATAGTTTTGTTTTACTTATTAATTTGTTATTATTACTAAACTAGATTCCGCATACATGCCATTATCAAGAAAATAAAAATATAAAAATCCGCTTTTCACGATTTTTATATACAGATTTTTTTTTTCGGGTTAATCAGGTAAGAAAGGATTTAATTATCGGGGAATTCCACAGTTAACAGTTCATTAACGGGGTGTTTTAAAACTAGTCGAGTAATACAAAAATATCAATAAGTAAAACAAAACCAAGTGATTAAAAAAAAACCTTCGTTTTTACTTTCCGCGGATCCCTGTCGAAGGGAAAGTTTTGTGGACGTAAAAATTTTAGAAAAATGTTCTAAAAATTATATTTAGTGTAGGAAAATATGTAGTCATTGTAAAAGAAATAACAAAATAACTTAAAACATTCTTCTAAATATTTGGCTTTAACTTTAAAAGACAACAATTCATATTTTCATTTACTATTAAATGTTCATTCATAGTCATTTGACCGAATTCATCGGGGAAAGTATCATCACATTTTTTTTTAAATTTATTATCGAAAAAATGTTTTACCAAATGATTAATGACAGCAATATTAAAGATATCAAATTTAAATTAAATAAATACATATATATATATATATAAATAGAAAACAGTATTCATTCTACTTCAAATCATTTTTATTTAATATATATATATATAATCTAAAATCCCCATCTACCATAATGGTGGTGTAGGGGTAAATTAAATAAATAAAGATATTAAATTTAGCATTGATTAATTTCAACTTTTTTTATTTTATTTATATATTCATACAGACTATAGAGATAATTCAAAAAAATATAACATAAATAATTACAAAACAAGTAAGTACACCTTGCCATTGAAATTAAATGAAGACTTTTTAAATTAACAAATGAAGAAGTTTAAATTTTGAGAACCACTGTTGAATGAATTTTATTTCGCATAAAATGCTGTTTTCAATTAATTCATTAATGACCTTTTCGTGTACGCTTCTGCGACAAAATCCATTTAAGATTAAGGCTTGTGGGTGTTAATGGATTAATGAGAAAAACAAGTACAAAAATTTCACCATTGCGATAAGACGTTCTACATACTTTTTGTTAATAAATAAATATTTGCGTTTTAACGCGGCGTATTTAATTAATTTAGGAGTTCAAAAAAACGCCATTGAAATGGAATGCTTGAAAATGTTATTCGCTATTTTTTATTATTATTTATATAATATTGCTATTATAAAAAATACATGACATGGACATAAACACCAAAAACCAAGCGGAAAGACCACTGGTCGATAGCCTAATAATAGATATAAATTATACATTTCACTTTGTATTTTTTATTATATACAACATCTTTATTTCTGCAAATAATTCTGTAATACAATAAATTATCTTAATTAATTGTTTATAGACAAAACAAAACCATTTCATTTAGCTAGCATCTAAATGGAATGGTTTTGTTGAAATACCATGAAATGCAAAAAAAAACGTTTACAATTGACAAAAAAATAATTAAGATCCATTTCACTTCATTACAGCATGGGATATATTTTTTAATAAAGTAATTTTATTATACTCTTAACAGTAAGTTAAGTGAAAGAGCAGTAATAACACCCACTTTTTATTGTATGCTTGTACTGTTTACCTAATATACAAATAAACATATTATTATTAATACATAGAATCATTTAATGCTTGGGTAAGTTACCAATGCTTTACCCAACAGTTATAAAAACGAGTCTTTATTATTAATAATAATAATCTTTATTAACTGATGTATACAGCAAAAAATAAATAATAAAAGTTACAAAATCAAACGTATATTTTATGTATTAAATAAAAATAATTTATTAATTAATTAACTACCTAAACGGCTTTATTAAAATGTGTATATGTATGTACTATAATATATAAAATTAGAATTATATATTCTGTAGATAGATCGGCGATCTTTTCAGCCATTAATTAATTATTTTAAAATTCTTTTTAATTAATTTATTTAAATAACTGTGACCAAGGGCGGAAAGACCTCTGGTCGATAGCCCAGACAAACACCTACATGTACATACATTATTTATATTGTTAAAATTATCTATATACTCTGAATAAAGGTGTATATATATATATATATATACATAACTGTCACCAAGTGAATAAAGCCTTTTTCCTATTATTTATAATTTATATTTGTTAATAAGAGTCTTAATAATAATGAGTCTTAATTATTTAAAGGCAAAACAGAACTATTTCGCTAAAATGTTTAATAATTTCAAAAAAAATCGTCTACGTGTGACAAAAAATAATTCAGATTGATCTAGCTTCATTACAACATGACCATTATTATAAATCATTTCCACTTAACACACTATTATTTTGAGCTTTGAATTTCTCCATACTTCTCGAATTAATCAACATCGCGTGTATTTATAGAGTGTGATTTGTAAATGACATTTCACTTTGTTAATGATTTGAAAAATGCCCGCGCCGAGGAAGGACGAAATTGTGTCTGGCTGAACAGTGAGAAGTAAGAGAGAATGGGAGTAGAATGGGCGAAAGGCAGAAATGCAGAGAGACGAGTTGCAGAGATGGGTAAAAGGTTGAATTGAATGAGAACGATCGAGGGAGATGAAAAAGGAAGATAAAATAAAGTTTAATTGCAAAGAGTGAAATTTACCAATTAAATATATAACCATTTCGAATTAAATTTACTTGACAAATTAATCGTAATGTAATCTGTATGTAATTCAAGTAAATTTAATTAAATGAAACACTTACTAATTCATTTTCTTCACCGGTTCCCCCGTAAAAACGCTTTTGTGATTATTCCATTCAAGAAACTGCTAAATAAGTAAAAATCCAACTTGTTTGGAAATATTTCCTTCAGTGCTTTTTTACTTTGTTTGTATAACTCTGATTGTTTTACTGTTGACTACAATTTCGACAACCTTAACGTGTCTTTTGTTTTGATAATGACACGTTATGGTTGTCGAAACTAAAAATTAGTGATGGGTAAGATCGATCAGTTGAAGTATCGAGCCGCTCGAGCTGTTTAGAAAGATCGAGTCGATCGTAAAGATTGAGCCGATCAGGATGGCACTGATTAGAGGGATCAAACAGACCGAGCCGATTGAGCTGATCAGAAAACCCCTAAAAAATCCTTCATGGAATATCACTCCCTCAGAAAACTACTCTGTGAAACGTATCTGGAAAATTACAAATCATCTCAAAAATCACCCCTGTAAAATTATTCCTCGAAAATCGTATAAAAACATCCACCGCAAAACACTCCCCGAAAAATAACACCTGTAAAAACACCCTCCAACTAAAATTTACCTGTTATTCATATTAAAACGTATCTTAAAAAGAAACAAAATCTGCAAGGCGACATAAATGTGACACACAGATACTGTAAAGTGTTTAAATTCATGGTGAAAATAGTGATTATGAATGACTTTAAAGTTAACTTTTTACCATTATAGAGACTATCAATGACTTTAAAGTCAATTTTTGACAAAAATATTGAAGAGTCGATTTTTGACAATAGTGGTGACTTTAAAGTCAATTTCTAGTGATAACTGTGACAATGACTTTAGTCAATTTTTGACTATAATGGTGACGTATTGTGACTTCCTACCAAAAATAGTGACGAAAAGTGACTCTATGAGTTAATTTCTAGTGAAAATATTGACTATCAATGATTTTAAAGACAAATTATAGTGATAATAGTGACTATACATAACATTAAAGACATTTTTTAGTGAAAATAGTAACTATAAATGATTTTAAAGTCAATTTATAGCAAAAATAGTGAATGACTTCAATGACAATTTTTAGTATAAATAGTGACTATTAATGACTTTAAAGTCAATTTTTGACAATAATAATGACTTTAAAGCGTTTAAATTCATAGTGAAAATAGAGATTATGACTTAAAAGTTATTTTTTGACCATAATAGAAACTATCAATGACTTTAAAGTCAATTTTTAACAATAATAGTGACTACCAGTGATTGTAATGCCAATTTCTACCAAAAATAGTGACGAAAAATTACTTTAGAGTCAATTTATAGTGAAAATAGTGACTGTCAATAACTTTAAAGACAATTTATAATGAAAATAGTGTCTATAAATGACTAAAGACCCTTTTTAGCAAAAATAGTGACCATCAATGACTGTAATGTCAATTTTTGTCAATAATAGTGAAGTAAAGTGATTTTAAAGTCAATTTCAAGAAAAAATAATGACCATAAATGGTTTTAAAATCAAATTTTGACAATAACAGTGACTATAAATTATTTTTAAGTCAATTTCTAGCAAAAAATAGTTACTACAAAGTAAATTTCTAGTGAAAATAGTGACTTTCAATGATCTTAGAGTTAATTGTTGACAATTATATTAAATTTAAATAACTTTAAAGTTAATTTCTAGCTAATGACTAAAAATGATTTTAAAGTCAATTTATAGTGACGTAAAGTGACTTTAAACTAAATATTTAGTAAAAATAATGATTATAAATGATTGTAAAGTCAATTTCTAATGAAAATAGTGACTATGAATTACAATTTTTGGCAATAATAGTGACGTAAAGTGGTATACACGACTACATGTATTTATTTTTGTTAAATTAAAAATGTATTTAGTAAATAATAAATTAATAAAAAATGTTTGCATTAAACAAAATAACTTAAAAAAAATAGTTTGATTCAATGATCGACTTTACCTGCTCGAGCCGAGCTACATAACATGATCAATCCAATCTGGAATTTAGTCCGAAAAGATTGAGCCGATCAAACAGATCGAGCCGCTCGGGCAAATAAAAAAAGAACGAGCTGTTCATAGAGATCGAGCAGCTCGATCAACTGCAAGGATCGAGCAGTCGATCTTTTTTGATCGATCTTGCCCATCACTACTAAAAATCAGAGTTATACAAACAAAGTAAAAATG
This sequence comes from Philonthus spinipes, assembly GCA_963082785.1. Classification (NCBI taxonomy): domain Eukaryota; kingdom Metazoa; phylum Arthropoda; class Insecta; order Coleoptera; family Staphylinidae; genus Philonthus; species Philonthus spinipes. The sequence continues at coordinate 15,603,791 of OY720301.1, forward strand.
TTTCGTTTATTAAAATTGAATACTAATTGTTTCATTTAATTAAATTAATCTTCACGTAACTTTAAACGGAATATCTAAAGGAACTAAATGAATATCTAATTATCATGTATGTATCTGTATATTTAGTGTTAAAACATTTTGATTGTATTATTAGTTGTGTAATTAGTTAGGGTATTATACCATAAGACAACATTGACGCAATTTCATTTTGTATATTTTTGTAAATGACACTTTGAAATAAAGATTGTTATTATAAAGTAAATTTAATTTAAAATGAATATAAAATAAATGTAATATAGTTATGATTAAGGCGGCTGTAGAAAAGAAGTTTTAGGGCGCTTCGACAACATTGGTCATTTGCGGCTGTAGGAAAGTCATTAAAATATTCTTAATAATAATTTTATTGCCATCCATAAAGCTCTATCAAGCAAAAATTCTCTTTTTTATTACCTTTAATATTTTACAGCAACAAATGACATCATCATCATCTGTTCATTGCTCGCACTAGTTTTCCTTTTTAAACCTATTCTCCTTAGCGATTTCAGCGAATGCCTTTCTTCTCTCAAAATGTACCATTAATTTACCAAACATTGTTAAAAAAAGTTGTTTTTAACAATTAAAAAAAGAATCATTATAAAAGATTTGATAAATATCTCAATGGATTAAGTGTAAAAAAGATATAATGAAATTATAGTGTATTAAGAAATAGGATAAGAAGTAGATAATAATAGTCATTCCGCTCTTATGTGAAAAAAAGATAGATTAACGCGTAGAAAGAGACAGGATTAAAATCAACCGACATTTAAAGAAATTATAGTCATTATTATTACACCCGCACAGAACAGCACGCGCTTTCCATTTCTTTTAGAATTAACATTCCTTTCATTGCATGCCATCATCATAATAATCCTTTTAATGTCTGATTATTATTATTATATTGGTATTGCAGGATGCTACAAAAATTTTTTTATTTTTTTCCTTGGGAGTATTAAAAATGTTAAACATTTTAACATAATGTATTGGTATTGCAGGATACTACATTTATTAATAATCTTTTTTTTTTCTTGGGACTATTAAAAATGTTAAACATTTTTACAGTCTAGACCAGTGGTTCTCAAAGCGGGTGCTGCAAGTACGACCCTCTTTATAATAAAATGTTTACTGGAAATGAAATTCATGCAAAAAATTTTATGCACTTATTGATCAAATTTGAATAAATGCGAGAATTTTGTTGAGCAACAATTTCAGTAGTAATGTTCAAAAGAAAATAACTGATTATTTTTTCTAGTACATAATATGTATGTTATTTAGCAATTTCTTAAGACTACACAAATTTTAAATGTACATATGTATGTATTAATAGATTTTGTATTGTTCTTTTTATTTCGTATTTAGCCATGTACAAACATATGTAATGTCTACAGTATGTACATTATGTATGTAATAATAATAAATATTTAATAAAATCGTTTCTAATATGTATGTAATTCAATTTTGCCATTTGTTTTCTCTATATGGTGAAAAACTCTTTATATTAAAATTTCGGTCAACATTCAGGTCTTTCACTATATATTGTATACAGTCGATATAGTGAAAGACCTAATTTCACTATAAAGAGATTTTTAGAGAAAAGAAAATGGCAACATTGAAAAAAAAAATACAGGTAAATGATTCAAATCGAAGCCACGCATAACAATAAATCTTCTTCTTAAGCGGCTTGAATAAAAACACGGTCTAAATGAAGCCATTCGCATCGATAACAGAACAGACAAATCAAACAGTTCTTCGTTCTAATTACCCAAGTAAGTAATCGAAAATGGTGGATTCGGAGTAAACGGGGAGAATGAATGAATAAATGGTGTAATGGCTTTTTTATGTGTGCGCTGCGATAAATAAGTGGGTTTAAGTCAACATCAACATCACCATTGACATGGAACATGACAAAAGCGTGCGCCGACAATGGACAATGGGCAATCCATGTTAATTACCCTGACCCACTTCACTGTAATCGACTCGGACTAAGACAAGTCTTCGGGCCCGATATTTCTCATGCTGTTGCACAAAAATGTTACCTATTTTGTTTAACATATAACTTATTATAAAGCGAGCAATTATTATAATTCATTGCAGATGTATTCATAAAAAAAATAACAATTTATTTAGAAACTTTCATTTTTTGAAAATAAAACACTTTTAAACTTTGTCTTCATATTTTTTATACTTAGAGCTTAGCTATATACATGTGAAGAAATGCGAATAGAATTTTCGATGATATATTTAAATAATCTGTTATTAATTATATATAATTATAAAGTAAAAACTAGTTCATTTTACTTTTTTGTGTTATTTTATCTTAATGTAAACCAATTAATTCTTAAGTAGGTATTAGTTCCTATTGAGTAACTCTATAAATTCTCTATTCTTATTTTCTTATCTTGTAATGTGTGTTGGGCAATAAAGTTATTAATGCTTGGTGCTTCTACTTCGTTACATCGTTTCAATTTTATTTTTCCAAGTTCTTCAATTAAAATAAATTTTTACTTTAAATTAAACTTTTTAATTAAATTTAGTTGCATTTTAATGCCGAAAGGATAATGGAATTTTCATTTTGTATAGCTTGCTTATTTAAAACAAAGGTAAAAATATTTTATTTAAATAATAAATAAGATGAGAATTGTATTCAGAGCTTAGCTGTTCAATTTTAATTTTAGCCTAATTAAAACGAAAGTAAAATTAATTTATTTAAATCACAAATAAGATGAGAATTGCATTTAGAGCTCAGCTGTTTCATTTTACGCTAATAAAAATAAAATTACTTCATATAAATCACAAATGGAAATTTAAATAGAACATTTAATTAACTCCTGGCTAAATCTGTGATAGAAACAGTTTTGGAATTATTAACATTTCAAATAGCTCCGATTTTATTTTTTGTTTCTATTATAATATTGTAGGTTCTATCAATGTTTTAAATAAAATCACTTGATATGTTCCAAATTTTTTTTATTCGCCCAACAAGTTTCGACCTTTTTTTTATTTTTAAGGATTATAAATCAAATGTTAAATGACGAGAATTGACATTCAACCCTTGAAAATGAAAACAGGCAGCTAGTCGCGCTATTAAAAAAAATGTGAAACATATCAAGTATCTCTATTTTATTTCAAACCTGCAATATTAGAATTTTAAAATCGGAGCTGATTTTTTATGAAGATAACAAATTAAGAAGATATTTGCATATTTATTAATTCATTTTAATCATGTTAGAAATAATTGCCGCATGTTACGCATAAATTATTGCTATTTAAAAAGGACAGCATTTAAATTAATCTTTATATAAATACAAGTGGCAATAACCCAAAATATATATAAAAAAAAACGATGATTTTGAAATGGCAAGTTCAGTGTTACTATTGTAACCTGATTTCGTTTGAAAGGTTAATTTCATTTCATAATATTAATATATTTTGGCACACGAAAATATTAAGGTATAATAAATTTAAAAAAATAAACAATATTTTCAACAAACATAAAAATACGAGGGAATTTATTTAAAGATATTAATTATTACTTTGTATTGTATTTCACTAACATTGCTAAAAATATTATTATTAATTCTTGGATCTTCGAGGCGTTCACTTAGTGGTACATTTTCAATCGCGCCCGTCAACGTTCTCTCGATACACGAGAGATCGCAGAGTGGACGGTACGTTTAGTTAATTTAATCTAACAAATTTGTAATTATATAAGGCAGAGTTGTACTGATGAGGGATGGAATCCCGAAACACGTATCTGCAGATGGCTTTATATTACGTAATTTTTTGCTTTGTTTTTTTTGTATTAAATATTTTCGAATAAAAAAATTGTTACTTTATAGAATATGTTATTGTTATGCAACAGCAAAGGGTCGATTATTGAACATTTGTTTTAAAGTACTTATGTAGCATAATTATTAATTAAGTTCTCACTTAACCCGTGAAACATATTTAAATTGATATATATATATATATATATATATTATTTTAAATAAAACTCTTGGTTTGTTTCACTATTCGACAACGGTCGAAACTAGTCGGAGAGATAAAATATAAATAGTGAAACAAACCAAGAGTTTTATTTAAAATAATATATATATATATATATATATATATATATGTAGCATAAGTCAAAGTGTCACAGTAGCTAAAGAGGGAATAATTTATGTATACAAACATATTTATTCAGACAACAACATTATATAAACTAATACATAGATTTATATTTACACAACAAGACACAAAATATTGTTAGTCTGTCTGGGCTATCGACCTGGGGTCTTTCTGCCCTGTCAGAATTTATGGTGATTTGCAATAAAAGTATATATGCTAGTTGGCTGAATTGCCTTGCAGTGTTTTAATGATTTCATGAATGTTGGGAATAATTTATTAATTATTTTCAAATTATTTTTGATATAATTGTATTTATAAATAAAAAAGAGTATTATTCATTCACTTGGTCACAGTTATTTAAATATATTAAATAAAAATGATTTGAAAATAATTAATAAATTATTTTCACATTTAGCTCTGTGACTTTTGACTTACGTTACGTAAGTACGTTAAACAGATGCACTTTAAAACAACTACTTCTCGGGCAAATACCCACGCCGGACATTGAATTACATAATGTACAAAAGATTTTTTAATTTGTCTAATAAAAAATAGATACATAATTCTGTCAATAGGCTATTGACCATTATTATTTGCACAGTACTATTTTAATTAATTAATTAAAAAAATACTTTTAAAGGTGTAAATCAACTGTAAAAAAAGGCATTAGGAAATATGTATATTTTATAATTATCAAATTAGTGAGTATTTTTATTTCCAACAAGGAGTATTAGAGTTGGTTTCTCGGAATGAGTAAAAATCGCACGGAACAGAAACAGAAACCGGCACCAGTTGTGCCAACCTACGCTCAGCTTAGCCAATTAACATAAATACATTTCGAGAGCGGAATGGAAAATGTGTGTGTGTGTGCGCTTGGTATGTCCATATGTTTGGGCCTGTGTGTGTGTGTCCACATAAAACACACAGATGTGGGTCTGTTCGCTGGAATTCCTCCAGAACTGTACTTTACACACTTGAGAAGGAAAACTGAAGAAAAGAAGTGTGAAACCAAGACATTGAGAGAATCAACACATTCTATTTTTTTATAATTGATTTTTATACAGTAAATATTTTAAGCAAACATATACAATATTTTTTTAATATTCAATTTATACAAAAAATACCTAATAAAATGTATTTCCCTTCTGCTCTGTTGAATGGAATTCCTCCAGAACTATACTTCACACACTTACGAAGGAGAATTGAAGAAAAAAAGTGTCAAATCAAGCCATCGAGAGAATCAATACATTCTATTTTTTTATATTTGATTTTTATACAGTAAATATTTTAAGCAAACATATACAATATTTTTTTTTAATATTCAATTTATACAAAAAATATCTAATAAAATGTATTTCCCTCCTGCTCTGTTGAATGGAATTCCTCCAGAACTATACTTCACAAAATTAGGAAGGAGAATTGCAGAAAAAAGTGTCAAATCAAGACATCGAGACAATCAACACATTCTATTTTTTATATTTGATTTTTATACAGTAAATATTTTAAGCAAACATATACAATATTTTTTTAATATTCAATTTATACAAAAAATATCTAATAAAATGTATTTCCCTCCTGTTCTGTTGAACGAAATTCCTCCAAAACTATACTTCACACAGGAGAATTGAAGAAAAAAAGTGTAAAATCAAGACATCGAGAGAATCAACACATTCTATTTTTTTATATTTGATTTTTATACAGTAAATATTTTAAGCAAACATATACAATATTTTTTTTTAATATTCAATTTATACAAAAAATATATCTAATAAAATGTATTTCCCTCCTGCTCCGTTGAATGGAATTCCTCTAGAACTATACTTCACACACTTACGAAGGAGAATTGAAGAAAAAAAGTGTGAAATCAAGACATTGAGAGAATTAACACATTCTATTTTCTTAATTTCATTTTTATACTGTACTTATTTTAAATATTTATTTTATACAAAAAATATCTAATAAAATGTAATGGAAAGTTCTCGATCGTGATTTTGTATATACTATACCATCTAGAACTCCTTTAGAGTGTTTTGATTTTTTTATAAAAAAAAAGATGTTGGTAATAAAAGTAACCACACATTATAGGTTATGCTATTCTAACAAATTGAAGAAATTGATTTGATAAATAATGATACAATAAAATTAAGCAAGGAAGCATGAATCTCTGTTTTATTTTATAATAATGAGACATGTGATGTTTTATTTGTTTTTGTTCACTGGTTCCAACAAAATTTAAAATAAAGAAAATAATCAAAGCACTGCAGAAATTTTCTCCTACTTGTTTTTTTATTGAACTAGATAAAACTGCGTTTCCATCTTCAGTAGTTGATTTTTTTAGTTTAATAAAAAAAATAAGTAGGGGAAACGACAACCTAAATAAAAATGGTTGTCGTTTCTCCTACTTATTTTTTTTTAATTAACCAACATACGATTAAAAAAAAACGTTCTTACCTCAGTTTATTTTAATTATATTTGTTACTATTGATTAAATCGTTTATCGTTACTTCACTTTTTATTTCATATTTCACGTTAACAGAACTTTTAAATTTCATATCTTCTAATTTATGTGAGTTTTATCGTTACTTCACTTTTTATTTCATATTTCACGTTAACAGAAATTTTAAATTTCATATGTTCTGATTTAAGTATTTATTTGGGTTATCGACGATAATTCCCAGTTTTAATATCAAAACTCAGGATTTAACAATAATAAATTAAATTTATTTAATAATAATACTTGAGCTTTACACGTGATATTATTAAATATCAAGATGTATTTTATGTTGTAAACATATCATGAATTTGTCTGTAGCACTAATAAATTACAAATTAAGAAACAGTAATTATTAAAACGTGTTTCTGAAAGAAATATTTTATTTGTTTCGTTATTTTTTTTTTCTTGATTCATGTTTTGGTTTAGTAGTAGCATGAATGTAAAAAAAAAAGTCCATGAAAATGTTTACGCCGGCGCCTATGACTTCATATTTCTGCTTGTACATGTGTTCCTCTTTTACGACAATGCCAGAACGTGCTCTTCTTCGAGTTTGCAAACGGACACATGGGCGCCAGGTACTAAACACAGTCCCTTCTTCCAAGAAAAATTCCACCCATTAATAATTTAGCTGTTAGAAAGTCTTTAATGCTTCGGGGAAAGAAATGTCAAACATTTTAAAAATTATTTAAAGCAGCAAGATTTGAATATGTTATTTCATAAACCAGCCGGTGGATTTAACATATAAAAAATGCCATAATTTATTTACTTTCCGGTTTGGACATTTTATTTATAACCGAATTGAACCTGTGTGACAAGATTTGCTTTTTTTTCATAAAATCTTATATATTGGTGTTTTGTGTATATTCATATTGACAAGTTTTCAATAAATAAAATGACAATAATATAAACATTTTGATTTGTAAAGCTTTATGTAATTTTAGTTTTGATAAAATTTTTAAAATATTTCGTAACATCCACAGTATTTAAATCTTTTACCATTCATTTTTCTATTATTACCTCCTTGATTGATGCGGGCGCCCATGTTTCCATCCAATAAAATCGTACTGGCATCTAAAGATCAATTCATTACTTCACTTTATGCAATTTTACTTCACCGAACAATTGCCTTAACAAACACAAATCGTTATTCCATTGCGTTCACAATTTATATTTTGGCAAGCCGATGTTGAAGAAATACATGCATTAAATAATCAATCAACCAATCAATCACAATCAGTAGTTAAGTGTTTTCACACACACACACAAATCCGGTGCGAGAAATAAATCGCTTGTAATTCCGAGTGTGTTATTTAGAACCGTGGTATTCCGCGATTTCCAAAAACGTTATTATTAATGGAGCTCGATTAGAGTTGAAATCTATAGGTCAACGAGGTCGTTAAAGTTGTTTAGCTGCTCGATGGGAATCGGTTCCAGAGGAGAAAATATAAATGAAAAAAAAATCAATAATAGTAACATACTTTATTAAACCGTATCATGTTACAAATAGTTCAATAATTTTTTTTAAGTGAAATCAGTAATGTTGTAATATATAGAGTGCAACTTTGATTAAACGAAATTGTATAAGTGACGTTAGCGGTCATTAATATTGAAAATAAATCGACTCAAATTAAGGATAGAAAATACAAAAAAAAAACAGGCCGATAGCTGTTTCTCTTAAGAATATATATTTGTTTTAAATTGTTTCATGTATTGTATGTTAAATTAAATATGTATGTATTCTTTGGGATTAAAGATGTTTGTATATAAAAAACAAGTGATTAGATTTTATATATTAATCCTAAAGATTGAATCAGACGTAATATATAAAATAATTATGGGAAAAATCGATTACTTCAAGAATCGATTTATTTATAAAATTAAAGTTGAATTGCAAATTATCTCAAATAGTTATAGAAACAGTATTTATAATAAATCTGGTTGATTTTTTGATCATATATTTCACAGAAACAATAAAATTATCATTCAATTATAAAAAAATAATCGATTATTGAAATAATCGATTTTGCCCATCACTAATGTAAACCTCACTCACAATTTTTTATTAAATCTTAAAAAAAAAAGCAAGTAATTCGAATTTGTATATTAATCCCAAAGTTTGAATCGTAGATAATATGTAAACATCATTCACATTTTTTAGTATTGTATTCACTCTTTTTATATTGAGTCATTCGATAAAAGACCATACCGGTGGAATTTCTCTTAAAAAATATTTCTCAGTAATTACAGTCAATGTCATTCTTGGATTAAAATAATAAGAATTATTATTTGTGAAGTGAACGTGTCCTGAATGTATATTTTTTTTTATTGATAAAGATTTGTCACATATTAAAAGCAAAGAGTTTTGTTTTGCAAACTTGTGAAACTCAAGTCAACGCACTGGAAATTGGCACCTCTACAAACACCTTTATTCAGACAACAGAATTATAATTCTTTACAAATATTTATATTTACAATACATACTGATGGGTTAGTAGTAGTAAACTTTTTCAACGTACTGGACATTACTGCCTCTAATTAATTAGCTTATGTATTTCTTAAGTTTTCAAGTAAACTGGAATATCAACATACTCCACAATTCACATCTATTAATTAGATTGTGAATTTCTTAAGTTTTCAGGTTAACCGGAAAATCAACAAACTAGACATTCACACCTCTGTTTAATTAGGTTAGGTTATGAATATCAATGTGTTTAGATTAATTTGAAAGTTAACGCACTGGACATTGGCACCTTTATATATATATAACAATCTTTATTGACAATTAAATTTACAAGTACAACAATAATTGATTAAATATATCACACAAAAATTAATTAACTGTTAAATGGTTATCAACCATAAGTCTTTCTGCCTGACACCTTTATTTAAGTTATGTATATCTAAATTTTCAAGTTAATTTGAAATTCAACGTATTGAATATTGGTCCCATAAAATCAATTTAACTATAAAGTCAAACCACTAGGCATTGACACCTATATTTTATTAAGTTATGTATTTTCAAGTTTTTAGGTTAACTGGAAAATCAACGCACTGGACTTTAACACTTCTATTTAATCTGGTTATGCATTTTCAAGTTATCTTGAAAGTCAACACACTGGGCATGTACACCTTTATTTAATTACGTTATGCATTTCTAAGTTTTAAGGTTAACTGGAAATGATTTTCCTCTAGACATCGACACCTCTATTTGATATGGTTATGCATTTTAAAGTTTTCAAATTATCTCGAAAGTCAATACACTGAACATTGACACCTTCATTTAATTTAGTTATGCATTTCTAAGTTTTCACCCCTATTTAATCAAATTATGCATTTCAAAGTTTTCAGTTAAACTGGAAAGTCAAACCATTGGGTATTGACTTCTATTTTATTAAGGTTTTACTTTTCAAAGTTTTTTTTTAATTCAATTGGAAAGTCAAAGCATTAGACAACGGCACCTCTATTTAATTAGATTATGTATCTTGAGAAACAAGGCCTAGTGTGATTACTTCAATTTTAACGTCTTAAGATTTAAGGTCAACTTTGAAACACAACCTTTAATATGTGATCCGACTATTTTTTTAGATAGATTAAAACAAACTTTTAAACCACATCATGCTTAACAGAGTGTAAAACTCCTCTTTTTTTTAGGCTTAAACTGTAATTTAACACACTAATGTTTCAATCGCAGGTGTATTACATTTCAAGCCGGATACATGATACTTTTAAAATATCACAACCAATTAAATTAATTAACAAAATTATTAGGTTAAACTGAATTAAATAAGTTGTAACAATTTCCTTGCTTATATTTATTTGTTTATTTTTTTATTGATAAATGTACTTTTCGAAAGCTGATATTAAGAAGTAATTAATATGTTTTTTTAACATACTTTAAATACCGCCGCATCTATAATGTATGCAGATATTTAATTTTAAAATCAGTTCTACGACGTTATCCTCGGAGAGATCTGAAGATTATTTTCGTTTAATTAATGAGATCGCTGATTATTTTTATTTTCGTTCCACGTTTTAGTTAAAGACGTTATTGTTCGTTGACGTTAATTAATACTAAACTAAATAGATAAGCGACTGCCAATGTACCAAAAATGCTAGGCAATTTAGAAATGTCGATAATCGCTGACATCATTCTTCTTTTTTTCTTAAATACAAGATATGAATAGACAAACTGAGGGTTGAATAATATGAAGTGTTCTTTAGTAAAATATTTTAATAAAGGACACTACATATTTTTTTTAGATTTGGCCATTCATATTTTGTATTAGAAAAAGAAGAATAAAATTAATTAATTATATATGTAATAATCTTTCATAATAAATTAAAGACGACGCAAGCGCCACCTTTTGCCTAATTTCAAGTGGCATCGTCAACGATTTGGGTCTATACAAAATAAATAATAAAAATTACAAAACCAAATATATAATTTATATTTGTTACTTGAGTATTGACCCGTGGTCTTTCCGCCTAATTAAAAAAGCGTCATCTGTTGCCTAATTTAGAAGTGGCACCGTCAGCAATTTGGGTCTGCGAGGTAAGCGACCGAGAGTCGTTTCATCCACTAAAGGTAGGCGAACTTTTCTTGTTTATGATCAGGATTTTTTTAAATTGTTTATATAATTATATAGAATTTTAAAAGTAATTAGTGAAGATCAATAAAATAATCAACTTATTTCTTATTGGAATACTGAAATCGATTTTATTTATTGTTACTGAATATAATTTCAACAATTGTTAATTTTCATTACTATATTAAAATAGATAAATATACAAAAGCAAAAAGTACAAAATTACAACAATGTATAAAGGACGTGAATCCAGAATAATTTCCTATTAATTATATTCAAATAAATAAATAATAAAACCTGGTCTAATTAAGAAACTATTTGAAAGCATTGCATCCTACTAAGAAATACATGGCGTTATTATTATATATTTTATTTATTTTACAACTGAACATACAATGAAAAAAAGGGCTTAACTCTCAAGGTCATTAATAAAAAAGGCATCGCTGCGTTTTAAGTCACAGTTGAGAAATTTAACAAACGAAACAAAAGAGAGATTTTGAAATGCCCGGTGCAATTAATTAATCGTTTGTTGTTGTGTGCTTTTTTTTCTACCTTGAGGATGCTTCATTGAGCTCGAGCGTTACCTCGAATGTGTAATTAAATAAACAAGGATGGCTACAGAAAATCTGAATGAGCTGAAGAATATTAAGGAGCACTCTCGTATAATTAACAATCAGTTAAGAAATGAGTATATCAATGAACCATAAAAAAATTAAGAGAATTAGATACAGTTATGAGTTTAAAATAAAAATGGATAATTGGTTGTATTAAAGTGACAAATGTAAAAGGAAATGAGTACAAGAAGGTCAGACAAAAAATAAGGTACCATCTTTTATCTGATCCGCAAAGGACGTAAAAAAAGTTTTGCCGTAAAAGGAAAAATGTAATATGAGAGAATAAAGTAGCTTAAAAATAAAAGGTTGAAAGGATGATATGCTAATTAGGAAGAATCAAGTGAAAATAAACAAGAGAAAAGTATGAATTACATTTTCAACCAAAATAGATTAAGAAATCAGTTCTACAACATTTTTTTCAGGTTATATCACTATGATTTCAGCTTCGAATTTGTTACGTATATTTTCAACTTATCATCTATTCACATTTAATGAAATCTTCAGCCACCATTCGTCGTCTTTAATTTATTATGATTATCATCTATTTTTGAACAATTTGGGATAGAAGACTTGATCGCATTATATTTTTTTCTGTGATATTTATTTGCTATTTGTGTATAAATAAATATAAATTGTGAAATAAGGAAATAACATATTTTCATTTGTGATTAAACACTTCACGTAAACTCAGAAACTATATAGTTATGATATCTTATGGTTTGTTTTTTGTTGTATTTTTTGTAATATATTTATATTGTACTTTTGCAAATAAACTAAAACCACTGTAACCTCAAGAGCTAAATAGTTCAGAAATTTAATTTAGAAAAACAGAGGAATTTCTAGCAAAACTGTTTTTTTTTTTCATTTAAGGATTAAACACTCCTTAATGCTTTTAAAATATCACGTAGAATCCAGCGAAAATAAACGAGAGAAAAGTATGAGTTACATTTTCAACAAAACAAGCGAGAAAGACATAATTATATATTAAGAAATCAGTTTTATGCATATCGTGGCAAGAGGTTTCAATCTGTAACCTGAATTGTTCAGAAATTTAATTTAGAAAAAAAAAACAGAGGAATTTCTACCAAAACTGTTTTTTTTTGACGAGGGATGTTTCGGAGGGATGTTTACCTCCAAACAATAACCAAACTCCATTATCCTTTCAATATTCAACATATTAACTCTCTTTTATTACATATTCTTAAAGCACAGACTTCTAAGAATCTTCCGACAAGTTTCATTATTTTTTTAAGATCATTGGAAAAACAAAAATATATGTAGTTTTTGAGTTATTTTCAATTTTAAGTTAAAAAAATACAACTTCAAATTCTTTTGAGATAACTTAATAAAATTTTGCAGAAATATTATTGCATTCCCTAGGAACATGGGAAAAAATAAAAAATATTTGTAGTTTTTGAGCTATTTTCAATTTCAAGCTAGAATGGTCGGATTTTATTTGGTATTTTCTCGATTCAAACAATTCAACTAGAAATTTACCTCCAAATAAAATCCAATTGTGTTGTTTGAGTCGTAAAATACAAAAAATAGGATAAAATCCTACTTTTCCAGCTTAAAATTAAAAATAAATTAAAAAATACAGATATTTTTTGTTTTTCCGTGTTCCTAAAGAATGCAAGAATATTTCTACAAAACTTCATTAAGATAACTCAAAATAATTAGAAGTTGTATTTTTTATTGCAAAAATACAGAAAATATAGTAAATTACTTAATAATGAAAATAATTGAAAATCTGCGGATGTTTTTCTTTTTTATTTTTTTACATATTCCTAAAGCACAGACTTTGTTATGTTTTTTAAATTGGTAAAATACAGAAAATTTGGATAAAAGTCGTCTTTCCAGTTTAAAATTTAAAATAACTCAAAAACTACATATAATGTTCTTAAGGTTGCGGTTTAGTGGAAAGAGAGCTATATAGTAAAATGGAAATAATCGTTTGAAAATAGAGCTATTCTTTTGGATTTTATAATATGAATGTGTATTTACATTTTTTTATTTACCAAGTATAAAGTATCAGTTTAAATAAAAAATAAATCGTAAATTTTCGTGTATTACGTCAAATTACTAGTTTAAGTTAGAAAAGAAAATTGTAAGATATAATGAAATTAATAGGTCATGTCTGCTAAGTTATTTGAATGCAGAATTTAGTGAAATCCTTTAAATTTTCACTGCACAAGTTTTTATTAGCAAAAATTTAATTTAAAATTTGCTATAAATTTGATCAATTTTCATTGTTTTTCATAATTATTTTTCACAGAAACTAAACATTAAAATAATTTTTAATTTATCTGATGAAATTCCTGCTTATTTTAATATTATTTTAATGTATAAAACAATATTGTTCATTGATCACGACAGCAATCTAACTCAAATTAGTGATTGCTCATATTTGTATAGCTATCTCTTTCTTCTAAACCGCACCCTTAAGGAATGCAAGAATATTTCCGCAAAATTTCATTAAGATAACTAAAGAAAATTGAAGTTTTTTTTTTATTTCAAAAACACAGAAAATATGGGGAATTTAATGTTTTTTTCGCTTAATATTGAAAATAACTGAAAACCTACGAATGATGAGTTTTTTTTGTTTTTTAGTTATTCTTAAGCATAGACTATTAAGAAAATGTCCACAAAGTTTCTTTATACTATCTCCAAAAAATGTTTCTTCTTTAAATTTGCAAAATACAGAAAATTAGGGTAAAATTCGATTTTCCGGTTTAAAATTGAAAATAACTCAAAAACTGCAGATAATTGTTTTGTTTTTCTAACGTTTTTAGAGAATTCAAGAATATTTCCAAAGCTTCATCAAGATGACTCAAAAGAATTTGATGTTTTTTTTTAATTGCAAAAATACAGTAATTATCAGATTTTTAACGTTTTCTCGATATATTGAAAATAACTGAAAATATATGCAAGTTTTTTTTACATATTCCTAAAGCACAGACTTTTAAGAATATTTCAACAAAGTTTCTTTATTATACCTCAAAAATGATTTTTTTATTGATAAATTTAAAAAATTTGGATAAAATTCGTCTTTCCGGATTAAAATTGAAAATAACTAAAAAAAAACTACAGGCCGGAGTAGTTTTTTTTTTACTTTTTTGTGACACTACTTAATTATCCAGATCAAAGAACCTCTTTTATTTCTAGCAGATAAATTCTCAACACTATTAACTTCCACATATTCAAGAGAAAAGTATAAATTACAAGTTTTTTAAATTGGAAAAACACATAAAATTCACCTTTCCGGCTTAAACTTGAAAATAACTTAAAACTACAGACGGGAGTAGTTTTTTTTTACTTTTTTATGGCACTACTTTGATTATCGAGATCAAAGAACGACTTTTACATCTAGTAGATAAATTGTGTTGTAGAACTTTTAGTTATTCCTCAAATTTACAAAAAAATGAAATATATGAATCAATTACGAATTATGGGTAAATTTTGAAGATATAAAAAATTATATATATAGTTTAGTGGTAGTTTTCAAGCGCTTTGTAATCTTTGATTGTTCGCATAATTTATGGAAATTATGAAATATCCGTCGGCATTCCATGTGAAATTTGTAAGAAAATTACTATCGTTTGATACATAACTATTTTTGTGATATTTTATTTTTATTTTCCTTTAACTTTCTAGGTCACCATATGTAAATATTAAATAGAAGCTAGAAATGGCCGACAAGCCCATTAATTCCGCAGAAGAAGGAGCTAGAAATTGAATAAAATAAACACTGATAAAGACAAAACAAAAATACAACAAATAAACTTGTTGTATTTATGTTTTGTTTTGAAACGACAGAAGTAGCACAAAAGCAGAGAGGAAAACATGGTCGTGAGATGTAGAAGAAAAACGTAAACAAATAAACAAACACGAAATTTAATTAATGTAGACAGCAATTATGGTAATATTAACACACGCTTGTTTAGAGTCATTGAATGAAATATTTATGTAAGGATGTTTCAAAACGTAATTAAACAACACTAAAACAGTGGCATAATATGTAAGTGCGTACGTTCAAAGTGAACAAAACTAAATCATTTATATTTTGAAATAAGTTTTTAGTTTTTAAACATTTTGTTACTTATTTTTATTTATTTGTTTGTTTCGTTATAAAAAAACATCAATATAAAACGTAATAAAGCTTGCTTGTTTATCAATATTGCATATAACAATATATCGCACGCAATTAACAGGTATGAAGTTAAAATTCCGTACCTATCGGAGGTATTGAGTCACGTTTACTTGCTATTTGGTTGATTTATCATCGCTGAGCTAAAAATAAAGTTTCTAAAATTGGTATGGAATTTTTGATACGGGAATTATTGCGGTGATATCGTTTATTCACGAAAAAAGTGGTTGGAGTATATGGAAATAGATATAAACATTTTTATTAAAAAAAATATATTTTAGTAATAATAATAATTTTATTACGGAATCACCTTTTTACAAAAACAATACAATATATATATACCAGTGTTACAATCAATCAACGTATATGCAAGTACAAAAAAAAAAGTACAAAATCAAAGTAATTTCTTAAGTTGACGCTTAAATGTAATGAACGAACTCCCAAATATATCAAATTTAATATCACAGTTGAGTAGGTTAATACATCTTCTAAAATATATATGCGTATGCATATGCTTATATTTATATAGTTAGTTTACTTTATTTTTTTATAGCGGGCTATTTGCTCGAGAAGTAGTTTTTTAATGTATATTTGTTTTAATGTACTTACGAAACGTAAGTCAAAATGTCACAGCTAAAGAGATGATTTATTATTTTCATTTTTTTATATATTTTTTTTTTATTTTGAAATACTTTGGTAAAAGTATAAATAAATAAAAAAAATGTGTTTGTTACATAGAGTTTCTAATTTCTATACTTCGTATATAATAAAGATTTGGTTTGATAAATAAATAAATAAAGCACTAATAACCTTTCTATTCGATTTACCAAATGTACATTTCGGATACGAAATTTAAGATATGGTTTATTTCACAAATTAATTCTTTCTTTATTATTATTATTATTATCTATTTCAATATAGGATACTTTACATTATACAACTTCATATTTGGCCATTTGTATCTTGTATTAAGATAAAATAATGATGTGAGTGCTTTTTGACATTGCTTTAAATTTCGCATTTAAAATAATTTGTGAAACACGCCAACTATACAATAAATTAAATACAAAGATATTTGAATAATTGAATAATTATTTCCTTATTTTTAGCTACTGCAACTTTTTGACTTATATTAACTACTTTAATAAGTGAATATATAAATTGAAATCGCAATATAACAGCAGCCATTTCCGAGTTTTAATTTCATGTTAAATTCCTCACATTCGCATTTCAAACAAATCCCGTCCGAGAAAGAGGGTTGACTCATTTCCAGGAAAAGCCGAGAAAAATAATAAATACGTGATTTCCTGCAGAAATAGTTCCCAGTCAATCGTGCCTGCCGGAGCAATCAAACGGGAACGGGTGTATGCTGGGGTACGAAAGTGGGAAGCGGGACAGGGAGGGGGAAGAGAAAGAGTTATGTCTTGAAATAGACACGTTTACCAACCAACTTGGGCTAAAAATAAACTCTTGTTTGTACTGGAACATGGTATAATTACACGGTTTTCCGATTTAAAATACGCCTGAGCGAATTTTACGATTTCCTAGGGTCTTTGGAATTTTATTGTAAAGTTCAATTTGAAATTTTAAAAGTAGATTTGACATTTATGTAATTTTTATTTCTTCCAATCGGCTATCTAGAAAATGGAATAAGAAGCATGTCTAAAGCTCTCGAAACGCACCATATCATTTGACATTTATGTCATTTTTCATTTTTATTTCCAATCGACCGCCTGGAAAATGGAATAACAGGCATGTCTAAAGCTCTCGGAAAGCACCATATCATTTGTGACCTGCTAAACTGATATCTTAACTACCTGGATCATATTTTCAATTTTCCGCTTCGGTAACTAATCAATGCGTTGCATGAACATTGATAACACCACTGCAAATACGCATACGTGGAAAATAAACAAGTGAATACATAAATCATGTATAATAATGAAACTTAATATTCCTTTTGTTAAAGTAAGGATAAAGATATTTTATGAAATTTATTTTACCTGCTTAAATAAAAGCAATCATAATGGTCCGTGATTAGAAAAAAGTATATTGTTTGCTCTATAAAAGTGGTCCCTAACTTTTTTCTAACAACGGACCACTATGATTGCTTTTATTTAAACAGCGATGTGCCGAGAATTCCGAACACTGGAACTCTAATTAATATACAAAAAATGTTTGAAAATTTCAAGCATTTATTATTTATAGATGACCGGGGAAATTGAATTGCAAATTTAATTAACATTTCTTTAAATTTTACTGTAAAAAAGTTCGACTGGAAGTAAAACATTTTTAAATTGAGTTTGAAAACAATTCCCCCATGTATAGCGGAAACCAATCACAGTAAAATAAACATTTAAATGGTTTAGCATTTTTCGTTATTCCGGCATTGAAAACATAACGAAGTAAACACCGCAAAGATCTAAGAACCAATGTAATCCACGCAACATTAAATTTAAATTACTACAACACGTAACACTCCGAATTCTCTATTTATAGAACTCGCAGAAGGTGTGTGCCAGCAAAATTCAAATCAAAATCAAAGAATGAACTTTTTCAATGTTTCAATTTAAATATTCATTCAGCATACGCAATACTTATTAATACATAATATATGATGACACGCGTGTCTGTCATATGTCACGGTGTGTTTCAGTTTGAGGTTATGTGGGTGGGGCTTCGTTCGGTTGGTAGTGCTGCTCCCGTTTTTTTTTTTCTGCCGCCGCCGTGATTATTTATTATTACCGCATTCAATTGTTGAATCATTTTCAACGCCCACGTGTGTTTTCCCCGTCTCTCTTTAATCGCTTTAATGCGTAATTAGGTTTGCAGATTGGTAGCCATTTATTCGTCGGCTGCTATTGTTTTCTAATTGATTTTTTTCTTAATCTCTTTGTCAGTCTTGTCTTATGTATTGATTTTGCAATAAGATATACAATTATTATGACTGAAATAATAAACAAAAAATGATTGAAATTATTCATAATTATTATGATTTATTATGATTACTATTAAACATCTTTATTATTATTTTGATAAATTTGTACAATTATATATAACATTTTATTAAAAACAAATTTATTTTTAATAAAAAGTATTTATGGATTTTCAAAAATTAAATGCCTCAGTAATCAACGAAATTATATATAACATTTTAAATTAGTCGATATTATGACTCAAATAATAAACAAAAAATTATTGAAATTATTTCTAACTATTCTGATTTAATATTATTATTAAAAATCGTTATTGTTGTTGTGATACAATATTTATACGATTATATATAACATTTCAAATTAGTCGATTTGAAATTAAATAAAACAGCAATCGGCTGACGGCCGGAAGCCTTTCTTCCTCTGATTTATTTTTGTTGTAATTTTCGTTAAAATTTCTTCAACCACTATAATCTAGCGTGATGGACATTTCGGTCTTTCGAAACTCAACGAATCCAAATGCAATGCAAAAAGTTGAATTAGTTAGAAATGATTTTTTATTAGGCGGAAAGATCATTGGTCAATAGCCAATTGGCAGGCCTTTACAATATATATTGTAATATTTTATGTTATATGTAGATATTTTATTGTGTTCGTCAGTAAATATGTATATATATTTTATACCTTA
Organism: Philonthus spinipes; assembly: GCA_963082785.1. NCBI lineage: Eukaryota > Metazoa > Arthropoda > Insecta > Coleoptera > Staphylinidae > Philonthus > Philonthus spinipes. Next base: position 15,623,399 of record OY720301.1, read on the forward strand.
ACCCCTCTTTTAAAATCGTTTGGTCAAGTATAGACAAAATAATCGAAGCGTTGAAGAATTTTATGTATTGTTAAAAAGTACACTTAAATTATATTTAAGTCGTAGTTTATTCCAAGCATTGTTTAATCCTTGAAGCTGATCAAAGTAGATCACGTAAAACAATTGTTTAATCTTCGGGTAGAAACGTAAAAAGTTGGGAAACAGAGATCCATTACCAGACAAATGCGTCTTGATATAACAAAATTATGTTTTAGTCTAAAACAACTATAACTATTTAAAAAATCAAAATTATTTGATTAGATAATTCTGAATACAATTTTCGTATAAAAAATATGCAAATTAAATGAAGGTCGTTTAAAACAAGATAATTTTGATGAAGAAAAAAATCATTTTCGAAATAAAACAACAAATACAACTAACTGAAATATTTGTCATTAAAAGTTAAACAACAGTAATTGTATAAGAAATGTTTTATACAATTATGTAATCTAATGCGAGTTTATGTAATTATATAAAATGTTTTCGTATCAAAAATCAAATATGTAAATGGAAACGAAAGTCGTTTAAAACATGATTTTAATAGAAAAAAAGGGATATTCAATTTCAAAATTAATTAAGCAGTTTTAACAAATTTTCGTCTACACGATGATGTTCTGAGATTACTGCAAATATTTGTTTTATGTTAATTGACTTTTGATATAATAAATAACAATGATTAATTTTAAACAAAAAAAATCATCAATTTAAATAGGTTTTAAGATTCCTTAAAACATTTTTTGACATTCAACAACTAATTACAGAAGCATTTAAACTATATTCATTATTATATTAAAAAGAAAACACTTGGTTAAATTCCACTATTATTTGAATTCGTTGGAATAAAAAAAATCAATAGTTTACAGTATAAATTGTTTCATCATGTGTTAAGTGAGAAATTAATTAAAGATAAAGGAACATTAATTTATATTAATATACATCAGTGTTGTATATAGAAAATTCTTCAATTTGATAAATTGTTTTTTCTTTAAATTAACTTCATGATTAACGCATTATTAACATGTATAATGAAATAGAAGCCATCCAGAAGAAATATTTTATATTACGTAATAGTACAATAAAAATAAAAGTGGGCTCAGATAAACGATATCCACCGCATTTTTTATCATTCATTCAGTTTTATCAGTTAAATATCAAAATGATATATAATTATACGCAAGTTCTCGGGTAGCGTTTGTAATTTGACGAATTAACAAACTCTAATGGTGAGCTAACAACGAGGAATACGTTTTAACGTTAATTTACAACCATCACGTATTAACATTTATGAGCGGATTACTTATTCATTTTATTCATCGTTCGTTTAAGACGATATCGCCGTTAATGCCATTCAAATCACTCCCGTTTTATTTTTTTCGGGCCATCTGTCGTTCTCGGAAAGAAATCGTTAAAATCATTTATTTCAATTCGCGTGATTGGATTTTCAAAATCCGATCCATCACGCGTCGGTAATTTGTATTCTTAAATACACAAAACGGGAGAACGAAAATCTAACATCTGATTTTTTTCTGGGCGTGTATAAAGGTTTAGTATGAATTTAAAATTTCGTTATACTTGATTGATATCCGAAATATATATTTAGTTCAATAAAAAAGAAAAAGTAGGAGAAAGGACGATCATTTTTATTTCAATTTCAGATATTTAATATAGTATTTAATTTACGTAAGTCATAATTGTAGTGATTAAATTGAAAATAATTATTTTTATCTTATTCTAATCAATAACAACAGTTTCCTTTTTTTATTAAATTACGTAGAATAACATTCATTTAAACATGTTATCAAATATAATACATTGCTATATTTTTTTTTGTTAAGTCATGTTGACGTTAAATTGCGTAGTAATATCTTCAATAACGAATTGAAAAATTAAATCAATTTAATATACATTTTTCCAACTAATTAATGAGGAAAAAAACAATTTTTTTTACTCCTATCCCTAAAGATAATCCCATTTTTTTTTGTTGTCCCAATCAGGAAAAAAAGTGGAAACAATCAAGTTTCCACTTTTTTGTCCTTTTACCTAAACTACTTCGGACTTCGGTGGTATAATATAATTAGCTTTCTCTGATAATTGTTTGAACAAAAATGGCATTTGCTATACATTTTAGTAATCGATACATATCATAAAAAGGACATTAATATATATATATATATATATATATAATATATATATATATATATATATATAATATATATATATAATATATATATATAATATATATATAAATATGTTTCACCACGGGTTAAGTGAGAACTTAATTATTAATTAGTTATTTTCGTAATTCCTATGAGAATGGATGGTCGTGATAAACTGAAACACGTGTCAGGAAATTGAATACAATAATATGAAACTAAACAAGTTTCAAATCAGATAGTGATGAATTCTGTAAGAACGCACATAATTTATGAAAAGAATTTAGAACTTTTAATTAAATGTTCAACCACAATTCATCTAGCATATAGATAACTGATGATAACCATTTCTGTCTTTCGAACCTCATCGGATCAGTGTGTGCCTTGAAATTGGGCAATAGATGGCGCTTGCGCTGTCTTTCCAATTATTACGATTCATTTAGAATTTTCTCAAAAATTAAACACAATTTTTTAAAAGAATTTAAAACAAACTCAAAAAATAAACAAACCTTTTGAAAAGAATTTAGAACTTACACAAAACTGAAACATATAAAAAACCAGATAGTGATGAATTCTATAAGAACGCAAGTATTTATTCTAACCCCAATTTATTCTTCTAAGGTTTTCAAAGTTTGCTTGGAATTTTCTTACACAAAGCTTAAACATATAAAAAATTAGATCGCGCAGAATCCTGTGAGAATGCAAGTGTTTATTAGACTCCCAATTTATTTTTCAAAATATGTCTGCAATTTTCTTACACAAAACTTAAATATATCGTAAAAAATCCTGTGAAAGCGCAAGACCTTTATTGGCATTTTCTTTACATCACACAACATATACCATTAACCAACTTTTCTACTTCTCTCTCTCTCTCTCCCATCCTAACCTCATCACAATTTTTACACTTGTTCCATCCCCTTGTATCCATTCCCTTCCGTCCAATTCTCTCGAGAACGCAATTATTTGACTCACAATTTGTTTTTCTGGGGTTTTCAAAGCTTGCTTGCATTGCAAATTTTTTTACCCAAGATTTAAACATATAAAAAAATATATTGTGAGAACGTAAATAATTATTTGATTCCCAATTTATTTTTCGGCGGTTTTCAAAGTTTGCCTGTAATTTTCTTTGGTAATATTATCTCTTCATAGATATAGTTCGCGCGTTTGTAAGAAATAGAAAGAGGTGTGAAATGCGACGAAGGTAAATATCTATTGAGTTTGCAGTTAAAGATATTAATTATTGAAAACAAAAATGAATTAGTCCGCATAGTATACCCTTGATTCTTTATATTCCTAAAGTTTCATTATCAAACATACTACAGTTACGTCGCTGGACGCTAAAATTTTACATTTTTTAATTGATCAATAGTGGTTGTGGATTACCTGAATCACTTCTTTGAGACGTATTGTCCTATTGGAAGTTAAATTTAATATTTAAAAAAAAAAATAGCAACGTAAAGTATATTTTTGCCATTTTTTCGGTGATTTTTAATATCCTTGCCATCAATGTCTTGTAAAATTTTATTTTGATACTGTCAAGTAAATTCCTATACTCTGTTTCAAAATTTAATATTTCAAAAATTTAGTAGAGTGAAGTAGGTGTTTGTACTTTAGGTCAATAGAACAATATTTAAGTGTTAAGAATTGTTATTTGTTGGTTACGTTAAATAAAGAAATAAAGAACTAGCTACTAAATTTTTGAAATATCAAATTTTATGTTATTAAAAAAACAGAGTATAGGAATTTGTCTGACATAAAAATAAAACTTTACAAGACAATTAAGAGAAAACACAACAAGCGAGGATTTTAAAAATCACTAAAAATAAGAAAAAAACGAAGCAATCCCAATATCATCCCAAAATATTATTTCTTTTTTTTTTTTCATTTCATTTTCATCAAACAATGCGGACGTTAGCGATCATGACGAGTAAGTAGACAACGACAAGAACAAGACATGCGGAAAGACCTCTAAGATATAAAAGATGACAAACGAAGTTAATGTATCATTTTTCTTATATATACAATCATCTTAATTAATGTATTTGTATTATTTTATAAATATATAAAAAATTACCGTCGTTAATTGTGAAATATAACGAAGTATTTCGTGATTCGTCAACCACATTTGTTTGTGATCATAAATCAAATATTAATAATCCGAATCGATTGGGCTGATAATTTTTATCGAACGTATGCGTAAAGGTGGGCAGGTTAGTAGCCAATTGCCACAAGATAATATGTTTGTCCTGAATCCCGTTGGTTTTTCACATAATCTTATCGCAACTCACTTGTCGCAACCGTCGATTACCGATAACGGAATCAAATCTCTACAAATATTTGCATTGCTCACACATAGTAAAACCAACTACCTATTAGAATTACCTATTCATAATCGCAGCCAATGAATTATGTTAGACTTACATAACAACTGTACCTAGTTGTTTGGGTTTAACGACAATAAAATCTCACATTTAATACCTGACAATTTAAATAAAGTACTGTAAAAAACTTGTCTTCCCTGTATCAAATGTACATTTCAACCATAAAGTTAACATAATAACAATAAATTTTATTAGGGGCCTAACAAGGCCCATACATGCTTGTGCGTATGAGCACATCTTCCACTTCCAACAGACAAAAAGCCCAATTTAACAAAATATTTATATCAGGGCAGAAAGACCTCTGGTCGATAGCCCAGACAGACTAAAACGTACATGTATTGTAATTATTTATGTTTATTGTTAAAATCATCTGTATAGTCTGAATAAAGATATGTGTATATATATATATACAGAGAGGTTTTTTTATCAGTATGCATTATGGGAAGTGTATAACTGCAAACAACGCGAGTCAAACGCAATGTGTGTATGTTTAGTTGCTTATTTGGCATATGTGTGTTCAATTGTGTGTTATAGGCAACTAAACACACACACTACAATGCGTTTAACTCGCGTATTTTGCAGGTATACATAGGGGAAATGTATACTGTTAAAAAAAGCTCTCTGTATATATATATGAAAACTAATAGTAATAAAAATAAAAGGTATTGAAAAAAATATATAAAAATACCTTTTATTAAAAACAAATTTGTTTATGATTTTCATCTTTTTATTACTTTCACTACAGCGTAGCGAAACATTGCAGTAAAATTAATAAAAAGTTGAAAATCATAAACAAATTTGTTTTTAATAAAAAGTAATTATGAATTTTCAAAAATTAAGTGCCTCAACGATAATATAAAAATAATTAAAACTAAAAATAAGAACAAATACAGTGAAAATATTTATTGATAGTAAATGCAGTGATAACCAAATTATTAATGGTTGAGGATTCCATTTCGCTATAATTCGTTTCAATTTTAATATAGAAAATATTTTAAACTTCGTTGGTGTAGCTGATTGATGATGACTTTACTTTCATAAAATCCAAGAGCATAACATATCAAAACAATTAAAGCAATTTACAATAATAGAAAAAGAGTATTTATTTATTGTGTTACAATTATTTAAAAGCTGTATTTAATTTAAAATAATTCAATAAGGCTGAAAGACCTCCGGTCGAAAGCCGATTCATCTATAGAATATAATTCTAATTTTATATATTATTGTACTTACATATACACATTTGAATAAAGATGTTTAGTTAGTTAATTCAATAAATTCCAAATGCGTTTAACATATTCAGTTCGTGGTGAATATTTAGTAGAACGAAGAATAGTTTACAGTATTTTGTAATTTCTTTTTTTTTCCAACAGAGGACATACATATTTTTTTTTCACAACCAGCTTCACTCTTATACTGTATAATCATATGTATTTTGACAATTGACAACAAGGCTTACTTTAAAGAAATCGATTGATTCTGTGCAGTAATTTCTGGTTGATACCATTTAAAATATGGGAAGTGCAAAACTGTAGAAAAGGCAAAAATACCTTTCAAGCAAGAAAAAAAATCCACTCTGCATGTATTTTGATCTAAAAGATTCACCATGTTCAAGGCAGTTGAAGCCTATTAATGGATGCAAACCGACAAATAGCAACTAGTGAGATCACTTAGAGATTGAATATATTCAACCGTTTTATAATCGGCTAGGATTAATCTGAAAACTTGAAATGTGGGTTCTTCACTTTCTTACGGGAAAAAAAATCTATCGTCACATTGACGTTTGTGATTTTTTCTCAAGCATCTGTTAGGTGGGATTTCAAAGGAATCGTTCATTTTGAGCTTCTACCGAGCAACACAAAGATCAATTCTGAAGTGTACTGTCATCAGTTGGACGAATTGAATGATTCGGTTAAAGAAAAAAGGCCAGAATTGGTCAATGAGAAATGTATAGATAATGGGAAACCATATGTAAGTTTGATCATACGGTAAATGCTTTTAGAGCTCTCCAGACCTGTCATCTTCCGATTATCATTTGTTCTAGTCTCTACAATTTTTTTAGACGGTAAAACGATTAATTTAAATGGAGTCCATCAGTTTTTTTTGCCAGCAAAGAACAGAAATATTATGAGCGTGGAATCATACTACTATCAAAAAGATGGAAAAGTGTATTGGATGGACTATTTTTTAATTTGAATAAAATATTAATTAACAATAACAAATATTCTTTCGTTTTTATATAAAAAAAAAACTAAATTATTTTCCGAAAAACACAATAATTTCCATAACTCCTCATATTCTTATAGACTATATTTAAAAATTGGAGAAATTATAGAAAATTAGAATAGCTTGGATAAAACTATCATCACTATCACAGTAATTTGGTATATGAATAATAATTATTCGTTTCTCTATTAAAGTCAATATATGTGACAAATGTCACAGCGTAACGATTAATAAATATGTGAAATCTAATTGATGTATTATTTCCAAATGACCTAGTGCTAATGCATTAATTGTGCATACTTGATTAGAAATCAGTAACAGTTTTCAATGCTTGCGTAACTTAAATAACTCAAAAGAAATATGCATGAACCATATATTAGGTCTCTGTATGTAGTATAGCAAAAAAATGTGAATTGATACAAACTTAGGGTTTTCAGAATTAACAAACAATAATTAAAAGCGGTATAAACAACCTTAAAGTTATCATAAACAACACAAATTAGTAAAAAGCGGTACAAACAATATAGCAAAGGGTTTTCACAACCAACAATAAATGTAAAAATCTTAAGGTGAATTATTTGCACCGCTTTTTATTGTGTCATATAATAGTCTAATTATGCTTGAATATATTATAAATTGTACAAAACAAAAACATATCACATATTTATCCACTCTCATAAACCTACGCTATTATTATCATCGATTTATCGAAAAGTCCCAATGTCCGATGTCGAAGCGGGTACGTAAGAGTCGGTCAAGTAGGCTATGCGCGTGCGCACTCGACTCAGGAATGCAGACCCGCTACTTACTTATCCACTGACCGAACCCAACACACACATACATGGACACACATACACACACAGTCAGAAGAGATAAAGAGAGAGACAATGAAGCGGCGGCAATCTGCGCGTTTATCGATTGTTTATTTGCGACCTGTCGCGATTTTCGGTGCGAAAAACAACAATCTCGCTGGAAACGAGGCGTAAATTCAATGTTTTTACAAAATTGTAAATGAAAGTTGGTACGATTTTGCTGTAAGTGTGTGTGTGTGTTTGTGGTGGACTAAAGAGAAGGACGACTGCAGCACACATACATAATTTAAAGGTGACCGTTAGGTGTCATACACTCCTTTTCCGATTCGTCGTTGTTTCACTCTTGACTTATGTGCTTACTCAACTTCTCTATTTTTTTCTTTCGATATTTCTTTGAATGAAACATGATGTTTTAGTTTTTATAACTTCTCTAAACTTAAATTTACTACAAGAAGTCCTCACATACAATTAAAATCACCATAATATTGATGATTTTAATTATATGTAACAAGATTTGTCCCACTTCTTTTCTTTTTTTCTTATTTGCATTTGGTTGGCAACCAAGTTCCCGTCATTAGTTTATCAAATTAACAGCTTCGTTAAATTGTTTGTTATTTTTCCCAAATAATAATTTAAAAAAATATGTTTTTAAAAGATATGTAAAAATTAGTAGGAAATTGATTTACACCGTAATATTTCAAATAAGTAATCTTATTTGCAGACCCACAAACAACGATTTTGAATTTCGTTAATATTTCATTAAACATGAATTGATAGTGATGTAAGTATCAAAATGTTTACATGAATCATTAAATCATAGCCGTGAGTGGCTGTCAACTATTACGGATCCATAGAACATTAATAATCTTATATAAATATACGTTTCTAATCTTAAACAAACATTGCTCGTGATGGCTTATAAATAAAATACAATGTTTCATTTACTGTATTTTTTCGTGACATTAAAAATCAACCGTTAATGGCAGTTAAGATTTATTAATTTATATATACATATATACAAACATCTTTATTCAGACAATATGTTGTGTTAGTAGTTTGTCATGGGCTATCGACCATAGGTCTTTCTGCCATGAATTATTATTTTATTACACTTTTTCATTTGTTCCTTGATAGCAAAAAAATCAATAGCCGAGTAAATGTGATATATAATGATAAAAAATACCCTTTAATGGCAATTAATTTGAAATACATGAACTAATAACACAAAAAATAACCGTTAATGGTGGTCAGCATTTATGAATTAATGTTGTATTACACATTTTAAGTTTATTGCAACAAAATCTCCATTGCATTCATTTTCCACTTCCCCTTTGGCATTAGACAACCAATAGCCGAATACATTTGAAATATAATATGATCATTTGGCATTAAAAAAACGTTAATGGTAATTAAGACTTGTGCATTATTATTTATATTTCATTACAGATTTTTCATATATTGTAAAAAGTCCGTAAACAAAAATGTGCAATAAAATATTAATTAATAAATTTTGACTGCCATTAAAGGGTAATTTTTAATGACAATAGAAAATCAATATTTAAATTTTATTCGGCCATGATTTTCTTTAAACAACGAAAATGTAAATTTTCATGTTTAAAGAAAATCATAGCCGAATAAAATTGAAATATGTGATGATCACTTGACATCAAAAATTACCCGTTAATGGCAGTCAACATTTTTGAATTCATATTGTATTACACTTTTTGTTTATTGTAAGAAAACTACCCATTAAATAAATAAATTAAAACTTGGTTTATTCCTTTCTTCACTTTATATTTACACGTTAGATGTACATTTCGTACATCAATGTAGACATTATCAATAACAAACTAATAGACCAGTATATATACATAAAAGGGATTATCGAAAAAAAAAAAACAGAAAGTAATTAAGGAGATGGGTTGTCGGAACTGTTTGGCGGAGGGTTTACCTTATTTTTTATTACCCATTATATACATTTAAATTTTCAAGTCCCTATTGGTAAAATAAAATGAATAGCAGAATAAATTTAAAATGCCCGTTAATGGCGGTTAATTAATATTGAATTAATATTTTATTACGGAGTTTTCGTAAATTTTAATTAATTTTTCATTATGTAAATTTCAATTTTCATGCCCCCATTGGTAACAGAAAATCAATATTTGAATAAATTTAAGATGCACGACGACCACTTGACATTAAAATTTACCCGTTAATGGCAGTTAACACTTTAGGATTGGATATTTTATTACCGATTTGTAATTGGGAACTGTTTTCTCCTAGGCCATAAACTTTATTGTTACTACAATTTTAAACACAAAAATAAATCAATATTTACAATCATTGCACAATTCGAATGTTAGAAAGTTAAATTGGAATTTAAAACATGATTTAAATATTATTTTACTAACTAACTTCTCATTTGTTTCACCACAGTTTGTGAAACATCTTTGAACTAATTAAAATATACTATAATTAATTAGATATTATTATAATTTTAGACTCAAAACAAATTAATACTTATAATCATTGTTTTATTTTATTTATATCTTAAGTACACACGCTTTTGCTAATTTGTTAGTTCGATTTTTTTTTTGTATATTTTTCCCTGTAATAGGATTACTGTATGTCTGTTGGGAAATAAATGAATTATTATTATTATTATTATAATTCAAATGCAAGAAAATTAAATTGGAATTTAAAACATGTTTTAAAATTAATTGAATCACTTTTTTGTAAAGTAATGTGAATTTGTTTTTGAGTTGTGTTGAATCAAATGGATATTTAATGGTATGTATGAAGATTATTGGAATTTAAATCAAATAATTATATTTTTAATCACAAAGCAATGCCAAGGTGAAACATTAGGATCATTATCACTCTTTATTCAATTAGATAGTCATATTGTTGGCGTCATTTAAATTGAATTTTGCAACATAACTTTACAACAGTTTTTGTAATCATCTCAATATGTTCCATTTATTATTTTACGGAATCTCCATTTTACAATATACATTTCATTTAAAAAAATCCAAAATTTTGGTTCTTCATTGTTATTGACCACGTTTTTGTCCCTTTTTGAAAACCCTTTTGACTATTTAAATCTGAACGCTTTTACTTGAAAACAACATTTTGAAAGCTACAATGCAATTATCTTCTGCGTTGTATTATCTTGCGAAACTTATATGATTCATTGAATTATTAGTTTATCAGTTTTAAAATTGAAGTAAAATTTCTAAATGTAGCCTTAAATGCTCTAGAAATTACAAACTTTCTATACCTTACTATTATTATTAATGAAAATTTCATATAAATAGAAATAAAAATGCATATATTATTACTATTTTCATGAAGCTAAATTGAAATCTTCTGTGAGATACTTGTGGAGACTATTTAATTGTTTAAATAAAATTCTTGTTCTTTCTCTTACTCATTTATTTTTACGAAATATATATTTCGGAAACTACTGAAAATGGAAACAGTTTCCGAAATATATATTTAGTAAAATAATACGAGTAAGAAAAAGGTCAAGAATTTTATTTAAATAAGGAAATTTGTGGTTAATTTATAATATTGCTTAATGAAATTTGAATCGATATCATTTTGGGAATAACTAATTTTTGAAAATTGTTAGGGTAAATAAATATAATGAAAACCTTGACTAAAGTAAAGGAAGGCTGAGCAGCCATTACTTTTCAATTCTATAAAATTTGCAAATTTTCTATACATTACTTTATTTTTATTATTTTCGATCATTAATATTACTATTTTTAATGAGTAAAATTGATGATTAATCTTTTATCCATATAATTTTGGAAATTTTCGAAATTGTTTAGAAAACAATGAAAACGATTAATTACTTTTAGATTCTATACAATTTTCTAACTCACTATACGTTAGTCACTTTATTTTCATTCATTTCTATTACTATTTGTATCGAAAAAAAATGATAATTAATCTTTTATCGATATAGCTTTGACAATGACTAATTTTCGAAATTATTTAGAGAATAATATTGCAAACCTCGTCTACAGCTCGAATAATTACTTAATTGATAATGAATTGCTTCCTCAACATTTTTTTAAAACCACCAGCAACCAACATCGGAATATTCAGCCATAAATCGTCGTAATTCCGGCCATTAGTAATCGACTAACTGTTTTTTTGTAAAACGCGATGATGCAACCAAATACTAATATATAAATCTTTGAATGATACAAATTAACACTTTTAACATTTTAAATAAACAAAATCAACGTTAAATACACATGCATTCAGCTCATAATAGCTAGAAAATATGTAAATACAATTTGTAATTATAATACAATTGCGAAATAATTCCTGTAAATCAACACAGATTATGGAAAATGGAGATTCTCAATGAATAAATATTAAAATTATAGCAATAAACTGAAGTCTAGATAAAAATGATTGTTAATGATTAGAAGACAAATGTTGATACTGATCATTAAAAAAAAAAATATTGATTCCGTGTGTAAACCAAATGACTATAAACTAAATTTATTAATTATTTTCAAATCAATTTTATTTAATATATTTAAATAACTGTGACCAAGTGAATGAATACTCTTTTCTATTTAAATTTATGTTATCCACCAATCCATAGACGGTACTGATTTTTTTCTTATAACGATAGTTATTTAATAAAAAATGATTAGGGATTCTGTAAGAATTCTTTCTTAGGACGATAATAATTAATAAAGTGTTGAAAACACGTGCACGCACAAACGCTGTATTACTTCACAAATATTTTATTTCCCAACGTCATGAATTTATGTGTGACGCCGGATCGCTTTATCAAACGGTAAATGTGAAAATTATAAGTAAAATAATTTTGCATGAGGAATTAATACCGACTTACGTTGCAATTCTGCATGTTTTAAATATCCCGAACGTGACCATTATTAAATGAATGGAATTTGTGTTCTCTAGTGACCAATATTATTTTAGTTGAATAAATTATGCAATTTTTTAATCTAATGTGTATACTGTAAGAATTTGAAGAGAATTATTACAGATAAAAGTATGAAATAAATCAAACAAAAGAGTATTTAACAATATTCTAAAAATGTTTAGTATTATTAATAGTGTATTAGCCGGAAAGGCCAATAAACAAATAATAATTATGTATTTAATTATGAAAATTTCATTATTTATATATATATATATATATATATATATATATATGAATTTTCAGCAATATTTTTACATAATAATTGTGTAATACATAATTAATGTACAATTCACAAATCGGCTATCGACCAAAGGGCTTTCAGTTAGTCTTTGTCTCGTTCTTGTCGTTTTAAAATATCTCTATTCAGACAATTACATTTTTACGAACATTGGGTATATACACTAAAATGAAGGTTTGTCTGTCCTGGGCTAACGACCGGAGGAGGTCTTTTTGTCTTGTGTTAAATTGATGGTGATGTGCAATAAAAATAGCTATGCTAGCAAACTAAATTGTCTTGAAGCGTCTTGATGAATTCATGAATGGTGACAGTATATTTTGTATATTTTTTGTATATATCTGTTAATATAGTATATTTTTTAGACATGATTCTCTCTAATCAGTCGCCAACGAAATCTTAAAATTACTCTAAAATTATAAAGTAATACAATTGAATAACTCAAGCTATTCTCATCATACGAAAGAAAATAAAATTAAATAAAAAGTCTAGCCTTCTCATAGATAGTTTAATTCTTTTCAAAATCCTTTATATCAAAATGCAATACTTTTTAACTTCAAAATCGATCTTACATACTTTATATATATATATATATATATATATATATATAACAATCTTTAATTAACTTAAAATAAAACACTTAATGATTTTCAACTATTTTTTGTGTATTTCACGACAATTGTTTCGCAACGTTGTTGCTTCTTCAGGTGAAGAACTTATTATCTTTAATTAAGTTTACAAGAACATAACGATAATTGATTAAGTGTATGACAAAAAAATTAATTGTTAAATGGCGATTGATTTCTGTGTAAAAATCTTATTAAATAAAATATATGACTTTTTATCATCAGCTGATATAAATGTAAACTCTTCGAAATAGATGAAAGAAATCGGGAGGATGCGTTTGCAGCTTGAAAAAAGGTTGATTAGACGCCTGCATACTTCTGTTTGTTTGTCTAGTCTGTATGTTCACTGCATTTCGGTCTGACGAGCTCGCGTGCGACTTTCCAGTTTTCAAAATATACACGAAAGCGCAAGTGTTGTTTCAGTTAAAATCAGTGTCAAGGAGAATTGTTGTGTTCATTTCAACAAACATCGGTTATTTTTTGTTGCTACCGTGTTCGTTCGTTCTGATTTAATAAACTATTGAAATTCTCGAGTCTAAATTAAATAAAAAGAATTTGAAAATAATCTTATAAACCCAATTGTTAATAAAGATTATTATATATATATATATATATATATAAGAATTATATATACTTATATTAAATAATTATAAAACAAAAATACACAAACCACTAAAAGTAAATTTTCTATTTTCTAGTCTTTAAAAATAAATCCACTGGCTTATATTAAAGCCAAATCTAATCTGAGAGGATGTAAGTTCGGTTATTAACGACTTTTCTTACTAAAATGACGTAATTTTCTCCATACGATTTTATCCTACAATTACGTCATTTAAGCGCTGACGAAACTCATAAATACCAGAAATAAAAATATCCTCATTTAAAATTCCTGAATTTCTTTGGTCGAGATAAAACGTTTCGCCCGATTTCTTCGTTTTTGTTGTTTTGCATTTCCTTATTTTTGGACATTTATTATTATTTTATGACCTCGAGTAATAAGTTCGCTTTAAATTCATACTTTTTTTTAAACATTAAGTCATTATGGTAATAAACACATAAAAGTCTGCGTAACTATAGAATTCTATTTTAAAATGCGATTTGAGGTAAACTGTAATTATTACAAAACGGATTAAAGAATATCAAACATTTTTCTTATAATTAGTTGGGAATTATAGGGCGCTTGGACATCTTTCGTCATTCGCGCATGTATTTTGTATAATAAAATTAAAATTATACATACAGTAAATTTAAGACTTTCAAACTGAAAAAAGTAAACTTCTTCGATGATGACACAGTCGATGAATCATTTTTATTTTCTAAGAATTAAATTGATTGTTTAACTTTGCAACACCACTTTTGGTTCCATTAAGTAAACATTAAATCTCATTAAAATATAAATAAAAAACACTTGCTTTTTAAATTTGCGAAATATGTTAAAACTGCAGTAACATAAAATTAAATTGTGTTATACAAAGTTAAAACATGATTTTTATTATTATTTTGAAATTAACCCAACACCCGAAAGGGTACAATGGGAATAGTGATTATATATATATATATATATATGTTTATTGGAATTAACATGTATAACGAAGTAAACGCCTCCATCCATAATTTAGAGTTTTATTAATCTCTCCCTTATAATTTATAAAAACTTCATAAACTACTGAAGATGGAATCATAGTTTCCAAAATATATGTTTAGTTCAATAAAAAGATTAGGAGAAAGGACAATAATTTTTATTTAAATAATCTGTCCCTTTTTTATAATAAAGTAAAAGCCTCCACATACAATCCACAATTTCATAAATCTCTTTATTTTCTGTAGTGCTACAAATTGTGCAGAAATACAGGTACTTACTGTAAATAACAAACATTGATAAGCAATATAATACTTAAATAAATACAAAAATAACAAAAAATATATACAAATCATAAAAATAATAATTTGTAAGGCAAAACGGCGGAGACTTTTTTGCTTAAAATTTGAGAGTAGAAGCAAACGATATGCAATACTATATCGCATTTCCTAGTAGATCACTTTTATTCGTTTTTAGTTTGTTATTTCATTTTTTAAGGAAATCCGTAGATGTCGCCAATGAAAAATGGAAATTTTGTTATTCGCCACAACGTTCACAAGAAAAAGTAGTAGACATTATTATTTTCAAATTATAAAATCCGACAAATTTTGCATTGAAATATTGCAACATTTTTAAATTTATATGGTGAATTATTTTCTCACTTAACCCATGATGAAACATTTTTGTATTAACTAGATTGTTGATTAAAACACTTGATATTGTTTCAATTGTTTTTAATACAAGTGAAAGAATACCAAGTGTTTTAATCAACAATACCAACAAATAATATAGAAAAAAACATAGCCCAGCTCAAGAAAAATTCAAGGAGTTAAGAAATTTAAAAAAAATCATAATTCCTTCAAATAAAAAAAACATTTTTTTTTGAAT
Organism: Philonthus spinipes; assembly: GCA_963082785.1. Lineage (NCBI taxonomy): Eukaryota > Metazoa > Arthropoda > Insecta > Coleoptera > Staphylinidae > Philonthus > Philonthus spinipes. The sequence continues at coordinate 15,639,313 of OY720301.1, forward strand.
TATATTAATCATAAATATTTTTACATTTAACCAAAAATATATGAGAGTTATGAATGGACAACTTTCATTTTTTAAAATAGAATAAAACATAATCCAGTTCAAGAAGAATTGAAAAGTTAAGAAAATAAAAATATTTTAATAATTTCTTTAAGTAAAAAAAAAAAACAAATAAGTTTCAAATTGTTAATTAATCTTTAATATATCTTTAATATATGTATGTATTTTTTAAAATAGAATAAAACATAATTCGGCTCAAGAAGAATTGAAAAGTTAAGAAAATAAAAATATTTTAATAATTTCTTTAAATAAAAAAAAAACAAATTAGTTTTAAATTGTTAATTAATCTTTAATATATGTATCGAAAATCGTTATTTCTGGGAGATACATTAAATTACATCGCAATATTTACAGCATAACAATCATAAACATCTAGTTAAGTCTCAGAAAATGGCTATCGACCATCGGTCTTTCTGTGTAATCTTTAATATTTTTGTTACAGCTCTTATAATTTTTGAGATGTTTTTATTTGAAATCATTTTATGCACGTTAGATCAGATTTATTTATAGTAAAGCTTGATAAGATGATGTATTGCAAACAACAACAAATACATCCATCAATTTTTCGAGGAATTCTGTCAATTTCGTAGAATTGTTTGATTGATACGTTTAATAGTGAAATTTGCTATTCACTATTTAAACCACATTGATTTTGAAAATATTTGTATATAGTCTTGTAGAAGTCAACAAACCGGCTGATCAACGGAATCCAAAACATGAATACTGTGCAAATTAACATAAGCTATCTTTGGTATTGAGATGATGAAAGAAGTTAATGTGAATGAATATGTTTTTTTTAATTAGCAATCTTGCAAATGGACAAAAACATCAAGGTACCCTGAAACTTCCAATTAGCATCCTTGATTAATTGTATTCAATTAATTAAGTGATTTAAAATACGATTTTTTTTTAATACATCGCGAAATGTTGCTTCAAATAATTCTCATGCATACGTCGTTGGGGGCATGAAAAAGAATGACATCATTGACATCAAGTAATGCGGTAGAGTAAATCCACTACAAGCATTTTGTGTATAAATAAATGACTAACATCAATGCTACTTATTTTTTCGCAACAACAAAACGATTTTACTTCATTTTAATAATGCCCCAGTAAAAAGAATCTTCTTGTGCGGAATTTGACACTTTAGAGTCGTTACAAATTGTGACTATGACATTAGATAAAATTAAAAAAAAACGATAGATGCTACAAAACGTGTTGATATGAAAAATCTTTATTTTTAAATATTCTGCAAATTGACATAAGCGAGATAATTATGTTCAAGGTTTAGTGTAAACGATATTTTACAATTGGCAGGTCTGATTAGTGGTCATTTATTTTAGCATGGTTCAAAGTAATTCATGGTATGAAAGACAACGTTTTGATTTTGAATTGTTAACAAAAACTCATTTCGATCGTGAAGAATGGTACTTCGCGAAACGAGAATCACGCAGAAACCAGAAACACCGGTAACTCCGTTCTCTTGAAACGCGGAGCCAAAAAGGACAATCGAGTGCCCAAAATCGACCAAAACAAACAAATCTATTAAATTTTCGCGTTGATGAGCACAAATTCCGATTAGTCACGGTGCCGTACAAACACACACACACTAACACACAGAAACAGAAACTCGGGCCCGATAACAACGCCTTGAATAACGAAACAAACGACGGCTACCCACGCGCTCTCAGACAAGACACACGGACAAAAGAAGGCGCAACAGGTCCCCCATATTACCTTTTTTTGTTCGGTTCGTTCTGTACTCCATCGCACCCTAAGGGCGCGTTTTTTTATAAACTTGACCACTACAACACAGCACACATACACAGAAACAGGTGAATTTCTCCCGAGGAATTAAAAATTACGTAATTGCACGGCTTTTGCAGAGGGAAAAAGAAGTCAATCTGGGGGAGGTTAATTACCTTCGTCTAGGAGTCTTTCGACGTGAAGGAAGACGTTGGGGAAGGCGGCCAACTGTTTCCTATCCTTAAGCAACTGCGCCAGATAATCCGCGATGCTCTGCGTCGAGGCGTTGTTCGGCTCCGTCATTTTTGTAAAAATTATTTATTTTAAATCAAAACACTTGCCAAAAAACTACAGTTTATATACTGATATAAATCACTGTATTAGCTTCTTATTTCTTCTTAAAAGTTACTTAGTATCGTGTCTTGTTTTACAGGTAGGGGTGATTTTAAGACGACCGGCGGACGCGGAACGCACTCGTCGACTGAAGATCCGAGTCGAAAAGTTCAAGCGACGGTGCACGAAACAAACCGCGCAAGTTAAGCGCGCAATGGAAGGACGCGCGATTTTGATATGCTAGCTTTGTCGCTTGTGTAGGTGCCTGGATATCCTGGTCTCTTTCTAATATCGGCCATCTTGATTTGGTAGCGCTGAGAGCACATGCGCGCCTAGAATTTTCGCCTTATTTGGCTCCGACGCTTTACTTTACACCAATGGTGTAGCAAGTCATCGGCTTAAGTACGTTTAACAAAGTATATTTAACGTCAAGTGGTGTATACTTTTTGACTTAAGTCACGTTCAGAGTTGCCAACTGTATAGTAGACCTATACAATCTAGATTAACCTCCTTGGTCATGCAGAAATGGGTGTTTAATCAAAGGAAAAACGAACTGTGTAAATTGATACTTTTTTGAAACAACTACTTCTATTTCATCTATTCAATAACTGATGAAGAGATATCCCATGCACGGAACCAGCGATGTGTTTACCAAATTTACTATCTTCTTGAGATAGACTAGTACCACTGAAATCGAGAAACAAACCATTCCTTCAAATAGATCTTGAAATCGATGTTAATACTAAGCAATGGCTAAAATGTATCGCACTTGACACTCTATATCAATACCAGCGATTCTCATTCTGCGTTCCCTTTAAAAGAGTATAAAATGTCAACTTCCCCTAAAAAACTAAACAATTTTACCGGCACTCTGCTTAATCGCTTCAACAACAACCCCCATGGAAGATTCCAGGGCGATATTGTTCTCGTTACGAATCAGTGATCTGTTCTAATTAAGACTTAGAGTATTGGCAGACTGACTTAGACCACTTTAGAATTTTCTAGGCAAGCTTATTTACCACAGTCAGGTTTTTCCAATTTCTATCATTGCTTTAAAAAATTGAAAAAGTAAAAAAGCTCGTCCAGAAAGTTCTAAAGTAAAAGAACTAAGTCACCAAAAGAGAACAACCAACACAATAACTTCATATCAGTCTGATCTCATACCGCCAAGTAGATAGACCAGATCAACAGAAATGACAAACTACTGCAAGAAAGTGAATAGGAACTAGAAAGGCCAAATTTAGAACATCAGCAGAAACATCAAGCTGCCGTAACCTAATTATTACAAGGCAGCGGAAAAGTTATCCGATGTTCTTTAGCTGTACTTTTATTATTTATACCATTTCCATCACTCTTGCCAGAATTTACAGAGATTAATTCTCGCATTTTGACGGATATTCTCTTTGAGGACTTAAAGAATGTGATGCTTGTAAACACAGATTCATGACTTCAAGAAATGCCACAAAAAGAAATATGGAACTGTTAAAACTATCGATCTAAACCAGTGCAATTCGCCAGAATGAGCATGACTTCAAGAAAGGCCACAAAAAGAAGTCTGGAACTGTTAAAACTATCTAATCTAAAACCAGTACAATTCGCCAGAATGAGAGATTAGGTGATCTCAGAATTTTAGTTGTAACTCGTGCAGTTTGTTGTTCCACTTTGTTGCAACCACATGTTCTCCAATCCAAATCCATCCAATTGAGTAAGTAGAAAGTCGTTGATTATGGCTCTGTGGAGCTCGACGTCCACTGTAGTCGATTTCAACAAAATAAGACGCCTCGAGAATATGCTGTTTATACTTCTTCAGATCTTATTTTTTCGCAATCCATTTTGGGTGGGTGTAATAGCTCTTCGTAGGTTATATATGGATTTTCAGCGCTTCAGAAGCGATAGTTCTGTTTATTCACATATCTACAACATCATCGATCATGATGAAAAGTTATCTTCATACGACCTCGTAGTCGTAATTCTGGGTGGTTTAAGCACTTGGCGGTCAACGGCTAATTGCTGATGCACTGTCGTCATTTTTAAGGTTTTTGCTCTCTGAAGAAATGCCGAGATTCCGGAGTAAATCACTAGGACTGTTTGATTAAGTTAAACAGAATATTAAGTTGAACTGAGGACGACTTTGTTACATGACCCATATTATTTATATTCCTGCCAGTACAAAAAGTACTACGGTTTCTTTTTCTATTAACAAAGAAATCTCCTATTACGTTAATGTGGTGTGATTTCCGATGCTTTGATTATATTGCAAATTCCCCCGTTCACAAAAAATGATCTAGTTTGCACTGCGTACTCCTGCAAAACGCATTTGGAGCTTGTGTAGTTGGAATAGCCAGAATACATTGCCTAGTTAGAATAGCATTGATATCTTAAATAAAATGTCGAAAATTGTAAAGTAATCTCTTATATCACAAGTATATGCCAGCTAGAGATAAACCACGAAGTATTTAAAAAAAAATAAATGACACAAATAAACATTTTCGAAAGGTTATACTGAAAAACTTACCTATAAACTTACCTATAACTAGCTAGTTCGAAGGGTTATACTGGAAAAACTTCGATGATTCACTTCTATCATATATTGGCACAAAAACGATCACATTTTAAAATTAGTTCTTTCATACTAGTGATGTACTAGATCAAATATTATTCGAACGCTGTTCAATCTTTGCCGGAAGCGATCGAACGACGTGAATTGTTCGATCAGCTAAGGAATTCCAAATAAGACGGTATTGCTACTGCGAGTCGGAGAACCGACCCCACTGTTTCGGCTTCTCTCCAACTTCGTTTTCAGTTGAAATACACAGAATCGATCACTTATTTGAAATCTGGCCCCAGATCGAATAATTCGATCGACAGTTCGAACTGTCGGATCAAGTTGTTAGAACAATGTTCGAACATTGCTTGATCTATTACTTGCTCGAACAAACTTATCCGATCTAACCCATCACTTTTGTTATGCCTATTGGTGTAGTGATGTATTAGATTGGACATTATTAGATCACTTTTCAATCTTTGCCCGAACTGATCGAACAACCGACGTGAATTTTTCAGTTAAGGCATTCCAAATAAGACGGTATTGCTACTGCGAGTCGGAGAACCGACCCCACTGGTTCGGCTTCTCTCCAACTTCGTTTTCAGTTGCAATACACAGAATTGATCGACTCATTTGAAATCTGGCCCCAGATCGAATAATTCGATCGACAGTTCGAACTGTCGGATCAAGTTGTTAGAACAATGTTCAAACATTGCTTGATCTATTACTTGCTCGAACAAGCTTATCCGATCTAATCCATCACTTTTGTTATGCCTATTGGTGCAGTGATGTGTTAAATTGGACATTATTAGATCACTGTTCAATCTTTACCCGAACTGATCGAACAACCGACGTGAATTCTTCAGTTAAGGTATTCCAAATAAGACGGTATTGCTACTGCGAGTCGGAGTACCAACCGTGGTTCGGCTTCACTCCAACTTCGTTTTCAGTCGCAATAGACGGGATCGACTTCTTCGGAATTCCGCCCCAGACCGAACACTTAAACTGTCGAACAGTTGTTCGAAACTCGAACCATTCATTCGGATCTCGTTGTTAGAATGGTTCGACACTGTTCGATCTTTTACTTGTTCGATTCATGAGTTGTTCGATCAATCACATCACTACTGTTATTGTTTGTATAAAGCAGATATAAAAAATAAATAACAACTGCATTACATTACAAACAAAGTACCGCCATTATATTTTGACTACATGCAAGTTAATTGTTTAAGAATCTCCGCAGTAGGAAAATTCGGCGCGAAATTTAAAATTTTAATCAACCTTACCATTTCTGTTATACCCATTGGTTGTATTAAGCAGATATACAAAATATAAATAACAACTGCATTATATTACAAATGAAGTACTGCCGTTATATTTTGACTATGTGCAAGTTAATTATTTTAAGAATCTCCGCAATATAAAAAAATGGCGCCAAATTTAAAATTTGCGCTATGACCAAATAGCAATCAACCACACAATCGCCTCCGCCGTTTTCATGGTCATAAATGGTGCCCCATTTTCTCATTTTCATGTATGGCGACCACTTAATCGAAATTTGAGTATTCGTTTTCACTTATACCCAACAATCGGGGGGTCGCTGATTTCTACCCTCCGCTTTAATGGAAGTGATTAACGCCTCTCACAAACAAATAGTGCCCATTATGCTCGTTTGCACCAATTTTACTTTAATGTCTCCTTAAAAGTTAAGAAGTTAAGGAAAAATAGTGAAGACTGAACCTTTCATATAAAATATCCCCTTAGTTAAGGTCTCCTTATTTGGGGGGAAATCTAGGGGAATGACATTGCCTTCAAATCATAGTTAATTATTTATTTTTGGTAAAAACACATTTATTTGGCGCAATTATCGTTATAAACATTATAGTAATCAAAATAAACTTTAAACAATAAATATTTTTAATAATCTATAAATTTAAATTGTTTCTCTTTAAAATTATTTATTTATATTAGGATTTATTCAGTTGGTCACTGTTATTTAAATAAATTAAATAAAAAGAATTTAAGAATTAATAAATTATTTCCTCTTTAGCTACTGTGACATTTTGACTTATGTTACATAAGTACTTTAACAAAAGTCAAAATGTCACAGTAGCTAAAGAGGAAATAATTTATTAATCATTTTCAAATTATTTTTATTTAATTTACTTAAATAACTAATATTTAATTTATTATATATATATATATAAAACTTTATTGGCAGATTATTTTTAACAAAGTAATAAATAACCAATGCACATAAAAATAAATTCTTCTGCCAATTGGCTATCGACCGTTGGTCTTTCCGCCTGATTTTGTAGGCGTCTGTCCTTATCAGTTGCTGTGTCAAAAATGTTTTGATCGCTAATGTCGTCCATTGTCTTTAATTTATTATTAGTTTACTTTTTTTTAATTTGATCGTTATCCACAAATTTTTATTTTATAGGTTAGAATCAGTTACGTCAGTCGGACGTCACTGCTAAAGAGCCCTTAGTGGAATTAAGCTGCCAACATCCACAGCTTAAATCTATTAATTTTCTATGGCTTAAATTTAAGGAGATCTTAACGTAGTGCGCGCGCGGTGCAAACCAAATGTTCTGAGTTAAGAATTACTTAATACTAAGAAGTACTTGAACAAGGCGGTGCAAACGGGAATAAGTCAACTATCCACCCTCCACAGTCATCGTCAGGGTCGCATCGCGAGATTCTGCGCTTGGGGTTTAAGACAAATATTGCCGCCCCAAGACCAATATGTACAGTTAATTATTAAAGACCGGCGTCTGCCCACCGTGTTCTGGGATTTAGTGAATGGCGCCCCTCAAACGAATTTACAAACTGAGCTCCCTGTTCGCTTCGCTACTAAGTGTTTAAAAATGTCCCGTTGAGAATCAAGCAGCACTTCGAGGATCAGCTTCGCCGTCAGGAAAAGTCACGTCCTGGTGCAAACCAGCCTAAAGGCGCCCCTCATTTTGTTAAAAATTCAATACAGGAAAAACTTCAACATGTTTGTTAATACGATATATCTTGGCGAAGGCGTACTTACTGTGGAGAACACAGAGGGGCGGAAATCTACAGTAAATTGTAATTACGCGACTCCCCAAGTCCAGAGCCCCTATTCCTAAAATGAAAATTGCACGGTTCTGTCGTAGACAACTGTCAAATTCACATATAAATCCCTACCAAAATGATATATTAAAAAAAATCAGGAATACGTGTCGTGGCGCCCACGTGCTCTGCATGCTTTGCACGCCCCATAAAAAACCTAACCTAACGCCCGCTTACAGCTTGGTAAGGATTGCCGTTGAGATGGTTTAAATTAAAATTAAAGTAAACATACCTTTTATTAATATATTAAATATCTTTCCGTAAGCGTCGCAAAGTTTCACAATAATAATTTGCAGTGATTGTGGTCCACGGCTGTATAAACACGTTTGGGACAATTAATAGAGGCAGCCATGTTTACGTATATGCAACTCAACAAGAATGGCGCGTTGGACTTGGCACTGACAGCTCATGAGAGATGCGCAGTCGCTTAGTACGCACACCTACCACCGCAATTCTGGCGTTTATATAGCGCGATTGTGGGTTGAAAATAAAAACAGACCTCGCATAGAGGGATGAAATTAGGTATGTTCTACACGAAGTTGAATTGCTTGCAATTTCTAACGCGCAGTGCAGAAAATATAGGTAGTACAAAATGTGCTGCACTATTTCATGTGATAATAACAAACCCATTATAGTCAGTGGCGTAGATAGGGGGGGTTGTTAGGGGGTTATAACCCTCCCCCCAAAATTTTAATGACTGATTAAAAAACAAACAAATGACGTTTTAGCAACGCTGTAACAACACTAAATGTGGTAACGTTTCCGAATGGTGTCACGGGATATAGAAAATTTTGAAAACGGAATTATGGGTAAACGTGCGTGAAATGAACGAATCCGAAGTCAGAATCTGTAGGAAACTTACTGTTTGGTCACAATTCGCATTGAAAGTCCCAATTTTGAGGTTATAATTGATCCGATTTCCGACAAAATAAGCACATTGCGTGTATAAATCGTACACATGATGAAATAATCTTCTAATTTATGACGAAATTTAACAAATTTGTTGCGATTTTTTCATTTATTCGGCCAAAATCACGATTTTAATTTTATACAGAAAATGAAATTAATACGAAAAAATCAATATGTATTTTAGATCCATTTGTAAATAGTAGATATTTTAATTTATGATAGCAAAAATAGATGGCGTCACCGCTCCACTAAACCGAATGTATTTTGTACAATATAATAAAAAATAATAGAGAATTATTTATCGACTATTATAAATAATACATACATATTTAATTAATGATTTTTTAATGAAAATATTGGATAGATTGGTACAACTTACGATCTTTTACACGTTTTGTCAGAATACTTTTCAAACATGTTTGCACACACACCTAACCTAAACTAACCCAAACTAACCTAACCTAAACTAACCTAACCTAAACTAACCCAAACTAACCTAACCTAAACTAACCTAACCTAACCTAACCTAAACTAACCTAACCTAAACTAACCCAAACTAAACTAAACTAACCTAACCGAAGTCGACAAAAAGTGCAAAAGATCGTAAGTTGTATCAATCAATCCAATATTTTCATTAAAAAATCATTAATTAAATATGTATGTATTATTTATAATAGTCGATGAATAATTCTCTATTATTTTTTATTATATTGTACAAAATACATTCGATTTAGTGGAGCGGTGACGCCATCTATGTTTGATATCGTAAATTAAAATATCTATTATTTACAAATGGATTTAAAATATATGTTGATTTTTTCATATAAACGTAATTTTCTGTATAAAATTAAAATCGTGATTTTGGCCGAATAAATAAAAAAATCGCAAGTCAGCAACATCGGCACACATTCCCTTCGACCGGCGGCTCGGCTGTATCAATATTTGTATGACTACGGCCAGGTAATAACTTTAATATAATATAACCCAAACTAACCTAACCTAAACTAACCTAACCTAAACTAACCCAAACTAACCTAACCTAAACTAACCTAACCTAACATAACCTAAACTAACCTAACCTAAACTAATCCAAACTAAACTAAACTAACCTAACCGAAGTCGACAAAAAGTGCAAAAGATCGTAAGTTGCATCAATCAATCCAATATTTTCATTAAAAAATCATTAATTAAATGTGTATGTATTATTTATAATAGTCGATGAATAATTCTCTATTATTTTTTATTATATTGTACAAAATACATTCGATTTAGTGGAGCGGTGACGCCATCTATGTTTGATATCGTAAATTAAAATATCTATTATTTACAAATGGATCTAAAATATATGTTGATTTTTTTCATATAAACGTAATTTTCTGTATAAAATTAAAATCGTGATTTTGGCCGAATAAATGAAAAAATCGCAATAAATTTGTTAAATTTCGTCATAAATTAGAAGATTAATTCATCATGTGTACGATTTATACTAGCAATGTGCTTATTTAGTCGGAAATCGGATCAATTATAACCTCAAAATTGGGACTTTCAATGCGAATTGTGACCAAACGGTAAGTTTCCTACAGATTTTGACTTCGGATTCGTTCATTTCACGCATGTTTACCCATGATTCCGTTTTTAAAATTTTAAAAAGCCCGTGACACGATTCGGAAACCTTTCCCTAAACGTTATTTTCATGTTAATGAAACATTACTAAAATGTGTGCTTTGTTTTATAATTTTATTTCATTTGTATTACATTATTAACAGTAAGAAGTGATTAATATGTTGTGTACATTAAATAAAAACATATTTAATTTATCATTGGGAATTTTTATTTAAAAATTACTAATGATAAATCGACTAACATTTTAGTTTTCTTTTTTATCGGCGAAAGATGAAAGATACCGTTATGACTTGAGCTGGACTGGGCGCTTACAATTAATTATAATAAATCCTATCAGTGACCCCTTTATCCTAAATCACACTTCTAGACATAATTACACTTTCCCACCAGTTCCCCCCTACAGGTATATAAATGCCATGTAATTAATTTTACGCATTCATGGAACTTAAGCGCGTGGTAATCGAAATGCAGATCTTTCAAGTGAACATAAATTGGTGAAGAAAACATACGTAACTACATTTTTCATAGTAGTGAATATTAAATAGTATTATAAGCGCGGCTTTAAATAATGAATATAAAAAAGTACTTACCCCTCGTCTATTGCCGTAGTGTCAATGAAGATACGCTATAAACGTATACAATCCTATTTGAAAATAGTCCTGATAACATCAACCACTTGCACAATTGCAGTGTTATAACCTGCAAAATGTGGATTTTCCTTATATGTATTATTATATTTCGTTTCGCGTATTCTCATTGGAAACGCCGTTCGGGCAATACTGCGGTAGGCCATGTGACATTGCGCATGCTTCACTCAGCTGCCCATACTAATTCAAATTGATCAGCTGTATTATAAGCTATTTTTTTTATTATTTCAATGGAGATAAAAATCTAATTTAAATCGCCTCAATATACATGCAAAATGACATAAAATCATTTATGTTATTTCTAGTGATGTGCTAGATCGAAAATATCAAGGATCGAACAAGTAAATTATTGAGAAAGGTTTGAACAGTTCGATCCGCTCGAACAACACGATCCATTCGATCCGATCGACTATTATTTATTATTTTATATTATTACATACATTTTAGGTATAAAATTAATTAATCAAATTAAATTGTTATTACTTGTAAATTATATTTATATCTATGAATTCTAGAAATTTTTCAAGGTACAACATTGAGGTATAATTTAAATTTAATTAAATATAAAGTGGAAAAGAAACATCTTTGATGGGATTTGAACCCATGTTCTCTGATTGCCGGTCGAGTGCACTACCAACTACACTCGATGGCATACTTTTATCTATGAATTCTAGAAAATGTTCAATGTACAACATTTAGGTATAATTTAAATTTAATTGAATATAAAGTGGAAAAGAAACATCTCTGATGAGATTTGAACCCATGTTCCCCGATTGCCAACTACACTCGACGGCAATCGGGGAACATGGGTTCAAATCCCATCAAAGATGTTTCTTTTTCACTTTATATTTAATTAAATTTAAATTATACCTCAATGTTGTACATTCTAGAATTCATAGATACAATTAATTAAATACAAAGAATACATAATTCGTTTAAATTTTAGTTCGGACAATTGTAACAAAGACAGAGGCGTAACTACCTTTCGTGCAATCTACTTTATTATTAACATTTGCCATTAATCTGCTCCAATTGGATGCAAACACTTCGAGCAAACAGTTGAATTGTTTACATGAATCGCGCTCAAGTGTATGGAAGGGTTGTTAGATTCCTAAAATTTATAATTTTTACTTCATTTAAGTCCACAAAAATAAAAACTCTTGTACGAATTATAATTACTTATATCGTTGTGAGTGCGCGAAGATCACTCTTAGTTAATAAAACTCTGTAAACTGTTTTTCACTAAATTTATTTTACATCCATTTTTAGATGTAAAATATATTTAGTGAAGAAAAATTTATTGAGTTTTATTAACTAGGAATTATAATATTTTCATTTTTCCTAATTTCCCGCGAGGCATAAGTTTCCCTTCTTTCAAGTGAGTTGAAGTTGATCATAAAGACCGAAATAGCCATCACCAGTTATCCATACGCTAGATAACTGGTGGTTGAACATTTTGTCAAATGAATTTCGTTTCCTGTTGTTATATACAGGACAAGTTCGCCTTACTTTAGTGGACGAAACAACGATTCTCGATCGTCTGCCTTGTAGACCCAAATTGTTGACGATGCTACTTGAAATTAGGCAAAAGATGGCGCTTGCACTATCTTTCCAATTATTATGATTCAAATCAGGTTATTTTAACAAAACAAATATTTAAAAAAAATATTTTAGAGTCATTGCCATTGCTGTTTTTACTTGCTTACTATAGTTTTATACTTTTCACTATTGTAAGATGTACGTTGAAAATAGAATTTATTTAATGTATAATAATCTTCAAAAATCCACATTTCATTGTTCAGCAGAGAAGTATAAAAAAATAAAAAAAAATGAAATCGGCTAGGTCTTTCCACCTCCCTCTATGTTTTTTTTTCATTCCTTTCGATATCAATCTTTGTCCAAGATGTATATTTCCAATTATCCAAATTTTTAAAAAATGAATAAAAAAAGCTTAATTCAAGCTGGATCAAAATGTTAGCTTTTAAATCAGTTCTTCTTTCAGGCTATTTGGTTTAGAAGGGAAAATCGGATTTCCAGGAAACACTTCAGATTTGGGGGTAGAAGTGGTGGCAAATTAAAATTTAGGTATTAATAAATTCAAATTTTATAGGTATTAAGATATTTCTTCCAGATGTTTACCTGAAAGCAACACTGTCTAAATTGCTATTCCGACTAAGTAAGACCCTTAGCAAATGCCTGAAATAAAAAATGGTGATGTGTGCATCATATTACTTTCGTTCAAATACGTTTTTGAATGAACTTTTAATAGTAAATAAAAAATTATTAAATGAAAAAATATATTGTAATCTAACTTTGTGAATTATTTATAAAACAAAGGATAGAAAGAGGGTATCAAAAGGGATGCATACGTATATTTTCTTTGGAAGAAAAGTTCATAAAAAAATAATCTTGGTGTGTGTTTTATCAAGGTAATGATAAAAAACACTTTAATTCATGATTTAGTCTGAAAGGGGTTTAAAAATTCTTCTATCCTTGAATTAAGTTAATTAAAAATCAACCTTTTAAAATAATTAGTTATCAAGGAAATATTTCAAAGGTCCTTCTTACAAAAATCAAGGTGAAGAAATGAAACTATATGTCAATACAGTAAGGGTATTTCTATTAATAGCTTTGTATATGTTTTATGCCTGCTTCGTCGTATTCCATTCTTACAAATAATTCTTTCTCAATGCTAATTTATGAGTGAATTAGATCGGCAATTGTCCCGTCCTGTCCCGCGTGGGCCTCGCCTCACCGACGACGGTAAAACGGCTGTGAATAAGGGGGCGAGAGAGCGATCGGGGACGGGGCCCGTGGGCTAGTGTTTTGGCGTGGAGGCCTCGCCGTCGCCCACACGGCCCCTCTGACGTCACCTGACGCCATATGGGCCCCATCGGCCTCTTGTGCGCTTAGAATCAAATCCATTCCACATACGAAACGCACACCTCCAGATTTTTTCCACTTTTGTCACAAATGTCGGCGGTTTGCATTTTAATCGACGGTAATATCATTGAGATCCTTTTTTCTTCCCGTCGACTTTCTATTTTGCTAATGTAATTAGGTTTTTTTTATGAGGTTGAGCTTATTTTCATTCCATAACCTCGAGATGACTAAAATTTATCATATCTTTCAACTCCATATACATTTTAAACCGGAAAACCCCATTTATAGCTATTTCATAATTAATTTAATTTTTATTTTTGGAAGTCTGGATAATTGGTCATAAACATCTTGCACAAAGATTGATATCGAAAGGAATGAAAAATAACAAAGAGGGAGTTGGTCCATAGACGTTTTTCAAACATAGAGTCAAATGCCATTACCACAAAATCATTGTAACAAATCTCTAGAATACCTGTATAATAAAATACGATTTCTAGAAGACGTTCATTCCTTAAATACACGATATAAGAGTAACCTATCACCACCTAAACATAAGACTACCCTTCATTTCAAATTTATTGTATATATAATTCAGCGTCTAATGATATGAAACAACTGTAATGTAAGGTGTGGTTACATTTACAATACAATAACATATAACTTTACGTATTACCATAGAGTAACTAGTATACATAGTAGTATACTAGTATTTCATCCTCTTTGGTAACTAATAATCGTTTAATTTATCCATTTTTTATGTTGGTTTTATTTTATTTTTTACTAGTTGTTTTTAATTAAAATTTTTAATAGTTCGGTTGACAATTCCTTTTTGTTATTTTTTATTTCATATAATAATGTTTAGATGGGAGATCAGTTGAGCATTTATTGTTCAAATTGAATGTCGCCTTAAGGTTTGTAGAGTAACGTAAATAGTTATAATTAGTGATGGGCGATATCGATCATTTCAAAGATCGATCAATCAATAATCGATCAGTTTAAGTATCGAGCCGTTCGAGCTATTTAGAAAGATCGAGCTGATCAAAAAGATCGATCCGGTGGCGTTGTTTAGAAGGATCAAACAGATCGAGCCAATTGAGCTGATCAGAAAAACCCTAAAAAATCCCCCATAGAAAATCACTACCTTAGAAAACTACGCTGTCAATGGAATCTGCAAAATTATATCCCCTATCAAAAATCACCCCTTATTCTAAAAAATAATAATAATAACATCTATAAAAATCCACTCTAACTAAAATTTAGCTGTTATTCAAAGAGAAAAACCATCGCTATAAAATTATTCTTTCAAGATCAAATTACATTAATCTATGATTTTTTTTAAAAAAGTAAATTAAATATTTTGAATAATAATGTTGAACGTTAAACATTAACTAAATCGGCAAGGCGGCAAAACTGTGACATAAAGTCAATTTATAGTGAAAATGGTGATTATCAATGAATTTAAAGTTATTTCTGATCTTAATAGTGATAATATCAATGACTTTAAAGTCCATCTGTAACAAAAATAGTTACTATAAATTACTTTAAAGTCAATTTCTGACAACAATAATTTCTATATATGACTTTAAAGACAATTTCTACTACAAATAGTGACTTTAAAGTCAATTTTTAGTGAAAATAGTGTTTACAAATCGACTTTAGAGTCGATAATAGTGAATAAAATGACTTTAAAGACAGATAATAATAGTTACTTTAAAGTCAATTTATTGTGAAAATATTGACTTTAATTTTGATAATAATAGTGATTATCAATGACTTCACAGTCAATTTTTGACAATAATAGTGAAGTAAGTTGTCTTCAAAGTCAATTTATAGCAAAAAATAATGATTTTAAATGAGTTTGAAATCAATTTTTGACAATAATGGTGACTATAAATGACTTCAAAGTCAATTTCTAATACAAATAGTGACTCTACAGTCAATTCCTAGTGAAAATAGTAACTATCTATGACTTTACAGTCAATTTCTGGTGAGAATAGTGACAATCAATGACTTTAAAGTGAAGTTTTAAGAATGATAGTGAAGTAAGTTGACTTCAAAGTCAATTAATAGAAATAATAGTGACTATAAATGACTTTAAAGTCAATTTATAGTGAAAATATTGACTATCAATAATTTTAAAGTCGATTTTTGATAATAATAGTGACTATCAATGACTTTACAGTACATTTTCTACAATAATAGTGAAGTAAGTTAACTTCAAAGTCAATTTATAGCAAAAATAATGATTATAAATGACTTTAAAGTCAATTTATAGTACAAATGGTGAGTCTGAAGTCATTTTCTAGTGAAAATAGTGAAAATCAATGACTTTACAGTTAATTTCTAATAAACTGACTCTAAAGTCAATTTCTAGCAAAAATAGTGACTATCAATGACTTTAAAGTAAATTTTCGACAGTAATAGTAATAGTAAGTTGACTTCAAAGTCAATTTATAATTAACTTTAAAGTGAATTTCTAGTGAAAATAGTGACAATCAATGACTTAACAGTCAAATTTTGACAATAATAGTGATCAATTAATAAAAAATATATTTTAACTATTATAGTGATGCACAGTGACATACATGACTACGAACTACTGTATTTATTTTTATTAAATCACAAATTTTATTCAGTAAATAAATTAATAAAGGCTATCTCACTTAGCATAAAACAAAATAACTTAAAGAAATAGTTTGATTCAGTGATCGTTCTTACCTAGACCGATCGATCCGCTTGATATTGCTCGAGCAGAGCTACATAACTTGATCAATCCAATCCGAAAATGAGTCCGAGAAGATCGAGCCGATCATAGAGATCGAACGGCTCGATCACATGCAAGGATCGAGCAGTCGATTTTTTTTTATCGATCTTGCCCATCGCTAGTTATAATAATGTATAATAATGATGGATCCTTGCAGGTGATCGAGCCGCTCGATCTATAAGCGGCTCTATTTTTTTGATCGACTCGAGTTACTCGATCTTTTTAATCAGTGATCGATCTTTTTTTTTGATCGACTCGATCGATCTTTTCAATTGGTTCGAATATTTCAAACCGCTTGATCGGCTCGATCTTTTCGGATTGCTTTCCGGAGTATTCATGTTATACGGTTAGGCTCGAGCAATGATCAGCATTTATTAATTAATTTACTAAATACATTTGTCTAATTAAAGCGGTCTTCTTTCATAATTCACTTTCGTTGAGTGAGTGTAATTGATGATTTGTCGACGTCTACATTTTTTTCGGCCTTGCCGATTTCTTTGTATTTTTAAGATGTGTTTAAGGGTGCGATTTAGAAGAAAGAGATAGTTATACAAATATGGGCAATCACTAATTTGAGTTAGATTGCTGTTGTGATCAATGAACAATATTGTATTATACATTACAATAATCTAAAAATAAGCAGGAATTTCATCAGATAAATTAAAAATTATTTTAATGTTTAGTTTCTGTGAAAAATAATTATAAAAACAATGAAAATTGATCAAATTTATAGCAAATTTTAAATTAAATTTTTGCCAATAAAAACTTGTGCAATGAAAATTTAAAGGATTTCACTAAATTCTGCATTCAAATAACTTAGCAGACATGACCTATTAATTTCATTATATCTTACAATTTTCTTTTCTAACTTAAACTAGTAAATTGACGTAATACACGAAAATTAACGATTTATTTTTTATTTAGACTGATACTTTATACTTGGTAGATAAAAAATGTAAATACACATTCATATTATGAAATCCAAAAGAATAGCTCTATTTTCAAACGATTATTTCCATTTTACTATATAGCTATCTCTTTCCACTAAATCGCAACCTTAACGTTCAGCATTATCATTCAAAATATTTAATTCTTTTTTTCAGAAAAGCATTTAAAATTATTCCAGAATTCATAATTAATTTTACTGTTTTTAATTTAATTTATATATTCAGTTTATTATATCTTATAGTAATAGCAAGTGTATTTTTTGGGGGGAGGGGGTGTTAATTTTTTTGGGAGTGTTTTTTTTTTTTTTTGGAGGGCGGGAAATAAATTTGATTTTCAAAGAATAATGAAGAACCCCCTTATGGTGGGGTGATTTTCCAGGAATGATTTTATGGGGGACTGTTTTTCGAAGTGATTATTTTTAGAGTTGTGATTTTCCAGATATATATTACAACGTAGTTTTCTAAGAGAGTGATTTTCGAGTACAATTTTTTAGAGGTTTTCTGACCAGCTCAATCGACTCGATCTGTTTGATCCTTCTGATCAGCGTCATTGGCTCGATCTTTCTGATCAGCTCGATCTTTGCGAACGGCTCGATCATTTTAATCAGCTCAATACTTCAACTAATCGATCGATGTTTGAGATGATCGATCTTGCCCATCACTAGTATATAATGTATCTACTTATTACAGATAAAGTTTATTATTATTATTATAGTAAAGTGTCACAAAGGACCCTCTCAATGGGTTACTGAACATTTTGAAACGTTACACTCTAAGTGTTTTATTTAGTGATGGGCAAAGTCGATCTTTTATTATTTCTAAATTCAGTATATTATAATTTTATGAATGTTACTTATTATAAATATATCAGAAATAACTTCCCATTTATTAATAAACATAAATTTGAAGTTACTTTTTCGTTTTAAATACTTAAAATGACACATTTAGTAATACTCGATTACTAATATTATTCGATTTTGCCCAACACTAGTTTTATTTCTAATTATAATGGAGTTTCAAGAAATTAAAGTCTCAACCATATAATAAATGCAAAGAAGCTTGACTGAAGATTTTTAACATTAGCAATCACCGGAAAACGTCATTCATAACACGTTTTACAGACGCCGATAACTGATTTAGAAAAAAATGTCTATTTTACGACACAGTTAAGATTCCATGCAGCAATCAAACGCAACAAGTTTGGAGACAACACAACCAAGGTCATTTAAAAAAACAATATTTTATTGATTTGAACTATATAGACAAGGCGGGCTCAAAAGCAATACTCACCAGGATACGAAATGCTTCTTCAGCGCTCCTTTCATATACATCAGCAGATTTTTTTACTTTTGATAAAGACAAAATAAACATTATTGAAAATCAGCGCTGAAGTAAGAAAACTTGCGGCTAGGGCGAATTTAAAAATTGCTGTTTATTTGTGATAAGTTCACAGGGGGGCGACTCTTAAGAATGAAATTTCAAAAAGCGTCCTACCTTATTGACTAACCAACAGTTTCTCAGAATTACCTTCTTTTATCTAGCTGGTTCTTCGGTAAGGGAGGATGGGGTTTTACATTTCTATTAATACCGTTTTTGATGACTTTTTTTAAATTGATTCGAATCTCATCTGGTTATGGTTGGTATCTCAAAAAGTAACATTCTCTCATTGATACGGTTTTTAAGCCCCTAAGAAAGTCCAAAAGCATTTTTTGGGCGTTTAATAACAGAAATAATGAAAGAATGTTACTTTTTAGAGGATCCAGTTATAGCTAGATAAGTTTCAATTCATTGGGGATTCCCAATAGAAAGTTATTCTGACTGCGACTCGAAATTCTTTCCCCATCAATCCCAGTTCGGTATCGTCGCAATTTTGTTGTTCGTAGTATCGACTTATTCAGAATCCAGCCCCAGTAGGTTTTTTTTCATAAAATGTCCTGTTGTTTTGAGAAAAAAAACGGGTTTAAAGTTTTTATATATATATATACATATATATATATATCTTTATTCAGACTATATAGATAATTTTAACAATATAACAATATAAATAATAACAATACATGTAGGTGTTAGTCTGTTTGGGCTATCGACCAGAGGTCTTTCTGCCCTGTCGTGAATTTATGATGAAGTTAAATAAAGTTTTTATTATGTTAGAAACACTTTAATCCAGTTTTTTAAAAAGCGACAGGATTTTTTTGGAAAAAAGTTACTGGGGCTGGATATTGATGTAATTAGTTAATAATTATAGAAAAAGAGTATTTATTCACTTGGTCACAGTTATTTAATTTAACTAAACAATTAATTTTTACGATTGACGAAATTTATAGAACGAATTTGATATTTCAGTTATGCTTATGGAAAAATATAGTTTACAAAATGTCACCTTCTCGAATTCTTACACCATTTCAGATATCGGATTAGTTTACAAAACGAAGAACTAATTACTATAATAAAAAAAAATAGATTTTTTGATCAGGAAAAAAATCGAATACCCCCTTATACCCTTTCAGATGTCGGGTTAGTTTAAATAAAACAAAGAACTTAATACGATAATAAAACAATCAATTGTTTGGCCAGAAAAAAGAAACCTACTTACTTATTTAAAGTATTATTAATAAATTAATAAAAAGATTTGAAAATAATTAATAATAATTATTCCCTCTTTAATAATGTGATATTTTTGACTTACGTTACGTAAGTACTTTAAAACAAATGTACAATAATGGACACTTGCTGTTGCATAACAATAACATATTATATAATGCAACAATATTTGATTCGAAAATATTTAATGCAAAAAACAAACAAAAAATTGCGATATTCTTATACCATCTGCAGACACGTGTTTCGGGATTTCATCCCTCGTCAATACAGCTCAGCCGTATATAATTATAAAGTTATTAAATTAAATCAATCCCGCCTGCGATATCCGGTGGAAATGATCGAGGACGTTGACGGACGCGATTGCAACGCGCATTCTCAGTTAATTGTCTTCGACGAAAAAGTATTATTATTTGCTAGGATAAAGAAAAGACTTAATAACTTGTTTATACCACTTATCGATTTATTTAACTATGGCTAGTTTCGACTACACGGTAATCATTCTCAAACTGAGTTTGATTGGTATAAAAAAGTTATTAAGTCTTTTCTTTATCCTAGCAAATAATAATACTTTTTCGTCGAAGACGATTAACTGAGAATGCGCGTAGCAATCGCGTCCGTTAACGTCCTCGATCATTTCCACCGGATATCGCAGGCGGGATTGATTTAATTTAATAACTTTGTAATTATATAAGGCAGAGCTGTATTGACGAGGGATGAAATCCCGAAACAAGATTCAAGATTTATTATTTATTTTAATAATAAATGGATTATTAAAAATATATCAATAAAATAAATGAAATAAATAAAAACACAATGATATTTTAGTTTCACTGTTTTTTATTGTAAAACACTGTTACAATTCAGGCAGATGATCAATGATTTAATTGTGAATATGCATTTTATCAAGTGACAACCTCAACCATTGAATTTTTAAAATAAATAAAACACAGATTATAATTATAAAGTAGATGGAGTTACGTGTAGTTTTTCAAAGTTGTACCATTGAACAATAGAACAGTTGTACTATTGATAATGGATACTTAGTATCCGAAATATACATTTAATTTATAATAAAACTGTGAAGTAAAGTGAATACAACCGTTTATATTTTTTTCTAAAACACAGATTACATTAAATAACTTTAAATTCTCGAATAGTTCAGGTTTTCAGCTCATTTTTAAGAGAATTAAAAATCTCTCTATATATATATACAGAGAGATTTTTTTATAAGTATACATTAGGGGAAGTGTATACCTGCAAAAAACGCGAGCCAACCGCATTGAATAATTAATGTGTGTATGTTAAGTTGACTATTTGGCATATATGTGTTCAGTTGCGTGTTATAGGCAACTAAACACACATATATTAATGCATTTGACTCGCGTATTTTGCAGGTATACATAGGGGAAATGTATACTGATAAAAAAAGCTCTCTGTATATATCAATTTAATCTGTGCTTTATTTATTTTATTGGTAGATATTTTATAATAATCTATTCAAATTTATTATTACGATATGAACTACCAATTTTTAAATATTAAAGTATTACAAAAATAATAGTTTTAATATTTAAAAATTATTATGTTAAAAAAATGTATTCACTTTACTTCACAGTTTTATTTATTTATATAGAAAGATGACATGATTTATAGCAACAGCATGTCATCTTTCTGGAAATTTAATGATGTCTTGGATGATGGAGCTGGTATGGTGCGAAGCTTTGTCGTGACTCGTTCCATTTTTTGAACTTAACATAATTAAAAATAATGCCCGTAAAACTTGTATTTCATTTACATGTTCTAGAATTCCACCAAACCTCGCAATCCACGTATTAATAAAGCTTAATCAAGAAGTAAATCACGACATTACATACTTAATTAACTAAGTGGGTTGAAAATGTTGTGAAGGTGGGCACAAAAAAAAAGATTGCATAATTTCAATTTGCAACTCATGGATAAACAATATCACCTCTGAATTAGTATTAACCATGTGAAACTCGTGTGAGATTCGACATTTCGTTGATTTATTTTTAATGATAATCCAGGTAACTTTATGTTTGTTTACGTTTCAGGGTTGGCCAAAATTTTTAAATTGAATTTATCGATGCCAATTAGCATTAGAAAAAAATATATGGAGAAATATGAGTAGGCACTTGCCCACACATGCCACACACATACACGAAAAGAGAAAATGAAATTTGGGTTTCTGGGTTGGTGAGGTGCACGTCGGCGTCTTCATTGGACTTGACACAACCATAATAAATAAATATAATATGTGGATGTCTTACATAAAGAATTACGTTTCCTCTACGATTATTATGCTGTCATTAAAATTTCATTTTCAACATTTATATCCGAGGAAGATTAATTAATATACATGTAAATACTTTTTTATAAAATAATTTGACAGTATAAAATAATCTTTTATTTTTTATTTAAATAAAACAGTTTTTAACTTTATTTATATAACTTGTTAACAAGTTAAAAAAGTGTTTTATTTCATAAACTTAAAAAGGTATAACCAAGTGAAAGCCTTAAAAATCAACCCTTATTTTTTTAATTACAATTTATAATGAAGTAGAAATCTCTAATCCTTAATTTTTTTATTTGCAAATCATAGAAGTAAGTCTTCACTAATAAGTAATAAAAATAAAAACTTTTATTGTGAAATTCATTATATCCTCTTCAGTACATACTATTATTTTGTGTTTTTACAGTATTTAGGAAATGTTCATACTTATGTGACTGGAAATTGTAAAACATGATAAAATGATCATTTAAATTAAGAAAATAGCAAATACTTTAAATGATCATTTTAAATAAAAAAAAAAAATATTGCCATGTTTTATAATTTCCAGTCGTATAAGCATGGAAATGTATTATTGTATATACAAATGTTGTAAGTGTACCATGTCTAAATATATATTTGTTTATATATGAGAAAATGTATTTACAGATCAATTTTCTTAATCGAAATGTATTGTGCATTTTTATTATTTCTCTACTCATTCGCAAATTAAACAACATACATACACAATCACAATTTTTTTCTCGGATGCAAATTAGTGTTGGAACGACTTGAAATTAAAGTGCAAATAGCTCGCGATGAATCAGCTGGCTGTTGTCGGTGGATTAGTTAGTGAATAATTACGTCGTTTACGTCCTATACAGTTGGACTAATATGGGCTGGGAAGTGGAAAAAAGAAATAGAAAATCGAGGAGCAGATAAAATCGGGTTGGTTCGCATCTGCAAACATTTATAACGACTTTGTTGTTTACTCCGATTCCACTCTCAATGCCTTATTTGTTGAACAACCGCGGACGATCGTCATGATATTTCATGATGATCGAATCAATGTGTGGGTTTTGTTAAGAAAAAATTGCACAAAAAAATAATTGGTATGGGTTCAGGATGAGTATTATTTAAATTTAATATTTTATGCAAATTTGTTAATCAAAGTAAAAATATTCAGTCACAATCTACAAAAATTGTAACTGAATATTTTTATTTATCTACTTATTGTAAATCTTCAATTAATATTATAGCTCAATATTTTACTTTACGATTGCATAAACTTGTAGTTAAAGCCTGTTTTTTTTTAATATGACCAAATTTATGGTGCGTTTGCAAACAGTTTCCATTGCAAGGGATTTTAATCACTGATGTTGACAATCGATTACCAATGTGAAGTATAAATCGTAACTTGTCAAAACATTTTGTATTTTCTCAAAGTATAAAGACACGAATAAGCAGATGTACCAGATGACAATGGTCATTTTATATCCGAAATCTTGTAACAAATAAAGTAATAAGGAAATGTTTCTAAATGTTTTAATCAAGATAAGTCTTCAGTTCATTACTTTATTTCGGATATAAAGTGACCATTATCATCTGGAACAAATACAGTAGTGATGAAAGATTTCTAAGTATGAAGTTATTGGGGGCCATTCTGTAAGGGACATGTTATTTTTAAAGTTTACGTTATTTACCATATATATTTACATAATGTGAAATTAATTAATAACGTACACGTTAAACATATCATTTCTAATAGGGAATAGCCCCGATTATCATCTTCACGTAACTCACTCAACCCAAGTTGAGAATTTTGTCAGAACGCAAGTATTTGTTACTTAATCAGTGACTATCATACAAAAAAATGAGTTAATTGAATCGTTACATTATTGTTACAATTCTCTTTACATAATCAATAAATTAAAAGCTTGGATTAAAAAACAGACTTTATTCAGATGTAAACTTGTTAATTTTTGTAATCAAATTATAGAAATAGTAGTCGTACTATATCTACCATTTCTATAATTTGATTACAGAAATTAACAAGTTTACATCTGAATAAAGTCTGTTTTTTAATCCAAGCTTAATTTCTGTAATCAAATTATAGAAATGGTAGATATAGTACGACTACTATTTCTATAATTTGATTAAAAAAATGAACAAGCTTACATCTGGATAAACAACATAGTGCTTAATAAAAACACAAGGCATTTTAGATTTCACTGTTTATTAGTTGATTCTAAAACAATTGTTTCACCATACTTTGGCCTCATATGATTAATTGATAAACATTTATTTGATGGAGCCACTGTGTGGTGAAACAATTATTGTAGTGTCATTAATAAATGTTGATTTACCACACTACGCTTTCAATAGGCAGATTATTGATTGATAATCATCTCCCTGTCGAAACCACATTATTGTGAAACAATTGTTTGAGTGTGAACAGTAAAATCTTCATCTTGTTTTCTTAAATCCTTGGATTTGGTAGGCGTATATTTAGCGGTGCATTTTGATTTTTAATATAAAGAACATAACTTAACGTTTTTTATACCACTAATATTTTACTTTAGTGACTAGTTTCACCCCCCCCCCCCCTTATTCGAAGTATTTTAGATTATATACCTGTATAACTCGTGTAAAGTAAAATAAAAGTGGAATAAAAAAGTGTTTCCTTTATATTAAAAGTTTTTTCAAATATTTGAAACGGAATTTCTCAAAGTATCATCCGCTACAATCAAAAATCCTAAATAATATATAGCATTTATTGTTGACAGTGCTCTGAAAAAAAGTCTATCATCCACAAAATCCTCTCCAATATCCTTCTCTATCAAAGAACAAAAATATTAACAATCGATCATAGACTTTGATTTCTGGCTAAGCGATTCGCATGCAACGATAATAACTTACAAGGGAATTGTGTATCCCCAGAAATCCCGACATCCCTCATAAATTCAAAAAATACAACCATAACTTCATTTAAATAGAAAACAGTATTCATTCATTTGGTCACTTCATTTGACTATATATCCTCACTTCACCCTCCTTCCCCTTCCCAAATCCCAACTACTTTAAAAATTGAAAAAAGAAGAAGAAAACAATAAAATTTATTTATTATCATATTATATAGAATGTATATTAAGTTTATAAATTAAACTATTAGTAAATAATAATAAAAAAATATCAAAATTGTAATGAAAACACATTCAATAAATTTATATATTATGAAATATTGTTGCTGTTTTAAAAAATAACACAATAAAAATATTTATATTACAAATTACTCCAATTTTATAAAATAATTTCATTTACTTCCTATTTTTACTTGATTCTTTTATAGCCATTTGTGTCACGATTTATTCAACTTCTACTTACTGTTAAACACTCGTGACATTTGTATTTCATCCTTTCGTACGTTGATAAACATCTATTTAACTGTATGTTTAACGTGACGAGCTATGAGCTATAATATTTACGAACAAGTTTACCATTTAAATCGCAATAATAAAAAAAACATTATCTTTTTTCGCCGACGGGTTAAGATTAAGGATGACCTTAACAAAGAGGATCTTAAAGAAAAATTTGTGTTATCTACAATCGTCAGATTAACAGAGAACGCGGTTATCTAGGAGAATATTAAATGGAGAGGACTTAGCACAGTAGTAAAGGATAAAAAATTGTGATTTGTCGGGGTTTACTTAAATTCGTCACATTAAAAACCATGTTTGGATGGTATCGATAAGACATCGACGAGTGCTAACTCTATACAGCCCCAGTGTATAAGTTCTATACAAAAAGGTTGTATAAAAGAGGGAAGTCCTTGTTGAAGAATGAAGATATGGATTGTAGTATTCTGATTTGCATGGATCTTTAGCGTATAAAGTTATCAAGAATGTTAATGAGGTGCAGTGATTACATTTAAACAGCAGACCTTTATGACAAACGGAGTCAAACGCTTTTTGAATGCCCAGAAGGTTCACCATTGTTTAATGGGCCTTTTATGAGTGCTGTTTAGCAATTAGAGGTTAGTATTGTAACGTTCCTTTTGTTGTTTTTACATTAAATTTTTCTCGGATCAAAATTTGTTGCATTATGCAATATTTTATTGATGTGCAACAGCAGGTGTACATTATGTAATTCAAAGTCCGGCGTGGGTATTTGCCCGGGAAGTAGTTGTTTTAATGTGCATTTGTTTAACGTACTTACGTAATGTAAGTCATAAGTCACAGAGCAAAATGTGAAAATAATTTATTAATTATTTTCAAATCATTTTTATTTAATATATTTAAATAACTGTGACCAAGTGAATGAATACTCTTTTCTATTTTGTTTTCAATAATCGATTCAAAAAGCTTATCAAGAACTGGACGAAGGGTAATTGGAGGATATATAGACCTAAAATACACTAAACGAGTAATGATGTGATGCGGATAGAGAATGTTTGCAGTCCAATATATCGCGTCTGCAAATGTAAACATAAACACAAGTGAAACCTCACAGCTGTTCGATTTCCCGCTTAAATTCAAATACATGAAAATGTGTAACAATTATTTTTCGATGATTATGATGATCGGAATTGTTTAGCATCGTCGAATCATGGAAATATCTGTTCATTAATATCTTAATTAATTAAAAAAACATACAGACTTATTATTATTAGTTATTCTTACATAAAGAATGGTATTTTGATATTGTAATAAAGAATAATAACCGTAAGACGCAAAGAAAATCGTAAATTATTTATTTCCAATGACTTCAATAAAGAGTTCGAGGAATTCATGAAATAAAACAATGGTAATATAACAATAATACGAATCAGACAATAAACTCAAGCAGAAATGAGCAAATAAAACACAAACAATCAAAGTCTAGTCAAAGAAGATCAAAACACGCTAGTAGTTTAATAAAGCACTAACGAGTTTGTGTACCGGAAGCAGTGTCTTTTTTTCTTGAAAATATTCCTCCTCTTCTATAAAATCATCTGTGATTTGAGGAGTTAAGCATTTTTTAAATGTAGTGACTGGTACACGATATTTAAAATTTACTGTCTTCTAGAATTCATCATCATGTTGTTGTCGTCATTCATTGAATACAATTTTTGTAATACGTCGCAAAAATTTCAAAACAATCCTCATCATCTTCGGTTACTTCAAATATCATAGGTTCCCTACTCTGCTGGACAAAATTCATTTTGTGGTATTTGCTGTTTTTTTTATTTTCTGCCAATACTGTTTGTTCATTATGAAGTACAATAACTTGCGAGGGAAAAATATTGACAGGAAATTAAAAAAAATCTGCAAATACCGTAAAGTGGATTTTATCCTGAGATCAGCAGCAGGATTTCGAAAAAATCGATCTTGTTTATTGCGACTAAAAACAAAGTAGGAGCGATTGATAAAAAGAAAACTCAGATTTTTCACAATACCGTCTCATTTCTTTGTTCAGCTTTTTTTTTTCATAAATAGTTTGGGTCATATTCATGACCTACTTTAACCAGCCTGTCGGAACAGGCTTCGGTTGGAATGAATTTAGACATCATGGGAAATTGAAGAGTTCAGTCTGTTGATTTGGGTTTAAGTGTATCGTCCTCAGTTTGTCTAATATCTATTTAAGGTTGCGGTTTAGTGGAAAGAGATAGCTATATAGTAAAATGGAAATAATCGTTTGAAAATAGAGCTATTCTTTTGGATTTCATAATATGAATGTGTATTTACATTTTTTATCTACCAAGTATAAAGTATCAGTCTAAATAAAAAATAAATCGTTAAATTTCGTGTATTACGTCAATTTACTAGTTTAAGTTAGAAAAGAAAATTGTAAGATATAATGAAATTAATAGGTCATGTCTGCTAAGTTATTTGAATGCAGAATTTAGTGAAATCCTTTAAATTTTCATTGCACAAGTTTTTATTAGCTAAAATTTAATTTAAAATTTGCTATAAATTTGATCAATTTTCATTGTTTTTCATAATTATTTTTCACAGAAACTAAACATTAAAATAATTTTTAATTTATCTGATGAAATTTTAAGATTATTTTAATGTATAATACAATATTGTTCATTGATCACAACAACAATCTAACTCAAATTAGTAATTGCCCATATTTGTATAGCTATCTCTTTCTTCTAAACCGCACCCTTAAAGTCGTCTTTTATATTTTATAATGATTTAGATATATTTTAGGAGAATATTTGTATGTTAATTTAGTAACAACCGATTTATGCCGTACTATTGTTTGGATTTAGAAAGTGATATATGGAATTCTGGGTAATTGTGGGGGTAGACGATATATATTTTGTCATAGTTTCTATAACCTTGTCTACGTCGATGTTTTTATATATAGTGTGGTTGGTCATACATCTGAAAATAGAGAAATAACATAGGAAATCGCGATTTACAAAATAATAATAATGAAAAAATAAATAAATAAAATGGTCGCTGTGTGCACTCTAAATGCGAGCACGTTTGAATTTTGCCAATTTTTGAGCGCTCACCAACACACACACACACACTCCACATTGAAAGAAATATTTCCAAACAAGTTGGATTTTCACTTGTTTGACAGTTTCTTGAAAGGAATAATCACAAATGGTGGCTCGCGAAATTAGAAGTGGCACGGGAGCGGCTTAAAAAGCGTTCAAAGTTTCGGCTGTAAGACGTTGTGGCTATTGACATTGATGTTTAATAGCCTACATTTATTTTTTCGAGTAGAAAAAAAATGCTATTTTATCCTCAAAGAGTAAATCAATGTGCAAGTATTTGGTATCCAATAGTTTTTGTGATTATTTATTTTTTTCCAATTTGCGTGATAAATGTAAAGATCTAAGCAAGAGACTGTACAATAGATATATTAATAAAGTGGAGGGCAACATCAGACATAATTCTAATTACTTTTAGTCGTATGTTAAAGAAAATAAAAAATCTTTTGGATACCCTACCACTATGTACTTTGGTAATAAATCTGCTAATACATATAATAACATAGCTAATTTATTTGCCGAGTTTTTTGCAACAGTTTATGTAGATAATTCTGAAAATCAATATTTAAACGATTATACCCTTGTTTCTTGCATAGATTCCACATTCAAACTGTCAATTGACGAAAATGATATTTTTCAAGCTATTGCGAATTTAAAATCATCACATTCTTGTGGTCCGGATGGAGTACCTACTGCACTATTAAAAGAGTGTGTATGCACAATTACAATTCCTCTGAACACTATATTTAAAAAATCTATCAGTGAACGGATATTGGAAAACTAGCTTTCTAACCCCTATTTATAAAAATAGTAATAAAGACAATATAGAAAACTATCGGGGAGTTTGCATGCAATCACACATACCTAAATTATTCGAACAAATGATAAGCAATCAACTATCATGGATCACTTCTAATTATATAATTGATACCCAACATGGATTCCAATCAAAGAAATCAACAACTTCTAATTTATTGCTTTATAACTCCTATATATCTAATGCCCTTGAACAAAAAAATCAAATTGATGCAGTATATACTGATTTGATAGAGTACCCCATTCAATATTACTACGTAAACTATCACTTCTTGATCTCAATGAATCTATTGTTGGGTGGTTAGCTAGTTTTCTCTCTAACAGATTACAAATCATTAAAATTAATGGTGAATGTTCGACTCCAATAAAAGTACTCTCAGGGGTTCCACAAGGCACACATTTAGGGCCATTATTATTCAATTTATTTATTAATGACATTCAATCTGTCATTCATTGTCAATTTTTATTATACGCTGACGACCTGAAAATATTTCATGTGATAAAAAAATATAATGATCATTTTATAATTCGGAATGCCTTAGATAACATCTGCCGTTGGTGCGAGAAAAATGGATTGAGTCTTAATGTGTCCAAATGTAAAACTATAACTTTCCATCGTATTGTAAACGTATCGATCTATAACTATACACTTAATAATAGCTTCTTAGAACATGTAATGGAAATAAGTGATCTGGGTGTGTATATCTTATATGACTATCATTTGATAGTCATATAAGATATATTGTAAACCGTGCCTTAAAAACACTAGGTTTTATATTAAGAATTGGTTCTGACTTTTCTATCCCTACATTAAAAATATTGTATTGTTCACTTGTGCGCTCATTACTTGAATATGCTGCACCAGTTTGAAATCCTCATCAAAAATACCTAAAAGATATGATTGAAAAAGTACAGCATAAATTTTTACGAATCAACATATAACATAAAATATTACAATGTATTTTGTAAAAGTCTGCCAATTGGCTATTGATCTTAATGTTTTATTTACTCATACTTGAAGAATAAATATCATATATATATACAATAGGTGAAAAAACCTATGGTTAATAGCCTTATAAAAGGAATAATGAAAAAAATGTTACTCAATGAGTAAATACAAAATTCTTCATAAAAGATTTCAGCGTTAAATTTATAGCGTTGCCATTCAGAAGCTTTTGTTAATCGCTGCAGCGCTGAAGTATTAATTGACATTTATTAAAAAAGGTGATTAAATTTAATTATTAAACTTAATTAAATGGCTACTACTTTATCAAAAGGAAAGGCAATCCTATTTTAATAATTGCAAAAAATAGGAGTAGCATGTAATTAACTGAGCATATGTTCGTTATTTCGTCGGTTGGTTATTAGATAAAATTAATTAATCGATACGATTGGTTGCGAAAATCAATTTTCCAATTGACCGCCCGCCCACACATCATACACAAACACGAATTGATAATTACACTACCACACACGAATATATCCATTCATTCATCGGATAGAAATCTTGAATCCAGGAGTCACTTCAAGGTCTTAGAAAAATAAATTCATTCCAGCGTTTATATAATACCTTATGTTTATAGGCTAGTAAGTATATAATTATTGCAAAACTAGTCTAAACACGTAACGAGTACACCTAAGTACTCACTGAACAGCTGCGACCATAAAAGGTTTTAATTCCAAGCCGCAATCGTCTTTTGTTTACATGAATTGTAATAATTGCTTGTGTTTAATAAATTCTAGTGTTACCACTTAAGAAAACCCAATTTAATTAATTGAATATCTATTTTTATTGCCACCCACTAGTTTTTCAGCACCTGCTTGGATTTAGATTTCTGGAATAATGAAGCAGTCAAGAATAGCCGAAAAACGAAACTTTAATCAATTTCCCGCTACTATCGTGTTACTTCAGAATTACTTCGTGGTGCGAGTGTAAAGATATGAGTTCCTGTTTAATGTTCAAGTTTTGAGTGGATGAGGAAACGAGCGAAAGCGTTATTAAAGTTTCGAGATTATGCGAGCGGAAGTGGCGTTTGTGTTTCTATTTTTGAGAAGCACACCCGGCGCCGTCTGCTTTTCCTTTCTTTTTTGCTTTAATATGATGCAGGTGTACCAATCGTATTGTGTGCTGTGTTATTAATAAAGCACGCACACCCACATTACCTTAAAACCCCACTTTCCTTATCCCCGCGACGATTTCAGGAAAGGATAAACTTGTAGTGCTGGAAAATAACTTGTCCTCTATTTATTTTATTTTTTTCAGAGATCAGAGTGAAATAAGTAAACCGAGAAATTGAATAGAAATACATTTTAGCAATGGTCGTTAAAACATATCATTTTCAAGAACATAGAAATTAGCTAAATAGCAAAACGATTGACCCTTTTTTCATTTAATACGTTATTTTCTCGAACGTACAAATCAAATAACAAATACCCTTTCATTTAGCAAAATAAATTTACAAGTTTAAGCTTGGATGTAAAAATAATATACAGTGATAGACAACACAAAATATCCAATGATAGAACAAAATGGAATAATAGACATTTGAATGACGTGAATGATAGTATTATCATTCGAATACTAAGCAGCAAGTCTTCCTAAAAAGTATTCAATTTTAATCATATTAACAAATAACCAAACAATCAAACCGACAAACTTTTAATTATGGACTCATCGAACACTTGGTGAAACATATTTTAACATTGATTTAACATACTGATTAAATAAAACATAAATCATCTGTCAATCTTAGTACATCCTTGTAATTACTTTGATAATGGTCGTCTGACTAAAGCTAGGTTTTTATAGTATAAACACAGTGAAACAAAAACCAAGTGTTTTATTTAATCAGTGTATTTGAATCAAACCGATATTCATTTAAATAATGGATTCATCTAAACAATCACTTAAATATATTCAATAGATATCGGATAGAATAGCTAAGACACTTTCATTTTATTCTGTATTTTTAATCGGGGCTATTCCATACGGAAAATTTTAAGTTTAAGGGTGCGATTTAGAAGAAAGAGATAGCTATACAAATATGGGCAATCACTAATTTGATTTATATTGTTGTTGTGATCAATGAACAATATTGTATTATACATTAAAATAATCTTAAAATAAGCAGGAATTTCATCAGATAAATTAAAAATTATTTTTATGTTTAGTTTCTGTGAAAAATAATTATGAAAAACAATTGATCAAATTTATAGCAAATTTTAAATTAAATTTTTGCTAATAAAAACTTGTGCAATGAAAATTTAAAGGATTTCACTAAATTCTGCATTCAAATAACTTAGCAGACATGACCTATTAATTTCATTATATCTTACAAATTTCTTTTCTAACTTAAACTAGTAAATTGACGTAATA
The DNA here is from genome assembly GCA_963082785.1 of Philonthus spinipes. Classification (NCBI taxonomy): domain Eukaryota; kingdom Metazoa; phylum Arthropoda; class Insecta; order Coleoptera; family Staphylinidae; genus Philonthus; species Philonthus spinipes. Next base: position 15,672,439 of record OY720301.1, read on the forward strand.
CACGAAAATTAACGATTTATTTTTTATTTAGACTGATACTTTATACTTGGTAGATAAAAAATGTAAATACACATTCATATTATGAAATCCAAAAGAATAGCTCTATTTTCAAACGATTATTTCCATTTTACTATATAACTATCTCTTTCCACTAAACCGCAACCTTAACATGTACGATATTAAATAACCTCACATTCTATGTTTATGTATATCTATGACAAAGGCTTAGATAAGATATAACGTACACGCTAAACTTAACATTTCCCGTACGGAATTGCTCCGTTAATATTTTCAAAAAATTAATTGACTGAATAAAGATATTTGCATATATACCCGATATAAAACCACACTGATCATATTTATATGACATTAGAGATTATATTTATCATTAATATTATTTTTTTAATGTCATGGTGTAATTGTTTCTTAATAATCTCTTCGCATATATAACATTATTCCCATTGTTGTTATCTATGCTCATTAACTCAACTATTTTACATGTTACTACATTATCATTAGCAAATATAATTAAGTTCCAATTTAAAAGAATTATAAAGTAAATAATTTTTATTTTAATTTCTAAACTACATTGAATTGAGCCATTAATTATTTTTTTTACAAATGCAGATAGTGAAGTATAAATCAAATTTTTATTTTCAACTACATTCGGGAATATTCCGTTCATGAAATTAGAAATGGGCAAAATCGATTATTTCAATAATCGAATATGAAATAAAACCTCGACACCCAATACGCGTAAAAGAGGATAAGATTGAGAAAGAATATGAAATAATCGTTATATTTAAAATAAAACACTCAGTAATACTCACTTCACAATTGCTTTATTTAGCTAAATGTACATTTCGAACACTAAGCTATTGATAATGTACGAGCTAAATAAAAACAATTGTGAAGTAAGTGTTACTCAGTGTTTTATTTTAAGTATAATTCATTACAACTTCACGTAACTCATCAAACTAACTGATATACGAAATAATCGATTATTTTTGATAATCAAATGACAATTGAATCAATTTTATAAGCTGTGTGATTAAAAACTTAAATGTAGTTGTTATAATTAATATGTCCATAACTAATTGAGACATTTTCAAATTAAATGTTCTTTATTCTTTGTAGTTCACTACATGAAATGTTAAATATAACGTACATGTTATTCTTCATCGTCATAGTCTAACTCAGTTTAATAATTGATATGCATATTTATGTTTATTAAATTTAAAAAAATGTATTTAAATTAAGTTATCAGGGCTATTCTGTACTCTGATAACTTAGTTTAATTTGTAAGTTTTATTAGTAAGTGTCAAAAAACATACCCATGCTAATTTAAATATAAAAAAAATTTGTGTTTTTTATAATTAAGATAATAATCTACATGATTTTTTTATAGCCTGATATTTAACAACTCACTATTATGAACTTGAGGTCATATGTTGAAAATCAGGCGGTGAGTTATTTAAATGCCCACCCACATCGCCTTTTATAGCCCATTTTTTGTTTCATGTTTTCATCCGTTTTATTCACCGTCTCATCTTAATTCACACACGCTTGAATAAAATTAAGATGAGTGAAATAAAAAAAAAAGAAGTAGGAAACGTTGACCATACACAGCAACCGGAATATGTTGCGAAAGTATTCTTGGCGCCGTTTACACACACGCAAAATTACAACAGACACACACACACATTATTTCGTCATTCGAATTGACTTGAATGGATTTTTTTCTCCTCTGTTTAAGTTGCAATTAGGAATGGATTTCTTCCATACAGCGCAGATTGTATTAAAAAAAACATGATTTTTATTGATGATAACATTTGTCGGTTTTGACTCAAATAGTTTATAATATATTGAATTAAAAATGTTTTAATGCAATTTAATATAAATAATAACAAATTCGCCTCAAATCCCATAAATCTAAACCTGATGAATCCCCACGTAATAAAAATATAAACCCAAAACGTAAATTCCCCACTATAACTCTTCATGAATTCATTGCATCACTTCGCGACATTAATTACAATTAAATTACCAACACATCTGACAATATCTTCTGATATAAACAGTTAGACATAAACTTTTTCACGACACGAACACGAAAATACAGGTGGAAAGACCACTGGTCGACAGCCAATTAAGAGATATAAATTATACATTTGATTTTGTAATTTTTATTAGTTATTTTCTATAATTTTAATAAATAAGGTTCATTATTCAATAAATTTCCACAATATTGATAATTATTTCTATGTTAAAAATAAAATCGAAAATCTAAAACTCGCCAGATTGCAATGAAAAAATTAATTAATACGAATGAGGGCAACAAATTTATTGATGATAAGTTTGGTTGAGAAGGGTGAATAAATGAGGGGTTTGCAGATAGGAGTTAATCGACCCCCTTTTTTCCGAAATGAAATTGATGCAGGTTGATAACATATGGGGGTATAAGGGTATTTTTAGGGCGGGGTGCTTAAATTTCGTTTCAATTGCTATAAAACTATAATTAAGATAGAAAACTCCATATATGGATCATTTTAAAATACATTCAAGTAGCGAAAAATAATAATTTCAGATAAGAGTTATAATTTAATGCTACCCTATCCTACACACACTGTAATTTTGGTACATACGAGCAAAGCCAAATATACCAAATGTTTCATTAAACTCGTTTTTTTCTTTCATTAGATTTGCGCAATTATTTCTAATTGAATTTAACGAACAGTTCTTAAAACGCAATTACTTATTTTATATTGATTTTTAATTGATTGTAATTGAACGATTAATAAATATCCGCAGATACGTTTAATTAATCTATATACGTTGATGAACTACTCAATAAACTTGACACATGTGTTTTTCATAACTTTTTTTTTATGAAAATAATAATTATTTCTTAGGAAACTACAAAAATATACGTAAAAAATGGATAGTTCTGCGTGGACAATTTCGAAATATAATCGGGGATATTTCGTACATGAAATGTTACGTTTACAAAAGCTGCTTAGGCTGTGATAATAAAAATTAACGTCGTGTACGTAAATTTTCATTGTTATTAAACTTAATATTTTCCCTACATAATAACTCCGAATGATATATTAGATTAGTTTGCGGAAGATAATGACAGAGCGAATACTCTTCACGACATCAGTTGAAGGTATTTATAAAGTTTTACATTTTAAAAGTTAAATTTACTTCATTGCAATTATATAAATAATTAAGTAGAAAAATTCATTGAAGATTGAAAATTTATAGATAATTATTAAAAAAATATATTATTTTTCTATTGAATTATTTACATCTGTAAATCTACATCATTGCAGTTCTCTATTATTAGTGAGTATTACTGTTTTATTTTTTAAGACAGTTAAATAAACCTAACCTAATGAATATAATTTTGATTTTAATAACATACAGTTGATCCAGACAGGGCAGAATCACAGATCTACACTAAATATTAATATTTTAAATTGTATCAACATAGCTACTGAATGGTTATTATATTTGCAGGTTATACCAGAGTATATGTATGTACATACATATATAGAAAATTAAAGACATATACTATGGTTATACTTCAGTTAGGAGATTCCGAATGATATGGTATTGCCACTGCAAGTTCGATTTCTCTCTATCTATCAACCGTGGTGCGGAATCGTTCCAACTTTGTTTTCACTCGCAATAGACGGAATCTACTTATTCAGAGTCCCATAGTTAAGTTAGTTGTGTTTGGTTGTTAAATTTTAAGGTTATAAATTAATGCCGTGAATGGTTGTTAAATTTTAAGGTTATAAATTGATGCCTTAAATGGTTGTTAAATTTTAAGGTTATAAATTGATGCCGTCAATGGTTCTTAAATTTTAAGGTTATAAATTGATGCCATGAATGGTTCTTAAATTTTAAGGTTATAAATTGATGCCGTGAATGGTTATTAAATTTTACAGGTTATAATTCACAGCCAACATTGGTTTTGAAGTCTTATTCTTAAAATTTATCATTAGCAATTAGCTAGGGATTTAACATCAATTTCAGGAACAAAGTTCAAAAATATCATTTCAATTGTTGTGGCTATCACTTGATGAAACTGCATATTCACAATTAAATAAAAACGCAATATTATTTTAGTTTCAGTGTTTTTTATTGTTGAAACCTTGCTACAATTGTTTCGCCAACACAGTGGCATCATCAGGCAGTGTTGGCGAAACAATTATAACAGTGTTTCTACCATAAAAAACAACACTGAAACTAAAATACTATTGTGATTTTATTCAAATTCAAATTTATAGTTTATATATGACAGCCGTGAATAGTTATTAAATTGTAACATAGAGCAAAAAAAAAAATCCATTTACTCTCTGGGATTGTAGTTTGTAATTCACAGCTGTGAAGGGTTGTTAAATTTGATTTTTTTGTTTCGTCCTTACAAATCGATTTTTATTTAACAAATAGTTTACCATAACTTGAATGAAATGGACCATTAAAAATAGCAATTGAAGTTTTATGTCCGTTTAAATTAGAACTATAATTTATTTCAAGCGTTAGAGGAAAAGGATTGTAAGAAATGAAGGAAGTATTAAACACAGTAATGGCTCACTCATTCACCTTTTAGTTGCTTCATTAATTTATTTTTCTAACTCTTTTGTAAACACTTAAAATCTGAAATGGAAATCTAAATTTAAAATGGAAACGTTTTTAAACTATAAAGTTAGCGAAGGCTGATTTATTTCCTTCGCTAAATTTATAGTATAAAAATTAAATAGATTAAACTCACAATTCTTACTATTGTGGAGGCTTCTACTTCGTTATACATGTTTAAATATAATAATAAAAACACTTATAAACTTTGTTTTTTTATTAAACTTTTACTTGTATAGCTTGCCATTATCAATCATTAAACTCTCATTTTTTTATTTAACAGTTAATCAACACGAAATTAAAATAAAGCAAATGCTTGGGGATTCTGAATGACCGATGTGTTGTGAGTCACGTGAAAAGATTCGAACAATTAAAAATAAAACATTAAATAAAAATGATTTGGAAATAATTAATAAATTATTTTCACATTTAGCTATGTGACTTTTGACTTACGTTACGTAAGTACGTTAAAAAAATGCACATTAAAACAACTACTTCCCGGGCAAATACCCCTCAGGACATTGAATTACATAATGTACACCTGCTGTTGCACATCAATAAAAAAAATTGCATAACGCAAAAAATTTTTGATCCGAGAAAAATTTAATGTAAAAACAACAAAAGGAACGTTACTTAATTTAAGGCCATCTGCACACACGTGTTTCGGGATCTATCCCTCGTCAGTACAGCTATGCCTTACATAATTTAAAGATGTTAAAATAAATTAATTAAATTAATTATAATACAATCAGCAAAATTAAATCAATTATATTAAATCAAATTAAACTAAATCAATTTAAATTAAATTATTGATGATTCTGTATAAATTGATCTCGTTTATTGGGACAAAAATCAAAATTGGAGTGATTTCGAACCACCGTTGATACAAAGAAAATTCCGACTCACTGTCGCAGTACCATTTATTCGGAATTCCTAGATATAATATTTAGGATAACAAATTAAAGTAGTTTATTTTATAGAAAAAAAAGTTTTTCATGTGATAAGTGAGAAATTTATTCAAGAATTTGTATTTACACGAGATCGAACTTTTTCAAATCCACTTTAAATGATTATTTAATTCCAAGCGATTTCTATCCTCATTTTCAACATAAGAAAACGCAATTACGGCCGTTCTCTAGTTCTCTATATCAAATCATTCAAGAAATATTATTTTTTTGTTTACTCGTCATTCATTTTCTCCTGTCGCTGGCCCTTTTTTGGTATTTTGTTTGTTGCTTACGTTTGAATAATAGTTCTGCGTGGACAATTTCGAATTCTAATAAACGTGTCCTGATTCGTGTAAAGTCCGGTTCTGCTTTCGACTTTCCTATGCCCATCTTTGTCGATGTATCGTGGGCTTACGCCAATGACCAACTGACCATTCATAGCAAATGCCATTCAAGACATTTCTGTCTCTCTCTTTCCGACATGTGCGTTTTTTTTTTTTTTTTCTAAAAGAAAAAAAAGAAAGAACACGACCACAAGGACGTAATATAATAAAGATTTTGCAATTGATTCATTTGCAAATTGAGCTGGAAAAATGGGCCAATGTCATTGTTTCGTTAATTAGAGGATTTTTAATATTTTGCGCCGTTGCTTCAGCTTGAGGTGACCATTTTATTAGTTTTAACTATTTATACTGAGTTTTACCACAAACAATAGTATTATGTGGTTTTGCTTGCTACATCAATAATGTGTTAATAAAAATTATAAATAATGATTTGTAAGAAGAGGTGTTAATAACAATAAAAAGCTAATTCATTCATGTATAAACTATGCGCATATTTAAGAAAACAAAGACAACAGATTTTACTGAAGCAGTCTTTCTCATTTTAAAAATAAATAATTTTATACAAAGTATTTAACACATATAATGCAGTAATAACATATAATAAAGAACGAATATTTATAATAAAATTTAAAAAAAAGTTTTGTACACTTAATGCGAAGAACAAAAAACCTTACGTAATATAAAGCGTTCTGCAGATACGTTCGGGATTTATTATAGCTTTGTCTTACACACATCGTGAAGGACAATATTTTAAGAAGAGGTTCTACAGTAGAGAACGCTAAGCAAATCGCAATAAACAGAACTCAATGGAAGAAATATGTCAGAAACGCACATTGTTAAATAAACAATAAAACCCGACACCATATGGTAAAAGGGATTACTGATTATATATATATATATATAGTTTTTGAGTTATAACCTCAAACTTCGATTTTATTTTCCATATGTGGCACCAGCAAAATGCACCACCCTGTACATTTGTTATTATATAAATTAATTGAAGTAAAGTTCATAAAATGTTTATTTTTTATTAATATTAATAGTTGTGATTATTAAACCCAACTCAAAAGATATATGAAAATGTATGTTACAAAATGAAGGCAGATGGAAATCGAAGAAAATATATCTTAAATAAAAGCTACGTAAATTCGAATATCTAATAAATAAAATCTCTTTTTTAATAATAAATTTCATTTTTTTTTGTGTTGAGATATGAAAATTGTACTTCACCCCATCCCTTAGGATTTTTTAATGTCATTTAATAGATATTTCAAAAATATTAAACACATGCATTTTTGTTTCTTAATTGGTGCAAATTAATCTTCAACAAAATTCATTTTTACATAGAAGCAAATTATTAAAAAAATCTATTGTTATATAGAAGAAACTAATTATTTGAAACAATAATATTTTCGCCTTGTTTGAAGAAAACTTTGTTCTGATTTAATTATAATTCTTCTCTGGATAAATAATGAACGCCAACCATATTATCTCAGCATGTTAAACTCGTTAAGTATTAATTACAACTGCGTTCTCATTTAAGCTTGAACGTAAGTTTTATTCATTACAGTCGCACATTTCTCTTAGGAACATAGGAACACATACACACATATGTTTATTAGATATCGAAGGTCCACAAAATAATAAAACATTTGGCGACAACAGAATTATATCATTAATTGCGCTACTATTTATATTTATAATTAAATGTTAATTTACATTTACTTTAAAAATTAGTGAAAAATATACACTTTTTGTCCATCTATAAATTCTGTATACACCTAAATCCGCCTAAATTCAAAAACTCCACACTAACTCTGTACCAAATATAGGCCATAATTAAAAAAAAACACTTAGAAATTTAATTTAATTATTAAATTATTACTTATATTTGATATCAAGCATATTTCAACAAGTGATAAGTGAGACATCACATATAATCACCTGGTTCTCTACGATTTCACCCCTCCACCCACTAACAACGGACGTACTATAAAATCATTTAATCTAGGCAGAAAGACTTAGAGTCGACAGTCATTTGAGAGTGTTACAAACGAATAATTTAATAAATAATATATTGTAAATATGTATTATACAGTGCAATTGTTAATATTCTATCAATAAAGATATTCGGGGCTATTCCGTACAGAAAATTTTAAGTTTAAATTGTATGTTATTAATTATCTTCATATTCTAAGTGTATATATCTATTAAAAAACTGCATAGACTGTGATGAAAATATAACGTACATCTTAAACTTTATATTTTCATTACAGAATAGCCCCGATTGTCGCTCTCTATTTATATCCACTTTTTGTTTAAATGAATAGTTAGTGAAAAAAAAAAAAAACTAAAAATCATTCTAAACAAAACGTTGACGACTATTTTTGATGATAAAACACGATAAATTCGCGTAAAAAGAAAATAAAATCTCATTAGAATTTAAAAAATGTTTGTTAATTGTTAAGACTTCTACTATTGAATAAGGAATACTCTTTATTTATTACGTCTGCATATACAAGTGTATCATTTTCTTGTAAGGTTTAGATGGTAAACCAGTCTGTTAGTTAAACTGAAACTTGCCTTCTGATTTGTAATTTGTTTTTACTATTATGGTAAATTTACATTATGCATTACAAATAAAGTTATTATTATTACTTATTTCCTCCATGCTTCTATTTTATTATAAAACATAATTCACAATAATTAAATACTTTTACTTTGTCAAAAAGGTTAATTTCCACATGTACATTTTAGTTGTAGTGGCAAACAAAATATGCAATGTCATTTATTTCTTCTGATTTAAATTTAGAAAATATACTTCTTAACAAATCACTTATGGTTGCGTTAATTTAGTGGAAACTTAGAATATAAAAAAATATGTGAGAGTGAATAATTGCTAGAAATCATCCATGCAAGAATCCTCCAAAATGCACATCTGTGCGCATATTTATCATTTCTCATAAAAATATAATGGAATTAAATATAGTACATATTCCACATAATTCCTCGTATTTTTAAATATGGATCTTTTTAATTACACCGATTCTAGTAGTGTGTTAAAAGGGATACTTCTTCTGCTAAATTAATGAACCTGGCTTCAATGTCCTGTTAAAAGATATACATTTGCAGTAAATAAATTAAAGTGTGTTCTTGGTTATTGTTTGATTATTTGTTATTACAAACAAAATAAGTTTAAACATAAAGATTAACATTTTTTAAAGAAATATAATTAATATGTTTAATGCAATATTGTTTTGCAAATATTCAGTTCCATTTATTTGAATTGTGGGTTCTTACCATATGCAACTTCATGTACTGTTTGTAAATTGGGTTGCATATGTCACACGTAATAATTTTCATCAGTGATTGTAATTTGAAATCTACGAAACAATTTAATAATACTTTCTTTCAATAATAAATATGTCATAAATTAATTAAATGTGAATAAAAATAAATAATCTTCTTTATGTTGGTTGTAGAGTTTTTAATTATTTAAATTAAAATGGTTGTCCTTTCTCCTACTTTTTTTTATTAAACTAAATATATTTCGGAAGCAATGTTTCCATCTCCAATAATTGATATTAGTTTTGGGCATTTTTATTTAATTAAAAATAAATAATCTTTTAGTTTCAATCACTTTTTATCATGTAAATTATAAAAAAATATCCTGTAATAGAAATTTTATTTTTGTAACATACAATAAAGTTCATACTTTATTATAGAAACATTCACTTTCAGCAATTTAATTATTCATAGATTACAAATATTATTTAAAAAAAAATGACGATTATATCATGTCACATTTTCCATAAAAACAATCTTACCAGTATAACACCATTTGTAATATTGTCGTCAAATTTGTTTAAAATATTAATGGTTAATTAATCCCATGTATAAACATTTTTATTTAGAAATATAAAGTACATTTAATTTTGTCACGAAAATATTAAATTTATCTAGAATAAAATGTTTATTAGTCCATTCAAATTAATATAAAATTTATTTATAATATTAATATCTAATCAATGTATCAATAATAGTATTAAAATTTAAAGCCTGATCTTTCATTTATCTAAAAGATTTATCATTAAAGATCGATCTCGAAAGATCGTACAGTAAGATCGATCACAAGCAAAGATTGAGCAGCTCGATCTTTTCCAGTACTAATATTAACCGTTTTAATTTTTTTTTAATTTCATTTTTAAAATTCATTAAATATTCTATTTATTATTTGCAATACAAATATTATTTAACTTTAACTTTATTTTACGGAATTCTCCATTATAATTGATTACATTATAAAATAATTTCCATATTTGTATATAATCAGGTAAGTATTCCTAAACTATTAATAATTAATAAATAAGATAAGTGCATTCCCAAACGGTTCAAAGAATTGATTCAGTGTTGCTTATGATTTCACAAACTAACATCTACGGGTATATACTTACATAATGGAAACAATAATTTACCTAAGCCAAAAATTTATTTATTTTGACATAAATTGTGGTTGAAATTTTAAACTGAAATCTATAAATTTTTTAAGAATTCATTCCATTACTTTATTTAAATAAATATAAATAAAGAATTTATATGTAAAATTTCATTTTAAAAGCATCGTTTTTAATATAAAAATTTACCATAAAAGATATAAATCTCCATATTTAATATATTTTCAATTTAAGTCTCATTAGTGACTTGGTAAAACATTTTAGTAATATTAGGAAGTTTCGCTTGGTTTGTTTTACACACAAAAATTTTATTTTCGACTAGTTTCGGCACTTTGCAATTATCAAGAATGATCAACAATTCTTAATATTCCATATTTAAGATCGGTCAGTTGTAACGCAAAGTAGGTTTCGGGTCTCCATTAAAAATAAAAACGCTTTTTTCACTTTTGTTCAACATCCAATTTGATTTTTTATTTTCACAAACCGCACAACACAACATTTACAATAAAATTACAATAACTATAACACACCTGTGCAACAACTAACCTAACCTTAGACTAACAAATTAAGGAGGGAAACTAGTTTCTTTTCTTTTAATGTTGTTATTTTTTAAATTACATTTATATACATTCAACATTACATACAATCAAGTGAACTGGAATGAATTGATTTGCTTTGTAATGAAAGAGGTAAGTAATATGAACACTATTAAGGTTCAATAGGACGCTGAAAATTATTAAAAATGGTAAACGTTGCTTGAAAATGAGGAATACTATTCTTTCTGTTGTTTTTTTGTTTGTTTTTTCTTTTAAAATGGAAATTTATATTGTTTCATCTGGTGATGATTTCTAACCCATTTAGTTATTTAGGGTTTTAAGAAGAAATATTAATTTTTCTGAAAGAAAAAAAAAGTTACAAAATTTTATATTAATTTAATTCAACAACTACTTATTGGTGTGAGTGAAAATATTAGGTAGAAATTAAATGTTTTTATGTATAAATTTTAACAGCTACTCATAATTTATTTTTGTTTTCCATGAAATAGGATTTTAATTTACATTTTATATTTAAAATTTAAAAAGAATCACATAAATTTTAAAATTATCTTATTTTTTTATTAGTAGAAACCCGGAACATCATCATCCATTTTATTTACAAATAAAAGAATCAAGTATAAATTTAAAATTTCTGTTCATTGCTATAAATAAAATGAATGAAGATAAATTTAAAATGTCAGTGGTTATTTTTAAATTTCAATTTTAAAAATGCAAATTAACACACATACCATGGAACAAAAATTCTATTGCCAACAAAAAACAATTGATTTGATTTCTATAAGTCAAACAAACCTTAATTATCCTTCTTCATACGAGTACTGGTCATTCTATAAATAATCGAATCCCTGCCTGGGTCCATGTCAGCAATGAAAATGCAGATGGCGAGGAGGGAAAAGAACATGGCAATACCGAACCAGAGCATGATGTTAAAAATAACTGGATAATCACTGCTGTAGGTTTTTGATAAATTCAATTTGCTGAAGTCGATTTTGTCTTCAGCAGTATCCCGGCGGACTCTCCTGGTATGACTAGCATCACTTGTGATCACACTGATGAGGACACGACCCTCGAAGTAAGCTCCGAAGGCCTCATTAAGGCGCTCGATGGCAATCTGCAGGAGATGCTGGGCCTCCTTGAAAGCAGTAGAGTTCTCCCCGTGGAGATCACAAACGGCATGCAGGCCTGTTACTTTGAACCAGAAGACATCTGGCTCATAACCAGATTTAGGTCTCATTGATGATATCTGATAACAAAAATTATTGCATTTTAAAAACTTAATAAAATCTAAAAAAAATATTTCTTTCATCAGCATAAAAATGCAACTATAAGTTGCTAAAACTGAAGTAAATGTAACTTCAGTCTGAGAAACTTACGGTTGCTTTTTCATTCTGATGAAAGAAATATTAATTAAAACATGTTATATAAATCCAAAGTTTAAAAGTGCTTTTGTTATTAAATCTAAACAATTATAATGAAACAGACCCTTCTAAAATATAAAATACATTTTTGCACACCTTGCTGAGATAAAGCGGTTCTAGGGAAGAGAAGGGATCAGTCAAGCAAAACATTCAACCTGACTATTGGCCATAACCCAAATACCAATATTTGGCATGCAGATTTCCCAATCCCTTCTGTTACCAAAAAAAGTATTCCTGTCATGTCAAGCACTAATAAATATTGAAATGTAAATATTTATGTTTACAGTCATAATAAAATTAATAAATAGTGGGAAAACTCATTAAATATATTTCATTTTTTTTATAATGGATTACCACAAAGTAAGGATCAAAAAAATAAAAAAATATATTATTTATATGTTTATATCCTTATTAAATATATTTTAAAGACTTAAATGTAAAAATTCAAAACTTATAAATTTGCTATTTTTAATACATTCGTTTTTATTAACATCCATATATGTATATTTATTTCTGTAGAAACTTTGGTATCTTCCAAAAAGTGCTCTTTTTTTAATTACCTTATCAGCAATAGCATTCAATAAATTAACTTCCTCCAAGAAATCCCTGTCTTCCTCGATATCCAAACTGAGAGATCCTCCAGCAGTCTTCGCTGGTTTTATATCTTTTATCCCCTTGAATAATTTTACGCCATCGATCTGTCAATTTATTTAAAAGAGAAATAAATGTTATTAATATATCTCAAAGGTAATTTATAACAAATATAGATACAAATTCATAACATTAGAATTAATACGGCGAACTAAATACTTGATCTGAAAAGCATTTTCCAAATTGGAAATATTTCTTGTTATTGAAAGTTTGCCTCATTTACTGATATTACTGAATATGAAAGCCATAAGCAGACATCCTTTTTAGTATCAACTGTTTTTAGCATTCATCTAAATTACTAATAGTTACATTTAAGAGTTTGAATACATTCAAAATGCCTTACACCCGAAAAGGTATAAAAGCATAATGAATAAATACATTCAATATATGAAGTTGAACTAGGATATTAAAAATAGTTATAATAAACTAAATGTGGCCTTAACTTAGGCCAACCCTACTCAAATTCATTTAATTGAAATGTAATTGTTAGCAAGAGTGCCAAGTATACAGAAGATTATTAATAATGCATTAGTTAATGTGCAGACAAAAAATTAGCAAATATTTTAAAGAGGACACTACTAGAGTGTACTTTAAACAAAGTCTCAAAATCAAACATATTCTGAGTGACTATCATCAGCCATCAAAAACTCAGCTCAGCTTCAAGTTTTGTATGCAAACCTATAAGAAGAGTCAAATATAGAAGTAATTATTATTGAAAACAATTCGATTACTTACACCATACAATCCTTGATCGAGTTCAACCCTAACAAATTGGCTACCTCCTGTCGGATGGTGATCCTCGATTCTTCTCACCATCAAATCGTAGATATCACTCTCATCTTCGTCAGTTTTCAGCGGAAAGTGATGCCCCTTACCCTGTCCAATATCGGCAACACCATCAACAGCAATTGTCACAACTGCTTTGCCGAGATTGAACGGGTCACTAATATACATACCCTGCCAGTTTGAATCCTTTAAAAAAAATTATCTTAATTACTATTTTTTCTTAAATTACTATAGTTATGATTACAGTTATGAATAATATGTAATAGTTGGTGGATAATTTAATTAAAATCTTATATCCTTTAACACAAAAAAGAAAAGTGTAAGTACTGTTGATTTTTGTGTGCAGATATGTAAGTTAAATGGCTCTTCTACACCACTGATCATTTGCACCATGAGCGGAAAATGTTGAAGAGATAAAATAGTATTTGCGTTTAAAAGTACCAATTTTGAGGATTTTACACATGAATATATCTAATCACATTAAGAATTTTAATAAAAAAACAAAAACTGTATATAAGGGTCGATGAATCATATGATTTATGTGTTTCCATTCACAATCGCCTGGGAAGGGGAATTATAAACCTTCTGTATACAATCCGGTCCCGTTCTTGTTCCTGGTCGATTGTGAATCGGCTCATAATGTTTTCAATATATATAATATCATCATAAAAAAATCAAGTATTATTATAGAACTCTAAACAAACCTGCTCAGTAGTAAAACCTAAAGAAGCTGAAAAGACCTCGGGCAAAAGGCTCGCTTTCAGGTGATCATGTCCCTTGAAGATGGCACTGGGCGGGCTGCTGAGGACACTAAATTCACCAGCAGCACATGCTAAAAAATAACAAATTCAAATAATCCTCAATTACTTTTGAAATTCACATATCACATGGTTGAAACATAATTTAGCCTTGGAATTAACTAATTGCGTAAATGCACATGATCATTTTAGTTTATTATTATTAATTTCCCAATTTTTGTATTTATTTTTTATAAAAATTCTTTAATATGGAAATATATATAATAAATTGCAATAGGAAACATGGTTAGACTGACTTGAAAAGTATTAGGATAACATATCGGAAAACCACTGCGCAGAATAGAGCCCAATGGAGAAAGAATATTTTAAAGAAATATAGACCAGTGGAAACCTCAATTATATATATATCAGTGCTACAGGCTATTGAGGCCTCCCGACAATAGCCTGTAGCACTGATATATATATAATCGAAACCCTTATTATTCCATAATAATTAATTATTCTAATTTAATCATGAATTCAAATAATTTTTGGATGTTAAAATTGAAAAAGAAATTAATTTATAATGGTTAAAATTTCTTAAAATTGTTAAGTATTAATAAGAGGATTTTTTATTTAAAATATGAGCTGCAAAAATATTTTCTTCCTGCAAAATCAATTTATTTTATAAATTTTGCAAAACGTGAAATTGAACAACAATTTAACCTCTGTGAAACAAAAGAATATCAATGAAATAAAAAATGAAAAATCATGTTTTAGCTTATTTATCTAAATAATTTCTTTAGAGATTATAATAAAATATTAATAATTAAATTGGGGGTAAACATATACGTTAATATGTAAGTACATTCATATTATTAGAAAGCGCAAATAAATAAAGTAATTTCATTTAGAATATATTTATCTATCTTCTAACGGAAGGACAAGCCAAATAAAAAAGAAAAACCCTTGTTCTGTGAGAAAACAGCAGCCCTTGTGGTTTGATTTACAAGAAAAATTAATAATTAAATTCAGGGCAGGGCCAAAGGAAATCAAAAAAAAACATAAAATCGGAATATATATGATCCTCAACATTCTTTAGTATTTACTATTTATTATTAATACGGAATTAACTCACCCGTTGCAATAAATAACGAAAAACCCAGCAATTTCCTCAGCATTTTCACTTATAGATTTTCGCTGCTGTATTACACCTTCGCCAGAAATCATATGACTGACAATGTGACCAACACAAACTATCATATGATCCCTCTCAAAATACGAAAATCGTAGATTAAGTTTGGAGTGTGTGAAAAAATATATTTTTAATTTTTCACTTATAATATTGAAACAGAAACAACTTGAATATTTTGCTTTGCTAATTTAAAAAATAAAATAAAATTATATTTTCAATGCCAACAAAAATCATAGCAGAAATCTGTAAATTCATCCATCTCTAACTAGTAACAACTATTGTCTTATATTGTATTTAATTTTATTTAATAACTTATTTACTTTTTGATTAGGATTGTGGTTTTATTCGGGCCTATTCCCTAATCAAATAAACTCACAATCTAAGTATATATATATCACATATAGTAGCGTATTCTGCCTGCACTGCCCCGGTTTTCAGGGCAGTGCAATTAGTCACAGCTCACTTTCAGTGCGCCCCGTTTTTGTGTAAATTGTAAAATACTATAAAACTTGCTGTACATTAAATTTAACATTTTTCATATAGAATAGCACCAAATGATGGTATTAGATTTTTCTATATTTATGACCTCTAGTGTAGTTGACGTTAACTATAAAATAAATAACAGTAGAAACCTGTAATTACAGTATCCATTTAATCAATTTACATTAATTTAATAAAGTAACCAATTAAAATAAAATCTTATATTTATTTACTTTTTAGGGCCGATTCACAATCGCCTGGGAAAGAGAACGGAACGGAAACGAAAAAAAAAAGAATCATAGGATTTATATTACGGATTTTCCCGGGTGATTTAAAAAGAAGAGGGTTAAAAAATCGTGGACCGGCTCTTAATTTTAATTGGCGTTTTAATAATGGTATTTGCCTTTTTCTGAAATTATATGACATCTAGTGCGGTTGCCGTTAACTATAATGTAAATAACAATAGAAATCTGTAATTACAGTATCCGCTTGTGCAATTTGCATCAATTTAAAGTGACTAATAAAAAAAGATATAGCCTTTAATAAGTATGTTGTTTAAGTGTAAATGATTTTATTTATCATTCGACACTTCATTGGACTATAATCAACAAGGTTATATGGATGAATGGTTTTATTTGCAAACAAACTTGTATAATAAAGGTTGTTTATTACATTACTGCTACTAAATTAAAACTACCAATATAAGAACTAATTTCTAAGTTATACATATATAAATCTACTTATTAAAATAAGAAAAATATAATAAATAAAATTATAACATTTTTTTAAATTTTCTTATGTTTCATGTTCAAGTGCTGCATTTTATACTGTACAGAAAATAATATAATCCTTATGATTGGTGTAACAAACGTGCACTCAGTTCAAATTAATGCAATTTAATAATTTCCATAAGTATGTTTCTTTATTATATTAGTCCTTCCTATTATTATTGAAAATAAATCTCAGAATAAATGATGACATTTTTTAATTTTAAATCTTTAAAGGAATAAATACATTTGTTAGAAATATTCTGAATTCAAAACGGTGACATCTATAAATGTAGTCCAGAATTAAAACTACATATTTGAAACATGGCGCCATCAAACGGTAGTTTATTTTAACCCGCGATGATGTGATCAAAAAAAAAATGTGATACAGGTGTAAAAGAGAAATGTTTTTAAAATTAATGAGTACGTTGGGTGCGGCATTAAATTCCGACTGCGCATACATCAGCTTTTATTTGCATATTCAATTAAAAATACTCACACACGAGCGCATATTTTTTCAGGCATGCACAAAAATACATAGAAATCGAATTGGAAATGTAACGATTAACGAAGTTTAAATAGGGTTTCACTTTTGTAATTATTGAATAATTATCGTGATGAGATCATTGACTGAAAATAAAGAATGCTTTATATCAAAGACTATATAGGGTCGTCTAAATTAAGTATGCACCATTACTAACTTTATTAATAGTTGAGCTGCCTTATTAGGCCCTTAATGCTACCTCCTTTTAGGCTAAGTGAAAACAAGTTCTAAGCACCTGGTCGAGGTAGGCTAGCAGTGTCGTGGCTGGTTGATCATTAATTTTTGCGTTTTCTAGCCATTCTTCACCCAATATGGATTTCCTAGATTTGAGAGCTGAGCAAAATCCGCAGTTTCGCCCTATAAACCGCAGCATCTACAATCTGGTGATTTTACAATCCCCAGTCTGTGAAGGTGCGCTTTGAGTCTTCAATGTCCATTTAGGGTTACGGTAATTCACTTTATGTTCTCTCTGGATAACCGTAGGTATTACTTGGCTGATATTTCATTCGGATACTGATGGGTTTTCTTGTAAAGTCTGCAGCCTGTTCTGTCATCTCATCTACTTCTAAATTTAGAGTATTGGCATGTTAACATCTCGTATAGGTGGACGCACTAGTGCGTGTAAATGATCAGTTTGATCAGCTTTCCCGTTGTCATTGTTACTACTCTACCCTTTCACCCAGGAAATCTCGGTTTTGTTGTATATCGACGTCTGACTAAGTTTTTGTGGAACTTTGTAACTCGCAAATGATCTTCCAAACATGCATGTGATTGCTTCTCAGAGAAATGTTGCTTTAATCAGCACTTTTTAAGAAAATGTTTACACAGTTTTAGTATTAAACGAGGTTTAATACGAATTTCTGTCAAAACAAGTTATTATGTAATACTAGCCAGCTTAAATAACAACTGTCACTGTCAAGCAAGGTCCATGTACTTGTCGTACAGTAAGTTATCAATAAATTAAGATTATCGAGAAAAATATGTGTGGAGCGTTAATTTTGTCCAGGAGATTATGTAGCTAAGCAACAAATTTTGGTGTTAAAGTAAAAACTATTTTATTTTATATTTTGGTTAAAGTTACAATGAGTTAGACTAATTTATTTATGTTAAATCAATGGTCTTACGTCCAAAAGGTAGTTGTTTCATTTGTTCAAACTGAAGTAACTTAATAAATTAAAGACGACGCAAGCGCCACCTTTTGCCTAATTTCAAGTGGCATCGTCAACGATTTGGGTCTAAATAAATAAATATATAATATATATATAATAAATATGAATAGATTATTAAAAATCTACCAATAAAATAAATAAATCCCGAAACTAGTCGAGATTTTAAAGTTATTCAATTTAATCTGTTTTATTTATTTTATTGGTAGACTTTTTTAATAATCTATTCATAAATATTATTACATTAAAAAAGTGTAACGAAATATTTTTTAGTTAGTTTTAGAAAATAAGACAAAGGAATGGCATTTGTTGTATAGATAAGATTCTAGATTGTCCATAAACTTTAGATTAAATTGGTTTTGAATATCATGTCTTAGTCATTTAACGACCTACATGACGTCATTTTATTAAAAAAAATCATAAAACGAGAATAAATCTAATTTTAAGTTATGATAGAACCGCGCCTGAGTGTCTACCCATGTCAGTGGAACCTATTAAAACAACACGATTCTACGAATTTTTTTTCACCCAAAAATTTGAATGGATCAACGCATCTGAAGACACCACAAAGAGAGAAGGAGAGGGTCGCATGTGCCGGAGAAAGATGAAGCGATGGGAGCGTCGCTTTGTCTGGACTGGTCCGCTGGCGACCGACTGTCTGGCGTGACCCAAACGCGCTATTGCCACACTTCGCAAATTCCTTAATGAAAACCAGCAAAATTTATGTGAAAACAAGGGGAATATAAAACAAGTCGTATTGAATTTAAAAGTGCCCCACGTGTAATTAATTCAGATGGGTTTCAACTGTGTTTATCAGGATGTGTCCTTTCGTGATTTTGAATACGCGGCAACAGCGCGCGCCTCTCGCACGAAACTAGTTTTATAATAAACGGATGCCGGCGCCTCTCCCATTAATTTTATTATCCACGACTCGACCGACCTGCTCTCTGCTCTCTGTTTTCCGTCTCGTTTTTTCGTGGCGCCTCTCTTTCCTTCTCTCGGATACAGATTTATCCGCGAGAGAGACGCCGATATTTGTGCCACATTTTTTGTTGGCTTCCTTTACACACAACGCACATACACATGCACGCAAACACACACACATGCTGGCACACACGAGTTGGTGTTTTAATTTCTACAATATCTAAAGATGTTTTGGATTTGAAAGCTTTTCCAAGTGTTGAATCACTGTTGCCGAAAACTAAATATTGAAATAGAAAAAGAAGAGAGAAAATATCTTCAGACACTAATTTGTCTTTTTTATTAAGTCACGTGGAAAGTTTAATTATGGAATAGAAAATTAGAAACAAATTATTGAATCTATTAATTATTTAAACAGCTACTACTCTATTTTATTATAACTATCTTAATAATAAGAATAAATAATTAAAATATTACTAAATAGATTATTGCTACAATCGTCATTAGATTTTATTATTTAATAAAATGTAACATTTTATTTCATTCCTCATTGCAATCGGGTTGTTACAAACTTCAATTTACACTGCTGAAGATATATTTTTTGTAAAATAAAAAAAGTAGGAGAAATGACAAGAATTTTATTTTTTTAATTTCTAATTACGACTAATGTTTCTAATATTTAAAGAGTGAATAAATAATTAATAAAAATCTACCAATAAAACAAATTAAAACACACATTAAATTAAATAACTTTTAAATTCTCGACCAATTAAATTGAGAATTGTCAAGAACATTTTAAATGTGTGTTTTATATATAACAATATGATATAGCAAAAGAAAAAATGATTGATTAATAATTAATTAAATTAAATAAAAAGAATTTGAATTCATTAATAATTTATTTCTACATTTAGCTCTCTGACATTTTGACTCACGTTACGTAATCATCATTATTATAATTATAATTATCTCTTTTTCACGTAAATTGTTGACTTGCGTTACGTAAGTACTTTAAAACAATGTCTGAAGGGGTATAGGCCCGAGAAGTAGTTGTTTTAATTTTTTTGAAGTACTTGCGTAACGCGAGTCAAAAATTTACGGTAAAAAAGAGATAATGATAATTTCCATAATGATGATTGATTAATAATTAATTATTTTCATTTTTTTAATTTAATTTATATAAAAAAATGTTTTCAGACAATATATTTTCATCATACAATGTGAATAAAAATAAAAGTATTTTTTGTTACTTTGAAGTAGTATATTGTGTTTTTTTATTTAATTTATAAATGCGTTACATAACTTTTCAGTTTAAACAATAAAATAAACTCAGACAACTCAAATTTATCTCCGCGGAATGCGCTGTATGTGTAATAATGTAACTCAATATATTTTCGCTTCACGAGTGCACTTTATCTGTATTTTTTCCCGCCTATCAACTTTCAACTTTACTCATACGTAGATATTGCTTCTGACATGATGTAAATAATATTCTCTTATCGATATCTTTACAATGATGTATAACGAAAACAATTTGTTCTGTCCCACAAAATTTGCTCTCCACAGATAATTAATTTTTGTTATGAAACGTAGACATTCGTTTCTGTTAGATTTTTACTTTATTTTACTATTATAAATATAATCATATATTTTATGTAATCATGTTTGCGTTGTAATTGGTTTCGATTTATTTACGAGTTTAAATAAATTCAAGATTCCGAGTTCTGCACCCGAGCAGGCCGGTCATGCTGCGCGAAAATTAAAAAGCAAAGCCAGCACGTGGTCGATCCAAATCCCAACCCATCCTTTCTTTTCCTTCCTTTTTGCATTTCCTTTTCCTTTATTTTCCTTCTAAATGTCCTTTCCAAACCGATTTCACGTGTATTTTCCTTTCCTCGGGTTTTTAATTTAACATAAGTTAATATTATAAAACATTAAAATATTAATTCAAATATTATTATATTTTAAAATTAACTTAACTTTAACTTTAATATTATGAAACATTAAAATATTATTAATTTAAATATTATAAAAACTGTGACTGGTCAACAGAGCATATTTGCTAGGGCCATTTAAACCACGCAAGAAGAAGAAGAAGAAATAAATTCAACACACAAAAACAAAACATTTTCTACTTTCTATTATGAAGGTTTCTAATTCGTTATACATGTTTAAATTTAAATAAAATAAAAAACACGTTAAATTAAATAACTTTGAATTCTCCACTAATTTCAGGTAAATAATAACTTTTCTGACCATCTCGTATATCTGTTATTTATAAATTTCTATTGATCTATAAAATTTTTGTTGATTGTTGAAAATCCATAACAATTTTAATTGAAGCTATTAAGTTTTTGATTATCACTTTAATTTATTGCTCGCAACAATTGTTTCCTTACACAGTAGCTTCTTCAGGTGAAGAAATAAATCAATATTATATATATATAACAATTTTTATTAACAATTAAGTTTACAAGAACATATCAATAATACTTAATATCACACACAAATTAATTAATTGTTAAATGGCTATTGATTACTAGTCTTTCTGTCTCAATGTATTTATTAAAGCAAAAGTGTTGAAATTGAAATACAGTATCAATCATAATTAAACAGGTGATATATTAAATGCTTTCAATTGCATCAAACGTTAAATATAAATGATGTGTCACAATAAAAATGAACTTGTTTTTCTAGAATAATAATTATATTGGTTTGTGATATAAATATGCATAATTATTATTAACGTTAATCATTGATATCATCCGATAACACACGTCACTATTTTAATTTAATTTAACAAAAAGTTGATCAAGCATAAATACTTGGATCATTACGCCGAACAATTTATTTTTAAGGAATAATTATCGTAATTCACAAGAAGAATTACCAGATCATCAATTAAAGAGATTGTCAAAACTTGAAATTTATGAATCGTCAAACAATTTATTGTCAAGGAATAATTATCGCAATTCGGAAGAACAACTGCTAGATCAGCACGTAAAGGGATTATCCGGACTTAAGTTCAGTTTATCAATCTATCGGTTAGAATTTTTTTCCGTTAATAAAATACTGTGACAATCCATCAAAAGTGGTTTTTTATAAATAAATTTCTTCCAAAAAAAAAGCAGTAATTTTCAGTCTTCAAAATTTTGATTTTTTGTGGAAACTTCTAATGAATTTTACATAAGAATAAAATGGAATGAGAATCCATCAAAAATATTTTTTTATAAATAATTTTATTAAAAAAAAAAACAATTATTACAGCATGCTTAAATTTTTTTATAAATAATTTTATTAAAAAAAACAATTATTACAGTATGCTTAATATGGTATATGTTTTTTTTAAGAAAATTATTTATAAAAAACAGCCTTTTCATGGATTGCCATTCTATTTTATTCCTATGCAAAATTCATTACAAGTTTCCACAGAAATTAAAATTTTGAAAAATAAAAAATACTTTTTCTTCGAAGAAAATTATTTACAAAAAAAAATGTTTTGATGGATTGTCATTCTATTTTATTCTTATGCAAAACTCCTTAGTAGTTTCCACAGAGATCAACATTTTGAAGAGTGAAAATTACTGATTCTTTTTTTTTGTATGTTTTTGAACAAAATTATTTATGAAAAAAAACTTGTTTTTGGTGAATTATCTTTCTATTATATTCTTATCTAAAATTCATCAAATTTTTGAAGAGTGAATATTATTGATCTTTTTGTGTGATTTTAAAGTTTGGATTGAATTTTAATAAATACTCATAGCCCAATAGATACTTATTGCTTTATATTTAAATTATTTTATTTTTGTTTAGTTCGGTCGCGTTGGGTTTAAATGTTTATTAAATTTCATTGGTTTCCCATTAATCCCTCTTCGACATATTTACACATTTTTTTTAAATTTAATAATATATGTCATCTTATGTTTTATTCACTTACATTTTTGTATATTTCTTTGTTATGTAGATATTTTTTGTATGGATGGATGGATGGATTTATCATCACAATAATCTTTGCTCTAAATTCAGAATTAACCCCACCCCGATTTATCAGACTACATTTTTGTTCCGCTATATAATTATGATTTTTTTTAATAAAACTTTCTGAAGGATTATGGTTATTTATTTTATTCTTATGCAAAAATCATCAGAAGTTTCTACAGAGATCAACATTTTGAAGAGTGAAAATTATTGTGTGATTTTGAAGTTTGGAATGGATTTAAAAAAAATACTCATTAAAACACAAAAAATCTGCGGAGCCATAAATATAATTTTTACAGGTTATTAATTAAATATTTTAAAATATTATTAGTAATACATACAGCTTAGCTCATTATTTAGTTTATAGTTTAATATTTGATGTTTGATGTATTTGATGTTCTCATATTTTTTGGGATCATAGATCCTGGCAAAGGTTTGCACCACAGCCAAAACTCATCACAAAATTAAAAAATATAATAAAGTTAAAAATAATAATAATAAGTAATTTAATGCCCAATAGACATATACAGCCCAATAATAGAGCAGTCTCATATAAAATTATTACAAATGAATTATTGCTTAATATAAATTATAAATTATTATCCACTGTTTAAAATGATCACAGCAAAATGAAATGTTGATGATATATTAAAAGAGTCGGATACACGAACACAAAACAAAAATGTAACACATTAAAATGACACAATATGTATATATTTTAAATTGTGAATGTAAATTTAAAATATATATAAAAGAATAAATAGGTGAATAAATAAATAATAATAAAAAATAAAACATAACATTTTGGATTCTACTTTGTTATACATGTTTCCTTGATTACTGAGACACTGATTATTGATTGATTGATTAATGAGTTTTAAAAATCCATAATAATTTTAAGTTAAAAACTGTTTCTGATTTCAACTATTTTTTTATGGTTTCTGATAATTTAATATTAACTCTATGTTTGGGGCTGTTACTCAGTGAAACTTCATTTTAAATATAAGCAATAAAACACTTGGTTTATAGTTTCACAATTTTTAATATTACATCAGCTGCCTGATGATGATGCTGTGTATCGAAACAATTGTAGCAGTGTTTGTTCTACATTAAAAATTGTGAAACTATAAACCAAGTGTTTTATTATTTATATTAAGTGTGATATTAATTTCATCGATATTTTTGTTATAGAAATTATTGAGATAAGTTAAAAGATATTTTTTATGTTAATACTGTCAATTAAAAGGATCATAATAATCCAATTTTTAACATATTCTTATCCATCCTCGAATTCATATAATGAACAACATGTTACATCACTATTTATTAATAACAGTGAAAATCCCGAAAATCTGTGCGCTTGCCGTTATATTTTTTTCCAAATTTCTTTTTTTTTTCGGAAAAAGCAGTGCACAGGTGTTTACCCGATCGGCCATCTGTTTTTCCATTTTATCTGAATGAAAGGCGGCAAAGCAAAGGGAGCGTCGCTTTGTCTGGCCTCGCCGGCCCGGCGACAGCCTGTCTGGCGTGACCGTCCGCTACGTTGCCACTCCGACACATTCCAGCCGAGTAAACCGCACGAAAACTGCGTTGAATTAACAAGAATCATTCCGAAATTAATTGTATTGCGATTATTGGAGACGTTAAGGGTTGTTAAGGACGGAATAATCTTGTGATTTTGGTTTTTTAAGATTTTGATTTTAGGTTGTGGACACTGGCAACGTTCTTTACAAACTTGTTTCATAAACGGATGTTGTGCGCGCTGTTAGTTGCGACGTACGTGCGTTTCGATCATTGCATGTTGGAAAGTGAGGGAGATAGGTCTGGTCAGTGCTGTGTGGTTTTTCTGTGAATCGTGTGACGAAAATGGTCGCTGGCTATCCTCAGTTGGGTTACATTACGTTTTCAGTTTGGATTTAACGCGTGTGTGTCGTGAAAAAAGGCCCGTTTTTTCCGGCGAAAAGAGTTTTTTCATAAATGGTGGTGATGGCGCACGGGGTTAGTGTGAGTGTGCTCGAAGGGGGCGTTAATAATAATAACAACATTATTATAAATAATAATAACAAGAGGAAAACGGAGGGGAAAAACATCGGATCGCGACGGATTTTCCCGGCGCACTTTAAACTCCAGGTTCTGGATTCCTATCGTAATGATTCGGATTGCAAGGGCAATCAAAGGGCCACGGCCAGAAAATACGGGATCCACCGCAGGCAAATCCAAAAATGGTTACAAGTTGAGACAAACCTGCGAAACTGCGTGGGCGCTAATAATTTAAACAACAAAATTCCGAAAAAGCCCAGCAGCAGTGGCAGCAAATTCGATCTGCTGGAACGTAACAGACAGCGAGACGACGCTTTTCCGGACGCGTATTCACAGAGCCAAGTCCAGGCGCGCGTGCCTTCAATCAGCCCGGATGCGTATTCCGAAAACGTCCCTTTGGATTACACAACGAGTCATGATCTGAACTTAACCCCCATGGATTTATCAGTAAAAAAGCCAAACTTTACCTTAAATCCAGATTTAATCCCACCCCCGATTGATCAGAACATATGGGATTTATCCATGACTAAACGAGACACTAATATAAATAAAAGGAAGTTCGAGGAAAACCCCACCACAATAATCACCCCCAAACCTGTGAAACTCTTCAAACCATACCTGGATGATCTGCATGATGACGAGACGCAACCTCTGAAACCGCAAAATCAGGAAAAATCCTTCAGAACCCACGAAATCAACAATTACCAAACTTTAGATTTGCAATCGCGAAATTTGAACTACGCAAAAGTGGATGTGCATACACATAATTACCAAACTTTTGATGCTCCAAAGAAAACCATCGATATACAATCACATAATTTAAACTACCCAGAAGCACAAAATTACCAAAATTTGGAAATGTGTGAAGCCGCTAAGAGTTATCAAAATGTGGATTTACGCGATACTAAATCGCCACTGGGGAATTACCACCTCAGCCAGATTAAATCCGAGCAAAGATTAAGCCTGGATTTGTCCCCTGGGAGTTTGGAGAAAAATTCGTGTTATCAAAATTTGGACGTTTGCGACAGCCAGAAGAAAACGCCGAGTTATCAAAATTTGGAATTATGTGATGCTAACAAGAAAACATACCAAAATTTGGATATCAAAAAATCGCCTAGCTATCAAAATTTGGATTTGTGCGAAAGTAAAAATCGTGTGTGTTTTCCTGGACATATCAAATCCGAGCCAAATTTGAGCCTTGATTTATCCCCACGGAGTTACCTGCAGGATAGTAACGAGAGATCGAGTGCTGAGATTAAAATGGAGGGTGATTATTACGAGAGTTCATCGAAAAATTATTTGGAGGATTTACGCAAATCTCCAAAATCGTACTACAACAATTCGTGTAGCTCTCCAAAGAATTTTCATGATGATTCGTATAAATCACCGAATTATCATGATGGTACCACGAAGAATTATCATCAAGATAGTTTACACAATTCCCCGAAAATCTATCATGATGATTTAAAACATTCTCCAAAAAGCTATCATGATGATGTGCACAAGTCACCGTATTATGATGACTTACACAAATCACCAATTCCTCTTGATTTTCATAATAAATCACCTATTCCTCTAGATTTCCATAATAAGTCCCCCAAAAATTATCATCATGATGATTTACAAAAATCTCCCATTCCTCTAGATTTCCAATCTAAATCCCCCAAGAATTACCATCATGATGACCAGCATAAATCCCCCCTTCATAACAAATCTCCAAAGAGTTATCACCACGAGGACTCCTGCAAATCCGACGACCTGCACAATTCCCCTTCCCAGATTGACTATCTCAACAAATCGCCGAAGCTTTACCCACACGAAGAGATGCGCACATCACCGAAGATGTTTTTCGATGACTTGCATGGCAAACCGGATGCGAAGTCCTACTACAACAATAACAACGAGTACGTTTACCCGTATGCGGAGCTGACAGCGACAGGTGGTTCGTACTTCTACAACCCCTTAACAGTGGATTTCCACCGACCAGTGTCGGATGACTTTTACGGGAAGAGAGGGTATAGTGTGGATTTCAAGCTGAGTCCCGTTGATGCGTACTACAGGGAGGAAAGCCAGAAGGTGGCGACTTCGAAATACGAGCTCCACAGGAGGGAAGTTCAGAAATGGATCAAGCAGGAGGACGAGATCCGGCAGAGGAATTCCGTCGTGGGATAAATTAATTAAGGTAAATGTTTATTAACGATATCTATTTATTTCGTTAACCTGAATTCATGTAATGGAATACATATTATAGCCCAGAGAGATGTAATAGTTCAAGGCTATATATAACGGTGTATTTATGATCAAGGTCATAAAATATGCTAGTATAGCCAAGAGTTAGAATGGCCCAGGGTTATAATCATTTTCAAATTCTTTATACGTAATATTATAACAATATCAATAAATATAATAACAATACCATATTATGTCCCACAATGTCAGTAATTTGATTTCAGTAATCAAAACATATTATTATAGGTAACTTAAGGTAGAAATTAAAAGATATGTCACTATATCAAGGTCAAGGAGTACACTATAGTAAGCTAAGTGAGATACAATAATTCAAGGTCATTTGTAACTGTTTCAAGGTTATTAGTGTAATTATCATTAAAGTACATTATTAACAATTTTAAAATATTTACCTTCTTATGTAAAATCAACTAAGAATGCAATAATTGATTCAAACAATCTTGTTACTAGAAGATTACTTACTACCCACTAAACTAATCTCAGAGTAACAAGATTATTTGAATCAATTATTGCATTTTTAGTTGAATTGAAATCATATATAAGACTGATTTATTTTAAGACTGTTGCTATGATGTTGAAGGTCAAAATTATTTCCTAAGTTAGGATTGTCTGGGACATTTATAGAACATCTCTTCCATAATGACTCAGAAAAACTTATATTTATCAACCAAGAAAGGAAATTATAAGATTATTGCTGTAAACAGTTAGATATTTGTTTAAATTATTATAAAAGGAAATTTTGTTTAGGTAATTATCATAATTACTGACAGCATTAGCTAAGAATAAATCACATACAATTGTATTTTAATTAGTTTATTAATAAGTTGAGTAGTGAATTAAAAGTTATTTTAGATTATTTAATTTTCAACCTTATAATTATGTTAAATAGTAAAGGAAATGCTTGTTATTAATATTTTTCAATTTTTTAAGATTTTAAATCTCTTAGCGTTTCAATATATTAATTATTTTCTTTTTACACTTTCAGATGTGATTGGAGTTTTAAACAAAAGATGGCGACTTCTGCCCAATCCTTGTGATGCCGAAACGCCAACACGCCGTAACGAGTCTATTAACTATTAAGCAATAATCCGTGGCATATCCGAGTTATCCTCATTAGCCATAGTGTATCTAGTGTAAAGAGACGTTATTTAAAGTGGAAAACAAAAAACCGCCTTATATTTTCCAAATGAGAAAAAAAAAATGGGCAGATAATTTGCTCACACACCGATAAGTTCTGTGCCTTTTTTTCCCATTCGTATTAATTAAATTTATCGAATGAACGCGAGGGTGTAAATAACAATTAACGAACGTGCCAAATTAATTAATGTAATTAACGAGAGAATGAGAGGGTGAGTGAGTGAGAGAGAGTGATAAAATAAACGGAGGCAGCTGTTTTGATAATCGTCTTCCCAATTTAAAATGCCATATCTTTATATATATTATATATTAGTTGTACATAAGTGTATTTATTTTCAGGGTGCGCCGTTTTGTATTTTTTTCGTTTTGTTAGAAACGGTCGTCCCGTTTAAAAGTTTTCCAAAACCACTCGTTCTTTTTTTGGTATCATAGCTTTAAACTTTTGTAGTGTTTTCTTTTCGTTCAAGCATGCAGTTAAAAACGCAAAGTTAGTTGAAACAAAAAATCAAATTAAGGATTTGTTGACGTAATCTGATATATTTTGGAGCAAAGCTTTTATTACGTTTAACATTTCCTGGTAGAAAAAAAATGAAGTGAGTTTCTTTAAAAGGTTATTTCAACTGTGTTGGTTTAAACCAACTTAAGATTATGCTAAGCATTTTTGTTCTTAGCACAATCTTTAATAGTTTATTTATAAAGGCTGCTATCGGTAGAATGAAACTGACAGGCAAGTGTTGTGTCAAAAGTCAATTATATTAATCACTCCAATGAAGTGCAAGATCTTATTAAATTCAATAAATATTTTTTTAAAAAACGTTTTAAAATAAACATTTTTATATTTCTTAAAAGACATTTTATATTTAAGTAGTTATTATTATTTATTAAATTCTATTCATAATATTTTTTTTCAATAATTACATATTTTTTGTCACCCCTACACCACCATTACAGTAGATGGGGACTTTTAATTAGATATTTATTTTTTTGACATTTACTAAGTTAAAAGACATAAGGATCCACTTAATGATCTTACAAGATATACAATATTTTACAGTCCTATATAAAATATTTTCTTGTAATTTATTTACAAGTTTCCAAAAATGTTAATCATAACCTTCTTTAATACTTCTATTTTTTCTTTGAAAACCGTACAAATTATATATTATTATAAAAAGTGTTAAATTTGTTTAAATGATGTTAGCTCAAATTGTTCAAGCATAATATTCATCATTAAAAACCCCATTTTATTGACAGTTCCTAAATATTTCAAGTACTGCCGATAAAAGTAAGATTATCCATTAAATTCATTTGATTTTTGTTTTCGATAAATTGCTCACAGTCCTCATATTTAATAACAAGATTTTTAGGAAAATTTTCTTGAAAATAATTAATGGAATTTATTTTTTTTTCTTTAGAAACACTGACTTACATTTTTTGTACTATGTTGTACTGAGTATAAGTTTGTAACATTACTCATAAGATTTATATGAAGAAAAAAAAAAACAATTAAATTCAATTTTTTTTTTAATTGCCTCCTTGAGCAATTTTGAAAAAAAAAAAATAGAATTTAATTGTTTTTTTTTCTTCATATAATTTTTATGAGTAATGTTATTTTTTCATTACCTACTATAACACCGACTTACATAAGAGTTAATTTTCTTTTTGTAGTATATTGTACTAAGTGCAAGTTACTCAGTACTTATATAAGTCATTGCAGTATCCAATAAAAAAATTAAATTCTATTAATTATTTTCAAAATTGTGCTAGAAGGTACTGACAGCAATGTAAATCTAGTTCATGTAAATAATTAGCAAGGCATTAGTGCATGTAACGAATAAAAGTACATTGAAGTACTTATATTATGTAAGTCAGTTATTTGGAAATTATTTTTTTTATTCAATAGTTCTCATATTTTTATATGAAACAACTGCCATATTGTATCCATTTTTTTAATAACTATACAAAACACTATTATCAATCAAATCTAATATTATCAAGGACTGGGATGTGCAGACATAGTTGAGTTGTCAACAAGTTCAGTTTTTGTCAAAATAATTTCATTACCATACAAATTAACAAAAGTGTAAGAAGTAAGAATAATGTTATGTACTAGCTAATAAAAGAAACATAACGAAAAACTCGCACAGCTGTCCAACATTAAGCTGTTAAAAACTCTCGCCTGTCAGACATCAGTCGACCAACAACTTTTGACCAAAACACAAAGATTAACTTTGCGACTGTGTGAGAAGGAAAGTGAAACAAACGAGTGTCAAATTCTTTTCTTATTTATTACACTTAATATTAGTTACTTTTCGTGAACGGACATTTTTGAAAAGAGAAAGGTAGCACGTGCTGCTTTTTGCAGTTACGTGTCTTTGCAATTTGTACCCATATGTGATTGTTAATATTTATATATTTACATGTATAGTGAAAGATTTAAAAGAAAGAAAGAAAGAAAGAGAGGGTTGTTTAAAGAAGAGAAGAGAATCCGTGTAAATTCCGAATTAAACGTGACCTTATCGTTGGGGTTGTGAACATTTTACACGATGAATATTATATACATATATAAATTATATATTTTAGTTACACTTGTTGTACATACATGAAAAGAAATAAATAAATAAAGCTGGGCTATACATATTCAGATTATATATTATATAAACAAATAAATACTTTTTATATGAATTGTAATATTTTATATTAAATATTTTATAGATTATTATATTAATAAAAAAACTTTCAAATAATTTCTGTATTTTTATTTATAGAATTCCATTTTTATCCTTTGTATGTCTACGGTCACCTCACACTGAAAAGTAGAGGGGCACATATAATAATAATAAGTACAAATATTATAATAAATGGAAGATAACGCAAGCGCCATCTATTGCATAATTTCATGTGGCATTGTCAATGATTTGGGTGTAAGGAAAGCGAATTTGTCCTGTTTATGAGAACAGGAAACGAAATTTATTTAACAAAATGTTCCATCACAGCGTATGAATGCTAGATAAATGGTGGTTGAACATTTTATTATACGAGTATTATATTAATACCATATATATATATATACATAATCTTTATTGACAAACATAATACAATACCTACATATAACATAAAATATTACAATGTATATTGTAAAAGTATGCCAATTGGCTATCGACCAATGGTCTTTCCGCCTATTAATACCATAATATCTATAAAAAAATAGTGTAAAGAGGATAAGGAAAATCAATTCTAAACTCCTCAGACATTACCATAACACACTTATTGTGCCATTCTCTTAAGAAAAGAATACCTCCTCCAGAACTCCGTCAACCATTAAATGTCTAGAGTTTCGGACATTTTTTGACTGAAAACCCCTAACGAGTATCAAAAATCGTTAAAAGGGAGGACGATTTTTAGAACTTTTTGTAATTTCATTTGTGATTTTCAAAGTTTGAAACCCAAACCCCAAAAAAAGCAATGTCTGGATACGTTACTAGACGACAGTATAAAAATATCAAAGAGACAGGATCACGCAAAGTGGAGGTTCGTAGAACCTGGATGACAGAAGCAAGTCATTATAAATTACTAATAATCTTAATATAGAGGAGGGGGAGACAAAGTCGTACAATTAAACTGAAACTAGAAGGTCGCCCTTTAACATAAAGTGATAAACGGGGAAGAGAATTCCTGTTTCTGGAACATTGACCTTGTACAAGGACATACAATTTCCAACACTAGCAGAAGCATGTCATTACTAATAGTAATATGTTACGTTAATGTGATGGAGGGGGGAAACAACTATAACGTGGTACTTTAAGGAAATGCGAATTCCATCTTTTGAAACAATGTGATAAACACGTTGATTAAACAAAGATGGTACATCTAAACTAAAACTGGAAAGTTGCCCTTTAAAATAAAGTGAGAAAACGAGAATTCCTGCTTCTGAAACATTGACCTTGTACAATGATATACAATTTCAAACACTAACAGAAGTATGCTATTACTAATAGTAATAACATTAATGTAATGAAGGGGTAATTAATTATAGTACGAGTACCTTGGCGTGGTACTGTAAGGAAATGCGAATTCCATCTTTTAAAACAATAATCTGAAACACACGTTGATCAAGCAAAGATGGTACACTGGAAGGTCGCCCTTTAAAATAAAGTAATAAAACGAGAATTTCTGCTTCTGTAACATTGACCTTGTACAAAGATATACAGTTTTCAATACTAGCAGAAACAAGTCATTACAAATACTAATTAAGGTTAATGTGATGGAGGGGGGGGGGAGACAATTATAGTACGCGGAAACGATCCTTGGCGTGGTACTATTATTAAATGCGAATTTCGTCTTTTGAAATAACGATCTGAAAAACAGGTTGATCAAACAAAAAAGGTGCAATTAAAGTAAAATGGAATATAATATAAATATTACCATAAAGTATGGAGTGAAAAAAAGGAGAAGAGAATTCCTGTTTTCACCAGAAGTTATATCTACAGGGTCCTGCACTCCAGTTACCGTCTTCGATAGTTTAGTTACTAATTAATTTAGGATTTTGAAATGTTGGAGGTTTTACTTGGATCCTAGGACGTACTTCAGGAAAATGCTTTGTATTATATAGGGTGTCCCAAAAAAGAGTTTAGTGATTGTAAATTTATATTTCAGCTTTTACTTTCACCTCGAATGAAGTTAGTGGTTGGATACTTTTATTTCAACTTTTTTTGTTTCACTTCAGACGAGAGCAAGTCTACATTGGTTGATGAACTTGGCTTCATGTGCGTTTATTTTAAGGTGTTCCTTCCTTGACAAAAGATGAAACCATATACCAAAGTGGTAATGAAATGTTACACCATTGACTAAAAGTGCATCGATGATCGGGGCTCCAGATCAAATCAATGGAGACATACCTCGTGAAGATAAGTAGTAGGCTGATGAATTAGTGCCAAATCCGAGTTGCAGGTATGCTCATCGGGGCCCCTGTATTCCTATTTTAGACGGTGTGGTTGACTTAGCCATTAAGATATCATGAATATTGATAAAAAATAAATACGCAATGTCAGGTCGTCAAAAGCCTATTAGTTTACCGTTTGATATTTGGTGGCTGGATACCTATATTTCAGCTTTTACTTTTCACCTGCTTTCGTTTCAAGTGAAACATAAGTTTAATATTATGTTTTTCATTCACCTCATATCAAGTTGGTGATTGAATACTTATGTTTCACTTCAGATGAAGGCAGGTGAAAAGCAAAAGCTAAAATATATGTATTCAACACCCAAATATCAGATTTCCTGTAACCACTAACTTCGTTGGTGGTTTCACTTCGAATGAAAGCAGGTGAAAAGTAAAAGCTGAAATATAAGTATTCAACCACCAAATATTGTAATCACTAACTTGGTTGGATACTTATATATCAACTTTTCCTTTTACCTCATATCAAGTTGGTAATTGAATACTTATGTTTCGTTCAGATTGGTTAATGGTTAATGAACTAGGCTTCATGTGAATTTCTCCCTTAACTAAATAGTTATAATAGTTATTAATATCGGATCTCGCAATATCGTCTCATTCCGAATTCTCCAGCGATTCCGAATGGACAGTATTACGACAGCGAGTCGGAGTTCTCTCGTTTTCAACCGATGTTCGAAATCACCCATTTTTTTAATGTTTTTTTAGAGAACGGAACGGAAACGGGAGAGATGAATCATAGGATTTATATGTATCGATTCACAATCGTCCTAGAAAGGACTGTTTGTATAAAATCTGTTTCCGTTATCGGACGATTATGAATCGGCCCTTAGTTGTAATAGAACGGAATCGCCTCATTCGGAATTCCGCTGCTAAAACTCATCGCCGTAGATTCGCGGAATTCATCCAAGAATAACCCGTTCGTTTTTCTGAAAAAAAATTTTTTTTTCAGACAAAGAACATTTTCTTTTGTCTGGATACGTCAATTTCCACATTTGGATTTCTAAAAATCGATTGTTGAGAAGCCACTCCCTTATTTTACACTCTTTCGCTTATGTTTCGGAACTATTATATTTGGTTGATTTTTATTAAATATATTTTAGTAACTTAACACTTGGTGAAACATTTTTGAAGGCTTAAAAATACGGAATAAAATTATTGCATATACAGGGTGGCGCAAGATTCCGATGAAGTCCAATATCTCAGTTATTTAGAAATATACAAAAAAATGTTACTTACATTATTAGTAGCTACTGTCAAACTGCACATTTAATAATTATTTTCATATGTACAAGGTGTTCAATAATCACGTGACGTATCAAACATGTTTTTTTTATTTTATGAAGATTTTTGATTCTACGTTTAAAAATAATCATTTTTTATATAAGATTTAATGGGTCAATTTTTCATATTTTAAAAGTTATAAATAAATGAATGTTACAATCGATGGATGTTTAGAGCCTGATAGTTCAATAAGGAAAAATGAAATAAACATTCTGTCAACGCCATACAAATGCAAAAATACTTAATAAAAAAGAAATACTCTGTTTTCTCTTAAAACAAATTTTTATATACAAGGTGAAGCAATACGCAAAATTATTTTTTTCTCTTTTTACTTAAATGGGACAAACTATATTTTTTATGCTATTTTAATAGAAATTTGATCACTGTTCATTTTTTATATAACATATTAAATAGCTACCGTTTACCGTTATCTCAAATACAAATTTGGTATAGAATTTTTAACCAAAGTAGGCCGCGCCAGAACAACTAATTTATTTAGTTGTGAAAGTTACGCTTAAAATCATATTTAGTAAATAAAGTGCATTTTACGTTAAATTTTGTAACACAGGTGCAGTTAAACATACTTCTTCAAGAAATGATTACTTTTTTTGTTAAAAACTAACAACTACTATATTTTTTGGTTATTATTCGAAAAATATTTAAAATATTCATATATGCTTGTTAAATTGATTTATTTAAACAATTCACGTTAAATGTCAGAAAACGATTATGAATTGCATTTGTTTTATTCCTAATATTATTAAGTATTTTATCAATTGAATTGCGTTAACAGAAAGTTTACATCGTTTTTCAATTTTGAAAAATAAGGCCATAAACTTCCACTTATTTTAACATTAAATTGTTTATAACTTTTAAAATATAAAAAATTGACCTAATAAATCTTATGTCAAAAATGATTAATTTTAAGCGTAGAATCTAAAATCGACATGAAAAATATAGCAATCGATTTAAAAAATCATATGTATGATACGTCACGTGATTATTGGACACCCTGTATATATGAAACTAATTTTAAAATGTGAAGTTTTACAGTAGCTACAAATTATGTAATATTTTTTTGTAAATTTCTAAATAACTGAGATATTCGACTTCATCGGAATTTTGCGCCACCCTGTATGTAATTGATTTATTTTTTAAATAAAATTATTATGCAAATGTGGCTCCTTTTAATTGCTAGGTAATAAATGCGTATGAAATCTGAGTATAGGCCACATTGTCAATACAGCATAAATCTGGTGTATTGATATATATTACTTCCTTAGGCGGCTTAGGTAAGTACTGCGAGAGCTCAATTCGAGTTTCACAAGGCCATGGTTACCAGACTTTTACTCCCTTCGACCTGGCAATCGAATTATTATCCTCGGGCGTGATAATTAAATTGGCCTACATGCAAATAATCAGAGGACTCCTTTTGTTATTTAAACAAAGCTGCATTTGAATGCATTATGGATTTGCATTATCCAGTTATTGAGAAAGTAATAACTGCATAATGCAAATCCGCACAATAAACAAAGATTTTTTAATCTTAACCATTTTTAAATTTTATAAAGAAAAATAGTAAATCCGCACAATAAACAAAGATTTTTTAATCTTAACCATTTTTAAATTTTATAAAGAAAAATAGTAATTTTAGTCAAGAATGACTATTTTTTTTATTTTATTGGTCTTTACAAAGAATTATATTAAATTCTGTATACCATTTACTATTAAATACGGAACTATAGAGGTTGTTCTAAATTAAATACGCACCATTGTTAACTATGTTATTAGTTGAGCTAGAGTAACCTACTCTCTAGCTCAACTAGCAATTTTAAAAAATGTTTGTTTTGCTAATAACTTGAACACTGAATAAAATACTTACTATGTTTTTACCACAAAATATTTTGTGGTAAAAACATAGTAAGTGTTTTATTCAGTGATCATGAATTACCACGTAGTTACGGTCGCAACCATCATTATGATTTAATAACTTGAAAACGCGATGTTCTTTTGTTGTTTTGATTTCGCAGTTGTAATCCCCGGAAAATTTACGACTACTTTGCTAATTTAACCGACTCCCTAGCTCAACTAATAACAAAGTTAGCACTGGTGCGCAATTAATTTAGAACAACCTGTATAGTATTAATGATTTTTTTTTGCCGAATAACATAATTAATTAGAATGATTATTACGTTAAGTTGTTTTCTATGTTGTTCTTTGTTTCTTTTTGGCACTATTTCGCTTATGTTCCGGAACTATTATATTAATTTTGTGAACATTTCTCGAAATTGGTTGTTATTATTATTAAATATATTTGATTAATTTCTCACTTAACACTTGGTGAAACATTTTTGAAGGTTCAAAAATACAAAATAAAGTACTTAATTTATTTCACTTATATTAAGTGAAAAAAAATTAATCAAGTGTTTTAATCTTTTTTTGAATTGTATTAAATATTTTATTTAAAATTATAAAATTACTTAAATTATTTCATGAACTATAAGAATAAATGTAAATTACATATTTCGGGTTTCCTAAAGCAACTTTCTTAAATAATTATAGACGTTATCTATGAAATGAGATTTAATATCTTAAGCGAAATAAAAATCGGATGTGTGGGCTGCTGTAACGACAACGATAAATGAGTGCAGCATGGTTGAATGTGGGAATACGCGAATTTTAAATGATTTCAGAATTACTGCTTGCTATTAAAAATAATAATTTATAATAATACCCAATGTGTAAGTTCTTTCGAAAATATTGTATGTAAAATTTTAATTTATATTTTATAAAAGCACAATTTTGACAGTAATTATTGAATAATAATATTAGAAAAGAGTATTTATTTATTTGGTCACAGTTATTTAAATTAAATCTAATAAAAATAATTTGAAAATTATTAATTTGCTCAATTGATTTATAATTTTAATGTAATTAATATTTCTAACACTACCCGGGGAACCCCCTGTTTAGGCGGCCCTGCATTCTATTAAAATTATAAAATAAATTAAAATTACAAAATTAAATAATTATTCAATTGAGTAAATTATTGATTTTCAAATTCTTTTTATTCGATTTAATTTAAATAACTGTCACCAAATGAATAAATACTCTTTTCTATTATTATTCAATAATTACCATTAAAATTGTGCTTTTATAAAATGTAAATTCAAATTTTACTTATAATATTTTCGAAAGAAATAATAAATATAACACTCGATTTTGCCCCTCGCTACTCTAAAGCAATTGTTTGATGAAAATAATTCGAGATTAAATCAATTTTTGATATCACTCGACCATACATACCATCACTATATTCTACACAGCTTGTAGCATTGAATATTTCTAATGGTTAAAAACATGAATAGCATTCTGATATTGAATAATTGATAACACTCAAATTTGCGTGCAATATTTCATATCGTGTCGGTGAATGTGACGAAGCATAGCGGAGCGCGGTGCGGCGGGTTTTCGACCGCTCGACGTGAAATACACGTCACGGTCAACGACATTTAACCGCAGCGTGCTCGTACACGCATGTGCGGCGCCGCGCGGTGCGGCGAGGCAATCCATTCCTGGGTATGGTCTGTAACTTATGTGCGGTCAAAACACATTACGTTTTGTAACAATGGCGTCATTTTGTATCGATGAAATGGACACAGAGATGTTTATTGAATCTGTGAAATGCCAACCTGTAATTTGGAACACTGCGTCCGAGGAGTATAAGGATAAAAGAAAAAGGGATGCGGCTTGGGAAGAGGTTGGAAAAAACTTGTTTGATGGCTTTGCCAAGGAGGATGATACAACCAAATGTGTAATTGGTAAGGCAGTTTTTCCTTGTTTGTTTAAAAATATATTCACGTAATAAAAAATATTACTAAAAATCACAATATTTATGGAATGTATATTTTTGTAAACAACAAAAATATTATTGAGAAAATATTATTGTTTACATTTTACAATTTGTTCAAATTCTATTTTTTTCTACTAAAACGTTTATAAAAATCCCCTCCATAATGTATCAAAACCCTATTAATATAATGATGTTGTATCTATTTCCTCATAAAATCCCTATGATATTCCAGCAAAAAATGTCCGCTTCGTAAAGTTAGCATAACTTACTGCGATGCGCAAGGGACGTCACACATCGAGTACCTTTCTTTCTCTTACTTATCATTCTGTGAGGACCGCGTCCAGCATTTTTGCCACCCTTTAAGCCAATCAACACTACGCTGCGCTCTAAATCTGGGATCTGCCGGCCTCAAGCCTCGCTACCCAGGGGAACCCCCGGTATAGGCGGCACTGCATTCTACCATTCTATCACTATAGTGGTTTTTAATTTTTATTTGATATTTTATCTGTTGTATTATATAATAGATTTTTTAACAAAAACTTTAGTTTTTAAAATAAAACAAAAATGATTCATTTTTTTATTTTATTAAAAAAGTAAGTAATTATACTCAGTGACATAAAAAACGCAACACTAAGAAGGCGTAGGAATTTTTGTAGTAAACTTGTGCAGAATCGTTTTACTAGTCAAAAGTAGTAATTGATTAAAATCTCACAGGTATTAAATAAAAGATAAAGGCGTTTTCTATTAATAATGTTTTGGACCACTTCCATTAATTTCACACTTCTGGCCATTAATTTCACAAATGGTTGATTTCTGCCTGAGGTATTGCTTCCACGCAATCTGTAGTTGATGCTGAAGAGCTTCTAGTATCCGTGGAGGATTGGCTAATTGCTTGAGTCTTTTACTCATCATGTTCCACTCATGTTCGATGGACGAAAGGTTGGGAGATCTGGTTGCTACGGCAAGATATTGAAGTTAGACTCTTCGAAGCGCTCCATAGAATGTCTTGCAATGTCGCAAATCGGGTCCTCCAGCTCCTAGAGGAATGGAAGGATATGGAGTTCTACCACTTCGGTATATCGGTGGGCATTCATGTTGAATCGGATGAATACCAACTAAGACCTGCCTTCATAAACAATATCACCCCGTACCATAACCCCCACTGTGCGGTGCACGGCTCAACAGAAAACTGCACATGGCGTCATTCTCTATGTCTACGTCTGACCCTCATGCCAAAATCCCAAGCAAAATCGGGATTCGTTACATAAGACTAATCTATGCTATTCCATGTCCCAATCCAGTTGCAAGGTACAACACACAACGTTTCTGTCTATGACGAGCCGTCAGCGGAAGCACAAGGTGAGGTCGATAGGACTGCAGGCCAAAAGCTCTAATTCGTCGGTAAACTGTACGAAGGGTTACAGGACATCCTTCTTTTCCAAACCATTGATCGGCTATTGATGTTGAACTCGAGAATTGGTGCCATTAATCGCAGAAGGCGGTCCTGAAGAGCATTTATCTATTTTGGCCGTCTTTGACATTCTTGGCCTTCTATAGTTCATGCTTGATAACATCGTACTATAGAGGATTGGTTACGATTAAGACGATTAGCAATTTCTCTGAATGAAAAACCACCTTCACTTAATGTAGCGAATCTATAGCGATGTGAATGGTCGGCCTACTGCAATTCTTGTACCAGTTGCACCTTATAAGGTTTGGAGTTAAATCCTTATGCAAAATTCAATGATTGAAATTATTTGGATTATCCACGATGACCACCGTGGATAACCCAAATAATTTCAATCGTCGAGATGTTAATAAATTCGCATCTTCTTCAACACTGTGGCTCGTGGCTGCAATTGAACAACAAATGTTGGTGTTGGCACATTGTGTACCGAGCCTGTTGAATCAAATTTGTCGACCAAATTCTTAACAACAGTCTCCGAAGAACGATTATATTTGCCGAAAATATCACTAATTATACGAAATGTAACTTTTGTGATTCATCACTTTCATGGTGGACTTTTAATATTTTAATGCGATTTTCGAACAAAGTTGAATCGATTCAGTAAAATGTTCAACCACCTATCATCTATCATATGGATAATTGGTGATGGCCATTTCGGTCTTTCGGAACTCGTCAAACCAGTGTGTTCCATACGCTAGATGAATGGTGGTTGAACATTTTATTAAATCGATTTAACTAAGATA
This sequence comes from Philonthus spinipes, assembly GCA_963082785.1. Classification (NCBI taxonomy): domain Eukaryota; kingdom Metazoa; phylum Arthropoda; class Insecta; order Coleoptera; family Staphylinidae; genus Philonthus; species Philonthus spinipes. Next base: position 15,713,760 of record OY720301.1, read on the forward strand.
AAGGCGTTTTTTATTAATAATGTGTTGGACCACTCTCATTAATTTCACACTCTCATACGCTAAATAAATGATGGTTGAACATTTAAGGCTGCGATTTTACGCCTAATAAACGGTGCGATTAACGACAATGCGTGCAGTAGTTTTTACAAAATGTGTGTGTTTATTTTATTCCAACTTTGACTTTTCAACCTAGCGGCAAACATCTGAACTACTAGATACTGTTCCACAATAAATATGATGACGTCGAACTAAAATTGTTCTCATTGACTATTTTTAGGATTAAGGAGTATACAAATAATAATATTATGATTGTATTAAATATGGATATTAAGAGGAAGTTTTTCCACATATAATCAGATATATTTAATATATATTAAATGTATTTTTGTAAATTAAATTAATTTCTGAAAAAATATTTTTTTCACTTTTTTTGTTTTTAAAAAATAAAAATTATCTGATGTCATTCATTAGTAAATAAGCTATCTGCCTGTATTTAATGTTTATTTTTTATGACTGTATACAATTGTTAATCTCTCAAAAAGGGAGACGTATTGGGGATCGCAGCCTTAATTAAATGAATTTTGTTTTCATAAACAGAAAAAGTTAAGAAAAACTTTTTCTGTGGATAAAACAACGATTTTAGGCCGTCTACCTTGTAGATCCAAATTGTTGATGATGCCATTTGAAATTAGGCAATAGGTGGCGCTTGCGTTATCTTTCCGATCATTTTGAAGTTGAATTCATTAAAATAATTGCCAAAGTGTTTTGGCATATCACTAGTGGAACTAAAATGTCAAAACTGCCATGTTTGCCCCTATTGAAAAACAATGTTTTTGTTAAAAAAAACTTTTACTACTTAATAAAATTGTCTTGCCATGGTAATTTATCTACATGACATACAAAATACTTTGCAAAATAGTTTCTGATTCAATTCACATACCAGCCAAAATTTGTGATGTTGGATGCGAGCGCTTATTTTCGGCAAGTCCGGCAGTACTTAATGTATGCAAAAAAAATGTGCTCATCCCTAGCTCTAACATAATTATGGAGAAGGCAGTATACATTGGGGATAGAAGCCGAAAAATCCACAACAACATCCATTGGACGGTGAAAAAAATCCACCTATTTCACATATTTTTTGTGGGTATTGAATCCTTCGTAAGTTATTTAAGAAAAAACTAATTTTCATAGAGTGCACAGTCCCATATCCTCCCAAAAGTAATTACATTTACGTGAAGGAAATTATATTTCGCGTCTACCACGGTAAATAAAATAAATACTTTTACGATTTTCTTCCTTGTTTGTGCTTTTGACGCAATGAGAAAAATTTGCAGACTTTTCGAAGTCGCCAGAAATTTAAAGCCATTTATTCATTGTGAATTGTCCTTGTTAATAAAAATCGTCCAAATTGTTGCACAGACTTTTCTCAGAAACCTGCATAACGTTGAATAACCCAGTCTATACGTGTAGTGAAGATCTTTAAAGCTGCAACCACTTCCCACACACCTGTGAAAAATGATATAAGGAAGGTTTAGAATGCTCCTAAAGAACAAATTAAATAAATACAATCATTGAATTTTAAGTTTCTACTTATCATTTGTAAATCGTCGCTACAACAAACACACCACCTCTCCCCCTCCAAGCAAAACGGGATACCGAGGAGAGTTAGTTTTTTAGCAAATTTTATCAATCCCCGACCTAAAAAAATCATTCTAGATCCGCTCTGCTATATTATAAGAATTGACAAAATTTGTTAAAAAACTATCATTCTCCCCTTTATCCAGTTTTTGCAGAAGGGGAAAGGTCGATTTATAAATTTTAACCCCTTAACCGTTAAAAATTTCTTATGAATGTTTTTGGGGGATGCAATTCTCTCCATCTTTGTAATTGTAACGTGAAAACTTCTTTAACATTCTATATTTTAAAAGGCTTTCAGTTCAATGTGTACTTATACTACTACTAAATCTTTAATTTCTGAAAAAATAATACATTGCGGCAGAAGGTCGATAGCCCTTATTTGAGAATATATTATGAAAATATTTATTTTTTATATTATGTATTATTTTTTCTCAGTCACTAATAATAATAATAAATTGTTTATTTGTATACTCAAATTCAATACAGAATAAATACAAAATGAAATAAAATATAATAGAGCAACAAAAACGAAACTAGATCATTCTTGTATATCAGACCCAAGTCTGTAAATAAATTAGAAATAACACTATATAGATTTAAAGCAAATTCTAAAAATAAAAAATAATATTTGATAGTTTACAATAGGCTAGCGATTAGCAAATAAAAAATACAATATTTCTCAAATAATTATTGAAATGGAGACGGATCGTAAATAAAAATTAATTAGATTTGCTGGCAAAACAACTTCCTTAATTTATCCTTAAGCGAGTGGAGCGTGCCCTGTCCAAAATTATATTTATTTATACAATTCCACTCGATGCGAAGGTATACTTAGGGCGTCCTTTCAACAAATATTAATATTATGAACATCGGTTCTGAATCTTAATTTCTTATATAGATATGGAGGAGATTTAGTTAAAACAGTATGCAAGATTCTACGGTTTTTTATTATTATTAGCCAATTATGTTTATTGATTTTGTTGCATTTTACGTATTCCAAAAAATAACCTCGCATATGAGTTTTGAATTTTCTGAATAGGGAACTGACACTCCTCGTCTATATAGGGATCATATACCGGCTCGCCAAAGATAAAATTTGATAGCACTAGTGCCTCGCTTTGGATTATTTTGCTTTGTTTGCTTAGGGTATCCTTATTCTTGTAAATTGACTTGAATGCAGTAAATGCTCGCCTAATTATTGCCGTTACATATTCTCTAAAACGGAGCTTGTAATCTATGAGTAAGTGTTTTACACAGTCTGAAAACGTTATAGGAATTCCGTCAAGATGAATGTTGAAAGATTGTAATATTGATTCTTCTTTGTTCGAAAACTATGGCTGTTGTTTTATTAGAGTTTATTTTTAGAAAATGATGAATATTTAGAATTATTTATTTTAAATTTAATCTAATAGTAATACATTGCATATAATATAATAAATACATATTGTCATACTATATTCCCAAATAAGGGCTATCGCCTATAGGTCTTTCTGCCTTTGTATAATAATAATATATGGTAAAAAGATATCAAATTGGAAAAAAGGCAAATGATTCTTTATAATAAAAAAATGTTATTATTATTTATTTCGCGAATAAATTTGTAATATGTTATATTTGCTATTATTATCTCTTTTCAGCTAAAAAACTCACAGCTAAATGGCGAAATATTCGTGATAATTATGCAAAAAGTCAAAAGAAGAAGCCACGTAGCGGTCAACCTGCTGTGAAGGCACGACAGTATATATATTCCAAGCAACTTTCATTTTTACAGAAAATAATAAGTTCCCAAGTAAGTATAATCTGGAAATGACGGGGGAAAAATGAAGTATTTTCGATTCCTAATACTTAGGAAATTATCGTTACAAATAATAATTAAAATCGATATTTTTCCGTTATTTAGTCTTAAAAAGTGATACTAAATTTAAACTTCTTTTAAAAATAATATTAAAACACTTCACTATTTATAGAACCATAACTAGGTGTTTTATTTTTTTTTAAACCAAGTTTAAATTTAGTATAAATAACGGAAAAATATCGATTTTATATGTTATTTGTAACGATAATTTTCCAGTTTAAATTCAGTGTTTTAAAAATGTTTCACCAAGTGTTAGATGAGTCTACAATTAAAAGTTTAAAAAGTGATTACTCCTCCTTCTAACAAGTGTTCCTTCTATTACAATTTTACAGCAAACAAGCACACTATCTCCGCAAGAAAGTATAGTTAAGGAAGAAGAAGAATCTTCCTCTTCTTCGCCTCCTGAAACTTCGGAAGAAATAAACGTGGAGGAACCGAAATCTTCCACATCTTTGTACACACCTGCTGTGAAAAAGAAGGCCGCCCTAGCGCAAGGCAGAAGTGAATTGGAAAGTGCTCTTTTAAAGTATATTAACACAACCATTTCAATGGAAGCCCCGGATGAGGATCAATCGTTTTTTGACTCATTACTTCCGTCGGTTCGGAAATTAAATGAGAATCAGAAGTTGGATTTTCGGGCGAAGGTCATACAAGCTTTAAAGGATATAAAACAAAATGGATTACAGTAATAATAAATTGATAAACCGTTCTTCAAAACTGAATGAAAGTTAAAAAAATACAAATTCTTTATATCTATACGAATCAATAATTTTTATATGTATATATATATATACAATCTTTATTGACAAACGTAATACAATATTTACATATAACATAAAATATTACAATGTATATTGTAAAAGTCTGTCAATTGGCTATCAACCAATAAACTTCCTGTAATAATTTTTATTATCCTGAACATGAAGATTATGTTGGAAATAGAATTAATCATAATCTTTGGTAAATTAATAAATTAAATAAAAATAATTTGAAAATAATTAATTATTAATCAATTATTTTCCCTTTAGCTGCCGTGACTTTTTATCTTACGATAATTAATTATTTCCAAATTCTTTTTATTTAATTTATTTTAAATAGCCAAGTGAATATATTTTCTATTGCTTTTACTATATCAATTGTTGAAATTTATTATTCCTCATTTTATATTAATTAAATTATTTATGTCCGCTTGCACTGTCTCCAATTAAATTCTCTGATTAGTTAATCATGATTAACTTTAATCAGCGGATTTTGGTTGCACCGTACGTCGATTAACTAATCGGAGTTCATCAAGTATTAATTCTGTTATATTGAATTTCACGTCCCTAACTTAGAAAAGGTTGTCTGTCATGTTTGTAAATTAACACAAATAAGAAGACTGTTATTCCTTACTTCACAATTTATTTTTATGTTAGATCTACATTTCGAGACACAATGTGCTTATTATCAATAAAAAAATAAGGTAAATCGAAATTAATTAGATCATTTACTTCTAAATTAGCTTCGTCGATTCTAAATCAACGCTTGGTTATTTCCGTCAAAGCTCTATCTAACTATCTCTTTCTAGATCGATATCAACTGTAAACAACTTCACGATTATCATTCACGAAGTTGTACGTGTATGAGTTAACTGGCCAAAATTGGCTGATTTAACGTTTTTAGGTTATTTTAATCATTATAAAATCTAGGTGCAAGCCAATTTCAGACTTAATCGTGATCAACTATTTAATCATGATTAAGTACCCGCGGTGCAAGTGGGCATTAATGTACAATACTGAAAATTCAAAATGAAGAATCAATCATAAACTTTGCTATATCAATCAATCAAATTAATTAATTCCTTATTGTAAATTAATTAAATTGAAAAAAAATGAAGTGAAAAATCAACATGAAGATATCTCTTGAAAACAGAATTAATCATAAACTTTATTATATTATTTAATGAAATTAGTTAATTCCGTATTTTAAATTAATTAAATTATTTCGTGTAGAACACTGATAGAAACGAAGAAGAGGAAGACGCACATAAAATAAGTACCAACCTAGCCAAATTTGAGAATGTTGAAAAGATATGGTTTTTAAATATAGAATTAATAAATGAAATTAAATCGTTGATTATTATATTTTTATATAATTTTATGTTAAAAAATGGAATCTATTTGCAAATTGTATATAATGTATATATTTATATTGTAAAAATATTTGTTATACAAACTTTGTCAATAAAAGTATGAAGAACCTTAAAAGGAGATCTCAACTTACTTTTAATTATAATATTTTTTTATTGTCTTTACATGAAGTAATGAAGTTATATAGTATTTTGGATTGATTGAATTTATTATTAGAAGTGATCTTAAATGTAATAGTTTTTTTTCTGACATCACAAAGAAGGAGATTCAATAATTTTTAAATAAAAATTGCAATTTCAAAACATACCTTGTGTCAGTCAATATTTCCAGAGGTTGCTCCATCTTAAAGTCATTTTCCTTTCTTGAAACAATTTCATCAAAAGATTTTATAGTCACGATGAAATTATTCAAAAACTTTGTTTCGTCCTCCCGTCGGTCTTCTGGAGGTCCCTTTTAGAATTCCTTTCCAAAACCGCCTCGTGGTAAATTTGTAAACCAAATAACAAAACATTATTTTATTTTTAGAAATTTCGAAATGGATACGACGCCGATAACGAACAGAACCGGTTCTTTCCATCACGATTAAAGAATTGCGTGGAAAAAACGCCTTGTGCGTTACGAAGTGGAAATAGCTGTATTCTTGAGATTGCGTTGGTGCTGATATTTAGATATCGTTATTTTGATAATGTGAAAATAAATGACTTCTATCATAATATAAAGTATAACAGATAAATTCTTCGCAAAATTTGTCTCATTTTAGAGCTGGCTTTGAATGAATTGGCAGTACTCAATTCCTAGCGATAGATTGATTGCTTCTTATGTTTACCAGAGACCTTATTCCAGAAATTATTCGCACTTGTACGGGACTATCAAAATCCCATGTAAATTCCTATTTAAATAATTAACACTGAATCACAAAATTTATTGTAGGGACACTGCTACAATTGTTAATTATGGAGTTTCGTCAAATTAAAACCTCAAACATCGATTATTTAAAAATATATGGGTTAATTTAAAGCCCTCAAATGATTGCACGGATAAGAATGGGCTAGAAGTACATCCACTAGATGACTTTATAGAATAAGTAAGGCTGAGGATATAGTTAAGAGGGGCCAGTAAATACTTTTTATGTAATTAATACAATAATTAAATATAACATAATTTGTAACAATTCTGCTCTTCACTTGATACATTGAAGTGTTTATTGATTTTGTGCGCGCGCCAGTAAAAAAAAAACATTTTATTCACATCTTTATCGCAACGAGTCGTAAAGCTATAATAATGAAGTTGCTGCAATAGCAAAGTAAAAGTTGTAAAAAGTTGAATATATAATCTCAATAGATTCGTTCATTGATGGATTCATGATACAAAAATCAAAGAAATTAATTTCACGTGAGAATTCGAAATTTTACTAAACGTCAACTCAATTTAGTATTTTTAATGGTTGCTTGAGAATGCTTAATCGTAATTATACGTTCATTTAATTCTTAGGAATTTCCTGTTATGACTCTGGTGATTTACATTTTTAATTCTCAACGGTTGCTTGATAATGTTGAACACCATAATCCTCAGGAATTAAGAGTTATGCTCCTTGTGTGATTATATTCTTTTATTTCTCTCTGGTTTCTTGAGAAAGCTGAATTGTATAATTCTTCTTCTCTAAGTACAAGGACCCATTCATGTGTCGGATAGGGCTTCTGATTTCTTTTGTACCCATTCCTTCCATTTTTTCTTATCTCTTGCCATTATTTTCATTTCTTCTAGTGTTACTCCCTTTTTTATAACTATTTTTTTTAATTTTGTCAATCCTTTTTTTTCTAGGTCGCCCTCTTCATATTTTGCTCGTACTTCTTGTTTCTAATATTTCTCCTGTGATTTTATTTGTATTGTTTCTAGTTATGTGTCCATGGCAGTTCAATTGTTTTTTTTTTGTTTTGTTTTGTTTTTCTGACAGAATTGTAAACAAATACTTGTATAATCCTCAGGAATTAAGAGTTAAATGCTTCTTGTGTGATTCTAATTATTTATTAACGGTTGCTCGAGTATACTGAATTTTAAACAAGTAGTACTTTTGGGGAATTATAAAAGCATTTGTTTAAAAATTAGCATTCTCAGGCAACCGGCGAGAGAAATTAAAAAAAGTAGAATTATAGATGTGAAAATTCTCTACTGTTGTTTGAAAATGCTGAATCGTAAACGAATACTCTCAGGAATCAAGTGTTAAATACTTGTGGTGTGATTCTAATTTTTAATTGACGCTCAGGTCTTACGGCACTTACGCAACGCGACGTACGGTGTCTTGTGATAAATCACGGCGTGTTGTTCTTTTTGTGTTTTTTTGGAAACCGTCCAAAAATTCGAGCGGAGTGTATAAATGCTAGCGCAGGTGCGCTATTGTGTAATCCGGACTTTAAAATTAACCCACACGGAACGCCGGCTGTTGCACAAAAGCAGACGCCACCGATAAATTTAAAAGACCACACATTTTCGAAAAAAGAAATGTGTAGGTATGTGGAATGAACTGTCACTGAAATATTTTATTTATTTTTAAAAAAAGCTATGGACGGGATTAAATTGCTATTAGATAAAAAGGCGCACGAATAGTTTTACTTTAAAGAAATGAATAAATTTATCACATAGATTTCATAGAGAAAACCAAAATGTGTAGATATCTGGTGATTTCGATTTAATATCATGATCCGACTAAATTTTTAATAATTACCTATAATTCTAACTATGGTTTGTAAGGCAATTTATGCATCATCCATTATAATTAAGTTTAGTATGGAACTAATATTTAAGAAACAATAAAGACGATGTTTAATATGTAAAATTAAAAAAAAATAACTATACATTATAGCAAAAATGTTTGTAGAATTAACTTTTATTGAAAATATTCTAATTTACCTAATAAAAATATGAAAAATGAAATGAAAATAATAATTGGAAATGTCGCACAAGCGCCATCTATTGCTTAATTTCAACTGGCATCGTTAACAATTTTTGAGTCTACAAGGTAGACGACCGAGAGTCGTTGTTTCGTCCACTGAAAGAAGGCGAAATTCTCCTGTTTATAAGAACAGGAAATTAAATTCATTTAATTATTAAATAAATGTATTTTGTCGTAATTTGTGATTGGTAATTTGCCTTTTTTTATACATATGTTTTGTAATCTTTTTAGAGCGTCACACTTTCCTTATAAAATTTTTAATATGTAATTATAATTGTAATTTGGAAATGGAGATTCCGTTAATAAAGTAAATTGAAATTGAAATTAGAATAACCATAATTTTGCACAAAGTACACTTTTTTAATAATATTTTTAACAGATACATACAGAAAAATATACAAAATAAATAAAAAAATCAAAATCAAATGTATAGTTTATCGGTGCTATGCAGTACGAAAAATGTTAAGTTTAATGTTTACGTTATTAATTTAATTCACATTCTATATATATATATATATTAAAAATTTGCTTAGACTGTCATGATAAAAAATAACGTACACGTTAAACTTAACATTTATTTACAGAATAGCCTCGCATATTCTATTTTGTTATTTTTTTTTTCTGTAGCTATCGTCCATGCCATTTCCATGCCGCTGTCCTCACCTCGTGATACATGGGCGAACTCTTATCGCAAGCTAGCTGTATTGAAGGATATGCGTTTGGTTTTAGACAGTTTCCCTATTTCCTATTCCTGTATTTACGGGCGTTCTTTCAATAAAAATAAATTCTAAAAACATTTTTTTAAATTATACACACTATAGTGTGTATAGACGTCATGTTTTTTGTTAATTTTCTTATTTTAACTAATTTCATAAATAAATCAATTATAACTAGAAGAATATCTGACTCTCAACAGAAACCATTAATATATTTTTATTATTTCATTAATAGCTGTAAATCATTTGTTCAATAGATGGTGTAACTAACCAAGCTGTAGTACACTATATTGATTTCAAAAATATTTACATATTGTAGTATTAGCATTCACTATAGTTTAAATATTACAAACAAGTAAGAAAGCTAATGAATTGTATCAGTGCCTACTAAATATACAGGTCGGAGTGCGGAAATCGAAATCTCGAAGTCCACTCGAGAGAATTCATTCGCCTACGAGAATTCATTCTATGCCTTATATTTTGGGAAAAGACCGTAACATCTGGAAGAGATCCAAAAGCCATTTTTGGATCATATATGTACAGAGGACAAACGATTGTGATGGTGAACATGAAGTATTCGTCACACACTATTAAAGCTAAAACATTAATGAAGGAATCGGTTATAATGATGTATACCTATGAATAACCAAAAGAATGTCAATTTTGGGCAAGAGACTTAATTGAGAACCAAGGGGAAAAGAAAATTTTAAATAATTTAACTCAAAAATTACGAGAGTATTAAACAGTTTTCAAAAGTTGGTTGCTACAACTGTTTAATATGGATTTTAGAATGTACCCTTAGCAGCAACAGGATGGGATCTTGATGGATTTAGAAGACGTAGATTATCTTGGTGCTAGTGAAACAATATTGGAGAAATAGTGTAATATATAAAAAAATAATAATTTCAATCTACACTTTTGAACAAAATTAAGGCATCACAGAAATCATTAAACATTTTATGTAGAATATCCTCTGTCAGTACTAATAAACAATTGCAATTGTTTGATAGATACAATGTAACAATTTGCAATTATTTGTTAATACGACTCAATGAAAGAGGTTTGGACAGTAGAAGACCATCTATTGGACCACTGTTCACCAGGGAACATAGAGTTACTAGACAGCGTTTTGCAAGGGAACACGTAAATTGGACTAAATTCAGCGAGTTTGGCGGAGGCCAGGGGAGAGATTTACTGCCTGCAATATCGCTCCCAGAATTCCATTTTTTGGTGGATCAATAATGTTCTGTGTTTTGACTGGCGCACAGATTTGGTTCCTATAAGGAGGAGATCCATGAATGCACATTTCTTCATAGATAACATTGCAAAAGAACATGTGATGCCATTTACTCCATTTGTAGGTGAAAATTTCAATTTTATATAAGATAACTCTCGACCACATGTTGCTAGAGAGGTATATTTGTGAATACTCCAACTATGGACTGGTCACCTAGAAGCCCGAATATGAACCCTATAGAGCATCTTTGGGATGCACTAGAATAATCAGACGTCACATACCTACTTCAATGAATCTTGGGGCGCTAGAAGAAGTCGTTTTTGTCGAAGGGGAGCATATTTACTAAGAAACCATTCAAAACTTGATCAATGGTATGCCTAGACAAATGGAAACAGTGATAAGAGGTAGAGGAGGATCTACACACTACTAAATAAAAGTTAATGTACCCTTAGCAGCAACAGGATGGATTTAATGGAATTATAAGATGTAGGTTATTTTGGTGTTATATTGTTAAAAATATTGGTGAAATAGTATAATATATAATTTGCATCTTTATCGAAAAAATATGATAGTCTAGCTCGAAAAATATGATAGTAGCGTAACCAACTTTAAAAAAATGTTTAATAAGAATATGGGTGTCTTGGCAATGATAGGAAACCGAGATAACTGAGGTGTTATGTGGCTGCTACGCTTAATTTTTATTTTTCCCCATATATAATACTTACCCCACAATTTTAAAAAATAGCATAAATGTATAAAGTTCGGGAGAGTACTATGATGGATACACCATTTAATAAAAACAAATCATAATAAAAACGAGTAGTTAACAATATTTTGCTTGTAAAATTGTATTTATAAAAAAAAATCAAATGTATGAATTTAAAGTTTATAATATATTTTATAAAATTCAAAACTTAATAACAAAAAATTAACTGAAGACAATATACTCCCTCTGGACTTAATATTCATCATGGAATGGATAATATTTGTGATTTTTATTTCTGAAACAAAAAAAATAATTTGATTAATATATCAATTAACTCAACAACTTTAACTAGTGGATTACGAATGTGACAGTGAGCCGAAGTTCCCTCTATCAACCATGGTTCAGATTCGCTTTAGCTTCGTTTTTAGTCACAATAGATGGATTCGACTCATTCGGAATCCGGTCAAAGTTTTTTTTTATATTAATTAAATATATTGCAATGAAACATGTGACTTATCATATCTTTTTCAATATATATAACAACTTGTGTACATAAGCTTATTTACTCATCTTATCTGAAGTATTCATTTCATGTTATATTAAATGATAAATAGATTGTTTACTAGATTACATCCTATTTATTTAATGGCATTTTTCAATGTTATTTCAAGTAATCTTAAAGCAAATTGTTCATTTCATCAAATAAAATAATTTATTTTAAATCAATTAAAAAAATCAATTAAATGATTAAATGATTTATCTAATGCTATTTTTCAATGTTTTTTCAAGTAATCTTAAAGCAAAATGTTAATTCCATCAAATGAAATAATTTTATTTAAATCAAATTCTTTCATTTTATTACAATTATAATTGATATACAAGACGGCCAAAAAAGGTGTGATAATCTTCAGATATTCAGATTAATCAATGGAATTTCGAGTCACGAAACGGCCACGTATATTGTGGTTTAACATTTTCAAAGTTAAGCGGCATATATGCTTAACTTAACTATAATATACGCGGTCTCTTCGTGACTTGCATTTTTCTTTCTTTCTTAATCTCATCCTCTTTTACGTATTGGGTGTCGAGGTTGACTTGCATTTTTACAACATGAAAAAGTACGTTTTTATTAGTGTTGGGCAAAATCGATTGAATTTAGTAATCGAGTATATCTGAATAAACAGTTTTAAGTAGCTAAAGTTAATAAGTAATAATAAATTTGAGTTTATTAATAAATAGGTTACACTTCCCACTGAACAAAATGTTCACATATAACATTGCATCAACATTAAAAACAATATTAAACGTTAATGTAACATTGGTGCAACATTATTATGTCCGTTTTGCTCAGTGGGTTTCCAATATTAATAATATAAAAAAACATTAAAAATGACATATACTTCAATTTGAAATGACAAAAAAGATCGACTTTGCCCATCTCTAGTTTTTATAGTATAAAAAATAAATCTAAGTCACAAAATATACCATAAATTAAAATGAGCAGTTACCCCATTTAAACTTACATAGCAAATCCGCAAGTTCTACCATTACAATCCAACCCATTCAGAACATCCATATCCTGTGGAGAGAGCTCGAAATCGAAGATGTTGAAGTTCTCTGCGATCCTTGACTTCGTAACAGATTTTGGAATGGTGATCAAACCTCTTTGTATTTGGTATCGTAGAACGACTTGCGCTGGAGTCTTGTTGTATTTCTTGCCAATTTCTTTAAATGTCGGATCATCCAAAAGGACCGCATCCTCGGGTTTTCTGTCTGGACGGTCTGGAGATCCAAGAGGACTGTATGCGGTTAAAATAATTCCCTTTGAAAGGCAGAAGTCAAGCAGTTTCTTTTGGTTCAAGTAGGGTGAACATTCAACCTGAAAATAATTATAAAGTAAAGAAATCGTTTTTGAAGATATGGAAGATTCGACCACCATTCATCTAGCGTTTGGATAACTGGTAATGGCCATTTCGGTTTTTCAGACCTCGTCAGACTAGTCTGTTCCATGTGCAATGCCTCAATGAAGGTATTTTTTGGTGAGTATGGGAAGTTTTCTTGATTAGTAAATTATGTTATATTCCTCAAAGAATTATTTCACGAAAACTATGCATATTTCGAGAATACGCGAAGTAGTTTTCTATTGAAGAAAATACTTATATCCAAACTGGGGATGATGGTGTAAAGGGAGTGATGTATATCCAACATCACAACCCATGAATTCATGAATCTTTCAATTTCATGAGTTTTTTCAAGTTTTCAGACGACTGTTTGTCGAGCATAGCTAGAGAGTTTTAAAAATCTCCGAAAGCGAAGAGAACTTATTTATGTTTTGTAGGTCTGAGACTAATCTATAAAATATAAATAATTTCTCCCTTCTCTTGGCGATTTTTAAATTTATTTATATTTTATAGGTCTGAGATTCGTCTATAAAATATAAATAAGCCCCCCTCTTTCGGCAATTTTTAAAACCCTCTAGCATGGAGCTATGCTCCAATTTGGGCAAACATATAACCCCAAAATCCCCAAAGAAAAAGCTAGATACGCTACTGCATGATTTTTCTGAATAAGTCAAGTGAATTTGAGAGTGAACTACATATTTTTATGCTGATTATGAAAAAACTTGGCTAATTGAAAATCTATAGAGGAATATATGATACACTTGATCGAAAATAAAGGGGATAATGAAACACGGAATTTTGGGGGAACATGTGTTTTATTACTGAATAAATAACATTTTTGTTTGTTATTTTCATGGATTGAAATCAGTATCAAAATTTGTTAAATTGTTACATTGGTGAATTATGATAGTGTTTGGCCATGATTGTACAAATACCTGCTTGATTGTTCATTGTTTATAATAAGAAAATCTAATTTTAAAATAATAACTGATTTATAATAATTAGAGAGATAGCGCAAGTGCCATTGATTACCTAATTTCAAGTGGCAACCTTAACAATTTGAGTCTTAGTCGTCTACCTTGTAGACCCGAATTGTTGACGATGCCACTATAAATATGGCAATAGATGGCGCTTGTGCTATCTCTCCCATTATTATGATTCATATCAGGGTCTATAAGGTAGATGACCGAGATTCAAATTATTGAAGATGCTACTTGAAATTAAGCAATAGACGGTGCTTGTGCTATCTCTCCAATTATTATGATTCATGTCAGGGTCTACAAGGTAGATGACCGAGATTCAAATTGTTGAAGAAGCTACTTGAAATTAAGCTATAGACAATGCTTGTGCTATCTCTCCAATTATTAATATTTATATCAGAGTTTACAAGGTAGACGACCGAGACTCAAATTGTTAATGATGCTACTTGCAATTAGGTAATTATTACGATTCATATCAGATTATTTAATCACCACACAAGATCCGTTCAACTGCCTTCATCAAGGCATTCCACATAGAACACACTGATCTGATGGACCTCAAGACCGAAATGGCGATCACCAGTTATTCATATGCTAAATGAATGGTGGTTGAATATTTTATTAAATTTATTAAATACCTGATTTGTAACAGGAACAATTGTGGCCTTTTCCAAAATCCTCTCAATTTGCTTTTTATTGAAATTAGAAATCCCAATGCTCTTGGTCAAGCCCTTCTTCTGCATCTCTTCCATGGCCAACCAAGTATCAACATAATCATAATCAGAAGGCAAAAACTCCGTCTTATCCTCATTCATAGGTAACAGATCATCTCCTTCCTTGAAGCCAAATGGCCAGTGAATTAGGTACAAGTTGAGGTAGTCCAGACGTAGGTTTTTGAGGGTGACCTTGAGTGCCGATTCGACAGCGCCGGGACGGTGGAAGGTATTCCATAGCTTGGAAGTGATGAACAAGTCTTCTCTCTTGACGACACCCTCGCTGATTTTGGCAGCGATTGCCTCGCCGACTTCTTTTTCGTTTTGGTAGATGTGCGCGCAGTCGATGTGGCGGTAACCAATGTCGATGGCATCTTTCACAGCTTGGGTGACTTTTCCAGGCTCGGACTAAGAACAGAAGGTTTGAGTTAACATGTGAGTTAATCCTTTTTTCTATTAGAAAGTGTGTTAGAGATGATTCAAAATTATCAAGAACAGTTGATTTTGGGAAGTTTTGGCGCAACTAGATAAAAACCGGTTATTTGTTTAAACAAAGGAATCTTGTTATACAAAGTTTAAAAATTGTTGGATTATAATCCTACATGATGTATAACGAAGTAAAAGATTCAGTTTTCAATATTTTAAACAAAATAATGAAGAGGAATAAAAGAAATGTAGTTGATAATGGTGTGGTATATGCATTAAAAAGACTTGTGTGTGGATGTAAAAAAGGTGAAGTGATTGTTATTTAGGCAACGAACGCCTGCGTTCGAGACAAAAATTACCGCCCCCTAACGAACATCTGCCAACAACGGCCCTTTTCCTATCGAATTTGTGGTAAGTTGCGCCCAAAATTGCCGAACATCGAGGCGGTCAGGAGGAGTATTATCTTGGAGTCGAGTCGTAATTTGCAGAAGAGGAAGAATGATTAGAGTGAAGGGGAGGAGCGGTATCGGGAAAGGCAGAATGAGAAGTTCGAGAAGAATGATTATGAGAATTCGAAAAAGAAGGATTGTAGAAGCCCCGGCAGGCTGGATACTCGTCCTAGGCCAAATACAAATATCCATGCGAGTAAACCCCCGACTCGACGATCTGAAACGCCAACTATAGCAAAAGATTGCGCGTGGAATACCCGCGGCTAAGGTGCTCGAGACTACCGCCATGGGACTCATAGAATCCCAACTTTGTTACGGCTTTGGATTTAGTAAGTTGCGCCCAAGATAAGGTAACTACTGCCTCCAAGTCCCAGAACCCATGCCCGCCGCCCTAGAACCCCCACTTTGTCACGGCCTTGGATTTAGGAATAGATGAAAAAACCTAGAGAAGGTAATGCTGTGGTTTTGGAGAATAAGGGGAGGGTTAATTGAGTTATGAGAAGATCAAATTAATTTGACGAATCTTTATTTAGGTTATTTATTAACCTTTCTTCACATTTTTATTTGAATGTACATTTTGGACACTTTGGTCATTTTGTGTACATTATACACAAAGTGTAAAGAAATGTTATTAGTGCTTTATTTGTAAAAAGGGGAGAATGTCAAATGATAGCAAGGAAAAGTAATGGTGTCAGAGAGAAGGGGTAAATGGATAAGCAAAAATGTCCAGTGGACCTATTCATATTACCGATGAAACGATTCATCAGTAGAATGAATCACTGAAATTACGTTATTTCAGTAAGATGGTATTCGATCGTTTGGTTTCACCAAAAATGTGTGAGATGATACGGTTGGTGTTTGACTGGTGAAACGAGCCAGTATTTCTCATCGGTGAGTTATTGCACCGAAGCTGTGAATAAAATCTTAGGTGATATGCAAGCAGTGCAATCCATCGTCAATAGTGGCAACAGTCGAAGTCATAGTAGGCGTTTGTTTTAAAAAACTTCTAATGATGGAAATGAGAGGGCGCAGCGATGGCGCTGTGACATCGAGGCGCGAAATATATATTTGACTGTAGTTAGCAAACTTGTGACTACAGTTAGCAAAATTGTGTTAACTTTCGTATTTAAATAAAATCCTAAATTCGTATTATTCGAATGTAGTAAATCCAACCCCACCTGAACTCATTTTATTTGCAATTAACAAATAACATGCAAACAATTTAAATGTTTGTTCGAATCGTCATAATTCGAATAGTTTTCATTCCAATGCCTATTCATTCATTTCACGGTATTTTTAAAACCTAATTCTTAACAGTACAATTATTTAGTTCATAGTATTGAATTAACACACGCACATTCTTTTACGGATTTTTTTTATAAGTTCCTTTTTGTAAATGACAATATTGGTAAAAAAAAACACCAAGTTTAAATCATTGATTATATTTCTTTCTACTTATGTTTATAATTTTGGTATATAGATTTAAAATAAAATGCATTGAGATGAGTGCAGTTAAAACTATTAATATCTTGGCACACATTTCTGATATATAGAATATCAGATTGAAAACTTAAAACTAAAATGCATTATTTTCTTAAATAAAGAATATCTAATTAAGATTTCGTTAATATTTCACCTTAATTTAGATCCCCACTAGATATGGAAGAAAATCTATATAAAAAAATATAGATTTAAATATGGCAATATTGTTAATTAATACACATATAATTATTACTTAACTGCTCACTTAAATTTAAAAATGTAATAAGATATTACTTACTTTCCATGTTCCAAGTCCGAAAAGAGGGTACTCCTGACCGTTGTTAAACTTTGTTTTCGGCACCGACATTTTGTAACGTTGTACTGGATTTACGCAGCAAATTCCCAAATACGACTAACCAGTCCACCACAGAGTACAGTATATAAGTAAGCGGGATAAAATTCACTTAAGTAAATAGATCTGATTTGATAAGGAAAGCACTTAAGTGCAATATGAGTAAACAACGTGGCTCTGCAAAGCTATTACCGGTGAACGCAGTCCCGCTTACTTTATATAACGTGGGATCTGCTGTGCGGTCGAGACTCAAGTTCACGGCGTGTACGTGATTATTTTTCCACTCGTTTTGGATTTAGAGGTCAAAATGATGTTGCATTAGGCGTAGAGTGAGTTTGCGCGACAAGGTTAATAACGATCAATAAATTAAGTGAAATAATATTTGTTGTGCAATATTACATATTAGTTGCACAACTCTTCGTTTTAGTAAATTTTTAATCATTTTCTGAGAAAACGGATTTTCCAAACTCTTGAATCACTAGAGATCTAAATTATTTGTCTTAAAAGAAAATGCAAAAAAACCGTTGTTTCTAAGACATGACTTGATGGAAATTAATCACATTATATGTAACATAGTGTCAGAAAGATCAATCTCTCCAATAATAATATATTCTAAAAGGTATAGTTTAAAGACAAATCAATTAAAAAATTCTTCAAGACTAATCATATTGCCATAAGAAGAAAAAAATAATTTTGGTCTTAGTCATGTTTGACCCATATTAATCTTAGTCTTCAAGACTAATGAAATTGCCACAAGAACAAACAAATGAACTTATTAAAACTAGTATAATAAGCAATACCTGGAAAGACCATAGTTCGATAGCCAATCAGAAGACTTTTATGTTATAAGTAATATGTTTGTCAATAAAGATTATGTATATACAATGAACACTATTTTAACTTTTAAGTGAAGAAAGTATTTATTTTTTTTAGTATTTAT
Organism: Philonthus spinipes; assembly: GCA_963082785.1. Classification (NCBI taxonomy): domain Eukaryota; kingdom Metazoa; phylum Arthropoda; class Insecta; order Coleoptera; family Staphylinidae; genus Philonthus; species Philonthus spinipes. Next base: position 15,732,234 of record OY720301.1, read on the forward strand.
TATTAAATATAATACATGAGTCACATGTATAGTATTATTATACCAACCTTCATAAAAATTATAAAATCCAATTAGTCTTATTAAAACTAGTTTTATGTAAACACAAAACTAGTTTCTATAAATATAATTAAATCCAATAAATTATTAGACAATTTGCGTTAATGTATGTATTTTATTCTATTACTCTAATAATAAAGATATTTCTTTCTCTAATAAAAAAATAAACAAATATGAGACATTGTTGGAACCAGTTATTTGAAGAGCAAGAAATAAATTACAGGCGATAAAATTACTTGATGTATATAGGCTCATTTGAAAGACATGCATGTATTGGGTTGGCTAATCTATTCAAAAACGCTTTTACATTAGCAATTTACATGAATCACGCCTTATTTTTTTTTTTTTTAATCAGATAGGAATTTCTTTACAGAGGAAATAAATATTATTATGCATCAGTCATAAATGCATTGGGTTGGTTAATCTATTCAAAAACGCTTTTACATTAGTAATTTACATGAATCGCGCCTTAACTTGATTATTTTTAAAAATCAGATAGGATAGTCTAGATGTTTAACTCTTTTTTTTTTCTTCAAAATTAGTTAAAACTAATAATTCCTCTTCTATTTGAAACAAAACTCTAACAATTATATTATAACTAATTTATTACTTACTTTTTTTGTATGAATTTCTTTACAGAGGAAATAAATATTATTAAATATACTTTACTTGTTTAAATCAATCTACGATTTGTATGTCCAAGGTTTTGAAAGAAATTATTACTGTAAGGGCCGTTTTACACACACAAGAATTCTCGCAGAAAGTTGTGCAAGAATTATATATAAAAGTTTTGCTATAATTATATATATAAAAATATTTTTCCTGTTTTACACAGCAAATAATTATTGAAGAAATAAGCAGAGCAGATTGTTTTTACAGTCGTCCAATACAAGCAGACGCGCCATTATGTGGTATGCTATTGCTTAACATTATTGGGAGACTGTTTTATATAATTCTTTTCTAAATTATTTTGAACATGTTCAATATATTTCTCGCGAGAATTCTCGCAAGAAATATATTATAAAAATCGTGGTAATGCACATGCGCAAACTTATAATATTTTTCTATATATAATTATATTATGAATTTATGCAAGAATTCTTGTATTTCCTCAATGTTAGTATATTTTTTTATCAGCCGACTGAGGCTTGAAGTTCTCTCTGTTTCAAGCGTGGTTCCGTATTTCTAAAACTTCTTTTTCAATGGCAATAAGCACTCTATTGATTCAATTGGAATTTGATACAACTTAAATTGATGGTTCAACTAAAATAAAAAAGGTAATGATCTCAGCCAAGGATAATAGTACAGACAACCTATATTATGTTTGTGACAATTGTTTGCTAAACTAAATTATGGTTAATGACTTTTTTTAATTACTGGCAATTGCTAGTTATTTTTTTATTTACTATATTCTGTTAAATAAATCTATAGTATTAATTAAACAACAGTTATTTTTTTTAATATTCAAGTGGGTACAAATTTGCAAAGAACAGAATATGTCATTATAATTGTACAATATTAAACAAAATAAAGATTTTTGTATTCATGTCAAAATTAGCAAATGCCTAGAATAAATAAACATAATTTCCAGTTTCAAATATTATATTTGCATTAAATACATATATAATCTCCAAATAGTAATAATATATTAATAATTTTCCTTTATTTTAAATAGCTTTTATATATATATAAGAAAGCAATTGTGAACCCTAAAGCCGAGATAAGGTCAAGGGCAAGGCTGCGGAAAGGTGCGAGTAATAATATAAAAATATATCTAAGAGGGAATAAATATATAATGTAAACAACGGTAAATAGATTAATATATGTATGGTGCATGCAAAACCGTAACATCGAAGACCGTTAACACTAATTCTGGAACAGCGTTCGCGTGAAGTCAATGTAGTCAAGAGCGCCTGTGATGGGTCGTTCTGTCTTCGGCTCCAAGTATGGTTTCATCCTTGCCACGCAGTAATCCGCCATATCTTTCGTGAGGTTCTAAAAAATAATGAAAATGTGTTATTAAAGTAATATTTGTTGAATTTATTAATGTAAATGATTTCTATATACTCATTCTTATTAATTTTAATAAAACTTACTGCATAAAGTTCCTCCTTGGTAACATAAGGACGATCACCGGCTGTAATAGCTCGGAATGCCTTTTCAATCTCTTCTGAGCTCTGAACGTTCTCCGTTTCTTTGCTGATCATGAACGCCATGTATTCTTGTAGGGAGACATAACCATCTCTATTCGGATCGACCACGTCTACGGCAGATAAATAAAATTATTTTAATTGTTTCTTTTATTCTGTAGATTGTGTTTCAATAAATAAACAAATTAATTTCCTAATGTATGGGAAATTAAAATATTTAAGTAAAGCTCACCTAGAATTGCATCAAATTCTGGATCAGGCTGCCCTTCCTCAACCATAGGTAAATCGTAGCCAAGTGCCCTCAAGCAGGACTTGAATTCGCCGTGATTCAACTTGCCAGATTTCTCCTTGTCAAAGTGCTTGAACATCATCGAGAATTCCTTCAATGCATCCTCAGATACACCTTTAAAATAGAATTAAGAATTAATTAAGGGGAATAGATCTAACAATTAATATAGTTAAATATTGGCATATTATAACTATTTGGATAAAAATAGGTTTTTCTAACCTGATTGATTTCTGGCCTGAATTTGTTGTTCCAAATTATGTTGCATACGCATGCCAAGTTGGTCGAGCTGATCCCATTGCTGCGCCAGGCCAACTGTTGAATGTTCCGTGTAACGATTATCCAAAATCAAATGCTCTTCCAGAATGGCTCCCAAGTCCTCAATCCTCTTCAAATCAGACCGTCTCGCTCTGACTTCTGTGGCCTTCCTCTTAGTGGCCTCCAACTGTTGTTCCAGAGAGCCCGAACCTTCCATCATAGAAGTACTAGAAAATTCAATAATTCATGAAACAATGATTATGAGATTTCATGAAAATATGGACATTAAAAATTGTTACTTTCAAAGTTATTCACGTAACTCACGATTATAAATTATGGAGCAATTTGCAATCACTTTATTTTTTGAAAACCAAAGAGTTATTACAGCTCAATTTGCAAGAAACGATAAAACTGAATAATTAGTTTTGCAAAACTACTCCACCATAATATTAATCGTCATGCATGTAAAAATGTTCACAATAAAAGCATATTACTTTAAGAAAAAAAACTTTCTTTTAAACTGAACCCATTTTTAATTTTAAATTCGAAATAATTAAAATTTCAACCTTTCGTACCAGCAAAAAATATGTTAAGATGTCAGGGTTGCAGTTTTATAATAATTTTGTTCATAGCATTGAAGAATTCGAACAAAAAAATGAAGTAAAACAAAACCATTATGTAATTTTTTCTTAAAATTATGTGTTGCATTATAAAGCCAACATTAAAACAGAACCATTATGTAAATTTTTATTAAAATTTTGTTTTGCATCATAAAGCCAACATGGATTATATTAAATAAAGCTCTCAAATATAATGTTTCTGATGTTTTTTTTTATAAAGTTAAATTTTTAAGTTACTTGGTCAGTATTTTTACTTATTTTGTAATTTTGCTTTATTAGTTGAAATTTGTTTAAAAAATTTAGTCTGTTAGTCCCACTAAAAACAAAACAACAACCAATTGTGTAAATTACCCATCCCAGCCCAAAATCCTGTAACTGTAATCATATAAAAAAATTATAATATTGAAGTAAACCATTAAAAAATTGTAATGTGAAGAATAACATAGCAGATGATTATTTACCGGGTTTCTGTAAGCCATTGGTGGAAAGCATTGGCGTGCTTGGCAAATTCCTTCCTGAGTTTATCATTTTCTTCTTGTCTCTGCGCTTCTTTACTGAGTTCGACATCGCGTTCTGCAATGATTTTTTGCAGATTACGCCAAGTTTCCTCGAGCGCCTCCATGTTGAACCAGGTGTAAGGATTGGGTCCCACTTGGAAGCTCTTAATCTGACTGTCCAATTCGGCAAGTGCATCAAAGTCGGCTTGGGCAGATGAAAGTGAAGCCTGAATAAAAGAAATCATTTTGTTACTTTTTCAATATCGATTTAATAAAAAATAGTTGGTAACACACTTAGCTAAAAATCAAGTGGCACGGGTTCAAATCCCACCGAATATGTTTCTTTTCCACTTATATTTAATTGATTTAAATTATATCTCACCTCACACTGAGAAGTAGAGAGGAACATATAACGATATATATAAGACTAAATAAATAAATAAATTATATCTCCATGTTGTACATTGAAAATTTCTTCAATTTATAGATATAAATATAATTTAAAAGGAATATCAATTTAATTAAAAATAGTTTTGTCACTTTTTCAATATTAATTAAGAGTGAATGGCACATACTTGGAATTGTGCATGGGCATCTCGAAGAGCTCGGATTTCTTCAATGGAGTTACACCTCACAGGATCTGTAAGATCTTCTTCGGCATTCTCAAACCAGGAGTTGAAAGCTGATGCACGTTTGGCGAATGTCAAGAAGAGTTCTTCAATCTGTCTGAACTGTTCTTGCATACGAAGCAAGCGTTGCTTCCTGGCGTCGGAATCGGCAAGAAGTTTTTGCCATCTGCCAATCACATCAGCATGCCTCTCAGAGATAGCCTTACTCTGATCGTGATTGGCTGCGATCAACTGATCACGCAGGGCAGTAATGTTCTGTATACCTTCATGCTCGAATGCAGTTAAACCTGAAATTAATTATATAAACATTAAAAAAATGTATTTGAAAGTAATTAAGATGACTTTATTATTAATGGCAACACTAACCAGCATCAAATGTTTCTTGTTTAGTCAACAGGGTTTGCACAGATGATAAATCCCTTCCATATTCTTCACTTTTAACGTGAGTTTCCTTATCAGCAATCCAGCTTTCAACAACATCAGCTTTCCACATGAACTGCAAGTATGCGGAGTTGTCTACCAGTTTAGCCTTCCTTCTTGCTGCCAAAGAAGCCAGATGATCCAGTTTGCTCTTCAACTGTTGACACCTCTGCTTGATCGAATCGGAGTGATGATTTCCATCAGCAATCAGCTTATTTCCGGCCTCGCTGATATGATCACATCTATCCCTATGTGCCTGGAAGTCCGTCTCAAATGCATCATGCTTCTTCAACAATCCCTGCACTGCAGCCATCGTGTCTCCATAATCTTCTACAGAAAGTAGCTGTTGTTTCTCACTAATCCATGCTTCTTCTTCCTCAACAGTAGCAAGGAATTGTTGGTATGTCAGGGATTCATCAAGTTTCTGGCCTCGGGTTGCGGCTAGTTGTTTCAGCTCAGCCCATGCTTGATTCAGAGCTTTGAGGCGCTGTTCAATTTCAGGAACGCCTAGATTGGATACATCCATGAGTTTTTCTCCAGCTTCTTGAACAGCTTGAATAGCCGGTTCATGGGAACCGAGTTCAGCTTCCAGACGCTTATGTTTCTTCTTCAGGTTTTGTACACCGGTTAAATCACGGCCATAATCATCGGAACCAACTAATAATTTCTTCTCCCTTTAAAATAAGGAACAATATTTTTTTACAACTATTTTTTTCGCTATGTGAAATGTTTTTATGTTTGAGAATCATACTAATCGATCAAAATTACAATTTGTTCTCCCCTTACAATAAGGAACAATATTATTTTTTACAAGTGTTTTCACTATGTGAAATATTTTTATGTTTGAGATATAAGTAACTACTTACTTAATCCATGATTCCTCATCAGCAATATCCCTAAAGAACTGGTGTAGAGTATTGGCCTCATTTAACCTAGCTTGTCTATGTGCAGCAAGGTTCTTGATCCTCTCGTACCTCTCATTGATCGATTGCCTTCTTTCTTGAATGCTGGCAGTGTCAAACTGTCCACTTTCAATCAACGAATCAGCCTGATCGTTCATATCGCTAATTCTATCTTCGTGAGCCTGAATGTCAGCCTCGACCAACTGGTGCTTCTTCATCAAATTTTGTACTGAAGCCAAATCCTTTCCAGCATCCTCACTCGTGAGAAGGCTCTCAACTTCTCCCAACCAGAAATCAAGATCCTTAACAGCAGCAATGTAAGTCCTCTGTTTGTTAGCTTCCTTCAACTTCAATGACTTCTCGCTGCTCTTCTGTGTGAGGAACTCCCATTGATCGGCGATTGAAACCAAACGTTTTTGCACGGCTTCCTCTGAACCAGCGCATTGTCTCTTGTCGATTAACGTGTTTCCATTAGCCAAAACTGATTGTATCCTGTCAGCATTAGCTGCAAGCTCTGCTTCGAAAGCTTGGTGCTTCTGGTGTTTCGACTGAATGTTAGCTGGGTCCTTGTAACTTTCTTCAGTGGCAAGTTGTAGTTTTTCGGCGATCCAGTTCTCGATTTCATCAGCATCACGTGAGAACTGCTGTAGGGTTTGACTCTCACCCAATTTAGAACGCTTTTCAATCAAGGCGTCCTTCAAGTGACGCCACCTGTCTAGCACTTGCTTACGCTTGTCATCGATTTGTGTGGAAGCATAATGCTTGTTGCTGATAAGATGGTCGGCCAAGATTTGCAAGGCAGCAATTTTTTCTTCCTGTAATGGATTTATGAAATATTTAATTATCACTAATTAACATAGCAAAATCTATTGTTGTTAATAATATTATAGAGAATTTCAGAAAAACTGAAAGATTCTCCATATAAATTGTCAATAAGATAAAAAATTCAATATTTATTGTATTGAATTTTTTAATTGATTACCATTTGAAAAGTTTAGGGATACATAGTAAAATTTTCAATATTTATTGTATTGAATTTTTTAATTGATTACCATTTGAAAAGTTTAGGGATACATAGTAAAATTTTCTATTAGAATTATAATGGAATATATTGCTAACAGAAAATTTTATTGTATGCCATACATGTATAACAATTTTTTTAAGATGATTTTCTTATAAATAATTATTAATTTGTTGATTAAATTCTTAGGATTAAATAACTTACATGTGCATTAATAGCCTTGTCAAAATCTTCGTGTTTCTTGATGAGGGCTTCAACGTTGTCTCCCTTCGAGTCGACCTCTTCTGAAGCTAAGAAAGCTTCACGGTCTGACATCCAGTTTTCGGCTTGTTCACAATCACGGTAGTAAAGGTTCAGATCCAAGTTTTGGTCCAGTTGAACACGGCGTTCAATCCATGCACTTGATAAAAACACAAATAATAATAGAACTTGTTGCATTTTTGTAGCTATATTGTGGATTGTACGAAATAATTTAAACAACTTACCGTTCTAATTCTTCACGTGCCTGATTTAACTGTTCCAATTTCTCTTGGATCTCGGGACTTGCGTAGTGGTTAGAGTTGAGCAACTGCTGCCCAAATTGTTCCAGAGCCTGGAATGTACCTGTGCGGGCATCAATTTCCGTCCTGTGCTCCTGGAAATTCACACAAAAACGTGCTCATATTTCACACAGCAATACTTAACATTGACACAGAAAAATTATACAATATGATCACAAATATGTATTTACATTTATGAACAATAAAATATTTTTTTTAAATAAAGTTTTTTTTTTAATATAATAACCATAAATATAAACGAATTATTTTTATATATTTTCAATGTGAAGGAATTTCGAATTTCAATTTTAATTTTTTCTCAATATTGAAATCCCAATTAGAATATATTTTTTGTAGTCATATTGTAAGGTAAAAAAAAACCAAATAGTGGCAGTAGTTGTAGTCGACGCAAAGAAAAGTCACAAGAACAAAGCCCAAGAGAAATTATTAAGCTTGAAGATCGGAAATGTGATAAAATATTATCTGTTTAAAAACCAGAAGGAATAATGATAATAATGTTTAGAAAATTCATATTACTTTTTTTTGGAAATTCTAAAGGTTTAGCATTATGATCAGAAATATGAATATGATTTTTTTTTTAATTGAAGTAAATCAAACTAAACAAAAAACCTTAAAATAATCAATAGATTTTCATAGTCTGAGCTTTCTCAAACTTGTCCGAAGTTAGATAGTTTCCCATTCACCAAGAAGGTATTTAAAATTTAAAAATCAAGAGAAAATTATAGTTATTCAAAAGAATAATTAACATTTTCAAAAATATCTCTTTCTTATTTTGATGACTTAAAAAATTAAAATTTTATTACAAACATATGAAATATTTAATTTATAGTGTTGCTTTTGTTGAATATAATTGAATCCATTATTCCTTTTAGTTTTATATTTAAGCAGAGAATAATAATAAATAAATTAGTCACGACATTGATAAGAAGATAGCCGAGACGGACGACACTACCTGACCGATAAATCCGTAACGTGCATCTAACTCAGATCTGTAGCTCTAGAATTGTCGACGAAAACAAAAAGAAAACAACTCAAGAAACTGTCATGTCATGTGTGTACAGTTTATTCAATATCTTTTGAATACCGGAAGAAATATTTACCTGGTGACGCTCAATGAGAGCTTCAGCACCGGTAACATCATTGGCAAGCTCTTCGGAACTAACCAAACCTAACATGGAGTTGATCCAAGCCAACAAATCGCGGTGGTCATTTAGGAATCTTTGGAGGTCATAGGAATCGAGAAGTTTCTCTTTGCGGCTGTTGGCTTTAGCGGTGAGCTGAGTCCATTCTTCGTTGATCTCCTTTTGCTTGGCGAAGGTCGTATCTGCTGTTTCCGGATGGGTTTGCATTAAACGGTTCGCTGTCTCATCCAATTGTTTAATCTAAGACAAATTCAAAATTATTAATTTTCTTATTTCGTATTATTTATGTTGTATTATAACATTGGTTTTATCATCAGTGCCTACTAAATACACAGACCAGAATATTGGAGTGGGGAGGACTACCAGCATATGTATACGTGGCTCCTCTCGCACACTGCCCTAACACAAGCGGATTAAATTGTAATAATTATTATTGCATGTATTAGGTGCACAACTAAGTACCTGCTGTTTTTAAAGAGATGGCTCCAGTAATAAGTGCTGGTCGATTGTGACATAATCAAAACATCATAAACCAAGATGAGACATATGATAGACAAACTGCTTTGACACATTAGTGATTTTATTGTTGCGTCATATACTTTTAGTTGTGTGAAAATATCTGATTTTGTGCCAAATAATTGTCATTTGAGGGAAGTGTTGCTTTTCTTCTTTTATTTGAAGAAAATGGTGGCTGAAGTGAATTGAGAACTCAAAAAAGTTTACGGAGATGCTGCTCTAAGTGAAACAACATGCCATGATTGGTTCCATCACTTCAAAGACAGTGATTTCAATGTTAACAACGTTCGTGTGAAGGAAGGCCAAAAACTTTCGAAGACGGTGAATTGGAAGCATTGCTCGATGAGGATCCGTGCCAAACTCAATTTTATTTAGATGAAAATAAAATTCCAAAGAAATGATTGTGAATGGGAGATGTTTTCATCACGAATGAATTCTCTCGTATGGAGTCCAACTTGATCCGGAGATTTCAATTTCCCCACTCTGACCTTTATTTTTAGTAGGCACTGGTTTCATTCATTTTATTTATTATTAAACTAATATCAATGTTACCTTATCTCCAAGAGCAGCTAAATCACGTTCAAGCCCTTCATGTTTCCTTTGCAAAGTCTGCACACTCCTCAAATCCTTGCCGAGATCGTCGTTGTTGAGTGCCTCATCTTTCTCTTGAATCCAGTCCTTGGTTTCATCAACGTCACGATGGAACCTCTGTACTTCATGAGCGGAGCCCAGTTGAGTCGCCCTTTCAGCTGTGAGTTGTTGGAGTGAAGTCCATTTAGTGTTCAAATCCTATTCAAATAAATCTCATTAGTAAAATTATCTGTATGGATAAAATGAATAAATTACCTCCATTTGTGTTTGGATCTTAATAGCGGCTTCGGTTTGTCCAAGAGTAACAAGCTGTAAGGCGATGTCGTTCATTTCAGCCAAGCGCACCTCATTAGCCTTCAAGTCGATCTGGAAGTCGTCGAATTTCTTCTGCATAACTTCAACTTGCTCCAAGTCCTCCCCGACATCCTGAACTTGGGCATGCATTTCTTTGTCCTTAATCCATGTTGTCAATTCAGCAGCTTCTCTGACCAAGACGTATGCCTTGACAGTTTCGTTTAGTTTGTTCTCCCTTTCACGTGCTAGAGCCAACAAACGCTCGTATTGGGCTGTAATTTGAGCTTGCCTGGCAGAAATCGAATTGTTGTCAACGAGGTTTTGTTGGGAAGCCGTCAATCCGGCTTCCATTTTCTTGACATAGGCAGCTGGTACGAAACCTTGCCTATCATTTACTTCAACCTTCCACCAATCCTAAATAAAAATAAATTAAATTTTGTTATCAAATGTTAAATATTTCAGAAGTGCTTAAATCATGTATTTGCTATTTACAATAAAGAACAGCAATGGATCAAAAAATTAAACTTTTTAAATAAGAACTTTGATGGAGTATTCAAAGGGAATGTCACTTTTTAATTATTTTATTATTAGGATAATGATTAATAAAAACTATAGAGTAAATTAGTTTTGATTAATCATTATCCTAGATACGAGATTTTAAAATTATGAAATGTTTAAAACTCCAAATAAATCTCTCAATGCTTCAGGCAATATTATTATGAGCTCGATTTATCAATGGTAAGTACCTTATTGTTGGAATTCAGTAGGGTCAATAGATCACCCTTCTTCATTGACACCTCACGTGGAGATTTCTCTGTGTAGTCATAGAGGGCGACGACAGCTTCTTTACCAGTCACATCAACCACAGGAGGCTCTTGTTGCTGTTAAAATATAAAAAAAACAAAAAAAAAAATATAGAAAAGAGTTTATTCCTTTTGTTACAGTTATTTAAATTATTAATTCGCAATTTCTAAGAAGGTATTTTAAATATAAAAATTAAGAGATAAGTCCGTTTCCAAAGGAATAATTAAAATTGTTTAAAACAATCGTATTTAAATTATTAATTATAAAAATAATGTATATTCAAATGAAGATGTAATTTATGGATCCACCTACCCTGCATTCTTGGGCCTGTTGTTTGAGACAGCCAATAGTGTTGCCAAAGGCAATGAGATCGCTCATGAGGGCCTCGTGTTTCTTCAAGAGGGCCTCGGAGGAGTCCTCATCTTTACCATAGTCCATGCTGCTGACAATGGGCTCCTTCTCCTTCATCCACGATTCAGCTTCATTGGCGTCTGCGTAGTATTGGTGGGCTTGAAGTGAATCTTCCAAATCTTGTTTACGCTGAAAAAAACAAAAAAAAAGAAAAATTAATAATTTTTATATTATATTATTTATTATCATGCTTTTTATCTCAAATCCATATATTTATATAATAGAAGAGATTTTATTTTTAAGTCCAAAGTGGTTCGGGTAAAAAGAGACAAAAGTGGAAACAATCAACTTTGGTTGGGACAACAAACAAAACAAAAATGAATTTATTATTCTTCGCAATGATCCAATAAGTCATTAGGAAGAATAATAAAATATTTTTAGTTTCAAATTATCATTGCTTCTGTAAAAGGTGAAGGATTTATGAAAATCATTTATATTTAACTAACCTGATTAGCTTTTTCCTTAAGATGTTCCCAGTGGTCATTCAAAGCCTTAACCCTATTGCTAATTTCCTCACTAGCGAAATGCTCATCTTCCATCATCTGCTTCCCAGCTTCAATAACAGCTTGAATCCTCTGCTCGTGGTTATGGATCTCCGCCAAAACAGCTTGATGCTTCTTAATCAAATTCTGCACACCAATCAAATCTCTTCCTCTGTTGGTACTGGCAGCAATCGGTTCCTTCTCCCTAATCCAAGCCTCCTCATCCTCAATATCGCGGAACAGCTGCTGCACTTGCAAAGAATCTAACAGCCTCTGCTTCCTGACAGCCATTGGTGTTTGCAGAGCTGTGTAGCGATCAATTAAAGTTTTCTGTTTGTGTGCAATGTTGTCTGCATCAAAATGCCCGCGCTCAACGAATTGGTTAGCTGCAGCTTTTATACCCTCAACTCGGTCTTGGTGAGAGCCGACATCTGCTTCCAGAAGGGCGTGTTTCTTTTGAAGATTCTGCACGGAAGTAAGGTCTTTTCCGTAATCTTCAGACATGAGTTGGCCTTCGATTTCAGAGAGCCAGAGCTCAACGTCTTCAATGGTTCTGTTGAATTGTTGCTGCTGGCTTGCTTCTTGTAGTTTGGATCCCTTTTTGTCGGTGGCTTGGACAAGGGTTTCCCAGAGCTTGACGATTTCTTCCATTCGGGATTCAATACGTGCTGTAAAAATTTTATATGGAAAAAAAATAAAATAAATAAAAGTAACTTTATGGAAAATGTAATTTTTTTTTTAATCTATAATTGCTTTTACTTACGAGCAGCATAATGTTTTGAGTCGATTAATTTCTGTGCAGTCAATGTAATATCTTCCATACGGGTTTTATTGGCATTGAGCTCTTGCTCGAAGTTCTGGTGCTTTTGCACTTTTCCTCCCAAATTCGTCGGATCCAAATAACTCTCATCGGTGGCAAACTTCAGTTTTTCATTAATCCATCCCATGGTCTCATCACAATCTCTCTCGAAGTGCTGAAGTTTGTTAGCGTCCTCCAAAAGGGCTTTACGCTGAGCAGATTTTTCTTTCAATTCAGACCTCCTCTCCAACAACTGAAACAAAATTATTTATAATATAAAGGAAAATAAATCGAAAAATAAATTTTGTACCATTGAACGTCTTTGTGCAACATCATCAGCAGCATAGTGTTCACCGTCAATTAATTTGGTTGCAAATTCATCCAACGCCTTGATTTTCTCCTCCTGAGCTGCCAAGGATTTTTCAAAATCTTCATGCTTCTTGATCAAAGCCTCAACGGAATCTAGAGAATCTCCAAGATCTTCATTGGCTAAGAAAGCTTCCTGCTTAGCCATCCAGGTGTCAGCCAGCTCTGTGTCCCTGTAGAAGAGCTGCAAGTCCATGCATTGCTCATACAAAATTCTGCGTTCCTCCCATAAAGCTGTAATTTATACAAAAAAAAAACAATAAATATAAAAAACTTATGATAAAGGTTTATTTATAAATTACCTAAGAGTGAATTTTTGTCTGACATGAGGGTCGATAGCTTTTCTTTGACTTCGTCGGTAGCATAGTGTCCACGTTCCAGGAGCTGTTGTCCAGCTGCAGTGTTGGCAGCGAAGCTGTCTTCACGAGCATCAATTTCACCTCTGTGTTCCTGATGCCTTTCTAAAAGTGCTTCAGCACCAGAAACGTCCTTCGCCAATTCACCAGCAGAAATTACGGCTTTCATGTCGTTGATCCAAGAGACCAAATCTCTGAAGTCAGCAAGGAAGCGGTGCAAGAAGTAAGATTCATCCAATTTCTCACGCCTTTCCTATTATATTAAAAAAAAAAAAAATGAATTGTTTCAATTAATAAACTCAAAATGTATAACCAAGTGAAATCCTTAACCTAATAACAAATTAAAATATATAAATTTATACATGTCAATTTTGACTTACCTTTGCTTTGGCTGTTAAGCTTTGCCAGTAAGCCTCAATTTCTGCCCTCTTAGCATCAATCTGGTCGGCATGATCAGCATGAATTCCGCACAACCTGTCTGCTTCTTTTCCAAGTGTGGAAACTTTGTCTTCCAGTGCTGCTAAATCCCTTTCGACTCCCTCATGCTTCCTTTGCAAAGTCTGCACGCTGGCTAGATCCCTTCCGTAATCATCAGAGGAAAGGACGACATCTTTCTCGGCAATCCATGCTACAGTTTCATCAGCGTCACGATTGAATCTCTGGATCTCATGTGCTCCGTACAATTTTCCCTCACGCATCAGAGCCATCTGCCTCAATTTTTGCCATGCCTTGTTCAATTCCTAATAGAAAGAAAAAAGAAAATTAATTATTATTAAAAATGTATAGATAATTGTGTAAATTTCAACATTTTCTTTTTAACTAGGCAAGAGATAGTGCTTGCATATGCTTCCATTTATTTTCTTTTAAGTTACTAATAAATGATTGATCCAGTCAGCAATTACCTCTTTTCTTGTAACAATAGTGTCTCTGTCAGGATGTCCATCCAGCAATAATTTATCTGCCAGCTCGTTAACCTCGACAACTCTGTACTCTTGTGAAGACATGTCCTTCTGGAACTCATCGAATTTACGCTGCAGGACCTCAACATGTTCAAGGTCATGACCAAATTCTTCAGTTTGGATGAACGAGCCTTTGTCTTTGATCCAGAACATGACTTCGTCGCACTGCCTCAGATATTGCACCAGAACGAGGGCTTGCTGTAGTTTCATTCCCTTTTCCGCCAGTTTGGAAAGAAGTTGCTCCCATAAACGATACAACTCCTCTGTTTAGAAAAGAATTAAGAAAATTAAAATCAGTAAAAAATAATTCATAGGGAGTAATTTTAAGAATTCATTAGAATTTTATAACCATTCATCATTATTTTTCAATCAAAGGACGGTTTTATGGGAAACTTGCCAAAAAAACGTTATATATAAAACAATCCATGAGTAAGTATAAAAATCTAAGAATTCTATTTAAAAAATATTTTTTTTTGTACTCGATGAATAATATTTGCAATAAATGCCTAGTTCTCATTTCAAACATACTAACCTAGCCTCTTCCTAATAGTCTCAGATTCATAATGATTCTGATTAATCATTTCACGTCCAGTATTATCAAGCACAACGATGGCATTGCTGTGAGCAGCGACTTCTGCCTCAAAAGCCTGGTGCTTCTGAATCTTCGCCTGCAAGTTTGTGGGATCTTTGTAGCTCTCATCAGAAGCGGCTTGCAGCTTCTCCATAATCCACGACTCAAGCTCGTCGGCATCACGCTTGAAGTACTGGAAGCGGCGAGCGTCTTCCAGCTTCTCCCTCTTGGCACGTGCATCCTGCTTGAAGTGATCATAGCGCATCAAAACCTGCTGCCTCCTCTCCTGGATGTCCTCAGCCGTCTCGAGGATTTTCACCTCCTTCGGTGGAGGAATTTGATCCATGATGGTGGATTTCGTTCGTTTACTCTCGTTCGAATATCTGTAAAAAAAATGCAATTACAAAATTTTGTAAACAAAATTCTGAAATGATTAAATAATCATTGAAATATTTACATTAGATTGATAATTTAATCTTACATAGATAACTCTAAAATAGAACTGATAAACTTTTGAGTTAAAAGGACAATTGAAACTAATAATGACTCATAATCACTAAATTGATATTTAAACTACTGCACAATTAAAATAAATTAATTTAATGAAAAAATATGTGCTCATCACAATCTCTCAAAATGCTGAAATTGTTTATCGTCTTTCAAACTGTAACCTTGATATAAATTTAAAAAAAATGTATGACTAATACTTTACAATTTTGAAATGTTGATTTTTTTTAATTCAATAAAATTAATAATGGTCATTAAACTTGGATTGAAATTCTATTAACAAACTTCAGATGATTGAACTATAATAAATTACAAAGTGAAAGTTTGCATGAACAATTTGATTGTAATTCGTACAATGCTTTCTTGTTACCAGAAATCTACTTTAAAAAAGTTGCATTACACATTAGCTTTACATTGAGAATAGTAATAAAAAAAAAACATTTTGTAAAGTAGAAGTTGAAAAAATGTTATTATATTGCTTACTTTATTTCTTCGTTTTTTCTATGGATATTTTTTAAAACTATAAATGGTTAGTTTAAATGTATTTAAAATTCATGTAATACTTGCTAAAATAGTAATTTCAATTTAAAGATCATTTGTATTATCATAACTTATTTTAGAGGTATGGTATTTCATTATCACAAGTAATATTTTTAAAATATTAGTTATGAACATGAATTACCTTATAATAAAATTCTACCTTTTGTAAATAGGATATATCCGCAAATAAAGATTATATTGTTTTTAAAAAATGAAAATATTGATTAGTAAAAATAAAGGTATGAAAATACTTATTGCTCAGTATCAAATTATAGAATTGTTTATTATAACACAAAATAAATGGAAATTAAGTTATTCTCTATATTTATTCTCAATATTTCTCGCTTTTTGTAAAAATTTAATTTTCTGATAAGAATTATTTTTATCAACACTTTTTCTCACAGTTATAAGAAATGAACTAATCAAATTTGTTTAGCAACATTCCAATTGGATTTTTTCGCTGATAAAAAACGTATTAAAACATCCTGTGACCGAACATTTAACAATCCAATTGGACTTAAAAAAAACGTTCCAATAATAAAGATGACATAACACTGTGGGAGCGTGAGTGCACTTCCAGAATCAATAAATAAGGTCAATGATTTTACCGCATTAAATTAATAAAAATCGGCCGCGAGGAAATCCCATGCGAAACCTATTCTAATTCCACAATACCTTACAGATCTAAATATCCAAAACCTTAACTTTCATTTATTTACATTCATGTTTTCTGCCATCGGCGACAGCTAAGTAAGATAGGTCAACACAGGGTGTGGTCTTAACCGTAAAACAAGTCGGAAAACGGGGGAGAAAAGCAAAGAATTTACTGAATTAACAATAATCGCAATTACCTTTGTTTTCGTGGTGGTTTGTGGATTTCCTGTGGTTTTTAAACTTTAAAAAGATATCACCTGAACAACACAACACAATATGGCTGCCGTCGAGCGTTCACTGCGGTCGCCGGATTCGCACTGGTGCACTCTGGTGGGGAAATTTCGGACAAAGGGCGTTGCTCGGACGCGCAAGCTCATTTCAAAAGCCACCCACAATTTTTAAATTATTTGAATGAATTTGTTCATTGAGCGACCTTATGGACATTACGCGAAAGCAAAAATAAACATGACCGTATTTTAATGGTTGCATGCAAATATTTCCACCACAGATATTTACTGAAATTGTTCGCACGCAATCTAGATTTTGTGTGAGATTTTGTCGACATATGAACTTTATAAAAAAAGTCCCTATTTCATAAAGTATGCTTCGTATAATACATATAAAAATGCTTTAATTGATTTAACTAAACAAAACAGTCAATAAAAAAACTTACCCACGGTATGAAATATCAATTATTTAAACTTGTTATTACAATACAATCACAAACAATTAAATATTATTAATGTTATTAACTTTTACGAAAGCTGGAAACAGTTTGGATGTAAAGCCAATTCCCCGGTTTATAAAATCTTGAATATGCAGATTTATTTTGCTGATTTTGGAGATTATTGTTATGAATAAGCATTAGCCGCTAAAAAATAAAATAATGCATATTATTGTTAGTCTCAATAAATAATATTAATAAAAATAACTAATATTCAAGTTTACTTTTATTTTGTTTTTAAATGAATGTATGTGATTCACTGAAATGGAAACAAATAAATTATTCCAAATATTTAGAATTTTGATAATTTTGTAAATTGTCGTTAATGGCAAACTAATTATAGATCGTTTCTTTATATCGAATAAAATAAAATATTATTTATATGAAATTATCCCAAAATATTTCACAATCGGCCCTATTCCCTATCGAAAACGCTATGCTTGACAGCACGCTATTCTTCAAAGTTACGTTATACGGCTGTTTCGTATTCCGTATTGCGCTAAACCGCTATCTCAGCCAACGCTCAGCGCCATCACAGCCGCTAAAATCATTGAAAATAACAGGCACCGAAATAGGTCCAGTTATCATAGCGTTTAGACGCTTTTCGAGGTTATTTTCAATTCAAATTGTTTTTTAGCGGTAGTTTAATAAATATTATTGTATTTTTGGCTTATTCTCTTGTAAAATTGAATTTAAACTATCAAAAAAGAACATTTTTATACTTCTCTCGTTCAGGAATCCATAGAATATGCATAAATTGAGGAGCGAGTGTGCCTTTTTATAAATTTTCCCATAATTCGAAACAGGGATTCTTTATATTAAATATGTAATTTTTAATGTATTTTTTTTAATGAGGGCACTGTGAGGGTTCAGAAAACATAGTGATTGTTGTTTTAGGTAGAAAAACGTCAAACCCCTTCACTAATGATGTGAATAGCGAAATTTACATCAAAACGGCTCGACATTGCAATAAAAACATTACTGAAATTTAATACAATCATATAACAATTTATAAACTTCAAATCAGAGAAAACCAAAGTACAAATTATTTTTTTATGATCGCCTTATAAACATTTCACACACGGAAACACAAGTAATTTGCATTTTACAGATGCTTTGAGTACGTTTTTTAATAAAGGACAAAATCGCACTGTTTATGGATGTTTGATGAATGTAATTTTCAACTATTCATTTTGCTGTCCTCTATCAATTATTTGCGTAATGTTGGTAGTCATGCAATTTCAATGGCGGTAATTTTAATTTATTACTTGCTAAGGACACATATACATACACGATTTTATTAATTTAATGAATAAAAAGTATCAATATCAGAAGTATATAAATTTTAACATTTATCTTAAATCACATAACTTACATTTTCGAAGATAATACAGCATTTAGGGCTATTCCCTACGAAAAAATGATAAATTTAACCTAATCGTTATATTTTAACCTCACTTTCTAATAATACATATCAATTAGAAAACTCGCTTCGATTGTGACGATAAAGAATAACGTGCTCATTAAATATAACAGTTTCCGTAAAGAATTTGCCTGATTATTTTAACATAGACTAAATCTATGTATTTTAATAACACATGTATGCAATTTTATCAGAGTATTTGAATATTGAATTACCTATAATAAAACCATTAATGCATAGATGTAGTATATATATATACCACATTACTGAATTATGTAACACATTTTAGAAAAAGGGTTGCCTATAACAATTTAATCAGATTATTGGGTTGCCTA
Source organism: Philonthus spinipes (assembly GCA_963082785.1). Taxonomy (NCBI): domain Eukaryota; kingdom Metazoa; phylum Arthropoda; class Insecta; order Coleoptera; family Staphylinidae; genus Philonthus; species Philonthus spinipes. Next base: position 15,751,108 of record OY720301.1, read on the forward strand.
TAATTTATCATTATTATATCAGCTGTCAGAATAATGTGTTGCCTATAATACATTAATGGGAAATCTAATTAGATTTTCCCGAAAGCCAAAGCGAAGTTGATATTTATAAACTATTCTAACCTAAACTGGATTGAATAATAATAAAAAATGAGTGCGGTCTCAGAGTTATCACACACGGACCTGTGTGGACTGAAATGCATTAATAAAAATGAAATAAACTGCACCCGTCTTGTAATAAGAATATATAAATCTAGTCATCATTAATTAATATAATAGTGTTTATGGTTAATTTGTATTTATATAATCAAATAATGTAAGTATTAGTATAGTATTATTATCATAAAAGCTGAATGACCACTGGTCGATAGCATACAATGTACAAATTGTTTTAGTTTATTATCATTACGTGGAAATTGTACATATTCTCATAAATTATTGCTATTAATTATTATTTTATTAAAATAAATGTGATCTAAACACGTATTTCTGTAAATAAATTATTAGAATTTATTGTTGGAATATGCATTATTTTAGATTTATTTCATTAATGATATAGTATTTACAATAGTAATTATTATTGGTTAATAACATTTGAATTTTTTAGAATATTAAGCCTATGTAATTATTTAATATAATAATTCCAACAATGAAAATATTCAATTGTTCAAAAATAAACAATTTTTGATAGAGTAGTGAATTTATTTAATTTATTTTTTCATTATTATAGTCTTTACAGTAGTTTTATAAATAAATTATTTTTTTGATAATTGCTAACGGAATGATTTATTAAAACCCTTCATTTAGTAGAATTTGATTAATAATAATGAATACTTTTTTATTTCATTTATATTGTGTGTATTCAAGATTTTTCTGTAAATTTTGATAAAATATTTAAACATAGAGGAAAAAATACATTCTTGTATGTTCTTAATATAATTATAAATTATATTATTTGTTTTTTAATACAATTTTTGTACTTTTGTAATTGAGTGTAAACATATTTGTTAATTGCTGAAAGAGTTTCTTCATATTTTAAATTTATTTTAATTAAAATTATATATGTGAAGATATAATTTAAATAAATAATAATAGTTTAAATTCTATATGAAAAAGAATATACTCTTCTATCACTCTAAGTACTATTTTATTATTATACGCATAATTATAAATCTATGTTGTTATCTAGAAATTTTGTTATTATGTTTTTTAATGACATTGTTTGAAATAACCATTGTCACATAGAAAACAATTGATTGTTTCATAATAATGAACTCTTAGAATTGTTATCAATTTGTAGTTAGTATGTTCGAGGCTTCTTTATATTGTGAATAGGAATAGCCAAACTTTTTCAGGTGGGTTTCTGCCACATTTATTTGAAAAATATTATTTATTTTACAATACAATTCATTTTAATAGATTATTATTTATGCGACTGATTTTATTTTCAGAAAAGATGTCTCATTACATCAACTCCTTCCTTTCAACGGAGCTGACGTGCATTCCGGACTTCGTCGATAAATACATCGGGAAATATTACAGTAACACGGCGGGAAATGCTTTAACATGGGCATTTTTGCTTTGGAACATTCTACATTTAGTGTTCGACGTTTACTTGAATGTAAGTTTCTCTGAATATTTAAATATGCACACGAATTTGAAGTATAGAAATCGTTAAACCAGTGTGTAAGCAAGCAAACAATAATAAAATCAATCAGCGATGTAAATCCTGCTGTTTGAGAATGGTTATTATTAACTTCTCCTGTGGCTGACTCTTGACATTTAGTTGAGCACTTTCGAAAATAAAGGTGCTCTAAAAATAAGTGCTTGCACGTGTAATACTAGATTTACATTTATGATGCCATAAATAGTATGAATAATCAATAAAATACTTTAACTTTTGCACACCATCATTAAATTGAATTTATTGTTCATTATATTGCATATATTTATCTTGTACTGATCAAAATTATAATTAATTTAATAAATATGTTTAATATAATTTTAATTGAATATAAATTACCAATTATAATTTTCATTATAATAATAAAAGTCATTGTAATTTACATTTCTGTTATTCACATTGAATGCGAATGTTTCCACTCGATCTAAATGTTGCATTCCTGAAATAAAAGTCTCATAATCAGGGCTATTCCCTATTTGAAATGTTATGTTTAACAAATACGTTATTAATTAAATTCACATTCTATGTATATAAATCTATTAAAAAATAACTATTTTGACTGTGAAGATAAAAACATAATATACACTTTAAATCTAACATTTTCCTAATAGAATAGCCCTGAATATTCATGCAACCAAATAAAATGCGAATATAAAAGTTCCACGAAATATGCAGTTTATTTTCATTAGAAATAAAGATTTAATCATTAATATTATCTTTGAAACTAATCTTAAAATATTTTATTCAAAAACATCATATCTAGTATTTTGAACTTAATATTTATTGAATTTCTTGATTAATGGCATAGACTACTGGGCCCTTATTGACAGAATTTAATATACAAAAATCAACATTACAATAACTAATTCGTTTTATTATTATTATTATTTATTTTTCAGGTATTATTAAAGAAAATGCAATTTAAAAGTTTTGCACGCCAACGCTTATTGAGAAGTTTGTGGTTTGTTGGATTTTACAGTGCAAGCTTTGTTTATTGTGCTGCCACCATTGTTAGGAATAATATGAGTGTGTGGGACTATAAAAGACATTTGGCGTCAGATGGAGGACCCGTAGCTCCACATATCATGCTAGGCTTGGGTCTGTTTGGGTCATTTTTTCTGCACATGCTTTTCTGGGACATGGTCAAGAAGGGCTTGGAAATACAGACTGTTTGTAACTTCCTGTTAAAGTTACTTCCATTATTTACATATTTGACAAGGTAGGTCAAAGTTAGATCATAATTTAAATACTTATTAATCTTATTTCAATATTCTTATTTTTTTAATAGAAATTAATTTTCTTATAATGGTTTTTATTAATTGCTCCATTTATTTTTTTAGGAGAATTGAACTGTACCTGTCCCTCTTAGCGATGATAAGTCTTGTGCAATTTGTGTTTAATATGCTACGCTTTATCACAACATCAGCAGGTCGGAAAAGGGGGTCTTTCTTGACTGGATTACTGTACCTAGCTCTGGGACTTTTGTAAGTTTTTTTTAACATAAATTAATGGTATAAAGAAGTTGAACACTATTTTTACTTAACTGTCATTAAATTATAAAATATTCTTTTTATAATTTCAGCCTCGCAGTTCACATGCTTGCCATACCTTTGGTCTTTATCATACCTTTAATCTTTAGCTACATTAATGGTGGATTTTCAGTTTCCATGATGTTCTTGTCTATTATTCTATGTAGTTGGTGGGTTTTTGAAATTTTGGCAAGTGTAAGTACAAAAATGTTAACAAATGTCTTTGTAAATAACAAGCAAATGATATCGGAGAGTTATTAAATGTACAAAATATACAATAAAATAATGAAAAATAATAATCATAACAAAAGATGATTTATCAAACTGTTTAGGTGTGATTAGTAGTGTTGATTTCTGGCCTATTGAGTCTTGGTCTTTGGAGTTTGATCCAAGTGAAAAGTTTACATCAAACTCCAATAGCCCGGATATCTACACTACTAAAACTTGATTTGTTATATTTCAAAAAATAATTCTATAATATAAAAATAAAGCAATATTTAAAAAAAAGCAAAGTTGCCTCTATAAATGTTTTATGTTTTGCTTTATTTTTGAACAGCCCTTGTATAAATACGTAAATCACTGGATTTACCACTGCGATATCACAAATGAAAGGATTTGTCCAGCCACCGAATTAGATTGCATCCTTTTTGGTCCAAGAGATGATGTGGCATTCAACCTACACATGATCAGGAAGGAGATTAAACAGCGCCAAGACAGGTATTTTTTTGAGAATTTTAAATATATTTACATCATACCTCAAAGGCTAAGATTAGGAATCTGATTATGCTAATAAAAGAATATAAATTTTCATTTGTGGCAAACAAGTGAAAATATTCTTGTAAAATTAATGGCCCTAGCTTTCGTAACCCTGTTGATTCAGACAGGGGACTTAATAGTTTTTGTTTTTACAGGTTAATACAGAAGAGGAAACCAAAGAATAGAGGAGTTCTGATCCAAACACTTAAATGTAAGTAATAAATATAATTTGTTGATTTAATTAGCAAACACATCCATAATACACAACATAAATAATATTTAAAATTGAAATTAAATAATAATTACAGAAATAAAGATGTTATATATAAAGGTTGTTCTAAATTAAGAGTGTACCATTGTTAACTATGTTATTAGTTGAACTATAGAGACGGTTACATTAGCCAAGCAGTAGTACATTTTTCGGGGATTACAAAGTAATTAATTAGAAAAACCAAAAGAACATCATGTTTTAAAGATATTGACAAAACAAACATTTTTTTTAAATGAGAAGAGATTTTTTAACAAAAAAGTTATTTCACAAAAAAATCATAAATAAAAATGTTATTGGCATATTAATATTATGTTTTCAGCAAAATGCAGTTATTGTAAATAACAAAATAATGAAAACAAAATTTGTTTTCTCAATCTGTCAGTTAATTCATCATATACTTTATCGATGTATTACAACAAAAAAATTAGTTTTTCAATATAAAATGTATAATATATTAGTGATGTTCATTATAGATGCAAGGCTCTGACTCTTGATCCAGAATTCACATTTCTTGATTCAATTATCATCACTATTTGTTAGTGTTTTGTTTTTTATAGTAACCTGATTTCATTGAAAACAGAATATTAAAATGCCAATAACTTTTTAATGGTCTATTATAACTTTTTTGTTAAAAATACTCTTTTCTATCAAATGGTGATAAAACATATAGGGTGATCCATTTAAAAAATGTTTGATTTTTTGCCGTTGTAATCCTCTTAAAATTTACTACTACTTTGCTAATTTAACCGATTTTCTAGCTCAACTAATAACAAAGTTAATAATGGTGTACACATACAATATCTATATAAAAAAGTAGGAGAAAGGAACAAAGTTTCATTAAGAATGTTCATGGTTATTGAAATTAACAGCAAATTAAATTAAAAGAATTTGATAATAATTAATTATTAATCAAGAAAAGTAGCTTCTTTCTATTATTACAGCAAATTAAACAGCAGAACAAAATATTTGCATCATCACTCTTACTTCAGTTCAATAGTTCTTGATGTTTTCAAACTGAATTGAAATTTTAAGTAATATTTATTTCTTATGGTTGTAATTTTAATTAAATTCCCTTTGGTCATTTCACATTTAATCTGCCTTTATTTTTTTAATCTACATCAAATATTTTGTGTAGGTATGGTAGCTATTAAGAAGAAACTAGTCAGAAAACGCAATCCCGACAGCTCTGAAGAATCCTCCGACTCTGAGACTGAGAAAGACAAGGCTGAAAAGGATTCTGGTTCCGAGGAAGAAGAAAGCTCCTCTGATGAAAATTCCGATTTGGAAGATGATGAAAAAAGGGAAGCAAAGGAGTACAAGGAGGAAACGGCAAGGGCTTTAATGGAAGATAGAGAAGGGATTAATTTTAGAGATAATAAAACCACGACAGAAGATACCAAAGAGGTTCACGTAGAGGAAAGTGAGAGAAGGGAAGGAGAAGAGGATACCAAAGAGGTTAAAAAAGAAAGAGGAATTATTAAAGAAAAAGTTACCAAAGAAGTAGAGGCTGTTAAGGCAAGAGAAATTGGTGAAGTTGCCAAAGAGGTAAAAGAAGAGTTTACAGAACCAGGAGATATTATTAAAGATAGTTCAGATTCTCCAGTTACTGTTAAAGAGATAAAAGAAGGGCAAAAAGGAGGAGAATTTGCCGAGGAAACAAAAGAGGGAGAAGTAGCCAAAGAGGCAGGTTTTGTCGAAGATCTAACTGAAATCGGAGAGGTTGCCAAAGAAGCGAAAGAAGGAGAAGTTGCTGCTATGGAGAGGAAAGGCAGTAGGAAGGTTGTAAAGTTTGGCAAAGATGCTAAAGAACGTGGAGCGATAGCTAAACGGGCCAGAGAAGTCAGAGCTGTTTCCAAAGAGGCTGTTGAAGTTGGAGAAGTGGCTAAGGAGGCAGTAGAAGATGGAGAGGTTGCCAAGGAGGCTACAGAAGACGGAAAGGATACCAAAGAGAGAAAAACTGAAGGAGGGGAGAAGAAAGGTTTTTTATTAAAAGACAATAAGAAGAATAATTAATTATAATGAATGGAAAAAATGTGCTCTTTCATTAGATTCTCAACATAATTTAGAATCAATATTTTTCAATTAAATAAAATAATGTTGTTATACTATGTTGCTTCATTAATCAATTAAATAAAATTGAAAAAATACATTTTTTATATTCACTACTAGATTGATATAGCAGTACAATAACACAATTCAATGGTTATACACAATAGTGATAGCAGCTATAAAATAATAATAGATATATATTCAATCTATTGGACTGTGTTTCTTTCAGACGTTCTTATCAGAGGGGAATTTTAGATATTCAAGGGGGCAATTAAAGTTTCCCTAAGTATAAATTTATTAACTCCTTTTAATACAAAATAAAGGAAATATTTCAATAAAAGCGGAAAGACCTTTGGTCGATAGCTCATTCCAGAACAAAATAATAAATAATTTTGTTAGAATTGTTGACTTTCAGGCTATTAGGTCGTGGTCTGTTGAAGTTTAATCCAAATGTTTCCTCGGTAACTGAGGAGACATTGAAGAGTTCATACACGGACCTACTGAAGATGCCGACCGCAGTTGTCAGCAAAACGAGGATTAAACTTCAACAGACCACGGCCTAATAGCTCGGAAATCAATAATTCCAATTATACTAGTCTTGAAAGCCTACACAGTCTGATAAATAATTCTGATACTTGTGTGGAATAAAGATATTATTATTATGTGAATAAATGTAACACTTACATGTATTGATATATTTCCTTTGTTTTTTATACAATTTTTGTAAATATTCTGCAAACAAAATTTGAAAGTATTCAATTATTAAAATTGACTTTCTCTTTAATGATAAAGTCTAACAGTGGCAAGTTTAACATTATCAACACATGTGTTAAGATAATGTCCACTGTATTCTAATAAATTATTTGGTTAATTAAATTGGTTAGTTTCACATTTTTAAATGCGAAACGAACCAAATGTTTTATTCAATTTTTATATTTTACACATGTGTTGCCTAGTGAAAAGTGACACATGAAGAAACACTATCTGTCGGCTCTACATGGGATTGTCATAGCTATGTCTGCAGAGTGGGACTAGCCACTGGGAGAGGAAGTACCACAATAGGGCTAGAGTTTGGCCTTATTGGGTGTGATGTATGAACTGCTTTCCCACCCAAAATTCCTTATTCCTTACTTATGTTGATTAGAAACTTAACGTTAATTTATATGCGCATTTATAAAATAACATAATTATTATGGTTAAATATCGATAATTTTCTCGGGATTTCGGCTTTTCGGCCATTTCAGGCAAAATCGGCTTTTTCTCGGAATTTCGGCTTTTGTGCCATTTCTGGCAAAATCGGCTTTTTTTAGGGATTTCGGCTTTTCGGTCCTTTTTGTCAAAATCGGCGTTTTCTCGGGATTTTGGCTTTTCGGCCATTTCTGGCAAAATCGGCTTTTTCTCGGGAGTTCGGCTTTTCGGTCCTTTCTGGCAAAATCGGCGTTTCCTCGGGAGTTCGGCTTTTCGGTCCTTTCTGGCAAAATCGGCGTTTTCTCGGGATTTCGGCTTTTCGGCCATATCTGGCAAAATCGGCGTTTTCTCGGGATTTCGGCTTTTCGGCCATATCTGGCAAAATCGGCTTTCTCTCGGGATTTCGGCTTTTCCGTCCTTTTTGGCAAAATCGGCGTTTCTCGGAATTTCGGCTAATCCGCCATTTCTGGCAAAATCGGCGTTTTCTCGGGATTTCGGCTTTTCGGCCATTTCTGGCAAAATCGGCTTTTTCTTGGGATTTCGGCTATTTCTGGCAAAATGGGCGTTTTCTCGAGATTTTGGCTTTTCGGCCATTTCTGGCAAAATCGGCGTTTCTCGGGATTTCGGCTAATCCGCCATTTCTGGCAAAATCGGCGTTTTCTCGGGATTTCGGCTTTTCGGCCATTTCTGGCAAAATCGGCTTTTTCTTGGGATTTCGGCCATTTCTGGCAAAATCGGCGTTTTCTCGAGATTTTGGCTTTTCGGCCATTTCTGGCAAAATCGGCGTTTCTCGGGATTTCGGCTAATCCGCCATTTCTGGCAAAATCGGCGTTTTCTCGGGATTTCGGCTTTTCGGCCATTTCTGGCAAAATCGGCTTTTTCTTGGGATTTCGGCCATTTCTGGCAAAATCGGCGTTTTCTCGAGATTTTGGCTTTTCGGCCATTTCTGGCAAAATCGGCGTTTCTCGGAATTTCGGCTAATCCGCCATTTCTGGCAAAATCGGCCTTTTCTCGGGATTTCGGCTTTTCGGCCATTTCTGGCAAAATTGGCTTTTTCTTGGGATTTCGGCTATTTCTGGCAAAATCGGCGTTTTCTCGAGATTTTGGCTTTTCGGCCATTTCTGGTAATATCGGCGTTTCTCGGAATTTCGGCTAATCCGCCATTTCTGGCAAAATCGGTGTTTTCTCGGGATTTCGGCTTTTCGGCCATTTCTGGCAAAATCGGCTTTTTCTTGGGATTTCGGCTATTTCTGGCAAAATCGGCGTTTTCTCGGGATTTCGATTTATTGGTCTTTTCAGGCAAAATCGGCGTTTTCTCGGGATTTCGGCTTTTCTTCCATTTCTGGCAAAATCGGCGTTTTCTCGGGATTTCGGCTTTTCGGCCATTTCTGGCAAAATCGGCTTTTTCTCGGGAGTTCGGCTTTTCGGGCCTTTCTGGCAAAATCGGCGTTTACTCGGGATTTCGGCTTTTCGGCCATTTCAGGCAAAATCGGCTTTTTCTCGGGATTTCGGCTTTTCGGCCATTTCTGGCAAAATCGGCTTTCTCTCGGGATTTCGGCTTTTCCGTCCTTTTTGGCAAAATCGGCGTTTACTCGGGATTTCGGCTTTTCGGCCATTTCTGGCAAAATCGGCTTTTTCTCGGAATTCCGGCTTTTCGGTCATTTCTGTCAAAATCGGCTTTTTCTCAGGATTTCGGCTTCTCGGTCATTTTTGTCAAAATCCGCTTTTTCTCGGGATTTCGGCCATTTTTTATCAAAATCGGCTTTATCTCGGAATTTCGTCGTTTCGGTCATTTACAGCTTTGTCTCGGAAATTCGTCTTTTGCGGTCATTTCCAGTTTTTCTCGTGATTTCGTCTTTTCGGTCATTTGCAACCTTTTCTCGCGATTTCGTCTTTTCAGTCATTTTTGAAAAAAATGGGCCTTTTCTCGGGATTTTCCTTTTCGGTCATTTACAACTTTTTCTCGGAAATTCGTCTTTTTCGGTGATTTTTGGAAAATTCAATTTTTTTAATTTGGTAATTAAAAACAACACAACACTTCAACGGTTTCATTTAATTACACGCACGACCATAATTTTAAAATGTCAATAGATGATTGTCATTCGTGCTTTGCTCAAAGGCTGTCCTCAAACGAACGAACCTGTCTTTCTGTCTTCTCCACTTTACACCGTTCATCTGCGTTTTTGTTTGTCGAAAAATTTCCCATTTCGTTTTCGGTTTCTTGACCTCGACGACTTTTGGAATGCCACGGAATTTCCATTAATGAATGTAGATTCAGATATTTCACTATTATAATGGTTGTTATTGAAATGTTGGTCGTTTTGTAATACGAATTTGTTGCGTGCGTGTTATTCGATCCGTTATTATTCAAAACCAGAATTTCTTAGTCATAATTATAAGGAAAGGTGATAACTATAAAATTAACAGAGCATTTAAAAGTTTGTTCATGATTTAAACCAATTGCATTTATTAACATATATACAATACTATAATCACTGCCAATGGGTAACTGTTAAAATAGCAGAGTACCTAAAGATCCGTTCATTGCTTGAACTAGTAATATTAAATTAATAGATCATCTAAAGTAATGATGGGCAATATCGATTTTTTGAAGAATCGATTTATTTGAGAAATACAAAAGATAATGAAATTGAATTCCAAAGTACTTCAAATAGTTTTAGAAACAGTGGTTGCAATAATTCTGTTTGAGTTTTTAATCATATATTTCACAAAAACGATAAAAGTATCATTCAATTATCAAAAATAATCAATTATTGAAATAATCGATTATCACTAATCTACAGGTCTATTCGTTATTTAAACTAGTGGAGCACTTTCTGTACTGACAGCTATATAAACCTTGTGAATTATCTAAGTTTAACTTAGTGTAATATATACGATCACAAAGTTTGTTCGTTTGTTTTGCACTAAGTTGAACTTTCAAAGTTTCAAATTTCATACAATTTTAGTCATAAAGTTTGATTTAAATTGTATGAAATTTGAAAGTTCAAACAAACTTTACGATTTAAATTGTACGAAATTTTGTAAGTTTGAAAGTTCAATCTATTGCCAAACAAACGAACAAACTTTATGTTTTAAATTCTAGAAATTTAAAAATTCAACTTAATGGAAAACAAACGAATAAACTTTATGATTTAAATTGTATGAAATTTGTAAGTTTTAAAGTTAAGCCTAGTGCAAAACAAACAAAACAAAGTTTATGATTTAAATTGTATGAAATTTGAAAGTTCAACTTAGTGAATAACAAACGAACAAATTCTATGATTTAAACTGAAAGTAAACAATTTAAATCATAAAGTTTGTTCGATTGTTTTGCACTAAGTTAGACTTAGATCATTCATTAAGTTTATATTTCGTAATTGTATTTTCTTCTAATAATATTATTATTTAAGCATTTATTAAAACAGTTTTATTTTATTTGTATAACAGAAGTGTATAACAAACATAATTAGAATATAATGAATACATAATTTATAATAAATTGTTAACCTTGCTTTTCAAATCAGTGCGCACTTCAAATAGTAAAACGTATATAATTCTTCTTAACATTGAAGATAATCTGCAAAAAATTGCATTTTTATTTTACATCATGTTTCAAATACTCTTCGTAAACGGAAACCTCGAAGTTTGTCGAAACTTTCAAATTTCGCAAGAGGACCTTTTTTTTTCTCTAACTTGATCCCATCTGTCGTCTACGTAGGAATAGTTGGGAAACAAAAACATAAAGTTGTATGTTGCGTGTGAGCGTGATTTATTCCGCATCCGAAACGCTGAAATTTCACCAGCCTCCAACGATTTTTTCTACGTTACGTCGAAAGAATAAATCTATTTGCAAACATTTGTCTGCAGTTAATTGGGACATTGACCATTAAATTCTGGCAAATTGGTGATATTGCAAGTTGATGAATAATGACCAATCGCCATTTGGCATATTGAATTACTAAATATTTCAAAATATGAATTATCACGATGCGTATTAGTTTATTAATAGAGATTACATATGTATTAATACCTGCAGTAATAAACATAATTAATAGTTTAAAAAAAGAGTTATCTAACACTCTCATGTCTTAATAAAAGTAATTAAAAATCTAGTTTTTTTAACGTATCAGAGCGAATGCTTTAATTTTAGTGGTTTTATTACAACAATTTTCCGTCAATCATAAAAGTAATTTGGCAATAAAAATAATATTTTCTTTCGTTTTTAGTTCACTGATTTTTTTTACAATACTGAATTCATTATATAATTAGCAATTTCATGAAATTGTACAGCAACATCACTTCGTTTCTCTTAAGATTTCCAAAGACATAACTCTTAAAACTTATATAATAAGTTACCCCCTAAACATGGAGGGAGGGTGTTAGCAATTCAAATAATCTTTTAACCATTGCTAAATATTTATGAAATCAAATTATCTCAATAAATTATTATAATTCCAAATATTGTCGTTAAAATTATAGTTTTAACACTTCCTTTCCTACTTGTGTATTGTATTTATGCATTATAGAATGATAATACACTAAATGACTGAAAATAAATAACTGAAATAAATTAGCAGCGACTGGTTGAAAGAGCCTAGTAGCGAAGATCATTAATCAATAAGAAGAAGAAGAATTACATATTAAATAAAAATGATTTGAAAATAATTAATAAATTATTTTCACATTTAGCTCTGTGATTTTTGACTTAAGTTACTCAAGTACGTTAAACAAATGCACATTAAAACAACTACTTCCCGGGAAAATACCCACGCCGGACATTGAATTACATAATGTACACCTGCTGTTGCATAATGCAACAAATTTTTGATCCGAGAAAAATTTAATGTAAAAACAACAAAAGGAACGTTACTTAATATAAGGCCATCTGCAGACACGTGTTTCGGGATCTATCCCTCGTCAGTACAGCTATGCCTTACATAATTTAAAGATGTTAAAATAAATCAATTAAAGTAATTCAAATACAAACAGCAAAATTAAATCAATTATATTAAATCAATTTAAATTAAATTAAACCAAATTAATTCAATTTAAATCAAAAACCGAATAAAATTAAACGAAAAGAATTGAATCAAATTAAAAAAAAGCGACCCTCATCTGCCGCGCGCTGTGATAGTAATTACTATCACAGCGCGCTGTAAGTCAAAAGTCACAGAACTAAATGTGAAAATAATTTATTAATTATTTTCAAATCGATTTTATTTAATATATTTAAATAACTGTGACCAAGTGAATGAATAAATACTCTTTTTATTTATTTAAGAAGAATTACAATTAATATAATAATTAAACTCATTCTGGAAAACCTGACTAATTAAAACATAACGCAGAAAATACGAAGCATAAAAAATGCTTTAAAAATTTAGTAAGTAATAATTATTATGTGTTATTTTTACTATTAAAAAAATATGTATGTTGTAGGGGTTCACCTTGAGGTAAATTTTATTTACGCGGCTGTAAAATTGATTACGATAAATTTGGCACGTGTACGTTCAAAAACTAATACCACTCGAAGACTTTCTCCAAACATTCGCCAACCGAGACGAGAAATTATTCAGTCAGTTCAATTATTACACACCGTCAGAAGAAGACAGCGACGGAGAATTGGCTATACGCTTTTCGGCGCGAACGTGATAAGGACAGCAATAACAACAACACCAAAATTTAGCGGAAATTGGACCAAGAGTCGCCGACCTGAAAAATTTCTAATGTCTTTTTCGTATGAGCACACCCGTTCACTTACGAAACTTTTCTTGTGCTAACCACAAATTTCATTCAATTGAAAATTTCTGAAATCTATACTTAATGTTTCACAATTGGAAAATAAAAAAGCTATAATATTAATAAGGCAACTAAATCAAAATGTAGTGTTGATTTAATTATCACGTATTTATGTTTTGAGAGAAATGAAGAAATATGTATTTTGATTCTTAACACACTTAACGTGTTTATAAAATCGCAACCAAAAAAATATATTTTGTTTTAGTAGTAGTTAGTCCATTTATTGAACCCAAAAAAAATTACAAAAGGCCATCTACCGAGGTCTTTCAGTTGCTTTATAATACAGTCATACTTTATATCTTGCATTTTAACTATAATGGCAATCTTATTGCTACATAATATTACAACGTATTACATTATAACAAAACATCAATTTCTAAACATTTTACTTAATTATTCAACTTATGAACCAGATGTTGAGGTTTATTGTCTTTTGCTGTAAAACAGTTATAGAATTAATAATGGTATTAATTCTAGAACTGTTTTATTACAATTTATTTATTTATTGTACAATAAGATATACATTTTACGAGGTACTTCACCACTGGTATATTTCTGTCGCGTTGGATTGTTAAATACTCAATGTCTTCCATATTGATGTTCGATGCGAATTTATGAAACATTTTTGTTGCTCTTAAAAGATATTCTGGAACCTTTGTTTCTCTGTAGGAGGGTTATGTAGTGGATTGCTTGGATATCGGATTCGGGTCAGGATGCGTAGACAGAAGGTTTCTGCTATTTGAAGATGGGTTTAAACATTTTGTTTTATTAAACTAAAAATAATTAATTGAAATATTAAATAAAGTTTCTTTCAAAATTCTGTATTCCCTATAACTCTAATATCAATCCTAAATACATCACATCACAATTCATCAATTTATTTGCGAGAATCTAAACAGTTCAGCTAGCTAGTATATTTTTTTTTTATTTGACATCACCACAAATTCATGACAGGATAGAAAGATCTGTGGTCGACAGTCCAGATAGACTAACATCTACATGTATTGTAATGATTTATGTTAAATTGTTTTGTATAATTTGTATAGTCTGAATAAAGATTTATGTATACAGGGTGAGTTTTTTTCGGTGTTCTCTATGGGGATCTCGAAAACTATAAGAGATAGTTTTATAAGACGAATAAAATGACACTTTCAAAATATTTGAAAAAGTCAAGGGTAACTAGATATTTTGAAAAAGTAAAATGTGTCAATTTTTTAAAATCAATATATCTCTATTATTATAATAGATAGAAAAAAACTGTAAAGGACAAAGTTGTAGAAAATTTTACACAGATTAATAACAAAAAATCAAAAAAAAAAATTCGCTCATATTTTGGGAGATATGACACTAAATTACCTTTTTTTAAATGGAAACAATAGTTGGCTATGACTTTATTAAAAGGGCTATTTTTTCCCTTTAATCCGATATAACATATGCCATAGTTATTTTAAAATAAAATAAGTTACAGTCGTTTTTAATATTACCATACACCAAAAAATAGTTAGCCATGAAAAAGACGTCTTTGCGAGTTGTGCTTTTATAGTAGTAATAAAAGCGGCTAGAATATCCATTTGCCGGGGAAGTAGTTGTTTAAATGGATATTTGTTTAACTCATATTTGTGAATTATTTTTTCGGTGGTTAAAATAACTGTTTTTTAGTAATTATTTTGAAAATTATATTTATATATATTTTTTTAATATAAATAATTGGCCGAAAGACTTCCGGTCGATAGCCGTTTCTCTTAAGAATATATTTTTATTTTAAATTGTTTCAAGTGTTGTATTAAATTAAATATCTATGTATTCTTTGGGAATAAATATGTTTGTATGTTGTAGGCGCTATTATTGATCTAACGCCGCGGAAAGGAAATGTATTTTATGTTGGCTAGACTTATGAGATTTTAGGGGAGCTATGTTCAGGCTGAAAAGATCATGGAGAATGATTAGAAGATTTAGGTTACATTACGTTATGTGAAATTGTTGTTAGCGATTATAAAAGTTTTAAACAAATGCAGTTCGTCTAATTTCCACTACAATATATAAATAGTTTTGTGTACATCTCCAATAACTTTTATTAACAAATTAACTTTTTTTCATTATCAAGAGAAATAAGTATTCATTCACTTGTTCATAGTTATTTAAACAAATTAAATAAAAATAATTAATAAATTTCTTCCTTTTTAGCTACTGTGACATTTTGACTTATGTTACTTAAGTACTTAAAAAAGTACTTTAAAACAACTACTTCTCGGGCATGTACCCCGCCAGATATTGAATTACATAATGTAACGTAAGTCAAAGAGGAAATATATTATTAATTATTTTCAAATTCTTTTTAGTTATTTTTTGTTTCATTAGTTTTACATTTGAGAAAAAATAAAATTTGTAAAGAAAATTTACGAAGATTTACGAAAGTTCACTAAATAGAAGAATTCATTTTCGGCGTTACGAGTTAATTACGGTCCAGTTTTCTAAAAAATGCGTTCCAATGCACGCGCACCTATAGAAGCAGTTCCTTTTATTTCACCTAATTGCACGTTGCCATAGAAAGGAGGTCGATGAGTCCAAATTATGAGTCTAATTTTATTTTATTGGGTTATTATATAATTAGAAAATAAATAAATATAACTATACTTTCATTGAGTACAAGAAAGTGAATATTAAAAAAGTGATTTCCTTAAACGGCGGAAATAACAATTAAATGTTATAAATAAATCACCTTTACGTGGTTAATTACAATCTGCATTTTGCTGTAATTATTTCGATCTTCATTACAGAGATATTTTTCCTAATTTTTAGCAATTTTTTCAGCTATAAAAAAATAATAATTGGGAATCCTTTTATTTATTTTCTCAATAGACATATTTAATTAACAATAATTCACTATAAATATCGCTCATCGAAAATATTAAAGTAGTATTAAGTGTATAAAATTAAAAATTCAAAGTGTTTTATTGTTTATAGAAAAGAGTATTCATTCACTTGGTCACAGTTATTTAAATAAATTAAATAAAAAGAATTTGAAATAATTAATAAATTTAAAAATCCTTTTTAGCTACTGTGGCACATTTTAAAATAAATGTGCATTAAAACAACTACTTCTCGGGCCAGAGTACTTACCATAAGTACATGATACATAAAAAAGTATATTACTTACAAGTGTACCTATTTACTTAGGTTAGTAGTAACAGATAATATTGATTCAACTCCAAGTAGTCCTTATTGTGTAGAAAAAAATTGATAAACAAGGTGGTCGGAAAAGGTGTGATAATCTTCATTGATTAATTTTTAGTAAATAAAACTAAGGTACAACAATTTGTATTGTTGCTTTATAACCCAACAAAAAATGTATATTTGGCAACTAACTTTGCTTATACTCTTCTTATATTATGATTTTGATTGTATATTTTCCCTTGTTGGATTCTTCCGTTGGAAAATAAAAATTATTATTATTATTATTATTATTATTAATAGTGGGTCGAATAAGTATTAAAAAATAATTATAATTCTAATAAATACGGTGTTTAATTTGAAGAGATACAAACATTGATTGTATACACTAAAATTAAGGTTTGTCTGTTCTGGGCTAGCTACCAGTAGTCTTTCTGTCGTAACATTATTATTATTATTGCAAATTTGAGAATAAAATCATTAAACTTACCACAGTCACAACCATCAAATAATTAACGTAAGTTGTTTGAATTTATGAAATGATAGATGTTTCCATCACACAATTAAAATAATATAACATTTAATATTTCAAAATGTTTCACCAAAAGTTAAGTGTGCAATTAATTACATATACAATTAAGATTAGTTAGACATATTTTTATTGAAAAATGCTTTTGAAAAAATTGTTGAAGTTTCCAATTTATTTATCAGTTATATAATTGAAATATTGCAAATTTGTAGTTGATTATAAATTCAATTGATTTAATCTAAATTAAATAATAATCCGAATTTGCAGACACTCGTTTAATATTCCAAGGCCTCGTGTGACGTTACTACGAAGATAATTTTAAATAAATAAAAAATTATTGGATTTTTTTTATTTAAATTAGTTATAATAAAATCAGAGCCGAAATACTTCTGGTTTTAGTGTATTTAATCAACATTTGTAAAAATGTAATTTATTCAAGGCCTCGTGAGACATTACTGCGAAAATAATTTCAAATAAATGTAAATACAAAATATTGGAAATTTTTTATTTAAATTATTTATTCATAAATATTAAAAAAAATAATAACCAAGACATTATTATATGTACATATATCTTTATTCAGACAATTATATTTTTAAATAATCGATGGTTGAGGCTTTTACTTGATGAAACTCGATAATACATTATTTGTAAATAAAACAATAGTTGTTTAAGTTTCACAACATTTTATTACTGATTTAGCTTCTGCCTGATGATGCCACTGTGTTGGCGAAACAATTGTAGCAGTATTTCTACAGTAAAATTTTGTGAAACTTAAACAACTGTTGTTTTATTTACAAATAATGAATTACATATTGAGTATATACACTAAAACTAAGGTTTGTCTGTTCTGGGCCATCTACCAGAGGTATTTCTGGTCTGATTTTATTATTATCACAGGTTTGAGAATAAAAACTTTCAACTTATAACTAATTGAAAACACAGTTATATTCATTTCTTCACTTTTTTTATTTTTTGTTGTTACATGTACATTTCGGGTACTATGTACCTATTATCAACAGCTAACTCACATGTACATATAGCAATAAAAAATAAAAAGTGAAGAAAGGAATTGTGTTTTCAATTAACTCAAGTGGCTGCATTAAGTTTATAGGTATCTGTTATAAGTTGAATGTTTTTTTTTTATTTGTAACCATCAATTAATTAACGCAAGTTGTTTGAATGTATGAAATGATAAATGTATGATGGAATTAATTAAGATTATACTGATTGGTTAGTCAAAGCTCGTTTTTATTTTATTTTAAGATATGATTAATTTTATTTATGATTGTAAGCCTTAATCTCCATTGAGAATTCATTTCCAATACAACAAAATAAGACAACAAAAACTAATAATTACGAATGCAACACACCAATGTGCAATCCCATATAGGCTGTGCATGCACATAAAAACGGGTAATTACCTGCATCTCATTCCAGCCTCATCTTTTGAACATCTCCAAAATTATAAACAAGAGAAACCAAGAAGGCCGTTCGCATGATTCTTAATGACAGGATAAGAAAAAATAAGTTCAATTTAAACCACCGAACTTATAAGGTATTCAGTCGCGTGATATGACAAATACGAATACGAATTTTAAAAAAGAATCCTTGAATTAAGGATAATACTTATGGTTGAAATGTATTTTGACAGTGCTATAATTTTTCATTTAGTAGCATGTTTCGCCCGCAGTGTTAATCAATTTTTTTGATATTAATATTTATATGAGACTTAATAAGCTTACAGAATTAAAAAAAAAACTTTTGTTGGTAGGTTAACAGATTACCGACATAATCAATAGTTATAGAAAAAGTGATAGATAAAATAAACTATTCAAAAGTTGAGACTGCTACTTGATGAAATTCCATTTATACACTGGAGCTCAAAACTAATGCAATACCCCTTATATGTGGTTTAAACCAGCAATAAATACGAACATTTTATTAACCTTAGAAAGAATAAAAGCGATAACGTTTTTACTGTTTTATCTCATTTTTTGTGTACGATTTTTACACTTATATAGCAAACGGTATGGTATAGCATTGGAATAACACTTCAGCAATTGCCACAGCCACAAAGGATTTTGGACCAATTGAGCATCTGTATTCAATAATTTGAAGAATCTGTCAAAAAAGCACCTATATCGAATGGGCTCACTGAGCTACAAATGGATTGGCGAAGGAAGGTAGAATGGTGGCCACCACATTCATAGTAAAGCAGGTACAGTATAATTTCATATAGTGTAAACTGGGCCACAGCTAAACTATGTAGAGGATTTTTTTTTGGCATCGGATACTATAGCCCTGATACGAGAACCCTGGATTGCGAAATTTAGAGTTTGTGGATAAGCCAGACTAACCGGTAATTTTTTTAGAAGCCATCCCAGCAGCCTAGGACCGTGATCTACCCCCAACCTCTTACTGCCACACTTCTCAGATTGTCCCCATTTGAGAAATGTGGTAGTACCGTTGTGAGAATGAGTATTATCTTAGGCGGGAGTAAGGACTACCTTACTGGAGATATCAGCATCCGCGCCCCCACCAGGGGTTTGGAAGGACTGGTTGCGTACTGCAGGAAGGAAGGACTACCGCACCTCTCAGAGGAGAACAACACCGTAGTGAGAATGAGTGTTGGCTTGAGTAGGAATAAGGACTACCTTACTAGGGATATCAGCATCCGCACCCCCACCAGGGGCTTGGATGGACTTACTAAGGACTGCCACTCACCGCGGGGAAGCAGGACTACCAACGCTAGAGGTAAATCCTTAAATTACTTCTTAATAAGCAATGATTTGGCGATACTCAATCGTGGGACGGAAATCTACTTTCGATAACAAACGAATACAAACCGTAATCGATATTGCAGTGGTTACCATGAGCATCTAAGGTAAAATCAGCGACTAGAAAGTGAGCCAAGACGTTTTAATGTCGATGGTTAATGTAATTATTTAAATAAATAAAATAAAATTAACATAAAAATCAAAATTTGGCGCAAATTCTGTTTTTTTGTTATAAATTATATCAAACTGATTTCAATAACAACTATATTAATAAGATGCAATACTGAGTTGAAATGATTTTTTTTTAATTATCGGCAATTCCATTGTGTGGAGTTAGGAAGAAATGGTGACATGTAATAGGAACAATTTTTCTCACGTGGATAATAATTGATTCGGTTAATAATGCGCTTGCTCAAGAAACAAGTGAGTACGTGCAGGTGAGCACACCTCGATCTAATAATCTAAAAAGAGCGCATTATTGTAATTATCGGTGAATCATGAGAATACGAAAATATTTTGAGGCAGTTTATTGAAATTTCAGTCACGTATTTTTTCATTACGTAATAAAATATGGGATTTAAAAATCAATATACCAAAAAAAAAAAGGTAATTATTAATATACATAAAAGTATTAATAATCTTAAATATTGTACACAAAAGAAAGAATAATTGTAGTAATAATTAATATACAAAAAAAGGATTAATAAACTAAAATATTATATATTAAATAAAAATGATTTGAATTAATTTAAATAATTTATTTTAACATCTTTAAATTATGTAAGGCATAGCTGTACTGTTGAGGGATAGATCCCGAAACACGTGTCTGCAGATGGCCTTAAATTAAGTAACGTTCCTTTTGTTGTTTTCGCATTAGAGAGATTTTTCTCGGATCAA
Organism: Philonthus spinipes; assembly: GCA_963082785.1. NCBI lineage: Eukaryota > Metazoa > Arthropoda > Insecta > Coleoptera > Staphylinidae > Philonthus > Philonthus spinipes. The sequence goes on from OY720301.1 coordinate 15,771,761, forward strand.
AATTTGTTGCATTATGCAATATTTTATTGATGTGCAACAGCAGGTGTACATTATGTAATTCAATGTCCGGCGTGGGTATTTGTCCGGGAAGTAGTTGTTTTAATGTGCATTTGTTTAACGTACTTACGTAACGTAAGTCAAAGGTCACAGAGCTAAATGTGAAAATAATTTATTAATTATTTTCAAATCATTTTATTTAATATATTTAAATAACTTTGACCAAGTGAATGAATAATACTCTTTTCTATTTATATTAAATATTATACATAATTCATGGCATCTAATCATCCGGATATTGATAATGACGTTAGCAAGCATGACTTTTATAGAAATGACATAGACTGGACAGAGACAGGCTGATAGCCAATTTGTGAAATTTATAATGTAGTGTAATGGTTTTCTAATGTATTCTTTGAATTTCACAAATATGTTTGTATATACAGGATGATTTATAATAGGTGGACAAACTACATGGTTTCATCATAGTACATAATCAAAACTATAGTCACCAAATAAATTAATTGTTATACAAAAAAGGTACAAAACTTTGCCATCATGTTTGGGAAGTCATTTTAAGAAAAAAAAATATGAGAGAAGATGAAACTCTTGATAATTAGTGGTTTTTAATTTTTTGCAACATATATATATATATATATATATATATATCTTTATTCAGATTATATAGATAATTTTAACAATATAACAATATAAATAATAACAATACATGTAGGTGTTAGTCTGTCTGGGCTATCGACCAGAGGTCTTTCTGCCCTGTCGTGATGAAGTTAAAGAAAAATCTATGCTAGCTAGCTGAACTGTCCTGATGATTTGCGCAAATGAATTGATGAATGGTGATTGTAGGATGTTTGTATTTAGGAAGGATATTAGGGTTACGGGGAATACAGAATTTTGTATTTGCAACATATTTTCTCTTAAAGCTTTCTTTAACATTGTTTTTTTAAAAAACAATCTCAGTAAAGTAGATAGGCACATATAATTTTATGTAAGACAAAATAAAATAAAATATTTAAAAAAATGAAACCGCTAATTAATAACTAATAATTATTTTTTTTTGAAATATATTTTATTATCAACTTTAAATGTAACTGTTTAAGGGATTTTTTTAATAGTAAATGGGGTGATAATAATTAAAGAAATTCTTTTTCTAAATACATTAACCAAGAAACAGGTACGCACTTTTTGTCTTAATGTACTTTTTTAATTGCCTAATTATTTTTCTTATTAATGAAGATGAAGTTTATCTCTGCGTGTATTTCCGCGTTTTTATGTATCTAATTGGCAAATGGTGCAATTATCATTTAGAATTTTGGAAAGTCTGTCTTATGAAATACGCACGCACCAACACACTTCCACACACAAAATTTCTCCTATCTAATCCTTTTTTACATTTCTTTATGTAAGATCAAATTGTTACGCAATGCACCGCAAATTTTTTTAACAGGCAATCAATTAAATGCAGAACGGCTGAGTGTCAATTAATTATCATTTATGCGAAGGTGTTGATAAATTACGTCCATAGTGAAAAATATCTGTTTTATTTCCTTAGCAAAATTTTTCAATCGCCCTTTATTGCAAAAAAAATGAACTCCTTCTGGATCTGACACTGGTATTTTTAAAGGATAATGATCGTTAGGTTTGAAATCGTACAACCATTTTAATTAAGGTTGCGGTTTAGTGGAAAGAGATAGCTATATAGTAAAATGGAAATAATCGTTTGAAAATAGAGCTATTCTTTTGGATTTCATAATATGAATGTGTATTTACATTTTTTATCTACCAAGTATAAAGTATCAGTCTAAATAAAAAATAAATCGTTAATTTTCGTGTATTACGTCAATTTACTAGTTTAAGTTAGAAAAGAAAATTGTAAGATATAATGAAATTAATAGGTCATGTCTGCTAAGTTATTTGAATGCAGAATTTAGTGAAATCCTTTAAATTTTCATTGCACAAGTTTTTATTAGCAAAAATTTAATTTAAAATTTGCTATAAATTTGATCAATTTTCATTGTTTTTCATAATTATTTTTCACAGAAACTAAACATTAAAATAATTTTTAATTTATCTGATGAAATTCCTGCTTATTTTAAGATTATTTTAATGTATAATACAATATTGTTCATTGATCACAACAACAATCTAACTCAAATTAGTGATTGCCCATATTTGTATAGCTATCTCTTTCTTCTAAGCCGCATCCTTAATCGTTTCTTAGATTGGCTCAATTAATTATTAGAGATACTGATAACTGGGGGAATATTGTAGTTTGCTTGGCGAAATTTGTCAATCGAATCCCCCACACAAAAAATACCTATGTATCCCCCACTGGTATTTGTAAAGGCTTTTCAAAAATTATCGCTACGTTAGAAATCTCACAATAATTTTAATTATTCGTTTCCTAAATTGGATCAATAAATTATTACAGATATTGAAGACTGAGGGAATGTGGTAGTTTTTTTGGCAAAATTTGTCCATAAAAAAAACAATTTATCCGTCACTGGTATTTTCAAAAATGATCACTAGGTTTGAAATCTCACAACCATTTTAATTAATCGTTTCTTATATTGGCTCAATAAATTATTGGAGATAATGAAGATTGGGGGAATGTGGTAGTTTGCTTGGCAAAATTTTTCAATCGGATCCCCCACAAAAAAATACCTATGTATCCGCCAGTGCTATTTGTGAAGGATTTTCAAAAATAATCTCTAGGTTAGAAATCTCACATCATCATCGTTTCTTAAGTTAATATAAATAACAGACTCTTAAATAATAATAAAAAGTTTTATTAACGAAAACCTCCTTTTACAAACAATTAATACAGATAATTAAAGGTACACAACTATAAACAAAAATTACAACACTGCGGTTTTTACTACGTGGTAATCCATATTAAACTTTCAATGAACTTATTAGTTTTAAAAATACAACATTTTGGTAAGAATAAAAATTAAGAGCGATCGATAAACGGATTTAATATTGTGACAAAAAATTGAAATACAGTGAGTTAATTTAATAAATTCAGATGAGGCAGAGAATTCGCAGAGAAAAAAAAAAAAAAACACAATTTCTCTATTTGAAAGTAGTTTAGTGTGAAAGTAGTTTAGTTTGAAGTAGTGGTAGTAAGTAATTAAAAAAAAAACGTTCTTCATTTTTAATCTTGATTGGAATATTCATATAATACTACAATCAATATTTTAACGATTCTAAAATTAACAAACAGTTTCGAAAATTAAATATAGATAAGAAATAAATAAGTATACATAGTTAAAAGTGTCTTAAATGCAAGTGTATTTTAAAATGTATCATAAAATTAACGTCAACAATTAAAACAGCTATATAAGTGTCTTATATATTTTATTTTTATTATACATAGCAAAATTTAAAACCATACTTTATTAAGAGATGGATTAAATCGATCTTTTTTGTTACTGCTTAATTAAGAAAATTATTTATTTATTAACTTAACGGATGACATACAGTAACATACATACATAATAAAATGAGAATAGTTACAATAAATAAAATAACGCACTTAACAAAACACATTTTAAAACAAACTATTTTGCACTAATTGCGCACACCGTGACGGAATCGTTTGCGAGCGGCCACGGGGGACACGAAAAATAAAACTCAAAATTAAAAAAAAAATCTGTTAAGACCATCTCATTCTACATACATAGATTAAAACCTATGATCTTAGGTTATTGAAACGATTAGATAAATAACAAGCCCGCAATTAATTAATAAAATTGAACAATTTGAAATTAGTGAAATACGGCGAAAAAATTCACTACAGAAAAAATATATATTAGAGATATTATAAGAGATAACGATCTCAAAATTAAAAAATTAAATTTGAATGTGTATGTACATTGTAATTTAAATGCCGTAAGATTTTTTAATGTGATAGCAATATTATATATATATAACATCTTTATTTCTGCAGACAATTTTATATACAATAAATTAACAATATAATTCTTATAATATGTTATACGTTGTCCTTAGAAAACGGCTATCGACCATCGGTCTTTCTGCCTGTCCTTGTCCAGTTCTTGTCTTGTTATCTAAAGGTCATGATTGTTAACGTCTTTGTCTATGTCTGCAAATTTAATGATATGAATTGATGAATGGTTAATGCAGGTTGGGAGAATTTAGGAGTAATGTTAAGGTTGTAGCAATATTATTTTTCTGTAATTCTCAATTCTATAAATGTTTTTCAACGTTGGAAAAGTTCTAATCATTTTGGGGGGAATGGCTCAAAATTTAATTGTCACCATGATAATCTGTAGACATTTTTCGATCCAATAATTTTCTTGATGTTACTTAATTTATAAATATAAAACTATTTCGTATTTATTAATAACAATCAGTTTATTAATATTTATTATTTTTTGATACTTAAAATGGCTTCAAATTGAAAATAAAAATAAATATATTACTAAAATTACTCAGATTAAGTTTTAGAGTTTTCGTTTCGGAAAGAATCCTGTGTCAAAAAAATACTCGAAATTCCCGTACACAAATTAATATATTAATTTAATGTATGAAAATGTTCAATTTATCAAATCTACGCATTTTGAACAAAATATATGAAATGTTAAATTTAACGTACACGTTATTATTTATAATCATAATCCAAGCGAGCCTTATAATTGATAAGTTTGATAATCTAAGTATACGATTGTCAAATTAAAAATAAAGTTTACAATAAATTCAACATTTTTCTGTGCTCTGAATATCATTATTTTATTTCAATATAATAAATCATGCGTGCAATTAAGAAATCACCTTCGCTGTGGCTGTGGCGATCTGAGGCGTTTTTCAATAAATCATTTATTTCAATTCCTATCCAAAGAAACAAAACCTTGAATATGACCTTGAAACATATTGAAGTTCGTAAATTCGGCGAATAAATGATAATTACAATTTATTGTTAGTACCAGTTCTTCTTTTATTGTTTTATATACAAACATTTATTAAATGTAATTTATTAATTTTTATATAAATAAAATAAAAGCAATTTCCAATAATATATGGAAAAATTATACGTTATAACATGAATAGCAAGTGTACACTTTAAAAAATATACTTATATGATCTACTTTTAAAAATATGGCGTTTTAAACATGAAAATTACAAATTATATACAAAATTTAAAAAAAGACCCATTTTTAATAATTAAATTATTATATTCTAAATTCTCTTGAAAACATTCTATATTGGTTACTGTCTTTCAATACTGTAACGTTTATTTTATGGAATAAATCCCTTTTATTAATTTTTTTCGACACACCGTAGCCTATATTAGTGAACAACAAAACTCTTAGGATTTTTAGCCTCAAAAATTTGTAAAGCTAAAAAAGTAAAACGTCATCATTACACTAAAGGTTATATTTATTAAAAATTATTAAAATCATATTTTTTTAATAGTTTCTCATTGTTTTATTAAATATTCCCAAAAAACCTCCAAATTTTCACATTCCACTCTCATTATTACGCTTCTAGATGGTTCAACTAGCCAGCACAGATTTTTTTTAATTCATCACCATAAATTCAGAAAGACCTCTGGTCGATAGCTCATGTCAGACTAACACACAATTGTAAATTGTAATTGTGTATATTATTCGGGTTTATTCCGCTCGGAAAATGTTAAGTTTAACGTGTATGTTATTTCTAATCATCACAGTCTAAGTAATTTTTGTAGTAGATAAATAATACATAGAATGTGAAGTTATTTAACAACGTACACGTTAAACTTAACATTTACCGCACGGAATAGCTCCGATTGTATGTAAAATTATTTTCTGTTAATAAAGATTTATGTGTTCACCTGAATGATTAAAGCAACGTAACTATACAATTATTATTATTATTGTTATTGTTATTATTATTATCAAAACTTCTGTTTTCTGATTAATATAAAAACAATCCATAAAATAAAGTTTATTACGACCCTTCCGTAATTTTCATCTTGTTCCAGCCTTGAAGATGGATAAAATTGTTTGCTAATTACGAAATGGCGACTATTTTGAGGTTTGCGTTTGCGTTTGCTCAACAATCGATTGTGACAACGTTTTTATTTACCTTCGTCGGCGTTGTTTATATTTTTACAATTGTTATACAACGCTCGAATCATAAAAGGAAAAAGTCGCCGTTACGCAATTGTTTGATTCTTTCACCACGAGAAGAAGACGCAACGCACAAACACAAAGCACGCAACCAAAAACATAAACATTTTTAACATTGAAACAGTTCCAGCAAAACGAATCATTTATAAATAATAATATTTACTGGTCATTGAGGATATCCCTGATGCATGTGATAATAACATGTAATCTTCAGAACGTCTAGTCTTAGGATTTTCGATATCGATTTTATAAAGAGGATATTATTTAAAATAAATAATTGCTTGTTGTTTTATTATTATTATTGTCATTAGTTTCTGTTAGATGAGCGTTATCAAAGAAATTCAAAAACAACAAGCAAGCGACTGGACCATTCGAATAATAATAATAATAATTCGAATAATCGAAGTATTTGAATGAAATCAAAACAATTGGAATGCATGAATAAACATATCGGTTCGAATTACTATTACAATAATGACGATTTTAATTAAATTTTGTATTAATTTTTTTGTTAACTCTAAAATCGAACACTTAATAGGAAAAAATAAATTATTATAAAAGCAAACAATTTTTATTAGTAATTAATGTATTATTAAACTCTAATATTTTATTGATATTGATAGGATCATTATAGGGTATGAGAGAAAAAAAATATGTTATATACATTCATGAAATATTTTATACATGGGTGAAATAAACAATATTATCATTAAATTAATTATCCTTATATATTATTCGTTTAAAGCATGATTTAACCCTAACCCAAGCCTAAATTAGGTAGGTTAGATTAGTCTATGCTGCGATGGCTTAGGTGGATAATCTAATATAATGGCTTAAAACTTAGAAAACTTTATTATCAAAATTACCTAACGTATAATTTTGATTTTCCATTGCGACATTAACTAACCCAACCTAATGTAAATAATCTTTCCTAATCTGAGCTATTGCAGCATAGACTAATGTAACCCAAGGTAAATAAGCCATTACTAACCTAATTTATATAATCTAACCTAATATAACTTAATATAATTTGAATTGATTGATTAGGTTGAGTTTCAATTTTTTCAAGAAAATTGTTTTTTTTTTCTTCTCTGAAATAATATTCGAATTTCGATGAAAATTTCTTTCTTCTGAATAAATTCAAAGACTTTTGAAAATATTATAAAGAGAGTAAGATATTAACTTTAACAGAAAATTTTCATTTCCGGTTCATTATAGCCATTTGAATGGCTTGATTTGTAAATGTGTCTCGCCGAGAGACGCTTTTGGACGCGACGTTGATTAAAATTAATTGACTTTGTTGACATAAGCGATAGAATATTGGAACTAAAAGAATGTCATTCCAGAAGGATTTATCTATATTTCACATGAAAATCATCGAATTGAAGGTTTTGTGCTTGTCTACAAAAAAATCCAAAGTTGGATACTTTCTTCGTTCATTTTTTAAAAGCCTAATTTAAACTTTTGCCGCACAAAAACTATTCGTCATATATTGTTTAAATTAATATAGTCGATGCTCTTATTCATTTTTTTTGTATAATTTGAAATTATTCTGAGAGTTTAATATTTTTTACCAAAATCCACTAATCTCCATGAAAATATTGAAATTTCAATATTTTTTTTTCTTGTGAAATTATCTTTAAAAAAATACACAAATACTACTAAATCATGACATATTTTAATTTCCTGTTCATGAACTTATCATTTGAGTTGATGAGTTCAATTTACATGGAGTCTTGTGGGAACTGTTTAAGGGTGCGGTTTAGAAGATAGAGATAGCTATACAAATATGGGCAATCACTAATTTGAGTTAGATTGTTGTTGTGATCAATGAACAATATTGTATTATACATTAAAATAATCTTAAAATAAGCTGGAATTTCATCAGATAAATTAAAAATTATTTTAATATTTAGTTTCTGTGAAAAATAATTATGAAAAACAATGAAAATTGATCAAATTTATAGCAAATTTCAAATTATATTTTTGCTGCTAAAAACTTGTTCAAGGAAAATTTAAAGGATTTCACTAAATTCTGCATTCAAATAACTTAGCAGACATGACCTATTAATTTCATTATATCTTACAATTTTCTTTTCTAACTTAAACTAGTAAATTGACGTAATACACGAAAATTAACAATTTATTTTTTATTTAGACTGATACTTTATACTTGATAGATAAAAAATGTAAATACTCATTCATATTATTAAATCCAAAAGAATAGCTCTATTTTCAAACGATTATTTCCATTTTACTATATAGCTATCTCTTTCCACTAAACCGCAACCTTAAACGTGACGCGCTGATAAATACTATCGAACGTAACGTTGATTTAAATAAGATAACTTTGATCCCAGCTGCGATAGAATAATGAAACTTCAAAAACTTGAAAAATCGTTGAAATAGATGTGTTTGTCTATAAAATTTTCCGAAACTACACAATAATTTGAAACTACATACTGAATTTGAATAAGTTTAAAATATTGTGACAAAATAAATTGAAATTCCGTGAAGGAAGCAATTTGTTGACTGAGTGTAGAGAAATATTATTTTTATACCAAAATCAAAATGTTTTCAATGAATGGTAGCATCAACTTTATAAATTTAAGCATTATGAAATAAATAGTTTTCGTACAGCAGGCGAGTAAATTGGGCTTTTGAAAAATATACATATTTTTAGCTTATTTTTCAAAAGCCCAATTTACTCATCTTTTGTACGAAAACTATTTAAACCATTTATTGGGAAATTTTGGTATGATTTGAAGTTATTCCGCGAATAAAAATTATTTCTCTTCACTCAGCCAATAAATTGCTCCCTTCACGGAATTTCAATTTGTCAGAATATTTAAAACTTATTGAAATTTATTATGTAGTTTCATTCTATTGTGTTTGTTTTGTTTATGTATATATGTGTCCACGCGCATGTATATATGAATATGTATATTACTCGTATATCATACTTTTATTTCATACAAAATGATAATATATAGAGATGATTTCCTTATGTAAATAAATTTATATAGCAGGTTGAATCAATTAAAACATCTTTATTTCCAGTCAATGAAAACAAAATATCTCTAGTCTATCATTTACATAAATTAAGTAAGCAGGAAATTGGCTATCACCCAGTGTTCTTTCAATCTGTAGATAGAATTATTTATTCTCAATATGTAATATCACCTTTATGATACTCAATAAAAACATAAAATTGATGGTGGTGTGAAGGAACGAGAATATTAAAATTAAAAACACCCAAACATACTTTGTTTGTATCACTATTATTTTATTTACGTAACTATAGTTTTGACTAAAGTTGGGTTAAGTCGATTTTTTTCGATTTTGCTAATATAAATATGAATTTTATTAGTAATATTTATTTTATTAATACCGCAATATATACAAACATCTTTATTCAGACAATTACATGGTACGATTGCCATAACATTTATAAGCAATATATTTATGTACCCCGACACCAATTGGTAAAAGGGGACATCGATTATATATATATATATATATATATATATATATATAATATTTATGTGATAGTCCTTTTGGGCTATCGGCCAAAGGCATTTCTGATGTCTTGAATTTATGGTGATGTACAATAAAAGTATCTGTGCTTGTTTAACTTTAATTAATTATTCGCAGTAATTGGTGAATTGTGAAAGGAGGATTTTAATATTTTGAAGGAATGTTTAGTACAAAATTTTGAGAGTAGGGGTAATATCGCTATTTATTAATAAATACTAATTTATTTACATTTACTAACTTTGGCATTCAGAATCCGGCTCATCGCCCTCCGACGAACCTCTAAAGGGTGCAAATCCATATGTAATTTCTAGAATAAAAGAGAAATTTGTAAATTAACAGTATTACATGAATAACCGTTTTTATTGTGATATTTATTTGTGATATTTCTATATTGATATTTGTTTATACATGGTTTTAATAGAAAAAAGTATTTATTCACTTGGTCACAGTAATTTAAATAAATTAAAAAGAATATGAAAATAATTAATACATTATTTCCTCTTTAGCTGTCTTTTCTTGCATTTTTTTGTAATATATTTATATTGGACCTTTGTAAATTGGAGATTTCTGTAAATAAATAAAACATTAGTGGTCTTTCAGCCAGAAGTTCTTTTTTAATTCATATAAATATAATTATTTTATATAGTCATGAATATCCAATTATATTTGAAGGAAATTTAATAATGAAATTTATATTATATTTCCATTAAGTTGAGTTATAATAAATAATAATAATCAATATTTGTTGACGGATAAACCATTTTACAAACTACAAATTCTTTTACAAAATAAAAATACAAAATAATAAAGGAAAAACAAAAGTACTAAAAAATACAGTAGCAGTCATTATTGTAAAACGTTTATCACTGAAAGACTGAAACTATGACCTATTCAGTTATTATCAAATGCCATGATTTATGTAAAAAAATAATAATGATAGAAGCAAAGAGTGTTTTTAATTTTCATATTATTGTTCATAATTAAAAATAAAACAATTTTATGTGTAAATCAATAATTGAATTTATTTAGCGAATGAAATAAAAATATACTTCTAATTTATATAAAAACATCTATCTGTTTTGGTAAATCATTGTGGCGCAATCATAGTTACTTTCCATGATACAAACTTGTGAGTGGCCCGAACATTCTTTTGGTTTTATGAATGCATTTCTAAATTGACCCACAGTATTATTTGGGTTGGCCGAGCTCAATCTATGGTTATTCCTAAGTGCAGTTTATTGTATAAGAATTATCTCCAAATTTTCAATACACCTTGACATTTCACCGTTACAAAATTTTATTAAAAAACATTTCTCCTTGGAATTGCATTTATTCAGTTCACGTAAAAATGGTGCTTTAATAGAATTAGTTATTAATGGTTTTCAAGAATATATTGATTTGTATTATTAATTATTAGCATACTAATAAATACAGATTGTGTGTAGCAAATTAAGGAAATAGCATTTAGCAATCAGACTATTGACTACTATTAAACGAATAATATTAGAAACTAGTTTATTCACTTGGCCACAGTTATTTATACATATAACTGTTTTAGATATGCAGGTATTAGGTTCGGCTGTTGATTGTTATTATTAAAAAGTCCAGGTGGCAGGATAAACCAACGTTTATTAGGAACTTTATGAACAATATTTTTATAATATTCCGTTACTGCTATTATTACAATAATACTGAAATTCCTGACTTAAGATAATTAAATAGATCAGACGAAACGAAAGCATAATCTAATAAGTCTTCATTGTCTACACCGTCATTTCATTTCCTTTAATCCAAATCAAATATATCTTTTTCAGTAACGAATAAACAAGTTTTATATTGAGATAACAGTGGAAATATAGTTGAAAATAGAGAGGATCGAATAATCTAATAAAAAAATCGATTTTTTAGTCGAAAAAAAAAAAAATATGGACGATAGTTAACTTAAAAATTATATAGTCAGGAAAATGAAGTTACAAAATGTAAAAATAAACTTTCTGTCCTTTTTTTTCATTTAATTAGCACAAAATATACGTTTTGTTCATGATGTAATCATTATTTTTATATTTATATTAAGTTTTCATGTATTTCACGGGAGGAAAATGACTTTCGTGTTCCGGTTTTGGGGAAATATGGTTGAAAATGCAGAGAACCGAATAACAATCAAATAATATTTTTGGATCGAATAAAACAAAAACAAATATGGACTATAGTTGACTTAAAAATAATATAGTTAGAAAATCGAAGTTACAAACTATACAAAAAAACCTTCTGTTTATTTTTTTTATTTTATTAGTACCAATTATACGTTTTGTTCACTATATGGTAATTAAAGATTATTTTTATATTAATACGCATTTCTCAGAAGGAAATTGACTTTCGCGTTGCGGTTTTCGGGAAATATAGTACCATAAAAATAATATAGCCAAAAAACGAAGTGACAAAGAATAAAAAGAAAATATCGCTCTCTTTATTCTTCTTTTTATTAGTACGAAATATATATTTCGTTCACGATGTGATTATTATCAATTAAAAATTAGGTTTATGTTTAAAGCAAAGTTGCAAACTGTCTAATTTAAATTACGTATAATAAAACGAAGTAAAAGTATCATTTCTTTTGTATGCCTTATTTCGAATCGCACTTGATTGTATTTTTTTAATATTGTTTTTGATCTTTCTTAATCTTATCCTCTTTTACCCGTATTGGGTGTCGAGGTGGCATTTTTTTAAAATTAATAATAATAAATCTTTATTAACGGAAAAATCTTTTGACCACAATTATATTACAAATAGTATAGAAATACAAATACTTAATGCAACTAACAAATATTGGCAAGAATTTTAAAGAATTTTCCGCTAGAAATGGTTCATAAATAAATTCTATAATTATAAAGGCTTCTCTAATTTATTGTATATTATTAATCATGAATGAAACCTTCTTTATAACAATAGTAATTGTATTACATACATAATTATCTGTATTGCGATATTTACAGTTATATTAAGATTTTGCAAAACATTACAATTTTTATTTACAAGGTGGCTATCGAACATCCGGCAATCCTTGTCCTATCGTCTCGTCATTTATCTGCGATGATATAAATTAGTGTTGGGCAAAATCGAGTGAATTTAGTAATCGAGTATTTCTGAATAACCAATTTTAAGTAGCTAAAGTTATTAAATAACAATGAAATTGAGTTTATTAATCAATAGGTAAAACTTTCCAATATTAATATTATAAATAACATTAAGAAAATTGTAATAAACTTCATTTTGCAGTGACAAAAAAGATCGAAAAGATCAACTTTGCCCATCTCTAATATAAATTAATGAATGATGGATTGAAAAGGTTTGAATTTTGGAGGGATATTGGGATTTCTTGTTATGTAGAGAAGGGCGAGGGGTTTTGAGGCAAATTTTTGGAATAGATGGGTAATTCAATGTGATAAGGGGATAAAACCCGTTATCACATTGATGGATTGTGTAAAGGGTTGTTTGTATGTCGGATTTTTACTAAGAAAATATTTTTATTGAAAATGTGTCAAAATGGAATTATTTGTTGTAATAAAGATTATTTAGGTTGAAAAAATAATCCTACAAACATTAAATTAAATATAGAAGAATAAAAACAGTTGTATTCACTTTACTTCACAGGTTTCATTATACACTAAATACAACCGTTTTTATTCTTCTATATTGAAGAAACTTCACGTAACTTTATCTCTATCACAATTAAGTTAAGGATCTAATATTTAAAATAAATAATATTATATTTCACAAAAAACTGTTTATATGTATAATGAAAAAAAAAAATAAAATATGTATAACGATTATTAATATTAATAAAAAATAATTAAATAAATGATTAGTGTGTTTTGTTTATTCATTTATGCACTATTTCTAACAGTATTTCACCAAATAAAATTCACATTCACTTCGAGCAATAAATGCAAATAAATGAATCCAATTAATTTAGTATCACCATAAATATTAATTCGTGTTTGTGTACTTTTTATATTAATAATTCATCAATACTAGCTTACCTGAAAAATTCATAAGGATATTCGTGCAACAAAAATAGCTCGCTGGAAGATGTACAGGTGGGGATTTTCGTGTGCGCACATGTCTTAGAGAAAGAAGTGGACGATTGGGCAGGTGGGGGATAGAAAAAGACGGTTGCTCATTTAGCGCACGTTCACACATTCAAAAATTATTATTTGGTAAACATTTATATATAAAATAGTCGTCGTATATAAAACCGTACGTACACTGGCGATGGATGGCCGTCTGTTAAGTTGCTAAAGTTTTTCAAGTGGTGTAAAAAAATATTTTGTGACATTCAACAATATTTCCATAAATTATTTAAGGATTATTTTATTTATATAAAGGAGGATTCAAGAAGTTATTTCCATGTAAGTATTTTTTTATATATTAAAATATTAATAATTTAAATGAAATAAATATAACACGTCAGAAAGACCTTCGGTCGATTGCTCAGGACAGACAAACCTTTATTTTAATGCATATACTCAATGTTTGTAAAAATATAATTGAATAAAGATATTTGTATATATAACTTTTTGTAAAAAAATGTTTGTTTCCAACAAAAAAAATACATTAATAATAAAAAATATTTATATACTTTCTTTCATATAAAACATTTTTTAATATTAATTGTCACTACAGTTTTGGTAAATTCTGCTTGGATTTATACAAAAAAACTTTAGAAGTATATGTATAACAATATTTATTAACAATTAAGTTTACAAGAACATATCAATATTTAACACAAATTTAATTCAATTGTAACTTTAATTGAATTAAATTATGTATAAACTACTTATGTATACATTTTTTATTCAATTCAATATAATTTGTAAATAATAAGGAACTGAAAGAAAAAATATTTTACATTTCAAGAAGTTATTATTTATTTCTTTCTCGTTTATCACTTGGTTAAACAATTTTACAAGAGAGTTGTAGTATATATAAATAAGATCAATTCGCTTATTTTGCGCTCTGAGTATTTTTTATTCTCAGAATATATAAATCTTTCGAATTAAAAATCTTTAATTGTTTTTATATTTAACTTTAATACGTACTCTATGAATTATTTAAGTCTAATGAAAACAATTGTAAGCCCAATTTGGCATAAAATTATTTTTTTGAGCTCTTTAGCGTTGCCGAATTATTAATAAAAATCACACTTTTTAATGCCAATTAAAATTTTTTGTGATATAAAATTAACGGCGTATGTAATTATTTGGTTTCTTGTATGTTTCTTGATTATAGAATTTAGAAGAGCATAAAGACCTATGGTCGATAGCCCTTATTTAGGAATATATTTATTATCCTATTATGAATTATTTTCCTCAGATAATAAAGATTTAGTAGCAGTATTTTTGTAATTAAATTAACTTGATTTTTAAATCTTCACGAAACCCACATTTAATTAAGTGTTAAATTAATTTGTTTTGGTTTCGTCGAAAGTCAGCCTAATAAGAATAATTTAGCGTCCGAACTAATACGATATTTGGCAAATTAACATTATATAACGCTCTACTTAGAAATCAAAATTGTCTAAGCAAAAAAATGCTGGAATTTTAAATTACCAAAAAATAATCAAGGCCGGCGAGTTAGAAAAAATCCCAATTATAAGACATGTTCAGTGATAATTAATACGGAAATGTGATTAACTGCAAGCGATTCAAACCGTGACACATTTATACCTTATTATCTATGTGGATACTGTCATTACTTAACATTGTAAAATTATTTTTTTGCGCTGGTCTACGTTCACTAATTTTTGAATGGTACAAAAAATGATTCATAATTAATTAAAGAGGAAACAGAAACAACAGCTGATTCAGTTATAATCGAAAGTAATTGCAGCAAAGGATTTTAGATTTTATTTTAAATATTTAGAGGCTAAGTAGAAATAGGTTTCTATATCTGAACTTCACTTATTTTGGAATATTATCTTGTTAATTGTTAAGGGCACTAATAATATTTATTGCCTCACATGTTCCCAATTATATAAACACACATAGATAAATACAAGCAACATAAAAAAAGTAGAAAAAATATTATATAAAATAAAAAATTAATACTATAAATTAAGGGAAGTTTACTCCTGTAGTCTTTCATATAATTAAATGCTATTTACAGTATTTTATTATTTTTTTGTTAAAAATATATTAATTGGGAACAACTTTTTCAAAAATTGAAATAAAATAGCATAACTCCATTGGGTGACAAATAATAACTTTTGATTCAATACAAGCAATCAGTAAGCAAATTAAGTTAAAGTGGAATAGAGCAATAAAATTGTCCTTTTTTTTCTACATAATTGGAACAATCTTAAAAAGACAAACGAGATTTGCATTTATATTTGCATAACATCAATATAAAATTACCAAAAAAAGTTGGTGGGATTTAAATCTGAACATTTTAGTCAACCATAAACAAATAGCGAAATTTATGAAGTGGGTGTTCCTGAACCATTATTCCATTAGTTAACGAGAAGTCACAACTTTACGCAAGACAAGTTTGACCCAGTTTTTATTAAATGCATAATTTGACATTGGTATTGGAGAATTAAAATGAGGGTATTGGGAAATTCGTGTAACGAATTTAAAATTAATTACACAGTTTTTAGGTGAAATATTTAATACTACGTTTGATTATTATTGAACTCATATTTTACAAAATTTAAAACATTATTAGTAAATTAATAATTATGTTGAAAATGTTTTTATTGCAGCTTTAATTAAATTTAAAAACGAAATACGTGTAACATGAATTAATTACACACTTTTGAGGTGCAATATCTAACACTACGTTCGATTGCGTTACATTAAATTGAACTCATATTTTACAAATTTTAAAGCATTTTTAATAAATTAATAATGATATTTTTATTATAATTTTAATTAAATAAAAAAATAAGGAATTCATTAATTTTGAAAAATGATGATCCAGTCTGGCACTAAGTGAAACATATTGTAATAATTTACGTGATATTATTAAGAAAACTCTGTACTGTTTCATATTTTTTACATTTTATTCTGACTATATTACCGTTATTAAAGGAATAATAATTCCTTCTACTAGTTACATTTGTTAGAATAATCATAATTCTTTTGATAATGGTCCAAGAAACTGAAACTAGTCAGAATAAAGTGTAAATTATTATGATGCGTTTGATCCAAATTTATTTAAATCATTAGTGCAGCTTATTTTTTGCATATAATAATTGATCACCTTGAATCATATAACTCTTTTGGATACCTCAGATCAGTAACAGAAATTACATACTTGCATAATACGTTTGATCCAAATATATGTAAATGATTAGTGCAAGTTATTTTTTGCATAAAATAATTAATGTAACCTTGAGATATATTCCGGGTAATCAATTTAAAAACAAAACATTGGATGTTTTTACAGGGAGTTCTTTCCACGGCAATTAAAGATGATTATTGAAAATATACATTTATTTTATTAACATTCACTTAGATAAAAAGATAAAATAAATGTTTACTTTTTTAAAATTATATATTCTTGTTCTATGTATGACCTAATCCATCGCAATGTAGCCTAACCTAAACTAGGGTACATAATTTAGGCTAAAAAAAGTATTGTTATTTTGTAATTTTAATAATAATACGCTTATTTGCTGTGTAATAATAATAACAAAAATTTTATTAATATTCAGTAGAAAGACCTATGGTCGATAGCCCTTATTTAGGAATACATTATAAAAATAGTTCTTTTTAAAAATGCTATTACTAAAAGGAGTGCGCCATCGGTTAGACCTTTCTTATGGTCTAACCGATGGTAAGATGCTGTAAGAATATCTCCACTGCATTGAAATATTGCTTCAAATATCGAAGATATAAATTTAAAAAAATGGCATTTTTCTTTTTTTTCAGTTTTTTTTAAACAGTTTTCTCAACGGAATATTAATCAACATAGAATTATGCAAAAGTGTCAAATTTAAACCTACCCTCTATCTCCTATAATAAGCGAAATTACCATGGTGAGTCTAGAATTTGAAACACCCTGTATATACAAACATCTATATAACATATTTAATATAAATTTATAACAAATATATATTGTTAAGAGAAACGGCTATTGACCGGAGGTCTTTCAGCCTGACTTTGCTAGTTCCTGTCGTTAATGTTTATTATATATAGGTTGTTCTAAATTAAGTACGCGCTGTTGCTAACTTTGTTATTAGTTGTGTAGTAGTAAATATTCCCGGGGATTACAGGGGTGAAATGAAAAACAAAAAACAAAAGAGCATTGCGTTTTCAAGATGTTAACAAAACAAACATTTTTTTAAAACTCATACCACAGAAAATATAACAACGTGACTAAATTACTCGATTATTCCAAATTCTGATTTTTTTTATTAAAATGAAGTAACATTAAGAAGTTACTTCATTTTAAAAGACGATACCATTGAGAAATGAATAAGCTCATTCCTTACTCAATATTTCGTTAATTTGCGAAATTTCTAACAGTCGAAGGTCTTTCTGTAGTGTAACTCATAGTTCCTTCAAGAATTCCATGCCCTGTTCTTTTGGAGGTTATTTTTTCGATAAACCCGATTAATATTAAGAAATATTGCGAAAATCAATATTTTAGGTATTAAATTATGCTGTTTTTATTAAATAATTCATAAAGTATTTAATATTCAAAACAAATTAGTTGATTGATAATAATATTTGTTTCCGCAAATATATTTCTATAGATTTATAATAAATTAATGTATATAATTAAAAGAGCGGAAATTAGCTATCGACCAAAAACCATTCTGCAAAAATGGTTAAATTTAATATTAGTTTTCAAAGGTCATGAATGTCGTTATATTATATTGAATAAAGCAAACACTTATTAAAACAGTTATTAAGTGTTTTCTTTATCCTTGTATTGAAAATATCAAATTATAAAATTCAATAATTGTTATTTCTTAATTTACTATTTTATTGATCAGCCAAACGTGTGCATTTTCTATTACGTAATATTATTTACACCTCAAGAAGAATTCAAAATATAACTCAAATATTCAAGAAATAATTCAAACCATTTGTTTTTATGCGATTTGAGCTTATAGTATGATAAATTATATTAGAACTTATAGCTCGGAAGTCGATATAATATTTTAGAACTATATTTTTATTCAGAATAAAAAAAATATATCAATTGAGGTATCGGAAGTGGTGAAGGAGTGGGGGGCTAAAACGTATATGTCAGGATAGTAATTTAAAAATTAAAATTTACGTGCCAGAATATTTTTATTTACGATTTTATGGAATTTATCCGTTAGTTTTTGGAAGCACTGAATTTCCCGAGGTTTAGATGGAAGAACAGTTGGGTATTTATTCACCTGTTACTGAATATCGCCTCGAAATTTTTATACCATGATAAATTATTTATGTTTTTGTATATTTTGAGTTGATGTTTAGAATTTATATTTTTTCTATCATTTTTATATTTTGTATTCTATTCTTGGGTATACAAATCAAAGTATTATTATTATTCATATATACACATGTTTATTCAGATTATACAGATAATTTTAACAATAAACATAAATAATTACAGTTCATGTAGATGTTAGTCTGTCTGGGCTATCGACCAGAGATCTTTCTGCACTATTATTATTATTATTATTATTATTATTATCTAAAGATTTTAATGTATTTTTTAACAAGATCAATTCTCCGAATACATTAATTGAATTGAATAAAACACTTTAAATTTTGTTTGTATAATACTAATTTAGTGTTAGACAAACAAAGTTTAAAGTGTTTTATTCAATTGATAAACAATGTATAACAAATTTGAAGCCTCAGTTATTAACATTAATTGAATCCAACTTAGTTAATAAAGTAATTAAAATAAACCCAACGAATATTTACTAAGCATAAATAATTCGTTTTTATTTCGCAAATCTATATTCTTTAATGAATAGTACTAAGACCAGAACAAAACGTCCATGCAATAAGCGTGCAATTACATGTGACATTCTGGCATTTGGCGCTTAAAATCATCACAGAGATTCGCTGCGCGCAGTCACGTTCTCAATATTTAACATTTAGGAATTTCCACGTAAGAATTGGGAAACGCTTGGTTTTGCGAAACACAGCGCGTTCTTCCAAAGAAGGCAAAAAAACTAAATAATTCACGAAAATATATTCAGAAACTCTTAAAATTGCAACACTATTGAAATTGTTCGGTAATAAAAACGGATTACTTTTGCAATTAATGTTTACGAGTTTTATTTATCGAGAAAAACCATGAAGCCATTTAAAATTTTCATTCGAATTGATTACATTTCTTACTTCGCTGGGAGTTGAGACCGCTTTTGCAATAAATCATTTTCGTAGAGATACAACTAGCCTTTGCAATAAATTTTATTCGCACTTCAAAATCTGTTTATTTGCTTCATGAATCAAGTAATACTACTTGTGGTAATAAATAATTATTAATTAAGGTATTTAATAAACAATATAATCTTATTCTTCGGGTAACTTACAACAATAATAATTTAAATTAATTTGATTTGAGATTTATTACACAAATAAAATAATAGTGTTTAATTTGATAATGAATTCAATTTTCTACTTTGTTACAGTTAAAAACATTAACAACTCATTCGGGGCTATTCTATAAGGAAAATGTTAAGTTTAACGTGTACATTAGTTTTTATTATCACAGTCTAAGCATTTTTTAATTTATATATGTATTCATAGAATGTGAATTTAATTAATTTAACGTGTGCGTTAAACTTAACATTTTTTGTATGGAATATCCCTGATTATCAAACCATAAATAGAATATAGTGTGATAAAGTGTGATAACCATAATCAATTATTTTTCTTCTTATTGATTAATGGTCTTGGCTACTGGGCCCCTTCGGGCTAAATTAATTAATAGTGTATAGAAATTAGATTCATGAAATAAAGTTCAGCGTTATATTAATTTATTTCATGACTATATACTTAAAAATCACAAAACAAAACCTTTCGAATTGATTTACTAAAACTAAATATAGGTAGTTTTAGGGGTTTCCCTAATTGCTAATTTTAAAGGTCCAAAACTATATTAAAATTTTATATACATATACTATAGTTACAAATTTCAAGTTGAGACCAATCTCCTATTAATTACGCTTAAGAAAGTAATTAATCTTCATAGTTATACACTTTTTAATTTAATTTATTTTACGGAAATCCCCTATCTACAAAATGATAAGAATTTACATAAATCATCACAAATAATAAATACACACATAAGTCAACTTTATTCCAACTGGTTCGACAGTTCAAAATTAAGAGTGGTAATCTTAGTGGTACTTACAATAATAAAGACGTGCTATATAAATATTAAATAAATGTAGAAATACATTTTTTCTTACTTGTGATTTATAATTTTGTATATACGTTGTTGTTTCATTCAACAACGCTGTAAATTCAGTATTACAGTTTATGATATTAATATTTTATTAATTACTTAAATCACAGTTGAATATATCCTTGCTATTGCAATAATAAGAATTACCAAAATAGTGTAATCATTGGTTTAGTTATTCTTATCATCACAGTCTAGCTAAGTAAACTGATATACTTAAATTGTTAGGTTAGAAATAATAACTATTATGCTATATTATTGCTAACCTAACAGTTTAAGTATATGTTAGGTCACTTTATACATATAGAGTTGACATAGTGATTTTATATATAAAAATAATTATATGCAAAATCCTGCTTCCCAGTTCATTTTAGAGAAAAACTGAAAGAATTGAAATGTGTTAAGAATTTAAAAATCCATGAAAAATAATACTTCTTAGGCAGAAAGACCCCGGGTCGATAGCCATTTGACAATGACAGTTACATGACAAATTGAAATAATTCTATAAATATTGTAAACACACATACTACACATTGTAAAATGTAACGTTATTTGTCAATAAAGATGTTAAATATATAATACTTCTTTAACTTTTAAAATCGGTGCATAATTTATAAATAATAAATAATTATTGATTATATTTGCAAAATATTACGTGTTTAAAAAATCCATGATAATTTGCAATCATAGAAATATATCAAAAGTGACGTTAAATTAATTGATTCTTTTCTATGAAAGTTATGGCTAATGCAATTTAATTATGCGATCATTTCCAAATTTAATCACATTTAATTTATTAATTATACAAAGATTCTAAAATTGAACAAGGCAGTATTTTAGGCAGATTTTGAATTTCTGAACATATTATAATCCTTTAAGTTTTTCTCTAAAATTAAACGGGAAGCAAAATTTGTTTTTAGATGTAAAATCCGTATGTATACCTGATCGCGTCAACATCCGATATATATAAATTATTATTAAGAAAGTAAATCATTTAGATTTATATGACAATTTTAAAAATGGATGATTCTCGTAATTCGTCCTTACTTCATGAAAATTTATCAGTTGTTTTACAAAACAAATATAATAAACCGTGGCTTCCGCAAATAAAGCAAAAGATGAAAACCGAAAACTCCTTGAAAAAAAAAAATCAACGCCCGTTAATGTCTGCCCAAAATGAAACATAATTATTAATTTCTTTAATTTAATCATACTTCTCGGCTTCCTCGTAGAAAATACTTAGGGTCACCAAATCGGAACTGGTAAACGTGTACACCTTGATCTTTCTCGCGCGCTGTTTTGAGTTAGGATTCGAGGATTAGAAAATAGGAAACGCGGAATTTTCGACATTGAACAGCTTAATCTCTACTCAAGGTGGATTCTTTGGAATTCCCCACAGAATCAAACGCCACAGACAATAACCTCATTTAATCATGTTATGTAATTTCTAATGAGTACAAAAAGAGGTAATTAGTCCTAATTGCAAGTTTGTGTAAGCTTTTGATTATCTGAAATAAAAACTTGGAATAGTATTTTTTCAGTAAAGAGTAGTAAAAAATTACAGATAAAACACTTTGTATTCCTTACTTCACTCGTTTATTTTTATGCTATATGTACATTTCGGACAATATTTATGTCCAAATATGATTGTATGAAAATCAGAATGTGTTTAATTTAAAAAAATCTCAGTTATATCTGAAACTGACGATGTCAATAATGGTTACAATAATAAACGATATCTGAGATATATCAGATATGAAATTGATATAACAGAATTGAGTGGGAATGCAAAAAGATTGGGAGAATTTATTAATTCAAACATTTTTTGGTACTCTTTCTCAGTAAACATGAGAAATTACTATTCGACGATTTCATTTCAGTTAATCAAAGGCTTGCACTGACAATTAGGATTAATTACCTCTTTTTGTACATTGTATTACAATTATAATAAAAAAATGAATCACAAAATATTTAAAAAATAAACATTTTTTTCAGCATAATTAATTGATACAACTATGTTGTATGGGTTTCTATGAAGTATGGAATCCTTGTAAAAAAATATTTAGGAAACACAAAAAAAATATTAACTTGTTAATTGTTAAGGCTATCATTTCAGCCTTAAAAATTAAAATGTAAAAATTAGTATGTATTTGAATTAATATGCTTGGTTTCACTATTATTATATTTACATTGTTTCTATGAGTGGTCATTATCAAAATAGTATATATATATCTATACAGTGGTATTTCTAATTAATTTACGTTATTATTGTGAACTAGAGGAAGTAACAGCAATATCAGACTTGCGTCTGAAATACAAGCTGATTCGTTTTTGTTGCTCTATTATATCTTATTTTATTTTATTTTATATTTATTCTGTATTGAATTTGAATATACAAACAATTTATGTTTAAATGAACATATCAATAATTGATTAAGTATATCAAGCAAAACTTAATTAATTGTTAAAAGGCTATACAGTTATCTGCCTGACAAAATATTATTTATTATTATTTAAATATAATAATAGTGAAACGAATAACCAAGCATAATAATTGAAATAGAATTAATTAAAAAATAATAATAGTTATAGAAACAAATAAAAAGTTCATCCACTATTGATATTCGGGGCTATTCCGTACGAGAAAAGTCAAGTTTAATGTGTACGTTATTATTTAATTTCACATTCCATGAATATATATCTATTATATAGGCTGCTTAGACTGTGATGATAAAAATTAATGTACATGTTAAGCTGAATATTTCCCTTATTCTAAATGAGTACTTGGTACTAGAAATGTACATATAGTGTATAAAAATAAAAAGTGAAGTAAAGACTGAAATTGTTTACTTTATTGTAAAATTTAATTTACTTAAAATATAATACATTTTATATAATATTCTTCATAAAAGGCTAACAAAATATTAATATTGAAATTTATTAAAAATGATTTTATTAATATCTGCAATTCTTAATTTCATAACAAAGTTCATTGATTTCTTAATAAGTTCCGTGAATTCCATCAAGTTCAAATATTCCGTTATTTGTCTATCGTGTGTATGTGTGTGTGATAATCTTCTCTTTCAAATAAAAAAAAACAGGTTAGAACGGCCCGCAAATTAAACACCACACTTTGTAAACAACCGTAAAAATTGTGCCAACCGCGAACATTGTTCAGGCCAAAACTTCATTCGAATCATATTTCAAAAGAAAGAAAGTGAAAAAGAGAGAATGAAAGTACTGCGCGCTCATTTCTTTCTGTATTTTTTTAGTTCGGCTCTGTCAATACAACTATTGCCCAACGAGCCTAACGTTTTCGGACAATTGCGCAATGCTTGCTAAAAGCAATAGCAACAAAAAAAGGAACATAAAACGGAACAGCGAGTTGTATAATCCTCGATGACGTGTTCGAATGAATGTTTGATCAAAATAGATTTTTTTGTAGGGATTTTTTTACACAAATTTAAATTCTTAATAGTTGAGGCTTCTACTTCTTTATACATGTTAATTTATTAACAAAGAGTGTTATACAAACAAAGTTATTTATTTGTTTAAATATCCTTTAAATTACACAAATTTAAATTGATAATTAGTAACGAGTAATAATATTTCTGTGTTTTTATCAGAAAATACTTTAAAAATCATTTATTTGAAAATAAATTTATTTTTAAACAATAGACTGGGCAAGAAGAGACAGTTGTTAAATTTAAAAAAAATGAAACATTTTTTTACTTTGTATAAAGTTGTTAAAATTGAATTACATTGTATAACAGAGTAGAAGCCTCAACAATTAACAAGAGACTAATACTTGTGGCCGATAGCCAAGTTTGAAGCAAGGCATGAACAACTATGTTAATGAAAATAAATATGGGCAGAAAGACCTCCGGTCGATAGCCTAACCCATCAATATATATTGTAAATATAAATATTTGTAAAGAATTGTAATTCTGCTGTCTGAAAATAAATATGCAGTGTATATGAATTGTAAGTTTTTAACTTTCACCAAATTTCATCGTGAGTAATGTGAAGTGTACTATTTTAGAAATAAAATTCCCTTTTTTAAGAAGTGAAGTAAAAAAATGAATTTCTTATATTACAATGAAATTAAACAAGGAAAATTTCTGGCAATAATCAATAAAATTCGAACAATCTCTTATATATATATATATATACAAACTTCTTTTTTTTTCAGACAATTACATAGTAATATTTATACACAATACATTTATGTGTTAGTCTATCTGGGTTATCGACCAGAGGTCTTTAAAATAATAAACAAATGAATAAAGAATTTTATTTTTAATTAAGCAAAGTTAATATTAATTGGATTCATAGCAAATGGAGCTAAAATAAAATGTATTTTCCTAATCAGCCAAATATTTAAACATAATTCACTATTAATCGCGGATTACTAATTCTTTTCTTCGTTTGAAAAATTTCAAACGGCACGAAATACTATTTAAAAACCTGTTTGCTTTGTTCCGCGTTATTAATTTTTATTATTATTCTTGTTACGTTAAACAATTATCGAAAACCTGTTTGGGTTCAAACTTTTTTGTGTTTAAAAATTATTAAAAGAGCAAAGTAATCTAAGTTTTCTAATTGGTCTGCAAATACATTCGACGTATTTAACACGCCCCTGCGTGATTCAAAAATATTCTCCGGATAATTATGATTATGTAGTTTCTAAACTTATTTTGGTTTCGACTCCATTGGAATTGATTATTAATGACTGTCCGGAATTTTCGTTTTTAAGTGTTCATTACGCATTATTGAAAAAATTCAATTACACAATTACTCGTAGAATTGCATATTTTCTATAATGCATTACGTCAAATATAATTACATATTTTACAGTGTGTTGTAATTTAAACCCTATCATTTTTCAATTTGTGTAAGACTGTACGTAGTTAATTTAAATCGATTATTAATGGCCCTTGTAAAAAATAGTACTTTCATTTTAAAGTATGCATTAGATATTTTACTAAATGTGCACTAATTTATTTTAAATGTAATTATGTAAAGATTATAATTAGATATCTTTAATGAACAATAAATGTGTTGCATTCTAATAAAAACTAGTGTTGGGTAAAATCGAGTAATATTAGTAATCGGGTATATCTAAATGAGCGATTTTAAATAAATAAAGTCAATAAGTAACAATAATTCACATTTTTGCGTCGTCTTTAATTTATTATAAGTAACAATAAATTGATGTTTTTCAATAAATAAAGAATAGGTACTGGTATTAATAAAATATATTCCATTAATTAAATTGTCATATACTTAACTTTGCAGTAACAAAAAATATCGACTTTGCGCATCTCTAATAAAAACTAACATTCTCGTATAGAATAATTGTGAACCAATCTTTTAGCTTCTTACTTTAATAAGTTATAAAAATAATCTTAAGACCTATTAAATATATCATTATAGATAGCTATTCTAATCTAATCTATTTCTTAAAATTGGAAACTAATTTTGGCGTCTTTAAATAATAATGTTAGATGTACAGACTATTTAATTAATTAAATTAAATTCCTATCCTTTCTCCTACTTGTTGAATTTATTTAACTGAACATATATTTCGGAAACTATTACTCAGTACAATAAAACAATGAGAAAGAACAAAAAATTTAATTTAATTTAATTAATTTAACAGTTTCTACATCTAGCTAATACAAGAGTATTTAATCAATTCTTCTTAAGGAGGAATACGTTGAGTATATTGTGATTATTATTATAACAATTATTTTTTGGCGTCTTTATTTAAATAAAATTTCCATTTTTTCTACTTATTTAACTGAACACATATTTCTGAAACTATAATTTAGTTCAATAAAACAATGAGGAAGGACAAGAATTTCAATTTAATTAATTGAATAGTCTCTACATCTAGCTAATACAAGTTATACAAAGTACAAAATTAAAAAATGTGTAATTATTTATCAGACTTATAAAAAGGCGGAAACTTTACAAAATTGCTAACTGAGATATCTCAAAGTATTTATATAATTTAGCTTAAATATTGAATAAAGAAAAAAAAAGTCATAATATACAACGTTACGTATTATACAAACACTTTGAGATGTCTCAGTTATTTTTTTTTATTTACCGTATTTTTTATAGGTCTGATAAATAATTACATATTTTTATAATTTTTTATAATTAAAACATAACTTTTTTAATTAATCATATAACAATGTATATAAGTAGAAGCCTCAACAATTAATAATTTAATTTCGTAAATTTCTTAATAGTTATGTTAAATTTTATTTTAAAATATACATAAATACATCTTTATTCAGACTATATTTATATAGTCTGAATAAATACAAAAAATAACATAAATAATTACAATACACTTAGGAGTTAGTCATTTTAAAATATTTTTTAAAACAACATGATTTCATTTAAATGTCATACAAAATTTGCTTTTTGTTTTCAGTCAGTTTATTAATATTAATAAATTAATATTATTTTATGACTGAAAACATCAAACAAATTTTGTATGGACATTTTTTATTAAATCATGTTGTTTTAGAGAATATTTTAAAACAATGCTTAACCAAAGAGAATATTAAATATATTATATATATATATATAATATATATATATATATAATATCCTCTTTGGCTTAACTTTCGGTCGATAGCCATTTTCTGATGTATTTATCAACCATGATTGTAAATATTAAATATAAAAATTCTATGTACAACTTCAGAAATAAAGATGTATATATATATATAATACTTATTGCAAAAATAAATAAATAAATATGTTGGGAACGAATCGCACTTTCTTGTTTTTTAAGTGATTAATGGCTTAGGCTCGTTGATTTATTTATTTTGTATAATTTGAATAAATTAGTAAAATGTTCATATAAAAAATCGTGTTATAAATTTCTCTCACCAATATTTTATAAAATTCATGTGCAACACGTCAATCTAATATATTCATTAATTGAGGTTATTAAAAATGCAAATCTAAAATATTTAGCAATCTATAAAAAATCCCATCTTAAAATATTACAGATAACAAATACAACTGATATATGAAATAACATTTTATATCAATGAATATTAATCGAGACAACTGCCTCCTTCGTTTAACTAATGATTAATTTATTGAATTAATTGTTTTTTATTATTAAAAATTAATTAGTAATTCAGTGTTATAAAGAAAAACGTTTCTATAATTAATTTATTTTTAATTCAAAAAGTCAAATTTAATTCGCATTTTTAAGGATTGTCTTAAAAAAAGGATAATAAAATCGTATTCAATTGGCATTGAATTTTGCGAAAATTATGCGTTATTAAGATTCCGAAAATAAAAATTGACCATGCGCGGGTGTTAACACGGCATTGACCTTTTATATATAAAAATGCTAATATTGTTTCATCAAAATCTGCCGATTAAATACCTAATTGATGCCGATGATATAATAAATGTAAAGTTGTTCTGGTACTTTTTTGTGAATGCTAATGAACCATTACATACAAATAGGTATTTGTATAATATTTGTATAATTGTACAATAAAAAATGCCACTTAGTTTATTCGTTACATCATTTATGTACATTTATTCATTTCATTTTTAGTTATAATTACACATTTACTTGAATGCAGAAAAATGTTTAATAAAAGGCGTTTCTATTGTTATGCAACATTACTACAAGCAATTTTATTTTAGAATAGGAATTTAAGTGATATAATGTAGGCTTTATAGAAATTCGCATGAAGCATAAAAAAATCTGTTTAAAAAAATAGTTTAAAAAATAAATAGTATTTATGTCGATACCAAACACTCAGTTAATGCAACAAAATATTTATAATGGTCTAAAACAAAATTCATGAATTCATCGAGACGTTTCAAGACAGCTCAGCTAGCTAGCACAGTCATTTTTATTGCACATTACCATCAATTCAATACAGGGCAGAAAGACCTCAGGTCGATAGCCCAGGACAGACAAACCTTTATTTTAACGTATATACTCAATCGGGGCTGTTCTATAAGGAAAATGTTAAGTTTAACGTGTACCTTATATTTTATCATCACAAACATAGAATGTGAAGATAATTAATAACATACACGTTAAACTTAAAATTTTCTGTACGGAATAAATCCGAATGTTTGCAAAATTATAATTGTCTAACACAACTAATTAGTTTAAAAAGATACTTAGTAGCAGCGAAATTAGTACTCAGTACATAGTGATATTTCTTTTTTGGCATATGATTCTCTTCAATCAGCTACTATATGAAATTTCATAATTTTATTTGAAATTATTTTTTATAATATGCATAATAAAATTAGCGAAAAATTTTAGACATCGTAGTCTTTCCTCTTAATTAAAACAAAAATAAAAATTATATTTTTTGCATTTTGTAATTCTTTCTTTTTAAAATATTTTATGATTCTATTTGATTTACTTGTATATTTTATTGACTTTGAGCATCATTATTCTTATTGAGAAACTCAATAATTATACTTGATCAAGTATAACCATTGAGTTTTTCAAAAACAACCATAAAATATTTTATGAAGGAATTACAAAATGCAAAGAAATAGATTTTTTGTATTTATTATTTGTTAAATTTATGTAACAAAGGTGAATTTTCGTAAATAAAGAAATTAAATTAAAAAATAGCTGTATATAATTTTTGATGATCTAAACGGTAAAAATATTTTTAAATATACAGGGTGTCCCATTTTCCAAGATTCGATATCTACTTTTTTATTTTAAGAAAAACACCATATATATTCATTGCGTAATTTCAAATGCCATCGTCAACAATTTGGGCCTACAAGGTAGACGATCGAGAATCGTTGTTTCGTCCACTAAAGGAAGGCGAACTTGTTCTGTTTATAACAATAACCAGCCACCATTATACATTTTATTAAATGAAACCATATATATTATTTTTATTCGATTTCTTTTTTAATTATGATTGAAATAATATAATATTGTTAATGCATAAAGCAAGTATTATTACTTTTTGGAAATACTTATTTTAATAAATTAGCAACAATGTTATATTATAGGTATTTTATAAAAAAAAATAACTATTACAGAGGTCTACTAAAAAAATCATTACGTTTTTGTTTACAAGATAGAGGCATGCATTTTTTCTATAATTAAGTATACGATCAAATAATTAAGAAAGGCCATTTAAATCTCTTTTAAATTTCATACGTAAACCCCCATGACGCGATCCACTTACAATTACACCATACAAAATATAATAGGAATTTTATAGGTTGTCTTTTTTACAAATATGTCATAGTGGTTGAATATGTACAAGAAAAACTTGATTTCCCGTTATAATTATTTCAAACGGAGAAAGCGAAAAATATAAATTCTGGTAAAATGAGTGGTTTCAAAACAAACTTAAACTACTTATTCATGCATAAAGAACAAAGGAAAATAAAAAATAATTGCTGAACGTTTTGCTGATAATGAAAACGATTTTTTTTAAAATAAACATATAAATATAATATACTTT
The DNA here is from genome assembly GCA_963082785.1 of Philonthus spinipes. Classification (NCBI taxonomy): domain Eukaryota; kingdom Metazoa; phylum Arthropoda; class Insecta; order Coleoptera; family Staphylinidae; genus Philonthus; species Philonthus spinipes. Next base: position 15,802,377 of record OY720301.1, read on the forward strand.
ACATACAAAATATTTTAAATTTAACAATACAAATTTAATTTGTTTATATTTTTAGTATATTATCTTCAAAAAACATAAATTAAAAATATGCGCATAATATATACGCATTTGCATTAATGAAGAAGGTGTTTGCGTTGCATATTGCATAGATATAAAATATTATTCTAAGTACATGCCTCAGGATAGCCAATAAAGAACATTGATTAAATTAATGGCGTCTTGATCATTCATTAAAACGTTAATTTGTAGTAACATGTAATAAAATGTATATTACTTACTCAATGATGTATCAATTTTAACTTACCAAATATAGAAAAACTTTACATATACAACAATTTTCTTTATATTATTATTTAAATAACTACAATCGAGTGATTACATTTAATATTAATTTCTTTTAATTCTTATTCTGAAAACCTACAGAAAACAATATATATTTTTTTAAATAAAAAGACTTTAAAAATAATTAATAAAGTATTTCATTATTGGTAATTTGTTAAAGTACTTATGTAACATAAGTCAAAATGTCACAGTAGCTAAAGAGGAAATAATTTATTAATTATTTTCAAATTCTTTTTATTTAATTTATTTAAATAACTGTGACCAAGTGAATAAATCCTTTTTTCTATTACTTTATTTTTTTTTTAGATATTTTTTACGTCTTTATAGTTCCTATAGATAGCGGTGTTAATTAAGGATCCACTAAAAGTAGTGCTACGATTATAAAAATGACCCTACAACTTGTTTAGTCCAACTAAATAAACAGATTTTACAATTAGTCTACAAAAAAAGAACGATTTTTTTGTATTCTATATTCTCATGTTTAATTCAATGAAATATATATTATTTATACTTATGTAAAGTAAATATTTCATTTGTTTTTTTCCATTACTTGTATATTTATAATAATATATTACAGATAAAACATGGCGCCTTATGTGACAACAGTGACAACGTTAGAAGAAGAACCCATTAAAGAAGTAGAAGAGAAGGCATTAGTTCCTGTAGGATACAAAGGATTTTTTGGAGAATACGTTACGGAACTAAAATGGCTACACATCATTCCCATCACGCTTTTCCACGTGATCAATCTTTACCTTATATTAGAATTTCCTTGGATACAGAAACCCCTCTCGGTATTATGGAGTAAGTATTAATTTCGCTTTAGTGAAAAATAAAACATTATTCCATAGAACTAAAACACTTTTCACTTATACAACTAGAACACCATTCATTATTCAATTCCAGAAATTCAATTGAACTATGTAAAATTCAAAGATTAGCAGTATCCGCCAATCTTTAAATTTCTAAAATATTTTCTAAGTATTAATTATTCTAAAAATATTGTAGAAATTTAGAAATTGGTTGAAAGATCGCTGGTCGATAGCCAATTAACAGATATAAATTATATATTTTATTCTTTATGTTTGCATTATTAATTTTGTACATGTTTTTTTAATTATACTAAAATCATTATTTTTGCAATTATTCTGGAAATATTCGGGGCGAGCGTCATCTTTCGCCTAATTTCATGTGGCATCATCAACATTTCGAGTCTACAAGGTAGACAACACAGAATCGTTGTTTCGTCCATTAAAGGAAGGCGAAAAATTGTGCTTGCGTGGTCTTTCATTTATTATGATTAATATCAGATATATAGCCACAATACAAGATCCGTTCAGTCGCCTTCATTTAGGTTTTCTATGGCCTTCATCAAGGCATTGCACATGGAACACACTAGTCAGAAGAGGTTCGAAAAACCGAAATGACCATCACTAGTTATCTATACGCTAGATGGAATGGTGGCTGAACATTTTACTAAAAGTAATACAGTAATTGGAAACATATCGCAAGCACCATCTATTGCTTAATTTAGTTTATAGGATCCTTGAGTAGTGCCGTTTAAAAAATTAAAATGGCACCGTATCTTTAAAATATGCACAGACGATTGTCAGAATAATGTGTATGTTAAAAAGAAAAATTTGAATTGTTATTAACATACACATTATTTTTTTTTATAAATATGTATCATATTTACAACAATATTTCATTCTATCTATTGTAAAATATATTAATTTGAAACAAGCTTTAATTGCGAAATTTATTCAAATTCGAAACGTATATATTATTGCATATAATTTAAAATGCCAATGTCATTGCGCCCATAACTATATAAATGACACATAAATACTTGTTTTAGTATCTCTAAATAAATATACGAAATCTTTTAACACTACTATTTAAATAGCATCCGGTTTTCGGCTTACTATTTTCAATACTATGGATTCGATTTTTTTATTGGACTTTTTCAAGTTGCTCCACTTGTCCTTGTTTCAACCGTCTGTTGATCTCTCGTATAATATATGAGATACTCAATCTATTTTATCATCGAAAGTTGCAGTTAATAAATAAATTTAAATATTTAAAAATATCTACACACAGTCGATAGCAAATTTCTGAACATGGAGTCAAACAATTGTAAATATTTTTTATATAAACAATGCTTATACATATATTCAATCATGATTCACCAAGTGATTAATGAGCACACAGTGAAAATTATTAAATATTGTTTGTTAATAAAAGTTAATGAATGAAAAATCAGAAATTGATTTAAGAGTTATTTTATTTATTAAAAACTCAGTGGCTGAGGCTGTCACTTGATAGAAGTGCATATACACAATTAAATAAATAGACGTTTTTGGTTATGACTGATTGGAGAGAATCTTATGCCAAACAATAAAAATACATGTTTTTGTTTAGTAGATTAGTGAATATACGAGACATTTTGTAAATGTTTCATCACTTTCTTGCATTTGATTCTTTGTAAAACATTGATAATCGAAATGTACTGGATGTCCAAATAAGAAAGGTCACCGGCTATATCTCAAGAACTATGAGCTTTCAAATAAAAAAAATGTTAATTAAAGTGATCATGAGAAAATGCTGAAAATAAATTCCAAGTTCGTAACTCTTCCGCTAGGGGGCGTACTGAACAGTCTAAAAGTAATATTACGATTATCTCAAAAAAAAGTTTAATAAAGACATCATAAAACTACACTATGTTAATAAAAGTGTTGTTAACATATTTTTTATTTGAAAGCTCTAGGAGTCTTAGTTCCTGAGATATAACCAGTGACCTTTCTTATTTGCACACCCGGTACATCTTTTAATAAATAAATAAAAAAATGTGGAAAAGTGTACAAAGTGTTTTATATATTTATCAAATCTTTACGAAACATTCGATAACGTAGATAGTGAATAAGCATCTGCCTGACGATACCGCTGTGTTGGCAAAACAATTGAAGAAGTGTTTCTGCAATGAAAACTGTGAAATTAAAAAAAAGTGTTATTTTTTAATATAATTGTGATTTCATTTATTATATATATAATATATATATCTTTAATGTTCAAATAATACATAAATATAGATAATAACGACTAGATATCTTTCTGCCTTTATTTATTATTTTCGCATATTATAAAAATAGTTTTATCATTAGTCAATATGTTTTGAAAATTTTCGGAGTTTAATAAGACTTGTTTGTTATCGAATTTAATCACCTACTTTACAATCACTATTTTTTATTTATTAATTAGCTATTCATAATGATGTAATATCGTCTGTTACAAGATGTGAAAATATTGCGAAACGCACAATAAGTGGTTTAATTTATTTAACATATACAATGTTTCCTCAAGTACTAATGTTTATTTAGTAAGGTGTTGTAATCATCCACTAGAAATTTCTAAGAGGAAATTAAATTTAGGGCCCTCTGGATAGAAAATTAAAATAACATGTTTACTAATATAATTTTAAACAAATAAACAAAATGTTTACAAGTGAAATAAGTACATAACGTTTAGGTAGTTTTTGCATTTAAAATAAGTTATGTATTAACCGGGGCTATTTTGTAAGGGAAATGTTAAGTTTAATATGTACGTTATAAATATCATCAGTCTAAGCAGCCTTTGCAATAAATATACATGCATAGGATGTGAACATAATTAATAACGTACATGTTAAACTTAACATTTCTCATTACAATGAAATTAAACAAGGACAATTTCTGGCAATAAAACTCGATCAATCCCTTTTTCCAACTGCATTTCTCGTACGGAATAGCCTCGAATATATGCAACAATATAAACTTGCTCAGTTTTAAACTATACTTTCGCGCCTTTTTGTGGCTCAAAACAATTTGTATAATTAAAAATATTGAAATTGAATTTCGCCAAATTTCAGCATCTACAATAAATGTTCTACGAAAACATTATGGTGGTATAATTATATGGGTATAAACCCATATAATTGTATCATGCATAGATTTATGTCTATGGTATCATGATAATACTATATGCAACAGAATATACTTAGTTTAAGTATTGAATATTTCATTACATGTCATAGATGTAGTTTGTAAATAGATGAAGCATATTACAGTAAAGTTTTGTTAAATATATATAAATAACAGAACGTTCAGTCCAGATTTTTTTTAAATAATCGATTATATTTAATACATATTTAGTTTTTATTTTTATCTATAAAAATTCTATATTCTTATAAAAACAAGCTATTTTTAAACTAGTATATCATTATTAAATTACATTTTATTTTCACAACTTTATACTTTTCTTTAATTTCAGTTATTGCTATGGGAGGTATAGCTGGATTGGGAGTAACAGCAGGAGCTCACAGATATTGGTGTCATAGAGCTTATAAAGCGAAATTGCCTCTGCAAATATTTTTGGCTTGTTGTTTTTCAGCAGCTGGACAGGTAAGAAAAGTATAATAATACCCGACATCATATGGTAGAATGGATTAATGATTATATACAGGGTGTCTCAGCGTACGCGCCAAGCAGCTTTACGACTATTTTTTTTTAATCGGCTTTCCCAGGCGTATATAGGTCTATTAGGACCACATTTTAAAATTAGTTTCAAATATAAACGGTGTCCCATAAAAACACGGCGTATCATAGTTATATTTTTTCTAATGGACTACCCCATATTTTATATTTTTATTTCAGATTCTACATTAAGAATAAAGTTATCTTTCATAATATGCCTAAACCTAATATTTTTGAAATATTTAAATATTTTTGGAAAATTGATGTTTTGAAAAAAAAAATCATAACTTTCAAATGGATAAATGAAAACAAATGAATTTTGTATCAATGTATTAGACTAATAGGTGAATACTTTAGGCTATTTACAGGAATTTAAAATCTTAACATGCTTTGATAATTTAACATAACTCCAGAAACACATTCAAGGTCGAATAACCCTATCTTGTAGGAATTTTTATTGTTTTTCAAAAGCTATAAAGATATTTTACACCTAGACCTAATAGTTTTCAAGATATATCCATTTTCGTTAACTTTTGACATAATATTTATCATTCATAATATGAAAAGGTAATACAAAGCGCCATCTATTGTTCAATTTAATATATATTATTGCCAATGATTCCATCAGGCAAGTGTTTAGCTTTTGTTTATAAATAAAGTCAGTTGACCCAACAAATGATTTTCTGGATATTTCCTAAATTAATACAATAATTGTATTAAATTCATAATTACTACGATTAGTGTATTAATTGCATTATTTATTTACACATGTGTAAATTATTTGAAAAAAACTTGTTAGAATTGTAAAACAAATATAATGAAAAAAAAAAAACATTTTTGCAATTGTTACTAATAATACGAATGAGTCAATTACATTTGATTATAAATAAAAGCTACTTAATTTAAACACTAGTCTATTAGAATAACTGGCAACAATGATTATTAAATTAAGCAGTAAATAGCGCTTTATGTTACCTTCCTATATTAAAATATTAATGATTATGTCAAAAATTAACAAAAATGGATATATCTTGAAAACTATTAAGCTTAGGTGTAGAATACCTATAAAATTTTTGAAAGACAATAAAATTTCCTACAAGATATGCTTATTAGATATAGGATATGACATTTAAAATAAGCACTAAATTTGACCTTGAATGTTTTTCTGGAGATACGTTGAATTATCAAATCATCTTAAGATTTTAAATTCCTCTTAATAGTCTAAAATAATCTCCCATGAGTATAATATACTGATACAAAATTTCATTTTTCATTCATCCGTTTGAAAGTTATGATTTTTTTTCGAAGCGTCAATTTTTCCAAAAATATTTAAATATTTCAAAAATTATTAGGTTAGGCATATGAAGATATCATAGAAGTTAACTTTATTTTTGAAGTAGAATCTGAAAAAAATATAAAATATGGGGTATTCCATTAGAAAAAATATAACTACGGTACGCCATGCTTTAATGAGACACTCTGTATACTTGAAACTAATTTTAAAATATGGTCCTAATAGACCTACAGATGCCTGCGGAAGTCGATTTTGAAAAAAAAAAAACATTTAGCCGTAAAGCTACTCGGTCAGCACGCTGAGACACTCTGTATACAGGGTGAGCCATCGAAGTTCCCATTGCACCAACAATGTTATGTTGTTGTAAAGATAAATTATAGAGGAATCGAATAAAAAAATAATATATAGTATATTCTATTTAAAATAACAAAGTTGATGTCAATTCTAGGAAAATGGGTCACCCTGTATATATGAAAATAATTTTATATTATACGTCTTCAGAAGTAAAGCAAGTTTTATTAATAAATTAATGCTGAATTTCTAACGATAAGGGAGATATGGGCACTTTGATGACTCACCCTATACAATATATAATAGTTTTCATTAAATTAATTCTAATAAATTTTTGAATATTATACATTTTAATATATGAGGAATTTATAATACAAACATTATTTGAAAATTCGTTCATTTCTTTTAAGATTTGTTTGTAATTATTCTTAATATTTCAGAATACAATTTTTGACTGGGTGAGAGATCATAGAGTACATCACAAATACTCCGAAACAGATGCCGATCCCCACAATTCGAACAGAGGATTTTTCTTCGCCCACATGGGTTGGTTGTACATGAAGAAACATCCAGAATGCATCAAAAGGGGAAGGCAATTGGACATGAGCGACATCACAAATGATCCAGTTGTTAAAGTTCACACGATGTAAGTTCATATATTTTTAATCATCACAATTGTTTTATTTAAAAATCTAATCTGGTTAAGTCTTATAAGTTGGTATACAAATATTTGTATTCAGATTAATATACCACAGAAAAATCAGTGAATTCAAATTATTCAGAGGTTTTCATGACTCTAAGTTTTCATAATTCATTAAAATCAATGTAATTTAATTTATTTTAATTACATTACATCTGAATATATACAAATAACTTTTAGAGCAATTTAGAGCAATATATTTACATAATAATTGTATAACATAATACATAATTAATGTACAATTTACAAATACGCTATCGACCAAAGGTCTTTCAGCCATACATCTGAATATTTTATTAAATTAATATATATGTATACATCTTTGTTTCTGAAGTTGTACATACAATTTTTACATTTAATATTTACAATCATGGTTGATAAATACATCAGAAAACGGCTATCTTTCTGCCTAAAATTAATAATATTCCAATAAATTTAACCTTTCTTCACATTTTTATTTGAATTACCAAATATACACACACAAAGTCACAGAAAAAGTTATTTTGTGTTGGAAATGTAAATTTGGTAATTTAAATAAAAGTGTGTATAAAGGTTATTAGTGCATGATTTGTCAAATGAACTCATTATTTTTTAATTTACTATTAAAAAATACTTTTTTATATTAATTTATTTTTTACAACAGCAAAAAAAAACTAAAATTAAGATTACATCTAACTAAAATTAGATTACAATAATGTTTAAAATATAAAAAAAATAAATTTAAAAAATATATAAATATGTTTACTTTGATCTGATGCTATTCACCTTAAAGAATGATCGTGTCTTGAAAAATAAACTCAAATTAAGAAAAGTTACACTGTGTTGTTACATAAAAAGCTATTCCTATTAGTGCAATAAATCAGGGAAACCCGTCATATTAATATATGCCATTTCAGCAAAACATGCAATCGAATGTATAATCTAATATAATAAAACAATAGTGTGTTGTTTTAAAACAATAGCGTTAGATTTACATTTTAGTGCAAAATTAGTATTAATTTCTATTTACGCACACCTAAGCGCCAAAACATTTACCAAAGTCCACAAATTTATTAAAAGGATAGTATTTTCTAATGAATGAACGAAAATATTCTTAAGACAAACGTGATTATTATTTGTTTTGGCATGAAGAGTATCCTTCGTGTCAGGAACATACGAATGACACTCTTCATGCAATGTATAGCCGATAGAGTTTTTATGACGGATACTTGTTTTGGAGCAGAGTTGTATTAATTCTTGGACCTTTAAGATGTTTACTTCGTGATTCAATTTTAGGTAATGAATTCATTTTGAATTTTTAATAAGACTTAACTTTATTTTTCGTGTGACTAGTTGCCTCAAATTGAGTTTGATTACAGTGTTTTTGTATATTAAATAAAAATGATTTGAAAATAATTAATAAATTATTTTCACATTTAGCTCTGTGACTTTTGACTTACGTTACGTAAGTACGTTAAACGAATGCACATTAAAACAGCTACTTCCCGGGCAAATACCCACGCCGGACATTGAATTGAATTGAAATGTGAAAATAATTTATTAATTATTTTCAAATCATTTTTATTTAATATATTTAAATAACTATGACCAAGTGTTTTTGTTTTACTTAAGGGGAGGTTTTGGACCTGACGCCTGAAAATGGGTCAACTTTGGGATTTTTTTCTCGAAGTCGAATGAATATTTTGAAATGCGGTTTTGTCGGTTGTATTGCCCATACAATGGACTACAAATTTCTAGTATTTATAAAAAAAATACAAATCCAAAATAGAGGCTCTAGTCTCCAACTAATGCGCGCCGTGTTAATTCTGTGCAGGGCATTCCTCAGCCCCCCAGAGTGTCAGAAATAGAAGAAAAAAAAAAACAGTTAACACAGTAAATTGAATTTGTGGGGCCTTGCCGTTTGCCATTTTTTCAAAAATCGAAATAGAAATATTTGAAGGAAAACAAAATCTGCAAATTTTGGTCAAATGGATGAAATTTTTTTAGTTTTTTTTAATAATTGGACCACGGTAAGGCCCCCCAAATTCAGTTTACTATGTTAACTGAATTTTTTTCTATTTCCGACACTCTGGGGGGTCCCGCGCAGAATTAAAAAAGTCGCACATGTTTCCGGTTGGAGACTAGAACATCCATTTTGGATTTGTTTTTTTTTTCTATAAATTGGAAATTTATATTCCATTGTATGGCCCAAATAACTGACGAAACCGCATTTCAAAATATTCATTCGACTTCAAGAAAAAAATCCAAAGTTGATCCATTTTTCAGGCGTCACATCCAGAACCTCCCCTTAAGTTACGTAAGTACTTTAAAAGAAATTTACATTGAAACAATTACTTCTCGGGCCTTTGCCCCGCCAGACATTGGATTACATAATGGAGAAGAATTGAAGTCAATATTTTTTACTATTAAAAATTAATTATTTCGATTTATTTTTATTTAATTTATTGAATTATTTTTTATAACGCGCCACGAGGCTGTTGAAATACCTACCTGAAGATTACACCTTTTCTAACAACTTGATTAAAACAGAAAACTTTCTTAACTGCTTCATATGCAACCGGATGTACACTTCGAACAGAAAGTGACCATTATCGATGGTTTTAATTGTTAAGTGTTTTAATCAAGTTATCATCATCTTCACATAACTTACTCAATTCAATTTTTCTGACCACCATGTATATTTATTAGAAATGGACAAAGTCAATCTTTTATATCACTGCAAAATTATGTATATAACAATTTTCTAAATGTTATTTATAATATTAATATTGGGAAGTGTCACATATTTATTAATAAACACAAATTTATTATTTTTTATTAACTTTGGCTGTTTATTCAGAAATACTCGATTACTAAATTCACTCGATTCAGCCCAACACTAATATTTATAGAGTGACGATGGAGTATATATATGTATAGTCAATAAGTGTGATTTATAGTTAGCCTATGCATTTATGTTTCATTAATATTCCATTTTAGGTTCTTTTTGCCATTGAAAATCGTCTTTTGCTTCATCTTGCCAACATTGTTACCTGTTTACGCTTGGGATGAATCCTGGTACTACGCCATCGTTTCTCAATGCTTCATCAGATATTTGATGACGTTGCACTGCACTTGGTCCGTCAATAGTGCCGCCCATTTGTTTGGATATAAACCGTATGACGTGTAAGTTGACTAATACATGAATATATCAATTTAATTAAATTTTAAAAAAATGTTTGTCTTGCTGAATCAGGTTTAGTTTTTATATAAATTTATTTTGCGTCAATTTCTAAATTCTATTTTAAATAAACTCATTTTCTACAAAAAATAATGAAAACAGTAAATGGTCGACAGTGTTTAGAAGTCAGGGCCATTAATTTCGCAGATGTAGAAGAAGTTAAGCAATTATTATTTAATTACAATGTTTTGCGAAGTAGAAGCTTTAATCTCCACGTTATAGATTATGACTTCAACAAAAAAAATAGTTTTTCAATATAAAATTAGTAATATGTTAGTGACGTACATTGTTAACGATTTTGTCATTATTTGTTAGTGTTTTGTTTTTTTATAGCATCTGGATTTCTTTGAAAACATAACTCGTTTTTTTGTGATTTTTTTCTGTTATACCTCTTTTGTTAAAAATGCGTTTTCTGTCAAATGATGATAAAATATATAGGGTTAAAAAAAATGTTAATTTCTTGAAAACGCGATGTTCTTTTTTTTTGTTTACACGGTTGTAATCCCCGGAAAATTCACTACTACTTTGATAATTTATCACACTATTAAGCTTAACTAATAGCAATGTTAGCAATGGTGCGTATTTAATTTAGAACAATCTGTATATAGAAAATATAAATTAAATTAAATATTTACATCATTACAATCACTTACAAGTAGTGAAGCCTATGAAAATGGCTAAAATTTTATATATATTTTTTAATTTATATAAATGTTTATTTATATCTAATGCCATTAAAAATATACAAATGTGTTTTTTATTGTAACTTCTATTGATTTTACTCAAAATATATAAAGAATAATACTAATTACTCCAACACCTATCGGTAAAAGGGGCTTTCGGTTAATATTTCAAAGGTCTCGTGAGATCCTATGAAGAAGAACTCCATTTTTTTATTTAATTAATCAATAAACCACCCTATCTGAAGATTATCACCCCTTTTCTGATCAGCTTGTATATTCTATCGTGTTTCACCAAGTAATAAATTAGAATCAATCATGAAAATAAAAAACGGAGTTTCAGATTACATATGATTGTGTATCTAACAAAACTGATCGCTTGTTAATTGTTGAGGCTTCCACTTTGTTATACATTGTAATTCAATTGTAAAAAAGTGTTTCATTTATTACAATTGGAAAACAGATCGCTACCGCTTATGGTTTATTATAATTATTATTATTATTATTATATATTTAATTTCCTTTTTATAATTATTATTCAGGAGCATCAATCCAAGAGAAAACATCCTGGTTTCGATGATCGCTATGGGTGAAGGCTGGCACAACTACCATCACACCTTCCCGTGGGACTACAAAGCGTCCGAATTTGGCAGGATCAACCCGACTCTGATCTTCTTGAACGCTATGGCAAAAATTGGCTGGGCATACGACATGAAGGAGCCCTCTGATACTCTTGTCAACATGGTGATGGAAAGGAGAGGACCACATTGCCACCACCATCCCATCCAAGAAGTCTCCGAAAGCGAAGAGATCGACAAAAAGGTCTCTTGAACGATCCACGAAAAGACTTGAATTAAATCAAAAGATGTGTATTTTTGTATTGCTTTAATTAAATGAAATCAAGTTGTGTTATTAATTATTAATTATTATTATTATTGATTTTTCTTTATGATTTAGGGAAGTGTGCTAGGTTTTCTCGTTACAAAAAATAAATTATATATATAAAAAACAGTTTATTTTTATAAAAAAATCTCGCTCCCTTGCATATATTTTACTACTACTATTTTTTTATTATCTGAGAAAAATAATATATTGAATTGGCTAAAAGACCTCCGGTCGATAGCCGATTCATCTACAGAATATAATTCTAATTTTTGAATATTATTGTACATACATATACGCATTTGAATAAAGATGGTTAGTTAGTTAATATATTGAATATAATCTAACATAATATAATAAATATTATCTAGCATAGATTTGTCTTCAACTTCATCATAAATTCATGACAGGGCAGAAAGACCTCCGGTCGACAGACTAACACTTACATGTATTGTAATTATTTATATTATTAAAATATATGTTATTATTTATGTTTGGAAACCTCATTGCTAAATACACTACTGTACAAGTCTAGACATCGATATCATGAGATACCGACCATTTCTCTATGATGCAAAGTGGACAATCTTTACCCCATAAAATCCCGAACATTTTCTATGGGATTTTAATTTGGCGAACGGGACAGCCGCGGTAAAAAAATGCTGTTTTAACGATCACTCAATCAATATGGGGACCATATTACTCTTTGGAAGATCTTTGAAAGAGCATTGTTAGGACCGTATTGCTCTTTGAAGAGTGACCTGTTGTGTTATTTTCATAATATGACTCATCATATTGACTTTCGGGCCAATCAGCCGTGGTAGGTTGGAGTTTATTTCTAACGTTTCGCCGACAGCTGCTACTGACATCTTCAGTGGTTCCATGGATGTATGGACTCTTCTCCACGGCGACTTATGTTTTGTTGAAAAAGGACGCCAGAAAGATATTTATGATAGGTTAGGTTGTAGTGGCAGCCATTAGCTCATTTAAACCATTGAAGGCCCGTTGTGTTACCACAGTACGCGAAGGTGATCTTTAATCTTAAAAACCTCTAAAACTACTTGAAGCTGTTAATGTAGTTGACTAGCCTCCACATCTTGAATGGTACGTCTGTCAACTCATTAATCGCTAATCGTAGGAAATCAATTATATTCCCTTCTAAAGCGGGACATTGGCCAGGAGGTAGAGAACTACCTCCTCTACCTCTTCATCATTGCAGCCACTACATAAATTGTGATGCGTCACCCCTGTGTGTTTTCTTAGGTGCAAGGGGCCTACTCTCATCCCAATATCGATTCTGCTTAATGCAATTAATCTATCACTGTTGGCTGCATCAAACTTCGGTCATGAGACACGTTTCTCCATTCTCTTATTTACTACGGTTTTAATAATGTCATTTAGATAAAGCAATAAAGCTGGTTGTATGACGTCATCAACATAACCTCTAAATATCACACTGTCTCGAATAAACACAAGAAGTGATCAGCTACCGTAAGCCATAGTGCCTTAAACAATTACTCCAATAGTCCTGGCAGTACGCCTCTGAAGAGTAAATCTAAGATCAGGCCACTCTTCACGATAGGCTACTTTTTACGGTCATGTATGTTTAGGTAAAATTAGGATTCATTGCTGAATACGATATTCTACGTCTCAATGCTGCCGTTGTCTGCACGAGATCAAACATTAGCGTTAGTTTCCCATAGTCAATGGAATCATTATTTGTGGACGGTGTAAAAGAAGTCCAAAAATTCGAATGCGGAGATGCGCAAGTCTACCTTTTTCTCCAAAGTATTGGTCATTAATTTGACCTTTTGTAGAAAAAAGGTCTTTTTCTGAAGTGCCGCTCTTGACGATCTGTGGTACGACTTTATTGATAAGTTGTATTTCTTCTTATTCTTATATCTTCTTCTATCCACACCTGTGATACAAGTGTTACAGTCATTTCAATGGAACTAATAATTTTTTTTTTAGTAATTTTTTAATAGGACAAACCAACATCTTGATAAGCAGCAACTTGCGCTCTGTCTGATATGTTAATATTGTTGATGTCTTGGAGGTCGAGGCATTTTCTTAAGGGTAAATACAATTGCTGGAAGTACAAAAAATAACCACCAACTGTATTTACTTTTGACAAAATGCCTCGTTTGCGATAACATCAACCATGTCAGCTTTTTTGAGAGGGCTCTAATTGCTGCTTATTACGATGTTGGTTTGTACTATCGCAAAATTACCCGCCTATTAATTCCATTGCAATGACTGTAATGCTTGTATGTGGATAGAAGAAGGTATAGGAATAAGAAAATGCCTCAAGAAGAGAGGTATTTTTTTTTTTTCATAAAAATTATCAAAGAGAAGGCTTTTTTCACAGTAAGACTTAATTATAGTAACTCTATTGCTAAAAAAATCATTCATTCTTGATAACGCTTCCAATTTCACTGAGTGTATGTAATTAATTTTACATTTGTATAAATATTTTGCATATGTTGCATTTTTTACATACATTTCACAGTTTTTACATGTTCCATCTGGCATTTCGGAATCCAAGAATAGTAAAGGGACATAATGAAATTCTATCTTCGGCCTTTAATTTCCTTTAAAAAAATATTCTGCTATGGTATATGAAGTAGAATACTTTTCGCAAAAAAACATTTAAAGAGAATATATTAAAATACTGGCTGAAAGACCTTTGGTCGATAACGAATTTGTGAATTGTACATTAATTATGTATTATACAATTGATACGTAAATATATTGTTATAAATTCATAAATAAAGATATTTGTATATATATTAAAATACTATGACGTATTATGTTATCAATTATCGAATCATAATAAAATTAATTGCAATAAAGAAACACTTGTAAATTGAAAAATTGTTAGCAAGTAACATATCGAGACATCAATGAGACCACTTCAGACATAGACACAATTGCGGAAAAATATGCTGACTTTTTTAAGATGAATTATAAAATTTATACATTCTTAGTTCTGTCTGATTTCTGCAAGATGACCTGATTCCGATTTTTTATTGTATGTCATTGCACTTATAATGCCCATCCAATCTCCTTACACCTGTGGTGATGCTTTTCCGTTATACCTTCAATGTTTACTTTACTTACAAAAAAAAAGAAACGCTGTCGTTATTACTTCATTCTTGTTTTCATTTTGTTCCATTTTTATAAATCGTTTAATGTAACGCGATATGAATTGCATATTTATTCGATTTATATTACAAATATATATATTTGAGATAACACATTGTTGATGTTATTTGCACATTGGTGAGAGTGTTTCCAGGGAAACATGGTTATCGGTAGAAAAAAATAATAATTGCAGTAAAATATTAAGTTCACGGTATTTAACCTTAATGTAATGAACACGTATGGAAAACATGCATTGCTGCATATTGTTAATAAGTATTAAAAGCAGTTTGATTAAATAATACTATGATATGAAAAATCAACTTAATTAGTTTTTTCTTATTATTCTATGGTTGATGAAAATATATCTTCTCATTCCTTCCCATTCCCCACATAGCACAAACACGTCCAGTGGATATACATTGAATATCCCTTTTCGAATATTGGAATATCCATATTGAGCGTCCAATGGAGTTGCAATGCATATTTTTAATTTTTTTAAATGTACGAAATAAATATTCTATGGATATCCATAGAATATAGTAAAGTAAATAACCATATTTAATCATGAAATAATATCCATTGAATATACTTGATACTTGATGAATATTCATTAGAGAATATCCATTGTACGTTGCCGAACATATTTGCACATTTGGGATATATGGCGGATATCCATTGGATATTTTGTACTATGTGGGTCTATGGGTCACTTTGCTAATGATATCTCCTGCTTCCTTGTTTCACCTATTCTCCTTAATATCGTCCATAATTATTTATCATTTCGACACATATTTGTTTGATTGGTTGAAGGTTCTTCACCTCACACATCTTTCTATACATTATTATTTTCTGTATTGTCAATTTTTCTTCATTCTATCCTACTCTCAAGTCAAGTCTTTGACCACTTCTTTTACTGTTCTTTTCGCCTTAACACACGTTTCACAAACCATGTCTCCTCATCCATGTACTGTCTTCAATTCCTCATCTCACTCCCATATGGGACTATGGCTTTTTCCATCTCTTCCATTGCCTCAATATCTTCTCATTTAATCTTTTCCAGTTGAAGTTCCATACTTTCCAATGTTCTCCTTCCATCTGCTATCTTCTACTATCTACCCCTCCATCTTTATTTCTGCAGCTATCGGCCAGTGGTCTGATCCCAGCACTCTACCTCCATTCTTCTCACTCTGCTCGCACATCCAACTGTGACTCTTTTCATATTTTCCATTGTCTCAATATCTCCCTATTTAATCTTTTCCAGTTGAAGTTCCATACTTTCCAATGCTCTTCTTCAATCTGCTATCTTCCAGCCGTCTTGTTTCTGCACATTTCTGTCATACCTCTCTATCTTTATTTCTGCAGCTATCAGCCAGTGGTCTGATCCCAGCACATCCTCTACCTCCATTCTTCTAATATCTACACTTTCTATTCCTTTTACAATGACGTAGCCAATAATTGATGATTCTTGTTGTCCTAGGTAGTCTTCTTCCCCTCCCAATCACCATCAGAGCATCCATTTAATACCTCCCACCCTTCCTCCAAAATTCAATCTCTCAAGACTCTTCCTTCATTATTAATATGCCAGTCTTGTGACCTTCTCCGTATTAATTCGTCTTGGTCATTTACTCCCCCACATCTGTCTCCGCTCCTTGCATTAAATCCACCCACTATACATCTATTTCTCCTTCTCGCCTCATCCTCTATTTCTTTTCTCACATCTTCCTAGTTGTTATTCCCAATTCTCAGAGGTGTCCTTCCCTGTTGGCACTTTATCCATGCCACCCCCCACCTCCTTCCTATATTCTATAACATCCTCCTGCAGCCTAGTTCCTACGATAATACTAGCATTTGTCCTTCCTCAAATTACCTTCTTTGTAGTCTCTCTCATTTCCCATCTAAACCCCGCTGGTAGGTTTTCCCTCACCTCTTCCCACTCCTCTTCTACCAGTCAAGTTTCCACTACTCGTACTACATTATTTCTTGTTATCCAATCTTCAAAATCCTTCCCTCTACAATTTGATTTCATCCCCGCCACGTTTCAGAGCCCCTGCTTTAAGGACCCTACGTCTTCCCCCTTACTTTTTTACAATTATCCCTTTATATTGTTCTTTCACCTTATTCCATTATAAACATTTGTTATTAAAATCCAATTTTTCATATCTGATTTTCACTAACTTTCCTCTTCTTATCTCTTCTCTGTTTACTTTTTACTTTTACGTAAAATCATTGTTAATATAAATATCCGCACCTATGAGCTTGCTTGTTTGCATTTTTCATAACTTTAACTTTATTCGTAAAGTTCCCTCAATAATTTAATCCTTTTTTCTATTATTATTAACAGCCAGCGAGGCTATATTAAAATCCGAGTCGAAAAGATTTTTTGCACAAAACAATTTATCGAGATCGCGCATGACAATGACGCGACCTGCCTGTCCAGATACGACCTCTGCGTTCACTTACATCCAGGATCTCAGAGGTGACAGTGCGTTTTTAATTAATTTAATTTACATCTATGCAATTATATAAGGCACAGCTGTACTAATGAAGGATCAAATCCCGAAACACGTGTGTGCAGATAGCCTTATATTACGTAACTTTTCTTTTATATTTTTGTTTGTTTTTTTAAATATTTTCGATTTAAAAATTGTTGCATTATACAATATGTTATCGTTATGCAACAACCAATGTCTATTATTAGACATTTGTTAAAGTACTTATGTAACATAAGTCATTGTCACAGTAGCTAAAGGGAAAGTAATTTATTAATTAATTATTTTCAATTTCTTTTTATATAATTTATTTAATGTTTTACTATTCCAACACACTATCTGGTGCAGATATTGTTACAAATTTGGGTTTATTAGCATTTGTAATTATTTTTAAAATATGGATGTTTGATAATATTTAAAAGCTAATATACCTACAAACATTTTTGTTTCACATAACGTAGTAAAATTCATATGTTAATAGACTACAACAAAAAGGAATTTCTGAAGTAAGAAGAAGATAAAATACATTTTTGTTTCCTACGAAAATATAGCTATTTTTTAACGAGTGCAATACAATTTGTTATTTCCATATAATCAGCTGTAATAGTAAGTAAACAGAAAAAATAAAATGTATTAATTGCTTGTAATAAATAAATTAAATAAAAAGAATTTGAAAATAATTAATAAATTATTTCCTCTTTAGCAATTTGACTTATTCGAACATAACTTTAATGGACATTTGCAGTTGCATAACATTAACATATTGTATAGTACAACAATTTTTTAATAGAAAATATTTAATGCAAAAAAAACAAAAAAAATACGTAATATAAGGCTACCTACATACACGTGTTTCGGGGTTTCACCCCTCATCAGTACCGCTGTGCCTTATATAATTACAAAGTTGTTAAATTGAATCAATCAAACGTAACTTCTATTACTTGTAAATGTGTAGTCATTTATATAAAAACTTTATTTAGGCAATACAAATTTTATAAAATAAGTATTTATTAAAAAAAAAATACGTGATGGTGTTTATCTATACTGAGCTATCAATCAGAAGCCTTTCTGTCCTTATTCATTTATTAAACTTTTATTTGTCAAAACCGAAGTTCACATTTCACTTTCAATATTGTTGATAAGACATATGTTGCTATTAAATTGTATTCTTTTATTATTACGATTAACTCTAATTGGATGTGACAACATTTTAGCGAATCAGTGTTCTGAATAACAAATTAAAGTGGCGCGATCTTTAAATCTGGTGATGCGTCTTCAAACAGCTCATATGCAATGTTATGTAAGCGATAAAACAACAACAACACGTCGAAAAAATTGAACAGTATAAATAAAGATAATTACCACCATTTGCGCAATCAAATGGATTTCTTCTAAAGTAATTATTTATATATCGTAATTGTATAATTACATATCGATTAAACAATAAACTATTCAATATACATATAATTACAATTTTAAGTATTTGTTCTTTGAAAACAATAAAATTATTGCAATAAAACTAGTTTGAATGAGTTGTTAATTCTGTCGCAAACTGGGCGTTTTCTATTGTTTCCAATTTATCATTTCAAAAATAAATAAAAAGAAATAGGTGGAAAGACCTTCGGTCAACAGCCAATTTATATGCATATTTTAGTTAATCATTGTAGATAAATGTAACTTTGTATATAAATAAAGATGGTAGTTAGTTAAAAAAGCAATAATTAATAAAAACGAATAATTCCTAATAAGTTAATCAACAAAATAAAAGCGCCGTCGAAATTTCAGTTCATGAAAATAATCTCTTGAACAACAAATTAATCATTCAATTTTCTATAAATAATTTGGTCGTTAATTTTTGTTACCACTTGACAATGATAGAAAGACATAAAAGATACTTTAGATAAGAATTTCTGTTATTGACAAATAGTAACAAACATTTTAAACGTACAAACTTATATTTATAGAAAATTAAATGAATAATTTGATCGTTCAGGAAATTAATTTGCATGTATTGAAATTTTAACGCACTACTTCAGAAAGACCTCTAGCCCAGACAGACTAACACCTACATGTATTGTAAATATTTATGTTATACTATTTTACATTATTTGTACAGTTTTAATAAAGATATATAATATACATATTTAATTTATTAAATTAAAAATGTTTTTTTGTGTTTCATTTTATTTAAATAAATTGCTAATAACATCAACAGATAAGTGTTCATTGTTTGATCGTTTTTAAATATTGACCTTAGTACTCCGGAAATAAAGATAATACATGCTAAAAGAGCAATAATATTCAATGTAGAATTTTAAATAGAAGTACTTTCGTATACAATAAAAGGAAACGGACAATATTTCAAGCAAGTTCTATTGAAAATGTATTAAATATTCAGAAGTAAAACAAAATTAATATTTTGAAATGTCGTATTGGTATTGAAGATTTTTTTAGTGGTTATTTAATGTTTAAATAATAATTATTGCAAAAAAAATGAAAATAAAAAATACTGCCATGCTTAAAGTTTGTAATAATATTTTTATTAACAGCAAAAAAATATATAAAATAAATAATAAAATTTACATAATTGAATGTATAATTTATTTCTGTTAATTGGCCGTTAAAGTTTTTTTTTTGTCCTTTAAATTTATCAGTTCTTAGTATAAATTTACTTCTTGTTTTTTTTTTATTGTGAATTTCTTTACTTTTAATCAGTTTTATTGTTTGCTTTGATTTATTAAAAAATCAGCGTCAAGATTTTGTCTTTCATTTTTGTGCATAATCTATCAACATGTATTTTAACATTGTTACCTTTAAGAAATGTCTCCAAATTCATTTGCAGAAACATTTGTTTTATGGTTCCAAGAGACTAAATCAAGTTGTGCCCCAATTAAATCGGTCGACTGGTCTGTGGGCACAATTCAGAGAAAACTGCGGAACTGGTTTTGATATAATTATTATTTAGGCTCTTCTCCGCGGCACATCTCAAAATTAGCTCGCTGTTGGGGAATATTTGTAAATAATTTGAATGCTGGTTGTTAATATTTCGTAACAAATGTTTTAATACAGTATGGCTTGTTTTCGCTGAAAGGTGTGGTTTAATAGAAAGAGATAGCTAAAAAATAAAAAAAAATCATTTCAATAATTAGTCTTTATGAAAATAAATATGAATGAAAGATCCTCCCTAATAATCATTACCAAACTCAGACATCCTAACAACCCACTCCACAATGCTTACAACGAATACCTTTATGAATCCACCCAAATCCCACCCAGCAGAAAATTGTTCACTAATCCTGATAACCTACCAAATTCTGTATTTCCCATAACCCTAATATCCTTCATAAATACAAACATCCTCCCATCATCATTTCATTTGTGTGAATCATCAGGACAGTTCAGCTAGCTTGCATATTTTTTTTTCTTCATAAATTCATGACAGGTCAGAAAGATCTCTGGTCGATAGCCCAGACCTACATCTATTGTAATTATTTATGTTATATAGAAAAAAGGATTTATTTACTTGGTCACAGTTATTTAAATAATAAAAATGAAAATAATTAATTAATTATTTTCCCTTTAGCAATTGTGATATAATGACTTATATTATATAAGTAATATGTCCAATAATAGACAATCGCTATTGCATAACAATAACATATTGTATAATGCAACAATTTTTGAATCGAAAATATTTAATGCAAAAAAAAAACAAAAAAATTAAAACAAAAGTTACGTAATATAGCTTTATATTACGTAAGATAGCCTTATATTACGTAACTTTTATTTTAATTTTTGGTTTGCATTAAGTATTCTCGATTAAAAAAATGTTGCATTCTACAATATGTTATTGTTAGCTAAAGAGAAAATAATTAATTAATTAATTATTTTCAAATTCTTTTTATTTAATTTATTTATGTTATATTTCTTTGTACTGTCTGTATAAAGATGTGTGTATATATATAAAAATAAGTCATTTTTTGTTTTTTTGTTAGGAAATTATTTAATTATTTAAATTATTTAATTTAAGATGGTTGTAATGTTTCACATTGCAGTTTTAATTGAATTAAAGGACAAGAGTAAGAAATTAATTAATTATTTTCTTTCTAGTTGCAATTTTCTTATTCTTGTCCTTTAATTCAATTAAAACTGCAATGTGAAACATTTCATCTTTGTAAATAAATTTAAATAATTAAATAATTTCCTAATAAACAAACAAAAAATGACCTATATTACGAGGTAAGTATACAAAAAATACAAATATCTATTGAAACAACTACATCCCGGACAAGAATGTTTTATATTGACATTATTTTGATATGTCATCCAGTCACATCCGTTGTATCCCCTACATTCGCACATTTGCAGAAAACGGTACGTTTTTGAACATTTATTAAAGGCAAAGCTGTTCTGATAGATTCCGAAATACGTGTGAACAGATGGCCTTTTATACATATTTAGTTTTTTTGGGTAAAATATTCTTGATTAGAAAAACGTTTGTTTATCAGATAAAACGGCAAATATCTCTTGTGCGATTCAATGTCCGGCGTGGGTATTTGCCTTAATTTGTGTAGTTTGGTGATCAATAAAAGAATAGTTGTAGAAATTTAAATATGGATGTAATTTATATTCATAATTTAGCCTACATTTCACCATTAAACTAACTATTTAAAATAACATTAAGAATAGACTTAACTACACCCTAAATTTCATTAAAATTTATCTAAAAAAATATTAATTAGATGTATAATTTTACTAAACAAAATACTATATTTACTAGCCTATTTAATAAAATGTTCAACCACCATTCATCTAGCGTATAGAAACTGGTGATGGCCATTTCTTACCGATTTTGGCAAATATTGATCACATAGAAGAATGTTTCAAATAAAATTGGTATATCTTGAAAAGCATTTCCTTTTATTAATTTTTTGTTATGACATCTAAAGATCTGAGCGATTTTTCATTTTTTCTATATTTCAAACAAATTGTAAATCTTAAAAAACTAAATACATTATTAAATATTTGAATTAATAATATCAAGCAAATATAAGCTTGAGCGATATATATCAAGCTCAACTAAATAGTTTAAAAATTTTATGGTTTGGTTCGTTTCACTAAAATATGTTTCTCAGACTATTTAGTTTTCATCTCACTCCTTGATAATAGCGAAAGTCGAAACTAGTCGGAGAAAATAAACATATTTTAGTGAAACAAACCAAACCATAGAATTTTGTAAACTATTTAGTTGAGCTTGATATGCATCGCTCAATTAAATATAAGCTTGATATCAAGCTCAACTAAATAGTTTCAAAAATGCTATGGTTTCGTTTGTTTTACTAAAATAAAAAAACCAAACCAGGAGAATAATAACAAATTTTATCTAATATTTTTGCATTTATTAATGTGTTATTAAAAGTTTGAATTAAATATTGCTATTTAATTTAATTCAAACTTTTAATAAAACTTTTAATTTTTTGGATAATTGTTAGCTTTACTATAGAGTAATATTTTGATACAAATAATTACACTATCAAATGTACAAAGTATAAGCTGTCAAATGAGTCTAATTTTAAATACTCATGCTATATAAAAAATCAATATGGTGTTGTATTTAATAAAATATTCAACCACCATTCATCTAGCGTATGGATAACTAGTGATGGCCATTTCGGTCTTTCGGACCCCATCAGACCAGTTTCTTCCTTGTGTAATGCCTTGATGAAGGCTGTTGAATGGATCTTGTGTTATGAATCATACTAATTGGAAAGATACCGCAAGCGCCATCTATTGCCTAATTTCAAATGGCATCGTCAACAAGTTCGCCATTCTTTAGTGTGTTTCATGTGCAATGCTTCGATGAAGACGGTTGAATGGATCTTGCGTCGTGTTTAAATAACCTTATAAGAATCATACTAGTTGGAAAGATAGCGCAAGCGCCATCTATTGCGAAATTTCAAATGGCATCGTCAACAAGTTCGCCATCCTTTAGTGTGTTTCATGTGCAATGCCTTGATGAAGACGGTTGAATGGATTTTGTGTCGTGTTTAAATAACCTTATAAGAATCATACTAGTTGGAAAGATAGCGCAAGCGCCATCTATTGCCTAATTTCAAGTGGCATCGTCAACAATTTCGCCTTCCTTTAGTGTGCTCTATATGCAATGCCTTGATGAAAGCGGTTGAACGGATCATCACATAAAGCGCAAAATATTTCAGCAATATTGCATTAGCATCGCAAAGTTCAGCGCAGTTCTATACGAACTTCATAGATGCTACACCACTGCGATGCAATTACTTTGATTTGAAATTGGTTCGTCTCCCTTCGTCGATGTGTTGACTAAGAAATGACTATTTGAGACCAAGTGTCCGCTATCTTATTAGCGAAGATACCAATAGTGGGTCACATTTATGAGAACACTACATATCTTGCAGCGACTGTATATTGCAATCTTACAGAAATCATACAATGCAATCTCGCAGCAATCACACAATGAAATATGGCCAAAGGAGGATATCTTAATCTTGTAGCAACATTGCATCCAATCTTGCAGTGTAAGATATATGCAACCTTTCTGCAATCTGTCTGTGCTGTATGGGTTATGTCGTGATTAAATAATCTGATATGAATCATACTAATTGAAACGGTAGTGCATGCGCCATCTATTGCCTACTTTCAAGTGGTATCGTCAACAAGTTCGCATTCCTTCAGTGGACGAACAACGATTCTCGGTCGTCTACCTTTTAGACCCAAATTTTCGACGATGCCGCTTGAAATTAGGCAATAGATGGCGCTTGCGCTATCTTTCCAATTATTATGATTCATATCTGGCGTTGTATCTTGAAAAGTTTGACAAATAGCGATTTCAAATTCTTAATTTTCTTTAAAAATAGACATGGGTACTTTTAATTAACATCAACGTTAAAATTGTGTGACGCTTCAATAATTATTTTTTAAAGAACGAAATTAAAAATGGATTTGAAAAATTTTGCAAATCTATTGTTAGGTAAGAAATAAAATAAATTGTAACTCTTCTAAAAAATCACGTTTTAAAATAAAATCTACAAATTATCTACTTTTTAACTTTACGCCACACAGCGGCAATAAAGTTATTAATTCTTATTATTTTCGTTTTATTCAACTTAATAAGTAAGTTCTTTCATATGACAACAAAATTGTTAAAATCGGTTGAAAAACAAAAGAGTTATTTGACATTTGCTCATTACAAATTCGAATCATCCCCCTCCCTTTATTTCAAGAGTAAGACTAAAAAAAAAAATAATATTGGATACAAAGAAAACAAGATAACTTTTTTGCAGAACTTGGATTTTTATAAAACGCGACCGACTAAAAATTCAAGTGGTATCAAAATGTTATTAAAAAATAATTAGTACAGGAAATAATTTATTAAATATTGTAGAGTTATTTTTATTTAATTTATTTAAACAACTGTAACCAAGTGAATAAATCATTTTTCTAAGAAAGTTATCTTGTTTTCTTTATTATCGGATATTGAAAATGTAACACTATTTTCAATTTACTTTATTAACGGAATCTCCATTTCCAAATTACAATTATAATTACATATTAAAAATTTTATAAGAAAAGTGTGACGCTCTAAAAAGATTATAAAACATATGTATAAGTTAACAAAATTAAAGAATTAAATCTTTAATATTTTTGTTTCATAAACTCATCATAATTTCAAAGAGTATCGTTTTAGGATAGCTTTGTTAGAATTTTGTTTGAGATATTCGTTGTATTTTTTTTCCCTGCTGTTTTTAGGGGGCGCCCCCTAGTGGAAGAGATACAAACTTGAAAATTAATTGCAGCATTTTTTTAAACGCAATAAATAATTGTGGTGAAAACATAGTAAGAGTTTATTGAGTGATTAATTTTATTTACATTTTTATACTTGAAAGCTCTAGGACTTATCCTGAGATATAGTCGATGACATTTCTTCTTTGAACATCCGGTAAAAACATCACAACTTAAAAATTACTGATAATTTTATTTATTTATTCGCATCTTTAAACAAAATGAGTATACATATATGATACTCTTTTTGTTTAAAGATGAATTAAAAAAAGTGATACAAGTGTTGTTTTTGTTGGTAATAAAAAACACATTTTTGACAAAACGATATCTGAAATAAAAACATCACAACTTAAAAATTACTGATAATCTTATTTATTTATTCGCATCTTTAAACAAAAAGAATATACATATATCATACTCTTTTTGTAAAAAAAAAGTGATACAAGTGTTGTTTTTGTTAATAATAAAAAACACATTTTTGACAAAACGATATCTGAAATAAAAACATCACAACTTAAAAATTACTGATAATCTTATTTATTTATTCGCATCTTTAAACAAAACGAATATACATATATGATACTCTTTTTGTTTAAAGATGAATAAATAAATAAAATTATCAGTAATTTTTAAGTTGTGATGTTTTTATTTCAGATATCGTTTTGTCAAAAATGTTTTTTTATTACTAACAAAAACAACACTTGTATCACTTTTTTTGCTAATTTATTTTTGATCAGATATTTTGAATACTAAACAACCATTATTTAGTGAAAAATAACAAATTTAACAAATTTGTTCCCTTATTTTTATGTATGAGTTGAAAGTATTTATTATGTTTCAAAAATTACAATGTATTGTTTTTTTTTTTTTTTCATTGAAAAAAGTTGAAAAATTTTGCAAAATCGCTTAAAAATTAAAGAGCGGGAATATGAAGTAAATGAATAATTGAGGTCGGTGTCATCGGTGAAGAATATGATGGTAAATATTTGATTGGGCATTCGACAGTGAAAAAAAGAGGAAACGGAAATGAAAAGAGAGCACCAGCACCGAGAAAAGAACAGAAACGGCTCGGGCCAGATCACGCCACCTTCCAGAGGCGAATCTTTCGGCCGGGGAGCGCGATCACCTGACGGGCATGTGGGCATGCGCCTGTGTTTGCGACGACCCTAATAATCAACAATTTTCGCGTTTCGTGTCCTCTTCTGGCCGTTCACGAAAATCCCAAGAAAAATTAATCAGCCACGATCACGTCGCCGCCCATTCAAAACCGAACGTTTCCCGCGTGCGATTTATTTTTCTCCCTGCGTATTTCCCACTCCGGGAAATTATAATAAAAATTATCGCGAGCGCTCATTGTTTGATATAAGCGCTTCGCACGTCTTCTCTCGCTCAGTCAGTGCTCGGCATTGAGTGCGGTCAAGTTTAATCCTCTAATCGTTTTATTTTGCGGCAAACAATTTCCAACCGTGGAAATTTCGCAAAATAATCTACACCAACAACCCTGCTGCGATTAAAGGATTTTCAATAAACCGTAAGTACGCAATTAACCCCGACGAACTGTATATTTCAAAATTCAATATTCCCAATTTGAATTTTCACATAGGAAAAAATAATGGCACGTGCGGATAATTACACATTTTTATCACACAGAAAATAGTAAGCATCCTGTTTGTTTGATTTCCATTACATATTGTTTATTTCGGCACAACGTAATTCGTCTT
Organism: Philonthus spinipes; assembly: GCA_963082785.1. Lineage (NCBI taxonomy): Eukaryota > Metazoa > Arthropoda > Insecta > Coleoptera > Staphylinidae > Philonthus > Philonthus spinipes. The sequence continues at coordinate 15,829,466 of OY720301.1, forward strand.
TATTGATTTTCACCCGTTTCTAACCTACAAATATTTTGTTGTCCATTATTGCACCAGTAATCTCATTTATTTTAAAATAAATCCATCCTTATTTCCACAATTTACCCAATAATAAGTTACTGTCTATTATTTTTTTAAATTATTTAATAATTTAATTAAATAACAAATAATGCAAAACAAATAATTTCAAACAGAACACTCAATTGTTTTATTTAACAATTTAAAAGGCAACATAAATTAAATAATAAATGTATTTTGATTTATTAAACGTTAATAACTTTAATTATTCAACTTTTTTTAATTATTTTATTTCAAAAATATAGAAAATAATTTAATACAGGCAGAAAGACTTATGGCTATTTAAGAATATATTATTAAGTTATTTATTTATTATATACAATGTATTATTTTGTTTTTCTCAGATAATAAAGATTTAGTAATATTATAATAATAATATTTATTAACAGATATATACAGCAAAAAATATACAAAATCGAGTGTATTACATACATAAACATCTTTATTTCTGAGATTGGAATATACAATTACAATACAATATTTAACAATACACTAACGTTCACTATATAATTCCAACTCTGAAACTGGCTATCGACCAGTGGTCTTTCAGCCTACGAGTGTATTATTTATAGCAGTTAATTGGCTATCGACTAGTGGTCTTTCCGCCTATAATGTTTTATTTTCTTTGATAATAAAGATTTAGTAGTAGTACTTCAATACGAAAATAATAGTTATTTCAATAACTGCAATCAAGTAAATACTCTTCTTTACTTTAAAAAATAAATAACAAAAAAAACGATTTTTTAGTAATCCAATATACAAAGGTATAAAATAAATATTTCACATAGATGGAACAAAAGCACAAACCTTAATGTGTGTATCTGTAAACAAATGGTATTGCAAAAATATCACGAAAACTATACCGCAATCAATAATATAATAAATTTAGATGAAATGATAACATAAAATAACATAGTCAATTAATTTAGTAAAAAAACGAATTACTGAATTAATAAGCTAATTTAAGTTGGTTATTGCAGTAAGTAACAGAAGCAATTATTATTATTATTTATTTGCGGTAAACACCTTTATACAAAAAAATCTATATAACAAAGCAATATAGAAAAAATGTAAGTACAGAAAACATAATATGACATATAATATTAAATGCAAGAAATTGTATAAATATGTCTAAGATCCAAATCGCCGAAAGATCCTCCCCAAGAATCCTTACCAAACTCAGGCATCCCAACAACCCACTTCACAATCCCTCCAACGAATACCTTTATGAATCCACCCAAATCCCACACATATCCCAGTGTATATTAGCCTTAAGTAAAAAAATTGCCAATAATTCTGATAATCTACCCCTTCTTACAAGATTCTGTATTCCCCGTAACCCTAATATCCTTCCTAAATACAAACATCCTACAATCACCATTCATCAATTATTCATTTGCGCAAATCATCAGGACAGTTCAGCTAGCTAGCTTAAAGAAAAATCTATGCTAGATTTTTCTTTAACTTCAACATAAATTCAGGACAGGGCAGAAAGACCTCTGGTCGATAGCCCAGACAGACTAACACCTACATGTATTGTTATTATTTATATTGTTAAAATTATTTATTTAGTCTGAATAAAGATATATATATATATGTCTAAGAAGGATTAATGGGGGGCCAATGAAATTTAATAAACAATTGAGCTTAGAGCGACCGCCTTAAACAAAATGATTTAAATAGAAAACAATAAGTATCTATTAAGCTAATGATATTAAAATAAGAAAAATGAACAAAATTTAGTTGAAAACATACACATAAAATATTAAAATAAAAATAATATATATTATATATATAATAAATTATATCTAAACTTATAAATAATATTTAGTGAAGATGATCATTAATATTTTATTTCAATATAATATGCAACTTAAGTTTCATATTATATTGAAATAACATTCATTAATGAATATAGATGAAATGATATCATAAAAACGATATTCAGTTTATAAATATATATTATAGATTGTGAATTATTGTAATTTCTAATAATATAATGCAAGAAGTTCATTATTGGAAATGATTTATTTATTTTTATAATCTGATTATGTTTTAATATCGTTTAATGTTCAATAAATAAAGCAAATTATATTAATTTAGTCATAAATTAATAATAAGCTAATAAATTATTCCTTTGCATTATTACTGTTTCTTTAATTAATTGTTGTATGAGAAAAATATAACAAAAACTTACATCATATTATATTTTTTCTCAATCAATAATAAATTAAAGAAAACATTACAAAGTAATATTAAAAAAAGAATGATTCGTGGTTCATCCACGGACTTTAATTTGCAATTCTTTACATTAGTCCCAAAAGCCACTTTGAATAATACTATTTTTATATATATACAATCATCTTTATTGTGGTATTTACATACACATATATTATATAATATATTTGATCTAAACTTATAAATGGCTATCGACCTTAAGTCTTTCAGCCAGTAGTCCTTGTCATATGTCTAGTATGTCGGTTAGTCGTTAATGAAAGATGAGATGAATTGATGGATAGTGGTTCGGGGGTAGTGGAATTTAGGAGGGATATTAGGGTTTCGTTTGAGGCAGAGGGTATTTACTATTTTTGTTATCTTGGAATAATAATAACCCAAAACTAGTCGACAATTTAAAGTTATTCAATTTAATCTGTATTTTATTGGTATATTTTTGATAATCTATTCATTTTTGTTATTACTATTTTTTATCAGCGTTACAATTTTTAAATTTTATTTCCGTCATCTACGAATTTCAACTTAAAATCGAGCAAACTTCAATGTCCGAAATGATTCACTTGGCGCACTTCAAATTCGATTACTGTCTTCGAGTGTTATTAGGTGTCTACTATCCTAACTAATCTAGCCAATAAAAAAGTTTATTTTTTATTATTACTATTTTTAAAATTGTTCCGTCAATTACGGACCTATAATTACAAAAAATAATATTTGAAAAAATATAAAGGGTAATTCGTGGTTCTCCACGGACTTTAATTTGAATTTCTTCACATTAGTCTATTACTAGAAGACCTAATAAACTCTTTGAATAATACTGTTTTTATTATCATTATCGGCATTCACGAATTTCAGCTTAAAATCGAACAAAATTCAAAGTCCGATCTAACTCACTTTGACCCACTTTAAATTCGACTGGTTTATGTTATTAGTCGTCTTAAGAACTATCCTAATAATAAAGTTTATTTTTTTTACTTACGTCATTTTTTGAAAGGTAGAGCAACGAATTTTATTTCTAATTTTGTCACGACATTTTTTTTATTAATGCCGCGTTAATTGTAAAATTACGAATTAAGGTAACTAAATATAACTGTTTGTTAAGTTATAGAAATTCTTAATTTACTAAAATAACGTAAAAATGCTAAGTTTTGGTAAAAAAGAATAATTTGGTCATGAAATTTTTAATCAACTGTTCTGGACATAAACATGATAAGATTTTGCAGACAAAAAAAGCTCATTATCTCGACTAATAATATATATAGATGCATCGAAAATTTATTGAGAAAGCCCATGAGATGGCTTCAAGGTCGACTTGAAACGATCTCTTGTATGTTAACTGAGAATAATAATAAGCTTTATTCAATTTAGAAACAAGCAGTACAAAATTACAATTAAACACAAAATGTTGATAATGCCTCTTACGTATACTGTTTGTAAACTGAGAATAGTTATTTCATTTTATGAAATGGCACAGTGTTAAAAATGCCCCTTAAATATATTTTTTGATAACTGAAAATCATGACGGAAAGAGTATTATTTTCTCAATGGTAAAATATGTTGTTAAGTTATTCTTCATAACAAGTCATTATTGACAGTTGTACATTTTACAAAATAAAAAATAGCGTATACACAAGAACTGTAAAACAAATAATTTGATGATGATGGTCATCACTAGTTATCTATACGCTAGATGATTGTGGTTGAACATATTATTAAATAATTGGGGCTATTCGCTACAGAAAATTTTAAGTTTAACGTATATTATCTATTAATTATCTTCCCATTCTATGTATAAAAGCTGCTTAGACTGTGATGGAAAATATAAGTTACACATTAAACTTAACATTTTCTTTAATAAATAGCCCCGAATAAATGCAAATATCAACAGACTTGTCTGGAAATTTAAATTTGTTTTTTTGTAAATAGACATAATTTCATACAGTCTGTACGGAGCCGCCGTAATCGTTAATGCCATGGACTGTTGAGATGAAATCGTAAATTGTGGAGAACCGTTTATTATCGGTGATTACAATTTTATTTCGAGAAATGCAGGAATCTAAGAGAGGTATAGTAGGTGGAAATGATTAGGGATGATTAATTTATTAAACGCTGAGTTAACGATTTATAATAAATTATATTTTCAGTTAAATAATAATAGAGAACTAAAAGTGACTTTTGGCTGAAAGACGAATGGTCGATAGATATTTTGGATTTTACCATGTACAAATACCTCAATAAAGATGATTGTATATATAATAATATAAGGACGGAAAGACCTCCAGTCGATAGCTAATTCAAGAACAAGATAATCACATTTTATGTATCATAACAAACATATTATGTAAATAATTCTATTATGGGCAGAAAGACCTTTGGTCGATAGTCCAGACAGACTAACACCTACATGTTTTCTAATTATTTATGTTATATTGTTAATTATTTCCTCACGTATCCCGTGGTGAAACATTTTCATGTAATAATTACACCTTTTCTATTATTGCTAAATTAAAGTATATAATAATTCTTTTAATGCTACTTAAGATAATTAATGCTATTTAAGTTAATTAATATAGGAACCTGATCCATATTTATTGATAAGCAGTAATTTATTTTTATTTGTCAACTTTATCTACTTAAATTGGCTGAAGGTGGAATTCCGTAAGTAAAGCAAATTAGAATAGTTTTAAAATATTCAATTTTACCAAACAAAATATATAGAGAATTCTTTATTAATAGACACATAATATAATACATATATCAAAACAAATGTTTATACATAAACATATTAATTAAACTACATTCTAATTATTACATAAAAATGTTTCACCGCGGGATAAGTGAGAATTTAATTCAAAATATAATTCTTCGCCTGTTAATCGGCTATCGACCGTCGGTCTTTCTGCCCGACTTCGAAATAATGATGTAATTAAAAAAAAAGGAAATTAATAAATGAAAATCGTAAATATAGATGCTATAATAAAATAGTTAATAGTGTTTTTTTTTAATTTCGAGATGAACATGATCGTAAAGCACCAAATTTAAAGAAATTAGAAGTTTATGCGATTTTTACGATTTTTTTTGTTGTTCAATTCAAGCAATGTACGATAAATCGCTTACCTTGAGTTAATTGCATATTTTACGACCGTTTTTATAAAAATGTTTTTAAATAGTTTTTCTTCTAAATAAAATTATTAAGAAATGTTTTTTTGAAGCAAATTTAATTTATTTCTTTATTATTACGTAAACGCACGTGTTCTAATAAACTTTACCAATGACACAGTAAAGTTCTTGTAAAAAAAAACATAAAATATATAAATTCAGATTTTACAAAACACTGTTTTTTTAATGTTTGTCCTATTTAATTATATATATATATATATATATATATATATATATATATAAATTATATTTAAGATACTGTAATTCCGTCCATAAATATTATAATAAATTTAGATAATCCAATGAAATGTGTATATTAGCTAGAAAGACCCGACAGTCAGCACACAAACATTTATGTTTTAAAAATGTGCCAATAAACTTTACTAATAATACAATAAAGTTCATGTAAAAAATCATATAAAACTCATTTGTTTTTTGTCATAATATATATAGAGAAAAATCATTGTTTTTCGAAGTATTCTAACAATTGTAGAGAATACTTCGAACAATAATGATTATTTCTTTTATTGTTCGAATACTTCGAAAAAATTGAAATTGGAGAGAATACTTCTCAACAATATTTATTATTTCTCTCTATGCATATTATAACAATAAATCAACTGAATGTATATATTTTATATGATTTTTTACATAAACTTTACTGTATTGTTAGTAAAGTTTATTGGAAAATTTTTAAAACATAAATGCTTGTGGGCTGACTGTCGGGTCTTTCTAGCTAATATACACATTTTATTGAATTATCTAAATTTATTTATTATTATATAATCTTAAATATAGAACAAAATTAATTTACATTGATTACTTCCAAACTATTAAATAGTAGAACTTTAACTTTGTAAATTTTTAATAAAAAAAATCGACTACTAAATCTCTATTATCTGTATTACGAATGCTGAACATTTGTAAAATTGTGTAATATCATGGATTATTTTTGCAGAAATATGAAGTAACAAAAAGTATGATTTTTTTGGATATAGATTGTGCTATTCAAGGACTTACCCGGCGCATCCACCATTTATTTCGACAAAAATAACGGTCTGTTTTTTTTAATTTCAAAGATTATTCAAAAATGTTTCAGTGCGGGTTAAGTGAGAAAGTGAATAAAATTTGAACACTGTTGATTTTCAGAGTATACATTTTTTGTTGATTTACGTGAATACGCACTTAACTATTAAATAATTGATTTGAATCTCCTCTTTACAAGATTTATTAAGAAACGCAAATGTACATTTCGATCAGAATGCTTGATAATGTGTGAAACAAACCAAATGATTTTAATTCCACTTTATTTTCCTTTTAATATTCAAAATGTTTCACCAAGTGATAAGTGAGAAAGTTATTCAAGAAATATGTTAGATTATATGCAATGTATTATTTTTTCAGATAATAAAGATTTAGTAGTATTTTAGTTAGTGTTTTTAATACATTTTACAAAGAGAAAGTTCTATTATTTAATAGTTTGGGAATATTCAATGTAAATTAATTATATTTAAGATACTTCTATTTTTATAGTTTAATTGCTTATTGTTTTAAAAGCATTGGTTGATGTGCTAAAGAAATCACTGACTGGAAAGTCCGTTATTAATTTCACCTCTTGAACTTCCTCACCAATTTTTGTTTGTCTGTTAATTTCAATAAGCTCCCGATATATTTATGTTTACTCAAATTCGTGTTGAAATCAATTTTAGAAAAAGGCGAAAATAAAATAAACCAACTGTATAAAATCCGCCAATACTTCCAGCAGTTAAAGTTATAGACCTTGTATTTGTACGAAAATAGGACATCGACCGTTCTGGCGTTTTTTGTTACTTACTGGACGAATTGCAATGTCATTGCGGGAGAGTATATAAAGACATTAAACACATAAAAGCAAAGAAAATTAAATGTAATCATCCGACCAGAGGTCAATGGCAGAAATGCAAAAATTATTACAATATTTACATATTACTATTTTGGAGTAGATACATACATTTTTTAACTAAAAAGATTTTTATCGACATTTCCTTTACATTTGCTACATGTATATATACCATTAACCAACTTATAGTTTTCTTCTTTTCATCTCCCATCTTAACCTCATCAGAATTTTTATACGAAGCTTAAAGATAAATAGAAAATAGTGATGTGAAAATAATTTATTAATTATTTTCAAATCATTTTTATTTAATATATTCATTAGCTATATAAGAATTAGTTTTTGCTTAGTAAAATGGGAATGATCGAATTTTAGTGATTATTTTCAGTAATTTTTCTTTATTTAATTAAAGATAAATTACTGAAAATAATCACTAAAATTCGATCATTCCCATTATTTTCAGTAATTTATCTTTATTTAATTAAAGATATATTACTGAAAATAATCACTAAAATTCGATCATTCCCATTTTACTAAGCAAAAACTAAAAAATAAACTTCTCTTCTCAATACAGCAAAATACAAATTTATATTATCTAATTCATCAATAATGTTAGAATCCATTCTTAAACGCAGGGTTCGTTTTAATTATGTAGCAGTGCCATATAATGCATCTTATATATTATATGTAACCTTTTGTAATCTATTTTAATTAATTTATTCGAATTAACTGGAGGACACTGCTATGCATGCTATTGCAAATTCATATGTTTTGATGGTGGGAAAAGCTAAACGATTGATTTGAATGTATCTAATAATAGTTACATTTACATGAATTGAAAATGTATGTGATTTATCCAATTTTATATTTACAGTAATTTAAATTAAATACTGCTCTGTTTCACAAAATTAAATTAATAAATATCAAGTGCCCAATTTATCAAATTTAAGAAGTACAGAAAGAGTAATGATCGAAAGCCTTTTACAAAGAAGGAGAAAAGTTACTTAAAAATCAATTATTAATAAGTTTTAAATGGAGATCTATTAAAGCAAATGAAAGGAATTTAAAATAATTAATAATAAATAGTTATATGAATATATTATTAAAAATCTACCAATAAAATAAAAAAAAACACATATTGAATTGAATAACTTTAAATTCCCGACTAGTTTCGGGTTATCAGCCCATTTTCAAGAGATTTTTTTCTATAGTCTAATAACCCGAAACTACTCGAAAATTTAATCTGTTTTTTTTTACATTTTTTGTAAATGTATTCATTTTTTATTATTACAATAAAAATTAAAATATTAAAAATATTAATTACATCAAAATATAATTAATGGTTTTAATATTTAGACATTGGTAGTTCATATTGTATGAAATAAATATGAATAAATTATTAAAAATCAACCAATAAAACACAGATTAGATTGAATAACTTTAAATTCTCGACTAGTTCTCTTGAAAATGGGCTAATAACCCGAAACTAGTCGAGAATTTAAAGTTATTCAATCTAATCTGTGTTTTATTGGTTGATTTTTAATAGTTTATCCATATTTATTTCATACATCAAAATAATTAATTTACTCGATTAAATTATTAATTAATTATTTTCGCTTCAACTACTGCAACTTTTTTGACATAGGTTACATAAGTACTTTAAAAAACAAACATCCGTTGAAACAATTGCTTCTTGGGCCAATAACCCGTCAGATATTGAACTACACAATGAACATTTGCTGTTGCATAAGAAATACCTTGTTTTAGACACTATAAAATTGTTTAATGCGACTACGTTTCGTCTATATGGATGGCAGTCGTTCATTATATGATGGATTTTAAATAATTTTTTGATATCATTTAAAATCTATCATATAAAGAATTATTTACAAATGTTAAAAACGTATATTTCTCATTATTTTATAAGCGCCTCAGCGCTCAGAAACACTTCACTTGCTTGGCTGAATTTCCCGAACGGCACTAATGCAAATTAATTTTAAATATACCTTATTGTGAATTAAATAACCCGACAAGGCAAATGACTTAATGAATTAGCACTACTCATCGTTCTATTAATTATTACATTCCTAGTATTCAATGTAAATAACGGTCTAGTTATAGTACCGTGGCAACTGATATTCGCATTTTTTTTTTTTTCAGTGCAAGCAAATAATAATAATAATAATAATTTATATGGGTTATGATGGATCTGGTATGTTAACAACTATTAACATGGTGCCTCTAAGAGATAGATAAATTGTGACTGACTTTTTTTTGTATATATAAATTTTACCATTAGTAGAGTGAAATAATAAAATATATATACAAATATTTTTTATTCTCAAATGATAGGTACATATTTCATTTAATACAGAATATACGAAACAATTTAAAACAAATATATATTCTTAAGAGAACCGGCTGTCGATCAGAAGTCTTTTCATAAAATAATAATCACAAAATAATTTTATTTTATTCGAATATCTGTTAATTACATTCGGTCTAATGCTTCATTCCAGTTTAAAAATCCAAACATATGTTTTTTTTTTTTTAATTTCCAATCCAATAATAATTTTCCACTTCCGTGCACTATTTCAGCTTCAATAGCCATCACGTTATTGATCGCTATTATAAATCTATATACGTCTCCATGGGAAATATTAATTTATTGATGTGCGAAAGCAATCAAGGCAAGTGTTATTTTGTTAGGAATCGAACCCTTCATTAATAATGATGGAATTTTTCAATATGATAAATTGGGTTTTCCGATTAACGTTTATAAATACATTTTATATACGAAGTTTTGAAAAGTGTTTTCTTGATCAGATTTATACGTAAATAACAGTCACCTCCACAATGAAAAATATTAACACTTGTAAATAAAATATGTTTGATTTTCACTTGGAAATATGACTAATTTTGAAAAACTTGCAATCGTTATCAAATAATACAAATACAAACTATTGTTTGATAATGGCTAAGAATTAGTACAAACTTATACTACATTATTAAACAATACAAATAAAAACGTTTTTTTATAATAGCTACGAATTAGTAGAAACTAATACGACATTAATAAATAATACAAATAAAAACTTTTTTGATAATGATTGTAAGTTAGTTAGTTTTGACTAATTTTTCTAGGTGAAAAAAATACAGTGGTCAAACAGATTTAAAAATCGTATATTTTGAAATAACAAAGCGCCATCTTTTGCTTAGTTTATAAGTGGCATCATCAACAATTTTGATCTATAAAGTAGAATCGTTGTTTCGTCCGAAAGCGTGAAATGGTCATCACCAGTTATCCATACGCTAGATGAATGGTGGTTGAACATTTCAATAAATCTATAGTAGTAGTATTTTTATTAACAGTAAAGTTTATGCCTAAAACACAAAACATTTAAAAAATAATAAATCTATTATGTAAGGCGCCCATATGAAGTATCTGATTATAATCGATGGTCGAGGCTTTTCACTCCATAATTCACTATTTATAAATAAAACAACAGTTTTTTTGAGTTACACAAACTTTATTGCAGAGAAACGGCTAATATTATTAATCATATGCCTGATGATACCACTGTGTTGGAAAAGCAATTGTAGCACAAATGTCACAAATGTTCGATAAGCATGCAGAAAAGGTTGTTATGCAAAATAATTTAATTTTAAGAACCCTTGTCGTTAGAAATTTAGCATTATTTTATCTGTTGTTTTATTTACAAATAGAATCTAATTATATTTGAAATAAAAACGAAATTTAAATAAAAAAAGGAAGAATACAAATAATTAAGTCGCAGAGTAGAAAACTGAATTCTGGGCACTCTAGACTTACATTTTTATAAAAATAAGGTAAAAGTCATACGAAAGTTGTATTCACTTCTCTTCACTGGTTTATTGAAGACAGCCAGTCCAATAAGACAATGAAGAAAAGTGAATAGAACGTGTTTTATTTTCCAGTGTTGTCATCTTCACTCACAAATGTTCGATAAGCATGCAGAAAAGGTTGTTATGCAAAATAATTTAATTTTAAGAACCCTTATCGTTAGAAATTTAGCATTATTTTATCAATAAAACTTGCTTCGCCACTGAAAACGTATAATGTAAAATTATTTTCATATATACAAGATGTTCCATTTTCCCGGAATTGATATCAACTTTGTTATTTTAAATGGAATTTAATTTAATGATAATAATAAACAATTTTATTTTCATTTAAATTTTGCAGTTTTTGTAAAAAAGGCGAAATTCAGTAAGCATTATTTGTTACTGTTCTTCCACTCAACATTTATCTACACCCTATGGACATAATTGTAATTCATAATTAGATAAAATTGTTTCACTGTTTTTCAGCCTTGCGTGTGATAAGGAACAATAAGTGTGATTGGAATGTAATCACTCCAACTAACGCAGTCCATTACAGAAGATCATGCGTTTTGCAAATGCGATATTGCATTTTTGAAAATTTTTCATTCTAACGTATTTTATTGATACGTAATAATGTTTTTGAAATGCAATCACATGTTTTATATATGAAATGTCTAGATGTCATGATGTTACTTATTATTACGAAATGCTCATTTTTTCTTCATTGAAATTCTTGGGCCCAGTTGCACCAATATTGTTAATTATAATTATCTAAATATTGATTAAATATGTTTTTTCTTATCGTTGATCCTGGCATGGGTTTGCATCAGCCAAAACTCATTATTAACATATATATTGACAAACGTGGATAAAGACGATCATTGGTCAGTTATTGGGCATTTAGGGTTATACGTACAGGAGTAGTGCCTTGTTAATTAAATATTAATTATGTGTTAAATCTTTAGGGTTAGACGTACAGGAGTATTAATTAAATATTAATTTCGTGTTAAATCTGTTTGGCTTGCACCAAAAAATGTTTAATTTAGATTAAATTGAGCAACATTGCATAATACAAAACTATGATTGGTAGATTTCTACTTAAATATCATCCAATTGTTCTTTTTTTATTTTGTTCGTGTTGTTTTCGTATTTGAATTAAGACGGATAAGAAAAATTCCATGATTTATTTTAAATTGTACACTGAAATTTAAATTTCATAAAAAATCGTGAATTTTACGATCAATTACTTCTAGATATATTAAGCATCTCACTTTTAAATAATTATGTACAGTCACCTTTTTATAGGTTACGTCTATATATATATATATATATATATATATAGAAAATCTGTATTCCTGAAAGTTCAATTAAATCAGATCAGAATGTTTACATCGTTACAGTCATTTACAAATTAAGTCTCAAGAAAATGGCTATCGACCGTGCTATAAATTTATTTCCCGCCGGTCCTCGGGTAGTCCATAAATTCTCATTATCATTAGATGTGTAAATATTTCGTAATTAACTCACAAACTTGAACAAAGTTTAAGTTTTAATTTCACTAAAATATTTAAAGTAACGAAGTCTATTTTTCAAATACTAATAGTGATAATTTCTTACTTCAATTTACATAATATAAGGTTTACTTAGGTCACTAATTTTGAAGATAAAAATACAAAGTGGCATATTAAAACTTGATAATTATAGGATATGATAAAGAAAAGCATTGAAATTTAACCAAAACACAAAATAAAAGTAACATTCATAAAAATGTATAACAGGTTAACAAAAAAATATTGTGATTATGTTTCATCAAGCGAACTAAAAACAAAAAAAATGAAGATTAGTTTCTCCACAATATTTAGGTACTATTTTAATTATTGTAGGTGAATCTGTATCATTTTGGTTAGATTTTTCATAATTTAAATTTATTTTTGTTTTTTTTTACAGATGGCTCCAAATATATCCAACGTGTCGGTGCCGACAGGAGTTCTCCACGAAACCGACGATGAAATCTCCGGAACAACGTTTGGACAAACGATTCATAACAAGCAAGGAAAACGTAAAATCGACCTCGTTTGGAGAAACATAATACTCTTTATTCTCTTGCATTTGGGCGCACTCTACGGTTTATACAACATGTTGGTCTCCGCTAGAATTTACACCTCCATCTGGGGTAAGTAACCAAATGAGGAATTAATCATGACACAAACAATTTGGATTCAATAAATGATCTCAGTGGAAATACAAACGTTTTATTAACTTCTCTCAAAAGGTCTATTAATAGTTTTTGTTAATAAAATTTTGTCAGTCTGAATGGATCGTGCGTCAATTTTTAATAGCAGCATGGGACGTAGTAGCAAAGTGGACGGATATTTGCTATTAAAAATTGATGCATGATTCATTTAGACTGACAAAATTAAAAGCTTTTACTGTTAAAGTTTTAAACACAAGTGCCAATATTGCAATGGATACATAAATATGTTTGAAAAATCCTACACATATTCTTCAGTATTTTTGGAAGAATATATCAAAAAATATATAAAAAAATGCACACAAAAAATGAAAACTTATTATCAAAGTCTTTGTCGCCTCCTTTTGCAGTAACCATTTTTTGTCTAATTTAGAAGTTATGTCATCAACAATTTGAATTGCACTTGGAACATACTGGCCCAAGCGCTAGACGATGGTGGTTGAACAAAATTATATATATATACATAATCTGGCTGAAAGATCTACGGTCGATAGCCATTTTACCATTAATTAACCATAAATGTATTACATTGTACCATATATAGAATTAATGTCACAATAAAGATGTTTATATATATATATACATAATCCTTATTCTTATTGGCAAACACAATACAATGCCTACATATGACATAGAATATTGCAATATATATTGTCGAGTTCTGCCAATTGGCTATTGACCAATGGTCTTTCCGGCTGAATTTTGTATTTTCGTCTTTCTCAAAATATACAGATAAAAAGTGATGATCGTTAACAGTCTATGTAAAACGTCCCTGTCAGATATGTACGTCACTTAACTGTCTTGAAATGAAGTGAACAAAAATAAATAGATTAATTTAAACACAATTATATTCCTCTTTAGTTACTTACTACTACTTTATTTTTATTACTACATGTATACAAGGTGGTCAGAAAAGGTGACACAATGGTCCAAACGCTAGAAGATGGTGGTTGAACAAAATTAAATAGATCAATTTAAACACAATTATATACCTCTTGGCCAGTGGCCAGAAAAGGTTTAGCAAATTTCAGGTAGAGTGGTGTATTGAATAACAAAAATAATATTGGATTCTTCTTCGTAACGTCTCACGAGGCCATTGAAGTATTAAATATGTGTTTGTAAATTTTATTTATTATTCTGTATATATTTTACATAAAATATATTAACCTTACAAACAATTACATATTTATTAAATTTCAATGATATTGGTGATAAACGAATTGGAAATTTCAACAATTTTATAACATCTCCAGAAGCAGTTTTGCAAAAAATTAAAATGATAGCTATGTATTTTCATGTGAATTTATACTTCAAATTACTGATGGGCAAAATCGACCATTTCAAATAATCGATTATTTTTGATATTCGAATGTTAATTTTATAGTTTCTGTGAAGTCTATAATTCAAAACTCAAACATAATTATAATGAAAGTAAATAAGGAAAATTATTGGCAATGATAATTACAGTTCGATCATCTCCCTTTTTCAACGCTGTAAAAATTACTTACATTGTAAGCTTTTGGCAAAGATCTATTGCAACAACTACTTCATGGACCTAAACCCCGCCAGACATTGAATTACACAATAGATATATGTTAAAAGATAAAAAAGGTAAAATTAAAATGACTTGGTTTGTTTCACAAATAATAGTGATTTTAATTTTACTTTTTTTACCTTTTAATATTTAAAATATTTCACCAAGTGATAAGTGAGAAAGTTTCTCACGAAACTCATCTGCAACGATTTAAGTTGAAAATCTTTAATGAAAGGCACATATAAATCATAATTGCGATTATTGATTATTGTTTTGTAATAAAAATATTTATTAACAGATATTCACAGAAAAATATACGAAATAAATAATAAACATTACAAACTCAAATGTATATCTGTTATTGGCTATCGACCAGTGTTCAGTGTAAATGCGTATACATCTATCTCGTTTTCATTGAATATCGATAAATATAAACCAATATTTAAATCCGAGAGAGAAGTAACGGTTGCACTTTTTCACAATACAAAAAGTAGGTAAAGCTTATCCGTCTCAACGTGGCCAGTTGCGTAGCGGCAAATCGAGGAAAATGTATCAGTTATAATCAGCCCACGTTCTTTCCTCTAATAAACTCTTTGAAGTCTCTCAAGCAAATCAAACACCAAAATGAAATGGATAATCATAAGAAATAATAAGATTAAAACACCATTTTTTTTTAATTCTTGGATCTTTGAGGCGTTCATTTCGTGATACATTTTCAATTTTGATATGTTTTCTTTATATCAAAATTGAAAATGTACCACGAAGTGAACGCCTCCAAGAATTAAAAGATGATGTTTTAATCTTATTATTTCTTGTGATTATAACCCTACACCCATATGGGTAGAAAGGGTATTAGTGATGGGCAAAGTCGATCTTTTTATTACTGCTAAATTAAGTATTTTATAATTTTATGAATGGTACTTGTTATAAAAATATCAAGAATAACTTATCAATTATTAATAAACATAAATTTGAAGTCACTTTTTTGTTTTAAATAAAAAAAATCTATTAATATTAATAATCGAGTATTACTAAATGTTAAAATGACACATTTAGTAATACTCGATTAATAATCATTTACATTTAGTAATACTCGATTAATAATCGAGTATTACTAAATGTGTCATTTTAACATTTAGTAATACTCGATTATTAATATTAATAGATTTTGCCTATCACTAATATATATATATTTCTTGTGATTATCCATTTCATTTTGGTGTTTGATTTGCATGCAAGACTTCAAAAGGTTTACTAGAGGAAATAACTTTTTTACTACTTTTGTTTGGTAAAGGTGGCATAAAAAGTTAAGTTAATACTATATGTACATTTCGAGCAGAAAACTATTGATAAAGAACACATTGCGCTCGAAATAAGTATATATAGTATTTAAAATATGAAAACTTCACGTAATCACCAACAAATATCTTCGACTTTCATGTGATTTATTATATTTATGATTATCATTTAATAATTGTTTGAACCATCGTTTCCAAACAGACATTTCTTTAAATTGACACTTAAGGAGTTATAAGCAACAAAACAATGTTTTTCCTCGAAATTTCCAGTAGAAATTAATCATTAAAGTACTCCACCTGAAGATTATCGCACCTTTTCTAACGATCTTGCTTGAAAGCATTTATATGTACATAATCTTTATTGACAAACAATACAATATCTACATATAACACAAAATATGACAATATGTATTGTAAAAGTTTACTATTAGCTGGCTATCGACCAATAGTCTTTCCGCCTGAAAGCACTTAATATTCTGTAAACCAACCTCAAGCATAGTTTCATGAAGAAAAATGAGAATCTCAATAATATAAAAAGTCCTAATTTTAAAGAAGTAATAATAATAAGAAAACCCTTTATTTTGTATAAAATTTTATTTTAATTTATAATAACATTTTATTCCATTATTTTGCGTAAAAAAATAAAATAATCTTGATTTTTTACACAAAACAACGGAATACATTCAAAACAATAATTACAACAATAACAAATATGTGTTTACAATAATTGTTTACACCCAAAGTCCTTCCTGTAATTTGATATAAAAACTGTAAGTTCTAATATTGAAAATAATAATAAGTAAAATAATAATAATAATAAAAAAATATAAAGTAGTAAGTTATTTTAATTTTTAATAACATTTTAGTTTTGTCGTTAATTTTAAGAGTATTTTAATTTTTACACGAAACAGTAGCATACATTCAAAGTAATAATGATAACAATAATAAATATGTATTTACAATAATTGTTTACACCCAGAGCCATTCCCGTAATTTGATATACAAACTTTAAGTCCTAATATTTAAAATAATAATAATAATAAGTAAAATAATAGTAATAATATAAATGAAATAAAATGAAACAAAGATGTTTCACACATTTGCAGTTATTTAAATTACAATGAAATTAAACAAGGAAAATTTCTGGCAATGATCAATAAAATTCGATCAATCCCATTTTCCAACTGCAAAAATTACTTACACTGTAAGTTTTACAAACGTCTATTGAAACAACTACTTCCAGAGCATTTTTCCCGCCGGGCATTGTATCACACAATAGACATTTGTTTGTTGCATAGCAGAATTACTGCCAATTTTATTTTGTATTTTGTCGTAATTTGTGATTGGTAATTTGCCTTTTTTTATACATATGTTTTGTAATCTTTTTAGAGCGTCACACTTTTCTTATAAAATTTTTAATATGTAATTATAATTGTAATTTGGAAATGGAGATTCCGTTAATAAAGTAAATTGAAATTGAAAATTGCAACGGTTTGAGTATTTAATGAAGGGAAACAACAAATGATTGTTACAAAGCTATCTGTAGACTGTAACCCTTAGTGGTTAAACCATTTTTCAATTAATTTTTACGTTGATAAAATTATCAAGTAGTAGATTATTTCAATTTTAATAACATTTTATTTTTGAATTTAGTATAAGAGTATTTACATTTTTAAATAAAACAATGGAATATATTCAAAATAATAATGATAAAAAATATGCATTTGCAATAATTAGGTACACTCACAATTATTCCCGTAATTTCATGTTAATTTTAATGAACACATCCACTTTAGATACCTTGCAAAATGCAAAAACAAATTTGCATATTGTAACTTTCCTGAATGTTTAAATACTCTTTGTTATTATTTTGGTTAATATTATATTTTTGTTTTAGCACCACCATGCATAATATATTATTTATTATTCTTATTTTCCTCAATCTAAAAACAGCTTTAAAAAATATGTTATTGTATTGTTATTCCTTTTATTTATGAAATTTCTTATTGTTTAAAAGCCTATTATTGAAGTATTTATAGAATTGTACGCGCAGGAATAAATAAATGTGTTATTTGAAACAATTTAACATGAAATTAAAATAATTAAAGATTCTGTTTGAATATTCAAATGGGAAAACGCTTGACATTACACGTATATGCGGTTATATTCTTTACACAAGTATTGTTTTTTTTTTGTACTAGTATATTATCAATTAATGCATATGATGGCTGTAAATAACCAAAGACGAAGTATACGAAAGGCGAGTTGAGTATATAATCTACTTATGTAGTTTGTAGTAATACTGTTTTAACATGTCTAATGTTACTGTTTTAAGAAAAATTGAGTTTATATGGATAAAATATAATATTTCCAAAGATTTGTTTCTTGATTACAAACACTGGATTAAAAGTGATAAATTTAAAATATTAAAAGCTATACATTCGTTCCTTAAAGAAATTAAATCTATAATAAAAAAAGAAAATCAATTATGTATACTCTTCCCTTGTTTTTTTTTCCCTTAATGTCCTTAATTCTCTGTGATTTCTAAATTATTTCCCACATTCGAAGCTGTTTGAAGTAGGTATGAATATGATCCAAACAATTGATGTAAAAAAAATCTGCTTTATATATGTATACACATCCGATACCTGAAACTGTATAAGTATTCGAGAAGAAAATACATGTATATAGAAATGTGGTGAAGAAAAACACTTGGTATGTTCCATGGTTATTCTAAAACGTGTCAGGGAACTGGAAATATAACAAGAGTTTTTCTTCACCAAATTTGAATATCCGATTCAATGAAACTATTACTATGTTTTTTTTTTTACTACGTTTTATAAAAGTTTCATTGAATTTGATATGTATTTCCACGTAATAACGGTCAAAACCATCGTGATGTTTTAATATCAGGTTCCATCAAAAGTGTAATTAATAAAGATTATTATATATATACAGGGTGAGTTTTTTTCGATGTTCTCTATGGGGATCTCGAAAACTATAAGATTATTTTAAAAATAGCTATGGCATATGTTATATCGGATTAAAGGGAAAAAAAGCCCTCATAAAAAGCACTCATAGCCAACTATTGTTTCCATTTAAAAAAAGGTAAGTTTGTGTCATATCTCCCAAAATATGGGCGAATTTTTTTTTCCATTTTTGTTATTAATCTGTGTAAAATTTTCTACAACTTTGTCCTTTACAGTTTTTTTCTATCTATGATAATAATAGAGATATATTGATTTCAAAAATTGACACATTTTACTTTTTTCAAAATATCTAGTTACCCTTGACTTTTTCAAATATTTTGAAAGTGTCATTTTATTCGTTTTATAAAACTACACTTCTTTCCCCATTTAACCGTTTTTTCTATCTCTTATAGTTTTCGAGATCCCCATAGAGAACATCGAAAAAAACTCACCCTGTATATAAGTCACATTTATGTCAATTTTAAATTTATATTGTATGTAACAATTACGTGGGTAATGAAAATGTCTATTCATTCATTTTTATTGCACATCACCATCGATTCAAGACAAGGCAGAAAGACCTCCGGTGATAGCTCAGGACAGATAAAACTTTATTTTAGTGTATATACTCAATATTTGTGAAAATGTAATTGTCTGGATAAAGATATGTTGAGGCATACAAAAATCAAGCAAATTTAAAATTGGAGTCAACCATGGTTTAGCTGTATTTTAGACTAATGCACATAAAAACATTTTTATGGATGATATACATTTCCTGATTATAACACTAAACTGCATTTCGCAAACTTTACATCGCAGACTTTCTTTAACAATTTAATGGAAGACTCATTTATTTTTCGTACAATTGACAAAGACGATAAGTGGAACCGCATGAAACGAGCCATGAAATTGCACTCATCTCCCAATTACACGGGATTAAATAAATAATGATAGCGCTGCATGCCGAATCAAAAACAAAACGGAAAACACATTGTTGCTATCATCTGAGTGATTCCGATTCGATTTCTACTCGTGTGATTCGCGTGTCTCAATTGATAACACGCGTGTTGATAAGGCGTTTATTGGGCCCATTTGCGAATGAATAATATAATGCAATTTTCGTGGTTGTCACGACGGCCGGCGATTATTGTGCAATTGTTGTTCCTTTTTATCGTCAATCTACGGTGGCGTGATTCTATTTTTTTTTTCCTGGGATTGTTGTCATTTGATGTTCTGTTGCTGGGCGAAAGTGATTCAATTATAAGATGCGTAATGCTTTGATTAATGCAAAATGTCTTATACTTAATCGAGGCTATTCTGTAAAGGAAATGTTAAGTTTAATGATTTGCTTAGGCTGTGATGGTAATCACTTTTATAATAGGTATATATATACCGGGAGGCCAAAGTACATCACTTTTTAATTTTTTTATTTCTGGTGAGTGTAGGGCTGCTTTTTAAAATTATTTTCATATTATACAGGGTGTACTAAATATCGTAAAAATATCAAATTATAATTATTTGAAGATAATATCTTTCAAATGGTGCCCATTGTTTGCTTCAACCTGACGTGCACTTTCCCGAGCATTTTCCATAACTTTTTTCAGATCGCAGCGCCCTCACTTCATCTCGGATATTGACCTTGGATGGTTCTTGGCTTATTGGCATACACATTACCCTTTAGTTTTGGTATAAGTTTGATAAAGAGAAATGTAAATTTTTGAAAATATAATCACAATAAACAACAAAATTTAGTGATATACAAACAACGTTTAAAGTGTTTTATTCAATTGATAAACAATATATAACAAAGTTGAAGCCTATTATTTTTTCGTAGGTATCAATTAAATTTCAAGTTATTTATTACTTAAGGTTGCGGTTTAGTAGAAAGAGATAGCTATATAGTAAAATGGAAATAATCGTTTGAAAATAGAACTATTCTTTTGGATTTCATAATATGAATGTGTATTTACGTTTTTTATTTACCAAGTATAAAGTATCAGTCTAAATAAAAAATAAATCGTTAATTTTCGTGTATTACGTCAATTTACTAGTTTAAGTTAGAAAAGAAAATTGTAAGATATAATGAAATTAGTAGGTCATGTCTGCTAAGTTATTTGAATGCAGAATTTAGTGAAATCCTTTAAATTTTCATTGCACAAGTTTTTATTAGCAAACATTTAATTTAAAATTTGCTATAAATTTGATCAATTTTCATTGTTTTTCATAATTATTTTTCACAGAAACTAAACATTAAAATAATTTTTAATTTATCTGATGAAATTCCTGCTTATTTTAAGATTATTTTAATGTATAATACAATATTGTTCATTGATCACAACAACAATCTAACTCAAATTAGTGATTGCCCATATTTGTATAGCTATCTCTTTCTTCTAAACCGCACCCTTAAGGTTTCAGCTTGAATTTCATAGTGCAACCGCCTCCCTGAACTTGGAGCTCTACACCCATGACAAGTGCAATAAATCCATATAACTGACATTACGTCTAAATATACCGATAAAGGTTTTACGAAAGTATAGTTGTTTATATGACTCTTTAAGATAAAAATGTTTTATTTTTTAAATTACGCACTTTTTACTTGACGCAATTACAATTTCGAGATTATGTCACAAGCCAGAATTGTTATTTTCTAAAAAAATGCGCACGCATTACAACTTACTAATAATAAGCATTTCAATGATAAGGTGTACTTTTAAAATTGAACTAGTTGTTTTCTAATTGATCGGAGTTTTTGTATTTATTTTCATGTTACATCAATTATCTTATATATACCATTAATCAATAATTAAAAGGTCAATTCCACGTATTTCTGTATCCTTCGATTATATAATAGAATTGTTTTATTTGTTCAAGTTCACTGTTGCTGTTAGCAAAATCCATTATCACAATAACAATTTCGTTGTTGCCAGAAATGTCACCGAAATATACATTTGCGATTTTTAATAATTTCATAATTATTAAATATTTTTTATAAATATTAATAAGAAGGGCAAAAAGACCTGTTCTGTCCTTCTTATTAATAATTATAAAAAAATATTTAACAATTATGAAAATACCATAAATAAGCTCAATAGCTTACGACAAAAACTTTCATTTTATTGTGTATTCTTTATGTTTATAAAAAAATGTATATCATTGTTATAAAATTAAAAGTGTTTTCATTAATTGAGAGTAATTTTTATGTTCAGTTGAATTGCTTCATAATAACGGCCGAAACCATCTTGATGTTAATTTTTATATATTTTTTTACAGCAATTTTATTGTATCAGCTTGGAGGACTAGGAATTACGGCAGGCGCTCACCGACTGTGGGCCCACAAATCTTACAAAGCAAAATGGCCGCTGAGGTTCCTTCTAACACTCTTCAATACTCTGGCTTTTCAGGTACACCTAATTATTTTTTAATCTTTATTACCTAAGTTCCCCACTTTTACAAATAAGTATAACATAATCGCTTATTATTTTCAATTGTAATAAATGAAACACTTTTTTACTTTGTTTGTATAACTCGGATTGATTTTATTGTTGACTATAGTTTCGACAACCTTAACGTGTCATTATCAAAACAAAAGTGTTATACAAACAAAGTAAAAAAGTGTTTCATTTATTACAATTGAATTACAATGTATAACAAAGTAGAAGCCTCAACAATTAACAAGCTTATTATTTTATTTATTTAGTCATTTTTAACATCGTTATATATTTCTCTGTACTTCTAAGTTTGAGGTGAATTGCTCATTAAATAGTTATTATTTATTGTATTACAATTAACTAAAGAAAAAAAATATGGTTGTGAAAATTACATATTATTTAATTAAAATATGAGATTTCTAAATTTTTAATAATGTAATGATTCATTTACCTTCAAAATTATTTGGTGATTTTAATGAATTAATTAATGGAAGATGACGTAAGCGCCATCTTTTGCCTTATTTCATGTGGCATCATCGTTAGACGAATGGTGGTTGAACATTTTATTAAATTGATGAATTTGAAAATATTTAAATATTTATTCAATCTTTATTGTTTCGCCACACAGTTCTTTCTTCAGTCGGAGGAATTGTGATTAAAATTAAGACAATTATTTATCGTAAAGAATTGATGTGCAATAAATAAAACTGTGTATCTGTAGTTTGTTTAAATTAAGTAAACTCCATTTATAGCTCCAAAATGTTGGAGAAATGTGTATACCTCAGAAACAGATGAAACTTGCGTACGTATAAAGTCTGTTTTTTTTTTTAATATGACCTTTGAAATTTGACATTTCAAGAATTGAGTGTGTGTTATTTAAGCTATGTGTTAGTACAAGATTATTCTCATGCTATTTTCAATTTAGTGCTCTTAATTTAGATAAGCAAATATAACAGTAATACTGAAGGATCACCGGTCGATATTTCGATTTCAGAATATAATTTTATAAATGATTTTGTTTACATGAATAAAAATGTTGGTTATAACAATAATATACAAATTAAAATAACTCATTTTTGTATAATAACGCAAAATATATAAAGACAATCCTTATTTCTTTATTTATTTTATTCTTTACTTATTTATATAACGAAAATCTTTATTTTTTTTGTTCAATTAAATTTATTTAAATCATATTTAGATATTTATAATGATTTACAAATTGCTAAGCCTCAGAAAATGGCTTTCGACCGTCGGTCTTTCTGCATGTTTTTATCCAGTTCTTATCGTTTTATTCAATCGTCATAATTGCTAACTTCTTTGTCTAAGATAATCTGATAATTCTGTGATAATAGTCATTGTTCAAGTAATAAATACTTACGTTCTTATATAATTCTTCACGATCTATAATCATAGGTTTAAATTTTGAGAAAGTGCAATTGTAATCTTGTTTTAACGCCAAGGAATTTTTGATCCGTTGGTACTCTATTTTCAATGTGGCGTATAATTTATATCTTAAATTATTTATCACTGAATTTTATTACGTCAAAGTGACGTATAATTCATAATTTAAATAAGATATGAATTATACGTCATGTTGACAATCAATTACCAACGTTTCAAAAATTCAGTATTGAAATTGCCTTGGCTTGAAACAGGACTACAATTGTTAGCAGCAAACATTCCCTAAATATCTTGTTAAATTATGAATTATATGTCATGTTAACTATCTATTACCAAGGTTTAAAAATCAGTAACAAAAATTCGCTACCGTTAAAACAGGACTACAATTGTTAGCAGCAAACATCCCCTAAATTTGGTCATATTAAAAAAACAGACTTTATATGTTTCATTATAAGAAGAATTTAACAATTTATTTATTTATTAAGCAAAAGACATGTACAATTTTCACAAGTATTGCATTTGTCATACAAAATTATAAACTATAAAATACATAAAGTCAAAACTAAAAGTAAAAATAATAATTATATAATAATAATAAGTATAGTTAGTTTATCATAAATTTTAACGATTAGGCTAATATATATATATATATATATTGTTTAATGAAAAAATCTTTATTTAACTACTAATGTGTATTAAAATGATCGTGTTGTTAATGTTTCAGGACGCTGTTGTTGATTGGGCGAGAGACCACCGAGTCCACCATAAATACTCAGAAACCGACGCCGACCCCCATAACGCCACCCGCGGCTTCTTTTTCTCGCACATCGGGTGGCTTCTGTGCAGGAAGCACCCGGAGGTCAGAAGCAAGGGCAGAAACATCGACCTCTCCGACCTCTACGACGATCCTATCCTGCGCTTCCAGAAGCGCCACTACCTTGTCCTGATGCCCATGTTCGCCTTCATCTTACCCACCGGCGCCCCAATGTACTTCTGGAACGAAACCTTCCTCAATTCCTTCACTGTCAACCTCTTCAGATACGCACTCACTTTAAACGCCACCTGGTTGGTCAACTCTGCGGCTCATCTTTTCGGACACAAACCATACGACAGGTAAGTCATAAAATTATACCCAATTTCGAAAATTAACATAACTTTATATGAAAACGGCAGAGATATGAAAATGGAAAAGTTCACAATATTATATTAAATATTTGTTTCATAATAATTAAATTTTATGATTCAATGGAACTACATATAAAAATAATTATATTTAAATAAAAAATTAAACTATGTAATTATATATTTTGCAAATGCTCAATCGGTTTACGCTTTTGGGGCACATCCTGCGATTGGCGAATCGTATTCGTAGCACAAAAACGTGTAATCAGAGCGATAGCTGGGATGCCACGAACACATTCTTGTAAGCCTTATTTTAAACAGTTTAAAAGCTTGTCTTACCCTTGTCTGCTGATGTACGAATTAATATTATACACACGCGAAAACAAACATAATTTCACTAAACATAGTGACACGCGCTCATATAACATTAGACATGTAGGTGATATGTATGTAGAGCGCTGCCGGCTTAATATAAGACAAAAGTCACCAAATGTATTAGGATCCAAGTTATATAATAACTTGCCCAATGATATAAAATCAATCATTTCTATACATACATTCAAAAGGGGCTTGAACAAATTTCTATTATCTTACGATATGAACCATATAAAATAATAAATTAAATAAAAATGATTTGAAAATAATTAATAAATTATTTCCACATTGTTATTTAATTTATATACATCTCTTTTCTACATATAAAATAATATCATATAGGAAATTAATTTAGAGTTTGTAACATTTCTCTTTTTGAACGCTTCCAATACTGTATCTGTTCGTTCAGTCGATGGAATAAAGAATTATTATTATATATACAAACATCTTTATTCAGACAATATGATGACAAAAATTTATAATAACACAATTATGTTAGTAGTCTGTCATGGGCTATCGATTATAGGTTTTTCTGTCCGAATTATTATTATTATAAATTTAAATTAAAGTAAAAAGAATCATTGATTAACACACTTTATATGTGATCTACAACTACTACTAAAAATCTACAACTTTTTTTACCTTTCTCGTGGATGCTGTAGATTTAGCGAGTACCTTAACAAGCTATTCAATCACTGAACTTCGTAAGTAAATCAATGCTATAATATATTCAAAGCCCTTTTGTAATTTCAATTTGAGTAAATTAAGGAGAAACGTGTTTTAAT
Source organism: Philonthus spinipes (assembly GCA_963082785.1). Classification (NCBI taxonomy): domain Eukaryota; kingdom Metazoa; phylum Arthropoda; class Insecta; order Coleoptera; family Staphylinidae; genus Philonthus; species Philonthus spinipes. Next base: position 15,855,844 of record OY720301.1, read on the forward strand.
TAAATATTCCAAGGAATTCCACCTAATGAAATTGTCGGTACATTTACAACCTACAGCGTATCTAGTATTCTGTAAATACACAATTACAACCTAAATACCGGTAAACTTGTTTAATTATTTAAGACTACCATCGGAAAATCGTGTCCGTTGTAGACCCATTTTCTTTGCGTGTACTATTTTCAATAATGTAACACTGACATTAAGTTGAATGGAAACAAGCTAATTAGAAATTTATATATACCGTACGTTTTCCATAGGTTCATTTCCTGACGACTAAAATTCCCTGACTTTTCTAGGTTAATATACTAGTCAGCCTGAAAAAATCAGGGAATTTTAGTCGTTTGGCTAGTATTTTATCCAACCGGGAATAACTTTAAAAAATCAGGAACCCCACAATCAAAAACTTCCCCGACTTTTGACTGAAATATCAAAATTCCTTAATTAATAAATAAAACTATTTATCTGCAGTTTGTTCAAATTTTGTAAGTTCTATTTATAGCTATAAAAATGTTGGAAAATGTGTATACTTAAAAAAACGGTATATGCATCATTTTGCCACACTATTCTTTCTTCAGAGGAAGGAATTTTGATTAACAATTAAGGCAATAATTTGTCGTAAAGAATTGATGTTGTGGAATAAATAAAACGGCTTATCTATAGTTTGTTTAAATTAATTTTAAGGAATTATGATATTTTAGCCAAAAGTCAGGAAAGTTTGTGATTATAGGGCGCAACAAATTTTATTCATTAGGAAATTTTGAGGAATTTTTATATTTGAATTGAAACATTGAAAATTTCTTCAATTCATAGATTATAATAATGTACATATTATGATGTAATTTAATGTAACTCTGAGAAACAAAGATTTTTATTACATATATTCTTTATAATTATTCTGGTAAACTTAACTTAAGTAAAACCAATTACAGAATTAAATACACAAGAAAAATAAAAACATAATTCCAGTTGGTTAATCATTCCAATTTAAATAATTGCAGTAATAAATAAAATAATTTTTATTATTATTATCATTAATCAATAATGTGTATTTATTATCATTCCATCAATGTCTGTAATGAAATAAACATCAATCTGTCTCTAAAATCGGTTGGTCAATGTCAACGATCATTAATGTTAATCAATGATGGGAATGAGTTGAATTCGCGTATAGCGAAGTAGTTAAGATTATCATTTTAAACATATCTTATTCTGCGATATTAATGGCTTTGCCTTCGAAGTCACTGCATATTTTTTACATATATAATTTTTAACTAAAATCCAAGTTTATTAAAGCGTTTAAAAACTATGTCTTTTCCGTGGATTACCGATTTATTTATATCATGTGAACAATTCGCGGTGTTTAAGTACAGAATATATTTGCATATATGCATTTTATAAACATGCATATAAGTAATGCGTGTTTTTATACATAATTATTTAAATGGCTTTATAAATATTTAATTGCACTAGATTATTAACAATCGACATTAAAAAATATAAAATAAAGTATATTTTAAGAAAGTAAGAATGTATTTGTTAAGTTTCACTATTATTTTTTTACATAAAAGATTTATATATATAAATCTAGCAATTAAATATTAAATTGAAATACAATATGTTTTTTACTTGTATTTTATTGATATTTTTTTAATCGAGTCTTTGTATTAGTTGCGCTTTCGAAATTAACCTATATAACCAAGTAAAATTTCAAAATAAAATTAAATTCTATCTATCTATCAAGTATTATAAATGGTAATTTTAAAACAAAATTATTTTCTATAAAACGCAATTTACCTACCAGCGTTTTCTAAAAATATTTTCTATTATTTTTTCAAGCAGATTTCGGTGGTATTTTTTTTAAATTTTCCATGACCACAGAATTATAATAATAATAAATGCATTGACCATGATTAAAATTTATTGCACCCGAATTAAACATGTTGTTTTTAAGAATAATTAATATATAAAAATATTTTTTCACTTTAATCAAATTCAGTTCACTTTATTTATTTATTGTCTTACGGAAAAACCAATACAGGACAAGTAACAAAATTGTAAACATTTGTAATTATAACTTATATCAAACATAATTATTCGCATTTATAATTTAATTAATAATTTAAAGTCAATAAACAAGTCTGATATTTTGCATTTATAATTATTGCAAACAAATGAAAACCATTGTTTGTTGATTTCATCTGTTTACAATAATAATAAACATTTTTATTTTCAAACCTATATAACATAACACTTATTTTGCTAAGTAATTAATGATTAATTGCATATAATAAAGTAATGAGTAAAAATAATTTTATGCAAAATTGAGTATTAGATATCAACTTTCACAATAACTGATTCCTTGTATAATTTTATGTTTATTTCTAATTAATTGATAACATATGACAGGACATCAAACCAATTTCCACTGTATTTTCATTAAAGGTACGATTTAATAAAAAGAGATAGCTATACGTCATTGACAGTCACTAATTCGCTTTACATTGATGTCTGGTTAATGATCAACATTGTATTATATATTAAAGTAAATATAAAACATGCAGGAACTTCGATAGATGAATTAAAAATCAAACATTTTAATAATTAGTTTTTCTGAAGAACAATTATGAAAAAATTACCTATTTTTATTATTTTTTATAATTGTTCAACAATTAGATACAAGCAACATTGGTTAATGAACAAAATTATATAATATATTAAAGTAAAGTATTGAACACAATTTTGGAAATATTAATAATGTTCCAAATAAATCTTATAGATAATTCGATTTCTTTTAACTTCTATTTGAAATATATTTTCGTGGCGCACTTAGTTTTTTTTCAGAAAATACTGTTGTTTAAAAATAAATGAATATAGGGCGATAGATCGATAGCCCAGATAGACTAAAACCTACATGTATTGTAATTATTTATGTTATATTGTTTTGTACTATCTGTATAGTCTGGATAAAGATGTGTGTATATATAAATACATATTTTATTAGCTCATTTTTTTAAAAGTGAAACTGCTCAAGTGTTTTTGAACATCAGAAATATTGTACATAGGTTTAGGGTTTTGACCAAGGGAAAAACATGAATAACGTTTTATTCAAAAATTAAGATTAATTGAATAAAATCTTTGTTAAACAAATGAAATTAATTAAACATATAACATTATTTGCTGTTAAATTAATAAAAACACCCTTTCAGGAACATTTTTTTTTATTATTACAGTATGTGTATATAAAGCTTAGTATGCTTTATTTATTAAAGCTTAATAAATTCCAACTAATTTTAGAATGCCGTGAGTAATTTACTTGATCATTTTCAAGATTTACAAAAACAAAAACAAACAAAACTGTGGAAACTTCCACATTTCAACAATCTACTGATAATTATTGTACAAGATCCGCATAATGCATTGCATTGGATAATCCATGACATTGAATCAAAAGGAGTGCGATTAATTGATACGAAAACGCGCCGTTCTTTTCTTGCCCTTGAAAGTCACTTGTTCGCTGCATTTTCTGCTTGCAAATCAATCGTGCGAATCGATTCGATTTACGTATTTAATTGTATGCGATGAATTCATTAATAAACGCCAATTACTGTGTGGTAATTAGTAATTGTTGGGACTACATTAAAAAATGTTATGGGAATAAATAAATTATTAATGCGGAATCATTTGTGCAACGAATAATATTCATTTATATTAGAATATTTAAACAATTACAAAATTATCAATCATTTTTTTAAATTTTATTGGTATGTTATTCTTGCTTGACAAAATTCCATTTTACAATTTTAATAAATAAAACACTATTTTGTACCACAGGCTTATTACACCAATTGTGTTATAAAATAATCAGTATTTTATTTATTTCGTATACGTATAAAATATAAAACGTGAGTATGGTACTTTTTAAATAAACTACAACTCTGTTTTTTTTTTTGGCAATTAAAAAGTGTATCAATAAACATTTTTTTAATTAAACACACATTCAAAATATAAATTTTTCACCCCCAAAATCCACTCCATAATCAAATACACTTCTATATGAACAAACAAATATCCTTTCCATTGAACAACGTATCATAGTCCTCTCCCAAAAAGTTGCCCTAAATCCAACCACTCGCGACCTTCTACACACTTTTTGTATCCTACGTATTCCAAATATCCGTAAAAATCCCTCCACAACAATATTTCAATTCATCACATCCTTTCAAGACATAGACAGATAAATTCACTGATCATTTCAAAAGACAGTTTAACAATGACGACCAACGACGAAATAATTTGCAAAAGAAGACAAAAAAAGTAAAAGACAGACATAAAAACCAATGGGTGATAGCCGATTAACAAGTAACCTTTACATTTTTAAAATATGTTTATATTATTCTCATTATTATAAACTTAAAAAAAAGAACTTATCAATAAATATATATATTATTATTTATAAATTCTTATTTGCGACAATTGCGGCTTTTTCAGGCAAAGAACGATGATTGTCGCGAATATAGGGCAAATTTATATTTTGAAAGTGTGTTTATTAAAAAAAGAGAACCTTAAAATTTTAAAAAGTATAAACTTAGAAAAAATTAACAGCCTGAAAAAATAAATTTTAACAATAAAGTTATATGAAGGTAAAACTATAATTTTATATTCAACAGCCTCGATAATTGAATTTTTAAAATTATTTTACGTCTACATACGAAATACATTCGAAAAATAAAACAAAACCAGGAAATATCAGTAAATAACATACATATAAATTAATTGAAATCGTTCCGTTGGTTTTTACTTTTTTTTATCGAATATGAATTAATTTCAATAAACAGACATACATGGTCATTATTGTATTCGTTCTGATTTTATTTTGGTCATTAAACAAGCGCGCAATGAACAACAAACCTATAAATATAACATTTATTTATTACTGATGTTTATGGCATTTTTAGTATACGTTTAGAAAATTAATAAAATTAAAATTATTTATTACCGATTCTCATAGTTTTGTGTTTTTTAGTGTACGTTTAGAAAATTAATTAAGATCAAACTAAACTTCTTATCTCAAGGTTATGTGTAAACAAATATATTTATTGAATAAATTAAGAACTCACGATCGATGTTATCTCCAATAAAATATTCAATTATACAAATAAAATTTATTAAAGAAGGTTAATAAAAATATAAAAAGTTTGTATCTACATAATTATTACAGGGAGGAGGGAAACGTCCGATATTTATACAACATTTTAATATTTGCAATTCAACTTCTGGAATTATTGTAAAATCGGTTAATAAAATATTTTATTCTTTATCTTTCTGTTCGAAATATTTAATTTTAAAATCACTATGAAAGGATTAAAAAATCAAAATATATACAATTTAAAAATTTATACATTAGAATTCGAATTCATTCGCCTCCAAGACTCCGACTTCAATCAAAATCTAAAACTCCGACTCCACGACTCCAACTCCACTGCCCTGTTGAGGAGGGATAAAGAATTCTAAGTTAAATTTAGAAAAACTTCATAGAAGTGATTAAAACCTCGTTTAAACGATCGAAACGACTGCATTAATACATCCCTTGAAGCAATGACATTTTTTTGTGTCAATCGATCAAATCAAGCAGGCTTACGACTTCGAATAACAAATAGTGAAATAGTGTCGAATTATAGAGTTAAGAAACATATTTAATGTTTCCCATAGTGTTTTATTGCTATTAATTAACATAATTCTTATTTAATAAAATAATGATATCACATTGAAATTAGGCGATAGATGGCGCTTGCGTCGTCTTTCATTTATTATGATAATTCTTATTATTGAATAAAACTGGAACAAAATTGGTGTAGTCGTTGTTGATTTACTATTATTATTATGAATATTTATTGTTTGGTGGTTTAAATTTTAAATTATTTAATTTCCTTCTAGGTACATCAACCCATCTGAAAACACCAGCGTGGCTATGTTGGCTTTAGGAGAAGGCTGGCATAACTACCATCACACCTTCCCCTGGGACTACAAGACCTCCGAACTGGGGAAATACTCCACCAACTTCACCTTATGCTTCATAGACTTCATGGCAAGAATCGGCTGGGCTTACGATCTAAAAACTGTCTCTACCGACATGATCAAGAAGAGGGTGGAACGCACCGGAGACGGCAGCCACGAGCTCTGGGGATGGGGCGACAAGGACCAGCCTAAGGAGGAGATCGAAGAGGCTGTGATCACCTACAGAAGGGGTTAACTAGAACATCAGAAAGATTGTACATAGGTTTAGGGTTTTGACCAAGGGAAAAACATGAATAACGTCAAAAATTGTTTGGAGACTGAGATATTAAAAATAATATTGAAATGAATGGATTTCTTGATAAAATACAGAAAAGAATGTGTACTTATTTATGATAACCTTTTTGTTTCTTTACATTTTTTTAAAGCGCACTGAGATTTACAATTTAAAGGATAATGGATTAAAGTGAAGGGATTAGTTTTAGTTATCCTCGTTTCAGGTGATATAATTATAATATAATTTATTATAATTATTAAATTAAACAAATATTTATTGAATTCGCACTCTTGAAATAATATAATAAGAATAATATTAATATTTTTATGTCTGTAAATAAGATGAAGATTTAATAAATAAATCTAATGGTATGTTCAAAACTGTGTTTTTATACAATTACTATATAATTACTACGACTGTATATAGTACCGAATTTGCAAATTAGCCTTATATAACCTCATAAACCTTATAAGTTCAAATTCCTAATTATATCACTTTCAAACAAAGCAAAAGATGGCGCTAATCACAACTTATCAATCAATATTTACTTTATAAGTTATAATTTTTCAATCAATTATTTGATACATATATTTTAAAATACCACAAAACGCCATCTTTTGCCTTTTGGAAATAATGTCAATAATTTCAGTCTACAAGGCAGACAATCAAAACTAATCTTCCTCCAACAAGGAAAGCGAACTTTCCATGTAAAAAAATAGGAAATCAAATTAATTCAATTTTCTTCAACCATTATCTAACGTTTAACAAGCTGGTGATGGCCATTTCAATCTTAATGACCTCGTGGAACACACTGGTCCAAATATAATGATCGATGGAAGATTTGCATTTTTTTTAATATATGATTCTCAACCTCTGTTTAATTGCCTTCATGAAATATTGCACTTGGGACAAACACTCTGGGCTTGATCAGTTGATTCCGTCTATTAATGAAGAAAATGGAGCGATTCCGAACCACGGTTGATTCAAAATGAATTCCGACTCACTGTTGCCATATCATTTGGAATCTCCTAGCTGATATCCAAATTATTGAAGTATAATAATAATAATAATTTTTATTTTCCAACGGAAGAATCCAACAAGGAAAAATATACAATCAACATCATAATATTAGAAGAGTACAAGCAAAGTTAGTTAAATTTAAACAGAAAAAAAAGAGAACAAAGTATAAATTAATATTAACAAACAAAATTAAACATTATGCAAAAAAATATGTCTTCATACAAATAATATAAGAAAAATATAAGTATAAGTAAAATACATTTCAAATATAATATTACGAGGGGATTGACGATTCCGTATAGAGTATTCGAGCTTTCCAGCTTGAAAGGACAAAAAAGTTATTTAGACTGTGATGATAAAAATAACGCACACGTTAAACGTAACATTTCCCTTACAGAATAGCTCCCAATATATTGCATTTTCTTTCGTCGTTGACATAACGCGACATCTTAATTTCTAAATTTGAAAACGTATATAAAGTATTCTCACAGACAAACATATAGTGTGGATTTTCTGTGGTATTACAAGCTCAATATGTAATTTATTCAACTTAAATTACGTTATCCATGTTAGAACAGTTGCATACTATACAGATTGTTCGGCTTAGTATTTATTGGTAAAGCATGTTGTGGTGGGGTTGGGCTATCTTAACCAATGTCACATGGTATTTGCGCGGGAATTACAAAGTTTAAAATATAAATATAAGAAATAAGAAGAGATGATAAGTAAAATTACACAAAACATTATTATAAATTGTATTTAATATTTATTGATATCTAAGAGTAATTAATACATTTAAATTAATAAAAATAATAATCTGTTATACCATATACGGGGCTATTCTCTAAGGAAAATGTTCAGTTTAACTCATACTTTATTTTTTATCATCACAGTCTAGACAGTTTTTTTAATAGACACATATACATGGAATGTGAATTTAATTAATAACGTACATGTTAGTCGTAACATTTTCCGTACGGAATAGCCCTAATTAACTATTGGAGATATAATTTAAAATCGCAGTGCCCAAGTGGCGAAATTCAGAACCCGTTTGAAGTAACTATAACCCCATGTACTTTAATGATTGTTTAGATACGTGAAAATGGACTGTACTATTTAATGAAAGTGAAGAAAGGAAACTCATTTCGGGCTAATCCCTATGGGAAAGTTATGTTTTACGTGTACGTTATTATCAAATTCACATTCTATGAATACATATCTATTACAAAAGTTGCTTAAACTGTGATGATAAAAAAAATCACGTGAAAACGCAGATTTTGGTCCTGAAAAAGTTCCAAAATTTGCCACCAGATCGAAATATAAAATAAGCGATCTATATAAAGTATCGCTTATATTTCTATATAGATCGCTTATGTTGTATCTCGCAGATTTTGATCTCGAAAAAAGTTCCTAATTTTACCACCAAATATATGAAGACACAGTATAAGCGATATATATAGAGCATCGCTTATGTTGTATATCCAATATTGCCATAAAAATACAATTTATATAAATAAAATGAATTTGAATCCTCACAAAAATTAGACATCCTAACAATCCTCTCCACAATGCGTCCAATGAACACCTTTACGAATCCACTAAAGTCACTCTCATATCTCAAAGTATAAATAACCTTACACAAAAATTGACAATTAATCCTAATAACCAAACCTTCCTTAAAAATTTATCCGCAAAATACACCTCCAAAATTTTAACATTCCACTCTCATTTTTACGCTTCAAGGCAGTTTGTGCTAGACAGCACAGATTTTTTTAATCCATCACTATATATTCAAGCAGGACAGAAAGACCTTGACAAACTAACACACAATTGTAAATTGTAACTATGCATATTGTATGTAAAATTATTGTTTGTTAATAAATATTTCCGTATATATAAAAAGAATTTTGAATGAGTAAAATTAACACAATGGATCATTAAGACACACAACAAAAAAACTCAATCGAATAAATTCACTAATTATTATCAAAAACATAAAAATAATAGCAAATGATAAAAACCAAGATGTCGGCGATCAGCGGACAGTTGCCTTCATGAAATATTGCACTTGGAAGAAGCACTCTGGGCTTGATCAGTTGATTCCGTCTATTAATGAAGAAGTTAATTTAGCGATAAAGTGTTGCAGTGAAATATCTCCAGTTCTAACAAACCTACGAAAAATAAGTTAAAATAGAAAATCCACCGTTGTATGGAATCTATTTAAAATGGACATCTTAAACCACCCCCTTGATAGGGTACGAGATAACTTAGACATTTTAAATGGGAGCCTCACAATTTTTATATCTAATTAAAATTGTGTGTTAAAAAATAATAAGGTTTTACAAAGAAACATTGATAATCATAACATAGTGATCGAAATGTATTATTTGTCATGAAAAAATAAAGAAATAATAATAATAATTTTTAAAACATAATTTAATGTTTAAATAAATAAGTGATGTGATGAATAAATTTATTAATTCAAATCACTCCATGTTATAAATGAAAAGTAATTATTGCGGTTATGCAAAAATAAGAAGTACCAGCTAGCTAGTATATATTTTTCTTTAACTTCATCATAAATTCATGACAGGGCAGAAAGACCTCTTGTTGAAATTATCTGTATAGACTGAATAAATATATATATATATATAGGAAGTACTTACGATTTGTCTTAACTTACTATTCTTACCTTGGTTTAGATGCTTATACATTTAAAGTTGAAATTAAATTTATTTAAATACTTTTCTAGATATTTGAATTTGTATTATTTTGAATCATAAAAATGATCAAATTATAATATAGTAAAAAGTATATAGCAAAAATTATTTTATTTTTTAATAAATTATATAAGATTTTTTTAGAGCTTAGACAAATATCAATCCCAAACGGTTACAGGTACAGAAGAGCCTCGGTTTGTTTATTTCCAACTGGATATTAAGAATCATGCCGCACCTATTTAATTGAGTCTGAAAATTAGGGTTAATTTTATCTAACCCCCGGACCGGCAGCGGCACCACAAATAACCCACACGAGAGCACACCTTCACCAATTTTTCCCAATCCCAAACGAAAATAAGACCGAAAGAAAAAAAAAACAGAAGAAGAAGAAGACAAGAGAAAAAGGTAGACCATCCTTGCTGGGGGCATCTACGGGCCTCCCGTCTCTCTCCAACGGGCCCATCAAAAAGAGATAAAACACGAGGGCACGTAAAAATCACGGCTTCTTTGTATGGGGTCCATTTTAATAGGCCACAATCGGCCGGCTCGTTTTTCGTAACGAGACCACCTCGAAGACGCGACGATTTTCCGCACTGGCCGTTTGTTATAAAACATGTGTTGCCTTTTTTGTAGTCTCTTTCGGTATTTATATAATTCGAAATGGGTAAAAAGTTAACACACCACTGCGTGGTCGTTGTTGTGGTTAGTTGGCCCAACAAGAAGAAGACACGAAAAACGTTCAGTTGTTTTGGAAATTTTTAAGAAGAACAACGCTTGTGGAAATATTTTATTTTGGATTTTTTTGTGTTTGTGTTGTGTAATTCTTCAGTGTGTTTTTTTTTACTTTTTTCAATCTTATTATTTAAATGGTATGTATTCTGACATAAATACATTTATTTATTGCGACATTTAAATTTTGGGTACTTTTTTATTTAAAGAATTAAATTCAAATATTGAAAAATAATATGGTATATTACCTGCAAAAAATATTAGTTGAGTTTAAAAGTGATTTTGTGATTTCACTATTTCTCCACAAACAAAAGTGAAGAAACAGTGAAATCAAAAAATCTCTTTTAAATTATATGCATCAGTGTTGAACACTGAAAATTCTTCGATTTAGGATAAATTTTATTTGTGAAGACTTTTGTTTGTGAAGAAACATATTTTCATATTACGAATACACTAATAGTTTTTCTGATAAATTGAAGATTTTAAAAACAAGAAAACATAGTTTGTTAACTTTCATTTGTGAAGAAACATTAATAATAAGGTATTTTTATATTACGAATAAACGAATGGTTTACTAATAAATTGATTTTTTTTTAATAACGATTTTTTTTAATTACTTCTGTTTATGAAGATTCACGTATTTTCATATTGTGAATTAATTGTTTTTCTGATAAATTGATACATTTAAAAAATAACAATATATTTTTTTTTACTTTTGTTTGTGTTCATATTTTCGTATTAGATATACACGAAGAGTTTTCTAATAAATTGAAAATTAAAAAATATACTTTTTACTTGCATGTGTGTGATCTTAACACATTTTCATATTTCGAATACATTCATTGTTATTCCTACAGATTGAAAATTTTAAAAATACAGTTTTCTTTAACTTTTGTTTGTGAAGAAACAACGATCATATGGTAATTTCACATGAAATTAAAAAATATATGCTTTTTACTTCTATTTTGTGAAGAATCAGTGATGTTAACGTATTTTCATATAGGAATATACGAATTGTTTTTCTGATATATTGAAAATTACAAAGGACAAAATATTTTAATATATATTTCCATTTTATTTATGTCATATTACATAAAAGAATAGTTAAAAAAAGAAACAAACAAAAAACAAGAAAACTCAATTCGCTGTGTGCGTTCCAAAAATAGGAAATAATCACACCTGCACAGAAAACTACTCTTAATAATTCATTTAACATTTAAATGGTTGTTTTGTTTTATATTAAATTGTAAAAAGGCAAAATTTCGTAAATAAAGAAATTAAATAAATTTTTAAAAAGGCTTTCCAATTATTAATGTCACAACTGGAAGCAAATAAATCCAGAAAATTACAGCTTTAAACGTCTATAATTTATTAGCGTGCGTTCGAAATTAAGTTTTATAAAAATGGGCTTAAACAAAATTTAATTTTAAATTTTATGTTTTTTATTGATTTGGGTTTTTGCAACTTAAAATTTAATCATAATAATTGAAAAGAAAGCGCAAGCGCCATCTATTGCCTAATTTCATATGGCTTGGTCTAAAATTTGGATTTACGAGATAGACGATCGAGAATTATATTATTCTCCCCAAGAAAATTATTAAATTAAATTTAATAAATAACAATAAATGTATTGCAAAATAGGAAACTGATGTCTAATTACAAGATAATACAAAACAATAATACATAATAATAATACAAAAAAAGAATGTAACTACAAATAGTATATCAAAGAACCATACTCTAGTTTAGATTGGACGTATGCGTTAAATATTGAACCGAGTAATGAATTAATATTCGAACGTCGTCGTTCGCATAAACAATTTCACGTCATAATAAATTATTAATAACATATAAACAATGGTTTATTCCTCTGAGGAGAAAAATATTTACAGCGCGCATTTTTCATTTATCTTATGTTTAAGTAAATATTAATTGATATTTATTTAATTTATTTCCATGTCCTTCCTTGTATATAAAAAGATCTTTATTCAAACAATTACATTTTATAAACATTGAGTTTATGCACTCATAAAGGTCTGTCTGTCCTGAGCTATCGACCGGAGGTCTTTCTGCCCTGTCTTGAATTGATTGTGATGTGTAATATAAATGTCCGTCCTTCCTTGTTTTTAGTAATTATTGTAATATATAATAATTCAATTATGTCTACAAAATTTTCCAAAAACAAGCTAAAAGATAAATAATAAATCGAAACAAATTTTGCAGAGAATTTTCATATAAAGATATTTCTTGTAATATAATCATTTGTATATTATTAATTTGGTATATCTGTCAGTAAAGATATGTATATAGCGGATGTTGACGCGATCAGGTATACATAGGAATTTCACATATAAAAACAATATTATGCAAATTCCTGCTTTACAGTTAGAGAAAAATGATTTGAAATTAATTAATAATTTTTTCCACATTTAGATTAAATACTCTTTCCTATTGATTGAAATGAAATGTGTTTAAAATTTATAAATCTACGAAAAACGTTACTTTATTAAATTTTAATATCGGTGTATAATTTAATAATAATAATAATAACATTTTTATTTTTCCATAACAGAACAAAAATACAGAACCGAGAATATTTATGACAATTATAAGCGATTCCTAAATATTAATTATATTTGCAAAATATTGTATTAGCCGCGACTTATGAAAAAATCCATGTTGAATTTATAATTCAATTTTAATTGCATAGAAATATGTCAAAAGTGACGTTTATTTTAAATGCATCTTTTATATGAAAGTCATAGCTAATGCAATTTAATTATGCGATAATTTGTTAATTTAATTACATTCAATTTATTATTTATTAATTATATATCGATTATAAAACAAAGCATCATTTTATACAGATTATTTAATTCTGAACACGTTTTAATTCTTGCAATTTTTCTCTAAAATTAAAAGGAAAACAGGAATTTGTGAAGAAAAAATCGTTTTTTTTTCTGTAAAATCCCTGTGTCGCGCCAACAATTATTGATAATTTTATTTAATATATTTTGATTTTATATACATAAAAACATTTTTATTTATGAATTTACATAATTAAATTAACATATTTTTAATTCAAAGAATAATTCATAATTAATACGCAATTCATAAATTGGCAATCGAGCAAAGGTCTTTGGCCACTTTAATATCAATAATAACGGAAATGAATTTTGTTATTGCTGTTATTGAATTTGAATTAAATAATTAAGAGGCCGTTAAAATAATTAATGGAAATTAAAAACAATATTTTTGACCACCGCAATTAAAAAACTTAAAATGGAAGTACAAAAACAAATATCTATCCAAGATATTGAAAATGTTTAATGTGCCATATTTAAGTTTTAGATAAATATAAACCCCAGTTTATTATATCAGACACTTTTTTCTCCTTAATCACTTGGTTGTTAATATTGAATTAAACTTGTAAATTAAATTCACTTGGTTTTGTTTTACTTATGTTTATTTTAACTTCAAGTAGTTTCATTCTTGATAATAGCATTAAGCCGAAACTAGTTGAAGTTAAAATAAACATAAGTAAAACAAAACCAAGTGAATTTAATTTACAAGTTTAATTCAATCCAGTTTATTGTTTAATTAAATAAATAAGTGCAGTAAGAAATAAACTGAGATTTAGGTTTATTAAATCAGTTCATGTTATAAATCAAAAGTAAAATGATTACTACTTCTTATTTTTGGTTATGCAATAAGAAGTACTTACGATTTCTATTAACTTTATTAATTAACACTGTTGTATCTCTTCTTCACACTTTATAATTATTTTTTAAATTTATAAATAAAGTGTGAAGAAAGGACACAAAAGTGTTAATTATTCATGAATATACTCTTCACCAACTCAAGAACATATATCGATTGTATTAACTTACTACTCTTACCTCTTATCTTCGTTTAGATGCTCATAAATTCAAAATTGAAATTAAATTTGTTTAAATACGTTTCTAGATATATTGTATACTTTCTTCTCATTTATCACTTGGTAAAACATATTTAATAACCGTTTGTTATAATGAAATCACTTGGTTTTGTTTTACTAACATTTTGTTATATTTTCGACTAGTTTCGGCTAGATGCCATTTTCAAGAAAAAATGTTTCATTGTAACGAACGGTTACGTTTCTAGATATTCGAATTTGTTTTATTTTGATTCATAGAAACAAACATTATTTTATTCAGATTATTTAATTCTGACAGTTTTTTTCTAGAATTAAGCGGGACGCAGGAATTTGTAAAAAAAATCGTTTTTATACGTAAAATCCCTATGTAGCTCGCGTCAATTCCTACCGGGCGTTTTCTTACATTTGTAAAAATAAGTGAATTCCGTAAATAAAGATAATAATAATTATTATTGATTCGATCATTTTTTAAAAATATTTTGATTTTATATACACAAAAATATCTTTATTTATGAATTTAAAGAATTAAATTAACATATTTTTAATTCAAAGCATAATGCATAATTAATACGCAATTCATAAATTGGCAATCGAGGTTTTTCAGCCATTTCAATATGAATAATAATGGAAATGAATTTTGTTAATGCTGTTATTGAAATCAAATTTAATATTGAAAAGGCCGTGAAAATAATCAATGTTTTTTTTTGCAATGGAAATTGAATACAATATTTTGACCACCACAATTAAAAAACTTACAATAGGAGTATAAAAACAACTATCTAGGCCATCCAAGAGATTTAAAAAGTTTAATGAGCTATGCGTAATTTTTTTGGAAGGGTTTACGTTGGAAATACGAAAATTTGACTGTATTATTTATCAAATATTTATTGATTATTAAAACATTTTTTTTGGAAAAAAGTATTTTTTTTTATTTTCATCCTCTGCCTGCACTCTTCTCATCTGAAATCTAAAAACAAAAAATAACATAAAAACCGCATGTTATTATCTTTATTAATTAACTATGCAGAGTGGTGGACATTTATTAACAATTCCCATAAGAGAACTTCGAGGCTTTCTTAAACTACATGCGCCTCTTTCATATAGTTTAGATGTTATTTTTTGTTTTTAGATTGTAGAAGATTTGTGATCAGAAACGAAGATAAAACCAAAAAATAAACTACTTACAGGATTTTAAAAACATTTATTCATTTTTAAATTCTAGGATGGTCTAACTGCCTAAATTGATTACTTTCCGAGGAAAACCTTCGGTTACACAACCAGCCTTCGCTCTACGAAAAACTATACTTCATTAAATTTTAAAATCGGTATATAATTTATAAGTATTATATTTGCAAAATATCACGTGTTTAAATTGAATTAGCCATAAAAAAATCCATGTTGAATTATAATCATAGAAATATGTCAGAAGTGACTTTTTTTCTTTTACTTGAAAGTCATGGGTAATGAAATTTAATTATGCGATAATTTGTTAATTTAATTATATTTAATTTATTATTTATTAATTATACATCGATTCTAAAACAAAGCATCTGATTATATTCTATGTATACCTGGTGTATAATTCAATTATTGATTTTTTTTAATATATTTGAATTTTATATACACAAGGTATTCCACAGCTTGGAAGTGATGAACATGTCTTCTCTCTTGACGACACCCTCGCTGATTTTGGCAGCGATTGCCTCGCTGACTTCTTTTTCATTCTGGTAGATGTGCGCACAGTCGATGACATTTTAAATAAAAAGAATTTGAAAATAACTAATTAATAAATTATTTTCCCTTTTTCTATGATGATATTTTTATGTTAATAAAATTCAATGAGTTTAATAATACGATTTTATATGCGGGACTATATTGTAAGGTAAATGTTTACATTATTAAATAACTTCACATTTATGTATATAAATCTATTACAAAAGCTGCTTAGACGTTACACGTTAAACCTAACATTTCCCTTACAGAATAACCAACCCCGATGCACTGACATTTCACAGCAATTACTATATCGAAGATCCTAATTTTTATTCATAATTTCTAAAAGATATTTAATCCAACACTGAACAGAAAATTCTCAAAAATACCTCTAAACATTTTGGAAAAAAATATTCTTATATATTAATTGTATTCTGTTCATCCATGTCGAATAATAGAGATAATAATTTATTTTATTTTTTATTATAAATTATTATCTCTATTATTTGACTTACGGAAATTTGGCCATTTTACAAAAATATAACAAGTTTTAATATAAGTAGTAAACAAATAAGCTATTACATTCAAATAAACAATAACTAAGAATACTAATTAACAAGTAAATTAACAAATTATTACCCCAAGTGGTTTTAATAATTTTAACCGTCACACAATAATATAGTAATAAATAAATAAATATGAAATGGGAATTTCCTACGATGCGTCTTCAAAGGGGACATATGCTGTTTCATAAACTTTGAACTGTTAACATATTTTGTTAGTAAGTATGCTTATCTCAATTAATAATATCAACGAAAATCCGGTTTAAATTCGATTTGCAACTACTTATTAACTAGTTACATGCTTTTATATCATATAGATAAATGCTATCCTTATTAATTTTAATATAGGCCTAACAAATAATAAGTTATACAGGATTTATTAAAAAAAAAAAAACATTAATTATGTGTAATTTACTGAAAGTATAACCGAAGCAACCATTCAGTAAAACAAGTTATTGTGGACCTTTTCCTCGCTGTTTTATTTTACGGCGTGTTCTTATTGAGACATTTGTTATGAAAACATGATCTTATATACAGGAACCAATAATAAACTTACAAAGAAACAAAAACTATATGACTTACAAGATAATTATGCATATAAAATAGGGTTTCATAATTCCCCCAGTAACTCAGTTTATTCACCGATTTATTAATCTAGTAGGTGAGAAGTTATGTGGGAAATCGATTGTGTGCATTTTCAAATTGTAACTTTTCACCCTTATTTTAAATTTCTAATGACCAGGAAAATCTATGTAACCCTAACGTTTATCCTAAATTTACACAGCCATCATTAAAATTCGTTTTATCAAACTTAACGGGCTATTTACACAAGGATAGCAACCATAACAAATAATTAAAACGACAAGTACAGGACAAAAACAGGCAGAAAGACCTATGGTCGATAGCCAGATTCTGATGTACCATCCATGATTGTAAAAATTAAATATATATGTTCAGAAATAAAGATATATAATACATTGTTTTTCTTAATAATTTAATTGTTGAGGCTGTTAATTTTTAAAAGTCCATACTTGTTAACATTTTAAGTTTTTCTTAAATTAAACACACTTTCAAAATATAAATTTGTTCTTTATTCGCGACTATTGTTTCGCACGCCTCTGCGGCCTTTTCAGGCGAGGACTAATAATTAAAATACAGTCTTGCAAATCTATATATACAGTGTGGGGAGGTGGTGGTTACAATAGGGGGGTGTAAGTTAAATAAATTTAGTAACGATGAATTTGATAGATCTATTTGATCATTTAATAATGGAACACTATTAAATTATTATTATTAAATTCACCGTTATTTAACTTACCCCCACTATTGTAACCACCCCCCTTCTCCCACACCCCACACTGTATATATAAATTTGTAAGGCTGTATTTTAATTATCATTCATCGCCGGAAGAAGCCGCAAAAGCGTGCGAAACAATTGTCGCAAATAAAGGACAAATTTATATTTTGAAAGTGTGTTTAATTAAAAAAACACTTAAAATGTCAAGAAATATAATACATTGTATATACATAATATAAAAAATAAATATTTTCATAATATATATTCCCAAATATGGTCTACCGACCACAAGACTCTTTGGCCCTTATAAAATATTTTTTTTTAGAATTAAGCGTATTCTTATTCTGCTGTCAAAGAGAATAGATGTATAGATTTTTTTTAAATATTCAACGAATGTGTTTATTGGAGAGATAAACTCAACTTTATTGTTTTTATTAACACAAAAAATAAACAGGACAAGTCCTCAGAACCAGGAGGAAACTACATTCACCTACAATATATACAAGACCGTCATCTCGGACATGCTTAATTGCGAATAATAAAGATTAACCACATGCGGCGCGAGTTGTTGGTCCTTTCTGACCTGAGCGAATTATCGCACAGTTAAACCAAAATTAGTAAGAGTACATAACTAATTTGACGTTATTCATCACGCTTTTACTCATTAAAAATTGTTAGTGGGTTTACGTGTATTCTTAGAAAACTGAATGAAATTGTTCTCAAATACACGTCAAAAACACACAATTTCTAATTATTTTTATACTTAAATATCGAAGGCAGTGTTACATCAAATCGCTATTTAAGTATAAAAATGGTGATGTGTCCTTCATGGTACTTTCCACGGCGAATTCGATTAAATAAGTTTTTGAATGAATATTTAATAGCAAATGCAAAAATAATAAATGAAAAAATAGATTGTTAGTCTTATATTTAGAAAAATGTTACAATTTATATTGTTATTTCTTACCTTACAATAGCTTTATAAAATTTCCCCACACTATTTTTAATTTCTTAACCAACATTTTTCAATTCGACTAAAAATTGTATAATAACCAAAAGTTATTTATTCAAGATATACAACTTTTATTTGAAACATTCTTCGATGCGATCAATATTTGTTTAACAATTGTGTAAAATAAATAAAAAAAAACACTAAGAGTAAAGTTGCAATTATTGACTTTTGATTATGACCCAAAGCCTTTCAGATCTTTTCACTATTATAAACAGCTTGGATATAACGTTTGGGTTTAATACATTTAGCGAGTGCCTACTAAAGATTTAGGCAGGAATCTTCGAAATCTCGGAGTCTAGGGACTTCGAATGCATGTGAATTCAGTCACCCGGACACCGTCGTGACGGAAACATCTTTCACTTGAATTCAATTATATGCCTTATTTAGAATTATATGAAATTTTATAGTTAATATAATTTTTTTTTTTAAACATTGATTTTTTATTATTCATTTTTATAATATATTGTTTGTAAAAAATACAACTGCATCTGAAAACAATTGTTACAATTTAACCCGCTTGAATTAGAGCAGGCGCTCCAAGGCCAGACAATTGTATGCAACTGGGAGTCCTCCCCCAGTCCGACATTTCGGCTTGTATATTTAATAGGCACTGATTTAGCCGTTATTACATTATTGGGAAAACACACAGACATTTTTCGAAACTCGATGGAGTGGACTCAGGGGACCTCAAAATGTGCATATTCGTTAAAATTGGCGTTTAGAATTTTTTTATGATCACAATACTACTAAATGTAACAATAATAAAAGAAAAATAATCAATTCATTCGCGTAGGCGAAGTTCAGTCAATAGATTTAAAAACACCATTTGACTGCTCTTACACTTAACCTACCAAACATAATAATAATTAATTTATAGAATGTTAAACCTTCCTTCAATTGTCTTCCAAATGAACGTCCAATTGTCAAAACTAAACTAAAACATGCGTTGATAAAATAATGCTGTCAATTAAACGTTATGATCGCTAATGTCATTATGAATTGAACAGATGAATTCATGAATGGTCATGTTTGGTCATTATTTTCTCAAATAATAAATACTACTAAAATAGTAATTTCAAAAGAACAAACTTTAGAGAAAATCGTTCAGTATGTTTTCATTATTTACTTGGTGAAAGATAATTTAAATACGATTATATGATTAAATTTACCTAAATTATTTTTTTGCATATTATTTCATGTACTAATAATAATAATCTTCATTTCAAAGTTTAATTTACATAACGTCGAAAATGATATAAATAACACACTGTTGATAGCAATAGAGATTTTTGCACACACCAACCAGTAATCATGTCTAACCTTTGAAACTTGGAAATAAAAATAAAACAATTTGATGGATCCATAATGAAAATGATTTAAACAGAACTAGCGTATTTATCCCGAGACGACGGCGACGATGTTCCGATATCAATATCAAAATCCGGTTATTTCCAGTGGTTTTGGGGTCGAGCGATAAACCCGGGGGCCATCCGTGCTTGGGGGGGCCCGCAAAAATCCCCTATCCGGTTTTAACCGGTAAATGTTGTCGTCGCGCACTCTGTACCCCCCTCAAAGAATTATCAAACGTCGAAATGTTATCAATAACATACGAACCGGACGAGAGCGGTACCGCGATATATATATATTCATCAAAACCAGATGCGCATTTCATTTGTTCGAATCTCGCTTTTTTGAAAGAGCGTTCAAAGATCGTGTTTTATTGTTTGATTTTTTTTGGAAGAAACAAAAATGGTTCTTTTTGATCACAGGATGGTCGAGGGTAGTCCGCTTTGGTACCACTATCAGCCCAATCCTGCCTTTTTTTACCAACATCGGGAGGAAGTGACATTTTTGGATTACAACATCAATATGTCTGAGGAGTTATTAGCACCACGTTCACCACAGGTAATTGATTTTATTTAATATACAGTTTGCTTGAAAATAATTTTGCATTAATTACAATAATATTTTATTAAATAACACTATTGCTCGTCTTGTTTTACTGAAATTCAATAGACAAATTTTAGGCTTAAAAACGAAATAGCTACACTGTTTTTTTTTTATTTATTTATGTGTATAAATAAACAAAAAACCTGCAACTGCATTTACATACGTAACTGTTCATTATTCATTGTGAATAATTAATTCTTGAATCATTGAGTAAATTTTTAATATTAGATGTTTTCCTTATCTGAAATTATTTCTAGTTCATTATGACAACTTAAAATTTCTTAAGTTATAGCTACAATAAGAAAACAAGCTAAAAATATGGATTGATTGTATTACATGTTAACATTTCTTAAGTTATAGCTACAATAAGTAAAGAAGTTAAAAATATGTATAGATTGTAAAAAAATAACTTTGTCGGTAGATATACGAGTTTTAGAGCGTTTCGACATCTGTCTGCGCCAATTTAGCTTTGTAAAAGTTATTCAACCTCGACACCCAATACGTGTAAATGGGGATAAGATTAAGAAAGAAAGAAAAGTTATTCAAAGTTAAAAGTGCTTTCTGAAGTCAATACAATTTCTTATTTTGCGCACCTAGTATCACGCATTGAACTATATCTAAATTCATAACATTAGGTTTTAATAATAATAAAAATTCTTTATTTGATTCCAATAATACATGAAATATTTTTTACAATATTATACTTTGTCTACACGGTATAGTGGGCATGTGATATTTTTATTATCACATTTCGATTAACGCCAATACCGCACTGGGGTCCTATAATATATCTACTAAAATGTACAATATATTCAAAATATTAGTGTTTTAAATATAAACTATGGAATACTTTAGATTTTTTTAGTTTATAATTTAATGTAAACTAAACACTGCTACAATTTTAAACATTATTCAACCGTTAATGTTTACAAGGACAGTAAAACATTCGTTCAGCCAGTATATGGAACACACTGGTCTGATGAGGTCCGATAGACCGAAATGACCACAAGTTATCCAAGTCAGATGAATGGTGGTTGAACAAACTCATTTACTGCTGTAATTGTTTTGATACACAGTTTCATCATCCGACAGTTAATGTTAGTATTTCAATCATGGGCGTAGCAGGGGGTTACCTTCCCCTTGGTGCTAAGACTTTGATTTTTTTAAATTTTGGTTACTATATTTTCAAAATCCAAACTAAAACTAATATTTATATTAAACAATGTAACAATTATGTCATTTATTCATAAGTATAGTTGAAAATGAAAGTAAATTAAATAAAAATAATTAATTATTAATCAATAATTTTCCCTTGAAATTGAAAATTATTTATTTTTATTTATATTTTTACATCCTGTGAACAAAATCCTGGGTAGACCCATATTTTCATTATATGTTTTTTATTCATATTTATTGAATAAAGTTGAAAACAAGAGATCTTCCGCGTATAATATCTAAATTTAAACCGTATTTATTCCAATTTTTTAATCGAAATGTTATCATCTTTCTTATCGTCTCAGAAATGGTAATACCGAACGATAATTAGGAATTTTGAAAATCCCCTGAATCATTAATTGATTGTACATATTTTGCATTAATCACCTTTTATAATTATTCATGCAAGTTTTAATAATCATAATTTAATGATACATGACGTCAAAATCAATTATTGCATATGCAAAAAAATAATTAAACCAAAAACTTTCTGGGCAAAAATTTTAATAATTTAATTTTATTTTCTAGAGTGACAGTGAAAACTCGATGTCAAGCATCGAAGTATCGATAGCCAGCCAAAACAAGGAAATCCAGTGCAGATGGATGAACTGCGGCACATATTTCGAAACTTTGGATCAATTGGCTTCCCACGTCGGCAAAACGCATGCCTCCAGCGGTGCCGGTGGATTGTTTTACTGCGGCTGGGAAGGATGCACGAGGAACGATCGAGGATTCAATGCCAGGTAAACAAAAGAAATCATTATATCACTGCATCATAAAGTGCTATTAAGTATGAAAAATTCAATTATTAAAAATAATAATAATAACATATTAATACTTACCTGGAGAAGAATTATTAGTACATACAAACTAAATAAACATTTGTATGACAACCGTAGACATATTTTCTAGGAATACGACGTAAGGTATTTTATAATGCGATGTAGTGCAACTTAATAATTACATACAAAAACATATTTATAGCAATTATCTCTGGATCGCAAAAAGAATAGGTGTAACAAGGGGGATCAATTCTACTAATATTGTTGACCCAAAACTATAGCAGAAACCCCCTCCTCATTATTGTTACACCGATCCAAAGATAATTGTTATAATGATTCTTTTATGCAATTAAGCTATAGTTTTGAGCCAAAACTATATTGATCCCCTCCCCCTAATTGTTACACCGATACTTTTTGCGATCCATTCCTCCTGTTGTTACTCCTATGCCTTTTGCGATCCAGAGATAATTCTTAGAACGAGTTTTTGTATGCAATTCTGCTATAGTTGCTCAAGTCTTGATTTTCATTTAAACAATGTCTTAGAAGTCCTAAAACATTTTTCAAGCGAACCATTATATTATAATGATAAATCTGTGGACTCCAGATAGTTGCGTAAATGAAAGTAGCATTTATTGGTACTAATATTTCTTTTGAAGAATTTTTCTTCAAAAAAACATTTTTTAATACTTGCAAGTGAATTTTATTTATAACAGTTCAGCTTAAGGCATTTTGGTGCCGTATTCTATGCTTCTTCCACTTAGCACTATAACCCGTTGTAGATCTAGGCCTCCTCAAAAATTCTCAGGATAGGATCAGGGATCTGGCGGCGCGAAACAGGATACCTCTGAAAGTTTATATTTTTTGATTTTCCTTATATTTTATTAAATTATCATTTAACGTATGTCGTATTTCGCGATAAACTTCATTATATTATATAAATATTTAAATATAAAATAATGATTTATTAAATTATATTTTATTTTGTTACAGATACAAAATGTTGGTACATGTACGTACACATACCAACGAAAAACCCCACCAATGTTGTCAGTGCTCGAAATCCTTTTCCCGAGCTGAAAACCTGAAAATCCACGCTCGCTCCCACAGCGGCGAAAAACCCTACGTGTGCAACGTTGCCGGCTGCAACAAGGCATACTCCAACTCCAGCGACCGTTTCAAGCACTCCAGAACCCATCAGGAGGATAAACCATACCAATGCAAAATACCAGGTTGCCCGAAACGCTACACCGACCCAAGCAGTCTGAGGAAGCACGTCAAAACCTACAAGCATTACGCCAGCGATGCCACCTACGACGATGAGGAAAAAGTCAAAAAAACTCAAGTGAAGCGCAAATGCCCGAACGATGGTTGCTGCACACCTGATGACTGCTTGGGTGGCAGGGCGGCGGAAATTTTCAAATTCGGCGCGTTTATTAATTCACGCGTTCGTTGCTGGGACCAGCTGCTGGATCCATTCATAAAACCTAGTTTCGAGATGGAAATCGATTTGGACACACCGCTGGATTTGAGCATATCCAGGAAGCAATAGCTTATTGTATTTTTTTTGTAAACAGTATTATTTTGTGTTTTTCGTGTGTAGTTGTGATATTAATATTTCTATGTTTTGTATATACGTTATTTATTATTATTATTAAAAATATGTATCAAATTTTCAAAATTTGTTTCATTTGTATTTAAAACACTAGTCTTATATAAATACATTTAGAATGACAAGAACAAGACAAGGAGAGGCTGAAAGATCTATGGTCGATAGCTATTTCGCAATATGTTACATACATATATTGTAAATAAATAATGATTATTTAAAATTACACGAATAAATTTTACATATTCATTATTTATTCACAATACATATATGTAACATATTGAGAAATAGCTATCCACCATAGATCTTTCAGCCCATTCTTGTCTTGATATTGTCTACTTACTCGTTATAATCGCTAACGTTATTGTTAAAGTCTGTATTATATGAAAATTAAAATAGTAGAAGTAGGAAATTTGTATTTTGGAGGAATATTGGGGTTACGGGGTATGCCACTAGTCTTATTTTAATGATTATTTAAAATCCTTAGGTTAGTATAATATAATGGGATTTTTTAAGTGAGAGAAAAACACAATATTTAGTAGACAAGCGTAATAATTGTTGTCTAAATTAATTAGACAAAAAATGTTGGTGATTAATGCTATTATTACAACAAAAAAAATAAAATATTCAATTTATTAAAATACATTATTTAAGTTTTCTCAAATAATAAAATAATTGATTTTACAGTATATTTTCATTAAAATAATAAACTTCATAAACCAAATGTTATAAAAATTCAATTTTCCTGTTATATTTTTGTTATCACCAAATATCCAATTGAAAACGTTTTTCGTTGCGCATCTTTTTCAAATATTGGCGCGCTTCTTCTGAAGTCTTGCCGCCAAAATTTTCCAGCAATCCGATCAACTTCTCCTCAATCGATTGGCCCAAAATGTTGCCGTCGCCACAAACACAAACCGTAGCATTTTCTTTTAAAATGTAATCGGAGATTTTCAAACCGTCTTCCATAATTTTATCTTGCACGCGAAGATTTTCGTGTCTTGAAAATGCTACGCGCAACCAATCCAAAATATTGGATTCCAATAGTAGTGATAATTGGTTTTTGTAGATGAAGTCTTCGTTGGGATATCTACATCCGAAATATAATCCAGTATTAATTTTGTTATTAGATGATTTTGTTGAATTAATATCGATGCAATCAATATTTTTCTGTAAGATGTCTATATTTTCTTCAATTGAATCATTGTTAATACCACCATTATCCATTAGTTTATTATTTTCATTATTTCCTTTTATAGAATCAATTTCTTTGCTAATTTCTTCTTTATCTCCTCGTATTAAATCATCTGCTTTAAATGATCGGGCTTTCTCGTCAATTTCCAAAAACTTATCCTGAAGAAAACCTAAATAAGGCGCCAATCCACTTCCAATCCCAACCAAAATAATCGCACCGCAATCATCATTAAACTTCAAAAACTCGCTACTCTTTCTAAAATAAAAATCAACCTCGGCGGCGTTTTTCAAAAATCCCGTGCAGACTCCTTCCGAACCATCCGGATTAGTCGTAATGGAAAATACGATCTTTAATTTATTTTTGATTTTAGGGGACGAGGCTACTGAGTAATATCTAGGTTGTAAAGGAGGTAAGTTTTCGAAGAGAAATTCCACACTCGGTTGGCATGAAGGCAGGTAAGTTAAGAGCTTCAACAAAGTACGCCCTTCGTTGTTGATAAAATATTCGTAGGATTTTGAGTCTGAGAGTTTTTCGAGTTTTTGGCGGTCTCCTTGGTCTGTTGTAAAATTTAGTAGTCCTTTTAGAAAGAGCTGTCATAAAACAAAAAAATAGTCAACTGATGTTAAATTCATGATGAAGCCACTAGTTTTTTTAATATTTTCCTATTAAAATTATTTGGAATAAATAAAATGCTATTAAGCTCAAAATTTTGTTATATATAATACTAAAATCAAGACTTGCTTCATTAATATTTTCAGTTTAGTAGAAAGGGAAAGCTATACAGTAAAGAGGATATAATCGTTTATATATGAGTCATTCTCTACGATTTAAACTCAGAAATAGAGTAAGAAGTATTCTTTATCTATCACTCAGATAATATTTTTTATGAAGTAAATACTTTATCTGAGGATTTAATAATATGAATATGTACTTATATTTTTTTATGTAAAAAGTAGAAAATATTAGTCTACATTAAAAAAATGATTATTACTTATTAGGCCAATTCTATAGTTCTTGTTACATAATAAAATTAAATCAAATAAAAAATAAATTTGGAAATAATTATTTTAGTCAATTGAACAATTAATTAATAATTTATATAGAAAAATAAATAAAATAGAAGAGAAATTGTTACATATATAAAAAATTAATAGATGTGGGGTTAATTGAATGTAAAATTTAGTTAATTCCACGTTTTTGTTACGAAAAAGATAAATATTGACATAAATATGACCTTTTTTTCCAGAAAAACTATTTATTAAAATGATTTCAAAATCATCTGAAGACATTCCTTTAAATTTATTTAATGTACAATACAATTTGTCCATTGATCAGGACATCAATGTAACTCGAATTAGTGACTGCCAATAACTATCTCTTTCAACTAGAAAACGCCCTCAAAGTAAATACTATTTCTTCATGCTCTGTATTCATACCTTTTTCGGAATACTTCTAACATCAACATATTTATCAAAAAGTGTTCTAATCGTGCTGGTTTGTGGCAAATGCTTTGGAATCACCGGTTTCTTCTTCGTAGTATTTTCAGAAATCAAAAGAGTATACGGTTTATCAGCCAAATCCTGCCATCCAAATCTAACAATAATTTGCTCTATTTCCGCACGATTGTTCCTCGGAAGAATCCCAATAGCATCCCCGGGTTTAAAATCAGAATCTATATTCTAAGGAAGAAAAAACTTACTTTAAACAACTTGTTATTATAAAAAGATTTGGCTATTTATCTGTAAACACAAATCTACAAACTCACTTGAATGTCTAATATTAGCTCATAGATTGTTTTCACGTTTGGTCCTTGTGCTAAAATGTTTAAGTTGTTCACTTTCCTAGTATGTAGTTTGCTAGCGGCAAACGGGAGGAATTTTTCGTGAGGAATCTCCTGGAAAATGTAGAAGCATTATGAAGTAAATCAATTATTAAGAAATATAGAAATATGAAAATGAAAACATGAACAAAGGTAATCAAATAGTATAACATTGTTCATTACAATTAAAATCGTTGTTTTATTTGTAAATAACGATTTTCTAAGTTTCACAACATTTTTATTATAGAGAAACTGTTAATATTGTTTGACCAACACAGTGGCATCATCATGCACTATGATTAATGCACTATGTATTTTTTTTATTTTTTATAAAAATAACTGGTGATGGTCATTTCGGTCTTTAGGACCTCATTAAACCACTGTGTTCCATGTGCAATGCCTTGATGAAAGCGGTTGAACGACCTTGTGTTACGATTAAATAACCTGATATGAATTATATATCCAACTACTATATTGTACTATGTATGTATTAATCATTTGTAATATATTACAGATATTATATAAATTACAATATATCTATGATGTTACAAACCCGAGAAAAGTATATTTCGTTAAAAATATCTCTTGCCCCGGTGGGATTCGAACCCGAACTCCGCGGCAGATGAAATGTCAAGACCATCGCCTTGACCGCTCATCCGCCGAGGCCCCGCAAATATAAATTGACATGTATGTTGGGTTGCCTATAACAATTTATATAATAATAATAATATATGAGATTAAATACAGATGGCGACTTGTCTGAGTCACCTACAGGAAGTTGCAAAAAATGAATCTACTACAATATAGTTTTCTTTGGTACGTACCTGATTGTATTATTATGAAGCTAAATATAGTTTTAAAGGTCGATTCACAATCGCCCGGGAACGGAACGGAAAAAATCGTATACAGAAAGGTCGTAAGGCGATTATGAATAGACAGATTCATTTTCCGTTTCCGTTCCCGGGAAATTGTGAATCGGTCGTAAAACTAATCATAAATTTGTTTTCAATGGCGGGAATCAACAGTTACACAAATATTTGTTATTAAATGAAATAAAGCAATGTTTTAATTGCTTTATTTCATATCATTAAATTTGCAGACATAGACAACGACGTTTTTTATTGCTTTATATTTCTCAATAATTTAAACCAATTTTGAAAGTTATATGTATCAAAATCTACCTTTAATATTTATTATTATGTAAATTACCTTAATTAAAAAAATAATGTAATCTTAATTTTTTTTTTCACTACTCACAGACACTAATTACTCTGCTATATCTATGAATTAAAACAGTTGGTAGCTTCGATTGAACGAAATTCGAGGTAAAAACCAAAACAGCGGAATATTTAAAATTAAACTGTCTTTGTTGTATTTAAAATTTGTTTAAATTCAATTCCAAAATGAAATAATGTGCATTAACGTTTTCAAATGAATTAGTTTAAAAAGTTTAATCATTTATTGAAAACTACGCAGTCCAGTTAAATAAAAAATCAAATGATTTACATTGTTTCAAGGGCAAAAGCATGAATGAAATGGGTAATTAAACAGTGCTGTTAGTCATGTTATTTAATATTATGACGCAAGGCTCAGTTGTTTAAAAAGTTTATAAAATGTTATTAACAAAAAAATATCTATGCAATTATTACAATTTGAACTTATATACTATAATTATTAATATATTAAACATTTTTTATTTTCTTTAATAAAGCATAAAACCTCTTTTCAAAATCACATGCAATGTATAAATTAAATAGTAAAATAAAACATCACTAGGAAGGATGAACTCTGGTCAATAGCCATTTTTCAAATAATATTAATAATTTTGACAAATGCAATATTTTAGTTAGAAAATTGTAAACATATTATAAATTTGGAAGAAAAGAACAACAATAATATTATTTCACTGTTGCAAATAAATAGTATACATAGCAGTGGATTATCAATCACACAACTTGATAAAATATAGTTCATTGCAGTTTATATAAAGAAAATATATACAAAACGTTAATAAGTGAAATACTCAGTAAAGATTTCACTGTTTATTGGTTGACTCTGTAATAATTGTTTCACCACACAGCCATCAGGCAGATGAAAAATGTATATGATGTTTTATCTCTTGTTATCATTTGCTAAAATTTCTATACACTAATAATACAAACAATAAATTTAATAAGTAATTCTAATTATTATAAAATAAAACATTTTACTTTATAAATTAAATTAGATTTTATGCATTTATACAAAATAAAATTCAGTTATGCAAAGTTAAACCGTGTTTTTTAATAATCGAATTTATACAAATGCTTATATATTTTTTCAATCTTACAAAAAATACTATTGAATTAAAATTTAAATAGAAAAGAGTATTTATTCACTTGGTCACAGTTATTTAAATTTATTTGAATTAAAATTAATTATATTTTTTTAAGTATTGCAAAAATTATCACTTCATTGCATCATAGAAGTATCATTTTTTAAACAATAAAAATGCGTTCTAAAATATAAGAACATTAAGTGGATTTTTATATTTTAAGCAATTAAATATTTTAGTGTAATAATAAAGAAAAGATTTAAAAATAATGAAAATGTGCTTTTTGTTAAATTTTATTTCACTTTTTATTTAACTTTATAATCGTTAAAAAATAACAATAAAACATTCCTGTAGAGGTAGTAAGTTCATTCATATTCGAACTGAATTTATCTAATAACGCAAAATTAAAAACAGTATTGATTATTTTTTTCATGTGGCAACCCATGCATTCTTTTTTTAAATTCGTTTTAATGCGTTTTCCGAACCGTGCAGTTTTGCGCAAACACCCGCAATAAAAAAGTCACTCACCTGAATTCCCTCCGCGTTCTCGTGAAAATGAAAATTCAGATAAGACATTGTGGATTTTCTTTACTTCCCTGCGCCAGAACGGAGTTGTTGATTGCGTCTTGACATAACCTACAAAAATCATGTGTTGCGAATGTGTGGGGGAGGTGGTCGGGAAAATGTTGGGAAATCGTGGAAATCCACCGGGTTTCGACTGGAAAAGCTTCGTCAAGTGAAAATGGGGAGTCGTGGTTTTTATTATTTTCGGGTAATGGATAACATTGGGTTTGTTTAAATAGGTAAAATTGAGTTGAAAACTTATAACAATAAACATAGATTGTCATTGTAATACAATTAGTATGTAAAATTCCTTTATCTCAAGTTTATTTTTAAATTTTATATGGAGAATCATGTTTTAGTCAGTAAGATAGTAATAGAATTTGATTTATAAAACAATAATTTGGTTTTATGCCTAAAATTTATAGTTTTGTATACTAAAATTTTTGACAACTACAATTGACACCTTGTATGTCTCATAATTTATAATAATCCAACATTCAAACTCAGATATTTAATATAATTTTAAAACCTGTAGTAATTTGTAAATAAGTTATCATAAATAACTTAATATTAATTGTTTTTATACCTATATTTTAGTTTTATAGTTTTTTATACTAACATTTTTGACAACTACAATTTTCACCTAATATGCGATAAAATTCACAAGAATACAACATTTGAACATAGATATTTAAGATCACTTTGATATATTTAGTCATTTATTTATTATTGTTTCCATACTAAAAATTGAGGTTTGAAGTTTTAGTTTAATAAACTAAAGTTAAAGTTATACTGTTTTAAGGAATTGAGATAGCCGAGGGGCAAAGACCATGCCCATGAGGCAGAAGACTGCGGGTCACTAATAAATCTTTCATGTTTTAACTGTTACGTAGTTGAAACATGAAAGATTTTTCATTAGATTTATTAGTGACTAATCAAGCCATAATAGACCGTTTGGTCTATTGA
Organism: Philonthus spinipes; assembly: GCA_963082785.1. NCBI lineage: Eukaryota > Metazoa > Arthropoda > Insecta > Coleoptera > Staphylinidae > Philonthus > Philonthus spinipes. The sequence goes on from OY720301.1 coordinate 15,887,514, forward strand.
CCAAAAAGTTATAGTGCCACAATAGACCGTTTGATCACAATGAGCCTCACTGATACAGATAATATATTAAAAAATAATACACATTTCAAATTGTGTCACAAATGAAATTTCCAATAATAGATTTTGAGTAAACGGTTCAGTGTTCCTAAAAATATCTCTTCAATAAAATATTTTATGGTAAGCAATATGTTCCACATCATTAAATAAGTATAAAACAAGATTTTTTAAAAAAGTATGTAATATTGTTCGACAATCAGGACTATTCTAAAAATAATGTTATAATACCTCTGAGATTCTTTAAATAGACTTTCAATAAAAACATTTATTTTGTTGCTCAATTGTTTTTCCATCGTTTTTTGCTAAATGCAAAATATATAACTATTATTTTGATTATATTGTAACAAAAATTGATTGATAAGACTGATAAATATCGAAAGTTCATCTTGATGTTTTATTTATAAAAAAAATTATCCAGTAATAATTTGAACAAAAATTATTATCCTGGGTGCACATTACACTTTAATCAGAATTTATTCTCATTATACAAAATTGTCTTAAATTAGTCTAAATTAGGTTTAATATTTATAAAAATCTTAAGAAAAAAAAATTAAAGAAAATTAAAAACATTGTTTATTTCCATAAATTATTCTTAAAAAAATAGTTTAAACTATTTTTTATTTTTAACATTTTTTTCTTGATTGTTTTATTTATAAGAAAATGTATCTAGTAATAATTTTGAAACAAAAAGACTTGGATCTTGAGTACAACAATCACTAAAAATTGGTCGTTCCCATATATTAACACCGCAAAAATTACTTAGCGTCAATTCACAATCACTCGGAAACATGAACGGAAATGGATCGTGTACAAAAAGTCCATAAGGCCTCTTGCTGGACGGTTGTGAATCGATACAAGTAAATTCAATAATTCATCGTTTCCGTTCTCGTTCCCAGGCAATTGTGAATTACCCCTTGCACTGTACGTTTTTGACAAATGTTTATTAAAACAACTACGTCCCGGGCCTATACCCCACCAGATATTGGATTACACAATAGATGTTTTGCAACAAGTACTTCCTGGGCCTATACCTCGCCAGAAATTGGATTATACAATAGATGTTTGTTGTTTTTATAGTTTCTTTGATTTATCTTGAATAGCTCTCTTACTTAATACTTAGTGAAGCGAAACATGCTAAAAAACTTTGGTATTTTTTTTTTGCTTCCACTCACACATGGGCATTGGTTTATCTTTAACCATGCAACCCAGTAACCTTTGTAAATTTGTATTTCGATTTGGGGGACAATCACACCATTCATACAACACCCATGGAATCCGGAACGAGAGCTCTTCGTTAGAAGTCTCTCGCCCCGGGCGGGACTCGAACCCGCACATCCACGGCGACCTAACAATCAAGACCAGCGCCTTGACCGCTAGGCCACCGCGGCCCCAAAACTTTGGTATAAATATAAATAAAGAATGCTTTGTTTCTTTCACAAATTGATTATAAAAAATATGATATATATTTAGCGATTTTATGTTAAGCAGTATTTCTTGAGTTCTTTCATTTGTCACTTGGTGAAACATATTGAAGTGTTATTGATGAAGGTTTAAATTACTAATGGGGAAGATCGATTAAAAAGGATCGACTGTTCCTTGCACTCATAGAGATAGAGTGGCTCAATGTTTCTGATCAACTCGATCTTTTCAAGCAGCTCGATACTTAAACTGATCGATCTTTGAGAGGATTTGTCTTGCCCATTACTAGTTTAAGTTAAATTACACAATTTTTCATGATAATTCTGTAAATAGCGAAACTAGGCGAGTAAATAGAGGAAAATTGAAAAACAAACTAAGTGTAATTTGATTTAAACCTGTCAATAGTCTGAAATAAGCATCCAATTATAAATTAAATACAGCTTAGATCAATAATATATCTAGTAGCAGTATTTAATTTATTATTAGATGCTTATTTCAGACTATTGACAGAAGCAACGGATGAAATTTTTACTCTTGAGATAAAATTTAAAACAGCTTTTATCACTGCAATGTTTTTTTTTATATAATTAATGTCAAAAAAATAATTTGCCTTTAAGTTAAATATAATATTTTAATGTGTAATTTTGTTTTTAGGGAATATGAATGGTATGCAGGATTATGGAGGATTGTACAAATGAAGTGTTTGAAGTGATGTAAAGATGGCGTGTGTTTAAATATCCCGCTCGTTATGGTTGGTTGAAGCGGAAGGGGAAGTGTAGTTACCGCGTGGTGTTGCAGATGACGCCACAGTAACAAACGTCGCTGTGCGTTCGAGGAGGCGGTGGAAGCAGCATAGACGAATAAGTAATTTCGGGTCGATAACAAAAAAAAATCGGTTCATTTGGTAAAAATTGCAACGCAGTGTATCCCATATCCCACGTGAATCTTTACTGGCAGTGCATAATTAAAGTGAGTGCAGTGCGCCAGGCAGACAGACAGGACTGTAGTGTTTCCGAGTTCGCGCTGTAGGCTCTCGCCAAGCCGGAATATGGACGCCTCGACGGAGCCGCGGTCGTTTCACTGTTTGGCAGTTTAGCAAGCCCGTCGCCATTGTTGTGGAAAACGGCGGCTTCTGCACGCCAAAGCGGCCCAGAGCTGGCCGACGGGGACGCGCAATCCGCCCCCCCTCGTGACGCAATGTTGTGAACGTAGGCGCGGCGCCCCCCTAACGCACGTCCAAAAGAACAACAAAACCGCGGAAAAAACACCGGTCACGTGAGTGTGCTCCGGAAAACATGGAATTGGCTGGTGATTGAATGGATTTTGTTATTAGATAAACAACACAAGTTTTTGTTTTTAATAGTGTTTATATGAATAGTGGTTAAGTTTCGACAGTGTAGATAGGGAAGTGTACGTGCGCTGGATAGGGGTGTTCGCTGGATGAATGGGCTTGCGTACGGCCTCGGCGAGGCGCCCCCTTGCCGCCACTGCCATGGCCCCGGCGCTGACGGAGACTAACCAACCGCAGGGCTTTGAGCACCCGATCAACGGGAAGCCAGCCTGCAATGCGTTCGACAACCTCAACACCCTTGCACTGGCCACAGAACTAATCAAAGCGGACATTCCGATGGCCGACCAACAGCCCCAGGACCCCGTCGACCTCTTTGGGGATGATATCATGCAAGTGATCAAGTCGATGGAAAGCAGCACGGCCCCTGAGCTGCTTTTCAACGACGTCGACATTGAGGACCATGTCGACATCGAGGACAATGTCAACATTGAGGATCATGTGGACATTGAAGATCATGCCGACATCGAGGACCCTGCTGATATCGACGATCCTGCCGATATCGAGGACCAGGCCGATATGAACGAGACCAGAACGAAGGATTTGCTGGATGAGGTTAGCAAGCAACAGAAACAGCTGGAGAAGCGACTTTCCTTCTTGACGAAGCATGCTAAGAAGCTTCAGGCGAAAGGTCTCTCACAGCATGTCAGCCAGGAAGTTGCCGGGGTCTTTGAAATGGGGCACAATGCTATGGAAAAGAAGAAAACCGATTGTCGTCCAGTTTATTGCAGGAAAATCGATGAAAATAATGTTTACGTTGGAAATACTCTTCGGTTTTCCACTCCCAACAATGCAAGTAAGTTCCAAATTATTATCAACTAATACAATTTTTGGGCGAAAATGTAATTCTGGGGCGCCCCTAAGATTTACAAAATATCAAGCATGTTAATAATAAACAAAAGTAATTTATAACCACATGTCATAAATAATCTTATCTTTAATTATAACAAAAATGTATTCTGCACCCCAAAATTATATTTCAAGCTAATATACCAACAATTAGTATATAATCTTATAATTTGTTATTTCTTAAGATAATACTTTACGGAAACTAGTTGAGATTAAAAAACCAGGAGTGTAAAACACTAAATGATTTTATTTACAAATAATTCATATCTATTATAAAAATGTTATACCAAATGATAAATTAGAAAACAAATAAATAATTGGGAGCCTTACACAGAATGGTAGATAAGATGATATATATAAATAATTGGGGTTATTCCGTATGTGAAATGTTAATTTTAATATGCACGATATTCTTTATTGTCATAATCTATGCGAGTTTTCTAATTGATATGTGTTTGTGTGGTTAAAAATAATGTTTACATTACAATTAGCATTTCCTCATACATAATAGCACCAAATATATTTGTAGGATTAAATTATATAAAAATACAATTCAAACATTAAATTCAAAATCAAGAAATCAATAGAGAAAAATAACCAAAAAATTATTTATTTTGTTGCAACAAAATTTATCATTACATCGTTGTAATTCTTTAAGTTTTCATAATCCTTGTTCCATCTCGTCCTTATTTCTTTTTTTTGTTCATACAAAGTAGGAATATGCCTCTTTAATATGGTATCCTCAGGCGCAAAATGAAATAAATTTAATTGAAGGCATTCAAACTAAATTTCTCAAATACTCATATTTCAAAGTTAATGGCATTAAGGGTTGATTCACAATTGCCCGAGAACGGAATCGAAAAAGATGAATCAAAATTTACTTGTATCATGTCACAATCGCCCGGGAAGGGGTGTTACGAACTTTCTGAATACGATCTGTTTCCATTCTCAATCCTGGGCAATTGTAATTACTTAGAAAATGCTTTGAAACACTCTTTATTGCTACAGATTTTTGTATATCGGGGTAAAAACTCAGGTTTCACATTTTTTCAGAAACTTCTTAGTAATCACTGCCCGAATATCGTAAAATCTGCTTGTTTCAAACTCAAAAAACAGTTTTGTTGTGCACAACAAAACACTGAAAGGCTCTAAATCCCCTGTAAGCATTATTTGTATATATATATATAATCTAAAAATCCCCATCTACCATAATGGTGGTGTAGGGGTAAGCATTATTTGTAATATATTAAATCAAATACCTACAAACTGTGATGTATTTTATGATCCTATATAATCTCTTGTTACCTTTTGTTAATTTAATTTCTTTACATTTTACACATTGTATATTTTATGTTGTCTGTATTTATCAAATTTTGGTTATATAATTGTTATATAGCATGTTTCCTGTGGGGCAATAAATATTATTATTATTATTACTGCACATTTACAACAAATAGAATTATGTAAAATTACCTGGGTTTCAGATATAAGAATTTTTCTGACCATATAAGGCATTTCTTGTTTTAATCACAATTGATCCTAACAGATTTTTTTATTTATCAAAACAAATTGAAGACTTCTTAATTTTTGCATTAAACAATTATTATTAAATAGTAATCACAAGTTTGTTTTCCTTTTTTAATGAATTTATGTGTCCTGTGAGCAAAACAACTTTTAACATATTCTGAAACATTTGTCGCAATTCTGAAACTTTTACTCTCAAGATGAAATCTTTCAACAGCTGTTGTCGCTCCAATAGTTTCTATTATCCGACAACATAATTAGTGGAACAAAGAAAAGCAATGGTATATTTTGAATGTAAACAAAATTAATTGTTTTTAAAACCTTAATGTTTAAAATAATATTATTTCCTTCATGTGCTATATCTTAAATATGTTTTACTTGAAATTACACATTACATTATCATGATTTGGATGATCATTCAAATGATAATTTTTATAAATTTTGATTTGGACAAATTGTTTGATTAGTTCAATCCATATCCAAATGTGATATGGAATAATCATTCAAATCGTGATAAAATAAATAAACATTTTAACAATATAGGCCGAATCACAATCGCCCGAAAAAGGAACAGAAACGGATAGTATACAGAAAGTCGGTAAGCCCCTTCGTGTTTCTGTCCTCTTTCTGGGCCAATTTTGAAATAGCCCTATGTTTTCCGACAAATAATATTTCTTATTATTACCATAATTTAACCCGAGACTCTTAAGGGTATAAGGTTTTTTTTTTGATAATTCCTTATGGGTAATATTAAGTTTAATGTGTACGTTATTAATTAATTTCACATTCTATGAATATTAATTAATGTACACGTTAAACCTAATATTTACAAAATGTCCCTGAATATGTATAACCATAATTTGGTTTATTATTTAAATCACCATATCAATAATTAGGAAATAATCATTCATGTTATAATTCTAATAAGTAATTGAATGATTATTCAAATGATGACTATCTAAGTAATCATTCGAATGAACACTCAAATACTTATCTGAAAAAAGATTCGGATGATATTCAGAATAATCATCCTGTTATCATTGGCATTCAAATAACAATAATTCTAGTATTGCAATCATTCATATTTGCTCTTAGTGGTGGGCACATAAATTCCTTAATAAAAGAAAAGCAAATTTGCATTTACTATTTCTGATAAGATTTGGTAGAATTAATTATAATTAATTAAAACAAAAAAAACATCTATTCAAATTTGTACAGGTCAAAAAAAAAACCTTAGCTCTGGAAATGTACACGATTCTATTTGTAAATGTAAAGTAATAATTAATTGTATGTGAAATATTAAATTTAACATATACTTTATTTGTAACCTCACATTGTAAGTATGCATATTAATTATAAAACAGTACTAACAAAAAAAAAAAAAAAAAAAAAAAAAAAAATTTATTCATATTTATTTTATATCATAAATTAGGTTTTTAAAAAGGTAAATCCGTTAAATAAATAATTAAATAACATGAAAACTATAATTCAAAGATAAATTTAATGACATCTAAATAACAAATAAAATTCCTTAATACAAAAGTCTTCAATTTATCTTTATTTAAATAAAACGATTAATAAAAGTCTTCACTTGTAGAACAATTAGAAAAAGAATAATTAATCAATTATTTTCGAGTTCTTTTCTTTTAATTAAAAAAAAATGTTGATAATAATGTAAAAGTATTGAAAGTAGGGCGGAAAGACCTCTGGTCGATAGCCCAGGACGGACAAACCTTAATTTTAATGTATATACTCAATGTTTGTATAAATGTAATTACCTGAATAAAGATATTTGTATATATTGAAGTTAGGTTAGGCTGATGTTATGGCTGTTGCTCATTTAGGCAATAAGCTGATTGTGCTACTACAAGAATAAGTAATAATCTTTATTTTGATTATTGGATTCATTACTTTAAAAATTATCTATATTAAATGATGGATTCGGAGATTTTATATGACCTTCAAGAACTCTTATAAATAATTCAGTATTTTATAAGGAAATATTAAAACCTGTGGTCAAGGCCGTTAAAAAATGGTAATATGTCTTTCACCGTACTTTCCACATAATTTTTGTATGAGCAATTGATAATTTCATAATTTCCATGGAGATTTATAATATTTGTTTAGATGTTTTTTTTATTTGTTAATATTTTGCCGAATTAATAAAAACACTTCTGAAAATAAGGTTTCTAAAATATTCGTATACAAACATCTTTATTCAGATAATTACAAAGTGCAATTAGTCTGGCTGGGCTATCACCTTAAAAGTATCAATTTATTACCAATTATAAAAAGTTAATTTTTAATTATATATTCGGGTCTATTTTGTAAAAGAAATGTTAAGTTTAACGTGTATGTTAGTTTTTATCATCACAGTCTAAGTAGGTGCCATGTGAATGTGAAATTAATTAATAACGAACGTATACATTATACTTAACATTTTCTCTACGGAATAGCCCCGATTATCCCGATTTGTGGCAGTTTGTATTATTATTTTGTAATTTCTGTTGGACAATAAACTATTATATTTATTAAATATACAGAAAACAAGAATGCTATATTTTTTTAAGGATGAAATTTACTGAAAAGAGATATCAACTTTGAACAGTTTTTAACAAGATGTACCAGGATTTTAGGATGTACCACAAATTTGTAAAAAATGGATGATCCATTTAATAATAAAAAAAGTATTATTAAATGGATAATCCATTTTTTACAAATTTGTGGTACATCCTAATTGTTTGGGCTTCAACCTTAATTATTTTCGATGGACCATTTAATGAACTACTTATTATAAACTTGAAATGTACGCGATTTATTAAGACCTTAACGAAAAATTGATCCTTATCGTAGACAACAAATGTACACAAAAATGAAATAAAATTAGGGCTTGACGGTTCGAATTCTTGGATGTGAGTGATTTTTCCGTTTTCTCGCACTCCTTGTGAGTTTGTTGAGGGTGGTATTTCTCCCTTATTCCGAAGGGGAGGTGCCGGTCAAGGAGCCATTTCATTCGTCATCTTTATTACGGGGGAAGAAGGATAATTTGCCCTGTTGCCGCTAATTTATTCACCCTGACGTCACGTGATCTGCCCCAGGAGCACATTTATTGCTAATTTATACCCTCAAGAGTGTGGGGTAAATAAATAATAATTATGTAAAATTACAAAAATAAAGATGTATTTATATATAGCCAAGAGTGTTTTCCACAAAAGCACAAAAAAATAGCAAGATATAATAAGCCCATTCATAATATGTTGAATTAAAAATATTTGATGATTATGAAAACAATTATTTTAATTAATTGAATGCATAGAAACCATACAATTTTATATGGTTTCACTAAATTAATTCTAGTCAAATGTACCTCATTGAAATTCTAATTGTTTGGGAATGATTTAAATAGTTTTTATATTATGTAATATTGTGTTGGCATTAAAAGGCTTGCAAAAAATTGCCAAAATCACACAATGTGTTTATTAAGATATATCCTCTTATTTATAAAATAATCAAAACCAATTGTACTAATTAACTACTTCATCCCCAACCCCTCTGATTATGCAAAATAACAGATTGTTCATTTATTGAATTATTAATTCATTTCAATTTTTTAATTTAATTCTTTTTATCATAATTTAAATCAACCCCTGTCCCACACTGGTTACGCATATGATTCAAAAGAAAAGAGTTATTTTGTTGATTACATTATATATTATTAATTAATTTCATTTTTTTCACGATTCAATAGAAAAGAATTTAATTTTAAAAAGCGCACAGTAGACTTGTGAGGTTCAGAGAGGCAATTCAGACTTCTCAGAACTAGGAACCAAGTCTCTCAAGGATATCCCGGACTTTGCTCAAGAGGTAGGATTTCTTGCAGAATAAAGGCAGAAGGGTATATGCGCAATAGACAAACACTCACCTAACATTGAAAAGTCGATAGGCACATATAAAGATGTTATATAAGACTATATAAATAAAATATAAGAATCAAATTTGTTTATTAATTATTTTCAATTTAATCAATTTATTATTTGATTAATTTTATCATAATTTAAATTATCAGTCATACATGACTGATGCCCGTTTGCACCGATTTTACTTTAAGGCCTCCTTAGTTAAGGGTTCCTTGAAAGTTAAGGAAAGAATAGTAGACATTGGATTGCACCACTCGTATAAAATCTCCGCTTAGTTAAGGTTTCCTTAGTTGGGGGAAAATCTAGTGGAAAGTCGGTGCCTAACTTCATGTCGTCTATTATTCTCGCTTACTAACCTTGAAATCATAGAAAATTATTATTAATTTTAGAAAATCACAATTATTTGGGATAATTATTACTGTTATAAACGTTATAGTAATCAAAAGAAACTTTAAATAATATATTTATTTAAGAATTTATACATTTTACCATTTTTTTATAACATTATTCGTTCGCTTTCTCTACTTTATTCGTTATCTATAAATTTATAGGTTAGAATCAGCCGTACATCAACGCTAAGGAACCCTTAGTGAAGTTAAGCCGCCAACATCAGCGGCTTAAATTTAAAGAGACCTTAGACATCGTGCGCGTGCGGTGCAAACCAAATGTCATAAGTTAAGGATTACTTAGCACTAAGGAGTACTTAAACAAGGCGGTACAAACGGGCATGAGTCTACAATAATCTGTTTTGTTTATTTTTTATGTTTAATTTTTAGTGTATATGCACGAGAAATTATTTTCTCTACAATTTTAAAATTAAAAGATATTTTTATTACAATGATTAGAAATGGATCTTGGAAACAATTGTGGCTATTCCGTATGGAAAATGTTAAGTTTAACATGTACCTTATTAATTAACTTCACATTCTGTATATGTATATTATAAAAAAAAACCTTTATACCCTTAAGAGTGTCGGATAAATTGTGACAATAAAATATAAGGTATACATTAAACTTAACATTTCCCTCACAGAATATCCCCAAATACATTCCTTTCACATTATATAATACAAAGTAATTTTTTTTTTTTTTGGAGGCATTAATAACCATTCATCACAACCTATTTTAAAATACGGCAATTTAACTTCTTAAAAAAATGTTTAAATTACTTTCTAAAATAAATTCAATCCATTATTTAGAATTTTTTTGCATTTTTTTTTAATTGGCAATGTTTCAAATCGTGCTATTTATTGTCCAAAGTGATAATAGGAAGTGAACATATCCTGTTTGGTTTAATGCCAATTTTTTTTTCTTTTCTAATGTTAAGTTTTTTAAGATATGTTTCTATTCAGTGTCAATTTAAATTAAGCAAGGTGCATGCACTTAATAAAAAAAAAAGATTCCTCTATTTTATTTATGTATATAATCGTTTGTATTGTCTACCATTCGATGTAAAGCTTCCTTTATTTTAACTAGAGATCGGCAAAGTTGATCTTTTTGATCTTTCTAGTCACTGCAAAATGAACTACTTGACAATTTTTTTAATGTTATTTATAATATCAATAATGGAAAGTGTCGCCTATTTATTAATAAACTCGAATTTATCATTAATTATTAACTTTAGCTACTTAAAATTGGCTATTCAGAAATACACGATTACTAAATTCACTCGATTTTGCCTAACACTAATTTTAAAAATAGTATATTTTTAGGTACTCCAGCAATTAAAGTGATCAATAAAAAGCAGATTGATATTATTGTTTATTTAAAAACACAAGTAAAAACTGAAAATTCTCTTTTTTTTTTCGGCCCATTTATATTTTTCTTTCACTTATTCGGGCAATTAAAATCAAATTTAACGAACAAAATTGGTGTTTAATGTCTTCAAGGCAACATCTTTCAACCACCTGAAATGTGTTTTCGAAGTCACATACTTTTCCATGTTTGCATGGAAAGGAAGTTTGATTAAAATCCAGTGTGTGTTTTGACCTTGAATGTTGTGAAATGGAATACTCATGACAAATGCTTTTGTGTGTGTAGTGGATTAAATCTAATCTTTAATACCAACATGAATTTTTATGCAAAAAGATTTTTAAAATAATTTGAAAATTATTAATACAAATTAATAATGATATGAAATTAAAACACTTGGTTTTTTTATGCTTCACAGATTCTGTGAAACATAAAATGATAATAATATTAATTAAAAATGTTTCACCACAGGTTAAGTGAGGAATTTATTCAGAATGTAATACAAATGAATTGCTAAGTAAAAGACTCTACTGAAGATGGAAACATACTTTTCAAAATGTATATTTATGCCCATTTGCATTGACTCTGATTAAATTCACCAGACCAGAAACAAAAGCACTGTTTCTGCGCGATGGAGCACAGGTTAAGCGTCAGGCTAGTAAGCCAGAGGTCCCTGGTTTGATTCCAGGATTAGACTGGTCGTTGTATGAATGCTTGAGATTGTCGCATGTATGTATATTTGTGTTTGGCCTGGGACAGGCTGCCGGGGCTACATAAAGGGCTCATCTAAGCAAAGTCCGCAAATATTATTTCCTTCTTTAATTACCTAGAAAGCCAACTATGGGTTTCATTACATGAAACTACGATCTTCGATTCAGAACTTATTTTCGTTGGTTGGCTAAAAATAAATCGTAACTTATAGTCGTTAATTTTCTACACATAAATCAAATTTCATGTTTTCGGAAATAACAATCGTAAACCACAAATAGTTAATCACCATTATTCAGCATGTGAAATATTAAATTTAGCAAACACGTCAATCTTTATTATCACAATCTAAGCGAGTTTTTTTTTTTTTTATTGATATTTATATTCAGACTGTGAGAATAATAATGTATACATTAAATTTTACATTTTTCATACGAAATAGCCTTGAATATATAACTTTGTAGAGATAAAAGCCACTATAATTCTGTTTTCCTGGAGACTTTACATAGTTGCAACTTATGTTGCTCTGCAGAATGGACTAAATTGACCTCATAGAGCTGACTAAAACTTGATAATTTATAACCTCTGACATTTGGCGAAAATCATGAATAACGTAGCGCAAAAAATAATATATGAAATATATATATCCTTATTCAGACAATAGATAATACAAAATAATATAACATAAATAATTACAATATGTGTAGGTGTTAGTCTGTCTGGGCTATCGACCAGAGGTCTTTCTGCTTTATATAAAATATTTTAGTCCGACCCCTTAAATGGTAAAAGGATGAACTATTAAATAAATAAAATATTTTATTAAACTTAAATAATTTAAAGAATATTTTACATATTATATTTAGGGCTATTCTGTAAGAAAAGGCTTATCATGAGTTACAATACTCTGTGTATATTTTCAACAATCTTTAACAATATCGCTTTATAAAATTTATTTACATTTTCGGTGCACTTATTATTTATTCATTTATATTCATTTTATTACTAAGCTATTTGATGTACATGTTAATCCTTTATAATTAATATTTTATTTTAAGTTAATGTAAGTTTCTCTGTATCTGTTGAGAAATAAATAAATAAATGAAATGAATGCAATGAAAAGTGACGATGAAGTGGTAATCTGATATCCGCCCAGGATTTTTCCGCCGGTAGTAGTTGTTTATGAAAACCAAGAAATAATACTCTCTTAGTCCTTGGTTAATTGGGCAAAGCATGCACTTTAACAACTAAAAATACTCTTCAATATTAAAAGTTTGCAAAGCATTCATTCCAGATGATGTAATGCATCCAGTCTGGTTATTGCAAGCTGGTCAACTTTGATAAGCAAAACAAACTGTATTAATAAGCTGTTTTCTTTGAATCTTGAGAGTAACGCATTGAAATTTATTGGTAGTAAAAATGGAGAACGAATATTTGTTTGCTGGTTTGGTTACAATTCTTGATAACCACACACTATTGTGTGATTCATATTATTGTCGATCCAGTGAATCATGATATCTTGGTGTTGTATTTCAAGAATGCACTTGTTTTTTTTTTTTTGTTTTTATCAATTTTATTCTTCATTATATCATTGTTATTCATGATTTTCTAAAATTACTTTCTCAATTTTAGAAAATGTGTAACGTTCTTCCTAAGAACGTATCACAGAAAGCATGTTTGTAGGAAGAAAGTAATGTTACAAATTTTCTAAAATTAAAAAAAGTAATTTTAAAAAATTGTGAAGAAAAATGATACAATAAAAAATAAAATGAAATAAATCTTAAATTAAAAAAAAAACAGTTGAAATAAATTAGTGTTTCAGTTAAACAGATTTAAAAAGTAGCTTTTGTTTTGTTAAAGGAGAAAGTATGGTGAGAGCAACTAACCCAAAGCAAGTGGTCCAAATGATACACTATGTATATTTACATTAAACAAATGTGAACAAAACAAAATTTAAATAATAAAATTTAAAGAGTGATCAAAATAGCAGCAACCCAGGCGAACGGTGACGACGGGTGCGATCGTTGTCGGAGAGGTAGGTAAACCGGATAGCGGTTGCTCTCTAGTTTTTCGATGGGACCTTCTGCTTTATACCCCAGGTTCATAGGGAGTGGATGCCTTCATGGTTAACAACTTGCACTTCTCGGATTATCAAAATCCTGCCTTTATAATTTCACAAGAAACAATAAATAAAAGATTATCCTTTCATGGCCGTTAATAGCCTTTAATAATTCAAGTAGGATTTTTCATAGTCGGTAAACGTGCATTTAAGATAAACTCATTATAATATTTTATCTTTTATCATCATACTTCTTTCATGAGTAGGACATAAGTATGAAAAAACAGGCTGAAAGACCACTGGTCGATAGCCAATTAACAGATATAAATTATACATTTGAGTTTGTTAATGTTTATTACTTATTTTGTATACTTTCTGTATATATATGTTAATAAAGATTATTATTATTATTTTATCTCCATCTTGATCAGTATTGTTTTCATTTTAATAATTTTTAAAATTAAATTAAGAATTTTATTTATGTGGCAATTAATATTCACTGGTAACAGTTTTTAAAAAAAGAACCCATTTGTTTACCGACAAACAATCGCCACAAAAATAAAATTCTTGATTTTATTTTTCAAAAATATTAAAATGAATACTATTCTGACCAAGATGGAGATAAAATTTCTGAGATTACAACAGTGTCTTAAAAAGTTTCAAATTTATTTCAAAGCAAATTTTTATTAATACATCATATTTGGATGATTACATCACTATCTGTTGGAAATAAAAAATGTTTTCACTAAAATCTCTGAAAAATGTAATAGTTGTTTAGGAAATAAAATATTATTTATTTCCTAAATAACAACTATTAATCAATTATAAATCAAATATGATTTATTTATAAAAATCCGCCTTCGAATAAAATTTGAAACTTTTTAATACATTGTTGTAATCTCAGAAATTGTATCTCCATCTATTGGAAAATAAAAAAAAAATGTTTTCTGTAAAATCTTTGAAAATAGTAATAGTTGTTGTTTAGGAGGTTTAGTCGGCTTTTCTTCCCTCCCTAGCAGGAAAAAATTGGAAAAGAATTTTATATAAATACTTAATGAGTTTGATAAAAATAAAATTGTAAAACTAATCAAGCGTTTTTTCAAGTTTTAATACGTAAGCATTCTTTAGCGCAGGTCAAGCGAGAAATTAATTCAATCAGCGCTATTCTGTAAGAGACATTTTGAGTTTAATGTGTACGTTATTTTTTATCATCACAGTCTCAGCAGCTTTTATAATAGATATATATTCATAGAATGTGAAATTAATTAGAGAATGAGATCTAATCACAAGTTTCCAATCTTATATTCAGGGGTATTCCGTATGGGAAAAAAAAACTTATTATTATTTCTCATACGGAATACCCCTGAATATAAGATTGGAAACTTATTATTAGATCTCATTCTTGAAATGCCTAATCTTTTTGTTTTTGATTTGATGTATATTTTTTGCCTTTATAATTCCTTTGAAATAAAATGTCTGGAAATGATGTTTTGGATAATTTCCAAGTTTTAATTTATTTTTGCCACTTAGAAAATATAGTAGTAGTATAGTGGTACAGTTGACACCAACTCACCAGGCACAAATGCGCATGCGTGATCTTAATGGTAAACAGTTGTAGAAGCTGTTTACCAATTGGTTAAACTAGAATGCACAATACCGAAGGTCTACTTTGTCAAAGCGGCGTAGAAGCGGCCCTTAGTGATCAAAAATTTTACTTTTTGTTAGTTTTCTTTTAGTGGACAAACAGCAGTTTCATTTGTTTACTTTGTGGACTTAAATTGTTAACTATATCACTTCCAAATTAAGCAAAAGATGGTGCATTGCAGTATATATATATTTTTAAAAATTGTTTTTCAATCATTGAGTGTTTTCGTTGCTGTTGTAAGAAAAGATGATATGCTTAATAAAATAAATTAAATCAAAGCTGTTGTTAGTTTAAATACCTCATTTATAGCTCTCAAACCCAATTGTGCAATTTAATTAATATGTAATTATAAATATTTGTCATACTACTTTCAATAGGTATTTTGATTAGAACTTTAATTATATTCAAACAAATGTAAATTAATTCTGTAAACAGTTAATTTGATTATTAATATCTTTCATTAATTGGTTCTTATCAATTAATTATAATTGTTGAATGAATAAATATGACAATATGTGTATATAAATAATTTTCATATATGAAGAATCTGCATAATTTCTTGAAAGTTGTAGTAACTTAAAGAATTTTATCATCTACATTTTAAAAATGTACTTATATTTACTTTAATCCACTAATTTAAATAAATCAAAGTGTAGAGTACAACATTTGAATAAAATGTTAGGTTTTGTTTAAAAAATAATAATTTCATTGTCATGAATAGTCTATTATTCATCATTATTTTATACAAGCCGTTGGGCAAGTATGAATACTATTATGAAAAAAAAACTTAGTGTATTACTTTCACCCATCTATTAAGTGTATGAATTTTATTTTGAAATCAAATCAATTAAAGTTTATGTTAACAGATCGGTTTCAGCTCGGTTTTTGCATATCATTTCATCCTTTTTACTGTAAGATGATTTTCTATATGAGAAGTGTTAAATTTAATGTGTAGATTATTTTTATCATCACAGTCTAAGCTGTGTATAATAAATATATATACATAGAATGTGAGGTTAATTAATAACGCACACGTTAAAAATAACATTTCCCATACGGAATAACGTTAATTATCTGTGTTTTAGGGTATGATTAAAATAGATAATATAATTCAAATGAAAACAGTTTTGCTTTTCTGTAAGTATTTAATTACAGACAGATAAGGATAACCTGTTTAACTGGCGGTGTTGAGTAATGGAAAATTTGTCATGTATGTAAATATTTTAAAAATTACAAGCATACTTATATTTTTATTAAAAATAAAAAGTAAGTGTGTGTTAAGATATGAATCAATTGTAATATTTAATTTCCCGTACATTAAGCTTCATTATATAATTAATGTGTTTGAATAATTTATTTTATTACTATTATTAGGGTAATAATGCTTAATAAATAAAGAACACTGGTTTGTTCCATAAATGTTGAAATACTTATTATATTTAAAGTATTTCAAATTGTTTCAGCTAGTGTTTAGTAAGAAAGCTATTCAAGATATAATAATAATGTTTATTTAATGTAAACTCCTTTCAAAACTTTAGGCTAGAATTGGTCCTACATTCTAGCATAAAGTTGGCCACGTTAAACTGCTCAAACTTGAGGCTTCGCTGCAGAATGTACAGTATTTATAATGCAAAGTACAACTCCAAGACGGGGATAGTTAACCTGGGGTCTAGATTTTGCATAGATTAAAAGAAATAAAGGTGGAATTTTCTTAATTGAAAGAAGTTTAGTTATTCAATTGTTTAAATGAAATGAAAGAAGAAAAAAAAGAAAGAAAATGTAGAGTACTATATAGGTCGTTGGTCATTTATGCTCTAACAAAAAGCATTTCAAATCTCACTAATCTTATAAATAGCTGAGATACAACGTTTGGATTCAATCCATTTAGCCGTTTTTGCTCTATCACGGAAATGCACAGGAACTAGGAGGATCTCAAAACGGGTTTATCCGTTGAAATTAATAATTTAAAATTTTTATCATCACCTTGGATAGGAATCTGGTGAAGTTTAAAATGAATGTGTTCACATAAGTATGTTAACAAAATGTGAAACAATCAAAATGAATTATTACTATATTAAAGGCAAACGTTTTTTTCTTTTTTTTTTTCTAGATGTACCCGGTGTGACTTTACCACCCTGTATAGTCCTTCCAAATAAGAAGCGTAAACTGCTGGAGCGGTTGTGCATGCCACCGATAAACAACCTGCTCGAGGACTTCATGAAACAAGCGCCCGAGAACATGGACGAGCTGTACACGGAACTCGACCCTTCAGAACAAAGCGACAGTGAAGATGCTGAATACATGAACGCAAACATAACTGGTAAAGATATTTTAGATAGAGCAGAGCGTTTAAGCCAGCAAGCCAAAATCTCCGAGACAAGAAGTGCACTGTATTCAAACCGCGTCGATGTTAATTTGAAAAGGGCGAGTCCAGATTTGTGGAGCATGGCGGGGAGTGTTGGGTCGGATTATGAGGATAGGGAAGAGTGCGAGAGTCCGAAATTAAAATTTATGACACCATTTGTGATGAATGTTACTAAAGCGAAATCCGACTTTGAAATTAGCAAGTTAAAATACAGCAAGGAAGTGCCAGAGGTTGCGTTTTTTAAAGACAAGGGCAAAGAGGATCCTATACTCTTGAATTTGGGCAGGAGTAGTCCAAATTCTACATCAAACTCGAACACAAGGGATGTCGAGGAAAATGAAAATGGATTCGAGGAAGATGAGAACGAGCGGTTTATAGATGAGAGTGAGTCGGTTTACGAAAAATTGGGGGCGAGTGCGTGTTCTTGTTTGAAAAGGGTGCGTAGGGTGGGTTTGAATTCCAGAAGATCAAATTTAAAGTATGTAAATTCCGAGAGTTCGAATTTGGCAAATGATAAGGGGGAAGTGGAAACGAACTCAAAGAATTCAGAGGACAGTGTGACTTCGGTTTCGGGAAGTACAGTGGAAAATGCAAGTTCAAAAGGGAGGGGGAATTTGAATTCAAAAGATGTGAAGTCGGATCCTAGTAGTAATTCAGAAAATGCGGAGGCGAGTGTTAGTTCAAATTTGACTAATGCGGTGCAAAGTTCAAGTTCAAATAATGTGGACAGTGTAAATTGTGACAGTTCGAACCTTAAAAGTGTAAATCATGTAAATAAAGATGTAAATATAAATTCAGAGGGAATAAGCGAAGAGAGACTGAGACAAGCAGAAGAGGAATGTAATTTATGGAGAGCGCAAATAAGAAAAAAAGCTGTCCTTGAACTGAGAAAAGAAATTGCTGAAACGGAAATAAGTCCAGCGAATGCAGCGGCACATTTCTTGTGCTTTCATAGTCATAATAAGGGTATTGGGTCCTCGGTGCAGAATCATCAGCCTAATACTAATCAACCCTCACCTAACCGTCAGCCTTGTCATCATCCTCATTCTCAGTCTTGTCATCATTCTCACACTCAGTCTTCTTCTCATCATCCTCATTCCCAGCCTTCTTCTCATCATTCTCAGCCTTCTCATCATCCTAGTCCTCAATCCAATTGCCAACCTAAACCTCAACCAAATCCTTATCATCAGTCTAATTCTCAACCCAACCCCTATCATCAATCTAATCCTCAACCTAATCCTTACCACAAACCAAATTCGCAACCTAATCCTTATCATTCTAGTACACAGCCTAATCATCAGCCTAATCCTTACCATCATTCTAATGCTCAGCCTATATTAACGACAATACTTCACGACCATCTGAGCCGATCACGGCAAGTTAATAGCGATGTAGATACCAAAAAGCCGATCCCGTCAACCTCTGTGAGGAACTTGTGTAAAAAATTTAGTGTCGCGTCAGGGTTGCAAGGTAATAACATATTTCGGCACAAAAACACGACACCTGGAAGATACTTCGGATCAGGATCTATAGCAATTGCAAGTACAAGTGCACCGAGGGGTAGTTCACCCGTGACCTTAGGTCAATTTCCAGTGGATGAAAGAAGAGAACTGCAACGGGTGACAGGTCATCTTGTTGCTGAAACCAAAATGGTGCAGGATGGGTTGGATTCTGAAGCAACGGCTAGCAGTTCTGGTGGTGAGAGTGGTGATGAGATGCAGCCTTACAATAATCCACATCAACAATTCTTACCAATGTAAGTTCACTTCTTTAATCCTAATTACAAATTATAGATTTAAGACTGAAGTTTTGGTTTTAGCGATGTATTTTAATGAGAAGTATTGCAATAAATTAAATCTGTGAAATCAAATTTTTAAAGATATACTGATGATTTTTTTTCATCTCTAATCATTCGGCAACAGTTGACTAGCACTAAATAAGCATTTAATCAATTTTTGTCTATTGATTTAAGTGAAGAAAAAATCAATGTATCCTTTAGAAGAATAATGAAGTACTTACTATATTATCATTTAATTTTAATATAAATATTTTTGAACTGATATTCATATTAACCAGCCTATAATTATGAATAACATGAACATTCTTCAGCAATTAATTAGGACTCAACATTCACAACTTTGGGCCAGATGGAAAGATTCACAATAGAGAGAAGATTTTGATAATGAGATGATATAAGGTGATGCCTATGTTTTTTAAGAACATTATTTGTATAAAATGAATAATAATAAAAATAATAAGTTCAGTTATATAATGTTAAAGTGTTTCATTATTATGAATTACAACTTATAACAAAATGAAAGCCTTAATAATTAATTTAAAAAATAATAAAAGAGTATTTATTCACTTCATCACAGTGATTTAAATTAGATAAAAATAATTTGAAAATGATTAATTTATTCAATTGAATAATTGATTATTTTCTCATTAGCTCCTGCAACTTTTTGACTTACATTACTTTAATGTAAATAAGTATTCTAAATCGAACAAACATCCATTGAAACAACTACATCATGGGAAAATACTTCACCAGACATTGAACTACATAATGAACGTTTGCTGTTGCATGACAAATAATTGTATAAATCAACAAATTTTGATTTGAGAATATTTAATCCAAAGAACAAAAATAATTAATTATTTAATTAAGTAAATTAATTATTTTCAAATTCTTTTTATTTAATTTAATAAAAAAAGTTTCTTTATTATTGTTTCCATTATTTGAGTGTATATTTATAACAATGATAACATTCAGATACGTGATAAGCTTAATATTAATTCCCTAAGTTATAAACAGTGAAATAATAAAAATGAAAAGATCCTTTGCAACTTTACGTGATTCTCTAACCAAAATTATAAAATGTAATTGTTATTTAATAATAACTTTTTTAACATAATGGGTCATCAAATTTGTCAAAATATTTAATAAACTCAATTATTTATAAAATATATAAAATGATTAAAAAAATATGAACATTATCTGTATTTTGTAATAGTGCAAGCAAAATGGGAAAATTCAGAGAGTTTTTTATTTAGCAGATGTATATCTGTAGCTCTGATAGTTAGCCATATGTTATAATTCCGGGTATAAGCTAATTTTAGAAAAAGGGAAAGAAATATAAGTGCAGTTATGTAACACATGCAACAAGTTTTTATTGATTTTCTGTCATTCGCAATTTGTTTCCGCAGATCTATTGGAAATCAAACAAAATAAAATAAATCAAAGTACCATATTAATAAACACATAATTTTTCCTTAAATATAAAGCTGTTCAAGTATAAAATATTAGAAAATTACTTGCTTTTTTTTAATCATGAGATAGTGAAGCGAATATTCATTGTAATTCATTATTGTTAATATTGAAGGCTCTTATTTCTTCATATATCACATAATTATAATTCACATAATTAAAAACACTATTAATTTCTATAATTGATACCCTATTTAGTTGTGTTGACCTTGATTCCTTGTTGTTTTTTACGTTTTTGAAAAGATTTAGGAATTCACTGTATGGCATATTTTTAATTTCATTATTTTTAAAAAACTCTTGTTCTGGAAACTAGATAAATCAAAACGAAAATGTTGAAATATAATACATGCTGATTCTTCTACATAAAATTAACCTGAATGAGATGTGACTAAATATTTAGCATTATTAGTAACCACATATTAATGTGTAAATCAATGAATTGTATTTCACAAAGAAAAATGCAAATATCTTAATCAAGCAATGAACATCATACATGTGTTATGTTGTGTTTTTTTTATATTGTGTTATGCTGAAATGTATATTGTATAACAAAATAATGTTTATTCTTAAATAAATAGGGGACATTATTTTTAATATTTTTTTAATATAGGATTATTAAATATATTAAATAAATAAATAAACATTGTTAAATCTGTTCTACTTTTTTAATCTACACCCTGTATAATTTCCATTGTTTTTTTATTTATAATTTTAAAAATACATATTTTTTCTCTACTGTACAATTGGAGAAAACCTCCAACTAACAGTTGTTGTGATTTTCCCCCTTATTGAAAAATAGACTCGAATTAATTAATCAATTTAATTAATTAAAATGCACAACAATTTACCTACGAGAGGACTCGAAATTTTCATAAAAGCATCAGTGTTTTACTTGGGTTTTCTTTGATTGTATATTTCTTATTACTATTTTGATTTATTTTTGAAATATAATGTGTAGAATGTTATATGTTACAACATTTTAAATTTACTAAGTCATTTAGTAAAAATAAAGCATTTATTTCATGCAGTCATAAAAGGGCAGCGTGGAAATATTCTACGGAAAGAGCAGCAATTGCCGCACGCTGGACGTGGCTGCAAGCACAAGTCTCCGAACTGGAGTATCGGATTAGACAGTACAGTGAGCTCCACAGGAGGATACGCAGTACCAAAGAGAGGGTCCAATTAGGTGGTGCTAGTCCACCTCAGAACGAACCTGTCTCACCTAGCGCTGTCAACGGCTACCGCGGTCAGCTTCCAGGGTCTACTTCCAAATCCGTCGACTCGACTCCTGATGGACAGTGTTGCCGAACACGTCCCCTGCTGAACTTTCGGAAGAGAAAGCTCCTATCACTGAATGGACTGCACATGGTCTCGAAAAAGGCGGCCAGGCCGGCGAATCTTAGGTGTACTTGTTCTACCCCGGAAAATGAGTGTGCACTGTGTACGGGACGGTTAGATCCAATGCATCCGAGGGATGTTTCGGATTATCTCAGCACCAACGAACTGCTAGGGTTGTTGGATCCGTCTTATCATCCTACCATCTCAATGGAAGATGGTAAGTGTAGATTATATGATGAAAACATAACATAATACTTAATCATAAACAAGATTCTTTTCTCGTAAATAAATGTTCTAATGAATAACTTCTTTCATATGCTAGTTTCCATATTTTTCATACTGACTTTTCTCAGAATGCTTTTTTGCAACATGCAGCATTCCATTAACATAACAGTGAAACAAAATAATAATATCCGATTAATGAAAACATTTTTTTAACTTTGTTTACAGTTAGTTTTTTGACGTCGAAACAATATACACTAAATAAAATTCTGTTATACAATCAAATTTAAAAAGGCGTTTTCATTAATCGAATAACAAAGTATAACGAAGTAGAAGCCTTAACAATTAATAAATTTAAATAATATTGTTTTGATATACCATCACCTGATAATGCAAATATTCTTCATTAAATTGTTTTTTTTTTTTTTGCTTATATTAAATCAAAATTATTATTTTAATTTACAATAATATATTTCTTAATTTCTTGTGTATTAGATGCTTCATCGAGTCTACATATGGAGGCGATGATGAGGACGGAGGATTTCCAGACACGTAGCATATCGCGGAACAGCCATAAAACGATTCGATTCCCTAAAACGGAGAGGTCGGGGAAGTCGACTGCTTCAGGGGAGCATAGGCCGTCCAGAAAGTCCGAGCATCGCAAAAAGAACAACCGGCTCAAACCTAGCACAGCCAATGCTTTGACTGCAAGTAAGTCGAGAGTATTAACCAAGTAATTAATAGTTTGTATAGTATATCAGAAAGGTAAATAAACGTATTTTATAAAATTTCACAGACAAATTTGGTCCATTTTTTTATGTTTTTGGCTTTGAACAAGAGCAGGAAAACAAAGAATATATGGGAGGCAAGAGCTTAAGGGAGATCATTGCGAGGAAGACGGAAAAAATCATGGAATGACGAAGTGGTAGCCATTTTGAAAAAGAAGAATCTTCAGTGGAATGAAGCCATCAGCTTCATGAAGTGGCCGCCACTTTGTCATTCCATGGTTTTTTCTGTCTTTCTTGCGAGGGGGCCCGCATAAAAGCTTGGAACCGTCAAGCTGCGGGAACTACCGTGCTCTAGAGCATGGATGTCTGATTGGGGCAGATACCCAAGTCGGAATTGCAGGCCTACTCGTGGCACCCCCGTGTCCTTATCTTGGATAGGGCTAACAGCATACGGCGGGGTCGACTCAGCCCTCGTGCTTGTCACGACTAAATGAGGAGTCAGGGGTTGGCCTCTGACGGGCAGCGGCTTCGATGATATGATATCGATGCTGCACTTTTACGGTTTCCCACATGGTCAACACCGAAAGGTATAAGGCCGGAGAGGGGCATGGCCTAGCAATAGGTCATGTCCGCATGCATGTCTTTGTTGCGATGATCTTCCTTAAGCTCTTGCCTCTCAAATGTTCTTTGTTTGCTTACTGTTGTTCCTTCGGCACATGGTGGCCGAACCATCTTAGCTGGTTTCTTTGAAATACATCTAAGATTAATTCTACTCCTAATTCTTCCCTCACAATCTCATTCTTGATTTTGTCCCTTTTTGTGATTCCTTTAACTTTCCTTAAATACTTCATATCAATTGCCTGTATTTTACTTTTTAGACTATTCGTAAGCACCCATATGATAATATGGGGCTAAATATCATTTTTGATATTGTATCAAATGATTGGAATTATATAAATTGCATAATATATTTTAAATTTGAGATAAAATTATTTGTTTTTCTGTTTTAATTATTAGAGATCAAGAATCGTTATCGTGGGAAAAAGCATTCCCGGCCTACCTCATCATTGGGTAAGTTTATATTATATATATTGTATAAACTAATACTATACTCCAGAAACACCTTGAGAACAGCACTAAAAATATGCAGAGTTTAATAAAAACCTAATTATCCAATTTGTTCTTAAGTTTTTGAGACATTCACTGTGGTCGTACATTTTCAATAATTCGATAAAGAAATCACAAAATTTAAGAATGATTACCAGTAATCAAAACTAATCACAGAAAAATATTTTTTTTTTCTGTGCTGTAGTTGAGAAACTACTGATTAAAAACCCTTCCCATTTTACTGGCTTCGACTGCCGGGGTCATTGGCCGGTCTCAATATAAAAAATGAACTAACAAAATTAAAAAAAAAATAGGCCTCGGTCATTATTGTCATCCATTTTTGTAGAATTAATAGTAATCACAGAACTCTTAATGTAAATATCACAATGGGAGCAATACCAGGGTTATAAAAGTGATACTGAAGCCCCAGATATCGCAAAACTCAAATAAACAAATAAATTGTATTGTCCCTTAACAATTTATGGCTAGATCCTAGTTTGGATCCTACATTGTAGCATGAAGTTGAAATGTGCAGTACGTATAATACGAAATACAACCATGAGACAGCGGTGGTTATTAGGGTAGGGTGGGTTGTGGCTGGTTTTGCATAGATTAAATAAAATAAAAGGGGAATTTTCTTAATTGAAAGAAGTTTTGTTATTCAAGAGTTTTTTTCATGAAAGAGAAAAAATAAAAAAATAGAGTACTACAGGTCATTGGCCATCTGTAGTCTGTATTTAGAACCAGAACAAAGTTGAACATTGAATATTCACTCAATGAGAATTTTTGAGAAAAATAAATTCACTAATTTCTTTATTAAACATAACAAAAGTGTGATGAAGTGTAATGGAAGTGTAAATAGGTGCAGAAAATAACAAAGAAATGTTTTTTATTGTGGTAGAAATACGAAAAATCAGTGGCATAACCTCCCGACTGTCGAGCTGAATTGTGAAAAAAATATGAGTTTAAACCCCTGAAAACCATTAAAAATCAAATCATACGACTATCGGTCGATCTTATTCAATTTATTTGTTAATAAAAATATTGCGTTTTTTCTATTGGTAATGTGCTACATTCAAAAAATATTTTTGTTTCCCCTTTTATTTGTTGATTTTTATAAATAATACTTTCAATTGTCTCTTGCAGATGGTGCTGATGAAGAGGTAGAATCATTGGGTATCGGTACTTCGAGCATGGGCAAATTCGACTCGCCGAGCTCGTCTCCACAGCTATCACAAAGCGTTTCTGGTTTTGCTAAGAGAACCCGAGCAGATTCTTACGATATCGACAACATCATCATACCTTACAGTGTTGCCGCTTCGACACGTGTTGAAAAGCTACAGTACAAAGAAATCCTCACTCCAAAGTAAGTAACTTTTATGGATTTATGGAATCAAATTTATTTATCATTTCCATCAAATATTATACTCTATATATAGAGATATACCATATATAGTTTCTTTTTTAAATATATTTCATTCACTACTGTTGACAGATATTTCTACTTTAATATGGGTTGTGTTTATTCCAAATAGATCATTTCTATTTGATTTGTTTAGGGTTGTTTAAAATATTGCAACATAATAATATTTTTAATTAACTTGCGTACAGGTGGCGGATAGCAGATAACGACTTCACACCGAAGTATGATCCTAAGAACAATGGAGTCGTGAAGGCTGATGAAGAGACTTGTAGCGAGGTATGTTGCACCTTATTTATTAAAATCTTTCTCACTTAACACATGGTGAAACATATTAAAATATTTATATCACAGTGGTACTTACTAATTCCACAAACGATAGATTACAAAAAAAATTATTTAATATTAATTTTGTTTTGAAAATTGTTTTCTAATTAATCTAGGGTTCTTCACTGATTTATTTATTTATTAGATGTATGTGTTCATTAACTCTTCAATTGATTTTACTCTATTTTGATGAGTGATGACATCAAGGGCTCCATATTTTTGCTCATTGCTTTCACTCTTACTTACTGTTTCAATTGAGCTGGTCGATTGTATTTATTTTTTTTTTAATATGTAGTCTTCTGTAAAATATGTTTTTATAGGATGAAGAAGACGTTTCTGAAGAAGCAGTGATACAGCGACACGATAAGTGTGAACAAGATGAAAAGAAAAAGTTCCTGAGCTACCTCAAACTACCAATCGGATATGGCCGATCGAGGTCAAGTCGGCGTACCGACAGCAGGGCAGAGTCGAGTGGTGGCAACACCCCTGACGCCATGTCGCCAGCAAGCCACCATCCATCAGAAAACCCCTCTGATTCGCCCATGACCACACCACCCGCCACACCAGGTCCCCTAATAGAGGATAACACCTTACGCAAACGTACTATATCCCAATCGAAGCATCTACCATCCGCGAACATAGCACTTGCTGCAGCTGTCCAAGCAGCAGTAGCCTTTGCCGAAAAGGACGCGGGCAACACACCCGAGTTACCCGAAGTGCCGCCGTATGAAAAAAGGACTTTCCCTATTTCAGAAGAGACATACGAACGGATGTTGAAGAGCATGCCAGAGGATCACAAACTTAAGACGAATTCTCGATCCCAGGATTCGTTCAACTCTGGAAGCCCGCCCACGGCCAGCGAGGCCGAACATGACTCTGAATCGACGGAGTCTGCCTTCGGTGATGAGGACCCCAATGATCCCGAGTGGGATATTGAACGTGTTAAAGACAAGTACCGACGATAGAGTTTTTTTTATATATATCTGTTAGGTTGGTAACATTTTTTGTTTATGTCGATTATTGCTAACCTATAAAAATAACAACATCTGGGCATTAACGCGTGCGTGTGATTCTATATTTTAATATATCACATTTATTTTATATTTATGATTTTATATTCAATTTTAGTTTTCAAATTGACCTCTATATTGAGAAAAAAGTTTAAATTAATGGAAATTTTAAGAGCCTTAAAAATTATCATTATATGGTAAATTTTAGAATAAAAGGCACATAACTAGAAAAAATGGTGCTATAAGTTGTATAACTACAGAATTCATTATAATTATAAAATATTTTATAAGAATTTATTAATTGTTAATGTTTATTCATTATTTTTTTATATATATATATATTTTCATAAGTGAGTCCTACAAAGTATATTTCTAATAACATTTATTATAAATGAGCTGTGATTAAGCCAATGTATATAAACCAAATTTAACAAGTTATCATACCAAACATTTCAATTTCATCAATTTAAAATATTTTTCTAACAAAAATACCACATTTATTCAGAAGTTTTCGCATAACCTAACATAAAATATTTTTTAAATATATTTGTTCTGCCAGTTACTCACCCATCAAAATTAATAACATTCCTTTAACTTTAACTTACTAAATATATCAATGTTTATTAAGACAAAGTATTCTTTTTGCTTTCTTCAGCTATATGGAAGTCATATATTTTTGTCATTAAAAATAGAAGTAGTAGTATATAAGGACAAAAGGAAATCTTCTGGATGTTTTCTATTTTAGGAAGAATTTATCACATAATGTGAATCAAGCTGGCTAGAATATTTTTCTAAAGTGTCAAATTTTGTTTGGTGTAGGATTCTCTCCAATCAAATGTGTTAATTTTTTTTTATAATTTCATATTTTACAATACTAATTGTTTTATTTTGGTTTTTCTATTCCTTTTACAAATATTTTCCACCTTCCTTGTTTTGCCAATTAATATTTCACAAATTTTGTATTGATCCTCTACAAAATTGGTATTGATTTTCATACACGGAGCTAATCAATTCAAATTTATTGCTGTTAATAAATATATTAAAATTACAGTCATTGCTTCACAAGCTATTACTCAAAATAAATAATTAAGTTTGGTTGATAGGACTTTGAAGCCAGGGCCATTAATTTCGCACGAGAATAATAAAACAAAAATTAGTCATTTCTCAAAAGAGGATGTTTTATTCTTATAAATCCAACTAATGACATATTAAGCCATTTTTAAGCAATACACACTTCTAAAGGATTAGGAGGAAAATAATTAGTTGTTCCGTCCTTTATCCCAAAAATATATATATTTTTTTAAACTAAAAAAAGAAATATTGATGTGGAGACTTGAATACTATTATTCCTTCTATGACATTGAATTTTAAATCTGAAATTTCATATTGATTCTTGTTGAAGCCTCTGATTGTTCATTTTAATTCAATGATAATTAATAAATCTTTCAAATTTTCTCCTCAATAATTCAATCACAAAAATAGAAAAAAAAGTTTATTCACTTGATTTGATTGTAGTTATTTAAATAATTAAACAGGATACGGATTTAAAAAGAAAAATAATAAAAATTAGTATGTTTATTTTTTAAAGTAAATTCAATTAAAATATTGTCACATTTTTGTGACTTTCATATAGATGATACTTTTGAAGAAAAAAGAGACCTAAATATATTAAGAACATGTAATTAAGAAATATTTGAAACAACAACTCTCATTCATCACTAATAAATTATCATTATTTAAGTCCTACAACAAATATTCATTAAAATATCTATTTCCCAAATCAAGCACTGATCATAATAAACATTTATTGATATGAATAATTAAATATTCTTAAATTGTTTGATTGTATTATTTTACTTATTCAGATTTAATTTCTTGATCAAATATTAAAATATAGACATAATATTTAAAAAATAATAAATCAAACAGAAAAACAAATATTTTGTTTGATTTTTTTTTTTAAATTATGTATTTATAAATTTATGTATGTAATTGCAATCAAATGATTATTATCATTTAATTAAAAATAAAAATTACAAGCTCAATTTGAATAAAAAATATCAGAAATTATAATTTTCGATTTGCTCCTTTATGCAAACATTTACTTAACATTGAGACATGTTTTGTTTAGACTTATTTTGTTAATTTTTAAGGCAATAAAATTGCAAAAACGATATTTTATATTGTTATTGGTTCATCAATTGAATGATTTCTATGTTGTAACAATTTCCAATGATAGTTACTTTCTTTATATAAATAACTGTATTTAATAATTTTTAATCTTTCTAAATTAACTATTTTTGTAAACTGTAACAGCAATAATAAATTTTTGAGTTTTGTAGATATGTTTTTATTATAATAAAACAAAAGAATGAATACACGCACGTGTTAATAGTAATCAATTTTGAAGCTTCGGATTTTGTATTTTGGGAGACAAAATTAACAATGAAGAGTTTTATTATATAAAAAATTATATATATACATATATATATAATCTGAAAAAATCTGTGATGTGTTTTCATGTACAATATTTCAATACTGTTGTTGCTTTTTGGTATTGTAAATATTATTATTATTAATATATTATATATATAGACATATATTTAATTGAAGAAGATAATATGGAAAACAAGTGTTGAAAGGTCGGTGAAACAAATACAGAATTCAAAGCTTTTTGAAATAACACTCCTCTTCGTCTATTATTTATGTTACAAACTCAGCCATTATTTTTTTTTAATCTTGATTTTATTTTTTTTTTCTGTTCACTGAGAGGAATCCATTGCAACCCAATGTAATCGACCTTTACCCTATATTTTTTTTTTAGATAAATTGGAAGCGAGTTAAGATCAGATGCAATCATCAAAATCTTAATTTTCGTACAAATAATTCGGAGAACATTAAGATATCTCCTTTCCTTTTATGCTTTTTATGGTGGTTTGGGAATCGAGGCAGTTTTCTGAATATAGAGAAATAGTTAGTGAGGCATAAAGTTGTAGAGATATAGGGAGGAAGAATTAAAGTAATGTGATGAAATGTGGGAAGTTGAAGTATCATTTTTAATTTTTGATCATCTGATACTTTAGTTTGAAAAGAAGGATTTTTCATCTTTCGTTTCCTTCCCATATTTTTTTGTAATTGATTTCACCCTATATTGTTTCCTTTTTGTTCTTTTTTTTTAGTAAATTCAGTGGCTACTCTTCCCTCCCACCATCCCTCACATTCCTCTCATTTTCCCCCTCTCTAATTTTGTTTTTTTAGAGGGTGTTTATGTGAAGATTATGAAATATTTAAAAAAGAGTATATTCTCAGTCGTCGTATCGACATTGTATATGTGAGGGTATGTGCACGATACGGCGCCACTCTTCTCTTGTGTATAAAATAGCGACTAAGTACGTTTCTTTTCTGTTCTTCGAAATTGTAATCCATATTGTTTAATTTTGTACTGTTATAATAAATTCCAATACGACACACACAACATGAATTCATAATTTTTATCCTGTAATAAGTAAAAATATTTCAGTAAAACACTTTATTTTTAAACTTTTTTTAATGAAATTAAAACGGTGATGATTGTAATAGAATCCAAAAAAAACCATAAATAATTTAAATAAAAGTATATTAATAATTTAATTTCCCAATAGTATATATATATAGAGTATAGTAAGTATATATATATAATCATCTTTATTGAGGTATTTATACATTGTTAAATACAATAGAATTTATTTTATTATTTCTAATCAAAACCATTTCTTTCAACCATAAAAATATAATAAATAAAATATACAAAATTTATTATTATAGTTCCTATTTGGAAAGATATTCTCATTTTATTCATGCGGGTATACATGGCTGGCCCTCCACTTCTGACCACCACACCCACCCCGGTTTAGGTTTTGGGGACTTTGAACCATCTTTACAAAGTCCCCCAGAACTCTTAATCATTAATTTTCATGTGTTTTTTGAGTTGGATAACACTAATTACCAACCCCTTCCCCACTTAGCTAGTTTCTAAAACAGTGATTGAGTGAGTTTTAAAGCTTCAGAAGGACTGATTTTGTTTATTGTCCTAATCAGTGTTGATTGTTTTAGTTTTGTCTTATTTCAGACTTCCCTTATTGTTTATTATTCAATTGAAATAATTTTAATTTAACACAACCCCGTTTAAAATTCCAATAAATTAATCCTAAGTTAATCAATCCAACATAATGAAATAAAATAGAAAATTATTTTTTTATTTATTGGTCAAAATTTAGTATTTTGACCAATAAATAAGTGTTTATCTTTGAGGATTACATTTTTTTATTCACTAATATTTCATAAATAAAATACTATTGTTATATTTTATAACTGAGAGATTTATTTAGTAAAATTAGTATTAATAATGGTAAGTTTATTTCTCCAACATATCATTCTTGCCACATGAAATTAGACAAAAGATGGCGCTTGCGTCGTCTTCCATTTATTGTGATATGTATGAAATGATACTTCTCATTTGAGGCAGTAAAATTAAATAAAATGTGTGAAACAGTCAAACACCTCCTCTTTTTTCTATTGTGGCCCCAGCTTAGCAGCTCTGTTTAACAGTAGTTCAATAATCTCTTTTTATGTAATTATAAGAAATAAAATCGAAATTGATTTCACAAAAAAATAAATAAGAATTGTTATTTAAGAAATTCTTTATAATATAAAAAAGGATTTATTCAAGTGGTCACAATTATTTAAATAAAAAGAATTTGAAAATAATAAATTATTCCTTTTTTAGATACTGTGACATTTTGACTTGTTTTACAAGATAAGTCAAAATGTCACAATAGCTAAAGAGGAAATAATTTATTAAATAATTTTAATTTATTTTATTAAATCCTATTCGGTTATTTTATCTAGTAAAATTTAATTTTCGCAAAATAAACTAGTTAATTAATAGATGATGTAGTGATAATTCAGTCTATATCTATGAGCTGAAATAAAATTAATAACGTATGCAACCAAAGTTGCATTGCCAAATTTGTTTTTAAAGAAATAATTGATGGTTTAGCTATTGGACGTAAGATGGCACTGATGTAAAATGACGATTTATCAATGTAAAATGAAATTTATTGGATTTCAAGAGACAAATTTTGACGGTGTTTCTTGAAGTCCAATAAATTTCAATGTTTTTTAATACTTTTTCATATTTAGTTTGTAGGTAAGTAAACATATTTATTAATGTAAATAAACATATATACAATCATTTAATAATAATAGTTTTATTAAAAGTGCAGAATTATCAACAAAATAATATTCTCAGGGCAAAAAGACAGAGTCGATAAACGGATAATCGACTCATGTCTTTCTGCCCTCAGAATATTATTTTGTATACAATGCTGCACTTTTAATTATTTGTATTAATTGTATACATATACAGGACTGTGTTATGAAAATATTTATTTATTATATTATGTTAGATTATATACAATGTATTATTTTTCTCATATAATAAAAATGTAGTAGTAATAATATTCTGAAATTTAAATACGAATTGGCTTACGACCCAAGGTCTTTCAGCTTTTAGTTTCTATTTTTGTTGAAATAACTAAACAAAAAACGAAATAAGAAGATAATATTTTTTCCTTTGCTATCGCAATAATTGATTTGCAACTACTTCCTGGGTAAATACACAAGTAAATATTAAATAATAATAAGAAAAGAATTGAAACTTAGACGCTATTAAAATTGTCTTTTGAAGTCAAATAAATTTCATTTTCTATCGATAAAAGATCGATGTTCATATGCATTTGCATCTCAAATAAAAATACTGATCAGTGCCATCTTACGTCTAATAGCTGAAATATTGTTTTTTTTTTCATTGTTTCTGACTTATAACTACTTTCCAGGCAAATACCCCAGCCGGAAATTAAATATTAGAAAGTTTTCTTCGCTATGCAACGTTGTTTCAATGGAAGCCTACATACTGCGCGAAACTACACTTGCATAATTATGTAAACGCATGGCACGCAAAGGATTATTATCTTTTTTGTTTCTCTTTTCACTGTTCTTGATTATTAAAAGTAGTGGATAGTGGATGGTCTTATATTTTTGATGGGCATTATTAAAATAATACACATTGAACATTATGAGGGTTTAAAGGTTATACTAATTTCAAGTTTCGTATAATTCAATATATACCCACTGAGCAAAACAGACATAATAATGTTGCACCAATGTTACATTAATGTTTAATGTTGTTTTCAATGTTGATGCAACGTTATTTGTGAACATTTTGTTCAGTGGGTAATATTGGGTTTATGTCTCCATTTTCATATAATATTCATTAATTGGGCCCGCCAATCCATTTCAATATGGCGCTTGCGCTATCTTTTCAATTATTATGATTGATTCAAACATCTTAAACAGCAATTTTTGGTAACTGGTATAGGGACATTTAGAGTAATTTTTATAGTAATTTTGAACTATCTATTTTCTGATGTATAATTTTGCAAAGGAATAAAATATAGCATCACAGACGAAAGATATTTGCCTGTGATAGTACACTGTACTTTATTCAAAAATTACATATATATTTTCTTTTAAATGTTAACTTTCATGGAACTAAAATTATAACTATTTCCTTTAGAAAAATAGGGCTGTTTCTGGAGTGGCGTTAATTTAGAATACATCAGTATGACATTGTACTTTTACATTTTGGTATTTTAAATAACAAGTGTATTTAATTATCTCAAAATTTTGAAATTTTAATAAAAATCATAAATAAAATAAGAGCCCAAAATTCTAAGGAATTGTTGTATAGGTTGCATTTATATTTCGATGTATTTCCCCAATATTCCTGCTGGTGGTCAGACCTTCAGAGGACTGTTGGGAAAAAGAAACTCCGAGGATGAGGAGTATTTCCCTGCGGCGCCTCATCGTCTGGCCGTTTTGGAATTTACGGATGTTGGTCAATCGAAAAAGAGATGGAGAGCGAGGAAGAGAGAGGCAAGGAGGAATTGTGGGTCAGCCACGGTGGAATGTCCGACACAGAGCAAAGGCTGACCTTGACTCGAGGATCTACACTTGTTACATATTTTCCTCATAATTAGATCCACTTATTTCTCGCAAATCCACACAAAAAATTAAAGAAAAAAATTGAATTCCATGGATACTTTGAAAAAAACTCATATAAGTTAACGATTCATATGTAGGAATAAATAAAGTAAGATACACTCGCGTGAGTGGGTTTCCAATAATATGGCGTTTTGTGTCAATGTAGAAGTTTCAAACGCCATCTAGTTTTGGTTGTGGAAATTAATTCGAAATGTTTCTCAAAATTTATTTTTTTGCAAATCCACTAAAATAAAGAAAAATTTTAATTCCATGGACGCCTTAAAAATGTATATAAATCAACAATTCATTCCGTAAACGTTTACATTTCACTAGTTTTCGGGGGGTCGATTGACCAAATTTTGACATGATTCCGACTCATCTATTTAATAAAGAACATTTTGAGTTCCACGGACGCCTTAAAAAATATCAATTATATAAATCAACAATTCACTCTGTAAACTTTTACATTTCACGAGTTTTCAGAGGGACGATTGACAAAATTTTAACATGGTTTTGACTCATTTAACTTCATGTGAGGCTCCGCAACGACCAAGGTATTGAAAATTGTATGATTCATTTGTAATAATAACGTGTTACAATACATGAAGTCTTATTAAAACTGTTTGTGTGTTACCATTTTATAGAGCCTCACATGAAGTTAACCCGCGTGCTGCCACTGCATTTAACACTTATCATTATGATTCGTGTCAATACAATTTTGGTTGATTCTGAAAGTTTTTGGGTAATTCTTTTCTTTACTTGACGAATTCAGACTAATTCTATCTATTTCTCCCGTTTAGAAGTTGAATCATTGCTAAAGATTTCTCACACAGTTCTCAGAATTTCCTTAATTTTTATGGCTCTCTCCCCGACTCATCTAATTTTATTAATTTCTATCTATCCTTGGTTATGGAGCATCACATGATGTTAGCTCGGGAGCCGCCACCGCATCTAACACTTATCATTGTTTATGATTCATGTCAATCCAATTCTGGTTGATTCTGAAAGATGGCTAATTCTCTTATTTGATTAAATCTTATCAAAAACTGAACGACATAACAAAACACACGTGAATATAGTTGTTTCTTCCGAAACGTGTTCAGAATTTCTCCGCTTTGGCGCTGCGATCTTAAAATGTATTCCCAATTGCTTATTTATAATAAAATTGTGAAACTTTTATTTTGACAATTAATTATAAAATTACACAAATTAGTAGCTTTAATTTCAACAACTTACATTTGTTGTCTTTTTAGTAAGTTGTTGAATTTGTGTTAAGTCTATGTTTGAGGTTGCTACTTCGTGAAACTCCATTTTGAATAAAATAAGAAAACAGTTGATTTATAGTTTTACAATTTTAATGTAGAACAAACACTGCTACAATTGTTTCGATTACATCAGCTGCCGGTATCTTGTATCAAAACAATCGTAGCAGTATTTGTTTTACATAAAAAATATGGAACTATAAACCAAGTGTATTATTAAATTATGTGTAATTAATCTTTGTAGATCTGTGTAAAAGGAGATTCCGTCAATAAATAAATAAATAATTTATATTTAAAGTTAAAAGTGTTGTTTATTCTATATTTTTATCGCAAACAAAATTGTGTTTTTTGAAAAATAGACAGACAATTCAAATAGCTTTTTTATTCTGTTCGGGAAAATAACATTTGATTTTATTTCAATAATAATTTCGTATATTCGAGTTTAATCTCCTTACTCAAGTAAAGAACACCCGGTATATAATGAGCAGTTAAGTTAAGACTTGTGTTGCCAACTGTTCGAATTGCAAACAGAACTGTAATTCCGAGCGAGGGCAATTAGCGTCAGTTGGTAATTGTCCGATTGAAAAGACGAAGGAAAAAAAAGCAAAATAATAGTTGGCATAGTAACATATATCACAAACAATTGAACGGCGCGCGCCGGTTCGGCTCAACCATATGTCTTCAGATAACTCAAGTATGATGAATCTCGTTAGGAAAATATGTAATGTCATGTTAATCAGTTTCATTATTATTGCCAATACAAATTAAGTAATTAGGATTTTCAATCATTTTATTGATAATTAAATCGAAGTATGTTTATTATATATTTAATTTAGAACTATACCGGGTGTTCGGCCTCAAAATCGAATATAGGGATTTATTTGATTTTGTTCAACCACTGTCATTTAGCATTTGGATAATTAGTGATAGCCATTTCATTTTTTTTTTCGGAATTTATCAAAACGTTAGATAATCTTGGTTGAACAAAATAAATTAATTGAATTCATGTTTTCATGAACAGGGTAAGTTTGCTTTTTTTAAGTGGACGAACGGCTATTTCATATGTCTACCTCTAAGAATGATTTTTTGAAGATATCTCTTCAAAATTAGCCAATAGATGACGCTTTGGTGATTATCGTTGAACAAAATTATATTAATTGGTGTCCTATTTTTATAAACAGGATACGTTTGCTTTCCCTTTTAGTGGACGAACAGCAATTTTATATGTCTATCTCTTAGAAGAATAGATGGTATTTAGATGGTGATGGTTGAACAAAATGAAACTAATTGGTTTCCTGTTTTTATAAAATATGTTTGCCTTTCTTTTAGTGGACGCACAGCAATTTGATATGTCTACCTTTTAGAATCAATTTTCTCAAGTAATCATTTCAAAATTAACCAATAGATGACACTTCGTTCCATTTATGAAATATTTGATTCATAGGGATTTAAACTGAATTTTAATATTTTTTCTTCCTGAAATTAAATATGGAAGAAAAATCATTTTACTGAGTATTAATTAATATTAATCGGAAGCTTAAAATTTATTTTCCTAATTTTTAATAAAATATTTTAATTTTTATTTTAATTCACCTTTTATAATTTACTTCAATTTATTTAAAACACAAAGAAATTAGAGCAAATAAATAAAAAAATAACAATAAACAAATCCATTCAGGGAACTTTGATTACATTTCTTTAATACTGCTTCAATTCGCAATCTCAACTGAAATTCTTTTTACGCCTTTTAAATCCAAGGAGTTTTAATTAAA
Organism: Philonthus spinipes; assembly: GCA_963082785.1. Taxonomy (NCBI): domain Eukaryota; kingdom Metazoa; phylum Arthropoda; class Insecta; order Coleoptera; family Staphylinidae; genus Philonthus; species Philonthus spinipes. Next base: position 15,924,691 of record OY720301.1, read on the forward strand.
ACATCGCACCGCTGTTTACTTTTTCGATAATAATAAAAAAATACCGAATTAGGTTAATTGGACGGTTCCGCCTTAATTCCCAAACGCTAGAAAAAAAGACAAACGGCAATAAACAATCCGTAAACAATGAAACGGGAAAAAGGTAATAATAAATATAATTTTCTTGTAATTAGAGCATCCAAGGGGATTTCAATTCATTTTGCGTATTTATTAGCGATTGTTAATTAATACATTCATATAATTATTGTTAAGTAAATAGGTTAAAGCATTATAATGGAATTAACCAAAAGAATCGCCGTTGAGAATGATTGGGAGTAATTATTTTTTTTCTTCTTCTGCGAGTTCGGAACGGCAAATTGTAATTATTACCAATAATAATAAAAATAATTAAGATTGTTTAAAGCACTTGATTTATTAAGAAAATATTTAATTAATGTAATATATAGAAATTTAAAACACTATTCATTTTTGACTCATCTAACACTTGATGAAACATGGTTGACAATCTATAAAGGTTTTTCTTTAAATAAATACTTGGTTATTATTTCACAATTTTAATTTAATTTTCTGACTAGTTTGATTTAAATAAACAATTAAATTAATTAATTATTAAATCAATTAATAAGCAACTATATTTGCACTTTAATAACAAAATAGTTATTATCATAATTTAAATAATTGAAAGTTTAATACCATACGTTCGAGAACATTTCTTCTCTAGAGTCCTTTGATTTTTTTAATTAAAATATGATGTTGGCAATACAAGTAACCACACTATATCGGTTATGTTAATAACAAAATAGTTATTATCATAATTTAAATAATTGAAAGTTTAATACCATACGTTCGAGAACATTTCTTCTCTAGAGTCCTTTGATTTTTTTAAATTAAAATATGATGTTGGCAATACAAGTAACCACACTATATCGGTTATGTTATTCTAACAAATTGAATTGATAAATAATGACACATGTGATGTTTTATTTGTTTTTATTCACTGGTGCCAACAAAATGTAAAATTAAGAAAAAAAATCAAAGGGCTATAGAAGAGAAAAGTTCTCGATGATATACAGAGCAGCAGAAAATTCATTGTCTATGTTATATTAGCTAAAATATTAAAGATACACAAAAATCTTTAATATGAAGCTTAATGTACAGAATGTGTTCTGCAAAAGCATAAGCCATTTTTTACACTTCCCTACGTATCTTCCTCAAAAATATGTTATTTTTATTTTCTCTTATGGAGACTTCTACTTTGTTATAATTTTTTTTCTTTCTGTAGCTATCGTCCTTGTTTCCATCCCTCTGTCCTCGCCTCGTAATACCTGGGTGAATTCCGATCGCGATATTGAAGGATACGTGTTTGGTTTTAGACAGTTTAAATATAGTAAAGACAATTTGATTAAGAATACGAACATAAGAAGCCATAAATACACTTCTAAACTTTGTTTTGTATAACACTTAATCTTATCTTTGATTCACCAAGTGATAAATGAGAGAGTCATTCAAGAAAAACTTAATCTTAGGTTCATGTTTGACTATGCCTAGCTGAATTTGCCGAAACTTCAGTCACAAGTAAAAATAAATTTTTATACAAAACAAAGTTTAGAAGTGGATTACATTCTTTTATGATTCGAATTCTTAATTAAATTGTCTTTACAAAGGGTTATGATAAGTTCTACGTTTCTTTTAAAATCATAGTTTTTACATAAATTATTACAATCAATATCACAGTACATATTGATTCATGTAAAAATTGGATGTCTGATAAAAATTTGTCAACATGACAGAAAATAATAATTGTTATAAAAAATTTTGCATTTTTTTAAATATAAAATATAAGGCGGAAATACCATTGGTAGATAGCCAATTGGCAGATTTTTACAATTATAAGTATTAGAAGCACAAAATATAGAAAGTTGAACTTTATAATTGAAGAGATAAGTTAAAATAAACTGTAATTATTAGTTAATTACAGTTTAATTTATTATTATTTATTAGAATATCAATTTTTTAGTTTGTTACAGTCCATTTTATAGATGTTTTAATAAATTGACATTATAAGTATTAAAAGTACAAAATGTAAATAGCAATATTTTCTCGTGTAAACAAATATCACAGTTATTTGTGATAAATAAAATATTTTCTATATAAATTATTTTATTTATGATAATGCTTTTACTTTTTTAATTAAATATTTTACAGCATTTTTTTTTAATTTAAGTATATTTAAATAACTTCAATAGTAATTAATTTCATTAGATCACATTTTTTTCTTATCATGAAATAAATAATTAATTAATACAATAATAAATAAAAAAAACATTTTAGTGCATTTTTAGTAAAAAAAGAAACAACATTTAAGATGAATAATTCAGTCATAAAATTTAATAATAAAATTCATTTTATGTTTTATTAAACAATAATTGTATCCGTTTTCGACCCAACTGAAACATATTGGCCTTAATAAAAATACTTGTGTTTTTTTTTTTATCGATACAATAAAATTTTAAATTCAATCAACAAATCACGGACGGTTCGAGATTCGAATCACGCCTTTTACATCATTCTCTTTTATCTAGTTTACACATGTTTGCACGTACCTTCGGTCTTTTGTCTTCCTTGTGCCTTTTTTCCTTCACCGAATTGAATTTTAAAGCGCGAGATGCGTGCGCGAATTTTTATTAGCGCCAAAGTCGGACAAAAATCGAATTAACATAAAACGATCGCCTGATTTGAATTAGGACGACTTCGGGGGAATTTTAAAAAGTGGCTTAAAAACATGAGACTATTCACACTTCAAAATAGTGCTCGTTGATTAAATATATTCAGTTTTCTATTTTTTTTTTAGTACAATCAATTATTTCACTAAATCTTTCTGACTTTATCAGGTAGATGAATAATTTTTTAAAACATTTGTAATTTAAGTGTATAAGTGCGTACAGAAATTATTCCAGAGGAGGAGTGGGGGAATTTCAAGAAAAAAATGTGATGTCTTTCTGCAAGTTGCTAAAGCAAAAATATAAAACTGATGATAATGAATCGAATTACAATTTGCTATTTAAATGCATTTAAATAAAAAAATGATATTAGTTATTTCTTGAATGGTTTTCTCACTTATCACTTTATGAAACATTTTGAACTTTTCGCCTGATATTTTTTTAATATTTATATCCTTATCATGAAAAAATATAAGAATATTACTACCCCTTTATTCCAAAAGTCATTGCCGGATATATTCGTAATTTAAATATCATTAATGTGGTAAAGTAATACAATAAATTCATGAAGAATTATACTGCGGTTTTTATTACGTGTGAATGTGGGATACATAGGGAATTAATCAAATTTAGGTATGTATTTGAGGCGATTTTGAAGGCCAAAAAGGAAAGTCTGCTTTCGATAGGAATGCTATTAGTTATTTTATTTCTTTATGAAATAACTAATATCCTGTTGAAGGTTTAAATTAAATCACACTTGTTTTGTTTCACAATTTTTGTCTATTTACTCGACTGGTTTCGCTTTTTAAGACATTATTAATAGTAAAAAAACTCACAGCTGACAACTGAGCTGATTGTGAGTATCAAATGTGTCATTTTATTATTTGTTATGCAACAGCAAATTTCGTTGGTGTAATCCAATGTCCGGCGGGGTATTTGCCCAGGAAGTAGTTGTTTAAATGGATATTTGTTTTTAAGTATTTACTAATGTAAGTCAGTGTTGCAATAGTTAAAGAAAGAAATATTTATTTAATATTTATTATTTTCAAAATTATTTTTATTTAAGAATTGGAGTGTTTTTTTTATAACTTAAAATGATTTAAATACCGTTGTAATAATATCACAAGAGATCGCAAGAGATTGGTTTATAACGTTGATTAATTTCTCGACGAGTTCTAAATATCAAGACTCATATTAGAGTCTTCTCTCCATTCTATAATTTCAAATCGAGTAACGAAGATTTTTCGGGTGATCTCATTTAGAGAGTGTGTGTGAGGTGAGTGAGCACAGCACGTGTGCAAGAAGTACCGAACAGTAGACCATGTCCCAGATTTTTTCAGAAAGCAAAAAAATAATAAGAATCCGTATCGCTATCCTCTGCTCCGAAAAATCGCCGCCTCTCTCTCCATCCGTCCGCCAGCGGAACGCTCCGGAGCGAGAGAGGAAGCGAAAGACCCGAGGCGCGAATCGATGGATGAAAAAAGTGTGCTCGTGAAATAATTTGTAGGACGCGTCACAGATTCTTCTTTTCCGGAGCCACCCAAAAAAAATTGATCGCCGATATTTTCTGATTGAATTTCAGGATTCGTTCAGAAACATGATTAAATGGTTCTTTGGTCACAGTTAACTTGATGTTTGATTGGATTTCCAATCAAAAATTGTGTTTGTGTTAAATGTTTCAAAAACATTAGAAAGACAAATATGTTATAGAAAGATATTTTTGTAGGTATGCAGTTTTTCAATGACAGCCAAGTAAATTAAAGAATATTTGGAATTAATAAAAATAAACTGAAAATGGATGATGATGCCATTTGGTAGAAAATTGATAAAATATAATTGATAATATTAATTTGGGGACAGAAAGACCTAGGATAGACAAACCTTTATTTTAATGTATATACTCAATGTTTGTAAAAATGTAATTGTCTGAATAAAGACATTTGTATTTGCTTTGTACAAATTGATATTTTATCAATTTGCTACCAAATGCGCGTTAAACATCACCACTGTTCATTTTAAAGACAAAAGATGTCATTAGTAATAGTAATTTGATAATTAATGATTAGAATATTGAAATTTGGTAGCAATAGAAAATACATATCAGCAGCTGGGTTCCATCACGTTTATTGCTACTAAAATAAAAAATGGAGCGATTCTGAATCACTGTTGATAAAAAGAGAACTCCGACTCGCTGTTGCGTTATGACTAAAAATTAAGTTGGAGCAATTCCGAATCATGGTCGATAGAAAGAGAACTCCGATTGCTGTTGCATTACGACAAAAAATGGAGTTGGAGCGATTCCGAATCAAGGTTGATACAAAGAGTACTCCGATTCGCTGTTGCATTGTGGCCAAAAATGAAGTTAGAGTCAGTTCTAATCACGGTTGATAGAAAGAGAACTACGACTCGCTGCATTATTCGGAATCGCATTTTGAAACGGCATTTTTAAGACTCAAAACATCACACTCCACCGAATTTGACGGATTGTCAAGCTATTTTCTAAATAAGATACATTCCTGTATTCTTGAAGTTTTATAAGACAATACCTTTTCAAATTTGCCAAAGTTATTCTTAGACCAAATTTGTATCAGGTGTCTTAAAATAGCGTTATCATATAAATTTTGTCAAGACATTTGAGAAGATTGTTATTTATCATTGATTGTTTTGATTTGTTTTTTGTTGACTGACTTGTCATGGAACTAATAAGAATTAAAATGATGTCAAATTTCCTGTCGAACATATTTCAATTCGTTTATATTGGGAACTATATCTTAAATCCTATATGTGGTGGAAATATGCCATACTTCCTTCTAAACAGATTTCAATTTTTTGTTATGGGAACTATATCTGACATCCTATATGTGGTGTTCCGCAAGGATCCTATTTTGATTTAATTTTATTTAATTTATATATACCCGACATTTATCGATGTATTAAAATTGCCAGTTTTCTGTCATACGCAGACGGTGATAAATTTTTAAAAAATGTCTAAACGTACAACGGTTGCGAATCTCATAAGAGTTTGTAATTCATGTATTGAGAATAATTTCCTGTTAAATGTAAAATGTTGTTTAGAACTAAATATTCTAAACAACATTTTATTCATGTACTGAGAATAATTTCCTGTTAAATGTAAAATGTTGTTTAGAACTAAATATTCTAAACAACATTTTACATTTAACAGGAAATTATTCTCAGTACATGAATTACAAACTCTTATGAGATTCGCAACCGTTGTACGTTTAGACATTTTTTAAAAATTTATCACCGTCTGCGTATGACAGAAAACTGGCAATTTTACATCGATAAATGTCGGGTATAAATAAATTGAATAAAATTAAATCAAAATAGAATCCTTGCGGAATCATTTATTTTATGTACACTATTGGGTCTGTTGAAATTACTAAAGTTAAAAAGATTGAGGATTTGGAAGTTTAGGAAACATCTGTTTTGTTGACATACCAAACTTTCTAATCTCTAATCTTTTTAATTTCAGCAATTTTAACAGATCCAATGGATTAGGAAGTTTGGTATGTCAACAAAACAGATGTTTCGTTAACTTCCAAATCCCCAATCTTTTTAACTTTAATAAATTCAGCAGACTCAATAGTATACATAAAATCATTGCCATTTCTAATTCTAAATGATGATATTAAACACTTCCATTTAACAGTAAATTATTACCAAACTTCATATTCTATAATCTTTTAACTTTAGCAATGTCAACAGATCTAATAGTGCAGATAACACTATTGGATCTGTTGAAATATATACAGATCCAATAGTGTAGATGACACTCCCACTCGCTGCATATAGCGAGTGTGTATTGGGTGAAGTTAATTAAAGGAAAGACATTTGACATTGTTTCACAAATTAAAACTTTATTCCGACTAGTTTCGGTTTGTTGGACCATTTCCAAAGGATTGAAGTCGGAATAAAGTTTTAATTTCTGAAACAATACCAAGTGTCTTTCCTTCAATTAACTTTATATAGGGTAATATGTTTCACAAAGTGCCAAATGGGAAGTTAATTCAAGAAAGTATATTGTAGCTGACACTATTGGATCTGTTAAAATTGCTAACGTTAAAAAGATTAGAGATTAGGAAGTTTGGTATGTTAACAAAAAACTTAATGTAGGATGTGTAAAGAATGTATATTGTTCATTGGTAAAATCATTAATTAAATGGCATTATATTGCCCCTAATTTTAACTAAGTTGAATCTGTACAAAAAATCTGCGTTGTAATTTGGGTTAAAGAAATTGGTGACATCATTCCTAATAGTGTACTGATCCCAAATAGGAAATTACCTGTCTAATTAATCACATGTCTTTTATAAGATACTATAGCAAATACTATAGAAGAATTTTGTACGTTTGGAATTGCATGGCTTGTGACAAAATTTATGACATCCATTATTACAGGTACTTTGAACCGGATCATCGGTTTTCAGACAAAATTGAGTACCGGCCGACCGGAACTCGAAATCCGCGAGCTAACGAGCCAGCGAATGAGCCCACAAATGAATGGGAAACGTGTCGTCGTCGAAACCGAAACCTCTGCGTTGTCTTGTGGGTCTCGGGATCACCTCGAGGAAGAGGTAAACCGGCAAAAGACGGAGAAGAAGAAACAGACCGATCGTCAGGTGTGGTGTGGAGATGTCGAGATGTTTCGCATTATTTACCTAGATCTGGGGGCCCCGGTGGCCCCTTTTACATAACTGTAAACCGCTGCGGCCGGCGCTGTCTTCTGTCTGGGTCAGGAGGCGGTGCACACAATCCACCACATCACACCGGTCATGTTCGTGTACCCTATGTATGTGTGTGTGTACTGGTGGCCTGGTGGCCCGTTGACGGGCCTCTTTTCTGGCGGGGGCCGGAGAGGGGGCAGCACCTGTACCGCATGTTCACATGTTCCTCCTGTCCTGATGTTCTTGTAGCGTTGTAGCGGATTAGAGGATCGCTATTGGGACAGGTGGATCCGATTCAAGATCATTCCTGGTGTCGAGTCGGCCGTGAGCTGTTGTGTGCTGTCTATATTCCGCGGACAACCAAAACATTTTTCAAAATCCCAACAGTGATCAATTTTTTTAATTAACAACATTCAGTGGGCTTTTTCTGTTTGTAAACAGTGCACGTTAATTTTTATTTATAAAGAACATAATAACGAATTTAAGCAGATAATCGAAGAAATTAGTGCGGGTATCTTCCAAGGATCCAAATCAGGAGATTTTTTGCGGATCGGATTATTAATCTGCAAATCCATTTTTGGATTCTATAAACAATTGGTGAGTGATAATACTGTATACAAACACTTTAAATTTAACAAGAACTTGCATAAAATCCACCTTAAGACTTGCCATATTTATATACCATTTGATCATTATTATATGAATTTAAAAAGTTTTTGTAATGTTGATCACATATAATCAAAACAAAACTTATATTTTTAAGAAATCAATGAGAGATAATTTGATAAATTTTTGTGGAAATTCAATTATTTAACTACCAAAAATATTTAATAATAATAAAAACGTTTAGTATTAATAATTTCACTTAATTCATTTAATACAAAATTAAATTTCGATCATTGCCAATTGTTCACAAAAACTAGAGATCGCAATGTCCAATTGGTATTGAATAAATTAAATGAAGTAAATTGTATAAAACGTGTTTATTATTAATCACAATTTTATGCAACTCAAAAGTATTTAATAATATTCATTATTACTCAATATTTAGTGTTCACAAGAAATGAATAACAAAAACAGTTATTTCAATTTGTTGTCGCTTACTTTTAAAATTTATTTGCTACTTTTATTAAATAAGTTTTAATTTTAAAAACCTAATTACTCATGTTTTTAAAATTAAAAATGATTTTTTCACTTTAAGGAAAGTTGAATTTTCATACAGAATCGTTATTTCGTTAATTATTTTTGAAAACATCATTTATTGTATTAATAAAAAATGAAATATATAAAATTAATAAATTATATTTATTTATTTTTAACATTAATAAATGAAATTAAATAATAACAAAAGATGTGCCTTGAAATTAATGTTCTTTGAACGTTTTTTTATTGGCATGGGGTTAACCATTCAGCCCAAATCGCCTTTAACATACAAGCATTAATAAATAATAATATTTAATAACCAATCAAATAAATTTATTATGTAATATCAAATCCATTAAGCACTATTCTATTAATTATCGTATTATTTTGCTGTTTATGATTAGGTTTTGCCATATTTGTACATATTCCTAATTTAAGATTTAAGTACATATTGATAAAAAGTGATTTCTCTAATTAATATGCGTTGGTTAATACGAAAAATTGAATGGTAATTCGCATTAAACGATGATTCTAATGAATATTCAGAAACTTACAGAAATGACACACTTACACGCATTAATATATTATGAAAACATAATGTAGCAAATAATTAATGATGTGCTATGAATATAAATCGCGAATTGAAAGGCCTGTCTTATATAACTTGATTGAGATTTTAAAATTAAAGTGGTTATATATGTTTTTAATATTTTTTTCAATTGAAAGAAATTGTATTAAAAAGTATAATCTATTTCACATTATGATATAATCTGGGCTATTCCGTGCGGGAAATGTTAATATTACAAAAGTTGCTTAGACTATGATGACAAAAAATGACATACACGTTGAACTTGATATTTCCATTACGGAATAGCTCCGAATATTAGAAAATGTTAAATTTTAATTAATTAGAAATAACAATTAAAACTTGGGATTTTAAAATATTGAATATTTTTTGTTTATTCCTTGATAATAACTACTAGTTAAAATTAGTGGAAACGTAAATAAAATAATAGTGAAACGAATAACCAAGTGAAATACATCTTAATTATTATATTAAAATGTTTCACCATAGAATAAGTGAGAAATTAATTCAAAATATATTTAAGAAATTTGTCTGATTTTATTATCATTATTTGAATAAAAAAATCAAAGGTCTATTCCGTACGGAAAACGTTAAGTTCAACGTGTATGTTATTAATTAGCTTCTCATTCTATGTATATATATAATCTTTTATAAAAGCTGCTTAGACTGTGATAATAAAAAATAACATACATGTTAAATTTAACATTTCTCTTACAGAATAGCCCTGAATATTTTTAATATTTTGTGACTTTTGCCTCGAGATGTCAGATGTGATAATATCAAAAAATAGTAATGAATGCTAATTGTTGTTTGCATCTTCACAGGATCATTTTTATTTTCATATAGGCGTTTGCCATTCAGTCGCTATAGTTTTTAAGTTCTTCAATTTTGGCTTTAATTTAAGCATTTCTTAGGTACGTCAGTGTCACTGAAGAAATATATAAATAAGTCTAATATTTACGAAATTAATATAAGCGGAAATATTATTTTGGTTCCATTTTAAATGGTAAAACTATTGGTTGTTGTTTTATTTGAAATTATTCCATAAACGAGGAGAATAAAAGTGAAGCTTAATTAAACCATATTTAAATCACAATTTAAAAGAACGGGCCTAAATGAAGTAGGAAATATTGAAAGGAAATAGTGGTCAATGAAAAAATCGGGCCTAAATGAAGTAGGAAATGTTAAATAATTGATAGAGAAAGGAAAGCCTATTTTTAATAATTCTAATATCCATTTAAAAAGTTTTAGCTCCAATGAAATGATTAATACTATTTCAAAATGTAAGTATTCTAGTTTTAAATACTTGTTTTATAATGATGAATTTCAATTCAAATCTAGAATTTGATTTAAAATATTCCACCATAGGCTAGCTAAGTGAATAACGATATATAGTTTTAAGTGAAGTGTTTATTATCAAATAAATTTAAAGACAGATTTACTTCACTTTTTATTTGACTCATTAGATATACACATTAAATGCTATTGGTATCAATAAATAATAATGGGGGATTGAACTGTGTTTAAATTTGGTTCAAGTGAGAAAATGAAAATGAAAACAGTATTTTTTTACTTATTATTGATAATAGAGGTTCTACTTCCGTATACATTGTTTTAAGCTTTAATAAAACACTGATTCACTTTGTATAGTTTTGAATTTAGTTTAGTGACTACAGTCTACAGTTTCAACAATTTTAATTAGTCATTATCAAATTAAGAGTTCTTAGCGACAAGTTAAAATTGTTGAAACTATAGTCACTAAAATGTATTGAAAGTTATACAAGCGAAGTGAATCAGTGTTTTATTTAAAAAAATATTACTTCACTTTAAGTCTGCAAAAATGTTCGTTTATAAAAGCATCAACATTTTTGCCGGCTAAAATTGAATTTAATACGATGAATGCTTTAGAATATATCTAGCTATTCTGTTGATTAATTTATATAAAAGTGTTATTACATTTAATGAAATTATTTTCATAACTTTTGATATTTACATTATATATTTTAATAAAAATAAAATACTAAGTTAAAATCAAATATTTAACCGTTGATTGAAGTATTATACTAATCTAACTATATCTCCAACTTATTTCTTATTAATTAGTTGATAAAGCAAGATTATACATTTTTAAAAATAAATTGAAAGTATCAATGAAATATCACCTGTATTTAAATTTGGTCAATAAAAACTCTTGATATGTTCTATAATTTTATTATCAACTATCTGACACGTGTTTCGGTCTTCACAGACCATTATCAAAGGTAAAACTTGTTTGTTTTATTAATTAAATGCAGTGATTTTGCTCCACTAATATATGTTTTTATTTATTCATATTAATTTCGAACAGTTTTAGCTTTGATAATGGTCTGTGACGACCGAAACACGTGTCAGATAGCAGATAATAAAATTATAGAAGGTAACAAGAGTTTTTAGTCACCTAATTTAAATATATGGTTCCATCAAGAGTGTAGCACAATCAGTATCAACTTGTATTTAGCGATTTGATCTTTCTTACGATACTTTTCCCAAATATTTAATAAGGAAAAGTACACATAAATAGTAGTTGGTATGATTAATTTGATACTATTTATTCCAACTAGTTTTAACCACCAGCCATTATTAGCAACTGATGGTTTTAAGTTATTTTTATACACAAGTTAGTTATTATCAATCTTCGTAAGCCAAATAAATACTCTTCGTGAAAGTTTAAAATACACAACCCAAAATTATAACGCGAAATATAGTTTCAATATTTAAATTAAATTAAGGTTAATTGAAATTTTCAGCTTATCATAGAGCTATTATACATATATATATATAATCTTTCCTCTTTTGGCTTTCAGCGTTGAGGTTAGAATTATTATAATAAGTTGAAAATTGTGGTTGTACTATTATTCAATGCATAATAATGTGATGTTTTGATAAAAGATAAAATGGTAATCAACAACAAATACGACTACTAAATCTTTATTATTTGAGAAAATAATACATTGTATATAATTTAACACAATATAATAAATGTTTTCATAATATATTCGGAAATAAGGGCTATAGATGTCCAAACAACAAATAAAAATTCAGTTTTTTTTTTTAAAGTAAGTAACAAAACAGATTTGTATTTGTTATGTTTTTAAAAACTTTTAATCTTAAAAACCTCACATTGATAAAATTGTAATAGTTGGTGAGTACAATACATATCTTAGGGTAAGTTTCTATTTTTTCGTATCAAATATAATATTATTATACATTATTTTATATTTGATACGAAAGGGTTTTAAAAAAGGTTCATATTTGCTAAAAAAATGAAATATGTAAAGTTTTAAGTTCTGAGAAAATATGTATCATTATTTGAATTGTTTTACTCTCATGGATTGTTAACTTATTACATTTTGCAAGTGTTTAATGATCAATTTAAATTAATTAAACTGAGTAGTCGAAAAAAAAATGTAACTAATGTAAGCAACGCTTAATTAATCAACAATTATAAAATAACGAATAAATGAATTTAATTTTAGTAGGCAGAGCCATTAATTTTGCAGAAGAATTTAATTTCTTAAACATATTCAATGTTATGTTGTTGTTTGTTAATTAAATGCCGTGGTTTTACTCCACTAATCCATGATTTTATTTATTCCCATTAATTTCGACCAACAATTATTTTCAAGGAATGTTTATAACAATTACTATTGGTTGGAATAAATAAAAATATTAGTAAAACAAAATCAAGCGATTGATTCTCACTAGTTTTCATTAACAATAATGTTTAAGGAATATTTACAAAAATTACTGTTGGTCAGAATAAATAAAACGTATCAATGAAACAAAAGTCACTGATATTGATATCAATAAAATATAAACTTACTCACAATATAATTTCTCACTTAACACGTGTTGAAACATTTTGGACTATAAACTATTGATTAAAAACACTTGGCATTGTTTCACTGAATTTCACTGAATCTGTGAAATATCTATTTTTTCTTTTTTTAATTAATTAATTATATATATGACAAAAGCAATTTAATAAGCATATGCAATCATGTTTCCCCATATGTGATTTATAAAAATCAAAGAAGAAATATATTTTTAATACTTATCCTATTTTGTTTGTTTTTAACATTCACAGTTTAATTGAAATAAACAATGCTACTGTAAATCAATGAAACTTAAAAAACAAAAAAAGGTTTCAAATTAATAATGATTGAAATTAATTTTGCAGTTGTATAAATTGAATTAAATAAATAAAAAATGAATTAAGTAACTGTCACCAAGTGAATAAATACTATTTCTATTATTAAAACATAATGTAAAAAGTATCAATGGAAATTTATTCAAATATATAATCACACAATTAAATTTATTCAAGGTCATGAAAATAATTAACTCTTTTCATAAGTAATAAAACACGTCTACAAAGTAAAATTGTGAAGATAATTAATGAAATTTAATTAATTTATTTTTTGGTACTAGAATATATATATTCATCATCTTTATTCCTTTTAAGTCTGGTTTAACATTTTTTTACATTTTTGACAATTTATTTAAACTTTAAACAAAGTTCTTGTGGGAATTGAAGCCTTTCAGCCAGGTACTAGAATTTTATATTTTTATGGCATATATACAATTTGTTTGTAAATACTATTTTACAGTACCAGCAACTCTTTTGCATATACCACACCTTACCCCAAAGAAGGAATAGGATTTAATTAATTATATTAGAAAACATTGAATGTAATTGTTTTTGCGGTTAAGAATTCATGTTTTCAGTACATTGAGCACAAGTAGGCCGTTGTGGAAAACAAAGAAAGTGACTACAATGGTAACTTGTTATTTTATGGATTGCTAAAAAATTAATAGCAATTACTTTAAGAGATTTATGTTACCAACTACGATTTAATAACCCATAAAACCGTCCAAGATGCATATTTTAGCAATGTTTGTGTTACAATACAAGAACGTTTTATGTAAAATTAAACGCGTTTGTTTATTTGCAGTAAAATGTGCATCTAATTCTTGATCAACATTACAAAAATGATAGATGTATGGAATTAAAAAAAATCTGATTTTGATTTGAAAATGTCAGTATTTTTGATATAAATTCAGGAAAAATAATACTCGGAATTATAATAAATGAAACATTTTTTACTTTGTTTGTATAACTTGGATTGTGTCACATTTTTTTTTTATAATGACACGCTAAGGTTGTCGTAACTATAGTCAATAATCGAAGCTATTCCATACGAGGATTGTTAAGTTTAACGGGCGTGTTAATAAATAAATTCACATTCTATAAATATATATCTATTACAAAAGTTGTTTAGACTGTGATGATAAAAAATGACATGCATGTTGAACTTAACATGTTCATACAGAATAAACAATTCTAGTTAACAAACGAAGTGAAAAATGTTTCATATATTACAATTAAATTGCAATATGTAACAAACTTGTTAATTGTTGTGGCTTCTACTCAACAATTAACAAGTCAATATTCGGAATGCTGAAAGTTAATCATAAACTATCACGAACCTTCCCCCCAATGAATACAATTTTACTTAATAAAATAAAACAAAGATGGAAAATTTCTAGCAATGATCAAAAATGTGAACTATATATTAAACATGAAAATTGCAAACTACGAATAATTAATTCCCCTTAAAATATTGATAGATTAATATTGTCTTTGTTATTGCTATTTGAAATTAAACAATTGGTTTCTCCAATTTCAATAACACAGAAATTATGGAAACAGTTCTTATCGAATACGAATAATCATTTCCAGGTATTGTTGCATAAAGTTTACTATATCATGTAATTTTTGTTGATATTAAATTTATAATAGAAAAATGTATATTCAATTATAAAAATAATAATAATTTCATATTTTACTGATTGAACATTCTGAATAACAACTAACTTAAAAATAAAGTATAAAGTAAAAATAACGTAATGTAAAACAGTAAAGACATTGTGATTTTTTAATACATATCTAATAATATCATTATTAGATATATAGATATGTTATAGGGTGATTTGATTAAACACCTTGAACAATGTAAAATAATAATTACATTGATCAGGGTGTTCAATCAGTGACAGTAAAATATGAAATTATTTTTATTATTGAATATACATTTTTTATTATAAATTTAAAAAGTATATTAGTTTTATAAATTTCTTATCAAATGTATTCAATTTCTGTCACTTAATAATACGTAAAAATTTTTTACCACGGGTTAAGTGAGTTAATTCAGCAAATATGTCTTTTAATTTATTGTAACTAAATTACGACTTATGATAGTATTTCGCATCGTCAAAAATAATTTCTATTGAGACTATTTTCATTTTACTGTAATATTCAATAAATCTCACACGAAGGTTCGAAAATCTTTCAAATTATTTATATTTTATCAATAATAGTATCACAGGAGACCGAGAATATTGTGATATTAATATTGAAAATAATCAAAAGAGCATGCCTGATGAATCTATAAAATATATATTATTCTGGAGAAAGTAATATATTCATTAGTGAGATTTTATTGCTTATTTTAGCTTAATTTGCCCCATTAAAGTTATTGCAAACTGAACTTTTTAATAAGACCAAGTTCATTTGCACGGTTCTTTCAATCGCTCGTTATTATAGTCAGCATAATTATTTTTAATATTCTAATTATTACAGTTAATTATATTATCGAACCGTTGGTCTTTTGACCCAAATATAGCCGTTAAAATGTATTTTCGAAGCAACAATCAGCCAGCCAGCCGACCAGGCAACGAGCGAGCGTGCGCGTTTATTAGTCACAATCTGAAAATTTTCATGGCCAGCTAACGGAAAGCGATTTTTTCTTTCCATCCTCTCTTTATTTTCAATTAATCAGCGATCACAGTTATCACAATTAAGTGCACTAATTAATCACGAAAAGCGACGAGAGAACAATTACAATCATAATTCCTAATTACATCGACAACGATTAACGTTATAATAAGAGCGCAGAAGAAATAGTGGTAATAATGAGGAGAAATGCAAATTGATGGATGTTTATTAAAACTGCATTATGAACGGTACGCAAATTTAGTGATGCAACTTAATTAATGGATTTTAGAAATTTATCATTTTAAAATCAATTCTTATTAAAACTACATACAGATACCTTCAGTTTTTAGCCATTTCATGTATTGTAAGTGAACATAACTCTACAAATATATTATAAATAATTATCCAAACTATGTATAAATGTTAAATGAATAAAGATGTTTAGTAAGTTATAAAATATTTCACTGGAATATACAATATATATTTATACAGTGATCTTTATCGTGAAATTTACACAATACATTTTATATAATATTCTTCCTAAATGGCTGTCGTCTTTCTACCAGGAGTCCATGTCTTTATGTCATAACAGTCTGTTAGTCGTTGATGAGTGAATGAATGAATAGTAGTTTCAGGATAGTGAAATTTGGAAGAGATGAATATACAATATTTCATTGGAAATTTTTATTTCAATTTAAATAATAAATTACTTAGTAATTTACTACTTGAGTTATAGACAAAAAAAACAAAAGTAAGCATACCCACTGAACAAAATGTTCACAAATAACGTTGCATTAACATTAAAAACAACATTAAACGTTAATGCAACATTGGTGCAACATTATTATGTCCGTTTTGCTCAATGGAATAGTTTTTTTTATTTTTTATTTTAGTGACAATAGTTTCAACAATCACTAAACTAAAATTAAAGTTATACAAACAAAGTGAATCAGTGATTTTATTAAAACAATTATTAATGAAGTAGAAGCCTCTATTATTAATAA
Organism: Philonthus spinipes; assembly: GCA_963082785.1. Lineage (NCBI taxonomy): Eukaryota > Metazoa > Arthropoda > Insecta > Coleoptera > Staphylinidae > Philonthus > Philonthus spinipes. The sequence goes on from OY720301.1 coordinate 15,941,649, forward strand.
TATAATTTTTACTGTAGAAAAAAATTTAAAAATCGATCAAATTTTCAGCAAATGTCAATTTTAAATTCTTATATATTGAATAGTAACAATAAAACCCTTTAGATTTTTAGTTTCACAAATTTAATGTAGAACAAACACTGCATATTTATTACATCTACTGTCTGATTATGTAAATCGGAAATATTGTAGTAGTATTCATACGCATTAAAAATATGTGAAGATAAAAAAACAATTTTAAAAATCAAATTAAAAATAGAATTTTACCAAACAAGAGCCTTAATCACTAAAGTCTTATTACCGTACGTATAAAAATCAAATTTAAAATAATAGGCTTTTACTTGGTAAAACTTTATTTAAATTTTGATTATTAAAATTGTCAAAAATTAAAAATTATCTAAAACCAAAGAGAAAATACTCAAAAAGATCTCTAAATATTTTAAGGAAAATAAAGCATGTGTATTAATTTAATTCTGCTCATCTTCATCGAGTAATAGAGATAAAATTGAATTTTAGGAAATTACATGGGAATTTTCTATGATGCGTCTACAAACAACGATTGCAAAGATATGAAATAAAATTTAATATTCCTTGCGATATTTTTTTAATTATTTTCATTTTTTTTCAATGTGTAATTTGTATTTGATGTAAATTTAATTTTGTGAATCTAATTAGGTTCAAAGCAATTACTTCAATTGCTAAATCGCTAATTAAAACAGGCTCTAATGCCTAATGTTCATCATTTCTATATGTCTTATTAATTATAATTACAACTATTTGAAAACGTGCTTCCTAACACGAAGTACAATTTTTTTGTGCATTCAAATTGAACATTTAGCATTTGGTTTGTATCCTATATTCATGCATTACATTAACATATACATACAATAAAAAAGAATATTACAATACACTACATAAATACAACATTGAATCATGGAGTAAAGTATTCTTTACTGAATGATTGAATACAAAAATTTGCTCTCAACTGTAATTGGTATTTAAGGCTTTGATTCTTATATATATAAGAAAATCTTGATAGTTAAAATAAATTACATCACAATATTTACATTATTACAATGTATCCAATAATGTCATTTTTGACTATAGTCACAATTTAAAAAATCGAAGTTTGAGGTTATAACTCAAAATCCTAAAATGATAAATAGATTGTGATAACATATTCGAAGTCAGCATAAAATATTGCTTTGAGAAAGTTTTTAATACAATTTTCCTTTTTTAATAATAACGGAGTTACAAATATCCTCGAAAAAATGACTCGTCGGTTATAACCCGGAAATGATTAAAAATAGATCATTTTTTCTTCGTCGTTGTTTTTATCATAAAAAATTGGTCTAGGGTCGCGAAAACGGTTTTTCGATATATCTTAAAATGTGGCACTACCAAAATGCAACAGGGTGGTGCGTTTTGATGGTGCCACCACCCTGGTGCATTTTGTTTGTGTACAGGGTATACAACCAAATAGCCTTAACAATTAACAAATAAATGTTTACTAAATCAAATGTTGAAATGATATTAAATTCGAATTTAAAGGATATTTAAATAAATAACTTTGTTTGTATAACAATAAATATAAATTTTATTAATACTATTGCAGTTTTAGCAAATCAGACATTATCAAGTATAACATTGTACTTGATAATAGCAAGCTGATTTGCAGTTGTTTTAATAAATATGCATTGTGTTATACAAACAAAGTTATTTATTTAAATAGCCTTTAAATTAACATGTATAACGAAGTAGAAGCCTCAACCATCAAAAATTTGAATTTAGCCTGGCTGTTATATTAACATAAGTTTAGTTGATAAGTGTATTAGATTAATAATAACTAATTTTGACATCTCATCAAAAAAAAAACTACATTCGTAAAATTCAAAAAGATAATTTATTCTTGTCTAAATGCCCAAAGCGCTTAGCTCATCGAGCTACTAAAATCGGAACCAACCGAGTACGCCCGATCCCCCTCCACAGTGGAGCCATTCATTCAATGAATCTACAGCTCATTCAGTTGGGTCAGGATAGTGAACAGATCAGTCCTGAAAGTGCAGTGCTAGAATAGTGATTCAGTGAGCTACTGCTACTGGTTTTGAATCATTCTACAAATTTATTCAGTACAACGGACTATTTGGATCACTTCGTGAGCTTCTATCTCTAGAATACATTTTTTCAACAGGTAATTTAATGCTAATTTAATAGTTGGCAGTTTGGCTTACATTTTAAGTTTGATGATGTGATATACATATACATTAAAATCAAATTAATAATAATAAATACGCGGAAACACCACTTGTCAATAACGAATTATACATATAATTTTATAATTTTTATTATTTATTTTGATTTTTTTGTGTTAATAAATGTTAGATTATTGTTATTAATAATAAATTTAATATTTATAAATACACTCTAATTTAATATAATTTGCTCCATAATTTTATTTTTAGTTTTCTAACATATCTTTCGCCCTTTATGGATTATTATCAAAGGTTTAAATATTGAATGTTTAGTATGTTAGTTAAACATGTTCAATTAATGACATATTAGATTTTTATTAACCTTCAAACACACATGTTAATTATACTCCATCAAGAATATAGTAACTTATTGCACTATACTCTTGATGGTTAACTGTATTAATATAATTTATTCAATTATTGCAAATAATTTGTATATGTAATTGTTAAGAAAGAATGTTAATATTCTTTCTTAACAATTACAATGATTTTTAATAATGAAATCACTTTTCAGACTTTGTCTTGAATAACACATTATATTTATATAACATGTGATTTTTTTAATTAACATTTAAACAGAGGGTCAAATGTATATTATTTACACTCCATTAAGAGTGTAGTGTAATAAGTATTAACTATATTAATATTTTTTTTTCAATTATTACAAATAATTTGGTTATCACTACTCTCTCTTAATAATTACAATAATTTTTAACAATGAAAACACGTTTTAAATATTTTTATGTCTTGAATAACACTTTCATTTATAATCACATGTGTGACTGGAGTTTTGGTAACTGTTGCCATTTTCAAATACAATGATTTATAACTTGTTTCTTGTTATATATTTGTTAAAATATTTCATCTTTAAACAATGAGCATTTTATTCCATTGAACATAGCCCTGTGTACTGTTTTATGACAATTTATAACATTAATGAAGTTTCACTGAATACTTGAAAATACTTGCAATGCATTGACACTGGAACAATTGACCAGGCTCTATAATAGCGTTTTCTGCTTACTGCACCAGTGCGCACTCGCCCGGGTTTTTGCGTTTTCTGCACCCTGTCAAAATCGCAGTACAATACGTCACAGCTCTCATTCAACTGGTGCGCCCCGATTCTGTGTAAGCAGAAAACAATATAATTTTGCATTGTATTTTTAAAACAAAAACTGGGTTAATCTAAATTAAGTCTACACTATTACTAGTTCTGTTATTAGTTGAGCTATATAGTTAACATTAAGTCAGTAAAGTAGTAGTAATTTTGCCGGCGATTACCAGAAAAGAAAAGATACGTATTAATTGTTTAATTGAGTTATATGGAGTATTTAATCAAAATTAAAATATTTTTATTCATTACTTCACTTTTATTTTTATTCCTTAGATGTACATTTCGATTGTTAAGTCCTATTGATAATGAATGCTTAGCACTCGAAACATACATCTAACGAAAAAAAAAGTGTTGGTATTTTTGAAGTAAGGAATAAAAAGATTTTCATTGTAATTAAATACTCAACATAACTCAATTAAACAATCGAGTTTTTAATTTTGAGCTTATATACTCTTAAGATTTCTACTTTGTTATTTATTTATACATTCACAGAGATAAAAGTACTCCTAAAAATATGTGTAATGTTTAAAAGATTACTTAAAATAAACTACCAAATTATAAATCGTTTCCACTTCCGGTTATAACCATTGTGTAATACAATATTATTATAATATAATAATTATTGTTTATTTGTATATGAAAGTTTATTTAACTACTGCTTATATTAAAAATTGTTATAGTTTTGTAAAATAGTGAAATTACCGTAACAATAAATAAATAAAATATATGACGTGGTTTTTATCCAGAAAGTAGTTGCGTCAATGGATATTTATCAAACTTCCAGTGTAAATTATTTATGTAGCATACTTAAATTCATTTGTTTTATTTTTCAATTTTAAAATAACAGGAATAATCATGTGAATCACCTCTTTCCTTTTTTAATCAAATGAGTACTGAGCAATTATTTAACTTAATGATTAGAATGAACAACTTTTTTAAGCGATTGGATAATTTTTAAACTGACCGACTATGAAAAAGTGAGTTTTAGTAAAATGTTTACGGAACTGTAATAACGTGTAACAATTAGCAAGCGTGCTAATAGGGCTGCCTACGATATTATGTACAGGACACTACATACAATAAAGATCAGTTTCCATTTAATTGTTGTTAGATTACAGAAACATACAAAATTACAAAAGCAGTTAATTTGAATTCAAATCAAATTAAAATTTCTTAAAGTAATTATAAATTTCAATAAATGGGCATAAATAATTATGATGATACTTGTTTAACTTTTAACAACTCACTAATGAAAAATACAAATATTTAAAGACCAAATTCTCTTGAACGCGATTTTTCGAACTCACGGTGTAATTGCTTGATTCAATGTAGGGGCGATCTAGATCGAAGATCTCAAGAACTTTTAAACTGACCCGCTGTGAAAGAGTGAGTTTCAGTAAAATTTTACGGAAATGTAATAATGTGTAATAATTAGCAATATAAGGTAAAAGATTAACTTGAACGGATCGATCTTTTACTTCAATTCAATCTGTTCGAACAACTAAAGCCGTTCGAACAGCTCGACCCGACCGACTATTATTTATTAAATTTTAACAAATGAAACACTTTTTTACTTTGTTTGTATAACTCGGATTGATTTTATTGTTGACTATAGTTTCGACAACCTTAACGTGTCATTATCAAAACAAAAGTTTTTTGTTATATAAACAAAGTAAAAAAGTGTTCCATTTATTAAAATTGAATTACAATGTATAACAAAGTAGAAGCCTCAACAATTAACAAGTATTATTTATTATTTCATACTATTATTTAATAAAATGTTTAACCACCATCAGGTTATTTAATCACAACACAGATCCGTCCAACCGAGTTCATCAACGTTTTACACATGGAATACACTAATCTGGTCCGAAAGACCAAATTGGCCAACACCAGTTATCCTAATGTATGGATAACTGGTGAAGGCCATTTCGGTCTTTCGGACCTCATCAGATCAGCGTATTCCATGTACAATGCCTTTATGAAGGCGGCTGAACGTATCTTGTGTTGTGATTAAATAACCAGATGACACATTTAATTTTAGATTTCAAGCCGATCGAATGTTTCGGTCTGACCGAAAAAAAGTGAAAGCCCGAACAATGTTCGATTCATTCCATCATTAGTTTTATATTTAAATGTTCGTAATAAATCCCCTGGAAAATTGAAAAACTCTTGAAATTTTAAGATATTTGTTATTGCTCCCTTTACCCCTTAAAAGAACCCAGCCCCGTTGGATACACGAGTAGTATAAATAAACGGGTTAAGTGAGAAAATTATTCATTACATAATAAATAGTTAATTTAATCATACATTATCATCTTTATTAATAAATAGTTGATTTAATCATACATTATCATCTTTATTGTTGTATTTACGGTTACATTAACTTTACAAAACATTACATATTTATTTACTTACAAGATGACTATCAGATCAGTAGTCTTTCAGACGAAATTAATTATATAATACTTCATAATGTAACTCAATAAAATGGGAAAAATAAATAAAATGATCTCTCTTTTAGAAGAATAAATTTGTGCATTTAAACATTTCTAAAATAGTGATTACAATTAAATGTCAGTGGATTTCTAATCAAATTACTATAAACTTCAAAAAGGACGGGCGTGAATGACCTAACATATTTGGTCATTCTCGCGCGCCATAAAATCCCCAAAAGGAACGGATTTTTTAGAAAATTTACAAAAAAAAAAATATCAACTCAATTTTATGATTTGTATTCCTTCATAGGTGGAATTAATATTCATATCGAAGTAAATTTTCACAATATGATAATAAAATCACTTCTAAACTTTGTTTTGTATAGCACTTCATTTTTACTTGTGACATTAGTTTCAGTAAATTCAGCTTGCCATTATCAAACATATTTCATGCTTGACAAGTGAAAATAAAACGTTATACAAAAAAATCAGAAGTGTTTTTATTATCATATTTAAACATATATAACGAAATAGAAGCCTACACAATAGACAAAAAATTGACGAGTTAAATATTTTAATTTGACATGTAGCAATTACTATTTTGACGATCTTAAACTCATATTTTTATTCGATAAAAAATAATAGCACGAAAAAGAATTTATTTACAGTTATTTAAAATAAATTAAATACAAAAATATTTACAAAGTCTTTTTTATTTAATCTAGAAAAGATAATAATAATGCATGTATGTTAATTTCATTTTGGTCGTCCAAATCGAGTAATAGAGATAAAAAATGAATTTTAAGAAATTAATCTTCTTTATGTTGGTTGTGGAGACTTTAATTATTAAAATGCAAATATATATTTTTATTTAAATAATTAAATATTTAAGAAATTACATGGAAATTTTCTATGATGTGTCTTCAAACGAAACATAAGGTATATTGCAGCGAAAATAAATTAAATTCGTGAAACGAACGTCTATTTTACATTATTTTGCATATTTTCATTTCATGAGTAAAACAAAATTCATGGCACTCTTGACTGATATTTTTAAATTAATTTTTCGCAACAATTAATTTTGAGTTAACATAAAGAAGTGAAAAGTGGAATCTAATATAAATATTACTATCCAGAAACTTCACGTACTCACCACCAAATATCTTTAATTTTGAGTTACTTAAATATTAATTATATATTTCTTGTGCAAAAATAATCTCTAATTTCGGAAAACAATGACTGGTATTTAATGATTTTATGAGCCGCCAATTCACATATTTATTCAAATTAATTAATCCAGCGCGAATGACCTGAGTAGTTAAAGCGCCATATAATCCATAATTAAACGAGATTAAATTACATATCCTGAATTAATGTGTTCGCATATTATTGTTGGAATTGTGGTTTAATCACACATAATTAATCCTTCAGGAAAAAAAGTATATTTAAAAATACTGTGATTTACACACCTTATTAAGCTAAATTTTTATGCGTTTTTTTACTCAAAACAAAAAATCATTGTTTATTTAATAATAGAAAACGGGGCGGAAATACCACATGTTTTAATTATATGTATATAACAGTTTTATTTCTGCAGATAATTCTATATAAACTAAATTAACAATAGGATTATTATACAGAGTGATCAAGATTGATAGATATGCAACCAAATACACATGTTGATACAGCTAAAAAGAAAATTCCCTAGATTCCCATTGGTGTAGCAAATATGTTTTCTCAAACTAAATATTTTTTTTAATCATACTATGATTAAATATTTAACTTTTACACGTTGAAGCTACTCCGGTCTTATGTTCCTGATCTCTTTTTCAATTACTACTTTAAGTTAATTTAGCGTATGCATTCGATTTTTAAAAACACAATGATTTTACCATTGTGTGCATACGTTAAACGAACTTAAAGTAGTAATTGAAAAAGAGATGAGGAACATAAGTCGCCGTTAGTGTTATTTGTTGCCTTAAAAAAACGGTCATCGACCGTCGGTCATTTTGCCTTGTTATAAATATTTTGAATAGTTTTTAAACTTACTTTTGCACAAGTAAATATCATCATGGTGGGATTCACAAAACTTTAATACTCGGGGCTATTCTGTAAGGTAAATATTAAGTTTAACGTCTACGTTATTTTTATCATCACAAACTAAGCAACATTTGTAATAGATATTTATTTATAGAATGTGAATTTGGTTAATAACGTACACGTTAAACATGACATTTTCCATAGGGAATAGCTTCGACTGATTGTTTTATATTGGTGACGTCACAAATTCGCACTCAGTTTAACTTAGCACAGAACGACCAACCCCATTTATTTACCAGATAGGGGAAATAGAAAGGAACAGATCTGAGATGTCTGTTTATAATTTTTTTGGTGATTTTTAATAAAATCTCATAGTTGTGGTTTCACATAAAACCATAATTAATGACTAATGATAAAATTGTATTTTTTGACAATATTTTTTATTTCAGAAATAGGAAACCCTTTTTCTCCGAAAAAGGGTATCGGCGACATGCGATTGTACATCTACCTGATTGCGGGCCTCCTTTGTTTCGGGGTAAGTTATTCGAAAATAACATAAACTTTAAATAGTTTAACTATCCTCAATATAATATTCTAACATTCTTAATTAATTATTAAAGCCGTACCAAAAACTAAATTAGCATAGCCTCAATCGGAATAATAAAGGCGGTTAATCCTACAATCTAATTGGCAATTCTACTTCTCCAAATCGAGAAATGATACGATCATCAAAAATAAAGCAATTATTTTTCGATTCGTGCAACATCCAGTAATCTTTTGTTAGAAGTGAAAGTTGACGGATCAAAAAAAAAGCTTCAGGTTTAAAATACTCGGTTGTCATCGTTCGATAGCTCACTTTATTATTGGGAACAGTAAAGCGATCATGCGGAAAAATGATATTTTTATCGCTTCAGCGCCATGTAAAAAAACAGTGGCGTTCAGAATCACCGCACTTCTCTGGTTGAGTTTTTTGTTGTTGTTTATTCTAATTTTGTTCCGACTACTAAAACATTAAAGTGTAATTCTTTTGAACGTATAAATTAATAATATATTTTTTGAAAAGAAAGCTTGTGTTCTAGTTTCTTTAATGTTCTTTAGTTTCAGAAGTACATGTAGTTTAATAATTGAAGCTATATATATATAACATCTGAATTGTGTTAATCGTTACTTTGTGATAATCTATTATAATAAATGATATATATATATATATATATATATATACATCTGTATTCAGACTGTACAGATAATTTTAACAATATAACATAAATAATTACAGTATATGTAGGTGTTAGTCTGTCTGGGTTATCGACCGGAAGTCTTTCTACCCTGTCAAGAATTTATGATGAAGTTAAAGAAAAATCTATGGTAGCTAGCTAAACTGTCCTAATAATTTGCGCAAATGAAATGAAGAATGGTACAAAATATATTAATTATATTTAGATTCGAGTTTCGATATTTTGATATCTCATTATTTTACTTTATTACAAATATTTCCTACTTCAATTTGGTCGTTCAGGATATATGTTTCCGGATTATTTGCATGTACTGAAATTTTAACGGTTTCTACATGTTTAATTTGGTGCTGTTTCAACAACTATTTAAAATTAGAGTCTCGAACAGTGACGGTGGTTCGAGTCAAATGAGTGTTTGAGGCTTCTACTTTGTTATACACCGTAATTTACAATAATAAAATACTTTTACTTTAGTTGTATAACTATCAAACTGACAGTTTGATAAAGACGAGATAATGTCGTCAAAACTATAGCCACTAATGAAAAGTTCAGTTATACAAAGTAAAAGTAATAGAAAAAAAGATTTATTCACAAGGTCACAGTTATTTAAAATAAATTAAATAAAAAGCTACTGTGATAATTTTGTCTTACGGTACATAAGTACTTTAAAACAAATGTACACTAATTTAATTTAAATTTTTATTATTGTATTCATTTAATTTTCTATAAATATAAATACTGTGTTTCTTTTATTTATTTACTTAACGGAGGCCATTTCATACAGTAACAAACAAAATAAAATTAGAGTATTTTGTATGTATGTTACTGTATGAAATGGCCTCCCTTAAGTAAATAAATAAAAGAAACACTTTTTAACTTTGTTTGTATACAAAGTTAAAAAGTGTTTTATTTAATAATCTCAAAATATATAACCAAGTAAAAGCCTCACTAATCAACAAATTCAATAAATTTCTATACATTTAAAATATTTGTTACTACTTGACAATGACAGAAAGTCCTGTTGAAATAAGTCCAGACAGACAGACATCAAAATGTATCGTATGTTTTATATTAATTAATTAATTAATTAATTCTTTATTTACGGAAAATCACCTTTTTACAATTAATGACAATCTGTAATTACAAAATACAACAATATATTCAATTGATTTGATAAAATTTAGACTAATAACTCCTTGATCAAGTATAACTATTGAGTTTTTCAATCAGTTACAAATTATATTTCATTTATCGAAGATATTTGTTAGTGAGTAGGTGAAGTTTTTTTTAATTAATAAATTATTGCTATGAAAAAGCATTATTACAAAGCAAATTAAAACAATTGCTAGATTTTAATAATTTTTGTAATTGGAAAATTTTCCTACGTAATAATAAAAATCGCAATAAAATTATCTACTTTAGGTAAATCCTAATAATAACCTTCACGGTTAATAAATCCTAATAATATTACAAATCACAAACTCCATAATTAATTTTAGTGCAAGAACGTTGTTAACAATAAAGTCTTCTAATTCTAAAAAGATTGAGGTTAATGTGACATATTATTTGAAATCGTAACTAACTCGGAGAAATTGGAGAAAATCTTAACTTAAGAAAATATTAAGAAGAGATATTAAACTGATTAAAATGTACTAATTATTAAGGCTTCTACTTTGTTATACATCTACGTTCGATTAATGAAAACTCTTTTTAACTTTGTTTTTGTAACTGAAGTTGATTTAGTGAATATAATTTCGTCGATATTAACGCGTCATTATCAAACTAACATTAACTGTTAGTCATTATAAAACTAACAGTTACTGTTAGTTTGATAATATGCTATGATTTTCGAAACTATAGTCACTAAATAAATTTACTGTTACTGTTACTCATTATTTATTTAGTGACTACTCCATACCCTAGCGCTGGCCACCCTCTTTCTTCATAGCCTTTAGCTCTATTTAACGTTTAGCCCTTTTTTCGACGTTCCCTTACAAAATATGACTCTTACCTAAATCGAAGACCCTTATGGAATAAGGGTACCGACTACTAGTCATTAAATAAATTTACTGTTAGTGTTAGTCATTATTTATTTAGTGAATATAGTTTCAACGTTATTATCGAGTCATTATCAAACTAACAGTGTTAGTTTAATAATGGTGCGTTAATGAACCCAAATAAATTTCAATTATACAAAGAAAGTTAAAAAGTGTTTTCATTAACTGATTAAAATGTGTTTGTAGTACTTGGGTTAGTTTTTTTATAACCAACAGTTATATTTTTAGTTTGTTAAGAACAAGTTAATCTTATTCAAAGTTTAGTTATTAAAAACAAAAGTTGTATATATATCTTTGCGAGTATTTTATAAAATTATATTAGCTTCCAGTTAATTATTTAGCTTAAGCATCCGCGTCTTAGGAAATCCGGTACATAACAACAAGAAAGTTAAGTAACACCGGAGTGGCGGACTGAATCTCGAACGGTGCGCATGTGTGCGCGAGTGCATATATGAATGAGATGTGTGAATTGAGTGAAGCAAACTGAAGTAGAGTGTCCGAGTGACCTGTCCTTGCGGAACTCCGTTATATGGACAGGGTCACACTAGCAAGACACAGCACACTTATTACGTACATCTTCCTAATCACATTCCAAGTTTTTGCAAATGATCAATCAATCAATCGGCGAATCAATCAGAACCAGATTAATAACTACAAGGATATGGATCAACAACCGGCCGAGCATGAATGATAATCAGTTAGGTTTGTTACGTGTATTAATTACATGAGAATATCATAAATACGTGATTTGTTTAAGTTATGTTTTCTAAATGAGAAGTGAACAAAATTAGTTTTTAAAATGAATGTTGAATTAATACCACAATATAAGTACGAACATCTTTATAGCAAAATTAGTTTAAATAACAATACTTGGTTTTTGTTTCACTAAATCTTTATTTTATAAATCCGACTAGTTTAGACCGTGGGTCATTTTCAAGGACAATGTACATTATCTTAATTTGCTTAAATATGTTTCACCACGGGATAAGTGAGAAATTAATTAAAAATATCTTTATAGCAGAAGAAGTATTAACTTTAGTAAATAAATCATAACTGCCTGATAAAGCCACTTTGCGTTGTAGCAGTATTTCTTACAATAAAATGTTGTGAAGCTTAAATAGTTCTATGTTATCTTGAAAGATAAATAATCAAAAAGCAAACAATTTGATCGAACCGAATATTAAAATTTTGTAAATAAAAAACAGTTTTATTTTCAGATATCTGACACGCGTTTCGATGTTTACAGATCATTATCAAAAGTTATACTCCATAAATATACGGATTAATTGAATTTAAGGCTCTTTCAGCCAGGATCCTTGTCAATTGTTTAGTTCTTCGTTTAGCCGTTGATAATGATCTGCAGTGATTGAATCACGTGCCAGGGAACTGAACAAAATAAATGTTTTTCTTCAACAAGTGTTGAATGTTGTTATTTACAATAACAATTCACGAATTATATAAATTACACGCTCTTTATACCAACGGTAGAAAGAAAAAATATTAAAAAAATAAATAAATAAGGGCGGAAAGACCGTCGTTCGATAGCCCAGACAGACTAACACTAAATATTAATAATTACTTGTAAATATTTTAAAGACAATTGTATTAAAATTTGTCTGAATAAAGATGTTATAGTAGTAGTAAATAAATAATAATAATTTACATGTAAAAATTATACAGGAAAAGGGAGAGAAAATTTTGAGGAGTCTTATAATATGGTCAGTTCTATAAATATAAAGATTAACTGAATTAAATGCTTTCGGCCTGGACCCTTGTCAATAGTTTACTTTTCCTTCGTCTATTAATCATGATTAACGGAAAATGATTTAATAGATTTAAAAATGATATTTAGGTTCCTTATTAAATTTTGTATGAATATTGAATAAAAAATATAAGATTTATTAGGGCTTAAAGGAAGAGCAGTTTCGATAATTAGGTTTTAATATGAAATATGTAAATTTGGTACATTATATTGTACCATATGAAATTTTCTCCTGTAGAGTACTTTGATTTTTTTTATTAAAACAATGAAGTTGGTAATAAAAGTAATCACACGTTATTAGTTCTGTTATTCTAACACATTGAAGAATTTAATTTTATAAATAATGACACGTGTGACGTTTTATTTGTTTTTATTCACTGGTGCAAAAAAATGTAAAATAAAGAAAAAAATCAAAGCCCTCTAGAGAAGAAAAGTTCTCGATCATATGGTATATTGTATTATTTTTTTGTATTCGTTTCATAAAAGAGTCCAATAAATTATTATTGTATTGACCAAAAATTATTGATATTAAAGGGAAGAAAATTCGAATATGATTATTTTTAAAAAAAATATTTTTATTTAATGATTATTTTTATATAAATTTACTCGTTTTTCATACTAACAATACTTTGTCAATAAAATTCAATATTGTTGCAAAATTTAACACTTTTCATTTAACCTTTCTTTCTATTATTTGAAAAATCGTTATTTTCAAATTGACCCATGATGATTAAAATCAAAGGAAGAAAAGTAATGAAATAAAAATAAAATCTGATCGATAGCCCAGAAAGACTAACACCTACATCTATTGTAATTATTTATGTTATATTGTTAAAATTATCTGAATAGTCTGAATAAAGATGTGTATATATATAAAAATATTTTATTAGTGTAATAGCGATGAAATTATTTTTATGCTATAATTCTTTAATGATGAATAAAAAAAATGGCTCATTAATAACTTAAAAGCGTTTTAATGTAACTATATTAAAAAGGTATTTCTTGTTTTAAGACCCATTCTACTCAATTAGATAGGATTAGATACAATTAGATGCACGCACACTCTTATCTCTTAACACGAACACGCCCAGAGGCGTAAATTAATGACTTTGGGTAAAATAGTGTCAAGGTTAAGAAGAATACGGAAGAAGAATTTAAAAAAAGTTTTATTTAAGAAAAATAATGATTCCTTTCACAAGCATTCGAATCAAAATATTAGTATTCGATTCGTATGAAGGGGACGAATACTTTTAATGGAGATTATTGATAATCCCGGCTATTCTGTAGGGAAAATGTTAAGTTTAGTTTAACGTATACGTTATTTTTATCATCACAGTATAAGCAGCTTTCGTAATAGATCCTTTCATAGAATGTGAAATCAACTAATTACGCACATATTAAACTTAACATTTCCCTTACAGAATAGCCCCGATTATTTTGTAATATTATAGTTTTTTTTAATAAGCATCCGACACCTGAAAGGATATAAAGATTCGAAATATTATAGTTTTTTTTAATAAGCATCCGACACCTGAAAGGGTATAAAGATTCGAGAAGAAGTTTAAAATAAGGTAAAAATCAAAATTTTGACAAGACGTCTGTTCACTGAAATATTTTTATTTTACGAGGTATTGTAGTAAACAAAAAGCACTACAATTTTATTTTATTTTTAAAATTATAAAAATTACATTTTTCCTTTGTATTGGGTATTGAGAAAGTAAAGTCTAGTAACTTAATTATATTTACTTCTACCTTAAGCTATTTTTTTCTACTTTTCTTTTCCATGCTGTCTTTGGACTTCCTTTTTTCTTTCTTCATCCTATTGTTTTAGTGAGTACTATTTTTGGTAGTCTGGCTCCGCCCATCCTCAATTTTGGATAAATAATCTACATAAAAATTATTGAATTTTTCTTCATATTAAATATATATCTGTAAATTCGTATTATTCTGTATATATTTGTAAAATATCAATGATATAAGTTATAAATAAATTGAAAATTTCAACAATTTTATGAAAAAATATAATAATTTATAAAACTAGTATAGGTTAACAAAATCATCGATTGGTTGTTTTGAATATTTACTTCATATATTTTTATTATTTTTGATGTGTATCTCAAACATGTGCTCGTATGCAGTTATAAGCAACAATACATTATTTGTAAATAAAACAACATAAAACTGTTGCTTTATTTACAAATAGTATATTATTAAATTTGATTTAGTAAAAGCCCCTCCAAGCATCGAATTTATTGTGATACAAATTTTTTGAAACTTAAATGAAAGTATTGTTTTATTTCCAAGTACTCTATTTGTAAATAAAACAACAGTTTTTTTTTTTTTCATGGAGTTTCATCAAGTAAAAGCCTCAGCTATCCAATTTGTTGTGAAACAAAATTTCGTGAAACTTAGAAAACCTGTTGTTTTATTTAAAAATTGTATATTATGGAGTTTTATCAAGTAAAAGCGTCAACCATCGATTATTTATTTATATAATCGGCCGAAAAATGTCTAGCGCGTCTCGTTACTTACATTTTCTACTAGAATTTAACCAATTCGCCACTCTACCTGAAGATTGTCACATCTTTCCTGACCACTTTGTATATGTATATAATTATTTACAAATTGATATAAATGGTTTTTATATTTGAATAAACATTACTTTTGCGTTTCATTAATATTATGGTATAGATCTAATTTTGAAATCTCTCCTTCTTAATTGTAGTTATGGTTTCAAACATTAACCATATAAGATCAATAGAAAAGAGTATTCATTCACTTGGTCACAGTTATTTAATTAACCATATAGGTTTGAACTTATTATTAAAAATTAAATAAGGACAAATTTGTTTTTAAAAAGAAAATTTCTAATATTATTAATTTAGAGTTGATATATGTAAATTTAATTATTACATAAAAGCTAATACATCACCTAAAGGTGTGAGACTCAATTTTAAGAAGTCGGCGTAGAGGAAAAAAAAAACGGTATTCTTCCGCTTCATCCATTCATGACTCGAAACCGTCAAATTTCATATCTATGTGAACACACCGGAGATTTTTTATTCAAATTAGGTAATTCAATTAGCATTTACAGCACGTATAATGCACACGTACACTATGTAAATTGTATGTAATAAGTGCGCGATTAACACAATTACAAACTGTTTTACGATTGTTTTCGAGTCGTGAGAATGTTCCTGTGCTACTAGTGCTCCGGCCAGTTTTAACGATGTTGACGGAAACACCCAATTCCTTTCAAGCCCGCAGATTTGCATAACAACAAAATTCTTCAGAGAATTAGCACATCCATAATATATTTAATTTTCGAAGTAGAATCTTCTTTTATTAAAATTTTGAAAACCGTTATGGAGGAAGTTATGAATATGACAGGATTTTTTTAATAAATGCTCCTGCTAATGGTTTGATATGCCAACACATAAAGTCGTTTGCCTCTTGAGAATGATTTTCTCATCTGGCATTTGATGAAACATACTGTAAATTAACGAGAGGTTATAATAGAATAAAATGAAATATTACGCAATAGCAAAGTTTATTATTGATAATGTCCACATTGTGAACGAAATGTACATCTAAATGTTGCACTGCGTGTGTGGTGACCACAGGTGTGAGCAGTACTCGAACGTATTACTAAATTGTATAACTATAATATGATTTTAGGATCAATTAACTCTTTATTATTTCGTTTCACAAAATCTAGCAATTGATAAGCCTTTGAAACAATATTTGAGATGTGTTTCGAAAAGAACCAACTATTGTTAACGTGAATGCCTAGATCATTTATAGAATCAACTCGTTCAATGACCATATCACATAATTTATAACAATTATAGAAATATAATTGTTATATACAATATAAATGTAATTACTTTAAATTTATCCATATTCAAACGCAGTTGATTGCTCACACATTAATCATAGAATATGCTTAGATCAGATTGCAGATTTATTATATCTGATAATGCATATTGATATAAAAGACTTCACGTAAACTCAAATCTATAACAACAGCAAATGTTTAATGCCTGGCGTGGTTTTTCCCCGAGAAATCAATGGATGTTTCTTTTAAAGTACTTACATAATGTAATTCAAAAAATTACAGTAGTTAAAGAGAAGATAATTAGTTATTCAAAATTAATTATTTTCAAATTCTTTTTATTTGATTTAACGTAGAGTTATTAAGAAAAACATTTGGCACTGTTTTACAGTATTTAACATTTTATTCTATTTAGTATCGGTTTATTAGACCATTATCAAAGGATTCGTTTCTTTTTCCTTTATTGTCTAACAAACTAAAATTAGTTAAATTGAAGTCTTAACAATTATGAAACAATACATCAAGTGCCTCTTATTTTACTGAACACAAAAAATCAAATTATTGGATTTTTATTAATGTTAGGAAATAATTTTAGTAATCGGTTATTATTGTTAATAAATAATTATAGACCAGACCAAAAGACCAGTAGGGTCGATAAACATTTAGCAAAAATAAATGTTTGTAATGAAGAAAGTGTTACTGTTTTATTAAGTTTATTACATTAAATTCTTCAAATAAATCAAACAAATACATCAAATGCACATTTTGAATAGATTGTATTCATTATCAATTAGGATAATTTGATAATGATGCCAATGATCAAAGAATACCTCTTTACTCAATGGTGATACTATTAAGTGAAGTGATAAGCTATAAAAGTGATCACTTTTACTGTTTTATTAAAACGTGAGATTAAAGTAGATCAAAATAAAGGATGTAAGCATTGGCATTCAGATATGTAGGCGTAAAAATCGTTAGCAGGAAGAAGTAAAACCATATGAGAAGAAGAAGAAAGTGCATTCATCTGAGTCGTCACGGTTGGCTGCACTGATGCATCTCATAAACGTAGGCGTCATTTGCTCGCAGCTATGATCATTATGGTAATACTAAAATAAAACGAATTATACACTAAAGGTTGTTATGTATGTCATTTGAAGACATCAAAATAATAAATTGTTGTTTAATTATTGATTGTTATTGTTAGAAGTAGGTTTTTATACTTCTAAATGGAGAATAATGAAATAAATTATTTTAGTATAAAAATCTCATAATATATAAAACATAAAATATAAACGCATAAAAATATGTTCATCTGATGAAAATATGACTTAATCGGTAGAAAAAATACGCATTTATGTCTAGTATTGTTCGTATTAATAAATAAATAAATTTTATTACCCGATTACAGAACAATATAAATATAAAATATAAATAAACAATATTACTAAAAAATAGAATATAAAAAAAAATAACATAGATTCATCTCTTTGTTATGTGAGGTTATATATTACAAAATTAATAACAAAAAGTATATAAACAACACTCATAAATAAGCAACATACGCGACAAAAGACGAAAAATTAAATGAAATGGTCGATAACCATTTATAAATACTTAAACCAATTAATTATAAGTTGAGAAAGTTCCATCAAAGATTATTATATATTTTAAATAAAAATGATATGAAAATAATTAATAAATTATTTCCACATTTAGCTCTGTGACATTTTGACTTACGCAACGCAAGTACTTTCGACAAATGCACATTAAAACAACTACTTCTCGGGCAAATGCCCCACCAGACATTGAATTACATAATGTAACCTGCTGCTGCATATCAATAACATATTGCATCATGCAACATTTTTTTCATTTTTTTGATCTGAGAATATTTAATGTAAAGAGCAATAAAAAAATTAAAAAAAATAAATCGCTCAAAAAACTACTTGTTTCTATTGATTATACATTTATTTGTTTATTATATTGGTAAAATATTTTAACAATAAATTCAGGTGATTATAGGTACAATAAAACATTCGTTCAAGACTTCATCAAGGTATATGGAACATACTGGTCTAATGAGGTTCGATAGATTATTCAAACCAGATGAATGATTGAATAAACTCATTTAGTAAATAATTTTATGTTTATACATTTAAAAGTAGCTCAAAAATAGTAATTGATAAAGCAGTAAATAAGGATTTATTATAAAGTTAGACAATTTATGTTGGCCAAAAGTGAATCGAAATATTTTCTAAAATATTGCAACATACAGAATTTTATATATTTTATAACGTATATCAAGTAAATGTTTTTTGTTCTTTAATTGCTGAAAAATGTATGTCACCAATATAATCCTGAACATTTTATATATTCGACATTTGGCATTTTAACCATCCGTTATTCAAATCGAAATTGACCACAATTAAGTCCTTAATATTTTTCGTGGTCACTATTAGTTACGCTTTGGTTGAGTATTCATGAGGTAACCTTGTTGGGTATTTGGGTGATGGCACAGTTTTTCGACTGTTTTTTGCCTCTTCTTTCGTTCTTCTTCGTTTTGGGTTTTAATTAAGAGACGTATGTGGAGCAAGCCTGTGTGTGTGCGCGCGTATGCGTTTGTGTGAATGGCCGATGGCGGGCCCGGACTCTTAACGGTTGGTTGACCGAAGGCCCAAGGCGTCAATTGACCCAAACACACACATCCATTGCCATTCAGGTTCGATATTTCTCCTTCAATTTCGAATCGATCAAATGGGTTTTCGTTTTTTATTAATGTTTTGAATTGAGAAAAGGGTTATAATGGTGAAGTTGCTTCGTGGTTTGAATAGGATGTGAGGGAAATGACAATGACTGGGAATTGGAATTGGTACGTGCATTTTCTGACACAGTTGAATTGTGCCAGTGTCTCTCGCTTATTTCGAATGCAATCTTTCACATGATTCATTTCTTCTGCTTTTGTTTTATTGTAGGTTAGATTATACTTTTTGTTATTTAGAATGTATGAATATTCCACTATATCAAGATATGGGAATTAAAAGGATTAACAAGTACGTATAAATAGTGAATATTTCATTAATATTATATAAAACAAATTTCTTATAACACTTCCAGGAAATTATCGAAATGAGGAAGTTATCAAAAAATTACCAAAAAAGACAGCATTTGCTGCTAACGTACACATTAGAGCCTTTGGATGCAAGCAAGCGACTTTAATTTCACAAAAAACGATGAGTCACTATGTTAAGAAAAAATATTGAATTTTTAAGTAAAGCCGAAATTTTCTTCTTCTATTAGAGGAGGTCTAAACATAAAATAAAAGGAAGTATGTGTTACTTACATATACATTCAGCCTTTAGGTGGAAGTCAGGAACGTTAATTTCTCAGAAAAAAGATGAGCCATTAGGTTAATTAAAAATATTGGATGTGAAAATAAAACCAGATTATTTTATTTCTACTAGAGAATGACTAGAAATCAAAAGGCAATAAAAGCTGGAAAGCATGTTGTGAATGGCAATAATTATCTTCGGATTTACCCTAAATTAAAAGCTCATAGTCATAATTGTGTCTAGAAAAAAAAGTAAATTCTGATATATTTTTTTTTGATAATGGCTATAAACCACTAGCCAGAAAGATCTAATATTTTGTGTAACAAAGCAAGAATTATTAATTTATATTTAATCATGTTTCACCAAGTGATCAATTAGAATATTATGAAAGAAGAAGAAGTTGAGCCATTAGGTTAGGAAAAATACTGGATTTGAAAATAAAACCGAATTGTTTTACTTCCACTAGAAGTTCTAGTAATTCAAAAGACAATAAGAGCCGGAAATAACAACAATGAACATTGGAATTTATATTATAAAATGGCCCTTACTGCCTAATTGTGTATATAAAAAATAAATTCTATATATAGCTTGATAATGACTAGAATAAATCTAATATTTAATGTAACGAAGCAAGAATTATTTATTTGTATTATCGGTAAATTGTATCATGTTTCACAGAGTGATCACTTCCAATATAGTAAGAGTTAATCTTAACCTAATTTTGTAAGAAAATACCTTTAAAATAATTGATGTGAAATCTTTAAATGTGATGATTTATGGGTTTAAATTTATCATATTTAAAGATTTTATATCAATTACTTATTTGACACCTGAAAGGAGATATGGATTCGAGAAGAAATCAATTATTTGAATGGTCTTGTCAGGCAAATTTATTTTTTAAAATCACAAAATGGCTATATTTAAAAAAAAAAGTCTTATTTCTGTATTGTGTAAATAAATGTTATAAGATTAATTAATGTTTTCTAAATTTGTATCATTTTTTACAGTGGGCCAGTTTAGCAGAAGAGATAGATGTAGTCGAAGCAGTCGCCAGTTCTGAGGAAATCAGCGACCATGCCGCTTCAAAAGATCGTGAAGATGCTGAACCAAGCCAAGATCAATCGGATGCCGAGAAAGCTCCTCAAAAGCACGCCTATAGCGGACCTCCTCCTCCACCTCCGCCATCTCAGCGCAATAACAACCTAGGCCACCACCAACATGGTTTTAAGAAGAACAATTACAACGGGGGTCAACCTCAGCAAGCGATGGATAGAGTTGGCGGGGGAGGGGGTGATTTATGGCCAGTACCCGTACCAGATATGCCTAAAATAATATCCTTGGATGTCAAGTGTGAGAAAAGTTTGATGAAGGTGTACATCGGATTCGATAAACCATTTTATGGTATTGTATTCAGTAAGGGGCATTACAGCAACGTGCACTGCGTGCATCTTCCAGCTGGTTTGGGTAGAACTAGTGCGCATTTTGAAATAGGTATTCATGCTTGTGGAACCTCGGGCAACACGGAGAATGGTTTATACGGATATGGAGCTGAATCAGGATCAGGAACTTTCTTTGAAAATATTATTGTCATACAATACGATCCTCAGGTCCAGGAAGTATGGGATCAAGCAAGGAAGCTTAGATGCACTTGGCATGATCAGTATGAAAAATCGGTTACTTTCAGACCATTCCCCGTGGACATGCTCGATGTTGTAAGGACTGATTTCGCTGGGGATAATGTTGGATGTTGGATGCAAATTCAAGTTGGTAAGGGTCCTTGGGCTTCTGAAGTAAGCGGTTTGGTCAAGATAGGACAAACCATGACGATGGTATTAGCTATCAAAGACGATGATTCCAAATTTGATATGTTGGTTCGTAATTGCATGGCTCATGATGGAAAACGCGCCCCGATCCAATTGGTTGATCAAAGAGGTTGCGTAACACGTACTAAGTTAATGTCAAGATTTACCAAAATCAAAAACTTTGGAGCCAGTGCATCTGTTCTTTCCTACGCCCACTTCCAAGCCTTTAAATTCCCTGATTCCATGGAAGTCCACTTCCAGTGCACCATTCAAATCTGCAGATACCAATGCCCCGATCAATGCTCCTCAGAACACAGTCTTATCGATGTCCAACCTGACACAGGCTACGGCCCTCCACCACCTCCAATTCCATTAGAAACCTACCATCTCCACGCCGAATCCCGCCATTCGAGAATCTCCCGTTCCGTCAACCCTGATCCAGAAAAAGAAGTCGGCGTCAACAGAATCATCCGCGTCGTCTCAACAGGCGATCTAACTTTCTCCCTAGATGAAAGCGACTCCTCCAACGCGACCTCCGCCGCAAACACCATGATTTTCCCAGCCAAAGAAGAAGTCAGTAACCCCGGTTTAATCTGCATGACCACACCGGGCTTCGCAGCAACCTTAATAATCCTCCTAGCAATCCTTATCATCTCCTGCCTACTATCCGCTTTCTTGTGTGTAAGGTTACGACCTAGCTTAAAGAACAAGAAAGGTACCAGCAGTACAAAAACCTGTTTTTACTCATAGTTTTACCTAAACTTTATAAAAATAATGCTTTCTCTTGTTAGAAAGTTAAAAAAAAACCTCATTTGTACGGTTTTTTGTTCAAATTCTACAGTATTCCGAAAATTGTTTCAAGCAAAGCTATGAAATCACACAATTTCGCTTGTTTTTTTTTGTAACACTGAATAAATAAAAACGAATTTGAACTCAATGTTATTATACTAAGCGTTTGAATTCTAATAATCCACACAGTTTTAAGACATGTTTTACCTAGTGTTATGTGAGTATGTTTCTTTAATGCTATTAGGTACTATAGACTGGGAATTTCCTCTAAAATTATCTGGATTAAAAAGATACTTCTATTTTCTAACTTTATTATACATTACAAAAGATGAATTTTCATAAAGTTACATTCATATTAAAAATTATATCTACTGAATATACTGAGTTCTTTGAGGTACAAATTTTCAAATTGTAACTATTTTCTTTATATACAAACATCTTTATTAAATACAAATGATACATTTATAACATTTACATATATATACAATCCATTTTAATGATTTTTATGTTAATCAGTCTCAACCAGAGATATTTTTTTGTCTCCACTTTCTTTTATCCCAGGCTTCTTGGAATATATCAATCAAATGCATAGGTTTTCATTACTTACTTTCATTTAAACATAAAATAAATAAATGCGTTATTTCACATTTTTATCATAAATAGTTTTTTTACATAGATATTGACGTATTATATTTCAAATTAAATCTCTAGTCTTCAGGTTTGTTCGTTACATGAATTTGTACAGCAGTTATTACACATTCTGTACTGTCAACCTTATAGGTGATATCACTAACTTATTCTCAGTACAACTTAGTGCAGGACAAAAGAACAAACCTTCTTTTAATAGCATGAATGAGGCTATGCGGTCATTACTTATGAAAGTAAGCTCTATCTTTAAAATATAATATATCTCCATTCATTAAACAAATGAAAAAATACAATGCTTTCTAAATTTTAATGTACAAACAGATGTTTGTAAACTATAAGTTATTATTACGAAGTAAATAAATTGTCAGAGGAAATATCCCCGTTTACTTACACTTTTCACGCAATTTGTTTAAACGACTCTGTATATTATTTATGTTAACCATAAACACACATATTCAAACAAACATACATTTCCCTGTGTTCAAGCGCAGAATTAGATATAACTATTTTTTTGTAAATAAACAAATGAATACATGTTTTAGTGTAAGCGGAATTATTATTTATTATTATCATTGGTGTCTGAATCATAAAGAAATGAACAGCGGTTTTAAGGTATACTATCTCTATCCTTTTCCTCTCTTGTTAAAAATTTCTCCCTTTCCCATTTCACCCTTAAATAAGGTTAAGGTTTAAGTTTAGGTCCCAAATTAAACGATTGTTTTTATTTGTTTATTTATTTAATTATCTATGTACGCAAACAGTCGCAAGTTTTTTTTTAATTTATTTATTTTATCACAGAGTAAAATATAACTTTGTTCATCACATTTCACTATATATTAATGGTTTATAATGTTATATTATTTATTCTGTGATTTACTGTATCGTATTAGTTATTGATTGTAATTTTTATCAATTATTTATTTGAATATTTATTTACCGGTCGAACAAGTAAAATTTTGTTTTGTTTATTTATTTACCATTATATATGTTTTCGTGTTCTTTTTATTTTTTTTGTGTTTTATTTTATTTTTACCGATCGCATTTTCGGACAGATGCGGTACGTCCTGTACCTGTTTGTAGGTTTTATTTGTTTTATTATTTATTTATTTATTATAAATGCGCGTGTACGTCTCGTTTTCTCAGACTATCCTCAAATAATGATGGCTATTATTAGGTTTTAAATTTATTGTTTTTTATGTTTATTTATTTATTTATTTTTATTTATAAATATTGATGAGGCCAAATAAATAAAATCGTAATATTTTATTTCTTTGTTTCATTTATTTTAAAACCTGTTAATTTTTATTAATTATTTTTAATAAATCTCCTATGCATAAAAACATCTGGACAGCTTTAAGTTATATATTTTTTTAATACATATTTTATTATTCATAAATTGGCTGTTCGCCAACGGTCTTTCAATCACCCTTTCCTATTTAATGATAAATTATAAGGTTTATATAGGAAGTGCCAAAATAGTTTTTATATAGTATAAAAATGAACCATAATGTTGGCAATGAAATGGTGAAGCTGCCGGGCTATCTTCATTATTTCATTGTCTATCAACTAAATAGTGGTAGCCCGGCACCTTCACTATTTCATTGCCAACATTATGGTTCATTTTTATTTTACCTATAAACTATTTTGGCACGCTCTATATAATATATAAATTTAATAAAGCAATATAAATGGAATAAATGAATTAACTAAAATATAAAATGCATCCTTTTCATATTGTGAAGCAAAATATATTTTATTTGTTGTGGGTTCAGTCGAGATTAAAAAAATCGAGTTTCGGACAGATTTTTTTTATCTATGAAATAATTAGATCAGAAAATAAGTCGACGACTAATAAGAAGATTGAATTTCACAAGTTTATGCAAAAACCAATACCAAAAAGTACGAAAAAAGTTTCAAATAAAAGTTGTAGATCTTAAAAAAACTAATGTATTTAGTTTTTTCCTAATGACTTTTTATTGCAATATCTTTAGTATAAAATGTATTAGCGGAAATATCCCATTTCTCTCATACATTTCTTGAAAATATCCCAAAGCCTGCTACAAACATAAACATCAAAATAATTAAAATGTAATAACAGAACGGTTTAATAAAATGTTCAAAAACCATTCACCTAGCGTATGAATAACTGACTGGCACCGTCAGTTGAAATTAGGCAATAGATGGCGCTTGCGCTATTTTTCAGATTATTATGATTCATATCAGAAGCGTTGTCATGTTTCGGTAATGAATCTGTGGTAGAAATCTGTAATGTATTATTCCACAGCGAAGAAAAAGGAACATTTTGGATATTTAAGAAAACTCATGTAAGGTGAGAAATTACAAACTTGCTGACTTAAATTATTGAATGTGTGTTCATCTAGAAAATTTTGCTTCAATTTTAAAAACACTGATAACAACTTATTTAGTTGAACGCATCGAACAAAGTACTATGACGGATACCAATATTTTGTAATGAAACACCCCATAAATTATTGCTTTCTAAAGTTTTATCTAAAAAAATAATAATAAACATATTTATTTGGCCTTGAGGTAGAAGAATCATTTCAACAAAAAAGTGCAAAATTACAGAAGTTTATTTTTGGTACTCATCTTTTCTTTTTAAACATAATTATATCATAGTTTTACCATACTGAAAATATATCTAATTAAAATAATAAAAGAAGATATACAAAAACAATAACGAAAAATAGTGTTAAGGTTAAAAAGCGATTTTCGTGTATATAGATTTTATGGAAAACTACTTCGAGTGAAATTTGTAGTGAAAAAGTAACCATTTTTTGAAAATAAATTTACCCAATTATCTAAGTAAATTGGACGATGCATGTCCTAAATGTATTTTTCAATCCACTACAGTTATTTTCTGCAAAATTGATCAAAACTGAAATTTTCTCTCGATTTTTAGATTATGTGAAGGAGAGAAGTTTTTACTCCAATATAAAGGGTTTTCGAAATTATTTAAATGATAGCTTGTTAATATCCAAGGATTTATTTGAAACATTTTTTTATAAAGCTGATATTGACTATACATAATGGACATTCTGTATATGAAAATTATAAGACAACGGTTAACTAGTGACATCTGTTGCCTAATAGTTTAATTAATTTCTTTATTAAGTAATTTGGGTGATCTACTCAACTCACAAATAAAATCATAGTTGGAATAATAATCTACGTCTAAGAATAAAACAAATTTTCTACTATAGGCAACTTATATTATAAAAATATTTTAAATACATAAAAAGGTTGATTAAATGATGATAACTGTAATTATTTTAAATTTCTTTAAAACTATATAATAATACGTTTTTTTATCTTATTATCAAAGATTACTCTCATTTGTATTCTAATTATTTACAATTAAGTAGTCTTATTACAAGGTCATTATTTTAATCAAACCACAAAAAAATCTATTACTCTACATATATTATATCTATGATAATTGTGCTAATAGTTCACGGTACAAACACCAGGAGAATGATTTTCCATGTACTTCTTACTCTTACATAATAGCGCTGACTCTGCTCTAAAAATACACAAAACGATTGAGCACGAATGGTGCCGAGCGAGGCAGAAACAAGTTTTGTGCATTTTTGTGTTATTGTTCCGGGCAGCATATTGGAGTAACGACTTCTCTCCTTCGCATAACCTAAAAATCGGGAGAAAATTCCAGTTTTGATCAATTTCGCAGGAAATAGCTCTAGTGGACTGGGAAATTCATTTGCGTAGGCGATACTTCGTTTGGGCGCAAGGTGTGTCAAGTTGAACTAGTCAAGAAACAAAAAGGTTAGTTGTGTCTGCTAAAACATGGGATTGTTTAAGAAAAGTGCAGGGATGACATTTCGTTGTAATAGCCATAACAATTTATCAGAAGGATTATTGACTGCGTATAATGTTGTTATAAATAGAACAGTCATTTCATTTAATGTCTGTACTTCATAAATATGAAAATTCAAGACAAAATTCCAAACGATACTTCACATAAAACCCCACTTATAATGAAAACTTCGAATCAGCTGAATTCCCGAAATTAAGATGTAAATAATAATCATTTGTTCAAAAGGGGTTTTACAAACATATGCATATATACATATTTCAATAATATATAATTAAAAAATTATCTTAATAGAAACCAAAAATTCCTTTCATTGTCCTCGACAATTAGTCATTTGATCAATTAAATCTGTGAAAAACATACTCACTATAATCTAGCAGTAGAAAAATGTAATTCATTATCATTTAATTAACATTCTTCAAGGTCACGAATTTAAATGTCAATTTAAAATTGACAAAATAAAATTACATGTTGTGATGTCTGTAATTACTATTGTATATGGGAGATTATGAATATTTTGAAAATGTTAATTTTATAACGTAATTGATTTGAATTTTGTATTAGATAAGATATTAATAAAAAAAAACTTTTGTAAATTAGTTGCCAAAATTAAAATAAAATATTTTTCATATGTCAAGAAATTT
Source organism: Philonthus spinipes (assembly GCA_963082785.1). Taxonomy (NCBI): domain Eukaryota; kingdom Metazoa; phylum Arthropoda; class Insecta; order Coleoptera; family Staphylinidae; genus Philonthus; species Philonthus spinipes. The sequence continues at coordinate 15,969,441 of OY720301.1, forward strand.
ACACTATGTTATGCTCCATTATAATAACTTTTGAGTTGCATGAAGTTATGATTAATAATAAAAATTCATTTACTAAATCTTTAAATTATTATTTTTTTAATAATAGCACAACAAATGTCCATTGTATAATACAATTTTACATGGGGTTGTTGCCCAGGAAGAGTTGTTTCAATGAATGTTTGTTTTTAATACTAAGACATTGTTGCAGTGTCTTAAGGACAAAATAATGGCTAATATTCATTTTCTCATTTATAATAGCATAAAACTTTACAAACATAACTTGAAATTTGAATATACTGAATTTGTAATATTAATCATTACACTAGATGGCATTGGAGCGTTTGCAATGTCTTCTCCAGGAGCTGGATTATCCTGGCATGAAAGAGATGGACAAAGATCAGCTCTGTGAAATATTTGAAGGATCCAACAGGATTGACTTCTTGAAATGGATTGTGGGGCAACTTGGTTATAAAGATTTGCCCCAGAATGATGAGATGCTTCGTGGAGCTCTCATCAATTTTATTCACAGCCACGGCTTCTGCAGTGATGAAGAGAAAACCAAATTCGTTGATAGCACTTACGATGATCAGTTTGATGTTTCGTGTGAGGTAAATGAATCTAGTACAAAATATTTTTATTCTAATTTATTTTAAGTAAATAACTTGAAATAAATTATAAAAAAGAAATAAGTTAGTAATTTTCATTTTTTTTTTTTTTTTATACCAGCTCAGAATATTCTTCTGCATCCTTGAATACATGTGCGTAAAGAAACGTGTCGATGTGATGACTGAGGAACCTGGAGTTGGGGATAAAAAGTCCTCAAATGATGATATTATTTCCTTCTGTCAGGACCCCATTGGATTGAAATTGAAGGAAAAAATTGATGCGGCTACAAGGGAAGCAAAAATTAAGGGTATCCCTGAAAAATCGTCTGATTCTGTGTTCAGGCTCAGTGATGAAGATAAGCAGCGTGTGCTAATCCCAGAAGTCGAGGGTGGGGAAAATGACGGTTTTGATTATAACCGTATTGAAATGGCACTAACTGTGTTTGCGAAAACTATCAACAAGACTGTGAAAGGAAATAATAGCGAAAAAGTTGAGGATTCTGTTAAAGGAGAATTGATTCTCTTTAACAAACTTGTCGATATATATTCAGAGGTATTCTTTCATTTTTCTTTGTCATTAATGATTTATAAATTAAATATGTATATACATGGTTTGGATAAAGAATGCTTTATCCAATATAATATGTATATTTTATTGTATGTAAAGAATTGAGAGTATAAGATGTGGACCTATTAATTTTGAATAATTCATTAATTCAGTTTAACACATCCACTGTACTGCAAACTCAACAGATATTTACCCTGTGCTGCATTCCATAGCTCTCTTGCAAACACATAGACAATAATGAGATCATTAAAATGTAATGAATATTAGATTTACAAATTTTCTCATAGATGGCTTTAGCAGTAAGTATTGTTCAAAAGGTTTGTTCTTTATGTGACCCAGTGCAGCATTTATAGACATTCTGCACTAACAGCAATATGAACCATATGGATTATATCACAAATTTACCATAGTACAGAACAAACAAACAGATTTCATGTCAATAAATGATAGTTATGAAATGAACTTGAGAGAAAACAGTGATGTTTGATAATAATATAACTAATCCACAATAAAACCTCAATTTTTGAAGAAAAAAAGAGTACGTCTAATAAGAAATATTAAAGTATATGACTGAATAAAAACATAGTAATTTTTATTCAATGATATAATCATGAATTACTACGAAGTTATGGTCGCAACCATCATGATGATTAAATATTAAAGTATTTAATTTTAATGATATAATAGAAAAAAAAAGAAATATGTTTATAAATATTGCATTTTTATTTTGTAAATTATATATTTTTTTTACACAGATTTGCAACAATGTCGAAACAATTCAGACATTCATGAAAGATGATGTTCCGCAAGCCAAACCTACACCATCTGAAGCTTGTGCTGATATCGAAGAGCTGCAGGAAACCGCATCTGCGATTCTGAAAATCTGCAAGGATACTTAAATTACTTGCTATTATTATTATTTTTTTAAATGAATGTTCTTCTATTTATGGAATTTTGTTATTGTTTTATCTAAATGTTTTCAAAGCTATTAAATGTTTATATGAGAACATATATGACTTATATCTAATCAAATGTATTTACTGAGATTATTAAGTGCAGATTGAAGCACAATACCCTCATTATTGTAACTATTGAAAAGTATATTTTTGTTTTAACATTTTTAAAAATGTGACTGTATAGTTAATCGTATGTATTTATCTTATATCTTAGTTTATAGTTTATGTTAAAAATGTTTATATTTTTATACGTAAATAATAATTGTTCCTTGTGCACTCTTTTGTTTTATTACAACTCTTCTGAATTCTAAAGTTTGATCAAGAAAAATATTTTTTTAAAGTGGGGCCATTAATTAAACAATCGCATGCAAATTGTTTTTGTTTAGGTGGGGGGTGTCTTTAACAAAATAATTCACCTGTAGGGAGTTTTTAAAAAAATATTTTGGATCTGCCCTTGTATTATTACTACAATATATATTAGGTGCGCAACTAAGTTCTCGCTGTTTTTTTTTATGAAACTGCAACTTTATTGTGAAAACATGGTTACAAATGAATCATTCAAAATATTGTCCATCGAAGAGATCGAATACCGTCATGGTAGAAGTGTTGGTCTTTTGAGGCTATCCGCGAATCAAACCATTTTGAGATGTCTTCATATGAGCGAAACTGCTGATTAATCAAACCCTGTGCCATTGAATGGAACAAGTAATAATTGAACGGCGCAATATCTGGGGAATATGGCGAGTGGTACCCCACTCGTCCCATTCGAGAGTTTCTAAGAAGGTTTTAACGGATTTGGCAACGTGAGACAGAGCGTTGTCAGTTTTTCGAATGCAATCGCTTGAAAATGGCTTGGCGGGTAACTCCTAATACTGAAGCAAGTTCTTTTTGCGTTTGGCTCGTATCCCCATCGAGCAATACTTCAAATTCAGTGTCTTCGAAGGTTTTTGGCCTTCCTTCACGCGAACGGTCGTCAACATCGAAATCACCGTCTTTGAAGCGACGAAACCACACATGCTTAACCAAATTTACCAATTCGGCTTCCTCTTAAACATGTCTACTTTTTTCCCACTTTCCATTCTTCAAATATTCAAAGTGCTCACTTCGAAGGAAAATCATTTGTAGGTTTATTTTTGGACATACAAAAAACATTAGATTCTATATGGCGTAGAGACCTGCTGTACAAATGCCACCCCCTCAAACTACATGATAATATTATTCATATCCTTATAAGTATCCTTATTTAGCATTACACCTCTTCTTTTAACAATCGTGTACAAACATAATCAAAAATAATATTCTTCTTGTTCTACGTCTACCCTCCACACTTCTCCCATCCCAACCTTTTTGAATAAATCTCTTGCAGTCAAAAATCCATAGAAATTACGAGAAAGGCAGTTACTTTCTTGTAGTTTCTATCCTGAACAAGGCTTACCACACCTTCATACTGTAAAACATATTTTGTATTGTATATAACACTAACATTTCATATTTTAACCCTACATACTTTAATATGACGACGACATATCAACACATTATGCAAAGCCCTTCAAACTCTATCGCAACTTATAGACTTCCTCTAGCTATGGTTGTGGAGAATCAATACCAACCCTTAATTCCTTACCATTGAAAAAATACATCCCAAAATCTCCATCTGTCAAACCCAGATTTCACCTTCTCCACTAATCACACAGTGTAATTTTGCAGAAATCACACAATGCAATAATTGGCAATGAAACTATAATATTGCAATCTTGCAGTGCAATATTTATGCAACCTTTCATTGGTCCTTACTTTTTTGAAAACGACGTTGGTGAAGCCATCACAATTAACGAAGAGTGTTACAGATTGAAGATGACCCATTTCTTATGTCCCGAATTGAACGATATGGATGTTCACGATATGTGGTTACAACAGGGCGGTGCTACAGCGAACGCCACGATTGACATTTTGCATGAACAATTTGAAGGTATGGTATCTCTCGTAAAGTTGACCACCAAGATCGTGCAATTTGACCCCACTAGACTTTTTCCTGTGGGGTTTTCTCAAAGAATTTGAGAATAATTAATTATTAATAAATTATTTTCTCCTTAGCTACTGCTATTATTACTCTGTTATCGTAAAATACTACTTTGGTAACTAAATTTAAAAAGAAAACATTTGTAATTGTGATTCGAAATATTTTTTGATGATTTGAGCCAGCTCTGTCGGATGTAATAAATCATAAAGACATCTTCTACAAAGGGATTTTTTTACATTATGATTAATAGGTAATTTTGCATATGATAAGTGCCGACTACCTTGTAATGTTGTTTGTCGTTGATCCGGTTCAAACAATTTCTTTAGTAATTAGGCGATCAAATTACTGACGCGTTGCAATTCTTTCACATGAAATCATGTTGATTCACTGATAAGATTGGTCCTATTTACTAATATAGTTGAGTACGTATTCACATTTGAAAGACCTTTGGTAAGTTAAGGCCTAATAGATTACAGCCTACAATATTTCCTAACATAATTCAAAATATTGTTTGTTTAAGTATAAAATTTATGATTGATTTTACAAAACGCTACCGAAAGTTATAAAATATTTAGATTATGTTAAGTGCGCAGTGTCCACTTCTCACATAATCCGAAACAGATTATGCAAAGTGGGTGCGCGTCCACTTTATCCGTATATACGTGTTGCACGTCACGATTACGTCGAGATGATCTTGGGGGTGCATTTCCGCATTTTTCCAGACGGCGGAACGGAGCGCTTGCGCGCAGCGCCCTCTTCTGCGAATCAATAAACCACCCCTCGTGACTAAGGCGCCGATCGACGACCACGTCCACCAGGTCACCCTTTTTGACAACCGCGCCCGTCGCCCGCAAAGCCCAACAAAACTGTAAACAAATCGGGAGGCGGTCGTAAAGTGGGTGCGCGTTCACTTCACAAAAAATATCCGGCGGCCGTGTGTGCTATGTGAGAGAAATTCGCAATGGTCTGTGATCAAAAGCAGTGATGTCTTTGCATATCGATTGTGGATGACTACAAAAGGTATGAATTTATTGCAGTAAACAATTGGCGAGATTTTGCTATATTGTGCAAAAATCCGGTTCGAAGGACCTAATTATTTCGTTGTAAATAAAAATTAAGACCAGTAAAAGAATGTCACATATAAAAAATAAAAACAACACTTAAAATAGTTCATTTTTATTTAACAATACTTTTTACGAAAATTAGTGCTCTTTTAAAATTATATTACCACCAGCTGGTTTAATAAATGTGTGCAAATATTTTAAGAATAACTTTTTTAACAAAATTAGAATTAGATTAATGATTTACCCCAAAGAATTTTATTGGTTTAATTATAATAAACATATAGATTTACCAAGATCAGTTTTTTTATTACAAAACATTTAAAAAAATATTTTACTTTGTTTAGAAGTATAATCAAATTTCTTAGAATAAAATTATATATAATACACTGAAAAATATACACCAATGATCCTTTATTAATGATATTTTTCTTTAAATGTATATAAATTTCATTAATATCTGAAAATCTCTATAAAATTATAATTGCAATAATGTTTTAATAGAAAGCACAGCGATTAAAAAAAAGTGATTTTTTTAAATCTTGTTGATTGTGAAAGCATTTATTTTTGAAAATCCATGATAACCTTAAATTTAAGAAGTAAGTTTTTGATTTTCAATATAATATATTGTTAGCAAAAATTCTTTCGCTACAATTCAGGCGAAGAATTGCAATAAAAATTGTCTGAGGCTTCAGACAATTATTTTTTGTCTCTATCAATAATACAATGGAGGAAATTCTGTATTCGAAAATATATGTTTTTTTTTTCTTCAAAAAATAAAAAATGGAATTTTAGGCTGAAAGACCACTGCTCAATTGCCAATTTGAAATTTGTAATGTAGGGTAATGGTTTTATAATGTGTTATTTTTATATTGTTTCAATTTCACAAATAAAGATGTTTGTATATATAAAAAAGGCAGAAGGACGAATAGTCGATGGTCAATTTCCAAATATGTACTAAAGACCAATGTCTGTTAAGATATATATTGTTGGTATTCACAATAATTGTCTCAGTAGGCATTTGGTGAAATATTTTGCACTAAATAGCGTAAAGTTGTTACACTTGGTACTAAATTTTCACAAATTTCTGCAACAGTACCATTTGTACAGTACTTCTTAACAACCTTACGTTATTTAATGTAGTCTGTTTAGAATCAAAAATCTTTATATAATAAAAGCAATATTAAAAAATACCATATTAAATCATTCTCTTTTTGAAATTAAATGAGGAGAATTAGATGAGATAAATATATATGAGATGATCATAAGATATTTTGCACTGAAAATAAAATCCTCTTAAAAAATATCTTGTGATTAAGGCCAAATCTTGGCAGCAGATAAATTGATTCAATGCTGCAATGATTTAGAGAAAATTAAATCAAGATGTGAGATCTTTTCTGTAAATTTTGATTCCAGAGAAAATAAATATGGTTTTAAATTATTTTTAATAGAGGCTTCTACTTTGTTATACATTGTTTTGAGTTTTAATAAAAACACTGATTGTCATTATCAAACTAAGATACTCTCAATTTCATATTGATAATTAAACTAAGATACTCTTAGTTTGATAATGATAAGTTAGAATTGCTGAAACTATAGTCACTAAAATAAAATTAAACTTATACAAAAAAAAAATAATTTTAAACGGATTCGTTTTTATTAAAAAATATGGTTTTCTTAAATTACATCTAATCATAATTTAAGAAAACCATATTTATTTTCTCTAGAATCTATTTAAGATTCCCTCATTTTACTTTTTGTACTTTCTTAAAAAAAATCTGCAATATTATCATTACAAATTGCTTTATAGGTAAGAAACGAATGAATAAACTTAATTACAGCTATTTAAATAATAGTAATTATTTTGTTTAACGTTGTTATTTTATTAAGCTATATGAACTGTTACATAATTAAACAACCGATTAATCTCTTTTTTAATACATAGAAACAAAAAAAAAATACGTAACTTTCTTATACCATTAAAAAAACATGCAATTTTATGGCATTAAAAAAGTTACGTGTTTTTCTTAATATATTAAATTGATGTATCATAAAATGTACTCAAGGATTCATTCATTTCTTCACTTTTTATTTTAATAGCTAAACGTACATTTCAATTATAACTGCTGTTTTTCCACCGTTTAATTAATTGCTTTGTTTACTTAATGTGTCTGTCGCAAACATAGCTATTATTAAGTAAAGTTCTGCCGTGAGTTTTAAATTAATGAGGAGAAACTGCAGTCTTTCAAACAACAAGCTAAATCTTCAGTATGGAATTTCAGATTCCTTGCATAACGTAACCTGAAACATCTTACCCTAATAACGATCATATTTCTTAGATTCATTACATTATCATAAATATTTAATCAGTTTCTCACTGTTCAAACAAGAAGCTTCATCTTCAGTCTGGAATTTCAGATTCCTTACATAACGTTACCTGGAAACATCTATCTTAATCTAATAACGATCAGATTTATTCGATTTGTTGCCCGAGAAGTAATATACATTTGTTTAAAGTACTTACGTAACGTAAGTCAATATGTCACAGAGCTAAATGTAGAAATAATTTATTAATTATTTTCATATCTTTTTTATTTAATTCATTTTTTAAATTTTAGATTATTTATCCAAAATTAATCAATGGATCCTACCTGAAGATTATAATACCCTTTCTTACCACATTGTGCATATAAGTTTCACTAGAAAATAGATCTAAGAAATACAACAGATTTATAAAAAGCCAATATTATACATTTTATACTTTCTTCCTAAAGTTTGGCTTTATAAAATGGTAAAATTATACATTTAACACATTGTTACGAAAGTTTTGCTATTACGTGAAAATATTCGAAGCCACGACCCTAAATACATTCCAATATTGCCTTTTTATTCAAAATATCAAGTTTAGGCATGGAAATCGTGTTAGCATTGTAACACGGATTTATAAATTGAATAATAAAGCTATTACGATATATATTATGAACCTAAAAATAACGTTAAAAAGCAATGTAAAGTGTTATGATATTACCGTAAACTGCTGTTCATTACTGTTGTTATAAAATATGTAAACTGTAGGGTCATAAAATACTTCATGAGAGGCAATTATTCACACAGGGGGTGGCTGTTAATTCATTGTCCGGCTTACATTAGCTAAAGTATTAAAGTTACAAAACAAATTTACTATGAAATTTAGTGTAGCAAATATTATCTAAAAAAATTTGAATAGGGAATCTATTCAAATTTTAAAAATTGACCCCGTACAAAACTCGTGAAATTTATAGATTCATAAATAATGGCTTGTATAATATTGTAGATCATCATGATCATAGTTCACATTAATTAATTAAATTGAAATATTTCCAATTCAGTGGTTAAATTAATGCCATAACGACCCTCATAATACGTGAGTGCTTTCATAAAAATGATGGAGATGCGAAAAATAGTTTTGAAATAACCACCACCAACATGTGCTCCGCATACTAAATAATTCTGCTTACTTAAATATCCACAATCCACTTTAATTACATTTTTTAAACCCACGGTATTTGCAGTATAAATATTCTAGTCACATACACGATTAGTTTGATTGGAAAAGCAAACAAAAGTTGGAAATTTAATCAATTCCGAATCCGTTGACCTAAATTCCAGTTATTGCTTAACTTTTAATTAAAATTTATGGATTGTGTGAATATTTGGTTTTGGAATAAATTGATATAATAAAAGTAAGCATTTTTTATTGACTAGTTAATTAAATTGAAACCGTCAAAAACATCACGTTTTTATTAATTAGACGAAAATAGTTTTGAAATAACTACCACCAACATGTGATTCGCATACTAAATAATTCTGCTTACTTAAATATCCATAATCCAATTTAATTAAAATTTTTGAACCCACTGTATTCGATATATACTTATATATGTATATTTATACTAAAGTATTCCAACATGAATTAAATAAAAATAATTATTTCATCTTTAGATACTGTGACATTAAGTTCCAACATGTTTAATCAAGTGTTAAGTGAGGAAGCTATTCAAGATGTATGTATTTTTATATATACTTTTATTTTTTATCTATAAACAATTACAAATACCATGGGGATGATGTTATATAGGATGTTACGCGAAGGGAAATTTAATCAATGTTTGATTGACCTAACTTTCTTTTTAGGTCACGATGGAAGACAACTGCAGAGCGCCTTTGATCATAGGTAAGCAACAAATTATCTCTGTGTAAATTATAACTATAAAACATTCTTTTACAAGTACTTGATTATGACAAGTATTATTTTGATAATTTCAAGTCAGTAAGCTTGTAATAACACTCTGATAATGTGGATAGGATGAAACTAGTGAGGGGAATAAATAGTAGAATTTGTGAAACAAACCTAGTGTTATATTTTTTCGTTCAATAAACATGGAACAAAACTTTCATAAAAATTGTTTGATTGAATCTAGTTATTGGAATAAAAAGTTTATTTTGTGAAACAATCAAATTTTTTAAACTTTAAGTTTTTATTAAACTTGTAAAAATATTTAATAAAAGTCGCCTAACTGAAATTGATTAGTGGAATAAAAAGTTAAATTTATGAAACACACCAGCTGTTTTAATTTTTGGTCATTAAACTTGTAAATACACTTTGGTAATGATTGCCTGATTGAAACTAGTTGGTAACTATATTTAATAAAAGTCGTCTAACTGAAACTGGTTAGTGTGACAAAAAGTTGATTTTTTGAAATAATAAAAGATTTTATTTTTTAGTCAGTATTTTTGTAACAGCATTTTATTAAGATTGAAACTAGTTAGTGGAACAAAAGACCGATGTGAAGTATTTTTACGAGAATCCGTAATTCATCCACGGATTTTAATTTCTTTACATTAGTCTATAAGTACACGTCCTAAGAATCGTTTTAAATAATACAACACATTTTTATTAAAATTATTATTACATTTTTAAAATTTCTATAATTCACGAATTTTAACTGAAAATAACAGAAAAAGTAGTAATAATAAAAAATAACTGGACAGGAAGACATATGGTCGATAGCCCATGACAGACTACTAACACAATTGTATATATTGTTATAATAAATGTTGTAATTTTTTGTTGTCATATTGTCTGAATAAAGATGTAGCGATGGAAGTTGGCCACGAATCCGGCGCCTCCACCATCTGACAAAACATAAAATTTTGATATTATCTCAAACAATTATATACAGAATAGTGTTAGCCAATTAATAATCAAACACCTCAGATACTTTAATAATTTAAAAACCTTAAAAACATTTATTTTCAGTAAATTATTGCAGTAAGAATTCAATGAAATTTGTATAATTTTCAAAGTGTCAAAAGTCACTGTTGGGCGCTATCGATTTTTGATTTTATTAGCCATAAATGTTTATTAGGGCTTTGTTTATAATATCAAACAATAAAAAAAGCCACATATGTCTTGTTTTTGTTTAAACAATTTTTTAGTTGGACACTTAAATCGAAAATTCGAAATTTTCAAAGTGTCAAAAGTCACTGTTGGGCGCTGTCGATTTTTGATTTTATGGGCCATAAATATTTATTATACAATTATACAAATTTCATTGAATTCTTACTGCAATAATTTACTGAAAATAAATGCTTTTAAGGTTTTTAAGTATTAAAGTATCTGAGGTGTTTGATTATTAATTGGTTAACACTATTTTGTATATAATTGTTTGAGATAATATCAAAATTTTATGTTTTGTCAGATGGTGGAGGCGCAGGATTCGTGGCTAGAAATTCGTGGCCAACTTCTCACCGGTTAAAGATGTTTGTATATATAAAAAATAACTTTTTTAATTAATTAAGATTTTTCTTAAGACTCATAGTAACAATCTGAGAAATCAAAATTACATTGCGCTAAACCATTTTGGGCTTTGGAGTTGGCTTGAATAAAATCAATAACAATAAAATAATATTTTTTTAATGGCTAGGATGGTACTTAAGACTCATAGTAATACTCTAAGACAAAGAAATCGAATTTAAAGTGCGTCAAAACAAGTCATTTTGGATTTTGTTCAATTTTATATTGAAATTCGTGGATAACGGATTTATTTTTAAATAGTAATAATAAAAAATAAACTTTTCATTGGCTATGGTGGTTCTTAAGTCTCCCAATAACAATATAAATTAAATAAATACTAAAGTGCACCAAAGTCAGCCATTTTGGACTTTCAAGTTTACTGGATTTTATGTTTGCGTTCCTGGATGGTGGAGAAAAATAGTAATTATAAAAAAATAAACTGTTTTACTAGTTTTTAAGACTACCAGTAGCGCTCTAAGATAAAGAAATCGAAATAAAAGTGCATCAAAGCCAGAGATTTTGAACTTAAAAATTTAGTTTTTTGTTGAAATTAATGAATGAAAGAAATTAAAAAAAAGAATAATAATAATAATATACAAAACGATTCTTAGGATATCTACTAATAGATCAATGCAAAGAAATGGTGATTAAAATCCGTGGATGAAATCGGAATTGAAAAAAAAATCTGGTCGCAAAAACCGTGGATTTGTAAATAATACGTTGAATTTATGAAACAATCAAAGTGTCTCATTGGTCAGTAAACTTATAACAACACTTTAATAATAATCGCCTGCTTGAAAATAGTTAGCGGAATAGAAAGTTGAATTTGTGAAACAAGGTGTTTAATATTTTAGTCATTAAACTTGTAACTACACTTTGACAATGACTGTTAGTGGGATTCATGTTGAATTTATGGAACAAAATAATTTTTAGTCAATAAATTTATAACAATACTTTGATAAAGCTTTAATGAACAATAATATATTTTATATATTATTTGTTATTGTAATATTTATGTTATTCTGTTGTAAAATGGTTTTTTGCCGTTAATAAATGAATTTGAATTTGAATATATTAGAAAATACTGGAAATATTTTTAAAGTTTGTAAGTCTTCTAGTAGGGGGCGTAATGAACACTTGAAACTATAATGATTGATTATAAAAGTTTTAATAAAGTCATTCTAAAACTACACTTTTTGAAAACATGATAAATTAATAAAACAAAAATGTTTTAGGCTATTTTGTCTTACTCTTGAAATATTAGGTGAACCATGGTTCGAATTTGTTACGAACATTTGACAAATAACTCATTGTTTTTTTAAGCGTTTTTTTTAATAATTTTGATGTCATTAAAGTACTTATCATTATGATGAAATTAACAAAAACAAGTAATTTTGTCGCCGCTAGGTAGTTAAAAATAGAAAAATTTCCGTTTATCTCAAAAATTTATCTTCAAATATGATGTATTTTTCTCAATTTATATGCAAATAGGGTCAGTAAGTAAGAAAATCAGTGAAAAGTGTAAGTAGCTTAATCCCACTGGAAGATATAAAAAAAGAATATTTCAAATTAATAATTAATTGCAATTATTTGAAAGAATATTTTTCGTTGAATAAAATGTATTTTGTTATGAATTTTATTAAATGCAAAAAGTTCTTTAACTAATTAATTTATTTTGTCGCCACTAGGGAGCGTATTTCAAATGTGCGAAATTATTTGAATACGGTCTTTCCAAATGGATCTCTTGACTTAGGCCTTTGCCACTCAGTGACAACTCGAAACGAAGTTAAAAGTATTTTATTTAAGCAATATTTTAAATTAAGCAGTAGTTTCTTTTAAATAAATTAAGTAGAAATAATTTGAAAATAATTAATTATCAATCAACCATCTTCCCTTTAGCTACTGTGATATTTTGGCTAACGTTACGTAAGTACTTTAAATAACTGTGACCAAGTGAATGAATACTTTTTTGTATTATTATTAATTTCTTTTTAATTTAATAATTGGATGTCATGTAGTTTACATATTATTTTTTACATGAGTTTTAAAACTTTTATAAAAAAGATCATCTTTCTAATTCAAGAAAATGTGTATTCGTCTGAATAGACGTCTAAATATAATACAACCCTTTTCTTCCCCCCGCCGCCCTTGAAGCAATCTTTATATCCACTCAAATCACATCTTCAACACCGCTAAGAAATAGCCTATTTCCGTTGGCATCGGTCCGAAAATAATCACGATCTGCGCGCGCAGGCCCATCCCGCCGATCCCACGCGTCCCTTTAATTATTTCTGGACCCATCTATTTTCGAAAACAAAAAAGAAAGCGTCATGGAAGAAGACAGAAGCATGTTTTGGAACCAATCGCAACACGGCAGAACAATTTCTAAAATTAGATCCCCCGCGCAGAGTGTTCTCAGCCTGTTCACAAACAAAAGCCAAAAGAGCGTTTCCGTTGTTATCGTGCGCGTATCGCTAATTCGCGTGACGTTAAATAAATAAATTTGTGCGCGGAATTTTAAATTGTCCGTTCGTAAAATCGAGTTTTGTTTGTTTATTGCTATTGGACGAATTTTTGGTTTAATTCGAAAAGTTGTTACGTAAGTGCGCGGGCGGCCATTTGCTACGCGTTGCCGGGAAGACGGTTGTTTACGCTGTGGTGAATAAGCAAAAATTATTATTAATAATAATGAGTGTTCGGAAATGCAAAATCAACCCACGCTACAATTGAATTCTAAGTATCGCTTTAGAATGGTTTCAAATTTTAACAATATTGACTTTTACATTATTTAAACATTGCAAAAATATGTTAATTCTTCAAATTCATCAATTAAACTTTGCTTAATAAAAACTAATTATTTGAAATTAGAATGCCTCGAGTAAAAAATTCTGGAAACAATTTGGAAACTTACAATCGTAATCAAATTCGACCAAAACAAAGGTCTCTCTTACTAACCAAATACATTTAATCACGATCAAACAGTTTTGTGTTTGATCAAGATTATAATGCTCACGCTCAAACAAACGTTTGAAGCTGCATTTCAAAGCAACACAATTATTTATTAAATCAAACATTGATTTTTTTCATCTCACTTTTTTAATTTATTTTTGTTGCATTTCTCAAAGTATATACAACGAAATGTATTCAATAGCTTTCAAAAAGGTTAGATTCAAATAAGAAACATAGTTTTACAATGTTTCTGAAAGATTTTCACAAGTTTGTGTTTATTTTTGAAAATCATTCTTCATTTTTAGTACTAACTAATGACGCATATATAAGAGATGATATGATTATTTAATAGCCCTAATGTATACTTTTTGACAGAAAAAATGCGTTTCATTCAAAACATTTTCTAAAATGTATTAGGGTATCTTAATATTAAGCTGGCCATATTGACTAATATTTGAAGCCAAAAAACTAATATCATAATAATATAATCATTAATAATAGAAATAGAGAATTTTAGTAAAGGTAAAGTTACAGATATTCACTAAATTTCTTCTTCGCTAATGAATTAAATATATTTATTACAAAAAAGATCTGTTTTAATTTCTTTTTCGAAATGAACATATTAAATACATTTATTACAGTCCTAAGTAATTAAGATTTATTGTGATTGTGTGACATTTCTTAGATATCGCAAGTAACGTTATTCTGAATTTATGATATTATAAACTAGTGAATCACTTTTGATATTTTTTACACTGGCAGCAATAAGCCTGTTTGTTACATGAACTGGTGCAGCACTTTTTACACTTTCTGTACTGACAACAGTGTAAACCTTACATGTGTCAGTTCAAAAGCAGAACAAAAGAACAAACCTACTGTAAATATTACAGAATCTTGCAACTGAATTCTAAACAAACCTACTATTTGTGAACTATTGAGTAATTCTAATGTTTTCCACTTAATTGCTATGGCTATGCTACCTACCATGATGTCATTCTGAAGCTTTACTGTTAACAAATATTTGTAAATTTATTTAAAGTAGCTAAGCTACCATATCATTCTAAAATCTTATATTTAATAAAAATATGTGTCATATTACTTATCTCATTCAATAATATATCCAACCACCCAAATTGTTGACAATGATACTTGTAAATTAGTCAAAAGATGGTGCTTTGATCTATGTTTCCAATTATAAGACTTACTTCTTAAAAAAAAACATTTACTAGAAATTTTGTGAATGGTTGATGATAATCATACATATGATCTAATTTTTAAGAAAATATTTAGGCTTATGTTTACTATATCATTTTGAATCCATGTTATAGATCCGAGAAGAACCTAATATCTTCAAAAGCTTGTTATGTTGGAGCCATTCTAAAATTCAAATAGTGACTCCAATTATTATTGTTGTTGATAAATTTTCTAACAGTCTAATTTTATTATAAACTTTTTGCAAGGGAATGAACGTGTTTAGTTTGTTATAAATAAATATCTAACTATTTTCGATGAAATTAAAATAATTTATATAAAGACTTAAGTTTTTTTGTGTTAATTTAATTAAAACTGAAAAAGACTCAACTATATACATCAGACTATTTTATATTTTTGTTTGTTTGTGCCAATTAAAAAAAAAACAGTGAAACATTTTTTCAACCACCCCAACTTTTTTGAACACTGAGGGTTTCGTGTTTCGAACGTTGCCATTTTTCGAGCGGCGTTGCAACGTTGGATACGGTTCGCGAAGGGGCAGTGGGCGTGGCCGAAAGGGGGCGGCTATGTCGTAGTCCAAGAAGCAGCGCCATGCTGGTGGTACTCCTGTGTTGTATGCTGAAGATCGCAGAAATGAGCGCCCCCTCGCGGGCGCCGCCACCACCCCCACCGGTCGTGCCGCTGCGCAGGCGACGTCGGCGCAGACGTGGACGCGCCAAAGGTAACAGACATACGTCAAAAACTAACAACAAAAATAAATAATTAAACATAAAAGCAACTAATTTGAATTGTTCATTATTTTAAATGTATTTATTTAAAACCAGATGTTTATATACTTTTAAACATTTAAAAAAATATCTATTTTTAGTGTAGATGTTTCTAGAGGGGGGAGGGCTGTTGCATAGATATCCATTGCCATTTTTTGTGATCCAAAACTATAGCACATGTACGTCCTATGAACGTACTATATACATAGAGCTTTGTTTACGCGCACGACCAATATACGTACAGCTACGTCCATTTTATCCCATGGACGAAATTTATCCATGGTACATACTATGGACGAACTATGGACGAAAACGTACGTTCGTAGACGATATCCATTTTTATCTACGCGTACATCCATTGTCCTGGAAATAGTTATATTTTATATTCGTCCATTCATATACGACTATGGACGTACCATGGAAAAAGTGTGCTAATAGGGAAGGGTTTTTGTTCAACACATAAATTACCATACCGTCTATAGTACGTACGAATAACGTCCGTGGACATATATACAAATTATGTACGTACTATGGACGTCCCATGGACGAAGTGTGCTATTAGGGAAAGATCTTTCTCGCATGGGTTCGACACATGAATTGCCGCCCCCTAAGCCAAACAACATAATTATAGATTTCAGATTGAACCCCTCACCCCCACAACTGTGGGCTTTAATTACGTTTATGCCTATTTTTGCAAAAAAAGACTTGCAATTCCACTTCCAACGACGCAATTAAAATTTGAGAATTTGTACTTTCGTGCCACAAGACTCGAAAACACAAATTTGCAGGCATTATTCAAATTCGAATTTCATTTCAAACACTCTAACTGATAATTTGTTGATGGCCAGTTATTAAAAACAATCTTATTAATTTATTTAGTGTTTTTTTATTCAATTTGAAAATTATATATTATCTGATAGTAAATATAATTGCTTTATATTTTGATTGTAGGCAACCTAACGTGCATTCAAATAATGTAAAATTTGCAAGAAATGTAAACTAACATATGTTTATGAAAGTTTGGTTGCCTACAATGAAAAAGTTGTATACTTTACATATAATCCAAAAACATTTTGTTATCACTTGAAAATGTTCAAGAGTGCTTCATTTTCAAGTAATAAATAATGTATTAACATACAGGGTTAGTTAAAATTACCAGAACACTTAAATATTTCAACGTTAAATTATATTTAAAACAATGTTGCAAAGACGTTTATTGGATTTAAATAAGTAATAATTTAAATATATTTTTAATATACAATTTATGAACATCTGAATTATGTTCATAAATTTGTATTTTTTTTCAAATGGATCACCCTATATAATTTCACATATTGGAATCATAACATTAATTATATTTTTAAACATGCAGTGTACACATGTTATCTGCTTTGTATAAATGAGTTTTCCGTAAATAATTAAATTCTAAAAATATTTTATACCTATATTTTTTTGTAAAATATATAATTTTTAAACTATAAATTAAGCAAATTGTGTTTTTGTGTAGTTTTAATATTGATGGACTTATTCAATTCTGTATTTTTATTGTTTATTTACAACAATAATACTTTTTTTACTTTGTTCGTATTACTGAAAATGTTTATTAGTAACTATAGTTTTGACAACATTAACGCGTCATTATCAAACTAGCACTGCTAGTGTAAATTACTATGTATAACAAAGTAGAGGCAAACAAATAATAAATAAATTTATTGTTTTTAGGCATTACCTTTTTATATTTAATTATATTTTAGGGGTTACCCACAGTTAGAAATTTTAAAAATGATATTCCAAAGTATTATCCGTAAAATAACGAATTCCAAGCTGATCTGAAAATTAAAAGTATTTTTTTGCGTGCAATAAAGTCATGAATATAAAGCGCCTTTTATTTTATTCGAAAACTTTAAACTCGAAATGTGAATTGTGAATACGGTGGACAGGATTACAAGAAAACTTCTCAACAGACTTCAATAAAATGTTTGAAAATGATATTCCAAAGTATTATCCTTAAAGTAATGAATTCAAATGTTTCAAGCTGATCCGAAAATTCGAAGTTGTCAGAACAAAACACTTGATTTTGTTTCACAATTTTATATTTTATTTTCACGCCTAGTATTGGGCAGATCACAATGTGATTTACAAGGATTACTATGATGATAATAAAATATTGAAATTGTGAAACAAAACCAAGTGTTATTTCTTGAATGTTTTTTTCACTTATCACTTGGTGAAACATTTTAAACTATTAACGTTGAATGTAATAAGGGACTCAATTTGAATCTCAGGGAGGTCCTAGAAATAAACAGGGCAATAAAAGCTGGGAAACACCTAATCAACGACAATGAGGAGATTTGGAATTCCCCGTTTTAAAATACCGTATTGATTATATATAATCAACATATATACAATTATTTTTTTAATCAGGTTATATCTGCGTGAAACAAACCAGGTGAATTTAATTTAACCTTCAACATTAATAAAACTAAGTGTTTTATTCAATTCAACGCGTAAGATATTTTGCCAAGTGTTAGTTGAGTCAACAATCAAAAATTTTCCATTTTGTTGCTCACTATATTTTCGTACCTTTGAACGAAGGAAAACAGTTCTCACAAAAATTACATTTTTTTGGCATGTAGAAGTAGATACATTTTATTCTAAAAAGTGACAATTTTCATATAATATTTGTTGTTTTGTTTAGAAGCAACGTATTTTAACTTAATTCGTTCAACGACAGGATCATTCATATAAATTTTAAGTTTACGAGAAATCATTGAAAAATTTCTGTGAAGAATGGCGATTTTGTAAAATTTTTCATTAAAAAAAAAAAATAAATAAATACAAACCTATAACACGTACAACTTTGCTTTGTTAGATAGTATTTAGTTTTAGAAGAAATGAAATCAGATAAAAACATCGTTCATGACTGTAGGTAACCCCTTAAAAATATCTTTTATTCACATAGAGAATTATTACTCTATTTGATTAAAAAATCGATTCAATTGTATCCACTACAACTTTATTAACGTTTTATTCTAAAATGAATTAAGCATTTGAAATTAAAAATTGAGTATTGGTAGAATAATGGAAACTAAATATTAAATTTGATTATTTTAAAATAAATCGCCAATTTTAGTATTAATTGACGGAAAGACCACAGGTCGATAGCTATTTAACAATTAATTAATTTGTGATATTACACAAAATTTAATCAATTATTGATATGTCCTTGCAAACCTAATTGTTAAAAAATGTTTTATATACATAAAAAACATTAATTTGTTTGATTTGAGAGTTTGAGAGAATTCTTTAGCTTACCAATTTCTATTTAAAACATAAAATTAGATTTTTGGTGAATTGATTAGTTTTCCATTATTATTGCTTTCAATAGAGCGTCTTTATAATTTAATAAAGGATTTATAGGAACGGTAGGCTTCTATACGATTCTATAAATAACATAATAGTTGACAGACATGTCAAGGTGGAAGCCAAATATCTTGTATTTCTTATCGTAACTAAGAACACATTCATTCATTCCGTAAACACGCTATCATAACGTTTCTGTTAATTATCGAAACGCTTACATAATACACAAAATTTGATATAATTTGCACCAGCCTAGTATCGCAGAATTGATTATTTCAGTATACAGAATCAGAATATGAAATAATGGATTATTTTCGATAATCGAATGCTTTTTTATCTGTAAATCAAAACTCATGTATAAAATTTATATTTCTACAATTAATTGAGATATTTTCAAATTAAACTTTTATTTAAAATTCTATGGTTGTTGTAGTTGTTACTTGATGAAACTCCATTGTAGAACTAATTTTAGAAGTAACAGATTTATTGTAGAATTGAGTTTTCTACAATAAATCTGTAAAAGCAATCCAGCGTTTGATTTAATTTCTGTGATTGTAGCTACATGGAAATGTATTGATTAATAATTAATTATTTATTTTTTTATATATAAAGTTGAATATTTTTTTATCGCAAAAATACAAAAGGTAATAAGAGTTTAACTAATTTTACAAGTAAAACACTACATTGTTTTTAAGTTTCACAGATTTATTGTAGAAAACTCAATTCTACTAATTGTAATTTTTTTTAAACTTTTATTATTTTTTGTATTTATCTGATAAAAGAATATTCAATTTTAAATAAAAAAAAAATATTAATCAATACATTTCCATTTAGCTACAGTCATAGCAAATAAATAAAAAAAACAATTGATTATATATATATAAATCTTTATTGGCAGATTATTTTTTAACAAAGTAATAATAATAAATAAATACAATAAATAACTAACATAAAAATAAATTCTTCTGCCAATTGGCTATCGACCGTTGGTCTTTCCGCCTATAATTGATTATTAATCAATCATTTTCCCTTTAGTTACTGTGACTGTAGCTAAAGGAAAATTATTGATTAATAATTAATTATGGCAGAAAGACCTCTGGTCATTAGCCAGTTCGGGACTGGTATGTACTGTATGATATTTTATAATAGTTTTTTATTCTATTGTATGCATAATGTAAGCATTAGTCCTGAAAAAACATTTTTATATATATAATTAATTATTTTCAATTTTTTATTTAATTTCTTTTAAATAACTGTGGCTGTGTGAATAAATCCTTTTTCTATTATTATATTCAACTTTTCCCATCACTGGTATTGCCACTATTTAAGAAGACTCTACTGCCTTTATTTATAAACGAAAAGTGTTGAAATTTTGCATGAGTAATCTAGGCTTAATTACGAAGCTTTTGTAGGATGGATTTATTTTTATCGATTATAGTTTTTGTGTTATAGAATTTTATTTTTCAAATTCCACACAAAATTAAAAAAAATCGATCGTTACAATTGTGTATAAAAAATATATTTTTATTATTATTTTTTTTAAATTAAACTTTCACTTGGGGCTATTCCATACGTGAAATGATAAATTTAACGTATACGTTGATTTTCAACTACGCATTTAATACTTCTTGTATCATTTTTAAGATTTTTTTGAAACGATAGTTGATAGAGACTTTATTAATAATAATAATAATATATCTTTATTCCACACAAGTAACAGAATTATTTACACATAAAACATTATGTATATGTATATTTTGATTATCATCTTGTCTTGTCTTTCCGCCGTGACTTTATTATTTTGCAATGTTTTTATTGGTGTCTTGAGAACATTCTGAAATGTCAGCTTTGCTGGAGGTTTATGAACTTAAAAAAACATTTATTATTAAATAAATTCGCTTTCTGGATTAACAAAACAAATGTTTTACCAATTTCTCACTTTAAATTTATCGTTTTTTTATTAATGCAGAAGGCGCATTTCTTTAATAATCAATGTTTTCTTTAAGTCCATAAACCTCCAGCAAAGCTGACAACATTTCAGAATATTCTCAAGACACCAATGTAAACATTGCAAAATAATGTAGTCTCTTATTAATAATTTATTATACATTGTTTTAAGTTTTAATAAAAACAACGATTCAATTTGTTTGTATAACTTTAATTTTTATTTTAGTGACTATAGTTTCAACAATTTTAACTTGTCATTATCAAACTGAGAGCCTATGACTCTTAGTTTGATAATGAATAAAGTCTAATCTATATACGTGTGTGACGATGGTATACGTTAAATTTAACATTCCATATATGGAGGAGCCCCAAGTGAAAGTTTAATTAAAAAAATAATAATAAAAATATATTTTTTATACACAATTGTAAGGATCGATTTTTTTAATTTTGTGTGGAATTTCAAAAATAAAATTCTATAACACAAAAACTATAATCGATAAATTCCCTAAATAATCGATTTTTCTTATTCGTATCGCTAATATTAAATATTCCAGCAGAAAAAATAAAGTGTTCGTATTCGAGTAATTTATAAAAAAAAATCCAATTAATTTTTACATTGCCTATAAATGCTGAAATAATCTGTAAAGTATTCCCGAAGTAGACGTACTCTAAGAAAATCAGTGTGCAATTTAGGTTTGCCAGTTATATTTAGATCAAAAACGAATGGATTAAGAAAATAAGAATAAACTGCGTCGTTTATATTGCGGAATACAAAAATAATTTTTAAATGGACTTGCCTATCATTTGAAGTTGCGGTTTAGTAAAAAAAGTGTGTAGTTGTTGACAGTTACTAATTCGTGTTACATTGATGCCTCAGTCAATGGACAATATTCTAATATACATTAAAGAAATCTTAAAACAAGTAGGAATTTCGCCAGATAAATTAAAAAATGTTTTAATTATTAGCTTTTCTGAAAAAAAAAAAATATGTACAAAAATGTATAGCTATTTTTTGTACTAAAGATTCTTAATTTTGTATAAAAAATAGAGAATTTATAAATAAGAAAATATATTGATAAAATAGAACAGAGATGATTCACATTTTTGCAGTTATTTAAATTACAATAAAATTAAACAAGGAAAATCACGGCAATGAAATTTTATCAATCTCTTTGTCCAACTTTTTGCAGTTGGAATAAAAAATAAAATAAAATAATAGAATAAAATTAAACAAGGTAAATCAATCCCTTTTTTCAACTACAAAACAAACAAAAATTGTTTAATTTTCCAATTGCAAAACAAAAAAAATAAACAATTATTTTTTGTATTGTTTTACAGTTGAAAAAAGGATTGATTTTCCTCGTTTAATTTTATTGTAAATATCGTAATACTAACGAATTCTGATGAATTATTATAGTTAGTATTACGATATTTACAATAAAATTAAACAAGGAAAATCAATCCCCTTTTTCAACTTCATATATTCAACACTACTTTAAAATTAAATTAAATTTACAAAATCCTGTGCATTTACGATGGAATGAAATAAAGAGAGAAAACATGTTTATAAATACATAAATAATTTGAATCGGCATATTTTCATCACAATGTGAATAAATTCTAGTGAAAATTTAAACGTGATTGAGTTCAGCAAACACAAGGCCAAACACTTATTTTGAGACCTCAGAAACGATTTATTTCGTCGAAAAATCCGACTGAATTGTTATTAAATGAAGGCTGTTTTATAATGCAAGGTGCAAGTTAAATTTATGTCAATGTTTAAAAATAAGTAAATCTTAAAATGTTTCAATATTTGCGAACTTTCATAAAAATGACGCAGGCTGTGTGTCCGTCGTACTATTTACTATTATTTAAACAAATATTTGAGAGAAACCATCTGTTGCTATTTTAATAACAAACGACAAATATTGAGATTAGTTCTAAACATTTGTTTCGCATTTTATTTATAATGATAATAGTATTCATAGCCCAGATAAACCAACACTGAATATTAATAATTACTTAGTAAAACATTTTTACTAATATTAGTAAAATTATAGTATATAAAATAATTATATTTATTTTTTAATAATTATTTTTTTTATATTTTCAATTGTGGAGGCTTCTACTTCGTTGTACATATTTATATATGATAAAGAGATAAATTGATAAATTTTTATAAAGTGTTATATAAAACAAAATTTAGAAGTGTTTTTCATTATCATATTAAATGTATTTTTACTAATATCAGTAAACATTTATAAGCAAAAATATTTACTATTATTAGTAAAAATGTTTTACCAAGTGATCAGTGAGAAACAAGTTAACAAAACATGACTGTATAAAATAATTATATTTATATGAATGAAAATTCCTGATGTTATTACTAAATTTGAGTTAATGATAAATATATATATCTTTATATATAGTTTGAATAAAAATTCATCTAACTAAATCTTGCAAGTTTTAATAAGAATTATGATATAATATTATTTTTTTAACGGACAGTGTAATAAGAATGAATGACTGCTATGACCTATCTCTTTATACTAAAAACTGGAAAATTCGCTACCTGGCAGTTAATGTAAAAACTCAGGTTCCTCATATCTATTTTTATCAAAGGTTAGAAATAATCTATAATGGTGGCATCTTCTGGGTTGAAATATAGATCAGGCATTAAAAATAAAAATGGAAAGGATCTAAATGCCTTTCATTCAACATTGTTAAAATTTATTACACGTATTCTTTAAAATGTCGAAATGCTAATTAGTTCCGGTGAGAGTTCTATTTCTTTTTTTAGCTTCAAATAATACATCCATTTAATTCTCCCGAAGAAGGCGATGTTTTTTTTTACTTATTAACGGAAATTCGCCATTTAACGAAAATATATAAATATTGTTGTTGCCAAAAAGCAGAAATATTTCAAATTTAGCAGGTATAAATGAAAATTTTATATTTTGATCAACAGAAAAATAAAACATGAGTTCCTTGGATATCCATATAAATCATTAATATTAACAACATCGAATTGGTTTTGCATCGCTTTCGGCATGTTTCGCGCGTATGAAATCAACTTTCATCTTCTCTTGTGTCGCGACGCAACGCGTCGTTTGGAATATGTAAATAAAATAATGGCTTCTTGCTTCTTTTGATTACGATAAAAAGTGAAATTTCGGATATTTGAAAGTGAATAACTACGATTTATATTTATCAAACTACACAGTGAACAGTGAGATTTATTGGAAAATGTCAAGATTGAATTCGTTCTTATGTGAACATTTCCGGTTACAATATGATCCTAATAACTCAATATAATTTATTGTTACTTTCATATATGGAGGAAAGGAAAGTCTAGTAATCATGAAATTTTTCAAAATGAGATAAGAGCGGAAATATCCGCTTCAGACCTCCCTGTGTCAGAAAAGAAAAAAAAAACATATATCTTGACACCTTAGTAGATTTATATATTATTGATATCATCACATAATTTTATTTCTCTCCGATCGTAGAAAGGATATGAGTAATAATTTCTTAAACAGGATAATTAAGTATAGAAAGGATTCAAGTGAATTGTTTTGTTATCGATGATCATTTAATTTAATGTTCTCCAACTATCGTCGCGTCTGATTGTTTTTATATACTAAAGCAAATACTAATCTTTTATACTATTTGTAAATAAGACAACTGTTTTTTTTAATTTCATAATATTAATTGTAGACTGTTATAATTATTTCGCAGGCATCATAAAAAAATAACTCATCGCTAACGTCCGGTTATAAGCCGGAAACGGTTAAAGATAGATTTTTTTCTTCGCCGTTGTTTTTATCATTAATTAGAATCGCGAAAACAGTTTTTCGTTATCTCTTAAAATAAAAAAGTGTAGGCGGAAAGACCATTGATCGATAACCAATTAACAGATATAAAATATACATTTCATTTTGTAATTTTTAATATGCATTTAATATTTAATAGATATATTTAATAAAGTTTATTATTAAAAAAGTGTTCTATATGTGGCACCACCAAAATGTACCACCCTGTACACATTTGTTTTTTTTTAAATTGACACATGCATATGTTTAATGTTATTAATATGTAAGTAGATACTGCCAAAATTACTAATCTGTTGTTGGAGTGCAGAAGGCAGACATTTCGAAATTGAATAGATTTTTGTCACCTGCCCAAATTTTCAAAGCATGCCGTTCGATGCGTCTCCCTTTCTATTCGGAGGATTCGATCTCCCCCATGCGGGCAACTATGCATTCGGTTTTTATTTTCATCAATTATTCCCTGCCTTCTTTCATCTCAAATAGAATAGAGTACCACGAATTTTGTTCCGTGCCACGAACAAATGCTTTCTGTGGGGGTGGTTTTTGGGCTTACTCTACGGAATTAAATAGAATATTTCAAGACTTTAAACGTTTTTTTATACATAATCTTTATTTACAAACGTAATACTACATCTAACATAAAGTATTACAAAACATGCTGTAAGAGTCTGTCAATTGGCTATCGACCAGTGGTCTTTCCGCCTGGATTTTGTATTTTCGTCCTTGTCAAAATATATGGATAAAATATGATGATCGTTAACATTCTATGTCATAAGTCCAAGTTAGATATGTACGCAACTTAACTGTCTTGAATGTTGAGAATAAAGTGATGAATTCATGAAGGGTTAGACTGGAGAATTTACGTTTGGGACTTATAGTTTTGTTACGAGGAATGCCTCAAATTCCATAGTCATAGAACTAATAAACTCCCTATGAGTTAGGCAAATTTTTGAAATAAGAAGGAAAGTATTTCTTTGATGGGATTAATATTGGTGAGTTCATGTTTTTTTTTTATTAAATTAAATAAAAATATTTTGAAAATAATTAATGAAATACTTCCTCCCTTGCTTCTGTGACATTTTAACTTACGTTACGTAAATACTTTAAAATAAATGTACATTAAAACAACTACTTCTCGGGAAAGTAGCCATATATATATTACATAATGGACACTTTTTTATTATTTAAGTTAGCCTTGTTATGCAATATTAGTCATGGATACATGAATATATAGTTTTTATTATTTTTTGAATCGCGAAAAAGATGATCTATTTACCAGAATCCAAAAAAAATGATTCAAATAACTAATCGCTTAATATGATTTGGATTAGGGATGGACAAAATCTATTATTTAAAGAATCAATTTATTCGGAATTTTTTAAATATTTTCATTTGAAATAATTATTTCCAATTATTATTTTTGTGATTCGTATAGGAATCATGAATCATTCATAATTTATATTAAGAACTCGAATTATAAATACTTTCAAAATTAAAAGTATTAGAATACAGCGTTCGATTCTTCTAAAATAATTTATTATTTAGGATTCGAATAATTTTAGAAGAATCGAACGCTGTATTCGAATACTTTTTGTTATGAAAGTATTTATAATTCGAGTTCTTAAGATAAATTATGAATGATTCAGTGTACAACCGAAGAAAACAATACGTAAAAGCCACTAACCTTGTATTTATTTTAAATTTATTTTTTCCAATTACAGCGCCATCTAGTACGAACAAAAATAATTCTTGAATAAAAAATGGGTGTTCTAATTTGAAATTTTAAGAAACTCCGCCCCACCTACTGAGGGTGCAGCATAGGGCTGAATTTAGAACAGGAAGATGCCCCTCTAGGAAACATTAATTTTTGATCTCGTAACGTTTTTTCGTACGATACGTATTTTTCGAGTAATTTTGATTTGTCAGGTTGAATGGTACACCCGATATATGGTGGAAGTCCATAGAAACCCCCATGGGGGGTTACTGGGGACCAACTTCATAATTTGAAACGGAAACCCCCTTCTTTATTAGGTATTTTTATATTTTATCAGATTAAGTAACATGTGGAGGTTCCCATTTAAAATTATGAAGCTAACTCGCCGTGTGTCCCCATGAGGGCCTCATAGTAACATTTTATAGGACAAATCAATTTGCTTCTCGAAAGTATGGGAAGTTATTTTAAATCGTTTCTCATAAAATCAGCAATAAATGAAATATTTGAGAGTCTTAAGATAAATGTCTCACCCTATATATGACGATATATTCGGGGCTATTCTGTAAGGGAAATATTAAGTTTAACGTGCACGTTATTTTTATCATTACAGTCTAAGCATCTTTTTTAATAGATATAAATATACATGTACATGTAAATGTAATTAATAACGTACACGTTAAACTTAATCGGGGATATTCCATACAAATGTTTAGTTTAATGTATATGTTATTAATTAACTTCACATTCTACGTAATATATATCTATTACAAAAGTTGCTTAGACTGTGATGATAAAATATAACGTATATATTAAACTTAATATTTTACTTAGAGAATAGCCCCTAATATTTCCCGTAAGAAATAGCCCCCCGATTTTCTCCAAGGGGCAGTTTACCCTCAGAATAGGTACCTGAAAGAAATACTGCCCAACCCTATTAAATAGTTAACATTTACACTTTAAATTATTCCTTATTAAAATTACATTATTCAAAAAATCCAAACTATCGAGACTATAAAACTAGAAAAGAAAAACAAAACAATAGCGAGTTCCCCTATCCCCACCACCGAGTGCGCAGCCCGCACGCTCGTTCGTTCGTAAAATCAGTCTGTGATCGTGAGCGATTCTTTCAACGTGTCTCTGTGCGCGTTGCACTTTTTCTCTCATTTATTTCGGATTATATTCACCGATTTAGTGAAGCAAAAAAAAAACAGTGAGAGAACCATAGTGTCTTTCGTCTGAAGTGATGTGATTTTTTTACAATTGAAGATGACCATTGAGGAGTTTTGCAAAGGAAGGAGACGTAATTATGGGCGGAGGAAGTTTTATGGTAAATTTAATTTGGATTGATTACAGTCGTTGATTCATCCACAAGGATAAAGTTATTTAAGAAAAACAAGGATGATTTAATTGAAATTAAATTAGCCAAAGAAGTAATATTTCATAAAGTAAAAACATTTTTTTCCTTAATGGAATTAGCTTTAAATAGAATTTAAGTAAAAACAAAGGTGCCTTAAATATTTTTGTAATTAAATGTAAAAAAATAGGCGAAGAAAACATTCTTTTTGTAATAAAAAAACAATCAAAATAAATTATTCCAGTAAAAAAAAGGTGAATGTATATGATTTTTAATATTATTTGTTGTATTTTAATCGACAATAATAATAAATTGAACGTATAATATAATTTTAAATATTATTTCTTATATTTTAATCCATATTTTTTTATTATGAAAACATTAGCTATTAAAAGTTTTTCATAATTGAAAAAACTTTAAGTATTCAAAGTTTTTCATAATTGAAAAAAAAGTGGATTAAAATACAAGAAATAATATTTAAATTTATATTATCCCTTCAATGTGTTAATTATTAAACTTTACTTTAAAAAGTTTCTCATTATTGAAAAAAAATATGGATTAAAATACAAAAAATTATACTTAAAACTATATTATACTTTCAATTGTTTATTTAATTTTGTTACTAGAATAATATGATTTTAATTCCGGTCGATAGCCGATTCATCTACAGAATATAATTCTAATTTTTGTATATTATTGTACAAACATATACACATTTGAATAAAGATGGTTAGTTAGTTATGATTTTAAGTCTTTATTTTTCAATTATGAAAAACTTTTAATAGCTAAAGTTTTTCATAATTGACAAAATGTGGAAATTCAAGAAATAATATTTAATATTATAAGTTCAATTTATTATTATTGTGGATTAAAGTACAAGAAATAATATTTAAAACTATATTATACGTTCATTTTTTTACTTCAATAAATAATTTTAAGTGCTTTTTGTTGTTTGTTAATGTTTCAATAAGTTCGTTGTTAAATTAAAAGAAAAAATAATTAATATTCTTAAAATTGAAACATTAGCAGTTCATATTATATTAATAAATATGAATAGATTATTAAAAATCTACCAATAAAAAAAAATAATAATAAAGATTGGTTAAAGTTTTCAACTAGCAATAATCACACCACGGAAAACACTTGTCGGTTACGAAAAAAAATACGCACAGCAGATTAAAATGAATAACTTTAAATATTCCACTAGTTTCGGGTTATCAAAAATGTTATTTATTTTATTAGTAGATTTTGAATAATTTATTCATATTTTAATTCGAAAATAATTAAACAATTATTTTCTTTCAATTGCTCTGCAATTTCAATATCCGGAGGAAGGAAAACAAATATCTATTGAAACAACAGCAAATTATGAGTATTTGCAGTAGTTGTTTCAATAGATATTTGTTTTCCTTTACAGACTTACGAAGTAAGTACCTTCGTAAGTCTGTAATTGCGTAGTAATTAAAAGAAAATAAATATTTTCAAATTATTTTCTTTTAATTTAATTAAAACTGCAATGGAAACAGTTTCGCCATCATTAAAATTTTGTTGTTATTTAAGGCTGTAACTTTCAGTTCAAATATTTATTAAATTAAATTAATGCCCTATTAATCCAATCTCGACATATTTATACGATTCTTTTTGTTTAGACAATTAGGTAAAAATTAAACTCGTGGTTTGTTTCACAATAAATTTAAAATAAATAATATTTTATTTTGACTAGTTTCGATTTTGACATGATTTTCAAGTAATAATACAAACGAAGCCGACAACAGTATGTATACAAAAATTGGATTAAATCAGGCAAGAGATGTTAATATTGGGGAAGTCCAGATCTCTTCATTATCATTTACGATTTTTCCCCCGGTAATTGCTCATTTGTATTATTCTTTGAAAATTCTGTAAAAATCGAAACTAATTAGAATAAAATCTTATTTATTGTGAAACAAACCACATGTTTAATTTTTACCTGATTGTTTAAACATGTTTCATCAAAATGTTAAGTGGGAAATTAATTCAAGTGATATTAAAATATTCATCAACATAGTCCTCATTTACGTTTTTGAAAAAAATAATAAGCAATTTTTTGGTCAATACTTAAAAATCAAAACAATTAAAGTTCTTACATCAAGCATTACAAGCAAAAAAATGCTAATGATAAAAATTATTAATATTTAATATAAAAAGTAAAATTAGCAAAACAACAATTAAATCCATTAAACATTGTTGCTTGAAAACTAAAAAGTTGCTTACAATGTCCAGTCTTGCAAACAAAATAAAAATAATTTTTTTAAATTAAAATATTTATCTACATAAGCGTCATTTATATTTTTGTTTTTTATTATTTAAGTTAGCCTTGTTATGCAATATTAGTCATGGATACATCAATAAGTAGTCATTCTTTTTTTAATCACAACAAAGAATATCTATTTACCAGACTTGGGCTGAATCCTAAAAAATATAAATTGTAAAAGCATGTTGGACAATTAAAATATATATATATATATATATATATCAATATCTTTATTCGTGGCTATTCCGTACGGGAAATGTTAAATTTGACGTGCACGTTATCTAATAATTTCACATTCTATGATAAATATTTATTACATATACTGCTTAGACTGTGAGGATAAAAAATAACGTACACGTTAAACATAACATTTTCCTTACAGAATAGGCTCAATTAACAGGTATAAATAGATAATATATAATATTAATTACAATATTATCTGCCAATTGGCTATCGACCATATTTCTTTCTGTCAAATAGAAATATTTTTCTGCATTCCAGCAGCTCATACTTGGTTCAGACGCTCGGGTCATCACACTGATGATGACCCGAGAATCCGAAATACTTTCGCGGCGTTAGTCTAACTTATGTCGTGAGAATATTGCACTACCAAAAGGCAATAAATGTCCTTCTATTGGACCATTCAATCGATGTATTACGTTGTTAAACTAGAGTGAATTATTTTTGTAATAATTTGTTGTAATAATTCATTTGATTATTAATATTAAATGAATTATTAGAACAAATTATTCGGAGCTATTCTGTATGGATAACGTTCAACATATTATGATCGTTATCCGAGAAGTATCATATTTCAAGTGGATTTTCTATAAATTACAATTATTCCAAATCTGCTTAGACTGTGATTATAAACATAACAGATACGCTAAATTTTACGTTTTCTTTTACAGAGTAGCCCCGATTACAAAAATAATTCTAGGGTGAATTATTTTTAAGGATTGGAAACTTGTTTCGCGTTTTCGTTGATTTATCAATTTAAATTTCTTAGGTTAATTGTCTAAAACCAAAAGATATGCGATTTCTTGGTTTCCGGTATTTAACCTAAGAAGTTTAAATCATAAAATCTAAAATTAAACCCATTTGAAAAAAAAGTATGCCCAATTTTTTGTTTTCAATACTATCAAATCAAAACAATTTAAAGTTCTTTAGTAGTTATTGAAAAGGATAAAATTTCTAATATTTGGATTTTTAATACTTAATCTAAGAACAAATAAATCTATTAAACTCTTTAGGAGTAACCAAAAAAATACTTGAACTTCCAAACAAAACAAAAAAATAAGCATTTTTTAAATACTAAAAATCAATATAAAATATACAATTCATAAAAAAGCTTACAATTTATGGTTTTAAATCAAAAATATGCTTAATTTTTTTATTTTCAAACAAAGCATTTTTTTGTTTTCAATACTTTAAAATCAATCCCATATAAAGTTCTTAGGTTAAATATTGAAAACCAAAAAGTTGCTAATATTTTTGTTTTCAATACTTAACCCAAAAGTTTTAAATTAGCATCAACAATTAAATCCATTACATAGGATCTGTTGTCTTTTACTTCAATGTAATTTTATGACCCCATCTTTTTATACATAATTGTAATTAATATTGCTTATTTCACCTTGAATTATTTTCATACTTGTTATCGTGCCAGAAATAAGTATTTCCCAAAACTATTATCCATTCAAATTAAATAAACAATGATTTTTGATAATATTTCCAAGGCAATTTAGAGATGTAGGTGCATTTCAACCGCACCAATTGACATGAATTTAAACTTGAAACTGCTATGTTGTGAATAAATTATTATCATGTAGTTCATTTAATTTTAACGAAATACGCGTATTATTTTTAGAATCAATTATTTTCTCATGCGATAACAAGCCTGAAAATAATTCAAGGTAAAAATATTCAACGTTCGGGCTTAAAGTAGCCAAATATTCATAAAATATATATTTCATTTAAAGTTACGTGAAGATTGATTTAATTAAATGAAATACTTAGTAATTCTTTCTCTTCACTGGTTTATTTCAAACTGTAGATAGATAAAATGGGGTATATATATGTATTATATTATTTTCTCAGATAATAAAGATTTACCTCGGCCGATGGCCTTTTATAACTTTTGGGATAAATATTTATAGTAGTAGTTATTTGAGATAATAAAACATAAACAATATATAATTATTGCAATGAAACATATTATTTATTTAAAACGTGTAATACATGAACATATTCGGGGTTATTCCCTATGTGTTACCTTTAACGTGCACGTTATTAATTAAATTCATATTCTATGAATAAATTTCCATTACAAAAGTTGATTAGACTGTGATGATGAAAATAACGTACACGTTAAACTTAACATTTCCTTTACAGAATAGCCCTGATTATGCGTTTTTTTTTCGATGTTTTTATATTAATAGTATGTTTTTGATTTGAAATAAATAAGAAAATATTAGCATCTATCCAATCAAATATCAAATAAATATTAAACTAAAACTCTTGCCAAATATTGTAGACAATAAAAGAGAAATATTTCACGAGCGAGCGAAATTTGTAGCGTTTATAGATTTTGCGCCCGCATGACTCTCAGTGGGGAATGTGCGTGAATCATTCACTTATTCATTCCATCCCCTAAATTTATCCCTATCCCCTCTCGAACCCTCCCGGCTATTTCCAACCCTCGACAATCTTCTCGGATGCTCATACGTATATTGCGATTTCGAAATTAGATTCAAATTACGAATTTACCGGTTTGACGTTTATTTTTTTCTGGCTGGATTGCAGGTAATCAAGACGTATTAATTTCTTCGGTGGTAATTAACAGCAATTAAAATTGTTTTACTCAAAACTGTTTTTCTGGATGATTTTGATATTGATATTTTTTATGAGTCATCGTGTAAATCGTCAAAATTGTATGTTTTTGATTTTTAAACTAATTACTAAAAAATGTTTTTATAAATTATAGTTTATACGTTTAAACGAATTCCAAGTTGTAATTCAAAATATTAAGAAATATATATTCCAATTTTTGTTGTTGATTTTGTGTTAGTCTGTCTGGGCTATCGATCAGAGGTCTTTCTGCCCTGTCATGAAATTATGATGAAGTTAAAGAAAAATCTATGCTAGCTTTTGTTTATATTTAACGAAATAGAAGCCTTATATTTACACAAAATCAACAACAAAAAATTGGAATATATATTTCTTAATATTTTGAATTACAACTTGGAATTCATTTAAACGTATAAACTATAATTTATAAAAACATTTTTAAGTAATTAGTTTAAAAATCAAAAACATACAATTTTGACGACGCCCAGACAGACTAACACCAACATGTATTGTAATTATTTATATTGTTATATTATTGAAATTATCTGTAGAGTTTGAATAATAATATATATAAACAAATTTGTATATTTATAAATAAAAGTGTAAAAGTGGTGGTACATTTTGACATTTTTAAATAACTAAATAATAAAATGATTGTAATCTTCTTTATGTTGGTTGTGGAGACTTTAATTGTTTAAATAAATAAGTAGGAGTCAGGACAACCAATTTTATTTAAGTAATAAAATTATTTTTTGCTTGATAAGTCAACATCTACAACACAAAACAGTTACATAGAATTGAATAGCTGTCAACACTTATATTAATTGATTTTGTATATGATAAGTTGTGAATATATTTTTTAAGTATTTTGAATTTTAACATTTAAATACTTAAAAAAATCCTTATCATATATAAAATTAAATTAATATAAGTATTGACAGCTATTAAAATTTATGTTTTGTGCACACTCCCAAAAACAGCTGTTTTACGAATTCATTTCAGTCCGTTAAATGAGGGTTTGTGATACGTATCTAATTTTTTTTAATCGTTGCTGTTTCCGGATGAGGCGATAACCGAGTCTGGAATAGCAGATGACATTTTCGGGGATATAAAATTTTAACTGTAACGCGATGAAGAATAACGCCACAATCTATGCGAGTTTTATATTTATCATCTTCTTCTCCTTTTGCAAATTTAATAGGAACCAGCACTTGGATTTGAATTATCCATTTTTTATTTTCATAGATCTGTAGCACAAACATAAAATAAATATAGAAAAAGATTATTTATTTATTTGGTCACAGTTATTTAAATAAAATTAAATAAACAGATATATCAATATTTGCAGGTGTCCATTGTGTAGTTTAATTACGTTAGGCAAGTCGAAAACAGTAGTTAAAAGAGGAAGTAATTGATTAATTACTAAATTGTTTAAATTAATTATTTTCAGATATATTTTATTTAATTTTATAAAATAAAGAAATTATATATAATCAATATTCCCATTATTTGCAATTCACCATAAATTCATGACAGGGCAGAAAGACCTCCAGTCGATAGCCCATGACAGACTACTAACCCATCAATATGTATTGTAAATATAAATATTTGCAAAGAATTCTATTTCTGCTGTCTGAATAAAAATGATTGTATATATTGTATATTGATTGTATTCGGGTATTGGGTGTAAAGAAATTATAAATTTACATAAATATTATTATTTATTTGCCCGGGAAGTAGTTGTTTCAATGAATGTGTGTTCTTTTTAAAGTACTTACGTTAGATAATTAAAAAAATCTGTAGCTAAAGGGAAAATATTTGATTAATTATTCAATTCTCTAAATATTTTTTTTCAAATATCTTTTAATTTATGTTTTACATAAAAAAATATAAAATTAAATAAATATGTTAACGTCCAAGATGAAATTTTCATTCAGATGAATGAAGTTTACGGACGGGTTACATAAAACTATTACCTCTGTTTTATGTAACCTGTCAATAAGTATCTTTAATCTGATAATCTGATAAAAGGAGTTTTATAATTAATATATTTAGATTGTGACGTAAAAAAATAACCTAAAAAATTAACCCAGTTTAACTCTTTGACACATAAACAATCTTTTTAAGCTTATTAAGCTTACTTAATATTACAACAAGAACCTAAAATTCAATAAATACTATGTTTATTTTTTTAAGTAAAATAAATACAGTAAATATTTACTATATGGTAGAAATATTGCTGGTAGAAAGCCCAGACAAACAAATACATGTGTTATAATTATTTATGTTATATTGTTTTGTATTATCTGTATAGTCTGAATAAAGATGTGGGTATATATATATTTATTGTAATTATCATAATTAAAAAAATAATAATAATTTTCGTATATTAATGTTTCATTAAAATATATTAATATTTACTAATAAATCAATATTTAACAATGTTTGCGGTACCTAGTTAGAAATGTGTAACTTAATGATTTATAATTACTAGTTAAGCTTCAATTATGTAAAGACAATTGCATGGCGTAGGCTCTTAACACGATGAAGAAAGTACTGCTATAATTTAAATATTATAATTTATGCTTGCGTTAATATGTGTCTGGAGTACTTCCACTGTGTAATTAATCTATCTACATACAAATATGTGTATTAAATTTTTATGTATATTAAACATTAAACAGTAATTATAAAAAATATAAAACTATATGATTATAATATAAAATTACATATATACATATTTTTTATTGACAAATACAATAAAAATAATATACATAGATTTTCAATTTTTTTCGATAAAAATCACACGCTTTCGGCTAGATAATTTGAAGCTTTCAATTTGTTAAAAAAAATCACCAAGGGGATAACTGTAAATATAATTTTGCATTTTATTAAATTTCTTTTGTAATATACAGAAAACAATTCTATATAAAGTAAATAAACAATACAATTCTTAGTTTTCGATTATTGACTTATCAAACACTTGGCGAAACATGTTTATCACTAGATGTTTTGAGGTAATAAGAAGGAAACACTTGGTTATTGTTTCACAAAAATGCTTGTGGAATAGTAACCAAGTGTTTTGCCTCAAAATATGTAGTAATACAATTCTTATACTATATTATACCTCATGTTTAGAAAACGGCTATAGACCGTCGATCTTTCTGCTTGTCTTTTTCTAGTTCTTGACATTTTATCTATTTTATCTAAAAAAAGTCTCTCTTGTAATATTTAATAAGTCTCATTAAAAATTAATTAAATGTATTCAATTACATTTTTTTAATCATTAGCAGTATGTATACACAATAAAATTAAAGTGTCTGTTCTAGGCTATTGACCAGAGGTCTTTCTGCCCTAAATGAAATATATTACTTTGTTTTATAGAGTAATATATTTTATTTAATATTAAAGCATTACCATAAATCAGAATTTTATTTTTAAAAGTTTTTTTTTTAATAAAATAACAAAAATCTATTTGTCAAAAAACTTGCATTGTAAGTAATTTTAGCAATTGGAAAAAGGGAATGATCAAATTTTATTGATCATTGCTAGTAATTTTCCTTGTTAAATATTTACGTAGTATTACGTCGTGTTATACAAACAAAGTTAATCATGTATAACGAAGTAGAAGCCATAAACATCAAGAGATTAATTAAATGTTGTCTATAGAGTATTAATTGTTTCACCTTACATTTTATCATTATTTACAATCATTTCAAAAAGAACTATGTGTGTTGCGCGAAGGGGAAAATGAAATTTCCCCGTGCAATAAATACGTACTGGAAATTAAAATGGAGGTCACGGTTTAGGAAACGTTTATTGTTTTGCCTTACGAAAAAGGCGCGAAAGAATTTCTCAAAAAGGAAATGGAAGGCCGTCGGAATTGGAAAAGTGATCACAATTGCAAATTGTTTATAATGAGATCGTTACGACACTAAACTGGCGCCAATTTTAATAATTTATTTATTTAACGTTGAATAATAAGTGGCATTAAGATGTCTCGGTCTTGTACTCGTTATGGAGTTGACCAAACCTCTCTGCTGGTATTTTGACTTACATAAAATTTCATTATATTGTTTTTTATTAATTTTATATATATATATATATATATATATATGTGTGTGTGTAAAAAGATCTTTAGGACAGAAAGACCTATGATCGATAGAAAATATTTATTTATTATATTATTTTATATTAAATACAATAATAAATACAATATATACGAATCACCCTGTATAATACATACAGGGTGATTCGGGAAGAAATGGAAATATTTTAAAGACTTGTCCAGGAAGCAAAAATAAGCTCATAAGTTCAAGTCCGATTTTCATTTGTTTCAGAGATAAGGTTTTTCGTTATAAAAAGTTAATCAAGTTAACAACGTTGTCCTAGATGCCAATTTTAAATAAAATATTAATTGGGTAAATGTCATAAAAAGTTGCCTTGAGAAGGATATTTACATTTTTGAAAGACCATTTAGAGAAAATATTGGACGAAGTACCTTTAAATATTCGATTACGTATTATTTTCCAACATGATAAATTTCTAAATATCTATTTCGGCGATCGCTGGATTGGCAGAGGAGGCCCGCACCCTTGGCCATCGAGATCACCAGATCTCACTCCCCTAGATTTTTGTTTTTGGGGATGGATGAAGTCGTTAGTTTATGCTATCAAAGTGGACACAAAAGATGCGCTACTAGATCGTATCCTTAATGCCGCGGCGTTAATTAGAGCGAATCAAAAGGCCCATTTATAAACGCGGAAATAAGTGTATCGAAGTGGGTGGTGGAATTTTCGAAAATTTAATATGAATTAATGCTATTTGTTTGTTTTTTTAAGTTCAACTAAAAAGATGCTGAAATTCTATCATAATACAAAAATCCTCCAAGTTAGAACCTTGTAAGCTCTTAAAAGTAAATCTTAGTTTTATGGATGGAAAACAAGGAGTTCAAATTGGGAGGGATTTGAGGCGAATTTTGTTACTAAGTCTTTGTTTAATCGGAATTATTTTCCTTAGGTCGTATAATAAAGAATTTGATGGATTTATAAAGGATTTTGAGGCTACTTGACTTTTATTTATATTTATTCCAAAGTATAAAGTATTTATACCAAAATATTTCAACATGTGAAGCAGTGTGGAAATTTAATTTAAGTGAGAAAGCTATTCGAGATGTACATTTGGTGTTGAATAATAACAGTAAAGAAAAAGTGATTAGTGTTTTTTTTTTATTAAAACATTTTCTCATCTCAAACTACGTACCATATAATCGAGAATTTTTTTTCGTTAAAGTGCTTTGCATTTTATTAAAAAAATATATATGTTGGCAATAAAAGTAACCACATGCTACAGGTTATGTTATTCCAACAAATTGAAGATTTTGATTAGATGAATAATGATACATGTGACGTTTTGTTTGTTATTGTTCACCGGTGAAAACAAAATGTTAAATAAAGAAAAAAATCAAAGCACTTTAGAGGACAAAAGTTCTCGATCATATAGTATTTGTAATCGAATAATTTAAAAATCACATTAATATAACGTAAAATAATACGTTGACCAGTATTGAATAACACCGTATATATTTAAAAATAATTTGTGTCGGACTGGATTTGAAAGTGGTTTTTAATAGTTGTTCAATTTGTTTATATGTATCTTATAAATTTTTTAATACAATCGATTTGTGTAAAACAGGAACTTTTGATGTAAACGCGCACATTTACAATGATTGTTATCGTTTAAGTCAAGCTTGCTTATCTTTAGGAAAATAATGGTTTATTTGGTTTGTTCGTCACTATCACCGAAAGTGACTCACTTTCTCGGGAATTTTGTTTGAATACGAATTTATTGAAATTTGAGTGAATATTCAGTAATCGTTTGGGGAATACTTATTACTTGAATAAATAACAATATTAGCGAATAAATAATAAATAAATTACTCATAAATACAAAAAATTCCCTCCAAAAAAATGAACATTATCATTTATAATATTTCATTAAATGTTTTTATTTATATTGTCAGATTATTTTATTGTTATATTGTAAAAAAAGAGATCCCATTAAAAAATAAATAAATAAAAATTGTATATGAATATACTTTAATAAAAATCTTTATTTCCTGATAACGACCCACCCCATTTTTTGTGATAAATATAAAACTGCTCTTTTTAGATGAGCATTCTCTTTTCATGTTTATAAAATATTCGATACCTTACGGATTGATCTGAAACGTCCGGAATATAGAGCATTTGCTAAACTCGTCAAAAATCCATATTCCGTATTGACCCAACCCGTTTCTTCAAATTAATTCCAAAACTATTTAAAAAGCGGCTGCGGAATTTTATTTTGATCTCGTAACATTAAATTAAAATTTAATATTGTTTAAAGTTATTAGAATAAGATAAAATTCCAATTCCGTTTTTTTAATTATTTTAGAATTAACAACACATGAAACGTTTGTGGAATTTTGTCTTGATGTAAGAACATTAAATTACAATATACCAATATGTTTGAAGTTTTTAGATTAAAACAAAATTTCATACACATTTCTTAAATCGTTTTAGAATTAATCACATACGAAACTATTGTGGAATTTTGTCTTGATTTAAAAACATTACAATCTATCAATGTTGAACATTTTGAGATTAAGATAAAATACCTCACTAATTTCTTAAATAGTTTTAGAATTAATTACACATTATGAATACAATTTAATAAACGGTATAAACAAACAATTTTCAATATTGTGCAATTTAAAAATAATTTTCGCTAATATATGCTAATGGTGAAGTTATGTGAACACATATTTATTGATATTTATTTTTTTTTGCTCGTTCGTGTTATTACCTAGAGATCAACTTTCACCGTCACAACGAAAACAAATTTCGTTTTCTCTCTCCTTTTTGTTTGGATGGCGACAAGTCTGAAAAAATCTCTAATTCTCATTGATTATTAACACTTCACACGGATTCACACGCTTTGGAGCACTTTTGGGATCGGAAAATAAAAATGATAATTAAGGCTAATTAATTGGAATCCGCCATAGAACACCATGTGAATGTATTAATTATTCAGCGGCAATAGAAACAACAATTAAGATTTAAAGACTTTAAAATAATAAGAAAATGGTGATGAGTTAACATTCATTTTGATGCCACGATCGGTAACAATGAATATTAAATGGAAATTGAATATTCATCAGATATATATTTAATTGGTAGTTTATAAAATAATCGAAACATATTTATATTAATATATAAATATCATTATTTGTAGAAATTATACAATTATAGAAGTGATTAATAGAAGTTTTGTGTATCTGATCGAGAATTTAAGTCGAATTTATGAACACGGTGCAAAATTCTTTATTAGTAATAATATAATAATATTTTATCCCTTTCTTCACTTTTTTTAGTTTTTAAACACTAAATTTACATTTGGAGCACAATGTGCTCTATCAATAGTATGTTTTATATAAAACATTTGTGCTCGAAATGTACATTTAGTGTTTAAAAAATACAAAAGTGAAGAAAGGAATAAAATATTATATTATATCAAGAAACTTCACGTACTCACCAACAAATATCTTCTTTATTAGTAATGATGGGCAAAATAGTGAGTTTTAAAAAATTCGTGTCTGTAGTCCTCAATTACAGTAACGTAATACATCAGTCCTAGAACTATATCTAGTTGGTGGTAAACCTATATCAAATATGAAAGAAAGTAGATGAAACTAGTTGAAAATTAAATAATTTGGTCGTGGGATTTTTTATTCGACTTCTTGAACTCCCAAATCAAATTCAATAATACAACGATCTGATTTAGAAAAGGTTGTTGGCTCAGAATAATCATTATTACACATAATTCTTGTGCTCGTAATTTAGCATAAATAAATAAGCAACCTTCAATTCCGCCACACTTTAAGCTATAATTACTTCCAGGTAATCTTAATTATACACACACACACAAACACACACACACACACATATATACACATACATATATATATATATGCATGCCAGACAAAATTACATTTACGTGAGGTAATTTGAAAATGAATTGGAAACATAAAAAATGAGTTAATTAAAAAATACGAACAACAAATTAAAGTGCTGTTTACAATTACAGGTATCTTTCGAATAATTTCTGTTATTATAGATGGAAATATAACTGAACTAGATTAGATGGTGATAAACAAACTTGGAAAAACAATATTGAAAGTAGTGTAGATGTTAATTTTTTGCATTCTTTTGATGCAATTAAAAAATAATGAAAACAATTCTAAATTATTTGTAGATCAATTTTTTTATATTTGTGCCACAATTAAAAAAATGAATTAATTTCAACTTTATTATAGATTGTAGTGTATACCAGGCGTTGACGCGATCAGGGATTTTACATGTAAACACATTTTTTGGCAAATTCCTGCTTCCCTCCTTCAATTTTCCCAACACAAAAATTGAGTGAATTTAGTGTATTTCTGAATAACCAATTTTAAGTAGCAAAAGTTAATAAAAAATAATAAATTGGAGTTTATTAATTCCCAATATTAATATCACTTTGCAGTGACAAAAAAAGATACAAAAGATCAACTTGGTTAATTGTTAAGGCTTCCACTTTGTTTACACAACTAAGAGTAGTTTGATAATGTTGTCGAAATTATAGTCACTAAATAATAAAAAATAGTTGTGCAAACAAAGTTAAAAGTGTTTTATTATGTTATAAGATCAACTTTGTCCGTCTCTAATCGTTTTTCATAGATTTTTAAATTCTGAACACATTTCAATTCTTACAGATTTTCTTTAATATGAACTGGGAAGCAGGAATTTTCATAAAATTGTTTTTAGAAACAATTTTTAAAATCCCTATGTATACCTAATCATGTTAACGATCTTTA
Organism: Philonthus spinipes; assembly: GCA_963082785.1. Classification (NCBI taxonomy): domain Eukaryota; kingdom Metazoa; phylum Arthropoda; class Insecta; order Coleoptera; family Staphylinidae; genus Philonthus; species Philonthus spinipes. Next base: position 16,011,662 of record OY720301.1, read on the forward strand.
TTCAGACAATTTTTGATACAGTTTAAAATATTTACAAGTAAGTATAAATAATTTAGTCTGTCTGGTCTGTCGACCGACGGTCTTTCTGTCCATAGGTTGTAGTTTTTATTAATATTCCTTTTTTGCACAATTTATAAACAATATTTGTTTTTTAGATTAAGACAATATCTTTATAAAATAACTGTACCGCAAAAAATAATAAAAATTTATTATTTCAATTAACATAATCTTTAAAAAAATATGGACAAATAAAAAAAAACTTGCATAATAAGGTGGATATAATTTCAAACAATGTCAATCTGATCTTGAATTGCATGCGTGTTTCGGAATTGGAAACACGGTGAAAACGAACAATAAAACGTGTCGAAAGTGTGGAAATTCCATTTGAAACATTCGTATGCAGTCGGTTTTAAATAACGTGTCATTGAAATTTAAGCGTGGGTTTTGGCGATGCACTCGAACGTACGAAAAAGTCGAATATGTAGGTGGATGTAAACAAGATGCACCGGAATTTTGTTGCAAAATGATTTGAGATTTGCCAAATATAATATGTTTATTCATTTTGAACATGAAGTCATTCCAGTTTTTTTTTAAATTAACTTGTAAATTACATACATTTAGAAATTAACTAAAAAATATATAAATTTAAATCAAAACTTAATGATATCCACACTAAATGTGGAAATAATTCATTAATTATTTTCAAATCATTTTATTTAATTTATTTAAATAACTGACCAAAAGAATGAATACTCTTTTCTATTTATTGATATCCACGTTATTAAATTTTGACTCTTCATGTCAATTTCTTTATATATAGATTAGATTTATGTTTTCGTTATTTTCAGGATTTGGTTGTATCTAACGTAAATATAAAACTAATCTACTATGGAATTCTAAATGAAACGATCGGTGCTATTCTGTACAGAAAATTTTAAGTTTAACACATTTATTACAAAAGCTGCTTAGACTGTGATGATAAAAAATAGCATACACGTTAAATTTAACATTTTCCTAACAAAATAGCTCCGGATATTGCAACAGGTATCGGAATTCTTGCTCTCTATCAACCGTTGTATGGAATCGCTCCATCTTCGTTTTGAGTCGCTATCAACTAAACTAGAATCCGGCCTCTATATCTAAAAAATTGACACGAAGAGTAAAAATTTAATAACGTGGATATTATTAAATTTTGATTTAAATGTATACAATTTTTGAGTATTTTTTTAAAAAATACAACACAAAATTGAATCCATTTAAATAATATAAATCAGAAAATTACAAAGTTTTCGTGGATTCGCTTTACGACAATTTTGCAATAAACCACATCAGTGTTGCCAATTGTATCACTCCTAGATTACTCAACTCTCTGTGGTTAATTTCACGAGATTTATTGCTTAAATTCGTTGGTTTCCACATTTGCTACTGAAATAACACACAATATCCTTATTCACTTTTTTCGTGCACATATAAATAATAATATAGAAAAAATCTGTATTAGTTTCGTTATTTATTTTTTTGTCTCATATATAGTCTTATATGTTCCTCCCTACTTCTCAGTGTCAGGTATTAGTTACATTAAATTACATCAAAATGATGATGTTCAACTAGTAATCTACAACTAATAATGCCCATCGACCATCGGCCTTTCTGCCTGAAATAATAATAATAATGTGCATTAAATGTAAATGATTTTAAAATAATTAACAAATTATTTCCACATTTAGCTCTTTGGCATTTTGACTTACGTTACGTAAGTACTTTAAACACATGCACATTAAAACATCTACTTCTTGGGCAAATACCCCGCCGGACATTCAATTACATAATGTACACCTGCTGCTGCTAATAACTAAATGTGAAAATAATTTGTTAATTATTTTCAAATCATTTTTATTTAATTTATTAATAACTGCAACAAAGTGAATAAATACTCTTTTCTATTTATAATAATGTGCATTTCATTTATTTAATTAATTCGTATTTTATTTTTATTGAAGTCTGTCAGCTCAATTAATTCTAGTATCTATATGAACTATATATTCAATACTAAAAGAATCTGATAATTATATTTACAAACTGTAAAAGTATGCAAAAAAATTAAATGGTATATTTTTAAAACAAAAATAAGAAAAAAATTAATAGAAAATTGTTATAAATACAATTTTATATTAAATTTTTTTCTTAAAAGAAAATGACTGCTATTGTTTTGACGATTTATCTATACTTTATATAGCATTTGTAATAATAATCATTTATTTCTATTTTCCTTTTTTCTATAAATATCTATATTACAAAAGCAATTAGCAAAAAAGTAATCTTATGGCAGAAAGGCTTCTGGTCGTTATCCGATTGCTTTCTTATTTAGTTTAAAAATCCATAAATTTGAAATCTTTATTCTATAAAAATTTTATCAAAACAGTAATAAAGATGTTTAATAACAAATAATCATTATTTTGGTATCAATACAATATTATTTAAGCATCTTTTATTTTAAATTAAATAAAAACACTAAACGTTTTTTCGCTGAATAGTTATTTGGATAAAGAAAACAAATAATAACTTTTTGTATACCATTTAACGATTTATTTCACTGTAACTAGTTTCGACTACTCGATAATCATTCTCAAACTGAGTACTTATAATATGGATTAAATTGTTTTTATCTTGGCTATTCCGTACAGAAAATGTTTAGTTTAACGTGTACTTTGTTAATTAACTTCACATTCTATGTATATATCTATTACAAAAGTACGTTATATTTTATCACCACAGGTTTAAAAATATAACGTACACGTTAAACTTATAAAATACCCCCGTATATATCTATTGAGAAAACTTAAAAAAGAAAGGGTATACATCAGGTCAATCTGGTAGCATAGAAAACCTAAATCTGGTAGTTAATCAGGGGAACTCTTGAGTTAATTTTATTTACCCTTGTGGATTTCTAGTGCTTCCAGTAAATACATCTTTAATACTGGAAGCACTGGAAATCCACAAGGCTTTGACCAAGAAACCAAGATATTAATAGTTGTAAGTGAGTTACGTGAATTTTGATTATTAGAGATAATGTAAGCAATACTCTATCTGGTGGAAAAATTTGGAACACTCTTCAGAACTATCATGCGTTTTCCACGTAATTTGTTAGCTGACACAAACACGTATTTTATAGGTTATAAAAACGCGAATCCCCATATTTATATCGATTATCATACCAAAACACATGTGAATCTAGTTGAGTACCAGAAAAGTGTTCAGAATTTCACCACTTTAGCGCTGCGATCTTTAATTTTTTTCATAAATTTGTTGATTTTCTCATTTATTACTAAAATAACACACAATATTCGCAGTGTTTCGTGGACATGTACATAATAACAATAATTAGAATTTATTTGGATTCGTATTTCACTATTCCCCTGAGGTTATTTTGTTTTAGAAAATAATTGATAAATACTACAAAATATTCAATCTAATAATTAACAATATATTTTATAGTATACTTTAATATAATTTATTAAAGAATGATTGCGTGGCTATAATGGACTCGGGGGATCTCAGAATGAATACATCCACTTACTTGTATTTTCAATTTGCATGATTGCATCATTTTTCTGGCGTATTATATATAGGCATAGTTTCCGTTTTGTTATAAGCCAGCCCGAAATTGTAAGTGGAACACGAAATGGATGTGCATTCATACAATAAATATATTATAGAGCGAGTTTTAGAAACGTCCCGTTGAGCAAAATGGATATAAAAACGTTACATCAATATTGCAGTTTAAAATGGTTTTGATGTTGATTCAATATTAGTTGTGACCATTTTGTTCAACGGGGTTTATCATCGTTTTACTAACTTCTTTATTTTTCTAACTTATCGCCCTTCAATATGATGGTAGGTCTAAACTACTTAAAAAAAAGAAATGAGTGAAAATTTAATTTTAAGGGCAAAATGACCTGTGGTCGATAACCCAGACAGACTAATACCTACATTTAGGTAAAATAAACGGGATGGAACATATGGTTTATTTTGCACTAATTATTATTGTGGAACAAACCACGTGTTTATTTTTTTACCTAATTGTTAAAACATGTTTCACCAAGTGTCAAGTGAGAAATTAATTCAAGATATAACATTTACATATATTGTAATTATTTATGTTACATTATTTTGAATTATCTGTATAGTGTAAAGATATAGTGTAAAGATATATATATATTTAATTTTAAATTTAATATTGGTTAAAATATTTCATTAAGTGATCAATGATAATTAAATTAGAGTTATGTTAATTTTAAGTCTATCTAATAATAAATAATTATCAAAAGGGAAATATCCTTGTTGAAAATATATTTTATGTCCCATATAGAAACTTAATTAGAGCAACAGTAAAAATCGTATATTACTTAATACAGTTTTAACAAATACATAAATTTATGTGATAAATAAAATAAAAGCGTAATCTACTATAATATGGCAATTACAATTAAAATTTTATTGTATAATAAAACTGTTCTGGATTCCAAAATTAACGAGCGCATTCTTTTACATTCTTTTTAACATGGAATAAAATACGCATTTTGTTAATTATTTGTGTCAAACGGGGATTTAAAATAACTACACTATCCATTAAATATTAAGTTAGTTTATGTAACTTATATAAATATAAAATATTTTTATTATTCTTCATGAATATAAAATATTGCCTTAAATTGCAGGAGGTCAATTCGCTCAACTTCAGAAAATATAAAAAAACTTGTTAATTAAATAAATAAGTGCATTTTTGTGAAACAATAACCAAGTGCTTTCTTTTAGAAGAAATATCTAACATAAGGCAGAAAGACCTATGGTTGATAGCCATTTAACAATTAATTAATTTTTGTATGATATACATAATCAATGTAACAAACATTGATTATTTGTAAATTATTGGTTATTGTAAATTTAATTATTAATAACGATTTTTATTATTCTTCTTATTCTTCTTGAATATAAAAACAATTTCGGACAGAAATACTTAATGTCGATAGCCCTTGCGAAAAGGAAACATTTATATTTTTTGTTAAAGAATGTATTAAGTTTATTTATTGTATTCCTTTTTTCAATAAAGATAATATAATAGTAGTAGTAAAAACAATTCTTAAATTACAAATGGTGGGGGATAGTAGCAATAACCCTAGTTTAGAAATAAATGTTAAGGATTAATTTAATGCATCACGAACTGTAATTAATAAAAATAATGTTATTTTTAAGGCTGAAACATTAATTAATTGAGCGAATAAGAGCGCATTTGTGTGACAATTTAGGGCAATAAAAGTTCGTCAAATGCAGCCATCATTTCATTAATTCATATCGCCTCTCTTTTTATCACGCATGAATTCAATTCACATCTCACTCTTTCGTATTAATACAGTTATTCCCTATCCTTTTCTTCCTCGCTGTTTTATATCTCGCTCATTCATTGTATCCTCTCTCCCCGTTTCTTTTGCTCTTACACCATTTATCCATAATTCCTATACATCATAGATAAATGCATTTTGTCTCTCTGTCTTTCATTCTAAAAAAATGTATCTTGCTTACTCTTCCGCGCGAACAGTTATTATACATCTCGCTCTTTCGCGTTTGTACTAATGTTCTTCCTCTGCAGTGCTCGACTGTATATGAAAATTATGATTCACCAGCACACATGTTTTCTATCTTCCTCATATATACATATACGCTCGCATCTGTAGGTATATACGAGTATAGGAATACATATGTACATAATATTTCTGGCACATGTGTATTTAACGAGCACGTACTTTTATGAAGTGACATAGGTTAAAATTCAAGTGAAATTATTTTAATTAACTTTATATTGTTTAAATATTTAAAAATCATGAAAACGTCAGCTGAGGTTTCATATGGAAGATTATCATTCGAAAAATAGATATTTAAAATTTATTATTTCAATAATCGAATCATGTAGTGAAGAATCCATTCGAAAATGATCGATTTTTTGGATTATAAAAATAATCAAAATTATCGAATTATGAGGATTTGATTTCGAATCAACATTCGATTCATGACAATTCGAATCAGCATTTGATGTGAATATTCGAATTAGCATTCGGTGTGAATATTCGAATAAAATTAATTCTCGGATAAATTTCTCTTTCGATTTCGGACATCAAATATTTTATATCCAATTTATGTTATGCGAATTTTGACCGTTTTCGAATAATCGATTTATTTTCTGATATAATTGAAGTTATTACTATAATGCGAATGTAATACTATTTTCTTCATTGTATTTCTTGTATTCATCCTTAAAATTAATATTCAATTATTCATTTTCAATTATAATTATTATTTATATTCTCTTTTCTACAGCTTTATTAAAACTATTGATCTCTATTTAACTTCTTTAGTTCGCAGTCGTTGTTTATCTGCACTTTCCCATCTGTCAGATGACATCATCCAGTCCATCCCGTTTATTCCCCGACTGTTTGTTCTGTGTTCCTGTTCTGTCGCCATTTTGACTCAAGCTAAGCAAAGCGCGCCGAAAATAAACCCGTTGCGCGGCGAACACACGGATCGAGGGATTTTCGAAAATAGTAACACGTGGATTTTTGAGTCATGTCTAGCTTTTAAAATAAATTCCTTTGTTTAATATCGCCCCATTGTTTTATCCCCGAACGGAATCGATGAGCAAAGGTTGCGCCCTGGCATTAATTATTGTCAGTTTTTATTATCTTCATTTCTGTTCGTTTAATGAGGCTTGAAAATGCCAGCGAGGGGTGTATTGATTTTTGTTTAATTAACATTTTCAATAACAAACATAATGGGGTGCATTATGCAGCTATAATTAGCTTATTGATGTGTTTTTCTTATTTCATGAACTTATTTTTCTATATCATAGATTCGTATTGGGTTTTTAACAAACAATTTTGTAACTAGTATTTTTAAACAATTTGATTTTGCTACTACTAACTGTTTTAAGTAGCGATGGGCAAAAATAACTATTTAAATAATTTACTTATATTAAAGTTATATGGATTATTTAAATAGACGTATAGTGATGTATAAAATTGACTATTTAAATAATCCATTTATATTAAAATTATATAGATTATTTTTGCCCATCGCTACTTAAAATTATATGAAAATCAATTTGTTAAAAATACCAGTTACAAAATTGTTTGTTAAAAACCCATTATGAATCTATGATATGGAAAAATAATTATTAATCTAAATTGTTTAAAAAATACTAATTGCTTAAAAATACTAGTTACAAAAGAAATTGAAAGTTTTATTTGAAAATACTTTAATTAATTATAGAAATAGTAATTATAACAAATTTTATTCATTGAATGATACATCTCACTGAAAAGATAAAATCAATATTTCATTATTCAAAACAAAAACAGAGTAAAAAAAGTATTTTTACTTTATTATTTTATTTTAATTGGATTCTGAGTTTTTTAAAGTATATTTTTCGAAAAACACAACCAGAAATTCGAATTCTTTCCTTCTAAAAAGTAATATTTTATCATTATTTCGATTTTTGAGAAAAAAAGATACAAAAGAATGATCTATTTTTGTACATTTTTAGGATGTTAATTTATTTTATGCTGTTAAATCTGTAAATTTTATTCTTACAAAATAAAAATTTTAATTCTGACTCAATTTTTACAGGATTATTAAAAAGTGAATTCGAAACTATTATTGTCTATTAATTTTAAAAACGTATGGAAATCACTTAAGTATTGAACTGATAAATATGCTTAAATACTTATCTCACGCAATCTCAAAATGTTATTGTAAATAATATTGGAAACCAAATTATATTATGCGTTTCTGAATATACTTTTACCAAGCAAATATTAATAGAAATCAACCTAATTAACATAATCTTATCTTTAAATTTGTTTTTTTTTTGTACACAAACAGTCAATTGTTTGATTTAGGGCTTAAATTCACTAATGATTAGAGAGAAATTAAGGAAAACACCCAATCCTAAGTAAACACTGTAATTACTTTTTGTATGTCAATATTTGTAGAAATGAGATACTCTTTTTTTAAATATGTATTTTGAAACAGTTTCCTAAATACGTATTTTCAATAAAGAAATTTGGAAAAAAAGGCAATTTTTCAAATGTATTTCTTGTGCCAACTGTTCCCACAACGCAATTTATTTATACTGCGGAAAAATACATATGTCGTATGTAATAAATTACCAGGCGTAAATATAATTGAATGTCACATTAATAAACGTTAAATATTAATTTGATGACAGCATATATTCTTATTATTGTTATCATTAATTAAATAATTAATATTAGAGATGGTCAATATTGATTTTATTCAATGCTTCTGAATTTAGAATTGAATTGAATTTGAAGTTTTTACATAAGTCCGGATCAGCTCCAACGTGTTGTTGAAAATAAAAAAAACGTTGAGTTAACATTTGTCCAGAAAATGAAAAAAGAAACAGTTTGCTACGCCAATGGCAAAAGAAAAATCGCCAGGGGATTTTCTTTTTATATGATCAGTTATACCAACATGCGTATTTGGTTGCCTACATATCAATCTACAATCATTGTTGATCACTCTATATGAATTTACGTTTGAATTTGATTTTACGCGCAAACTAATCAGTGAAGTAAAAAATGAACTCAGTTTTATTTTATAATAATAATTTATTTATGTCCAACAGCCAGAATTCTGGCTGTTTGGTATAAAAGTGGCTTGAGCCATGTTATTCTATTGAAATAAAATTAATTAATACAATATTATATACAATAAATATTAACAATCATTTATATTTTATAATTATTCAGTATTCAATTAGGCATAAATAATTCATCAAAGCAAATAACTGTCAATTAAAATATTAATATGTAATTAGGGACTTTCTTTAAACAAAACAAAAACATTAATAGCTTTAATTTATTAATAATTATAAGCGAATTTATAATGAATCAACTAATTCACAGTTTATTCACTCGGCGATTTAAAATCAACCTTGAAAAATTATAAATTCGCGCCGGTTTAAATAGTACCTCTATGAATGCAGTTCCAGTTGGCAGCACTTTTGCGCGCATAAACAGATATCTCGGCGCATAGACGGGATACTTGAACAAACGTCAAAATATATAATTATTTCGAGGTTAGGTTATGAAAGTGACTCAATCTATTAATTAAATCTGGTGCTAGTGCAAGTTTACCCCTCGGTAAATTCAACCCGTTTAGTGCTGTATTTAAGCTGAATACATGTAAGGATCGCTCGAGTAGTTTTGACACCTTTCATGAAAGTTTTCTCAGGTTGTTTTTTCGGGTGATTGTGTAATGGTCATCGGAATTAGATTGTGTTTCGAATTGGATGGAGCTCGAGTGGAATTTTGTTTTAATTGTGGGGTTCAAGAATTGCTTGATTTTTATTTTCGAGCTGTTGGCTAAATTAAAATATGACTGATTTCTTTTTTTAAATCTGAGTCCGAATGAAACAGTGTGTTCTAAACAATGCGAGATTATATTGTGCTTTTATTATGAAAGAATATTTTCAACAAAATTAAAGTAAGCAGTTATTTACAACTAATATTAAATAATAATAATAATATTTTTATAAGTGCAACCATGAAGGAAATAATATTCAACAGTGTAATCGTGTTCGTTGAGGTGAATTAAAAACAAATTGTACTTTCATAATAAGAATTAAAACAAGTTTATAGTGATTGCCCATTTTTAAATAATTAAATTAAATTATTCAGTTTTTATTTACATAACTAATAAGTTTGTTATTGGCAGTAATTTAATGTTGCACTTCAAGAAATGCTATCACATTAAATCAATTTATTCGATTTTTATTTCAATAATTAATAATTTAAGTTTCTGTAGTGATTGTTTAATTAAATAGGAATGTATTTTTAATATTACAAGTATTCCTTATTTAAAAAGTTAATGTTAATTGAGACAAATCATTGTACTATTGTTATATTTTTTCTAAAAATGTATGAATGTGTGCTAAATTGAAGATTCAGTTAATAAAGAAATTAAATTAAAAAAATATAGTCTCAATTAATATTAACTTTTTTATTGTTTATAAAAAATAGCAATTTGAAATCATTATTATATGAGAAATATAATAATTGTTACAAAAATTGGGATTTTAAGTAATGAAAAAAAATTATTAACAAACTTCGTTATTTCATTATAAGTAGGGGGTCTATTTGTGAGAAACAGACGCTAGCAGGTCTCTTTTTAAAAAAAACTAAAAAATGCTGCCAGACCCTCTACGTTCTCTACCCGGAATATGTTTTGTCCGATTTATGGTTTTTGAAGGAAAAAGAAGATAATGAGAAGGTTCTGCTGTTGCTACAGAAAACGGTGAATACTAGAGTGAAGAAACTATGGCCTTTCAGTTGTATTAATGTGGAGGCATTTGTGTGGGATTTTAAGTAATCAAAAAAATATTTCATTTTCCAAATTCATCATTCAAAATAATATCATTTTTATTACAATAACAATTATTGAGTATTAAATGAACAAAATAAAACTCTTTGTTTTTGAGTTTGTAATGAAGAGAGGGAGAGAGCTAAAGCGTGTTATACACAAACGATTATTTTATGTTTTACATTATTTCCATAAATTGATAAGTCTAATTAATAAAAATTTACATTTGACTTCGTTTGGAAGCTAAAATTTTATCAGTTTATTCTATCATTATTGTAGAAAATTTGGAATTGAAATCGAGTTCTAGGCATTTTTGTGGATATTATTTTTTTTAATAAAATAAAACTTTTCCAATATTTTTCACACTACTTTCTTTTCACTGTTGAAAATTATGTATGTATTTATTTGCAATTGAAGGTGTTAATTTCTGTTCTTTATTTTAGGTAAAGGCGGGATGAGTGAGGTGGGGTTGGGCGGTCGGGGCCCGGCCCACAGTCCCGACTCGGACTGTAACAGCAACCATCCGGGATCGGCCAGCGTCCTAAGCAACACCTCATCTCAGGATATTGATTTCATCCAGGACAACTCGGATTACCAATGGTTCCTTGATTACGGGTGCGTCACTTTCTCATCATAGTTGCTGATTAAGATTTTCGAATAACTCACTACATCAAATTGGGATCTCCTTTCTCTAGAATTCCAATATTTTTTTAATATTGTATAAACAAAAATTGTAAATTTTTTTATGGGGCATCTCGTTACTTTTAGGTATAGAGATAATCACCATACCAGTATTCTCTCCCTGCCTGAATCGTATGAAGCCGATGCCGATCTTGGTTATTATGATGCCCTTGCGAAAAACATGGATGCCAACCTGGCAGAAGCCGATATTGAGTCGTTTCGTACAGAAGACATCCATGCCCTTCTCACCAATCTCCCTCCTATGTGTACCGACCAACTAAGTCAAGAAGTAAGTATTACACGAATACATCTTAAATAAAACCAACTAGTTTCGATTTCTATTTACTCTTGTTTTGTATTTTTGTAGAGTCAAAGACAGGGTGAGAGCTACGCGAGCGTGTCTGGGTCAATGATGGGTAAATTTGACTTCGACAGCTCGATGAGCCCTCACAGCAGCTCGCAGGGCGAGGGTGAAGACTCAGCAAATTCAACCTCCATGTCCATCTGTAAGTCAGAGCTATTGTTCAGTCCCGTCAAAGAGACACCAATGCCGGGGGCGAACTTCAGTGTCGACTCACTCGACTGCGACTTGCTCAATGAGCACGACATCATGCTCACTTGTCAGGCCAACAAAGATAATTACACGATCGCCTTTGAGGGATCCCTCACACTTTATTCGGAAGATAGTGATTATCACGATTACCATGATACAGGTAATTTTGTTTGTTTCATACATGGGTATCAGTCTATTGTAAACACGTTATCCAACAACCTTTGTATATTTGTAATTTCAAATTGGGGAGACAATCACACCATTCATATACTACGACCTGGCCCTGGACTTGAACCAGGGACCCTTAGAATACTAGCCTGACACTTAACCTGTGCACACCAGGACGGACAAATTTGGTTTTAATAAATCATAGATAACATTTGTCTGATGTGTAATAAAGAGAGCGTCACAACACATTACTAGCCGGATTGTCTACCTATATCCAATTAACATTTTTCTTTTTTTAGTCAATAAATAATATCAACAAATAGTTTGGTTATCATTTTATTATTACCTTACAGATAAGAGCGGGCATTGGTCGGACGGTCTGAAAGCACCCCAGCCAGTGAAGGACTCGTCGATGAGCCAGTCGGATTCGGCGAGTTTCACAACCTGGAGCAAGTTGAAGAAGAGGTGTAGTGAGAACCAGTTGAGGCGGCGTCCATCCTCTGGGAACAACAACCATTCGGGAGATGAAATGGTGCTGACGCGGGGGCTCACTGATGCATTAAATACTCAAAGCATGCCTAACTTGTATAAACGGAAACTCCTGCGTAGCTTGATTGCCAGTAATTACACTAACAACAGTCAAAATCTCAGCAATAGCAGTGTAAGTAACAACATAAATTTGAATTAGTAACAAATATGCATGTTTAGTTTAAAATAAATTGTTTATTTTTTGTTAAAGTCTGTTATTGATAACTAATGGATGTCGGATTGGATTTTTAATGATTTTAAGGAGGTTTCACTTATATTTTTTTCCACAATTTGGCTCGAAAAACTTTTCAAATTTCCACCACACTAAAAAGCATTTTTTTGTTATTTAACACACCTATTTACACTTTTCTTACACAGCATCACACTTTTGTTCAGTTAAAACAGCAATTAATTGAAAAATTAACGAAAATATTTTTCGCAAAAATACGTCATTCATTGTTTTCATCTGCAAATGGTCCCATTAGTTCTCAATACTAATGATAGATGGCCAACGATAAGTACGGTCTCCTACATTTTCTTTTTTCTATTGAGAAAAATCCTATTTTCTTTCATTTAATCTATGCAAAACCTAAACTTAGACCTTTTTTAAGGGAATCGCTCTTTTATGTCATTTTATCTTTGCAAATCTTAGACAGTGCTTAACCTAATAACTCTTTTTCAATGGACATATTTTGTACAACCAAAATTGTATCGCCATCTAGTGGCCGTATTTCATATTGTATATACTCTACAACTCTACGTAAGCGTCAAGTTTGAGTGGTGTTACAATGCTAACTTCACGCTGCCAAGGTGACTTTAGCCGTTTCTTTTTATCGAATCCACACTTTTCAGCCTTTTATAGAAGCATATTGTAAAAATTGAAAACTTGTTCAACCGTCTGCTTTGTAAAATAATGTTTTATTCGCATTTTTAAACAACACATGTCATACTTTATAAAATTCATATAGTCAATCTTAGTTTCACATTTATGTTTTATTGTTATTGAACTTATTTTGAAATTTACGAATCTTGTGGTTTTTAGAACTCATCTTAAACTATAGAGATCATACTTTACTGATTTGTCAAATATTTTAATTGCAGGTGGAATGCTGCACTGTAAAACGTCGTCCTGTAAAAGTATTTGATATTCAACTGGGCAGCAGCCTGAGTGCAGCCTCTGGCTCTGACATGGCCACCTCAGCAGATGCAGCAACTTCAAGCAGCTGTAGCCAGCAGAACAAACCGAACTTCAACCTTGTGAAACTCTTCATGAAGCAAAAGAGCATGAGTGCTGAAGGCATGTCCACATCATCCGCTAGTGAAATGGAAAATGAAAAGAAAGAACAACCACAATTCGCCTTTGAAGATAGTCTTACCATCGATAAACGCCAGATGATGAACAACACAGAGGAGGTCAATACGAATGACGTCATTATTGAGGAGGAGGAGTCTAGTTCGCGAAGTGAATCTGTCGAACAGTTATCCGAGAGTATTAAATCTGAGGAGTTCAATATTAATAACAATAATAACAATGAGGAGCATTCTGTTATGAATAAGAGTATACAAACTTCGACGTTCCATTATAAGTTAGGGGGGTCCATTTGCGAGAAACAGACGCCAGCCGTGCGGGTCGTGGAGGCGTCCTTTTTGAAGAAACTCAAAAACGCCGCCAGACCCGTCTATGTTCTCTACCCAGACTATGTTTTGCCCGATTTAGGGTTTTTGAAGGAGAAAGAAGAGGACGAGAAGGTTGTGCTGTTGCCACAGAAAACGGTGACTACTAGGGTGAAGAAGCCGAGGCCTTTCAGTTGTGATGATGTGGAGGCGTTGCGTAAAAAGGGCTTTGCCCATGTCCGTGATTGGGATTCACTCAATTTTCTATTACCCAATGAATATAAGGAATTGCTTGCTGATGTTCCTGAAGTCGCACCGTTCGTTAACAATAATAATAATAACAATGGTGTGCAGAATGTGTTACCTACAACACATGTGAGAAGAGAACGACCATCATTTTGCAGGTAAATTTTTATTGTAATAAAATTCAATTTTAATAAATGAAAAACTTTTTTACTTTATTTCTATAACTCGGATTGTTTTTTTGTTGAAACTAAAAACAAAAGTCACTTTTGCTTTGGTGACATGCTTAGGTTGTCGAAACTATAGTCAACAATGAAACAATCCGAGTTATGCAAAGTAAAAAAGTTTTTCATTTATTAAAATTGAATTACAATGTATAACAGAAGCCTCAACAATTAACAATGTAAAAAAAAATATTCTATCTAGTCTCATATAAAACAGTAGTCTTTGCATTTCTGTATTTATTTTTTCAGAAGTAGAAAACCACGTCCAGTAAGCTGCGACTGTGCAGGAGTCGGTACTCTGGAACGGGCAGGTAGCCTTGAAAGAGCCACAACAGCATCATCAACATCAAGCACCAATACTCAACCAAGCTCAGGCTACAGAGGATCTTCCTCCCTTTTAGCCGACTCCCAAAATTCCCCATCCAAAAACAACTTCAACCCTTTGTTCGTTTACCGCTACGACTCTGCAACTAGCTCAGAGGCAAGCGTCATCAACCATGCGCCTCCGCTCCCAAAACGCGGCATCAGCCTCTCACAAGAGCAACGCGCTGAACTAGCTCCACCTCCGCGTCCCCCTCTCCCTCGAGGAATATTACGTAACAACATAGAAAACGCTCAGAAGCGTCACAGCTTGGACGGAGAGCCCCCTCCCATCTGGAGGCGCAAGCTCCTGAGCGAGACGGAAGATGAGGGAGTTGATGCAGGGATTACCAGTAGCAGCAGCCTAGATGAACCAAATTGTTTTCAGCAAGCGCCTTCTGCTGGATTGTTTGCGAATATCAGCACTGAGGATTTGGCTCAGTTGGAGGAGTTTTTGAAGATGAGTGCCGTTTCAGAGAACGATTCTTCGGTGGGAGGGGAGGAGAGCATGATGCAACTGAGGTCGTATGTCAGTAAATTCTTGGCACTAAGGATTAACCAAGATCCTTCAAGGAAGTGCGTCAGCTTCGCAGAGAGAGTAAATGTAGTTCCTAAGACCACTGCTCCAAACAACTCACCGAATGTTTCTGCATTGCTCAATCAGAGACAATACCAGGTATGTTTAAAAATACTGGGCTATATTTCAATACTATAATATTTATTACTCTTTAAAAAAGCGTTCTACTACCTTCCCAAAAAATTGTCCACGAGAATAAAAATATGCTCTATTAAATATTGTAGATATTAATATTCATTTTTCTAGATCCCGCTCGAATGCATTAAGTGGGATTTAATGGTTTCTAAGTAAAAACCATCTATGGATAAATAAACTGATGGAAACCATTGATCAAATACACATGTGTTAATTTTCTTTAATCACCATCATCTAGCGTTTTGATAAATGCTGATAGCCATTTTGATCTTTTGGACTTCATTAGATAAGTGTGTTCTAAGTGCGTACCTTTTTTGCATGATTTATAAAATACAACATCTATTCAACTGCCTTCATCAAGGCCTTCGGAACACACTGGTCTGATGTGCTGTGAAATAGCCATCACCTGCTATTCAAAAGCTTGAGGATGGTGGTTGGACAAAATCAATTTGTTTCCTTTTTTCTTTAAGCTTATGTTCACCTTCCTTTTAGTGGACAAATGGCAATTTCATATGTCTACCTCATAGACTAATATTGTTAACATCACTTCAAAAAATGGATAATAGATGGCGCGCGAATTATAAAATATTAGATACATTCATTATTTGTATAAAAATGGAATATATTTTTCATATTTCGTATTCATTACACTCGCTTTTGTCGCCTTTGTTTGGTTCATCCGAGGTTTAAGCTACGATTGAAGCATAGAATAAACTAAATGAGACCATTCAAGCTTTTATATTTCGGTAATGTAGCAACATGTTACCTAACGGTCATATAAGCAAGCATATTTTTATTTTGATACATGTAATTTATATGGTGCGAAATAAAAATATTATCATTAATCTCATTTAGGGCTAATATTGCAATATATATTTATTTAGCATGAGTAATTAAATCAACAGATTATATAGCCCTTTCGATTTTAAATGAAATTTGCGCGTTTCGCATTTTATGCAATGTGTTTTGGTTCGTAATAATTTATTAATAATTAATAAATACCGGAATTTAATTTACATATGCGCAGCAGGCGAAAATAAAAATTAGAGCGAATTAATTTAAACGCAACAATAAATAACAAGTGAAAGTATTTTGTTGTGATTATTAATTTACGAAATAGGCGAAAACTTTGGTGGACATGCCGATATGCGAGGAGGGCGAGTCGAGCTACGCCGCCGGCAGTCCGCAGCGCAAGCCCGGTTTCGACAGGCCTCATCTCATCACCGGGGTTTCCGAGGGCGTGGAGAAGCTGATCCAGCATTTCACGGATGCGACGAACCAGGTCGAGCTGAGCACCCTGGGAGATTCCGACTCGAATCCGGCCTGCGCGAAAACCGCGCTCGGTTACTTGTGTCCAGCATTGTACGCCGTGCTGAGCGACGGACTCAAACCAACCCTGGAGACATCTTTCGGTGCCATCGGGAACTCGGTTTGGCAGGTCGTAGAGGCCAGTGCGCAGCAGGGACCACTTACTAAAGCTCTCAACGAATTGGTGAGTTTATTTGAATATTATTTTCTTTAAACTCTTGATTCATGAAAAAATATTTAAAATTCATATGGCGTATTATACTAAAAAAAAATAGCTCAATTCCAATTAGTGTGGACATATATATAACATAAAGTGTAACTAAATATTAAAAATAAATCATATTTAATTATACACAATAATAAAATCCGTCTAAACATATTTTACGTTTCCCCAGTATTTTTTGAGATCTGACAGAAAAAGAAACACTTAATTTAAAGGAATACAAGCTTTCTGTATATAACACTTCTAAAATTAACCACCTTGTACAATCGGAGAAGACCTAATTTGTAATGCTGATTTTTTTGGTCGCCTTATGAACATTTTGAGCCCTCTCGGAAATACATGTAAATCGTATTTTACAGACGTTTCCAGTCTGTTGTTCATGCAATTACAGAGGTTCATGGCTTTCGTTGCATCTTTTGTTTTCTTATGGACGATGGATGATTTTGGCCAGTTCCAGGCGACGGAATTTTAGCGCGCAGTAAAATCGGTCATTGAAAGATATCGTCATTGCTAAGTTTAACCTTCAATTTATTGAGAGATTCATGAAATATGAAAATATTTTGCGATTATGATGTTGTTGGTGTGGCTTATTTAATGTTTATTAATGACCTACTTAACTTCTTAGTAAAATATGTTTTTTTTTCACGAATATTATTTTGATCGGTCTAATCTGCTAAATTTTGATATCTTCAGTGAATTTATTTATAAAATCTATTTCAGCAAGCGTCAATTATACCAAACATATATTTGAATAACATGGAACAGACGTTTCTTTTTTGTCGTATTAATGTCAATTTAGACTATTCCGTTTGTGAATCGTTAAATTTAATCACACACATTTTAAGCAAGTTTGGTAATTGTTTTGTATACTCAGATTGTGAGGTTAAAAATCACGTTAACGTTAAATTTAACAGTTTTTCGTATGGAATAACTCTGCAAATCCTGCTTTGGTTTCAAATTATTGCCTTTGTGTCGTGGCGCGAGAACACATGTTTTGTTTTACATTTCGTAACAAATTATCTAATTTTACACATAATCAACAGGTGATGCGTATTAACGGCGAAGACGCAATAACAGAAGGTTTGGTAAAGTTCAACGCCTTCGTTTTCGGACTCCTAAACGTTCGCTCGTTGGACGCCTGGTTTAGTTACTTGAGAACTCGAGAAAGTCTCCTCAAGAAACATTACGCGCCCGATTCCCTCTTGGTACTGAGTCACACCGGCGCACCGGGCGTCCGCGCATCCCTGGATCATCTAATCGCCTCCCTCCAACAACTCGCCCTTTTCCCCTTTCACTTCGACTTGCTTTTCGAGTACAGACAACTTCACGAAAGCCTCAAGAGGATGGGATCGTACCATAGACAAGCTATAAGCCCCGTACATAAGGTAGGTGCATTTCAAAGTGTTAAAAATAAGAACTACAGTACGTATTTGAAACAGTCATGGAAGCAGAGTCCAACAACGGAAACAGAAGAAAACGCGACAGTGTGCCTGCCGGATTTGTTGGATTCATCTTCGGCTTACCCGAAGCCTTCTTGTAGAAGCGATAAAGAACGTCCACGCAGTTGCCTTGAGCCCGGCATCCTCTCGAAGCCGTCGTTTAAGTTAGGAGAAGACGTGAATTCTGCTTTGAAAAAGCGCTGGTCCGGCATTAATTTTTCGTCAAAGCTATACACGGCTTACGATAAGTTAGCCCACGAGAATTCCGAAGAAGACGACGCGGAGGAATACACGGACAGCCTGGAGCCTCATAATAAGCAAGCCGTTGCTGCTGTAGAAGGTCCCGAAAGTTTGGATTCGAACATTTCCGATTCCGACAAACCTTTGAACGGGAGGAAGTTTAAGAAGTTGCAGAGGAGGTGGGAGATGCTTAGTGGAAAGGAGGCAAAAACTCCACCGGAAAGTCCGGCGAGTCCGACACATGGGGTCAAGTCGAAGATACCCAGGCCTGTGGCTTCACCGGTGAAACCTGCGTCGTCGGGTATTCCTGTGCCCATTTCGCCGACAACGAGGACGCATGTACAGTCAGCCGCGCAAACGCCGGGAAAGAAACTGGCGGGAACGCCTCCATCTGCCGCTGTGAAAAAGGGCATTCCCATCGCAAAAACACCACAACAGTCGCCACTGGTCAAGAATAGCCCTGCTAAGAAAGGATATTTATCTAGGTAAGCAATTATTTTAAAATTATCAACAATAGAGTCGAATATAATCAAAGTTAGAATGCAAAACATGTACAAGGTGGAGTATTTTTCCTTCTCACAGAAAAAAAAACTTTATTTGAAACATTTTTCCATATTTCTCTTCAGTTTGGAAATAATTATTTTTTTTAAGATTCGTCTTAAAACAATTAACCTCATAGAAAAACCTTTATTTGAAATATTTTTTTCATATTTCTCTTTAGGTTGGAAATAATGAAATGTTTTAAGGGGTGTCTTAAAACAATTAATTATTTCCAAACTAAAGAGAAATATGGAAAAATGTTTCAAATGATGGTTTTTCTATGAGAAGGAAAAGACTCCACCTTGTCCATGTTTTGCACTCTGACTTTCTATTTTGTTTTTTGTATCTTATGGAACATTCCATTTTGGGAATGAGCGAGGAAACGGGATTACAATTTTCAAGATTTTATATTAATGAATAATTAAACAAAAATGTTAATTTAAACTATATACATAATATAATAATGATTTAAATTATTACTTATTTTTCCTTGTATAAAGTTATTTGAAACAGCAAACATCCATTGTGTAATCCAATACTTGGCGAGGTATTTGCCAGGGAACTAGTTGTTTCAATGTATTTTCTTCAAATTCTTACATTAAGTAAGTTAGTGTTGCAGTAGGTTAGGTTAGGTTGCAGTGGCAGCCTTAGGCCATTTAAGACCCATTGTGTTACCACAGTAGGCAAAAGATTACTTCCTTCCTACAGAAACCTCTAAAACAACTTCTTGCAGTAGTTAAATGAAAAATGAATATTTTAAGTTTATTAATTATTTTTCAAACACTTCTTTTTATTTAATTTAATCATAGTAAAAACGAAACATAATTAGCTTCCCAAAACTTTCTAACAATAATTAAGTCTAACACAAATAGAACATTTTATTAATTATGATTAATGCCAGAGCTCAAGTACACCAGCAGCCCAATGGGTATACCCAAAGGAGGAGATTTGTGTTAGTATATGTTATGTGTTGTGTGCATTTTTTGTCTGTTCTTATAATCAACATCACTAACAATTTCACTTAGTTTTATATACATTTCTTAATAACATTATTAATCCTTACTCTTACAAAATAAAATATCTGCTACATCCTAAAAATGTTTTTTTTTTAATTTAAAAGATTAATAAAAAAAACTACATATTTAAGAATTTTATTGGAAAATGCATAAAAATCTATCAACTTATTTTGTTTGTCTCCAGTACTAATACTTATTAGTTAGTTATTGTTGATTTAGGTACATGTGATGTAATTTGTTGTGTTCATTTTTTTGCCGCTTGGAGTTTTCTAAACTATTAAACATCTCCATTTTTTTTCTTCATAATTTTTTTGTAACGCAGGCCAAGCCGTTTGGATCAACTAGAGCAGGGTGCTGAACCAGCAAGGCATGCAACACGGCCCAGCAGTTTGCCCTACAAGCCTATTACTGCATCTGGCAAAAATGGAAAGGTGACACCTCCACGCAGAGCCATCTCTACTTCAGTAAACAGGAAACCTACATCGTCCACAACAACACAGAAACAAACACCAAAGTAAATAACATTAGAAAAATTACTTAAAATAGCTTACAACAATGAAACTCTTGGAATTTGATACAGAAATCACTTTGAAATTTTATTTGTATAACTGTATAGTTGCACCGTGCCTATCACCAAAAGCAACAGTCACATTTAGAATACTGATTGTGATTATTGTAATCTGTTGTATGTGATTGCTGAGTAAAAAAACACACACATCCAGAGACAGGCATTAGAGATAAACATCAAATAAAAAGAGTTATTTATTTCTGTTCCGCGAGAAGAGCAGGGAAGAGAAGGATCCAGAATTTCTTTTCTGGATCCTACATGAATACATTTATCACAATTATTAAAAATAACTTTCTGGAAATGTATTCATTCTTTTCTAAAATTAATTTTTATTTTAATTAAATTTTCAGAGTGGTGAGGACCTTATCCCATCGGTTACCGTCAGAGAGTGGTCACCTGTCCTACAATGAAGGAGAGCGGCTGAAGGTAGTCCTGGAAGTGGATGAAAAGTGGTTATTATGTTGCAGGGGGACACAAAAGGGCTTAGTGCCACGTTCGGCGGTCATAGCCGACTCCGCCCGATTCTAATATTTAACCAAAAAGCAAAAAAAATACAACACGACTAATTCCAAAGGGAATTGTGATTTCATACATATACATATAAATAAGATATTAAAACAACACACACACACATACATAACAGACACACAGCCAACACAGACACACCCGAAACAAAGAAAACGACAAAAACATGAAGAAACAAATAAAAATTGTACTAACGTGTAAGTATTATTATTGTATAGGTTTACACATCGTACTGGGCACAAACCCTACCTTAAGTTTTTAATATTATTTTGAAATTGCAATATTTTGTTATCTGTTTAATCATAGTTAAGTTTCATGTAATTTTCTGTTCCTGTAAAATCATTGAATTCAAATATTTTTTTTAATTAATGAAAACACTTTTAAGTTTGTTTGTATGACTTGAAAAAAAAATAGTTATGCAAATGAAATTAATAGTTTTTTCATTACTTTCACTTTTAAATTTGTTTGTATAATTTAAAAAAAATACTTATACAAACGAAGTTAAAAGTGTTTACATTACTTTCGCTTTTAACTTAATTTATGTAACTCAAATAACTAAAAAGAAAATAGTTATACATCAAAGTTAAAAGTGTTTTCATTAATCGATTAATAATGTATAATGAAGTAGAAGCCTTAACATTTATTATTTAGTTCAAACAGAAACAATTAAATTATACAAATTATTTATGAAGTCTAAGAAGTAATCTTACACATTAATTTTTAAATATAAACTAATCCTACATAAAAAAATCAATATATCAGAATAATAAAAAAGAGCAAGACAAGTTTTATCTTCCATATATTACTTTTAGAATTCTAAATTATATGCATATAATAATAATGTTTATTTTATTCAAAATGAATTTATTTATTCCACTTAAAAAAAGAAACAAAAAACAGGATGAATGAATTGATTTTTCAATATAATTCATTAATTTCAAATACAGTTACGTTTTGCTGGAAAGCGTTGGACACAAAAAGAATGTTTTACATTCAAATAATTCTAATAATTGGTTACTTTATTTTTTGTCCAACTAACACATTTAAGTGTTGGACAGAAAACTGATTTACTAATTTATTTAAAATCCCACGAAAACTTTTGGAGCTTTCATTCGTTTATTCTCTGTAAAAATAAAATCCATTAAAAACATTTTTACAGAGAACAAATGATTATTAATAAGTCCCGCTCCTCCCTTTATATTTTTTTTATTTTACTAATTGGTGGTGGATTCTTTCTTTTATTCGAATTAAAATCTTCAGTAATAAAAAAAACATCAGTATTAAACATTTCAGAATTATTCCTAACGTATTTATCATAATTCTACTTGTTAATTCCCATTATAATCTCCATACAACTCAATAACACATGTCATTGTTGGTGCTTTTCTTGTGGATTATGCCGGGTTATTATTATTTTTTTTATTTTGTTACAGCAACCACTCTGTAGCACTAACATTCAGTTTCACGCACTAATAAATAATCCTATCCTTAGTTTAACACCTTTGCATGGTTTTCGATATTTTACTAACTAACCTCACCAATTTACCACTTCCACTTTCTCAGGTGGTTGTTTTTTTTTAACCTATTTTATATCGCTACTAACAGGTTCTTCACAAACTAATTATGCACTTCCAGACTTCCATTTTTTATTCGATTTAGTTATTAATCAAAAGAAAAGCACTGTCTTGGTATTTTAAAAATTGGGTTGTTGGATAAAATGGTAATTTTCATTATTGAAAATAATTTTATTAGCTCTTCATCTAGAACCATTTTAAACTTCAATTCTTTAATAACAAACTCTATTTCTATTAAATGCAAATACAATTTCATTAAATATTGGGTACAATTGTAGTTTCTTCTTTTCTTTAAAAAAAAAATATTTTGAATTAATATTCGTTTATATTATTTATTATCACGACATTGCCACGGTTATGATAATAACCGCATAACCGTGAGCAATGTCTCTGCGCACGTTTTGAACCGCCACCAAATTTTTATTTTTCTCGATTTTTCCTTCGGTTCATATCGGTCGTTACGCACTCGTATTAGAGCGTGCTCGTATGGGCTCGGTATTCCCCGAAATACCCCAGATCCATTTAAATTAAGCTCTAACACACTCACTTTCTCTATTCTCTTAACTTCTTTTGACCCAATCCTTTCTCCTATCCACTTTGCTTCAACCTAAACAATTGAATCCTAACTGTATAGGAATTTAACATAAATTGGAACTCCTCAAAAAAAAAAAAAATTTAGATAGAAATTTCTCTAATACTACATTTATTATTAAATCTTAGTTATTTTTAATGTAAATATTATTTTCCTTGTTGAAGTTTAATTCAAAAATAAACAAGAGCATTCTATGATGAAATAAATTGTAACACTTAATTAAAATTAATTTTATCTTAATACATAATAAATTATTGTTTAAACATTGTTACTATTAGATATTTATATACATCTTTATTCATGTAATTTTACATACTTAATTATTATTTACAATACATATATGTAACGATATTGTGAAACTTCTACCAGAAGTGCTTCAGTCTGTTACTATTATTTAAATAGTTTTTATAAGTTATATTCATTATTCAAAGAAAATGAATTAATTTTTTTATAAAAAACAAAATTTGTTTTACTTATCTTTCTATGAATGAAGTAAGTGAAAAAATTTTAACTCGTAACTTTTTATAAACAAAATTATTTTAATATAAACTAATATATTGTAATTAATATTATGATTAGTTGTCCAAAAAAAGCTTGCAATTTATTTTTACAAACACGCCTACTAATTGAAATATTAATTATTAAAAATTTTAGTTTTTTTTAAATGAAATGAAAATGTGTATACAAATATCATTGTGATAATTTTGAACTTAATAATAATTATAATTTTTGTTATTTAATATTTTATAATACATTTCTTGTCTTGCTTTTTTTACAAAAAAAAAAAAAATGGATTATCGTACTTTATATAATTAAATTGTTCTAATATGCAGTACAGATTTTTGATCCTAAGTTTATATCATTTGTCAAATTATAGTAAACTTAAATGATAAATACTGTTTTGAGGTTAGGGTTTGTGCTAGGAGATGTGCAAAATTTGTAAAATTATTTATTATTACGGTTATTATTTTTTTGTAAACCAGTGTCTTAATTGTAAAGCGCGAGCCGAGTTTGTATAAATTGAGAGTTAATTTTTTGTAAAGACGGTGTGTGTGAGAAATTTTTGTGATACAGTGTATTATTAATTTACTCCCCCGGGAAAACAGAAAAAAAGAGAAATAATTTCCATTCAAATTTAATTAAACTCAAAATTTCTATCGCTTTATAAACTATCTACACATACAAGGTGATAGAAATTTTATCGACTTAAAGGGAAAAGCCATCAAGTATGCCAAGTTACCATATTTATAGCTCTTAATGACTTGTTTCTTTAAATCGATGATTGCTTTTTGTATATATTTGCATAAATATTTTTTTTCTTAGTTAAATAGATGATAAATTTATTTTTTGGATTATAATTTCTTTATATTTTATGGCACTTTACAATTTTTGAATACCTTTTTCTTATGTTAAGCTATTAATCCTATTTATTCTATACACGAAATGTTGAATTTAACATTTCTTCATAAAAAATAATTTTGAATAAAGCAATTTGGTTGTTATCAGTAAATAGCTAAAAACGATTAGCTAAGAAATATTTAATTGAATAAAAATATTAATTTCTTTTAATTTGTTTTTTCATGATGAACATAAAAATTCTCTCTAATGTATAATATAATTCTATTTACAGCCTCAAAATTACATATAAATAGTTTAATTAATGTTATTTAATTTTTGAGTTGAAAAATATTATTTCTTTAATATTGAGGCAGATTATATTTTGTTTTAAATTAGTTTATTAAAATTTCATTTCCATCACCTTGTATGTTTATAGCTGTATAAAATCTAATATTTTTATGGGTTACCTTTTATTTTATTGTTTTTTTGAAATGCAATGATATTTTTTTACTCCCCCCTTCTACCCTCTTATCATAAACATGAAACAAATGAATATTATAATTATTGTCTATTTAGCTAAGCTTCCAGTGGCGTGTACATAAACAAAAAAGGGCGCTTCGTTTGTGATTTTTCTGTATATATTTCGAGATATATTAACCCCCCACCCCTTACCTAATTTTCACCCCTCCCCTTCAACCCTTCTACAAAGCGCAGGTATTGTTGTTCTTTTCTTTCCCTTTGTATACACCCTTGTGTAAAATATTTATGATGGATAATAGTGTTTAAGTTTAATTTTTAGTGTCGATTTTAGTCATTTCAACATTAGTCATTTAATAATAAAAAATGAATAAATATTATACAAAGTTATATCGAAGGGTTTGTTTTTTTTATATTAGTACTCTCTCCCATTATGAATGTTTATAATGATTTGAAGTAGGCGAACATTAAGGATATTTGAATGTATCTCTGAATTACTTTTATTTTATTCTGGCTCTCTAGAAAATGCTTTCTTAAATAGAAGATTTGAATTATTTATATTTTCCATATTTAATCGTTTTTTTTTTTAATTAGATCGTTGAGATTTTTTTAAATTTTTTCCATGACTAAACATATCTAGGCATTACTTTTAAATAAAGTAGACAAATAGAGTAGGTTATTTGAAATGAACGTGATGGTTTACGTTTATAAAACTTTTTTTATAAAACTCGACATGACAATTTTGCCAAAGGGCGTAAAACGCAATTTTTAAACTTTAGGTTTATTTTGCTATGAGCATAAATTATTATTGGCTATGAGTACAAAGGCCTTATTCCCGACATTGATCGCACGTTTCGATCGTAAGCAAATTTACATGTAAATGACGACCGAAACGTACCACCAATTTCAGGAATACGGTCTCAGAAAGAATTGATATTATATGCAATACTATAATCACTCTATTTAGTCTTCTTATTCTATGATTGTAATCACTGACAAAAAATAAAATGTGCTGCAATGTAAAAACTACGCCCCCTTTCTTCCAATAGCACAGGCTTCCAAAATTTACTTTCGAACATTAAAGCTAGAGAGCGATAGTGAATTCCAGTTTAAAAGTTTTATCTCATAAGCTAAAAAAATAGAAAAAACAACTAGTTTTATACAAATTCGGAGTTATTCCGTATGGAAAATGTTAAGATTAATGTGTAGATTATTAAATAGTACACATTCTATGATATTTTTCTATTATAAAAGCTGTTTAGACTGTGATTATATTAACATACATGTAAAACTTAACATTTCCATCATAGAATAGCCCCGATTAATATATACGGGGCTATCCGGTAAGGCTAAAGCTAAATTTAACGTGAACAATAAATTCACATTCTATGTATATATCTATTAAATAAATTGACATTCTATGTATATATTTATTTAAAATGTAACTTAGACTCTGTTGATACAGTAACGTACACGTTAAACTTTACATTTCCTTTACAGAATAGCCCCGATTATAGGGATTATTCTTTAAGTTAACTTGTACCTTATTTTTTATTAACACAATCTATGCAACTTTTATAACAGATGTATATTCATACAATGTTAAATAATAACGTGAACATTAAAGATAACATTTCCCGAGCGGAATAGCTCCGATTATCTTGGATTATTAAAAATTTACTAATACTTATACTTCAATTTAAATAAATGAAATATTTAATGTAAAATTGGTTGCCTATATGCTAAATCTATCATAGGTTGAAGATTTCAATAATGATAATAATCATTCAGTTTCTGTACACCTAACCTAAATTAAATTCCTGCAATCTAATTAATTCTAGTCTTAGTTATTTTAATTTATTATTATATTTAATTAATTTTTTTAAATCAAACCAATTAATATAAAAACCAGCTTTTAATGCACAATATTCTAAGGAGTTTATTTAAAGGTAAGAGATTTTTCAATTAATTTTAAAAGTCATCTTTTTAAGTCACATTTAAAACTTTTTAAAGTAATTTTAAAACCGTAGTTTTTCCGATAAATAATCTAATCTAAGGAAATTATTACTGTGTACATTAATTTAAAGCACGGAATTATTGATATAGGTTTTTATTGGGTTTATAGGAGTTTTATTAATTAATAAAATTTAAAATTAAAAAAATCAAATCACATTGAATAAATGTATCTTTTTTTATTGTAGAGAGTGAGAGTTTAAAGATTTTTTTCAATGGAAAAAATGCTTTTTATTTCATTGAATTTAATTGTTAAATATTTTTTTATTAGTATGTTATTTTCTACACTATTTTTTTTAATTTACATTTTTCTTAGAATAGCAAACTTTATTAATATGATAATATGAATTATTTTAATCAGATATATTATTTTTAATTTCAAAAACAAAACTGTGAGTATCAATAAATTTATCACAAACTGTTATCAGTGATTAAACACGATATCCATTTTATTTGTTTTATGTATTCACTACAAATCAAAGTTTATTGTACTAGGTAAATATTTCATTCTGTAAATAAAACAAGCAATCAGAAGAAATTTTGTTGATCATTCGATCTTTTTATTCTAGCTGCTCCTCGTTCGATTTCCATCAACAGCAACAAATCAATTTTTAAGTGCTCCAACTCACCGTTCATTAAATCAATTTGTAAGTAATCTTTTTCCACTTCACAAATAATATTGCATTAACATTAAAAACTACATTAAACGTTAATGTAATAAAAATAATTAGTGCAACATTAGTATGTTAGTATGTCCATTTTTCTCAGTGGGTTTTAAATTATTTTTTTGTTTAATTTATTGTTAAAATAATGAAATTGTGTTTGCTTTATTTTTAAAAATCGTATTGTTCATAAAAGACTATTAAATCAAATTATTTATCATTAAGACTTCTACTTCATAATCAAGGTAGTCAGAAAAGGTCTAACAATCTTCAGGGAGAGTGATTAATTGGTTCATTTCTACTACAAATATAATTGTTATGTTAATTAATTCCTGATTAAAAGTTCTTTTGAATGTTGTAATTTCAAAATTATAAATCAAATTTGAAATGAAATTTTTCCTTTTTAAAGATAAGATTAATATCAATGTTTCACAGATAAATGTAAGCATTTTTGGTACGTATTATGAGATTCAATATTAATAAATGGATTTAACGTATCAAATTGTAGATAACCTTATTTTTATGATATTTGGGTCAATGATTATACACTCTCAGTGTACATATTAAAATATTAAGGGTAATTTATTTATTTGAATAAAGATAAAAATAAGTGCTTATCCTTGCACTTATTTTTATAAATGCATTTTAGAAAAGGATATAATTTCGTCCATTAAAATTGGAGGCAGATAATATTTAAAAATAAAAATCTAAAATTTCCATATATTATATTTTCGAAAATTGTATGGTTAATTTCACATATGGAATTTTATTTTGAATAATTTCAATTAAACACTTGAAATTTTACAGATTCCATGTAGAATAAACACCACTAATGATGACAGGCGCGTAGATAGAAATAATTTTCGGCTTCTTACTGTTGATAATGTAATACAATGAAATAAAATTTAAATTCAAACAACCCCCTGAATACAAATATTAGTAGTTTTATCAACATAAAAAAACTTTTAATGTTGTTACAGCATTGCTAAAACATTACTTGTTTGTTTTTTTAATGTTAACATTAAACATTAACATTAAAATTTCGAGGGAATTATAACCAATTTTTCCAAAAATATTTAATTATTTCAAATATTATTAGATTTAGGCACATGAACATATTATGAAAGTTAACTTTATTTTTGATGTAGAATCTGAAAAAAATATAAATTATGTGGTATTCCATTAGAAAAAATATAACTATGATACGCCATGCTTTTATGGGACACCCTATATATTTAAAACTAATTTTTAAAATGTGGTCTTAATAAACCTTCATATGCCTGCAAAAGCCGATTTTGAAAAAAAAACCTAAAAAAAAGCTACTCGGCGCACACGCTGAGACACCCTGTATACCTAATATGTAATTAGCAAAACTATGTATGTCTGTAACAATTTATAATATATAGTTTTAGAGCACAATGTATATCTTTATAATTTTTTTTTTTAAATTGACTAATTATTTAATCTGAATATTTAGGTTGAACTACAATTAACGATTTTTTTTGCTGACGAATTTTCTATAACGTGTTTTCAAACGGTAAATATTCGAAGAAGATGTATGCAAATTAATAAAAAAAACATATGTATATAAATTAAATCCTTGATCAATATATATTTTAATTAAAATTTTTAAGAAACCAATTAAATATTAATTGGAGATCCATACTTAAAAAATCAATATTTAATCAGAATTTAATATAAGTGCGACAATCTTGTTTACGAATGAGCATGTTTTTAATATGTCCACTAAGCCGATTAATGAGTACTTGATCTCATGATACCTTAATCTGTTCAATAAACCGGTTTTTTGAAAAAAATCATTAGTACATGACTTTATACTAACCGGCATTCTTATTTACACCGGGATTTTTGTAACACACGTGCTGCCGTCTTATCTGTTGTGTATTTAAATAAATAAATTAAATATTTCTTATCAACGAGTATTTATCGATGACCGATTGATTTTCCGTTGTTAATGACAATTTTGAACGGTATCAATGAAGATGTTGAGGTGCATAGTTTTCGTCGTTCTGATGGCGATTTGCCAAACTCAAATCAATGGTAAGATGATTTACTTTTACATATTTTATATGAAGTTTACAAGCGTTTAAAATTAATTTTGTGACAATTCTGAAAGTAAATCCAAAATAGTTTTATTTTCTAAATTATTATTTTGAATTGTATTATAATAACGTTAATAATAATATAGAATTATACAATTTTTGCAATGTATTAGGTGTGCAATTAAGTTCTCGTTTTTTTATGAAACTGCAACTTTATTGTGAAAATATGGTTACAAATGAATCATTCAACATATTTTTCATCGCTAGCGACAACTTTTTCCAATCTTTCAGACAGGGCTCGAATAACGTCACGGTAAAAAAACAGCGGGAACTTAGTTGCGCACCTAATATTATAATAACGTTTTAAACTAAGTTTAAAAGCATTTAAAATTATTTTTTTGACATTTCTAAAAGTAACTAAATTTTAAGTATTTTTATTTCCTAAAACATAATTCTGTAATGAATTATAATAACATTTTAAAAGGAGCATTAAAACATTGTAGTACATGGTCTACAAATACTTAAACTTCAATGTTTTTTATTACACTAAGATGATTTTAATTTAATATTTTGCATGAAAATTATACATTTCATTTTTTACAAACTGATTTTAAATGTTTGTAAAAAATGAAATGTATAATTTAAAAATTCAAAATTGTACATAAAATGTATAATGCAAACATTTAAAACCAATTTACTATTTATCAATGATAAGATGATTTACATTTAATATTTTGTATGAAGTGTATAAACATTTAAAATTAAGTTAGTCTTCTTTAATATTCATTTATTTGTTTATGTTTAAACTCGAATTATGTAATCAGAATTTAGACGAATATCACAATATTTGTAAAACATTCGTTCTATTTTTTCTACAAATGTAAGAATATACTTTAAAATGGTCATTCCTTTAATAAGGGGAGAAATAACATGACTAAATCTAAAATAGCTCTGTTTTCTAAAACATGATTGTATAATGTTTTGATTAAAAATGTATCATTATAATGTTTTAGAAAATAAGGCAAAGTTATATAATAGAGAGAGAACAATATCTTCAATACTAGACTTATACAGAGTACACAATACTTTATACATATTGGCTATCGACCATAGGTCTTTCTGTCAAATTATATAAGATCGAATTAAAATAATCAATAAAGAAAAAATATATATAAAAACGTTTTGTTTTCCTACATTTTCATTTAATATTAGAGATGGGCAAAATCGATCATATCGATTTTTTTCTCACTACAAAATTAAGTATAAGACAATATAATATGAGTATTATGAATTGTCACTTATTTATTTATAAAAACAAATGAATTGTTATTTATTGATTTTAGCTATTTAAAATTAGTGATTTAAAAATACTCGATTACTAAATTCACTCGATTTTGTCCAATTCTATTTAATATTACACAATTCTACCTATTTTTGAAATGTTATTATGATACATTGTTGGATAAAGGATTTAAGATTTAAATTTTTTTCGTGGTTAGAGAAATTTACTGCATTTTTGACGCGTTTCAATTTTATTTCAGTTTTGAAATAATATTTTTCCTTAAATAAAATTGAAATCATCGATTTTTAGCAAATAATTACAATACAGAAATGTATTGCAATTATAAATAATAAGTTTTAGCAAATAATTACGATACATTTATGTTCTGTTAGAAAAAAACAAATTTCAATTTTATTAAGGAAAAGTATTATTTCAAAATTGAAATAAAATTGACTACGCGTTGTTGTAAATGCAATGTTTAATAGAGCGTATATGTATCGTAATTATTTGTTAAAACGTTAATAATTCAATTTTATTTGAGTAAATTATTATTGAAGTAAAATTGACAGATCCGGATTTCTTGAAACTATCCTATTATGTTTTAGCTTATTAATACCAGATTTTATCAACATGTTTAAAATATAAATAGAAAAGAGTATTATTCACTCACTTGATCACATTTATTTAAATATATTAAATAAAAATGATTTGAAAATAATTAATAAATTATTTTCACATTTAGCTCTGTGACTTTTGACTTACGTTACGTAAGTACGTTAAACAAATGCACATTAAAACAACTACTTCCCGGGCAAATACCCACGCCGGATATTGAATTACATAATGTACACCTGCTGTTGCACATCAATAAAATACTGCATAATGCAACAAATTTTGATCCGAGAAAAATTTAATGTAAAAACAACAGGAACGTTACTTAATTTAAGGCTATCTGCAGACACGTGTTTCGGGATCTATCCCTCGTCAGTACAGCTATGCCTTACTTAATTTAAAGATGTTAAAATAAATTAATTAAATTAACTCAAAAACTAAATCAATTATATTAAATCAAATTAAATTAAAACAATTTAAATTAAATTAAACCGAATTAATTCAATTTAAATCAAAAAATTAAACGAAAATAATTGAATCAAATTAATTATCCCGAAACACGTGTCTGCAGATGGCCTTAAATTAAGTAACGTTCCTGTTGTTGTTTTTACATTAAATTTTTCTCGGATCAAAATTTGTTGCATTATGCAGTATTTTATTGATGTGCAACAGCAGGTGTACATTATGTAATTCAATGTCCGGCGTGGGTATTTGCCCGGGAAGTAGTTGTTTTAATGTGAATTTGTTTAACGTACTTACGTAACGTAAGTCAAAAGTCACAGAGCTAAATGTGAAAATAATTTATTAATTATTTTCAAATCATTTTTATTTAATATGTTTAAAATAAATTCGAAATTTAAATCTGGTACTAATAAGCTACAAAAATAATGTGGTATTTCATATCAATTTGGTATGCGATATTTAATTAATTGAATAAAACTAGAACAATGTCAAATTTTATCAGGAATATACCAGTATTTTTTATTAATAACGAATATATTTTCTCGGGAGAAGTTCAGATCACTCGAGAATTATCTGTTGTATTTTTTTTTTCGATGGACATACTTCAAAAGTGGAGTGCACATTATGGAAAAATGCGACAAAAATGAACTAAATAACTGAATACGGAAAATCGTTTTCTTTAATGGAATTAGAAATTCCAGAAAGGGAAAATTAATACATTTTATGGCTTACGAAAAGTTATTTTTGAATTTCCTTGAAAATGGCTGAATTCTGTTGGGAAATAAATTATTATTGAAACAAAAGTGCCTTTTGCTATGCATATGCAGTGTAGACTCGGAACGCCAACAAAATTGACGAAAAGTGGAAGGAGAGTCTCTGGTCTAAAAAAACTAGAAGCTAAGGAAAAGCGTGCTGCTTTTTTTTACCGTTTCAAGTTGCGCAAAGCGAGGTGACGCAGAAAGAAGACGGTACCCTTTTCGGCAAGAAGACCATGCCCAAAGGAAGGCCTAAGAAGAAGACCAAGAATCTCAGGCCAGGCAAGAGCAGCCAAAGAGCCGCTAAGAAATAATGATTTTTTTCTATAGATATTTAAAAAATAAACAAACATCGGGCTTTATATATTTTTTGAAACGATTTATATAATATTAATCCGAATTTTAAAAATACAACTTTTTATTCTTTAGAATTTGTGGATGATACGGCCCTAATTATTAATTTTTCTGCCCTAAAAGCAGCACTTAATTCCCTTCAAGATTTCACAAATATATCCGCTACTTGGTTTCACAAGTGGAGATTTAAAATTAATTGCACCAAATTCCAACTTTTCTTTCGCTAAAATTATTCTATACTCTTAGCGTTTTTTTTTTCTTTCGATTTTTCAATTAAAATAAATATAATTATATACACTTTATGCCTTAATTTATTAATTTATTTTATCAATTATAATTACTTTATAAATTATTACCTACATTTACTACTAGTCGATGATATCTTTCTTGTTTATATTTTTAAATTAATTATTCAAATTTGTTTATTTAAATTGTTTTATTGAAAAAGGCATACATTATGCATTTAAAAACTTATTTTAGAAATAGATTCTAAATTCTAAAGTATTGAGTAGTTTTTGAGTAATTGTTAAAATGCCAAATATCATTACTTCACATGACCCTTAAGGTTACGTAAATAACCATTATCATTAAAACCTTTCTTATTTTTGTTTCAGCTTTTGCAACGCGCGGTTTTTCAAACAAAATGGAAAATCTCGAAGACTACCGCCTGCCGACCAACGTAAAACCTCTAACCTACGATCTAACCCTCAAACCCAATCTATCCAATGGCTTATTTAATGGTTCCATTAAAATCATCGCTAATTTAACTTCGGAATCTGAAACGATTAAGTTACACTCAAACGGTTTAACAATTAGCAAAGTGAAAATCGCGGGGAAAGAAAAGGAATTTTCCCTTGATGCCAAACATGAGTTGATCGTGATTGCCAGCGGCGGCGCGGCTTATCAAAAAGGAGAGCTCGTCCTGGACATCGATTTCTCAGGGGATATGAAGAATAGGATTGTTGGGTTGTATACCAGTAAATATCTAAATGGAAAGGGAGATGATGTGTAAGTATTTTAATAATAATAGTATATTACATTTCATTATGGTGCTATTTAAAATATATATATTATAAGGAACTTACGCCCTAAGTGGCCGCTATTGCTCGCTTAACTCATAAGAGGTTAACAAAAAAATTCTAGCCACGAATCCCGGCGCTTCCACCACATGTAATATATATATATATATACAGGGTGGCGCAAGATTCCGATGAAGTCCAATATCTCAGTTATTTAGAAATGTACAAAAATGTACTGACATAATTTGTAGCTGCTGTAAAACTTCACATTTTAAAATTGGTTTCATATATACAGGGTGTCCAATAATCACGTGACGTATCAAACATATGATTTTTTAAATGGAATGCTATATTTTTTATGTCGATTTTAGATTCTACGCTTAAAATTAATCATTTTTGACATAAGGTTTATTAGGTCAGTTTTTAATATTTTAAAAGTTATAAACAATTTAAGGTTGAAATCAATGGAAGATTGGGGCCTTATTTTTCAAAAATGAAAAACGATGTAAACTTTCTGTTAACGCAATTTAATTGAAAAAATGCTTAATAATATTGGGAATAATCGTTTGTTACCATAAAGCAAATGTTGTGTACAGGGTGAAATAATACGCAAAATGATTTTTTTCTTTTTTCACTTAAATGAACACCCTATATTTTTTACACTATTTCGATAGAAAATTGATTGTTCTTTAATTTTTGTATAATAAACTATATCCCTATCTGTTACCATTTTTTAACAATTTCAATTCAAAGTACAAAATTGTAAGTTTCGCTTATAATCTATAATTTAAGTAGGCTATAATTAAAACAAATGCATACCTAAAAGGATATTCAAATGACAATCGATATTTAAAGGCGCATGCAAAATATAAAGAAAATAGTTGCTCAACGATTATTTAGCGAGTTATAATGGTTATTGGGACATATTTTTTAAGAAAAAAATATGAATGTGTGAAATAAATACATAAAAATGTTAACAAAATATAATGATATAAATATTTTATTATTTCACTTAGTATCTATTTTCGGTTTTTCAGTCAACATGAATTGTTTAAATAAATTAATTTAAGAAGCATATAGGAGTATTTTAAATATTTTTCGAATAATAACCAAAAAATATAATTGTTGTTAGTTTTTAACAATTAAATTAATCATTTATTGAAGAAGTATGTTTAACTACATCAGTGTTACAAAATATAACGTAATTACGAAAAAAATGTTTTCTTTGTTGCAAAATTAATTTATTGTTAAACATAATTTTTGCGATGTGGACGATTTAAAAGAATAGGAATCGCAAAACAAACTAGCAAATCTTCATTAATGTATTTAGGACTAATGTATACCTACTTTCCTACTTTAGTCTTGCGAAAATCGCATTTGTTTATTGCGAAAGTAATTTATTGATAAATGCAATTTTGTAGAATAAATTGATGATAATAATAGGAATCGTAAAATCTATTTAAAAATAAATTATTAATATTAACATACCTTAATAGAAAAAATAACTTCCAACCCATTCCTGGTGAATCGAAAACCAACTCACCTCCACCACTCACTAATTACCACTTGTTCATAAACAAAAATAAATCGCGTTTTTAATTATTAATAATTTCTAACGTTAAAAATTAAACCGGAATAGTGAACACTGCGCGTTTTCGGACGACTGAATCGAAATACAAGAGCGCAATTATCGCAAATCAAGAAGAAAAAAAAACGATCGATGACTCACTCCGAGAACGCATTCCTGAGATAAGAAGATTCGTTGTACCTGGATCCTGGCGCACAGCCAAGAACATACCTATTTAAATTGTTGTATTTTCAATATTATCGCGTATTAAAATAATTACAGCTTAATATTTATTTACTTTTTTTATTAAATTCTCATTTATCCCGTGGTAAAAAAAAGTATGTATGAATTATGATGTATTTTAATTAATACACTTGATTATTCGTTTCACTAAATTATTTTATATTTGTGTTCGAGTAACTTTCACAACTAAATAAATTAGTTGTTCTGGCACGGCCTACTTTGATTAAAAATTCTATACCAAATTTGTATTTGAGATTAAATATCTCAAAAACGATAAACGGTAGCTATTTAATATGTTATATAAAAAATGAAGAGTGATTAATTTTCTATTAAAATAGCATAAAAAATATAGGGTGTCCCATTTAAGTAAAAAGAGAAAAAAATCATTTTGCGTATTGCTTCACCTTGTATATAAAAAATTGTTTTAAGAGAAAAAAAAAAGTATTTATTTTATTATTAAGTATTTTTGCATTTGTATGGCGTTGACAGAATGTTTATTTCATTTTTCATTATTGAAATATTAGGCTCTAAACATCTATCGATTTCAACATTCATTTGTTTATAACTTTTAAACTATGAAAAATTAACCTATTAAATCTTATATAAAAAATGATTATTTTTAAACGTAGAATCGAAAATCTTCATAAAAAATATATCATTCCATTTAAAAAATCATATGTTTGATACGTCACGTGATTATTGGACACCCTGTATATATGAAACTAATTTTAAAATGTGAATTTTGACAGTAGCTACTAATAATGTAAATAACATTTTTTTGTATATTTCATTATAACTGAGATATTGAACTTCATCGTAATCTTGCGCCACCCTGTATATATATAATCATCTTTATTATTGTATTTACATATGCATATATTATACAATATATTTAATATAAACTTATAAATGACTATCGACATTAGGTCTTTCAGCCCCACATAGAATATTATTAATAATTTATTCATTTCCATAACATTTTATTTTCAATATACACGCGCAACGCCATGCAGCGCTCAAGTAGACAACTATTTCCTAAGTTTCAAACCTTTGTAAGGTTTCCAATATTTTCCATTTATTACTCCTAGTTTACTATTTTACTTCAAATTATTAA
Source organism: Philonthus spinipes (assembly GCA_963082785.1). Taxonomy (NCBI): domain Eukaryota; kingdom Metazoa; phylum Arthropoda; class Insecta; order Coleoptera; family Staphylinidae; genus Philonthus; species Philonthus spinipes. The sequence goes on from OY720301.1 coordinate 16,049,165, forward strand.
TATAAAAATTATTTAAATTTTACAAATACACATTTTTAACAGAAAATATATAGATTATCAGTAGATCCTGCGAAAATAAGAAATTCCAATTAATAAACTCTCTGATAAAAATAAGCTATAAAATAAATATTTTAAAATTTATGCCAGAATTCAAGTAATAAAACCTTAAACTTGAGCACTTTTTTGCTAGGTGTATTGTTTGTATACTAAATAAGATGTTTAAACAATTTCTAGAGTACTATTTTTGTATATTTTGTTTAAATTATTTATTTTAATTCATTAAGCGATTCTACTCATACGGAATTTTCAAAAAATCGAAAATATAACTTGGGCGCCTTTTAGGATCGATTTTTTGTACTAGGTGTATTGCCCGTATACCAAATAAGATATTTAAATAATTGCCAGAGTACTTTTTTTATTATATTATTTAAAAAAATATTTCCATTACGCGATTCTACTCATATACAGATTTAAAAAAAATCAAAAGTATTACGTGAGCGCCCTTTAAGATCTATTTTTTGTGCTAAATGTATTGTCTGTATACTAAATAAGATATTTAAAATTATTTCCCAGAGTACTATTTTTTCTATTTTATTTAAATAATTTTTATTTCCTTTACGCGGTTCTACTCATATGCGGAATTTACAAATAATCAAAAATATAACTTAGGCTAGATGTATTGCCTTTACACCATATAAGATATTTAAACAATTTCTACAATGATTTAATAAGGGCCGGCAAATTGATTTATAAATGTGTGTGTGATTACACTTATTCACTGTGGTTTGTAAGACAATGATCTAAAATGCCAGGCCCTTATTTTTATTTTGGTTTTTGTGCGTAGAATGTGGGGTTAAATGGATGATTTAGAGTCAAAAATGATGTCTAGGTATTTACAAGTACAGGAGGAAGTAATTGTAGTATTCTGGAGTAACCCTGTGGTATAGGATAAAGAGTTATAACTTAGAAGGATTTTTTTGGTCCGTAGAATACTATGCTTGGGCGGAATCAAAGGATTTTTGGAGAGTTTGTTGAGGTATTGTTCATGGTGATTCTGGAACAATCTTGTGGTATAGGATGAAGAGTTACTACTTAGAAATATTTAATTTGATCCGCCGTTTAGAACACTAGGCTTGGATGGAATCAAAGGGTTTTTGAAGAGATTGATGAGGTATTGCATATGGTGATTGCGGAATAATCTTGTGGTATAGGGTGAAGAGTTGCTACTTAGAAGGATTTATTTTGATCCGCCATTTAGGACAATAGGCTTGGACGGAATCAAAGGATTTTTGGATAAATTGTTGATTTTTGTATTGGAATAATCCTATGGGACTTGGACGGAATTAAAGAATTTTTGGAGATATTGTTGGGCTATCTGAAGGAAGGCAGCATGAGACATAATTTCAAACAAAAGGGCTTATTGGGAAGAGTTAAAATATATGGGATCAGGATTGTGGATGTAGTGACAGCAAATATTGTATAGGAGTAGAGATAATATAGAACCTTGAGGGACGACTTGTAAGATCGGGAATGAGTAGGAAAGTGTTTGGCGGAGAGGATCTGCTGGAGAGGAAATTGTGGATAAAAATAATTAACTGGTGTGGGATTTTTGATAGAAAGCATTTTTAAAGGAGACAAAACGTGTATTTATTTCATTAGGGATTCAAATAGGTTTCCTATCATAGGGAGTAGTATTATAGGGTGGTAATTCGATAGTAGGGCGGAATAGTATTCGGGTATTATGCCTTTTCTCCATTGGAGTATTGATGGGAGTAGCAGACTATAGTCTTAAGATTATCTTATCCTTTGAATTCCATTTAAAAGAATAAATAGTCTATAGAGTTGAAGACTACTTTGGGTTTTAAAGGAGATTGCAAGGAAGGAATTGAATTCCAATTTCTTTACCTTACCTTATATTTTCAATTTCTTTTCCTTACCAATTGGTAAGGATTTTAAAGCTACTTTTCTGTTGTTGTTTTTTTTTTTTCAAATTACAGTTTTTGTATATTAATTGGTGCTAATTTAGATGCAAATAATGTTTATAAATAGCAATTAATTATGAACCCACCAACATACAAATTCACATTTCCGTGAATTCAAAATAAAAGCGCGCGTGTTTGTATGCATGTGTGCGTGCTCTGAAACCAGTTTTCCCTCCCTTGCACTCAACTCTTACCTAACTCAGCTCACACATGCACGCATACAGAAACTCAAAAACGAGTCGCGCAACGAGCGGCGAATGAGCCGAAACCCTCACGTGCGCTGAATAAAGATGCACGAACAACAACTCCCATTCTTCACCTTTCTCTTTATATTCTGCGCACCGCGCGCACTCTTTACTCAACTCAACCCGAATCCGACCTGACTTCGGTTTCGATTTAAGTCAGTTTCTGAGCAGAGTGCGCGCGAGATGTCGGGCCAGCACCGCCGCCCGGAAACGACACCAACCCTAGGCAGGCCGAAAAGACCCTCTCACAAGGGGAGGCACTTGTTACTCAGTTGCTGTCTGTTTTTTGCGGTGCTCTCAGCGTGTTTGATTGCCGCGCTAGTCTTCATTGGGAAGCACTATTACTACAACAATGATGTTTCTTTCAAATATCAACAAAAGGATGAGCAAAGTCAATTGCTGCGTTTACCCCAAAATATCAGGCCTGTCCACTACGACATAACCTTAAAACCTAACCTAATAAACTCCACGTTTATCGGGGCGGTTAATATAACTTTTAGTGTTTCGGAAAATGGCTCGACAGAAATTGTTTTGCATTGCAAGGGGTTGGATATTGGGGATGTTGAGTTGTTTGAGGGCGGAGCGCAAAGGAGTATAGTAGGCGTGACTAAAAATGAAACGGATGAAGTGATTATTGTGACAGTTGCGGAAGCACTGGATATTGGTGACTATAGTTTAAGTGTTGATTATAAGGGGAAGTTGAGTGAGCGTGTCGGTTTCTATAGGAGTAAATATGTCAGGGATAATCAGACAAGGTAATTGTTATTGGTTATTTTTGCGTAATTTCCTTTCTTATGGTATTTTTTTTGCAAATTATTGGTTTCCTGTTAAGTGAGCCCATGATTGTTACGGACATTAATTCGTAATTCTTAAGAAATATTTCAGAAACTAGAATCAGTTAAAATCTATGATTTTTAAACAAGCACAGATTTAGAGGATTAGCCATAAATTGGAGAAATCGGGTAACATTCTTTAATTTGTGTTTTTGATAAAATTTCCTAAAAGCTCATTCTAGATCCTTCTCCATTAAAAAATCTGTAATCCTGGTGTTATCAAAAACTCTTTCTGGATTCTCCCTGATTTTTTTTAATCTTTACATATTTTGAAGTCACCCGGGTAGTCAAAATTTGTCAAAACTCCTTCTGGATCTACTCCCATTTAAATTAGTTAAAAACTCTCTGGATCCTCCACAGATTTTAAAAATAATCCTGGTGTTACTAATATTTATCAAAAACTGTTTTTGTATCTGCCTTGGATTTTATAAATTCTCTAACCATGGTGTCAAAATTTGTCAATGTTTTCTTGTTTGAAATTTGTCAGAAATTTTTGTTTATGATCCTCCTCCGATTTTATAAATTCTGTAATTGTGGTGTTATCAAAATTTGCCCAAAACTCTTTCTAAATCCTCATTTATACCCAGTGGATCCTCCTCCGATTTTTTTAGTTCTTTAATTCCAGTGTTGCCAAAATTTCTCAAAAACTCTTTCTGGATTCTCTTCCGACTTTTTTTCATTATTTAAACCTATTATCAAAAGTGTAAAAACTTCTGTTTTTTGAAATACTTTAATCCTAGTGTTGTTAACATTTTTCAAAAACTCTTTCTGGATGCTCCTCCGAAAAATCCAGGGTGGATCCAAAAAGAGTTTTTGACAAATTTTGATAACACCAGGATTACTACAGAATTTATAAAATCGGAGGAGGATGCTAAAAAAGATTCTAACATTTTTTCACTAGGCTTAAATATGTATTTTTTTATTGGGGACAAATCTAGAAGGAGTTTTTGTCATTTTTTTTTTTGATAATAATAGTGTTAATATTTTTATCAAAAACTTATCAAAAATTTCTTCTGGATTCGTCTCTAATTAAAACAAATATATTTAAGCCTAGTGCAAAAATTTTTTAGAATCTCTTGCAACATCCTCCGATTTTATAGATTCTGTAGTAATCCTAGTGTTATCAAAATTTGTCAAAAACTTTTTTAGTATCCGCCCTGGATTTTTTTTAAATTCTTTAAGCCTGGGGTTGTCAAAATTTGTCAAAAGATCCTTCTGGATCCGCCACCGATTTTTGAAAATCCTTTAAAGCTAATGGATCCTCCTCCAATTCTTTAATCCCATTGCCAAAAAATGCTCAAAAACTATCTGGGTCCTCATCTCAGAGATTTTTTTAAAAATAGTTCCTAATAAACATTTACAAAATTTTTAAAATGTTTTGACAACAATATTAACTTTAATTTTAATTATTTTAATGACAAATAAAACGTCAAAATGACTTCAAATTGCAATAAATTCTGTGTTATTGCATTACCCGAACGAATAAAAATGGTTAAGAAATTTTATATTTATGGAAATATGTATGCAAATTTTTTCAAGCCATTGTAAGGTAAGAAATAACAAACTAAATTATAATATTCTTACGAATACTCGACTTTAACTTTAAAGGACAACAATCCATTTTTTCATTTATTTTTTATTTACTGTTAAATGTTCATTCAAAAACGTATTTTACCGAATTCATCGGGGAAAATTCCACGATGGACACATTACCACTTTTTTCTGGATCTGCCTTCGATTTATTTAAAATTCTTTAAATGTGTCATAAATTCAATGGATTCGTCGGAATTGAAATCATTTCATTTCCATCTTAAATTAAATTAAAACGGATTTTTAAAGTATTGTGCCCGTTTTTATTAATTTTACTTGAACTTCCCTTTAATTAATTGCGTCTTGGGAGGCTATTTGTTTTTTTTTTCGGCTTATTTTTTTAGAAGCGATAATTGATAGAGACTTGATTACTTTTACAATGTTTTTAATTACATCTTTAGAACATTTTAAAATTGTGTCTGCTTTGTTGGACGTTTATGGGCTCCGAAAAAGCATTGTTTCTTGGAGGAATGCGCTCTCTGCACTGACCCCTTGTTCCAAAGCTAGCATCTGTAATAATCCGACAAAAATAATCGCTTTAGAATTTTAATTCTAAAGGATAGAAGCCTTAGGAAACAAAAGTCTATTTTTACCTTGTTTTTTTGTGGGATTAAAAAATATATACAGAAAATATATAAAATAAAAAATTACAAAATCAAATATATAATTTATAATAAATATTTATACTAAGGTAACTTAAAGGAAAATAATTGATTAATAATTAATTATTTTTGAAATTCAAACAACATAAAACAATACATTAGACAATTATTACACTACATTATACATTTCACAAATTGGCTATCGACCAGTGGTCTTTCAGCTTAATTCTTTTTATTTAATTTATTTTAAATAACTGCGACCAAGTACAAATACTCTTTTTTTTATTATCGTGTTTATGTTCTTGTCGTGAAAAAGGTATGATGATAAAAGTCCTATTTTTTAAAAATACATCTCTAATCATTTTTTAACTGCAATGATTGATTAATTATTAAAATAAATTATTCAAAAGACCGGATTAATTTATTTAATAATTAATCAATCATTAGACTTTAAAAATGATAGATAGATGTGTAATTAAAAAAATGTTTCGGAAGGGAAGGGGGGAGTGCTACATTAAATTACGAACGTACCACATACTTACGAACATACCTATATTTTTAGGGTCACTGGTTCCTCACCTACTTTTTAAACGGTACCGGCTTTACGAATATCGAACACACAAGCGCGTTCGGAAATTACCAGCTCAAGTGCCTTTTTGAATTGGAGGATTATTGATGCATTTACAACAAATACACTTGAGTTTTCGGGTATCGAATTTTAAATAAACAAACTTACAAAGTTAATAAAATAGTGTTAACTAGTGTTTATTTTGTCCAAACATCTTAAAACTCATCGCAATCTAATAGTGTTGATCATTTACAATAAAAAAAACAGAAACATAATAATACACTTGTATTTTCGGATGCGAGGTACCGTTTTAAATAGTATTCATTAGTGTTCATTTTGTCCAAATACCCCTAAAACTCATATAAATCAGTCGATTATTTTTTAAATAAAGATACTTACAAATTTAAATTAATTCAATGTTGTACATTGAAAATTTCTACAATTCATAGATATAAATATAATTTAAAAGGAATAACAATTTAGTTTAATTACTTACAAAGTTAATTTATTTTGTCCAAACACCCTAAAATTCATCTCGATCTAATAGTGTTGATTTCTTATTTTGATGGAACATGATAATTAGTATTTTTAGGTGGTCACAAAAGGTGTGATAATATTTAGGCAAAGTGGTTCATTAGTTAATTTCTAGTAGAAAGTTTAAGTAAAAAAATGAATTCTTCATAACGTCTCACAAGGCTGTTGAAATATTAAAAATGTAAATAAATAAATAAATAAATCGTTATTGACGGATAAACCATTTTACAAAAAAATAAACTTTTTTTTACAAAGTAAAAATACAAAATAATAAAGAGAAACCAAAAAGGAAAAAAATTACAAATAAAAGTTAATTCGAGGCAAATGTTTAAACATTTATTATTAATCGACCTAAATAATAAGCATTAGTGTGTCTGGAAATTCGTAATATTGTTTATATACTTTCCAAAAAATCAATATACTATAAAATATACATTTGTAAAATTTAGAAATAGTATAAGTTATAAATAAATTAGAAATTTCAACAATTTCGTAAAAAATATAAAATTAAAAAAATCGTAATAAATGTAATTTGAAGAATAAAGCACTAATAACCTTTCTTCACACTTTTATTATATATATAACAATCTTTATTAACAATTAAGTTTACAATAAGGTAACAAACATTGATTATGTATATCACACAAAAATTAATTAATTGTTAAATGGCTATCGACCAGAGGTCTTTCTGCCCACTTTTATTATTAAATGTTATTTCACAGTGGCACAATCAGGGCTATTCCGTACAGAAAATGTTAAATTTAACGTGTACGTTATTAAATAATCTCACATTCTATGTTTTTATATATCTTTTACAAAAGCTGCTTGGATTGTGCTGATAAAAAAATAATGCACAAGTTAAACTTAACATTTCCCATGCTGAATTGCCCCGAATAGCTGTTTTCTCTAAATTATAATAATTATTGGTTAACAGATTCACCGATTGATCGTTTTGAATATTTACTTTATATTTTTTTTTAATTTTTATGTATAATTCAATCATGTGCTCGTGTTCTACTAGAAATTAAGAAATGAACCAGAAGATTGTTACATCTTTTCTGACCACTGTGTATAAATTATTAATTGTTTTTTAATATTATTAAAATTAATATATTAATAGAATTATTAATAATACCTTGATCTTCTTAGTCATCAAGATAATATTGCAAAAATTGTCACAATTTGAGCAAATTAAAATTAGAGCCTTTTAAACATAGTCATTTATCTAGTTTTACATAATTGTTTAAACAAGTTTCGCTAAGTGTTAAATGAGGAGATAATTCAAGTAAGGTTAATTTAAACATTGCGATAAGTGTAACACTTGTTGGGAATGAGATATTTTTAGAAGTCCACTAATTCTTTTTAGTGTTTAAAAGCAATTGAATTAATAATAGTTTCATCAATATAGAAAATATTTGTTAGTGAGTACGTAAAGTTTTCTTGATAGTAATATTTATATTATATATACACACCTCTTTATTCAGACTATATATATGATACAAAACAATATAACATAAACACTTACAATACATGTTGGTGAGGCCCTGTCATGAATTTATGATGAAGTTAAAGAAAAATTTATGCCAGCTAGCTGATGTTTCGCGCAAATGAATTGATGAATAGGGATGGGAGGATGTTTGTATTTATGAAGGATATTAGGGTACGGGGAATACAGAATTTTGTAAGAAGGGGTAAGCTATCAGAATTATTGGCATTTTTTTTACTTAAGACTAATATATGCTGGGATATGGGTGGGATTTAGATGGATTCATAAAGGTATTCGCTGGAAGGATTGTCTGATATTTATATTATATTCCTTTCTTCACTTCTTTATTACTTTCATCAATATTAACACAATATCGGAAACAATATATTTTAGAAATATACAGAAAATATAACAAACATAAGAGATGCTGATTTCTATTGATGATAAAGCACTTTTTGGCATGCGAATCTCTCCAATCAGCTACTAACGAAAACATAATAAAACACTTTAAATATTGTTTTTCAACATGATAATTGTTAAGGCTTCTACTATGTTATGCATCGTAATACACCTTTTTCACTAATTTTGAAATTCACTGTAAAATATTTTCCAAGCATTCATTTGTTTTGTGAAACAACGAAAAAGAAAGTCTCCTTAAAATTCACAAGAACACGTGGAAATGCACTCGGGCCGGTTTTTATTTCTGAACGAACCGAGATGCGTGTTCAATTGTTAATGTCATTTGACCTCACGAAATTGGCCTTTTGTCAATGCTAGGTATTGTTATTAAGACGATTCAGCCCACGAGAAAAAAACAATAATTAAACACCGCATTTTCCTCATTTCTTGACATTGGCATAGAAAAATTATCATTGTTTACTCGGAATAATGATGTAAATAATAAATAATGAAGGTATTAATATACTTAGAAAAAAATATATAATTGGTTTAAAGGCTATTAATGTTTTTTAATTTCATTTATATACGGATTCACCATTTCTAAATATATGTTTACATATATTGAGCATACTTATAAATTAAAAGAAAACCAATTACAAGATAAAGGAAAAAGAAACATTATATAATAATTACCAATTATCAAATAATAGGTAAACAATAATAATTAAATATATAAATGGTTCCACTTCATGTTATGAATTAAATAACATGCAGAGTATATAATTCAATTATTTTTAATGAATATAATAGAAAATATTGAATATCTATGAAACTAGTAAACATAAGCTGATGTTATTCCTTATCGTCATGTAGTGAAAAAAACAATAATTATGAAAAATAACTACACTTAGAATGAAAACACTAACAATTTCTTTACAATATGTTTTATTTTGCTAAATGTATATTTCGAGTGTAACACACTCATTATGAATTGCTTACAGTACGCTATTGATAATATAAATATATTTCGAGTACTTATGCTTAAAGCTTTTAATAATGAGTATGTAGTACTCGTAATGTACTCGTATTATCAATAGCTTACTGTAAGCTATACTGAGTATGTAGTACCCGAAATGTACATCTAGCAAAAAAATGTTTGTTGTTTCATTAAATAATTTCGATTCAAACCGTTGCAATTCGCAGTAGTGCTGCTATGCAACAACAAATATCTATTGTGTAATCCAATGTCCGGCGGGGTAAATGCTCGGGAAGTAGTTGTTTCAATAGATGTTTGTAAAACTTACAGTGTAAGTATTTTTTTGCAGTTGGAAAAAGGGATTGATCGAATTTTATTGATCATTGCCAGAAATTTTCCTTGTTTAATTTCATTGTAATTTAAATAACTGCAAATGTGTGAATCATCTTTGTTTCATTTTATTTAAAAAAAAATATTATGAAGAAAGTGTTAGTGTTTTCATTCGAAGTGTAGTTTAAATCTTCGCTTAACTCAAACAACTAAATTACTCTATGAAAAATAAGTTTTATTATAATATATTTAAAGACATGTAATATATCTTGAATAACTTTCTGACCTAACACTTGTGAAACATGTTGAAATACTTTGGTATAGGTATAAATATGTTTAAATCGAATAAAAAAAGAAAATAATTAATTTACTCAATTAATTAAATTAATTAAACTTACCGTCCCTGCTGCGATTTCGGGTGTAAATACATTTATGCTACAAAATACAGAGTTTGTATTTTATGCTCGGGAAGTAGTTTCTTCAATATATATTTGTCAAAAACTTACAGTATAAGTAATTTTTGCAGTTGGAAAAATGATAATTGCCATAAATTTTCCTTGTTTAATTTCATTGTAATTTAAATAACTGCTAATGTTTGAATCATTTTTGTTTTATTTTATTTAATAAACTGATTAAAGAAATATTTTTTTACTTGTTACTATATGTTAAAAAAATAGTGTAAATAATAAACAAGCGTATGTAAACATTTTTGAAATTTTAATGGTTACAAAAAATGTTGGCAGAATGGAATATCAACTGTAAAAACATTGCATAAATGTTGAGAGCACTAATTGTTCTAAGAATAACTGTTTTATTACATTAAATGAGACCACCAACTCGACATTTAAGGACACCTTGACCGAACTGAATGTTTCTGTAAATTGTTATAATTTCTTGCGAAATGAATCGGTATTTTTATCGGATTATTGGAATTTGATGGTTTTAATTTTTAAAATTCGTTTCCTATTTAATTAATTAAATAATATTAATTCTATTTGTAAATAAAACAACAGTTTTTTTAAGTTTCACAAAATTTATTGTAGAGACACTGCTGCAATTATTTAGTGTATTATGGAGTTTCAGTAAAAGCCTCAACCATCGATTAACATTAATTCTGATTACCCTAGAACTTTTAAACCATCTCTACATTTCGAGAAATCCTAACAATCCATTCATGAATTCATATTAAAATTAATGAATAACTGAGTGGCATACGTGACTAAAGACAGAAAGACCAATGGCCGATAGCCATTTGTAAATGTTTAAAATAATATATTGTACATTTTATGTTATTGCAAATGTCCCAATAAAGATTATTATAAAAGATCAATGGTCTGTAGCCATTTGTTAATACTTAAAATTATATATTGTACACTTTATGTAATTGAGAATTTCCCAATAGAGATGATTATGAAAGAGCAATGATCGATAGTCTTTTGTTAATTTTTAAAATGATGTATTGTAAATTTTATGTAAATGTCCCAAAAATACATTTATCTAATTATAAAGGTAATAGATTTTATTTTCGACTAGTTTCAATTATTATTTTCATTTTTTCTATTTAATTATTTCAATAACATTAGACAAGTTAATGATAAATATTGAACTATATAATATCCCAACCATAACCAATCACCCTCCTTAAAATTTGCATCAAATCTAGACTAGACAAGCCTAGGTGATAAGATCTTTGGTCGACAGCCAATTTCAGAACAAGATAATCATCTTTTATGTATAATATCAAAATCATATAATGTAAAAACGTATACATTATTTTTGATGTAAATGTAAAACTCTTCCTCTGTATTAGGAAAATTGTGAAACCGTACCAAATGTTTTCTTAATAACCTTATGTTAATTATTGCAATATGTTTCACCAAGAGAAAATTATTTTTAACACACTTACTGGATTTGGAATAAATATATATTATTATATATAAAAATTATTCGATAGCGTTTCATAAAGGAAATAATATAATAATCCGACTAGTTTCAATTAAAAGTTATTATTAACCATTGCCTTGATATTAGAAACTAACCAGAAACAAAATAAAATTTTGTGAAACAATTACCAAGTGTATTTTATTTAAATATATTACATTAAATTAAGAATTTCGCGTATTTAAATTTTTTTTGCGAAATATATTTGAGTTTATTGACTTTATGTTAATTGTTTACATACTAGTAGTAATCACGATTGCGATTATTTATAAATAATTTCATTTATTTTTTACTTTGAAGCCAGATTAGCGAATATTAACAACAAATGCAAATACATATTGTAACAAATGTGTAGACATTCTCGAATACCCACATGTGTTATTATTTTTTGCTTTATGCAAATCTACACGCGTCTCCTTGAAACTTCACGATAACATAGATAAGGTATTCTTCACCAAAAAATATGAGAATGTTTTAAAAATTAGTATTTTTTTGTTGAGCCGATATTATTTTTAAAATTTCTTTAAGAGGCTCATATTTTTATATATTCGGGGCTATTCCATACAGAAAATTTTAAGTTTATCGTGTTTTATTAATTATTTTCACATTCTATGTATCTATTACAAAAGCTGTTTAAACTGTGATGATAAAATATAACGCACACGTTAAACTTAACATTCTCCCTACAGAATAAGCCGATTATATACAATCGTAACTCGCGTAGACTGGAAAATTCTGTCTGTTTTTATAGACATCCACGAGTTAATTTTTTTTATTTTTCTAACTGCCAGAGTATAGTACCTTTTGAGTCTTAGGGACGCGTTGCATTCTGGTCGCGATTTGACAAAGATAAGTATTTAAAAAAAATCGAAATTTCTATTGGAAAACGGTTACCGGCTGCTAGTTTTATATATAATTTTATGTATATAATATTCTCCAATATTGTTGCAGAATTCTTTACAAAAACGTGATAATACACTTAAATACTTTAAAATGAGTTTAGAAGTATTGGAACTTTTCATAAGGGTGCTAACTCGACATACCCATTATAAATTAGAGTAATAAAATAAAGGGAGTGAGTAAGTTTATAAATATTGCGTTATTGTGTAAATATCTTAATGAATCTTAAAATAAATAGAATGAATTAATCATCATTAACGTTATAACAATTAAAATTTGAATAAAAACACTGTTAACATTTTCTTCCCATAATACGTTACGAAGAACGGTGTAACAGTTTTCTTTTATTGAAGATCTACATTTTCACGTAATTCATCAATACAATGGTACTATTTCAATTGTTCTATATGAAAAGAAATTGATAATGCTAGTTGGATATTATTATTTTATGCCAATACACTAGGCTGTAGCATAACCTATTAAAATAAATTCACGCCTTGCATTGCTTAACTGTTTGTTCGATATTCTTTCAGATTCAGCATTATTTTGTTTAATTCTTCGGTGTTATTAAAAGGTGATTACCTTTTAACATGTTTAAAAAATACGCCTTATGTGGTTTAGTTGTTTGCGAGTTTATTTCAAAGTCTACTTTCATGTTTTTATAATACTTAAGTTTTATTAAAAGGCAATCCTTTATACAGGGTGACCCCCCATAATTTTAATGACTGATTAAATAATAACGTTTTAGCAACGCTGTAACATCATTAAACGTTATTTTCATGTTGATGAAATATTACTAAAATTTGTTCTCAGTAGGTTGTTGTTAAAAAAAAATATTTCATTTGTATTAGAATATTAACAGTAAGAAGTCATAACCGCCCTCGAAAATTATTTCTATATACGCGTCTGACTCTGTCTGGAGATATCACATCAGTAATAGTGCATTCAAGCGTGAAGATATTTCTCAAGAAATAGATCAAAAACCTTCATTCAGAATTTCCATAATTTTATTACAAAACTCAATCCGTTGACTTTATTTTCTTTACGCAAATTTCTAATTCTGTTGTAAGGATTACTTTTTGTTTGTTTTTAATCCGTGATTCCATTAAAATTATATACTCAATCTTTTGACTACGTAGCTATTAAATGATAATAATAATTATTAAACACTTTTTAACTTTGCTTGTATAACGTGTTATTTTATTTTAGTAACTAAAGTTTCGAAGTATAGAACATCAATATCTATTTTTTGAGGGAGGGGTGCCCTGGAAAAATAGTATTAATAAAGCATTATCTTCATGAGGAAGATAATGCTTTACATTACTTCATTATCTTTTTATCTGCAGTATTATGTTCAAGACTCTTGAAGGATGTGTTAATTATTTAAAGCTCTGATAATGTTTGAAAATACTGTAACAAATAAATCGGTTTTATTCTTTAAATCCTGCATGTTTGGGTCGTAGCAAATGTTGTTAATTTTTAATATAACTGCTTTCCTTTTTCTTATTTTTTAATTCTATTTAAGAGAATTAATATAAACAAAATTTACTCAAGCAGTGTTCATAAAATAAATTGAATATCACATAAACATAAACAACGTGACTATTAAATTTTATCTTTGTTTTCTATTGTTGAATGGACCATGAATTGTGGATAACATAAAATATAACACGCAATTCTGTTGGAAACTTTTCCGTAAATGAAATTTATTTCACAAAGTAAATTTTATCGCAACACAAAATTGTATTGATTATAAAAATTGCAATTTTAACACTAAACACCAATTCTCATTAAAACGTTAAAAAAACATTCATATATAAACATACATTTATTGAGACTATGCAGATAGTACAAAATTCTATAATATAATTAAAATACATGTAGGTGTTAGTCTGTCTGGGCTATCGACCAGAGGTCTTTCTTTCCTGTCAAGAATTTATGATGAAGTCAAAGAAAAATCAATGATAGATAGCTGACAGTTCAGCTATCTATCATTGATAACAATTAAAATATTTTTAAAAGAGTATAAGAAGAGTATTAAACATAGCGTTTCAATATACATTGTTTCAAATCGAAGAAATTTGAACGTAACAACCCTCACATTTTTTTATATATTGATATTTAAATTATTGTTAATGTTTTTACTCATTGTTAAGGTTTCTATTTCGTTATTTGATCAATGAAAACGCTTTTTACTTTGTATAACTGAAAATTATTTAGTGATTATTACGTCGACCTTATTAACGCGTCATTGTCAAACTGACACTGTCAGTTTATAACATCGAAACTCTTGTCATTAAATAACTTTCGATAGAAATTTAAAAAAATGGAGATGACTCATGTATTTGCAGTTATTTATAATAATTATTAATAGTTTTCATGATAAATTGTGTAGTAATTCAATATCCGGATGGGTATTTGCCCGAGAAGTAGTTGTTTCGACGGATGTTTGTAAAAAACTGAGAGTGTAAGTAATTTTCGCAGTGATAGAAAAGGGAATGGTCGAACTTTATTGATCATGTTCATTAATTTCAGTTATACAAAGTAATAATTAGGCAACAGGTGGCGCTTGCGTCGTCTTTAATTTATTATGAATAATTAATTAATCGAATATCGACTATATTGAAGTAGAAGGCTTAACAATCAATAAAAAAATAAATGTCAGTTATTAAAATAAAGATTAATTCATCGAATAACGATGTATAATCAATAAAAAAATAAATTAATTCAATATATATTGTTTCAAATGAAAATGGTTTAATCGTAACATCCCTTGTCATAATTTTGTAAAAATATTGATATTAATAAAATATCACAATGCTGTAAAAATATCGTTAATGATTAAATTTCAATATAAACGTAAAAATATTGACATTTAATCAATATCAATATTTTTATAAAACTAAGACAAGGGTTGTTACGTTTAAATCATTTTGTTTTGAAATATTGAATATTTTTATTATATGCTTTTAAAAATATTTTAATATGTAAAGAACTTTCTTACTCAAAACATTTAATGTAGACATGAGATGCAACTGTAAATATCCATATCCGACATTTGCCCAGAAAGTAGCTGTTTCATTGTTCGAGTATATATTGAAACAACTACTTTTTTATACACACTAGACATAGTCAATTATTGTAGTAGCAAAGGAAAAATAATGAAATTTTAATTACTTAAATCCTTTTTCGATTTAAAATTGCTTTAAAAATTTTACGGGGCCGCAAATGATAAAATAATATCAAAATGTTTGTATACGTTTTTATAATTATTTGCGGTTTTAAGGTATTCGTTTTTTATCGCCAATCATGATGGCGAACCTTGCTCCAACCTTGATTTGCACTGTTAATTGCACATTGCTGGTGATTTTATTTGTGATTTTCAATAGTTACAGTCGTTTATGTTGTAAATAACTTTTAAAAGTCCACACAAACACGATGAACGTATTTTTTTGCTTTAGAGCACAGGTTTACAAATAATTACAATAACATTAAACAAGGAAAAATCAATAAAATATAATCATTCCTTTTTCTAACTGCAGCAATTATTTACACTGTAAGTTTTTAATCATCCATTGCATTTTAGTCGAAAATATTTAATGAAGGGTTTCCATAAATTATAATTACAAGGCTCTCTATAGACATGTTTCGAGATTCATCAGCTCTACTTTGTAACATATTCTATTACTTTTAGTAATTGTTCCCTATTTATTGAAAAACATCAATTTATTGTTTCTTATTGACTTTATTTATTTAAAATTGCTCGATTACCAATATTATTCGATTTTACCTAATATAAATTATACATTTTATTTTGTAATTTTAATTATTTATTTTGTATATTTTTTTTGTATGTAAAGATTATTATTATTTAAACAGTATTAAAAGATTTATATTTTCTTTTTAATAAAAGTTTATATTTTATTAATAATATAAGTTGGGTAATTAAAAATGTAATAATAATTGTTATTCAATATGTTATATAAGAGAAAATGTATGAAATATTTTTCATTCAACTATGAACTGTGACAAATCCGTAGAGTACAGCTCTATTTTGTAAGCCCTTAGTTGTTAACCATTTTAACGTACAGTTTATTTTTTTTTTGTAATTTAAATAACTGCAAAAGTGTGAATCATCTCTGTTTGATTTTGTTATAAATAATTGATAATTTTTATAATAAATGTATTTTATTTATTTATTTACGGAATATCCATTTTACAATATACATTTCATTTACAAAAAACTAACAAAATCTAATTGGTGTTTTGAGTCCCAAAATGGACCAACAAAACCTTATTAATATTAAGATAATAATGCTCAACTTTACTGTTTAATACAAGAAAAACATACATAATAATCATACAAAAATATGTATTAAAAAAACACTATATTTCATGTCTAGGTATACAAAAAAAAGAAATATAAAATATATACGTATAGGGCAGAAAGACCCTCGATCGATAGCCCAGGATAGACAAACCTTTATTTTAATGTACATACTCAATGTTTGTAAATATTTAATCCTCTGAATAAAGATATTTCTATATTGTATACTTTTTTCTCATTTATCACTTGGTAAAACATATTTAATAACCGTTTGTTATAATGAAATCACTTGGTTTTGTTTTACTAAATTATTTATTTTAATAAAATATTTTAGTAAAACAAAACCAAGTGATTTCATTATAACAAACGGTTAAAGATATTTCTATATATACGTATAATAATTAATCTATATCGGTATATTACCAATTCAAAATAGAAAATTTCAGAATTTTATTATTATTATTTATTTAAATTAAATTAAAAATCATAATGATGGTTGCGAAATTCAAAAAATGAAAATTTTACATAACTGTACGAAAGGTACAAAGCTAAACCTTCTTGAATCCGCCGAAATTTTCAAAAGAATGAAACATCCTCTCGTTAATTTGCAAATCAAATTTAGTGTACACGCTGCTTTTCGAAATTTTGAAATATTTTAATCAATTTAACTGTTCACATTAAACTAATGTAACTTTTTTGAAATTTATGTCCCTTGTAAACGACTGTCAAAAGTCGAAACTTAAATAGTGAATTTATGAATTTATTTATAAATAAATACAATAAATAATTGTGGCAAAAACATAGAAAGTGTTTATTCACTTATATAAATTAAAAATGTTTAAATAGTATTGTTTCGTATAAATAATTTCATTTCTACCGTTCCGCTTTGCATACCTCGATAAGTTTAATGGATCGAATTATTTACTTATTGATATACTTTTGTGTTTTGTTTATGCATGCAATCGCGTTTAATATTTTGCAAAGTGGCGATTAATGAATAAGGAATGTCGTAACGGCTGTTGCTTTCAATTACGTATTCTTTGAAATGTGAAAATTTGTTTTTGTTAAACTTTCACTAGCAATTATTTATTATAAACGCTCTGCTTCCATGCCTCGTAAAGTTTCCTACATTATTTTAAATGGATAAATAAATGTTGGTGAAATCACATCATTTTCTAGTTGATTTAAAGCCGGCATTGCGGATAAGATATAAAATTAATTTATTTCTCACTAAATTAATCGCGAATGAATTTTAATGTCGTTTAATTAAACGCGAGTTTCACTTGGAATATAATAAAAATACTTAACTTCAAGTTTTTTTATAGTGTAAATAATTCATTGTAAAAAAATATTTTATCACAGTTCATAGTTAAATGAAAAATGTTTCATAAACAATTATTACATTTTAAAGCGGAAATCCATTACAATAGAAGATTATGTTTTATTCAAATTTCTTATATAAAAAATTATACGTACTATTTGAGTAAAATGATGATGTGAACCAATAATCTTAACACATAACACCAACACTTTCTTCACAAATTAATTTATTCTTACTTCAATAAAACATCCTTGTTATCAGTAGAATAGCTATTAAAAAATAGTTTTAGGTTGTAAGTGGAGATAAAAAAGTGATTTAGTGAATGTCTATTTTTTAATATTGCAGATATATGGCAACTTCGAAGTTTGAACCAACATATGCTCGACAGGCTTACCCATGTTTTGATGAACCAAACATGAAAGCCAAATACACTGTAAGACTCCTAAAACCAAAAGACTCTTCGTACATCGCTCTTTCTAATATGCCTCAAGATGTAAGTACAAAGTTTATGTAATGTAGTTAATAGTTTTAATATTTAAACATTGTTAGTTCATTGCATATAATGAATGTGTATAGATTATTAAAAATCTACCAATAAAATAAATAAAACTCAGATTAAATTGAATAACTTTAAATTCTCGACCGAATTTAGTCGAGAAAAACTTCAATTTGAACACTGAAGTTTACTTTAGGTTTACAATTATTTATTTTTTATAGTACGAGACTGAAGAGGAAGATGGAATTTTAGTAACCTTCAAAGAAAGTGTGCCAATGTCAACTTACCTCTCTTGCTTCATTGTGAGTGACTTTTTGGCAAGCGAAGATGTGATAACCTCGAGACATGGCAATATACCTTTGAGGGTTTTCGCAACACCAGCTCAACTAAACAAGACGCAATATGCTCTTTCTGCTAGCAAAAAAGTTATGGATTATTACTTGACATATTTTAAAAACCCATATCCACTACCCAAACTAGGTAAACAAAATAATTCGAATTTAATGACTAATGTTTTAACCACCATATTTACATAAAATATCATTTTTCTTAGCAATATACTGAAATATTAACATTATTTTAAGACATGGCTGCCATTCCTGATTTTGTCTCTGGAGCAATGGAACATTGGGGTTTGGTGACTTACAGAGAAACCGCACTTCTGTACAGCCCAGAAATCAGTTCAACCAAAAACAAAGAAAGGGTTGTTCAAGTTATTGCTCACGAATTGGCTCATAGTTGGTTTGGAAATCTTGGTAAGTAGAAATTAAATCTAATGTATGCAGAAGGAAAAACTATAAATAGATGCCATTTTATTTAGAACATAATATTTAAAATATTTAAATTCATGGTAATTAACTATACCACAAAATAATCAGTTCTTTTCACTTATATAAAGAGTATCACATTAAATAAAAAAGTGTTCTAATCCATTTTTTGTAACATTATACTATAGTTTTTATGTAATAACAATTTCATGTAAATTCCTGCTTCCCACTTCACTTTAGAGAAAAACTGTAAGAATTTACAGTTTAAATGTTCAACCACCATTCATCTAGCATATAGGTAATTAGTGATGACGATGATGATGATGATTGACGAAATTAGGCAAAAGATGGCGCTTGCATCCTCTTCCAGTATAATAAATAATCAATTTTTAAAATGGATGTATAATTAATAAATATTTAATAAAATTTAATTATATTTTACCCTACACCCATGTGGGTAGAAAGGGGTCATTGAATATATATATATATATATATATATAATTATATTTTGCTAAAATTATTTAAAAATGTATTTATGTTTAAATTATATTAGCCATGACTTACGAAAAAATCCATGTTAAATTTCAATCATAAAAAAATGTTAAGCGTTACGTTTATTTAAAATGCATTTTTTACATGAAAGTAACGGCCACTATAATTTTGTGATAATTAGCAAATTTAATTTATTATTTATTAATGGACAATATTTTTAAAAATAGTAGAAAAAAGGATTTATTCTCTTGGCCACATTTATTTAAATAAATTAAATAAAAATAATTTGAAAATAATTTACAAATTATTCCCTCTTCAGTGTGACATTCTGACTTATGTTACATAAGTACTTAAAACAAATGTTCAATAATGGTTCTTTATATATTTTAATAATCAATATTTGCTGTTGCATAACAATAACATATTGTATGATGCAACAATTTTTCAATCAAAAATATTTAATGCAAAAAAACAAAATTTAAGAATTTAAAAAAATCGTAATAAATCGAAACACGTGTTTACAGATGGTCTTACGAATTGTTTTAATTTTGTTTTTTGCATTAAATATTTTCGATTCAAAAGTTGTTACATCATACAATGTTTACAAGTAAAATACAAGCTGATGCTGCATGATGATGAAATTGTGTATTGAAACTTAAAAACCATGTTTTACATGTGAAATTAGTTACATGTAAGTTTTTCTCTAAAATAAACAGGGAAGCAGGAATTTGCATAAACTTGTTTTTACATGTAAAATGTAGGTAGTGTCAACACCCTGTATAGTAATTTATATTATTTCTTACTTTTCAACAGTAACCATGGATTGGTGGAATGACCTTTGGTTGAATGAAGGTTTTGCTTCTTATATGGAATATAAAGGAACTGATGCTGCAGAACCCACATGGAGAAAATTGGAGCAATTCACAATTTCAGATTTGCATCCAGTTTTAAAATTGGACTCAACTTTATCTTCACATCCAATTGTCCAAACTGTCACAACCCCAGATCAAATCACTGAAATATTTGACACAATCTCATACAATAAAGTAAGTAAAAGCATAAACAAATACTTGAAGATGAAAATTATTTTGCAAAAGTCTAATTTCCTTAATTTATACATATTCTATGTCTTTTACTAGGGTGCAGCAATTTTGAGGATGTTAGAAAACTCTGTTGGAGATGAAACTTTCCAAGAAGGCATTAACAATTACTTGGACAAGCATAAATACGGCAATGCTGTTACTCAAGATTTACTTGATGAAATTCAAGCTCTTGTATCAAATGATATCAATATCACCGACTACATCAACACATGGACTATTCAAATGGGATATCCTGTGATCGATGTAAAGAAAATTGATGGTGGCTACAGGCTGACTCAAAAAAGATTCTTGACTGATCCAAAGAAATACTCAAAAGATACAATGGAAACACCCTACAAGTAATTTCATTATATATTTTAGTAATCAATATTACAATCATCATCTTTTTGTGCAAAAGCAAATTAATGTTTGCTAAAATATTACATAACATTAATGCTGATTTTGAAAGAGGGAGACAATATCTTTATTGACAGAACATTAACATTTACAGTATATAATATTTATTTACAATATATCAGTAATTAGTAGAGATGGGTACAGTTGATCTTTTTTGTCCCTGCAAAATGAAGTATATGACAATTTCCTTAATGTTATTTGTAATATTAATATTGGAAAGTGTTACCTATTTATTAATAAACACCAATTTATTGTTATTTATTAACTTTAGCTACTTAAAATTGGTTATTCAGAAATACTTGACTACTAAATTAACTCGATTTTGCCTAGTTACTAGTAACAAAATTATTCATTTGTAACTGTACCTGTTATTGTCAAATAATTTGATTAATCACTAATAAATTAAACACTTAACTTTGTTTTACCAATTTTATTTACCTTTTACAATGACTACAGTTTCAACTACAAGTTAGCTATTATTAAACTGACTTTGATAAAACAATGTTAAGTGTTTTAATTTAATTTATAAAGATGTACGGAGTGAACCCCAAACAATTGAAAGAATCAATCACTGACAAAATTTTAACCCTCAAAACCAAAACAGAGATGATTTACAATAAGGAAAAATACTAAAAAATAATAAATAAAATTCGATCATTCCCTTTTCCATTAAGTAATTTTTGCAGAGATGAAAAAGGGGATGATCGAATTTTATACATCACTTTCAGTATTTTTCGTAATTTGATTTTAACCCTTTTAGATACCGTTGGACAATTCCAGTTACCTACATTACCAATCTCAATGAGAACAAAACACTGGTTTGGTTTAAACATAATGAGGAACATGGTAAGTACATCAGAACTTCACGCTGAAGTGTAGAACAGATTCTAGGATTTAGTCTTATATTTTGCTATGTATAAATTCCTCAATAAAGATGATTATATATATATTATCTTTTAAAATTATGTTTCAGTAAGTAATTAATAACGATATAAATTATTTTAGTTGATATTAAGACTGATGCTGAATGGATCAAATTCAACCCTATTCAAGCTGGATACTACAGGACTAATTATGAAACTTCAGAATGGAACAAACTTATTAACCGAATGGACAAATTTGATGCCCAAGACAGGACTCACTTGATAGAAGAAACATTCCGATTGGCTGAATCAACTATGCTTCCATATGAAGTGCCATTGGATCTTACGAAATATATGAAAAATGAATTGGAATATGTTCCTTGGACTGCCGCAAAAACTCTACTTGCTGAAATAAAGACTTACATGATGGATTCAGAATACTATACTGACTTTAAAGTAATTTATATATTGATAAAAAAAGGTTTATTAATTCTCATGTTCACAGTGAATTTCAAATAGGCTTCCATTATTATTGAATTAACTTCTTCACATAATTTATAGTAACTCTTTGCAATTCCAAAAAATCCAATTCAGTGAAAATCTATTCTTCAAACAAAACTTTTCGGAATAAAAATGGAGATAATTTTGCAGTTACTTAAATTTAAATTAAATAAGGAAAAATTATTGAAAATAATCAATAAAATTCAATCATTCCAATTTCTCAACACAATAAGTTTTTGACAAATACCTGTTGAAACAACTACTTCCCAGGCATATACCCCGCCACATATTGTATTACAGAATTGATGTCTGTTGCTGCATGCCATTGAGTCAAAAATATTTAATGAAAGGCACCCACAAACATTTTTGCAGATTATTTTCAGTATATTTTTCTTATTTATTTATTTATTTTTTTTTTTGGAATTGTAAAGATAACAAGTTTTGTTTGAAGAACTCACTTTCAAACATTATCAATTAAAAACGGCTTTATTTTCTTTTTATAGGGATATTTGGTGAAAATTGTAACACCGGCTTACAACAACTATACTTGGAACGAAACTGATGATGAATCATTCTTAACCAAGTAAGCTATATTGAAACTATAATAAGCACAATTTAGAAAATGAATCCAAATGTCAACAACAACATAACAAAATTAATAGTTCGTATATTATTTCAGTAATGATCACTAAATTTTGGAATATGAAAATTTTAAAAATTGTTTGACTGTATTTTTTTTTCAAGATGTAACAATTTTAATTAATCCTTAATTATTTCAAATCAGGTTGGCTAGAATAACAGTAATTAGTTTGGCTTGTTCTGCTGGACATCCAGAATGCATGCAGGAGGCACACCAGAGGTTCAAGACCTGGTTGGACACCAAGGAGAAACTCTCTTTGGACTTAAAGGAGCTTATATATAAATATGGTTAGTTTTATGAATATTCCTTCTTCCTTATAATAAACTTAAATTTTCATAATTAAAGTGCAATTAATTATTATCATGTTATTATAACATTATTATTTTCTGTAAAATAAGTAATTTTTATTTTATATTTTTTTGTGTTGTTTAAAGGGAAAATACATTTACAGAGTATTGGACTCCTCCTAGGTTTTTGCTAGGAGTTTTTATTTCAGTAGTCTAAGGACTAAACACCCCCCCTCCAAATTTACTGCTAGGCTCATTTAGCTGTCGGTATAGTTTTATTCTCATGAATTAGAAAGCTACTTCTAATATATAATCACTTATATTAATGATTTCTTAAACAAAAATATTTATTAAAATAAATATGTTTAATCTCATTATTTTACAATTTAGGAGCTGAATCAGCATCAGAGGAAGACTGGAACCAATTATGGGATATTTTCGTTGCAGAAACTGATGCAGGAGAGAAACTCAGATTATTGCGTGGTTTAGCCTCTGTTAATAATCTATCCCTCCTTAAAAAGCAAGTTCACATTTTTAAATCCTTTAAAACAGCATGTTAATTTTCTTCAATCAACTTTTGATTAATTCTACAGAATTAATAATAATTAAAGATGCGGGTGCTGGAGTTTCAGCTAAAGTTATAGCAGAAACTCCAGCAACAACATCAATGAAAACAATCATTGATTATTTTCATTCAATTCCACTTCAATATATTTTTAGGCTGATCAACTTGGCAAAGGATGAACGTTACATTAGAAGTCAGGATTATTTCACTTGCCTGTCTTACATTTCTTATAATCCAATTGGAACTGGTTTGGTATGGGATTATGTTAGGTAAAATTATTTTCAGTATTTCTAACTATATTTCAATTTAACGATTATTTTTTTGTTATTGCAGAGAACATTGGGAAGAACTTGTCGAGAGATTCACTTTGAATGATAGAAACTTAGGCAAACTAATTCCAACAATCACTGAGACTTTCTCAAGCGAAGTAAAGAAAAATGAGGTGAGGTTTTTTTTATAAATAGTGACTGTTGATATTTTACGAAGTGTATTGGATATTATCACCTAACTAAATTCATAAACAATTGATTTATTTTTTTACAATTTATTCCACGATCCATTATCTTCGTATTTTACACTGTATAATAACACTAAAGTAAGGAATTTAATTTTAATAGGAAAGAAATCTTATAATTGACATTTTATAAATAGTGAAAAGCGCCAGAACAAAATTAAATCATTTTAATCTGTATTTTTGATAATTCTTTATAGATGTTGGCGTTCTTTGAAAAATACCCAGATGCAGGCGCTGGAGTTTCTGCTAGAGCTAGAGCCTTAGAGACAGTCGAGAATAACATCAACTGGTTGCACAATAACAAGAAATCTGTCGAGGATTGGATTTTAGCAAATAAGGATATCTAAATTTAGAAAGACTTATATATTAAATTTACTGTTGTTATTATATTTTCAATAAATAAATATAGTTTTTTGTTACAAGTTTTATTCATTATATTAAATTAATCATAAACATTTTTTTTAAGATTCGTAGTGTCGTATATTTAAATTATACTATTACTTTATATTAATAAATACGTAGATTTCTGATTTTTTTCTTAGGTAAGTTCTATTTAATTTTCTGTATAATTTCCATAGAGTTAGATTAATATTCTAAGTATATTCTACGTCTATGATAATTTCCAATATGAAATATTTTTCGTGTGATGATTACAGTTTTCTTTAAATATCTCGATGTGTTGCTCTCTAGTGTCAATAGATAATAACAATCTTATTAAATATGAGCAACGTTGTCAAACATTGCGTATTAATAGCTGTTTTAAAACATATAAAAGTAATAATAATTTATAACGTTAGGAAATTGTATTAAATATACAATTTTACATTGGTATTATTGTATTTTAGAGAAAATTCCTCCAATGCTTCAAGTGGCTTATTAACAATAATGCTATAGTACGTAATCAGGTAACTAATACAATTTTTGTACTTCGGCAACAGTGAAGTAGAAGCAAAAACCTTATATATTATATATATTTATACATATATAGTTTATATAAATGAAACTAAATAAAGCAGAACCGTTTATTTTATGTTAATAACATTTTAGTCATAATCAAGTGTCTTTATATATATAATCAATGTTTTTAAAATATGATCGGTCATTAAGTGAATTTGGGTTCAACTGATTAATCGAATATTATTGATAGATTTGACATTTATCTAAATAATTGAATTATAGAAAAACATATTTAAACTGAATATTTTAATACTTGAATTTATAATTGATACATTTCTTTTAGTATATTAATATAAAGATCAATTTTTAAGGATATTTATAAATATATTTAAAATAAAATAAAGTGAAAAGTGAGTTTCTTGAATTAAATACATTTAAGTAATTATTTAGTTGAATGTCTATCGATTATTTGTTTGGATATCGATTTGATTATTTTGTCACATATATTGATTAAAATAGATTATTTTTTAAGAAGACCTTTTGGGTTGTACTAAAAAGATTTTTCGATTATTGAAATCATTTTAATGTTGATTATTCCATTACAAAAATCATTAGTGTTGCCAATTTCTATTCAGAATACATCATCTTGAATCATAGATAAAATTTACACATATTTTGAAAAATAATAAAATATGATGACTAAAACTTCAATACATAGCATACAGTCACTAAGGACATAATCATGCTTACATATTTGTCTTCCCTTTACTCTTTGCCTAATAAATTAGATGTCAACAAACATATATTCTGGCCATACTACCTCTATGTTACAGGCTCTCTGACATATGCGTGTTTTTAAGGTCCGACATACGTTTCAATAAAAATCAAAATTTTAATTTTTCACGCTACTTCCTTGAATTTCTTTTCAAGTTTTGATCTTATTAACTAGATACAAGATTAATTTATCTTAATTATAAAGTATATTTCTTAAATATGTATAGTAATAGCGCAGTTTATCTCTAAAGTTTTAGGTGATCTTTATGTACGTATTCAATAGTTCATTTACATTTTTGAAACGCCACACTTTTAAAATTGCCGCGTTATGTGACGTCAGCACTATCGGACCCCATTCCATTACAAAAATCATCAGTGTTGCCAATTTCTATTCAGAATACATCATCTTGAATCATAGATAACATTTACACATATTTTGAAAAATTATAAAATATGATGACTAAAACTTCAATACATAGCATACAGTGACTAAGGACATAATCATGCTTACATATTTGTCTTCCCTTTACTCTTTGCCTAATAAATTAGATGTCAACAAACATATATTCTAACCATACTACCTCTATGTTACAGGCTCTCTGACATATGCGTGTTTTTAAGGTCCGACATACGTTTCAATAAAAATCAAAATTTTATTTTTTCACGCTACTTCCTTGAATTTCTCTTCAAATTTTGATCTTATTAACTAGATATAAGATTAATTTATCTTAATTGTAAAGTTTATTTCTTAAATAAGTATAGTAATGGCGCAGTTTATCTCTAAAGTATTAGGTGATCTTTATGTACGTATTCAATAAGGTTCATTTAAATTTTTGAAACGCCACACTTTTAAAATTGCCGCGTCAGCACTGTCGGACCCCATTTAACAATCATAACAACATAAAAGTTACTAAAGTGGGAGTATTTGACATTCATTTTTTATCAGCCCAGTTGTCACCTGTCAGAAAGTATTTATCAGCTGGAAAATCACAATAAAACGCTGTTATAAAATAAAAGTAATTATGCTGTAATAAAATTTAATAACCTAATATTAGATTCCGAGGAAGAAATTGTATAAAAAGGTAATGACATTTAACATTTTAAGATAACCTAATTTGTAACATATTTTTATAGTCTTTAGTTCAAAATGAGGCAGTATGAATTGTTTACCCTCATCGATGATGAATATAAGAATGATTCATGCTTGACAAAGCGAATGAACAAAACTGTTATTGGAAATGTGTACGAAGGGATTCCGGAAACACTTCTATTGAATTTTTTCTCATGGTGTGTGCTGCTTCTTATCTTCGCAATTTTGAGGAATAAAGCGTGGGATTATGGCCGGCTTGCGTTGGTGCAGAGTGAGAAGTGGACACAGCTATTTTATAAGAATACAGAGGAGGCGGTTGCCGTTGAAGAATCAAGCACTGAAGGATCTCTATCAGCAGATGTGGGGTGTTCTTGGTTTCCTGCGATTTTTAAAATCAACAGTCCGAGGATATTAGGAAGGTGCGGCCCCGACGCTTCTCATTATCTATCTTTCCAGAAACACCTCTTAATCTTAATGATTGTAGTTATGTTATTTTCCATATGCGTCATCTTGCCTATTAACTTTCAAGGTACATTGCAAGGTAATGAATACACTTTTGGACATACGACACTAAGTAATTTAGAAGCAACTTCGAAATGGCTTTGGGTGCACGTAATAGCTTCATTTGTTTTTGTGCCAGTAACCATCTTGATCATGAGGCAGTGTTCTAGTCGAATTCCCAGTTCTACACTACTATCATCACGCACAGTTATGGTAACCCATATTTCTCACAATCACCGTAATACTGATGATATTAAAAGCTATTTTGATGTTCGATATCCTAGTATACAGATTAAGGATGTAAAAATAGCGTATAAAATTAAGAATTTAATGCACGTTGAGCAACAGCGTGCTTGTGCACATGAAGCACGTTTATATTGTCTTACTAATCATAAAATTAATATGAAATTACAGCCATATGGATGTATAGTTTGTTGCCCGTGGGGGACTGTAAATGCTTTGGATTTTTACAGTAAAGAGGAAGAACGCCTAACGAATCTTGTAATTCATGAAAGGAGGAAAGCGTTGAATAATCCTTTGGGAATAGCATTTGTAACAGTTGAAACTGAGGATCAAGCTAAATGTATAATCGATACATTTATGCCTGGCTCCGTTAGGAATTGGAATATTTCACGTGCACCTTCACCATCAGATATTAATTGGGAAAATTTGCAAATATCAACAAGAAATTGGTATTCAAAAGCGGTTGTAATTAACTTGATTCTTTTTATTTTATTATTTTTCTTAACTACACCTGCTATCATAGTAAATATGCTTAATACGTATACCACCGTGCAGGAAAATTTTATTAAATCATTCAGTCCATTGTTAGCAGAATTTATCCCAACTTTACTTTTGCTAACAATGTCTGCACTAATGCCAGTTTTAGTTGCTTATACTGATCAATGGATGTCTCACTGGACTAAATCCAAACAAAATCATAGCACTATGTTGAAAACTTTCTTTTTCCTACTATTCATGGTTTTAATATTGCCATCATTAGGATTAACCAGTGCACAAGCTTTTCTCGAATCATCCTTACATACAAAAAACACAACTTTAAGATGGGATTGTATCTTTCTCCCTGATAAAGGTGCATTCTTTGTCAATTATGTTATTACATCTGCACTTATTGGAACAGCTCTTGAGCTACTTAGATTCCCAGAACTAGCAATGTATGTTTGGCGTTTATTACTTATGAAATCATCAGCTGAAAAATCAGCAATCCGTAAAGAAATTCTATCAGTTTTTCCATTCGGAATACACTACGCTTGGACACTTTTAATATTCACAATTACCACTGTTTATAGCCTAATATGTCCATTAATTACACCATTTGGATTCTTGTATTTATGTCTTAAACATTTGGTTGATAAACATAACATTTACTATGTCTACAAACCCATTACAATGTGTGGGGATGGACAACAAATACACGCAACTGCTGTAAGGATGGTTAGAGTAGCAATTATCTTATTGCAATTAACCATGGCCGCATTTGCTGTAATCAGAGGTGGTTTGAATGTAATGGCGATTGTTACCCTCTTAGGCTGTTTCACAACTCTTTTATGTTTCACGATCCTCTCCCCGTTCCCTTCATGCCGGCCGAAAATGCACAACATTAACAGTTTCCCCGAACCGAACGAATACTACATAGCACCTGTAATGGTTAGCTCAGAAAACTTAATCAATACAGAAAGCACCGTCATAACCCAACCAGACTACGGATCATCAACCATCAACGAATTCAGCAACAGGCTCTCAACAAACTCCGGTTCTTCAATGATTGCTTAAATTTCCCGAATGATTACGGCCAGGCTGTGAAATATTTTCTAGTGAGATTTTGATTTAATTACTATTACCTTCAAAAGCTTTAAAGTTATCTCTTAATTTATTTTATTGTTTTTTTTTATATATCCTAGACTAAAACAGATCGTTTGAATTTTGTTACTAATGTTAACCAAATTTTTAGAAACCATTCTGTGTTTAGACAATGCCCAAGTATTAATAATTTTGGAATAATTTTGCAAATTCCTTTTCATATGTTAATAGGTTAAAATGTGTTTTTTTAATGTGTAATTAATATTTGTATATATTTATAAATATATAAAAATATCATGTATTTTGTCATATAATAAAGTTCTTTTACTAGTACTTGCATCAAATAATAAACTACCTTTTTACAATTAGCAATTAAAGATTTTGTTATTTTTACAATCCTAACCAAACATCTTCCTATTAATTAGGATGCTTGATAAAGACTACTGAATTACTTGAAGATCAAGAATATTAATCGTAATAAATGGAAGACGACGCAAGCGCCTAATTTTTTGTGGAATCGTCAGCTATTTGGGTCTACCGTTTCGTCCACTAAAGGAAAGCGAATTTGTCATGTTTATGAGAACAGGAAACGAAATTTATTTAATAAAATGTTCAATACTGAATGTTTTAAACACTAGAATGGTGGTTGAACATTTCATTAAATCAAGAATATTGATTAAAAAAATAACTAGGGCTAGATTCCAAATTAATAAATCTCATCTACGACTAAAAACTGTGTGATAACTGAGGACAACTCCGTGATAGAGAGATCAAGAATTTCTTGGGTGACTCCTCGAAACAAAAGAACAAATTCATCATTGAGGGTAATTCTCTGAAAGATGTGGCGAGGTCTGCTGCCTTGATCCAACAGTCGACAATTGTTGAGAACAAGGATATCCATAAATTGGACGGGCTTTACGTTTCAGAAAGGACCACTGTCGTGCAAGATGAGTAATCGTAAGTTTGTAATTAATAAAATTTATATAAAAAATAAACGAAGTTGGAGTGATATAGAACCACGGGTTAGAGATAGAACTTGAAGTCGCAATTCCGTCTCATTCGGAATCCCCTAGCTAATAATTTAGGGTAGAAAGTGACTATTGTCAAATACCAACCATTTGTGCAATACAAATGGTTGGTCAACAATTTTTTTCTGACTTTCATACCCACCTTTTTCCACCCATCCATAATTCATTCGGGTGGTTAGTGTGATTGGCTCAGGAATTTTGTTGAGAACGATAGCTATTTCTTGAAAGCTATTAAGCTTTCTCGGGTTACTACTCTTTCCCTTTTCTATGTTCTTTCCTACGTTGCCATCTTGATTTTATGGCTCGACCATTTTTTATCCATTACTAATACTTAAATGAACATTAGGAAAATCCTATTATTTGACATTATTTTGTCTTAAAGTGCTAACATAATTATGTCTTTTTTACAAGTTAACATTTATTTAAGTGATATTATTTATAGCATTATAAAGACTTTTGATCTGTTAAATAAATATTGGAGACGGAAAGACCTCTGATTGATAGCCATTTCATAAAATGATAACAAAGTAGCATTTGATTTTGTAAATTTACACGAATAAAGATGTTATATACAGTGTTGTCATAAGTAACGAATTTTAACAAATTAGACTAAAATCAAAAAGTATAAGAAATTTATATATATAACAATGTTGTATGTTCCTCTCTATTTCTCAGTGTAAGGTGAAAAGAAATTTAATTACTTAAATAATGGGATTTCGTATCTCCACCATTCGTTACCGCAAGTATTCAATATGATCTTCAATTTGTTGTTGCAAAATCACCTGTATTTCTGGTTGAATTGCACCAATTTTCTCCCTAATGCATTGAATATCAATCTGTAGTGTGTTCATAAATTTTCAGCTAAATACTAAGGATTCAAGTCATTAAATAAATCAAGAAAAAAATGCCAATGCTTTTCAAATGGAACATGTGAACCTGTGTTGTACACTCACAAACTTTTTTTCCAAGGAATGGTAGAAA
This sequence comes from Philonthus spinipes, assembly GCA_963082785.1. Taxonomy (NCBI): domain Eukaryota; kingdom Metazoa; phylum Arthropoda; class Insecta; order Coleoptera; family Staphylinidae; genus Philonthus; species Philonthus spinipes. Next base: position 16,080,915 of record OY720301.1, read on the forward strand.
ATTGAAACTTTGTACACTCATTTAGCCCCCGTGTGGATGTCTGCCGCTGAATTTCAACATTCTAACTCAATCTGTATGCGAGAAAATGGAAACACCAGAAATGAGGCATTTTCAATACCTGGCCGTTCATCACCAATCTGGATAGTTGATGGAAGTGAGATGAAAGGCCCATTTAAAATATATGAATGTAAGTGAGATCCAGTCAATTAAAAAAAAAAGAATTATAAAAAAAATATTTAACAATGCTGCTCTAAATTGAGTTGATTTTGTTTGATCCTTGTATTAATAGTTGTCATAACAACTCTTTTGTTTTTGTATGTACAGTGAAATCCCATTATTGATTCCATTTAATTTTTGCTGCTAGCTCAGTTTCTTAAAATTATACAAACATTTAAAGTATTTCCTTTACTTTATGATAACCCCATAAATAAATATTGGAAAATAGACTATATTAAAAAAAATTCCCGACATTTTTTTGCGACTAAAAAAACCTTGTTTTATAATCTTAAACATTTTTCCAAAACTACAATTTGAAAGTTTATTTCCTTCCAAGAGTTTCAGCTGCCTAAAGAAAATTAATGCAGATTGTGTTTTACTCAAAATAATTTTTCCTCTTACTGATTTCACATTTTTAGGATTTTGTTAGAAAGCTTTTTTAGTAAAATTTGTTAAAAATATTTTTTTTTTTAAGTTCCAACCTATACCTATGGCTAGAAAAAAATATTTTTAACAAATTTTACTAAAAAATGTTTAGCTTCACAAATCTTAAAGACAAAGTGAAAATGGACTTTTGTTTTCTAAGGCTTCTAATTAAAAAAAAAAAATAAACGCATTATCATAATTCCGGCAATAGTTTTACTAATGGTGATTAAAATTGTAAAATGTTTTTTTTTTGTAATCATGATAAAAAAATTCATTTATACTTTTAATTATTGATTTGGCTTGAATAACAATATTTTCCGAAGTTATTATAGAAAAAATCACAAATATTTTCAAAATATAGCAAAAGTAATTAAGTCTTTATCAATTACTGTTTCTGAGAAGAAAAAAATAGAAAGTTATGGTGAAAATAAGCTTTAAAAAAATACCCCCTTAATATATAATCATTATTTTCAAAATATGTCGGTGATAAGAATATTTACATTAACAAACAATGAAAGTCTAGTGCCAGTAAATTGTTATACTAGACTAACAGAATGATATTCAAGCTATTATTGATATGTTTACTTTATGAATTACACACATAACATATTTTCACTTTGAATTATGCATGAGAAATGCAAATAAAAACCATACAATTTGTAGTAGTTCTAGTATTTTATCATAAAACATTTTATTAGAATAATAGAATTGTCACATTTATTCGGTCTATCTGAGGACTAAATAATGTTCGAATATATGGATAAATTGAGAAGTGATTTAACTGTACTTTTAAATATATATATTTTTTAACACTTCGGTATTTACAAATGCTATATCTAATGATTGAAAAAGTGGGTCTAAGGATTGCAAAGAGAAAACAAGCAATTATTTTCCTATCAAAATTTTAATTCAAAAATTTTTTTTACAACAATCGTAAAATCAACACGGCATGGGATGGATGTTACTGCACATAATGTAAGATATGAAGAATCAGTACATGTTTTCAATTAAAAAAAAAACAAAACAATAAATTAAACTACCACTTTTCACTAATGCGCCTTCTTGGAAGACTTGGATAGCTTCTCGTACTTCGACTTGCTGTTGTACCACAAACCGAAGGGAATCACAAGAGATGGCAGGGACATGACGGCGAACGCCAACCAGTCAAGGATGTGGGATGAGAATTTCTTGTCGTAATCGCGGAAAGCAATGATGGCACCCTCACCTGGCTCGCTGCTCATTGAAATTTGTACCTACATGAAAAATGAGGGTGTTATGATTTTGATTTTTTTCATACAGATTGTTTACTTACATTCGGGACATCTTCAGAGAGTTTGTATTCGACAACAGCGCCTGTGAAGTTGAAGTACCCGTATTTTGTAGGCCTCACAACAACGACGTGAGTAACGTTGGTTTGCGGTGGGATCCTATCGATGTTAGCTTCGAGTTTACCTCCTACCGTGTCGAAAGCCTCTGGGTGGAATCCATGATCGACCAGATGGACACCGATAGCAGCGGAGTTCCCAACGTTGAACAAGGTATATTTAACCACAATATCCATATTTTCGACTAGGTATTTATTGAGGATCTGTTTGGAGACGAGCAATCTGGGCCCCGTTTCTTCTTCATTTGCGTGGCTCACGGCGAGGATCACCACGAAAAACCCAAGGAGCGCGTTGTAATTCATCTTAAATTACGATGTGGTAAATTAGAAAATGTTTTTTGAAGACAATAAGCACTAGTTTCATTCAAGTACTTACGATTCGTATTGAGGGAAGAGATGAAATGGACAAACTTAATCCAGACTGAAGCGTAACTAAAGTGAACTTGTGGTTATGACGTTTCCAGTTTTCGTGACAACAAGCGCCACGTTTCAGTGCAATCAGCAAGCGTAGTTCCCACTTTCACCGCTTCAACGCGGCAGCGCTGTTTGACACCAAAAAGGCAAACGCGCTGATTTAAATGCTAACTTCGCGTAGGATACGTAAAATAAGGATCTATTAATTTTCTATGATAAAAAGTGTTCGAATTAATTTTATCAATAAATTTCATTTTTAGAAAATGGCTTTTAATTCAGATCCGGATCTAGAAGTTAAAGTAAAAAAATGTAAGTATTTATTTGTAAAACTCCTTTATGGATAAAAAAGTAAGCCAACTTTTTCTTATAGCTACTGAACGGATATCTGAAAATATGCACATAGTGGCTAACGAACCATCTCTTGCCTTCTATCGTTTACAAGAACATGTAAGGAAAGCTTTAAATCCTATGGTGGATCGACGGGTGGATGTCAATAAATTGCATACGGAACTGCAAGGTCGATGTTATGATATTGAATATGCCGTTGGGTGAGATAATCATTATCGTAATATTGCTTCTTACTTATTATTTAAAAAATATACGATTAAGGTCGTATTACGTAAAATTTCCAAATTATATTAAATTCATCTTGTGAATTATGAGATCCACGAATGTCCAATAATGGTGGTAATATGTGAAATATTAAATTTAACGTACACGTCTATCCTATTGTCAGAGTCTATGCGAGTTTTATATTTGATATGCTTATTTAGATTATGAGGTTAAAATTAATGTATATGTTAAATCGGGGAATAGCCCTAAATATTTAATAATTTTCTTAATTTTCCAGACAGCATTATTTGCCCAAAACTACTACTTAAAAGTCGATTTCTTTCCATGAGTTACAGCCACTCAAAGAAATTAACTGCACTGGTACTCAGGCTCGCACTCAAATTTTGATTGGGTTTTTATCGTTTTCCAATCGATTTCTCTAATTTTAACTAACGTATCAACCTCGAATTTTTGGCATTTTGTTCCTTATGCTTGAAATTGATTTTAATTGTATTTTTCTCATTGTCCAATCAATTTCTTTAATTTAAATCAATTTATTAAGTTGAAATTTTTGGAATTTTGTTTTGGCTGGAACTAGAATAAAATATTTCCAACAAAATTTACTATTATTTTTAAATAAATATATTCAACCAATATGGTTGTAGGATTTTTTTTTTTTTTCAAGAAAATATTAAATAATTGAAAGTCCAAAAGGAAAACCAATACTGTCTTAAATTAAAATACTTTTTTATTTCTTTCCTACAGTACATTATTTTCATTTATGAATACATATTTTTAGTACTAAATTTGGTAATTGTTTTTTCAATAATTTAAGATATATATATTTCCTTATACTGAATACCTAAACCTATTTCTCAATCAAAGGGTCAATTCACAATCGCCCAGAAATGAGAATGGAAACGGGAAAGATGATTCACAATTGCCCAGTAAGCCTTATGGACTTTCTGTATACGATCCATTCCCAGGCGATTATCACATCGGCCTAATGTTTTACATAAATTCTTAAAACGTTCATCAAGTGTAATGGTTCGAAATATATATATATATATATATTATTCAGACTATATAAATAATACATAACAATATATCATACATATTTACAATTCGTGTAGGTGTTAGTCTGTCTGGGCTATCAGCCAGAGGTATTTCTGCCCCCAAAAATATATTTTATTACCTTTTTAGAGTGCTTCATATTTTCTCAATATTGTTTTGGCATTATCAGAAATGTTGTGAAAATATTATTTTTTTAAAATAAAAAAACAGATTTATAAAATTTTAGTGCACTCAAAGCAATGGATAAAGCAGAAGAGAGCTTCAAAAACATCCAGGACCACCTGAAGAACGCCATCTTCCTGAAGCAGCAACTGAAGTACGAAGAGTCCAGAAAAAAAAAGCCCGAGACAAATTCGGTTTATAAACGGCTCTCGGCCCACATAACGATAGACCTGCCCGAGTTGCCGGAGCTATCGGATGTGGTGCGGGAGACTGCAAATAGGGTTGAATCAATGATGTCGAAAGCCACGCACTGATTTGCTTTTCTCATTTTGTTTTTACTGTGATATTCGTCTAGTCCATTAATTTTTTCCTTTTTTTTTTACAGCGTGCGCTCATCTCATTCAAACTATCATTTTTCATGAGGGAGACTGATTCAGATCACAAAGCCGTTTCAAGGTTTGAAAATTGACTATCCATTACTGTCCGGTAAATAACCGCAGCTGAAAATCATTACAAAATAATTCTGATTTATTGATTATATTTTTAAAAAACAATAGTACTTAAATTTGAAAATAATTTTGTTTGCTTCATGTACTAGTCCATATGGCCAGCTCAACATTTACATTAAAAATATTAATTAATGTAGAAATTATTTAATTTTAATTTATCTGGTGAAAAATCTCAAAAAATATGCATCGTACAAAAAATGTTTCGAATAAAAATGTAATTTGAGGGGGACATCTGGTAAAGTAAAATTTATTTCACCCCCACCCCTCTGTGGGAGGGAAGAAGCTGTAACTTTGAAATCTTAATTAGAATCCATATTTTTTATTACATATTCGAATTTGTCATAATACCTATCAAATGCAATTTTTTTACTTTGTAATCGGGCTATTCCATACAGAAAATATCAAGTTTAGTTTGTACGTTATTAATTCATTTCACATTCTATGTATTTGTATATCTATTGTAAAAGTTGCTTAGACTGTTATGATTAAAAATAATGTACACATTAAACACAACCCTCTATGTTTTATGATTTTTTAAGATAAAAAAAAAATGTTTAAGACAAAAGTCTCATTATGTTGCTGAATCTATAATAAAAGATTCGAGTTTCCATTTGGAATTTCAATGTTTTACTCTCTCTAACCCCCTAGAGGGTTAGGGGTGAAATAATTTTTACATGACCAGATGTTCCCCTTAATCCTAGTACTATTTATTGTAAACATTTTTTTATTCGATGCATATTTCTTTAGATATTCCACAGAATTAAACTTTTTTCAAAACATAATAATTGGATAAATTGAAATGGGTTAACTGGTATAAGGCACAACAATTTTAATTCATGTAAAGTTTTTTTTTAATTTAACTTATATAAAATAAATAATTACTTTAGGAATAACAAATTGATTCAAATAATAAAATTATTTATAACACATATATATAAAAATATCTAAAATCTATTCAAATCAGAGCACTATACTCCATTTGAGAATAGGAGAGAGCTATGGAATTTAAGGAATGTATATTATATGCTCCTTTGAATTGGTGAGCATAGGAATGAAATAGAAAGATATTTTAGGCATTTTGGTTTTAATAGGTTACACCACAGCTCTCAGCTATTTTCAAAAGGAGTATAATTGATTTGTAAGTAATTATATAATTGATCTTAACTCCTGCTAATGGAAAATTTAATATACAATTAACTGATTATTTTAATTCTGAAGCACATATACAAGCAAATAATTTAAAAATTGAAACAAAACATCTTTTGATTTTGAATATATTCTACATATTTTTACATAATTTATTCTGGGCAGTAATGGTTTAAAATTGTATTAATTCTTTTTAACTCTAGTTCACTCTTGCGATAAAATGTATCATAATAAATAATATATTGTGGAATCAATAATAATTCTGGTATTATGATTTATTAGACAAATTTTCAAATGATTTAATTTTAAAAGGCAATAATTATTATACAGCCTTAAAATTACTTAATATACCTGTAATTATTAAAGCAATTTAACAATATGAATCTCACATCAAGGAAGTATGCAAATTATTATTAAATGATTTATCTCTTCACATAATTCATAATATCTATTAGATAATCTATAGAAAAATTCTACTTTGTTATTCTATTATTATGATTAAAACTAATTTGAAGTATACTATTACCAAATACAATAACACCAAGGTTTATTTAAATACTGCTTAACATTTGAACTAATACACTTACAAGAAAATAAATAAATGTCAGTTTCCTATTTTTTCATCAACACCTTCTTGCTAAATTGATAGAGTTAACATTTCTCGAACCATGCATTTTTTAAAAAGTTTCAACTTTCACAACACAATTGCAATCGTAAATTTAACGTTTTTCTATTAATTCAATTTATAAAATTAAGGGAACATGTCTTGCTTGGAACTCAGGTACTGAACTGTACTGCGAGATCGAGTCTCTCTTTATATCAACTGGCAGATACTTTATCAGTAGAAGTATTGCCTGAAGGCATACTGGGGCTGGTAACAATAGTATATGATTATTCGATAGCCATTTGTGTTCCAAAACACAGTTCTGATTATGTGAGAAGTCATTCCAAATAATTAAGACGGGTTGTTTATTCTTACTGAATGTTATATAAGTAACAATAGAACAGAGAAAATGATTGATTAATAATTATATAATATATATTCAGTAATCCCTTTTACCATATAATGTCGGATTGATTAATAATTAATTATTTTTATAAATCAAATAAAAAGAATTTGAAAATAATTAATAAATTATTTCCTCTTTAGCTATTATTAATTATTTTCAAATTCTTTTTATTTAATTTATGTTATATAAGTGTTCCAGTTCAAATGTTGAACAGTATATTTAATAATTAGCTTGCAAAAACTGATGTCACAATAATTATTTACATAAAGGAAAAAGTGTTTATTTTAATACAATAAATAACTAATATTTTTTCAGCATTTTCACTACTTTAATCTTACTAAAATCTTTGTTGATTAAAAATAATAATGATGAGAATAATGATATATAATTAGTAACTGTATATTTATTGAAAATGATAGTTACTATGATTATCTGTGTTATGAAGTAATAGAACATAATATCTAATAATCACTGATTGGAGATAGAAAATAAGCCTTAGTCTATCTGGTGGCATAATTGGGAACACTCTTCGGTCCACGTGCTAACGCAAACACATATATTATGGGTATGAATCTTTTGTTTACCCTTTAAATTTTCAAATTTATTATAGACATCATGTCCAAAGAATACTTGTATGATTTAAAATCATAGTTAAAACATGTCCCAATTTATTATAGACATCATATCCAGAGAATACATGTCTAATTTAGAATCACGGTTAAAAAGTGTTATATACCAGGACGTGCTTCAAAGTTAACGAACAAGGGGTTAATTAAAATATAACAGAGATGATTCACACTTTTGCAGTTATTTAAATTACAATAAATTTAAATTAAACAAGGAAAAAATTACTTGAAATCATCACTAAAATTTGATCATTCTCTTTTTCCAATTACAAAAATTATTTACACTGTAAGTTTTTAACAAACTTCTATTGAAACAATGCTCAGAAAGCAGATATTTGTTAAAAACTTACAGTGTAAGTCATTTTTGCAGTTGGAAAAGGGAATGATCGAATTTTACTGATCACTGCCAGTGATTTTTAAATTTTATTGTAATTAACCCCTTACAATAAAATTAAATTGAACAAGGAAAATTTTCAATAAGTTTCTTTCCAACTTGTCAAAAAAATGTCAAAAAATGAATTTAACACATGTAAAAAATTATTAATACTACTTTGACAAAACTACACTAAAGCAACTGATGAAACAAAAACACGAAATAAATGAAACCGATATTTAAATTGATTGATATATCAAAACACACATTAATCTAGTTGTGCAACCGAAACGTGTTCAAAATTTTGTCACTTTGACGCTGAGATCTTACATAATATCACCAATACAATATTTATTATAAATGTATAATAGCAATTTTGAAAAAAAATTACCTTACCAACAATGATAAATTTTTCAATAACGTACCAAAACATGAATATTAAATGATTAATTACATATTTTGTAAATTATAAAAAAGCGAATTCATTGAATGGATTACTGAAATATATCAAATATTCTCATTAGTATTTGTTAATGACTCAGGGCTTGCATGAAAGTTATTTTCAACAAATATAAAAAAAAACATTTTTAAGCACTAGTGTTTTTCGTGTAACAAGTCATTTAAGTCTCCACCTCTATTTCATTTACTCATATTATACACAATTTAATTAATTTCATGACACTTTTGTACAAAACAAATAGTTAATTTTTATTTTTTAAATCATTTTAATTAATATATTAATTAGTAAATGATTCATGTTTGTCACATTTTTATTTTTTAAGAATGCATGTATGTCGATTCATTCAAGTATGTTTGTTAAATTGAACTTAACTATTATTGTATACATGTTGTTTATACTTGAGATTAAAGTTTAAATGAAATGTATACAATCAAATACAAAAAAGTAGTCAATTTTTCAAACTTGCATTAAATAATTTAGGTTTCTTTAATCATGTTACATTCAATAATTGCATGTCAATTTTATTTTTTTTTATCTAATTGCGTATTATATTTTAAATTGATTTATATTGTAATAATCTACATTGAAAAAATAAATATATAACATAATTTACTTTGTATTATTTTTCAGTATATTTAATTTCCTTCCGTGAATGAATCTTTTAAAAATACAGGAATGCAGTAATTGCTACAAAATTATTTTAAACAATAAATTAAAGAAATAATTAATTAATCCACTTAAAATTTATAACTTCCTTTCGATTTAATGAATGTTTAAAATTATTAACTTTTTTGCAGTATATGTTAGAGAATTATTTCAAATAATAAATTAAATAAATAATTAATTAATCTTCTTTAAATTTATTATTTCCTTTGATTTCTGTCATTTATAATGATCATCAGATTTTTAAATCATAGTTCAAGTATATATTTTTTAAAAATAAATACATATTAGTAATGGTCGCGTTTCAGTGCTTTGAAAAGCCGAGATTCTGGTTTATTGATTAATTGTAAAACAGTGTTTCCAGTTCCACTTATGTATAAGTGTAATGAGTATAGCAGCATTTATATTATTATTAAAAAAACGTCGAAATATTAAATTTTCCATACGCTATTATTATTTTCTTCGAATCATTAATTAAGTCAGAGAAAATTAATAGTAAATATTACAACTTTCATAATAATTAAAATAGGAACTAGTGTACATTGTGTTGCATATATTAAGTGATGATAATTGAATATGTGAATTCCCTTGTAAAAAAATATGTTTTTATTAATAGTATACTTTTTTCATATTAGTCGTTAAAACTCCATTAATTTCATGACACTTTTGTACAAAACAAATAGTTAATTTATATTTTTTAAATCATTTTAATTAATATATTAATTAGTAAATGATTCATGTTTGTTACATTTTTATTTTTTAAGAATGTATGTATGTCGATTCATTCAAGTATGTTTGTTAAATTCAACTTAACTATTATTGTATACATATTGTTTATACTTGAGATTTAAGTTTAAATGAAATGTATACTATCAAATACAAAAAAGTAGTCAATTTTTCAAACTTGCATTAAATAATTTGGGTTTGTTTAATCATGTTACATTCAATAATTGCATGTCAATTTTATTTTTTTTTATCTAATTGCGTATTATATTTTAAATTGATTTATATTGTAATAATCTACATTGAAAAAATAAATATATAACATAATTTACTTTGTATTATTTTTCAGTATATTTAATTTCCTTCCGTGAATGAATCTTTTAAAAATATAAGAATGCAGTAATTGCTACAAAATTATTTTAAACAATAAATTAAAGAAATAATTAATTAATCCACTTAAAATTTATAACTTCCTTTCGATTTAATGAATGTTTAAAATTATTAACTTTTTTGCAGTATATGTTAGAGAATTATTTCAAATAATAAATTAAATAAATAATTAATTAATCTTCTTTAAATTTATTATTTCCTTTGATTTCTGTCATTTATAATGATCATCAGATTTTTAAATCATAGTTCAAGTATATATTTTTTAAAAATAAATGCATATTAGTAATGGTCGCGTTTCAGTGCTTTGAAAAGCCGAGATTCTGGTTTATTAATTAATTGTAAAACAGTGTTTCCAGTTCCACTTATGTATAAGTGTAATGAGTATAGCAGCATTTATATTATTATTAAAAAAACGTCGAAATATTAAATTTTCCATACGCTATTATTATTTTCTTCGAATCATTAATTAAGTCAGAGAAAATTAATAGTAAATATTACAACTTTCATAATAATTAAAATAGGAACTAGTGTACATTGTGTTGCATATATTAAGTGATGATAATTGAATATGAGAATTCCCTTGTAAAAAAATATGTTTTTATTAATAGTATACTTTTTTCATATTAGTCGTTAAAACTCCAAAATAAAAATCTATATACATTGCATATATGAATAATCTTTTTTAAAAAATGGTTACAAATGTAATATTAAGAACTATTGCAACGATTTTAGAAAATTTGTAATTTTTGAAATATTATCTAAAATATTAATCGTATTGAAAAAAAATCAAATAAAATTGTAGATCTACAAAAACTAAGTATTTTTTTACTTTGGAACATATTATCGTAGCACCTTTAGTTATAAACAATTAATATGAATCTTTCGTGAAATTTAGATTGCAAATAAAACGCCCATAACCCACAAGAAATTCATTTGGATTACAGTTGGGAATTACGAAAATAATTAAACAACCACCAAATTCAAAAACACATACAGAAGAAATTACACTAACCATGTTTACTTTTTATAAATAAAATTTGTTTAATAAATTTACGTTCGCAGATATTAAAATATTTGAATCCAGTTCATTTAATAGTATTAAGAAATGCTTTCATTTCCAATAATATGAGAGTTGTTAAACAACTATTAAGTCTTAATATTACTTTAAACTGATACAATGCACAGAAGTTATTTAATTTCGTCATCAAATTGAGTACATCAGTAACAAAATATCGCAAATCAAGGCTACATTTCATTTTTTTGAAAAAATCTATTATTTAATGTGAAATTATTATATTGTTGAATGAATTGCTTCATTCAATCATAATGCATACAACCTTGAACGTAAATTACATCAATTTTCAGGAATAATTTAACTATTATGATTTTTTTAATAATTTTACAATACAATCGAACCATGTGAGGTAATGTGTATACAAAATTGTCTATATAATGATAAAAGTGTTAAAACCGGGTTACTATATAATTGACAAAATTAAATACAAAAATACATTTTTAATTGTGTAATCTATTTTTTTAAATGTTGTGTTATTGTGTAGTGTTTGAATTGAAAAAGAAGCATTACGATTGTTTTATTAAATCTAGTTAAAAATTAAAAAACGAGTACTTGTGGTTGCCTATACATATAAATTTTATATAACATATTTTTTTTTAAATAAGTAATATATTTGATTGAAGTTAAAAGCAAAATTCCTGTATTTAAATGATATAAACGAATAAAAATTATGTCTAAGAAGATGCATAATTTTTTTTTATTTTTAAATCATACTTCATTTGATTAATATTTTTTATAATTAAAATGAAATATATAAATATATAAAAGATTGATGTTATAATATAATGTTTAATTGTTTATTTTCGTTTTATTTAAAACCAAATAATAATTTTTACAATTAATGACATGTATAGTGGCGTCTCCTAGTGTGCGTAAAAAGAAGTTCACTACTCTCGTATTAAGAACAGAACCTTTCATTCTAGTTGTGGTGTTTGCTCAGAGTTCTGTTATAGTTTTTTTAATCATATGTTCGATCGTAATTGACTTGGATTAAAAAATATGCGAACTCTCTAGGATACAACAATCCCCTGAGAAATGAGAATGAACATCTGAGGGCACCCACCTCATAAAGGTAATTGTTAATAACGCGGGGCCCTGGTTTGATGTGACACTCTAAAATCTTGTGTGTGTACAGTGAAATTGCATGTTTTTCACTTAGTGAAGGGGGTAGTTTGTCTGCATGGGACCCTCTTTGCCCCGTGGTGTTCCCTGCATCGTTACTCGTTATCCCGGACGGATTTAAACAAGGTGTTGTTATTGCATATAGGCTATGTAAATATTAGCAGCATCTAACTCCCTATGTAGTTAATTTCGTTGTTGGAAAGGGTTCGTGTTTGGCGTTGAATATTCGTTTCCACCCCTATTTACCTGATGCCGTTTCCCTGATAAGAAAATTAAACCAGTTATTTTATTGATCACATATAATTTATCATTAATTTTCGACCCATTTTTATGAAATTGCGCCAATTCCCAGAATCTGCTGTCATTTGCGCACCGAATTTATCTCGTGTTTCAACTGTTTCAAGACGTGTTGACAGTTTCAAGTTGGTAGCATCGATAATTTAAGAGAAAGTGCACCATGTGTTATCATTTCAATTTCATTTTAAATCCTATTAGTAATGTAATTATTTAAATCAAATACAATTCATTTTAATTCTGTATGTTTATCCAGAAAACATTGTAATTAGTTTAAAATTGATTATGTTTTAAATCACCAACACTCCCAAATACAAACATTCTTAAAATATAATCAATTGTATTTTTAAAATATTCGGGAATTTATCCATTTCCAAATACATTTTTTATTAATCAATGTAGAAGAAATAAATGTTATTATTAGTAGTAACAAAGTATCAAAATAAAAATGTTAACCACAATTGAACTAGTTTGTTCTATAATTAAATAGATATTGCAGATAATAGACTTAAAAATAGAATAGATTATTCTTTTTAAATATACAAAATTTTATTTCTATGTTTAAAACTATATAGAAAAACAAATAGATATTTCTAATATTATGTTCAAAATATGTATAGATAAGGCTATTATTTTATGTTATTAATAAATTTATTATATATATATATATGTATAATCAATATTCCCATTGTACCCTTTCGGGTGTTGGGTAATAAATTTATTTACAACACAAATCTACTCTATCATAGTTGTTTTAATAAATTCATTTATTATTATTAAAACTACTATGATATTAGTTGCAATGAGTGAATTGGATAATAAATGATATTAAAATAGTGAGTATTAATGTTAGATTAGAAGTAGTAGTATTTTTTTTAATAAAATAGTAATAGTTTTCAGCAATTCAAATAATAATGTGTATTTAAGGGAAACCCCTTTTACAATGACTTAAACAAATAAAATGCAATATTTTAGAGTAAATAGAAATATATAGGCAGAAAAATCTATTGTCACTAGCCAATTACTAAACATATATGTGTAACAGATATCAAAAGTACATATTTATTTTATATTTTTATTTATTTGTTAAATTTATTTGGTAATAAATATGCTTATATATAAATAGAAATATATCTTCAACATAAAAATATTATAGTTTTTAAGTAAGAAATCTTCAGACAAATATCTCTGCTCTGTTACTCAGACAGAAGGTCACTTAATATTTAATAAAACATTTCATTCTGCACATTCAATAAATAATTAAAGAAATGCATTTTAATTGAGAAATTATGTTGGTCATTTTTAAAAAAATAAATATGAAATTATTGAAAATGAATTATTTAATTTTAATTTTTTCACTACTGCAACCTAATTTACTTAAAAATTAAATATATATATATATATATATAATCTAAAATCCCCATCTACCATAATGGTGGTGTAGGGGTTTAAAAATTAAATACCAAAAGAAATTAAGCTAATTAATTATTTTAGTGCAATAATTTACTATAAATATTTTATTATTTTAATAATACATTCAAAACAATTTTTGTTTCTTGCTGGAGTCGGTTTAACCATTCACCCACTAATGCTTATTTTAATAAATTTTCTTTCAAAACGAAATACAAACAGGAAAATATTAAGGATACTCTCCATGCCAAGCAGAAAATATGTAAAAACAAGACAAATTGTTTTATTTTTATTATTTATTAAAATGTTCAACCATTCATCCAGCTATAGATGGCACTTCCACTGTCTTTCCAATTATTATTATTATTATTGATTTGATAAATACTTTATAATGTTCATAAATAATCAAATATTTACACAAAAACCCACAGTGAATATTAATAACATTTTGCATCAAAAATATATTATATTCATTAACGACTCCGTACTTTATCTGATTAATTCTTGAATAACCAGGTGTTATAGAAAATGTATTAATGAATGTAACATATGGTTCTGTATGCATTTATAATATTTTACCGGGAATTTGATAATGAGTTTTAGATATTAATATTATGGATTTTAGCCCTGTATTATAATACAGGGAAATTATTTTTATATGAAAATTATTGTATAATAAAAACAGGGGTTATGTTATATGATTTATATTTATAGAGGGTGTTTAGAAAGTATGGAACTAGTTAAATATCTTTTAAAATATTTATAAAATCAATATTAAAATTGTACATGTTTTTGACTAATTCAAAAACTATTCATGGCAGTCAAAATTTTTACTCTATCTGTCAAACTTTTCAAGATACAGCAATGGGTATTCAAAATTATACTCATTTAATAGCTTATTCGTTTATCTATATAACAGTTATTTATTTGTTTCAAAATATTGCTTTATAACATCTAAATAACCTAAATTTTATAACATTAAATACATTTTTTTAATTCAAGCTTTTAATGAAAACAATAAATATTTAATTTGTTTTGTCAAAATATAGAAAATATCGTTCATAAACTTAATTGAAATGTAGTCAAAATTTTTAGTATTTCTGGCGAAATTCATTATTTTCTTGGTTTGGTTTTTAGATCTTTTAAGTTGTTGGATGTGTTGATATACATTGCTGAAACCAAATAGTTTCATGCCATAAATGTATATTTTCACAATTTAAGAACAATTCAATTGATATTGATCAGATTATAATTTTGAAGTATCATGAGGAACAAATCTACAGTCAGGTTATTTTCAATAGAAATAAAATTTATGATATTTTGGCATGTGGTTTGGTAGGCATTATTTATTCGATGGTGTTGTGTTTGAGCCTGATTCCATCACTGGGGATTTGCATCTGCCTACTATTTGTCATTATGATGACAAATAACATAATACTTTTTTAGTTATTTAGCTATTATAGGCAAAATAATAAGCTGTCAATTGAGTATAATTTTGAATTTAAAAAATACATACAAAGGATGGGAAATGGCCTTGGCTACTAGGCCCTTTCGACTAGCTACAGCTATCTTTAAACGAAAGTTGTTTGTGTGATTATTAGTCTTTTAACTCTGCAGGAAGTGTGGTTTTAGTTTAATTTTAAAATGTTTGATGATATTAATGTGGATAATTTTAAATTATCATTCAAAATATTAAATTATTGAGTTAGAAGCAATGAATGGTCATTTGCGCCTATTAAATTATTAATGTATTTGGTTTGAGTATAATGTGGAGTGTTGTAAATCAATAAATCAAACATACATTTCGAACATAATTTTACAAATACATATAAAGTATACTTCATTTATTAAAAGTTAAAGAGTATTTTAAATATGAAATAGAAAAAATCTGTTATTTGTATGCACACAATATTTTTTAAGATTGATAGTAAATGAGCATACATCCAAAGCCCACAATTCTTTGCTGCGGGCTTTAAATTGGGTCATAAATATTTGCGAACAACCATGTTTGTTAAGTAAATATAATTATCGGGATCAGAGTGCTCAGAAGCTTAATGTCAACAAAAGATTGTAAAATGTGTTATATTAATTGTTTAAGCCATAATGAAATGCATTTTCATTAATTAATAATTATTCCACAATTATAAAAAGGAACATACATAAAAAATATCAGCTGTTAATAATTGTTATAAAATTATTTCATTTCACTTTATATGTTAAATACCTTACATTATGTATTACAAAAGAAACTGTTATAGTAAGATAGCTTGTACTAAATATGAAGTGAAAGTAAAAGCAATTAGCTTGAAGCCATTAAAGAAAACTTTTGCAAATTCACGCAATTGGGTTGGCATGAAAGTGAATATGTAAAGTTGATGATCCAGTAAACAGAACTTTATGACACTTATAAATAATTAAATATTTACATGAAAACTTGCGGCGAAAATTAATGAATTACTTTATTTAATCTAGATAATTGAATAAAAGTATTTAAAAATAAAACACAGTAAAATTACAATCACTGTGATAAGTGACTCATTGATAACATATTAATGTATGTTTTATTTTACCTGAAATAAAAACGAGAATATGTTCCTAAAATATATTTTTTTTAAAATCACTTTCTTTTTACTGTTAGGTGTAAAGAGTCCTAAAATATTTCGAAAATATAAATGACACCTGCAATCATGGGCGTAGCCAAGAGGAAGTTTACAGCCCCCTCTCCCCAATTTCTTTTCACATATGTACATAGGGTACCACCCTAATAAAATATGTCTGCCTGTGCCCCACCCATCAATTCAATTTATATTTTTACAAGTCTATCAATTGTTACATTTTTGGAACAGCATTAATACATTCTTTGAGAGCAAATTTAAATTCACTGTGAAGTGGTGTGAGTAATAAAACTGAATTTTATTTCTAAAATTCAAAAACATTACTTAGTGGTCTCTCTTTATTATTTTGTATTAGAAAAAATAAAAGAGCTTACTAAAGTAAGTGCTTTTATTCTTATTGAACGAATTAAAAATTCTGTTAAATCTATTAGTATTAAAGAAGTATTAATATCTATAGTTTAAACAATATTAGCTTTTATATATACAAACATTCAATATATACACTAAAATAAAGGCTTGTCTGTCCTGGGCTATCAACCGGAGGTGTTTCTGCCCAATTAACTTTTATTAAATGAATTTGAACAGAAACGTGGGACGTATATGTGAAAACATTTTTAAGGAAAGGAGGACTAAATCTACAAGAGGCAAAAAGAAAAGCAAGAAATAAGAAGCAATGGAGGGTGATAGGTTATGTACAGTTGTAATTTATCTGTAATACATTTTTAGAAAATCTTATACCTTCCGGTAGATAGGATTATACATATATTATATATAGGGGTATATAAGGGCTACTATCTAAAATTATTTTCATATTATACAGGGTGTCTCAAATATCATAAACAAATCAAAGTTGTGTTTGTTTAAATGGAACACCCTATATATATATATTTTAGATTCTTTGTCAAAATAACTATCAGTTTCATTAACCTAACAGGACAAGTTTGTCTTCCTTTAGTGGATGAAAGAACGATTCTCGGTCCAAATTTTTGACAACACCACTTGTAAATTAAGCAAAAGATAGAGCTTTGTGTTATCTTTCCAATTATATGATTAATAATGATTTATTTTTATCAAACTATATGATTTATAAGAGATTTGTTTAATTGATTACTCGAATTAATTCCAACTAACTACACATGCATGACAAAATAAGTACAATTGCAATTACATGCATTTTAACCTTGCTTTTCATTTTTAACAAGGTTAATATGCATTTTTCTAGTAGGTACAATTTTAAAATACAATCATTATCAGAAATAATTTTAATGAATTTGAATTTTTCCATATCACTATGTGCTGTTTTAAATATAATAAAATCCTAGCTTTTACAAGTAATTGAAATTTCTTTTCATAAAAAAAATAGTTTCAAACTTCTAACAGATCTGAAAATAGTTGTACACGGAAATTGTGAAGCAATTAATACTTAAATGTAATTCATTTTCAACCATTCACAAAAAGTTTTTTTTTAAATAAAATCCCACTTTCGCATCTGGCAATGGATGTGATGTTATTCCAGATGGAAAGTCTTCTGAATCATCCAGAGTATCCCAGATTTATGGGTGGGTTACTCATATTTTATTTCATTCTGTAGTTGGACAATTGCTGCGGTTTTATTTTACTTGCACAAAAGGTATCCGATTTATAATTGTTGAATTTTTGATAGTGTTATTTTTTACTTTCAACAAATAATTCTTAAAAAGTAAGCCAGACATTGACATTTTAATAAATTCATTCCAAGAAATATTGTATTTTCACTTAATTTGAAGTAATACAAAAAAGTTATAAACAAAAATCTAAAATAGAGTGAACAAAATGGCAAATTTAGGGCCATTGAATAGTTATTTATAAGTTCTGCACATTTTTGGACGAAAAGTTTGCATATTGGTACCTAGCCGAAATTTTATTTTTATTTTAGAGGATAGGAGATGAAAGGATAAGAAAGTTAAGAATATGAATTGATAATGACTTCAGCTGCTAAAGCCATGTTAACCAGTACTACTATTTTAATATTAATTTTAAAAGTCACAATACACACATGGACCCGAATGAAATTTGTCTTTCAAAAAAATTTCACCCGGAACAAGACTCGAACCCGTAGTCTTCTGCCTCATGAGTAAGGCCTTTACCCTTTAATTGTTGCTATTTTTTGTTGTGAAAAAATTTGTTTGCCAAGTGGTAATATTTTGTATTTATTAAATTTGTTGATTTACATTCAACTAAATAAAAAAAATATGATTATAACAATTTTAAGCTCATAACAATTCATACATTAGAATATCTTGAATTATAATCCCAAATGATAAGAAAATTAAATATGATTAGTTCAGCCTTCGAATTATAGTTAAAAAAATAACAAAAAAACAGTTAGCTAAACGAAATAAATAATTGGGGCTATTCCATACAGGAAATGTTAAGTTTAACGTGAACGTTATTAATTAATTTCACATTCTATGAATATATATTATAAAAATTATAAAAGTTGATTAGACTGTGATGATAAAAATTAACTTTTACATTAAACTCAAAATTTATTTTACAGAATACTGCCTAATAAATATACAAAATAATGAAAAAATATCACAGGGGAAAAAAAAAGATAAATTACTATGCTAAATTTACTTTCTTTCGTTATATGTTTCAATTAACTCAATTAGTTTTTGTATTTTACGGTATTATACATTCTTGATAATGCTTGAAAAAATAAACTAATCATGAACTGAAACTTGCAATAAAGCAGAGCAATAGTTATTTTAATATTTATTATTTCATTGTATATTCTTGCAATTCTATAAAAAATGCTTTAAAATCATTTTTTCAATACTTAATTTGTTTAAAACATTTAATTTATTACACAAAATAAAAACTTTCAACTTTCTATAACATAATTTCATATTAAGGACTGTAGTTTTAACGACTTTTTTACAATTGACCTTATCAAACTATTAGCACAGACAAACATACACATATATATATATATATAATAGAAAAAAAGGTTTATACACTTGGTCACACTTATTTAAATAAATTAAATAAAAAATTAATTAATTATTTTCCTTTAGCTACATATGACTTATGTTACATAAATTAAATAAAAATAAGTATTTTTATTTAAGTTATATATATTTTTTGTCTATGCTATTAGAATAATTTTTTGATTGTTGGCTCATCAAAAGAAAACACTTGGTTTTTGTTTCACAAAAATGCACTTATTTATTTAACTGACTAGTTAATTATCAAAGTTATAAGATTAATAATTAATCTTAATAATCAGTATTAGTCTAATAATGACAAGTTTATATTGTTGTTTAGGTGAAAAATGTACAGTTTTTATTTGAATTATAATATAAATTATTACATATACATTATTGTTGGTCTAAGAAAATAAATTTTGAGTCGGAGGGCCCAAGATAAAACACAAAATCGGCATTAATTCCATTATTATTATATTTAAGAGGACAGAAATACCAAGATATTTTTTTTTTACGAAAAACATGCGTAACGTTGGAAAAAAATTCTAAGAGCAAGTGAAACCCTCATACACACCTTTTTTCCTGTTTTAAAATCCACATTACTTCCAATTGACTGAAATATTGATATTTCGTTCCCAGATCATTAAAGATTGTTGCATATAAGATAATCTTTCTTTCTAGTAATCATAATTCTTCAAAAGAAGCCGAATATTAATATTTTTTTTTACTAATATCCTGCTTTCACATCAGACAATCAATGTGATGTTATTCCAGACAGAAAGACATGTGAGTTATCCAGGGTATCCCCGAATTGATGGTGAGCTCAGATGACTTGTTACTCATATTTTATTTAATTTTGCATTTGAATAATTACTCGTTATCTTTGAGTTTTCTTTTACTTGCATAAAAGGTATCTAATAATAATAGAAAACTGTATTTATTCACTTGGTCACAGTTATTTAAATAAATTAAATAAAAAGAATTTCAAAATAAATAATAAATAAATAAAATAATTAATAAATTACTTCCTCTTATTCTACTCTTATAACATTTTGTCTTACATTATGTAAGTACGTTAAAATAAATATATATTAAAACAAATACTTCTCATGCAAATACCCTGTAAGACATTGAATTATACAATGAACACATACAATTTTTTGTTCTTTACATTAAATATTCTCAAAACAAAAATTATTGCATTACAGCAAGTGTATATTATGTAATCCAATATCTGGCGGGGTACTTGCCTAAGAAGTAGTTGTTTTTATGTACATTTGTTTTAAAGTACTCATGTACTTTAAATGTCACAGTAGGTAAAGATGAAATAATTTATTTATTATTTTCAAGTTATTTTATTCAATTTAAAATAATATTTTATAAAAAATTGAACATTTATAATAAGCTAGATACAGAGCTAATGAGGAAATTTATTAATTATTTTCAAATTATTTTTATTGAATTAATTTAAAAGGTATCTGATTTATTATAATTGTTGAATTTTTGATAAAATGTTATTAGTTTACTTTAAAAATTAATTCTTCAAAAGCAAGCCAAATATTGACATTTTAATTTTAATTCTGTAGGTCAGAATCTTAACATTTCATACATGATTGCAACCAGAATAGTAAATTTGAAACTTTATAATCAAACACACCTCACACTGAGAAGTAGAGAGGATCATATAACGATGTTATATAAGACTAAATTAATAAATAAATAATCAAACAAATATTGAATTTTCAATTAATTTGAAGTAATATGAAAAGAGTTACAAACAAAAATGGCTAATTTAAGGGCCTCAAGCACCTTCCGACATATTTTTGTATAGTTTTTTTTTTCTACGTTCCACACATTTTTGATGAATAATAATAATAATTTCGGAGCCTAGCTGACAACCTTTCTCAATATTCATAACACATACAAAAAATAGCAATTGACTAAAGGCCATAGGTCTTTTTACCAGACAAGTGCCATTGAATATAAAAATGTGTTTCTCTACATAACATATGTTTCTATTCAGGGTTTTTTATTCTATTTAATTATACACAATATGTAATGAAATGAAAGCTATATTTATCAATAATTTATTTCAGAAGTGTTTTAAATGTTTAATTACTTCAAAAGTGCTTTAAATATTTAATTTTTTAAGTGAAGTTTCAGAGTGGAAACATGATTATTTAGTCAGTGCTCAAATTTTCTATTATTTAAAACATAATAGAAAAAGATTATTCATATTTATTTCAGTTATTTAAATTACAATTAATTAGGAATATAAATAAATAAACCAATTATTCTAATGATATATTTTTTATCGTATATATATTTTTACTGTAAAACACAAAAATCAGCAATAATTCCATTATTTTTGTTTTATTTAAGTAAACAAATTGAATAATTAATTAATTTCTCTAGCTACTGCAAATCTAATAACACACACATCTTTGCTCAGACAACACAACTAATACAGAACAATATAACAAAATTAATTACAATACATGTAGTTGTCAGTTTGTCTGGGCTATCAACCAGAGGTCTTTCAGTCCCCTAAAAATTCCGCATTTAAAAAAAAGTGTTTTGATTGCATCAAATAAAAACTTTTTTTCTTTCAATAACTCCCGCGTATTTAAAAATAATCCCTGCAAACTTTTTCAATTTGTCCCGCGATTTAGTTCCAGCATTTAAAATTTTGTTTATTCAATTCCGATTCCGAGTTTGAAAGTGGAAGAGAGTGAGCTCAAGCAAAGCGTGTAACGGTTAATTCCGGATTTCGGTGGGTTATTATTTGATCGATGCGGATGCGCTAAAAAAATGGAGATGAGGATGAGGTGGAAGAACGGAGACGGTGAATTTAATCCTTCGAAAGAAAATTTTTAGTTGCGCGGTTTTGTTTGATGACATATTTCTCGCGATGAATAATTGATGATTAATGCGATTTAGCTGAGGCATTATTTCTGGAGATGAGAAATGCGACGAGTGGAATGAAACTACCCATATTTCAATAGTCAATATTAAATGAATCGTGAAATTGCATTTTAATTTAATTTATGCGCAGAAACTTTCGTAATTATTCAAATGTAATTAAAAAGGAAAAACGTGGAATTTTTAATAAATGTAAATTTTTGAATGAAATTGTTTGATTCCGAGTAGAAATAAAGCGATATTCTCTTGGAAAGGATTAGGGGAGAAGAAGGAAAGCACGAATGCGCGTCCGTTGGAGCAGGAACAGATCGGATTTCCCGTAGGGAATAATACAGAAGGTGCAGAATTGCGTGCGCGCCGCAATCGCCGTTCATGAAAAAATGATAGAATTTTCACGAGCGCCAGTTGATACCGAAAGTAAAAGCGCTGAAAAGTGCTGAAATTGTATCATTGCTGTACATTTTCTGATTTTATGTCATGCCATAACGAAACGAGTTCACAAGACGTTCAATAATTTTGCCGTCATCTGTGTATCGTGCGTCGCCGCAGAGACCGGCGCAAGGCGTCGCGACGTTGTTTTTGATCACAAATTCCTACTAAAATACGCGTTCTCGTCCCTAAAATCGAAAAATCGTGCTCGAATTGACGGGATACTCTAAATGCTGTGATCTGTAAGTCGGTTTAATATAATTATTGTGAATATTTGAGTGAAGTGGTGATGGGATAGTTAATATTGATTTTAGGTCGGTGTGTGCTGTTCAATTTCGAGTTTCTAGTGGCTCTAGTTGAATAGTATTGTTTATTTCGTTAGCATGGACGTTGCTGCGATTAATAACGAATTTGTGATATTCAGTGGATAGGGAATAAATAACCATGCTGTCGGGTGTTAATTCTCTGGACGGATTTGCCTCTGTGGATTTGATAACGATCAAACTCGTGTGAAAATGGAACTCGGCTAACGTTCTAATTAACAACAGTCGTATTTCTTCACATCTTTTTTTGTGCTTATGTAAAAAAAATCGGCACGGTGCGGTTATTTTTCGCGTTTAACACGTTGTTATGTTTATATCGATTAAATTTTCGGCCGGATTTGATCGCACGACGGCGGTGATTATTGAAAATATTGCTAAGAGCAGTGCTATTAAAAGTGACGGAAGTTTGAATTAATTAAGTCGACACACGTTTTCAGCGGTGAGCGATGATTCATAGGGTGGGGGATTACTGTCCTGTTTTGGTTTCACTTTTATTCACCATCTGCATGACTTCTCCCTTCGTTTTTTTTTTATTCTTTCTTTTTTCATTTCTCATTTTACATTGAAACTTGTTCCCCTTATTGTTACAGTAATGACGAATTTTTTGTAGATGCCTGAAATATCATTTCGATGGATATTGTAATTGCACCGCAATGACTAGTTTGACGTTGGCTTTAGATAATGACGTTACAGAGAACACAGAACAAATCAGCAAACTTTTTCCAAAGTGTCGCCCACGTAGTGACATTAATCTAAATCCTATTATTGCTTCGGGTCGTGATCATGAACGTACAGACAATTCCACTCTTAATGTCATGAATATCGACAGGGATAATGATAGGTATATATACATTTTTAATTGCACTTAAAACTCGCCTTCCTCATTTTTGCTGTACACATTTAATGCGTAAAGTTAAGGGTATTATTATTAATTTAGTAGATGGGTCATGGATGGTTCCTATACAGACAATAGAGATAGCGGAAGCCAAGTGCATTCTACTGATGATGATGACATTATCGACCACGAGCATATCGGAGGAACGTACAAGTTACGTGACTCTAGGTACATGCTCAATATATCTGTATAGCATGAGATGTTTACACCCTACATACATAATATGTGTGTTTATATTCTCGTAAAAATACATTTGTGTGAAATCATTCTTAAATGTAATTGTTATCAATTCACATGCATGTAGTAAATCTATCTGTCTTTAGAGTAGATGCACTTTAATCCTTTTCAGTCATTGAAAGCACTTCTATACCCAAAACCGATTGTATATAAACTAGTCTTTACCCTACTACTTTTTAGATAACTATAGATTAGCAAATTCTTCAGTTATAACCACCCTTAACTAATCAACCTTCACTCTCTCTCTGTCTCTCATTTAGCTACATTTAACATATCCATAATGCTTTTTAGGATAATCGAAATAGCCGGTGGGCGTGAAATTTACTCCCAGAGCCGCAGCAAGGCTGTGAAAAAATCTAGAAATATAGCATTAGGAGATGATTTAGAAAAGAAGAAAAACCAAAAATCACCTTCCAGACAAGGAATTTGGGAACTGCGTGGCTCTAGAAGTAATGACACAAAAAAGTCGAGGAATTCTCGTGACATCACTGAGACCGTTTTCTCGTCTGAAGTTTGTTCGGTCACCCATCCTCAATCCGAGCAACAACAACAACAGCAGCAGCAGCAACAACAACCACAACCGCAAACTCAACCTCAACCACCTAGAACCAGTCCCGAAAATGAGGGTGTGATCCCTAATCTGACAAACATGTCTGTGCCCAGTGAAGTCGTTGTATTCGATGATATCGGCGAAAATTGGAAAGATGAGAATAGACTGGAAGAAGAACACCCTGACTCTACATCTCCATACAATCACACTGCCGCAACTATGTTTAATAACGAAATGGAATCTGAACGGGTTACAAAGGTGATTGGCAATCTTCCAATTGCTGTTTACGAGGGGTCACCGCGTCGATATGGCCCCCGACAAGTGGAATCTAACTGCACGCACCCACAATTACCTAGTGCGCAGAGTTTGCTTGCTTCCCCTAGTGTATATCCACCTAGGCCCGGCTTTCCACAAAGGGTTGTTTGTTCCCCTAGTGACAATGATGCCCCCTCTTCTATTGCTGATAACTATAATGTAAGTCTTCCTAGTAACACCTTGTACCGGCACTAGGCCCTTGCTATTTCACCTGCACTAATTTTAACACCTAGTGCCGGACACTTAACACCTATTTTGTTATTAATATCCATATCAGGAATAGAAGACCAAATATCCCGTTTGCATATTTTGCTTGATTTACTCAATTATTACATACTATTCAAAATTCTTCTTTATTAATAAATTTACTTAAAAAACACCTTAACTTAAAAAGTAAAAATTGTTTTCAATTTAATCATTACAATTAAAACAACAGGTGTGCCTATTAAAGACTACAAAATAGACTGGACTACTACTTGCAAACATTTGTATAAAAAAGTAAATAATTTTATTTTTCTTCAATATTTGTTTTTATTCATTTTAAATTTTTTTCTTAATACTAATTTTAAAATTTATCACTTAAAAACCTTAATAGTCAAAAATGACAATTCATTTTTTCCTCATTAAGTTGAACTAAGTACAAGTTTGTGACATCAAACATTTATACATTAAACATATCTACTGTACATAGATTGAACCTTAAAATGTAAGCCAACTCTCATAATCTGGCTAATCTTGAATAAGGGTGTGGTTTAGTAGAAAGAGATATTTTTTATTAGTTATCACTAGTTCGTGTTACATTGGTGTGCTGATCGATTGTTAATCATACATTAAAGAAATCTTCAAACATGCAGTGAAGTCACCAGATGAATTCAAAATCATTTAAATAATTAACTTTTCTGAAAAACAATTATAAGAAGCAATGAAAATAGGTCGTAATGAATTAATGTGGAATTTGGTGAAATCCATGAAATATAAATTAAATATTAAGATAAAAAAAATTATATTTTAGGTAATAAAAACATGTGCAAGGATTTCACCAAATTTAACATGCAAGTAGCTTCACATTCATTATGTATAATTTCAATTATGTCTTACAATTTTCATTTCTAACAAGAATTAATTAATTAGTGTAAAACACAATATTTAGTCTTTTATTTTAAATATAGACTAATATTTTGTTTATTTGACAGATAAATAAATGTAGGTATATACTCATTCATTAAATCCAACAGACTGACTCTATTTTAATCAATTATTTCCATTTTATTTATATCTACTAAACCACAAACCTTAAAATAAATGAATATAAAGTGAAAATATAAAGTAGGTACTAAGTGAAGTTGTAAAAAGTAAAGCAATTACCTCAATACAAATTTGCTTGCAAAAAATATTATTATTATTATTGTGAATATGTAAATAATTTAGTAAATCACTGTTTAGCAATTTAATCAAACATCACACAATTCTACCCTATTGTAACATCATCTAATTAACCAACAGTATAAAAATTTAACAATTGTACAAATCACTAATTAAGAAATCAAAATCACATATGAAATTAACACTAACTATTATACTTTAGCTTCTACGATTTCCATGGCACCCAACTACTGAGCGGGGGTGTTAATATATATTTTTAATTAAATTTTTATTGTTCATAGAGAATATTTAGGACTATTGTTTGAGCAATATAACAATGGATGATTCATTTAGTACATATTGAATGGTTGGTGTAACATCTTCAACACAAATTTAGAGCGTCAGTAATTATTTTTGCAACTGGTTGAATAATTAATTAAAGATGTCAAAGTGTTTAAAACTCATATATCTATCTAGCTACTAAAAAAACACAAAATTAAATCAATTTTATTTCTTGTTTTATTAAACTGCGCTATTTATAAAAAAATTAAAGGTGATAAAAGTTTGACATTTTATAAAAAAAATGCAATTTATTTTCCTGTACAATACCAACAATAACATTTAATTCTAAAAATAATGATTACAATATATGTAACTATACCCTTAATCAAATTGTTATATTGCTTACAGAATAGATCAAATTAAGTATGTTTTATGTTATTAACAGAAATTTTAACATATTTCTTATCTATACAATAATATTAAATTTTTAGCATGTGTATTATTAGTGATATATTTTTTGTAACTCGTTAGACTTTTATGGTGATTTATGTATTTCATAAAACTATAACTTATAACAATTCTAGCATAAAATCATTTATTTGCTTGTTAAAATCAACATTTTTAAGTCTTACAGACCAAGAGCATTTATACAATGTTTTTAATTACAGTATGTTTTGTTTAAAGTGTTAAACAGTAGTCAGTGAAGTAGTTTGCTTATTTGCTTTAACCAAGTGCTCATGATTATTTTCTTAAATTATCCTCTATTTGTAGAGAAATAGTAAACCTGGTTCTCCCCGAACGACCTCCTCTACTTTCGATTATCTATACGAGTTCTCAGAAACCAGAAAGGTTCTCGAAGAGTTCTTCAAATGCCCCCCGCCGGAGGAGGAAAACCGGCTAGAAGCCGAATTCCAAGATTTGGAGTACGAACTGCGGCGGCAGGCCAGTGACTCGGGGAACTCGTACGTTGGGCAGAGACTGGCCAAGGGGAGGGCCTCCGAACAGGGAGATTTTTGTCTCAGGGTTGACTCACCCAGAAAACACAATAGCACCAATTTGTTAGGACTTCAGGTAATGCTGATGTGATAAATCATAATTCAACATATGGGTATGAATCACATTAATTACATCACCAAATTATTCAAATTGATGTATGAGTGTAAATTCAGTTGAATGTACAGCACAAGAAATCTACTGTATTTTAAAGTGTGTTGTTGTTGCAGGATCATGATATAACGGAGCATGAAAATAACTTCTTAGATTTATCAATAGGAACTGGATCAAGTGGTGATTTAGGTGAAACGGAACACGGACTTCAAGTGGGCCATAGTCGAAATTTTACGCTTTCTCCAGAGACTACAGACTGTGACTCAAATTGTGGGGATTTAGATAGTGAAGTGTCTTTAATGTTAATGGAAAATGAATTAGGGCCTTCATCTGGGCTTCTTGGTAAGTTTAAAAATTATATTATACAATATAAATTAAAATGAATAAAATTTATTTTCATTCTCTTGGTATTTGGCTTGGTTTTTATATGATATTTATATTGTAAAATTTTTAATTTACAAATTTGTTTTTTGTTTTTTTTATAGGTTCTAGTGGTGATTTAGCAATACCAAATGATTCCTTAAGACTTTACTCAAGTATGCCTGTGCTTGAAGACGGTTTATCGTCTGGACATGCAAGTGATACGGATAACAATAATCCTACAGTGATGCTCATGAAACGTCAAATCACGGAGATTGAGCGTGAAATTAATCAAGGCATCAAGAGTAAACTAATAAACAACAAAGCACAGGAAAATGGAGGTCTTTCCCCGGGAAAGGAATGCATTTCGTCGACACCAATTGATGTTATGAATGGTCTAAATAGCTACGATGAAATCAATCATCAGCAAGTCGATACTTCAGGTAGCTTCTGAGTGGTTTTAAAAAATTCTTGTTTGTAATAGAGGATGTGTTTTGTAGATAAGACTCCACCGCCACCAGCGCCTGCTCCACATCGCTGCGTATCCGGTGAGCCGAGTGATGTAGAGGCTGCCATCAAGGACATCAGGTTGACGTTGCAGAGGACCAAAACGCTCCCCCTGAAGTGCCATCCTGAGGAAGAGTGCGAAGAAAACGCCGTCAGCAGCCCAGTGTGGGTGCCAAGGTAATTATGTAAATTAACTAGTTAATTTTGAAACTAATTTATTTCTTCAGGCAAAGAGGACTGTCCGCCACCAGCGGGGATTCCGATAGAAAAGTACAAAGTGGGGAAGAAGGGGGAGATGAAGGTAGTCTAAATAAAGTAAATTTATGTGTGAATTTAAAAAAAACAATCATTTTTAGAAGAAGCCGACACGGATCTCGAAACAGACCGGTTGCTTGGACAGCAGCGGACTGACGACCAGGGTTTTTACGACGATAAGGTAAAAATCACACAGTACTCACAACTTACTCAATGTGTATGATTGTTTGTTTTAATGTTTAAAATGAATAGGATTTAAAACAAATTAAACCTTAATCATTAATTAAAACCATAATTTTTTATAGTTAAATAAAAACATAGCTGCTTAACTAGAAAATAATAATTTAAAAAGAAAGTAACAAATTTTAAACAAAATTAATTACCAGTTTCTAGAGCATGATACCTAATTGTATTTGTATCAATCAATAGGGCTGGAGAAAACCTAAAAGTCGGACTATTATGCCTCCACTATCCTTATCTACTCCCAAACAAATACACCATATAGATGAGGGAACGTTGCCTTTAGTTATGCCCGATTCCTTAAATTCGAATCCCTCATCACCTAACGTAACATCTGATAAAAGCCAGTCGCCCCAAAGCCAGAAAGGATCTATATCGTCGGTTAAACTAAAAAAGGTGTGGCTTAGCCTGGCATGCTGTAGAAATATAATTAGTGTAAACAGTTGTGCTTCTTGCTTGTATTTAGTGTAGATTATAGAGTTGATTCATTATTTCATTAAATACAAATTTACTAAACATTTTAATCAAGTCCAGTAATATTTACATACACGCTTGCAACACGAGAGGAGTTTTTTTTTATAATAATTATTCAGTACATTTTTAAATTGGCACTTTAAGCACTTATTGATTTTGTATTAATTAAATAAATAACAATACAGTATATTTTATTTTGATTGTTTTGAATAAATGACGAGTCCATTTGTAGTAACTTTTATTAATTAGACTTTTTTACAGGATAAAGAGAACAAAAAGAAGGGGAGAAATAAAGAAGGTATATATATTTTTAAATTACAAGAATTAACATGAAGTCCTCATAACACAAATGTGACAAAATAAATTAAACATCATTAGTGACTGAACGATCATTTTTAGTTTCTTGACACATGTTGATGTAACAATCTGTTAAGACAGAAACACAAGTGTTTTAATTCACCAAATTTGAAATTTCTATTTGAGAAGTAATTAGTATTTACTTATTTTGTCACACTTTCCTACTCAAACCCTCTTAATAAATAACAACATTAAATTAAGATTACTAATACAATTATTTTTCATATGCCTACATTCGGATGTTCGCATCGGTAAGTGACGTTGTAAAAAATGCTTGCTTGTACTAAAAGCATTATTTCTCTGTAAACTGATGTTTTCTTTAATTTAAGATATATTGGAACCATCAGTGCTGATAGAAGGGGTGTTGTTTCGGGCGAGGTACTTAGGATCTACTCAATTGGTATGCGAGGGCCAGCCTACAAAGACTACCAGAATGATGCAGGCCGAAGAGGCAGTCAGTCGCATAAAGGTGAAGCATGAATATTTTTCCTTACGACACTATCTCTTGCACTAAATACACTAATCTATTCTGTCCTTTTGTTATGATTGTTTAATTCTAATAGAACTAAACAGCTGTCACAAACAATGCATATTTTAATCTCGACTGCGATATTTTGTCCTTTTTTTTAAATTTTAGATCAAGGTGTATATTAATGGTGTTGTGAATGTTGTGCTGTTAGTATAAAGTCATTTTTAATTCAACTTCTATTAAGTTTGTAAAAAAATTATTATCTCAGTATCTACTAAATTTATGATTGATGTCTATTTATAATGTTTATTTAATTATTTATGATTTTTAAGAATAACATAAAGTAAGAATGTATATATCAAAAAATATGTTTATTATCTTTTATTTGTACACATTTTTCTTGTATGCAGTATATGTATTTTAATTTGTTAGAAAAAAGACAAACTTTTTGGTCTCCAGAGAAAATTTTAAAATTTGGTTTAAAAAAATACATATTAAACGAATTTATATTTTTTTGTATATGCTCTTTTTATTTTGTATTTCATGTTTTATTACAAAATTAATAGAACAAATATTTCCATTTAAACAATTGTAATTTAAAATTTATTTATTAAAACAATAAGTAAACTTTCTCGTTTTAAAAAAGGGAGATATATTTATTTGTTCTTTATAAAAAATAGTACATTTTTAAATTATTTCTCTGGAAATATATTGTTTTTAATGATGAAAATAAATAAGTTTACCACATTTCATTTGTTAAATCAGTGACAACTCGCCAGTTAATTTTATGTGAGGCTCCGCAAGCAAGATAGTATACACATTAAGCTGACATCCTGCATTATTATAAACAAATGACCACTACAATTTTCAATTCTTAGGTCTCACAGCCTCACATGAAGTTAACCCACGAGCTGCCCCTGTGTTAAATATTTTAATCTTTTGTTTAGATGTTAAAACAATTTTATTTTATTCTCGATTTGAAATACAGTAAAAAAGATATTTCTTTCATTCAGACAACAAGATTGGTTAATCAAACCACTGGTTGATTTTTTTTATAAATATTTTATTATTTTGATAAAATGAGTTTTATTTTAAAGGACTTGAAGAAAGCAAAATACTGAAGTATCGTTAATTTTATGGCTATAACGCAATGATCACAACACTGATAATTAAAATGACTAGTAATGAGAAACTAGTGATTAGTAATATGCATAAACACGAGCACATATATAGCATGTCTGTAGTGTAGAAATATATCAAAACATGGTTATTTGAATTAATAAAGGGATCTTCACTTGGGAAATTTTGAAGTGAAATGACCTGCTATATTGAAGATGTGCGAAATTCTGAAACAAAGTGTGCCCCTTCCCCCACTTTCGACAACGACGCACGCTTCATGTGCTATATTTGGTTGGTTGCCTGCTCCATGTCTGTAAAACCCTGGGTATACACATATTGTCGCACTCCCCATATCTGTAATTAAGCTTTGGATGTTACTCTACTGATTGTACATACCTGAAAATCTCTTGCACATGAGATTTGTTATTTTTTTACTTCCTACTGGATTTGACCTTAATTATATAATATAATTTTGATTTTTTTTAAAATTAATAAACAATAGATGTCATGTTTTAGGTTTAGTTTAATGCATAGTTATTTATTTATACCTCTTCTTTGCTCCTCTTAGTACACGTTTTCTTTAGTTAAATAAGTGGGGGTTGTTGTTGGTAAGAAAGGGTAAAATTGCAGGAGGCATCCAACCAAATGTTGCAAACTTACGGCCCCAGCAGCCCTGAAAGTAGTTTCGATGATGAAACACCTAATGAAATGGAAGCCGAACCCGTAGTTGAATCGTCACCACAACCTATACAGGGTGAGCTTTTCTTCAGCATTGCTATACCTGCATTTACTATACCTTGTCATTCCTATATTACTTAATCTACCGGAATATTAGCAATGTTTTTGAAAAGTTATTCTGTAGAAGGGGCACATGTATTTAACACTAACCCGCTTCCACTTGGAGTCGGAGCTACCGGTACAGTATTTCGGCTACATTTCTTGGGCTCTGTTGAAGTGGATGAGGAAGGGGGACGCAAAAGACGCAAACGTCTCAAGAAAAACATGGTCGAAGTAGCAGTAACTAAAATTAAGGTCGGTTGTTTTTGAATGATTGTATGTGCTTAATTTTTAAGTTTGTGTTCCACATTTATAATTATAATAATACTAACTGATCATTTTCAAATTAATGCTTCCCCTCTTGGACCTGCAGGCATTGGTGAGTTAAAGATTGTAGAATGCGTTTACGTCGTTACTGGAAAGTGTACCTTTTATTATAGGCCCCGGACGGCGAAACACAACCTAGCACTGAAGTAGACTTATTCATTTCAACTGAGAAAATTATGGTGCTAAATACTGATTTGAAGGAAATCATGATGGACCACGCTTTGCGAACAATTTCTTATATCGCAGACATCGGTGACTTAGTAGTTTTAATGGCTCGTAGACGATTCGTACCGCATGAAATGGAAGAAGCTCCTAAAATAAACCGCACGCCTAAAATGATTTGCCACGTGTTCGAAAGTGAAGAAGCTCAATTTATTGCACAATCTATTGGTCAAGCGTTTCAAGTAGCTTATATGGAATTTTTGAAAGCTAATGGCATAGAAGATCACAGTTTTGTTAAGGAAATGGATTATCAGGAAGTTTTAAATTCTCAAGAAATTTTTGGTGA
This sequence comes from Philonthus spinipes, assembly GCA_963082785.1. NCBI lineage: Eukaryota > Metazoa > Arthropoda > Insecta > Coleoptera > Staphylinidae > Philonthus > Philonthus spinipes. Next base: position 16,114,343 of record OY720301.1, read on the forward strand.
TGAATTACAAATGTTCGCTAAGAAGGAAATGCAAAAAGAAGTAAGCTTTATTCACTATTAATAGAAATGTAACTAAAAGCAAATGTGTCAGCTAACTTCAAAATGTTAAAACATAACATAAAAATGTATTCATTTATTTTTTTAAGGTTGTCGTTCCGAAAGCAAAAGGAGAAATATTAGGTGTTGTTATTGTTGAATCTGGTTGGGGTTCCATGTTACCGACAGTTGTGATAGCAAATTTGGCTCCAGCTGGAGCTGCTGCTAGATGTGGGCAATTAAACATTGGGGACCAAATAATTGCTATCAATGGCGTCAGCTTAGTTGGACTTCCACTATCAACCTGTCAAAACTATATAAAGAATTCGAAAAATCAGACTGTCGTTAAGCTTACAGTTGTTCCTTGTGCCCCAGTAGTCGAAGTAAAAATTAAAAGGCCTGACACAAAATATCAACTTGGTTTCAGCGTGCAAAATGGAGTGGTAAGTCATTAATTATAATTGTGAAAAATTTAAAATGACGTGCTCTATTTGTATTTCAGATATGTAGCTTATTGAGAGGTGGAATTGCCGAAAGAGGAGGGGTACGTGTTGGACACCGGATCATTGAAATTAATAACCAGAGTGTAGTAGCAGTACCTCATGAGAAAATAGTAAACCTGCTAGCTACATCCGTGGGCGAGGTAGTACTGCAGTTTAATCCATTCTTTTATATCTCATAAACTCTCTCGGTTTCAGATTCTAATGAAGACAATGCCGACGTCGATGTTCCGACTTTTGACAGGTCAAGAGAATCCAGTGTATATCTAGATAGACTAATTGAAGGTCTGAAAGTGCCTACCTATAGTTGATATTAAACTGTCATTGGGAATTGTTTAAGTTTGGTCGTGCTTGAGTCGCAGATCAATATATTTTTTATTGTACGTATAAGTTTAACAGACTGAAGACAATACAAGCGAAGACCTGCGCTCTGCACATGTGCTGCGCTTTCGTGATAGATCATATCTGCTTTGTCGCATACTGTATTTATTTGTTGTGAATGTGAAGAGCGTAAACCAAAGATGCATAGGTTGGATCAATGAAACGTTTCAATTGGTTCCGTATATTTATAGTTATATATAAATACACATGTATATATAAGTGATATATATTTATGTGTGTGTATATATTGTTGCTTTTTTCTAATTGTGATAAGCTAAATTTGTGACGTAACATTTTTAAGAAATACCTCATTTATCCAACCTCAAAGTTGCTGGCTCAAAAATCAATGTAGCACTATATCTAGTCAGCAATTTATTGTTATTATTTTCAATTGTATCCATGTTTCTTTTGTCGGCAGCAATTGACGATTGAATGCCGATAATTAACAACGTAATTGTATATTTACATCTATAGTATATATAATATATATATGGAATTTTCTTTAATTTTTGTGTTTAATGATAAATATTTTTGCTATATTGATTTTAACCAGGAGTTAAATACTCTTTAAATAGTTCGAATTTGTTTTGTTTTCCCCCTTTTATAATTATTGTAGATCTTTATTTGAATATGTCTTAGCAATATTAAATTTCCATATATAATTTTCTTTTTTGTATGTACCTCCTTGAAAACAAACCATAAAGTTATGTAAAATCTTTGTTATTATCTTAAATTTGACTGCCGTAAGCCCAAAACTTCTAGTACCTAACCATATCAAGTCTATTCATCACTGGTCCTTTAGTATTCTTAAGTAAATCCAATCCCTTGGACAAAAAACTACAATTAACTCTAAGCCTAAATTTAATTAAATAAGTTTGCAGTTCTTATTCTAATTCTAATTAATACCATAACTTACTGTGTATGTATGTACAAAGTATTCACAATACAGCATTCCACTACTTATAATTATTCAGCGAGTATTTTATTTCATTGGGTATTTGAAGCAATAACCTCACTTAACGCTTACTCGAGTTCTGCAATAGTGTTAAAATTATTGTTACTGTGCAGCAATCTTGATTACTCAAAAAATTGAACTGTTATTTTCTTACTTGGTAAGGTAATAAAAATAAATAACCACTTGTGTAAAGAATTTATTGTAAAAAGCCTTACATACCAATATTTACAACACGCTACTTCACCTCCGCTCTACAAATAGATCAATCGTTAATGAGAGCATCGGTTTAGCCGATACCGTACAGTTTGAGTTCCAGTGCTATCAGTATCAGTACAAGCAGCCTAAAGAATAAAAGCCAACGGAACCTTTACAGGGAAATATATGCTTGTTTCTGACAGTGCTGAACATTTCATAACAATACTTAATCTTACGGGTTCGGTTGCATTTTGTACAGGAATTTTAAAAGACTATATATGAATAAATCACACATTTGACAGTACAATGACATAGTTGGTTTTCGATGTCCCATACAAGATTACAGTGCCGATGCAACTTGAGGAAAAAATCGTGGCGCAAAAATTGATCTACTATAATATGAACAAATGTCTTCTGAACAAAAAGACACACTAAGGATGGTCCCGAATTCAAAGTCGAATATAACTATTGAGGTAAATCATTGAACCGTACTAAACAAAACGTGTAATCCAAATGGGCCATTGAGTTAATTCAACCAACTATATTTTTACAAACCATAAACTTAAATATAATTTTTTACTATATAGGATCGTAAACTGTAAATAAAACATACTTATATAAATATTCTACACTAAATAGCAACAGTTGAGTAAATGATATTGTATATGTATTATTAAATGGTACAATGTAGTCGGCAAATTTTTTTATGATGCAAAGTTTTTCGTTTCTTAAAAAAGTAACAAAGATAATATTATTCTACTGATGGTTCGGTGACTGCAGTATTAAAGAACATTAAATATGTTCAATATGACTGCTTGGTTTGAAATTGGCATCTGATGAGTACAACAGTGAAAATATAGTAGTAGAACAATCATATTTGTTACAAAATGCGAACAAATTATTCAGTTATCCATTGCGTATCTTCGGGTCCATTCTTTCGCATTGCGGATTGCTTCAGACTCATTTACTTTCCATAATTCAGCTACGTCGTTCGCTAGTGGATCATCTGGATTCGGTGCGCTGAGCAGGGCTTGAATTGACAATAGGACCGTACGAATCTGTAACGCTGGACTCCACTTGTCTTTTAATATGTCTAAACAAATGCGCCCCAGTCTGTCGATGTTAGGATGATATATTTTTGTAATAAACCGTACTTTTGGCGCCGACATGGGGTAGTCTTCCGGGAGGAACAATTCTAGTTTAAAGAGCCCTCCTTCGAACGGGGAATCTTCCGGGCCGGTCACTATTACATGGAAATAACGTGCATTGCTATCGTCCGGAACCGCACTAATACCTGGCACAGGTTCTTGCATCAGACGTTGAGTTTCCTTAATAATTCTACGAGGTAAAGCTGCCATTTTCGTTACAGAAATTGCAAAACTCTGCAGCTGTATCTAGTCTCTTTTACACGGCTTCGCACAACTTTCTCGGCTTCAGAACATCTAATTCCTTCGCACCAATTTTCCACGCATTCTTATCGGCACAAAACGTGTAATATTTCGCACGTTTCACTACGGCAAACCACACAAACGGTAGGATAGGCCTCTTGCGAACCTATCACTTGTCTATGAAATGTCGCACTGCGCAAGACAAACATGGCGGTCGAATGACATTCACACTTCTTTAAATTATCCCGCCATTTCTTATCATTTATCATTTCAAATTCAAAATTCACCCAATATCACCACGCAACTATCAAGAATTCCCAATTAAATTTATTACACTATATTAACAAATCCTTAGTTGTATTCTTTAAAAAATCAATTTTGATTAGTCATTTTATAATTTCCTAATACATCAATTTAGCAAGAGATGTCGCTTCATTGCGATAAGTGACGTGCGTTTCCGTACATGCATATTTTTGTAAACAAATTTTCCATTATTTTTAATAATAATGATTCACGATATATCTTATAAATGACTCTAATCAATAATGGATATAGATAAGCAATACAATTGAATTGTTGTTTTAAAAAATAATAATGGCAACTTTAGTTTAATAAAAAATATTTTGATATTTCTATTATAAATATAATAATAAAAAAAATAATTTACTAAATACTAATTTATATTTACGAAACATATTTTTAATATTACACAAATTAATAAAACAAACAGGCTAAAATAAATAAGACTAGTAAATGTCCTCTAAGCATAGTTTTCGTTTAAAATATATATTATCTGGAAATAGCATAGAAAACCTATAAGGGTTAAAGGGGATGGGTGCACTAGACGTACATTTAGAGTAATGCGCTCGAATTTTAAAATCTTTAGCGGAAATTTCGTTTTAGGGGCCCACATTTTAAATTTAGACCTAGTCGCCATTTTTTTCACTTCGGCGCTGCATGTGTTTTTTTTTGTAATAAGTTCAATTTAATGAATTATTAATTAGTTTCTATGAACTTGTATAATAGAGAAATTAGTAAACAGTCAGTATATATTTTATCAAAGAAGATAAAAAACCGCAAGCTTTTCTGTATATTGATAAAAAATGATAATAAAACCTGTTTAACACAATTGAATGGTAATTAAAATGAAACAAAACTTCAACAAGTAATCATATTTATGAAAACCTGTAATGAACGAATAATAAACGGAAAACATGAACATGTTCCTAATGTTGCAAATAATTGTTCTCTGAATAAATAATTAAACATTTAATTGTGTATTTGTGAATTATGTGAAGTTGAGTAATTTGAATAATTGAACACAATCAAATATTTGTAACTGCATTTTTTTAATGGCTAATTTATTCAACGTACTACTAGTGTTACAAAAAAGCAACTAAGTCGACAGTCACTTTAAAGAAATAGAAATATTTATAGTTATTATAATTCTTTTTTTTTAGAATTTGTAATTCTTGAACATAAAAATTCTTTATTATTTCTCCAACTAAACATTGATATTCAAATATTTCTAGAATATATATATATTTTTTCTATTAATAAAAATATTATGCATACAAATATTGAATTTATGTGTATAAATATATTATTAATATTAATTTTTAGCTTTAATAATTTTCTATAATTTCTTCTGAAACTAATCCTTTATTTATCATATCCATTTCAATTGGAGGAACTGTAAATCACAATTTAGAATACAATGGATTCATTTTAAATTATCAGGAATGATACGAAATAATTCACATTGCATGTCTATTTCATATTTGTTTATTTATCTTTTAATTTTTTAAAATGTTGATTTATGAACTGAAAACATATGTTGCCAAATATACTCTATTTGTGTAATATGGGTAATATAATTGAATGCAAACCATAGATTAAGTAAAATATAGAGAGAATGTTAGCTCGGGAATTCCGAATGAGACGGTATTGCGGCAGCGAGTTAGAGTTTTTTCTTTATTAACCATGTTTCGGATTCGCTTCAACTTCGTTTTTAGTTACAATAGACAGAATCGGCTCATTCTTTTTAATATCCTATGGGCTCATTCCTAATCCGGCGAATAAGATCATAGAGTATACATCTATGTATTAGACTTTTAGCAAGGTGGATGGAGTGTTATAAAATAACATGCCGAGCAATTTTGCAATGTTAACTAAAAAATGATGAAATTTTATGACACGTGAAATGAGAGCATGGAGGGTTGTTATTCTTTATTGAATACTATTTCTCATTAATCTTGAAATGTTAATTAAATATTTTTCATTTATTAATAAAAAATATTAATCTGTTCTAACTAAATCTATAATATAGATTTAGTTAGAAATAATAAGTTGAATTTACCGAGGAAACGAAATACAATCAATTTCACAAAGTTATTACATTGGTGCCATCTAGGTTTTATTACTCAAATTACCAATTACGCTTCAACGCGTGCCACTTCCTTGCACCCCACACCCCGCGCTTGCAACCACTGGCTATAAATACTCATGAAACCGGTCAAAAAGGTTGGGTGAAATTGTTTGATTAAATGCAACATGTTTGATTTAATTTTACCGCTACTATTCTATTTTTTAGTTTATTAAAATTATTTATCAATCAACATGTAACCTAAATTATTGCGAGTGGTTTCAAAATGTAATAAAATAAATATGTGATGCTATAAAAATATGAATGTTTATTCAATTGGAAACGAAGTGTATCTGCATTGTTTGAAATAAGCGGTAAGTGTTAGTGTTTTTAATTATTAAAACTATTATTAGAAAAGTATGACAATCATTCAATTTAAATAACATTTTCTCCTAACAAAATTTACTTGAAAATTAGTAATTGTTTACAAGTTTTGTTCCCAACGTAATTCTATTATTTCTTATAGCAATAATTTCCTATAATGAATTGTAAATATTTAATTTATTTTCATCTCTTCGAATTTAATTTGTAAGAGAAATAATATTGTCAGCATTGATGTTTTCTTTATTTTGTTTATCTGAATTAATTAATTTCACAAATTTAACACAGTAATTAATTTTGTGAAAATTGCATCTACAAAAATCACATCAAAGCAATTTTATTCTAAATTTAAACATTCAAAATCATATTTTTCTAAATATATATATATATATATTATTTAAATATTTAAAGTATTTATTGTTTGTGTAGTTTTATTTATTTTTTTTTAACAAAAAAGTTGTAATAATTTGATACACTAACAAAAATAATACTGCCCTACAAAAAGTTCTAGTAATTTTTATTTGTTAGACCAATTTAGTTTATTTTGGGAAGATTAATTATAAATAAGGAAATTTTTGAGATTATATTCCAGGCTACTCTGTATGTGAAATGTTAAATTTAGTGTATAGATTATTTTTTAATATCACAATGGAAGTATTCATATCAATTATAAAACTTGCTTAGGCTTAGATATGAATAACGAGTGTGTTAATTAAATTTAACATTTCACATGGAATACGAATTTGCTGTTTGATAAAACATATTGATGAATGTTTTGTAAAAATGAATTTAAATAAATGTATTTAATTTTTGGTACTTGTGATTTAGCAAATTTTATATAACAAATATATCATTTTTAACCTATATGTAGCGTTGTTATTTTGTTTTATTTCGCAGGTACTTATCGAAATGTCAGGACCTCATCACTTTCTTCCAGGCCTTACAAATTCCCAACAAGGGATGAGAAATCAGTTTGGGAATGCCATGCAGAATCAAATGGGCGGCACAATGCAGAATCAATTAGCTAACCAACTTTCGAATCAAATGCCTGTTCAGATGGCTAACCAAATGGGGCCTCAGATGACAAATCCAATGATGACGCAGATGGGAGGCACTTTAGGAAATCAAATGAATACACAGATGGGAAATCAGATGAATTCTCAAATTGCCGGTACAATGGGAGGCCAAATGAATGGGATAGGGACGGGAAATCAAATGATGGGACAGCTCAATCAACAGTATTCTATGGGAGCTGGTGCACAAATGCAACCGCAACCGGGGAATCCGATGCAAATGCAGCCTCAAACTATGGGTATAAAAATAATAATTTAGTAAGGATCATAATACACTTAACTGCCTTAAGCATCCGCTTTGACATTCTCCTCCCTTTTATAAATAGAGAACGGTTTGCAATATCTTTTCTAATTCTTGAGCTGGATTTAAAATTATATATATTTTTATAATCAAAAACCCTAATTTCTACCAGGAGTTGTTAGGTTATTTAAAATTATACGAATTCAAAAAGTTTATAAACAAATTAATTATACATTCATATAAATAAATAATTAGAATACTTGATTTATATCAGTAAAATCTTGATTATAAATATTGAAACATGATTATCTTGTATAAAGTACATTAAAATAATGACCAATATAATGTCTTTGAAGAGTGGGGGTAGCAATGAAGAAGTGAGGCTGATAGCTAAGAGACTATAATTACCGCTACTTATGGGAAAGAATACTTAAGGGAGAGTTAAATGTACATCTTTTAAATGTTTATTTATTTATAACAAAATTTGAATTATTTTAAATGGATTTTTCAGCTCAGTATATTACAGTATTACAGATATTTTTTTACATTTTTAGGTATGCAGCATCATGGTATGCAACAGCAACAACCTGTGATACAACCATCAGCAAATGTTGTTCCAACGCCAACACCACCAGCACAGTCTCAACCACAACAATCCAAAGAATTAAATACGGCATCACTTTGTAGGATAGGACAAGAGACAGTGCAAGATATAGTTAGTCGGACTCAAGAAGTCTTCCAAACTCTTAAACATATACAGGTAATTATTGTATAAATATATTTATTTATAGAAATTAGTATTAATTTAATAATCAAAATAAACTGTTTCTGAAAAAAAAAAGTATATATCTATTATTTGGATATTGACCTTGGGGCAACAGTGGCCGTATGATCAAGGTGTTGGTTGTGGCAATTCGGTCCTTGCTGATATATGTGTTGTATTATTCTTGTGAACGCTTAGATTAAATTAATTATATTAAAAAATTACATCGTTGAAGCTTGTTGATCATGAATTGATCCAGACTATACGTGTTAAAAACAAAAAAGATTTTGCAACATTTTTCTTTGATACACCTACTTGGATCTTTAGATTGAGTATTTTAGGGTTTAGGGAAATTTTAAGAGTGTTATAATTTGTTCTTCAATAGGAATTAAATTAAATTTTTGGTCCGTCTCGGTGGTGTGTAGGTTTAGCGTCAGGCTAGTCAGCCAGAGGTTCCCGGTTTAATTCCGGGAGTGGGCTGGTCGTTGTATGAATGGTGTGATTGTCCCCCAAATTGAAATTACAAAATTACAAATTTACAAAGGTTACTGGGTTGCATAGTTAAAGATAAAACCAACGCCCATGTGTGAGTGGTGAAAAAAATTACATTTTTTATATTTCTTTAAAAATCAACAACAGTGTGAATGGATAAAATATTATGCTATAGTCTGCAATTTACAGCACCCAACTGTATACTTAATGACCTTTATTAAGTATACATTGGGTGCTTGTGATAATGAAGCCTATTTTGCTCTTTTGTAAACTCAACAAATTTGCTGTATTCAAGAATGGATTGTGCATATTCCAGTTAAACTACTTTGTCTGCTCTCTAATAATTAGACATTTACTTGTATTCAAATATATTCATTTTATATTAAAATAAAATTTTGTATAATTAGCCTCCTAATGGAACTCCGCAAGGAACAAATGGAAATAACGAGAAGAAGCTGAAAGTGCAAGAACAGTTCCGCACAATTCGTATACTTTTCAAGAGATTACGATTGATATACGAGAAATGCAACGAGAACTGTCAAATACAAGGAATGGAGTATACTCATATTGAAAGTTTGATACCTTACAAAGATGAAGTGGACCCGAAACATGATGAAAAGAAGAACTCGGAAGCGTATCGTTCAGCCTGTGAGGAGAGCAAAGACGTCATGGAGCAAGTTATTTTGAAAAACAAGCAGCTCAAGGAAGTTATAGACCATCTAAGGAGGATTATTTGGGAGATAAACACTATGTTGACTATGAGGAGATCATAAAAATAATTTGTGTAAAATAATTGCGCACTAATACTAGTCTGAAAATTATTTAAGATTAGTGCCAGATCATATTGTCAATTTTGTTTTGTTTTTTCCGGTATAGGTAATTTCATTTATCTTGCAAGAGACAAAGTAATTCAATTAAATTTTCAATGCATAATTTTTTGAAACACCGCTCAATGTAGTGTAGGTAGGGCTGGGCCATGTCTTGGGGAGAGTGGCAGATCTGGATCTAGGATGGTTGAGGAGAGATTGCATTCAGTGTGGGGCAGCAAAGACTCTTGGTGTGGTCTTGGTGAAAACATCATTAAAATTAGATAAAAATAATTTATCTTTAATAAATGAAATATCCTATACATATAAATTCAAATCCATATTTCAGATCAATGTACCTATATTTTAAATTAAATTTATTTCTATTATAATTTAAATAATTGTTAATAGTTCCTTTAGAAACCACATGATAATATCAAAGGCAGATTATTTAAATTGGTGATTCTAATTAGTTAATTTTTGCCGTTTTAAATCAAGTTATTTTTTATGACATTTAGGCCCACTATTACTATTGATAGTTGACAATAATGGGCTGTTAGCAAATTATTTCTAGTTCTAGTAAATTTTACAATTGTTTCAATTTGTTTGGTTAGCTTACTAATTAAACTGTTCTCACAAGCCCTGGGTGAGTTAACAAATCGACCATTTCATAAATAAATGTACACTTTAAGGGCACGTTAGGGATTTTTGTAAAATCACATATGTTGTAAATGACATCCAAACATGACTTTCGGTTATTATTGAAGGCCAAACAAACTGACGTGACAGTAGTTATAAGAATACAAAGTGCACTTTCACGTCACACTGAGAAGTAGAGGGGCATATATAATGATGTTATATAAGACTAAAATAAAATAACAGTGCAATTTTATTTTTGAACTAAAAATATTGTACACCGTTACAGATACCAAAAAATCCGAATGGTCAAAGTGTATTGTTATGATTAGAAAAAAGTATTCATTCACTTGGTCACAGTTATTTAAATATAGAATATTTTATTGATGTGCAACAGCAGGTGTACATTATGTAATTCAATGTCCGTCGTGGGTATTTGCCCGGGAAGTAGTTGTTTCAATTTGCATTTGTTTAACATACTTACGTAACGAAAGTCAAAAGTCACAGAGCTAAATGTGAAAATAATTTATTAATTATTTTCAAATCATTTTTATTTAATATGTATTGTTATGGCTGTTGACTCATCAATTTGTTTGGTTTTAATTAATAACCAAAAGAAATGTTTTAATAGCCTTTACAACATTTGTGAATTTCACTAAAATCCTTGATGTATCCCCGAAAAGTGCGGATTTATTTATGGAATGGTCAAGAGAAGATAATAGTCACTTTGTGTTTGAAGTGCACATACAAAAAAATTCTATTAAGTAAGGTTATTGGGGCATTATTTATAATTACATCATCTCACTTTTCATAATTGGTATAATTTAAAAAATATTGTAAGAATCTTATAATCGGCTGGTGATATTACTCAAAGAATGAATGTGAAAATGTCCATGCAAAAACAAATTATTGTGAATTATATTTGGATCATATCAATTAAGGGAGTAGTACACTTTAAACTGGAAAAAATGGGTTCTTTTCTCGATTTTTTGGTAGTAAAATATAGAAAATGTTTTCATATGGTTTTATCGTACATACTTTATGCTTTAATTAAGATTTTTTTTCATACTTGAACAATTACCCCATGCAGCCGCTAAACCAAGTGGCGATGACGTCTTCTTGTGGTGCAATCATATTGGCGTAAATAATTGTGACATGTCATTCACCTATAGACTAAAATAAGTCGAATTTATTTAAACAATTTGACACAATTTCATGTTATGTTAACATTTATTGTATTTTTATACATACCATTGAAATAAAGTTCTGTTATTATTATTAAAATTATATCAAAATCATATTTCTGATTTCTTATTGAAATATGTAGAAGTTTTGCAAAATATTGATTTTTTTTAACGTTATGGATTTCTAAATGGAAAACTTCATTTTTATACTAAAAACTCTGTATAAAATCGTGGACTAAAAATCCATTTCTGCAAGTATCGCAAAACAGCTACATATTTCCTTGTAGAATTTAAATTGGAACAGCACATTGAAGTCTGCATCGAAATTGGATATAATGTATCGAGGTTATTTTTTACTTCAATTTAAAATATCCCCAATCGAGAAAGCAACTTATAAATACAGTTTTTTGTATGAAAATGATATTTAACGTGTGCGATGCCCGCCCCATAAAGTTGGCCTTCTGCATTAACATCCTGAAGCTAAAATGGTTCTTTGGAGCAGAGGCAGCTCACAGGCTAACTACATGTGAGGCTCCAAATCCAAGGTATTGATAATTGTATGACTTATTTGTATTAACGTGTTAACACATGACGTTAACTTGCAATTATGTAGCCTCACATGAAGTAATACTAGTAATGAAGTATTTCTATATTAGTAATTTTAAATATCTGAAGTCAATAAATTAGTGTTTAATATATAAAAAGAGGCTGAAAGACCTCCGGCCGATAGCTGATTCATCTGCAGAATATAAATCGAATTTTATATATTATTGTACTGGGTGTCCAAATAAGAGAGGTCACCGGCTATATCTCAGGAACTAAGACACCTAGAGCTTTCAAATAAAATTATAAATATGATGGAGTTATGTGAAGTTTTTCAATGTAGAAAAAATATAGACTGTTGTATTCACTTTACTTCACAGTGAAAACAACCGTCTATATTTTTTCTACTTTCAAATAAAAAAATTGTTAATAAATGTGACCATGAGAAAATGTTAGAAATAAATTCCAAGTTCGTATCTCTTCCAGTGGGGGTTGTAATGAACAGTCGAAAAATAATACTGCGATTGTCTCAAAAAAAGTCCAAATAAAGGCATCATAAAACTACGCCTTTTGAAATCATGATGAGTTTATAAAACAAACACACAGACATTTTTCTCTTACTCTTGAAATAAAGTGTAGGGGAAGGTCCGAATTTATAAAGAGCAAATGTTAAATAAGTCTTTTGTTTTTTAACCGATCTTAATGATTTTCATTTCATACGAAAGAACTTATCACACTGATTAAACTAAGAAATTTTTATCAATCCAGGCCCACAACAAGGAAAGACATATTTTTTTGGATATGAAATGCAAAAACTTTAGCAGTCTATATACTGCTATTGCTAAAGGGGATGTGCTGTTTATTTAATTGTATAAAATTATTGTATTAAATATGACGGTGGATTTTAAAGACAAAATTTTGATATAAATTTGGTGTTTAAAATGTTTTTCCATTTGGTTTAAATACCCTTTCCACCTGTATTAAAAGAAATAATTCTTTATTTAAAAAAATGAGAAAATTATTAAAATTAAAAAGCGCCCACTACCAGTGACAAAATAACTTAATTTTGTTATAATTTAATTTATTTTAAATTATCACATAAAAGTCTTAAAATTTACATTAATAATTTTTAATTCCAAACATTTTTTTAATTATAACTTATGATAGGATTAAGATATAGACTTCCGGTTTCCATTAAATTTCTTACATTTTAATCCTCTTTCTGCTTATTTGAAATTTTTAAGAAAAATTATCTATACTTTAAGTTGGCGCCACCTAGCGGCGATAAAGTTAGTTATTTTTCTGATTGATTTGCCAATAATTTTAATCAGTATGACAAATTATTTCGTATGACATTAAAATCATTAAGATTGGTTAAAAAACAAACGACATTTCAAGAGTAAGACAAAAAGTCTGTAACATTTTTGTTTTATGAACTTATCATGATTTCAAAAGTGTAATTTTATGATGTCTTTATTAAACATTTTTTTGAGGTAATCGCAATATTACTTCTCGACTGTTCACTGCGTCCGTAACCTGAAGAGTTACGAACTTGAAATTTATTTCCAGCATTTTCTCATGTTCACTTTTATTAACGATTTTTTTATTTGAAAGCTTTAGCACTCATAGTTCCTGAGATATAGCCAGTGATCTTTCTTATTTGGACACCCGGTACGTACATATACACATTTGAATAAAGTTTATGTAAAAATAACAGTTATTAATATGTATAGAATAAGTTGTATTTTAATAAAATTGTCATAAGTTGATCTTTTTTGTTTCTACAAAATTAACAAAAAAGATCAACTTTGCTCATCTTTACTTATAATGGAGACTGACTAGTATGTTGAAATGTTCTGTGAATGTTTTGTTACGTTTAATTCAAAATTGCCTTATTAATGCTGAAAGTTTCTGGTGAACTTGGGATTCTACATTAAAGTACACACCCTAAGCAAATAAAACAGATTTTTTCATAATTTCAAAGTATGCTATCTATACTATTTTTTTCCTGTGGGGGCCGTCTTCCTTGCAGATCCAGATGCACTGCAGCCTAGGGGGCTTATTGTACTGTATCTACACCCTTAATTGACGTGAAGATGTACTGAATTATTAAATAATCAAAATATGTTTTCATTCTGAATAAAATGTATTAAGGAATGCAAATGCCAGGATGTGACATTTTTCAATATACATATGCGATTTTTAATAAATTTCTTTTATTTAAAATCATTTTTGTCACCCTTCATTGTAACATTATCTTGTATGTAGGAATGTGGTCCATATAGAATTAAATACCTGTGAACTATATTTACTGTAAATAATACATTTAATGAATAAGATGGTTTATGGTGACGGCTACATTTAAGCCTAGAATAATTTATTGCCAAACACTTAAAATAATTTTGGAGAATCTTGTCTGTGATTCACCTGATATAAATGGTTTCATAATTTAAGTACCTTATAATGTGTTTTGTTTGCAATTAAATAATTTTTAATCAACACTGAATAAATATTAAGAGAAGTATAAAATGAATCATATTTATAAAATCACTTTATAGAAATATATACTAATTTATAATAAAATAATAAGTTATATTTTTTATAAAATTTTTAATTTCCTATTTAATTTTAGAACCTTCTATGTAGGATTTGATGTATTGTGGACATTTTGTTGTTACCAGTAATTGCATTTTCACTTTAAATTGTTATAATTTTCAGGAATATTAAAAATATTGTAACAGTACAATTTTTAATATGCACTAGTGATGGGATTTCAATGGATATGATTGATTATAAAAAATCATGACGATTCAAATCGGAGTAACCACATTTAGCTCCACAATATTTAAAATAATTAAAAGCATTTATTAAGCACACTTGCACATCCTATTATGTACGGATTTTGACATTAATGAGCATTCAAAGTATGATTTGGATCATGAAAATTCGAATGAGTATTTGAATCATGATATTTCAAATTAACAATCGAATAATGATAATTGATATACAGTTTCCAAAATAATCGATTATTATTAGTGTTGGGCAAAATCGAGTATTTTTAAATGAGCAATTTTAAATAAATAGTCAATAAGGGGGCAGAAAGACCTCTGGTCGATAGCCCATGACAGACTACTAACCCATCAATATGTATTGTAAATATAAATGTTTGTAAAGAATTGTAATTCTGCTGTCTGAATAAAGATGTTTGTACAGTCAATAAGAAACAATAAATTGATGTTTTTCAATAAATAGGGAACAATTACTGATATTAATAGAATATGTTGCATTAATAAAATTGTCATGTACTTAATTTTACAGTAAGAAAAAAGATCAAATGATCGACTTTGCCCATCTCTAATTATTATATTATAACATTCGATTGTATAATTTTTAATTATAGAAATAATCAATGTTACCCAGCACTAATTTGCTCCAACATGTTGCGTTATGTAGTAAAAATGTTTGTATCAGATTATTTGTGCCATTGTTATACTTATTAGGTCTCTTCATTACATGAACTAGTGTGGCACTTTGTGTTCTAACAAACTTACTCTAGGTTTTACAGAAACAAAAAAGCCTATTGTGTTTTTACTTCTATCAATTACCTGAAAACAATTGTGGATAAGAAATAAAAGAGGGTTAAATGTTACAAATGCTTTTTATTTTATATCAATAGAAAAGAGTATTCATTTGGTCACAGTTATTCAAATAAAAGGAATTTGAAAATAATAAATAAATTATTTTCTCTTTTGCATGTGACAGTTTTGACTTTCTTTACGAAAGTATTTTAAAACAACTAATTCTCTATTGATTTTAATTGCCGACAAGGTTTTTATTCAAATCAGAGCTGAGGATATTTTTTGTGTAAGAGTTGCGATAAGGCGAGTACATTGTTCACGTCCTTCCTTGAGCTCGGTTATTTCCATCGAGATCGCAGCCGGGATGGTATACGCTTAATTTAATTAAACATCTTGAAATTGTGTAAGGCAAAGGTGTACTGACGAGGGATAGATCCCGAAAAACATGTCTGCAGATGGCCTTATATTACCTAGCTTTGTTACTCTTTACATTAAATATTCTCAATTAAAAAAATTGCATTATGCAACATTATTGATATGCAATAGCAAGTGCCCATTATATAATTCAATATCTGGTAGTGCATTTGCCCGAGAAGTAGTTGCCTTATATTACCTATTTTGTTACTCTTTACATTTAATATTCTCAAATAAAAAAATGTTGCATTATGCAACGTTATTGATATGCAATAGCAAGTGTCCATTATGTAATTCAATATCTGGTGGTGTATTTGCCCGAGAAGTAGTTTAACATAAGTGAAAAATATCACAGATGCAAAAGAGGAAATAATTTATTAAATATTTTCTAATTCTTTTTATTTAATTTATCTTATCGTCTCTAGGAATTATTATAGGATTTGTATTTTTTTCTGTCGTGATTCATGGTTTAAAGGCTACGAGTATTGTTATCAATAACATTTTTATTGGGCATTCTAAGCATGAAATATGAACACCCATTTGTTATGGGAGACAGAAAAACCTCATAAACATATGTTATCTTGAAACTTAATCATGTTATTTAAAAATATTCTGTTTATCTTCCATTGAGTTGATTATATTAACTAAATACATGATAATACTTACCATTAAAATATTCTGAAATAATTAGACTAAAGGTCACTTTTCATTTAAATATTATTTAGTGTTGAAAGTACTCGACACATTTATGATTCACAGTATTCCAATAAGATTATTAAGTCAGAATGATTTACAAATTTTGATAACAAAATATACAATATTTCTTGCAAACAGAAACCATTTTTTTGTTGAGAAAAACAACAGAATGGAAAAAACAGTCTTTATTCATATCAAACTGAACATGTGGTAAAATAAACTTTAAAAAACTAATACTTAATAATTATGTAGACAATTACGAATGGCACAAATTCACATTTTATGTAACTTCGAATAAACTCTGTGAATACCGCACACACGAGGTTAATAACAATTCTATCACTTTAAAAATATCACATTGATTTTTAACGGCATTGTACCTAAAAATTTTGAGATTTAAATTTTTTACATCAAAAAGAAAAACCGTTTACTGTGTAATGCCGTTCAGTAGGAACAAAGGCCATTATTGAAACATTATCACATTGAAATCGCTTGTTTTCATTAAAAACTAGTATTTCAAAATTCGAATTATTGAATTAAAATTTATGCTAATATTTTATTATGAATATTTACAACAAATGTGTGAATAATATTTGAAAATTATTTCTGTTTTCAAAAAATAATTATAAATTATTTTAAATGATGAATTAGATAAAATAAAATTGATATTTTTGAAAATTTAGTACCAAGTGAATATTTACATTTAAACCTTGAAAATACATGGATAGTTTTGAAAAGAGCTAATTTAGTGTACAGAAAGGGTAATTTGTTTCAACAATGTTGGATGGATTTCTCACCCATTGCCTTAATTCACAAAGTAAAAATGACATTTTAAAATATGAAAATCTGTTTGTGCATCAGAAATTTTTTAAACAAACATAAACATCAATTAACAGCTAACTGTTGCTATTTGTAAAAACACATAGAGATTTTCAACAAAATTATAAAACTGAAAATCAATAAGTGTTTTTATTCGAATTATGAAAGATTTTTAAAATATTTGCACTTACAAAATTCTACAAAAATGAATTATTGTTATTGAGATTCACTTATATAGTAACCTGATTATTTGATGATTATGGTAATGTAAAAATTTCAAAGTGCTCTTATTTTAGAAAATATCTTAATTTTATCATTACATTTTCTTTTTACAATATAATTTTTAATATCACATTTATGTGTTTTTAAAAAAACACACTTATATTTAAGGCCAAAGTAATTCAGTATATATTTTGGCTTATGTTCTGATGTAAAACTTTGAATTAGACTTTAAGGTAACGTCAAACCAATATTTTTAATTAAGAAATAAAAACCAAGCACAAATTTGGATGATCAACACCAAACAGGAGAAAGTATCATATTCGAATTATGTAAATTGCACTACAAAGTCAGCCTATGTTTTTCACTATGAGTGCTGCAAGTTATAATTATTTTAAATTTATAGGCGTTATATAAAATTTCCATAAGGTAAGAATTATATTGCAATTTATATGAGGTGCTGATGGTGTAATTATTCATTATTTGTGCTTAATTTTAACAAAACTTTTATATTGTTAAATTCAATGTTTCACATGATTACGGATGTACTCGAAATTGTGGGATATTATAACAAAGTTGAGAGTAATAATAATAATACAAGAAGTTGAACTCGTCATAGTTTGTTATTTGATAAAGATTATTCTCTCTTCACTGGTTTCCCACATTTACCAGCTGCTGTGTAATGCTATAAATATTAATTTTAGTTATATAAAAATAAATAATGGTAACAAAACACGCCAATGAATTAATATTTCGTTATTTCAAGTAATTGCAGACAGGCACAGACGTGGCGTTTTAATAAATTAACGTTAATTTTATAAAAGAACTCAAAAACGATAAATAAACTAAGGAACCGCAATCGCGTAAGAAAATAGAATTGCGCGATGCCGTCGGATAAAGAGCTCACAGAAGGGTGGAGCCTTGCGCTTGGGAAATTAATGCCCATTGAAGAGGCTACTGACACATTGGTCACATACCTCATTCTCCGGAGGGATCACCTGATCGCAGATCCTACAGGTGAACAAGTTCTGAACGATCATGTCCAGTTCCCTCTGTACACTGGCGGCGTGCTGCTCCGTTTCATGTCGCATCTGCTCATCGTACACTTCTTGCTTTATTATATCAAGACTCTCCGCTATCAGGGAGCTGCTTCCCGCCTCGATGTCCTCAAACTGCTTAATAATTTCTGCCATCACTTCATTTACATCTGCCCTTAATCCTTGGTCATCAGACATGTTTCTCTGCGCGTCGGTTAACGTAGCACGTCTGTTGCGAATCCTAAGACGGAATTCCTGAAAATAACAAAACAAATTTTTAGGTTAGGTTTTACATTTTCACAAAATTTACTGAACATACGTTGCGGATCTCAACTCGAATCTTGTCCATGGAAGCCCTGCTCTTAATGCCCCTTTTGCGTTGGTCTCCTCCAGATGCCATTGCGTATTTTCGGATTCTTACTGCTTTACAACTTGAAAACAAGCGGAACAACTAATGGAGGGTCTCCCGGTTTGTTAAACAACGAATGAACGAAACAAGTGGGAGGGCTGCGGCGACTGCGCGGACATATAACAGAATGTCAAAAATGGCGGGAAAGATTTGATGATTCAAAAATATATATTTAAATTTATCTTAAAATATTATTGCATTTTATAAGTATGGGATTTTAAAAAAGAGTCTTAAAATAAAACCGAAAACAAACAAATATAATTTTGTTAAAGATTTAGTTTAAAGACCCGAAGATCTCTGCCATCTAGCGGCCATAGTAAATTTCTTAAATTCGTGCAATGTTGCCAAACTTCAGTTATTATAAAAAATTTAAAATTATAAATAATGGTTAATAAAGAGTTTAAAATACCCCTTTTGGTGCGAAATCTCTTTGAGATCAAGTAATAAACTAATTTAATATGTAGTTGTTTAAAAATCATCATTTTATTTAATTAAATAACTTATCTTAAATATAAAATAGACATATATGTGACCACGAATGAGGCGCTCCATCGACAACAATGGAACAGCCTACTCCGTAGTCAGTTCTCAAGCCGTCTTTATTGTTGAACGTATTATCTAAGAATAATTAATAGTTTAAAAGGGAAAGAAGAACAGCATATTGATTTTTCATTTTGATGTTATTGATTTAAAAAGAAATATCTGAATATTATCTGAGAAAGTTAGTATATTAGAAGTGTTGGCTGAGCAAAAATTACACCTAATAATTTTAAATTAATTGTAAATTGTGTAATATAAAATATTCTTTTAAAATAAATATGAAATTATTACGGGATTTTCTGCTCAAGCAGACACCTCTAATATACTATATTGCTTAGATAATAACTTAATCTGATCTATATTGCGAATTTTATTTATATTACTTATAGATGCATTCAAATTCTAAGAAATTTAAATGGTAGCATTTAATACAAAAATGCATCTATTTGCTCCTATTTATAGAATTTCCCAAAATAAAAAATTGATGTTGAAGAGAAAAATGTAAATCAAGAATGAATTATGATTACAAGAAGCAATCACAAAACTTTATTCGTAAAATGTTACCTCCATCATTGGACAAATATGAGAACTATTACTAATATTTTGTTTTATTCGAATCTTTATACTCTTTCAGTTGTCAAATCTATTGCTAATATAATATTCGTAATTTAAAAAAGATCCGCATTATAGATCAGATTAAGAGCTATATCATCAAAAGAGGACATAAACAGTACGCTAGACGTAGGGCTGGTCGCTGGACAAAATACAGGAGGCTCCTTCCAAAACAACTGCCCTCTCATAAAGGGAAATCTACTGGGCGTACTATATCCTGGTGTAATAATCACATTGAAAAACTAAGAAGGGAAACTAGAGACTTCTACAATAGTGCAAAGAAAACTGGTAGGTGGGAGGAATATTCCAAAACATTTACAGAATATAACAAGGAGATCAGGATACAACACAGAGAATCAAATAGGATATTATGCTCGGAAATGGAAAGATTTCTGAGAGCCCAAGAGCCCGATAACTTCTACAGTACAATAAGAAGACCTGATGGATCTTTTACGCTACTTATGCTGTTTCACTTCCCTAGTTCCGAATTTCCAGCAAACAAAGTAAACACAATCCCTTACCTAAATAATCCTAAAACGTGGGTCACCAAACACGAATGGGATACAGCAAAGAAAATAGTCACCTTTGAAAAAATCGCTTGGGCAGTAGGCAAATTCCCGGAATAGGAGAGGATTTATCCGTCATTTACAGTACCATATACCTATTACCGGAGTTATAAAAGCTATTCAGGGGCAGCATGTTCCAACCGTCTTGGATAAATCAAAGAATCAAAGAAATCTTTATACCAAAGCCAGGGAAAGATATAACCTAGGCTAATGAATACAGACCAATTAGCTTAACATATTTTCCACTGAAAACGATGGAAAACTGATAGAACGGTATATATGGAAAACCTGTCTGATAGAGAGACTATTTCACTCTTACAATATACATTTCTAACAGGAAAATCATGCGAATCTGCTCTACACGATTTAGTACGGAGAGAATTCGCTGAAAAAAACAACAAAGAAATAGAACTATCTACCTTTTTAAATATTGAAGGAGCATTTGACAACACTCCCATCGAAACCATTGTAAAGGCAGCTAAAAACTATGCTGTGGAAACCACGATTATTCAGTGATTAAATCTGTTCAATGTTTTGAGTCTAGATAAATACCCAGATATTTGGCCTCAATGGTGAGTTTCTCAGTGTGTCCAAAGGAAGTAGGCGGCTTTAGACTTCCTTTTGGTGAAGTAATTGAGGGCCGTTCGCCTTAGAAAAGTCCCTAAACAAGATCAAAGGAGGTTGCCGATAGGGACGTGTATTGCCAGTCCTACTGTATCACCTGTAAATGAGTTATTAATGTTAGTAAACGAATCAGGATATTATGTCCAAGGATATGCTGATGCATGTCAGCAAGTCTCTGAAAATTGTTCATGTCATGGTGTGGGAAGATGTTATTCATAAACCCTAATAAGACGGCCGTCAATTACTTCACCAAAAGAAGGTAGCAAGGGAGTCAGAAGCCGCCTATCTGTTTTGGACAAACTCTGAAACTCATCATTGAGGTTAAATTTCTGGGTATTTACCTAGACTTAAAGCATACTTAGAATGATGACAATAAAAAGAGCTCTGGGAAAAACATAAGGCCTACATCCAAAGATGATTGTTTCGATATATAATTTAGTAGTAAACCCATACTGAAGCACAGTCTGAATACAGCGATAAGCTTAATCTAGTAATCAAGGGAGAAGCAAAACTTGAGGCATATCGGCTGCGTACCTCCGGGACATGGAATCCAGAAGGCAATCATAACAAAATTGAACCATTACTGCGAGAGGGCAGTGACCATATGACTTCAAACTACCCCCTGATTAAATCATTAGCAATTAATTATTATTAATTCTTTATTTGCGGAAAATCACTTTTTTACAATGATGAAAGGGTAATAGGAAAAAATAACCTTCGCTTTGACCTTGATCCAGTATATAAATGGATTAAATAGGAAACAACCTAGCTGAAGTGCGTGACCCCGACATAAGGAACGCATCGTTTCCCCAGACAGATGTCGCCTTAAGTATATAATTGGAAGGATGTTCGTAGCAGCCTTTTTCGGCAGAGGTCGCCACACGCATATAATTAGAGGGATGGTCCCAGAGGCCTTTTTAAAGGATACACGGAAAATCAAAGTTCATTTCAATACGAACTTCACAGATGCTGCGGTGTAAAATTGGTTCCTCTCCTTTCGTGGATAACCAAGGGATGATTGTTTGAGACTCTTATTAGCGAAGTTACCATTAGTGGCTCACATTTATGAGAACGCTCTACATATCATGCAGTAATCGTATAATGCAACACACAATGCAATATTATCAAAGGCGGCATTTTAATCTTGTAGCAACATTGCATCCATCTTGCTGTAATAATCTGCAACGAATCTGAGATGTTGCAGTACAATATTTATGCAACCTGTCTGTGCTATATGGGTTATGGAGAGAG
The DNA here is from genome assembly GCA_963082785.1 of Philonthus spinipes. NCBI lineage: Eukaryota > Metazoa > Arthropoda > Insecta > Coleoptera > Staphylinidae > Philonthus > Philonthus spinipes. The sequence goes on from OY720301.1 coordinate 16,137,047, forward strand.
CACAAAATTTTTAATAATCACCAACGGCGGGTCCGAGAGTTCTTGAGGGTTATAGAATCTAGACCAGGCTGATCTGTGAATTCCTTCAAAACTGACAAAACAAAACGCTGTTAATCTACGGTGGACACCAGGACATACAGGGAATTAAGATAAAGAAATAGTGTCATAGCTAAGGTCAGAGGCAGTCTTGACCGCCCAGGCCCAGGCCCAGGCCACGTAGTAAGTACCAGCCACCCTTTTCTCAGCAGGCAAGCTGATGGGAATCGAGTTTTATCGCCACTGTATTACATATCCATATTTTAAAGTGATTTAGGAAGATTATTGTTATACTATGCAGTGCGGTCCGCCTTGCGCGAGACTCTCTTGAGAATATTTAGGCAGGTATTTGTTATTTTTTGTCACAACCATATATTACGAGCGGCCACCGTAATAACTGGCTGTCCTATGCCCGGGACTACTGGTCCTTAGGACAAATCTAACACTGGTTAGGGTTGGATCATGTAAACCATGAATTAGGCGAGAACCATTGTTAAACATTCCAAGGAAAAATATCAAGCTATGCATCAGTAAGTGAACATAGTAAAGTAATGCTCAAACAATCCCGCCAAGAACTAGCTGTTTCAGCAGAAACAACCTGAGGAAGGTTTTATTTTTCATTATGGAAAAATGTAAATATATTTATTTAGTATAATTAAGTTTAAATTATTTTAATCTATTCAAAAACAGCATCATGGAGTAGGCAGGAAATTAGTATGAAATGCACTATATAACTTTCTCTGCAGGTATGGATCCAGCTTATGTCAATTGTGTTGCCTATATTATAACATCAGATTATATGATCTTTTCTATATTGAATAAAAAAGAGGTAGATAATAATTAATTTTTATAACGAGTATGTTAACGTGTGTGAAGAATAATTACTTAATTTAGGTAAACATTTTCTTTTTTAGTAGTAATTACAACAACAAAATCATTTATGATTTTATTCACCTTTTTTCGCGTTTTGTCTTAATAATTAGAATCACCTTGTGTTTAAATTTAAGCGTTGTAATTAAACTTTTCAATTAAATAATATATTTAAAATTAATGCGTTTAATACTTATTACAGAGCTACAATTTTGTACTCAATAAAACGAAATTTTCAATATACACATTTATTTTCACATAACGGAAAATATTAAGAATAATACGGCAAATTCAAACGTTACTACGATATAATAAAGATATAGTCCTCGTATTGAGATATAAAAATTACAAAATTATAGTCTTGGTTTTGCTATTTTGTGAGATTGCGAACTGAACAATTGTCCGAAATAAAAATAAATCTCAGTGTTATGAGAACAGGTCATGTCAGTACACCTTTCTATAAATCGCCTAGCTTTAGAGGTACTTCCTTCATAGCATGGCGTTTTGATAAAAAAGAAAACAATGGGGACGCACGTTTTAGGTTAGTCAACTCAATAACTTATAGTCGTGACAAGCACAAGCTGGGTAAGTAGCTAAGACATGAAAAAAAAAAACTTAGAAGTTATTGGAAGTACAAGATTAAATAAACAACATATATAAGAATATAATATGTGGAAAATCAGTTTCTAATAATATCTGCTAATATATCAAAAATTAAGAGCAGGAAAACCTCTGTTAATAGCTCTAAATATATTGTAAATATAAATTACTTTTATTTGTGTGTATTCAGTATTTTGTAATACGTATTCATATTTATAGTAAAAATTGACATTTATTCCATATTAGCGAGACAGGGTTAAGACTACAATTAAAACAAAATCATTTCTTATGTATAAATTTGGTATCGATATGAATAATTATTGTATACTTATTTGTTTTATATTTATATTTATAAATGTTATAACTTCAGTTTTTTGTCTCTTCTTTGTATTATTCGGCTGCCTATTATTATTATTGTTTGAAATTTTCAGTTTGTCAAATATACCAATTGATTTAAAATATTTCACACTAAGTTATTGTATTACTATTACGCAATCTAAATTTACTTTAATTATACGATGTAATATTTAAGTTATCCTGTAATTGGCCTTCTTGGCTGTTTGGTTATAAGTAAATAAATACATATATTCAATATGTATTAAGGAAATAACTTAAAAATAGTGACTATAAAATACTTGCAATATATTCAATAAATTCTAATTGTTTCTGACTATCAATATTTTTATCCATTCCTCAAAGAGAAATACGTTGTGAAAACACATTTTCAATATATTTGCTAGTTTTTACATATTTTTTATATTGTAATTAAGTAGAAAAATATTCAGTAAAGTAGTCAGTTATTGGTATCTACCAGTAGTGGATACAGAACAATGCCGTATCAACTCGCCTGGTTGCAAACATTTAACGGTTGAGGCTGTCACTTGATGGAACTGCATATTCACAATTAAATAAAAATATCAGTTTTTAATTTTACAATTTTTATAGTAGAAACACTGCTACAATTGTTTTGCCAGTACAAAGGTATCATCTGGCAGATGATTAAAAGTTGGCGAAACATTGTACACTGCTACAATTCTAGAATAAAAACTTTGAAACTAAATATCTGTTGTTATTATTTAATTATAAATGAAGTAAATATATCATGTTTTTGTTTGAATAAAGATATTAGTGTATATAATAATAACAAAATTCACATACAGTTAGTTTTAGATTGCGAATGCGCTTATTTATGTTTTATATTTTTGTATTTGCATTTAAAAACTAATGATTTTATAACATATGTACACAAGCCTACACATGTTTTCAACAAATGGTTTTAATGTACTCAGGGGACCCTCCAACAATTCTGTTGAATATACCTGTTCAAACAAAACAACCATATGAAATATGAAATCAATACAGCGCAAAAAAATATACACAAATATTTGTTTGTGGTGTATTGATAACCGAGTTGAATCCTCAAAGAAAAAAAAAAAAATAATACAAATCACGTATTCGAATCACTTTAGAAGATTTAAATCACGAATGCACGAACAAAGATTCATAAGAGCAAAATATGATTCGAATTGAATCTTGAATACAAATCATTTGTATAATTTAATTTTTTTACAACTTAAATAAGCCACTGGATTTGTATTTCTCAAAACACAATATGAATATTTATAGTTTTAGAAATAAATGTAGGTAGTGAAAATAAAAATTGAGTGCTTTTTATTTATTACAATACTTCGTCAAATATGATAGGATCAAAAAATCTCTCTAGTAAACGATTTAAAATATCATAAAATAACTATTTTAGTCGAATAAAATCTGTAATATTACAGGTCATTATAAATATATAATGGATATTAAAATAATAATCAATAATAGCAAATATGTGCTGCTAACTCTATTAATGGTGCGGTTTAGTAGAAAGAGATAGTTAGCTGTATAGTTATTGGCAGTCACTATATCGTATTAAACTGATATCCTGGTCAATGGACATTATTGTACAATATTTTTAAGTAATTTTAAATGTAGAAAGAATTTTGTCAAAATAATCATTTTAATAATTAGTTTTTCTAAAAATTATTTAAGAAAAACAATGATAATAAATTTAAGCCAGCTTTTAATTTATATTTTTGTAACAAAAACGTGTGCAATGAAAATTTCCAGGATTTCACTAAATTTTACATTCAAATCTTCACATCCATTACCTAACAATTTCATTATATCTTACATTTTTTAACAAGAGGAAATAAATTGACGTAGTACGTAATAATTAGATTAAACAAAAAGATAAAAAATAATATTACTTAGGATGAAAGACCTCTGGTCGATAGCCGATTCATCATCTACAGAATATAATTCTAATTTTTGTATATTATTGTACATACATATACACATTTGAATAAAGATGGTTAGTTAGTTAATATTACTTATTTACAATTTTCTTGTTTAAATATTTCTGAAATTCAATACGGTTAAGTGATTTGCACCTTGTGGCGCTCAAGGGTGGTCCGGCGGAGAGTGTTAAGCCAGATCCTAAAGGTCCTGAATCCTCGTAAAATGATTTGAATTCATATGAAACCATTCGAATCATTATTTTTATGATTTGAACACGGATCCTTTGTAATATGTGTTACGAATCCGGATCATAAATCATTTGGTATGAAAGTATTCGAATTCCTTTTAAATTATTCGAATCCTACCCAGCGCTGTTTTTTACATTATAGGATTGTGGATTAGGGCATTAATCTCGCAAAACTTTGGTTATTTTATTTATCTTTTATTATAGCTTGCTAATTTTTGTTTTGTATCAAGGAAAAAATGTATGCTTTTTGTTCATTTCCACTATGAGTAAATCATGCTGTCAGATTATAGACTGCATTAGCAAAAGTTTGAACAAGTTTTTATTAAAAAAAAACTTCCTGAAACTAGTGTACACGAAAACTTATGAATATATAATGGGATCTTCATGAACTTTTATAGGTACATTGTCTACACCTTTAGATTTCGTTCGAACAAAAACAGTTTTTATTTAAAAGTTAATAATAATAACAATAACTCAATTTTCCAGCAGCTGAAAAAACTACAGGACAATGTTATTAAAAATAAATTAATATATAAGAATATAATATACATAAGTTCAATAAAGGAATCATAGTCATTATTAAATGTCTCATTGGTAAGAAATTTAATAAATATGTATTATATTTATATTTTCCAGCAGCTAAAAAAACTACAGGACAATGTTATTAAAACTAAATTAATATACAAGAATATAATACACATAAGTGCAATAAAGGAATTATAGTTATTATTAAATGTCTCATTGGCAAGAAATTTAATAAATATATATAAATATCTATCTCTTTATTCAGACAATTGCATACATTTTTACAAACATTATTAACATTAAGTATACACAATAAAATGAAAGTGTTTGTCTGCTTAGGCCATCGGTCAGAGGTTTTTCCTTTACTTTAATATTTTTATTCCTTAGCATAATACAATATGTGCTGTTAATATATTAATAAAGTGTATCTAAAAAATCAATGAAATGGTTCGCCATATTTAGTTAAACTTCGTGGAAGTGTTTTATTTAACTTTCCACAATTTATACGTATAAATCAATCGTCAATATTGGACCGATAATTGAAATGCATTTTGTATACGTTTAATCTTCTAGGAATTAGTGTTCGAAATTATTTCTCTGTAGGATGAAAGCACAATAGAATTTCAATATAATGGGTTAATGACAGATATTCCAACTGGATTATATCATAATTCTATACGTATTTTTTTATTGTTTTAGAATTTAAAGTAAAATAATAATATTAGATTCCATAAAGTGCTAATAAAATTGAAGTATAAGAGAATTCTAACAATTATGCTTATGTGTGTTATATCCAAAAATTCAGCTTACTCTATTTAGTGTAAGGAGAATACAAACAAAATTGATTGCAGTAGTCGTTTCTTGAAAATATTGAAATTATATAAAATTAAATTTTAATAAAAATGTTTTTTATTCACTTGGTCAACATTATTTAAAATAAATTAAATATAAATAGAATTTAGAAAATAATTCTTTCTTTCTTAATCTTATCCTCTTTTACCCGTATTGGGTGTCGAGGTTAGAAAATAATTAATAAATATTATAAAGGGAAAGAATATTTATTCACGTGCTCAGATTTATTTAAAATAAATTAAATAAAAAGAATTTGAAATTATTAATAATTAATTATTTTCAAATTCTTTTTATTTAATGTATTTTAAATAATAACCAACCACTCTTTCCCTTTATAATATTTATAATTAATTTAATTTAACAACTTTATAATTTTATAAGGCAGAGATGTACTGACGAGCGATGAATTCCGAAACACGTGTCTTCAGATAGCCTAATATCACGCAACGTTTTTTTGTTTTTTGTATTAAATATTTTCGAATCAAAATTGTTGCATTATACAATATGTTATTGCTATGCAAGAGCAAATGTCTATTATGTAATTCTATGTCTAGAAGGGTATAGGCCCGAGAAGTAGTTGTTTTAATGGATATTTGTTTTAAAGTACTTACGTAACGTAAGTCAAAAAGTCGCAGCAGCTAAAGGAAAAATAATTGAATAGTAATTAATTATTTTCGAATTATTTTCATTCAATTTATATTATGATGGGTGTTCAATAAATATGGAAAGGGTTGAATATTTTTGGAACTATTTGCCGGATGAATATTAAATTTGAAACGTGTGTTTGATTAATTAAAATCAATTTATAGTGAAAACTTTAAATCGCTCTCTGCTAAACTGTCAACGATAGAACACCAACTTGATTTGTTTTTATTGGTACGAGTATTTAAAATTATGCCCATTTGACAGTATAATTATTTATATAAAAATATCGTCTTTCAACAGCTAAATAATTATTCAATATTTATTAATTATATGAGTATAATTTTGAAAACCCGTCCCACTTAAAGAAAACTCAAGTTGGCGCTGTATCAAGATACATACGCTGTCAAGACAGCGTTTTCAAATTTTCGCCTTGAATAGATATTAATTAGTCAAATATAAGTTCCAAATTTCATATTGACCCGAAAAATAGTTTCGAAGATATTAAACCGGTTCCATACTTTTTGAATATTATATATATAATATTTATTTCCAAAAATTAAAAATATTTATAATACACATATTTAAATATATAATAGTGTTTGACATTTTCTAGGATTTTTATCAAATTGCGAGAAATGTTTAAGGAATTGCATTTAAATAACACAATTCGATGACATACCGACACGTAAGATTTTTGTATATCTAGGAATAAAACTAAAGATCTTCAGGGTGTAGTCTGGTAGTTTGATGCAAGTATGGTTAAAAGTGGGGAAGTGGACCAATGTTCAATGAAACCAAAATAAACCAAAGACAGACATTTAATGTTCGATATAGGACGTGACTTTTTTCAGGATTCAAATAATTTAGTTAGGACTGGAAGTAGAGTAATTGGGTGAGAGCTAAAGAAAATCATCTTCAGCAATGAGGTGTATTTCAACTTAGTGGCTGCGAGAATAAACGAGACTGTCGAATTTGATATAATAAAAGTTGGATCTGCGTGGATACAGTCAAAGTTTGAATTAACCTTAATTAAAGAAAGTTGCTTGTTTTGTGCTAAATTTACATTAAAATCACTGATTATGATGGCATGGTCATAGAGGGAGGTTTTGATGAAAACAATATCCTCGATTGATAAGGAATGACGTAGGTATAGTAGGAAGATATGAAGGATGAAAGAAGGAAGTTCGACGGTACATTATTTATTCGTGGAGGAAATTAGGAAAAAACCCTGATTTAGTTTCTGGTCTTACTGAAATCATCGAGCCGCCTCTTTGATTTTGAAGAGGATTTAACGAGGCAATTTGTATAAAAAGGTACTCTTTAAGAGGAAATGGCACATGATTTCAACAGATAAGTTAACATGTACATAGTTATTACAGAGAAAATGAGAAACTAAATGGGATTTTTTGATTTCTTTTAAAATACATTTTTGTTAATTAACTGCATTATCGATAAAACATTTAAATAAAATAAGTATCAGGAAATTGTAATTTATTCAAGAATGGCATTTCCAACGAATTATTTTTAATTCGGTGGAATTGAGTTAAAAAATGTTAATTAAAAAATCAATTTGTAACTTGTTACAGAAAACAACCGGTGTTTTAAATATGTGTGTTAAAAATTCATTTTCATGCAAGGTCAATATATCCTATATTAAATATCCTGTTACAATGCAAATGTATAAAACAAAAAAAATATCGTTGCATTTCTAGTCCAAACTTTTTCCAATGTTTGTTCCGGTTTGGATGTTCACTGCAGCCGAAATTCCGGTATGCTGTGAATTCGTTTTTAATCTCTGTTCGCTGCAGGTAGAAACTTAATTGAATATGCATATTTATCTTATAATTAATCCCGTGAAAAGTACCGGCCTTAATAGGATGACTCTTTTCTCCAATCAGTCGAAAAGTAATAGAATTCCGGTCTGCATTCAGAACGAAAAATCCGCTATTCCAATAAATGTGCCGGATGCGCTGCACCGAAGCAAGCACTTTTCCGTTTGGATTACCTGAAAGAAATATAATATCAGTGTAGTGTATTAATTAATCCGAAGATTCACCATAAAAAATCCACACATAGATGATTGCAGGTTGTACCCGGTTCAATGGCTCTTCTCTTCATGCCGCTCATAGCACTCACTTTTAACGAACGACAACTGAATAGAAACTCATAGTCATGCACAATCAAGAAAAATATGAATAACTTTGAAATGTTTTAAGCCCACTATGAGTTATAGCTCGGGTTAATGATCTATTGCGTCAAAGCCGAAGCTTTCTGAGCGTTGAGAAATTCTGTAATTTAAACTTTTACACGAGATGCTCCAAAGTTTCAACCACAAAAACATTTAATGGTAACATAATTTTCGTATAAATTTGCTTTAACTATAAAAGTTTTTTTAGTGAATATATTTAAATCTATTTATAACTATGTCAAATCGCGACCTACAGAATAAGAGAGCAATGCTCCCACTCGTTAACCCATCCGGTTTATATTTTCGTATTTATTAATTCATATTATTCATTCGATTTATAATGATTATATTTATCACTAGTGCTATAAATAGTTAAAATTTAAAACCTTATTCTGATTTTAATTCGAACAACAATATTTAGGAACATTAAACAAATCATATTTAGTTTGTTATGGAAAGTCCACGTTTATTTTTACTTTTATAGAAGATGTGTAATGCAAAATTTCTCGAGATATTTTATGCGGAGAAGGTTTTTAAAACAATAATTTATGTCAAAACTTATTTAATAAAAAATTAAGATATTTGACATTATTAAATTAAGCGCGAAAATATTAAATATATAAATATTTATTTTCTATCGATTTCCTATTAAGTACAAAAAAAATGACAGAGACGAACGTGAGTTTTTTTTCCGGAAAACACATTTGCATTTATACATATAATATATATATTTTATAGGCCATATATCTACGGTATGTCAATATTTCCACGGGGGAAAACCGCGAAAGGAATAGGGGATACAGGGAATATAGCATTTTCCTGCAATAAAATATTGTTGAATCATATTAAGGAATTCTGCGGGATGTATGCCTTTATTAAATCAGGGAGAACATATATTAAATTGATTTTTGGATGACGACTTGCGGATTGTGCCATGATTGTGTTTACATATTATTAGAATAATATTGTGTTGCATTATTGGATTTCACTGTATGCTTATTAAGTAGTTCGCTCGCATATACAATTTAATCTATCACAAAGCGTGATATACAAGGTAACACAATAATTTATTTTGTCTACTCAGCGTTAGAAGCATATACAATATGTTCGAGAACTTTTCCCCTTTAGAGTGTTTTGATTTTTTTTCTCTTTATTTTACATTTTGTTGGCACAAGTGATTAAAATAAAATAAAACGTCAAATGTGCTATAGTTTATCAAATAAAATTCTTGAATTTGTTAGAATGACATAACATATAGCGTGCAGTTTTTTTATTGTTAATATCATTTTTTTATAAAAAAAAGTCAAAGCACTCTAGAGGAAAAAAGTTCCTGATCATATGGTATATATATAGGCTATCAAGAATGAAATTTGGCAAACTTTAGGTCGCATTTATAGTGGGAAAACACGAAGCTAGTGATGGGCAAGATTGGGCAAATGCTCGATCCTTGTAGGTGATTTTTTAATATATCAATTGTCAATATTATAGGTTGCATATAATTAAATCCCTGGAGACGTTTTACTATTCCACTTAGTTTAAACTGTATATACGTGTAAGGTCTTTCAATAATACGAAATCATATAGTATTTACTCCGGTCCGCAAATAAAACGAAATGGGGGTTTAAGCAAACCAATTCCAATTCATGATATGTACGCAAAATATTTCCGAATCAACTGAATTTTCAATTAGTGGATGTGTTTGTACTAATCGTATAATTTCATAAAAAAAAACTATATTAAATTGGTCATTCCCTTTTATTCAATTCATGTGTATTAATTCGGCTCTAAATAAACGGAAACTATTGATTACGCGAATTTCAATTTTGATATAACGTTTCGAATATTTCGATTTAACGAACAGAAATGATTTGGCGAAATAAACAAAAATAATTTATGCTGTTCGTTTTATGATTTCGTGCTGCTGTTTAATATTGATATTAAATTTATTCTGGATTTAATGTAAATTAAATTAATAATTGAATATATTATTTTATTTAATAAAAAAATAATATGTAATCAATAATATTTAATTTGTATGTACTTTTATAATTATTACAAACTATTAAGCACTTAAAAAAGTTTATGAATTCACAATTTATTTGTACTAGAGCTGGACCGAATTATCAAAAAAATGTTATGACTTAATATGATTCGAATCACGAATCCACGAATAAAGGATTTTCAAGAGAAAATTTTGAATACAAATATTTTTTAATATAATTAAATATTAAATATAATTAGGGAAGTTAGGTGAGGTGTCTGGCACCAACATATACTTCTCAGAATTCAACGATTCTTTTAAATATAATTAACGTATTAAAGTATCATTTTACTTGCTCCATCTCAAATAAAAATAAAATGTTTTAAAAATGATAGAAACTAAAATAAACAATTAAACGCACTGTAAAAAATAGTGATTTAAACTAATTCGAATCTTTATAATAAGTTCCCAGTTCTTATAAAATTATAATCATAATGGAATAAAAATGTCTGCATTTTCAGTTAGTCTATTTTTTTTATTTCAATTTCTTACATTTTTAAAATAATATTTTATTTTTTACTACTACAATATCTTTATTCAAAGTTATTTGTTTTACATATATTTACAATATATTATGGTATATTTGTTTCTTTCTTGCTTGCTTGAACAGGCTATCGACCTATGGTCTTTCCGCCAAACTTTTATATTTTTTTTATTTTGCTTCAAGTAAGTAAATTGCTGTTTTAGTAACTTAATTTCGAATACGAAATAATCTTAAAATATGTTACGAATCCGAATCATAAATCCTTTAGTAGTGGAGAAAGGTTTCTAAGTATTTTTATTCAAGCCATAAATCTTTTCATAATAAATTAATGACGACGCAAGCGCCACCTTTTGCCTAATTTCATTAAACATAAATCCTTTGCTATGAAATTATTGAAATAAAGCGTAGGAATTGTATCCTGAATTTTAATTCAAAATCAGTTTAATCCTGTCCACCTCTGATCTGTACAATTTAAAATTAAAATAGAGTATTTTTTCACTCGGCCACAGTAATTTAAATGAATCAAATAAAAAGAATTTTAAAATAATTAATAAATTGTTTCCTCTTTTACATTTTTAACTTTAAAACAAATGCACATTAAAACAACTACTTCTCGGGAAAATACGCCGCCAGATGTATATACAGAAGAGGAAATAATTTATTAATTAGATTAAAAAACATTAAACATAAAAATAATATAAATTAATTGTTTTAGCTTGTTGATTCTTCTACTTTGCTATATATTTTAATTCGCAATAATAAAACATTTTAACTTTGTACAATACAAAGTTTAGTTATAATAATAAATAAACAACTTTTTTCTTTGTTTGCATCACACAAATTTCAGTTATGCAAATAAAGTAAAGATTTTTTTGCAATTGATAATTGTTTTATATAAATCGAACTCCAGATCTCAATTTTCATGTTTTCTTTTTAAATATTTTTTGGCAGTTTTTTTCTCTTTATGTTTACATATATTTAATCTTCGATTTTTAATTTTAATTAATGAATAGCTATATTAATATTTTAACAAAATAAATGGGTTATAATTTATATATTTTTTTATACAAAATTAATTTTATGAAATATATATATTTTATCTTTCACTATGTTCTCATTAATCACTTGGTGAAATATGATTAAATGTTCCTTTATAATGGCTAAGAACCGAAACTGGTCGGAATAAATTTAAGAGTTAAGGAAACAAACAATAAGTGTTTTTATTTAAATTATCAGAACATATATTTTAATCTAAATTAATGCTATCTTTATATTTATCTAAATTAACATGTGTAACAGGAGATTTATACAAAGGATTTCCTTCATGAAAAGACGTAGCCTTTTGATTTCTTAGATGAGCCATGTATTCCTTCCTATCTTGCAATGTTGCATACGCTTTCCACACAAGTAACGCAAAAGCTAATAATAAAAAAACACCGGCTGCTATAACACCTCCAAATATTTCGGCTTTCAAATATGTGTTGCACTCTTTTATATAATTTATTTTTATCTTGGCATCTTGTAAGACTTCATAGGTGTAGGTGATTGAGCACTGAAAGTCGTCGTTGTAATAAAATACTCTGCATTTAGAAGTCTCTTCACTCTCATTTAAATGTTGAACTTCTTGTGTTTCGTAGTGGTTGTATGTTATGGGATCAATTTTTCTTCCGTCGTTTAAAGCTATAACATCATCGTCGTATTTTGAGCAAAGGTTTTCACACCCTCTGCATTTTTCGCAAAAACGTCCTGTATACAAAATTCCTTCAGTGTGATTGCATTTGCACATGCCGCACACGCATTCTCCTCTGCCGCTGCAAATGGCTGCTGTTTCGTAAGATTTGCATGTGTCAGTGCTTTGCGGACATTCGCAAATGTGTCCAGTGTAACCATCATTACAAACACAAATACCATCGTTGCAAATACCATGGTCGCTACAAATTTTACCTTTATTTCTTCTGCATTGTCTGTACTGGCAATACTTTCCTATGTAACCTTCATAGCATTCACATTTACACGTGTTTATATCAAATTCTCCTTTGTTGAAACACGTTGTTGATGTGTAAGATTCATTTTGAAATCGTCCTTTAGTGTGGTCACATTCTGTGGAACAATCCTCTCCAATCCATCCATTATCACACATATATTTTCCACATTCGTATGTTCCGTGTGAAATACGGTTCCCTTCTTGAGGACCATTACATGAGCAATGTACTCCAAGATATTCTAATTCAATTTCCAGAAATTCCTCAATATTCATTTCTTCAATTTTAATTAAGGCATTATAACTTCCATCGGAGGGAAAATTTTGTAATTCCAACTCAACATTAAAAGTGTACTCCGTTGCAATGTCTATATTATTACAAAACCGTTTTTCCGAAATCGTTTCCGAATTACAGTTAGTTCTAAACGTAATTTTTGTCTCGTCATTTGGTGTTGGATTAAAATGCACTTTCTTTGATAATTCCATGTAACCTTTTTCTACTAAGTTTAAAACATTCTCTGGATCATCCTTTAAAATCCCTATATAAGCAACTTCATCTAGTATACTTTTTAAAGATTCATAGTATTGTTGTACTGGTTCACACACAGCAAATAGTACATTCATTTTGTTTCTCAAAAGTCTCCGGTAAATTTCTTCAACTGATGGATAATCATTTTCTAAACCTTTATACACTAAATATTTATTTTCTTGCGTTAATTTGCATTCATCGGCAACTTTAGCAGTTACTCCTGCTAATTTTCCATCACCAGCTACGTGTAGAAGCGCATCTGTGGCTATTAGAACGATTTTTCGCGAGTGTTTCCTCCAAGATAATTCTTTTTGACAAAGGATTATTTGCATTAAAGCATCTAAACCAGCCTCGTAGTCATCTAAATTTGCTGTGTGCTGACTAGCATTTACCTGCTCTGTAAATTCTTCCAAGCGTTGACTGAAGTTAAAAGCATGGTTAAAGTTAAATCCTGGTACACATTCAAAGTTTTTATCCAAGCAGGGATTTTTTAAATAACTTTCCTCCATTCTATAATAAGGAAAACTTACTTTATCCGAATAAAAACCAAAGGCGATTTTATAATTCGTCGTCATCGCTTTAAGTTTCTCCGCTAATTTGATCCCTAATTTACTCAAATTTTCCTTGTACGGAAGCATCGAGTACGTCAAATCCATCAAGAAATAAAGATCCAACGCGTAATTCGGCGTCGCCTTATATGTCAAATTGAACGAAATCGGCTCGCCTTTCCGCAAATAAGCTTTTATCTTCTGCGGCCTAATTTGCACCGCTGGTTCATCCGCCATCGGAGAAGAAACAGAAAAATCTTCGTTTTTTAAAACCTCAATTCTGGACTGCCCACCGAACACAACACTATCACTTTCATGAGTTCTACTTTTTATTGTACATGCCGTATTCTCACCCTCGCCAAACTTCCAAACACAGCAGAAATGAGCGTCAATGCATTGTGCACAGGAATGCGTGGATTTCTTGTTGCAAATTTCTTCGAACTGTTCACAATTGTTGTTTAAAACAACTCCGGGTATTATTGTTAATAATAGCACGATTAATCGACTGGGATACATGTTTCACTGTATCTAAATTATTGACTGGGTTAACATTTTCATCACAACGTATAATATAGATAAGATAAATATATTTGATTTTCGTTAACTAAATAAGTTTTCGGTAATAATCTATAGAATATACACGGTTGTACAAAAAATATCATGACAATCTCTAAAAAACAGAATATACAAAAATACAAGAGTAATATTAATAATAATAGGAAAAGGATTTATTCACTTAGTCACAGTTATTTAAATAAATTAAATAAAAGAATTTGAAAATAATTAATTAATAAATTATTTTCACTTTTGCTACTGTGACATTTTGACTTATGTTACATAAGTACTTTAACAAATGTCTAATAATAGACATAAGTCATACTATCACAGTAGTAAAAGAGAAAATAATTTATTAATTATTTTCAAATTCTACTCAAAGAATTTGAAAATAATTAATAAATTATTAAATTAAACACCGTAATTATGTGTCACTACTATTATACATATTTATTTACAGAAATCATACAATTTTTGTAATAAAGAATATATATTCTTGTGTGTGAAGTACAGATGATTTTAAGTCTATATTTTTCCTTATTGATACACAACATGTACATCAATTATTATTAATTACAGAGTTTTTCAATTGTATTTCACTTAATACCAAATATGTTTCTTTTCATCTTAATTATAATTTCTATTCTTCGTTTACATTTTCCTATTTGTTAATAGATTTCCATTTTCCTCAAGACTATTTTACGATTCGTCATTTCTATTTTAAATACTTATTTTTTTTTAATTTTTCCAACGTCAAAAACTTATAATGTAAGTAATTTTCGCGCCGTTTAAAAAAGGAGGGGTCAAATTTTATTTATATATTTATTTGTTTTATTTTGACAACATATGCTATTATTTTGTGTATTTATTAATTGTTTGTTATAATTGTGATTTTTAATTTTAACTATTTATTAACGTATAATCTTAATATTTTAATAACATGTCAATTATGCTAGTATTAGTAGTAGCTAAATTGTATTTGGTTGATAGCCCGCGGTATCAAATAAATAAATATTTTATGTTTTGACAGACATACAAACTTTTTCTAATTACATATCAATTATAACAGTATATAAGATGAAATTGGGTGAGTTACGTGAAGATGATGATAATTTTTAATTAAAACACTTTAAATAGATAATGGATAACTTTGTGATCGATGTTTTAAGTAAAAGTTAGCAATATATGACATATATTATGGATCATCTGTCAATCGGCTATCGATCAGAGATCTTTCTGCCCATTTTCAGTATTTTTTCTTATTAAATTTAAATTTGAATTATCTAATCGAATGATTAGTATAGAATCGATGCTAACGATTTTTTAACAATAATATTTTCAATAAAAACTTACTTTATTTGAAATACACAATTTTGAAATTTTTGCTTGGAAATATATTTTCTTTAGAACGATTTATGTATAGCAGATGTATTTTTCTGCTATAGCATACCTTTTTGTATATATATCGGGTTATTCACGCTATACAAGACGGTGCATTGTGGCCAAAGTATACGACACTTTATAAGGGCTACCTTCTAAAATTATTCTCATATTATACAGGGTAACAAAATTACCATAAAAGTTGTGTTTTTTTTTTTAATGGAACATCCTGTATATTATTATATTTTTAGATTCTACATTCAAAATAACTCTCATTTTCATTAAGGTTGTTAGTGTCTAAATGTAATGGTTTTTGAAATAATTTGAATTTTGTTAAAATCTAACCTGATTTTCAAATTTCAATTATTTGAGAAGTGTCTGGGTTATGTCAGGAAATTTTTATGGGATATTTAGCAATAGATCATATTTTATTTTTCAATTTGTGCAGAGTGACCCAAAAAAAACTTATACTTACAAAAATATCATTTAATATAATTATAGATCATGTATTATTTATGTAAAAGGCGTTTGGCGTAAATAAACGATTATTATTATTATTATCTCTAGTTAGTTATTTGAATCATTGTCACATTAATTATTTCTGCTTGATTTTACTGTCTTGATTTAGGCGAATATAAAGCTTCAAAAAGTAAGTTATATGATCCAAATAACTAATTATTAACTCTCTGTAGATGGATGGTTCATTTAATTTCGATTAAACCGAACAAGGGACAAAGGAAAGTGAATGTTACGAGAGGAAAAATATTTATTTATTTATTTGCGGAATCTCTATTTTACAATGTATACTTTTCATTAACAAAAAACGAACTATTTCATAATATTATTAAATGTGAACATCCAACAAATCGATACAATGGGAATATTGATTATATATGTATATATTACATAGGAATATGTACATTTTACCGAATAACGGAAATAAGATGAGATAAGATATGGAAAGGTAACACCCATGTTTTTTTTTTCAATTTTTATCGATATTTCCTAAAAAATAATTGTATCGTAAAACCTATTTTGTTTTGATGCATCTAAAGTAGTGGTTCTCAAATTTTTTTGTGACGGTGCATTGAAATTATTAAATAAAACTTACAATACCCACCCCTAGATATTAGACAAAAAATAAATACCTCATTATAATAAATATACATTCTTATTTCATTTTTAATAGCCTTGTATTCTTCAATTTATTTATTTTTTAAATAAATTAAAACAGGTGATTATTGTATTTTCATATATCTAGTTACTTATTTTCTTATATAATGTTTTATATTATTCGATACTTTATGTTTTCATACACCACACATAAGATTTTATCTTGGCGATTTTTGTTTATTTAATGCAGAATATTGTATTAACCGGGGCTATTTCGCATGGGAAATGTTAAGTTTGGCGTGTAGGTTATTAATTAAAATAGCATTCTATGTATATCTATTAAAGAGCAATCAAGATTGTGATGATAAAAAATAACGTACATGTTAAACTTAACGTACGGAATAGTCCCAATTATGATCACATTTTATATGAATAAACTTATTATTATTATATACAAAACTTTCATTATATTGTATATTTGTCAAATAAATCGATTTTTCAAAGAAACAATTTTGGCCATCAGTAGAGTGAATACAAACGTTCTTTGTTTTACTGTTTACGAGTTCATCGAATCCCATTCCACAGAAGATTTGTTCGTTTGTTTTGCACGAAGTTGAACTAAATGCAAGTTAGTTTAAAATTGGAAATAATATTCACTTGGTTTTGTTATTTCTAATTTTAAACTAATTAATCATAATGTTTTACCAAGTGATTAATGAGAAGAAAGTAACAGAAAAATAAGTGCAAGTTTGTGACGTCACTCATAAGAATTACATTGATTTCAGAGTAGAAAGTGTACAAAGTGTACTAATGAACGGACGTAAACATACGATGTAAAAATTGCACTGCAGTTGCAAATTTTTATCCACTATTATAAATGTTATGTTTGAAATTTATGAGTTACTATTAATTAAGTTTCAGTGTAGTATGAGTCATACCGACCGTGAAAGCCTACACTATTAAATACTATTCAGAGTATTTGCCAGTTATTTCAATTGCGAAAATTTTAGTCTGTAACAATAGTAAACTGCATTTTTAAACGTTCGTCGAACGGGCCAGCGATTGCGCCAACTCGAACGTGACTTTTGCGGATTACTCCTAATCAGTTGCGCTTGTCGAGCTTGTTTAAAAGCTATTAAACATTCAGTTTGGAAAATGTTTAATTCAATTTTGATTTATTTGGACAGCCCGTTCGTTACATTTTACGTTCTTTTGTTATCCTTCTTGTAATAATTTTTCATTAATATCCATTTGTACTGATGGAAAAACTTGTCCTTTAAAGTCCTGTTTTCGTATACAGAGTGATAGTTTTTTTTAGTACGCTTTAATTGTAATTACAAATTGTACTCAAAATGTGATGAAAATGCGTTTCTCTGAAATTATTCGACTGTACTATTTATCGTGTTTCTGTATGATCAGTTGTTTGATGGGATTCTATTTATTAATTTAATCGTATCTAAACTATACATTATGGTATTTATAAAGTAACTGTATACAGGGTGTCCCGTTAATGTTGGGAAACGGCTCCACCTCAGGTTCCTGGGACCAAAATATGATGATTCAACCGAACCCATCTTCTATTTCTATTTGATATTATTATTTTCTTATATTAGTGATTAGTAATTATGAACTTTCAACTATTATCAGCCTCATAAATCAATTATTGTAACAAGTTTTTGATACAAACAAATTATACAATTTTCAATACCTTGGTCGTGGAGCTTTATATGAAGTTAATCGGCCAGCCGTTACTGCTAATAGAATAGGTATTTGACAATATATATAAAAATATCTAATTTTCTCCAAAGAAACAAAATATGTAATAAAGCAACTTTTCCTTACAAAATTCTGTATCCCCCGAAATCCAAACATCCCTCCAAAATTCACACATCTTACTCTCACAGTTCTTGAATTCATTAATATGCTTCAAGATAGTTTAGTTCCAGACAGAGATCTTTCGTGACACGAAATGCCAACTTATGCGAAATCCATTTATAACAAATCTTTCTCACCTTCAAATGTTCATGCAAAATCGATTATATTACAGTCTGCGTTATGCCAAAAGACACCTCTATCTATCTGTAAGTCGCTTGCCGGTGTTCTTAAATCATGTTGCGTACATAATCGATATTTCTCGCAATGATAACCGATTTTGGCCGATCTTCTCGACATTACTGATAGACGTTCGACCACGACGATATTTTGCAAATCAATTCTTCTGTAATGCTTCATTGCCAAAAGTTGCACGAGATTCTATGCATTATTTAATAAAATGTTCAACCATAATTCATCTAGCTTGTGGATTACTGGTGATGGTCATTTCGGTTTTCGGACCTCGTCAGACCGGCATGTTCATTGTGCAATGCCTTAATGAAGGCGGTTGAACGGATCTTGTGTTGTGATTAAATTAATCATAATAATTGGAAAGACAGCACAAGCGCCATCCATTGACTAATTTCAAGTGGTATCGTTGGAATTCCGAAAGATCGAAATGGTCATCCATAAGCTAGATAAATTGTGGTTGAACATTTTATTAAATGAATTTCGTTTCCTGTTATCATTACCAGGACAACTTCGCTTTCTTTTAGTGGTCGTAATAATGATTCTCGGTCGTCTACTTTGTAGACACAAATTGTTGACGATGCCACTTCAAGTTGATTATTATTGAATAAGGCCTTTTTTAAATCATAAATGTATCCAACTCAAACCTTCACAAGTGATTTCCATTTTCGCACAAACTTGATTCTTTAATCGGCCAATTACTAAGTTGCTGGCAATACCTTACTAACCAGGAGCACAAGCCCATTTTTGTAAATGCAATCAGAAAGAGGTTCTTGACCTAAATCTAGATGATATATTTGCGGCGGATTGTTGAGTACTTGATGAGCCATCAGACCACCAAAACATTGAGGATGGTAGCATTGACGCCAGAGAGGGAAGAAATCTGAGGCTGATCGACTGAAACCTGTACAGGGACCATCTCAGAAGCGAAACCGTGGGCCTCCACCTCAACATTAACAGTTCGGGCGAAGTGGAAGCAGCGGCGTCCCATCTCAAAGGCATAATAATAACTGCCTATGAAGCCCTCTCAAAAAGAAGCAGTTGGCAAAAATGTCCTTTGATGGAACAAGGAATTTGGAAAGGTGGCCAGAAAGGCTTTAAACGGTGCAAAAAGAATAGGCAACTGGGATGCATACAGAGTAGCACTGTCGTAGAATATAATAGGGAACAGAGAAGGTCAAAAAAAAAACCTGGAGAGAATTCAGATTCCTTAGTAACTACGCACGAAGTCTCTCAAGGATATCCTGCAAGGGTAGGCAAAATAGACCGCATTGATCGCGGCACAGGAAGGCTGAACAGCCAAACGACCCCATGCAAAAAAGGTATGGTCTGACATTCCATTTTTGGTTGTCAAGTAAAGAGATAATTTTTTAAGGAAAATTTCTATTCAGCAGAGTAATCGCTTCACAGAATGTATGACATATCGAACCATATTGTCATTTTCATCTACACCTGCGAAAAAACTAATTAAAAAGAATGGTTACCGCCTATAGTGACGGCAGTTCCATTATATTTAAAAAAAATACGAGCTGATTACTCTTCACCATACATATTGTTCATCACTTAAAAGCTACTAATAGAAAGAATATCAGATAGTAATCACTACTGCCAAACGTCATATGGCGAAATGGATGCAAATTCAAATTCGTCCTTACTTCCCGAACATCCTTTATGTAGATTATGATTAAGTTTGAGTTTGACGTGCTAAGTCATTACTTAGTATATATTCAAATTACTTAAATAGACCCCGGATTTATGAATAGGTATAATTCGCATATTCTTCTAAATTTCAGGAAAAGTTTCACATTGTAATCATAAATTAAAAATATGTGTTATTGGTTCAGATTATTATTTAATTTAAATAAATGAATGAAACATGAAATATATTATATATATTAATTTGTAATTTTGTTCAACCATCATAATCTAGACTTATTTTTTGACAACGCAGCATTCGTTCAACTACCTTCGTCAAGGCATTGCACATGAAACATAGTGGTCTGACGGGGACTGAGAGAAGGAAATGACCATCACAAGTTATTCAAGATGAATGGTGGTTGAACAATTTATTATTATTGAATTTCGTTTCATGTATTCGTAAACAAAGTTAAGTTTGCCTTCGTTTTAGAGAACGAACAGCAGTTTCGATTGTCTACCTCGAAAAAATTAGGTAAAAGTTGGTGATTCGCGCTATTATCAAAAATATTAATTTATTTGAATTAATAATAATTGGAAGATATTGCACGCGCCATCTATTGCCTAATTTCATGTTGCTTCGTCAAATTAGGCAATAGATGGCGCTTGCCTTATCTTCCAAATATTATGAATATTTAAATATGTAAATTATCATTATTCATATCAGGTTAAATGCTCAACCGTCCTCATCAAGGAAAATGGCACATACTGGTCTGATGAGGTTTGAAAACCTGAAATGGCCATCACCAATATTCCATACACTAGATGAATGGTGGTTCAACATTTTATTAAATTATATTAATAACTTTAATATATTATGCAAAGTGTCATTAAAGTAAATTTATTATTCATATGAATGTTTATAAACACAATATATATGTTCAATTACCTTCATGAAGGAATTGTACATGGAACATAACTAGTCTTAAGACCGAAGACCGAAATGATCATCACTAGTTATTTAAACGCTAAAAAATGTTGGTAGTTGAAATATATTGATTAATTTTAGAACACGTGAATAAATTCCTTTTTATTGTTAATATAAGCTTTATTTAATAATATGTACCAAAACAATAAATATGTGGAAAAATACAGTTCTTCTGTGTAAAATATTTAAGAGTATATACTTTTTCGATGAAGACATCCATTTTTTTAAAATTAATTTCGGTAATTAATTCGTATTGTTTAACAGGTTGAATAAGACAAAGAATTTAAAATGACTATATAAAATGCGGTTGCCAGAATGATGGTCGGGTTTCTGAGTGTAAAGTTCCCGCGGAGTCTCAAAGAGAAGTCTTACCTCTAATTTGTGAAGACAGAATGCTACATCTTAAAGTTCCCACCCTCTCTATTGCAGTCCCTTATTACGTACCAGAAGGAGGGATAAAAAATAAAAAGTAATTACAGTGTGTGGCTGAGTGATTAGTTTTGGTGTGGCGGCACGGCGAAGCAAGTAATTAATTAAATGATTTAAATCGAAAGGGACGGGATGGACGGACGGCAGAACGAACTGAGGAACGGCCGGCCTACTCACATATTCTCTGGAAAAAGTGGAATGATTAGAGGGAACAATTAGATGAACCTGGTCAAAAAAATCAATACTATTAAACAAATGACTTGTTGCCGCGCCTGTGGTTGCTACGGAGACGCTAACTATGACTTTGTAGGGGGTTATCATAAGTTTCGCGAACATTTGAGCGTTAGAGTGCAAAGCGGCGCGCAATGCTGAAACATGGGTAATAAATTAGTGACTTTTACGGAACAGCAACTCGAAAATTACCAGGTGAGACAGTGTTTTATACCGACGAGAAAACAGTGCGATATTTCTTTGATTTGTGATTTATGCCCGGACAGGATTGTACGTTCTTCACCCGCAAGGAGATATTGAGGTAAGGTATGGTATTGAATTATTGCCAGTCGACTCTACAATTTGCGATGGTTTAATTGTAGAGTTCATAAGAGGTTTAGAGAGGTGCGGTCTGACCTAGTTCCGAAGAGTATGACCGAAAACCAACCAGTGACGATTCGGATACCGCTTGACAACATGGAGAAGCTGCCGGAATTAAGGGTTTGTATCGGGGATGTGTTAAGAAAAAAAAGAATAATGTTCTCGGGGGAGGAATACACATTTTGCGCTAAACAATACGGAGCGAAGCGGAGTGGTATTTTCATAACGCTCTCCGCGCTGTGGGAAGGGTAACGCCAAAATGAGTGATGATAAAGTTTTACAAATAATTTTAAACCTCATGCAGAAGACAACGCGAGTTTCCAAGTAAAATATTATCTCAAATGATTTATTACGTACACTGTAGGTTTATTAAATAAATAAAATAAGTTGCTTTTTCCTCAACATTCATTTGATTCAAATAAAAAAAGATAAAATAATCTTATTACGAATAACTTTCCTTTCCTTAAATATATATATATATATCCTACATTTTTTTAAACTAACACATTTTTCAGCTGTCAAAATACGTAAGATTATGCGAAGTGTGAAGTCGGTTCTAAAAAACACAATTAAATCCTCTGTTGGGGGAAAAAAATTACGTTACGAACAACATAATATAACGAAATTATTAAGAAAATCACTTCATGAAGTTGTACATAAACGAACATTCTAGTGGTCTTTAAACTATTCACATTTATAAAATACCTAATTAATTGAATAGATACATTTTACAAAAAAATAATGTCTTATGTATTAAACACAAAATAATTGAAACAGCTTCAGGTCCATGGTTAATACCCATGCCGGACATTGAATTACACAATGTGTGTATGTCGTTATATGGTTGTGCCACTGGCAATGTATCCTTTTGGATTAAAACCGACAAAGTTACGCAATTAAAAGTCCCTGGGCATCTGTAATCGCGTTTTAGGATTTATTCCTCATTAGCACAGCATTACTCGTATCCACTAGTATACGCTACATTTTATACATCTTCCTTGTATCTAAGTTTACAACAAAAATGTAACAATGTAGTAAATGTGGCATACCTCTAAATTATCCTTAATAAAAAATACATTTTATTACACAGTGGGTAAATAACATTTCTCTTTTTCTTTCATTTTTTGTAAAGGTTAATAATATGTACCAAAACAATAAATATGTGAAAAAATACAGTTCTTCTGTGTAAAATATTTAAGAATATACACTTAATTTTTGTAAAGGTCTAATTTCATGTATTTTTGAGTTTTATAGAGGAAATTGCCAAAATTTGAATATGGAAAAACATAGTAGTGTAAAAAAATAAGAATCGACTGTTTTTTTTTAAATATCGAGCGTATATTTAAAAAAACATAGTCGATGAAGACATATATATTTTTTTAAATTAATTTCAATAATTAAGCCATATTATTTAACAGGTTGAATAAGACAAAGATTTTTTTGTAAAACATGAAATTAATGTGTTTTTCAAGTTTTCTAGGGTAAATTGTCAAAATTTGAACATGGAACCAGACAATTATCCCCTTTGCGACTTCCAAAACTCGCTTACTAGGAGCTCTTTGTTGGTTTTTGTATTTTTCATTGGTGACTTTCAAACATTCAGCGTCATGTCCCTCAACAAGAACTACTTGGACACTCTACTGCGCCAATGTAGCATATTTTGTATTATTTTTCTGAAGATGTTCATTGTATTCGGTTGTTCGGAAAGTTATTTCGTTTTTTTTAAACTCATGGATGGTTTTCTTATAGTGAATTAAAATTATATTCACAATAAAAAACCTAATTACTTTGTTTCTACAACACTTGTTTATTTTATGTGACTGCAGTTTCGACAAATTTATCTTGCCATGGTTGTTAATGACAAAGCCGTTTATCAAATATAACAAGTTAAATTTGTCGAAACTGTAGACACATAAAATAAACAAGTGTTATACAAACAAAGCAATTAAGTGTTTTATTGTGAAATTTACATTTGTAACGAAGTACAAATACAGAATATTATATTCAATTAAATATTGTCCATTCTTATCCAATATCCTTCACCATATTTTTGTCAGTAGCATCATTACACGCTCATACAATTTTGGTTCTTTTATATCAAAGTGATTTTTGACCTCCTCATTTAAATTAAATGTTTTAGTCTAAAATTTTTTGTAGAAATCAGAACAAATAATAATCGGAAGGTGCCAGGTCTGGGGGGACCTTGGGTGTGGCAGTAAATCCTATTCAAGCTCTAAAAGCTTTTGCCGAGTGGTCAAACTTGTATGTGTTTCGCATTATCCTATTGGAATACCATACCTTTCCAAAATTCATTTCTGGTGAATCATTCAATTTGTTCAAATAATAGCAGCACACTTCAGAATTCATCGCTGTGTTGCTCTGTATAAATTTGAAATACCACCAAACATATGGCATAACTTTTTTGATGGCTTTTGAAGTGCCGATTCATCTTTTACGCTTAAAATTGTTGCAGACAACACATTTATCGTGCACAGTTTGTTTGCGTTTGAGAAGCAAATCAGAAATGACAGTGCGACGGCACTTTTTTTTTCGTAACAAGATGATAAACCTATATATCGAGCTTTAAGATTAAACATAGCTGTATAAAATGATCATCAACGGTCGAACTCGACAAATTTAAACTCTCAGCGATCCCACGGGTTATTTCAATAGACCTGGAAGGTGTTGAACGTGCTGCATCTTGCCTGGTCGAAATTATGTTTTGGCACTTTTGCTTATTTAAGGGGAGGTTCTGGACCTGACGCCTGAAAAATGTTCTATTTTAGATTTTTTTTCTCGAAGTGGAATGAATATTTTGAAATGCGGTTTCGTCAGTTATATTGGTGATATAATAGACTACAAATTTCCAGTTAAAAAAAAAAACATCCAAAATGGCGGCTCTAGTCTCCGACAGGAGACATGTGCGCAGTTTTTAATTCTGCGTGGGGCGTTCCTTAGACTCCTCAGAGTGTTAGAAATAGAAAAAATTAAAAGTTAATATAGTAAATTGATTTTGTAGGGCCTTGCTGTTTGACTTTTTTTCAAAATCCGAAATAGATTTTTTTTTGGACTTTGTAGGAAAACAATCTGCAAAAAAATTTTTTTTTGTCTAATGGCTACTATTTTATGAGTTTTTTTTAATAATCGAGCCCTCAAAATTTATTTTTTTTAATGTTTACTATCCATTTTTTCCTATTTCTGACCTCTTGGGGAGGAGAAATAGAAGGAAAGCCCCGCACAGATTAAACAGGGCACGCATGTTTCCGGTTGGAGACTAGACCTGCCATTTCGGATATGTTTTTTTCTTTTCTCTAATGTATGACCAATACTACTGACAATACCGCATTTCTAAATATTTATTCGATTTCAAGGAAAAACGTCCTAAAATTGACCCATTTTCAGGTGATGGGTCCAGAACTTCCAATATATATGGAAAAGATGTGCCATATACATTGGATATTTTTTGTCTTGCTTAATAGCATTTTTACATTTTCTGCAGCAAAAAGGAAAATGTTTGGAAAATGCTGCTTTTCACTTTCCATATTTAAGAGGATATCAACCAAAAACTACTTTGAGGAAACAATCTTTTTTCTTCAAAAGCAAGCCTTGCTATGTCAGCTGTCAAAATACGTATAATTATGTGGAGTGTGAAGTCGGTTCTAAAAAAAAAAACAATTAAGTCCTCTATTGGAAAAAAAAAACGAAATTATGTTACAAATAACAAAATTATTAAGAAAATCACTTCATGAAGTCGTACATAAACGAACATTCTAGTGGTCAATCAAATGGGTTAAAAAGAGTGTTGCACCTTAAAAACTTAGTTTTACGCCTTAGTCAAAAAGTTGCGGTAGCTAAAGTGAAATTAATTAATTATTTAATTGAGTAAATTAATGGTTTTCAAATTTCTTTTTATTTAATTTATTTCAATTTTAGGTTTTTTTTTTTCTAAACTACTCAATAATAAAACAATGTATATTTTCGGCAAAATTCATATGGGAGAATTTATTAAAGATATTTATTGTTAAAGAGAAACATGTCCAAAGAGATTTATTATTAAAGAGAAAAATCTAACAAATTTACGAGGGGAATGCGGAGAATTTATTAGAGATTTTAAATTCATGTGGGGAATTATTAATTTTTTTTTAATAATGAGTACTTTAGAAGAAAATGTAAAACTAAGTTAAATTAAATAAAAAAATGAAGACATTTAATTTGCCGAAAATAATTTTTAAAAATATTGAGTAGTTTAACAGAAGACGTAAAATTAAAATAGTTTATACAAGTCTTCATTTAAATTTATAAGGTAATTATTATTTATAGCAAAAAAGTGATTTAATAACAATATGAAATGGTTATCAAATTTCAATTTACTTTATTAACGGAATCTCCATTTCCAAATTACAATTATAATTACATATTAAAAATTTTATAAGAAAAGTGTGACGCTCTAAAAAGATTATAAAACATATGTATAAAAAAAATACAAATTACCAATCACAAATTACGACAAAATACAAAATAAAAATAATACGCATCAAAATGTAATATTATATTAGCATATAAAGCAACAGCAAATCGGCATTTAACATTAACACATGAGTTAGATAAATGTTTTGAGTACAGAGTAGGGAATGAATAATTCTATTATGTGTAATTAGTGCTTGACTAATGCCCGTTAATGAAACGTTTTACCGGGGAAATAGGGTTCTATCTATGTTAGGTGTTAATGTGTTTTAGTATACTATTATAATTTAAATGACATTCGCGCGAGGATATTTTATAAAAAAAGTTTGATACTAATAGAAAAAGTGTATTTATTCACTTAATCACAGTTATTTAAATTAAATAAAAAGAAATGTTACACACAATTAAATAATTAATTACTTTCTCGCAGCGCGATACTATTTAACTAATTTAATTTAACGACTTTATAAGTTTATAAGGTAGAGCTGTACTGACGAGGCATAAATCCCGAAACACGTGTCAAAAATGACATATTACATTTTTTGTTTTTTGCATTAAATATTCTTGAATTAATAGTTAGTAGTTCAATTTCTGGCGGGGTATTAGATCGAGAAGTAGTTGTTTCAATATTTTTTTAATAGATTGATGAGGCTGATACTTGTTGAAAGTTCATAATTACTTATATTAAATATCATTATTTAGTTATTCAATATATATTGTAATGTCTCTACAATTGTAGAGACGAAGAAATGATCATTTGATGTGGTGAAGCAATTGTAGCGAGATTACAATAGGCGTTGAAAGACTAAATAGTGATATTTAATACAAGCTTTTTTTAAGTACTTACGTTATATAAGTCAAAAAGTTGCTAAAGAGAAAGTAATTAATTATTCATTTGTGTAAATTAATTGTTTTTAAATTATTGTTTAATTTAATTTAAGTTCAATACTAGTTTAGTGTAGCAAGGAATATAAATTATTTTATCATTATATAAAATATTGGTACAACTAACTAATTAAACATCTTTATTCATGTAACATTAATACATAGTCTGAACAATTATTTACAAAGTATTTACAAAGCTATATTCACTATAATAGACCGAAGGTTTTTCCATCTATTGGTACATTGCATACGTAATTTGTAGTTTTAGGAGAAAAAAAAACAAGGATGTTTTTTTCTTCACAAGATCTTTGATTCCTTGCAGGAAAACCCGTTCCGTAGGCGTATATGCGAAGTCTTCTCACGGGACGGCAAGGGTAACTTATCCTTCGAAGATTTCCTCGACTTATTGTCCGTGTTCAGCGAGCAAGCTCCGAGGGATATTAAAGTGTTCTACGCTTTTAGGATATACGGTTAGGGTGATTTACAATCTGATTCATTTACATTGAGCAAACGTGTATTGTTCAAGACTTCGACGGAGATCAGCACATAGGCCCCGAGGATTTGGACCAAACAATAAGGCTCCTCACTCACCAGGAGTTATCACCCGAAGACATGCAGCAAATCGTTGAAAAGGTCATCGAAGAGGCCGACGTCGATGGCGACGGGAAGCTCTCCTACATGGAATTTGAGCACGTTATCACCCGAGCGCCCGACTTTCTCTCTACTTTCCATATACGTATCTGAATGTTACTTTAGTTTCATTTTAAAATATATTCCGCAGCTGCCGTATCCGGACACTTCTTTTTTTTTCTTTCGTTTCGTTCTGACCTTTCTATCTTTTTATAAATAATCTTGCTCACTTAATATCCATTTCTTTTCATACATTTAATCATCGCACTTATTTATCACAACTATCAAACAACAGCAGGATATCAAATTAAATAATTTATAACACACTAAATTAAACACATATTGAATTTTAAGTTTGCAGTTTAGTAGAAAGTGATAGCTATACAGTAAAGTGGAAATAATCGATTTAAAAAAAATCAGTCTCTAATATTTAATAATATGAAGAGGTATTTACTATTTTTTATCTGATAAATAGAAAAATTACAGTCTACATTTAGAAAACGTCTAATTATTGTGTAGTATTGATAAATAAAGCACTAATAACCTTTCTTCACACAAATAAAGTGTGAAAAAGGGTTATTAGTGCTTTATTTATCAATTCAATTTGATCTTCACGTAACTCAATCAATCAATTTATTGTGTAGTAATTTATATTAAATTCGCTAGTTTTCGCCAGAAAAGAAATTATAATAAAAATAATAAGTAATTGAAACTCATTTTAATATACAACAGCAAGTATCTATTACGTAATTCAATGTCTGATGGGGTATATGCCCAAGAAGTAGTTGTTTTAATATATATTTGTTTTAAAGTACTTACGTAACGTACGTCATAATGTCACAGTAGCTAAAGAGAGAATAATTTATTAATTATTTTCAAATTCTTTTTATGTAATTTATTTTAATAACTAGTTTATGCATATTTTTTTAATTCACAATGTGAAGTTATTTGAATATAAAAAAATAAAAACTTAAACATTTCATTTCATATGTTTTTATTAAATATAGATTAAAAATTAACATAATATGAATTATTTTTTGTGGTTTCAATTTTTTTTTTAGAAAAACTAATTATTAAAAAGATTTTCAATCCACCCGGCGAAATTCCTATATGTTTTAAGATTACGTTAGTGTAAAATCCAATATTGTCCATTAATTAGGACATCAATGTTCCACGAACCAGTGACTGCTAATAACAACATAGATATGTCTTTCTGCTAAACCGCACCCTTAATAAATTTTGATAGTAAACAATAAAATTAATTTTTTTTTGTATACAAGAAAAGCTCTCGTTATAAATTAATAATAACAATAAATATTGCGTAGAAATGGTATTCAAAAATTGATTAATCTACTAATGAAAAGATAATTATTAAATAAAAAATAGAATCACCATTCATCACAATATTTATTACAATATTTTGAAGAAATGTGACTTTATAATTTATAATTCTTAAGAAGGATGACACTATTTTTTATTTAATAATTATCTTTTCGCTATTAGTTTTAAACGATATTGAGCTTATGTATTTCTGTAAAAATACTTTATGTTTTTACAGAAATACATTTTGTAAAATACGCACTCGGCAACCATTCAAGATTTTGCGATGTAGTTTTTACCAGTAAACGTTTCTCAATAATCGATCTCCTGACACCTAAGTCGGTTTTTCTTTATCCAATCTGGAAATAGTTTTTCTCTGTTAAAACCATCCATATATCGCCACCCTGTACAAACTAGTTATTGGTACTGTGGCACCAATCGGTTTCTCAGTTGAGGGTGCAATTTTCCTTAAAAAAACCTCTGATAAGAGGAGCTGGTGGGGCGTACACAAACGCTAACAATTAGATTAATTAATAATCGAGGGTATTTTCTTTTATTTAATAATTCAATTTATGATTTTGTAAATCAACAATCGTTTAAAGTAAATAAAAAAGATAGTTTTCCGATTAATGAAAACACTTTTTTAAACTTTGTTTGTATAACTGAAATTTATTTAGTGACTATAAACTGTTACTGTTAGTTAGTAATCGCGTCATTATCAAACTTAACAGCGTTAATGACGTCGAAACTATAGTCACTAAATAAATTTCAGTTATACAAACAAAGTTTAAAAAAGTGTTTTCATTAATCGAATAACTATGTATAACAATGTAGAAACCTTAACAATTATTAAAAAAAGATAGTTTCATTAAAAATAAAACAATAATACAAATAACAATTTTCTTTTTACAATTATATTTTTAACAATCTGATAATTAATTTTAAATTTTACTATTTTCACAATTTTAACATTATCTGTAATTCAATTCATTCATTTTACCACAACTAGAGTTTATTGTCGTGATAAAACTGTTTATAAATATTAAACGTGTGCCTAGAGGTATTCATAAAACTAAATGCATGTAAACTCCAATGTGAAAAAGTTGTTCGCTGTATTTTTACTGTAAAAGCAATTAAATTTACTGCCAGAATTAATCGCGCTAGTAGAATAGTAATCCATTTCATCGGTTGGAGAAGGAATTAGCGTTTTATTTATCAGCGGAATTGTACCAGTCTTTAATTAATTTTAAACAAAACCTTAGTTATTTCTGTAATTAAAAAAATAATAAAATAATATAAATAACAAGACCTTTATTATCTATTTTCTTTGAGTTTATAAATATTAAATATATAGTTCTTTGTCCAAAATCTATTGCTATTATTGAGACTCTACTAAGTAAGAATAAAATATCTCCACAATATAAATAAAACGTATTATTTAAATATAAATAATAAATAAAAAAAACATATCTTACGTTTCATAATAATACATTGTATTGAATAACTTTAAATTTCCTAGTAGTTTCGTGTTATTAGCCCATTCTCAAGAGTTTTTAAAATAAATAAAATCTTACTTTAATAGAGTCTCTACAATATATTTAATATCTAAATTTAATAACTTTAAATTTACGAGTAGTTTCGTGAAATTGGGCTATTCAAGAGTATTTAAAATTTGATTGTCTTGAGAATAGTTTAATAACCTGAAACCAGTCAAAAAAAATAATGAGTATTTTTTATACTTGCCTTGAATAACACTTTTATAATAGTCTTGCGTATAGGACTATTATAAAAGTGTAATTCAAAACAAAGTTTAAACGTGTTTTCATTATTAAATTTAAAGTTAATTATAATAGTGTTTAACATTTATAATAGTATTACACAAAACAACGTTTGGTGTTTCAAAATATTAAAGGAATACATTTTTTAATCATCAGTACGTGATGCAGATTCAAAAAATCCATTTTTTACAACGACAAAGGGAGATGGAATCAGTTTCCGAAATATATATTTACTTCAATAAACAGAGTAGGAGAAAGGACAATAATTTTTAATTAAATAGTTTTAATAAAAGAAGGTTCCATAAATAATTCCAAATAATTTATTCATACTTATTATTATAATAAATAATTGTTATTATTTTTTATGTATATATTATGTTTAAACTAAACATAACTTATTGTAATAATAAATATGAATAAAATTATTTGGAATTATTTATGGAATTTTTCTTTATTTAAATTATTTAAATAAAAAATGATTGTTCTTTCTCCTATTCTTTTTATTGAAGTAAATATATATTTCGGAAACTATGTTTACATCTTCCATTGGCGTTGTAAAAATTCGGATTGTTTGAATCTGCATCAATTACTGGCAAACACTAATTTACTAAATTATTGTTCGATGTATTTATATATTAATGCATTATTCCTTTATTTATTTATTTACGGAAATGCACATTTTTTACAATTAATATTTATAATTACAAAATACAATAATACATTGAACCGATTTAACAAATAATGAACTAATAGTTCCTTGAACAAAGATTTTCAATCAGAATCCATATATACTATAACAATAATGATACGCACAGTGAATAAAATAAATAAGTAAATCAAATACAAATATTAAAAAATTTGCGAAAGAATTACAATGAAAACAAAAATTAAATATAAATTAAAACATATAAATAGAATAAAACCGAACAAAAATAATGACAATAATAGAATTATTTAATAAGAATATTCCGTAACAAAGCAATTGGTTAAAACATTATTTTACCGAGTGTTCAAACTAGAACGGTTACGGGCTTTGAAAAAAAAAAGTATTCAAACATTAATTTGGATTCATTTACTATTTAAAACACATTTATTTATTTTTATAATTTGATTTAACAAATCACGTACATTTTTATTATTAATCATAATAATTCGAAAGATAAACCAAACGTTATCTATTGCCTAATTTTAATTATCATCGTCAACAATTATCATTACTTTATTATTAATATTACAGAATTGAAAATTGAATTAGTTTAAATTGAAGTTTTATTGTTCGCACAAACATGATGAATGATATAAATCATGAATATTTTTTGCTTTGCTTACAAACCTGTCAATGTTTTATAAACGTTGTATCTAATAATTGCATAGATTATAAAACATACTAATCTTAGTAAATAAGTCACAGGTGTCCTATAATTAATGTTTTTAATTCATATGTCACGCAGAACTAAATGTAGTGTTTATAAAGTCATAGAGTCTATAGATTAAAAAAAAACATATACTTTCACTGCCACAAAAGTTGTTCTTATTTGTTGGAAATAGAAAAGATTTTTATCTCCTTGTTTATAGTTATTTAAAATAAATTGAATAAAAATAAATTTATTAATTAATAAAAATTAAATATTTATTTATGGATATACCAGTTTACAAAACTTGACTTGACTTGTTCCTGCATTTCACCTCCCGTCTCGAATAGGTCAGTTACTAATTATGTATGTCCTAGGTTTAGGATTTGAAATAAAACCTAGTTCTATTTGTAAAAGCTTTACAAGGTTATTGTAGAAAACACTACAACAATTGTTTTTATATTTTGTAAAGTTTCCAAAGTCCTATCTTAATTTGAAATTGACGGGAGGTCAACATACAATTTTAGCAATATTTTCAAGAATAAAATTGTGATGCATTTAAAAGTATAACTCGGTTTTATTTTAACTCCTAAACATAAAGAAAAGCTCGAACAATTTAAAATATCGCTTAAGTACTCCAAGACACGACAAACATAAATTGAAACAACTACTTTCAGTTGGACATTGGATTACATGTGCTGTTACATGACAAATATCCATTGTGATCTAATGCCCGGCAGGGTATTTACCCCGGAAGTAGTTTGTATCAATGGGTATATGTTATTTTTTAAGCGCTTACACGGTAGTTTAAATTGTTTTGGTTTTATTTTAGGTTTAGAGATGGAATAAAATTCAATTCTTCTTATAAAAGCTTAACAATTTTATTGTAGAGAACACGCCAAAATTATTTCTATATATTTTCTAGAAATTTGCAAAGTTTTATAAAGTAATGGATCCGGTTTTAAAGATATATTTATTATAATATACATTGACAAACGTAATACTACATTACATACATGAAATATTACAATGCATGCCGTAAAATTCTGCCCAATTAATAATAAATATAAATAAATTATATAGATTATTAAAAATCCACTAATAAAACAAGAGTACAACACAAATTAAATTGAATTTATTTATTTTTGTTATGGTTATATTATATTGCATCAAAATATTATACAATTTAAAATTAGTTGCACCTAAATTAAATTAAATTTAAATTTAATTTAAGAATTTTAAAATAATTATTATTTTCTCTTTTGCTGCTGTGACATTTTGTCTTATGTTACGAGAGTACTTTAAAACAAATGTACATTAAAACAACTACTTTTCGGGCCTATACCCCTCCAGAAATCGAGTTACGTAATGGAAATTTGCTGTTGCATAGCATTGTAATGTAATATTTATTAATTCGAGAATATTTAATGCAAAGGACAAAAAACAAAAAAATAATATGGCTATCTGCAGATACGTGTTTTGTGATTTATCCCTTGTCAGTACAGTTCTGCCTTATATAGTCTTAAACTTTTTAAATTAAATTAATTAAATCTGTGACCAAGAGAATGGATATTCTTTTCTATTATTAGTTGCTATTATTGATAGAAGCTAATAGCAATTTTAATGATTTATAATTTTATAATTAATTTATAATTTACCATCTATTATTTAATATAAGATACAATACTTCCATTAAAATAAAAAAAAACAGGCGACATACCCTAAATCTGCGTGCCTTGTAATAAAAAAGCACTCACGAAGAGAGAAAGCATAAAGCGAGGCAAGACCGACGTTTCTGAAAATGTGCTAACATTGCCATTTGCTGGATTATGACATGCAGGGCATAATATTCGGGCTCAAATGAAAAGAGGCGGCTGTATGCTTGGATTTGGGGCGCCAGAAATAATAATTTCACGATTATATTTATTAATGCCGGCGCTAATGAAATATCTTGCATCCGGGTGCGTAATAACCTCGGGCCGGCCCTGACGACATGCACTAATTGTACAGGGCGAGTCAGTGAAACGTACTATTTCAAAGAGATGGAGAATGTACAATAAAAAAGTGATCCTAGAGTGGAAATTGAGTTTTATTGCTTAGTGCAAATATGATATTTTGTTTTATAATCATACCATGTTTTGACACTTTTATTAATAGCAAAATATTAAAGTTTAATAACTTTTGGGTGGCTTTTATAAACCAGCGTGAACGTTTTATTCTTATGTTAAGTGGTGGTGGAGGGATTAAGGAAAATATTTCGGTTCAAAGTTTAAATGTAACAAATATAACGACAGAAATAAAAAAATTGATTGATTTCTAATAATTTACAAACTAGCATAAAGAAAATGTACCACGAAGTGAACGCCTCGAAAATTCAAGAATTAAAAATTATAAAAATAGCGTAAAGCTATATTCGAACAATCACCTTTATAGTTTTATTTTTATTTATTTATTTATTTCCTCAACAAACCTAAGTCTAATTACAAAAATACAAGTTCACTTATAAGCTAAACATGAATTTTATAATTATTTACATACCTAAGTCTAATTACAATTAAAATAAAGACGCCTGCAAATTATTAATAAATTCATTCTGGTTTGGTGAAAAAACATCGACTCCATACTGTACTTGCTGATATATAATTAGCATTTTATATAAAGGATAGTGTTTATCAAGGTATATGATACACACTGGTCTGATGAGGTCCGATGGACCGAAATGGCCATAACCAGTTATCTAAACCGGATAAGTGGTGGTTTAACAAACTTATTTTTAATATTTTAATTACCTTTCTTCACAATTTTCATTAAAATATTTTGAAGAACGATGACCATATTTATTATTTAATAATTATTATAAAACACTATTTATTAAAATATTTATTAGGTCAAAGTCAAATTTTATTGCTACAACCAAAAAAAAAAAATAATAATATAACATGAATAATTAGTGTTTGTGTTTGTCTGGGCTATCGACCAGAGGTCTTTCTGCCTTGTCATGAATCAATGATGATGTCAAAAAAGCTAGGCGAACTGTTCTGATGATTTGCACAATTTAATTAATGAACGATGATTGGAGGATGTTTATATTTGGCAAGGATTTAGTAGATTGAAGAGTGGGGGCATGGGAGATGAGAGCTGTGTCATTGTTTTTAATATGTTAAATTAAATTGCCCTAGAATTAAGCACCTATAATTCTACTTTTAAACTGAGTGTTTCTTGAATTGTTTTATTTATTACTTTTATTGCTATATATTAAAAAGTATATATCAATGAAATTGGATTTATTACACCAACCTTAAATTTTATTGCTACATTATTTTTATTATGTTAAAATAATTTTTAAAGTTTATTTTTAATTGAGTGATCTTTTTTATACAGCTTTAATTACTTTTTTTTAATGATGAGTAATATTATGAAAACATGCGACAAAATAACATATTTGTTTACGAAATTAATGTATTTTATTATGTTTAATTTCGTAATTGAGTTAATTATGTTGATATGCGACACACGGTTTATTTCCGAGAAAATAATCAGGAAGAACTCTTGGAAATTGTGGATATTGATCTAGAAGCGACGGTATTTGACACCATTTCATTAATTTTGTGTCGATGAGTTTGTTTTGTATTTATACTGGCTAATATATATACATATATTCCACGAACAATTTATTATTCGAATGATTGAGTAACGTCATTTAATATTAAATTGGTAAATGAAAATGAATATATATTACTTAAAAAAGTCATTATTTCGTAGTATTCATTTCTGTGCACATACATTGTATAAATATAAAAAATATATAGTGATATTAGAATTAAACATATTATACTAATTGAAGGATTATTATTAACAATCCAAGATACAAATTGAGAAAATTCTATGTTAGACATCATCCTTTATAAAAATGTAAAACAAAGTGGTAATATTGCGTTGTTTTACGTCGTGATAATAGATGACGTGAATGGATTTTACGGGAAAAGGATTGCGGGTAAAATCTGTTTGTATATGGATATTTTTATTAATCACTTTCATCACATGAATCATCGCAAAGTTCAATTATCATATAATCCACGGTTTTTCCCATTAATCTCTTTGACCAAGTATTTTCCTCTTATCCCTTTAGGGATAAAATACGCCGCATCTTTTGTTATAACAAATTCACAGCCATGTCTGAACCACAAACATTCATCCTTTTAAAGTAGCCTCTGTATCGTTTATTACATGTACATAGTATTTAAAATATAAATTTTCAAGTACGTTCGTGTTGTTGTTCAGGTTATTTTGTAAACCCTCTCATAAAGCATTTTGAATTAAATTTCAACAGGATATTTTATTTTATGTTGAGGATTTCAATTGATGAAACTATAATACACAATGTAAAAATGTGTATTTTTTTATAAATCAACTGCCTGATGATGCCACTGTGTAGCAGTGTGTCTACAATAATTTTTGTGAAACTTATAAACCTGTTGTTTTATTTACAAATAGTGAAAAAGAATTTTAAAATAATTAACTTACTGAATTGAATATAATTTTTGGTGCCAACCCCGGACAGTTAAGATTAACCATTGGGTACATATAATGTTAAAAGGAAATGAATATGTGTAAACTTGAATCTATTAATAAAAATCTTAAACTGTTTTTTAATAATAGCACCTTCTAACAAAAGACCGATTTTTTAATTTCGTTGAAGCATCGCCAATTAGATTTAACCGCAACTTCCGTCTCGTGGCTCATCAAGCTGCCTTTATGAGTTGAAAGGCGGTTGTAAAATTCGAATGAGATTTGTGTATTGCCATTACTTCTATTTATAGTTTACTGCAGAGCAGGGTCAATTCCTATGCGTGTATATTTAGACAAATTTTATTACTGGTAAAGTTATAGCTGTCTTTATTTAATAAACAGAAAACATTACGAAATTCATTGTTAAAACTTTCTCAGAAATTTAACTATTATTTAGACGATACACGTTTCGTTTTACATTACAAACATTTGTTATATACCAACGTATGTTGGTATCAGTCTGTCCTGGGCTATTGATTAGCGGTATTTTTGTCTTGCTTTGAATTTATGGTGAAGTGCAATAAAAATGTATGTGCTAGCTTGCTGAACTGTTTTGATTCGTACTGATAAATGGGGAGAATATGATGTGTGTATTTAGGTGGGATGCTTAGATTTCTAGGCATTCAAAATTTTGAGATGAGGGATTGATTTGCAATCTTAAAAAAAATAACTATCATACAAATAATTGTTAAATTATTGGAATTATTTTCGAAATATTCCAGTTATACTATTTACTCACATATGATTGATCTCTTTGAAAAATTAGAAATATGTTTAACTTTATTTTATGGTTATAATAATCGAAAAGAATTTATTCACTTTGTTTAAATCATTATTTTTTAATTACATTTTGGCTGCTTTCAGTATTTTTATTCATACCAGAATATTGAGAGCTGTTTAAAATGTCTGTGAGTCGTCTCCATTAAAATTCGATTTCACGTAACTTATTTTAAATTGCTTATAATTCCCAAGATTATACCCACATAATTTTGAGATTAACAGGATTAATTAAAGAGAGAGAAAAAAACGTTTTAATAAAATGTATTCAGTTATAATAATAGAAAAAATTATTTATTCACATCGTCACATTAAAAATAAAAAAATTAAATTAAATAAAAAGAATTTGAAAATAATTAATAAATTATTCCCTCTTTAGCTACTGTGACATTTTTTGACTTACGTTACAAGAAAGGCCTGCACCCCTCCAGACATTGAATTACATAATGGACACTTGCTGTAGTATAACAATAACATATTATATAAGGAAACATTTTTTTGATTCGAGAATATTTAATGCAAAGAACAAAAAGCAAAAATTAGCTAATATAAGACTGTAGAATCTGTAGACACATGTTTCGGAATTTCATCCCTCATCAGTGGAGCTTTGCTCGACAGCTAATTGCAAAGTTGTTAAATTAATAATAATAATAATAATAAACTTTATTATCCAACAGGCAAAAATCCAATTACAGAGCAATAAATACAAGCTTAATATAATATGCTATTAAATAAGACGTATATAAAAATATAAAGAATGACATATTTAAATAAAATCAACATGAATTAATTGAACTATATGAACATGATTAATAGTGTAATAAATAAATAAGTAGTGTACTTCTTGGTATTATTTTTTTATATTTTCTAGACACGTTTCAGCTATACTATCATTAGTACAAAATAATAAAAAAAAAACAATATCCAGAAGTACATTGTCTATTTATTTGTAAAATAAAAAAATATCAAGAAGTGCCTGCCTATTTATGGCAGGTACTTCTTGATATGATTTCTTTTGTATTTTCTGGACATGTTTCAGCTATACAATCATCAGTAGAAAATAAAAAAAAACAGATACACTGTCTATTTATTTATTTCACTATTAAAATACAAGTTATAATGGACTATACACATTGTTAATTTAGTAATTAGGAATTAATTCAATTATGAAAACATGGTTTAAGCGGATTTTTTTTAAAATTTAATTCATTAATGTAAGGGAGGAAACATATAAACCTTCACTATCAGTGCATTATTTCAGAGGTTTCAGTAGTAAATTATTAATAATAATTTAAATTACATTAAGAATGCGAAAATAATTTATAAAATTAATTACTCCAGTATATGAAGCATGTGTGTATGTTATTTTCTTCTTTTATTACTTATAATGTATTGCAAAAACATTTTTTTGTTGGTTTTTAAAATACAAACCAAAACTATAATTAGCATTTTGTATACTTTACAGCTGCCAATAAAGATTTGCAGTTTCGTAAACTGTGTATAAAAACAAATCGTATTTTTTTTAATAAATAATCAGTTAATCTTATCTTGTTTACCACACGTCGTTCCATTTAATAACACCATTTCGAAATTACATTCTGTTAATAAATTAAATAAAAAGAATTTGAAAATAAGTGATAAATTAGTACCTCTTTGGTTACTGTGACGTTTTCGACTTACGTTACGTAAGTGCTTTGAAACAAATATTCTGTCATTTTTCAGTGTGCATGTGATTCCACTGACAACCCACCCTAAATGCGAGCCTTTATATTTATTTTTTATAACCCAAGTTTAAGTACAGCGTGTGTTGTTCAGAATAAAAGTGAAACAAAATTCTGATCTGAGAGGAAACTTTCACCCTTGTTAAACGAAGCCCGCAGGCAGTCTGCGAATGCACTACAGTTTGGAATGATAAACTCCGAAATCTCGCAGAGCGAGCAATTTTCACAAGTGCTTAATATGTACGCTGTAAAAAGTATCTGCATTATTTAATATATAGATTTTTTTTATTTTGATAATTATAATATAATTCTATATATATATATATAAGGGGGATTTTTTTGGCCTATTTTAACCATTTAACCAAGAAAGAGTTGAGATTTTAATGGGTGAATTATCATAGAAACGGTTATTAATAAAGACTTGTTTACTTTTGCAATATTTTTATTGATGTCTTAAGAATATTTTAAAGTTTTGTCAACGTTGTTGGAGGTTTATAAGATCCGTAAAATATTGTTTTATATATTATTGTATATGAAATGCTTTGGGACAAATCACTGTACTAACCATTTGTCCCAAAGTTAGGGCCATCTGTAATTATCCGACAGAAAATGACTTCAAACGTTTAATTGGCATTAGTAAAGCTATGATTGGAACTAGAATCAAGTGTTCAAAAAATTGTTAAAAAATTGCCTTAGAAAACAAAACTTCAGTGTTTACTTTGTTTTATAAGGTTTGCGAGGTTAAAAAATAATCAAGTATTTAAAAGTTTGCGCGGTTGAAAAATAGAAAAATTTGTGGAAAATATATTATTTCAGCTGCAATCAGCTACAAGTGTAAGGAACAAAATTCCGAAAAAGCGAAGCTGATACGTTGGATGGAACCGGAGAAGTCGATTGGACAATGACAGAAAAAATAATTTCGAAAAAAAAAAAAGAAACGCAATCAAAGTTCGAGCACACGCTTGAGGGTCTGTGCGGTTATTTTCTTTGGGCGGCTGAAACTCGTGCACAGAAATCGACTTTCAATTTGCGGTTTAGGGGAAATATAGTTTAAAATACATATCAGCATATTCTCTTATGTCTTTGGTTTCCAGGAGAGTAAATTCAATTACATATTAAATATCCAAGAACAAATTGGGAAGAAGGTTTTGAATATCTTTCTAGTAAAAGTTAAGAGTTAATTTTGTGTCCCGGACGCTTCTTGGAGAAACAGTTTAATTTCGACATTGATTTATTGAATTTATTTGTTTGTTCTAAATTTATATGAAATAGATTTATATAATAGCCTCAAATAATTCATTTAATTAATTTGATTTTCTTTTCTTTATTTTCATAATATATATACATAATATATTATCCATAATTCTTATTTAAAAACACAGTACAATATCTACATATAATATAAAATATTACAATTTGGCTTAAGGTTGCGGTTTAGTGGAAATAATCGTTTGAAAATAGAGCTATTCTTTTGGATTTCATAATATGAATGTGTATTTACATTTTTTATCTATCAAGTATAAAGTATCAGTCTAAATAAAAAATAAATCGTTAATTTTCGTGTATTACCTCAATTTACTAGTTTAAGTTAGAAAAGAAAATTGTAAGATATAATGAAATTAATAGGTCATGTCTTCTAAGTTATTTGAATGCAGAATTTAGTGAAATCCTTTAAATTTTCATTGCACAAGTTTTTAATATCAAAAATTTAATTTAGAATTTGCTATAAATTTGATCAATTTTCATTGTTTTTCATAATTATTTTTCACAGAAACTAAACATTAAAATAATTTTTAATTTATCTGATGAAATTCCTGCTTATTTTAAGATTATTTTAATGTATAATACAATATTGTTCATTGATCACAACAACAATCTAACTCAAATTAGTGATTGCCTATATTTGTATAGCTATCTCTTTCTTCTGAACCGCACCCTTAAAGACCTTTAAATAAAAATGATTTAATGAAAATAATTATTTTCAAATCATTTTTATTTAATTTGTTTAAATAACTGTGGCCAAGATAATGAATACTCTTTTCTATTTATATTAAAGACCTTTGGTCGGCAGTCAATTTGCGGATTGTACATTAATTATGTATGAAACAATTAATATTTAAATATATTTCTTTAAATTAATAAATAAAGATGCTTATATATATATATATGTTATAATATGTATTGTAAAGTAAGTTAAATAAAAAGAAATTGAAAATAAAAAAGCGTTACTTAATATAAGGCTATCTGCAGACTCGTGTTTTAGGATCTATCCCTCGTCAATACAGCTCTGCCTTACATAATTTGAAGATGTTAAATTAAATGTGGAAATAATTTATTAATTATTTTCAAATAATTTTTATTTAATTAACTGTGACCAAGGGAATGAATACTCTTATCTATTGAATTTCTTTTAAAATTAATTTATACAAAAGTAAATACATAAGTCAAACAAAACCAAATCAATTTAGTGTTGAATCTTATTACATATGACATTTTTTTGTCATCGGCCTTGATAATTATTTTTACAACCAATTATAGAAAATTATTGGCAGAAAGATCTTTGATCGATAGCCTAAGACAGTCAAACACTTTTATTTTATTGTGTATAATTAATGTCAATGTTTATGTAATTGTCTGAAAAAAAATATTTTAATGCAAAAAAACAAACAACGGGAAATTTAAAAAGATATTGTATAATATATCCCTAGTAAAATTATATGCTGCTGAATTTCATGATGAAATTTGAAATTATTCATGAAAGTTGGTAATGGAAAAGAAAAACAAACGCAATTTTTAACATTATAAATATTTGCTTTATTCCAGTTTGAGATTTAATTTTTAATTAAACTAAACTCGTTCCCGCTCCTTTTAATATTCCTCTCCCATTACAAACTTACGAGATGTAGTAATTTACTTCAAAGTGAAGTTAAATTAATGCAATTAAGCACAGATATTAATTAGTGTTGCAGCATAAAGTTCTGTATTTTATTTCATTTATGAAATTATGAGGACTTTTTTAACGATTAAAAGGCACATTTCTTTTTCAGTGTTTAATTGTTATTCATGAACATTTTTTTTAGAGATGTCCAAATAAAATTGTCATATATTTAATTATGCAGTAACAAAAAGATCGAAAAGATCGAGTCTTTTTGTTACTGCATAATTAAATATATGACAATTTTATTAATACAACATATTCTATTAATATATAATTGTTTCCTGTTTACTGAAAACCATCAATTATTGTATTATTGGCTTTATTTATTTAAAATCGCTCATTTAGAAATACTTGATTACTAATATTACTCGATTTTGCCCAACACTTTTTTTTTAATTGCGATATTAATTTTTTATACAAATTCGTTTTATTTATATATATTAACTTAACTTGTATTCTTGTTACGGAATTCCAATGTAGATCATATATATAACAATAAATAATATTAATTTCAATAAAAATTAAAGATTTCGTTAACAGTATATTAATTACTTGGTGAATTATTTTTTTAATAAGAATTATTAACTTGGTCATAGTTAAATTAAATAAATAATAAAAAAAAAACTATTTTTAAAAAAATATTAATTTACTAAATTGAATAATTATTTAAATATTTTATCTTTATTTTGTATTACACATGGTGTAGTTCAAAGTCTGGTGAGGTACTTGTCCGAGAAGTAGTTGTTACAATGGATGTTATTTTTTCTTTTAATGTGTTTATGTAACGTAAGTCAAAAAGTTGCAGTAGCTAAAGAAAAAAATAATTAATTAACTATTAAATTGAATAATTTAATTATCAAATACTTTTTAATTGATTTAACAATTATTGTTATAGATTTCAATAGAATTACGAATTAAATTGCATCTCGTATTCAATTTATAAGTACTTATCAGTTTTCTTATATACACATTTGAAGGCTTTATTTGTTTTACATTTGTGGAAATTAGAAATGAAAATTAAAAAATTCTATTAATATAAATGTAATGTGCATAATATATATTTCTAAAAATAATATACTTTTGTTGATGCCGGAAGGTTTATTGAGCTCAGACCTTATTTGTTAAGCTCCAGTGGACGGGTCTGAACTTCAGTGGAATTGGATTTTATAAGCTTCGATAGCTTTGGCCATTCGAGGAATTTTGATGTGTGTTTTCTATTTGTCAATGAGATAAAGTATATAACGAAATGCTTTAAGTTTATTTTAATAATACGCTATATTTAACTGATGCCCTTTCCTTTTCAATGAAAGAAAAGTGAAAACGTAAGTTCTTTAAAATATTTTTTTAGTAGTA
The DNA here is from genome assembly GCA_963082785.1 of Philonthus spinipes. NCBI lineage: Eukaryota > Metazoa > Arthropoda > Insecta > Coleoptera > Staphylinidae > Philonthus > Philonthus spinipes. The sequence goes on from OY720301.1 coordinate 16,181,418, forward strand.
AATATATTTATGGAAATATTTGGACCACTATTGGTACATTTCTAGTAGAAAATTGATATGTTTCTTTTAAAAAAGAAAATCTTTTAGTTTGTTTTACGATAAAATATATTTCGGCTAGGTAAGATCATGAAAATAAGTAGCCGAAATAAGTTAACTAATATACAAAAAGTTATCACAAAACAAATATATATTCTCAAAACATATTTTACCGAATGAATGATACACAAATAAATAAAATAGAAAATTGAAGTAAAAAATGTTTTATTGTTGCTAACTCTACACAAGCCAATTTAAAGAAATGTAAATTTGGCAACGGTAGATCAAACAAGTGTTAATAATAATCATAAATCTAACAAATCTAATAAGTGTCTTATTTGAAGCATACATCACAAATAAAAGATATGGAACTTTCCCCGGTGAATACGGTAAAATACGTTTTTGAATTAATTTAATAGTAAAGGAAAATTATTAATTGAAAAAATGGATTGTTGAATATTACAATTTAGTTTGTCATTTCTTACCTTACAGTGGCATCACAAATGTTCTCCACACTTCTTCATCTCTTGAATATTTTGTAGGCGTTTGCGAAAGATGTATGAAATGTGACGGTATTTTGACGTTTTATTTGACATAAAAATAATTATTTATTTCTAAGGGAATTGATCAGGTAGATGAAATTATTTTATTTATAACTTATGTCATTGAATTTTTATAAATTTGTATTTTATTGTAAGTTCTATTGATTTTATTCAAAATATATAAAGAATAATACGAATTTCCTGACGCATATTTAATATTAAATATTTTTTATTTAGATTATTTATCAGAATAAACCCCACCTGAAGATTATTACTCCTTTTCTGACCAGTGAAACGAAAACGAAATGGTAATATTACTATTGCGATAAAAATAAAATTGAGATATTTTATTACTGTCCATTACTCATCTTCAAGAAACTCAGCGAATGAAATTCAAATATTACTATTATTTTATTTATTTCAATAAAAATATTTTCCTTTTAGAATTACAGTGATTTATGGTAGGAACGCTTATGATAGACGATTATACGCGCTGTTTCCATCTGCATGTGCATATAATAAGGCTGGCTAGCCATGTGTTGTTTTCATTCATCTTTTCATTGTTTTATTTTAGGCCAACACGTCCCAAACGACAGATTTTATTTGTATGATTCAACCATACGACCATTACCAAAAATGTTTTTCAAGTCGATATAACTGAATAATGGAAAACTAAAAAAAATATAACTTTATCTTAAAACAATGGAAATTATAAAAAAATCAATTTTTATTATTAAAAACAATAGTTAGAAACTCTTTTAATTAGAATAAAATTAATGCTAAGTTTAATGAAATTTAAATAACCTCTTTTATATTAATTTACAGCTGGTTTTCGGAATTAGGTTTAGCGATAATATGACATAAACTGTTAGATGAAATTTCAGCATGCTGAAGCCAGTGTGGTAAAACATGTTGTAAAGCAAATAAATTAAAAGTAAAGCCCCTAAAACTTGTGTTTAGTCATCCAACTAAATAGGGAATTTAATCAAAATCCGTTCAGCCGTTTTCTCTGAAACGTGTAAACAGAAAGCTTGATATGCGACATTATTGGCATAACTAATTTAATATTTTACAAGCTTTATTTAAAATAACTTTCGGTATTTTCATTAATAATTTCAGATTTGCGTCTATTCAGTAATAAAAATACGGAGGTAATTTTATCATTTTCATGTATTTGCAATAAAGTTGTTGATATTTCAAATTTATTTATAACTTATGTTATTGAAATTTTACAAACGTGTATTTTATTATAAGTTCTACAGAAAAAAAATACTATTAATACATTCTCCAGAATCTACATATTGAAGATTTATAACATAGGGCTTGTTAAATAAAAATAAACTCACTGTAGATTAGTAATAGATTTAACATTTCCTGTCTTCACCATACTTACCCGTAATAATAAAATAATAATCTTAAAGCTGACTTCAAGTTGGTGTTTCAGGAATCAGTTGATGCGTTGAGTTTTTTAGCGAAAAAATGAATATATATATAAATTGATGTTTGATATTTCAGGAATCATTTGAGGCGTCGAGTTTTGTAGCAAAAAAATGAATATATATAAATTTGTGTTTGATATTTGAGGAATCAGTTGATACGTTGAGTTTAGTAGCATATATATATATGTATATTTCTTTTTTTTTCGATATTTTATAATGGTAGATATAAAATATCAAAAAATAAAAGAAATATATTTATATATATATATCTCATCGCATCAAGTGGTTCCTCAAACATCAAACACCAATTTATATATTTTTTTTTGCTACAAAACTCGACGCCTCAAAAGATTCCTGAAATATCAAACATACAATACTTTGGTCTTTTATATTTGCATTCTATTCAAAATAAGTGTTATGTTTATCGATATTGCCTTCTATTATATTATAAGAATGTGCTCGCTGTTTCATTTATGAGTTATAAAAAATGTATCTCGGGCCATATACACACAATATCACGAGATACATATGACTGCAATCATTTATACATTCAGTGTTATATATTATATGTTTTCATTTATCTAATATATTTTTTTATTAATAAAACTGTTAATAAAGTAAACATGGTGTAATTAAAAATAATAAATAAAATTCTTTACTTCATTATTTTAAGAAATAATTAAGAAAGTAAAGTAAATTAAGGAATTTTATTTTTTATTATTTATAATGTAAAACACTTCCCATTACTCAACATACAAATTTAGTGATGGTGCAATTGTTAGTTATATTTCATATATATGTAAAACATGTATGAAAGAATATAACTATATGTGATTAAGTATATTAAACAAAAATTAATTAATTGTTAAAGTGTTTTAAGTCTGTCTTATGTGTAAAAACGGGTCTTGATGGCTAATGTCGTCCTATAACTCAGTACGATGGTGTAATTCAATTGTCATGATTGCTAATGTTGAAATATTTCATATATTATTTCGAATTTTATTAATTTTGAAAGATTCTTTAAATTAATTAATTTTACGGGCAGAAAGATCGTCGGTCAATAGCCGATTAACTGGCGAAGAACTATATGTTTACTACTACAATATCTTTATTCAAAGTTATTTGTTTTATATATATTTACAATATATTATGATATCTTTGTTTCTTTCTTGCTTGCTTGAACAGGCTATCGACCTATGGTCTTTCCGCCACTATATGTTTATATATATATAAATGTTTTGATTACGTATTGTATTATATGATTGCTGTATATATATAATTAATTTTGTTTTAGTATTTCAAATTAGTTGAATGATTTAAAGATGTGAATTATAGAAACAATATTACAAATTTAACTTAATATTCAAAATAAAAATAAAGTGATTATTTTACAGCTTATAATTAAGTTGATAGAGTCAACTACTTTAGAGTATAGATATTTTATTTCTTATGCTTTCAAGACGCTGTTATTTGATAATCATCCATTTTTACGTCGTGATAAGTAAAACACTTTTTGTCTTTAAGACCCAATTAAGATATCTTTTCCAATTTATCATATAATTTATTGATATGTAAAATACTTTTTGTTTTCAAGTTTCATTGATTTATTAAAACTGTAAAACTGTAAAACTTAAAGACAAATAGTGTTTTATTTACGTACAATTTATATGACAAATTTGGAAACATATCTTAAATAATATTAGAAAAGAGGCTGAAAGACCTCTGGTCGATAGCCGATTCATCTACAGAATACAATTCTAATTTTTGTATATTATTGTACATCCATATACACATTTGAATAAAGATGGTTAGTTAGTTATTAGAAAAGAATATTTAGGCAACAGTAAGAGTTTATTGTGTAGTTCAATTTATTTATAATCAGTTTAGTTTATGTAAATAAATACATTTGAACAGAAAGACCTTTCGTCGATAGTCCACAGGTCTTTCAGCCTGTTTTTTTGAAAAGTATATCATTGTTTCTAGTGTATTATGTAGTTGGATGTCTCTGTCTGACTGTCTAATTGTCTCTGTCATGGAGTAATATGACGAAGTCGAATAACTTATGGGGAGAGTTAATGTTTGGATTACGGGAAAGGTATAAAGTGTTAAAGAGATTGTATACAACTGGATTTGTAGCGAATTTTTCGGATAGGGTATAAGTGTTCTTATTTAAATACTATTAATTATAATAGTATTTTTAATTACTTACATTATACTTCTAATAAGTAATGTTAGTAAATAAAGTTTCATTATTTTTAATTATTAATAGTTTTAAATATATTCCACGTTTCTCTATATTGCGAAACACAATTTAAATGAAGAATTTGTTGTATGATTCGTAAATATACGAATCCCGAACAAACTGTGTGCATTTCAGTTGAAACTACTGAACAGATTTCGCTATATATTTTTTATCTGTTTGCGCTTGTAGTCACGAATTGTATATCGAGTGTAAAAGTGTTGATTGCGGTATCTGAATTGCGGTATTGGAATCAGTTGGGAAATGTGAAGATGTGTTGAGTTGAATTCGATTCGATGTTTTTATATGCAATCGAAAGGGGCGGCGGGTTTCTAGGTGGCAATAAAAAAGTGCGATTTGGTATACAACAAGTCATTTATTTTACGTTGGTCAGTTTACTTATTTTTATACCCTATAAACTATTTTGGAAGAGCGGTCCATTATGAAATGAAAGGAAGTTTATTATTAGTGTGACAGTGAAAAACAAGTTCTAGACTAGTTTACAAATATCATACATGCTGATATACATTTAAGATACATTGTATAGAGTATAAAAATAAGGATAAAATATTACATCATTTTTTATATTTTTTTATATATATATATTATGTATGTACATTCATTTATGTTTTTGTATGAGGAATATATGTGTGAGTACATTTATTTTGTTTTGTTGTTGGCGATAGAAGAATAGAACTATGAATTTAGAAACGAAAAGGCACGCACTGAAATATACATGCTTGATTGTCAGATAATAATTAAATAAAGAAATAAATTAAAATATTAATAATAAAAATATAATTTAATGGGATGGAATGGCATGTGATGTATGATATAATACAAGTGCGAGTGCAAGTGCCTGAGGTAGTTACTTGCGGCGAGGCTTGACAATAATCACAGATTTAGTAGAGATAGTGTGAGGAGCGTCGGCGAATTGGTGGCGGCCGTACTAATCTGGGGTTGAACGGCCCCAGGGCTGCTTCGTTCGTCGAGGATGCACTTCTGTAAAGGGCTGGTAGACGGAAACGACAGGGCCTCTGTAACCATTGATGGTTGAGGGTCCAATATAGGATCGGACTGAGGGCGGAATGGATGTGGCCCACCAGGAGGCAGTAGCGCTGCACCATGAGCGGGGGCGGGTGGCTGGCCTCCTCGTAGACCAAGCACACGACATGGGGTAGCCAGCAGGCGGCGAATATGACGGCCACCCATAGCAAGGAGTTGCCCAGCCGCCGGCGGCTTCGCAGCGTGCTAGTCGGAGGCTGGCCGATATCTTCGGCATCGTATTCAGGTTTTCTGAGTCCTTTACGGGCCTGTAGTAAAACAGTCTATATCAGGGGATCAATGCACTTGTTATTTGACGAGTAAAAAACTTAAATACCTCAGTTTCCATTCTATTCGAAATACCGGCTACGATAATAACGTGAGTCGGTCGTCTAAGCAAAGGCATGGGTAGCGGTAATTCTCCGTGTTTAGCTCTTGCCGTGAGAGAGAGGGCTGTTAATTTAGCGTGGACCCCTAAATGACTTGCAAGAACAGTACACATAGGTATAATATGTACAAAAATGACTCTAACAATCAGGAATGCTTTCCATAGGGGTGTATTTCTTTGTACAAATTGTAGACTTGAAAAGACCGCAGCCGACAACCACGTTGCAGCGACGGCAGACAACAGCAGAGGCCTCCTTCTAGCCACTTGCCCAGCAGGTCTATAGTTTTTAACCGTGAGATATCTATCTATACTCAATGCCATCATAGAGAGGGTGCTTGCAGAAGCGGGCCAGACCTACACGGATACGGATAAACTATAAGTAGAAAAGTTTACCCTTATTGAAAAACATACCTGAAAAAACAAAGCGACTCTGAACCAAACAATATGTTGCGACCAAGTGGAAATTGCGTAAAGTGCCGCAGTTACAGGACCAGTCAAACAGCACACAAAAAAATCTGCAGCCACTAATCCCAGTAGTAAGGGACTTCTATTTCGCGCACCCGGTCCGTTACACAGCGCTAATCCCAAACTCCCGTTCCCCAAAATTCCCACCAAGAAAATCCCCCCGTAAAAACTCAAAATATAATCCATCCTCAACAACAATTTATTCAGCAATAAAACATTTTAAAGTTCAGCCGCGTTTAACATAGTCGAAACTTTAATTGAATTTTGTTTCGTCGCAACAGTGCTTTCCTCGCAAACTACACTCATTCTACAACCCGAGCTGAACGCGAACTGCCGCCCCCAGCATCCGTCTCATCCCCAATAGAACATTTGTTATCCTCCTTTCTACATCGTGAAATTTCGCTTCCACTCGGGGAGTTGTTTGGCGGCATACGCACATTTACAACCCCCGCACAATTTCCATTCCCACTTGCATCAAACACCCTTAAAATTACTCGAAAAGACACACCGCATAATTAATGATTGCACATTTTTATCAAAACCCATTCAAATCCTCGCATTGAATTCAAATTGCGCGTGAAATATCTAATTACTCAATTAACCGACAACCAGCTCCAGCCCTTCCTTTTTATTACCCCAATAAAATCTGCTCGATTCGCGAAAATATCGTAATTAATTACAAATCCTACGAATAATCTCCGCTGTCAGATCATGCTTCAGTGCTTAATTAAAATATTACTCGGGTATTCATATTTTTCCGTCAGCATTTTATTAATCCCTACGACAACACGCAGATTTCAATGCTCAACCTGTTTTAATATCCCTCTCGTTAAGCATTAACAACTCCAGATAATCAAATATTTCCTGGAATTTCCACTTTCTAAAGAATACCTCTATTTTTATTTTTATTTCGGGAAATTGATTTAATTTTCCACACGCATAAAAAACCTCTTCGGTTTTAATAATAAATCTGAATAATCGCACAGTACTTAAAATACGCCGATTACTTTAAAAATCCATTTTTTATTTTCAATTAAAACAAGAGAGCTTTTTGTATGTAAATAACTTATTAAGTAAACATTCAAGTGGAAAATTAGGCAATCTAGCTGGAAATAGATGTATTCTTATTCGTATTATGATGGTTTGCATTTCTTAATCATTCTACTAAATATTTACATAACTTATAAATTCCACAACTCAATGCTGTTGTTATGTTATAGCATCTTTAAAGAAATTTTGAAATTATTCATTCTCAACGAATTATTTCTATAAGTTCTCCATTACGGATGCTTCTGGTTTAATACAGGATATCCCGTTAATGTTGGGAAATAGTTTAACCTCAGGTTCCTGGGACCAAAATATGATGATTCAACCGAACTTATCTATATACAAAAGCTAAACGTTAATCCGGAATTCATCTTAAAAAAACAAAATAATATTTATTTTATTGATAACAATTGTATGTTTTTTTATGAATTAATTTGGTTTAATTCAATTTAAATTGATTTAGTTTAATTTGATTTAATATAATTGATTTAATTTTGCTGATTCTATTTGAATTAATTTAATTGATTTATTTTAACATCTTTAAATTATATAAGGCATAGCTGTACTGACGAGGGATAGATCCCGAAACACGTGTCTGCAATATATTAAGTAACGTTCCTTTTATTGTTTTTTACATTAAATTTTTCTCGGATCAAAATTTGTTGCATTATGCAATATTTTATTGATGTGCAACAGCGGGTGTACATTATGTAATTCAATGTCCGGCATGGGTATTTGCCCGGGAAGTGGTTGTTTTAATGTGCATTTGTTTAACGTACTTACGTAATGTAAGTCAAAAGTCACAGAGCTAAATGTGGAAATAATTTACTAATTATTTTCAAATCATTTTTATTTAATACGATATGAATGAAATTTATTATGGTTTAATATGATAATATAAGACATCATTTGAGTTAATATGAGTACCATCACTTGATGGTAAGTGTGAAATATAACATATTTTCATATTAACATATTAATCGATGAATAGTGGATTGTGGGTTATGAAATTTAGAAATTTGGGAGGGATATTGGGGTTTTGTTTACAATATAAGAAGTTTGATAGTTCTTTATTTTTATTTTGCGTTCTTTGTGATATTAGGATAACCCGTTTCTTTTTTCATAAAGAAGTATGTTGGAGGGGTTATGTAAGGGATTGTTGTGATTTTTGTGAGGGTTCTAAGGGACAATCGTTGCGTCACTGCTATATTATTGAGGGTTGGGAAGCGGGAATTGTTAAAAAGGACTACACCGTAGTCTAGAAGGGAGCGACTAATCATTTTATAAATATAAGTGGCAGTTTTAATAGGGATGCCTTTATTAGCATATGTTAATGATTTAAAATGTTATATCTTATTCTATTTTACAATAGGAATGAGAGGGGATGAGTCAAATACTTATTTCAATCTTTAATAATAATAGTGCTGATTTGTGTAACACGTTTGTAATTGACAATAATAAAATTAATAATAATAAAAAAATCTTTAAGGGTAAAGTTTTTACTAACTGAATTTTATTAATGAGAATGGAATGAGGTTTAAAGAAAAGCTTAGGATCGAAGGTAATTAGTCTAACGTCATAATTATTAAATAAATCCACGCGAAAATACCGATGGTCGACAGTTTTCAGAATAATTTCAATTTTAATTTGTTTTTTTACTGCTTTAAATCTTTATTACCTAAGAAAAAATAATACACTGTATATAATCTTCTAATATAATATAATCTGCTCTGCTTTTATTTTATTATAAATATATATTCATATATGAATGTAACTCCTATGTAATTATTCTGCAAATAAAGATTATTTCTTCTATCTATCCATGATAGGCAAATTTACTTCTTGATTTATTTAAATATGTAATAATAAAAATAAGGAATATTTTTAACAATAATAATTGATGCAGATTTATGAAGTAACATATACCAAATTCAATTAGCATCAAAGGTAACATCCGAATATTTTCAAGTGTAAAATAAAGGGATCAAAGTATTGTTAATATCAATTTTAAATGGAGACGTGAGAGTTTTGTGGTAAAGAATTTGGATTTATTGGGATTCTCTATTTTGCGAACCATAGCGATAGCAAATCAATCAGCTCCTATAAGGTGGAAAAGGCTTCAGGGAGAGTGGAATGAAGCGTGATTAAAGCCGTATCATCTGCAAGCTACAGAAGATAGACGGATGGGTTTACGAATTGTTGATTGGGATTATAAGTGTCATGGACATAAATATCTTATTCAATATTTATGTCTATGACATCTGTAAAGGAGGGATCCTTTTATTTTAATTAAAATATACCATAATTAGTTAAAAATGTTTCACCACGGGTTAAGTGAGAAGTTAAATAAAAAAAATAAAAAACTTTGTTCTACTACCACTTTTTTTTTATTTTTATTTAATATAAAAACAATGTACACATAATTTTAGGTGCTTAGTTCAATAATGACTAGTTTGTAGTCGAAACTTTAGTCACTGTAAAAGTTAAATAAAAGTGGTAAAACCAAGTTAAATGTTTTAATTTAATTTATAAAGATGTACCACAAAGTGAACGCAAACAAAATCAGAGAATGTTAATTCAAGATTCAATTAAATGTATATTAACAATAAAATGGAAATAGAAAAGAGTATTCATTAACTTGGTCACAGTTATTTAAATAAATTAAATAAAAATGATTTGAAATCGGCTGTTTGCCCGAGAAGTAGTTAATTAAAATAACTACTTCTCGGGCAAATAGCCGATTTCAAATCATTTTTATAAAAATGAATAGTTAATTAAAATAACTACTTCTCGGGCAAATAGCCGATATCTAATCATTTTTATTTAATTTATTTAAATAACTGTGACCAAGTGAATGAATACTCTTCTATTTCCATTTCATTGTTTAAAATACTTATTTAACGTAAGTCATAATGTCACAAAGCTAAATGTGGAAATAATGTATTAATTATTTTCAAATAATTTTTATTTCATTTAATATAATTAAATTAATAATATTGAACAATCGTACTATTGTGCGAACTAGGTTTATGAAGGAACATATGCTAAACTCAGTTCTTGTGCAAGTAACATTAAATACTTGATAGATATTTAAAATAAAGTAAATTTGTTTCTTATATTATTAAATTAATATGTATAACGAAATAGAATCCTCTAACTTCGAAAATGAAATCTTTATTATAAATGATAAAATAAATTTATTATTTTATCATTAATATTAATAATGCATGTAATGTATACTTCACTTTCAGTCTCGTTAATGGGATTATATTGGTATGTAATCCCATTAACGATTTGTTTTGCACTGGCGTAAATGTTCACTTTCAGGAAGTTTTAGTATGCATTATTGTTAGCCTATGAATTTGTGGGAATTGTTGTAAAGTTACGTGCATGCAAGTTCTGCTAAATAGAGAATGCGACGGGTATGAGTAGAATTATTAATGTAATCACCAAAAAGAGCGAAGCGCATTTTCGTTTCCGAATCACGGCTTAACATTTCAAATATTAACTTGAATGTTGTTTCTAGAATTTAAAGTCTAACATGCGGGGATTAAGATTGGCTGTATTTGGATCAGAAAAATGTAAAAATCTTGCCGATCTTTTTGATAAATAATATATATATTATATATCTTTATTCAGATAATTACTAAATTTTCTACAAATGTTAAGTATACACCAAAAAATAAAAGGTTTTTTTCTATCCTGGGCTAACGACTAGATGTCTTTCTGCCCTATAATGAATAATTCACTTATTAATTATTAAGGCTTCTACTGCTTTATAATATTCACAATAATAGAACATCTATTTTAGTTGTATAACTATTTTTTATTAATGACCGTAGTTTCAACGAAATTAACGCCTTTCAGTTTGACAATGATACATAATGTCGTCGAAATTATAGTCGCTAATAAGTAATTCAGTATACAAAGTATAAGAATTATTAAAATATTACATCGTTATTCAGACTATATAAATAATAAAAAACGATATAACATAAATATTTAGAATACATATAGATAGACGAGACAGACTAACACCGTCTGTCTGGTCTATCGATCAGAGTAAAGTGTTTCTGCCATAAAATTGTATTATTACTAATTTAATAAAAGTTAAAATAAATTAATTTTATAATGATGATATACTTATACTATAAATATATAATTTAGTTGTAAATAAAATTCTTATAAATATGTTTAATTACCGTAAGTATTATAAATGTATGACAAAATTAAACAATAATAATATAAAAAATGAAGTTGAAAGAAAACGTACTATATTTAATACCACTTTTAAAAGTGGTATAAAACATAGTACGTTTTCATTTAACTTGAAAAACTGAAATCAATTGCCATATAGTAACAGTCGAAACCATCATTTATTTTAAATAAAAAAGCTACAGCTTCTGATAAAAATTGTGTAATGTATTGAAATAATAATATTCCTTCTCTTGAAGAAGCTAGGGTGTATCAAAATGGTTGTAGCGATATTCTAGATATGAAAATTGTTAATATTCACTACTATTTTGCTAATTAATTATAGTAATAATTTATTTATTACGAAATCTTCTTTTTTAGAAAACATCGATCATTCCATAAATGCACACATTTTAGGGGCACATCAGGGATTGTAGTGAAATTTACATGTAAAGTATAAAGAACATCAAAATATGATATTTATAGTATATATAAATACTACAAATATCAATATTTAAAAAAGTATATGTGTTATTCTGACACATGCATAATTAAAATATAACTGTGAACAAAACTAATAGATAAATTAAAAACAACCAAAATAGAAGCTGACCAGAATGACCAAAATACGATTATATTGTGCTATGATACTATTACAAATTACTACTACTAAATCTATGTTATCTGAGAAAAAAAGATACATTGTATATAATCTATAATATGTAAAATAATTTAATAAATAAATATTTGATAAACCGAAACTGGTCGGAATAAGTCTAAGTGTCTTTTCTTTAAATTATTTTACATAGTGTAATATGTTAATATTCAAGAAATTATAATCTATAATATAAAAAATAAATATTTTTATAATCTGAAATAAGGGCTATCGACCATAGGTCTTTCTGCTTTATTAAATATTAATATTTCATAATAATTCATTTTAAATATTCAAAACTTTAAATAAATATGGGAAAATATTCAACAAAAATGCTGTTTTTTCTAGTATTTTTAAAAATAATTATAACAATCATCTTTTCTAAAATCATAATAATTGCAAAATACCGAATCTCCACTGTACTCCTAATCCCAAACTATTTTTCGTATAATTGAACACCACTACAATATAATTCACAACAATACATTAGAAGTGCATATAGGAATAGTGAACATAATGAGGAAAACGTAACAAAACAGGTAGGAAGGCCTTAGGTTGATAGCCAAATACAGAACATCAATGTAAAATTCTGTGATCAAAATATTTATACATTTATTGTAAATATATATATATCTATTATATAATGTTTGGTAATAATGATATTTATAAATATAGTAATAATAGTTTTAAATTATTCCCCTTCGACTCAGCTAATACTTAGTAAACCATTATTAACACTACATAGAGGATATTGTTTAATTTACGTCAGGTTAGGTGGTAGTGTCAGCTATTGGCTCACTTAGACCTTTAAAGGTTCGGTGTGTTAGCACAGTAGGCGAAGGTTATTTCCAACTTACAAACCTCTAAAACAACTAGGAGCTCTTAATGTAGTTAAGTAGCCACCCCCAGGACATTGTTTGTTTAATTTAAGAATAAACAAAATAATCTGGTGAAACAATCACTAAATGTTTAATTTAAATAAAATATATTTTCATACTAATTTCCACTTTATAATAAAATTTATTTAATTTAATATAAAATTATTATTGAAAAAATATTTTGTTTAAATTAAACATTTAGTTATTGTTTCACCAGATTATTTTGTTTATTCTTAAATTAAACAATCTTTGATAACCGTTTGCTAAGGACAAGGTATAATATGTAGTATAAGAATTGTTAATGTACTCTATATAGAATTGTCTGCAGAAATATAACACTAATACTACATATTATACCTTGTCTTTAGAAAACGGTTATCGATCGTTTGTCTTTCTGCCCGTCTTTGTCTAGTTCGTGTTATATTTATTATTTTCACTTGTCGAATTAAAGAATGTGCATTCTATATCTCAATTTATATAAAAATATTCATTATTTTCTCTAGTGCCTGTCGTTGTCTGTCACATTTCCGTTCTTTTCCCGGGGCATTACATTCGACTCTCATTGAAAGCAGATAAGCCGTTGTTACCGGGACAATCTTCAGGTGGGATCTGAATAAAGGGCGGAATTCGAAAATTCAAATTTGAACGGCAAACGAGATTTCATCTCAAGTTCGTTATCCTTGACTCCAGTTGCGACCCGTGTTTGATCCAAAAGCGGCGTGAAATATAATTGGAGCAATAAACTGTTTTGTACTGGTGCTGAGTTTGTGGCCGAATTCAATCCCGGCGTACAGTTGCACAATAAGATATAAACTAGTATTATTAGTTTACTAAAGATGGGCAACGAACGTGGACGGGTTTTTGGTAGTCTAACGGAAACGGGAAATGATTTTAATAAGTTTGAACGCATGTGGGGATTATTTCATATTACTTTTCACATTATTAGACTTTTTTTAATATCACCCTCATTGTTTCACACGATAATAAAAATAGAAATTTAGTTTTGTTTTAATATGAATACACTAACTATAAACTTTTAACTTCTCAACATTTATTAATATTATATTTTTTATAAAAATAATATAAGGTGTTATGAGTTACTCATGACGTAAAATTGTTGACTTATTAATATTTCTATTAGAACATTTAAGGAAAATATATTGTATTTGTTCCTATAACTCCTTATGATTTATTAAAAAAATGTAAATTTTAGTCGGTGATCAAACAATTACTTTAAATATGTTTATGTTTGAGAATACCTACTAGATAGCCGAAACTATAGTCACAAATTAAGTGTAAAATACAGTGGTTAAACAAAGTAAAAAGTGTTTTATTTACAAGTTATATATTATTGTACACATTTGAACAAAGATGGTTAGTTAGTTATGACACTTACTAGATTTATAAGATTTATGATTATTAGCACCATAAATCTTAGAAATCTAGAAAGTGCCATATTTAAAGTATTTATCAATAAATATATTAGTGAATCTGTTAACCAATAATTATTGGAATTGTTATAAAATAACTGTTATTTCAATGTCAAGCAAAATTTAAAAATGTTGCATATGAAACTACCAAGTTGTACCATCTATTTTTACTTTCTCCGGACCCCTGTCCAAAGGAATGTATTGTGATCGTAAACATTTTCGAATCATAAATTTCAACGTATATACACGTTTTGAAGTCCCCTAAGTCCACAAAAGAAAAATTATTATTATGACAAATAAAACGTCAAAATGCTGTCATATTTTAGTAATTCAATAAATCCTTTACGAACGACTGTAAAATGTTCAGGGGATTAAAAATAGTGCGGGAAGAATGTGTAAAGCTATTGCAAAGTAAGAAATAACAAAATAAATTGCAACATTCTTCTAAATACTTAGCTTTAACTCTAAAAGACAATAATCTATTTTTTTCCTTTAATGCATTCATTCATTCCTTGACCGAGTGCTGGATCATGTAGTATATTTCAAAAATAAAACCAACATGTTTGGACAAAATGTGTTTCGTGTTTAATTTTTACGTTTCTTTTATAAATTAGGGCTTATGGAATTCTATATTGCAGCATATTATTATTATGATATCAAATGCTTGCAAACAATCATTTCTAAAATTACTATTATTTTACCCATTTGTGGGTATCACGATGGTTTTGACCGTTACTACGAGGTAATCCTTATTAATTTAATAAAAAGTGGTAAAATATATATTTTTTTTTCATTGAATTCAATTGGGCGTAGATTATAGTTCTACTTTTTTGCTATTATAGTGACGGAATGAATGATCATTTTAAAATCAAATTCAACAATTATATATTATATAGCTTAAGAAAAAATAAATTATTGAAAAGAAATAATTGTCGTATTAAAAACAACAATAAAAATAATTATAATCTAAACGAATTTATAATTTACTTTAATTCCTTAATTTTTATGCTAAAAATGTTCATTCAACTTGTTATTATTTGACCGAAAGTCATGATGTACACATCACTATATTTATTGTAAAAAAATCTGCAGAAGTTATGAAATTGTTGAAATTCCCAAATTATTTGTTACCGATTGAAATATTAAAAATAAGTTCTATTGCTTTCTCCAAATTTAGAGAGGATAATATAAATTTCCACACACATATTTATTATTTCTGCGGTCTCGTGAGGCTGTATGAAGAAGAATACGTTTTTTTTAATTCACATTATTTATCCAAAATTAATGAACGAATTACATTAATTGAAGATTATCGCACCTTTTCACAGAATACAGAACAAAAAAGAACACATATGAATGCGACGAATTTCAGATGATGGAACAGCACCCTGTTCTATCCAGGACCTCCAAGTAGCAAACCCAAATGCAATTGACTACGCACGGCGTTGGATAGATATATGATATTTATTATATTAATATATTATATACAGTTACTTTATAAACACCATAATGTATAGTTTAGACACGATTAAATAATTAATAAACACCTTTTCTGATCAAATTGTACAAATAAAAAACACATTCTTCTTTTATATTAGTGTAACAACAATTATCCTATTAAAACTTATTTTTTTGTTTAACAATGATAATATAAAAAAATTAAAAGTAATAATTTAAATAAATATATTAAGAGCATTATATTTAAGTACCAATAAAAAATACATCGTTTATAGAGGAGTTAAGTTTTGGCGGGAGTCATTGGACCGGATTCTGGTTCTTAAACACGAACAAACTTGTTACATCCAACGGTTTCAATATACGAGTAGGTAGGTGCATCTCTCTTTTTTTCCACTCGGTATTTATACTTTTCGTGACTCTTTTATTTCGATAATAATCCAGAATCCCCGCATCTCTATCAAACGATATATCCTCACGGGTCAGAGAACTTTTCAAAAAAATCAGATTTCGAGGATGCATGATACAATAGCCACGCGGGTGGAAGTTTTGTAATTTTACGCTTGATAATAAATTACCCTCACAGCAATTGCTTTTCGCTCGTAAATTCCGAATTTATTTCGCGTTAAATAATAAAACAGGCCAGTTGATGTTACATTTTTTGAATTAATAATTACTGGGCCGCTCCAGGTAATTTGAATCTGTAGAAAAAGTTGAAGTTGAATCGAGCTCTCTTCGGGGCACCAACTGTAAACTTGCATATGCAATGTTTTATTCATAAAACGCTTTTCCGATTCAAAATTACAAGCTGGTACTACTGCTTAGCGTAAACAGGATTCAACAGAATTATAAATATTCCCACCGATTCATTCTTGCGGATTTTGTATTCGATTACGCTGTGCTGCATGCTATTGCATCAAATTTCGTAGCTAAATGGAATTACAACCATTTTCGCCACATTTTGTGGCGACGAGCGTAACTGTAGCGCAGTTTTAATTATATTTGAGTTCTATTCGTTTCTCTGCTAACATTTTGTAAATATTACTTGCATACGTATAACAAACATAATTTAATTAAAACCACAATGTTGATAGGGAATTGTTTTTAAATTCGTTTCCATTAGAATTGCGTGGGTTTGCTATGGAATTAGGGGTAAATTATTCATCTTCAGAATTATGAAGTCAAAACCCTTGTCTAGCATTAATAACAATCCTATAACCGCATTATTTTTTAAATTTTATGCAGTGCAGGTATATACCACAAAAACAGTAATCTGTAATACGGGCTAAAATACAGTTGATAAATGGAGTTTTTATGTATATATTCGTATAGATTTAACCTTTTTAACCGTTTTATAGCGTCTTGATGTTTTATTCCCACGCGTAGAGCGCTTTCATTTATTGAAAAATCAATACTTATTTTAACGCCTAAGTATTTATTTCAATATTCAGATTAAATTTGCCTAATTTTTAAATAAATGTTTTATATGAAATTTTATGAATATAATCGCTAGAAATAACTCGTAGTTTATTAAGTTTTAATTTTTTTAATATCCAGAAATCACAATTTATCAATGCACTTCATCTTTCAAGAATCTCGACTAAATGACGAAAAAAAGACAAGGACTGCTTTCTGAAGGATGGTCGACAGCTATTCAGCCATTCAATTACATACATATACATGAATATAATGCTGTAATAATAATAATAATAATAATCTTTATTAACAGATGTATACAGCAAAAAAATATGTAAAATAAATAATAAAAATTTCAAAATCAACAGATATGAATTATACAATAATTCATATCAACTGGCTATCGATCAGTGGTCTTTCCTCCTGCTGTAATAAATATTATGTTTTCAATAAAAAATATTTGTCTATGTGCAAGGTAGCCCGAGATTGTATGATATTCTTCAGGTAGAGTGCTTCATTGATTAATTTCTAGCAGAAATGATGAGAAAAAAAATATATTGAATTATTCCTTATAACTCCTTACAAGCCAATTTATATAAATGTAAATTTGACATCGGTGGATCAAAAAAGTGTTAAGTAAATTAAATAAAAAAAAATTGAAAATAATCAATAAATTATTCCATTGTAAACATTGTGACATTTTGGCTTATGTTAAATAAGTGCTTTAAAACAAGTGTAAAGTAATAATCATAAGTCTAAAAAAACAGTAATTATATACAAATATATTTATTCAGACAATTACATTTTTACAAAAATTGAGTATATACATTAAAATAAAGGTTTGTCTGCCCTGGACTGTCTTTCTGCCCTCTAGTAAGTATATAAACATCTTTTTTCAGACAGCAGAATTAGAATTCTTTACAAATATTTATATTTACAATACATATTGATGGGTTAGTAGTCTGTCATGGGCTATCGACCGGAGGTCTTTCTGCTCTCTAGTAAGTATTTTATTAGATTTTTGTAAATGAAATATATATTGTAAAATGGAGATTTCATAAATAAATAAAACAGTCATATTTAAAGTATTCATTGAAAATAAAAAAAGGCTATAGACTATATATACATTTCGCAATATCGTTAATATTGTAAATAATAATTAAAGTATATAAAATTACACGAATAAAGATGTATATATAAAGAAATCAGTGAATCTGGTAACTCATAATTATTGACATTGGTAGAAAACAACCGTTGTGTCAATAACAAGCTTAATTTAATAATAATAACATTTATTGTTCCACAGGAAAAATGTTCCCTATTATATGACAATTATATAATAAAAATAGATAAATATAAGCAACATAAAATATACAATATATAAAATGTGAACTTGAACTAGCAAGAGGGAACAAGAGATGAAAGAGAATCATAAAATAAATCGCAGTTTGTAGGCATTTGATTAAATACGTTACAAATAATGTTGCAGAGGATTTAGAGCCGTATAGAGTTTTGTTGTGTGCAATACGAAACGTTATTTTATTTCTGTTGTTAAAGGTTGGAATATACAAGTTTGCAAGTATTAAGATATCCAAGCAGTTAATACGATTACTAAGAAGATTCTGTAAAAATGTGATACTTGACTTTTTAGGCCGATATTCAAGCGATTCAACGTTATATTTCTGCAGCAATAATGAGTTATTAATTAAAGCCGCGTTTAGGGTAAATGCCCTCGCCTGAAATATAAGTATTTGAGAAATTCACGTTAAACGCCTTCAATTAAATATATATATTTATAGAAAATCTTTATTTCTGAAAGATACATTAAATTACATTACAATATTTACAACATTACAATCATAAACATCTAGTTAAGCCTCAGAAAATGGCTATCGACCATCGGTCTTTCTGCCCCTTCAATTAAATTTATTTTATTTTGCCTGAAGATACAAAATCCATTTTAAAATCTACAAAAATAAGTCAAATAAAAACTTCAGGGCATTAGGATCATGAAAACTTAAAAAGATGCGATAAATAATAAATCTCAATGCCCTGAAAGAATTACCGTCAAGCGATTGCACAAGGGGATTAAATGGGGACCTACAGAAATTGATTCATCATCCAAATGCTGTAAAAAATTACATTGCTTCTTATTATTTTCGTTGATGAAACTGACGAGTAAGCTGCTCCACCAAGCTGGAACAATTATTGTGGCCCACCCAAATATATATATATATATATATATTATAACTTATTTAAATTACTAAAAAGTAGTCTGCTCAGCTTGATATCAAGTCCGATCATTTAACACAAAAATTGATAGCCGATCCGACTATTGGATATAAAAAATAGGTTAATAAATTAAAAACATAGTACTCAATCAGTTAAAATAGTTAAAAGGGTTATAATATTTTTATTTAGTTATACTGTAATGGTTGTTCCAGCTCGAAGGGCTCCAGTAAGTAATTACATAAAAAAAAAAAATAATGTATCTATTTATCACAAAAATCCAAAGTCTTCGAAATATATTAAGAGTTAGACTAGTAGTAATGAAACGCCCTAGAATAAATTCGTGCTGATGAATAGATAAGTAGGATGCAACATGACTAAATATTTGGCTGCCAAGGGCTTTCTCAAAGAGTAAAAATAATTTTGAATATTTGGCATATTGCAAATCAAACTAAGAAATTTTAAGTAAGTCGTAAGTAAATAAATATAAAAAAAATTAATAAATATTTAAATGTTTTATAATGAAAGAAACCAAGAGTTCTCGATTTATGTTATTTTTTTGTTTTTCGATTGAAAATATTTAATTTATACAACAAAGAACGTGATTAAAAACACAGACACCCTGGTAATTAGCAAACAGGCAAACACATAAAGACTGTCCGCTGAATGTTTTCCGTTTTGTAATAAACAGCAAGCATCCATAAAATAATTAAACACAACGAAATCACCCCCAGTTTATTGCTTCATTGCAAAATGCCTAACCACAATCCCCACAACTTTCTTTGTGCTGAGTTATTTTATGGACTCTCTCTTTTTATTGTAAAACGGAACGAATTCGGTGAACAGACTTTAGTTAACGAGTACGATGACATCTGGAAATCCCAGACTCTAAATGCTCTTACTGCTTCCATAAAATGTTGAGAATGACAATAAGTGAGAATTAGCCGAAGAGAATACATATCGTAGTGGAATGAACTAAGGCTTAGGAAATTCCCGCTTAGAGATTGCGTATCAAAACTTAAATATTAAAATTGAAACAATATTAAGTATATCGTTAACCGATTGACATATCTGTATATTTTATATATTTTTATAATGTAATATAGCAATTAACACACGAATAACTTTTTTATTTGTATGATTTTCTAATAGTGCATTAAAACTTTTTTTGTTAAATATATTATTCTCTATCGAATGGTGATGAAATATACAGTGTCTTTCATTAAAAAAAAGTTTAAATATATAACAACCTTTATTCGGGGCTATTCTATAAACGAAATGTTAAGTTTAACGTGTATGTTATTTTTGCTATTACAGCCTAAGCGACTATTGATATATATCCATTGCATGTGAATTTAATAAATAACGTACAGGTAAAACCTAACATTTTCCCCGATTAACAATTAAGTTTACAAGAACATAACGATAATTGATTAATCACACAAAATGATTTAATTGTTAAATGGCTATCCATGATAGGTCTTTCTGCTTGAATTTTAAATAAACTGTCTTTGTCTTATTATTTGTAAAAACGGGCCATGATTGGTAATGTTGTCATATAAGTCAGAATGAAGTTGTAATTCAATTGTCATGAATGTTATGGAAACATGTAATAAAACTATGAATTGCGAAAGAAAGATATTTGCGGTAGAAAAAAATGTTTATTTTGCTCTTTCTTTTTAATTAATATTTATTTATTTTAAATATAAAGAATTTTATAGTAGTAAGACATTTTCCGGGGATTACAACGGTGCAATCAGAAAAATAAAAATAATAAGAGAATTCTTATTTTTCTGATTGTACGGTTGTAATCACCGGAAAATGTCTTAAAATAAAATAAAATAAATTAAGAAGGAGCATTTTTATTTTTCTGATTGCACCGTTGTAACTACTATAAAATTCTTTATATTTAAAATAAATAAATAAAAAACAAACGAAAAATAATCTTGAATCTACTACTACTACCAGTAATCAGTATCAACCATTGATAATGGTCACTATGTGTCTGAAATGTACATCTGGTAACGAATAAAGCAGTGACGAAAGGATTCTAAGTGTTTTTATTCAAGTTATTTTCATCACTATCATATATAAAACAGAAAATAGAGACTGAAAATTATTTTTTAATGTAATATTGTTTTACTTTTTATTTTTGGGTTGAGTGATTTACGTGAACTCACTAGACTCGGCCATGTGGTACATCAATTCATCGTTTTAAAACCGCAGCTTAGTTTTATAATGAGATGTGTAAATATCGAAACATTAGTCACTCATTAAATAGATGGTTTAGTTATACAAATTTAAACTGTTTTGTAGTTTAAAAAAAAAGTAAAGTGAGTTAAGTGAACTCACTGAAACCAAAAATAATAAAATAAACAATATTAAATTACAAATTCATTTTCAGTCTCTATTTTCTGTATATATATGATAGTATATAATCTATTGCAGTAATAAAATAAAAAATATAAATTGTTTTCTTCAATTAACACCTGCTAAAATGTATTTTTATTTTTTTTAAAATACAAAACAGTTTTAAATTTGTGTAACTAAACCATCTATTTAATTAGTGACTATTGTTTCTATATTTAGAAATCTTATTATGAAACTAAGCAGCGGTTTTAAAACGATGAATTGATGTACCACATGATAGAGAACTTTTCTCCTTTAGAGTGCTTTGAATTATTTTATTAAAAAAATATGTTGACAATAAAAGTAACCACATGTTATAGATTATGTTATTCTAACAAATCGAATTTGATAAATAATGACACATGCGACGTTTATATCTGGAAATATAATGAAATATCTCTTTTTACCGACATATCAAAACTATATTTTCTTTAACATTAGAAGAATAACATGTGACTTGATACGGAAGCAAAAATATTTTATTGCTCTAAATTTTATGGATAACTTCACAGAGGTATACAAGGGTAACAAATTTTAAAGTTAGTCTTGCTGAAAAGCTGTTAAAATCTAACCTAATCAAATTTGTAATTAGAAGTGTATTAATTGTATGCGCAAAATGTATAATCGGAGACAACTAAATGGGAACGAATAGCCATAAGCCAGTGATATTTTCATCATTATTAGAAAATGGACTCGAAGCTTTTGTAAAAGCGTTTGTTTATTCACAAAAATAAAAATTATATAGTCATCTGTTTCTAGTAAACCGCACCCTTAATATATATACAAATATCTTTATTCAAGGGACTTTTACATTATATTAAGTACAGTATCGTATAGGATAATACGATATATAATTTGAGGTTGTCCTTTCATAGGCTATCGACCCGAGGTCTTTCTGGCAGCCTTAATATATTAATAAAACAATAATAGTAATATTTATATCATATTCACATTTTCTATTTTAAAATAATATATGTACATTTCGAGCACAATGCGCTCTTTATCAATTTATCAATAGTAACAGAAAAAAATGGTGATGTATCCATTATAGCACTTTCCTCAGTGAATTCGGTTAAATACGTTTTTAAATGAACATTTAATATTATTTCTTCCCTTGCAATGGCTTGATAAAATTTCCATACACTGTATATAATTTCTTTATCATTTTAATTCCTTGGTGCAACATATTTACTATTATTGAAACATGAAATCATTTTGTCGTTTTATTTGTCATTAAAATAATTATTTAAATAATTAAAGGTTCCACAGCCAACATAAAAAAGATTATAAAAATAATTGTTTATTTCTAAGGGAATTTCGTCTATATGATAAATACCATGTAGACGAAATTCTTCCGCTTATAAAATGAAAACTAAAGGTCCTAGGATAAAAGTTTTATAACAAAAATCATTTATTTTTCCAAGATCTACATTTTATTTATTTGAAATATTTTTCTATCCAAATTTAAAAAAAAAATGAAAAATCGCTTAGAGTAAAGTTACACTTAATGATTTTTTATTCTAACCAAAAGTTTTTCAAATCATTCCATTGTAATAACAAACTTACAAAACAAACAGATATAAAGTCTGGGTTTAAGCCACTTAGCCGTTTATGCGCTATCGCACACACAACATTTTTTCAAAACTCGATGGAATGGACTCAGGGGACCTCAAAACGTGCATATTCGTTGAAATTGGCGATTCTAAAATTTCTACGATCACAATACCTTCCCTTGGAGAGGGGTCCGGGGAAAGTAAAAAGGATTTATTTACATGATCAGAGTTATTTAAAACAAATTAAATAATAATAATTTGAAAATAATTAATAAATTATTCCCTCTGGGCAGAAAGACCTCCGGTCGATAGCCCATGACAGACTACTAACCCATCAATATGTATTGTAAAGATAAATATTTGTAAAGAATTGTAATTCCGCTGTCTGAATACAGATATTTTATATATTCCCTCAATTTATTAATTATTTTCAAATCCTTCTCATTTTATTTATTTTATTAATAGCTTTTTTATATAAAATTGACAAATAAATAAACATAAACAAATTTAAATATACCAATGTGATGTATTTGAAAATCAGATAGGGTAAATTATTAAAATTTAAATCAAATGAATTAAATGTATTAAAACACAAGTTTATTTTTAGGTTCCATAATATTTAATAGTAGATACACTGCTACTACAATTGTTTGGATACACAGTATCATCATTAGGTAGTCGATGTAATGGTTTAACAATATTTTCAGAGGAACGTTTGTACAAAATCAGGTAGAGAAACATAATGGGGGGTGGAGGTACAGTTTTTACATAAAAGTTGATGAGTGTGAGTACGGTATTACATAAAAAATGTGTACAGAATTAACGAATGTTTATAACAATAATAGAACTATATACAAAATTACTTAGGTGAGAATAAATTAAGAGAAGTGAGTTGTTTACATCTATTTGGTGTGAAACCAAAAAAAACTTTTGATTTAATTGAATACATTTGAAATTGAGTTTTATAGAATAACAACCTCCATCATAGAATTATTAAATCAATTAATTTTAATAAATTGTTGTTGATGGAGTTAAATCGAAACTTGTAAGCTTATTATCGATTTAACTCCCTTAAACAACAATTTATTAAAATAATAATAATTTATTAATATTTAAGTTAGTAAATGGGTTTGTGAATTGTAGTAAATTGGAGGGAGCGTTGGATTTTAACATACCTCGAAGTATTCATTCCAGACAACGACGAATATTTCGCATTAGTTTTCATACAACAAAATATTGATAGTATGCGAACGATTTGTCTATCAATTCTAACTTTATGCTCTTCACTTCTTCATTTGCAGTTTTCACAGCCCATGTACGCCGTATTGATATTTCTCATCTCATTTATATTACATTAATGATTTTTTTATCTATATTTATTTATTATCACTTGAAGATAGGAATAAGCTGGTTGCATATTGTTTTTACTATGAACTGTTTCGGATTTATTAATAATTATTTTGATGCGTATTATTTTTATTATGTATTTTGTCGTAATTTGTGATTGGTAATTTACCTTTTTACACATATATTTTGTAATGTTTTTAGTGCGTCACACTTTTCTTGTAAATTTTTTTAAAATGAAATTTGGAAATGGAGATTCTAATAATAAAGTGAAATTGAAAATTGATTTGATTCAAATTTTAACAAATTACCTTTATCTGATTTATTTGCATATTTAATTCGGTTTATATTTATTTATTTATTTGACGGATAAACCATTTTATAAATTATTACACAATACTAATTCAGAAACATATACATAAATATACATATTCATATATACACACACGTGTGTGCATAAACATAATAATTTCAATGTATATATATACTAAATTTGAATAAGTTTAAAATGCAGAATTTCAAATTATACATGGCAAATTACAATTTACAGTTATTGATACGCTTAAGTTTAGAAATATATTGAGAGGCATATTACAATTTACAGATATTGATACGCTTAAGTTTAAAAATATATTGAGAGGGTGAAGATGACTTAAAAATATAGAAATGTGTATGCATAGATAATTTATTTGTCAATTTTGAAAAATTAAAATTAATAAAGAGCACATCGTGCTCGAAATGTACATATAGTAGAAGTGAAGAAAGGAATATAATATAAATATTACTATCAATATATGTATATTTGTGAGTTATCTGAAGTTGGTAAATAAAACATAATGGACACTAAGTGTCAAAATAAAACAGTGAAGAAAAAGAATATAACTATCTTTTATTTATTTACTATAGTAATAGTCTTGATAGTAATCAAGAAAACCTCACGTACTCAAAAACAAATATTTTAATACAATAATAACAGTGTATAAATTCGTTTAGTAATTGATAAATTAACTGAGAATTTTAGAAACAAAGTTTGCTTTCGTTATTTGAAGCATATTTTTTACGGTTACTGATTTTATTGAAAATCGGATATTAAAATGTGAATAAATTCTTTGTTTGCGATTGTTTGAGTAGTGGTGTTTTATTCTAAAAATAAAAATATTCTTCTGTACCGAATGACGATAGAATATTAAAAAGATGTTTACTTTAAAAAAAAACTTAAAATGCTCTTTTTTTGTTTTTTTCTGGTTACACCATTATAATCAGAAGAAATAGAAATAGTTAAATTTCCTTGAAAATTTTAATTCTATTACAAACTAGAAATTTAACTGTTTCAATTTCTTCTGATTATAATGGTGTAACCAGAAAAAACAAAAAAGAACATTTTAAGATATTTTAAAAATATTTTTTTTTTAATATTCAATTACGGACATACCCGACAATAACTTTTGACTAAGACTGTTAGATATCATCATACTTCTTTCATGAGTAGGACATAAGTACGAAAAACCAGGCTGAAAGACCACTGGTCGATAGCCAATTAACAGATATAAATTATACATTTAAGTTTGTTAATGTTTATTACTTATTTTGTATACTTTCTGTATATATCTGTTAATAAAGATTATTATTATTATTAATATTCAATCGTAATTCTGTACAGAAGAATAGTTTTATTTTTAGAATAAAACACCACTACACAAACAATCGCAAACAAAGAAGTTATTCACATTTTAATATCCGAAAATTTTAATTCTATTACAAACTAGAATTAAAATTTTCAAGGAAATTAAACTATTTCTGCTAATTAAGTTAGTAATTCTGTGCATTTAATTTAGAACACACTGTATATAGCATTTGCGCTCATAAAAATTCTTATTAGTTTTTTTATTTAATTAATGTGCATCTTGTTTTATGTGCTTGTTTCAGACTGAGGTACCGAGTAAAGGAGATGCCGTTTAAAAATTTTAATGAGAAAAAGGCGCCAATTTAAATGTTTGCCAGCAGCGCTAGAATTTTTGGACCACCTATTTTGTAAACGATACGCATATTTTCGCCGGTATTGTGGAATTTCTGTAAGTAGTATTTTTTTTTCATGCTGGAATGTATTAAATAATGGTGGCCTTTGGAAATGGGCGAATGTTTTTTTTGTTTCTTGACGGTTGCATTAAAACATTGGGAGTTGGGAGGTATGTTTTATATAGATATGCGGGGAGATGTAAAATGAGTCTGGTTCTCCGGCGTGGGGCTTTCTTCTTTCAATGGTAGGTTCACAGGTTCCAGGTAATCGCCTACGCCAAGAATGCGCCCGACCGTCGGGGTCCGTTCTAACTGGGCGACCTTGGTTAGCCAGTGGCCACTTCGGCCGGACCGAAAAGGAGAGAAAAGAAGAAAAGAGAAGAAGAGAAAGAAGAGTCTGCGGGTACAGGGTGGGATACAAACGAATTGACTTCACCACCCGCATATTAAAAGCCCTGTATAATTGTAACTCAAAGAACGCATGTAGATTAAATGTGGGGACGGTGAGAAGGGTCGGTGGTCAGGTAGGGCAAGTAGGGCGAGGGTCGATCCGGCTGGGGTATTGAATTATTCGGTTGGGACCTGACGGATAACAGGTGAATTATTTTCATTGAGATAATGGTATTTATGAAGCGATTTGTGGGTTTTGGAAGGATACGGATAGAAGGATGGGAGCTAGAGCAAAGAACAAGAGTCAGGTCCCAAGCTTCGGTGTTCGGTGTTCGTAGTTCGGTTTTCGTGCCGAAGACCACATTCCGCTGTACAATGGCTACTCCAGCGCGGGAGGCTGGACACAGCCGCGGAGGAATGAGGCCCGACTGGAAGAACCGGTTATGGTAATTTATAATGGGTAACGTTCGATTCGATGACGCACGGTCTCTTTGCTTCATCTCTTCTCTTCTCAACTCTACCTTCTCCTCCTGGGAATTTAAGCTACGTGTACGTATTCGCTCGAATTCGAATTCAAATTTGAATTTGTGGGGCGCGATCGCGACTCGTTTCAAGATTTCAGATATCTAGTCGGGGTGAAATAATGGAAATCTGCTGCGAGACATACTCGAACATGTATTACGTTATTATACCATTGTAACATTATTCCGCGGAGCAAACAACTTCCACGGTTAAATATTCCGCGTGCGTAATTACGTTTTGCGGTGACTTGTATTGAATATTCCGATGTCGCTTTTACAGAAACAGTTATTTTTAGATTCAGTCTGTTTCCTGCGGCGAATATCAAATTTTTCAAATAATCGTGGGTACTATGGGACCGCGAAACGCGTATACCATATTATTAATAAGAGTGGAGGGATGGAAGTAATCGAAATCAAAGATCGAGACGGAGATGGGATGAGATGGGACGAGGAAACAAGATGGGTACTTTAGTGACGTCATTGTGGTCCTCGAGGGGGGTGAAATTCTGTTGAGATTCGAAAAGTACAGTTGCGACGCGTTCTTCGACGCAACAAGTTGTTTGGTTCTGGGCATTGGGCATTGGGCTTCGAGGTACCGGGTGAGCTGGTTTGGGATCCAAAAACGCGCTGACCGGAGTCGCACTTGTTAGTGTCGCGTCGTAAATCGTGCTAGCATCAGTTTCCAAATATTGCCTTGGGACTAGAAAGTTTGGCAACGTAGTGGCATACAGAACAGGTTGAGGCTTGGCTTTTGAAACTGGTTTCTCAACGATCAAGTTCGACGACTAGCCGAACGCGATGGGGAAAGCGAAATGTTGGCCGTCCAACTCGCCAGCTCGTTCAGTTCTTTGGATGGTCCGTTCACGGTCGCGTTGAGCATCATTTAATTAATTGTTTTCTAACCGCCTCACACATCGATTCACTTCACTTCACTTGTGCGGGATTCAGATGTGTAACAATACCGTTCCGGGACTCTGCTTCAGCAACAGGTCATGTGTCTGCCTTTCCCGCGATCCGTATTTACTCCGGTGCAAATTGAAAACGTGTGTGCTCTCCAATTAGCGCATCACATGCGCCGATTAGTTTACCGCGAAAACTCCGGCGTTTACAGCATCCCATTGAAATGTCAATTCTACTCGAAAACACAATGTGGAACTGATATTTTCTTTGGTTATCTAGCTGTATGAGTTGATTAACGTCATAAAGCTAGGTTACCGGAGTTAAAACCAGTTCCCATACATCCAGAGCAGACCAGGAGCGAATATTTTTATCTACTTACTTACAGGTAATCATACATCAATTATTTATATATAAATCATACTTTACACATTCAAGCTCAATTAGTAATATTCGTATCGTATCACCAAAAGGGACGAATTTACTAAAGAGTCATTTAAATAATTTATTTAATTTTATTTAAAATTAACATACAAAATAATTAATAAAACAATTATCAAATGCCCAGAAAAATGAATTCCCTTCATAGCTTTTGATCGCGTCGTAAAAATATCCAATCTAATTTGATCCGGATATCGACAGTCAATTTCTGAAAATAAATACAGAACAATTAACAAAACGAATCAAGATTATCAAAATTCCAGGTAGTTCATTAAAACGCCCGAAAGACTACCTGCGGCTTAACAATACCCACTTCACAAAGCGAAAATTCCATACCTGTACACTTAATCGCGCTGTCATTGGCTGAAACCGCAAATTGGACAGAGCATGTTTTACTGGAACACACTTCTTTAAAATTAAAGGTGACCTCACTATTCCCCGTTACACCTTTACAAGCTTTATCAGCCGATCCATCGCCGTAGGCGCAAACCGAAAAATCCCCATAACCATTCCCCTTAAACTACAAGAAAAAATAATTAATTCCCACCCTCCATCTCATCCACGCGTATTACCTTCACAGAAATGTTAGCGCGCTCAATGTATTCCTCCCGTATCCCATAGTAGGTTTCTAATCCCGGACTTACGTAATCCTCAAAATGCGCGGTGCTTTCGTTACAATAAAAATCCACAATGCTCGCAGGATATCTATCCAGAGCCTCGCTAATACCATTAACTACAACATCCACGTTTTCATCTTTATTGAAAGTTAAATATTTTAATCCGTTGAAATTCCTCGTGCCGGTTTCACCGGCTACAAAAAATATCCCAACTTCCGGGTGCGAGGAAGCTAGCGTTCTCAAAGAATTCTCCGACTTTCTTCTATCATCATCAGAGAGTAGACTTGATTGAGCCATAACGAGCACAACTTTTCCACACGGTATCATGTATCTACAATACTCTTTAGCGCTTTGGTTCTGATAAAATTCAACCAATGTATCTAAACTATGGCTAAATGTAAGTCTGCTAGGCCCTGAAAATAAATAAAAATAAAACAATCGCGCCGTGAAATTTTAAATTTAACGTACATGCTATTATTTATCGTCACAGTTTAATGGTCTAAGCGAGTTTTAAAATTGATATGTATATTTAGATTGTGAAGTTTGGCTTAGCCGATTTTGAAACATGGAGTCAAACATCAAGCGTATGTACTGTAAATATATTTAATGTTTGAAAATAAAGATTATATATATACATATATATATGTATATATATATATATATATAAATAAAATAAAATTATAATTTTGTTTTAACACTATGTTTATTATTGTTGTCACTAGTTTTGACTAACTTGTAGTCATTATCAAACAATAGTGTAATATTATTTGATAATGACTACAAGTTAGTCGAAACTAGTCACAGCATTAATAAAAATAGTACTAAAACAAAGTTACTGTTTTATTTTATTTATATCAAAGTATAAATTTAGCGGAAAGTAAACGCTTACAATACTAACGAATTAATAAATGATTCGAATCACGAAACCTCTTTAAACTTCCTTTATTAAAAGTAAAATATTAATTATATAAAAAATACACATCCCAATATATATCTATCATTTTACCTTCCAGCTGGTCTGTGTTAGTAAACTGAACTCGTTTATATCAAAATAATATTACGTATGTAGTTAATGAAATACATGATTAAATGATATATAATTAATAAAGATGAATTATTATATTAATAGTTTAAGTTAAAAAATTATTTTTTTAATCACTATGAATTGAAAAAAAGTGCAGTAAGACCTTTCGTCGTTAACCCAGACTAAACTAACTAACATCTTTATTTATATCAAGCGTATGTATTGTAAATATATTTAATGTTTGAAAATAAAGATTATATATATTTATATATATATATATATAATAAAATACTACTAAAATACAATATTTACGACTATACATAAATTTTTATGATTAACTTAGATTTTTATATAAATTGGCTATCGACCGAAGGTTAAAGATAATCCAGAAAAACATCTAAATGTATTGTTTACAAAAATTATAATCATATCATACATTTCGATTAATGAAAATACTTTTTAACTTTATTTCTACTGAAATTTATTTAGTGACTATAGTTTCGACGTTATTAACAGTAACATTACTGTTAGTTTGATAACGCCGCGTTAATGACTTCGAAATTATAGTCATTAAATAATTTTTAGTTATAAAGAGTTACAAAGTGTTTTCATTATTCGAATAACGATGTATAACGAAGTAGAAGCCTTAACAATGAATAAATATTATACAGTTGATCAAATCTGTATTTCAGCCACAAAGTAACTTCAAAATGGAAATTACAACTTTGTGAATGAAATGTGTATTTGCTGATAAAATTTTGATTGTTGATACATCTAACACTTGGTGAAACATCTTTACACATTGAATATAAGGTTGATATAATAAAAAAAAATGTTTTCGTTTCATAAATCCAACATTTTACTCAGTAACTCTCGTAAACCACATTGATAATGATCGTGACTCCGAAACTAGTCGTGGAAATAAAATACTAAATTTGTAAAACAAAAACCAACCGTTTTTTTCTATAAAATTCTATGTTAAATGAGTCGTCAAAAAAGTTTGTGTATTTGTAATTCAATAATAGTTGTAAAGAAAGGTTATTAATTTGTGAAAAAAAAAAAGAAAAAAAAAAGAAGAAAAAAAAAAAAAAAAACAGGACATCTTGTATCATTACTTTAATCATATTAATTAGAAACGGTTGCTTCGTTTTTGGTATACTTGAAGTAATTATCGATATTATGGATGAAATAAAAATTCATATATACACACATCCGAATTCAGACTATAGAAATTAATACAAAATAATCTAACATAAGTAATTACTATACATGTAAGTGTTAATCTGTCTGACCAGAGGTCTTTCTGCCTTTAAATATTCAGTATTTTAAATAAAATATTTTGAAATATTTACATTTCTCGTTGAAAATCGAAGCTAAATCGAGTTAAAGCGAAGAAAGGTTACTAATTTGTACACTTTATTAAAGTGTGAAGAAAGGTTGTTAGTGCTTTATTCATCAATTTAATTTGATCTTCAAGTAACTCAATCAATCAATTTATAATCTTTATTGATAAACGTAATACAACACCTACATACTACATATAACATAAAATATTACAATACATGCTGTAAGAGTCTGCCAATTGGCTATCGACCAGTGGTCTTTCCGACTCAAGTATGATATTAATTAAAAATTAATTGAAATCATCTAGCGATGAATATCAATGAAATTATTATAGCATATATAGATGTATATAATTAAAAAAAATGAATTACTTACAATCATTTTTATTCGCTAAATTTGAATATAATTCAACCAAATCACTAGTTAGATTGGTCATCCATTTACCAGTTTCTCCATTAATTATTCCTAGTTTACTACCATAGTGGGAAACGTCTAGTTTTTCCGACAAATACCTGAAAATATTGAAATTATAAATAGACAAATTAAATCAAATGGGTAATATATTTTTATTGCATATCACCTAAAAATTAAAACAGGGCAGAAAGACTCCTGGTCGATAGGGATTTTACATGTAAAAACAATTTTGTTGAAATTCCTGTTTCCCTGTTTATTTTGGAGAAAAACTGTGAGAATTGAAATGTGTTCAGAATTAAATATATATATATATATATATATATATATATATGAAAAAACGTTACTTCATTAACTTTTAAAATCGATGCATAGTTAATAGATATTGATTATATTCGTAAAATTGTACATGTTTAAATTGCATTAGCTATGACTTATGATAAGAATCCATGCTAAATTGCAATCATAGAAATATGCTAAAAGTGACGTTTATTTCATTTTTTTTTATATGAGAGTCAGGGCTAATGCAATTTAATTATTTCATTACTTTAAATTTATTTTAGATTCTAAAAATATTTTAATTCTTTTAGTTTTTCTCTAAAATTAACTGGGAAGCAGGAATTAGTAAGAAATATTTTTACATGTAAAATCCCTATGTATACCTAGTCGTATATATACGGGGTATATATAGGTAATAGTAAAAATAACACTTGAGTGGTTTGTATCATTACTTTTCAAATAAATATATAAATCATGTATTTTAATTAAATCATTATTAATGCTGCTCATAAAAAATCGTTTATGAAACGACTAAGAGTTTTTTTGTTGATATACATAAGTATATAATTTTCAATTTTGTATATGTTATTATATTTTTTGATATAGCCTAAATAAAAAAATATTTATATACAGAAATAATTTTTAATTACTGAGGTAATTAATTTTTAAAAATCCATGATAAATATTCTTCATCTGAAGAAGGTACAGCGTAGCGAAACAATTGTAGTGAAATATAATATATAGTTGAATATCAAAAACAATTTTATAAAGATATCCTTTAAAAGCAAGTATTGTGTACGACTTGCTTTCAGATTATTTTTTTAGCATCTAAATAAAATTAATATTGTAAATGTTAAAATATGAAATTATTTTATTTTAAAATACTTATATATTATATATATATATATATATATATACTTATATACACACATCTTTATTTAAATTATACAGATAATATAAAACAATATAACATAAATAATTACAATACATGTAGGTGTTAGTCTGTCTGGGCTATCGGAAAGA
Organism: Philonthus spinipes; assembly: GCA_963082785.1. Lineage (NCBI taxonomy): Eukaryota > Metazoa > Arthropoda > Insecta > Coleoptera > Staphylinidae > Philonthus > Philonthus spinipes. The sequence continues at coordinate 16,215,144 of OY720301.1, forward strand.
GCTCTTTCTGCCCTAAAATCTCTATTATATTAATGTTTTATTATCCTACTACTAAATTATCTTTATTAAAAAAAGGAGCATTTCAATAAATAATATGTATATATATATATAAATCTTTATTCTGGACTAATGCTTATTATTTTTCTAAATAACTCAAACTAATATAAATAATGCAAAGTAATTTATGAAAAAGTATAATAACGAATCTTGAAATACTAAGAGGGATGTCTATTATGGGGCTGATTTGTCTGAGTAAATTGGAATAATTGGAAAGACGGTGCCGTGGGATGTAACTAATAACCGAATTTCAAATCATTACAAAATAAATTTGAACTTGCCATGGTTACCATGACGTAGTTCTCTGTATCTATTTAGTTCAATTAAACAAACAATACTGCCGGAAATATTTTGATGACATTTGCATCAGGAATGAATTCACTTATCTCAAAGTCTTCAACAATTTAATATTGAAATCAGGATTAATTAATACCATAAAAAATTACTACTATTCAAATGTAACAATTGTAGCAGTGTCTCCACAATAAATTTTGTGAAACTTAAAAAACTGTTGTTTTATTTACAGTACTATTTGTAAATAAAACAACAGTTTTTTATTATGGAGTTTCGTCAAGTAAAAGCCTCAACCAACGATAATAATAATAATCATTAAAATGTTTGTTTTGTTAATATCTTGGAAACGCGATGCATTTTTATTTTTCTGATTTCGCCGTTGTAATTCCCAGAAAAATACTACTATTTTACTAATTTACCCGACTCTCTAGCTCAACTAATAACAAACTTAGCAATGAATTTAGAATAACCTGTATATATCAATAGAAAAAAGTATTCATTCATTTGGTCGCTGTTATTTAAATAAATTAAATAAAAGAATTTGAAAATAATTATTTCCACTTTTGCTACTGTGACATTTTGACTTACGTCACGTAAGTACTATAAAACAAATGTATTAACACAACAACTTCTCGGGCAAGTACCTCGCCGGATTTTGAATTACATATTGGACACTTGATTTTTTATTTTATTTAACCTGTATATATTTTAATAATAAAATTATTAAAAAAATATATAAACAATTCATGGGATAATATTCTATTATTTTTAAAATCCAATCAAATTAATTAGGTTTCATTAATATGAAATAAATCACTCATTTTTTTACTGAATAAATTTGAACGGATATTTTTTACTTCGGTTGTATTAAAACACAATGGAGTCAATTGTGTCGTATAATATTTAATGAATTCATGCATTAATTAAGGCAGAGTATAATAAGAGACAAAAGAGTAATCTTATTTAATCCCGCGTTAATTAATTAAGAAATTATTTTTACGCAGGAAATTTTAACCGGTAACCAGGATACTCCACCACAACTTTTAATAAAATTTATGGAAAAACAGGACTCTGCATCATAATTTTCACCATAATATTTATAAACGGTTTTGTTTCGTTTTCTTAATAATTGAACTAATTATCGATATTATGGATGAAATAAATATTCATTATTTTAAAAAATATATATTGAAATATTTATATATACAATCATTTTTATTGTAAAATTTATATTAAAATACTATACATTTTATATAATATTCTTCTTAAGTGGCTATCGACTATCGGTCTTTCAGCCAGGAGTCCTTGTCTTCATGTCAGTAAGTTAGTCGTTGATTAGTGAAGTGAATGAATGAATGTAGTTTCAGGGTAGAAATATTTATATTTCTCACTGAAAATCGATTTATGCAAACATATTTAATTGGCTATATACCGGGTGTTGAAGCGACGAGAATTTTACATGCTGAAATCATTTTATGTAAATCCTGCATTCCTATTCGTTCTGTTCGTTTAAGAGAAAAACTTCAGAAGTTAGAATATATTCAGAATTGAAAAAATATATCAAACACGTTGCTTAATTGATTTTTAAAATTGATGTATAATTAACAAATATCAACACTTTGGTAAATAACATATTTTAAGATTTTTGTTGGCACTGCAACAATTGTTTCACAAAATAGTGGCTTCATCAGATAGATGAACAATGAAACCACTGTGTGGTGAAACAATTGTTGCAGTGTGAACTAATAACTAATGAAATCATAACAAAGTGAGTTATTTACCAAATTTCACCAAGTAACAGCTTCAGTTCTTATATTTTCATTAACAAATATTATTAAATATTTAATTAAATTTTCTAAATATCTCTTATATAAATTTATTAGCCATAATTTAGAATAAAATGCCATGATTAAATATGGTTTTAATTTAAGATGAAAAATATGTTCAAAAGCATTAAAAGTTCCACACATATTTAAAAATCAATATTCCGGCCCTTGTTGGATTATGGATGTTTCCTTTTAACTCAAATCAAACCTTTTTCTCTCTATCATGTCTCTGTAAAAAGATACTTCCTAAAAATCCTCACAAGATTTTAGACATCCTAATAATCATCTTCACAATCCATCCCATATCCCAAGATATAATTAACCTTACACACAAATTTGCCATTTATCCCAATAACCAAACCTTCCTTAAAAAAATCTGTATCCCCAAAAATCCTAATATTCCACCAAAATGTTCATATTCCGCTCTTATTATTACGCTTATAGACAGTTAGCTAGTACAGATTTTTTTAATTCATTACTATAATCAATAGAAAAGAGTATTCATTCACTCGGTCACAGTTATTTAAATAAATTAAATAAAAATAATCTGAAAATAATTAATAAATTATTTCCTCCTGTGACATTTTTTACTTACGTTCAGTTTAATTTAATTTAACATCTTGAAATTGTGTAAGGCAGAGCTGTACTGACGAGGAATAGATCCCGAAACACGCGTCTGTAGATGGCCTTATATTACCTAATTTAGTTGCGTTTTTTGCTCTTTATATTAAATATTCTCGAATAAAAAGTTGTTGGTCTTATAACTTGTTATTGTTAATAATGTAATACGGATGAAATAAAATTTAAAAAACAAATAAACAATCCACTAAGCACATATTTTAGTAATGTTTTATCAACATGAAAATAACGTTTAATGTTGTTACAGTTGCTAAAACGTTATTTGTTTTTTTAATCAGTTATTAAAATAACCTCCTAACCACCCCCTATCTACGCCACTGTTTTTCTGTAAATTGCAGTAGCTGTCTTCCACATGGAAGGAAGATGTATTCAAAATCACTTTGAACATATTTAGGGCACAAAAAGCTCTATCTGCCAGTCAAATATGTTTAATTTAATATCTATTAATTATATATCGATTATTAAATTTAAAAAATATAATTTTGGATAGATTTTTAAATTATGAACACAATTCCATTTTAGCTGTCGTGTAAACGACAAAAGATCAGTGATCCAAAAAACATCGTTTGTATACTAGACTATACGCGGTTAGTCTTTAATTCATTTTATTTCTATAAACGTTTTTTTTTTAATAAATAACAATAAAAAATATCGCTGCAGCAACTTTTTTTACGAAATTAGATTTGAAGAAAAGAACAATTATAATAACATACGTTTTGATGAAAGTATTGAGGGTATAATTAAAGTTCTTATATAAGAGGTCGAAAAACTAAGCAGTTGCCGGAAAGAAATTAAGCCGTGAAATCGAAAACAAATTAAGCCAACTCGATGGCCTAATTTATTTCCGGTTAAGACATCTATAACAGAAATAATTGGAATGTCAATTTTTAAAAATAAATATTGTTTTAAAAGTATTTTTTTATTGAACTAATGTTATTGTTTCATTTATTATATTTTTGTTGGTTGTTTTTAGTTCATATTTTCATTAGTTCGATTGACAATTTCTTTTTGTTATTATTTATTACGTATATTAAGGTTTGGATGGAAGACCAGAGCATTTATTGTTCAATTGAATCGCGCCTTAAGATTTGTAGAGTATCGTAAATAGTTATAATGTATATAGTAAAAAAGTAATTTATTTAAATAGCCAATTTATTATTAATAATAAATTTAACTTTATTTGTAGTAAGAAGTTACTTGCTAGACACAAAGTTTATTATTATTGATAATAAATTGGCTAGTTAAATACATTACTTTTTACTAATTGAATAAATAGCATTTTTATATATTTATCTGCTTATTAAATAGAATTAAATATATACATAAAAAAATCAAAGCATTATAGATGGAAAATGTTTTCGATTAAAAAAAATGATTAAAATACTTGACATATAAATTAAATAAAAATGATTTGAAAATAATTAATAAATTATTTCCACATTTAAGTACGTTAAACAAATGCACATTAAAACAACTACTTCCCGGGTAAATATCCACGCCGGACATTGAATTACATAATGTACGCCTGCTGTTGCATATCAATAAAATATTGCATAATACAACAAATTTTGATCCGAGAAAAATTTAATGCATTATGTAATTCAATATCCGGCGTGGGTATTTGCCCGAGAAGTAGTTGTTTTATTGTGCATTTGTTCAAAAGTCACAGAGCTAAATGAGGAAATAATTTATTAATTATTTTCAAGTCATTTTTATTTAATTTATTTAAATAACTGTGACCAAGAGAATGAATACTCTTTTCTATTTATACTTGACATATTTTAACATATTATTTTCTTTTTCAGATGTCTTCATTGCGTACCATTTCTTTACTTCAAGGAAAATATAGGTTTTGTATGCTTCTTTTATTATGTTTTGCTTAAATCCTCATTATATCAACTAGTTATGTAATTATTTTTATACAATCATATTTTGGTAATAAATTATTATTTTTTATATTAAATTTACTTCACTTTGTTTTAAATACGCACAAAAATTAAACAAAGCCGAAGGAATATTAATTTGCTAAATTAATTTACACAACAGAAACACAACGAATTAAATTTAATTTATTAAATATTTATATTTAATAAATTAAATAATGAATAAATTATAAAATGTCCATTATTGAACAATTGTTTAAAGTACTTATATGACATAAGTCAAAATCTCACAGTAGTTAAAGAGGAAATAATTTATTATTTTCGAGTTCTTTTTATTTAATTTATTTAAATAACAAGTGAATAAATCCCTTTATTATAATTAATATTATTTTGCAAATTAGTTAGACATGTATTTATCTTTAATATACAAGATATTATGGAAATAAATGAAAGTGTCATGTACAATATTCATAACAATTATCTCTCATCTTTATATAATTGTTTGATTACAATGCAAAAGATACATCAATATTATTTTATGTCAAATAAAAATGTAGTAGAAACATTGTTTAATTATTTCCCATGACGTTTAATTCGAACCAAACTAATCCGAGGATTAAACTCTTTAACCCATAATGTCTCTCCGAGGTAATCTAATGTCCCATTACAAACTCAAGTGTCTAGACAAAGATGAAATACGAAAAGTCCCGTTAATAATAGCCACGGAAATGGTAAAACCAATGTTTTTCAAATAGTTAACATAAAACAAATACCTCTTCATTTTGAAGTAATGGAATATTACTACATAAAACGGGAAAGGTTCCCATAACGATTAATGTTTCATTTGGAATGTAATTACATTTATGACAGGGAAATCGTAAACATCTTGATATGCAATGTACTTCGTTAATGTTATGTGTATCCATAATACAACTTTCAGTTTTGTAATTAAAATTATTTTTGGTTGTGTTTATTCAAGTACAAATGTAATAGTATCGCTTCTTTAATCAATTAACTGGCTATAAATTTGAAACATAATTTTATATTATTAAATGTCTAGATTTTAGTAATTAAATAAAATATTTAGTTATACAAAGTTACAACTATTTTTTAAATTTTAAAATAAACACAATAGAAACGGGTCATGATTGCTAATGTTGTCCTATAAGTCAATATGAAGGAGTAATTATATATTTAGTTAGTGTTTAGTGTAAATATTTAATTACACCTTATACCAACTAATATTTTAAAATATCTTTTTATTTAAATAACTTTGTTCGAATGATTAAATACTCTTTTGTATTAAATACATTACGTTTATAATAATAAATTTATGGGTTAGTTGGTCAGGATTATTCGTCATTCAGCCCTTAGTATTTAATATATATACAAATATCTTCATTTAGATAATCGGCCCTATTCCCTATCGAAAACCTCATGTGGCGGTTTGGTATTCCATATCACCCTAAACCGTTATCTCAGTTAACGTTCGTCGCCATGACAATCCTTAAAATTCATTGAAATAGTGCATACCCAAACTGTACAAATTCACATAACGTTTTACCTCTTTTCTAGGATATTTTCAAGTCAAACAGTTTTTTAGTGGTGGAATAAAATGTAATTTTGTGGAATAATAAGTATTATTTTTTTTGCAGTTGTTCTCTTGTATAATTGAATTTAAACTATCAAAAATGTAATTTTCATACATCACACTTTGAGGTTATCCATAGAATGTATATAAAATTGCGGTAGGAGTGTGTTTTTTTTTTCAATTTTCCTATAATCCGTAACAGGTATTTTTTTCTTCAAATACGTAACTTTTGCTGCATTTTTTAAATGAATGCACTGCATGGGTTAAAAGGAGTTTGATTAAAGTTTTAAGTAAAAAAAAATGCGCATTTAAAAAAAATTCAAACCCCTTTACTAATGATGTGAATTGCGGAATTTACAAATCAAAAGTTTACAATAAAAAAAGTTGAAATTAAACATTATTATAATTTAATAAAATCATATTAATATTTACAAACGATAAAATGGAGTAAATCAAAGCACAAAATTGTATTTTATGATCGTTTTATGAATATTCAAGTCCACACGGAGAAACAAGTGATTTGCATTTTACAGATGCTTCGAGTCTACTCTTATTTTCCAATAAAGGAGAAAATCGCACTGTTTGATGGCTTTTGGTTGTACTTTAGTTTTCTTCGTTTGTACAGTTTACACGCACATATTTTGCTAGGCTTTTCGGTAAGCATAACGTTGAAATTTATTGGCTTTGTCTTACTAGTTGGACATATAATAAACTTTCTCTAGCGATATATCAAAACTATATTTTTTAACACTGGAAGAATAATATGTGACTCGATACGAAATATGGAATTATCTAGAAACGTCACCGCACACGTTATCGTCGACCGCAATCCTAATATAACTGTCAACCTTTAAGTTTAACGTTTTAAATAGGGAATAGGGCCGAATTATATATATTATTACAAACAATAACGTTAAGTATACACAATAAAATGAAAGTGTTTGTCTATTAACCAGAGGTCTTTCAGCCCTTTGTGTTTTATTTACTTATTTATTTTGTTATAAAAAAATAGTAACTCGAGTGCAGATAAAATTATTTATATTTATTGTAACTATTTGCTGTTTAGAGTTACGTGTATTCAAAGGTATTATGTCATTTAAACGATTATTACACTTTACAGTAAAAATAGAAATATCGCTTAGCATAATATGAATAAAGATTAATATATGGGCGGCGATCTAAAAATATCTCGTGAGAACGAAGGAAAATCCCGACTCAAGTTCGAAACACAATGCATCTCAATTGGTTCTGAGACAGAAAGCAATTATTTATCACAGGCTTTATGTTTGACATTCCGAATGAGAATGTATTTTTTTTGTATAAGGGCCGCAATAAAAATTTACCTCTGAAGGAGTTTCTACCTGGTCTATAATTTTGGGTTTAAGGACGTTTACATTGAACCACATTTATTTGATCTTAAGGTGTACAGGGTGGCCCAAATTGCGTTTTACTATAGGGAATCTCGGTTATTAGCAGATATAGAAAAAAAAAAAACGGGTGGCGCATCTTCTAGCTCGTTTTTCAAGGCAAACTCAACGGCGAAAATAGAAATTAGCTATGATCGTTTGTTTTCAAGTTATAGCCAAAATTTCAATATTTTCCATTTTAGATGTTTATTAATATCTCATTTATTTATTATATTATAAAAATGAGAATTGCTTTCTTTCTCTTTAGGTACTTTGAATTATTCTTCATAACGTTTCAAGAGGCCTTTGAATGTATCTCTGGAAATTCGTACTATTTATATTTTTTTTGGATAGAATTAACATAATTTACTAATTAATTTGGAAATGGAGATTCTGTTAATAAAGTGAAATTAAAATTGAATTTACAATAAAATATAACTTATATGATTGAAAATTTACTGATATGTACTGTAAATTTTCAATCATATTATAAGTTATAAATAAATTAGAAATATCAAAAAAAATATTGTTATATTCACAAATTTTTTGAACATTAACTTATTTTTAAATTTTGACACATATTAGATTTGCTAGATTTATGATTATTAATTTTGTTTGATCCACGGTTATCAAATTTACATTTCTTTAAATTGGCTCGCGTGGAGTTTAAAGCATCAATACATTTTTAATTAACAATATTAGAAAAAAAGGATTTATTTATTCGGTTATTTATATAAATTAAATAAAAAGAATTTAAAAATAAATCATTCCCTCTCTAGCTACTGTGAAATTTTGACTTATGTTACACAAGTACTTTAGAACAAATGATCAAGAACAGTAATTGTCTATTGTTGAACATTTGTTTATGTTACATAAATACTTTAAAACAAATGTTCAACAACAGCGAATGTCCATTGTTGAATATTTGTTTTAAAGTACTTATGTAACATAAGTCAAAACATCACAGTAGTTAGAGAAGGAATAGTTTATTAATTGTTTTTTTTATTTATTTTTCTAATCATAAATTAACCGAAGATTGTTACATCTTTTTTGGTCACCTTGTATTTAAGAATATTTAGCTAAATGATAACACTTTCAATTAATCGATATTCTTCTTATTTATCCATATATACTCTAAAAAAATCTATAGTAAATGATTTTATTTATTTTCAATGGATGTTCAGTTTAGAATTATACTACTAAAATTAAGTTATTTCAACCTTTAAGTGATTTGTATTTAACGTAGATTTATTATTTTAATTGCAGTTGTTAATAAAATATACAACCCCATTAAATCGTGAGCTTTGTGGTTTTTACTACGATAATTATTTTAAAACGATTAGACCAATTAAGCACTGTCGTTCTGCGGTTTGAAATTCGATTAGAAAGGCGTAAAGCTGAATACTCTGCGGTTAGATTTTGAACATCATAAAAATTCCACCGCGCCGATGTTATCTGAAATGTTTCATGGCCGACGTAGCATGAAACTGGCCGCTTAAAATGCTAGGCTTGTCAAAATCGCTAGAAACAAAAAGAAATAAGATTGTTGTAATAACACGTAAGCGTATTAATAATATTTCATTGTAACAAAAATGAAACAATAGCTAAATTGAGTAATATTGCAATTATACAAATACCACCTCTGCTACAAACTTTTTGCTTTCAGTTTTATTAACCGATTTGTTTGACTTGTGCAATAATAATTTATTTTTGTAATTCTTGATTCTCTGAAGCGTTGAATTCGCGGGATATTTTATATATTAGGATGAAGAAAATACCTATTATTTTTTTATACAATTTACCATTTATTTCACTGTTTGTAAATTTGTATACCATTTATATATATTTATTTAACGGATTTACCTTTTTATAAATCTAAAATGTAATTAATAATATTTATGTATAGTAGAATAAAAATAATGTAATAAAAACAGCAAACAAAAAAATAAGTAATTGGCGCCGTTAGATAATAATATTGTGTTTGAAATATTTATCAATTCATTTGACTGTTTTTACAGTTTGAGAATGAATATCATTCGATTGAAACTAATATATTATTAAATAGAATAAAAAAGTAATCAACTAAACATCTTTATTCATATAAATAAACATATGCACAATCATTTACAAAATTATTTTCTGAAATGGAATATGAATCGGCTATCGATCGGAGGTCTTTCTGTCCTAAGCGTTAATAGTTAAATGTCAATAGTACATAACAGAATTTTTTATAGTATATTACACAAAAATATATAATTGTTAAATGGCTATCGACTATAGGTCTTTCTGCCACTTTAAGGGTGCGGTTTAGTAGGATAAGAGAGCTATACGGTTATTAACATTGATTTTCGTTATATTGATTTTCGGTGATTGAATAATATTGTTTATATATTACAGTAATCTTAAAACATGTCGGAATTTCATGAGATGAATTAAAAATAATTTTATTACTTAGATTTTTAGAAAAAGAATTATGAAGATTTATTAGTTATTAATTTGTATTTTTGGTAACAAGAACGTATTAATAAAAATTTGAAAGATTTGTGTTCAAATAACATCACATTCAATACCTAATAATTTCAATAAATCTTACAACTTGTTTGTCTAACAAGAACTACTAAATTTACTTAATACGCAATAATTAGCCTCCTTCTTTTTAATTTAAACTAATATTTATCATGTAAGCTGATACAAATATAAGTACATTTTCATATTATTAAATTCTAAAGACAAATGCTTTGTTTGAACGAAAATATCCACTTTTCTGTATAGCTATCTCTTTCCGCTAAACCGCAACCTTAAATGTTTTATTTATCCGTGTTTTTGCAATGCAATAATTGTGTAATACTTTAAAACATAGTTTTTAATTATAAAAGAGTGCAATCAAGTGTTAAACTTGATTGCAATTATTTAAATAATTAAATAGAAAAAGAAAGTCCTCCAATCGATAGCCCGGGTTGACAGATACTTTAATTTTATTGCATACACTTATTGCTTGTAAAAATATATATTTAATATTTTAATTATCTGAATAAAAATTTTTGTATAAGAAAAGAATTTTGAAAATAATTAAAAACGAATATACGTAATCATTGTTGCGGTGATTGAAGAAAACAAAAAATAATTTATCATTTCTTTTTTTAAATATATTGGGTCATCTAAAAAGTATTTTCCTTTCTTTTTATGATTTTTTAATGGAATTTAACTTTATTGAAAATTAATTTTAGTTAAGTATATATTTTCCATTATTATCAATGACCTTTTGCCATTTTTCGGGTAGTTTCATAATTCCATCATTGTAGATGATTTTTTTTTTCGACGAAAAACTTGGCGACATGTTTTTTGGATGTACTTTTGTTGGTCAATTTTTTTCCAGCAAGGGAGTTTTGCAGAGACCGAAACAAATGGTAGTCAGACGGTGCAATGTCCGGGCTATACGGTGGATGCATTAAAACTTCCCAGCCAAGCTCTGTCAGTTTTTATCCGGGTCATCAAAGATGTGTGTGGCCTGGCGTTGTCGTGGTGGAACACAACACCTTTTCTATTGACCAATTCTGGCCGATTATTTTGAATTGCTTGGTCTAATCTGGTCAGTTGCTGACAGTAGAGGGCTGAATCGACCATTTGGCTGGGTTCAAAAATTTCATAATAGACGATTCCCTTTCAATCCCACCATACACACAGCATAGCCTTATTGGCCGTCAAACCGGGCTTGGCCATCATTTGTGATGTTTCACCACGCTTCGACCACGATCGCTTGCGTTTTATGTTCTCGTATTTTATCCATTTGTTATCGGCCGTTATTAATCTTTTTAGAATTTTTGTTTCGATTTACCAACGTTTCGAAGATATCGACACGGTTGATTAAATTTCGCATAGTCAATGTATGTGGCATCCAAACATCGAGTTTTTTTAGTAGCTAGCCCTTTTCAAATGATTCCAAACTGTTTGTTGATTGATGACCAAGGCGTCAGCGATGTCCAGGCTGTTTGGTCTATCTCGATCATATCCAAAATTGGGTGACTTTTTCAGTGAGAGGCTGGCCGGAGCGAGGCAAATCTTTCATATCCAAATTTCCACCCCGAAAACTTTGAAACCAATTACGAAAGGTACGATCACTTACAGCAGTCTCACCGTAAATGCATGTTTTTGATGCATTTATAGTGAAAAAGCATCACATGACAGATTTCTTCGGAAATTTCACTCATTTTTAAACGATTGTAACTTTTAACCCAAACAATGCATAACAAAACTGTCAACACAAGAAATGTAGCGTCACATGTCAGCTTCCAAACGTGAGTAAAATTTGTACCAACAGATTAGTGGTTACCGATGCAGGGCCACTAATACCATATATTGGCAACTATCGGAAAATACTTTTTAGATGACCACAATATAACGCATCTTTATTCGTGTAATTTTATATACTTAATCATTATTTACAATACATATTGCGAAATGGCTATCGACCAGAGGTCATTCAGTTTTTATTTTCTTATTTAGTTATATTTTATTTTTCTACTAAAAAAATGTGTTCAATTAAACGGAAAGAAAGAAGAATAATAATCTTTTTTAATTACTTTTATAAAGTAATAAAAACACTTTGTTTCTTCAAGGTTTCATTATTTATTACTTTGACACTGTAACAATTGTTTCGACATACATTGGTTTTAGTTAATATAGATTTTTACTAACAGCCTCAATTATTCAATCTCATTTTATTTATTGCATTCTGCATAATTGCGTATTAAATTTACACATAATACATGTAATAAATTAATTTTATAATAACCTGTCAATTAACCGATTTGTTCACATAATTACATACATTCATTATTTGTAGTGATACAGTTATTGCACCATAAATATACGTTGAGGATAAGTTTTAATATTAACAAATGTGTAAAATTACATCGAACGTATCATCTTACGAAACGGAGAACATGTTTAGATCGGCTACCATTAAGAAAATAATTGCAGGAATCATTTTTACATTTTATTACTGTTGCACAATTGCAGATGGAATTACTTAGAGCCGAACAATGGCATGACGAAATTGTACGCGAGTTCGCAAATAATATTGAATGGCTGTTAAACGGTTTAGACGATGCTGATGTGTGGCCAATCAGGGCAACGCAACTTTATAATTTAAATTAGGAACTCGCATTTATACTTTGACCTTAACCGCAGGCTGAATTGATAAATTCGCATTTATGCGAAACAATCGGTTGTGGGATTCTATTAGTATTGCATAACAACAGTGTAAAGATTAATTTTATGAATAGTATCAAATCGATTTTTTTAAGTTTAAGGACTTTTTTAAAATTAAAATGTAATTGAAGTACATACAGACATTAAACACTTTTTTAAATTAATTGTTATGTGATAACCAAAAGAAGTGTAATTTATAAACGTGTGAAACATTTATGTCATTTTATTAACTTTTTTTTTTCATTTTATATATGGAGCAATGTTAAAAACAATAATAATGGTTTTTGTAAAACATGCAAAATTCACCAACATTAACAACATGGGACATTTGTTATGGTTTATGTAACATTAGTGAGACCAATTTAAGACTAATGCTGCATAATGTATAACTCATATGCGTCCTAATTAAAATGAAAGTAGTGAATTTACTCATTGCAGAATTTACTCAATTTATGCACAAATATCTAATATGATAATAACTATTACGTTTTTTTATATTAATAGAGAGCTTGCATGTTACAATCTACATTAAAGGATAATAAATTATGAAGTTTTAAAAGCGCGATTTAAAAGTTAATTATTAAACGTAACATTTAATAATTTACTTTTTACTACTTTATAAGACAAAGCTGTAATGACGAGGCGTAAATTCAAAAACACGTGTCTGCAGAGGGCCTTGTATTGATTGTTGCAAACTACATTAAAGGATAATGTAAATTATGAAGTTTTAAAAGCGAGGTTTAATAAACGTAACATTTAATAAAAAAACTTAATAAGGCAAAGCTGTAATGACGAGGGATAAATCCAAAAACACGTGTCTGCAAATGGCCATAACGTTTTTTTGTTATTCAAATTAAATATTCTCGAATCAACTATTGTTTTATTACGTAATCATTTATCGTGCAATCGCAAATATTCATTGCGATATCCAATATCCGCTGGGGTATTTTCCCGGGAAGTAGTTGTTTTAATAGATATTTGCTTTCAAATGCTTACGTTATTAAATTAGTCTTGTAGTAGTTGAAAATAAAATAAATATATAAGAAGTAATAAAAAAGGATTTATTCACATCGTCAGTTATTTAAAATAAATTAAATAATAAAAAAAACATGGAACATAACAAGACTGATTGTTTTTTCCCAATAAATGAAAATAATTTGAAAATAATTATTTATTAATTAGCGATGGGCAAGGTCGATCATCTCAAAGATCGATCAATTAATAATCGATCAGTTGAAGTATCGAGCCGCTTGAAAAGATGGAGTCGAACAAACAGATGAGCTGATCAGAATCAAAAAGATCGAGCCGATCAACGGGAAAATGATTTATTAATAATAGTGATAGGCAAGATCGAACAAAAAAGATCGACTGCTCGGGCTCGAGCTGCCCGATCTCTATATGCAGCTCGATCTTTTTTGATCGATCTTGCTTATCACTATTATTAATAAATCATTTTCCCTTTAACTACTATGACATTTTGGTGTACGATACGTAAGTACTCTAAAACAAATGTACAACTACTTCTCGGGCAAATAATTTAATTAATTTAATTTAACACCTTGAAATTGTTCAAGACAGAGCTGTATTGGCGAGGGATAAATCCCGAAATACGTGTCTGCAGATGGCCTTATGTTACCTAATTTTGTTGCTCATTTTTTACTCTTTACTTTAAATACCTCGCCAGACATTGAATTATATAATGGAAATTTGCTGTTGCAATAATATATTGCAATGAAATTAAACTAGAAAACGAGAAATTCGATCAATCCCTTTTTCTCATTGCAAAAATTACTTACACTGTAAGTTTTTGACAAATATCTATTAAAACAACTAATTCCCGAGCATATACCCCGCCGGACATTGGATTACACAATAGATATTTGTTTGTTGCATACCAGTACCACTGTGCATTGCAATGGTTTGAGTTGAAAATATTTAATGAAAGGAAACCATAAATAATAATTACAAGGCTATCTGTAGACACGTGTTTCGGGATTCCTCCCTCATCAGTATAGCTCTGCCCTGTAAGCTCTTAGTTGTTAACCATTTTTACGTACCGTATTCACCGGGATCTCAGATGAAAGTGATCGCGCTCGGTGAAGGATGTGTTTCAATAGATATTTTGTCAAAAACTTACTCTCTAAGTAATTGATTGAATTTTATTGATCATAGCTAGAAATTTTCCTCGTTTAATTTCATTGTAATTTAAATAACTACAAATGTGTGAAACATCTTTTTTATTTTAATTGATAACATATTGCATAATGCAACATATTTTTTGTATTTTATATTTAATGCAAAGAATAAGTAGCTAAATTAATTTAATTGATTATAAATTCATTATTTTCAAATTATTTTTATCTAATTTATTTTAAATATTTAACGTTCATTAATTATTTTCATTGTTTTATATATATATATATATATATATATATATATATTTTATATATACACTAAGGAAAACTTAAAATAAGTCATTTTTAAGATTGTATTCATCTTAATGTATATGAGAGAAACGCTTTTTGTTGCCAGGCATGCACATCTCATTCAATAATTGACAGTTCCCTTTGTTTAATGCGAAACGTTCCGCGAGAAACGGAATCTTTTCTTGTCTTCGTGACTTGATGAAGGAGAGAGCAGAAGATTTATGTTAAAATAAAACAATTTAATTGTAAGGATGTAAGCATTAGTGGTTATTTTTATCCATACAGGTTATCCCCTAATTAGTTATCGACCCTTGTACAATAAAGTTCGTTATCACGAATGTAATATATTTTTCTTATTAAAGCTCTGCATAAAACAAGGACATTTCGGGGCTGAAGTATCTTAATCCCTGAATTCGGCTTTTATAGGCGGGTATTTTCACGCAAGTTATTGTAACTGTAGTTAAAGTAGACTAAGTTTATAATTCAGCGCCATTCAAATTAGCCGTTGGAGTTTACTTCAAACGTAGCAATTTAAGGCAGCGTCTGGAAAATACGCACGTATAAACTTAAATTATTATAAAGGGCTTACTTTATAAATAAACCTTCTTTAAGAAGTACAAATCATATTTAAAACTTTATTAGTTAAAGTCCTTTCATTAGAATTTAAATACAAATTTTTACATTTATTTGTTTGAGGAGTTTACGTACTAAATATATTATAACTAGAGAACGGATTTCTAGATATTATGCTTATGTTTTATTAAGCATCGAGATAATATCTAAAAATGTTTACGAATCACGAAAAATATAATAATTTGACACAAAGAATATTTTGCCTTTTTGTGCTTATTTTTAATTTTTAAGCTTATTTTAGCTTATTATGCTTATTTATAGCATTTTTTAAGTTTTGAAAAAAAAATATCTTCATTTCGATAAGATTTTTAAGCTTAAACATTTGAAATAACCAGTTTTACTTTAAATTAATGTGCGTATTTAGAGAATTTTCATGAAGTTTTGTGGCCAATCATTTATAGATTATTTTTGTATGAAATATTTACTTATTTTTGCTGTGACCGGGTGCATTAATTGTGTTGTATTTATATGCAAAAAAAAAACGTACAAGCCAGTAATGCCGAAGGTGTGGCCAAACATTTATAGATTATTTTTGGTTAAAATATTGACTGATTTTTACTGTGACCGGGTGCATTAATTTGTGTTTATTTGCCGAACAAAAAAAAAAACACCCCACAAGAATGGATTAAAGACTACCCGGAATTGCGAAGTGAAAATAATAAATTATTTTGCAGCGCATGTTTAAAAACGGTAGGTTATCTTTTACTTCCTGTCCTATACATATTGAGTAAACTACAAAATTAATCAGCTTAATAAGCTTTAAAAAAAATCTGATAAGACCTATACAGTCAAATAATTAAGGAAGCCAATATTAACAAATTTCAAATTTTACATGTAAATTCCTATGGCCCACTTTACAATTCAACACCCGGTATACTTCGTAACTTATCAAGATGTGTATTTTATATATTCAATGCAAGAAAAAATATAATATTATACAACATATAAAAACAATACTTCACCAAGAATGTTTGAAAAAGTTCAAAGCTGAATCAAAGAAACAACAGACAATTGCACAATTTTTAGCACCGCCTTCAACAAACGATGAAGAAAAGTTTAATTTAGATTTGTGCAAAACACTTTTAAAATCGAAAATCATTTAAAAAAATAATAATGCGATGAAAGCACACTAAGAAAAAAATGTGTAGTTCTTGTATACAATGAAACTGTGCAGAAAATAAACGAAATCATAAACAACAATTACGTTATGGCTAATACAATTTAATTATGCGATAACTTGCAAATTTAATTGCATTTAATTTACTATGTATTAATTATTCACAGATTCTAAAATTGAACAAAGCATCATTTTAGACACATTTTTATTCTTTCTCTAAAATGAAATGGAAAGCAGGAATTTGCATAAAATTGTTTTTACCTGTAAACTCCCCATATATACCTGATTACGCCGACATATGGTATATATTAATAATATGTAAAACAGAATTATTGTGAAACGAATTTAACTGACATTGTTACTTATTTTTATTTATTAAATTCAAAAATTAAGTAAAGAAAATAATAACTTATTAATTATTAATTTTCAATAGAATAAATAATCAATTTAATAACTTTTAATAACTTTTCCTTCCCTATAAAAATTTCAATCAAAAACTTATTTGATCTAACGATCTAATAAACGAAATCACCATCACCATCACCATCATTTTATTTTTTGATAATTGATAGATTTATTTTAAAACTATATAAGCTGTTGTTTCAATCTATTTATATATATATATATATATATATATATATTGAAATTTATATAAAGTTAAATAATATGACAGAAAGACCTCTCGTCGATAGCACTTTATTATGTATATTGACATTAAGTATAAACAATAAACTTCAAGCGTTTGTCTATCCCGGGCTATTGACTAGAGGTCTTTCTGCCATATTATTTATGTTTATATAAATTTCAATCCACACTGACTAAAATGACAATATATTTTCCGAAATATATATTTATTTAAAAAAAGAAAAGGTCTAGAATTTAATTTAATCAATTAAACAGTCTCCACAACCAATTGACAGGAAATTACTCCAATTATTAAAAAAAAATCAGAAATAATCTGTTGAATGTTCATATTTCTTATTAATTAAAAAACATTCTGAATTCTAATCACATAGGAAATTTTGTTAATTTAATTGAATTTAATTATAATTCTTAGCACGTTTTACAATTTAATTTAATTTCGTAAAGTGTTTTAATTAAATTTAATTGAGGATTGATTTGAACATGTTTTACCCGGAATTAGGTCATTAAAATGGAAAAAGGCTATTTAAGTTTTCACGTCGAACATTAATTAAATTATCTGGTTAAAAATAATTCATTTATATTTTTAAAATAATATAATTTTACTTTAAAATTGATATAATTTTACTTCTCGAGCAGAAAGGTAAAGGCTCCGAAAAGGAAACATATAGAATTTTATATTATTTCGCTTTTAGTATAAAATTTTGTTGAAATATTCAAGTGACGAAATTATTTATCATTCCGAATGTGTCGCAAGGAATAAAATTACCTGAATAACAAAATTTTCCGTTTATACATAATAAAACGACGCAATTCTGCGTTGTAAATAAATACGAGTTCAACACACTATGTTCCATGATACTGTATAACATACTGAGGGAAATAATCTAATCTTAATTATCTTTCATCTTTCCTCTTCCTTTCAAGGATTTTGTAGTTTTTTTTTGTTCGGAGTTTCTATGGGATTATTTACTTGATATATAAGTACTTTTTAAATATAACATATGAAACATATCAATCGGGGCTATTCCGTACGGGAAATGTTAAGTTTAAGCTAAACGATATTAATTATTTTCACATTCTATGAATATATAACTATTATAAAAACTGCTTAGACTGTGATGATAATATTTAACGCACAACATTTCTCTTAGGGCCGTTTTACACAAACAGAATTCTCGCATAAATTCATGATAGAATTATATATAGAAAAATATTATAAGTTTGGTTATGTGCTGATTTTTATAATATATTTCTTGCGAGAATTCTTGCGAGAAATATATTGAACATGTTCAAAATAACCTAGAAAATAATTATATAAAACAGTCTCCCAATTATGTTAAGCATAGCATACTACACAATAGCGCGTCTGTTTGTATTGAATAATTATTTGCTGTGTAAAACAGGAAAAATATTTTTATATATATAATTATAGCAAAACTTTTATATATAATTCTCGCACAACTTTCTGTGAGAATTCTTGTATGTGTATAACGGCCTTTGCAGAATAGCGCCGATTATTAAATTGGTTCTATTGCAAATTTATTTATTTACCAACCCACTGAACAAAATGTTCACAAATAACGTTGCATCAACATTAAAAACAACATTAACTCTTTTATACAAAGCAGATAACATGTGTGTGCAATTCAAGATTAAAAATATATAATAATGGAATATAATGTAAAAAAATATGTTTTTTGCATTTTTATATGTAATGCGTTTTTCTTTGATTTTGTCCTGTTTTGAGGTTTTCCATTTGGACAATAAACGCGATTATTATTATTCATTACAACCAACGGAAAAAATTCCAATACAGATTGCAAAACCTTAAAACTAAGACTATATGAAATAAAACATAGAATTATTCTGAATGAATTGAATGAATTCAACTTTTGAAATAAAACAAATAAAGGAATAAAGTGTATGTATTTAAGAGCTATTTCGTACGGGAAATGTATGTGTTTCGTTATAATTAGCTTCTCATTTTACGTATATATGTGTGATGATAAAAAAATTATGTACAGGGTAAATTATATAAAAAAGTAATTTGAAAATAATTAATAAATTATTTCCGCTTTTAGCTCTGTGACATTTTGACTTACGTTACGTAAGTACTTTAATACATTTGTTAAAGTACTTACCGGCAAATACTACTAACAACTACTTCTCGGGCAAATACTCTGCCAGACTTTGAATTACATAATGCACACACACGGCAAGTGTGAATTATGTAATTCATTGACTGGCGGGGCATTTGCCCGAGAAGTAGTTGTTTTAATGTACATTTGTTAAAGTACTTACGTAATGTAAATCAAAATGTCACAGAGCTAAAAGAAGAAATAATTTATTAATTATTTTCAAATTCTTTTTTACTTTCCCCAGACTCCTATAGAAATATTGAGATCGTGAAATTTTTGGAATCTTTAATTTCAATGGATATGCCCTGAGTCCATTCCATCGATTTTTGAAAAGTGTTTGCGTGTGTGTGTTTCCGCGATAGCACAAAAACGGCTAAATATGTTGAACCCAAACGCTGTATTTAAGCTTTTTATAGCAGTTTTGAGATATGAAAAACTTTTGTTTAAACTCATTAAGTGCAACTTTACTTTCACCGTTTTTTTTTTTAGATTTTTCACAATTGTTTGGTCAATATTGATCGCATCGAAGAATGTTTCAAATAAAAGTTGTATATATGAAGAAATATCTATTTTATTTTATTAACTTTTCGTTCAAGCGTCTTTAATTCTTGAGTTATACTCTTAGCGATTATTGAATTAATCGGATTGAAAACTTTAATATACAACAATCTATTTTTTCGTTTAATAATTTTCCGTTTGCTATTAAATGTTCATTTAAAAACTTATTTCACCGAATTCACCTATGAAAGTACCATGATGGACACATCACCATTTTATTTAATTTATTTAAATAACTGCGGCCAAGTGAATAAATACTCTTTTCTATCGAATGTACATAGCAACTGTTTTCGATGGGTTTTTCATGTAAAGTACCAATAATATTAAAGATAGAAAAAATATATACTTCCAAGGGTCAATTTTAATACTAATGTCATGTACCTTATTAAAATTTGTTTATCTTCAATTATTTTCGAGTTATACGCCAAAAGTAAAATTTTAGCCAATTTATACTTATTAAGATAACGAGATTTATTAGTACGTCGATGTTGTTAGATCTTACGTTTCAAATTTCTGAAATATAATATAAAGTTCTCTTTTCTCCAGGAAAATCATAGTTGGCTGTGACTCCAAATAAATGCTTTTTTTTGCTTTTAATATATATATATAAATTATAATATTTTTATTTAACCTTTAACCTAACTTGTTTATATAATAAAATATTTTATTACACCAGCTAGTCAACTGCATCTATCGAGTGTGTGTGTTAATCTAAGACTTACGTTAGGACGCTTGTCGTCATTTTTTGGATACTTACTTTATCACTCGAGTGTGGAATAAAGTAGAAGCCTTAACAATTAACAAATGAGATTATACCAATTTTACTATATATAAAATATTATGTATATCGAGACATCAGACTAAAAACAGTAACTATTTTCAAGCATTACAAATCATTTCAAGTCATATCTTAATCAAGGTGGCCGCAACACACAAAAGTGTCTCAATAACTTCTCGACACGTTTACGTCTTAATCGAGCCGAGTTTATGGTTTCATTCCGCTAAAATTACAACGAATATATTTTTAAATTTTATTGCTTATTGCTTTCGAACTTGACGTGTGACCCCAATTTTAAGCATTCTGAGTACTTGCGGTAAATATTTTAAATGCCCTGATAAATAACTGTCGGCGTCAACTGGCTATACAATATGGGCAAATAAACGACAAACTAAAGGCTGATAATAAATTTACGAGAAAAATGATACATTCTCCGTAAAGGGTTGGGTTTTTATAAAGAAACCATTTTAATAATGTATTATCATCAATGTAATGTCATTAACTGAATTTTATTTAACCCTCTTTATTGTCGCGACAATTATTTATTCAAGAGATCTATATTAATTACTCTAAGCGATTATTATTTTTTTAATTCGGATAGAAACATGTTTGTTGTAGATCTTGGAAACATAAATAATTTTTCTTATAAAACCTTCAGTTTTCATTTCATAAGCAAAGAATTTCGTCTACCTGATAAATTCTCTTAGAAATAAACAATTATTTTTATAATCCTTACATTGGTTGTGGAAATTTTAATTATTTAAATAATTATTTTTATGTCAAATAAAACGTCATTCATGAATACATCTTTCGCAGAATATTCAAAAATAAAAAATAGTGTGGAAGAATTTTGTGAAGCCATTGTAAGGTATATAATAATATACTAAAACTTCTTCCAAATACTAAAAGACAACAATCATTTTTCTTTTTCAATTAATAATTTTTTCTTTACTATTAAATGTTCATTCAAAAGCGTATTTGACCGAATTCACCGGGGAAAGTACCATGATGGATACATCACCATTTTTACACATAACAATAAAATTTGGAATTTAAATGAAGTTATTTTTCTTTTTTTTCTTCGGAATATAATACACGGTTGTAAAATACTCGAAATGGACCCTGGAGCCAAAATTAATACACCGTTTTAAAGAACTCGGTGGCCACTTTCGACAGTGAAAACCGGAAGTTAATCAAACGTCCAGTTCGAATGCTGGAAGCGGTGAAATATCTCTAGATGAAAAAAAAAAAAAACTTGTAACTTAAGAAAAATACATAATAAATTATTGTATTCATTATCATAAACCATATAGTGTCATAGTTATGTTTTTGTTGTTAAAAGAATGAGAGAATTTGCAATATAAAAATTTGTTTAGTGTCTGATCACGTACTGGAATTTATTTTGTTGGCCATTTCGCGGTCCATATATCAAGTTACACTTATTTTCGGCGTGAAAACCATGAAGTCATCATAATACGAGTTCGTTATTCATGTATTTGAAAACACCAATGAGTTCATATCATGTCGCATAAAATAAATATTCCTTAAAAATACCTTACTTGTGTGTATGAGAAAAGATATGGTTCTACGTGGTTATACATTATTTAAGATTAAATACACTGACTAACTTCGTTTGTATAAATTTGAAATTGAAATTAGATAAACTGAAAAAGTGCTTTATTTATAAGATTGTGTGTTTTATATTAATTTATTTTATAAATAGCATCGCTTTTATTATTAAGTTAATTTTAAATGGAATAAATTTGTTGTTTGTGGATATACTTATTGTTTGAAAATCCTTAATCGAATCTGGAATTGTTTTGGCATTCACGGAAATATTATAAGCATTTTTAAAAATATTAAGAAGGTTTTATTAGATCATTCAAGTAGTGAAAATAAAGTGTTATACAAATCGAAGTTTCAAAGTGTTTTTATTAAACGTGTATAACGAAGAAGAATCCTTCTCAATAAAAAAAATATTATAAGTAAATAAAATTGAAAAAATAAAATAAATATATTTATCCCACATCGATTTATTTAAAATGTACGGAAAGTGAACGCCTATAACACCCAATAAATGAATATTAATGAATCTTATAAATCCCCTAAAATTTGTTTTGATAAACTCATATTTTAATTCGTATTTATTATCTTTCATTATTAAATATTTTTATCTGTTATGCCCGTCTTGGAATTCCATTTACCCATGAACCGATTTCACGAGATTATTTATTTTCTCCGACAGAAATGAGAAAAGTTATTTTCGCCGTAATCATTTCCCTAACTTTTGTGTTGATGCAAAGTTACTTTCTACAACAAGAAGTGTATTAAAATGTTTAAAGGCTAATTAACACTTATTAATAAATAATTCTACTTAAATTCCATTAGCTGTACGTATATCTGAAAATTAATTAAACGCGTACTTATTGTGTAAAAGCATTTTATCGATTAATTCATTTCACACCAGAAAATAATAAAAGGAAAATAAGAAAAAGAAACAACACGTTTTATTTCGTTTTAGGAAGCCTCCACCTTCCTATATATGTTTAATAAAACAATTTAGACTTTTATTGTTTCTGACATTGAGAATTTTAATAGTATTTACTTTGAGATTGTTATACTAACATTATTTATTTTTATTTATATTAAATAATAAATTAAATAGAACAGAAAAACGTCTGGTCGCCTACATCTATTGTAATCATTTATATTATATTATTTTATATTATCTATATAATCTAAATAAATATGTGTGTATATATGAATATATATTTCATCGATAATATCGATAATTAGTTCAAATATTAAAAAAATACGAAACAACCGTATAAAATTATTATGCTGAAAGTTAATTCTAATACAAACCATCACACCCTTCTTCATATCATTAAACATCTATGCATACCTCGAAATTTTGATACAAAAATCAATTAATTAAAAATGTGATTAATACATTATACAAAATAGTGACTGTTTTTCGAGCGCACTATTTGGATGTTGGAAGAATATAGAAAATCTATTTAAATAATTAATTTAAAATAAGTAGGAAAAAGGTCACCTATTTTTATTTAAATAATTAAAGTCTCCACAACCAACATAAAGCTGATTACAAGATAGAAAATCTCTTAAATGTGGACAAAGAAAATGAAAAATATATAAAAAATTTGAAAGTGTGTTTATAAAAAAAAAACTTTAAAATGTCAACAAGTAAAAACTTTCAAAAATTAACATCCTCAACAATTAAGTTATTAAAAATAGTGTATAATAATATAACCGATTATAAAAAACATAATTAATTCTCAGGTTTCTTCTTTGAATCGGATTTGTGCTCTTTGAGATAATTATGGAAAGGAATTAGAAGCAAAAAAGATAAAATAGAAACAATTTGTGAATAAATCTTACCAAAATGAATGTTTCTCCCTGAATGACTCCAGCACAACTGACTGAAAATGCATACTGGTTTTAAACAATAAATCTCGTTTCTTATCGACCTGCACACAAGAATTTTTGATAAGATTGGAATTTGTTTATACTAATTTTGCAAGTACACGGATATGGGATTGATTATTCGTATTCCGAAGAATGAATTATTTGGTGTTTTGTTTGTTGAAAATAATGCGTTATTTATTAAAGGAACAGAAATTAAACCTTTTAATATGTTTTGAAACATAGATATTTTTTACAAAATGACAGCCATTTAAAATTTTGCTTATTTAGATATAAATTTATCTGTGATTGGCAATAAAAAATCGAAATTAACCAATATGCCAAATCAGTTATCTTCTTCTACAATCCTCACCCAGTTGCTATTTGCAGAAAGATCTGCTCTTCGGGAGCTAACCTAAAATTAAACATTTTCAAAATCCTCGTTGTTTTGTACTGGGCCATCATAACTTATGCAATTTGCAAGTCGCAGAAAGAAAAGGTTCGCTCTTCGAATGCAAACCTGAAATTAGACATTTCCAAAAACCGTTTTTGTTTGTACTTGGCTATCATACCATATGCAATTTGCAAGTCGCAGAAAAAATCTGCTCTTCAGGTGCTAACCTAAAATTAGACATTTTCAAAATCCTTTTGGTTTGTACTAGGCCATCATAACTTATGCAATTTGCAAGTCGCAGAAAGAAAAGGTTTGCTCTTCGGAACAAACCT
Source organism: Philonthus spinipes (assembly GCA_963082785.1). Taxonomy (NCBI): domain Eukaryota; kingdom Metazoa; phylum Arthropoda; class Insecta; order Coleoptera; family Staphylinidae; genus Philonthus; species Philonthus spinipes. Next base: position 16,240,498 of record OY720301.1, read on the forward strand.
GAAATTAGACATTCCCAAAAACCCTTTTTGGTTGTGCTGGGCCTTCATACCATATGCAATTTGTAAGTCGCAGAAAGATCTGCCCTTCGGGTGCTAATCTAAAATTAGACATTCCTAAAATCATTTTTTTGTACTGGGCCATTATACTTTTGCAATTCGCAGAAAGATTTGCTTTTCGGATGCTAACCTAAAATTAGACATCCTCAAAAACCTTCTTTTTTGTACTGGGCCATCATCCTATTGTTTCGTATTCCAGCAGTATCCTAATTATTCCGGTGTAAATTCATAGAGCTATTAAACACTAGGTTGTGTCTATGACTCTCTTGTATTACAAAAAGGCTCTGTTTGTTTCAACAGTTTTCTGTTCTGTATTTCTTCCTCAGTTCAGCTTTGAATCCATAACTAAGATACTGTACCTCTGTAGCCATTATTAGTCTCGTGTTAAATAGCTTAGCTAGCAGAATTATATCAATTTTATATTTCCTGGTGTTTTTGTGAGGTTCACTGTGAGTGCTTTCGTGTTGCACCAATCTTTAACAATTTCGAGTGCTTCTTGCATCTTATTACATAGGAAGTTCACGTATTTTCCATTTAGTAAAAATGATAAGTCACCTGTATATTCTCTCGTGTGGAAAATCCTTGATTATAAAGTTTCCTTATCAATTCGTTCACCTGTAGTCAGCAGTAGTACTTGTAAGCACCCTTTGGTATCATGTGCATGTATCACTGTATCGGCTATGATCAAAACCATGCAGTGGATTACCAATATGATTCACAGCATGCTACTGTGAATTTCGACTGCCTTCAAAACTTTCATTATGATTTTGAAAAATATTTTGAAAAAGCGTTGTCAAAGGCTCCTTGAGTATCAATGAATGCTCCTAGTGTAGACATTTTGTTGGCTAGCGACTGCTATATCTTTGTTACTACTGCATGCAATGCAGATTCTGCTCCATTAATTTGCTGTAGGCCTCTACATAAACACCAGCATGCTTGTGTAGAGGCTGACTTTCGAGTATGTGGACTCTAACATGTCAGTCACATAATAGTTCTATTGTTTTCAATGAAAGCGATGAGAGACTGAATGTCTTTACGTTCATCCAATTATTTTTGCAGGGTTTAGAGATAAATATGACCCTCCTTTTCCTCCATGATGTTGAGATATATCCATGAATAAAACCTTCTTTATATATGCTTTGCAGGATTTGTATATACTTTATCGATGCCCCTTGCAACGGTTCTGATACAATATATACGCAGTGCTGGACCTGGGGATTTATTTGATTTAAATGAGTGTACAGCCCATTCTATAATCTATATGACTTTCATGGTAAGTTATACGTTGATTGTTTTCTCTTTGTTAGGGTCTACTTTGTGCTTTTGAATTGACATGCTGTTGTCTAAGATAATACTCCCTGGAATGTGTGTTTTCAGCATTAATTGGAGAGTTTCAGCCTCAAATGAACTGTATGGTCATCCCAAGTAATGAGGATCCTAGGATAGTGCCTTTTTATAATCTAGCCGCTATATTGATGGAATCTATGTCTTTGCTGTATTGCCTCCATCCAAGTCTAAGGCAGTTTGATTTTTCTTTCCTTCAATTTCTCTCATTGTTACATTCTACTCTGGTTTTCCTACTCTTTGCTTTATTAAATAGCTTGGTTATTATTTTCATTTTTTTCTAAATTCTTGTTCCATCACGATGTTTGAATTCTCTCTTTGAATAGTTATTTGGGTAGGATTTATGATTGCTTGTGTTAGTTCTTTCGTTAAGGCATAAATTTCTCCAACATTCTTGTAGTGGTATTTGAAGAGAAGTTGTTCACAGGAAGCTTCGAGATGTTTGACTTCTCTCTTTGAATAGTTATTTGGGCAGGATTTATGATTACTTGTGTTAGTTCTTTCGTTAAGGCATCAATTTCTCCAACATTCTCGTAGTGGTATTTGGAGAGAAGTTGTTCACAGGAATATCTCTGTAAATATCTCAATTAGTTCTTCTCGGGTTCTTATGAGTAATTTCTGTATTGCTCCCATTTAGTTCTATATTGTATGTTAGCCATCCATGGTTTGACATAATTGCGTCATTGTGTACATTCCATTTAATTATGGAGTGTACTATATTCTGTGAGGCTAGCATGATAGATATACCTATAAAAGACTCATTGCCTGTAGTTTTTACATTAAATGAAGTTCTCATTAGGTATTCCAGTGGGTTCTCACATCTACCGTTCGTATTGGTGTTGCCCCAAACCATGTGGTTTACATTAGCATAACATCCAATCATCAGCTATTTTTTGTTCTTCACAGTACATTACTAACTCTCATGAGTATTTGTTGGGTTTTGTTTGCTGATACTATCTGTAGACCGTTCTGTAGTCTGACCAATGTTGTAGTAATCTTACATTGCTAAGACTACAGAATGGTCAATTTTAGTACAGGAAAATCAGTGATGTGAGGAGGTAGGTATACCTACCTTTGGTTTGCTTGATTTGGTGTCATTTATTAGATTCTTAGATTAGATTAATCCGAAAGGTAAATATCTCTCCATCACACTTCATGAATTCATCTCATCATTTGATGCCATCAATCTTGATGGTCACCACAAGGACAACACAAAGATAGTTAGCAATGGCTACTCAAAACATGTCAATGACAATAGAAAAAATGATTAATTCACATGGTCACAGTTATTTAATATATTTAATTTAGTTAATTTGTGATATAATAACGTGAAGTCATTGACATTAAATAAAATAAAAAGAATTTTAAAGTAACAAATTATTCCCTCTTTAGCAAATGTCTATTATTGAACATTTGTTTTGAGTACTTATGTAATGTAAGTGAAATTGTCACATTAGCTTAAGAGGGAATAATTTATTAAATATTTTCAAATTCTTTTTATTTAATTTAATCTCAATGATTTTACGTGAAGTTATTATATCATAAATTGATTAAATTATATATTTATGTGGAAAGATATTCGATAGCCATTTGACAGGCAAGTACCTGATTTTTTTCTATATTGTTATAAAATGTTACAATCTCAATTCACATTACATTTATAACTAAAATAAACGAATTGTTCGTTTCTCTAAAATTTCATTTAGATTGTCAGTTTTATTATCGCGGCGTCTAAAGAAAGACTTTATGGCTTGCAATAAAGTTAGTAATATCAATAAATCCATATTTTTTCTCATTTGATGAAACAAAAGTAAATACATGAGTTTAAATCACTTGCTTTTGTTTGATTAATATTCTTTATTTATTTTGATTAATTCTTATATTTTAGTGGCAGTATTTTCGTGGTACATTTTCGTTGCACAATAATTTGATTAATTTCGACTAGAATTAATTATAACCTTCTTTTTCAATAAATCATAATTTTTTTATCTCTGTATTTTCTATATTTTTATGAAATCTTTTGGGATCCTAAAATTGTTCCTTTCTACGGTATATTTTGAACTGCAGAGTATTCGATTGATGGTTGAAGGCACCATGCTTTGTGCTGGAGATTTAGCAACCACATTTTTCAGGTTATTAATATTAAATTTTCCACATTCGGTTCTGTAAATATTGATAGTAGCATACTATGGAATACGTATTAATTGTGCAAATATTTTGGGAGAAAAGAAAAAGTGATTAAAACTACTTACTCTAGATATGGAGATATATAATACTTTTATGTTGCAAATTGTCTTGCCAATCGCCCTATCATACGAGATATTGGTCATTCCATTTGAGTTATGATGTTTTTAAGAGGTCACTGAAATTTTGACACTTTTGAAATACCTATTGTCCAAATTGACAGATGTCAATTTTTTTATTCTAGATGGATCTATCACTAACAATTCAAGATGTCGCTGGTCTTCCTATCTTTTTCCGTCTAGAAGTTATAGTCATTTTTCGAAACATCAATTTGAGGTTAAAATTTGACAAATAATTTTTTTTATCTCAAAAACTGTAAGAGTTATGTAGACATAAATCCATATGCGTGGTTAGGCATTTGAACGGATAATCCGAAAATAAATTAAAATATATGGTGTTACATTTAAAATAACAAAGTTGGTAACCATTTTCGGTACAACCGAAAGTGAAAGAAAGTCAAAAGCGAGAAGCTCGCATTCAACCGTGCAATATAGATTTTTTCAATTTTTTCCGCATTCAGGAATCCTGAAAACTATTAATGGTTTTTATTCGTGGCCCACCCTGTATATATCACAAAATTGACTTAGATTGTGATGATAAAAAATAACGTACACATTAAACTTAACATTTTCAACAGAAAAGCCCAGAATATATTATTCCCATCATAAATAAAAATTACGAGCATTTATTTTTTATTCATTATCAGAATAATATATTATTCGGCATTTTTAATATGAAATAGGACAGGAAGACCTATGGTGGATAGCCCTTATTTGAGAATATAAAATGAAAATATTTGTTTTTATATTATGTGTTATTTTTTTCAGATAATAAAGATTTAGTGGTAGTAACATGAAATATTAATCAAAACATATATATTTTACATCTTTATTGACAAATAACGTTACATTTTACAATGTGTAGTATGTGTGTTTACAATATTTACAGAATTATTTCAATTTGTTATGTAACTGTCATTGTCAAATGGCTATCGACCCGGGGTCTTTCTGCCTTAATTAAAACATTATTAATCAAATGCTTCTTTATGCGTTTAATTATTGTTAAATCTTCATTCAATATATGGGATATATATATTTTTTTGTTGGATAAAAAATGTGCGTAAAAGGGTTGTATTGAAGCGACGATACCGTTTAAATGTTTTTCAATTAAAATGATTGCGGAAATAAATAAACGTTGTGTCGTGGGAATTGATTTTAAACGTTGAATGGTTGGAAACGACGCGGTGCGGTGAGGTGCGGTGCGGCGAGCCGAGGGATGTATTTAAAAATTTAATGAAATGGGCTTCGCCTTCGGCGGTAGATAAAATCTGGGACGTTCTAGAACGTTCCAGGTAGAAAATCGTAAAAGGAATGATTGTACAAGTAATAAACTGCGGCGAGATTTGTCCGCTTCTCGTGCGAGCGCGATTTTCGCTAATCAATTTTCTGAATTGGGGCAAGTGTGAATTAGAAAGTTATCCTTTTACTTTTTCACGAGCTGTCGACAATCTCTCGTTGTGTTGTTATTATTATTAAAATAAACACATATGGAAAGCGGGGAATTAATCCGCGGATTTACGGATTTTTCAGCCGGAGGACGTCATTAGCGTGAAGCGTTGTTTATTTTTTTTTTCTGAAAAGGGTAGGATAAATGGGTTGAGTTGTACTAACGCTATGAATTTTTCAGCATCGTATCGACTCCACGTCTCATCGAGAATGGCGATGATCTCCAGCCGGCCTATATTATCCTCCTTTTCTTGACATGCTTCATATTTCGTAAATAATGATTCTAAAATAAAGAAAATAAAATTATTATATTTGTCTATAAAAATAAAATTTGTAAGTTCCATTAATTTTCTGTGTTTTATATGATATATAAAGTGATGTATATAAATACTAAAGAAACGAACCAGCAAACTTTTTGTAGGTCTCGAGTAAGCCAGGGGTCAGAGAGTCGATAGCGGCCTCCGGCATGAGCACCCCGTAGCGTTCGAAACATTGCAAACTCTTCGCCGTCCCACTTACCTAAAAAAGTACACACAATCACGAATGGCGGAGAGCAGAGGAGACAGAGAAGGAGAAGCCGAGGAGATGAGGAGTTACCTGTTCTACCAAATTGATTTCGTTTAAGACCTCCTTAAAACGTTCCGTCCTCTGGCATGCCCCGTAGGATCGATCGAATGCAATGCCTCTCCGAGAATAATACATATCAATAAGCTGAGAGAGTCTCACTTTTTCAAGTGATGATACCCATTCTTTCACTCTGCTGGCTAGAATCATCCCTGAAACAGACAGAATCCTATGGAATGAAACCATCCCAAGCTTCGGATGCCGTTCAATTGCTTTTCGGTTATTTATTTCATTAGAGCATCATTCAGAATAATCCAATTCATTTGAGCGTCAATTTATTGTTTTTTATTTAAATAAATCGTTATATATATATATATATATATTGCATTTTTATGATTAAATTTATTATGATTATTGTATTTTAATATTATGTATAAACAAATAGGATAAACTCTTTTTCCTTTTTTTTATGCATATTGTTGGTTGAAAAACCACTGGTCGATAGCCAATTAACAGATATAAATTATACATTTGAGTTTGTTAATGATTATTAGTTATTTTGTATATTTTCTGTACATATCTGTTAATAAAGATTATTATTATTATGAACGTTGTAAATTTGTTCTATTAATTTATGGTTGTGATTTTTGTTAAATTTAATATTACAAATTGTAGGTGTTAGTTTGCATGTTCTACATTGAGATTTACAATTGTAGTAATGAAAATTAAAATAATTTATTTTCAATATGTTTTTAGTAGTAATTATTGCAATTACTACGGTTAGATAACTAAAATAAATTATTTTAATTTTCATTACTGCAATTGTTAATCTCAATATATATAAGAACATACAGATTAGTAACCACAATTATGAAATAATAAAATTTTAACAACAACCACAACTATAAATTTAATACAACAAATTAACAGCATTCAGAAAAATAAGAAAAAAGAGTTAATACACTTCATTTTAGTTATTTATATAATTAATTACGCATAAAAACAATAAATGAACACAAAAAAATGTAAGGATGCATTATTATTGTAATAATAATTATTATTTAACAGAAACAAAGATTATTCCGTCTTCTACACTTTTATTGGAAAATATAATGCAAGATTTTGTTCTTTTTCATGATACAAACAGTCTTTTTTTAAATTATATTAATTGTTTTTGCACTGTATTAAGTGATATGTAAACAAATTGGGAAATTATTGTTAATAAAAAAATATACAGGATGATGGGAAATAAAAAAAAAGTGTTGTGTTTTTTTTTTATTAACGGAGATAACGAATTATTTATGTTGAGAAGGATGAGCTGGTAAAATAATCGCATTTGCCTTAATTTGTATCTGTAAATAGTTATCAAATAAGAGCTTCCTTTATTTGTAAAAGAGAAATTATGTCATCTAACTTTTATACAATTTTCACAATATGCAGTTTTGGGTAATGGAAAACCCATACGCCATTCGACTAACCAACTTTCAGCAACATTTTTCAACGAATTTATGGGCTGCTATTGTTGCCAAATCATTCGCTTATTTAGAATTTTAGCAAGAAAATTTACCAAAATTGCCGGAGGAATTTAATCTTGACGTTCGACTGCGAATGTGGCTCCTTCATGATGATGCACCACCACATTTCGCACTAGAGGTATGCAATTATCTTAATAACTTGTTTCTAGGAAGATGGACATAAATTCCCTTGACTTTTATTTTTGGGGATATTTGAAAAGTTGTGTGGTTCCAACACTTATTGTGATACTTCTGTTTAAATTACATAATTCGTCATCTCTATTAACAAAAAAAAAAACGTTTAGTAGATCTCTTTTTAATTGCCCATCACTACACATCACGAAATATAATTACTCGCAATTATGCGTATAAGTCAAGAATCACCCTGTATATATTATTTAAGACCTTATTAATTATATATACACACATATTTATTTAGACAATTACTTTAAATATAAATATTTAATGACCCTTTCTACCCATATGGGTGTAGGGTTAAATGTAATATACAACTATATAATACAATTACAAATATGCATGAAGGTGTTAGTCTGTCATGGGCTATCGACCTGAGGCAGAAATTTATTATTTTTACTATCTTATTCGATTTTCTTTGTTTTAAACACAACTACAACTCGAAAGTAGATTTCCTTTCATGAGTTTCAGCCACCCTAAGAAAATAATCGCATTCAGACATTCTCAAATTATCATTGCGTTTTTTCTTGAAATTACTTTTTTGAATTTTGTTCCTTTGTTCCTTACACTTATGGCCACGGTTGGAGCTAGAATTGAATAATTCCAACAAATTTTACTATTTTTGTTAACTCCTCAAACCTTAAAAAAAGGTGAAAAATAAACCTTTGCTTTATAGGCTTATAATTTTAAAAAATTGTTAAATACTTGATTATAGTTTCAGTCATAGCTTTAGTGGTTAAAATTCCAAAGAAGTTTTTGTTATTGGATGATTACAGATGGCGCAAACTTTGGGAAAAGGGCAATGCAGAGACCGCAGTTCTTTAACAAACAATTCAGAGCCTATAAATCCTAACAAACAAAAAAAAATCAAAAATATTCTCAAGTAATCAATAAAAATATTGCAAAAATAATCGACTCTATATTAATTACTGTTTTCAAGAAAAATATCTTGAAAAATAAATAGGCCAACAAATAATTATAAACTAAAAGCCAACTTAAGCGGATTTTAGTTTATTAGTTCTTTCCTTAGTCCTTTTGCAGATTCTTAAGAATTTAAGCATCATTATTTGAGATATACAATGATGTTTCTATTTCATTGAATATAACTCTATGTTCAATTTAATAAAATCCATTTTAACCCATTGGAAGCATTTTGAAGTAATCGACGATTTAGCATCATAAACAATACATATTGCATAGTACAATGTATAATAAACAATAACAAAATATGTGGAAAATATACAAAAATAATAATAAAAAATATAAAATCTATTAACTTAATAAAAATATAATTGATATCTGTTAAATACCGTCTGCCTTTTTGTGTTTATTCTTGTTGATTGTAAAGACATGAATTGTTTGGTAATTCATGATAAATGTAATTATTAAGATTTTGAAAGTGAAAGTTTCATTTAATGTTTTGTGTTTATGTTCTTGTCGTGAAAAATTTTTGGTGATATCTCATTGTCTATGTCTGAAATCATCGTCGGCTATGTTCGTAATTTAACTCTCATTAATGGCTAAGTGATGCAATGAATTACTGAAGAGTTATACTGATTTTGATGGTGTCGTATTTAATTCTCCGTATTATAAACTATATTTTCCCAAAAGTACATTCCAAAATTCGAATTCCTTCCACGAGTTTGACCGTTCAAGAACGATTATTTACACTAATGTATTGCAAAAAGTTTTAAAAACTACTTCTTTTGTACTGGTAGGACATTTTTTTAAAAACTATTGAACCGATTTTGGTGTTTTTGGAAGTTTTGTTTTCAAGAGGAATTACATGAAAAATGTTTTATGTATTTAGAGGGACTTTTTAAACAATTATCGAGCGAGCCAGCGAAATTTATTTTCTTCGACCCACCCTAAAAATGCAAATGTACAAGGTGGCCCAAATTGCGTGTTACTATAGAGAATCTCGGTTATTAGCAGAGATAGAAAATAAAAAACGGATGCCGCAAGATACAGCACAAAATTGTATTTTTTAAAATACAAATCATAATTGGCTATAGCTTAAATGAATATTATTTTTTTATCTTTTTAATAACGTACCATGTTAATATGTTTAGTTTTCATTTTATTCAGATATAATTTATTTTATATAAATTTAAATACTCTTTTAAACAAATATAATAGGCTTGTAAACAAAACAATGATATTTTGTTTAAGTTGTTCGTTTGTTTTATGTTATGTTTGTCGTATACATTAGTTTTGTGTTGTGCTTTAAATTAAATAAGGTTTTAAAGTATGCAATACGAAAGTTAGAATGCAATCACAATATTACATTGGAAACGTATTTTAATCGATATCCATAGAGAAGGCAGCAAGATAAATCTATTTTAATCGATTGAAAGAGAACCTAAATAATTATGGATCTTTCAATGAAAATATTATATCCCAGATGCTGAAGAAATTGAGAATAATGTTATTGGTGCTGTAATTGAGAATCCGGCAAGACAAATTAAAGAAGAGTTAGATATATCGAGAAATCGGGCATTTAGGATTTTAAAGAAAAATAAATTCATCCCTTAAAGAGGCACCATTTGAATAATGATTGTTTTGGATATAGACTTGAATTTTGCAACTTGTATGTGTCAAAATGTATAAGGAATTCGAACTTTTGCGAAAACATTATTTGGACTGACGGGCTCGGTAGGAATTTTCAATATTAGAACTCAAGGTTCTTGGAAATAGAGTTTTGTTCTATAAAATATACAATGAACATCTAAATGGACGAAAATATAAAGACAATTTTAACAACAAATAGTTGATAATTATCTAGATAAACTGGTCCAACGACAACAATTCTATTTTCAACAAGATGGTACACCACCACATAATTGTCGTGAAGTGTCACATGTATTAAATATTCATTTTCGATTTCCTTTTGTAGGGATACATAAAAGACAATTTATATAAATTTTCTACCATGTCGAATTTTTCGTAATTTTCGTATTGCATACTTAAAAACATATTTAATTTAAAGCACAACACAAAACTAATTGGCACGACAAATATAAAACGAAACAAACAAACGACAGAAACAAAATAATATTGTTTTGTTTACAAACCAATTGCATTTGTTTGAAAGAGTATTTAAATTTATATAAAATAAATTATATGTCGGTAAAATGAAAAGTAAACAAGTATGTTTTGTATGTTTAAATGTAATGTTTATTTACACAAACCAAGTATTTTTATGATCAGTTATACGAAAAGTGTCTTAAATAAATACTTTATATTCTAAAATATATACCGATTTAGAAAGGTTATGCTAATTAAAAGAGATTAATTAATGTCATACAAATGCGTGGCTAATTTGTATGTAAATATAGTTGCAATTGAAAGCAATTTCCACAAATATCTGAGCGTAAAATGACATCGACAAAGTAGAAGGATATTACATGTGGTGTAATATATAGACTGCGTTATCGTAATGACAATAGTAGTAATAAATATGCGCTTGATTTTATGTAACATTCTCTTGAGAATATTTGAAGACATGTAATATATTACGGAAGTTATTCAATTTTGTTTAAATATTGTGAAATGTCCAGAGTAATTCCGTAAGGGAAACGTTAAGTTTAACGTATACATTATTAATTAAATTCACATTCTATATATGTATATAGAAATATATCTATCAAAAAAACTGCTTATACTGTGTTGACTAAAAATAAAAAATATACGTTAAACTTAAGATTTCTCACACAGAATAGCTCCGAATGTATAACAATTTTGATCTATTATGCAACACAATTATTTTTTTTATATATATTTATATATGTGTCTTAGTAAAGATTATATTATTACATCGATTGAACATTATTAGTCACTTCTCATAAAATTTTTCATCCAATCCATTCAACTAAGAAATCCTCAACCAGTTATGTATCCTATGACATTCTAATATCCTTCCTAAATACAAATTCCCTAGCAATATCCTACATCAATTAGCTTAATTATTTTAATCGGATAATAGTGATCATGATATAAAAAAACAGCAAATTCAGTGATATAGACAGAGAATATATATATATATATATATATATATAGATATATATATAATTGATAATATATATATACATATATATATATATAAATCCAGGCAGAAAGGCTGCAGGTCGATAGCCCTTTTACAGAAAAATGTATTAAATGTATATATTTGTAATTTTTAAATATTGTATATGTTTTTGCAAATAAAGATTGTTTCTTTCTCTAAAGATTATATATATATATATAAATATAATACGAAATATTTGTATTCACTTGGTCACAATTATTTAAAATAAATTAAATAAAAATATTTTAAAATTAATTTATAAAAATAAATAAATAATTATTTTATATTTATAAGTACGTAAAAAACAAATATCTATTGAAACGACTGATTCCTGGGGAAATACCCCGCCGGATATTTGCTGTTGCAATGATTACAAAATGCAACAATATTTTGTATTCGAGAATATTTAATGTGGAAAACAAAATAAAAACACATCATGTTCTCTATTTATAGGCCATTTGAAAACAGGTGTTTCGAGATTTATACCTTTATCTTATAAACCTGTAAAGACAGTACGTTTAATAATTAACTTTTAACAATTTTAAGGGTTTATAAAGCGAGGCTGTACTGACGAGGATTAAATCTCGAAACTTGTGTCTGCACGAGGCTTTGTATTATATAAAATGTTTGTTCTCGACATTAAATATTTACGAATCAAAATTTGTTGCATTGCGCAATTTGTTATGCAACAGCAAATTTCCATTGTGTAATTCAATGTGTTACATAATTTTATTTAAATTGATTTAGTTTGATTTGATTTAGTATAATTGGTTTGATTCGACGAAATTTGGTTGATTTAATTTAATTTAACATCTTTAAATTATGTAAGGTAGAGCTGTACTGACGAGGGATAGATCCCGAAACACGTGTGCAGATGGCCTTATATTAAGTAGCGTTATTTTTTTGTTTTTATTACGTTGTATTTTTCTCGAATCAAAAAAAAATGTTGCATGATGCAATATATTATTGATATGCAACAGCAGGTGTACATTATATAATTTAATGTCCGGCGGGGTATTTGCCCGTAACGTAAGTCAAAATGTCACAGAGCTAAATGTAGAAATAATTTATTGATTATTTTCAAATCATTTTTATTTAATTTATTTAAATAACTGTGACCAAGTGAATGAATACTCTTTTCTATTTATAAAAAATAATTATATAATCTTTATTATTATTTATTTATTACTATGGGGAAACAAAGTTTAAAAGTGTTTAATGTGAATCAGATTGGAGATATTTTAAAAATGTTTTATTTATATGTGTTTTTAACGTGCACCATGGAGACGACATAAAAATAGTTTTTAAAAATAATATGATTTTTTCCTTATTTGGTGTTACTATTGGTGGAAATGTAAAGTTTATTGTAATTAAAATTAATTGTAGTAAATGTTTTTTGTATAAATAGTTTGAGTTAGTTGTAAATTGAATGGTGGATAGTAAAAGCACACCACTAAGTGATATCGATTTTCGTCCCCGAGAAGGTCTACTTTGTGTTCCAGAGTTGATTGGAATGTACCTAAGTCGGCGTTTGTCCATTAACAAAGTGATGCGACCCTTGTGCATATTTAAACAAGACACGAGAAGACAACAATAAACAAAAGCGAATCAGTGACGTTTTATAATGCATGCAACGAATATCGATTTTTACCGTCCACTCCTCCGAGCAGCTCGGCATCAGTCATGTCCCAATTATCCTCATCTAAGTAGTGATTCCTAGGCAATAAACTGTCGTTCCAATATCCAGCCGAGCCCAATTTAGGGTCCGCCAGCCCTTGATTAATCAACACTTCTGCCAAGTCACCGGCGATGGTGGCCGCCCAAACGTTATTAATCTCCTGCTCCCTCGTCTCCTCAGAAAAGTTACTTTTCTTTTTCATATCGTCGAAGATCCTACCTACGGTTACGGTCTCTTTTTGTAGTGCTGATGCGATCCCGGCTATCAAATGCCCGCCCGAAACAGGCCCCCAGCCAGACTCAATCACCCCCTTCTCCAACACGCAAACATCCTCTTGTCTATAGAAAAAAAGCCCATTTTAAGTAATTAATCATAACCTTTCTTTATTGATTTATAAAAAAGATGTTATTACTATATAAGTATTCTAAATTCGAAAAAAAAAAAAAAAATAATAATAAAATAATAGTAATAGAATGAGTTCCGACGGCTTCATTTTAAGATAGTTTTTTGAAAAAATCTATTTATTTAAAAATACATTTTGTGATTAATACCAAATGTCTTATTATTTAAATATAACAAAATTATGTTAATCAAACCGCGTTGATGAGCTTTCTGCATTGTATTTAATTAATATTGCGAATATAAAAAATACTTAGAACTTGATGATTCATACATGAATTGCTGAAGATACTAGAAAATATTTATTTTTATTTATACACACATTTTTATTTAGACTTTAAAGATAATTTTAACTATATAACATAAATAATTACAATTCATGTAGGTGTTAGTCTGCCTGGGTTATCGACCAGATATCTTTCTGCCCTATATATTTTTAATATCTTAATTAATGTTTGTTGTTATTATTACTTGTTGTTTAGCTGTATCTCTTATGAAATAATGTGGGAGTATATTAAGGGAAGATGAACTAGATAAATAATACAATTACCTTCCATTAACGAGTGGCAAATCCTTCTCCATCGAGCAAGTAAACCTTCCCTTCCCCCTCCCCTCATAACCAATAGTGCTGGAAATGGTGTAATGTAGAATACATAAATCAGTGTCGTTGAGGGAATCTTTAGGAAATTGAAGCGAGTCGCCCGGTGTTAAATGATCCACCAGGAACTTATATCTGTAAAACTGTTTTCCCATGGCCCTGAACGGGACCACGTCTTCGTTTCCCGCATTCGTACCCCTAACAACCCCATCCAGCTTAACTCTGAAATAAAACCACGACACGTGTAATTGATCACTCACCCACCCACCCCTCGTTCAAACAAACTCACGCGTGCAGAAGAGCATTGCTCAGAATCCTGATGTGAGGATCGCTCTTGTCGGCTTCCAATTTCCTAATTAATTCAACCAACAATTTCGCAGTGAGTGGCGGTCTAGCCAAACTATCCGTCACATTGTCTCGATAACAATTTAATAAAATGCTCGGGATAGCAGATGATATCTCGCCTGAAACTAGTCGCACAAAAACCACTACACAACAACTTAGTCACTCAAGAATGCACACCATACTCACAAATTAATATTACCACAACCATAGCTACATTTCAAGTATACATTCACACTATTCCATATTTGTTATCTGAACATTCATCTTATCATACAACGATGGCTTCTGATAAGAATATTTGTTATTCGTAATTAACGGGTTCGCCCCTAATTTAATTCGATTTGTAATATTTACACAACATATTTGATTATTGAATTTAATGAAACTCCAGTTTCAATATGTACATTATTTTACAACTTATGCATTAGTTACAATGTAGCTTAATGCTGATTCATAAAATGAAAAGGTAATACATACAAGATTTGTGTGGGTTTTTAATCCGATCAATTCGTGTACTTATTATGCTGTATTATAATACAAGATTCATTAAGATTCCATTACATTTCCATTCATTTCTTATTACACCAATGCATTCATGTTTTCTTCTGTTCCGAGATTATGTATTTGTGTGAATCAAAATTGACTCATTAAAAAAATAAAATTTGCAACGCTTTACTAACTCACCCATTTTTTTAAATTTATCAACAGAAGTTTAAAATTTAATAATGGGAAGTAATTTTACTTGGGTAATTAGTTAGGATTAGATTTTAAGAATATCAATACATACCTGAAATACTGTTCAATAATTTGGTCAGCACATAATGCAGGTTATATAACTAAAGTGGAATGGATGTAACGAACATTTTTAAAAATGCTTTAAATGTAATAATGTTTACCCAAAAAAAAATTACAATATGTAATTATGTCGCCGCTAGGAGACGACAAAGTAAAAAGTAAATAATTCTGTTTACTTTATCATCTCCTAACGGCAACAAAAATAACTTATTTTTATTATGTTCCTCAATAACTTTATTGAACTTGTTAAGATCATTCATATGACATGAAAAATAATTGAAAGCGGTTAAAAACGAAAGAGTTATTTAACATTTGTTCATAATAAATTAGAATCAATAAAATGTGAGAGTTATTTAAAGAGTAGAGTAAAAAGTCTCTAATCTAGCATTTTTGTTTCATAATTTCACCATCATTTCAAAAACTGTGTTAAGATAATCACAGTATTATATTTTTAAGGATTAATTGCTCATCCCACCGGTAGATTCACAAACTTGAAAATTACTTGTAACACTTTCTCACGACTTATTTCATTATATATATTTTTTACTGGAAAGCTCTATAACTGATAGTTTCTGAGATATGGCCGGTGACTTTTCATATTTGAACATCCGCTACATATAAAAATAATAGTGCAAGTAAAATATTGAGAATGCAATACATTACACCCAAGTTTAAAAAAAACATAAACGACAAAAATTAAACACTAAATTGTATCGTAAAATGAGAAATAATTAATGGTTTTTATATAAACTAATATACAGCATTAGATCTTTACTAATGATAATAAATGAAGTTATTATTATTATACAAACCTTATTTTTGTTTGCATGTGTACCACGTTATTACTTATCATCACAGTCTAAAGTGATTTTACTTAGACTATTATGATAGAATGCAAATATTTTTGACATTTATTTAAAATTGTTGCATATTTTTATTATGTAGACAGAAATATCATTGGTCGATAGCCAATTAACAGATATAAATTATACATTTGATTTTGTAATTTTTATTATTTATTTTGTATTTTTTTGCTATGTATATCTGTTAATAAAGATTTTATATATACATAATTTTAATTAACAAACGTAATACAACACCTACATATAACATAAATTATTACAATACATGCTGTAAGAGTTTGACAATTGGGTATCTACCAGTTATCTTTCCGCCTGGATTTTGTATTTTCGTTCTTGTAAAAATATACGGAATAAAGATTATTATTATGTTTAAATAAATACTTACGTTTCTCGCCATAAAATAATATTATTTTTTTAATTTAAAATTTTGTTAATCGATGGTTGGGGTTTTTACTTGATGAAACTCCATAAAATACACTGTTTGTAAATAAAACAACGTTTTTTTTAAGTTCCACAAAAAAATGTTGTAGAAACACTGCTACAATTGTTTCGCCAACACAGTGGCATCATCAGGCAGATGCTTACATTTGATGATTTTAGTCAATATTTTGTGAAAGATATTTACAAATAGTGTATTTTATGGAGTTTCCCATAAAACAAAACAATTGATTTGTCTTGGAATTATTCGTATATTAAATTTAACGTTTCACATACCGGAGAGCGCCGTTTCTAAGCCATATTTAACGCATACGTTGCTTTAACCTCAAAATCTTAATATACAATCAATGTTTTAAATGTATTTTAAAACGTATTAGCTTGAGTGACATCGAGTTGTATATCTATGTTGTTTCTTTTAATTCATTGAATATTGTGATTGCATACAAATAAAGTGATTGGTATTTATGATATTCTGTTATTATTGTTAAAGATTTATTTAAATGTTTCTGCGGGTTAGCGTATGTACATGTATATGTTTTTATTTATATTGTTAGATTATTTTATTGTCTGTATGTAAAAATGAGATTCCGTTAAGAAATCAATAAACATATAAATAAATACATATCAATTGCAAAATTCGTCATAATTGTGGTTTCCAATGTTCGTACGTGTTTAATTGAATAAAACTATTACTATTGTTATCCATAGTTTATGACATAGTATGCGATACTTTATGACATAGTATAAAAATTGTATATTGAATCCTTAGATTATAAACACAAAGTATAGTAATTATTAGGTGCTGTAAAGTAAAGTGGATTTATTCGGGGAAATGTTAAGTCTAACGTTAACGTTATTAAATAAATTCACATTCTATAATTATGTAACTATTATAAAAGCTGTGACGATGTAATCATCTGCCTGATGATGCCAAAAGGACTGTGACGATAATATTTAACGTACACGTTAAATTCAACATTTATCTTACAAAATAGTGCCAATCTCAATTCTCAATAAAATGCAAATTTTACGTTTTACCTTCTTATTTGCTTAAATTTTTGTTACTTGTTTATTAAAATACTAATAATAATAACTCATTTAGCCCTTATGGATATTCAAAAATTGCCAGGGATGCGATCGGAGATCGTTAAAGTACGCTTTAAAAATATGCATTTTATGAAGACCCAATAAACATAAATCCACTTGAATTTACAACATATCATAACTCATAATTGCGGTTAGGTTTATGATCCGCAGGCTTAATTTAAAATTGTGGTACTGTACTAGAGATATAAAAATAGATATATTCAAATATCTTCATTCAGACAATGACGTACGTTTTTTATAAATATTAATATTAAGTATACTGAATAAAGTGAAAGTATTTGTCTGTCCTGGGCTATCGACTAGAGGTTTTTCTGTCCTACAAAATAGATATATATATATATATATATATATATATAAATCTTTGTTACTAAACATATTTACAATAATAAAATGATTGTTCTTTCTCTTACTTATTTTTTTATTGAACTAGATATATTTCGAAAACTATGTTTTCATCTTCAGTAGTAGAAGTTTTGATAAATATCTATTTAAGGCAGAAAGACCTCGGGTCGATAGCCTATGAAAGGACAACCTCAAATTATATACCGTATTATACTATACAATACTGTACTTAATATAATGTAAAAGTCCCTTGAATAAAGATATTTGTATATATCTATTTAACAATAAATACACCTATACTTTAAGATCTATTTCATATTGATGTTCAGTAATTGGCGACCGACCAAAGGTCTTTCTGCCTACTTTTTTTATCATTAATATATTCGAATAATTATTTAACAAAAGATAAACTCGTTAAATTAATTTTATAAAAAAGCACTTCAACAAATATTCGCCGTTTCTCCAGATGTAGGTGAATGAAAACGTTAGCATTTGTGTTTCAATTTTGAACGTAGGGAATTCAGCGTTTCTTTGTGAAGTTATTTCAAAGTAAATTGCACTCCGGAAACTGGGATACGCATCCATTTTCCTTTCCATCGGCTTAATAGACTAATGGAATATACCCTTTTTTAGAATTACAATAAAATCGAATTTAATAATATATCAGAACAGAAGCCGCATATTTTATTGAAGCAAATCTGCAAGAGTTTTGTTTTGTGCGGTATTTTTACATTAATATTTTTAAAACAAAATTGAAATAATTAAATATTAAAAAAGGTAAAAAATCAGGCTGAAAGACCACTGGTCGATAGCCAGTTTCAGAGTTGGAATTATATTGTGAACGTTAGTGTATTGTTAAATATTGTATTGTAACTGTATATTCCAATCTCAGAAATAAAGATGTTTATGTATGTATGTAAAAAAATCAATAGAAAAGAATATTTATTCACTCGATCACAGTTGTTTAAATAAATTAAATAGAAAGAATGTGAAAATAATTAATAGATTATTTGCTCCTTTAGTTCTGATATTTTGACTTACGTTACATAAGTACTTTGAAACAAATGCAGATAAAGGAGGGAATAAAAAATGTTAAATTTAAGGTAAATTACTTAGATTTGTGTTAAATTTAACATTTTGTATTCCCTACTTAGCTCTGTGACATTAAAATATTGTAAATTTAACTTTTTTTTCAATAGGTGCTAATTATATTTATATATACAGGATTAATACAAAAATATATATTCTTATTCTTATGCTATTCCGTACGGGTAAAGTTGAGTTAAATGTGCACGTTATTAATTAACTTCACATTATATGTATATATATTATAAAAGTTGCTTAGACTGTGTTAAAAATAAATGCTGTTTTGTTTGTAATTTAAAGGGAACTAGATTCAGTGTTTAGGTATATTTTGGTAATTTGTTGTATATTTGTACTATGTCTGTTAGGTGTTGCGTGTATTTTTTGGTGTTGTATTTGTCAGTTCCTGATATCAGATTTTCGTCTTGTTATGTAGTTGTGTTTTTGTTTATTTGTTTGATATATTATTCGCGTTTTTATTCGTTTGTGTTTATAAATATGTATGTAATTATCCTAATGAATATTTTGTATATATAGGGTGTTTTAAATTCGAGTTTATCCATGGATTATTACGAATTATTAATCAGCATAAGGTACCAAATTTAAATCTACGCTCTATCTCGTATAATAAGCGAGGAACCCATATTGAAATACCTTGTTTTTATTATAAAATAATAATTATCAATACATTTAGTTTAAAAAAATACAACATTTAAAAGCAACTCAATAAGAAACTCATTTATTGTATTCAATTTATAACAAACTAATTCACCGTAAACGTTATTGCTTTGTGTTACGTTTTCTTTCTAGAATTGAATAATGAATGCTAAAGAAAGACATATTTTTATTCTGCGGAGTTTGCGAAGTTTATTTGCAGAGTGAATCAATGACACGTTTCCCATTGATGATAAGAATTCCCTTGATTTATAATTCGATACCTGTCTTCGAATATAAAACATGACATAAAAAGAACAATGAAATCAGATTTCTGGTCTGGCTTTGCGAAATACATACAATTCCATTGTATGCTACACAAATATTTCTATTTTATGAAATGCGATAAATATTCACATATTTTCATACAAACATAAAATTTTCAAATAAATATTATTTTAAAATAAATTAAATAAAAAGAATTTGGAAATAATTAATAAAAATTACTCCCTCTTTAGCTACTGTGACTATTTCATTTAAGTTACAAATGTATATTAAAAAACTACTTCTCTGGCCTGTACCTCATCAGACAAGAAATACTTGCTGTTGCGTAGCAATAATGCAACAATTCTAGAATATTTATTGCAAATAACAACAAATAAAAAATACCTAATATTGATTTTATTAGCAAAAACATGTTTGCATATAGCCTAGTATTACGTAATTTATTTATATTATTACTTTTTTCTACTACTACTACTACTAGTAGTACTACTATAATATCTTTATTGAAAAAAGGAATACTATAAATAAACTTAACAGAAACTAATAGTAATGTTTCCGTTCCACAGTGGCTATCTTATAGTCTGCCCGGGGTTAGATGTTAAAATGCGTTTGTTTCGATATAAAGGTGAGAAAATAGGGTAATAGGAGGATACGTATTCGTAAATGGTTATCGGTGGGTTTTTGTATTTAGGGATTATGTTGAGGTTTCTAGGGATGTACATTTTTTGAGATGTTCGTAATTCGACTCCTTACATGCAAATCGTTCCGCGAGAAATCGAAGTCTATCTAGGGGTAATTTGAGTTATGTGGTAGACGAGTACTTTTTTCTATTAAATATTATTTGATTAAAGTTTATCATCAAAGATTAATAATAATAATATTTATTGCGTGAACAGAAAATTCCTATCTTTTCTTTTGGACAATATATATTATTATTATTATTATTATTATTAATATATAAATAAAAATCAAATTTAAAACATAATTTACCTAATATTTACCTGAGTGCAATCCACAGGATCCCTTTGAGCAAGATCATGGGTTACCTAGAAACCATGGATCTGAAAAACGAGGTGTAAGGTCTCACGTATGAGCCCACAATAGACCGTTTGGTCGCGGTGGAGGGGCTGACTGTATCCACTTATATAGAATATTATTATTATTACAACATAAATAACAAAAATTAATATATTTATATTAACATTTTTTCCGGGTATTACAAAAAAAGTCAGCGTATTGTTGCTGTTTGTACAAAAATACGAGAATTTACAATTTATTTTAGCTGTAAGTTAGCTAAAATGAACAAAATATATAGTACGGATTTATTACTCTTAAATTTTGTGATATTAATGCAGTTGAAAAATAAGTATTTGAAATTCTTTAAACCTTTAGTTAATATAACCTCCAGTAATATAACGGTGTTTAATAATTAAAATAATAATTAAAATATTTAAATTAAATTGTTTTTAAATTATAATGTTTGTTGTTTACAAGTAAATGTATACCGGAGTGTTACCCAAGTAGAATCGAACTTACCTTAATTTTAACTTCTGAAACAAAATGAGTGATTTATTTAATTATTTTATAATATTTATAATACATATGTTATAATTTCACGATATGACTATCGACCAGAGATCTTTGTCTACTTACTTGCTAGCGTTATTGCGGAAGTCCGTATTATTTGGTGAAATGAAGTAATGTTAGGGAATTTATATTTTGGGGTGAAATTGGTGTTTCATGTTTTTATTTTTCATGAAATTGAAATATTTTTTTATTACAAATAATATCATTTTTATTTTAGGTTACAATCAGAAAATCGACCAATATATATGTTTGCATAATTCGTATTATTTAATTATTCCTGTTTAAATGATCTTATCGAAATCTATTGATATTCAATCAAGAGATGAATAATTCATTTGAATCCCGCGTTTGTTCTTAATTAATTAAATATAGGGAGAAATGTGCTGGGTCCAATAATACCCCAAAAGTGCTTGCATTAATCTGTTATTAAAAATGATGGCTACTAAATATTCAATCGTAATTTTTATTTTATTAAAATAACAAAAAATATATGAGAATACAAAAGTGTTAATTATACCTATACCTGTACATTTCCTTATCTTTTGAAAAGATTTTTAATTTAATAAACATGTGGTAATAATTAATTTGAAAATGTATTACACGTTTATTAAACTGTTCAAATATTTAAAATTTGTACAAATATGAACATCCTAATAACTGTCAATTTGATTTTTTTGTTGCCGTCATAATTTAATTCCTTGCTTTATAACTATTGGGTATAAACGATACGATGGTAGTTTTTTTAATTTAATAAAATTATATATTCTTCTATACCTCTATTATTTATATACCAATAAGACTATTTATTCCCAACAGCATTAAAGTAAAAGAAAAATTCTAGTTACTAACACATTGTATACGCTACGATTTTTATGTAAAATATGAAAAGTTCTTAAGACTAAAGTTTTTAAAGTAAAATTAAACTTGTGAATCTACAAAAAATATTATATTAAGGCATTTTTAATTTAACTTTTTTTTATTTTTAAAACTATATCCAGGAATGAAATAACAAAATAGTTGTTTTAATAAATATTTTGTATCTTATTTAATAATACTATTTGATTTGTTTGAAGTTTTATCCTGTAGCTATAATTATTTATAAAATATATTATTTTTAATATTTCTCCAAGCAATCCAAGTACAGATATTTTGTATACAAAATAAATTTAACATTTTCCATTATTATCATTGGTACTCGCTGACATGCATACACAAATTAAAATGCTAAAGGATAAAACTTTTCACTCATCTGGTACATACTAAATACTATTTACAAGGTGGTCAGAAAAGGTGTGATAATATTCAGGGTTCATTTCTAGCAGCAAATTTAAGTAAAAAAATATTGAATTCTTCTCAATAAAATTAACGTAAATATGGGTCTGCAAATGTGTATTATACTTTATATATTTTCGATACAATAAATAGAACTTCAATAGCATTATTTTTATAAATAAATTGGAAATTTCAACATTTTATATAAATATTTTTTATATATATTTTTTTATATAAATATATATATATATATATATATATATATATATATACGCGATCAAGTATTTATAGGGATTTTACATGTAAAAATAATGTTATGCAAAATTCCCTGTTCATTTTAGAGAAAAACTACAAAAATTGTAATATTTATGTATTTATTTATTTATTTATTAACCTAATCTCATTTTTAGAATAGAAACAATAAAATAATCTAACAATATAAATAAAAACATATACATAAAACCCCTAACAATTTGTTCAGAATTTAAAAATCTATGAAAAACGATACTTCAGGGCAGAAAACCCCAGGTCGATAGCCCAGACAGACTAACATAATCTTGTTTCTCGTTGTGTAAATATAAATGTATGTATAAGCTCATGTAATGCTGTCAGAATAAAGATGTTTGTATATACGATACTTCATGAACTTTCAAAATCGATGTATGATTAATAAATATTGATTATTTTTGCAAAATTTCACGTGTTTAAATTGAATTATCCATGTTAAATTGCAATCATAAAAATATGTCAAAATCGACGTCTATTTTTAATGCATTATTATATATATATATATCTTTATTCGGACTATATAGATAATTTCAACAATATGACAATATACATAATTATAATACATGTAAGTGTTAGTCTGTCTGGGCTATCAACCAGATGTCTTTCTGCCCTATATTATTATTATTATTATGTTATTTTTTGCGGAAATCTCTAATTTACAAAAGTACAATAAATAAATTACAAAAAATACAACAAAAGAATAACCATAATAGTAATATAGAAATATTACATAATAACAATAATGCGATTAAGTCTTCTATCCCAAATGGTTTATGAATTTATATGAAAATAATGGCCAAAGCATTTTATTTACTATTTATCTGAAATTGAACAAAGCATCATTTTAGACAGATTTTTAAAATCTGAAGACATTTTATTTCTTTTTCCAGTTTTTCTCTATAATGAACAGGAAAGCAGGCATTTCTAACAAAATGTATTTACGTGTAAAATCCCTATGTATACCTGGTCGCATCAAATACATATACATACATATAAAATTTTATAAAATCTTATTAAATGTTACTTGACAGTGAACGGCATTTGTTTTCTATTAATTCTAATGATTAGAGGTTAACAAATTCACCGATTAGTTTAGAACATTTACTTTATATTTTTTTTTAATTTTTGGTGTATACTTCAAATATTGCTCGGGTGGATTTATACGCAACAATACAAAATTTGCTTATATATTTTTTTATTGCAAATTAACCAATAAACCTCTCAACCTGAAGATTGTCACATCTTTTCTGGCAATCTTCTATTTTACAAAATGTATATTTATTTGTTTGCAAAAACATATTTATTTTAAATTTAAAATATTACAAATACACTTTGAATAATTAATTTGAAATTAAAATTTTGGTTTTCAGGAACATTAAAGTTATCAATATTTAGTTTATTTGATCTTCTCATTACTAGGAATACAAAAAGTCACAACATATACATATGAAATGTAACATTTTTTAAGATATGGTGCATAAAAAGTGTTTCGCATTTTTAATAATACATTACCTGCGGATTTAATAGTTTACTTATAAAAGTTTAATACTTTTTGGTTGGTAGTGATGAGCACGATATTGACTCTCGTTATGCTATTCTAAACGAAATGCTGGAATTATCGCAGAATGAACAGCATCGCAATCAATAAAATGAAATTACTAACTATTTGCGCAGATGAACTGTAGCAACTGAATTCTTCTGTGGTTATTGTGAATTTAACGTTGTCGGGGTATCTACAACCTTTATCTAAAACAAAAAATAAGAGATATTAAGAAAGTAAATTATTAACCGATTTTGATTTTTTTTTCGTTGTATTCAGAATAAAAAAAACTATCAATTGAGGTATAGCATGAGGTACTTTAGCGGCGAAGGTATGGGAAGCTGAAAAGTGTATGTCAAGATAGAAATTTAAGAATCGACCTGTCAGAGCATTTTTCTGAAATATTTTTATATACGATTTTATGGAATTTATCCGTTATTTTGGAAAACGTTGTATATATACAAACATCTTTATTCGGACATTTAAGAAGTAGAATTACAATGTGTTATCCGCCCTGTCTTGAATTTATGTCGATGTGAAATAAAAATATATGTCTATTATTAGACATTTGTTAAAGTACTTATGTGACATAAGTCATTATGTCACAGTAGTAAAAGAGAAAATAATTTATTAATTAATTATTTTCAAATTTTTTTTATTTAATTTATAAAAATATCTGTGCTTGTTGTTCGCAGGAATGAATTGGTAAATTTTGAGAGGAGTATGTTTATATTTTGAAGGGGATACATAATTTTATATTGGATATTTAAATAAATACTTGTTCCGAATATCCCCAAGACTTATCCAATTATCCCATAAATTTGCCACAAATCCCGTAACCCAAAACTTATTAAACCAACTATGCCTTAAACTTAACCCAAACACCTCATCCAAATTCCGCTATCCTGAAACTACTATTCATTCATTCATCTCATCATCACGACTACCAGACTTATATGACATAAAAACATGGACTCCTGGCTGAAAAACCGATAGTCGATAGCCATTTAGTAAAAATATTATATAAAATGTGTGTATTATTCTTAATGTAAATTCTACAATAAAGATGATATATATATATACTTGTTTCGCCCAAATTAAAGTAAGAAGTAGAAATATGACATTTTGATAATGATATTTCTAAGTTATAATTAATATAATGAAAACTACGTACCAGTGCATCTAGCATTAGAATTATTAGTCCTTGGCGCTTCCACAGAAATATACAAAGGAGAGCACGAATCCAATGTATCATAACAAGCTCCACTTAAATCATAAGTTTCCTCCGACATCGATGCTATATTCTTACACTCGGAATTACCTTCATTCACCCTCGGTCGGACATCAAATCTTGAAAAGCAAACCGACAGAACATCCGCCAAGACTCGAACCTTCACTATATGCTTCCCATCCCCGTGGAAGTAATTTGGGGATACTTTGTAATAATTTATGGTACCCGGTTCAGCATACAATTCCATAGTGTTGGTACTAAGTCCTCCTGACATAAAAGCTCCGCATTTTGGATTCGCGATTTTTCTTGGAACTGAAATTTAAAATCGTTAAAAACTAGAGAACGCGTAAATATAATCGATGCTCACTTTCAGCTATCCTGTTTTTGAATAAAGCTATCTTATTTTTAACCTGGTCTTCTTTGCTGTAGTTGTCGGGAATTATGAAAATGTCATCGTTTTCGTTTACAACTAAGCTTGAGTAACTTTCTCGCGAGCCGGATCCAAGAACCAAAAATTTGTTATCTAAAAATGATGACATAATTAAAATAAAACAAACAAAATATTGCACTACATTTTTTATTCAAGTAGAAAAAATCCAAAATAAAACCCAGAGCTGGACTGAATCAAGGTCATTATTTTATTAATGTTACTGTAGATATTTAATAAAAACATTACGACTTTGTTTAAACAATATAATTATATCATTATTAATCGAAAAATGTAATCTTACCTGGAAAGTAATTCCTGTACATAGTTTGCAAACGTTCGCGTATAAAGGAAGAAGTCTCATCATTTATTGTTTGTCCATGGGGTACGTAAAGTACTATTTGAGATTTTCCACTTGATTTCTCAGATTTCTGTTCTTCCTGTAAACGGATTTTTAATCTATCTTCCAATATTGGCAAAACTTGAATTAAATTAAATCCTGATGCCTCTACAATTATAATTAAATTAATTTCAATTAGTACTTTTCATTGATAGTTATTTTATACTGTTCGGGGCAAACGAAAGCGCATCTTTCGTATATTGTGCATTTGGCTGAAAAGTGTAAGCAATAAAGGTCAAATATTATTTTGACTGAGAGTTTCATATTTCTAACATACTTCGCGAGAAAATGGTCTAGATTTATGTTCAAATTTAGAAAATCGCCCTGCTGAAAACTCTAACAACTGCTGAAATTTAAAGATTCTCGGAATTCTGGATTGTGATTTTCAAAAAGTATAATATTGATTTGAAATTAATTTTGAATTTATGTAAAAAAATGCAATTATAAAGTATTTTCCATTAAACATTGTTAAGAGATTCTTAAGACATGGAAAGAAAATATTATAGAATATATTATTCGATTTTCTTCACTTAATACAAATATTGCAACCTACAACTTAATTGATATTGATTTAAAAAATTGATTAAAAAATGTTCATTTCAATTTATGGTTAAAAATGAATAGGTGAACATTTTCAATTTCTTTGTGTGCAGGATAAAAACAAAAGGATTTTATAATACAATTTAAAATAAAATTTAATTTTAGATAAAAAATGGTGATTTTAGAAAAGAGCATTCATTTTCTTGGTCACAGTTATTTAAATAAATCAAATAAAAATAATTTGAAAATAATTAATAAATTATTTCCTCTTTTTTTAAACTTACATTACGTAAGTACTTTAAAACAAAAAAAACAACAACTTATACCCCTCCAGACATTGAATAACATAATGGAAATTTGCTGTTGCATAGTAATATATTGAATAATGCAACATTTTTTATTTTTATTATTTAACGTTTTTTGTTCTTTGCAATAAATATTGTCGAATCAAAAAATGTTGCACTATACAAGATGTTATTCCAACGAAGCTACAATTCATCCATTATTTATTTCAATGTCTGGTGGGGTATAGATCCGAGAAGTAGTTGTTTTAATAGATATTTGTTTTAAAGTAAACGTAAGTCAAAAAAGTAGCAATAGTTAAAGAGAAAATAATTTATTAATTATTTTCAAATTATTTTTATTTAATTTATTTAAATTGTGATGTATCCATTCTAGTACTTTCCTTATTCATTTTATACGCGGATGCTACTTTTAAAAATTGTGGGAAAACTGAGGGTTTTAAGAAAAATGTTGTTCTTCATAAAATGATTATTTTCTCAAAATGTATTTTATTTTAAATGTTTTAGATAAAATATATAATTTCGTTATTATATATTTTATCGGAAAATCACTAATAGTTTTATAATTAATATGGGGAGAGTAAAAATGAATCAATTTGTATAAAGTATTTTATAAAAGTTATATTTTAAGGAACACATCATACTTACGGTTCTTGTGTACAGTCTCATTATAGAGTTCATGAAAATCAACAATACTAGAACTAGCGTTAACGATTACTTCACCATTTCCCGCCGACATCAAAGTGTAATTAGTTTCATATTTGTTGGTATCCAGAATATCAAGAATGTGTGCTAAAATTGGCTGTATTTTTTTATATTCCCAACTCGTATCCAAAATTATTGTAATTTCTGCGTTAATTTTCTCCAGGGGAAAATTAGTTTCACATTCCTTGACTGCAATTTTTGCTAAAATAAAAATAAATTATTATAGTAAATTAAGAATCGATTATTTTATTATTTATTCACCATAATAATCCAGGAAAGATCTAACAGCCGGTTTAACTAGATGGGGTAAATTTTCCGGGACGACAGTTCCGGCAACAACACCCAAATCATTATACCAAGCAGAAAAACCCAACGTTTCATCCAGCAATTCATCTTCCGATACATAAGTGGTCGCTTCCATATTACGATAGCAAGCTTTGTTGTTAGTATTAAATGCTCCCCTTGAGGAATAATAAGCGTCGAGTATTTGGGATAGTTTTATGCTGGAGTATTTGTTTTTCCAATCCTGTACTTTATTACTCAGTATCAATCCATCCAATCCTGCTCTGATTTCGGCATCAGTCATTTCAGTTAGAGTTTCGCCGTTTCTGCGATTGATTAGATACCAACGTGGGACGAACGTGCTGAGCCAGTCACCTTTTAATCCGATTATTGTTTTATCTTCCATAATTCCTTGTTGCAGGGCAGTTTCTGTTATGTCTCCTTAACATTTAAAACAAATTAGAAGTCTAGTTTAAAATATGCAAAATCTAAAATGTTTTATGGACAAAGACAGGCAGAAAGACTGATGGTCGATAGCCATTTTCTGAGGCTTAACTAGAGGTTTATGATTGTAATGTAAATATTGTAATGTAATTTAACGTATTTCCCAGAAATTTTCTATATATAAAATGTTTTATTTATATCTATGAGAAATTAAGATAATGATTTTTTAACAAGAAATGCTATTTTTTATAATTTAGTTAAAATACATTTTTCAATTAACGAAACATTCAAGTCTTTAATAAGAAGCAAATTGAAGCTATTATTTATATAGCGATATTTCTTTTGGTGATTCTAACTCAATTAAAATACATTTTTTACAAAATTCATAATTGAATAAAAAAACATTTGGTTCGTTTCCGTACTATTTTTTATTCTCCCCAATTAGTTTCGATTTATCTTCTTTCTCGAGGAGTAATACAAAATACTTGAGAATGACGATAAGTCAAAACTAGTTGGACAGTATAAAAAAATGTTATTCAATTATTAATTTTGTAAAAATATGTATTTTAATTGACTTAGAAACACGAAAAATATAAATAAATAAAGGTTCAATTTGATTCTCATTAAACACTTGAATATTTTCTCAAGTGAAAAATATATTTTAACTGAGTTTAAAAGACACAAAATATGTCGCTATATAAATAATAGCTTCAATTAGGTTCTTATTAAACACTTTAATGTTTCATCAAGTGATTAATGACAAACAAAATTCAACCGCAGTTAAGTATCACTACAACTTTTTTTTTTAGTCTCAATATTTATTCGTAATCCCGCTACCATACTGAGAGCTTAAAACAATATTACTGTTAAGAATTATATATAATTTATTTTCAAATATTTCGACATGAATTTATCACAAGACTAAATAATTCTATTTTCACATTTACCTGCCAATGTTACAGAAAATCTGCTGTTTGCTATGTTTCCATCTTTTTCAATTTGTTGGTTTTCAAAACCGCTGGAAATTCCTGCCAGAACAGTTCCAGCCTGAATGGATCCCCATGGACTGTAAATAACACCACCTTCTACAGGACAATCACTTATCTCAGTCGTCACATAACCTCTTGGAACAGGAACGGGGCCGGTGTTTATTGTTTCTACATCACTGCTTCTAAAAATATTAAGCACATTAATAAAAATAATGTATTCGAAATTTTATAAAATTTTGAACATACTTTCGACTTTTGATTATTTCCACATCTCTGGAACGCTTGCCCCTCATACGATATCTGCCTAACTTGTTGCAAACAGTGTCTTCGTCTTGCCTTTTGGTCAATTCGAATTTGTTTGAGAGCATAAAATGCAATGAACACTGAAATGGTAAATGTTTATTATTTAATAATCGATTTAATTTTATTGAACCACCACCATCTAGCGTTTGAATAACTGGTCGTGGCCATTTCGTTCCCCATCAGATCAGTGTAGCCAAGTACAATTCTTAGCTTTATTTATTAAATGTATTATTTTATTTTAGAGAAATAAGCTCTGGGCTTTAAGATAAGAGAAAAAGATTCCACTCTTAAGATGGAGTGGGGGCGGATTAGTTTGGTGTTAAATACCAACAATTAAAATATAGTAGGATAAAGAAAACACTTAGTAACTTTTTTATACCACATAACACTTTTTAAGTGGTATAATATGTTTTTTTTATCCTAATATTGAAAATGTACTACGACATAAACGCCTCAAAGATTCAAGAATAAATTATAGCAATTAGCTTACCTTTTAAGTTTTTACAATCGAACAATAAATGGCGCTAGTAAGTTGTAGCATCACTGCTTTTGTGAGCATTAAGGTTTGTTATTACGAAGCCAGTGGTAGGTTAATTACTAACCTACCTACCTACCAGTGGTAGGTTAATTACTAACCTACCACTGGCTTGATGATAAGGTTGCTGATAGTGAAAGTTTAAACGGAGATTATGCGAAAATGGAAATAACTAACTAAAGGTTTGCGTTGGATATTTTTTTATGATTTAAAAAAGGCCTTACTCAACAACAATGCATACAATCGATTTGTGCAACTTTTGATAATGAAATACCATCAGAAGAAGAAGACTACAATTTGTTTAGAAAATTTCATCGTGATTCTGCGTCGTTCTATGATGATTGTCGGGAAGGTGAGCTAAAATTGGATGTTATTCGATGCTGTTTGCAACATAATTAAACAAGAGGGTATGTTACTTACAGACAGATAGTGGCCTCTCTAGGCATATCGCAGACTGAAATACAATCGATTTTGCATGAATATTTAGGTGTGAGAAAGATTTGTCCCAGATGGATTTCACATAATTTGATCAAAACGTAAAAAAGATTAGTGTTGATACAATATTGTTACAGGACGCGAATCTCGGATATATTTGTGTGGAAGCAAACAGGTCAACTGTTTGGCCGTTTGACGATAAACTCAATCGCGGTAAAGTTGATTGCTCATGGAGCGTTTCCAAGAAAAATTATTTTTTTTATTGTACCGGACACATTGCAACCATTTGTTTAGAGGTTCGTAGAACTATTAATGCTGAATACTATACAATGCTTTGTTTGCCAAAAGTTTTTGGTGAAATAAAAAAAGAAACAAGAAAAAATGTAGCATTATTCTTCATCACAACAATGCGAGCTCTCATCTCTATGAGAGCAAAACAAATGAATATTTGTTCGTTTCTGTTTCATTTTCTCGTAAAAATTTAAAAGGCAACTCTCGCTTATTGTAGCAAAAATATAAATTCGAATGAAATATTAAATCGACTAATTTATACATAATGATTTAGTGTCTTATGTAAAACTTTTTTAAATTAAACGATTTAGTTCGATTGTAGATTTAGTTTATTTGTAGTTGAATGGTTAAACCTATACCAGCAAACAAACAATTACGAAAAAAATAAAATCACCAAGTAAATACAGTTCATCTAGTTAGTACAGACATTTTTATTGCATATCGCCATACATTCAAAACAAGCTTAGAAAGACCTCTGGTTGATAGCGCAGACGACAGATAAACACTTGCATTTTACTGTATATACAGAATACATTAAAAACATTAAACATTGCATTAAAACCATATAGAGTAATTAATTAAATATGAAATTATTTAAAATAATTTAAAGCGCCATCTATGACCTAATTTTAAGTGGAATCGTCAACAATTTAGGTCTACAATGTAGACGACCAACAATCGTTGTTTCGTTCACTAAAGAAGACGAACTTGTCCTTTCCAATTATTATGATTCATATCAGGGTATTTAATCATAACACAAGACCCGTTCAACCGCCTTCATCAAGGCATTGCACATGAAACACAATGGTCTGACGAGGAAGTACCGAAATGGCAATCACTAGTTGAATATTTTATTGAAGGAAATTATTTGTTTTATCGTAACCATACAACTCTAAAAGCTTCGATAATTTTTACTAGAGGATAATTATCGCTTTACCTTTTGTAGTGGCGTCAGCGATTCTTCGTCGAATAACTTTTCGTCACCAGGTAGAAATTTCTTTAAAATAATTCTGTTTTTATCTGCTTGATATCCGTTCGGACTAAATGGAAGGCTGAGGCTGTTTTTACTTGGAAGCTTTATTATTCCATCTTGACGAAATCTGAAACAACATTTGTATTAATTATCAAACATAATTATAAAAAATTTAATTATGTGAATCTTGCATAAAAGATGTTTATGCAAAAAATGAAAGTGTTTATTAATAAACGTATTATGACTTATTTTTGTATTATTCATACAAATATAAATTTAATCCAATCAATTATCATGTAGTACTTCTGGTCATGGGTTGTTATAATAAAATAATAAATAAACAAAGAAAAAATCGAAACGTAGAAATAAAAACCGCATGACGCATTTTTGCGTCAAAGATTAATTAAGATGTGCAAAAAGTTAACGGAGGCATTTTAGAGAATAATATATTTTTTTTGATCGTCATAATCAAATATTTGTTTTTCATTTTATTATACAAATGGATCGAAACTTGTTAGGCAATTGCAAATAAAAATTTGGAACATAACTAATTTCCCTAATTAGTTATAAAATGTGTTTTTAAACAAATTAAAAAGTGTCCGATATATTAAAAACGTACTACTTTAATGTAAGGGATTATTAAAACGGTAAACATTAAATTTGTTTGATAAAGTGTTTTATGATTCCATATTCCAAAACAATTGCATAGAGAAAAAGGTGATTTTAGTGGATTTTCTAATAGAAGAAATCGAAATAATGAATATTAAAGAGTTAGGATATTTATGCAGACTACATTGATGAGGACCTTGAAGTTAAAAACACGTCAATATTGTTGTTGTGATTGGAGTGGTTGGCGATTAATGTATTTATTTCCACATGCAAATCTATTTTTTATATAACATTTTAAAACTAAGCTTTCTGTAAGTAATAAAGTAATGATGGTTTCATATAATCACCATAATGTAGCAGGTTTTTAGATAGCACCTAATTTAGATAAAAGTTTTAAATTTTGTTTATGGAATAATGAACAATTGATGAAACGTACAATACTTAATTCTCCGAATTAAGCGTACCACCCGAACTAAACGATTATTTGTTAGTGAGAACTTTTTTTTAAAGTTAAAATTTTCTTTAATACGAATTTTCAGATATACTTAATATTTCAATGGCCTCGTTAGACGTTACGAAGAAGAATCCAATTTTTTAATCAAATTCGTTTTCCAAAATTAATCAACCAATTACTCTACCTGGAGATTATCACAATTTTCTGGTTACTTTTATTTAAATAAAGTGTCCTTAAATTCCACAAAGAAGTCTTAAGAATTTAATTAGGATAATTTTATATACTTTTGTAATTATTACCTTACAACAATTATTCAAATTAAATTCCTAAGAGTTCCTTGTGAAATTAAGAACACTTTATTTGAATAAAAAATAATCAGAAGGTTGTGATAATCTCTAGGTAGAAAGATTAATTTAGAAAAACTAATTTGAATAAAAAAAATATTAGATTCTTATTCGTAACGTCTAACAAGTTCATTGAAATACATATTTGATACTGTGACCGAGTGAATGAATACTCTTTTCTATTTATATGTCTGGTTATTAATTAATTATTTTAAAATTATTTTTATTCAATTTATTTAAATAACTGTGACCAAGTGAATATATTTTTTTTTCTATTATTATAATTTGTCTGGAAATTCCCTATAATTTTTTTTTAACTTTTTACAAAAAAGTTCTCACTAACAAATAATCATTTAGTTTAGTTACGAAAATTAATTGAAACAAAAAATTAAATTAAAAAACACAAATAATAATACACATTTGTATTTTGCTATTTAATATTGCACTATAATATAATTTTGGTTGCGTTACGTGAAGATCAAGACTAATAAAATAATTCATAATGTATCCATCACAGTATGAATTATTAACTAAAACTATGTTATAGTACAAGGTTAAATAGTAAAATAAAAATGTGTATTATTTTTAGAACTCAATTTTACTATTTCACTGTATAATATTGATTTAATTTGATTTCCAGTTTATTACGCATATCCATACGTTGGATTTAATAAAAAATATTTGTGGTAAAATGAAACATGAACGGTAAACCAGAAAGGGCAAATATGTAGTTGCAATGAATTGTAACGGGAAATATTTGCTGCGGAATTTAAAATTATATGAAATATAAATTGAAATGTAGTTGCTACAAACACCATGATATTTTAATGAGTTATTTGAAGTATATTTGTAAGTAACTCATTACTCATAGTAATGTTAATAAAAAAAAGTTTAAAGAAAAGAGAATACGAAACAGTTTTTAATAAATTAAATAGGTTACTTTGTTTTTACCACTATTTATTAATTTAATTAACCCTAGTTTTGATATTTCTATTATTGTCAAGTAATAAAAATTCTATGATTAAATAGTTTACGCTTTCATTGAAAACATTTTTGTTGAAACTGCATTCTTGTTTAGATAAAGTAAAACTTAGCTTCAAAATTATTTTTATTAATATTGTCTCACAAAAAATGTTTCCCTGTACAGTAGCATCATCAAGTGAAGATGTTAATTACACTGAAGATAATAATTAACATTTACACGTGATGCGAAACATTTGTTATGAAGAAAAAGAAAAAAAAAAAAAGAAAAAAAAAAGAAAAAAAAAAATGCTTTGAAACTCTACACATGAGTGTTTCACTTTATCTAAACATAAATATATGAAATGTACAGGATGGTGCATATTTAATACTTTTTTGTTTTAAGCGATATCGGAAAACCGTTTTCGCGAGCCTAGGCCAATTTTTAATGATAAAAACAATGGCTAAGAAAATAATTATCTATCTTTAGCCGCTTCCGGGTTATATAACGGGAAGTTGACGATGAGTTATTTTTCGACTCCGTTATTACTAAAAATAGAAAAAAAATATATAATTTTTATTAACAAACGTAATACAACACCTATATATATAATATTACAATACATGCTGTAAGAGTTTGCCAATTGGCTATCGACCAGTGGTCTTTCCGCATTGATTTTGTATTTTCGTCGTTATCAAAACATACGGATAAAATGTGATTTTAAATATTTTGTGGTAAAGGCGGTTACTTTGTGATATATTTTAACTATTTAAATAAAACTAATACTTTTTTGCATTCGATTTTTAATTTTAACAGTGACTATTTTCGACTCATCAGCGAGCCATTGTCGAACCAAGTAATTAAATTTAACATGTTGACGCGATTAGGTATACATAGGGATTTTAAATCTTAAAACAATTTTATGAAAATTCCTTCTAACGTGAATAGTTACGTTAGAGAAAAAAAAAACAGAAAGAATTAAAATGTGCTTTGTTCACTTTGAGAATAATTAATAAATAATAAATTAAATGCAATTCAATTTACCAAAACAAGGCATAATTACATTATATTAGCAATAATTTTCATATAAAAGATGCATTTAAAATAGACGTAATTTTTGACAGTTTTTTTATGATAGTATTTTAACATACATTTTTTCGTAAACCATGGCTAATACAATTTAAATATGTTATATTTAGTAAATATAATCACAATTTATTAATTATATATCGATTTTAAAAGTAAATACACCATCGTTTTCGTAGATTTTTAAATTCTGAATAATTTTTAATTCTGGTTCTCTAAAATGAATAGGGAAACGGAAATTATGAAATGATGTTTACATGTAAAATCCTTATGTATATCTGATCATGACAACACCGGTATATACTTCAATGTTAAATTTAGGTATTTTTAATTTTTAAATACTTTTATATATTTAAATAAAAATCAATTTACAACAGCATAGCATTGTTAGTATATTTGGTAAGTAGTTATTGCAGAAAAAAATATTTTCTAAAAAAATTACAGTTGCAGAAGTTTATGTAAAACATCATTACGTTTTGATTTTTCGAGATGGAGGTATTCATTTTTCTATATATACTAAGAATACACCGTTCTATCTAATGATAATATTAAATAAAAATATTTCATTTTTATACAGGGTGTGTTAAATGTGTGACTTTTCAAACCAGTGTATTTTTTTAAATGACACTATTATTATTTTTTTTCTCAGCTTTTCATAAAAAGAGGAATATTATATTATAAATAAATTAAATGGTTGGCCAAGGAAGCAAAGAAATGACATAAAGAAATAAACAATAATGTTTTATGTTATTCTGACAATTAAAATTTCAGATGATTTTAGGTCATTTATAACATCACCCATTTTTTTCGAAATCACATACAGATTTTCCATAACGTTAAATAAAATAGAAAATAGTGCTTATTTGGCATTTGTTTCCATTTCCTTTAATTTTTGATGCTCGATTGTTATATTGTTTTCCATGTCCAACTATTCAATTCATTATTAAAATGTCTTATAAATACAATCAAATACTTTATGAACATTTTGTATAATTTTATGATAATTTAAGAAAAAGGAAAAAAAAACTATAGAGTGCCATTAAAAAAAGCGTCTGTTTGAAAAGTTACGTACTTAAAAATATTTTTCGAACACGCAGTATAAAAATATTTTACATTTATAATTATCATTGAATACCATGGTATCAGAAGCGTAACTGCATTTCGTTCCCCCCGCAGAATAATTATTTGACTGTCTACTGAGTACATACATATATACACAGGTAGTAAGGATATTTCAATACTCGTACTTAAAGAACAACAAACATTCGCATTTTGTCTAAGTACTTTTAAAACTTGACTTTTGAAACCCTCCGAATCGTGAGGCCTTAGGCATTCATACATAATTTATGGCGGCTCTACATTTTTTGCCGCTTCAGAAGAATTCTTTGGCTTTCTAGAGCCCCCCGCAATGAAGACTCTAGCGAAATTATAGTTACACCACTGCTGCTATTTTCTTAGTATGCATAGAAAAGTGCATTACTCCAACTCAAAGAACAAAATAATAATAATTTTGTTAGTGCACCAGCGCAATTGTCAACATTTTTAGAAATTTTTTTTTCTGCAGTAACGACTAATGAAAACTACTATGTTAGTCAATGGAAAAATTAAAAAGTGAATAAAAAAAATATTTAAAATACCTTTACTTTTTTGTATAAAAAAACTGCTATGTTGCATTATTGTAAAGATAATTTAAAGGAGAATTGAATAAAAAATAATATATCGGGTGTTCCATTTAAAATAAGAAAGTTGACATCAATTCCAGGAAAATGGGACAACCTGTATATATGAAAATAATTTTATATTATGCGTCTTCAGTAGTCGAACAAATTTTATTAAAATAATAATGCTGAATTTCTAACACAAAAGAGATATTGAAGACGGATATTTCGATGACTCACCCTCGTATAAGGACTTCAATGTTTAATTTAAGTATTTGGTTCGATAATGACTCGCTGATGAGTCGAAATTAGTCAATGCAAAAATTAAAAAGTGAATACAAAAAAAAAAATTATTTAAAATACCTTTACTTTTTTGTATAATTGAACTTGAGAAAGGTTTGTATAACAGAAAGTTTCTCAAGTTTGTTATACAAACAAAGTAAACGTATTTTTATTATTGTCAATAATATCCATTTAATTGTAATGATTTAAATAAATTCTTAATTAGTTGAAAATAATTATTATTTACCTTTCACTTATTAATTTATGCAATTTTTAATATTACTTTAATTACATAAGCATTGAAATTATTTTTTTGTTAATTTATTATGGCTCGAATTTCAATAATTTCAGTAAGAATTAATTATTAATTAGCAAAATAAAAATGTGTATTATTTTTATTTTTCCACTGAACTACACTGAATAATATTGAATTAAATTGGTTGCCAGATCATTTATGTATACAAACATCTTTATTCAGACAGCAGAATTACAATTCTTTACAAATATTTTTATATATATATATATATATTTATATATACCGAAGGAATTTCTGCCCGATCATTTAATTTAATAATAAATATTTGTTGTTAAATAAAAAATGATTCTATTAACGTTAAATCAGAAACGGATATGTAATATTTTGAACAATTTCAATTCTAAATTATGTTACAGATAAATTCTTACCTGTGGAGAAGAGTGGTTGATAATGCCCTAGCATCAATAGACGTTTTACTATCTTCAACTCTCCTAATTAAGTCTAAGAGAACAGGCATGCTAAGTGGCAATCGGGACTCCTTTTCGTTCAGGTAGGACGTATTGTAGCATTCCTGCAGCAGCTCATTAACATTATACCCATAGTTATTTTTCTCTGATTTCGCCAAAGCTACGTAAAAGAGCGCCAAAACGAACACTCTCCCGGCTCTCATTTTATCTGAAAAACCTATATATTTTAGATAAGATAAAAATGCGCTGTTGCGCTAATTAAACACCTGCAATATTTGAGGTCGAGCCCTTATTACATATCCGGCCTCTGGGATTTTTTGGATTTTGGACATTTTTTTGCAAAAAAGTAAAAACAAAAAAAAACTGGATGTGGAGGTCACCTTCGTGAGTCACCCGTATCAAGCTGATTCCTGATTCGAATGACAGACACGCTCGCCTTGAGCACGGCTTTATTTTGAAAAAAGCGTACTCTGGTGTACCGTTAAAGTAATTGAAGATGGAAATGCAGCATTTTGGCAGCTGAGGATCCAAAGGTCACGTGTATTTACGTCTAGCGTAAATTAGATTGTACTATAAATAGGTCATGTTTGTCAAGTGGTTAAATAGGTTTAAAAATGCATTGCTTGGGCTAATTTTTCTATTTGGATATGGCACGGGGTTAATGCACGTTTTGAAATGTTTAATAATTGCTGGATTTTTTTAACTAAAATGGGATATTTAAAGGATGATTTAATCAACGTACCTGCACTAAACCACAATCACGACTACACCGGTTATCAAACTCGTCCTACTCGAGAGATATATGAGATAAGATAGGGTAATCATGTAACATCCTTTTTAATAACCTTATATTTATTTTATTGTATAGTACGAATTTATATATATAAAAAATAACTAAAAATGCTATGTTTTTTTGGGTTTGATTTTTTGAATGTGCTGGTGCGGTCGGACCGGCTTCTGCGTTACGGCGGGTAGGTTTTCATTTTCGTTTTCGTCGAGGTCAAAATCATCGAGGGTCAAAACGTCCCCGTCGTGTTTCGAAGAATGCGGCCTCTTCGTCTCTTCATTCGAACCTTTTTTCTCGTCGGGCATTAAAATATTCCTTGACCTAGCGCCGATTGCGTTCAACTCCGAGTGTTTTTCCGCGTAACTCCTAAAAGCTTCCGCTAGGTCCATGTTAATATCCTCCAGCGGAGTATCACCAGGTCTGATGTAGACGGGGATGAACCCAGGTACTGGCGGTAAAAACTGATGCAGGTCCGTCACAGCCGGCGCTGCTTCTAAAACACATCCACAACCGTTAATTAACAAAAAAAGAACAAATCCCCAGGCGTCGTTTTCAATCCAATTTCAATCAATCGACACAAAATCACTCACGCACGCACACTAAAACGTACCGGCTTCTTCGCGGCTGTGGAAAACAGTCACGACAAAAACTAGCAAAATCCTGTAGAGCATCTCGGATGATGGCAAGTCCACACAGCAAGGTTGAAACTCACTTAGTGACTGGCCATTGACTCGAGATTACCTTTTATATAAGCATCATCTTTCTATTCGTTAAAATGCGAATCTTTTCGATATTCTCCTCCACAGTTTACATGATTCTATCTTCCGCATTTTCCATGCACATTTATTCAATTCTTATAATTATCGAATCAATTACATAAAAAAATACAAAGTTTACAAAGCTGTTTCCCCATTATTTATTCATTTGGTATTTGTTTGTAAATGATTTTTAAGTGATGCAATGAACAATTACGATTGATTTTTTCACGATTAAAAAACAGTAAAATTATTTATTACTGTATATTCTTTATATATATTCACTACTAAAAATACATACACACATCTCAGATATTAAAACTCTTTGTCCGAATTAATTTAATTCTTTCAAGAATGATTTCCCCATCTAGGTGAATTATGCTGCACTAATTAACGAAAAGTTATTACAAAATAATTAAATTAATCTGTTTGTATAAAAGTTTCGTATTTAACTCTTTACACAAATAGATTAATTTAATTTATATTTTTTTTCGTTGATTAGTGCATCATAATTCATCAAGATTGGAAATCATTCTTAAGAGAAATAAATTAATTCGGAAAAAAGTCAAATATACATACTTCGGTAAAATTTGATGTATTAATTTTTTAATAGAATTAAATTAAAGTAAGGTTATTGAAAAAATATATATTTGGTAGTCTAACAATTGTATAAAACTTTATTTTGATAATAATTATTAATAATCTAACAATCTGAAAATAGAACAAAATATTAAAAATATGTGAAACGATACCTAATATTTTTCTTAATAATCTTACGTTAATTAATTCAATTCTGTCAAACATGTTAATATGTAGAACTCTAGAAAAGAGAATTTATTCACTTGGTTACAATTATTAAAATAATTTGAAAATAATTAATGAATTATTCCCTCTTTAGCTACTGGGACTTACGTTACGTAAGTCAAAAAAGTTGCAGTAGCCACGGAGGGAATAATTTATTAATTATTTTCAAATTCTTTTTATTTAATTTACATTGAACTTTGCCGAAATATTCATATATATATATATAAATATCTTTGAGACAAATTTTTACAAATATTAAGTATATACACTAAAATAAAAGTTTGTCCTGGGCTATCGTCTTTCTACCCGAAATATTTAATTAATTTCTCGCTTAACACTTTATACAACGAAATTAATTTAATTAAAATATTTGGGAAGATCTCCGGTCGATAGCCTATGACAGACTACTAACCCATCAATATGTATTGTAAATATTTGTAAAGAATTGTAATTTTGCTGTCTAAATAAAAATGTTTGTATTAAAACCTTTGGTTTGTAAAAAGAACGTAAGATAATTTTAATTGAATTAAAATAAATTAATCATTAAAAGCAGTAAAAGCAAATGGTTTATATTTCAGCTTATTTTTCAACAGATATAATGATTATTATTATTACAAATCTTTTTTACTGTTTTGATACAATATTTATATAATACTAAAGTAAAGTAGTTTTTGTAAAAAACTTAAATATAAAGCTGTATTTAAACGTCAAAATAAGAAATAATAATAAGAATAAATATGTTATAATATAACTATAATCTTACTTATAATTAGTGATGGGCAAAGTCGATCTTTTATTACTGCTAAATTAAGTATATTATAATTTAATGAACGATACTTATTATAAAAATATCAAGAATAACTTCCCATTTATTAATAAACATAAATTTGAAGTAATTCTTTTGTTTTAAATACTTAAAATGACACATTTAGTAATACTCGATTACTAATATTATTCGATTTTGCCCAACACTACTTATAATTACGTAATATTTAAAATAAATGTGAAAGAGGAAATAATAATATACATTTCAAATTTATGGATTTTTAAACTAAATAAAGCAGCAAACGGCTAACGATCTTTCTGCCAAGACAATGATTATATAGCTTATTTAAATACTAATTACTAATTATATAGAATTATATGATTACGGTTGTAACACTTTCAATAATTATCTAATAAAACACTGCTTGTCATCATTTTTTCACTTTTTTTTTCACACGGTCACATTTTTCACTGATAGCTGCATTCCCATTTAGAATAGTTAAAATTTTCGTTGATAAATAAAAACAAATCATAAACACGTTTTCTTTGATTGTAGAGGCAATACCGTTTGAAAAAAACGTGGTTAAATGAAGTGACGTTTGTTGATTTTTAAGTATGATTTATAGTTTTCTACAATTGTTTCGCTGTAAAATGATAAACACACTTTTAAATACAGATTATGTTGTTGTTAAGAAAGTTAATAAATAAAAATTTATCTTTGCAATCTAAAATAATTTAATAGGGGGTGTTACATTGTGGAAAGGTAAATATTTCATTTTAAAATCAATGGTAGTAGTAAATATGTTTATTTGTGCATTGAATTGATGTTGCCCTAGCACCACAGTCATGTGGCTTATTATATTCTTAAAAATTGACATATTTTTTGTTTTTAAATGAAATTATTCATACAAATTAATGATTTTTCTATATGATGATTTATAAAGTACTTCATATTCCATTTTGATCATTTTTACTTGAATTCAAGCCATTCTTAAAACTGCATGTTGTATCATTCTCCACATTGAAAAAAAGTAATTATCCACATATATAAAAATAGTTATTTTAATAGTCTAAATAACCACAAAACGCAATGTCTGTACAGTAGTGATATACTTCTTCCATAACTGTTGTTAATTGTTGCTAATCTCAGCAGCTTTCCGATCATTTTTCCTTCCTGGATGCGGGCTGCATATTATAATATACAGTGTGTTCTAAATTAGGT
This sequence comes from Philonthus spinipes, assembly GCA_963082785.1. Classification (NCBI taxonomy): domain Eukaryota; kingdom Metazoa; phylum Arthropoda; class Insecta; order Coleoptera; family Staphylinidae; genus Philonthus; species Philonthus spinipes. The sequence continues at coordinate 16,283,568 of OY720301.1, forward strand.
GCGGAATGGTAACTTTGTTATTAATGGAGCTAGAGAGTTGGAGAGCCCTTGGAAAATGAAATGTACTACTACTTTGCTAATTTAACTGACTCAACTAATAACAAAGTTAGCAATGGTGCGCACTTAATTTAGAACAACTTGTGTACAGTTCTTTTATCAATCGGCTATCTTTCTGTCAGATTTCGGAGATACCTATTTTGTTTCATTAAAAAGAAATATATATAATTGTATTAAAATAAATTAATCGATATTCGTACCATAAATTATTATTTTAACAGTTTTTAAAGTTTTAATTGTTGTCTTTTTTTATTATAAAGTCTACCCATATTTATTAAAATCTAAGAGCAGTGATGTTCCTTTTGGCAAAAGTAATTATTGATATCTCATTTAAACAGAATTATCAATAAATTAAATAGTAAAACGAATTTCGATATTTTTTGTAGCGAGTTGTGTTCATTTCACAGAAAATTAAAGCAATTAATGGAACAAAGCAAGTGTTTAAATTTACCCAATATTGATGTAATTATTTGTTATTTTATATTTACTTATTATCAAATTGTAAATCTATTCACAGTGTTTATTGTTATATGTAAGCTATTTGTAAAATGGTGGATTTCGGTCAAATTATTACTAATAAGTGGAGAATTCCGTGAAATAAATAAATAATATTTTCGGGTTGGATATTCGGGGTTATACTACAAATCAAATGTTAAGTTTAACGTGTACGTTAATTTTTTCTAAACAGCTTATGTAATATAGAATGTTAATTTAATTAATAACGCACACGTTAAACTTAACATTTCCCGTATATAATAGCCCCGCTTAATTCAGGAAGTATATAATTTTAGTTTATTATACATTTAAAAGCCATCCAGGTAGTAGTAGTTAATCCAACTATCTTGATTAAATTATATCAATATTATTTTATATTAATAAAGTGATTCATTCATTGATATCACCAAATTGTAATTCATATTTTATTACAATGCAACTCATCACATTGCTAAAATAAAAAATGTCACGTATTCAGTATATAATATATAATCACGATTAGATATTTCAAGCACGTCAGCTTGTTCAAAATATTAAATTTTAGTTACAGATTATTTACGTGCAATATATACATAGAATATATTTTTTAACTGTTTTAAATTTTTTTAAATGTGTTAGAAATTATAAATTTTAATTTATTAAAGACAAATTTATTATACATGAACACATTTGTTGATGATTTCGTTAAATTTACTTGAATAGTAAATTACTTTTTATCAATATATATATAGCGGGTTATTCACGCTATACGAATCGGAATATTCTGGCCAAAGTACACCACTTTTTAAAATTTTAATTTCTGGGGTGTATAGGGTCCTATAAGGACTACAATAAAATTATTTTCATGTTATATATGTATCCCAAATACCATAAAAATACCAATGTTGTATTTTTAAATGGAATACCCTATATATTATTATATTTTTAGATTCTACATTCAAAATAACTATTGCATTCATTAAGGTTGCTAGTACCTAAACATAACGGTTTTTGAAATAATTCGAATTTTGTTAAAATCTAACCAAATTTTCAAATGTCAACTATTTGAGAAGTATCATTAAATGTGAATTTCGTTTTCCTTGTTTTCATAAACAGGACAAGTTCGCCTTCCTTTAGTGGACGAAACGATGATTCTTGGTCGTCTACCTTGTCACAAAGCCACTTGAAATTAGGCAAAAGGTGGCGCTGAAAATAATGTTGTATTTAATAAATTATTTTATGGAAATAAAATGTAGTAAATAGAGTATTCATTCACTTGGTCACCATTATTTAAATAAATTAAATAAAAATGGTATGAAAATAATTAATAAATTATTTCCACATATTTAGAAGTAATTGTTTTAATGTACATTTGTTTAAAATACTTACGTAACGCAAGTCAAAATGCCACAGAGCTAAATTTGTAAATAATTTATTAATTATTTTCAAACAATTTTTATTTAATTTTAAATGTAGTAATTTGTGGAGAGACGTTTGAAGGAAATGTTATGTCTATAAATAGCTGTATCCGTTATTTACATGTATAAAATTAACTTTATAAATATCCACGAATTGAAATTCCCAAAACGGTTTAGAGTGCCGCGGGGCAATTACTGATTTTCGCAGGAGACGTCCCTGCAGGAAAACGTAATTACGCGGCGCGCTATTAAAGTCCTTTATAGGAAAGTTGCCGGGTTTGCTCAGGTGTACATATTCATAAAAGTACTTTTAGTTTCGCTTGTCTTTGTACGTGAACATGAACATGTTCTTGTTCCTCTTCCCCCCGCGTTCACGGATTATGCGAATGAAAATTGCACCGCACTAAACTCAATTATCACCCCCCAAACAAAAACACGACGATCTTGTCGAATAATTGCTTCGCTTTTGTGGAGAGATCACTTATGAATTATCTCCCTGAAGAATTATCTTTAAAGTGCTAAATTGGAATAGGAATAAATTCGGCGGAGTGGAGTAGAGTGGAGTGAAACGGTCGATTTCTTTTATTTCTTTTGCACGTTCTTACTAATCGCTCCTAAATTTTGCCAATTTATTTCTCCGTTTTCTTTTTCTCCTTATTTTTCTTTACTTACGCGCTTCTTGGCATCCTCGGGCTATAATTTGAATTTAACCTTTGGATCAAGATTAAAAACGTATCCATCTATATATTTTTTTAATCGTCTAACACGCTCGATTACTTTAATATTTGTACTATCAGTTACGAATCTAATGAAATGTCTCTAGCTTTAACTAACTTTTATAAAATATCGCTAAATAGTTAAAGAGATAATTTCCATTAAAGAATTATAAATGATTTATCGGTAAAATATTTTTTTAATAAATTATTTATGAAAATAGTTTCACGTGGTTCTGTATCACGTATTTATTTATTTTTCAATTAATTTCTTGATGGTGAACTAATTGAAAAATAAATAAATAAATAAAACCACGTAAAATAATTTTCAAAAATCATTTATTACAAAAAAATATTATATCTCATATAAAAATGGTTGTCCGAGCACAACACTACTATCATTTACTTGAATTATACAAGGTGGCCAGAAAAGGTGTGACAATCTTGAGGTAGAGGGTTAATTGCTTAATTTATTATAGAAAATTTAAGTAAACACGATTTGTATTGAGACGGAAAGACCAATTAACAGATATAAATTATACATTTGGTTTTGTAATTTTAATTAATTATTTTGATTTTTTAGCTGTATATATCTATTAATAAAGATTATTATTATTATTTGTATTCTTACTTATAACTCTAGCGAGTATATGTTTGAAGTATATATCAAAAATAAATAAAAATATAAAGTAAATGTTCAATACAACCAATCGGTGAATCTGTTAACCTATAACCATAATAATTGATGGAAAATATGTGTTGTCACCATAAAGTAATATTTAATATTGAAATTTCCAATTTATTTAACTTACACCATTGACATTTTACAAATATATTGAATGTTTTATTGATTTTATCCAAAATATATAAAGAATAATATATTTTTTAAGATACATGTTTAGTATTTCTGCCTCGTGGGACGTTATAGAGAATAGAGAAAAAATCAATATTTTTTTACTTAAATTTTCTACTAGAAATTAACTTCCCTGCCTCAATATTATCACAACTTTTCTGATTGATTTAGTGTTATAAAAATAATAAATAGAGATAGAAATACATGTAAATTAAATTTGTTAGAAGTCAAGAAGAAGAGCTGGACTCTTCGGAATATAGTTAAGTGCTCAAATATGCAATATGAAAGCTGGTTGATTAAAGTGTTTGACTTGTAGAGAAAACAGACAGACACTTTTTTTCGGACAAAGCGGATATTTTTGCTCTCATCTCGATTTTGGAAATGTTTCTGACTTTCCTTTAGTTTGTAAATGAAAACAAAATTTAATAGTTTTGATGGTAAAGGTGTGTAATTTGTATTTATTTTACGCCGCTGTAACTTTCATTAAATAAATTTGTTTATATTATACTGTAATGATAATTGCCATGAATAGAGCAAATACAATGTATTATAATATGTAATCATTTAGACGTTAAACAAATAATGTAAGATTACCTGAGTATTTATATAACATATTTATTTTTTATAATCTGAATTAATAATGTAATAATTTGCACATGTTAAATGTATTTACAAATTATTGTGAAATATATGTAAAATCCAATGAATACCTTTACAAATCTATCTAAATAATTCTCATATCCTAACGGTTTATTTTTGGATATTTCCAAAAATGTTGCAAATAACTCCGATAATCTTACACTGCTCGCAAAATTTTGTATTCATCGAAACCTAAGCATCCTTCTTAAATACAAACATCCTACTATCACTATTGATCAATTCACCAGTACGAATCAAGACAGTTTAGTTAGTTAGGTTAGTTTATGTTTGTAGTAGAAGCAGCAACTATTTTTGAGCCATCCGTAAAGATCCAGACTGATTTTTTGCTTGCTATTCTACCCTGAGTTCACTCGTCTTTAGTAGGGTATTCAACAAGAACACTGTTTTTTTGTAACAAAATAAAACAGAGAAGTTATGAAAATGATTCAATTATTTATTCCGTTAGAAATAGTAAGGTTTGTCAATTATAAATAAAAAATGTTTTCTGATAAATGACTACGATAACCATGTTTAGAGATGTCGATTCTTCCATCAAAATTTTCAATACATTTTTAGCAAAATGTCTGGATAATTACGTCACAGATTTTAGGTTTTAAGGCTGCAATCGGTTTGAGTGGTTTTGTATAGACTTTGTCTTTAACAAAGCTGCCAAAAATAATTCAGTGTTGTTAAATTACATGATTGGACCGGCCACTTAACAGTTGAATTTCATAAAATTTGGTTTGTAATAAATTCATTGCTTTGGCGGCTGTAAAAAAATCTTGATAAAACTAGATGCCAGTGCTATCCATATCATCCATAATAGGCGAAAATTGATCATAACCGCATTTACAGCCAAATTTTCTAAAAAATAAAAAATGCGCCTACAAATCACGTAATATTAACACTTTGAGCAAGCAAAAGCTTCTCAACAATCATTTTATGATTTCACAAGACCAATTGCGGAAATTTTGCTTGTTGGCATTTCTAGACAAAGGAATATGGGATTAGCCTAGAATATGTGATTTCTTCAGGATTGAATGATTTCAGTAAATATACGGTGATGTGGTGGTGGGCCGGTTTCAATTCTTGCAACAGTTGCACCTTGTAAGGCTTCAAAGCCAAATTCACGCAATACAATTGTGGATAACCACAATTGTTGAGAACGTCGAATTCATATTCAAGACTATAACTCACGGCTGCGATGTTTTCACTTGAATGAAAGGTGGAACATTCGTTGGTGTTAATATATTATGTATCAAGCCTGTACACTCAAATTTTCTCGATCAAATTCTTAATATCAGTCTCAGAAGTTCGGTTATGTTGACCGAAAATATTACGAATTTTATGAAATTTAACTTTTACAGTTCCACCAATTTCTTGGTGGATTTATATTACTTTAATGCCATTACTATATGACAAGAAACTAAATGTTAGAACAGTCATGTTTTTTTTTTTTTCGATTTACGCCTACCGAAAATGAGAGTCTTTATTTATTTATTTATTTACGGACATCGCCTATTTAACAAAATCTTCTATTATAAAATAATAACAAAAAATATCTAAATGAAACTACAAATAAGTATTATACACACAATACAGGAAAATAACAATTGCTTTAAAAAGTATACAAGTAAATAATACAACTTGATAAGTCAATAGCCTTCTTGTTGAAAAATACTTTATATTGAGAAACGTTCCCAAAATTTAATTCCGCTTTGCATCTGGCAGTCTTAATGGGAATATTTTTGCATGACCCTTGTCTTATTCTGCTTGCTAGTATACAGCAATCCCGCCAAGCTGATTCATACTGCAATCCTAGCTGCTGTCTCTCAGTAGGTCAACGGAGGCTAGGTTTAAGAATATTTATTTTTAGGGCTTCCGTGATTGGTAGTTCGACCACACTTTGTATTCTTCACATTCAGTTAGCTGGCACAGGATTTTTCTACTTCACCATAAATTTAGAAAAGAAAATCTTCTGGTCGACTAACACCAACGTATACAGGTTGTTCTAAATTAAGTGCACACCATTGTTAACATTTGTTATTAGTTGAGCTGGGATTACAACCGCGAAATAAAAAAAATGGTGATGTGTTCATAATATATTCGATTCGATGAAACACGTTTTTAATGAACATTTAATAGGAAGGGAAAAATTATTAATTAAAAAATGGATTGTTGTCTTTTAAAATTAAATCTGAGTATTTAGAAGAACATTGAAATTTAGTTTGTTATTTCTTACCTTAGAATGGCTTCATAAAATTTCTCCACACTTCTTAAAAATTCTTGAGGCGTTTGCGAAAGACGTTTTGACGATTCATTTCACATAAAATAATTATTTAAATAATTAAAGTTTCCACAGCCAACATAAAAAAGATTATAAAAATATTTGTTTATTTCTACGGGAATTTATCGTTGTAGATAAAATTCGTCCGCTTATAAAATGAAAATTAAAGATCCTACAATAAAACTTTAATAACAAAAATTATTAATATTTTCAAAATTTACAACTTTTATTTGAAACATATTTCTATTAGAATAAAAAAATGAAAAAAAAAAGTTATGAAGACTATTACGAAAATAAAGAAATAGAGAAGTTATTGGCATTTTAATATTCTCTTTTCAATCAAATCAAGTTGTTATATAAACAAAACACTAAGAAATAATGATAAACTCGTTTATTATATGTTAATTTACAATCTGTTTAATAGATTTTAACGTCAATTATGGCGTATTGAATATAAAAAATATGAATTCTAGATCGAACGTCAAATCCTTACACTTACAATGTACGTCACTAACATATTGCACATTTTATATCGAAAAACGAATTTTCTTATTGCAATACATCAATAAATAAGGTTTATATCGATTAATTAGATTGTGAATTAATTGACAGATTGAAAAAACAAAGTTTGTTTTCATGTAACATATTATTTTTATATGTTCTCAAATATGATATCCCTTAATATTCCCATTATAAAAATATTGAAGGGTGAAAAAAGGATACTTAATTAAAATATATATAGTTTTGTAATAAGTAATAAATGGCATTGCCAAGAGAAACAAATTAAACATCTTTCAATATTTACAAAATATTTCACCAAGTGTTAAATGAGAAAATTATACAAGTATGAATTACTGGAATTACTGTATTATGAAAAGATTACAATTTTTATAGCTTTATTCTCTGTGGACGTTTACTTTTCCTTGTATAACCAAAGTCGTAGATAAAATATTATTACAATGACAAGCGGAAATTATCAAAACCTGTAACATTATAAAAAGTTAATAAAATGATACAAACAACGTTAGATGTTTTTGTGTGTTTTCAATTTCAATAATACACACATTTTAATCATATTGATTGGCTATGAACTAGCAAATTTTATAAATATATTATGTAAAAACGCTTTTTGTATCTGGTATTATTTTCTCATTAATCTTTATTCATTCATTGTGATGTAATACTCGTACATAAAATCGTTTATTTTTAATAACACTTTTCTTTTTAATATTCGAAGGACCCAATCACGGATGTCAGTATTTAAAGCTTGTCATTGAAAGGATAGTTTTATTAAATTTTATTGTATTAGCATTTGATGTCTTTTTTATACTTTAAACTTTAAAATTGTAAGATGTAATTTTAGCATTAGGGATTTAATTTATTATTTGACTGACCTTTTAAATATTATAATAAGCTAGTTGAAATTCACGGAAATTTATAACGGAATTATATTTATACAAAATAACAAAATGCAATATAATTTTATAGTAGTCAAATTTATTTTTTTATGAAATAATTAATATAATTTCTATTGAACAGAGATTTTCGTTTTTGGCTCACAAATTCGCTTCAAATCCCACAAATTTATACTTGATCAACACCCTATGTATCCCAGGCAATAAAAATATAAACTAGTGATGGGCAAGATGCCAGTTGAAGTATTGAACCGCTCAACCGGATCGAGTGCATTAATCAGAAAACCTATAAAAAATCTTACTCTAAAATTACTGTCTTGGAAAATTACCCTGTGAAACGTATCTGGAAAATTACAACCCTTCTCAAAAATTACCCCTGTACAATTATTCCTTAAAAATCATATAAAATCATCCCCCGGAAAAAGCTCCTCCAAAAATTACCCCTCGAAAAATAATACCTGTAAAAACATCCTCCAAATAAAATGTACCTGTTATTGATGTTAAAATTTATCTGAAAAAACACAACCTCTCTTAAAAATGATCTCTTCGAAAAACCACCCGTGTAAAATTACTCTTTAAAAATCAAATTCTTCCTTTAAAAAAAAAACAAACAAAATAGAGAAGCGGATTGAAATGTTTGAACCGATCAAAAAGATCGAGTTCGACCCGATCGCAAAGATCGAGCCGCTCGACCTGATCAAAGAGATCGTGCCGCTCATACAGATCGAGATTACGTAATATTACAATACCTTAAATGTATTGGTCTGTCAGAAATCTTCCCTCTTGTCTTGAATTTATTAATTGTTGAGTGAATTATGAATATATGTGTATTTTTTTTTTAATTGTGAAGATTTATTATGTGTTTTGAAATATTGAAAGGTTTATATTAAATCAAAATGAATTAAATGAATAAGATTAATCTTTAAGATATTGTGAAATATTTTTTATGATAGAAAAGAATATTTATTGACTTGTTCTTTGCATTAAATACTCTCGAATGAAAAATTATTGCATTATACAATTATTTGTTATGTAACAAATAATTCAATGTCTGGCGGGGTATTTTCCCGAGTAGTTGTTTCAATGGATGTTTGTTTTAGAGTACTTACGTAAAATACGAAAACTGCACCGCAGCTCAGACACTCTCAAGACAGCCGATTAAGTAAGTAAATACGTAACTTAATTAAAAAAAAAAATGCAGTAGCGAGAAAATAATTATTTAATTATTCATTCCAGTAAATTAATTATTTCTAAATTCTTTTTATTTGAAATATTTTTCAATACTATATTCGATAAATGTATATTAAATTATTACTTTCTTCACAGTTATTAATTTTCTTTTATATTATTAATAAATTATTTGATATTTTTGAGACATATTTTATTAAATTATGAATTTGTATGCATTTGACAATTGACAAATGTGACCACAGTAGTAATAAATTTCACCACATGCCCTGATGTGCATTTCAAACATATCGACAACCTATCTATATATTGTAAATCTCGTTAGTGGGCAAATGTTTACGTAATGCCCTATTTAAGACACAATGTGATATTGATCTGGATTATACCTGCAAACGTAATTATTGTCGTCGAGTGCGGGAATGTAATATCTCAACATAGCCAGAGTTAATTTAAGCCCAAGATCCATAATTGCTTGGGGCATTAATTGCTTGATTCAGAATATAGAATATAATATGGGTTAAATGGTCCCCGTTGTGTATGCAAATTGCGTCCCGTAAATCCAGGCGATATTATAAACACGAGAATCAATATGCGTTCCAGCGGTGATTTTCGCTGGCGTGGCAAGAAAGAAGGGCAAAAAATCGTCTGGGGGAATTTAGATTTTCACAAATCCCGCTGGACGTTCCTGAAAGGGCTGGGATGTCACCCTAATTCTTGGGGAATGTATTGAATCCGTCTTCCAATTTCATCTCGAAAACGAGATTTATCCGCAGTCAAATTCGATATTTGTTGTTCTTTGGTATCTTCTGTTTTAAAGCGCAACACTTTCTTTGTTCATTTCGATAGGAGCATTATTCGGTTCGGTAAATGCTGTTGCGGTAATTTCTGATAATCCAATCGGATGTTCAGCTCGTTAAAATATTGGTGAATAATTAGAAGCCATTAATATTTTCTGCATGGATGCTCCGCAACGTATAATTACAGCGATTAATTAATTTGTGTTTGGCAATTAGTTAGTTTTATCAGAAACTAAATCGCTGAAATACTTTAATAAATTAAATGAATAAAAAACATGATTTATATAATTACAACTATTAAATTTAATTATAATACAAACCGTAATTTGTAACTTACGGTACATAACTTTTTTAGTAAGCGATATAATAACAACAATAACATAAATATCTTATTGAATAATAAGTAAACAAAAACTCAACATATAATTTAAATCATAAAAATAGAAAAGATTATTATTATTCACTTCATCATATTTATTTAAAATATTTTATTGAAAATTGAGAAAAAAAAAACATATTTGCAATTATAAATGTGTATATAAATTTTTAAATTAATTTCTAAAGCTATATTTTAAAAAGGGAATACCACACATGCCTCAATACTTTGTAACGACTTCACACTTCATGGGTGTTTGTGGTTTAGATACATTTGTAAGTGTCCTTTTGCTCAAGTTTCAATTTGTGGTCGCATAGCACTTTGTCCTCACATAAGTAATTTATACTCCTGGATGATTCACGTAATTATATATATAGTTTAATATACAATAAATTACGTTCAGAAAATGATAAACCAAGAAATTTCAGAAATATGACACATTTTAAGAAATAAAACATTATAACTTAAAAAAATGGTGATGTGTCCATCATGGTACTTTCCCCGGTGAATTCGGTCAATTAAGTTTTTGATTGAAAATTTAATAGGAAAGGAAAAATTAAAATTGAAAAATGTCTTTTTAATTTTTTAAGCTGGAATCGTTTACGAATGATGTATTAAATATGACCGCACTTTGTCGTTTTGTTTGACATAAAAATAATTATTTAAATAATAAAAGTCTCCACAGCAAACATAAAGTAGATTATAAAAATAATTGTTTAATACTAATGGAATTTATTAAGTAGATAAAATTCTTCCGCTTATAAAATAAAAACTAAAAGTCCTACAAAAACAGTTTTATAAAAAAAATATTTATTTTTTCAAGATCTACAACTTTTGTTTGAAAAATGTTTCTATCCGAATTAAAGTAATGAAAAATCGCTTGGAGTAAAGTTGCACTTAATGAGTTTTGATTTTAACGAAAAGCTTTTCAGATCATTTCACTGTTATAAAAAGCTTAGATATAAAGTTTGGGTTTAATCCATTCAGCCGTTTATGCGCTATCGCGGAAACACCGACACACACAGACATTTATTAAAACTCAATGGAATGGCCTGAGGAGACCTCAAAACGTGCATATTTGTTGAAATTTGCGATTTGAAAATTTTTACGATCACAATACTTTCCCTTGGACAAGGGTCCGGGGAAAGTAAAAAACGTATTTACTTTATAGCTGTAAACCATAAAGTAAAGACGTTTTTTAAGTAATAATGTTTTATTTTTTAAAATGTTTCATATTTCTGAAAATACTTAGTTTATCATTTTTTTAACGTAATTTATTGTATATTAAACTCAACTACTGTTCTATCGCATATCAGATTTCATAAAAAATAATACTTTAATGAATAATAATTAATTGACGTAAGGTGTTTTCTTAACAATTCTTGATACTGTTTCATATTTGTGTACACTTTCAATTTTAATAAATGAAACACTTTTTTACTTTGTTTGTATAATTCGAATTGATTTTATTGTTGACTATAGTTTCGACAACCTTAACGTGTCATTATCAAAACAAAAGTGTGCACTTTATTCTGAGTTTCGGTTCGGTTTAATAAAGCTGCTTTCCTGCTTTTTTTATTTCTACTACATTTATTGAAAACGAAATTTCCATATTCAATAATAATGAAGTTTAGTAAACTTCGTTTCCGAAATATGTAATACAAATAAAAACGTAGGAGAAACGAAAAGTTTTAATAAAAATTAAGAATAGTCTTCACAACCCACATATGAAAGATTTATAGTTTCGGTTTGTTATAAATTAGTAAAAAGAAAATAATTGTGAAATAATAATAGTGTTTTCTTAATAACCTCACGTCAATTAATGTAACTTAGTTCACCAAGTACAAGATGAGGAAATAATTTTTGAAACGACAATTAGATACGTATTTCACACCTAACATTGAATATTAAAAAATCCATAACAAAAGCGTTAATCAGAAAACATTAATATTCAATGTAACAACAGTGATTACAATGCATTTACACGATTATTTAATTGTATTTCATTTCTTGTAATAAAACTCTTATTTCCTGTTCATATCGTGTATCATAACGCTCGTGTAATTTTTGTTTGTCCAACCTTCGAAGCCATTAGAACTCACAGCGACCTTAGTTGTTAGTAAACACTCCTGTGTATCCAGAAAGAAAAAAAAGTATTCCTTAAGAAAATACCGAATTTCGTAATTGATTTACTGGGAGCTGGCAACTTTGTCCGTATCGCATTACAGAAGCTTTGAAGATTAATTACCAGTTGAGACATTGCATCGATAAAGTATGATACCATTTAATTTGATTATGAAAATAGATTAATTGTTTTATTGCTTGTGTCACTTGAAGAAGTGACGAGAACGTGTCGCTTGTGTGGATTAAATACACTCGGGCTGAGCGACAAAAACAAAGTTAAGTTGAACTGCGAACTTTTGGCTCATCCATCACTTTTTTAAACAGTAAACTAACACTAACAATTCACTTCGGTATACTACTTCCAGCGCGTTTCTTGAAAAATGAATGTATCTTTTAGAAATTATTGGGAATAAAAGTTTTAATAGAAAGTAAAAAAACAACGCTCTGAATAAAATACAAAAAAATATATTATTTTCTAAAAAAAAAAAAATAATAATAAATTAAATTCATTAGATTGTTGACAATAGAATTCGTGCCGCAAATTTGTGTCTGCTGTTTTAATTTGTAAAGTTATTCAGTTATAAAATGCTATTATTTTGCTTAAAACAAAATAGAAAAAAATCATTGCTACCTAGAAATTAAATATATCAACAACAACATTTTCACATAACATAGCAAAATGTATAGGTTTATACAGTAAATAAGGATGTTTGTAGAAGTAAGATAGAGACAAAATATGTAGCAGACTTGTAGTAATAATTATTAGTATTATGCCTTTATATTCGAAAATAAATTTCTAGCCTATATAACACATAAATAGAACAAAGAAAGTGTTGCGCTTTATGTTTCATACAGTGCCAGAAATTAATTCAAGAAATCTCTAGCCATTAAGCTGATGTTTCAAGTTTTTCATCAAAAAATGTCAGACTGATGTTCATAATCAACACATTTTGTATTTCTCTTACTTTAACAAACATTCTCTTTTCTATTCATTCTATATTCAGCATATGTAGAATTTTCCTTACGTTCTGTAAAGGCTTTTTTGGGTTCCTGGATTCTAGTTTTGAATGGCCTTCCCGTTTGCCCTATATACAATTTTTCGCAGTCATATACTTTAGGGATTTATTGAGTATGGATGTTCTGTCCTTAGAATTATATATTATACTTTTTGACTTATTTTAGTAATTTAAAAGAAATGCATATTAAAAAAACTACTTCTATACATTTGTTTTAAAGTATTAAAGTACTTACGTAACGTAAGTCGAAAAGTCACAGTATCTAAATAGGGAATAATTTATTAATGAATTTCAATTTTTATTTTTGAAAATTTGTTTTAAATAACTGTGACCATGTGAATAAATCCTTTTTTTCTATTATGTTTATTAATTATTTATAAGAAGTTTTTTGTTTAATTTATATATTTTTACTTATTATTATATTCTGTTTAAAACAAAAATGCCGAACTTTCTGTTATAATGTATATTTAGATTTTGTATAGTTTTCGTGAACGCTTTAAATAATACGAAAAAGAAAACTTACCCTGTATATAAAATACGAATCCTTTTTAATAAGTGCATTTCCTTTCCAGGCTATAAAATCACTGTGGTATTAAATAACGAATCCTCTATAAATACATTTAAGCAACGTTTTGCAATAAAATACAGTTAATGGAGGAACTGATTAAATTGGAGTTGCTGCAGTAAGTTTATAACACTCCGATAATTCTATTAGACAGAATACAATTGCAATTTGAAACAACACATATTTCTGTTGACATTAATATTCCGCGCGCTGATGTAGTTATATTCTGAAAATAAATTGATTTTCATCAGTTAAATTGAATCGAGATTGTTAAAAAATAAACGTGTCTGGTTTTGGCAATAACGCGGCGATATAATCTATCACTCGTTTTCATTCACCGCAGGAAAAAAATATTGATTTTGTAGATGAGGGCGTAAAACGGAAGTTTACTGTTGATTTTATATATGTTTTTATAGCAAATGTTTAGATGAAATCTGTAGGTACCCGAATATAAAATTTACTTTTAGATACAGTCATTATAGAAATAAAAAAAGATTTTAATTAAAATATCAATAGAAAAGAGTATTTATTCACTGGGTCACAGTTATTTAAATAAGTTAAATAAAATAATTTTAAAATAATCAATATGTTATTTCCACATTTAATCTGAAAACGCGGCCGGTAAGGATCGCTCAATTTAATTAATTTAATTCAATTGTTTTTTTTTTAATTTGGTTAAATATAGTTGCTTTAATTTAATTAATTTAATTTAACTTCTTTAAATTGTGTAAGGCAGAGCTGTACTGATGAGAGATAGTTCCCGAAACACATGTCTGCAGATGGCCTTATATTAAGTAACGTTCATTTTTATTTAATTTATTTAATTAAAATATTTCAGATATATCACTGTATACGTTTTATATTAAATCTAGTGGTATATTATCCATTTATACAAATTTTACTCATTTAAATATATAAACGTATAACATTTATAAATTATTATTAATAATAATAATACATTTATTTACGGAATGTCATTTTTACGAAACATATGCTACAGAAATAAATATTACCAATATATTTTTATATATATATATATATATATATATATATATGTTGACGCATTTATTCGGGTTTGATCCCGCGTATTTTCTTGGAACTGGTCCATTGAATTTTCTGATCGACGTTTCGATGACGTCGCAGTCATCTTCATCAGGAGTAAACTATTAGATTATATTGCTCTAGCAACCACTTGTTAGATTTTTACACATTGCAACTAGATATTCGTGTTTCTTGTTTGGCTTCTGGTGATTCTTCTATTTTCTGATCTTGAAGACGTGTTCGTGCCCTCTGTTTCAATTTCGACATTATTATCTGAAGGGAACTGGTTCTGAATGTCTTGATTTTGTGAAGATACTGAATTTTGACTGTAATTTAAACATGTTTTCCAAATTGGTGGTAGTCTTTTGGCATCATCCCTTTTGTTTAAACTATTTGGCCTCTTTTCAATTTCAATTGCTTCTCTAATTATCCTTGTATGGAAGAAATCAGTCTTTTTTAAAATCTTGGTTCTTTCGAAATTAATTGTATGATTTGAAATATTGACATGTTGAAATAAAGATGATTGTGGATCGGATTTTCTAATTGCCAGAATGTGTTCGTCTCGACGGGTGCTGATTTTTCGGTTTGTTTGTCCTATATAGCTTTTTTCACATGTACCGCATGGGATTTCATAAACTCCTTGAGCCTCAAGTGGTATAATTTCTTTTGGAGTTCGAACCAGATGTTGAATTTTTTTATAAGTATCGAAACAAGTTCTAATGTTGTATTTTGAGAGGACTCTTCCGATTTTATCTGTTGTTCCTTTTATGTAAGGGAGGATAACATTGCAACAAAAATTTTCTTTTCTTGCTTCTGTATTTCTGTCTCTGTTTAGTTTATTTATCGTTTTTTTAGAAAACCCATTTTGGATCAATGCCTTTTAAACATTGGTTATTTCTTTATTTAAGTGGTGTTGGTCGGACAATGTACGTGCTCTTTTTAAAAGGGTTTTGGCTACTGACGCTATTTGAGCTGGATGGTGATGAGACATTGCATTTAAGTATCTGTTTGTGTGTGTGGGTTTTCGGTATACGGTGTAATTTAGTTATATATTCGTTATATTTTAATATATATATATAAATGATGTTCTAACTGATATATAATTATAAAATAACAGTGAATAATACTAATATTTAATTTAGTCATAATAGAAGTGGAGGCTATTAAGGACAGCCAAGTTAGTACGATACAATTAAATATTTATATTAACCAATATTGAACAGATCAAGGCATCAACATCTTTTAAAATGAAAAAATGAAGGTTGAAATAACATATTAGTTCTGTTGTTACCTAAAACATTGCATAAACCCATCATTCGTGACAACGATATATAATTTATCTTTTCCTCTTGTATGCCGTCAATGATGAGATAAAATTTAGAATTATTTGAGAATGTGATTTTCCAGGAGCTAACCTTCTTTTATAATACTGTTGGTTCCTGGAACATCACATTCTCAAATCATTCTAAATTTTACCTCATCATTGACGGCATACAAGAGGAAAAGATAAATTGAAGGTTGTCGACGTTTCTTTGAGGCATGTTTAAAATAAATCTGCTAAAATGTCTCTTATCTCTGTCAGATCATCTGTTGTCTCATTAGTATGTGGAATTCTTAATTATAATAAAATATCATTCTTTCTATATTTTTCCAACTTCTTAATTTCTGTTTAATAGTCTACTCCAAATGAGTAAGAGTCTCAACCATCGATTATTGTCTAATAGTCTTTACACTGTCTTTCGGGCCTTTACACGCTTGTATTCATTTGTATTTTTTATATCCATTTATTAATTTTTGAATTTTCTATGTATTGTGTTGCTATACTTTATCTACAACACTGTTTGTTAGTACAGTTGGTAGATCTTTATTGTAGATTAAAAAACAGGAGTGAGTAAAGGACAGAGCCTTAATGTACACCATGTGTAAATGGCAAGGTATGGAAGTCTGCAAACCCATTCTTACGAACTTGCATTTGTTGAATAGGTAATAATTGATTAGATCGCAAGCAGATATACCCAAACCCAAGTGAGGTAACTTTGACATCCAACTCTCATGAGTGACGGTGCCTTGCTCCTATCTATGGAATACTCTTTTTTTTTAAACAATCCACTATAACACGAATCAATTCATCATGTGGTTCCATTACATGTGGACAGCCCTATTCAAAATCAAAATGATTATTACAAAGATGGTTTTTGAAAGACAGGTTTTTATCGATAAGAATGTTCTCATTAAAAAAAAAAAAACATCAAAATCGTTCTTCTGCAAAGGAAATGTTAAGTTTAAAGTGTAGGTTATTGTTATCATCACAGTAATAGCTATATATTCATAAATGTGACATTAATTAATAATACACGTTAAATGTAACCTTTCCCATAGGGGTAGCCCTGAATATCTACCTTTTCGAAGGTGAGAATTACAGCAACAGTTTTTAATATATTTGAAAAGGCATCAGAAGCTATACAATCATTAATTATCTGTGTTAGAAGGTATAGAATAATCTCTTTACGTGCATGGTAACGTCTACAATAAGTTCATCTGCTGTTTTTAGGTCTGTATAGAATACTGCGTATATCATTTGTGGACATAAACTGAAATTTGATTTAGACATGAGGGGATTTATTGGCATTACGTTACATGAATGCATGTTAATTATATTATTAAATTGACCAACAGTAATTTGGGGATTATTTGGATTATTAAAGCTATTATCCTTTTTATATAAATCCACGTAGCTATAGATTCGCAATATTTATTTAAGTAAAGTAAGTAAAGTAAATTAATTAATACTAAATTGGTACAAAATTCATAAGGAATATAATTAGGATATGTCATTAAAATAGATAAATATATAATATAATATTAAAAATATACAAAATACTAACAATAAAATGTTTTATAAAATACATAATATTAACACAAACATACACATACATATAGTGGAAACCTCACTTTCCATCCATAGCCTGTGGAGATGTTCTCATGCTATTATTTACGGATTCTCTGTTTTACAATATACATTTCATTTACAAAAAACTAATAAAGAAAATCCTAAGTCTAATTGGTGTATCGAGTACCGAAATGATCCAATAATTAATTATTAATATTAACATTTAAATTCATGTTTACTTCGTTAACCGCTTCATTGTAAAATAATCTGTAATTTTTATTTTTTTTTTCTACATGCATTGAACTTTATACTAATTTCTTTTAATAATAATGAGATAACACACATATAGTAAACCAATGAGTTTTTTAATTTAATTGTGTTTGAAAGTCTGTTTACTTTCCGTAAGCCGTACGATTTTGATAAAACACAGATTATAGAGGCATTATTATCGAGTTCATATATATATAGTATTATAAATTTAATAAAAAACGTAAATATTATTGACCCGTCAAGTGTCATAAAAATATGCAAATAACAGACCAAAATTTGCATTACTCACGAAAGTTCATCATCAATATGACTAACCAAAAATAAAAAAAGAGAGAGAATAATAGCATCCTAGAAGCAAAATGCAAATAAATAGAAAACTTTGCAGAAAACCCACATTGCTGGTCCATGAATCATTACACATAAGAACACACATTCTCCGAACAAATATAATTATCAGCCAGATAAGAGAGGTGATAACGCCCGTAAACAAACAGGCGTACATTTGTTTTGACATGCTCATGCTCATCGATTAAATGCGATTGGGCAAGGTTTCGTCGGTATTAATTGCGCATCAATTATTAACAACAATAGAGCGGCGGTCCGTGTGGCTCAATTTATTTATTTACTGCCAGCGTCCACAAAAAGCAATAAAATGTTGGCGGAAAAATCGTGAGCAAACTCGAATTCAATATGATTTTATTGTTGTGGAAATGGAAAATACCATCAGGAATTTGATAGCACGCGGATACGATTTTTCTGAACGCTATTTCAAATCCTGTTTTTGTGGTTCTTTACTATTTTTTTTTACATTGCACAATATTAAAATTATAAATTGTACGAAATTAATCATGTATATCTCATTTATTATTAATACGTCAATTGATGTTACTAATAAAATAATGTTTTTTTAGTGGATTTTTTTAGAGATATAAAAAAATATTCGTTTTAATTATTCCATTTTTTAAATCAGTGTTTACATTTGTAATTAATTGTACAGACTGGAAAATAAAATATAATACATTAGCATTATTTTTACTTTGGGGGTGTGATCCTTAACAAAAATAAACAAGTCTTATTTGTGTATGCAATTCTTTATTATTATTATTATTTACTCTTCATAAATTTCATAAAAACGTCTCACCTTAATTCATACATAAAAACATCTTAACCTATATAAACACAGATTAGGAAAAATGCGGGCTTTCGAGGTTGTTTTGAAGAGGAATGCGGGCGTTTTATCGAAATTCATAATTTTTGTTGAACATGCGCTAAGTGCTCTGTAATGAATAAATTAAGTGTCCGAAAGGAGCTTCCATTTCAAATTACTTTAGGTGTCAGTCGTAGAAAGTTTTCTGTATTGAAACCATTGGCTCTCTGAGATTTGTTTTCTCGCATTCGAAGTTCGCGTCCAGTTTATTTTTTATTTTATTTGTTTTGATTAGATTTGTCGGTTTATAGCCGGGTGACTGATTGCGCTCTTATGACGCATCCCCAGCGATTTTTACCCTCAGGACTCCCATCCTTAGGTTTGCTATCGATCATCCATCCCTCGCCCCGGGTAATTTTTAATTAAACCACGCGAAAAATTTCCTGAACTGTTAATTCCACGGCGACTTCAAAGAAGTGCTTTTTATTATTCAGAGGACGCGCGACGTCTTATTTATTTCCCGAATAGAGAATTATGCGCTTCATTAAACCGGCTTTGTTTTCTGATTGCACTTGCCCACGCCCTTTTCATTTCATCCATTGTCCTGGGTGGTAATACCTTCAAAATGGAAATAATGAAAGCCAACTATTCGGGAGAAGGCATTTATTAAGGGTTAGGGAGTGTAACTGTTGCGTGCTGATTATAAATCAATATCACCGGAAACTATTCGTTAAATAGATTTTTGTTGGTTTGCGCTTCCTCAGGCGATCACTAACATTAATTAATGTTCATGATTTATGAGAGTTTTCGTTTAATGGGTTGTAATTAAATCTTTAAATTAGCACTCCACGCGAACTCTGTTTCTTGAACTTATTAACTTGAAGTTCGGTTACTTGTATTATTTTTGTTTAATACAGATGGTTGAACTGTATAATTGAATAAAAAATTAGAAATCTGTTCTCGCAGAAAAATGAATATCTTAAATTAAAGGTAATTCTATTTAAGAATGTTTATCGATAAATTATTACGTCAGCTAAACAATACAATCAATCATAAAATTAATAAAAAAGTATGTATTGAAAATTGTTTATGTAACGATGCATTGTAATACAGGGGAATCAACAATAAATTCTATAAAATTATTAGGTGTACTTCATATAATCCATTTTTGTAATTACGCATTATTTTGAGATTCAATGAAAAATTAATCTGGACAATAATTCTACGCCATAATAATATCTAATAACATACAACGTTGTATAATATTAAATTTAACTGCCTATTGTATCCGAAGTGATGAAAGAAGATGACTCGTAAAAGGAACAGAGCAAAGTTGCCTTTACTCCACTTTTATCAGCGCATTGGCGCAAGGCTTGCGTGTTGGTTTTATTTTATGTTGATGGAGGTGAACTGAACACAAATGTTCACTTACTAATACACCTTGAACGGCGTAAAATCCCACTTTCCGTCTGGATTTGCTCACTTGAGAGTTGCTCCCGACGCATTTTTTTAAGACAATGAAAACCACCGCATAATGAATACCATCAATCTTCTTATGACGTCCTTGCAGAAGAGTTTTGCGCACATAATTATACTAAAAGGGCTACAGTTTTCACTGGAGTGTTCGTTTTGTGGTGGGGGTAGAAAAGTGTGCACAATATATTCAATGTATACAAAAGTAGCTGCTTCTCAATAGCAATCACGTAAAAGGAGCGTGCTTGACATCAAAATTATATGGATGGTGTAATAAATCGCTGACAGACTAATTTCAACAGAAGAAGAAGCGTTATTTCAAAACATCTAGTGATGTATTGTCTTCATTTAAAACGAATGTAATTTTTATTTTATCAAAGAATTAAAATTTCATTTTTTTAAGAATAATAATCTTTATTAACAGATATATACAGAAAATATACAAAATAATTAATAAAAATTACAAAATCAAATGTATAATTTATATTTTTTTCTGTAGCTATCATCCTTGTTTTCATCCCTCTGACTAAGCCTCGTGAACTTCGATAGTGGGCTAGCGGTAGTGTTTGGTTTTAGACAGTTTCTCTATTTTTTTAAATATAATATTTGACTTGAAATAAATTTCCATTGCTTTAAATAATCAATAGTTGAGGCTATAATGTATCCATTGAAATAGTTTTAAATCACCAATAAATATAAAGCTGCATTGACTGGACACAGACAGGCTGAAAGACCACCGGTCTATAGCTAATTTGTGAATTTTTGTATGTATAATGTAGCGTAATGGTTTTTTAATGTATTTGTATATTGTTTGAATTTCATAAATAAAGATGTTTGTATATATATAAAACCGCATCTTAAGTTTACGTTTACGTGTTGCAGAAGGATAATAATTAATCCACATTGGAATGGAAGTAATTATGGGTGCTGGACTAGAAGATGTGAAGAAGGTGTATGTGTTTTGATGAGGATTGCTGTTATGCGAAGAGAGAATTTAGATAGACAATGAAGTGATGGAAGCTAAGAAAGGGACAAGAAGAAATATAGCTAAATTATACAAAGTATGTAAAAAAAGATTGAGGCAATAAAAAAATGTCTAAAAAATTGAGAATATGTAATAATAAAGAAGAAATGTAAACTATGTAGGTAATTAAAACCAATCGTAAATTTCCCTATGATTTTACTCAAATAAGATTTAACCAACTCTTCATCCACCTTAAAATTATTCATAACATCCTGTATTTCTTGAGGCGATTGCGTAATAATTTCCTCATCCCATACTTTTTCTTATATATTTATAGAATTTCTATTTTTACAATCTGTAAAAATGAATATGTTTAGTATTCCACGTAAAATATTTATAAATAAAGAATGCGGTGAAATCGACGTTTAAGATTAAATAATTCTTATTTTACTATGAAATTTATTTCCAGGATAGTTATTGCATTAATAACACTTCATTGGCAAGAAACCATTAAATTAATGACTTTCTTGGTTAAAAACTAAATTTTCAAAAAATACTTCGTTTAAGAGTGTGCATTTATTGCGTGATTTATTATTGTGACGGCTAAACGACTTTCTGCAATAGACGCTATATCGAATACGTTTATAACCCTTTCTCCATTTCTTGCAGTAATTTTCTCTCTTCACCCAATTTAATCGTTAGTAAATCAATCGCTTGTTCACGATATGAGGGTACATTCACGCGCATAATTAAAAGAGATAATAACAATATCTAGGACAACATCAAAACTCAAGAAGCAAAATTGAAGTTCTTTAAAAGAAATCAAATGTAATCGTATTCAAGTAAAATGGTAGTATTAATACAATTGCATACTCAACGTTATAATAATCTTATTAGTTTCTTTTCGCTAATACAAAGTTTACTGTAATAAATGTGATTCATTTCCTTTCTAAATACAATTATTATATATATAACAATCTATATTAAGGATTAAGTTTACAATAAGGTACCAAACATTGATTATGTATATCACACAAAAATTAATTTTTTCTGCCTACAATTATTATTTAATCTCAATAATGATTTTCTCATCTGACATTTCGTGAAACATACCAGACTAATTAACGTAAGATTATTAAAAAAAAAAACACTTGGTACTGTTTTACAATTTTTACCACCATATTCTGACTAATTTTATTAGATTATAATTTAACGGTATGTTAAACCGTAATCAAAGGAATCATTTTGTATTATCCATACGTTAGTCAGTTATTATTTTGTAATTATTTCTAAAAATAAAAAGTGTAAACAATTATTGAGTTATATTAAAGTTTCATTCTATAAGAAAATAAGTGAATATAATTAAATTACTCATATTTTCATTTATATTATTAATCATATTTTCTTCTGGAGTGTGTTTCTAAGAAAAATTTGCAAAATTTTAATTATATTCGGATGAAGACTCGCAATAATAAATAACCATCCATAATGACTAATCACGCGTTCCACAATGATTGATACGGCAGACAAGAACACATGACTAATGATGTTGATGCCTGAAAATTAGTTAACAAATTAAATTAAACGGTTATTAATAAGCAGTTTTGTTAATTCATAAAATTGTCGTTCCGACGTAATTGTATGTTTGAAACCGGCGACCTTAAATGCCACCAATACAGCCTTGCCATTTTTCTATTTTTACTGTTAAATCCTGAGTCACTAATTAATAACTAATATCTCCCAATAAATAAACAAACAGTTCCGTCCGTGCTTGGATAAATCGTGACTGGAATCCACGTGTGAATCCGCATCGATTGTGAATGCGATTGCAAGACGCAAATTGTGCAGTAATTATCGGGGAAAAAATAATGATTAGCATATTTGCCAGGCTTTGCGTACCCTCCGACCCCAGATGTTCCACCTTAATTAGAATCCGCGTATTTCCTGGATATAATTTTTTTACGTTAATTATATGTATTGTACAAACGATTACTTCCTTGAAATTAAGATTAGATCATACATTTGGTTTCGTTAGGCACACAGGGGTAGGAATTAATTGGGCACGATGTAGTGGATGTTTGATGTGTGCTTGTTCTACTTCTTGAGAGAACGTTCCATGCAATGGATTTGTAAACTGTGCGTGTCCGCAAGGTTTTTACATCCTGAAGGTTTTTAGAATTATCCAGGATACATCCCTAGAGCTACTTCTGTTGAAGATACAATATCTCGGTTCATAAATCTTTTTTTATATTTAAAACTATTACATCTACGTTGGAATTATTACTGTGTAAGTACAATTTAAATATCTCCATTATAATTTAATAATATTTTTTTAAAATTTATTGAATATATTGAATTAAAAATGCATATATCTGAAATGCATGTGATATGAAATGCGTACACATGCCTCATACTCTCTTTGTGCCGAGTATGCATTTTTTTACGGTTCAGCGCGATTTACATCGAATATTCACATATCTACACTACATAATAGGATATTCTCTCGTTCGCTTGCATATAGCGTTTGCAAAGTCGCTTTTCCAAATATATGAAAAAAAAAAATAAATAAATAAAAAATCTAGATAAAAATAATATTTACTTTCCTTCAAATTCTATTTTTTTTTTAAATTCAAAACAAAGTATTTCTTGTCTTTTTGATAATTCACAATTTGTATTAATAGAACAGATTTTTAGTCACTTGGTTACAACTATTTAAAATATATTAAATAAAAAAAATATTTTAAATAATTATGACCAAATAAATTAAATAAAAAATGTTTTAAACAATTGTGACTAAATGAATTAAAATCTGTCCAATTATTACAAATTTTAAATTATCAGAAAAGGTAAGAAATAATTTGTTTTTAATAAAAGAAAAACAGAATTAGAAGGAAAGTAAACATTATTTTGTATCTAGATTTTATTATTTAATTTGTTTTCACATATTTGGAACAGCAACTTTGCATATATTGCATAAATTGAAGTTGTAATAGTTAAACAGAACATATTTATTTAATTTTCATTAACTAAGATTTTAGATTTTTCAAATTTGTTATTATTCAAAATTTAAGTTCATAAATATTAGAATTTAATATCCACTCTGACATTAAAAATAATTTTTTGTGTTATAATCATATTGTAAATGCTAAAATAATCGAAATTTCAATTAATCATTTATAATTTTATAACGTACGATTAAAGTATTTCCTACTCAAAAAAATATTTAATACAATCAAGAATTGACATTTACGTTTAATTTTATCGAATTATAAACCTCCAAAAATAAAATGTACGCATTTACTCACCGGTTCAAGGTAAACATTTTTAAATATTAATTATTACAAACATTTATTATAAGAAATTCATTGGAATAGAAAACGGAATCAATATTTAGTTTCGCTAGAATTAATACGTTTGTCGCGTCGATCAAAATTGTTTGCGCTGCATTACGGAATTTAATTTTTAACCCTTTTTTCAGGGTTAGAGTGTGCGTAAAGTGACAATTCATTTTATTGATTAATGATTGGATTAAAATGCTATTGGGATAATTAAACGCCACAAATTCGGGATAATAGCGAATAAAATTTTTGTATTTTATGCTTTATAATATAAACGTCATTATTAAAGAATTGTAACCTTGAGAAAAGACAAAGAAAACAAATAGGTATAAATTATATTTTATAAAATAACTATATAATTTTAATTTATACAGGGCAATTCGACGATTGAGTTACCTGAAGATCAAATTAATTCGACGAATAACGCACTAATAACCTTTCTTCACACTTTTATTTGGATTACCAAATGTACATTTCGTTCATAAAGTGACCATTATCAATGGATTAACACTCAGTTAATGTGTTAATCTATTGATAATGGTCACTTTGTGACCGAAATGTACATTTGGTAATTCAAATAAAAGTGTGAAGAAAGGTTTATTCGTCGAATTAATTTGATCTTCACGTAACTCAATCAATCAAGTTATACAGAGCAGTTCAAACTATAATTTAATTTAAGTCAAGGATATAAGGAGAGTACAAATATCGCGCCCACTCTGGCCAGAACTTTATCCCCATTGTGGACCAATGTTATTCAAGGATTTCCAGCCACAGCTCCTCCACGATGGCGGAAGTGCCGGGTAATTTATTTATTTTAAGTCATTAACCCAATTATACAAGATTTGTCACAATAAAAATCTAATTTCATTTAAAATAATTTTTACTTTGAATTATTAGCCTTGAATCGAGACGTGGACATATCAAATTTAAGGACCAAAATAAAAGAGTTTGTCACTATTCAGGTACTTTTTTGATACTAAATTGTTGATAAAGGTCTTTTTAACATTTTAAATTATAAAATCAGGGGTATGTGTTTTGCAATTTTTTAAGCAATTTTTAACGCTCAGCCACGGATTCCGTATAAGGAGACGATCTTTGAATGTGTTTGTCATTATCTAGGTTCTTGTTTGTCGTACTGAATAGTTGCCAAAGATTTAATTAACGACATAAAACAATAAAGTCAGGGGTATGTATTCTGTAACTTTTTAAAAATAATATAAACTCTTAGCCACGGATTTCGCATAATGACATTAGAAAAGTTAGAGAATACATTCCCCTAATTTTATTGTTTTGAATCATTAATTACATCTTTAGCAACAATTTGGTATGAAAAAAAAAAAATTACCTCAATAGTGACAAACATCTTCATTTTTCGCTTTAGACTTTGCCTCTTTACACGAAATTCGTCGTTAAGCATTAAAATATGTTTAAAAAAAGTTAGGAAATACACACCCTTAATTTTATTGATTAAATAATTAAATGAACCATTAGCAACAACCTAGTAACAAAAACAAGTATCTGAGTTGTGACAAACACCTTCGTTTTGGACCTTGAATCTGATATATCTAAGTCTTGATTCGAGGCTAATAATTGAAAGTAGAAATTATTTTAAATTAAGTTGAATATATATTCACATTTAATGAAACGTTCAGTCACCATTCATCTAGCGTATGGATAACTAGTGATGGCTATTTCGGTTTTTCGAACCTCATGTGTTCCATGTGCAATGCCTTGATGAAGGCGACTGAACGGAAATTGTGTTGGGGTTTTATACCCGATATTATTCATAATAAATTAAAGACGACGCAAAAGGTGGCGCTTGCGTCGTCTTTAATTTATTTTGAATATATATTGTCAGAGTTATTATAATTGAGTTATTTTCGTTCGTTTATAAACTGTTAATCACTTTTAAAATAAATAATCCGTGGCTGGCAATCCGTGGGTAACTTCATATCGGTCCATTGTGATGCCTCGTATTCTAGTAGACTTCGTAATGAGTCTATTTCCACAGTTTAGCAAAATCCAGTATTTCATCATAAGTCATTCTCCATTCGAAGTCTTCACGATTTTGAGGCTTCTCCTTGTTCGTCAAAAGTCTTAATTTAAATAGAGCTGGATTTTCGCCCTACTGTTTATTTACCTAAATAGAGCTGAATATTTGTGAACTATATGTCCTGCTATTTCTGTTTCTTGCAGCCTCTGCATAGATTTTGAGGCTTCTTCATGTTCGTCGAAAGTTTTAACCTAAATAGAGCTGAATATTTGCAAACTATATACACAGCTGTTTCTGTATATGTAGAGGCAGCAAGCATATATTTTGAGGTTTCTTCCTCTTCGTCGAAAGTCCTAACCTAAATAGAGCTGAATATTCGTGAACTATATGCCCTGCTGTTTCTATTTCTTGCAGCCTATGCATAGATTTTGAAGCTTTTCCATGTTCGTCTAAAGTCTCAAGCTAAATAGAACTGGATATTCGTGAACTATATGCCTTGTTCTTTCAGTTCCTTGCAACCTCTGCATAGGTGCTATATAAAGATCATCATGTAACCAATTATGTTTATATGCTTTATATAGCACCTATGCAGAGGTTACAAGAAACAGAAACAGTAGGGCATATAGTTCCCGAATATTCAGCCCTATTTAGGTTAAGACTGTCAAGTTCCCACATGTTAGGTTCATCACAAGGTAACCAGTCATATGAGGAAGTATACAGACACAGATTCTCAGCCTATCTGAATTGCTGTCATATATTAGACTGCCAAGTAATTGAGCAAACTCTGCTTCTGTATACATTGTTTTTATTAAAAATCTTTGATTTGATCACCCATGTTTTTTCATAATATTTCTCTTATAGAAGTCTTGGTCCCTATTGGCGAAAAGCTCTGGTAATTGATTTTCACAATTTTCTCTCGATGACAATTTTTATCGTTAAGAAAGTTGTGCAATGCAAGCAAAAAAATGGTAATCGCTTGGTGCCAAGTCCTGACTATATGGTAGATACATTAAAACTTCCCAACCGAGCTTCCAGAGCTTCTGGCGAGTCGCCTGGCGTTGTCCTGATGGAACACGACACCTCTTCTGTTGGCCAATTCTGATCTTTTTTCGTCAATCGCTAGTTTTAAGCGGTTTAGTTGTTCCACCAAATGTACTGTAAAACCTTCCTGGCCGTTAGTCTTGCTGTGACCATCGTTTGAGATACCTCATCTCTCTTCGACAATGATCGTTTTTGGACAAAGTTGCCGTACATGTCCCATTTCTCATTCACAGTCACTATCCGTTTAAGAAATGGGACGTTTTCATTCAGTTTAGCCAAGGCTTTGCAGATGGAAATTCGATCCATTATGTCTCCTGGTGTTAATTGGTGTGGCACCCAAAAATTAAGCTTCTTTTTGAATCCAGTTTTGTGTGAATTGTTTAAAACTGTTGTATGGTCCATCTTTAGATTCTGGGCAACATGTATCTGATCTCTGTGATTTTATGGACATTTTTGACGACGGGCCTACCTGTGCGGTATGTATCTTTAATATTAAAAATACCTGAACGATATCGACGAAACAAAAAATGCACGTAATTAGCTATTGCAGTATTGAGTTCATAAATATCATTCATAAATTCAAGCGCCTGACTTGTACTTATCAAAGAAACATTATAATATGTACCGAATTTTCTCTTTGTTGACTTCCATTTTCAACATCCTGTAACTTACAAATTAATATACCAAACAAAACACAGCAAACGATTTTTTGTAAAAGCGAAATCTCACTTGATAGAGAGCATAAATCTGAAATTGTTTGAAGCATACTTTACGAAATATTGATCATTACAGTCATCTCATCATCTTATTTTTTCCCCAACCTAATATATGTATTGTCCGTGGTAGTGCCTTGAGGTACCACTGCTGGGGTCTAATTTTATTTTTTGTTTTCAAAGCATATGTTTTATTACATTAATTTAAAACAATGTATAACGAAGTGGAAGCTGATCGATCAGAAAATCATACAAATAAATTCTGATCGATCATAATTCTCTTTATATCAAGGGGCAGATTTAATAATCCTAATAATAGGATTATTAAATCAAGCAAGCAAGCAAGTTTTACACAACTTTTAAACTTTCATAAATTTCAAAATTATTTTTAATGATTTTTTGTGTATTCTTTTTATTTTTATTATAAAGTCAATCAAAATGAAATTACCGGTAAACTACTGAAAAGAATTGGTTCAATAAAAAGAGTGAATCGGTTCGGAACAACTCACTAAAGTGAACTGTTTTGGCACTCATTAGGGTAGACCTTTATTTCAAATTAAGTTTATTGAACTAAACATGACATGTATAAATCATATATAGGAAGTTGCTTTAGGCGGTATGCGAATGCTCTTCACACATGTAACATTTTTTTAGTTTGTATCGACACTTGTTTACTTTAAAAATCATCAATGTTTACAATGTTTCGAAGGTGTTGTTTGCGGTTATTACTTTATTTAAAAAAGTATTCTAAGTTTATAATATTTTTTATCTGTACTTAGATTTGTTAACATATTTTTAACAGTATTATATATTTATAATCTATGTAAACTATTATATAATGAGTCTTTCATAAATAATGTTACTATTATATATAATATAAGGGCTGTTTAAAATATCAAATATTTTATTTATATATCAATATTTTACCAAAAAAATATATGAATTTATTAAAACAAATAAACAACACAGATCCCTTAATAAATCCGTTATTTTTATAATTATAAATTTTCCTCGCACATGTTGACAAATCTTCTCTGCATAATCCCAAAACCATACAATGCGATGTAAACTGGAAATGAACCCATTTATAACATAAACAATGTTCCCCGTGATCGCTTATGTGTGTTGCAGATAACATTCACTTCGCAGCCATCAACGTATGCAACATCCGAGCAAAAAACGAATTGACTGCAACATGCAGACATGTTCTGTAATTGGAAATTACACGTGTGCCCGAACTCTAAATGTCTATCCGAGTTCCAGTTTGATGATCCTCATTAGTGCTGGCTGCTCGAATAGATCATAATTCTGGACAGGCTTTCCTCGAGGATTACGTGCAATTTTATATTGTTGTGTGCCGTGCTAAAATTGAATAAGGCCGGTTTATTCACTGTTTATTATAACTATAAAGTTTATTTCTGCTATTAAGCCTCAGCATGCGTTCACTGGAACATTTTAGCATGCTGTAATGAAATCGGTCCCTTTGACTTTATTAAAATATATGGCTTGGACGTCCTTTTTAAAGATAATAAAATTATAGTTTATGCATACATAAAAATTTAATAATGCTACGTAAGCGGTTTGGATTTAAGCGGATTTAGGAGTTATTTCAATTCGGTTGAAATTAAGTTTTTTTCTTTAATTTGCACATAAAAGAGATGGGATGAACTATCTTAATTTGAAAGGGAATAGTGGCTCTTCTTATAGGCTAATAAACGTTTCGTATTTACTCAGGAAATACTAGGAGGAAAGTTCATTCAAGTTGTTTTCTTTATAAAACCCTCAGTGAAGTTGAATAGACTTTTTTTTCGTACCACAATAAAAAATGTGTTACGTACGAAATAAATTAATCAACATCCAAAAAGAACAAAACTTCTTTATATTCTATCTATTTAAAAACGCTATAAATACATTTTATATATCGGAGAAATCATTAAAGGGTTGTGAATTTCTGCACGTATCCATCCTAGTTTCCGGCAATTTTCTTTAACTCTTCCCTCCTCTCTAAATAACCAATTAGTGTAAATTTGACGGTCGGCGAGGGAGGAACGAAATCCACGTCCTTGCCAATTCGATAATATTGTCGCAGACTTTAGCAACTGCTTTCAGTTTCCCAAGTGCCTTCTGCTACTGCAACAGCCTCTGGCATTTGTAACTACCCCCGACCCTAAAAAAATAATTAAACTTAAACCAATAATGCTTATCAAGATCATAGAAGTTGATTCATTGAACATACTTGTAACTGAGGCTTCTACGTCGTTATAAATGCTTATTTAAAGGAAATTTAAAATTACGAACTTTGTTTATACAGAGTGGAGCAGAATGCAGTCCTCGATTTGAATTGCAAAAGAACGGTTCAATATAAAGCAAACTGTTTTTTTCTTTCTTCAAAGCATATGTTTTGCATTTTTGATTATTTGGCATCCTTGACAAGCGATACACATAGAGTCGTTTAACAAAAATTTTCAGCTACTCTTCTATCTTCTGAAATCAGGTCAGATGCAAAAACTTTGTAAATCATAGCTTCAAAATATCTCCAAAGAAAAAAGTCGCAAGAGTTTAAATACGGCCATGGAATAGCTAAATGTAGAAATAATTAATTAATTATTCTCAAATCATTTTTATTTAATTTATTAAATAACTGTGACCAAGTGAATAAATTCTATTTATATTTTATGGAATATCCCCTTGCAATGAAATAAAAAAGATATTTATTGTAATATCCTTTACATTTCACATACACATACCATTAAACAACTTTCTTTCTTCTTACTTCCCTTTCCCACTCTAACCTCATTACAATTTTTACACTTGTACCATCCTCTCGCATCCATTTTTGACCCTTCCATTCCCTTCCATCCATTCCTCACGTATTCCCTTACAGTTCCTTCCTAAATGTACCCATGTATTTCTTCCTTCTCTGCGCAGCACACATCTACAATCTCTTCCTGGAGAAGAGTCGGAGGATAGAAGAAGAAAGGTATGGAAGAAAGGAATGGATCGACCTTTCTCCCTCTCTCCTCCGAAAAGAGATGGTAGGTGTGTGCTGCAAAGGGAAGGAAGGGATACATGGGTAGATTTAGGAAGAGAATGTAAGGAGTGAGGAGAGTCGGAGGATAGAGGAAGAAAGGTATCGATCGACATTTCTCCCTCTCTCCTCCGGAAAGAGATGGTAGGTGTGTGCTGCGAAGGGAAGGAAGGGATACAGGGGTACATTTAGGAAGAGAATGTACGGAGGTACGGGAGGAATGGAAGAGCAGAATAATGGATGCGAGAGGATGGTATAGGTGTAAAATTGTAATGAGGTTAGGGTGGGAAAGAGAAATAAGAAGAAAGTTTTAAGTTGTTCTATGGAGAGAGGAAGAAACTTATAGATAGACCTTTCTTCCTCTCTCCTCCAACCCACACCTAGTCCTGGACATTAACTGTGCACTTGTCAGCTCCTACACATAGTATTATACCTAATATTTTCGATAATGTAAGAAAATTAGATGACCGGGAAACATAATCCTCAAAACTTCACGTGAACGACAAGCTATGTGAGCTGCTCCATCCTGTTTAAACCAAAAAGTTTCTTTGTTATATTTTCCAGCAACACTCTCGTATTGGGTTATAAAAAGTCTCCAGCATCTCATAAGATCGCGCTGAAGTCAAGCTAGTAATCGAACCTCGTACTTAAAAAAAGTAAGGGATATAGTACGTATCATCTTAAACTGCAACTTTGGTACTGGAGAGAAGTCTGTTGCATTGATCAATAACAAAAATCCTTTTTGTTTACTGTGCCAAAAGGTGAAGCGCCTTGGAGTCACTTTGCGTTGCCACTGCATTTTTCCTGTTTTTAAAAATAAATTTCTACGACAAAATCTCTTTGCTCACCCGTCCACGATGTAATGACTAATGAAAATGGCGTAATTTTTCGATCAAATGATACTTCTTTTACCCTCCCACTTAAACTAATATCTCTACACTGAATTTTTATATCTAGCGAATGCATTCTGCCCCACCTTGTATACCATCTATTCCATTTGGATTCATGAATTAGTATGAATGAATTATGGCATTTAGTTATTAAAAAAATACAATCCAAGAATGTTAATGATGACAACAAATTAAAATAATTTAAAATAACAATCCTCCATGGCAATAATAAATAATAATAATTAGTAATAATATAAAATAACCATCATGACAACAAATTAAAATAATTTAAAATATTGTATTTGATAATGATAAGTTGGTTTGTCGAAACTGTAGTCGTGTAACTTTCGGCAAACTAATTTAATGGTGTACTTATGTAGAACAATTAGAGAAAAATTTATTGAAAATAAAAAAAAAATGCTTTTTTAATGACTAGATGTCATTTACACTGATTCATATATCCAAATGGAATCGATTTTGGCTTACGAAGCTTCGTAGATTATTTAAACTATCTTGTTTTATTTAATTACTTATTTACGCTGCAATACATTGCAAACACATGAATTTAATCGAGAATAGGGAATTGCTTTTCGTTTCTAAGGTCTATGTGTAAATATAATTGAATGTTGAACAATTATATAGACCACAGAAAACAAAAGCAATTCCTGATTCTCGATTAAACTCTTGCGTTTGCACTGGAATGTTTTTCAGCGTAAATATCTCTTGAGTTTTCATCGGACGAGCCATACATTTAATTGGATATTAATGGATTATTGAAAACAAAAATAAATTGGCCCTCATCTTATATTCTCAATTCTTTACATTCCTTAAGTTCCATGACTCTCTATTATCCTCAAACGTACTTTTTTCCAACTTATAAATCTCAAAGAAAATAATAAGGGAAATAATTCAAAAGAATAACTGAATTTAATTTCCTCTAATGTATATAATGTCACAAATATTATCTTAATATCATTTATCTTTATATAGTCTGAACTTTGATTTACTACTTATGGTGTGATTTATTTATAAGGAAAGCAAATTCGGAAATACTCAATAAGATGTGCATCCACGGAAAACCCGTTACGTCCTCATCTTGCTGTTACCTTATTTAAATTCATATCCTTTTTGCGATCCTCTCATACCTCCATATTGGCAGTAGAGTGCATATATATTTAGGTGGAATGGAAATTCTATGTGGATTTGTATCTGATATATTTTTAAATAGAAAATAGAAAAAAATACGACTAAATCTTTATGATTTGAGAAAAATATATATATATAATCTAACATAATATAAAAATAAATATTTTCATAATATATTCTCAAATAAAGGTTATCGACCATGATTCTTTCTGCTATAAGAAAAAATAATATGTTATTGTTTGTACTTTTTTATTTATTTCTATTGTTCATTATATTCTTCAATTAATTATATTTGACAATTAAAGTAAATGTAAATACATAATATTCAGAGAGCCTATGTAAGAATATATGTAAATATCATCTTTATAAAAAAATATTTCAAATAAAATATTCTTGGATATAAACAAGCTATCATTTAAATAAATTTTAAATATGCATGGTGTTCATTTTACTTAGATAATTGGGTAAACTTGCGTTTTTCAAGTGGAACATCCGTTTAGATTTTTGAATTATAATAATAATTCTAATAACTTTTTGTAATAATTGTTTTTAAGTTATAAGCAATTCACATATGTTTAAGATTACATTTATTATATGAATTAATTTAATCTGTTTAATTATTTTATTATATATATTTATATTTACATCTTTATTCCTTAGAAGTGAGGTTTAACATTTTTTTTTAAATATTTTTAACAATTTATTCAAACTTTAAAAAACTGTTCTTGTAGGAATTGGCTATCGGCCGGAGCCTTTTAACCATATTTTGTCATTCATTTTTAAAATTGTCAATTTTAGCCGTTTGGTTCATATAAATCTATTTTATGTGTGTGGGAAAATATTCTTAAGTTCAAGAATCTATATAATTTAAAACATAAAAATTATGGATTTTACAAAAAAATAATTCCTAATAAATGTTCCATTTAAATAATTCTACTCTGTATATTCAAATTTAAGGATCTCAAGAAGTTTTAGAAAAAATCATTATTTTCTTTGTAAAGGCAGTTCTCACAAATTTGTTATCTAAGTGAATTGTATAAACAATCGAAATTTAAAGGTATACGTTCTTCACTACCTATTGCTCATTCGACAGTATGTATATAGGTTTATTTGTTTGTTTTCGACAAACTGTCATTCTCAGAGCATATTGGTGTGTTTATTGTGGTTTTAAGTGCTAGAGACAGTGCAAAAGCTGTTGCTTTTATTGCAGATAGAAGAATCCAGTGGTATGTGTCCAGATTTCTTCATGTCAGTCTTTCTACCATCCAAAGAGCATTTGAGCGGTTTGGGGAGATCGGCAGAAATGTTTAAAGGTCGGGATTTTACAGGAAATGAAAAACGACTGCAATCGATTTATCGTTCGTACTACTCTACGGAATCGTCATGCGACTTCAGTGGAAACCAGAAAATCCGTTAGGTTCTTGATACAGTTGTAAGTGTGTAGAAAGTTCGTCGAAGGTTGCAGGAAGCTGGCTTAAAATCTTGTAGACTAACAGTTGGACTAAAATTACTCCCACGTCACCGAGTAGCCAGACTTCAATTTTCTCGCGAACATTTGAATTGGACATTGGTTTAATAGAGTACTGTACTGTTTACTGACGAGTCTAGATTTTTCCTATATTCTCTAGATGGAAGAGACGAAGAACGATTTTCGAGGTGCACCTACCCCCTTAGCCATGATGGAGGTTCCCTAATAGCATGGGCAGATATATCAATGAATGCCTCCACTGAATTGGTTGTCATTGATCGAGGATCGCTGACTGTACAGCTGTATATTGAGAAGATTTTGGAAAATTACTTAGTCCCATTTGTTCCATTTATCGGCGATGGCTTTATCCTCATGCAGGATAACGCAAGACCGCATTCTGTGAGGTGCGTCACAGAATACGTTAATGCATTTGGAAATAGAAAATTCAACTGTACCCTAGATGGAAATCATATAGAAATGTTTGGGACATGCTGGACAGGCGTGTTAGAGGACGCAGTTGCACAAACCGCAATAAACCAGCTTCGTGTGGCACTTCAGGAACAATGGTAGAATATTCCACAAAATGATATTCCTGAGCTCATTAGTGGCATGGGCCGCCGTGTGCAGGCAATATTTAGAGCTCGAGGAGGCAATATGAAGTATTGAAATATTATTCAACTAAAATATATATATGCAAGACATTTTATGGGGGATTAGCAACAGATAAGCTATAAACTATATTCACTAAATATATGTGAGTTATAGAAAAAACTTTATAAAATTGATTTTATTATTATGGAAATAATTTTCATTTTTTTAATGATTTATTTAAAAATATTATTCGAATGATTTTTTAAACAAATAGAAATATATTCAATTGCGTAAAATATTTTTTAACACATTTTACATTTGTTTGATAATGACTACTAGGTAGCCGAAACTATAGTCCCATAATTAAGTATAAAATAGATATTTTATACAAAATAAAAAGTGTTTTAATTATAAGTATATTTACAAATATAAATATTATTTCATGTCAACAATTTAATTAAAATATTGTTTATAAAATTATATTTAACGTATGCAACTTCATTTACATTGATGAAAATCAATAATGGATCGTTGAAAGGTATAAAACGTAAAATAAATATCGATGAATATGTAAATGTAATTTTTGCAAAATGTTGATACAATTATGTATTTGTTTTAGAAACCCCAAGACAACTATTTATAAATCGCAATTGTAGACTTGCAAAAGTGTTCAAATTTCCAACGCATCTCGTAGAACTCACTGTTGAAAATTATTTTAACCATTCCTATTTACTGATGGTAAAGAATTATCACAAACCTACAAAATCTTCCATATACAATTTAATAGCACCTAAAACATGAAGCTTTACTCAAGGAACCAGCATCATTCAAAAAATAATACGACGATATATCTATGGTCGTTTTGAATTTGTGAAACGTTTGTTTTTTTTTCTATACAAACATCTTTATTTAGACAACACAATTACAATTCTTTACAAATATTTATATTTATAATACATATTGATGGGTTAGTAGTCGGTCATGGGCTATCCTTATTTTTTTATTTAACTAGAGATGAGAAAAGAGAATATTGTCGATACTTTATGCTATTGTAAACGAGTGTTAGGCAAATTTGAGTAATTTGAGTAATTTGACTAAATAAGAATTTTAAAATAAGGAATTTCAAGTAGCTAAAAGGCGGAAAGACCGCTGGTTGATAGCCAATCGGCAAACTCTTACAGCACGTATTGTAATATTTTGTGTTATATGTAGGTGTTGCAGTAAGTTTGTCAATAAAGATTATATATATATATATATATATATATATATAAGTAGCTAAATTTAATAAATAACAATATATTGGTGTTTATTAATAAATATAGGAGAGTAATTAATATTAATACAATAAATAGCATTAAGAAAATTGTCATATAATTAATTTTGCAGCAACAAAAAAGATCGAAAGATTGACTTGGCCCAACTCCACTGCAATCGAAAATATATACTTTTTCCTAATGTTACTTATGGTATTAATATTAACTGTTCCCTATTTATAAATAGTAATAATGTTTATTAACAGATAAATACACAAAATTTGGCTGAAGAACCTATTCATAAATAACAATTATTGTATTTAGCGGGTTATTCACGCTATACGAAACGGAGTATTGTGCCCAAAGTACACCACTTTTAAAAACTAGGATTTTTTGGATTTATCAAAGTTGTATTTTATACGTACTGTATATTATTATATTTTTAGATTCTGCGTTAAAAATAACTTTTATTAAGGTCATTACTACGTAAACCTATCTGTTTTTGAAATAGTTGGACTTTTCTTAAAATCTAACCCAAAAGCGCTCATTTATCAAATGTCTTTAAACGCTATCTCGAGATTTAATGAAATATTTCTGTAAGTCTAACTGTATTGCACAGTACATCATTATATTAGATTTTTTAACTACTATTATATATTTTTTTACTTATTACTTTCTTATATATATTATGTATTATTAAAATTTATACGAGAAGTAAGTAATAAAATAAGTTATTAATCAGGAAAACTTCATGCAATCCCTAACAATTATCTTTTAAATAATACATATTTTAAAAATTGTTTCTTTGGCCACATTTTCTTACATGGTGATTAAAGTAATATACAGACATTTATTCTATATTAAATATTATATTCCAGATTTATTATTATAATTAAAAACTCTTTTTAATTTTGTATACTATTTTATTAAAATATTTAGACTTTTCATATAACAAAGCAAAATTTAATTGTAAGTCGAGGAAATATCTAAAAGAATTTTTATTTTTCAGTTAAACTTCAAGAATTTGAATGCTTAAAAACAATATTTATTTACCTACAATGCTCTTTTATAAATAATATAATTAGAATATAAGAAGAGTATTTATTGACTTGGTCACAGTTATTTAAATTAAACGAAATGAATTTTGAAAATAATTAATTTACACAATTGAACAATTAATTACTTTACTTTTTTTAAAGAGGGCAGAAAAACCTATGGTCGATAGCCCTTAATTGAGAATATATTATGAAAATATTTATTTTTTGACTCTTGAATTAATTTCTCACTTAACACTTGGTGAAACATTTTTAACAATTAGGTATCTAATTATTTATTTTTTGTATATGTTAGATTACATATAATGTATTATTTTTTCTCAGATAATAAAGATTTAGTAGTATTACAAGAATTTATTTATTTACATATTCAAATATTGGTGGTTCATATTATAAAAATAAATATGAGTAAAGTATTAAAATTCTACCAATAAAATAAATAAAAACATAAATACGTTGAATTACTTTAAATTCTTGGCCAGTTTCACGTTATTAGGCTAAAACTTAGTCTGTGCTTTTATTCGTTTTATTGATGCATTTTTAAATGTAGTTATATTTGTTATTAAATTTAAAATATTTGTGCAATGTATTTTGTTGCAATAGTTAGTGAAAATTGAAACAAACCAAGTGTTTTAATTTCAATTAAATCATCCTGAGTTAGTACCACATTTTTAATAATAACAGTTTTTGTAAAACAAGTTGCATATATTATTCATTGATTTTTCTACAAATACCAGAAACATTACAACCCACTGAGCAAAATGAACATAAAATCGTTGTGCCAATGTTAAATTAACGTTTAATATTGTTTTTAATATTGATGCAATGTTGTTTAAGAACAATTTGTGCAGTGGGTATATAAATATATACAAACATCTCAATTTTTGGAATTCAAACAATACAAAAGAAACCATTTTGTGAAATTATATAAATTAGTGTTACTTTATAATATTTTCAATTGTGGAGGCTTCTACTTCGTTATACATGTTTAAGTATGAACATGAGAAAACACTTATAGCCTTTGTTTTGTATAACACTTTTATTTTTACTTGTGACTGCAGTGTCGGCAAATTCAGCTTGCCATTATTAAACATGATTCATGATTGAATTTGCCGAAACTGCTAACTGCTGTGTTATACAAAACGAAGATTGGAAGTGTTTTATCATTAACATAGTTAATTTATAAATTCACAAATTGGCTACCAGTGGTCTTTCAGCCAAACATTACTATTTGTATTAATTATTTAAATGACAAGGTATAACAACTTCAATATTTCGTTTTTAATATTTACATTTTGTATAACTTAATAAAATTTTACTGCACTTTAGCGATTCATAGCAATATAAAAATGGAATTCTTTCTGAAGTGAAATTATTTTTTTAATTAAAAAAATCTTGTGCATGATTCCTTGATCTTTAATTAAAAAATCTGCGGTTGAATTTAAACGACGCTCATCTGAAAAACTTATAATTAATTTTAGGAATAATTATTAAGGAAATAACGATTTTTCTATCCTGGAAATTGAGAAAATAATGTGAAATGCAAGCAGAACAGAATCAATAATTGTTCAATAAGGAACTAAAAATGAATAACTCGGTTTCCTCGTTTTATATGAATCCTGTTATAGCTTTTTAATTATTCATACTTTATAACATAATAATTACATCTTTTGTAAAATATGTTAATAATATATATATATATATATATATATATATATAACCGTTTGTTATAATGAAATCACTTGGTTTCGGCTAGATGCCATTTTCAAGAAATAGCATCTAGCGGAAACTAGTCGAAAATATAACAAAATTTTAGTAAAACAAAACCAAGTGATTTCATTATAACAAACGGTTATTAAATATGTTTTACCAAGTGATAAATGACAAAAAAGTATACAATATATATATATATATATATATATATATATAACCTTTATTGACAAACGTAATACAACAACTATAAATAACAAAATATTACAATGTATATTGTAAAAGTTTGCTAATTGGTGGTAATAAAATATATATCTCAATTTAATCTTAAACTTCCTGTTTAATAATGACTCAATCTGGGATATTTCTTACGTGAAATGTACACATTATTAACAATCTAAGTACTTTTTGTAATTAATACAAATAACTACTTAGATTGTGAAGATAAAAAATAATGAATACGTTAAATTTAACTTTATTCGTTCTGAATAGATTCAAATATAATATCTATTCTTGAACCATTTGGGATAGAAGACTTGATCGCATTATAGTTTTTTGTGGTATTTCTATATTACTATCTGTTTATAGATACACGCATTATGGTTTGTGTTTTGTTGTATTATTTATAATATATTTATATTGTACCTCTGTAAATTGGAGATTTTCGTAAATAAATAAATAAAAAATAACGTCTTAACGCTGTTATATAAACCATAATAATTGGGAGATAACACAAGCGCCATCTATTCTCTAATATCATATGGTATCATCAACGATTTGGGTCTACAAGGTAAACGACCGGGAATCGCTGTTTCGTCCACTAAAGGATGACGAACTGGTCCTATTTATCAGAACAGGAAACGAAATTCATTTAATAGCATATTATCCATATTCTAGATGAATGTTGGTTGAACATTTTATTTAAAGCTGTCATATATAAAAAGGATCAAAAGTTCAGTGTTTCGTTTAATTGAATTATGGTGTATATAGAAGTAAATGCCTTAAGAATAAAGAAGTCAGAAAAAGCCCAACTATGCCAGCCTTTAGGCATTTTAAGGGTATGTTTTCTTTATACATCAATGCAGCTCTATAAAGCTTGTTACAACCCGTACGATTGTATTCAGCGTAGCGTAAATATCTTTTAACATTGCAGCGAAGGGGCCGTATGTTCAATTGGATATTAATGAATTATAGAAAACTACAATGGATTGGTTTCTGTTTAATACCCTCGATTCTTTACATTCCTTAAGTTTGATAGCTCCTGCATTTTTATTTACTTGTTGAAGTGAAAATGTTAAGGAAGGAAGATGGAATTAAAGTATTTTATAATAATTCTTTGTCTCCCAAGAAAGTACAATAAAAATTACAACATTCAAAAAGAAACACTTTTCTTAAATTAATAATCTTTATTTCTGAGAGTTACATTAAATTGCATCACCATAGTTACATCATTACAATCATTTTCAACTAGTTATAGTTAAGAGTAAGTAAATGACTATCGACTATCGGTCTTTCTGTGTATTATTATTATTGTGAAATAAATACAACTTTTAATTAATTAAAGGAAGTTATTTATGTTCCGTAGCAGCTTTAAAATTTGAAATAGCTTCACGTGAATACATTTGCGAGAATAAATTTAAAACGCTTTTGTATTTCTCGTTATTTATTACACACCATTTGAATTGCATTATTTACTTATGTGAAGCAATTTGTTTTCAAATTTTCATGAAAGGTGCGTGGGCAGGACAGGTCGTGTAACGGGTTATGCAATTACTCAGTTGAGAATTGCGCAATCTATTAAGTGCCAATTCCAGAAGTTTTTCTTGTTGTGGCACGGGGGTTGTTGAATGGGTTTATTTTACAATTAGCGATGCATGTTTTCCCCTCTGAACGTGAACGAGAACTATAATTAGATTCAAAATAGGATTCGTGTCAAATGTAAGCGCAACAGGTTCAATTCAAACTGTTATATTTTTGATTAACCTGAAACGGTGTTGTTACGAGAATTACTATTGGAATACAAACACGGTTCGTATTTTGTGCATAAATCGATACGATAAAACACATGTAAGCTTTTACATTATAATCCCTTAATGTTTTGCTTTAATTATTTTTGTTTGTAACTCCAGTGAGTATATAATTAAAAGCATTCAGGGAGCTTCGCGAGTGTGTTAAAGCTTATTAATCGTCAGGTCTGAACGCATTATATCGCTCCCTGATGTTTAATCGTGCGTTCACATTTCGATCGTATTAATTTTCAGCTGAATATAAAGAGTATTATTCATGAATCATCCCCGTTGCCACTGGCTTTGCGCTATTCAGTATTCAATGCATTTATAGCTCGAAGCGAATATCAGAGTCCGTTTTGTGTTTAACCCTCTGCCCACAACTGGAATAGATTTTCGTTTTCATCTACAAATGTACCAATTAAATTACCCATTCGTATTCTATTAATTACAGAATGTATTAAATGTGTAATTTATCACACAATATTAAACATAATTCAGTTCAAATTATATTTTTATATCTACTAATTTCATAATAGATTTTCATGAATTAAATAAAAAGAATTTGAAAATAATCAATAAATTAGTTTCTCTTTTTCACCTTCGATTTACGTTACGTAACTATTTTAAAATAAATGTACATTAAAACAACTATTTCTCCAACGAATACCCCATCAGATCAGTATTTGGGGTAGATTGTATGATAAATTTCATATGTAATATATGAAAATTTCACAGAAGTGAAAGAGAAAATAATTTACTAATTATTTTATTTTTTATTTAATTTATTTAAATAAAAGTGGCCAAGTGAATGAATACATTCTTATGTATGAAAGTTAACTTGGATTGTTTTACTTTTATAATTTCCTTTTGTTTTAGCTAAATGCCATTTCATACGCAACGAAAAATTATGTAAAAAGATAGCACATATACAAACATCTTTATTTGGATGCAATACAAAATATTTATTAAATGAATTTCGTTTCCACTTTCACAAACATTACGTCTTCTTTTAGTGGATGAACACGATTTTAATTTATTCATAAAAACTTAGTACACTTCTGAAGATGGAAACATAGTTTCCGAAATATATATTTAGTTCAATAAAAAGAATAGGAGCAAGGACAATAATTTTTATATTCAGATAAAAGATAATACAAAACAGTATTGAGTTGTGGAAACGAACCTATGTTATGCCAATTTTTACTTCCCCCAGACCTCTGTCCAAGGAAAAGTATTGTGATCGAAAAAAAAAATTGAATCGTCAATTTCAACGAATATGCACGTTTTGAGGTCCCCTGAATCCATTTCATCGAGTTTTGAAATATGTGTGTGTGTGTGTCTTTGTGTTTCTGGGATAGCACATAAACTTCTAAATAGATTAAACCCAAACTTTTTATTACAGTGGAATTATCTGAAAAGATTTTGGTTAGAATCAAAACTCATTAAGTGCAAGTTTACTCTAAGCGATTTTGTATTTTTTAATTCGGGTTGAAACATGTTTCAAATAAAAGTTATAGATCTTGAAACAATAAATAATTTTTGTTATAAAACTTTTATTGTAGGACCTCCAGTTTTCATTTTATAAGCGAAAGAATTTCGTTAACCTGATAAATTCCTTTAGAAATAAGCAATTATTTTTATAATCTTCCTTATGTTGGCTGTAGAGACTTTAATAATTGAAATAATTATTTTTATGTCAAATGAAACGTCAAAATACCGTCATATATCAAAAAATATATTCTAAAAATTTTATATAGTGTAGGACAATTTTTAGTTATTGTAATAATAAAATAACTTCTAAATATTGGCTTTAA
This sequence comes from Philonthus spinipes, assembly GCA_963082785.1. NCBI lineage: Eukaryota > Metazoa > Arthropoda > Insecta > Coleoptera > Staphylinidae > Philonthus > Philonthus spinipes. The sequence goes on from OY720301.1 coordinate 16,327,324, forward strand.
CTTTAAAAGACAACAATTCAAATTTTCATTTAATTTTTTTTTTTTTTTCATTTATTATTAAATTCCAAAACTATTCGACCAATTAGTAACTATGGAATTATCATGGTCAACAAAACAGGCTTTAATAGAGGAACAACATGGTTGCGTAGTGGTAGATCTACAACTTCAAATTTATTAATCTTTCAAGATTTAGCCGTAAGATCTCTAGAACATAATTGCTCCACTGATGTCATGTATTGAGACATGTCCAAGGGCTTTGACAAAGTTTGTCATGCAGTTCTAATAAACAAATTAATATCGTTCGGCTTTAATCACCTCATCATTTCCTGGATATAGAACTACCCAATACGTCAAAATAAAAAAATACTACCTATTAAATACTTTTCAGATGTCCCTCAAGGCACTCATTGCGGTGTCCTACTATTCTTATTGTATTTAAATGACATTTTTCTTTCAATTAATAACTCATACTTCCTTCTATTTGCTGATGATATTAAAATATTTAAATAAATTCGCAATATTGATGATTCTTTACTCTTACAAAACGATCTTTCGTTGGTTGTTAACTGATGTCATTCTAATATGCTATCCCCCAATCTTAGCAAAAGTAAATGTATTATATTTTCACGGAAGTCCCCAATCAACTTGAATTATAATATTTCTGGCAGCACTGTTGCGAAATTAAATTTAATTAAAGATCTTAGTGTCTGTTTTAATAATAAGCTCAACTGTTAGTATTATATTAATATGATTTGAAACAATGTCTCTAAAATGCTTGGATATATAAAAAGGAAGTCAAGGCACTTATCGCTTATATCATTAAAGTTGTTTTTCTTCGCGTATGTCTGTTCACATCTTGAATATGCGTCATCTGTATGGTCACCGTACAAACAAACTTATATAAAACAAATAGAAGCAATACAAATAAGGTTTATTTCGCACTTATTAAGAAGACAGGATTTTTAACGGTTACATCGTTATTCTCTAAAATATTAATATTTTATGTTGTAGACGCGTATATGCAGATATGTCGCTATTATACCATATTGTTAACGACAATATTCAATGCCCATTATTATTGTCGAAATTAAATTTTGCATTACCACCTGAGCCTCGCACTATCCGCTTTTTCGGGCTCCTTTCCATCACACCATTTATGGTTTCACCGTCTCATTTCTCGACTTATGTGAACTGCTAATCTTATGACACACCATCCAAGCTTCGACCTTTTCTGTGGAGAATCTATGAAATATATTATGCATAGTTTTCACACACATATTTTTTTTAAAATTATTCTCTTCCTTTTACTTTTCTTTTATTCATTATTACTTAATTGTTGTAATTCAGTTTTAGTTTTTTAATATTATTGTAATCTAATTTTAGTTTTCGTTGCTGTTGTAAAAATGGATGATCCGTTTAATAAAAAAATATAACATAAATAATTACAATACATATAGATGTTAGTCTGTCTGGGTTATCAACCAGAGGTCTTTCTGCCCATTAATTTTTATTAATATATATTTTATTTCACATTGTATAGTTAAATTGTTGACGATATCACTTATAAAGTAGACAAAAGATAGCACTTTGAACTTTTCTAAAAAATGTATTCATTTTAAAATTAATTAAAATACGTATCTGTTTGGACCATCAAATATAAGTCTTTCTAGAGTAGCATTTATAATTATTTTGGATAGTTCGTTAGAAATATAATACTACTACTATTAAAGCTTTATTATCTGAGAAAAACAAAATACATTTTATATAATCTAACATAATATAAAAAATATATTTTCATAACATATTCTCAAATAAGGGCTATCGACCATAAATCTTTCTGCTTGAAATATAATATTTTTTAAGTAAATTCATAAAAAATATAATCTAAACAATAAATATTACATATTGATTACAAACAGGATTTTATTATTAAGTAAATATTTCATTAGACATTTTATAGAAACCAAACAGCACACTAATCGATACAGCCTAGGATTGTATTCTATATTAAGATCGTAATTAAACACAATCAATATGCAATACATCCCTTTATGTGTATATTACTACAGTTATTACACAGTTGAACATAATTAGAATTAATAATATAAAATATTTTATTTATTTGAAATAAATAATTTTAAAATTATTAATTATTTTCAATTCATTTTTATTTAAATAACTGTGAGTTAGTGAATACTCTTTTCTATTGAAATATTTACTAACTATTAAAAATAGAATTAATCAATTGTATTAAAATGGTTTCTTTAATTTTTTTTTAATTTATTCCTTCAAAAGTGTTTTTCGTAAAATAATAAATATAAATATGAAATTTTCGTACAAGTATATACATTGAAGCCATTAACACCCACGGCGATTTTTTTTTGAAATTAAGAAAAAACTGTTCCAATACTAATTAAAATCCTGCAGATGTTAAAAAAATACTGAAAAATCTATCTATTCAGGATTACTATATATAAAATACACTACTATTTTTGTTTACAATAATTTATATCTAGTGATCTATGTATATGCCACTGGCCGTTGATGGGTTAATCTCCTCCCTCAATTGCTTATATTTTATTATCCAATTCTACAACAGAATTAAATCTCAAATCAAAACCCAGTAATTGTATGCAGTGGCCACGGTTATGAATACAAATATACAGGGTAGGCCACGAATAACGGCCATTAAAGGTTTTCAGGGTTCCTGACCGCGGAAAATTTTGAAAAAAAATCCACATTGCACGCTCGAATGCGACCACCTCATGGTAAATGTTTTGACTTTCTTTCACTTGTACTGGAAATGGCTACCAACTTTGTTATCTTAAATGGAACACCCTATATTTTAATATTTTCGGATTCCCCGTTCAATTGCCTAACCACTCATATCGATTTATGTCTACATAACTCTTACAGTTTCTAAGATAAAAATTTATTTGTCAAATTTTAACCTCAAATTGACGTTTCGAAAAATGCCTATAACTTCTAGTAAAGAACAAAATAGACAGACCAGCGACATCTTGAATTGTTAGTAATAGATCCATCTAGAATCGAAAAAAATGACATCTGTCAATTTTGACAGTAGGTATTTCAAAAGTGTCAACATTTCAGTGACCTCTTAAAAATATCATAATTAATTTTTTTTCAAACGGAATGACCAATATTTCGTCTGATAGGGCGATTGACAATTTACCATCAGATGGTCGCATTCAATCGTGCAATTCAGATTTTTTCAAAATTTTCCGCCGTCAGGAACCCTGAAATCTTTAATGGCCGTTATTCGTGGCCCACCCTGTATAGTATTGGGCAAAATCGAGTATTTCTAAACGAGTCATTTTAAGCAACTAAAGTTAGTAACTAACTACAAATATGGGTGTTTGAATTAAAAAAAATACACTTGGTTTGTTTCACAAAATGTTGTTTATTTTCCAACTAGTTTCGACATTGAGTCATTAAAAAGGAAAATTAATCCTATCCTAGTTATTATTAAATCTCCTATTAACGCACAAGAATCTCTGAACCAAAAACATAAATATCGAATATTTTGAAGCTGGAATAAGTGTACAGTAATGCCGCCGATTTTATTTTTTTAATTTGAATCTAATCTATGAGGTTTAGTCAATTATCAAGGATAATTAATCCTATCCTTGATAATGACTTAATATCAAAACTAGTTGTAAAATATATCAAAACTAGTTGTAAAATAATCAACATTTTGTGAAACAAACCAATTTTTTTTTATTATTAAAAAATGTTTCACTACCGGTAGTGAGAGAGTTCTCATCTAAAATTTTGAAAAAAAAGATTTTTGTTTTTTTGTATTTTTTGAAAGGTACTAGTGTCTACTATATCGTGTTAAAAGGTTTTTTTTCTAATCTGCGCATAAGAAACGTTTCTACAGGCCATTGTTTCAACCTTTGTTCCGGCCGTCATGAGACGCTCTCCACCCGAGACGGGCAGCTCAGATAGAAACTTGTCACGGCATTATGCACGTATGTATGGCAATGCATCGTACATATGAACAAGCATTATTCAACGAAGGCACCTCGGCATTGTTAAAGATTTTGAGCGTGATGGGAGTTGCTGTTGGAGTGCATTTCGCCTGAACTTTCGACGACCAACATCTGTAGTCTGCCGAACGGAAGGTCTTCAGTTACGCAAGGATGGCTTATCTCGAGAGGAAGAATAGAGCAATCGCCCAGTAGGAGCAGTTTGAGTTGAAGGAGGGGATAGTATCAGCCCTGGCATCGCTGATCAATTTTGAGTTATCAAAAATTACTGAAAAACAAAAATTTTGGGTCGAGTTGGGTGAAAGTTACCTTTTCTTGATCCACCATATTGAATTCACCTTTTTTGTTTACTTTATCACATAATACCTCAAATTCATGTTTAAACATCGCGAAATCCGTAATTTCAATTTTTTTATGAAATTGCAAATGATTTTTTTTTGGTTCGCCATATTGAATCGACCATTTTGAATTTGAAAAACTGTTTCGTATTCAGCGCGGTCCAAAACTCATGTCATTGTTAGAAAACATTAAAATTTTTGCACTAATATTCGATCGAAACTGTTGTCACAACTTTAAACGTGTTTTTCTCGAAACATGATTTTTCAAGACGGTGTACACACTCATTTGAGAACAGATCAATGAATAGACTTCTACTTTTCGCCAATCGATAGAAAAACTTTGTCTTGGGAGCATAGACCAATAAAATTGACAAATTGTTTGTTTAGACTATTTTTATGCGCCCTTGAAGCGGAAAAAATAAGCCGAAAAATCGACCTCAAAGTTTAACATTGTACCAAATAGTCAAATTATTTTCAAGTTATTTTGGTCTATGCTCTCGCTAATTTAGTTGACTTTTTGACATTGTTGTCCTTATTTGGTTACAGATTGTTCCAGAGACGCTGTGATGTACACCGTGGACCAATTCCGCGCCGACATGGCCCAGATCAAATAATTACCACGGCCACCATTTTTTTTTTTGTAAAAAAAAATGTTGACTATACAGATCAATGTACTAGTATTTTGAATTCCCAAACCATTTTTGTCTATGTGTTGTGTTGTCTTTGTGCATTTTTTTGGACATTTAGATGAGAACCTCCACTTAATAGATTAATTGACATTATGATAAATTTAATTTAGGAGTAATAAGAATATTCGAAAAGATCAACTTTGTCGAATTTGTATAATTATATTAAAAAGAAATAAAATTAATTTTATAAGCAGTTGCTTCGTATGTTACGAAATTAATCGTTATATAATCTACATATAATTTATTTTTAATTATCATCCAAACAAAACAGAATTGTACATTAGTAGCAATGACCGCGTTTACAACGAATTGCAGAGTAAATATCGCATGTAAAAAGGAAATCGTTTTGCAAACATAAACATCCATATCTGTTACTAATTGAAATTATATTCAATCTAACGACCTTTGCACCAGACGCCCCATTCATCCGTAATTTAGTTAATTGGAAAACTAGTTTTCCTTCACTTTCGAACATAATAGTTAGTTTGTCACCAAAGCCAAAACAAGATGTACACGCTTAATGTGGTTTCGTACGTTTGCCTCGTGTTGTTAACGGAAGGTATGTAAGTTGTCTTAATTTCTTGATAAATAATAGTAGTTTGTTTAATGGCATTATTGTTTTCAATTTTATATTCTCACACTTATTGTTTCCGGGTGGATTGTAATCGTCGGGGGAATTTATATTCATGTCAACGGTTTGGCTAGGACCTTGAAAAAAATTTGCATTTTAAGAAATTCCATTAGCAATTACGTTAACTGATGTAATGTTCTTCAAACTACAAATCGAGAAAGAAATACAATATTTATTACAGATTGGTCAAAGTCGATTTTTCCGATCGTTTTTCTTACTAAAAAATTAATACAATTTTGTTAGTGCAATATATTCTAATAAATCAGTAACTGTTCCGTATTTATTGAAGCACATCGATTTGTTGTTACTTAAAGATTTTATTTATTTAAATTTGCTCATTTAGAAACACTCGATTACTAATATTACTCGAGTTTGCCCAACACTAGTAATTTTGGCAAGTTTTAAAAAATAATCATAAATCTTATTAAACCATTATGTGTCTGCCATTAAAGATTACTGTATGTATAATCATAAATATAGTAAATCTAGTAAGTATTATATTTTTGAAGTATCTATCAAAAGATTACACATGAAAATGCATAGTTTAAAAATGTGTTAAATGTATTATTTTATTTAATGTAACTACTCTAATTTTATTCTGTATGTGTCTTACTGTATAAAATGGCCTCAGTTAAGTAAAACTAAATAAATAAATAATTTTCAGATCTATTATATGAAAAAATACTTCAGAAGTTAAAAATTGATGAAAATTCCAATTTTATAAACGTGTAAATGATTGTAAGTTTTATTATTTTTATCTAAAAATCTAAAGGATGATTCTAATTTTTAGACACATATTTAATATTTTAATGGATTCGTGAGACATCCCATATATTTTTATTTAGATTATTTTTCCAAAATTAATCAACAAATCACGCTACCTAAAGATTATCAAACCTCTTTTAGCCACCTTGCAATTTACCTAGTTTAAGGCTTTACGTTCTGATGGACGTGCCACAGGAAACTTAAATAACAAAAGTACACAATGTAATCAAATATTTTGAATTTATTGTGTAGAATTATACTTTATTATGTTTCAGCAATTAGATGTTTTAATTGAAATAAATTCATGGATTCACAGTTATTTATATAAATTAAATAAAAAAAAATTGCATTAAATATTTTCGAATCAAAAATTGTTGCATTATACAATATGTTATTGTTATGCAACAGCAAGTGTTTATTATTGGTTTTGATTTTTATGTCTTTATTTCCACTGTAAAATATATGATAGATTATTGAATTGCTTTAATAAGTTTTACTGAAGTAATTAAGAGGAATGTTTGAAAATAATACACAAATTACGTAAAGATTTATTATGGCATATAAATATCAACATACCATTATTTTGTAATATAATTATATTGCGTAATTAACGATATTCAAAATACATCTCATTTCTTTGTGAAAAAAAAGGAATTATTTTTTTGTAAGCTAATTAAAAAAATATCAAATCAATCTCCATGGAAATTCCACTTACACAGGTCTATCATCATTAAATGGCCTCTATATAATCTTCATTGTCACTATTAATACCCAGCATGCAAACAGGTTCTATTGTTAGTAATCATCATTCCTCCGACAATCCAACAATGACCAGCGGAATTTATCGAATAAGTGCCTTACTGATTGTCTACGCGCTCAAAGGTGCGTTCAACGCAATTCATTGCCAGAACACCGACACGATCTTCATTTATTTCTCTTTTAGTTTCAGCGAATTCCCACATTTATCAGAATAATCCGTTCCTAAATCAGATTTGGAATAATGTCTGGCAGAATCAGCAGAATATCAACAATCAGAACGCACAGCTGCAACAGCAGATACAGCAATCCCTGGCGAATACGCAAACTGCTGTTAATAATCAGCTAGCGATGGTTTTTCAAAATATGTATCAAGGAAATTATCCGGCGCATTATTATAATAATCCATTTTTCAATGGTGTTTATGTTCCGCCGAAGCCAGTTGATAACGTTGAACCCACGTATGTATATTATTTTATATCTTTGTAACATTATTCAAAAAAATATAATCCAACTAATAATAATAACCATTATAAAAAGGAAATAGATAGGGTTATATGTTATGTTACCTGATTTAACATTATAAAACTAATACATATATAACAATCTTTATTAACAACTGAGTTTACAAGAAAATAACATTTTTTTGTGTTTGAAATCAAAACACCTGGAATTGTCTCACAAATTTAAACTTATTTGTTCCGACTTGTTTAATCTATAAGACATTATCAAAGAATACAATCACTGCTATTCTGTAAGGGAAATGTTAAGTTTAACTTGTACGTTATTTTTATCATCACAGTCTAAGCAACTTTTGTAATAGATATTTATTCATAGGATATGAATTTAATTAAAAACGTACACATTTTCCATAGGGAATAGCCCCGAATATTGCATTCCTATAGCCGGAACAAATAAAATTAAATTTGTGAAACAATACCAAGTGTTTTGTCTTCAAACAGAAAATATTTCAAAATGTTTCACCACAAATTAAATGAGCAATTAATTAAACATATAACATAAATTTATTAATTATATCACACAAAAAATAATTGTTATATAGCTACCGACCAAAAGGGCTTCTACCCAAAACTAATATTTTGTTTAAATTGTGAAAATTATACTGATATCTCAACGAATACAGCATTTTCTTTTTTTAATATGACAGTGTATTGGTCGTGGAAGTAGTTGTTTAAATAAATATATCCTTGATATTGTAGGAAATCTGTATTTGTGCAAAATATTTCACAAAATAACTATAAATGTTAAATATTACACAGTTTTTTAAACAAATATGGAAGATGGTTAAACAAATAACATTTTTTTTTAAACTTAAACTTACCTAAAATAAAAGATATTAAATTAAATTTTGCCTTAAGCTGTAAAATAAAAAAAAAACAATAAGAAATTCTTCATAATGAAAAAATCTATTTAAAAATTGCTCTTCAAGGTTTATTATACAGCAAGGTTAATATACGGCTGTTTTCCTAGTTTTTTTTTTCTATAATCATCTAATAAATGAGTCATATAATCGTAAAAATATATACAGGTTGTTTTAAATTAAGTGCACCCACATCATTCCTAACAGTATTATTGTTTGATTTAGGGAGTAGGTTAAATTGTTAACTTCGTTATTAGTTGATTTATAGAGTCGGATAAATTAGCAAAGTAGTAATAATTTTTGCTGGGATTACAAAAAAGAGCTTCACGTTTTCAAGATATTGACAAAACAAACATTTTGTTTTAAATATTACACCCTATACATTTTATCATAATTTGATAAAGAATAAAGTTAGCAGTGGAGTACACTTAATTTAGAAAAACCTGTATATATATTTACGATTATATGATTCATTTAATTGGTTATTATAAAAAAAAAACTAAGAATAGCCGTATATTAACCTTGCTGTAAAATAACCTTGAAGACAACTTTTGAAACAGATTCTATCATAATGAAGAATTTCCTATTTTTTGTTTGTTTATTTTCTAAGTTAATGCAAAATCACATGTATCTATATTTTCAATTTAATTGCGATTCTTATTCACAATAATTTAAAGTTTTCCATTATACTGGAAGGCAAACTTATTATTTATATACTACATAATAAATATTAAAAAATAAATTATTAAATCTACTTGAATTTTTACTCGAGTAAAACTAGAAGTTGAATAACCGGAACAAACCATGTATTATATATATATATATATATATATATATATATATACATCTTTATTCAAATATTTACAATACATGTAGGTGTTATCGACCTGAGGTCTTTCTGCCCTAATGTTCTTATTTATTATTATTTTATTCCTTACTTTATTCCGTTATTATTTTTAATGCAATATTCGTTAGTATGACAAACTAATTAAAAAACTATTGAGAAAGAGTGCTTCTTGAAAATTTTATAAAAAAGTGAAATTCGGCAAATTAAAAAAAATATTAAGGCTTCTGCTTTATTATATCGTTGTTCGATTAATGACAACACTTTTTATCTTTGTTTGTATAACTGAAATTTATTTAATGACTATAGTTTCGACGTTATTAACGCGTTATAAAGAAAGTTATTTATTTAATTATTTATTACGGATTCTCACTTTATACAAAGTTTAAATATTAATATTTTTAAAAAATATATGTTATTCTAACAGATGTATAAACAAAATATAATAGTAAATAATACTAATAGTGAAATTAATTATTAACATTAGACAGATCAAGACCATTTAAACATCTATTAAAATAAGAAAATCAGTGCTATTCCGTACGGGAATAAAACTTTAAAAACTAAACGACTTTTATGTGATACACTGGTTTTAAGCCATTTTAATTATGCCGATGTTGTATATAATGATTCTCCTGATAGCCATACTAAAAATCGTAAATAAATGTTGCAGAAATCATGCTTAAGATTAATATTTGGTATACGTATGTTTGACCATTTATCTGGAAAACTGCGTGAACTAAACTGGTTAAATATGGCTGAGCTAAGGGTTCTGCATTGTTCTATATTTTACAATAAAATAATTAAAAAGCGAATACCTCCCTATCTTTAGAATGGAATCGTATTCCGCTCAGATGTTCGTAATATTATTGTGAGGTTTAGAGGAACTATCTCGCCCACAAAATATAACACATCATTTTTTGGAGATCATTTACTTATAATATTTACAAAATATATAACAAAATTCCATCTCACCTTAGCAAATTTAAAGTTTAAAGAATCAATGCAAATTTTAATATTAAATAAGAAGTTTTGATTTCATCCCAGACTTATATGTAATGGAATTTGATTGTATGACTATACTAGTTTCGGTTTTTACAACAATTGAGTATATACAAAAATAAAGGTTTGTCTGTCCGGGGCTATCGACCGGAAGTCTTTCTGCCCGAATTAAATACATTTTAATACAATTTTAATTTTACTTACTAATTATTTCTATTTTCCCTATTTAAGAGTAATTTAATCATTGGCCCGCTTTATTTCTTAACACTAATGATGTGCAAAAGGAATAGAAAGTTGTAGCGAAAGAAAGTAACAGGTGTTAAATAAAAGTCGAATTAGAATCCCATACACCCCGTTCCGAAAGCGGGATCTGCGGAGCCAGAATTTACATCAAAATGCTGCATATATTTCCCTTGGGCATATTTGGAGAATATAAAAAAAAAATACAAAAAATGTAAAGGTTACGTGTTGCGTTTGATATCTGTTTATTATTTCCATGCCAAAGTACGTTACACAACGCTTCAATATTGATTTAATTCCGTGCATAAAGGATTTTCGCTTAATAAATATTTTTATAGGGAATTGGGATGAGAACAAACAAGGTTAGTATTTGTTAATCTTTTTTCCATTTATGTAATATAAATGAGAAAGAAATTCAGGAAAAACTTGTTTTTAAATATAATATATTTTATATTGAATAGTTGAGGCTTTTATTTCATGAAACTGCATTCTTGTTTAGATAAAGTAAAATACTCACGTGTATAGTTTCAAAATTATTATTTTGAAACTATACACGTTAATGTTTTACTAAACAACAAAATATTTTTATAAAAAAAAGCTAAACTATTGATTGTCGTAAAAAGGAATTAAGGATATTCAGGGCTATTCCGTATGTGAAATGTTAAGTTTAACTTATACGTTACTTTAACGTCACAATCTAAGTATACTTTTCAAATATCAAACTCGTGACAATAAAAAATAACGTGTATGTTAAATATAATATTTCACGAACGGAATAGTTCCTATTCGGGGTTATTCCATACGGTGTATGTTATTAATTCATTTTACATTCTATGAATATATTTATCTATTACCAAAGCTACTTAGACTATGATGATCAAAATTAACTTATGCATTAAACTTAACATTTCCCTTACAGAATAGCCTCGATTATTTGTGTGAAGAGTATTCCGGTTTATATTTACTATTGAAAAACTAAGCATGATTATGCCGGCCCTTGTTGGATGGATGGATGTTTCCTTTTCACTCAAATTAAACCTTCTTCTCTCTACCATATCCAAGTTGCACAAAGATCGTCCCTAAGTATTCTCACAAAAATTAGACATCCTAATAATCCTATTTACAATCCAGCCAATAAACACCTTTACGAATCGACTCAAGTCACCCTCATATCCCAACGTATAATTAACTTTACACACAAATTTGCAAATATTCCCAATAACCAAACTTTCCTTACAAAATTCTGTATAACTTTGTTTATTCGTATTGATTTATTCATAGTATCATATTTTTAGTAAAAAAAGTTATTATATATATAATATCTTTATTCGTATAAAAATTCGTTCAATAAAAATGACTTAGCATGACGATCTTTTCAATTAACAAAAAAATCCAACAATTCCACACGAATCCACACGATTGAAACTGTTTTCAATCGTTTTTATTCGAAAACAGTTTCAATCGTATGGATTCGTGTGTAATTCTTGTTGGATTGTTTTTTTTGTTAATTGAAAAGATCATCATACTAAGTTATTTTGATTGAACCGTTCATAATTTTGAAGGCTAAGGCCCAATTTTACAGTCCGCAATTGCTCGATTATAATTAATTATTAAATTACTTTATACAATATCAACGATCACTTGGATCAGTTCAGTGATAGGCAAAATCGATTATTTAAAGAATTGATTTATTTTAAAAATACAGACGTTAATGAAAGTTTCATTTTAAAATATATGAAATATTTATAAAAATAGTAGCAGCAATTATAATAATAATGTTTTGAATTTTAAAATTCGATTCGATTGTGGAAAATAATAAAAACAGTACCGGCCAATGACCCTAGCAGTCGACGCCGGTAAAGTGGGAGGGGTTTTTAGTCGGTAGTCTCCTGGAAAAAAATCTGGGAGGAGTCCGACACAACGTCCGTAAATGGATTTTCCCCTTCCACAGCCGCAAAAAAAAAACAGAATCCACAATCACTGTTTCAATTCATAGAATGTAATCACGATGCATAAATCAAAAATCTTTCTCCCACATTTTATCTCATAATTCACCTAACATTAAACAATTATTTATTATTTAATTTATGAAACCCTGACAGAAAGGTTTCTGTCCGTTGCCTGATACATATATATACAATTAATTTTTATAAAAAACATTCCGTTTATACTATTGAAAAAATAGTATTATATAATTTATATCATTGATTATATATTGAATCGCCAACAAAAATTTAAAAAAAAAATATGACCTCTACAAAATTCGTTATGCTCTTACAATTAATCAATCTTAATGATGTCCATTCAGGAACGTGAGATATGATTTACATAAAACGCTAATTAATTCCTTTGAATCATCAGCCATAAAAGGGGTTATTTAAATATCTACCTAACGAGAAGAGCAACATTAAGAGAAAAACAAAATTCTGCAAACAGAAATAAAATACACCTTTACTTTGATAATATTACACTCATTTTCTTTAGATTTTTTCTTTGTTTTCTTTCATATTGTAACTTATTTTATAACTTAGTGTAGTTTATGGCTTTATTGATGTATATGCGACTTTGTTAACTTGGTTGCAATCAAATAAACCTTATATTGGACAAAATTTGATTTGGAATTTAGTTCAATTTAAATATAACTGGTTTACAATATACAAAAAATACAATTTAATAGTTCAGTGTAATTTAGTTAGATGATCTTCATTCGACGCTGAAAGATATAATAATGACAAAATTAATGCACGCACAACTTGGAGTTACAAATACAATGCCCTATTTGGTGATTATTATTATCAACTTGGAACGCCGAAAATGATTTGATTAGAAAATATTTACTGAATTCGTATCTGTGTATTACGATTATTATTGCTTAATAATACAAAGTAATTTGGAATAATAGCTGTTAAACCTAAAAGGGACATTACTATATTAATATAAGGGAAAGGTACTGTGTTCGTGAATTAAATCAGAAACAAAACCGTAAAAGATATAACCCTTATGAATTTTCCATTCAGATTAATTCTGAAATATAATTGATCAAGGCTCGTTGGATTAAGCAATCGACTGCGTTTCCGACTCTACAGCCCTGCATCTAACCCACATGTTATACTTATCATCATAGTTTAAGCAATTTTTGTAATTGATATATATATATATACACAAATTGTGAGACTAAAATTCTCATTATACGTTAAAAGTTTACTTTTTTTCGTATGGACGAAAAGCACATATCTTTATTTATTTATTAACAGATATACTAAATTAATAATATACAAATGAATATATTACAAGAAATATCCATATGCGAAAATTATCTGTCAAATGGTTATCGACCTGAGGGTCTTTCAGCCTCTTGATTATCTATTTTCAAGTAAAGATGTATATATGAATCTTAAATTTGTTTAATAACGAATATGTAGATTAATAATTTTATGTAATAATTTAAAAGAGTATTTATACATTTGGTCGCAGTTATTTAAATTAAATAAAAATAATTTTAAAATAATTAATTTACTCAATTGAAGAATTAATTGATGGTTGAGGCTTTTACTTGATAAAACTATAATAATACCCTATATGTAAATAAAAGAACAGTTTTTTAAGTTTCATAAAATTAATTGTAGAGACATATTAATCATCTGCCTGATGATGCCATGTGTTGGCGAAACAATTATAGGACACTGCTACAGTTGTTTATGTAATATAATTTATTTATCTAATATAACTAACTAAATATCTTTATTAAAATGTGTATACGTATGTACAATAATATATAAAATTAGAATTATATTCTGTAGATGAATCGGCTATCGACCAGAGGTTTTTAAGCCTTAGCTAATACATTTACTACGAAGTTGTATTTTTAAATAAAATTTATTCATAATGTAACGACATTAATAATAAATTATATTTATTTTTTAGGCGAATTCCAATAAACCCAGTGGATAATGATGAAACAAATGGAAATCCAGTGACTGAAATACCAAAAACAACAGAATCAATACAAACCACATTATCGTATATAGACGGAATCCCTGTAATCCCTCTTACTGAAAATGAAATTAGGAGATAAATAATTTAATAAAATGAAATAAAAAAAGACAACGAATTACTGTTTGATTTTTTATTCAGATTAAAAACGTCCTGTAAGTGTACAAGTCCCTTTCGTGCTCAATTTTGTAAATGCTTTCACTCGCTCTAATCAATTATTTGGATGCGGCCCCTTCCAATAAAGGAAGCCCTAACGAAGGGAAAATCATACGGATCAGCGACTTCATTATTGTAATCGGGATTGTTAATTAATATAGTTAACTAAATTTTTGAAAGGAAAAAAAATTAAATATGGAGATTCGTACTGATATATGATGAAGAATTCCTTTGTTTAAGCAGAATAAAGGTACTAATTTGTAATAAAATTATTAAATTTATTTAATAATAAATTAATATAGTTAACTAAATTTTTTAAATAAAAATATCAAAAGTATATGACGGTTAGGCTAAATTATCGGAGCACTTAAATAATTCCCAAACAGTAAAATGTTCCAAATAAAAGTTGCTTGGGCGTAAATAAGATATCATTGAAACATAATTTTAATATATATGGTGTTTAATTGACTATGATAATTCGGAAAGCCTCCGCTTTTCTAAATAGAATCCCCCGTATAATTTCACATTTTTTTATTTATTTTTTTATTTATTTGCGGAATCTTCATTTTACAATATACATTCTAAGAATTATTTGTAGGATTTTTTTGAAGAATGCATGCATACGTTTGGAGTTATACAGATTCTTGCACTTAAGAATATTTTCTCACTTCCCTACAAACTTACAAGATTTATTTCAACAAAACGAATACATAAACGAATCGAAAATAAAATACAAAATATTAAAAAAAAACATAATTAACGTCAATGTTCAAACAAATGTTATTATATATATCAGGGTGTTCATTAAGTAAATTAAATAAAAATAATTTAAAAATAATTAAGTATTAATAAATTATTTTTCCTTTAGCTATTGGAGACTTTTTGACTTACGTTACGTAAGTACTTTTAAAAAATATACATCAAAACAACTACTTCTTGGGCCTATACCCATGGAACTGGTTAAATATCTTCGGAACTATTTGTTGGATCAATTTGAAATTTGAAACGTGTATTTGACTAATTCATATCAGGTTATTTAATCTCGATACAAGATTTGTTCAACCGCCTTCATCAAGGCAATGCACATGGAACACACTGGTCTGATGAAATTCGAACAACCGAAAGGGCCATCACCAGATATCCATACGCTAGATATGGTGGTTGAACATATATCTTTATTCAGACAACAAAATTACAATTCTTTACAAATATTTATATTTACAATACATATTGATGGGTTAGTAGTCTGTCATGGGCTATCGACCGGAGGTCTTTCTGCCCCGGTGGTTGAACATTTTATTAAATAAATTAAATAAAAATGATTTAAAAACAATTGATAAATTATTTCCTCATTTAGCTCTGTGATTTACGTTACGTAAGTACTTGAGACAAATGCACATTAAAACTACTTCTCGGGCAAATATCCCGCCAGACATTGAATTATATAATTAATAAATTAAATAAAAACATTTTGAAAATAATTAATAAATTATTCCCTCTTTAGCTACTGTGACATTTTTACTTATGTTACATATTTTTTTTAAAACAAATGTCAGTAATGAACACTTGCTGTTGCAGGTTAATAACATATTACATAATGTAAGAATTTTTGATTCGAAAATATTTAATGCAGAAAATAAAGCGAAATACATACACGTATTTCGGGATTTCGTCCCTCGCCAGTACAGCTCTGCCTTATATAATTAGAAAATTGAAAAAAAATCAATTAATCCAACGTACCGTCCACGCTGCGATCTCCGGTGGAAATGATCGAGGAGGACGTTGATGCGATTGGTAAGCGCAATTCTATTGATTGTCTTTGGCAAAATTATTTACGATTCAGATTTAAAAATGAAGCTTCTCTGGCTTCTATTATTGTTAAATAATTAGGTTATTTACCTAATATAGGACTAAATTCTGAAAGAAATAATTACACTATCATATAAACAAAAGGATAAGCTGTCAAATGAGAATATCCGTGCCATTAAACATATCAAGTTGGCGCTGTATCTTGAAAATGTTCGCAGCTTTTACATTTTTATCATAAATAAATATTAATTAGTAAAATATGTATTTTAAACTTCATATTAATCAAAGTTCAGAATTCTTTCCGAAGATACTTAATAGGTTCCATACTTTTTGAACACTCTGTATATTTATGAATTACTTTTAACTTAAAAATAATTACATTCTGTAAACAAACTTTAACACAAGAAGTTCTTGATTCATTTTAAAATTCATAAATGTGAAAATGTATGTTCAATTTGAAATACGCACGTTTACTAAATTATTTCAACAAATTAAACACCTTATATAATGAAAATATATTTGAGCAATATGTTCTTTATGCCTGAGAAACTTTTTATATTTTTTACGGCTGGAGAATTGTTTAGGTGTTCTGATAATATTAACTAACTCTCATAGTCTTTATTGTAGTATATTGTTAGTGGCAAATAATAATCTCAAGGGCTGCGTTTTATTCAATTTGGCCACTTTTTATTAGGAGGGCATTTACAGATAGAAAAAATGGCTCAATCACCAATGTGATTATATAAATTACTTTTGATATTAAAATCAGTATTGACATTCTTTATATACTATCGTAATGTCAACTCACATATACGATTAATTACATTGAAAAAAAAATCGTTAAATTATTAATGTCATTTAATGCAATAATATTATATTTAATGTTTTAGGAGGAAACCTGGATTCAGCCCAAATAGAATGAAACATATATTGATTTATTTTAAAATAAATATATTTTTTGTATTAGTATTATGTATCAATAAAAATTTATGTATGTATAAAATATTTTGAAAACAGATTTACGTAAAAAATATTTTAATATGTTTATCATTCATAGATTCTTTTAAAGCTTATGACTATGAGGAGAAAGATGTGTCATATGTTACATAAAAATCAAATTGTCTAGAAGTAATATGATTAAAAAATGTAATTTGTTATTTTCCATATAAATAACATAAATAAGGGGTAGAAAGACCTCTGGTCGATAGCCCAGACAGACTAACACCTACATGTATTGTAATTATTTATATTGTTAAAATTATCTGTATAGTCTGAATAAAGATGGGCTGAAAGACCGCCAGTATATCGATTTCAGAAAATAAGTTTGAATTTAATTTTATATATTACAAGAATAAATATATTTAGTTAAGTGTCTTAGCTAAACATCTTAACTTAACTTAAGACAAATAAGCTAAAATAAAATGAATGAATGAAATAAATAGTAAATACCACCGGTTGGTGGCATTTTTTTTTACTAACTGAATTAATGTCAATGAATTATTGGTGAAGTACCTTAAAATAAAGATGTTTTATAGTTTTAATATATTTGAATTTTATAAATAGAAAAGAGTATTCATTCTCTTGTTTACAGTTATTTAAATAAATTAAATAAAAATGTTTTGAAAATAATTAATAAATTATTTCTACATTTAGCTCTCTGACTTTTGTCTTACGTTACGTAAGTACATTAAACAAATGCACATTAAAACATCAATGTCCGTATTTGCCCGAAAAGTAGTTGTTTTAATGTGCATTTGTTTAATGTATTTACGTAACGTAAGTCAAAAGCCACATAGCTAAATGTGGAAATAATTTATTAATTATTTTCAAAACATTGTTATTTAATTTATTTAAATAACTGTGAACAAGAGAATGAATACTGTTTTCTATTTATAAAATTTTTATTTAATTTATTTGAATTTTAATTGAATTAATATAAATAAACCTTTATTTGGCACATATATGCCCATACAAATACTCAAGCAAAGAAAATAATATTCTCTTATAGTCACCGCAATTAAAAATAAATGTTCTTAATCTCTGCTATATTAATTGAATTAAGTATAATTAGATAACAAATAGAATGTTTGTATTACTATAAGTCTAAATGGGGGGTAATGTTTCAAGTACAAACCATTATTAACGAAATATAGCTGAGAGTAATCAATTAGAAAACGGAACATTAGCACTTCGGGGGATTAATAATAAGCAGCGCACTAAACAAAAGCACTAAGCTTCCAACTCTCCGAGCGCGACACAGACAATCCTAAAATAAACCCAAACAGAATTTCCAATCAATTTATCAAAATCGCATTAAAAAATATCGTGAGCACGAGTACCCCGCATCTGTAATTACCCCGGCAATGTCAAACCAAGGAGAATCGGTGATCTCATTGTAATTCCCTCTGGATGCTCCACGAAACAATACCGAAGCACCAAATTACATAATGACAGATATTTGATGCTTCTAATATTTTCGCTTCTTCGTATATAATTTTTTGTCTTTCGCCATAGCAGGATGTTCTGTCGATAAAACGATGCTTGCTGTCTGCTTGAATGACGTTCAATTATTTCGAATTACCACATGCGGCTCCGGCTCCGTCAGTGAATATTCTCCGGATTAATCCTCGATCCGGTTTTAATCAAATAAACAAATGTAATCGTCTAGATTGCTTTTAATTGTCCAGCAATTACCACTTTTGCATACCTGTGAAATATTACGTCAAATCAGGATTTAATCTTTTTATCCCACAGAATAATTAAGAAAATTGTTTTCCTATTTTGATATTGTAATATTTCAGCTTATAATTAATAAAATTAACATACTTTTCAAAAATTGATCATCCGACACTTGGTGAGACATACAGCTCGAAATAACGCAAGGTTGTTAAGGAACATGCTTCGTACTGTTTCAATTTTAAAACAGTATTCTAACTAGTTTCGGATTGTTAAACCATTTTTAACGAAATAGCATTATTTGTACAAACAATGGACCATTTTTAACGAAATAGCATTATTACATTGATAATGGTAAAACTCTATGAAAACTTTGGATTGAATAAAACTCTTGATTATTGTTTCACTATTTTTGTTGAAATTTCCGAACAGTTTCGGCCAGACGAACATTATCAAAGACGTAGAAAAATGTTAAAATGTTAACATGTTTGTATTTTGAAAGGCATACAAAAATGTTAATATTTTAACATGTTTATATGTCTTTGATAATACTATTGTGGAACAATAACGACGTATTTTGTTCAAAAAACCTTCATACAGTGTTCACTATGTTTCGCCAAATGTTAGGCGAGTTAAAAGTAAAGTTTATGATATAAGTCAGAATAAAATTTTCATTAATAACATTATATTATAATACAAATCATATATTTATTTCTTGGATTTATTTATTTTATATAAATACACACATCTTTATTCAGACTGTACAAATAATACAAAACAATATAACATTGGTTGAAAGACCGATGGTCGATAGCCATTTAGGAAGAATTTCATATAAAATGTATTATATTATACCTAATATAAATTTTACAATAAAGATGATTGTATATAATATAACATAACATAACATAAATAATTATAATATTTGTAGGTGTTAGATTGTTTCGACCAGAGGTCTTTCTATCCCATATTTGAATTAAATTTGATTTATTTGTCTATATTAGTTTAAAGTCATATTTTGGTTGTAATGATTAAAAATGTAAGAATAATTTACCTAAAAAATAATAAATTAAACAATTTAAAAGGTGTTTTCGTAGTTGGTTGTAAATTTTATAAAACTTTGAATTCACCTAAAGAAAAAATAGTTCAATTAGTGATTAAAGTGGTATATATTTTTCTAAATCCCTGCTTTTATGCAGTGGCAATAGGATTATATTAAAATTGATTAAATAAAAATGATTTTAAAATAATTAATACATTATTTCCACATTTAGCTATTTCTAAAATGTGAAAATAATTTATTAATTATTTTAAAATCATTTTAATTTAATTTATTTAAATAATTGTGACCAAATGAATAAATACTCTTTTCTATTTATGTTAAAAATGTTTTAACGTGCCGTATTATTACTTAAAGATTTATTAACATTGGATAACAAAAGTTTTATTTATCAAAATCATGTGATATAACCCGTTTTTAATGGTCTAATCATCTTGCTCATATTAGATCCTGTTTTAACTAGGTATAAATTATGGCCACCTTAACCTGTAATTTGTAACAATGAAATAATAACAAAAAGGATGATTTAGTAAAGATCATGCACATAAATAAATCGTGTTCAATACGACGACTGATTTTTGTAATTAAGCCATAATTTTATTCAGGTGATTATGATTCACTCGTGACATGCGAATTTGATCAGCATTGTTATTCGAAAGAAATATTGTATTCTTTTATATGTCATGGCATTCATCTTTATGTTTGTTTTCATCATTTGAATAAAAAAATGAAAAATTGAAAAACATTGTTTTCAGACAATTTAGAGGACATTTATTAATATGTATTTAATTATATATAATCAATTTGAGAAGTCGATAAAAAAATAATTTTAGTGGCAATACGTTATGAATTTGACAAATAACGTACACATAGTTTCTTAAACAGAATGCCTAAAAAGTAAGTAAACAATAAAATATTATATATATTTCCCACCTCCTAAGGGCAGTGCTTGAGGTTATTTGGAATATTTATACGTGATAAAAAGTAATTTAAATAAAAACTGTAGTTTACTTTTCATTTAATTAATTATTAGTGGAAATTGACGGCGTTTGTTACATTTTGAAATCTTCCAATCTTTAAAATAAATTAAATATATTCCAAAGAAATTTTGTATGGAACAATTGCACACCGAATGGTCAATCTCAATTATTGCAATTGACCGGAGTTGGCAACAAAAAAATCTTTACATTAGTACATTTTTATGTTTGATTCAGTAATTTATTATTTCTATCAAACTATCAGATGTTGACGGTTCTACAATTATCATTATAAGATAAACTTCATTAAAAAGATTAAAACCGGGTGTGGAATAAATCACGCTAGATAATCGTTCAGTCATTCCAGCCTAAATTTGGTACTACCAAATCAAGACTCATTACTTTGTATAATAATAACAATACTTTATTGATACCAATAATCAATGGTTTTATATAAGTCAACTTAATAAATGAAAGACATGAGTATTAATTTTATATATTAATACACAATGCACAAAATAAATACTTAAAAGCTAACGGTAATTACAAGATAAATTGATAGGAAGCACATATAGCCAAGAGGTAAAATAAATTCACTTAAAAATTAAGTTCATTAAATTTGTGATTAAAACATTTATTCGTGCTATTAAATACAAAATTATAAGTGGAACTTGTTGAGTCTAATATTAAAATAAACCCTACTAAATAGAAAAGAGTATTTATTCATTTGGTCACAGCTATTTAAATAAATTAAATACAAATTATTAATAAATCATATCCACATTTAGCTCTGTGACTTTTTGACCTATGTTACCTAAATACTTTGGATAAATACACATTAAAATAACTACTTTTCGGGCTAATACCCAGCCAGACATTAAATTACATAATGCATACCGGCTGCTGCATATCAATAACATACTGTATCATGAAACAAATTATTTACGTAAAGCAGGTCAAAATGTCACAGAGCTAAATGTAGAAATAATTTATTAATTATTTTCAAATCATTTGTATGTAATTTAATTAACCCTACTCTTTGTGCCAACGGATTGATATAAATTGTGCAATAATTGTGTTTTGTTATCGTTGCAGTAAAAATTTATATTAAAATCTCCTCTGATAATAACATTTTTTCTTTAGATTAAGTTATCTAGCAAGAAATTAGTAATAGAGAGGAATTGATTAAAATGTCCTAAAGCAGATCTAAATATATTTACTAAAATTAAATTATAGTGTGTTAGAAGTATATCAGTCTTCCTATCTCTTTCTACTGACAAATATGCTTTATTTAATAAAGATGGCCCTTGCGTCTTCTTTCTTTTATTACAAAATATACTTTATTCAGTATATCATTGTTTATAGAAATAAATTCACTTCTAAATAATCTAAATGTGGAGTTTCATAAAAACAAGAAAAATAAACTAATATTTTTGTAGAGTCTTAAGATGTCTTATAAAATAGGAAGGTTTCATCTGCTCATGCCAAGTGTCAAAATTATTGATTAGACTTGTACCAAAGAGGATGAAATACTAATTACTCTATGCTTGTACTTTGCATTAAGTTGCATTCGAAAAAGGTAAATCGAAAGTTATTTTCATACAAAATTATAGAAATCCACCTTACTGAAAAATGCGCTAAATCTAGATGTAACGCATTAATATTTTAAGACACTATTAAAGTTTTCTAATTGTCATCACATTTTGATTCATGATATTATGTTTGCTATCGAGTAAGGAAATCAATACAACTTCGAATTGTCAATTTTAGTACTTAATACATTAAGTGCACGAATACATTTCCATTTTACTACAACATTCGGTTATCACAATTACCATTGAAACGATTGGAAGTTGCGCGATTATGCGATTATGAATGGGTGCTGTAATTTTATACGGGTAAACATTTTAGCGTCAATGGAAACACGTATTATCATACGTTTCAATGACCCAAAGTTTAGAACGAAACTTGAACCATGATGTCAAGTTTACATCGCAGCATTTTCGTCTTGTGTAATTGATACAATAACAAGAATTTATAATTTGAGACTTATAGTGTATATAATAATTATCGTAATTGTAAATTAATCGTATCAGTGGCTAAAATTTATTTGTAGAATATTACATTTTTTCAATAATAATAGCTATCTAAAAAATAATCAAAAAATTATTGACATTCTTATGAATAAATTAATTTAATTTACATATTAATTGTTAAGGCTTCTACTTTGTTATATATTGTAAATAACAATAATAAAACACTTTTACTTTGTTTGTATAAAAAAATCTTTATTAGTTTCAAAAAATTTATTATCACTGAAAATCAATTACTCTCTATTTGTAGAAAAATACATTTTTTATTATAATTAGTATTTTTGTTTAATAAAATGTTCAACCATCATTTATCCAGCGTATGGATAACTAGTGATGACCATTTCGGAATTAGGTAAAAGATGGCGCTTGCATCGTCTTCCATTTATTATAGTATATTTGTGATTATTATTACAAATTTGGGCAGAAAGACTTTTGGTCGAATAAATAAATTATAAGACAAATTTTGTAATAATAAATATGTTATTGTAAGAGTGTTCGATCACTACCGATATAGAAATAAATATGCTCACATGGCCGATATATATGGCTATGTCATACAATATGGCGGAACAATTAAATTTAACATTGAGTGTGTGGAAAACTAAACTAACTCAAAAAAATATTGAATACTTCTTTCGTATGCGCCAAGAGTAAATATTGTGCCATAAAATGACGCAGATAATTTTGTTTAATCTTGAGTTTTATTTTTTGATTAAAAACAATTAAATGTTTTTAATTATTTTCTTCATTGTTACTGTAATTAATGATTTATAAAATACTGTATAATGCAACGTTTATTTGAATTAAAAATATTTGCAAAAAATTAAAATGTGATACAAGATCTGTAGAGATACATTCTTCCCCAATACAGCTTTGCCTTTATATAATTAATAGATGTAAATAATGTTCTGTCATTATTATTAATAATAATTCATAATTTTACACTTGATTATAAAAAAACTTTGTTTGTCCTCTTAGGTAGATTGATTTTTTTTTTTAAAATGATGAAAATAATTTTTAAGAAAAAATGGATACAATTCGTGATGTTTATTATCCGTGAAAAGAAAATCCCAGTATATTCTTAAGATTTTTTTGTTGGGTGATTCAGCACAGTATTCTCTGAAAATATTATTACAACGCAGCACATCCTAATTATGATAACACATAATCCATTAAAAATGCATTATCCTCGTCCCGTCCTGTCCCGTCCAACCGCCAAACTCCATCACTCTTCGCCATTAACAAAAAACACACCATTAATACACCCCTTTCCTACTTATTTATTAATAAATTTATTTTTTCCGGGCAATTAATATTTATGCGTATGGCTGCGTAACGCGCACCGGCATCCAGGTCCGGCATTGATTTTTTCTGGGGGTTTCAGGGGTTGGACGCCACAAGACGCCTCGGTGCAGCTTTTAAGTGCCACGTGGGTGGATTCGGGATTTATTCAATGTTCAACATAAACCACGTATGTTTATTGGGTGCACTTAAGTCGGATTTAAGAGATAACGGTGAGGTCTTTCAGGGGATTCTTTTACGCGATTCTTAGAGGAGTTTTGTATCGTGTTTTCGTAATTGCATCAACTTTATTGTTATTAAGCTTAGTCTTATGGAAATATTTTCTTTTGTTAAATTTAATCAGTAAATATTTATACTATAATTAAATTTAAAAAAAAAAACTCATCACTAAATTAAGACATCCCAACAATCATCTTTATAACTCTTCTAATGAACTCTTAAATAACCAGAAAAGTAATCGCGATAGACCCTATCTTCAAAATTCTCCACAAACCCCAGCAATTTTGATATTATCAATCAATTCTGCATCCATCGAAATCCAAACATTATTCCCAAATATACACGCCCAGCAGCAACACTTCACCAATTCATTAGCTCGTTTCACCGAGACAGTTAAGTAAACCCAATGAATATAATTTTGATTTTAATAACATATAATAGATTCATATAGGGCAAAAAGACCGTCGGTCGATAGCCCAGACTAACTTTAATTATCAATAATTACTTGTAAATATTCTAACAACGAAATATCTTTATTGTGACATTAATTCAATATACGGCAGTAGGTCTTCTAGCTAGCAGTCAGTGTCTTATGTCGTTAGTCTGTCAGTCGTTGAAATAAGATGAATTCATGTGGATATTGGAATTTGTAAGGAATATTAGGGTCTATTTTCAAGAATAATGGGTTTGCAATGTCCCCGCAATTGTAGGAAATATTTTAAATTGTATCAAAAATTGTCTGAATAAACATGTTATAAATATATAAAAACTGTTTTCTTTTTTTAATTTTAATTATACACATACTATAAAAAGAATATAAGAGATGATTTATAATAATTAACACTTCATTTCCACTAGTAAATATATTGAATTGCATTTGAAATTCAGATCCGCCTTGATACCGAATCATTGTAGGCATAGCTTGACGTGTAGAAGGGGATGTGAAATATAACATGATATATGATCTGATCGATTTACGTAAAAAATACTTCCGATGATAAATATTTGCATTGTATTTAAATTTTGAGTAGTGCTTATATTTTTGTACTGAAAAAATGTATGCCTTCACTTCACTTCTTTTTATTAATTATATTATATATGGTGGTCACAAAAAGTGTGAGAATCATCAGGTGGAGTGATTCATTTCTAGTAGACATTTTTTATGTAAAATCTTTAGTTTTCCCACAATTTTGAAAAATTGCATCGATTTTGAACAAGTGAGATTGATTGAAGTTGATAATACTTTTTGAAGCGAAAGCATGATTGACATCACTATTTTTTAGAATTAATTGTGCAACAGATTTATCTTTAAAATTTTAAAAGAATGTTTTAAATATAATTTAAATTTGTTTCGTATTTCTAGTATTTAAACATTGGTACTTCATAAAATAATAATTAATAAGTAGGAATAAACTATTAAAAAAATGGTGAAGTGTCCATCATGGCACTTTCCTCGGTGAATTCAGTGAAATTCGTTTTTGAATGAACATTTAATAGTAAATGAAAAATTATTAAACGAAAAAAGTGGATTGTTGTATTTGTTATGTCTTACCTTACGATGGCATGATAAAATTTCGATACACTGTATATAATTTTTTTACAATTTTTATTCGTTGGCGCAACATATTCAGTGTCGTTGAAACATGAAATCATTTTGACGTTTTATTTGTCATTAGAATAATTATTTAAATAATTAAAGGCTCCACAGCCAACATAATAAAAATTATAAAAATTATTTTAATAATTATTATTTTTCTATCCGAATTAAAAAATATTTCTAAGCGAATTTATCAGGTAGATGAAATTCGTCGGCTTATAAAATGAAAACTAAAGGACCTACAATAAAAGTTTTATAACAAAAATTATTTATTTTTTAAATGTCTACAACTTTTATTTGAAACATTTTTCTATCCGAATTAAAAAATGATTGTGACCAAAAGATTTTCAGATCTTTCCACTGTTATAAATATAAAAGATATAAAGTTTGGGTTTAATCCATTTAGCCGTTTATGCGCTTTCGTGGAAACACACAGATTCACAGACACACACACAGACATTTTTCAAAACTTGATGGAATGGACTCATGCGACCTCAAAACGTGCATATTTGTGAAATTGGCGATTCAAACATTTTTATCCTGTCCAAGGGAAAGTAAAATCTTTCAATAAAATAAAAACTAATTAATTTGAATATCTTTAAATAAATTAAGTTTTAAATTCTCTTGAAAATTGATTAATAACCCGAAACTAGTCAAGAATTTAATCGTATTCAATTCAATTTGTTTATTGTTTTTTATTACAATTGTATTTCATTATTATTGTTTTTATTTATAATTTTATTTCTATTCGGATTTGATTTCATATCGAATAAATAACGTATTTACAATTAAAAGGTAAATTGTTTATAAAATCGCCCATAAATGACATTAATGTAATTCAATGAAAATGCGCGAGCAATAATAATTAAATTAACACCATTAATGAATGTGAGTGTGAATTTATGCGGAAACGAGGCTGCGAATGAATTGACGCGTTTTTGATGTGCCGCTGATGCGCGCTGAGTGCCTGTGGGATATGTTGGAAATGCGGAAAGCATTCCATGAAACGGTGAATATACATGTGTGAACATGACATGATTTCTCCATGAAAAATATGTAATGATAAATTGAACTTGACATACACATTGACCTATATAACGTTATCGTTGCTAAAATAATATTTTGTAACCGCAAGGTCCGCAGGCACCGTGAACCGGGATGAATCGATACAATTTTCGATTCATATTCCTATTCCAATAATCATTTCGATTTCCCTAGACAGACAGTCAGATCCGTCAACATTTAAGAACATGATGCATCATGAACATAATAACCAGTTTGGCTGTCAGTTCGGTTCCCATCGGCTCCTCTCGGGCATTCGAAATTTTAAGTATATAGTGTGCTCTCGCAATTTCAAGACTTATAATCTGTTTAACATTGAACAATAGTGCATCATGTTTTCATTTTTGCTCGTCTTGACAGTAAGCTGCGCATCAGTTCTGGCTGGATACGCAGGTAAATAACGCAACCTGACTTAATAAAATTTGACCCATGTATTTGGGTACACACGTTTATAAACCGCAGTATTTCATAACAAACAAGTTCAATGTCAATGCCGGTTGTGGTTATTGTTTATTAAACAAATATTTATATTAGTTTTCACAAAATTCAATTACGAATATTATTTTGAAATATCTACATATGAAAATTTTATTATTTTGTACGCGGAATTACCTGTCCATTGAGTTATTTCAATAATTAACGATTTAACATTCATTATTCAATGAAATAATAATTAATTTAATTCAATGCACTACTAAATTAGTTTATAAAATATTCATTTTTTTATAAAAACAAATATTATGGTGCATTATCATATATCATGTTTATCTTAAGTTACTTTTGTATGTTATATATTTTTTACAAAGGAAATTACTGTTAATAAATAAATACATAAAAACTCTCAGAAATAAAGATTTTCTCTCTCTCTATATATATATATATATATATATATATATATATTTTATATATATAAATAAACAACACGGTTTGTTGTGACAATCTGATATTACCGTAACTAATGAACATTTTTAATTTCATTTAACTATAGCTTCAACGTCATTAACTTATCATTATATCTAGCTGAAAAGTATTTCAGTTGTAGCAAGAAATAAATTGTATCACTAATTTATTTTTTAATACAACTGAAATACTTTTAAGCTAGATCTATTTTATAGCGATTAGTTTCTGACGATGAAACTGTAGTCCAAATTAAATCTATACAGGCAGAAATGCATATATACAAATAATATAAGGAAACGTTGGTTAATTAATATTCGTTATAAAATAAATCGAGTTTGAAAGGTACTAAGAATGAAACCTTAGTACCATTAAAAAGAAATTTCAAAATTAATTTTGTTAGCCCAAAAAAAAAAAAACAGATTGGTATTTATAATATATCTCGTTTCCTCCTAATATTTGTATATATTTTTATATGTATGTATGGATTTATTTCATGAATGTACTTTCAAAGTCGTTAATTAATCATTATAAAATAAATCTCGGGATAAATTTTATTTTTTTGCTACAACTGAAACACTTTCCAACTATATTATTTGTTTTATAATGATTAGTAAACGACATCGAAACTACAGTCACAAAATAAATCCATTCATATATAATTGAATATATACAAACGAGGAGGAAACGAGATATATTATAAACACAAAACTGTTTTTTTTTGCAAAACATTTAATTTTGAAATTTCTATTTAATCGTACCAAGAATTATAATCAATGGACTACTATGATTTTTTTCTTACTCTTACATAAATAAATCCTATAAAATTGTTTTATGCTATGTTTAAAGCTACATTGCGTGATTAATCGTTAAACTGTAAAATTTATCTTATTAAGTATAATTTTATGTCGATAAGAATTAATTTATATAATAAGAATAACAAGGTACAGTGAAACGATTACTAATATAAAGACTTTATTCAGATTTACCAATATTATGGTGTAATATCCGGCGGGGCATTTCCCCAGAATATCATTGTTTCAATTTATACTTACTTGTAGTAAAAATAATAATATGTTTTAAAAAAATAAATATAAATTCAGTGTCCGGCTGAGTATTTACCAGAATAGTAGTTATTTCAATGGAATCCATTATAAATTAAATATATTATAAATATATTAAATATTGGGCAGAAAGACCTCCGGTTGATAGCCTAGAATAAACAAACCTTTATTCTAGTTTTTAAAAATGTCCGAATAAAAATATTTGTATATATATTCAAAATACTTGTATGATTTTGTCTTAATCAAAATTCTTAAGTGAAATGAAAATAATGAATTATTGTTATAAGATTTGTATTGGCAAATATATTTACAATTTTCTCACTAAAATCATTGAGTAAATAATATAAGCATTTTCTCGTTTGTGCTAAAATATTACTTTCTACAAATATCTTTTTTGGCAATTTTCCATCTTACATAAACATAAACCTACATCAAACAAATAAATGTTGCATTATATCAATAGAAAAGAGTATTTATTCACTTGGTCACAGTTATTTAAATAAATTAAATTGAAAAATTAAAAAGGATTTTAAAATAATTTCTAAATCATTTCCACCTTTAGCTCTGCGATGTTTTGAGTTACATTACGGAAGTACTTTAAACAAGTGTTCATTAAAACAACTACTTCTCGTGCAAATACCCAACCAGACATTAAATTACATAACGGACACTTGCTGCTGTATATTAATAAAATATTGCATCATGCAAGAATTTTTGATTCGAGAATATTTAATACAAAGAGCAAAAAAAGTTATTTAATCTAAAGTTATCTGCGGACACGTGTTTCGGCATCCACGCCTCGTCAGTACAGCAATGCCGTACATAATTTTAATATTTTAAATTAATTTAATTAATTAATTTGGCAATAATTATTAATTTCAGGCTATTCTGTGCGAAGAAATGTTAAGTTTAACGTATGCAATAACAATAGAAAAAGGATTCTTTTTATTTAATTTATTTAACGTATATGTTATAATTAATTTCACAATCTAAGAGATATATGTATCAATTACAAAACTCGCTTAGGATGTGATGATAAAGAATAAGGTGCACTTTAAATTTAACGTTTCACGTATGGAATAGCCACGATTAATTACTTTTAAAAATAGCTATCGATCAGAAGATTTTGTGTATGAATAATCAATTTATTTGATATAAAAAAAATGTAAACTTTTAGTCAGCTTTCATCAAGTAATCAATGAGAAATAAGTTGGAGATATAAAAAGAAAGAAAGAAAAAAAAAACAGTTCTACAAATATATTTTTATCTTGATAGTTAAATAATTGATCGTTGATAACACATGAAACAGCAAAATGTATATGTTGTAAATGTGCGATATATTTGTCTGAATTTTATATACAAAAAATTAATTTGGTTCGTTTCACTATATTGTTTTTTTTTTCTCTCTGACCAGTTTCGACTTACAGTAATTGTCAAGGAGTTATTAATCCTTTTCCTTGATAACGATGATATGTCGAAACTACTCGGAAATAATAAAAAAAAAGTAGCAAAATACACCAAGTGGATTTTATTTAACTGTCAATATTGAAAACTTATTTCATCAAGCCATTTAAATATATGATACAAATACAACAAATATAAAAATATACAAAAAAAAAACAGAATAGAAAATAGATATTCTCTTCGTTTGCGTTTTTATTTTGTACAGGTCGTACAGGTCTTTCCAT
This sequence comes from Philonthus spinipes, assembly GCA_963082785.1. NCBI lineage: Eukaryota > Metazoa > Arthropoda > Insecta > Coleoptera > Staphylinidae > Philonthus > Philonthus spinipes. The sequence continues at coordinate 16,358,573 of OY720301.1, forward strand.
GTAACTCGATAGAAAGACCTGTAAGTCGAGAGTCCATTACAAAGAAGAAAAAGAAAAAAAAAGTTATTCAATTTTTGCAAATGAAACACTTTTTACGTTATAATAATACAACACTTTAGGCACATGCATATACACATTTGAATAAAGATGTTTAGTTAGTTAAAACAGTTTTACTTTATTTGTATAACTGAAAAAAATATGCATGATGATGTTTTTATAAGTGGATGTGAATTAAGATGTATATCAAAGTATAATTCTCAACAATCAACAAATTGTTTACTTTATTTGTACTTTTAAATAACTGTGACCCTATGAATAAATACTTTTATTCTATTGTAATTAATTGTTAGTGAAGGGTGAGCATAATTAATGTTAGGATTATAAGTTCGATTATTTATTGTTGACTATAATTTCGATAACCTTAACGTGTCGCTATTAAAACAATTATGATAAAAAAATACAATTTAACATTTCACGTATGGAATATCCAACACCTGTAATTGTAAATTTTAGTCATTTTTTGTTTTAATACCGACACACTAAGGTTGTCGAAAATATAACCAACACTAACCAATTCAAGTTATGCAAAGAAAGTAAAAAAGTGTTGCATTTAATAAAATTGAATTACAATATACATCAAAGTACAAAATGAAAAAAAAAAACGTTTTCACATGGTCACAGTTATTTAAAATAAATTAAATAAATAGAATTTGAAAATAATTAATTACTAGTCAATCATTTACCCTTTGGCTATTGTGACTTTTTGACTTACGTTACGTAAGTACTTTAAAACAAATTTACATTAAAACAACTACTTTAGTCATTAAATTACAAAGTGTAAATATTAACAATTAGTAAGTTAAAAAGAAGTTTTTTTATTAAATGTATAATAAAATGTATTTTTTAATTTAGTACTGTAAAAATACATATATGAAAGCAATACCGAATTTAATAAATTTAAAACTAAGTGATTAAAATTTACAATGTAACATTTCACGTACCGAATAGCCACACATATAAACGTAATTTTTAATCATTTTTGCTTTGATAATGACACCTTGAGGTTTTCGAAACTACAGTCAATCATAAACAAGCGAAGTTATACAAAGAAAGTAAAAACACAGAGGAGAAAATGCTGTATATAAATATATATTATTTATTCAATGGTAAAAAGTGTTTCATTTATTAAAATTGAATTACATTGTATAACAAAGTATAAGCCTCAACAATTAATAAGTTAAATAAATATTTATTTAATGTATAATAAAATGTAGTTTTTTATTTGAATTTAGTAGAGTAGAAAATGCATATATAAAAGCAATGCCGAATTTAAGACACCTATCTGTCAAATTGGAGAATTTTTTTTTAGTTTTATTTATACCATACAAATATATATTGGAATTCGAATAACAAACACGCATTAGATTTCTTATTTAATAAGAAGAAGCCAGAAAAAATATTCCAAACTTGAAACGATTTGCATAATGCATGGATTTTTTTATAAAAATAAACATGTTATACCGTTATCTGGCAAAACATCTAAGGAATACATATTTTTTAAGAAGCAGTACCGTTAAATTGTAATCAATCATCACTAAGTGGTACTTTGAGATGTTATTTGTAAGATGTGTTAAATATTAGTCCATAATCGAACTTGTTTTTTTTTTTTTTTGAGGTAACACAAATCATTAATGTTTAAAAAACCACTAACCAATTACATAATTACCTTCATTATTTATGTATTATTAAATAAAGAAATGAAGAAAGAGATACAAAATAATTTGCTAATATTTTATATTTATTTCTTTGTTTTTTTATTTAATTAAAATAAGGAAACTTTACGTACTCGCAAAAAAAGTAACTGCGATCAAGTGATTAAACTCCTTTCTATTATTAAATAATAATATTTTTTGTTATTTACCGAACTTGTAATTAATTTTACTATTGCTATTATTTATTTATTTACGGAAGTTCAATTAATACTGTACAAATATCATATTTATCTTACAACTAGCCGTAAGATAAAAAATATGGAAATAAATAATATGGGCAGAGAAAGACCTCCGGTCGATAGCCCATGACAGACTACTAACCCATCAATATATATTGTAAATATAAATATTTATAAAGAATTGTAATTCTGCTGTCTGAATAAAGATGTTTGTATATATAAACAATATGAGATTTGTACAGTAGTAATTGAACTTCCATAAATAAATAAATAATAGTAATTCTAAAACTAAACTAAAAATTAAATTATACATAATAAAAAAACGGAACACAATTTACACAAAAAGCACTGACAAAGGTTAAAATCCAACCAGCGCAGTTATTATTACCAAAATGAGCGTTGAACTTATTACAGTTTTGGGTGATTCTGACCAAGCTATAGTTCCTACAGTAATCGGTTTTACAATACGGAACATGAAAGAGATCGAAGGAGCGCAAACTTTTAGTAGGGACGTTAATATTAACTCGACTAAGTAAATAACAACAATTGATTTTTTGATGAAGTTCCAATTATATGTCAGTAATACTACCAAGTCTTTTATTTAGGAAACCCGCGATAATAGAATAAATATTTAAAATAGAGTAATTTCGAACTGACTTTTCTTTTTATTTTGTAAATGTTTTCGAGCGGCATTTATATACATTAAGATTCATACGGTTTATTCCTGCACTAGATGGAAAATATTTTTAAATCATCTTGCAATAGAATTCAAGATCATTCGTCAGATATTTGTAAATAAATTTTTATCTCGTCAGTAAATATTTAAACACTAAGTGTGGTGGAAAAAGTCGACCACATAATTTATGAACATATTAAACAACACAGGGCCCAGTTGAAATCCTTGGGGAACCCCTGAAACAACGGAAATTTTGGACGATAAGACACTACCAATCAATACGCAGTTTTATATTTTAATTTTACATCTGAAAAACATATATTTTTCATGGCATATTAAATTGATTGAGTGAGTTACGTGAAGATAATGGAAATACTGTATTTATCCATTTATAATGGTCACATTGTGTTCGAAATGTACTTATGGAATAAAAATAAAAGTGTGAAGAAAGGATATTAGTACTTTTTTATCAATTTCATGGCATATGTTTTGTAGAAAGAGAGAATACATAAAACATTTTTTTTTAAATAAATATAACATAATAGTCTGCAGAAATAAATTGCACATTAAAATTATAATAAAGTAAATTAATAATAAAATTCTTATATTATATTTTACGTTGTCTTTAGAAAACGGCTACCGACCGTCGGTCTTTTTGCCCGTTTGTTTTTGTTTTCATTAAAGTTTAATGTTTAAGGGTGCAGTATAGACGAAAGAGATGGCTATATAAATATTGGCATAATTCGAGTTAGATTGCTGTTGTGATCAGTGAACAATATTGTATTACACATTAAAGTAATCTTAAAATAAGCAGAAATTTCATCAGATGAATTAAAAATTATTTTAACGTTTAGTTTGTGTGAAAAACAATGAAAATTGGTCAAATTTATAGCAAATTTCAAATTATATTTTTGCTAATAAAAACAAGTGCATTTAAAATTTCAAGGATTTCACTAAATTCTGCATTCAAATTACTTAGCAGACATGACCTATTCATTTCATTATATCTTGCAATGTTCTTTTCTAACTTGAACTAGTAAATTGACGTAATACACGAAAATTAATGATTTATTTTTTATTTAGAATGATACTTTATACTTGGTAGATAGAAAATGTAAATACATATTCATATTATTAAATCCAAAAGAATGGCTCTTTTTCAGACGATTTTTTTCCATTTTATTATATAGCTATCTCTTTCTACTTTATTCTCTAATCTATATTATATTTCTTTGATTAAAGTTTTAATTATTGTATATAATTTAACAATTGAATGTTTTGAGTACTTCTCTGTAAATGGTGATTCGTTTCACTATTTATTATTATTATAATAGTGAAACGAAAAACCAAGTGTCTGAATTAAAATACATCCTAAATGTAACATAAAAATATTTCACCACAGGATGTGAATTTAATTCAAAATATGTATCTATAACTTTTCACTGTAAAATGTTACAGATAAATACTGAAACATTCAAAAGATTAAAGTATATAAGTATAAATAATACATTTTTTAATAATAAATATGAATCAAATATTAAATTTTATTGAGAATGGGTTTATACTCGAAACTTGTCGAGTATTTAAAGCTATTTGATATGTTTTGTTGATTTTTAAGGCACTTAATAACACTTTTTAACTTTTATAGTAACTAAAATAAAATAATAAGTTATACAAACAAAGTTAAAAAGTGTTTTATTTAATATTTGAGATGTGTCTTTATGTTGTTTTACTATTAGATTTTTAATAATTTATTCATATTTATTATTACACAATATAATATAAACTACCAATGTTTAAATATTATACATTTTTCTAATTAAGTTTAAATATTTTTTTTATTTAAATTCGATTTATAGTAATTATAAATATAAGTGCAAGATTCGCGAGTGTATTGTATTTTTAAATGAATAAAATTTGTAAGATTCCTTAAAAGGAAGAGAAAGACACACCATCCTCGACTGAGCATATTCTTCCAAATATGGCGTAACAAAATTAAATGTTCTAAAAATAGCGTGACAAGAATATTTAATTACAATGGGGAAATTCGTTACGGCCATGGATCCCTTTGAAGGTGAGTTGGCGTTCTTTTTATTGCCAACACACGAAACGCCATACTCACGTTGGATGTTGGATGGAAGCTAAAGAATTGCTCCGAATCTAGAGATTCCGTTAACCACATTACTCAACGTTAACGAGCGCCCATTTCCGATTGATTGATTACATTCAAAATATTTTCCATAAATCCATTTGCGATGATATATTCGAACAGATAAATTATTCCCCCAGAAACATCAAAACATTCCCGGAGAAAATTATACCTCACGAATTGTGAGGATGTGAAAAAAAGGTAATTGCTACGACCGTGAAATAACATTCTGCATAAACTGCATCCTGTTTCTGTTTGTTAAAACAAAGAAAACTTAATTTATTGTTAATATTTTTTCGCGGTGAAAGGTTATCAATTTGAATCGCTGTAAATTAAGGGGATTTCGACGTATTATTACATGGTTTGGTCACTTGCGTCAACAATTATGAAGCCCACGTGAAGTTATTTATAGCAAATTATGTGCATCAAAATATTGATTATGCAATTGCAAATGTCTCAGTTGATTAACTATTGAGTTTGGTTTTCGTTGCGTGAACCATTCATGAGAATTTATTGTACATTCATGAGCTGCTAGGTTGATTCCGGCTATTATAATTGAAATATGCTCGCAATATCCAATAACCAAATGAATTGCATTGATTAACTTGTTTATCGAGCTATAAATACCATTTCAGAATGTGTTTACCATGCTATCATTTTTAAACATTAAAATATCATATTCAAATTATGATAGAAATATTACCTCAAAGAGATTTATTGTTATACGATCTCCGCTTTTTTATTTTCAATAAAAAAAGCGGAGAGATCGATAGCCAATTAACGGATATTAATTCTATATTTAACTTTGTAACTTTTATAATTTTATATATTTTTATATATATCTTTATAAAAAATTAAATTATATATTATATAAATATTAAGATTATATATTTATGTATAATAAAAAAAATATTTACAATTCGTAAATATGTATATGTATAACACATTTTTATACATATAATAATATATTTATTAACAGAGTACATTCTACAAATAGATAATATATAATATTATTTTCAATATTATGTGCCACTTAGTTATCGACACAATTTTATATTTTTTAGTGACTAAAGTTTTAACAATTTACACTTAGCATTATCAAACTAAAAACACTTTTGGGTTTAATAATTACAAATATTTACATGAGCAGATTTTAAAAAATGTAGAACTTTAACCTATAATATATTTATAAATTAATTCTGGAAAAGGCGTATCGTATTAAACCAAACAACAAATGAAAATCCGGATTCCGATTAAAATATCATCCAGTACGAGTTGCAATGTTTTTATTCAATTAATTAAAACAACTTTTTCATTATGATTTTACATGTATGAAACTTAAGTAAATATTTTCATATATTCTACAAAGAAAATATTTATTATACATAGATTTATTAATTAATGCACACATTACACTTAAAAGTAATAATTTAATTCACAAAAATGTTCAAAACAGAGTTTATCATTTTAATTGTTATTTGAATCAAGATTAGAAATTAATTAAATGCATGCAAAAGTTTAATTGCTTTCGGTCTTTTTTTTTCTGGACCACTTTGGGCTTCCCAAATTTATATAATATATTGGATCACTGCAATTGTTTAAAATGTATTTCTTACAATAAATATTTCAAAATATTTTGCAAACTACATTAATATAATTTCGAAATAATTAAAATTGATTTAAAGTCAATGTTTTTCTTGCTATTACAATTTAAAAAAACGAGGAAAGAAAAACCTCTGGTCAATAGCTCAGACAGACTTACAACTACATGTATTCAAATATTTATTTTATATTGTTTTGTATTATTTGTATGTTCTGAACATATATTTATATTATATTTTGTAAGTTGGTTTTCAAGACTGATTAAAGTTTTTAGAAATATTTATTTGTATTTATTTATTTAACGAGATTCCTCTTACATGTATAGAAAATACAATTAGCAATAAAAACCGCACATAACCACTTTAACAACTAAATTATACCATATTTATATTTATAATTATTTTTTGTAAACTCACTCAGTTAGTTTACAAAAAATAATAATATTTATAAAAGCCACATTACTAAGGATGGAAATATAGTTTCCGAAATATATATTTAGTAAAATAAAACGAGCAGAAGAACGACAATATATTTAACTATTTTATAAACTAAAAACATCTTCAATAACTCAGTAAAAATCGAAATGTTTTTTCTACTCTACTCAAACGTCAATTTTGATAAATTTACAAAGATAGTTATAAATTGAAACAAATATTTAGAATTAAGTAAATAATTTCTTTGAAAAATATAAAGAAACATTTATCAATTAAATTTGAAAAATGAACTTTTCTTGTTTTTAAATCAACCACTTCGGGCTTCTCAAATTTTAAATTAAATTAAAGGCACTTTTCTATAAAATTTCAGCCACACAGTGAATTCATCAGATGAAGCCACTGTGTTGGCGAAACAATGGTCGCAGTGTCAAACAATTGTTAATTTTTATACAAAAGTATCGTTAATTTATTTTGATATTCGGGGTAATTCTGCATAGAAAATGTTTAGTTTAATGTATACCTTATTAATTAACTTCACATTCTATGTATATGTATATCTATTACAAAAGTCGCTTAGACTGTGATGATAAAATATAACGTGCACGTTAAACTTAACATTTTACTTAGATAATAGCCCCGTTTATGGAGTTTCACTAACAGCCTCAACCATGAAATATTCTCAAATTTTTATAATAATAATAATTTATATTGACACGTTTTTTTTTGAGTTGACAAAATGAAAATAAGAAAACTATTTTAAAAATATAATGGTTACATGTGAATCGGCTATTGGTCTTTCTACCTGTTTTTTTTATTTTTATCATATTTTGAATTTTTTTTTCGTCGTTGATCGTCATTTTTTTTATATTTTAAACGTTTTAATTAATTAAATTTAAAAATTTTACTTTATTACTTATTTTGAATTACGAGTATTTTATGTTTTCTTTTTCATTTCCTTGTAAAATATTTCATATATATGTCTCATAAATATCCAAATACCCGTAGTTTTGTAATATATGTAAACATAATTTAATTTAACGCATTTTTATCAATGTATTTTCTTATTCTTTAAATTTGCAGAAAGCAAACAGGGAAATGCTGCAGCAGGTGTGTAATTAAATAATAATTATGAAACTTAGGTTAGTTGTAGATAGTAGAATAGTAGAACAGCACAAATTAGGTTTCGAGCACTTTTTAAACTTTCTGTACTAATAGCAATAAAAAAGTATGGGTGACGTCACGCAGTTCAACTTCAAAGTTGACCTTTTGTAGAAATCTCCTGGAATACATTTTTTTAATAAAGAATCAATATTTATTCATTTATTATTTGTACAAAAGCTACCTTGAAATTCATATTGAGATCGAGGGTCATTATTTTTCTGCAAGTGTAGGTCAGCATCGTAAATGAATACGATTTGTATACCGGCACTCTCTGACACCGATCCGAATAAAAGGAGTTAAAACAATAATGAAAATTTCAAACACACATGACATCAATACATACGCCTCCTGAAAAAAAAAACTATTTTATTTAAATTTGGTAAACATAACCTCGAGATTGCGTATGTGGGGGAGAAAGTGTGATGAATTATTTAAAAGTGCTTTTTGGAACGGAGACATTTGGGCCAATAATTTTAATAAGGATTGAATAATAATTAATGTGAATTGAAACAAATTAATACATACAATTATACTTGTATTATAATTTAATTGATTTCGAAAGGATACCAATCATAATTAAATTAATCAATAAATATTTTACTGATAAATATAAAGGATGACATACAATTGTCCAAAATTTACGATTGATCCGTTTTTTTTTATTTCGGTCATGTTAAGTATGTTAAAGAAGTTACGATTCCTAAAGTCATTGTCATTCAAAGTATTCATTTAACTGACATGAATGGTGTGCAGGTAAGTGAATATTTAATTAATATTGACTTATCTTCGCACCATCTAATTATTAATCATATTTAACTAATATTCATCCTCACACTATTTTAAATGATTATTTTGAATTGCAGTGACGTTAACTTCTTTAGCATATATTAATCATATTTAAATAATATTCGCATATTTTCACACCACTCATGTCAGTTAAATGACTAGCTTGAATAAAATTAATTGGTAACAGATTTTTTGGCGTTATTATTTACTATTTATAATAAAATTCTTTTTCTTCTTCATCACAACTATATCAATTATATTCAATATTTATCAACTTTGTATAACAGATTTATTTTTAAACTTTTATCGAACAATAAGGAAAGTAAAATTTATTTATAATTTAGTAATAAATAAATAAAATAACATCCAATAAAGGCAGAAAGGTCTTTAATCTTAGGTTAGCTTAAGTTAATCCCCAACAGACTAACTCATAAATGTGTTGTATATAAATATTATTGTAATCGTACTATCCAATCGTCTGAATAGATATGTTTGTATACAAGCTGAGCATAAAAGGTGTGATAATCTTTAGGTAGGGAAATTTCTACTATATTATAAAAAAAATATCTTATTAAATGATACTTCACATTGACACAACAGCTGTTTTTTATCAATTTTAACAAATTTACCGATTTGTAGATTTATGATTGTTATTAAAACTTATTTAATGTAAATTTATTTATGTAGAGCGATAAATGTAAAACATTTTTTTATTTATTTTTTGTCTACCAGAAATTAACCAATGAACCACTCTACCTGAAGATTGTGACATCTTTTCTGGCCATCTTGTATAATATGCAGTATTTAAATCCCACTTAATTAGTTTTATTTAACGCGGAAATATTTTATGTAGCTACTAGAAAATTTCATATGTTTTTATTTTTAAAGTTCGCAGCACAATTATTTTGCAGAATTAATGAGTGGCATTGTATTACACGATGAAATGTTACTAATAAAATGTGTAAACGTGGAAACGTGATTGTTTTAATTAGTGCTTGCTTTGTAAACTATAGAAGCGAAAATGTCTATTAATTTAACTGGAATGCATTTTATAAAATAAATTATAATACATTAAAATTCAAGTTACGTAAAATAATTTTATTTTATCTGAAAAACCGATGGTTGATAGCCATTTAGTAAGAATATTACATAAAATGTATTGTATTGTATTATACTTAATGTAAATTCTACAATAAAGATAATATATATATATATACAATTTTATTCAGAAATATTTTTAAAGCTATATGCATAATTTTTGCATATAGCTTTAAAAATAAAGAAGCTGGTTGAATTATATATTTTACAATGTGATTATGAAGGAGATATGAATCACATTTTATTATGTTGCTGCATAAATAAACAACACAGCAACGACTTCTATAAGGATATATTAAATGAAAATTCACTTCATATAATCATGACCCACATACTTTCCCAATGCACGAACAATTGTATACACTTGTAAGAAAAGTTATATTTGTAAATTAAAACAATATACTAAAAAAGCAACACAAATTTAGAACAGGAGGAAAAGATATTCTTTTGCATTTGAATGAACTACACTACTCATTCTTGGATCTTAGAGGCATTTACATCGCGGTATATTTTCAATTTTTATGTAAAGAAAAGACTTAACTTTTTTATAATAATTATTTGTATAATTAAAATTAGTCACTAAAGTAAAATAAAAGTGGTAGGCGTCGATAGCCATTTCGTGAAATTATAACATGTATATTGCAAATAATATTTAATTTTGTAAATTTACACGAATAAAGATGTTGTATATATATAAAAATGGTATACAAAACTTAGGTCTTTTTATATCAAAATAAACAATTCGTATTTATTAATGCAGGATTTACTTATCCCTGTTTTTTGTTCAACTGTATTATTGCAGACACGATTTGTGTATTTATGTTTGTATGTATACAACAATAATAAATGCTATTAACCGCTTTCAGGATACAGATTTATTCGAATGCGAAACTTGTTTATCTTATTTACTCTATAATTAGTTCCTTTATAATTAGCATATGTTGAGTTAATCAAGAGATAATTCATATCCAACTATGGGATTTACAAAGGATTTTAAGTCAGTCGGCTTAAACTCGTTAATACATTCATAATCGAATTCATGTGTAATTATAGTGTCTATGATTTTACTAGATTGCGGTTGAATTATATAATCACTAACATCTATTGTTATTAAACTTGTATTGATGTTTATTTGATTAGTGGTTTGTACAGAAGTGATAAAAAAAATAATGTAGGGAAAACCACATATTAATGATGGTCATATTACAATACTAAGAAATTATTAACGAATATTGCTATAACGTATACAATAATTTTAAATGTGTTTACTTTACTAATGAAAAATCACTTAGGGCCATTTAACATATTACAAAAACTGCAGGTAAAATTGCATAATCAATTTGTATTCCAAACTGTTCACATTTACGTTCGAAGTAGAATAAAATCCGTATTTTAATATCCCGTTTAAATTAATTTATTCATAGCGGATTTAAATTTATGTAGCTACCAGAAATATTTACATGAATAAAAGAATTTTCCCACACACAAAAAATCGAGCCAGCAGCAATACAATTTCTTCGAGAACAATTCTTTTGCAATTACTTTACCACACTCATTTACATATATATAATGCCGAAAATCAGCCATTTTGATATTCAAGATAATTTTAAATATTTCACAAAAATGAAAAAAAGAAATACGTCTTCTGATGTTTATGATAAATAATGGAAATTTATTTTAAATTTTGATCATACTTAAATATTTTTTTAATTGTTGCTGAAACATTTTTTAAAAACACTGAATTTATGAAAATAAAAATAATAAAATAATAATAACCAACTTTATTGTATCTTCGGTAAAATAAATTTAATATAAAAACACTGAATTTAAACATGGTTTAAACAAGATCATAAGACACTTGATTATTCTTTCAATATTTGTTTTTTTTTAATAAAAGTTTTTTTAAACAATAACCTTGTGTTTTATATTTTTTTTAAATCAAGTTTAAATTTAGTGTTTTTATATTAAATATATTTTACTGAAGAAGAAATTAAAATTTATAAAACTGCAAAAGATGTGCGATAAAAAATTAATTTACGTGAAGAGGAGAGAGAGAGAGAGAAGTAAATTAAATTGATTATAAATAAAAAAAATACGTTTATGATTAAAAGTGAATAAAGTTATTGAGTTTCTAATTCTTACAAGCTTTTATTTGAAACAGTTTCTATTCCGATAATGCTTATTTAAATAAATATTATAAAAATTGCTAATAGTAAGCTTAATGTTGGAGGTTTTTAACCAACGGTCATTGGGCTCTTTTATTTAGATTAATATTAAACAATCGCTAAGAGTAAATTGAGTATTTGAGGTTTTTAGTCAAATGTCACTGGGCTCTTCAGAACTTAAATATTAGAGATGGGTAAAGTCGATCTTTTTATTTACTGCAAAATTAAGTATATGTATTACTATCCTCTTAATGAAAACATCAATTTATTTTTACTTAGTGATTTTATTTATTTAAAATTGCTCATTTAGAAATACTCGATTACTAATATTACTCGATTTTGCCTATCACTATTAAATATGCAACATGAAGTTCATCGCTTAAAATGTTTGGCATGTAAAGAGTGCACAGACAGAAACACATTTTTTAATCTGACTCGGCGAGGTCCAAAACGTATACATCCGTTATCCTGATTTTAAAATGTTCATGATTACTACAATTTTATTTATTTTTAATAAGAAAGTAAACATAATATAATATAAATATAATTATTAGGTTGTAAATCATTAATTATAAAATTTATTTTAACAATTTATTTTATATATAGGAAGCTCATCATCTAGCGCAGGAAATGGCGTGGACGGCACTGGATATGGATACGGTTTTTCTGGATCTACGCAAGGAAGTGGGGCAGGAGCAGGAACAGGATTCGGGAATTTCCCGCAACCACCGATCTTCGATTTCAATTCGTTCCTGAATGCCTATTTCGAGTCTTTGAGGAAATATCACGAACAGTTCCAGACTAAGTAAGTTGTTAGGAAGTTTTCCTTCAATCGTCCTTTCGTCCAACTCATTAGTAGTCTGTGCACAAGGCTTGAAATTGGTGGATGTTGTCTTTCTTACTAATATATTGTGTTCTTTTCTTTAACAACCGAATTTCCGCTGCTTTAGTTTTCTAACAGAATTACAGTTGCAGATTAAATTCAGTTGTCACTATTTTACTTGTAACTAAATAAGAATATTTATTTTTCGAAACTTTTCCCTATTTTTAAGCCATATAAAAGATTTACTGATTAATAACTAATAACATAATTAACTTCTATTATTTATAGTCATTAACATTTCTTATATTATTATTAAATGTAATTAATACTTTTAATATTTAAATATTGGTAGTTTATATGATTAATGTGTCTCTCATTGATCACTTGGTAAAATATTTCTACTAATATATAGTTTTAATTGAATTAAAAATTATATATTGGTAGTTTATATCGTAATAATAAACATGACTATATTATTAAAAATCTACTAATAAAATAAATAAAACACAGATTAAATTGAATAACTTTAAATTCTCGACAAGTTTCGGATTATCAGCCCGTTTTTAAGATAATTTAAAATTCAAATTCATAATTTTGAATTCTCTTGAAAATGGGCTGATAACCCGAAACTAGTCGAGAAATTAAAGTGATTCCATTTAATCTGTGTTTTATTTATTTTATTGATAGATTTTTAATAATTTACTCATATTTATTATAATAATTATTAAATGTAATAATCAATTACGTTAAAATATTTTAATAATCCACTTATTATACTTTTTATACATCATTAGGAAATTAAATTAATAACATTCAACATAATAAGAATGAATCATTTTAATTAAGAAGGTTGAATATGTTTTTACTAGCATTAAATTTAATTAATATATTTATCTTAGCGACTACAGTTCATAATTTTACATTGATATTGTTCGAATATTTTTATATATACATAAACAAAATTGAATTATTATTGAATATAAATAATACTAATGAGATGGAAATATCATCGGTCGATGGCCATTAGACAAGTATATAGATTAACATATAAATGTATGGTAATCGTACTATCTGAATAAAAATGTTTGAATATATAAAAACAATATTCATAATAATAAGTGTAACAAATTAAGTGTTATTTATTATCTACCTATATATCCATATATATTAATACTATTAAATAAAATAAAATAATCTTAGCTAAAAATATGTTAAAAAAACTGTTCGAATTAAACTATTTATTAGATAACATTCATCAAATTATATAATTTATTGCATTGAAAAATTAATTGATGTAAAGACATGTCGATTCTTTTCCTTTTATTGGTCCATGTTAATCAATAAAACAGTAAATTATTCAATGGTACTGTTTTATGGCTCTGATATACCCTTCTAGAAAATCCAATAAAAAAATAAAAGAACGCCATGAAAACGTTAAATATTTAATTGTGTCTTGGGAGTTTTATTGCCTATAAAAAGTGAATATTGAATGTTAGAAACGTATTCGATGTTTTAAAGGTAAAGAAGATAGTATGTTAGGTGGTATAAATGTTATTTTCGACAAGCGAAGGTAAATAGATAGTTACAGTTATAAGCAAGTTACGTGAAGATGACTTATTCCGAATAAAGCTCTGTAAACTTTTCTTCACTGGATACTTATTTGTATCAATTGCATTTTTATATACGATAATAGAGTATTTTATAATAATAATAAACTTTATTAATGGAAATTCATCATTTAACAAAATAATATAAAAATATTACACCAAAAGTAACACATTAAATAATTTCATTTTCAACTTCACTTTATTAACGGAATCTCCATTTCCAAATTACATAATATTATTAATATTATAATTTTGAATCGAGTGTATAAATAAAAGTAAAAAACAAACTATTTTGTAAGGAAAATGTTAAGTGTAACGTATGCGTTATATTTTATTGCCACAGTCTAAGCAGCTTTTTGTAATAGATATATATATATATATACATAGAATGTGAAGTCAATTAATAAAATATATGTTAAACTTAAAATTTTCTGTACAGAATAACCCCGAATACTACATACTACTTCTAACAAAAACACATTAAAAAATACGTCTTCAATATTATATTTATTATTTTTTTTTTATTTAAATGGAAACAACTATTTTTTATTGCAAATTCTGATTCTTGGCCACCAGCCATACAACTTTTATTTGAATATTTGTTTGCATTCGTGATAGACGATAATTTAATTTATTTCTTTTAACACTACTACTACAATATCTTTATTGAAAGTTATTTTGTTTTACATATATTATTTAATTTAATTATATTTACAATAAATAATAGTAGCTGTATTCTTTCATGCTTGCTTGAACAGGCTATCGACCTATGGTCTTTCCGCCAATGGATTACTATTCTTGATTTAAGATGGATGCATAGATGATACATAGGACTAGAGGGTGATTGATGGATTTGGGGGAGATATTGGGATCTTTGTGGATGCATATTTTTTCAAGTAAATTTAAATTATTATTATTGCATTTATTTAACATTTTTTGTATTTGGTTAATTTTTAAATTAATTTATATTTACCATTATTTACATCATTTCATATGTTAGATATAAATTAGCTAACAAAAAAGAACAAAAATCAATATTAGTGAAAACAAGATATTTAGTAAGTATAAGCCCTTTTTTTCAATATGAAGTCTATCTCTGGAAAGATCACGTTATCATTCATTTCTATTGAAATTTAGATAGAACTTGTTTTTGAATTAGAGCACTATCTATCAAGAACACAAAAATTTGTTTCAGATGAAAACTACTTTTTTTTGGCGTAAATAAAAAAAATGGCGGTTCCTATTTAAGATTCCAAAGTTACCCTCCGGCTTTCTAACAAGAAGTGGCGGTAGAACCTCGTGTTTCGTATGATTTGATAGATTTTAAAAAAATATGTAACACATATTTTTTGTATTTCCATTGGATTTGTATTTTTTTTTTAATTATTTGGTCGTCCCGGGACTTTATATACATCATGTATAATAAAAAAATAGATTATTTGATAAAATTAATAATTCTATTTTTACTTAATTCATATCAGGGGTAATTTAGGAATAAAAGTCAAGCTTTACTAAATATGAAAAATACTTTATAAAGAATATTATCAAGAGACTATAAGCGGTGTTTCCAGAATTTAATTTTTGCTGGCATTTTTGAGGCGTGCATTTTCACTTTAGTATTCTTCTTAATAAAATTAGAAAAATTGGAAAGTATTTGTAACTAATTTTATACTTAACATTACTTTCATTTTTTTAATTGGTTCTAATTAAGCACTTGATGAATCATAATCACAATATTAGTATTTAAATAATACACTGTAATTGAACAAACTAAGTGCATTATTTCTGTTAATATTAAGGATGCGGTTTAGACGAAAGAGATAGTTATATGAATATTGGCAATTGCTAATTCGAGTTAGATAGCTGTTGTGACCAATGAACAATATTGTATTATAATTGAAGTAATCTTAAAATAAGCAGGAATTTCATCAAATGAATTAAAAATTGTTTTGATGTTTAGTTTGTGTGAAAAACAATTATGAAAAACCAATGAAAATTGATCAAATTTATAGAAAATTTCAAATTATATTTTTGCTAATAAAAACTTGTGTAATGAAAATTTAAAGATTTTCACTAAATTCTGCATTCAAAGAACTTATCAAACATGATCTATTAATTTCATTCAACCTTACAATTTTCTTTTCTAACTTGAACTAGTTACTATATTCAAATATTTCTTTCTGTATCTTCAGTTTTTCTGATTGGACAATAAATATTATTATTATTATTAAAATATAATTTATTTTAATTATAACAAAAGGGAATTCGATAAAACTTTCCATTTTACTCGACGTAATAAAATTGTATATTTTGCTCCAAAAGATAAGGTACACATTTTGCGGAACGTAATAAAATTGACGTTTCTTACACAGAAAATATCATTGTTACATACTTAATTAAAAACATACAACTAATTAAATGCATAATTATTATATTAATAATAATAATAACCAGCGATGCTTTATTTTAATTCGAATCGGAAAGATTTTTTGCCGAAAAAAATTAATCGAGGTGGCGCACAATAATCGCGTCCATAATGTCCTTTCGATCATTTCCACCGGAGATCGCGGCCGGGACGGTACGTTTTTAATTAATTTAATTATCAGCTTCATAATTATATAAGACAGAGCTGTACTGACGAGGGATGAAATCCCGAAACACATGTCTGCAGATGGCCTTATATTAGCTTTTTTTTACATTAAAAATTTTGAATTAAAAAATTGTTGCATTGTACAATTTAAAGTACTTATGTAACATAAGTCAAAATGTCACAGTAACTAAAGAAGGAATAATTTAAATGCATAATATTTTAAATAATCCATATATATATATATATATATATAATGTTTACTATCTAAAATAATTCCAAATTAAATATATCCATAAATATTTATGTAAAACCAGTATTAAATATAAAGTTTCTTAAACTAATTTTATCACAAAAACTGAAGATATAACGATTTTATCATAAAACGTCCATTTTCGTTTATGTGTTTTTTTTTAATACATGATATAAATAATAGGAGGTACGCTTTAATTTTTTTTTATCTACATAATTAGAATAGTGTATAGTATCACTATGGTGATAATTGATTTAAGTTGAAAAATTAAACTGTGTAATTAATTTATTTAGGATAACCCTTGGTTAGAGTACTAATAAAAAACTTTCTTTATTAACAAATCTCTTCTGACTTTTCTTCTTTATAGCATGAATTCTTACGCTTACACTTCAAACGATCCTAATAGTCGAGCCGAGGCTCAATCCTCTATAATATACGACCAGAATTATATAGGAAACAATCCGGGAAGCAACAGGTACGCGAAATTTAATTATGTTAATATCTCGTAACAGCAATCCTGTTAATATTTGAGGAAATAACTGTTACAGCTTACAAGCGGCTCATCAGAACGCGGTTTCCGGTTACGGATTTCCCGGCGGATTTCCGGCTTTCACCGGTGCAGCAGGTCATCCAGGAGCGGGAGCTAACTTCGCCGGCGGTTTCGGGGGTAGTTTCCAGGGCACTCCGGAAACAGGGGGCGCCGTCGCGAGCGGCGGAATCGGTCCAGATGGAGGATTCCAATCAGCTGCTGTCTACCCGGAAAATCCCGTATGTAGTCATCTCGGTGAAATTGAAAATGGGGATTACATATTTTTTTGGTTTCAGAACAACCCTAATATCTTTAATAGGTTTGGAGGAGCGGAGGGTGAAGGACAAGGACAGGGGCAAACTCAAGGGCAAGGACAGGGACAACCGAACGGTTTCTACGGGGTTTTCACATCCAGCCATAGCTCAAGCTCAGACGTAGATGGAAAGAAAACGCAAGTCCATGAAGCACAAACAACCATAAATGATAATGGAAAAGTTACCACTTACAAAGTTAAGAATCCTTGAAAAAAAAAAAAGTTTTAATATTTTATATTTATATTTCTATTTATAGCTTGTTTTAATAAAAATATCCAGTTCCAATTAAAATTCTCTTTTGAACTCGTTGCATTGTTTATGACTCTGTTTCCTCACGCTCAAAAGTAAATTTAATTCCGTTTGCCGCCACCACCAACCACCCGCCCTCAGCACGACCTACTCTCGAGTGCATAACGTCAATACAGCCATCCACGCCTCCCTTAATGAATTTATGCTACGGTGAACCTAGCTTATTAGCAAACAATATCGATATCAAAGTACCTGTTGAAAAACTTTATTTTCAACTTCTTTCTTAATACTTGGATTAATTGAGGGGTTCTGAATCGAGTTGCTTGAAATGTAACGCCCCGAGCGGCTTCTACCTATAAACCGATTCCGCTTTCATGTATTTCGCCTTCAAACAGTTTCGTATATAAACCATCTCCAAGGAGCTCTCAGATCACCACGGGGAATATGAAGTAATTTTATACTAATTCAGTCGGTGTGTTGCAAAGATGGAATAAATACAGAATCTCCTATCCTCTACTCGACTCATCCCCAGCATTCCACTTCAAAATAAACACGGGGGTTTGTTGTACAATTTCATAATTAGGCCACCTAAGATGCGGTTACAATCCTGCTATTACGAGGAAACAACGTGATCTTTAATTAAGCAGCAGTTAATTCAATGTTAATAAGAATTGATGTGTAAACACTGAATTAATAATTACATTTTTTAAGATTAAATTTTTAAGAAAAAAAAAAGAATTTTATTCTTTTAATAATTCGCCTCAAACGAGTTTTCCACAACCATATACCATGAATTAAGCAAGAAGGTATTGATCAAAAAGAAGTAAATTTTCATTTCTTGCAAGTATATGCCAGTTCAAATGTTGTGCAGTGTATATGTGTTTGAATGACCTCATAAGACTTTAGGAAGAATTTTATATATATATATTTAAATTAGCTATTGGCTCTATTATTTTCACTGTTTTTTTTTTACAAATTTATAATTTCGTGTTACTCCACTTATATTTAACAGAAATCAAAACAATATATTTGCATAGAATTATTTATTCCTTTTTAAATTTCAGGAAATTGAATAAAGTAGAAGTCATTTTGTACGCAGGCAAATAATTGCATTTAACGACTTTATCCTACGTTGACCGGCCTCTACTCGCTGTGTTTCTTTGTGTATTCTTCGGCGTTTTTAGAAAACTTCTTCCGGTCCTTCAGGAATTCTTCTGCTGAAACCATTGAGCGGGTGTTCAAGTTCTGGTCCATTGACTAGTGCTACTAAAGCTTGTATTAGTTGATCGGTTTTGGTGGCAGATTTTCAGTTTTCAGCACTGATGATGGGTAGACACGTCTGACTATTTTCATCGATGTTCGGATGGTATATTTTCGCCTTGAAACTGATCTCGGGTAGCTTGACGGGTTAGTCTGTTGGGAAATTGATTTTTATTTTGAAGAGTCTTTTGTTATACGATGCATTTTCCGGAACCATTAAACCTTGCTAAGTCAATTGCACTATAAAACAAATACTTCACGGGTAAATACCTCGCCAGACATTGAATTACATAATGCACTGCTACAAATCAATAACATATTGCATCATGCAAATACGAAAAATTGAAAATAATTAATTATTAATCAATTTTTTTTTGACTTACCTTACTTAAGTACTTTAAAATAAATATACATTAAAACAACTACTTCTCGGGCCTATACCACTCCAGAGATTAAATTACATAAAGAACATATTAATTCTTGGATCTTGGAGGCGTTCACTTCGTGGTACATTTTCAATTTTGATATATAGAAAACACTTAACTTTTTTATACCACTTTTATTTTTAAAAGTGGTATAAAAAAGTTAAGTGTTTTCTTTATATCAATAAAGAACATATATTATTTTTGCATAACAATAATAAATTGTATAATATATAATGTAATATAATGTAACAATTAATTCGAGAATATTTAATGCAAAGAACAACAACGTTACGGAATTTATTCTCAAAATACAACATTAATTTTTATTTAATTTATTTTAAATAACTGTGACCCTGCGAATAAATGCACTTTTCTATTATGAAAATATTTATTCATCAACATAGATATTTATTTTTTGCGCTTCGAAATAATCTCTAAAAACATGAAATGTTGTGAAATGATAAAGTTTAAGCGTGGAACTAAACAACGCTCGGCGATTACCACTAATTGAAACAAAACATGCGGGATGAAACTCGTGAACAGATTCGATAAATCGCAAGTGTTGTGTTTCACTTTAGTTTCTGTTGCGATATTTTATATTTTGTAGTTAGTAGAGTAGTTACTCTCGGTGAAATAGTCTTTGAATATAAATGACTGCGAACATGGATGAGCTATTACGTATAGTCGAATTTAATGGTACTCATTTATATAAAAGGATACTAGCTAGGCAGATTTTTGTTTACTTTTGCCATATTAAATATATGTAATAAAAAATCTACCCAGCTGATGATGTCCCTTTATTTTACATATTACAACTAGACCGAATATAGAATATACTATATATGGATTATGGATAGAATATACTATATATGGGAAAATTAAAAACGAATCTACTCAGCTGATGTCCTTTTATATAAATAAACACCATTAAAAAATCGCTAAAGATAACTTATATTTGTCATTGATCTGTTTCTTATTTATTACTTTATAAAACATATTTTACGATATATTTTATATTATTTGTAAATAAAATCACTGGGTTTGTTTTAAGTAAAGTTTTCGTTGTACTTAACTAGTTTTATCATTGCTGAAGCTGGTATTTTATCGAAATTAGTTGATAATAATATAATATACTCTAAGCTCATAATATATCAATTTAAATTGCATAAAAGAAATTTGAAAATAATTAATTTACCCATTTGAATAATTAATTAATTATTCTCCCTTTCCCTAAAAAGTGATTTCATTTACAAATAATTCAACTCTTCTGATATTCGTATCTGTTAACAAAAGTGCATATATATCTCATTATATACAGAATGTATTTCTTTCATAATAACCTTATTACGGTAATCACATTTTTACAAGATTTTCATAAATTTAAATATAGGTTTATATATACGTTTAACAAGAGTAAATTCAGAATATGACAATCCAACAAGTATGGATGTAAACCCAGATGGTTTAATAAGAAAACAAAATTTCTGTTTAATCGATTATACAAAAATTGATGCAGTTAATAATATTAATCATTATATCTCAGCTATATGCTTAAAATAAACCAACAATGAATTGAACATTTTAATGAAGACATAAGAAACAGACTAGAACAAATTAAAAATATTATGCTTGGCTATATTATAACTTAAGTGAATTAATAACATATTAAAAAACACACATAGCATTGGATAAACAAATGTTAGAACTGACTATCACAATTCTCATATAATATAAGATATAATAATTCTTATATTCTATAAGGATACTATTATAAATAATGTAAATAGGGGGAAAGACCTCTGGTAGATTACAATTCCAGAACAAGATAACCATCTGTTGGGTACAATAACAAAAGTATATAATATTAATAATCATGTTACTTGTATAGATTAAAAATATTAATTATTATTATAATTAAATTAAATTTTCTTGAAAATAGGCTAATAATCTAAAATTAGTCGTATTTCAATTTAACATGTGTTTTTATTTCGTTCTATTGATTTATAATAATTTATTCATACTTATTTATATTTAGCGGTGGGACAGATGATTTTGGAGTTTTTTCTATTTCAGCCCACAGCCATCGATTTATTGTAAGGAAATCGTCCACCCGGTCTAATTGTTTTCGTTGCCCTTAATAATATTCAAAGCTCACTTCAAAGGATTCTTTTTCTTATTAGTTCATAGATTCTCTATAATAAAGGCGAACCCCTTTAACTAAATTTGTTAAAGGTCGAACGTGTATTTTATGCAACCCAATTATAACTATGAATATTTCTCGCCTCAAGGGAAATTTCAATATCTTATTAATTATATTTTAAAAATATGTTATATCACTTGCTAATTTAATTTATATCTTATATTTTTAGTGTAAATAATATTTCAAATAGAAAATTTCTCTGATGGCAGATATATATTGTACAAAAAAACTAATTTATATTTAAAAAATGCAAAAATACATGGGCTCCATGTCTAAAAATCATTGGCAGCAAATATTGTACACAAGTTAAAAATCTAAGTAGATTAAATTAAATCAAAAGAATTTGAAAATAATTAATAAATTATTTCCTCTGACTTTTTTTACTTACGTTACGTAAGACTTTAAAACAAATATCCATGTAACTACTTCTTGGTCATATACCCCTCCAGACATTGAATTACATAATAGATATTTGCTTGTAAAATGTATGTAATTGTCTAAATAAAAATATTTGTATATATATATATATACAGACACCTACAGACCATATTCACTTATTGTAAATAAAATTATGAATAATTTTGTAATTTTCCTAAAAAGTGTGTTTATTTTCACAGCAATTGTTTCGCAAATTTATTGCTTCTTCAGGTGAATTCGCCTTAATATGGAATGGAATATGGATTTTCAACATCAACCTACAGACCGAACTACCGATGTTAACAGATAAGAAAAAACACATTTTACAAGTAATCTCAAACCATCATTTTTTTTAGCAGATCGACCTCCAGATCCAATCAATATACAAACAGAGCAAATTATCTCCAGTACTACTTTTGGAAAAATTGTGAAACAAACAAAGTATAATTTAATTTAAACCTTCATCAGTAATATATTGAAGCACATTCAAATAATCAGTGAGTGTCAAAAACGATTAACCGTTGTATTTATGAAGAACATAGTGCCATCAATAAACACTCGATCAATAAGGGACTAATAAGGCGTAGAAAAAAGGTATATACGGTGATTCTTGACTAATACGCATAATTGCAATGAATTATAGTTATTGATGTGTACTGATAGAAAATTTAAAAAAAGAAGTGTAGTAAAGGTTTTTTCTTAATAAGATAACGAATTAATTATGTTGAGATTTGTGAACTGATAAAATTATCCCATTACTGCACCCTCTTCACGTGCAAGGTGTACAAGCTCTATTTCAAAGGGATCTTCCTATTGCAATAGGGTTTTGCGAGTGGCTTTTACACCAGGATTAGGTACATCCGAACTTTACTCAAAACAATTTAATTACGGATGAGGCAATTATTACACGTAACTGTATGCACAATGGAAAACCCACACGCTATTTGATGAACTAACTTTCAGTAACGATTTTCAGTGAATGTATAGGCTGGAATTGTGAATGAATTACTAATTGAGCCCTTTATAATGTCAAGCCATGGTTTAATTTGTGTTGTTTATTTAGAATTTTTGCAAGAAAATTTACCAAAATTGCTGGAGGAAGTTAATTTTGACATTCGACTGCGAATGCGGTTCCTTCACGATGATGTACCACCATATTTTGCGCTAGAGGTACGAAGTTATCTTAATAACTCTTTTTCCTGAAGATGGATAGTTTGTGGAGGTCATAGGTTGCCTGACCTAAATCCCCTTTACTATTATTTCAGGGGTACACTTGAAAAGTTTGGTGTACTCATCCGAAGTAAATACTGAGGAAAAATTGTGCAATCGTATGCGGAGTTAATTCGACAATATCCTGGTTTACACCATGTGTGTGGTGGAGAATGGATTAGCGCTCAGTTTTGCATTAAAAATGGAAGAAATCACTTCGAACATATATTGCGGTACTTCTATTTACGTTGCTTAACTAATTCGCAATCTCTGTTAATAAAAAAAAACGCGTAGTAATGGAAAAAATCTAGTATTTTTCCATTACTACGCATCACGAACTATAATTACTCACAATTATGGGTATACATCAAGAATCGCCCTATATATTGTAAAATTGAATCATTCTCTTGTAAAAAAAAAAGTAAATGAAGTTTCATAAAAATGTGTTCATTATTTCTTTTTATTGGAAGAAACTACTGATGATTAGAAAACTTTATTGGTTTGTATTTTTCTTTAAGTTTTCAGTAGTATTCCAAACGTTTCTACTATTTTACACAAAGTAATGGGTTTTTCATCCTACATTACATAAAATCTTAATTTATTTTTAGTGTGTTAATGCCGGGCATTTATGTTGTTTTTTACTTTAATTTTTAATTTAAAATTATATTGTATATAGTTTCAAGAAAGGGTTGGCCTTTTAGGAAAATGTACCCTAAATAAACCGCGAAATTCTCTCATACTACTTACTAAACAATTTTAGTATGTATTAAATAATAATGATTTGAAAATTATTAATAAATTATAACTATGACCAAGTGAATAAATACTCTTTTCTATTTAATTTTCGTATGTAATGATATATCTTTGTTAATCGTTCTTCTTCAAATTATAAATTTTATTTCATGAAGTGTTATTTTTATAACAGTTTTTTTTTACCTTAATTTATGTTTCATCGGATATGTTTCCAATATATTGACTTCAATTCAATATTAAATTCAAAATAGGGCAATGTTCAATAAAATAATTTTTCACTGTATATTGTAAATACTAAATGCTTGTAATGTAAAATGTGTATTGTCTGAATAAAGATATTTGTATATATGTATGTATAAGAAATTTTAACATAAAAACTGCCATCTGGCTATTGTCTTTAAACTTGAAAAATTGCACCTTTTTTTTCTTAATTAAGAAGTGATCTCGAAAACTAATTTCATCAAGTCATTGCACCTGGAATATACTTACCTAATAAGGCCCGAAACCATTACATAATGCTAGTTGAACGATAATTAATTTTATATATACAAATGTCTTTATTTATAAGAATATGTATAACAGAAAAAATATATATATATTTTACAATTAAACCAATTAAGCTATGTGAATATATTTTCTTCTAAACCGGCGAACGTCCTGTGCTCTTTCCGCCATTCATTTTATATATAAGCTAATTTTAAAATATTTAAATGAATAATATCGGTTTTAAAAAATATAAGTTAAATCTATGATAATCGTTTTTTTTTATTGTTTTATTTAATAAATCCCATTTAATGCATCCAAAACCTGCAAAACCTTTAAACCATGTAAGTTTCCTTTTATAGAGCATAAATCGAGATAAATAAATATTTGCCCCGATAAAACTATAAGTACATAGAGATCAACACTGGGAGCTTACATCACACTCACTACATCCGGAACACTTAAAGCTTAATTCACCCGGAACAGTTCTCGCTCCTAGTAAAACACAAATACGCCTACAGTTATGTACGGGACAAAGAAATCTATACTTTCATGTTCCTTCCTGCGAGGGATAATACTATTGAGGTATATGTGTATTTAGTGTTCCGTTTGTATTTATAAAAGGATTTTTAAAACGTCCATCATTTATTTTACACGGAAACGCGTTTGTACACAGGAAATATATTTTCCTGAAAGAATAATACATTTAAAGAAGTTTTCCATATGTGAAGTGGATACGTGACCTTTAATATGCCAAAGGCGTATATTCTTTTTATATTAAAAACTTGTTTACGTGCGAAAAATATTAAAATGTATATAGCTCAAAGCATTTTCAACAAATAATATTTATTGGGATTAAATATTAAAATAATAATCAATTTTATATTTGAAACATTTTTTTTTATATATGATCAACTTAATGTTTTTTTATAGAAAAATGAATACTCATATCCTATAATCATACACTTATTTCTAAACATACATCCTAGCATATTTTAGATATTTACATATTTTTGCATTGAAAAATAGCTAAAGTTTCTTTTAATAATAATAATAGGGGTTCCAGATTTTACCAAATATACATAAATATATTATTTTATTTGTATTTTGCGAATATTTACAGAATATTTACTTACGTATTTCAATAGTTATAAATATGATTGAAATACTTAAGTAAATATTCGTAAAATACAACATCAAATTTAATATTATATTCGTTCTCAATTAACAGTTATTATTACAGTATGCATTCACACACAGGATAATAATTAAATTGCTATAATAATAATTGCTAACATTTAACAATTAATTAATATAATAATTGTGAAATGTTTGCAATTAATCAAATGTAAACGCGTTGGTTTTAATTTATCATTCACATGTTTATCCGATTCGACAAAAGCCTAATAACATTATTAAAATATATAGCTAAAATAAAAATGCGACATCCATCACCCGTTCGGCATGAAACAAGCTTTCGCTACTTTTAAATTCAAATTTCCCGAAAAGTGTCACATTTTTATGGCGGCCATATATCACGACGTAATCATTTGCACCGCATCTTTTCTATTAATAACGATCTAATAACGAGGCTGTTCATTTACTTACCATCGTACCCTGGATGATTTCAGTGAACGCTTTTATTACGCCCACGTGGGAACCGAGAGAAAAAATAATTAATTAGGAGATTACTTTCCGAAATTGCCTTTATATCACTTCGCGAATTTAATTCAATTTCGCAGAAATCATTACGGTAATGTTGAATTTTCATCAGGAGAGTAATTCAATTATAAGAAAGAAACTATTTAAAAATGAATTATAATTAATTTCTTTTACTTTCATTTTTACTATAATTATTTAAATTTATTTAATAACCCAAATATATTTAAACATTTTGATTTGTTTTTTGTCGATAATTTAATTTGGATTAGTTTTGTGAGTGTAAACGAGAAATAAATTTGAAACCAAACAAGGAACATTTCTGGCAATGATCAACAAAATTCGATCAATCCCTTTTTCCAACTGCAAAATAAATACTTAACCTGTAAGTTTTACAAACATCTATTGAAACAACTACTTCCCGAGCATAACAAGAAATAAATTTAACAATTGCGTTCCCGGCGCATTCACCATTAGTTGAAACGTAATTTTTAATAAATTAAATATTATGTATTAGTTATCGAACAAACAAATTTAGTTAGATACAGCAAAGAAATTAAAAATGCTTCATTAAGAATTTGTTGATGAATTAAATGAACTATTCGATTCTTACTTTACTGTTTATTTCATCTCATAACACTTCACATTACTTAACTAATAAAACATGTATTAATTGATGAAATGTGAAATTGTTTTTTTATTTAATTAACCTTTCGATATTTATTTTATTTAAAGTTTGAAACAAAGTTATTTTCTGGTGTGAAAAAAAATATTATGCCTATTTTTGCTACGTCTGTTTGTTTTATCGGAAGACCAATGGTGAAAACAGTATTTTTTTAACACCAATTAAGGTAAAGCTGTACTGATGAGGGCAAAATCTCGAAACACGTGTCTGCAGAAGACCTTATATACATATATTCATTTTTTGCTTTAGAAAAGTATTTGAAAAAGCAACGATTACTCAGTACCGCTAAGATGTAACGGCAAGAATGTATTGTGTAATTCAATTTTCGACGCGAGTATTTGTCCAATAGATTGCTTCAATAGATATTTGTTTTGTAAATCTATAATTGCAGAGCAGTTGAAAGAAACAATTAATTTATAAATTATTTTCACAATATTTTCTTTTTAAACTATTTTTTGCTTAATATTTATTTTACAATATTTCTATTTTAATAAAAAAAGAGAATTACGGCCGCCTTGTATTCCCCGTAATAAGAACACGATTTCCTACCGTAAATATCCCTCTTGACAATTCATGATTCCATTATATATTTTTATAACATTAGCAAACATGGCCTGTTTTTTACATATAATAAGATAAAAAGAGATCATTTCAAACTCAGTCAGAAGGACCTATGGTCGATAGCCATTTAAAAATCCATTATTTTTGATTTACTTAATTAATTATCGCTATGATTCTCTAATTAATTATCGTTATGATCCTCTAAACTTAATTTTTAATAAAAATTGTTATATAAAAAGTTAGGCAGAAAAACCACTGGTCGATAGAAAATCAGCAGATATATATTTATATAAATTAAATAAAAATAATTTTAAAATAATTAATAAATGATTCCCTCTTTAGCTACTGTGAAATTTTGTCTTATGTTACATAAGTACTTTAAAACAAATATACAATGATGGATACTTGCTGTTTCATTACAATAACATTTTGTATTAAAATAAATAATAAATATTTTTTTTAATTTTTATTATTTATTTTGTATATTTTTACTTTCCCCGGACCTCTGTCCAAGCAAAAATATTGTGATCGTAAATATTTTCGAATCGCCAGTTTCAACAAATATGCACATTTTTCAGATCCCCTGAGTCCATTCCATCGAGTTTTGAAAAATGTCTGTGTGTATGTTTCTGCGATAGTGCATACACGGCTAAATAAATTAAACCCAAACTTTATATCTAAGCTTTTTATAATAGTGGAAAGATCTGAAAAGCTTTTGGTTACAATCAAAACTCATTAAGTGAAACTTTACTTTTAGCGATTTTTCATTTTTTAATTCGGATAAAAGTTGTATATTTTGAAAAAAATAAATGATTTTTGTTATAAAACTTTTATTGTAGGACCTTCAGTTTTCATTTTATAAGTGGAAGAATTTCGTTTATTTTCGAAATAAACAATTATTTTTACATTGTTGGCTGTTGAGCCTATAGTTATTTAAATAATTATTTTAATGATAAAACGTCAAAATGATTTCATATTCCAACAGCACTGAATATGTTGCGCATACAAATAAAATTGGTAAAAAAAGTATATACATTGTATAGAAATTTTATCAAGCCATTTAAGGTAAGAAATAACACACAATCCATTTGTCAATTAATAATTTTTCATTTACTATTCATTCAAAAACGTATTTGACCGTATTCACCGGGGAAAGTGCCATAATAGACACATCACCATTTTTCTTTATATATCTGTCAATAAAGATTATTATGTATATATAGAATTAAATAATAAATAATAATGACAACTAAACGACGTATAAATAATGAGCGAGTATTGATTTATGTTGTTTGAGTGCAGTATTTAATTTTGCAGTACCATATACTCAATTTAATTTAATTGCTCTTATTCCTAAGTGCATCTGCAAAACTAATGAATGATGGCTTTATAATGATCTATAAACATAATTTGATGTCCCTCTAACATAAACTAGATAATGTAATTGTGTGATAATTTTCGTTTAATTGGTTTAGCGTGGATGAAACTGCATTTACGGATTGATAGCGTACTGTCAGTGTCCAGAGTTTGCGGTTTTAATTAACCAATAACACGTTTACAAATATCAACATGCGTTAATAATTCAATAAAATTTCTAAGTTTATTTATGTCATCTTATTTTAATACTCTACATGCAATTTCACTAACTTCAACATAGTAGGGAGCATTAGCTACACAAACAAGTTTTATTGTTTAATTCCCTTCCAAGTACCTCCAAAATACAGATTAATTCATTAATAGACGTGGTGGTTATTTTAATGCAGAATTAATATAACAGTGCTTATCTAGGGCTTATTGCGATGTAATAATATGTGTATTTCAATTACGCTAACAGAATACATAAAATCTCGAATTACGTGCATTCTCTAACCTGGCAACTATATGGGACTTTATTGATTGAAACAGAAGGGAATATATACATGTAGTTATCACCGCATTTATATTAATGATATCTTCTCAAAACAACTTGTCGGATGTTTAAACTGATATTTAAATTAAAAATGCTGGCTTTATTTTTAATTTAATTCCGTTTAAATATATATATATATATATATATATATATATAGTTTCTTTTATTTTATTAATAATTATGTCCATTGTATAATTCAATACCCAGCGAGGTATTTGCCCGAGTATTAGTTGCTTTAATGAATATTTGTTTTCAGGGACTTACGTTATGTAAGTCACTGTTGCGGAAGCTAAATAATTGTTTAATGTTTATTAATTCTTTTCGAAATTCATTTTATTTTATTTATATCACATCTTTATTCGTGTAATATTAGCCATGGGATTAGGTACGTCGATGATATGATTTTAGCATTTAATGGCACCGATAGACAATTATATTCATTTTTAAATGTATAAAACTCACAACACGAAAAAATAAAATTTACAAAAGAAATAGAAACCAATTAAGACAATTAATAATAAACACGATTTTTCGAATTTTCACAATCCGACACTCACAGACATGGCAATTAATTATAATTTTAATTACCCAATGACACAAATTAGCAGCTTATCATAGCGTCATGCACAGATTATTAGCAGTTCCAAAATCACAAAGCAATTTCGATAAAGAATTTAAAATAATATACTAAATTGCATACAAAAACGGTTTCAAAAAATCAATAATAGAAAAAAATAGTAATTAAACCAAAACATAAGAACCCTTCGGTCACTATCCACCAATTCATTAACTCATGCAAACATGACAGTTCAGCAAATCAAAATTAGTATTAATTTGCAAATCATCATAAATTCATACAGGGCAGATAGACTTATGGTCGATAGCCCATGACAGACTACTAGCACAATTGTACATATTGTTATAATAAATTTTGTAAAATTGTGTTGTCATATTGTCTGAATAAAGATGTTTGTATATATAGTAATTAAAAAAACGAAGAAATAAATTAATTTATTCCATTTACTTTTCAATAATGTTCAAAATAAGAATTACTGATTAATAATTTTACCATGTTAAAAAATGTTTACAACACAAAATATATTTTAAAGCGTTTAAATTGTTTTATTTATATAAAACTGAAGATGAACTTTCAACACTTATCAGCCTTATCAATCAATTTTTTATATTAATAAAAATTTTGGCTCTACACCCACATGGGTAGAAAGCGTTGTTGAATAAATATATAATAAATATTTTATCAACCATTTCTGTAAAATATAAATTAATTTTACAGAATTTAATTGAATTAAATAAGGAAAAATACTGGCAATGATCATTAAAATTCGATTATTTCCTTTTTTCAACGCTGTGAAAATTACTTACACTATAAATTTCTGACATACATCCATTGAAACAACTGCTTCATAATTTTCATGTGAGATCCCAGTGAAGGCGGTAAGTAAAATTTCACAACTAAGGGCTTACTGATGATGAGTGAATCCCGAAACACGTATATACAAATAGCCTTGTAATTATAATTTGTGGGTGTCTTTCATGAAATATTTTCGATTCAAACCGTTGCAATACGCAATTCTGCTGGCATAACAAACGTCTATTGTGTAAACCAATATCAGGCGAGGTATAGTCCCGGGAAGCAGTTGTTTCAACGGATGTTGGTCAAAAAAGTAAAGTGTAAATAATTTTTGCCGCGTTGATCAAATAATCGAATTTTAGTAATCATTGCCAATATTATTTTTTTATTATTTAATTTTAATTTAGATAACTGCAAAAGTGGGAATCATCTCCGTTTTTATTCAACATAGTTTTTTCTCAAATGTATTATAATCATGTATACCCAATGCAGTATTACTGGACATAAATTTAAGATTTGTATTTGACATCGATCTCTAAACATAAACAAACACCATTCGAAAAAAAAACACGTACGTTTGTATTAGTTATCAAAATTTTCCGTTTATTGATGAGCGATTTGTTTGTGCACGTTTTTATATCTACAACGTCGTTTGCTTTTTTTATCGAATACAATCATATATCTGTCCTAAAATCACAACGTATATAAAATCCAAACGAT
Organism: Philonthus spinipes; assembly: GCA_963082785.1. Taxonomy (NCBI): domain Eukaryota; kingdom Metazoa; phylum Arthropoda; class Insecta; order Coleoptera; family Staphylinidae; genus Philonthus; species Philonthus spinipes. The sequence goes on from OY720301.1 coordinate 16,390,610, forward strand.
AAACAATACATCAAAGAGAATTTATTCCATTTTCAGTTGTGCTTTAGTGTCGTGAAGATCAAATCCATTTAAGCCGGTTTTTTACGATTGAAATTATTTCTAAAGGTAATTACTATTTAATCCAATATTGTTAATAAAATATCTTTTTTAAGTAATATATACAGGGTTGCGCAAGATTCCGATGAAGTCCAATATCTCAGTTATTTAGAAATTTACAAAAAGATATTACTGACATAATTTGTAGCTACTGTAAAACTTCACATTTTAAAATTGGTTTCATATATACAGGGTGTCCAATAATCACGTGACGAATCAAACATTTGATTTTTTAAATGGAATGCTATATTTTTAATGTCGATTATAGATTCTACGCTTAAAATTAATCATTTTTGACATAAGGTTTATTAGGTCAGTTTTTAATATTTTAAAAGTTATAAACAATTTAAGGTTGAAATCAATGGAAGATTTGGGCCTTATTTTTCAAAAATGAAAAACGATGTAAACTTTCTGTTAACGCAATTTAATTGAAAAAATGCTTAATATAAGGAATAATCGTTTGTTACCATAAAGCAAATGTTGTGTACAGGGTGAAACAATACGCAAAATGATTTTTTTCTTTTTTCACTTGAATGGAACACCCTATATTTTTTACACTATTTCGATAGAAAATTGATTGTTCTTTAATTTTTGTATAATAAACTATACCCCTATCTGTTACCATTTTTTCACAATTTCAATTCAAAGTACAAAATTATAAGTTTCGCTTATAATCTATAAATTAAGTAGGCTATAATTAAAACAAATGCAATTCATAATCGTTTTCTGGTATTTAATGACATACTTACTCCCTAACCTAAAAGGATATTCAAATGACAATCGATATTTAAAGGCGCATGCAAAATATAAAGAAAATAGTTGCTCAACGATTATTTAGCGAGTTATAATGGTTATTGGGACATATTTTTTAAGAAAAAAAAAATGTAAAATGTTTGAATGCTATTGAATTAAAAAAAAGTGAATGTGTGAAATAAATACATAAAAATGTTAACAAAATATAATGATATAAATATTTTATTATTTCACTTAGTATCTATTTTCGGTTTTTTAGTCAACATGAATTGTTTAAATAAATCAATTTAAGAAGCATATAGGAATATTTTAAATATTTTTCGAATAATAACCAAAAAATATAGTTGTGGTTAGTTTTTAACAATTAAATTAATCATTTATTGAAGAAGTATGTTTAACTACACCAGTGTTACAAAATATAACGTAAAATGTACTTTACTTACTAATTATAATATTAAGCGTTGAAAGTTACTAAATAAATTAGTTGTTCTGGCGCGGCCTACTTTGGTTAAAAATTCTATATCAAATTATTTAATCAAATGCAATTTTGGAGAATAAATTGATGATAATAATAGGAATCGTAAAATCTGTTTAAAAATAAATTATTAATATTAACATACCTTAATAGAAAAAATAAATTCCAACCCATTCCTGGTGAATCGAAAACCAACTCACCTCCACGACTCACTAATTACCACTTGTTCATAAACAAAAATAAATCGCGTTTTTAATTATTAATAATTTCTAACGTTAAAAATTAAACCGGAATAGTAAACACTGCGCGTTTTCGGACGACTGAATCGAAATACAAGAGCGCAATTATCGCAAATCAAGAAGAAAAAAACTATCGACGACTCACTCCGAGAACGCATTCCTGAGATAAGAAGATTCGTTGTACCTGGATCCTGGCGCACAGCCAAGAACATACCTATTCAAATTGTTGTATTTTCAATATTATCGCGTATTAAAATAATTACAGCTTAATATTTATTTACTTTTTTTATTAAATTCTCATTTATCTCGTGGTAAAAAAAATATATATGAATTATGATGTATTTTAATTAATACACTTGATTATTCGTTTCACTAAATTATTTTATATTTGTATTCGCGTAACTTTCACAACTAAATAAATTAGTTGTTCTGGCACGGCCTACTTTGATTAAAAATTCTATACCAAATTTGTATTTGAGATTAAATATCTCAAAAACGGTAGACGATAGCTATTTAATATGTTATATAAAAAATAAAGAGTGATTAATTTTCTATTAAAATAGCATAAAAAATATAAGGTGTCCCATTTAAGTAAAAAGAGAAAAAAATCATTTTGCGTATTGCTTCACCTTGTATATAAAAATTTGTTTTAAGAGAAAAAAAGAGTATTTCTTTTATTATTAAGTATTTTTGCATTTGTATGGCGTTGACAGAATGTTTATTTCATTTTTCATTATTGAAATATTAGGCTCTAAACATCTATCGATTTCAACATTCATTTGTTTATAACTTTTAAACTATGAAAAATTAACCTATTAAATCTTATATAAAAAATGATTATTTTTAAACGTAGAATCGAAAATTTTAATAAAAAATATATCATTCCATTTAAAAAAAACATATGTTTGATACGTTACGTGATTATTGGACACCTTGTATATATGAAACTAATTTTAAAATGTGAATTTTGACAGTAGCTACTAATAATGTAAGTAACATTTTTTTGTATATTTCTTTATAACTGAGATATAGGACTTCATCGTAATCTTGCGCCACCCTGTATGTATCTTTATTTAAAAATATATATATACCCTTCACAGCTGTGTGTTTTTTTTTAATAGTAATAAATTTAATTGATTAATTAATTACACTAGTCTGAGGTCCGAAAGACCGTAATAGCAATATCTAGTTACTAATTGTTCGACCACCATTATGGTCGAACAATTTATTAATATACAGGGTGTTTAATTTACTAAGATATAAATTGAACACCCTGTCTGTATGTTAAAAGTATAGTTGAATGATAGCTTGTTTATATCCAAGACGTTTTTATTTTAAACTTATTTTGAAAATTAATTTTAACTAACCCTTTATACAAATTTATTTATTCAGACAATTACATTCATTTTGAAAACATTAGGTATATACAATAAAATGAAAGTGTTAGCCCAGGACAAACTGAAATCTTTCTGTCATGTCTTGAATTTATAGTGATGTACAATAAAAAGTGTCTGTGATAATTTATTAATAATTTATTAAATACAATTTAATTTAAATACAATTTAATAAATAAAGTGTTTTGTGTTCCGCTGAATTTTCGCATAATTTAATTAGGTGAGTAATTAATAATACAACTTTTTTGATTATTGAACTATTGTTACGAATATTTAAGAAGTGGGGGCATTTCTTGAACGATGAATATTTTTTCATTGAACGGCGGACTTCAAAAATGAAATTTTTCATTTGAAAATGTTTACGATTACAATACGCGTGAGGGAAAATAAAAAAAAAAAATATCTGAATATTTCAGTTGAGAAAAGTGTTGTCTGTTGCTGAACTTGCATTAATGTTCAGTACGAGGACATGAAATGGATGTACGTTTTAAATCAAAGTGAATATACATATGTAAATGTCGTGCAATTAGTTTCCCTGTTACAAATTTCCATTTATTTGCATTAATTTCTCATGCGCTCTACACATGCTTAAAAAAAAGATTTGTTTTTCGAATTTATATATTTTACACGTAAACATTATAAGTCAAATGAAAATGGCTAAATAAAGAAAAACGTAATAATTCTATAAATAAACGTTTGCATCTTATATACAAAAATATAACAATACACTATCGGGACTATTCCGTATCGGAAATGTTAAGTTTAACGTGTACTTTATTAATTAATTCAATGTATCAAAAAATATTAAATAAGTTTCTAAGACTGTGATGATAAAAAATAACGTACACACTAAACTTAACATTTTTTTTACAGAATAACCACGATTATGTGAATAAGACAATATTTTTTAAGTTTCACAAAATTTATCATCTGCCTGATGATGCCACTGTGTTGATGAAACAATTGTAGCAGTGTTTCTAATAAATTTTGTGAAACTTAAAAAATTGCTGTTTTATTTACAAATGTTGTTATTATGGAGTTTCATCAAGTAAAAACCTCAACCATCTATTAACATAACAATAATTAATTAAGTATAGCAAACAAAAATTAATTAATTGTTAAATTGCTCTCGACACCTTATATATTTTCCTTATTTTAATGTTACAATTTCCTTTGCATTTCTCCTACACAACACTATTTTAGTACCAACTTTTGAATGAAATGTTAAACATATATCTAATATGAGTATGGGACGAATATTCCTCTCCAGGGGTTTGCTAATAGCGTAATTACGCCTCACTAGATTTTATGTACCCATTAAACGCGAAAGGGTTAACGGATAATGAAAGCGTACATACATGTTTATAGTTCAAAAATTAACGAAATAACTTAATACTAAGCTATTATTATCAAAACGTTTCATAACAGAATAAATAAAAACAATATTTGTTATTACCCAATTGAATGAAATAACAACAAGTAATTATTGCATACATTCATTTAATTATTTGATCGCGTGAAATGTTCATCTTACATTTGATGATTAGTTTTGGAATAAACATATGTGTTTTTTAAGTTTTTTTATTCTCATTGCGAAATATAAATACTCGCTTCGTAGTTTAATCACATAAATGTAATAATTTATTATTTTTATTTGATATGCACTAGCGTTGCATAGCAAGTAATATTTTAAGGATATTAAACTCGTATTTTTATTCACCATTTTTAGGAGATATTTCATACAAAACCAAGCATAAAATACTCGAAAAGATTAAAATTAATACGAATTTCCAGATTCATATTTAATATTTCACTGTCTTGTGAGATATTATGAAGAATTCAAAATTTTTTTAACTAAATTTTCTGCTAGAAATTAACGAATTAACCGCTCTACCTAATTTTATCACACATTTTCTGAGCATCTTCTATATATTTCAAGTAAAACATTTTTTTTAATGAGTATTAAAATTATAATTACAATAATTAAATCGTTAATATAACGTCCTTATACATCTATTTAATTTTGATATTGAATTTTTAAATTTTGTTTGTTTAAGTAGTTATTTCATTTATACAATGTTTAAAACTGTTTTCTATATCAACATTATAATAATTGCTTTTCAATATAATTTCATTGTTAATTAAAAATATGTTACACCGGCTGAATAAATTTAATTATGCCCGCCTGTTTTATTACATGCATTTTATTTAGTGGAGCATACTGTTTTAAATTGCGAAGTACAATATAAATAAACAATAAACATATAAAACGTAATAAAGATGCAATTTGTAATATGATTTTAAAAATTACGAATTTTAATTTATTTTTAATTATATTTTTTTATAAACTAATTTAACAATCTATTTGTAAAGCAAAATATCACTGTGAAATAAAAAGATGAATTCATGAATTGTCATGTTTGGGAATTTAAATTTAAAGTTGATGTTTAGTGGATGCATAGGAGGTTTAGGATTTTAACATTCTCAGGAATGGTGGCATTTTTTTATAATTGCAGGAGACGTAAATCAGTAGGAGTGATTTCAGTTTTTTTGATAGAGGCGAGTGTTTGAGGGATTGTGAAGGGAGTTTATGGGGTAGAAGCTTAGTTAATAATCTCAAGGCGTTCCTAAAATTAAACAAAAAACTATTTTACAAATATTCTCTCCCGAAATTTATCCTCAGACTGTTAAAATATAAAAGATAGATTTACAGAGGCATTAAATTAAATGATGACAATTCTATTAGACAAAAATTTTACCAACTGAACAGACAGATCAAATTATTAATATTAGAATGTAGAAAGAACAAATGGACAGACACTTGTAACAAAATAAACGAAATGCAAGGAAAGACTTACTGGACTAAAATTTAAAAAATATCAAAATATACAAAAATCTAATAATTTAAGTTATATTAAAAACCATGAGTATTAATATACAGATGGATATATTACAAGAAATATCCTTATGTGAAAAATATCTGCCAAATGGCCATGGACCTGAGGTCTTTAAACCTGTATTCTGTCATTGTCTAGTGTATTATGTAGTTAGATGTCTCTGTGTGAGTGTCAATTGTAGTCACGATCGCTAATGTCTAATTGTCTCAGTCATGGAGTGATAAGATGGGGAAGATATTTATACTTTGGGTTATTGTTTATATTACGAGGAAGATTAAGGTGTATACAAATATATTTGATTTATTTTAAAATGAACACATTTTTTATATTAGTATTATGTGTGAATAAATATATTTGTGTATATTTTATTAAATATGTTTTATCAAGTGATAAATGAGCATAAAAAAAACGACATAAGTATATTTATTATTATTTTACTAATACCTGGAATATAGTAAAAATTGCAGAAACACATCTTTATAAATTACAACTAAGTAATCATAATTAAAAATCTCTGCGTAATAACCACAAACTAATATTCCGGATCACGCTACTTGTCTCATAAAAACACTAAATAATTTCCATCTGCGAAAATCACCATTACTTTTAATATGACACCATCACGCGATTTATACACCCAAAACCAATGACGATGATTACCATACCCCAGGCGTCAGTCTTGAGTAAAATTAAATGGTGAAAATTCCACATAAAATCCCGAGTGCAATAAAGAACGCCGCACTTTTATAATCAAATTAAATTTATGTGTCTCTCTTTGCACACCGTTATTCGCCGGCAAAAAAAGAAATCCCCGACATTGTGTGCCTAGTGGATAACGCTTTGTTTGTACTACGTTTCTACATTGTATTACTGAAAAAATATTACACGGCCTTTGTAATTCTTTTCCCTTTATATTAATTTTTACATTTTCGGGATTATGTTACAATTATTTTTTGGAAAAATTTTAATTAAAAAAATGCATTCACTTTGCTTTTGTTCAGCTTTAAATTAATTAATAACGTGGCAATATAAAAAGTACGCTATATGTGTGAGAGAAATAATATTTATTTTTTGAGAATAATTATATAGGGGAGGTTGAGAGACTTCTGCTCGATAGCCATTTTGTTAATATATTTATTGTAAATAATAATTATTATGTAAAATAATGCAAATAATGATGTATATATACAGGATTTTGCATTTGAACTAGCGTCTTAGATAACTAAGTTACTAATTAAGCTAGAATTTTGGAAATTTTGAAACTTTAGTTGGATCGAGGAGAGGAAAATATTTTTTATTATATAAGATGTTTCGAAAAACGTCATGACGTTTTTTTTTAATTGCTTGATATATTGGATATTCTCATTTATCCCTTGGTAAAACATATTTAATATGAAACTGATTTAAAAATATTAAAACAAGTAGAATTTTTATAAATAGTTTTACTTATTTATAATTCACATATTTTAATATTTTTAAATCAATTTCATATTGTTGCTTGATATATATTTTAGACAATTACAAAAATACAATTACAAAATCATTTAAATACAATAGATTTATGCATTAGTCTATCCTGAAGTCTTTCTGTCCCGTGTGTTATTCTTTTTCTTTACTGATAGATTTTAAATATACAACTAAACATCTTTACTCATGAAAATAAACATATACACAATCATTAAACAAAATTATATTTTTAAATTAAAATATGTTACTTGTTTATGAATTTATTTGTCAAATTTGAAGCTAGCTATTTATCCCACTACAATTAAATATCGTTGTACTATTGTTATATTTTTTCTACAAATGTATGATTATGTGTTAAATTGGAGATTCCGTTAAAAAAGATATCATTAAAGATATGAATCGCTTACCGGCCTGAAGTCTTTCAGGCGATTTTTAATATTTATTTAAATTTATTAATTAATAATAAATTATATAGTTTCCACGAAAATAATCTCTATATTACTCACAAGATTATCTAGGTTATATATAAGATTATTTCTAAAAAAAGGTGTTATAAAAGTGTCTTCCACACAATGGAGATAATAAATACAAAAGCACAAGATTGATCATTAAAAAAACAATAACAGTATTAAAATAATCCCCTGAACGCCGGATCAATTAGGATCCTCCGTAGTAATCAGTACCATTAAATATGTGTCAAGACGTTATTTATTAACATCCGTTACGGAACTTTCGCAGTTTCACAAGCGCCATCAAGCAAAAATAGGGGAACGACGAAGTCGAACACCGAAGTCACCTTCATTGTTACATTATGCAACAGACATTTACGGCAATTATTACCAGCATGGCTTAGCCGTGATATTTATGGACATGCATATCTAATGCTGTAAAATGTTACTCGATAAATTAACATTAATAAGCAATTTCCATGCGAAAATAATTGATATTAGAGTGGGTGTTTTTGATATGATTTGTATGAGTTTTTTTTATTGTACAATTAATATCATTTTTTTATAATTTTTTAAATTAAAATTAATTTCAACTAGTGATGGGATAATATGGATGGTTTCAATAATTTAATTATTGGTATTTGAATGCTAATGATAATCGGATGATCATTAAAATTATCATTCAAATAAAATAAAATACTGTATTATAAATACAAAAAAAGAAGAAAAAAAAACGGCCTTTCTGCTCTCAATAGCTGTCATCATTGTATATTTGTTCCTGTATATTTGTCGTTTAAATTTAATCGGTCTAAGGATGTAATTGGGAAGCAGATTTTTGTACAATTGCTTTTGGATTTTTGTAGTATGTTTTTCAATTGTTTTGGATATACAGAAGTTACAATGGATATGGTGATGGGTTCTTAATCCTGGGAATTATGGATTTTAAGTCTTGTGCAACTTTGCCTATATTGCATTTCTGGTATTAGAAAATGAATTCAGGAGGGAGATTAAGGGTTTGTTGTGAGGCAAATTTCATGGACAAATGGTTGGAGCAGAAATCAGGAATTAGTTGGATGGAATGTATAAGGTGACGAATATTGAAGGTACATAAGAATATGTCTGGAGTGATACATTGATTATTATTCATAATGAATGTGAGACGAGTATTATTTTTTACGAAATTATAAATTTCACAGAAGGACGCAATATGTCGGGATTTACTTTTGTTAAAATTAAAATTAAAATCTCCTATTATATTTGTATTGTTATAAAGCGGCGCTTTTGTGAAAAGTATAACACGAATATATGAAATTTGAATAATCAGACATATTATTTAAGGCTGTTAGACCCGCAACGAACAGTTTCTGCTGTGGAGTCTAAGGGAAAAGAGGCGGTTGCGAACGCGTTCAACTATATGATCATCTCTTTCGAATTACTACCCATCCGTTTTGGACAGTATTCAACATTTTCATGGCCCATATACATACATGCGAAATGGAATGGATCGATTAATTCTAGAGTTTATTTAAAACGCGAGCGGGGTGTTCACATTTTTTTTAATAAAAGAATAAAATATTATTTAATGAATTATTCAATATTTTTACTTTAACTTATTCAATATCTATAATATTTAATAAAAATAAATAGAAATAAGTTTGAATTTAATAAACAATCTAAAAATTGAAAATTATTTCTTTTTAAAACGTAAACTAAAGTGCTAAATTAAATAAAAAGAACTAGAAAATAATTAATAAATTATTTCCTCTTTAGCTACTGTGACATTTTGATTTATGTTACATAAGTACTTTAAACAATTTTAACTATTTTATAATAGAAAATTTATTTTCTATTATTATTAAAAGTGCTATATGAAATTAACCAAATTGATTTAATAAAAAAATGTTACTTAAGATTAGACGGATTAAAACGGATTTATACATATTTTGTTTTTCGTTCACAATCATAATTTATAATTGAATATTATCATTCGCATTTTTATTTTAGCCACAAGTCAAAACTAAACTTCTTTTTGCTTTATTTTGCGCTTGATTAAAAGCAACAGTATTTATTTTTTGTAAAACAATTACTTGTTTATTATAAAAAAATCATATTTACATAAGAGAATGCTATAGTTTCAGCTTTAACATCATCTTAAAGCTCAAACTATATTTTTTTTATAAATAATCTCGACAATGAAGATTTTACATCTTAGCCTTTGCTATTTTTTCTGAAACTATTTCGGTATAAAATAATTTATATTATTTTAAATTAGCAAAAATATTTTTTATGAAATAATATTCACCGCCACCATTCACTATGGAGCAATCATGTTTGTATAAATCAAACCATTCGCTCTTTACCACCTCCAAGTCGCCGAGAGATCTTCCTTAATAATTTTTACCAAACTCAGACATCCTAATAACCCACTTCACAATCCTTCCAATGATTTTTTTACGAATCTACCCATGTCATACCAATATCCCAGCATATAATAATCTTGAGTAAGCATTTTGCACGTAATCCTCATAATCAACCCCTCATCTCAAAATGTTGTATTCCACGAAACCTAACTAAACATTCCTTCAAAATATACACATCCTCCTCTCACAATTCACCAATTCGTTACTGCGAACAATTAAGACAGTTAACCATAGATACTTTTATTGCATATCACCCTAAATTCAAGAGAGGACAGAAAGACTTCTGGTTGATAGACCAGACAGACTAACACACAAATGTGTTGCATATAAATGTTATTGTAATTATCTGAATAAAGATGTTTGTATATAATATTCACTTACTTGAAATCATATAAATCTTTATAAACCTAAAACTCCCTCATTCTACACAATTTTATTTTCTCTTCCTATTATTTTTTGAACAGGATCACATAGTTTTTTTTCAAATGGTTGTAAGTTGTAAGGGAATAGGTCATGGCTTCAGATTGCACAAAGGCGCCAGCTATTTTTACAGCAAAGAAGCACACGTGTCGTTTACGAGGAAATTGATTAAATTTGATTTGCTTTTATAAGACGAGGGACTGTATGTGAAAGAGCATTACGGTAATGGAATTTAACTTCAGTCGCTTAGATAAATGTTATGTGAACACACATAGATATATATGTGCCTGTTTTCAGAATGAATGGCTGTTTCTTTGTCATAGGAATTAACTGTTTTAAAAATTCGTAATTGTCAGCGTTTTCCATTAATTTAAAATAAGTTCGATTTGAAAACTGTAAGTTAATAATAAATTACAAACTGTTGGCATATTTGTTATACTTTATGGTGTGTTTTATTATTTTGTATTTTTCGGAGCTTCCGTACGGAAAATGTTATCTTTAACATGAACGTTTTTATCATCACAATCTAAGCAGCTTTTGTAATAGATGTGTATGCACAGAATGTGAAATTAATTAATAACGTACACGTTAAACTTAACATTTTCTCTACGGAATAGCCCCAATTATTATATAGTTTATATGTTATATATTATTATTACTTTGTGAAACGGTGAAAGCCTATAATGAAAGAAATTATAAATTGTTAGATTTTTAATATTCTATTGAAATAAATATTTATACTAGACCTAAATAAAAAACATCACCCTTCTGTTTTTGAGAAGAAGTAAACATTGTTTCAAAATAAGAATCACTTATAATGAGCACCCTTAGAGCTCCAGCTATGCGGGATTCAAGCTGTGAAAAATTCATTACTATAATCTGCCCATAGAAAAAATTTAATACAGCAAGCAGAGTTTTTATTTATACTCCATTTGATTATTATTTTACACTGGTTTTATACCACAACTATTACTAATTTTAATTACATTAATATCAATTAAACGGCGAAACTATTGCCCTCTTTTTATTAAAAAGGGTGCGGATAATCAATCTTTTGCGCGACTAAAGATCGAAAACGTAATTCGTTCCGGGCAAGTTTATTTTTTTATCTTTTTTAGTGGTTCAACTTGCACCCCGTTTGATGTTAAAATGATTGCCGTTTAATTGTCACAAAACCGACGTTCTGGTTTTAATGAATGCAATTACTTTTAATAAATTATATCATCTGCAGTTTTGTTTGAGTTTTAAAGTTTAAATTATAGTTTTTGATTTTTTAATGATATGTTGTAATGTAAAACACTCATTTTTTATGTTTAATCAGTTAGTAAACTTATCTCCTTACATGATAATGATCTAGTGTCGAAACTAGCTGGAAAAAAATTATATAAATTGTGAAACTAACTAAATGTTTATCTAAGAGTTTTAATAAATAATTGTTATTCTTTTCTCTACAATTTTATTGATTAGCCAGATAAATTGTATATACTATGTATGCATTTCAATGGCGTATAATATTATGGTACGTACATTCGTTTTTAAGAGAAAAGTAAATAAAACATTAATAATAACAATAATATGTTTCCAAATGTTTGGTTGCAGGAATAATTACGAGCTAGTTTCAGATTTTGATATCAAAATGAATAATAATAATATAATAAAGAAAGCGCTCTAGTTCGCAATATCATGCGTTTCGTTTATATCAAAAATTCTATACAAAAGTTTATATTTTCAAAAGTACATTAAGGCAACAAGGATAATTAATTAAAGCCCCCTTTTACACGAAAACTTTGTGAGCGGCTTAAATGAGCGGGGTGTTTTTCCTTACGTAATTCCCTTCTTTTTTTCTATATTTTCTTAAAAACAGAAGAACAAAATATGAGATTATTGATGAAAAAAATATCATATTAATTATTGCTAACTATAATTAAGACGATGTTTTCTTTCAATAATAATAATAAATCAAATATAGTTGCAATAATATACATATTTGGGAGCGTTTTTTTTTTACAAGGGAACCTGATAATGGAACGGAAATAGAAGTGAGGATAATGGTAGGGAATAGATGCTTAGGGGGACTAAGTAAGAACATCTCCAGAAATACCAAACTGAAACTATATCAAACAGTATTAAGACCGACGGTGATGTACGCCTGCGAAATATGGATAATAACCATAAAGGAGCAAACAAGATTAAAAATGTGGGAGAGGAAAGTTTTAAAGAAGATATTAGGAGGAAAAAAGGTCGGAGAGCTATGGTTAAGGCTAACAAACAACGAAATAAAAGAACTTTACAAAGCAACAAGTATAACAGGAGTAATAAAAGTGCAAAGGCTACGCTGGTTAGGACATGTGCAGAGAATGAACGGGTCAGACTAGCAAAACTAGTACTCACCAGCACAATTGGAGGAAGAAGAAAGACCAAGAACACGATGAAAAGGAGATGTAGAAAAGGACATGGAGAAATTAAGAATTACCGGATGGAAACAAAAGGTACAAAATAAAAAGACATGGAAGAAAATTGCCAATCAAGTCATGGGCCAGCTAGGATCGTAGTGCTAGTGAATAAAATCGACGACGAAGTTGGCATTGGAAATCTAAAGTCATGTCTGAACTAAAATCACACACGCACGCGTAAAGTACTGGTTGTCATGTTGACCGCAACCAGCATTTCACACGTGTGATTTTAGTACAGACATGACTCGAGACTTCCAACGCCTACTTCGTTGTCGATTTTTGTTATACGTTCGATATATATATATATATATATATATATATATACGATATACATACATATAATATACATACATACAGGCCGGCAGTTCTTTGTCTCGTATGTCAGTTAGACATTAATGTGTGATGTCATGAATAGTGGATTTTTTTAAGCCCGGAGTCGTTTGGCTGTTCAGCCTTCCTGCATCGTTGAATGAAGTCTATTGCGTTTACCCTTCTGCCTTTACTCTGCAAGGAATTCTACCTCTTGAGCCAAGTCCAGGATGTCCTTAAACAGGTTGAAAAAGAAGGTCTACTCAGTGCTCTCAGACAAATGTGCATGACATTTGTCTGAGAGCACTGAGTAGACCTTCTTTTTCAACCTGTTTATGCAGCGGAAGCAGGTCCAACATAGCTTCCATGGCTGTGATTTGAGTTGTGTGCATCGTTTCTGTGACTCTAAAGCATGAAAGCCTTTAGAGCTTTTAAAGTTTGCCTAAAGTTTTTTTTTCCTTTGCTTCGTCTACCAGACTAAGGAGCCATAGGTTATAATGGGCTTTACTACCGTAAGGTATGACCACAGCACCATTTTTGGTTTCAGCTCCCATGTTTTCCTGGAGAGTTTGTGGCATATGCAGAAGGCTTCTGTCCTCTTTCAAGAACCCTATCTAGATGTGAATTTCAAGTGAGTTTTTTGTCCAGGATAACTCGTAGGTACTTGACCTCTTCAGATAACTCAAGTACTTGGCCATTTAGCGTTGGTGCTATCAAGGTCAACTTCCTTTTCCTAGTAAAAGGAACCGCGACCGTCTTAGTGGGGTTTACACTCAGCCCCACTTCCTGCACAATCCACTAATGATGTTAAGTGCACGCTGTGCGGGGTTCATGGACGTACTTTCGAACCTTCCTCTTATATTATTTGTTAGTTTATTAAGGTTATTTGTTAGTTTATTAAGGAAATCGTCGACCACCAGACACTATAGCACCACCCTGCGGACAGCCTATTTGTGACAATCCCCTCACTTCGCGGTTATAGTCCGTCCTGTTAGCATGTCTTGAAGCCATTCCGTCGTCGGGGCGTCAATCACCTTCTTTATCGACTGGTGGGTGGTGTTATTAAACGCCCCGTGAATGTTGCATTGAGGATGTTGGGATTTCTCGTAATGTAGAGAAGGTTTAAAAGCTCCAATTGGGATAAGAGATTGCACCGCAGTCCGCAGGCGACGACAGATCATTTTGTAGACGTGAGTTGCTGTTTTTGTTGAGATGCCTTTGTTTGCGTAAGTTAGGGATCTGAAGTGTCGTGCCCTTTTCTGGGCCATGGTTTTTACTATTTGGGAGTGGGTTTGATGGTACAATGACATACAGGGTGTCTTAGCGTGCAAGTTGAATAGCTTTACGACTAAACAATTTCTTTTTCAAAATCAGCTTTTGCTAACGTAGAAACACATTCAAGATCAAATTTCGTGCTTATTTTAAATGGCACACCCTATATCTAATAGACCTATCTTGTAGGAAATTTTATTGCCTTTCAGAAAGTATAAAGGTATTTTACACATAAACCCAATAGTGAATAATCGCTAAAAGTAAAGTTGCACTTAATGAGTTTTGATTATGATCAAAAGTCAGATCTTTCCACTGTTATGAAATGCTTAGGTATAACGTTTGGGTTCAATCCATTTAGCCGTGCAAATTCGTTGAAATTGGTGATTCAAAAAGTTGTACCATCAAAATACCTTCCCTTAGAAGAAAGTAAAAATGTATGACATAGTTGTATTAATAAGGATTAAAACCCGAGACACTTGTCTGCAGATGGCTTTATATTACGTAACTTTTTTTGTTATTTGCATTAAATATTTTCGAATCAAGAACTTATTGCATTATACAATTATTTTGTTATGCAACATTATCTGGTGTGATATTTACCCGAGAAGTAGTTGTGTCAATACATAACATTGACACAACTACTTCTCGGGTAACGTAAGTCAAGATGTTGCAATATCTAAAGAGAAAATAAATAATTAATTTCAAATTCTATTTATTTGATATAATTTAATGATTTTAATTTTTTGTCACCATGTGAATAAATACTATTTTCTAATTTATATTTTTATTCCTCTGCTTTAAAGAAAGTATAAAAACAAGAAGCGATTTATTAAGGAATAATCAATATTTTACTTTTTCATACAATAAAAGTGCAAATAATAGCTGTAATCGTTGATAAAGAAATTATTTCTATAAAGAAATCCATAATGAAATATTTGGATAAATTAGTTTTCTTAAATAATATAAACATAACAATATATCTCGACTTATGTCTCAATAAAATGTTACGTAGAAACACTCTGTATAGATGATAAATGTTGTTCATAAGTAATATATATATTTATTTCGTCATAAAAAGGCAATTATAATGGTCCAATAAATCATTGAAATGGTTTGTAATCCAATCACTTCGCTAGATCAGGCACCACATAAAACTGCCACTAGTAGCGGTTATGTTTTTATTTATCATTGAAAATAGATCGATTTCTGCAACAATAGATGCAAATACATCCAATTAACGAGGTGTTTCTAAGCATACAGAATCATTAATAAATGTCTCTATTTATCATTCCGCACTGTATTGTTTCTATAATATTGTAATAACGTAGTTTCCATATTGTCTGCAGCTAAAACTTCCAAGAAGAAAAAATATCAGAGGGGTGGATAACAAAAACGTATGATTAATACACCCTTCATCCATAAGAGCTACAGAAGGTGACATGATTATTTGCTGCATGAGCTATTCACAGGCAGCATTAGCCCCTGGTGCACCGTAGGAGCTGTCAAGTGGGCTGGGTTGAATTCATTTTTTTTACCGGAAAAAAATAGGGCACTGTTTTTGATTTTTTTACGGGACTGAAACTTTGCGACAGCTCATTTAAATTTCCATCCAAGCCATTATGAAACGGTTTACTTTGTCGGGGCGCGTCGGATTATATCATGTAACGAATATAGCAAAATACAGGAACGTGTGTAGATATATTTAAAGTTTATTTTTTGCAAATTGAAGCTGGAATAATTGAAATTTCAACTCAGAATTGTTCTAATATAAGATATATTTATTTTCATTATAATTTATTATGATTTTTGATATTTGACTTAATAACAAATTTAACTTAAATATTAGCGAGGCTGAAAGACCACTGATCGATGGTCAATTTATGACATTTATGACTTAAAATGTAGTATAATTGTTTTCTAATGTATTGTTTGGCATTGGTTGAATTTCACAAATAAAAGTATTTGTATATATAATAGCAGCGTTTCTTTCTTATACATCTTAATAACCGCAGCAATGTTACTCTATTAGCCAATTTGAGTTAGTTCGATTTTCAAGAAGTTTTTATATTTTCAATAAGTAGCATTAAATACTGGCTATACCTAATGTAAATTTTATAATAAAGATGATTGTACACATAGTATTAAATAATTTATTATAATTGCCGACTGGCCCATTTTAATATATCCAGTGGAACAAAAACAGTGTATTTTATTAACTTCCATTCAAAATCTGTAATAAAGTCGAAATTTAAAACAAACAATTCAATGCACACAGTATATTGACTGAAATAATTTCATTGTATCAAGTGTTTAAAATTCACACGCGTTGTTTACGTCGAAATTTTTTACGTAATCGCACACACTTTCAACCTTTTTGTGTATTTTATTTTTACGTTTTAAATATGGAAATTGACAAAATATGATTATTTTTAGTGAACTTTTTGATAATATAAAAACAAAATATAAAACTGCAAGGCTCAATGATCTATGCTTGTTGTTTGGAGATGCGTTTTAAGAAGTTAAAACATTTTCATGTGTGATTCACGATTTCACGGATGTGATTAGTAGTGTGGCCTGTACAGACCACGGCCCAATAACCCGGAAATCAAGGGTACTAAATTAAAAAAAATATATATATATTAAAATTATATAAATAAAAATTATAAGGCAGAAAGACCCAGGGTCGATAGCCATTTGACAATAACAGTTACATAACAAATTTAAATAATTCTGTAAATATTGCAAACACACATACTACACATTGTAAAATGTAACGTTATTTGTCAATAAAGATGTTAAATATATATAAAAATTATATTCCTCCAAAATTTTTACATTTCACTCTCATTATTACTAGCACAGATTTTTCCGATAACCCATGGCAGAGTAACACACAATTGTAAAATTGTATGCAAAATTATTGTATGTAAAATTATTATTTATGTATGTTAATAAATTTTTGTATATATAAAAATTATACAATAGTAATAGAAAAAAGTGGATAGAAAAATCTCTGGTCTATGGTCAAGACAGACTAACACCTACATGTATTGCAATTATTTTTATACATGAAGGTAAAAAAATAATAAAACACTTTGCTCGTATCACGCACCTGATTTTTTGTTCCATAACTAGTTTCAACTTAGTACAATCATTGACCGTTTGATAATAAAAAGTGTGTGATGCTAGCAGTGTTTTATTAATTTTTTACCTTCATATTAATAATAAACATGTCTCACAAAGTAATGGCTTCAATAATCAATTATATATTTGTTATATAGTTTTGTATTTTCTGTATAATCTGAATAAAAAATGTGTATGTATATATATATATATTTCTAGAAAAGAGTTTGCTCTCTTAATAAAAGTTATTTAAATAATTAAATAGGAAATCAATTGTGATAATAATTAATAAAAATATTTATTTTTCCTTCAGCCACTGCAAGAATTAATTATTTTTTATTAATTATATTAAAAAATATTTTTCTATTTTGTATTAAGACATTTCAAAAATAAATGTTTCTCTCTTACAATTCATTATCTTACAAGGTATAGAAAGCTAAATAAAAATTTCATTAAAACAGCCAGTTCACGTAACAATATTCCTCAGGGTGTGATTAAGTTTTGGGGAGGAAATACCTTTATGGACGATTACCCTTTATAGTGAAAAAATAATAATAAATTGTATATTAATTTCTTTATTAAAATTATTTATTTCATTATATTTATAATAAAAAAATATATTGTGTAAAATATCACGTAATACAGTTGTGCTATTAAAGATGTAATGAACCAAATCAATTGTGATGGTTATTAACAAAAATAATGAATATTATTATTATATGGGAAACACAGATAGAACAAGGTCGTTTTTTTTCTGTTGCGAAATTACGTTGTTTCTCGTAAAACGTCGTAGAAAATATATAGCTACTTTTAAGAAATATATTGCATCGTTATATCAGTTGAATACCTCTGGTGTCGAGAGCAGGGAGCAAGGGTCCAATCCAATTTACAGATCGTGAGGATTACTGCCCATCAAGTTCAGTAAATGCAGCCTGTGGTTTTATCGAATGCTTAAATTTGCAGCTCGTGTACTTTTAATGTGCCTGTAATTTGAAATGGATTTAAGAGATTAACACCGAGGGAAATGAAACACGTGGCACTGTATTTGGTGATATATTTCAGCAAATTGTTTTTTTTTATTTTAGTTCAACGGAGCGAGCTTGTCGTTGATTTGTGCCCCGGGATTCGGGACGAAGGGTCTGCTTGTTGTAGGGCGCCAGTCGATATTATGATGATGGCAATTGCATTTTGTCCAAGGGTAGTGGGTTGTGGGTTTGTGGTGTGGCCTTTGGTAGCTGTAGCCGTGGTGTCTACTGTTCCAAGGGCTAGGCGTTTTATAGTCCGGTTTTGGAACCCTGTTAGGCCCTAATGGATTATAATTAACTGCTGGTTTGGGAAGGTAATGCGGCACAGGGGGAGGTAAATAGTGTCCACTAGGTTGGTCCACATTATATCTTACGCTTTTATAGTCATCGTCGGTAACGAGGAGAGGTCGAGGTGGACTTAACTCTGTATTATAATGAGGGACTCCATACGAAGGAACAAATCCGTTTCCATTCCTTACATCTGTAAAAGTGTGTACATTCGTTTGAAATACAGGAGGGGGATTATATGAGTGATCATCTGTATTAATACTATTTCCTAATCCGCCGTAACCCAACACAATTGGAACATCGGAAACTTCTTCTTCTTTATTTTGCCCGGGGCCTTTTTTACCTCCTAAAATTGTTTTAATCTCTATAATGATATCAGTTCCAATTTTGCTTTTACTCTCCGTCGGCTTATTACGCTCTTCACTACTAGTTGCATTACATCCCCCTTCTCCACAAACCAATTTAACATCACCCTCACTCTTCTTCTCCTCACTCTTTTCCACGACAAACACTTTTTCCACAACTTTGGGCTTCTGATGCTTCTCCCCTTGAAAATCCAATTTCGTCTCAATATTTATGCATAGCGCTGTAAAATATTTAACTTAACATAATACCAACTCATCGCACGAATGCAAACAAACATACCACCCGCAAAAAACAGCACCAATACCGCAACTCGCACGTGCTCCATGTTCCACCTTCAAACGACAAACTTTAACTGAACGTTACAATTTGCGTGCAAAGACAACACACCTCCGTATGACAATTCTTAGTCGAATTATTAAATTATTTCATAATCCCACCTAATAATCCTTGATATGTTTCAAGGTTATTAGAAATCTTCACTTTTTATAACATAAAGGTAATTGCGATCATTACAATTATTCACCGCGCAAACATTTCATTCACCACAACATCCTGTGCATGCAACTCGCATTTCGTAATTGTTTTCTTCTTGATTCAAAACTTGATTATCAGATGCTTATCTGGTGTACGACAATATTAATTTAAATTGTTTGTTGTTTTCAACGCAATTATCGTTGATTGTTATAAGAGGCAGATATGGCAAAATTTCAAATACTTAAATGAATCCAATTTTTGGTTATACAATAAACAAACACTTATTACTATAATGTCAATGTAAAATAAATTACGCAAAAATAATTCACTTTTTTTAAATTTAATTTAATATACAATTAGAATAAAACAAGTTCTATAGTTGAGACAGTTACTCGATATAACTCCATTTTAATTATATATAATTATAAGTAAAACTCTTTGCAGTTTTAAGTTCGACAAATTAATTTTAGAAAGGCTACATTAAATTTGCAAAATGTAAAACTAGAGAGAATTTTACTTATCAAAAAAATGTTTTTATTAAAAAAATGTTTGAGAAATATTAGCAATTGAGGTCTCTATATAAATATATAGAGCTATATAGATAACTTATTATATACGTATATAAAAACAATTTTTTACTTTTAAGAATACATAATCCGTTACGCAGTTTTATTTTAATTTTTTGTTTTGAAATATGTTCAATAAATATTTACGTTCTATTATAGTATTCAAGTCTATTTATAACTTTCATTTTCTGGCAATGTAACTATTTTCAAAACTTAAAAAAAAAGAATTAATGAATTCCCAATTTCAGCGAAAATCACATTTTTTAGTATGTAATGTTTAGAAACAGCACCAGTATAGTATTACAAAAATATATAGATGTATTCCATGGAACATAAAAAAATGTTCCGATCATTTTTCGTGTAACGGCAAATTTTCATTCATTGTTAAATCTAATTTCTGGCATGGTATTTACCTGGAAAGTAGTTGTTCCAATGGATATTTGTTTTTTTTAAGTACATACTTCATATGTGTACACTTTTCTTCAAGATTTAAATTTCTCCCCAATTTAAATTTTCATCACGATGTGAACATTTTCAATGATGTAGAGGTGTTTGATAATAGGAGCTATGTGGGGATTGGTTGCGAATTTTAATAATTTTAGTTTTTTTCCACGCATGTCAAATGTTTGATCTTATAATCCCAACGTTTCTCTTAACTTTTAGTCAACCGTTTATGTCTAACAGATATTTATTGATTTTAACTTTCTTTAAGCAAGATTTGTTGAAATTAATTGTTTTGATGTTTCTCTTGATATTTGTATACAAACAGCTAGTATTGACGGATGTCAAAATGGATGGCAAATTGAAATATTTATGAAACGTCTTAATCAAGGAAAAAAAATATGAATAAAAAATGTATATACTTAAAATGTACGACATAATGTAATTAGCATTTTAAAATGACAATAAATTTATAATAAAACACTTTTTTTAAATTTGTTTGTATAACAGAATTATATATTTAGTGACTATAGTTTCAACAATTTACACTTGTCATTATTAAACTGTCATTATCAAATAAAATAAATTTAATTAGCGATGGCACTATTCGAGAAAAATAATTGATAATTGTTCTCGAATAATTCCATCGCAGAATTATTAAAATGACTCGTTGTCTTAGGAACTGTTATGCATTGCTCCAAAACTATGTATTCAACTCAAGCAATATTTCCCATATCTCGGAGAATCCAAGGCCTCATTCCGAATAAGTTTATTCCGTCTGTTACGACTAAAAATGATTACTAGAAAAACACCTCAGAGTCGTATTCGCAATAGTCGAATTCAGAACCCCCTAGCTGTTTGAAATCTATGAATTCTCCATTCGAGCAATTTTCTCGAGAACTTCACACTCAATGTTATAAAATCTCGATTTCGCTTATTGCATAAATTACTTGCCTTCATTGCAGGCATTATCCTGTTTGTTATTCTTTAAATTCTCAATGTAAGAAATGAAAATATATACGATAATAAAAGTGCTCAAGGAAGTATTCGAGAATTCCAGGCGATGAACTGCTTGAGCAGATTCTCGAATATTACACTAGACGAAATGCTCGAGTAATTGCTGAAGCAATTTGGGTTGCAAGCAATGATCCATGCCCATTAAGAGATTCAATTACTTCCATTCAATACTTAACTTTGACTTGATTGATTCAATTTCTAATATTACAATACGTTATGAAAATCATGGTATGTATAGATAAAATAAAGCAAAGAACATACCGAAACAACTAGTTCAATATGCATTTAATTCAATCAAGTGCTTCGATATTTATTTTATTAGGTGCGCAACAAAGTTCTCGCTGTTGTTTTTTATGCAACTTTATTGTGAAAACATGGTTACAAATAAATCATTTAAAATATTAGCTAGCGACAACTTTTTCCCATCTTTCTAGCATAGCTCGAATACCGTCATGGTAAGAGTGTTTTGAGGATATCCATGAATCAAGCCATTTTGATATGTCTTCATATGAGCGGAACTGCTGATTAACCAGACCATATGCTATCGATTGGAACATGTAATAATCGGACGGCGAAATATCTGGGCAATATGGCGTGTGGGGTAGGACTTCCCATTTGAGCGTTTCTAAGTAGGTTTTAACGGGTTTGGCAACGTGAAGCCGAGCGTTGTCATGTTGTAGAATCACTTTTTCGCATGCAATCGCTTGGAACTGGCTTGGCGGGTAACTCCTCAAGTTCTCTTTGCGCTTGGCACAGATCCTCATCGAGCAATGCCTCCAATTCATCGTCTTAGAAGGTTATTGGCCTTCCTTCTTCGCACAAACGGTCGTTAATATTTAAATCACCGTCTTTGAAACGATGGAACAAATCACGGCAATACTGCTCTATGTGAAACATAAACTTTTTGGAGTTCACGATGCGCTTCAGCCGCCACTTATTCAAATGAAAGAAGAAAACAACACTTCCTGTAAATATTATTTTGCACAAAATCAGACATTTTCACACAACAAAAATTATATGACGCAACAAAAAAACACTAATATGCTGGTTTTGGTTGTCACAATCGACCAACACTTACTATTGGAGCAATCTCTTGAAAGACAGCGGGAACTTAGTTGCTCACCTAATATGTTAATTATACATGCCATACTTTTAAAAAGGCATTGTCGTTAAATAAACAGTCATAGATAAACATGATTTACTATATAGAATTAGCGTTTTATTAATCTTACAGAAGTAAATGTAAGTCAAATTCACCAAAGTCGCAAAATTTTAAAGCATGTAAGCTTTTCCTTATAAAAAGAAACAAAACATTTTAATCAGAAACAAGTGTTGGATGGTTTTTGAAAGGAATAAAGTAAATCAAAACAATTCAAAATTTGGCATATATTCGTCTGCAATCAACTGTATAAAAAATACAAACATATAATCGTCTTATATGATACATTTTACATTTTCCGTATAAGATATTAATATATAAACATTTTATAAATAATTAAAAAATTTACAATTTGCATTGGTCAGGCATTTCGATATTGGCAATTGAGTTCAGCCGAAACCTCTCCTCAGGGACTAGCTATATAGATAACTTATTATATACGTATATAAAAACAATTTTGTACTTTTAAGAATACATAATCCGTTGCGGACCGTCGTAGAGCATTTTGTACTTAAGAACTAATACGAGTTACATATACAAATATATACTTAGAAATAAACACAGACTTGGAAGATAAGAGTAGAACCTAAACTACGAACTTCTCGGATAAATCATACGTACATTTGGCACATTGAAGCGAAAAGGAACATTTCTTTCGTGAATGTTAAGCCGGCTTCACACATACCGCGTTAGCTGCGCGTGAAAGTCCTGTAAACAGACTTGAAGCTGCGAAAATGTCGGTCGTTCTTCGGTACTCATCGCCCAACAATACGCCATTACTGCAAATCTGAAAATATAAATTAAAAAATATATAACATGTATACATATGTAAAAACATCTTTATTGACAAATATGTGAATTCATCACATAAACATACAATTGTACAAAACACAATATTTTGTTACATATATTTTCTAATAACATATGGTCACATATGTCGATATGTCGATAGCAAAGACAATAGGTCTTTCTGCTTATTGCAAATAATTTTTAAAGGGATTTACACTGAAAAAAATACCCGATAAAATTTATTATAAAAGCCTAATTTAATTTTTAATTTTAATTTTTGCGTTGTTGCTTACCAATGTTTTTTTTTTCTCAAAAAAATTTTATAAATACCCGATAATATTTATTATAAAAGCCTAATTTAATTTTTAATTTTAATTTTTGCGTTGTTGCTTACAAATGTTTTTTTTTTTTTTTCAAAAAAAAATTATAAAGTAAAAGAGTATTTCATTGTGTATTATTGCATTTTAATCGGAAATTTCATATCTATTTTTTTGTTCCTTAAAAACATCGAAAATTTACAATTTTTCTTAACTTCCGGCGCTCTCAGATTTCTCGCAAAAAAAAAACATCAAAAAAATAACAGAAGATAATGACAGCTGCTATCGGTAATTTCAAATATTTTTTAAATAATTATTTAAAAAATTGTAATTCCCAATCAATATTGATTAATACTCAATAAAATTATTTTCCTATCAATAAAATTTGTTTAAGGAAAAAAAAAGATTGATATGTAGCAATAAATTTAAAATACAATGTGTATGGATTTAAGTTTGGCTTCGAGACAGAAAACCCAGTATTAATTAAATACTAATACAAAATAAATTTTGCTAATGTAAAACAATATTGAAATCTTAAGTTTACACAAAAAGAAAACACATCCGCTTGAGTTGATTGGTTGAAACTATCATCACGACTAAACATGATTTATATAGAGAACTCAGAGTTGCATTCGATCCGAGTGAGTCGATCTCTACCATTGGTAGAAATTCACTCTCGGAATTCCATCATATTTGGAATCTCCTAGTAGATATTTTTTTAATATATAAAAAAATAAATTAAAAAAAACAAACAAAATAATAAACATTTGGGGTAGTAGATATTTTTTTTAAATATATTAAAAAACCACAATAATAAACATTAAAATAAAATGTATATTTACATACTAAATTATATCCATAAGTGAAACATAACGTCGGTCACCAAGAATTCATCCATAATTTATAACATAAATATAAATTATTCAAGTGAATTGAAATCTTAGCAAAATATACTAATTGCATTTATTCTAGGAAATCACTGCCGCGAGTTATTAATTTCAATAAAATTATTCACGCTATAAACAAATGTATCATTATTATTGTTATCAACTGAGTCATAATTTTATGCAATTCTAAAGTGTAAATAGATGTCGATTCTTGAATGTAGAATATTAATGAAGGAGTTATTGATTAAATCACAACCCATTCATTTAATGCAAATCATTTCTTTTACCTATGTTGCATAGAAGAAAATAACCTTTGTTCTGACGTACAATATTTTTCATTTCTTCAGGCTTTTGGCTGTAAATTCCACTTATTTATCAACATGTGCATGATAAATAAAAAAAGTTTATTGGATATGCTATTTTCATTTTGTGAAATAACTTTACTTTATTGAAATATAAATAGCGCAAAGTGCCATCTTTTGTCCAATTGATAAAATCTGAAAAACCCAAATGGACATCACCAGTTATTCATACGCAATATTGATTGGTGGTTGAACAAAATTCAACTTTATTGGAAATTTAAAAATATTGAATTCAACAATGAATTTAAAATATCAATGAAACAATGGTTATGACAAAATATTTAATACAGTATCATCTGTACAGTATAGTACAAGAAAAGAAATATTTGTATGCATTCCATTACGAAACACATTAGTTACGTTTTTAAATCAACTAGAAATACAGAATAATATATTCAATATTGGTATCCACAAACCTTTAGTATTCAGATTAGTGAAGTGCTAGCTCGAACATCTCACAGGTCGAACAATTAAACAAATCGAGCAGTGTTCGAACCGTTCGACCTGACAGTACCGTTCAAACAGACCGAACCGTTCGA
This sequence comes from Philonthus spinipes, assembly GCA_963082785.1. Classification (NCBI taxonomy): domain Eukaryota; kingdom Metazoa; phylum Arthropoda; class Insecta; order Coleoptera; family Staphylinidae; genus Philonthus; species Philonthus spinipes. The sequence goes on from OY720301.1 coordinate 16,416,607, forward strand.
TCTGATAGCACCCTTCAAACAGACCAAACCGTTAGAAACAAGTGAAAGATCGAGCAATGTTCGAATCGTTCGATCTGATACTATTCGGACAAATCAAACCGTTTTAAACAAGTAAAAAATGCGCCATCTTTTTTACTTGTTTTTACTTGTATTCGAACCGTTCGATTTGATAGTACCCTTCGAACAGACCGAACCGTTCGAAACAAATGAAAGATCAAGCAGTGTTCGAACTATTCCATCTGATAGTACCTTTCGCACAGACCGAACCGTCTTAAACATGTAAACGGTCGAGCAATATTCGAACCGTTCGATCTGATAGTGCCCAGCGAATGGACCGAACTGTTCAAAACAAGTAAAAAATCAAGCTGTGTTCAAACCATTCGAACAGACCGTATCGTTCGAACAATTCGAGTCGCTCGAACATGTAAAAAAATCAAATTGAACTATGTTCGTTCTAGCCCATCCCTAATTCAGAAACAATCATCATAAAAACATAGGTAATAGTTTTGTAAATCGTGAACAATAGATATCCATAGTCTTTGTCATATTCAGAAAACAGAGAATAGTAAGAATTTGCTTATCTTCCATTACGAAACGTGCTAGTTAACTTCGGATACAGGTTTTATATTCAATATTTGTATCTACCATTATTTTGAATTGGGCTGCAATTATCATAAAAAATATTGGCATCAGCTTTATAAAACCTAAACAGTAGTGAAATATTCACTATTTAATGACTAAAACAAAAATTATATGTTACAAATGTTTACTCTTTTGATATTAAAACAATATTAAATTTCATCTAGATTTATTTAGTACTGACAAATAAAACCAAATAAATGCAATTGCTTTACTTTTTTACTGAAAATTACTCTTTTAAATACTTACAGTTCATCAGGACAATTAATTGGCTGCGCTAACCGGTATCCATCTTTGAGATAGGCTGCCATTTCGAATGGATCTATTTCCACATACGGTTGTTGAGCGAGAGTGGTCAACTCCCATAAAAGCACCCCAAACGACCACACGTCTGAGCTTGTTGAAAAGGTCTTATGAAGAAGGCTTTCGATTGCTAACCACTTGATAGGCCGATTTTCATTATCACCCAGGCAGTAGTAATCAGCCGGGAAAAGATCCCTTGATAAAGCATTGTCAGCTACTTGTACTTTTAATTTGTCATCCACACTGAAAGAAAATTGTTATCGGAATTGTAATTAATGTGCACAAAATTACAACTGTGTGATTTTTTGTTGATACATTACCATTAAATATAATACATTTTAAATATAATATAAAATTAATTACTTAATGTATATAATACTATAATAATAGTGGTACAAGCAAAATATGTTTTTAATTTCCATATTCTCGTTAGGAACCTATCAAACCTTCCATGCAGTTTTTTCCACCCGGAGAGTGATTCATGTAAACACTTCAAAACACACAGTTTAAAAACAATTAGAACATATTTAAGGCTTTTAAGAAAAAGATTTATTAAAGGGTTAGGCCACCACCCTAGATATTAAAGAGTGCTATGTTTATAATTTTTTTCTAGACTTAACGTTGAAAATGCGAAATAAATTTTATTCGGGCCTATTCCGTACGGGTAATGTTAAGTATAACGTGTGCTTTATTAAATAACTATACATCTGTACATATTATGTAGAAATATCTACAATAAAAGTTGTTTAGACTGTGATGATAAAAAATAACGTACACGTTAAACTAAACATATGTCTAATATAATAGCCCCGATTATATCATTTATCATATGTTGATTAATGTTTACAAATTTTTGTAAACAAAGCAAAGAAACATTGCGGCACTGATCGCCATAATTCAAAGATAGATTTTTTGTCGTCATCCTACACTTTTGTGATAATAAATCTTCTACAATTTAGAAAGAAAAACTAACCCTTTAAAACAAAATTTGCAAGTTTAAGAATTATGGTATTACACAAAAGATGCTAATAAGTTACACATGGAAATTTTAAAAAAAATCAAGAGAATTTAAAATAAAATATATTTTGTTTCATTTCCTTGTGATGATGTTAACAGACAATCGCATTTACGCCAACATATGCATTTTAATTTATATTTTCTAATTAATGGATGGTATTAATAATGGCCAATTATATTTCCTCTTTTTGGCGAAGTAGTTAATTTGGCATTGTTTATATTATCAAGAAAACTTCACGTACTCACCATCAAATATCTTCGATTGTTTATGGAAGATGAAATTTTAAATAACGCAAAGGAGACCTCTGTATATAGAAAACAAATATAAACTTCTATTCATCGTTCACCAAATATGTACACAGTCTGTCCCAGATCCTGAGTCAATATTTTTTATACTCATCGAGTTTATTATTGCGGTTAAAGTACTTTGGATGACCGGAATGACGAAATGATTCCCTATCATCGCCAATTTCAGTTTGGGAAATTGTCAAAAACAGGTAAATATGGTGAATCACAATGATTCCTTTTTTATATATAATTCACGTACCATCAAGGCTTTTGAGATGGTGCATTATCGTACAGTAAACACCAACTGCGTGCCTCATCATATTCCCATCGAACTCGTCGAATTCTAGTCCACAATCGTTGTAGAACTTCCAAATAATATTGTATTGTTTCATCGTCTGAGGAAAAATCACTGTGAGCATTTCTCTTTGTATTGAAGAAGACATTGATTTTGCTCTATTTAAAGCGTAGCATTTCTGTTTGTATTGAAGTAGACATTGATTTTGCTCTTTTTAAAGCGTATTTTTTCTCTTTTGATCCTTCTAGTGACTTACATGCCGCACTGTGAAGTTTTGTTTTTTGCTTGTATTGAAAATACCAAGTTTCATCACCAGGCTGAGATAGTTGCCGGATTCCTTCGGGACATTTTTAACGCATTGCTGATCTCTCCAATCTTTTAAGACGACTATCAGTGTGCCTTCCGTTTGTCTAAATCTTCTGTCAAAATTTGATATACCATTGATCTCTCCATTATTTTATGACGTCAACTAGACTGGATTGCATGAAGCGCGGACACACCTTCCGTTTGTCTAAATCCTCTGTAAAAAGTCGATATACTGCGCTTTTCTGTATACTTAACGTGACCATTCGTCCCGTTTTGGGCGGGGCAGTCCCGTCTTCAAGCAGCCTGTTCCCTAGTGAGAACAAAAACGCCCCTCTTTCGCAAATAGATCAAACGATAATATAAATAAGGTTTTAACTTTTGAGGTTGTCTATTGGAATTTATAAAAAACATTAGAAACAACTCATATTTTTTTCAGATGTTCGTGGTTGTAATACTATTGGATTGACAACGTCATCTTGGCAACGATGAGTAACATGATAAGTTATCCTGTTAGTTATCGTTATCCTGGATAGTAGCCTTTACAAAATTCATTAGGAGTCCTGCTTTGATGAAAAAAAAAAAATGGCCACGTTAGGTATACCAGTCTCATCTTCGAAGAATCTCAAAATATACTATAATAAATTTCTTTTATTTTAGGCGGTGGTGATGTAATGGTGAAAATCTGTACACGGGACTTGCCATTGCCCAATTTTAAAAAAATATATAATTGATTCATTGTTCCATGTTAATTTTTCGACTGATGTGCAGATTTTACATAGAATGTCAAATTAGACGCAAATATGAACCGAATTCACGCACAATTTAAGATTAAGTAGATGAAAGGTTTCTACCTTTAGTCTACTATCATTGATGTATAGATGCTGCTGCGCTAAGAATTTTGATGGAACTAGTTTCATCATCTGGGACAGACTGTTTTTCTCATTTTGTATGACAGATCCTTGTGGTTTTATTATCGAAGTCGTGAACGGTGCATTAAAAAACAGTTGCTACTACTTAAATATAATTGCAATAGTGAAATTAGTTACTGATTTTTGCAGAGATCGTTCGTGAACTTAGTCGTCCAGTCGCGTTGAGCAAATAACGTACTCGACTGAGCGCCAGATAAACAAGCGAACTGTATTCGGCTTGTATATCTGACCCTAACCTGCGCTGTTATATGCTTAATTTTAGAGGCGACAATATTCCACAAGACATTCCTGTGCAAATCCGCGTCTTATTCATAACTAAGCATTAGTTGCAATGGATGTTTTAAGTTTTATAATCTGTATTCCAATCTTATCTACTTATTATTACAAAAATTGCTTGAAAATAAATGGCTTTCAAGATTCGACTGGGCTTCGAAGCCATTGCCATTCATTTCATGTTAGAAACTTTCAAAGTTAAGAAAATGTTTTTAATTGAAGTTTAATGAACATGTCATTCTCTTGTATTGGTTAGAATATTTTCCATTGTGGCTGAAAGACCGATGGTCGATAGTTATTTAGTAAGAATATTATATAAAATGTATTGTATTATACATAATGTAGATTCTAAAATAAAGATGATTTATATATACCATATTAGAGTAAATTAAATTAATAATTACTTAAACTGATTATTTTTAAGTTCGGAATATAATTTATAGGATATTAAAAATAAATAAGAAAATACTTACACGCAATTTCTAGATGCTAAATCTTTATGCAAAAGATGCTTTTTATGTAAGTACTGCATTGCGCTTATTACTTGAAGCGCCATGTCAACAACCTCTTGCGTTGTGAGAGTATGAGCCACGCCTTCAATATTACTTTTGCATTTCTGAAGGAATACCTTCATATTGGTATAATTATTGTAAGGATATAGTAAAAATGGAGGTGTATGGTCCTCTATGGAAACACCACGTATACTAATAATTGAGCGATGTGTAAGCGAATACATTGACATTCCTTCCTGTAGAAGTAGAGAAATTTGTGTTTGCGACGCATGATCGGCGGCTGTCTTCACCATGACTTCTTCCTCAGTTCCGTCTTCGTTCATGTATGACCCAAGGTATATTCTTCCGAAGGTGCCTTCAAGAATTATGTTGTTTAACCGGACACGAGGTCTGAAAAATAATTACGGATTTTAATATTTTCTAAGATTTCATTTCTAAAAATATAATAATTGTGAGAAGGAAATACCAATTATCGATAGCCAATTAACAGATATAAATTATACATGATTAATTTGTCTCTCATTATTTAAATAAAAATATATGTTATTTTTTATTTAACAAAATACTGTCTCTCATTGATCACTTGGTAAAATATTTCTACTAATATATAGTGTTTAATTGAATTTGCTTGGTTTGTTTCAAAAATAAATTATTTATTTTCAACTAGTAATTCTTGAAAATCGCATTAAGCCTAAACTAGTTGAAAATAAATAATTTATTTGTAAAACAAACCAAGTGAATTCAATTAAAAATGTATATAAAGTATACATTTGATTTTGTAATTTTTACTTTTTTTTGTATATTTTTTATAATAATTATTACAATAAGTCGAAGCAATTTATGTATAGTTATTTAAATCAGAGTTTTGAAGTTGTAAATCTACTTTGGTTCTGTATTCCAAAACACAATTTAAAATTATAGTTTATTATTTTTTCGTTATACATCATTATTCGATTAATAAACACACTTTTTAACTTTATATAACTGAAATTTATTTGGTGACTATAGCTTCGACGCCATTAACGCGATATCAAACAAACAGTGCCATTTTTTTAAATTTCAGTTATACAAACGTAGTCAAAAAGTGTTTTCATTAATAAAATTAATAAAATGTTCAACCACCATTCATCTAGCGTATGGATAACGAGTGATGGCCATTTCGATGCCACATGAAATTAGGCAAAAGATGGCGCTTCGTCTTCCATTTAAAATTGGAAGAATACATAAATAAGAGATGCATTTTCAAAATGATTAATTAAATATTTAGAAAATATTTTCCTATTACATTATTTGAGGGGTATTCGTTGTTTTACCAAAAAATATTATCTTATCGATTCTCTGTGTTTAAAACTATATTTCAAAATTTTTCGCAACTCGAAAGTAGATTTTCTTCCACGAGTATCAGCCGCTTAAAGAATAATTAAGGAGCATGTAAGAGCATGTTAAAACTTTTTAATGGCTTTATTTTTCATTGTCCAATCAATTCCTCCAGTTTTAACCAACTTAGCGTTGGAATTTTGTTCCACTTTTTATGTTTTGACTATGGTTGGAACTAGAATAATGGATTGAACATTTTATATTTCTTTAGCCCCATAAATTTTAAAATCAAGGTCAAAAACTTAGTAAAAAAAACTCCACTTTTTACTACTTTTTTCTAAAAAATATTAAATACTGGCAGAAAAACCGATGGTCGATAGCCGTTTTCTAATGACAACGTATAATAATTTATTGTTAATTTATTTTATATAAAATTGTCTGCAGAAATAAAAATGTTATACATATTAAATACTTAGTTTTAGTTCAAACCAAAGCTTTACTAATGCTAATTAAAATGTCGTTTTATGTCGGATGATTACAGATGGCGCTAGATTTAGAACAAAGGGACAGTACAGAGAGCGCGTTCTCTTAATAAATAATGTTTTTCGTAGTCCATAAATCTCCAACAAAGCGGACAAAATTCTAGAATGTTATGAAGACATAAATAAAAACAATGCAAAAGTAATCAAATCTCAGTGAATTATCGTGTTGAAATAAAAAATCTAAAAAGAATGGTTGAAATAGGCCGAAAGAACGAATACCCCATTAAATAATTGTGGCCAAGCGAATAAACTTCTTTCTATTATTATTATACAAAAACTGTTAAACATTTTATTGATGTCATAATAAGGATATCTTGAACATCCAAAGGCTCTAATTAATACAATATTTTTTATGAATTTTTATATTTTTGTATATTAGCAATAAGTGGTTTAATGCAATTGTAATTGAAAGTGACGTTTATTTCTATCGACAAAGTTTTAAAGAAGATTAAATGACAATATTATTGAATTGCAACAGAATAAGTGCTTATGGTAGCTTGGTGAATAAGTAACTTTCCTATAATGCATTGATAAATAATAATTTCCTTAAAGTACGTTATAAATTGAATTAATTTTATTAGAAGTACGAATAGATTCTGCATGAATCAAATTCCTGCAGTAAAATGATTTTAATCCGTGAATTGATAAACTAAGCGTTAAGTTTAGTAGGGTATTGTTAATGGCTTGATTAGAACCTTTATCTCGCGACCTAAATGCCCGGCTATTGAGGTTTATTACCAGCAAGCTTTATTTGTGCAGTTCGCACTGTTTTCAACAAACGTAAATGGTGCATTTAGCGGATTGCATTGCGCAAACGACATAAATTCTTAATGAAATGCTTTCCCTGAACTAATTAATCTAAGTAGATCCGTTTTAAAAGTGTTTGTCTGCAATAAATTGCATACATTAGGTCCGTTCCAATTAAGACGAAAAGGGGTCGCGTGTATTCTTTGCATGCGCAAAGGCTATGTTTAATTAATTAGTGAGGTAATTTATTTCTTATATTCATTTATTTGGATTTTAATTAAATTGTTACTACTATCGTCTTTAAAAATGTGTTCGTATTACTGAGGGTAGTTTCAAAATAATTCATGCAATGAAGTGGGAAATATATTTTAATTTACATTATATTACTGTACTTTTATACCTAAATACTCTTCTACTTATTTATAAATTTTTAAAATATTGAAATTAACTTCGTTATACATTGTTTTAAGTTTTAATAAAAACGCTGATTCACTTTGTTTGTATAACTTTAATTTTATTTTAGTGACTAGAGTTTCAACAATTTTAACTTGTCTTGATCAAACTCTTACTCTCTCAAAAAAAGAGTCTCTTAGTTTGATAATGACAAGTTAAAATTGTTGGAACTATAGTCATTAAAAAAAAACTTTTTTTATTTAGAATTATTTCATAAAACGTTGATTTTTGAGGTTACAAGTAATACATTAACAAAAAATATTAGTTTGCTGTATTATGCCCAGCAAAATAAGACTCCAAGATTTTGACATGATCCGAATTATTACTCTGTTTGAAAATTATTTAAGGACCAAATAATATTCAAACAGAGTTATAATTCGGATCGGGTGGAAATCTTGGAGTCTTATTTTTTAATAATTATCACAGGAACCAATATTTTTGTATATACTTCATTTTTTGCAAAATGTTCAGTTATATTTGAAAATCGACCGTATGAAAAAAACGCATGAAAATTATTCTAGATTGGCGGAAAGACCATTGGTTTATAGCCACTTGTAAAACTTTTACAATATACATTGTAATATTTTATGCTATACGTTTGTCAATAAAGATTATTATATATGTATGATTTGATTCTAGAGTAGTACAAACAAACCTTTGTATCGTTAATTCTGCTATCCGTTCCTGTAAATCTTTAGACCTTTCATTGATTAAAGAATAGCTAGCCATCCTCCTGAAGCTTCCTCCATACGATGAAGTCGATGTGGGATTTCTCGGGCTGGCCGAAAGATACGTATTATGCGGAGGCACTGAGTTTTCCTCTCCATTACGATGCACCTTTTTGCTTTTCAAATAATAAGTAGTTGCACAAATCGATAAGATAATAATGATTAACTTCCCACAGCCAATAGCCGTATAAAATATCTTTGTTGAATTCGAATGCACCGGGGCGGAATCAATGAAAACGTGGTTGCTGGAATGATTCTCGATCTTGTTGCAAATCTTCTTCCGCCGGAACTTCAAATACGTAGAATTCGTTGGCGACAACGTGATGTTTACTTGAATCACAACGTTTACTTCCGCTGTGAGAGCTCCGGTACATGGTAGGCTTACGCTAAAGGTTTGGGTGGTCGTTGGAACATCGCCAGTATTTGATATATTTAGTTTTGGAGTTCCGAGCGCGATACTGTTCGAAACGTCAACTCCTATCGAGTAGGAAAGCTGCGTAAAGAAATGTGTTAAAGGGATGAAAAAAGGGTTAAAGTGTTATATTTACCGATCGCCCGGCGAAGTTTTCCCAAGTAAAATGCAATGCGTCTATTTTCGAAGGCACTGGGACTACGAAATCTAAGGCGTAATCGTTCACCACACCATCTCGCACGTAAAATAATTCCATTTCCAAACCTAAAACAAATTATTAATAAAAAAATGATAATCAGAAACTAACCAATGATTTATATAATAACATATAAATAAAGCTTATATGGGTGGAAAAATCGACGGTATAAAACGTAGACCAAGTCATTTTTATTTTCAATAATTCATTAATATCCAATTTAATACAAAAAAGGAAATATTTACGCTGCGCCGTATTTCATAGTTTTCTCTTGCAAATGCCCGGACTATAAGTGTAATAATGTAATAATTCAAAATAAGTCACAAGTTAAATAGATAAAATTTAAAAAAATAATTTAACAACTTTATAATTATGTAAGTCATAGATTTACTGATTAGGGATGATTTTTTTTTGCATTAAATATTTTTGATTCAAAAATTGTTGTACTATACAATATGTTATTGTTATGCAACAGCAAATGTCCATTATTGGACATTTGTTAAAGTAATCATATAACATACGTCAAAATGTCACAGTATCTTAAGAGGAAATAATTTATTAAATATTTTTTTTATTTAATTTAAATAGATAAAGTGTATTACTTGTTCGTTTATAAACATATTTATTTATAAAATTTAAACATTGTTAGTTCATTTTATAATATTTATTATATAAAATTAGTAAATTATTAAAAATCCACAAAAGAAAATACAGATTAAATTGAACAAAATCATAGGTTTTGTTTTATTGATTTGTTATTAATATTAATTCTTATATACAGAGTGATTCGACTGGAAATGTAAATATATTAAAGATATGTCCAGGAAGCAAAAATAAGCTCACGTCCGATTTTCATTTGTTTCAGAGATAAGGTTTTTCTTTTTAAAAAGTTAATGAAGTTTAATTTGACAATATTGTCCTAGGCGCCCATTCTACACAAAGTATTAATTAGGTAAATGTCATAAAACGTTGTAGTTGTAGTTGTTATTATAAAAATGCCTCATATTTTCAGTCAGAATATGCACATATGGTGTTTGTTTATGGATTTTGTAGTGGTAATTCCGTTTCTTATCGACGTCGTTTTCCGAATCAAGGAACTACTAAGAGCCAAGTGTTTCAAACTGTTTTTACACGTGCTAGCGAAACGTATTATTTCTGAGAAACAGTAACGGCTTAGTTTGGAACATGGATATTCCGGATGAAAATAATCCAGGGATAAGTTATTTGAAATTCACTGGATTGGCAGAGGAGGCCCGCAGCCTTGGCCACCCCAAAATTTTTATCTTTGGGGATGGATGAAGTCGTTAATTTATGCTATCAAAGTGGACGCAAGGGATGCGATCGTATTCTTAATGTCTGTGGTGTTAATTAGACCGAATCATCGTTCACTGAAACCAAGTTCATTTGTAAACGCGCAAATAAGTTTATCGAAGAGGGTGGTGGAGTTTTCGAAAATTTAATGTGAATTCATGCTATTTGTTTTTCTTTTTGTAACTTCAGCAATACATTTGCCTTTAATTTTACAAATTGCTTTTGTTCAAAATATTTCTGAAACAAATGAAAATCGGACTTAAACATATTAGCTTATTTTGTTAATTTTTGCTACATGGGCATGTCTCTAAAATATTTCCATTTCCTCCCAAATCACCCTGTATACAAATATCTTTATTCAGACAATTACAAAAACATTTATTTGTTTGACTGGGCTATCGACAACAAGTCTTTCTGCCCATTAATTGTTATCCACAATAATAATAATTATTGCTTTATTTCACATAAATAGAAAGCACATAAACAAAACCGTTACTTAATATAACATAAACAAAAAGAAAAAATATCATATATTATTATTACTTAGTGAAATCCATGACAAAAATTGATATTAATAATTCTATAATTACAATTTACAATAATATAAAAGTTAAAATCAAAGATACCAAATTTTAATACGTTTTACATTTATTTAAATTAGAAAAGGTCCTAGCTAAATATCAATTAACGGTTGTTTTATACAAAGAACAATCCTATTTAAATGATAACTTTAAATTTTAGTACAGAATTGAATATTGTAGTAATTTAAAACAGGGAAAAGTTGTTTAGGAAATTTTATATTACGTTATTTGAGTCACAGTTACATGAACAAAGTTACGTTCTGGGTGATAATTGGGTTGCCTACTTTACGACTCCAGTCGAAAGTTGGCGTTGTAACTTATTTATTCGCAAACTTCGTATTGATTGCGAAATGAAAAAATACGATACTATTATATTAATAAACCCCAACTTTGTTAACATAGATGAGGGTGTAACCTATATTAACAATTTTGATTTAAAAAAGATCATTTTGCTCCTCCATTAATGTACATATATTTCAAAATTTTAACTATTCCGTGTTTATTTATATTTGAGTTTCTGCTTTATGTAAGTTCATAAAAACATTAATAAACATGTAACACAAGATGAGATCAATAGCTGTGATACCTGAGGTAGACATTTAATAAGAATTGCACAAACGGCTAGATAAAAGCAGAAATGCTTATAATTATTTCGGCTAAAGATTTTAAATTTACTTCCCCCACTACTGAAAAGTATGACCTGCAATATATATATTTTATTAATAAAGCTCTCCTTATTGTTCGCACAAATGAATTGACGAATTGTGAGAGGAGGGTAATTATATTTAGAAGGGATGTCTGTGTTACGATAAATAAAAATGTGAGAAGAGGTACGTTGTTTGAATTCGGTGAATTCATAAAGATTATCGTTTGAGGGATTGTGAAGGGGATTATTGGGATGTATAATCCCCTTAGCACCTTCCTTTCTTTATGCTTGTGAAAGATATTATACATCCCAATAATACCGTTCTCAATCCTTCAAAAGATTACCTTTATGAATCCTCTTAGTGAGGATTCTGGGGGAGGATCTATTGGCAAGTTGTGGGTGGTAAATATAGGATGTTTTAATAAATATATATAAATAATCTTTATTAACAAATTTATACAAAAAAATACACAAAATAATGAAAGTTATAAAGTCAAATATATAATTAAAATTTGTTTATTGGCTATCGGTTGGTCTTTCCACCTGTTATTTCGTGTTAATGTCCTTGTCGTGACAAAAAAGTATAATGATAACGAACTGTCTAGGTTATAAGTCATTGTCGATTATGTTCGTAGATGTTTCAATAAAAACATTGATTCGCTTTGTTTGTATAACTTTAATTTTATATTAGTGACTATAATTTCAACAATTTTAACTGGTCATTAGAAAAATAAGAGTGATTAATATTAGTTTGAAATCTAATTATAAAAAATTAAAGTTATATAAACAATCAGTGTTTTTATTAAAACAATGTATAGCGAATTAGAAGCCTCTATTAACAATAAGTTAAACATAGGATGGTTGGATTTGAGGGTAAAAAATAACTCCGTAGTCTAATAATGGCTTATATATAGATTTGAGTTACGTTTTTTATTGAAATGTAAGTGATCTAGTGATCTGAAATGCTGGGCTTTTTTATATTTGAAAAAATGTCTTCCTAAGATGTAATTTTCGTGGACTGATTTTTACACATTAAATTAAGTTCAAGAAGAAAGTGATTTCCAAACTTTTAACAGCTTTTTTTTATTGCACAGTATTGTTTAATATATAAATAGAAGAAGACTCGAAATGTATACAAAAATAGTTAATTGGTTAATTTCTTTTATTAACTGATAATGAGAAACAATTAAGTCTAATTCCAAGTGGATAATATAAAAATACTACAGATGTTCCAAGCATGTGTGCTTTCAACACAAACAAAACAAGCAATGACTCACGGGAATATTTTAGGCGACGCGGGATTTCGTTTTGGACGCTATGCGTATTTTCGTGTGTGCAATAGTATTTTATTTTGAAATGTGGTTATATTTTCGTGGCCATTCTATGCAACAGAAATATGGGCCAAGAAGCGTTGCACGTCCCTTTTTCATTAAATGTGACAAGCGTTACAAATGAATGTCGCACCGATGCTCTTACTCTATTTTTAAAGTAAAGGAAGTTATATTAAGATGAATGAACGAATAATTTACGAGCATTTTTTTATAAAATACTATAGTACTGTGGGTTTCTTTCTTTCACTTTTATTTTATTTTGAAAAATTCAATGAAAATTAATTCTTTTATTACTAATAATTACTTTGATAAATTATTATCTGCGTATTTTAAATAGTTTCCTTAAACTAACAAATATTTTTGATTTTATGTAATGATTACAAAATAAAATTATTACATACTTCAAATAACTCCATAGAAAAAAAAAAGGAAAACAATAGAGCTTATTCTAATGTCCCAAACGAAAAACGAAAAAGCTTGCGACCGGAAAATCTATCGTACAATAACTGGATTGTTTCACGGGTTGTATGTGGTTTCAACAGTATGGTGCGACTGTCACCATCCTGTTGAAACCACAAGTCCTTTACATTAATTATATCCAATTTAGGTTTTAAGAACTCATTTATCATGTCACAATAACATTAACTGCTTGACTAGCTATATTTAAAAAAAATGGTCTAATGACGTCTTCAGGTCGAAAATTCGCACCAAACAGTGATACTTTGAGAACGTCTGTGTATTTCGACAGTCACATCATATACGGCAAGTATTACAATTAACAAAGACATTACGATGAAATGAGAAAAATTACCCTAAGCAACAAACTTATGGTAAATTTGCTTGAAAAGTTTCATTGTATTTAAAATATCGCTTAAGAAAGAAATCTCGTTATGTCTTATCGTGTAGTGTATTTTTATTATTCTCGACAATTTTTTGCATACATGCACTAAAACCAAATCTTGAGTAAAATTTGGGAAATCCTTTATATTTATTTACAGAAATAATAATAATAATAAATAACCCAAATATTATGATTCATATCAGGTATTTAATCGCAACACAAGATCCGTTTAACCGCTTTCATCAAGGTGTTGCACATGGAACACACTGGTCTGATGAGGTTCAAAAGACCGAAATGGCTATACGCTAGATGAATGGTGGTTGAACATTTTATTAAAGACATCAAATACAATTTCTATAAATCTTCATAGTTGATTTACAGAATTTGTAGTATGGTCTATCGGCCTGATTAATATTTTATTTATTGATATTTTTAAGGTAGTTTGAAAATAATTATTCTTAAAAATATCGATGACATGAAAGGAGGACAAAAGAAACATTTAGAATAGAATAAATAAAAGAAAAGAATTCGAAAACAATTAACGAATTAATTATTCTATTTCAATTGCTCTAATGCAATAAATAAACTTACGAGGTACTAAAGCAAAATAAATATCTATTGGAACAACTACTTCCCGGGAAAATATCCACACCAGACATTGAATTATACAATAGGTATTTGCGTTGCAACGGCGACAAATTCCACGGAAATGTCTGCCAGATTCAAAGTAAAAAATGCACTGTTAAGAATTGTTATTGCTCTTATATTCCTTTTTAACGTACAAACAATGATAATTAATAAAATTGGGGGTATGCACTTTGATTTTTTTAAAACATCAGTCAAGTATCCCACAGAAAAGTGTGTCAGATTCAATGTTCAAAACGCACTGTTTGATGCAATTTTGCACTTTCATCATTAAATTGCTAATATAAGAAAATGTACCCACTGTCTACAAAGGACTTCAATAACGAGTTAGACAGAATTTTAATCATTACCAAACAAAAAATCATTCTTAACATTCTCCAGAAAAAAAAAAAAACAGAAATTCTTTACACTTATTCACCCCATTTGTAAACATCAACATACATATAATCATTGTACTTCTTTCACTTTTCTAGATGAGCTTTAAAATAAATAGAAAAGAGTATTTTATTTTATTCGATTTTGATATAACTCAATTAATTTGGTTTAATTTAAATTGATTTAGTTTGATTTGATTTAATATAATGATTTAATTTGACTAAGTATAGTTATTTTAATTTAATTAAATTATTTTAACACCTTTAAATTATGTAAGGCAGAGCTGTACTAACGAGGGATAGATTCCGAAACACGTGTCTGCAGATGGCCTTATATTAAGTAACATTCTTTTCTGCTTTTCTGCATTGAATTTTTCTCGGAAATTATGTTATGGAGAAGGATTTGATTTAAGCTCTGTATTTCTACAAGGGTCAGCATAACGATGTATAGATTTGAGTTTCGGTTTTTATTGAACTTCCTTGTTGCTTATAAGTGATTCAAAATGCCGGGAGGCGTGAGATGCAACGGCAAATATCTGTTGTATAATTCTATCTCCTGCGTGGGAATTTACCTGGGAAGCACTTGTTAAAAGTACGCTTTTAAAAAAAATCGGATTCCAGAATAATGTATTCATTATAGTTTGCTTGTCAGAGCTGAGCCGAATCGTTAAAAATTATTCGAATTACAAATACGAATCACTTTAAAAATTCTTTTGATGAAACTCCATTATAACAACAATTGTAGCAGTGTTTTCTAGAATCAATCTGTGAAACTTAAAACAATCCAGTGTTTTACTTGTAAAATTACGAATCACTTTATATAATTTGAATAACAAATAATTATTGTTATTTTTACATTAGTATTTATTAGATTTAAGCTGTAAACTTTATGTAAACATTTGTTAATAGGTGTATACCGTAAATAAATAAATAAATACGGGAATATATGGTTTACGAAGAAAAAATCGAATATTATATTCGAACCCAGACTATCGAATCATGAATACAAATGCTGTTTTAACTAAATTTAATTAAACACTAAGATTACGGCAGAAAGACCTACGGTCGAGAATATATTATGAACATTATTATTTATTTTATATTATGTTAAATTATGAACAATATATTTTTTTCTTTCAGATAATAAAGGTTTAGTAGTAGTACTAACTATAATTAAGTTCCTAAAGTAGTATTTTACTTTCTCCATTTCGAAAAAAGGCAAAATTTTGTAATATTTATGGCTTTCATAATGCAAGATATTGAAAAAATCACCACACTTTGTCTATAAATTGCAGTTGAAAGAAAAGTGTTAATTCATTAATTATTTTCGAATTATTTTATTTTAATTAAAGCTGCAATGGAAATATTTTCACCATTTTATTAATAAGTTGAATGTTTTTAAAATGTCGTGTTACATAAAAAAGATGAGAATTTCGTGTAATTAGTGAAGGAAAATTATAATAATTACCTAACAAAATATTAAAAAGTAAAGAAAATAATTTATTATAGCGATAAAGTCAGCATAACAATTTTACTAACTCAATATGTTAGTAAAATTGTTATGTACATACAAATTAAATTAAAACAAACCATCGTTTTCATTACGTAGTTTGTTATTTGCAATTCGCAATACAAAATATAATTTTACTCTACATGCGTATTTTAAAATTGCAATAAATTACTCTCAAAATGTGCTTTTGTGTCCCACAAACGTTTCGGGTATATCCTTCTCGCACCCCATCAACATTTTAATTTTATCCCTTTGTTTTGCGCTCATAACTTTTTTGATTAAAATCCTCGGAATACTTTCCTTTCCGGGCACGTTTTTGTTGAAAATTTTATTACGTGTTACAAAGAAGGGCGGAAACGGCGTATGCAATTAGCCAAGGGATGCAAGCACATTTTCACAGAAAAAAAAGCTTATTTTAATAAAGTGGCCGTTTATAATTATGAAACGGATTTTGGGCGAGTTTGTGAAAAAATCCGTAATTCGCAGAAGTAATTTGATGTTATCCACAATTAAACACCATAACAACTTATTATTTATATTTATAAAAACTTCAACAACTGAAGATGAAAATAATATATTCGATAAAAAATAAGGAGGAGAAAGGACAACCATTTTTGTATTTAAATAATTAAAGTCTCCACAACCAACAAAGGAGATTAGAAAATGTAATATCAATACGAATAGATTTGAACTTAATCTTTGATGATAAAAATAAATGGCCACGTTAGTTATGGAGGATATATTTCAGATGCTGTTATTCTTCTTATTAATCATTTAAAAAATATATTTTTTAGTTTTATTATAATTAAATCAGATATGCGCTGACATTTTATAAATAGTATTTTATTTTAGAAATATTTAAATAGACTAAATATGTTCATTTAAATATCTTTAAAATCTTCTAAAAGAGATTTTTCGATAAAATCTATTCAGTTTTTATGGAAACATATAAATAACGAAATCCAGAATAATGTATACATTATAATTTGCTTGTCAGAGCTGAGCCGAAATCCTCAATAAATGGTTCGAATCACGAATGCGAATCGCTTTATAAATATAGAATTAGTCGAATATAGTCGAGGCTTTTACTTGATGAAACTCCATTATAACAACAATTGTAGCAATAGTTTTCTACAGTAAATCTGTGAAACTTGAAAACAATCCAGTGTTTTACTTGTAAAATTACGAATCATTTTATATAATTTGAATCACGAATACGGGAATATATGGTTTTCGAGGAAAAAAGAACGATATTTAGATTCGAATTCAGACTTTTGAATCATGACTATAAATCCTTTTTCAACTAAATTTAATTAGGAACTTAATTATACTTAGTATTATAATTAATTTCCTAGGATAGAATTGAAAAATATATATTGTAATCAGAACTAATTTTGCCACACATATTCTAGTTTTGACTTATTTTAAACAAAATCTCTATTGTTATACAATGTTATAATTTTTTTATGATAATTTAAATCGCCTGTCCATTTAAGTTTTTTTTTTTTCATCTTCTTCAAATCATTATTTTGTGATTCAAATACCGATCATTTGTGTGACAAATTATAAATCCTGTCTTAATGTCTTATGAATGTATTCAAATACAGAAATTCCCGAATTTATCAAGATTTAGCTCTTCTTTCTATACAAAAAAAAATATATTAAAAATTAGGAAAGATAATATAGAATATTAATAGCATAATTGATTTAGCAAAAATTTGAAATATTTTTTATTCCTTATTTCATAATGATATTTAATATCCTTACATAGTACAACATAGTTCACTAAGAACCAAATGAGAAAATAATTTAAAGTATTCCTTACTACCCTGGTTTAAACAATTAAATCCTTTAATCGGATATATTCCATACGGGAAATTAATAACGCATACGTTATACTGTGTACGTTATTAATTAAATTCACATTATATGTATATATACATCGATTACAAAAGTTGTTTAGACTGTGATGATTAAAAAGTAACGTTGACGTTAAACTTAGCATTTCTCTTACAGAATAGCCCCCAATATCCAAAAGTATTCAAATCCAGTCTAGCTCCTTTGCTTGTTGTCATATTGATGAACAAATAAAGATAAAAAATGTTTTTTTAGAATGTGAAATCCCTATAATAAGTCTACAAATGGAACGTATGGTAATCAATGTGTCCTGAAAAGGTCTGATAATCTGCAGAAATTAGTATTATTATTAATTCTGGATAAAATCAATCGAACCTATCATAAAATAAACATTTGAGAAGTAACGAATTAACTTTCAATATTATCTTTCTTAATTTTTAATATATATATTTTTTTTTTATATAATCTTGACAAATGCTGGGATTTCAATGATTATTTTAATACAATGTATCATTGTATCAAAAGTGAATAAAGATTATTATTAATTAATATAATGAGGGTAGTTATCTTTATCATATTAAATGTTAATTGATTATTTTACTTAATTACACAATAAAGATAATCTTTATTACACTTATAAATGTACACTTTTCTTGGGTATTCCGTATTTTTATCTCTCTTGACGTTGATTTATTTATTCAACGCCCATAATTACAACTTTACAATCTTCCGTCTTCACATTGAAAACATTCTTTATCGTCCCCTGTATAATAAGCGAAATTATTCCGTCTTTTCAGGGAACAATGTAACCTCGTTACAGTTGCATACCCCCTCCGTATTGATCATAATTTGCCATAAATATTTATGAGGTCTTCTTTCAGTTCTATTAACTTCAAAAGCGATGCAAATCCGGTAGGGAGGGAACGCAATCAATATTTATTTAAGACCCTCGGTGATAAATCAAACAACGTGAGACGAAAACCTGTTCTGGGATACCTGGATACCTTCTTTTGATCGCACCGGAGATAATCCTGAGGTTCTTACAGATTCTCGGGGTGTTCTTAAATGTGTAATAGAAAATAAAGCATTTCGCATGTAATTAAGATGAATGTAAACATCAATGACACTAACCCTACGATCTTACATGGTATGGTCGATGATCTGTAGTAATCGTAAGCATGCGCGGGGATTTGTTATCAGTGTGCATTCGCGGTTTATTGCAAAATCTAGTAATTGATAAGAATAAATATAAAAATCACTTACCTAACAACCTGTGTACTTCAGAAAGGCTCAGGTAGAAGTTAAGGTATCCCAAGCACATATGTATGTGCAATATAAACAACAATAAAATACGTTTATAAATGTTCCTGGGGATTCCACCCATTTTTGCACATCAATTCCGCGCGTGGTCACTTAAAACACAAACATTTTTGACATGTAAATAATTACATGTTAGGTTAGGTTCTTCGGGTATGATGGCCATCCGACGGTGGTTTGAGTGCGGGGCGAAGACATTGATGGCGCTGTTGTTGCAATTGAATGGTTGGATTCTCAGCTCTTCTCGCATGGAACAACGCCCTCCATAGCGGAATCAGCCGAATGCGCGCGAAAGCAAACGGTGTTTGAATTGTTTTGTTTTGTAAACAGAACACGCTACACACGAACCGCTGCGTTTTAACACTTCATTTTATTCCAAACTTATTCCTTTCGCACACGCAAATAAATATATTCTGCTTTATTACCTGGGGTTATAAAATTACCATAACTTAAATCAGTTATAAATTACAAAATATACAACAAAACGTAATCCTGTATCTTAGCTGTATATTCAAATTAGTAATTTTTAATAAAAAAAAGGGGACGTTATTAAAATTAACATAATTTTTCAAAACCTATCAGATGCTAAAACAATTATCAGCAATCATTACAACTCGAGGCCTCTCAGTACAGTTATATTGACGGATGTAATTATCGCCGTTTAATTATATGCAAGCATATAATTTACCATGCAGTACCTTTTCGTAATTACATAGGTTTGTTAGGTTATCCAGTTAAGAAGCAATAATTTTAGTTCATCTACTTAACAAACAGTTTATTTTAAATGTTACAAGTATATTTCCTTACACAAATGCATCTTCCAATTTAAACAACCAAACCTTCCTTATTTAGTCTTCAAGAGATATTGATTAGTGATAATTAAATATACAGGATTTTTAAAAAGCGTGGGACCTGTTAATTATTTGTCGGATCAATATAAAATTTTAAACATATATTTGACTGATTAATATATATTCATGACGAACCTTTCATCAGCGCAGTCTAGATATTATTTTAATAGCGAAAATAATAATGTATTTTACCGGAAGCATAGAAAATATTGTACTAAGACTATATATCAGTTGAGTTTATAAAGGATATTGTTTAAAATGGTAGAATATGAATATTTGGCGTTTTTTTATTAAAAGTTTGAATTAAATAAATTTATTAAAAGGTACAATTTTTATGTTGTCGAGCTATCATAGGGCTATAATTGGTTTTCAAAAATTATTATTCTTATTTAATATGGTGAAAATATACAAGAAGATGTCTATTTGATAGTGTAATTATTTGTATCAAAATATTTTCCTATTAAGCTAAATAATCTAAAAATGATGGTATTTAATACATTTATTTAACTCAAGTGAGTTACTACAAAAAACTAACCAACAACGAAAGGAACAGGCTCAATTAAAACTCCTGAAAAGAAATAATGCTTTCCTAGTATATACGAGGTCTAATTTATATTAAAAATAACCTGACGGTAGATTTCTTCCTCAGTATGCTTCAAGTAATAATCTGATCGATATTACTTAAACTGTTGTCCAATTTTAAAATTGTACCGGGTGACTAAATAAGAAAGGTCACCGACTATATCTCAGGCATTATGAGTTCTACAGTTCAGCTAGCTGGCACAGATATTTCTAAATCCATATTACCATAAATTCATGACATGGCAAAAAGACTTCAGGTCGATAGCCCATGGATATTTACAATTGTAATATATAGCTGTATATAAAATTTAATGTAACTTTCTGAATGAAGATGTTTGTATATATTAGTCATGAGAAAATGCTGAAAATAATCTTCAAGTTCTGTAGAAGGAACAATGAACAGACGAAAATATAATATTGGGGTTATCTAAAAAAAGTTATAATAAAGGCATCCTAAAACTACACTTTTTGAGATCATCAAACAAAAATGTTAAAGACTTGAAATAACGGGTATGGGAAGCTTCGAATTTGTAATGAGAAAATGTCAAATGGAGTTATTTGAGATTTGCTCATTACAAATTCGTTTTGAGTAAACCGATCTTAATAATTTTGATGTTATATGAATGAAATTATTATGTTGAATATTGACGAAAATAACAAAAATATTTGGAGGAAAGACCATGGGTCGATAGCCTGTTCAAGCAAGCAAGAAAGAAACAAATATACCATAATATATTGTAAATATATGTAAAACAAATAACTTTGAATAAAGATATTGCAGTAGTAACAAAAATATGTAATTTTATTTTAAGTTAGAAAGTATATAATTTTCTCATTTTTCCAAAAAAATTAAAGTACGAAGTGGTTTGGTTTCAGCAATGAATATTGGCAAATCTAACAACTTGGAAGATTTGAAAATAAATCAAGAAAATAATAAGGAATTTAGCCGGAAATATAGAAAAAGTTTTACGAAGGCTATTTTCAGTTAAATTTACAAATGATATTGTTGTTTAAAATGGTAGAATATGAATATTTGGCGTTTTCATTAAACGTTTAAATTAAATAAATTTATGTTCAATTAATTTCTCTCTTAACCCGTGGTGAAACATTTTTGAATTAATTCAATTTAAATAAGTGAAACAAGCCAAGTGTTATAATTTTAATTAAATCATCCTGAATTAAATAAATTTATTAAATGGTTAAATTTTTAGATTGTTGAGCCAGCAAAAAAAATGCAAAAATACATACATTCATCTCACTCTCATGAACGACTAAAAACGGACATGACTTCTAGCTGAAAGCCATACTTGTATTAATAAAATAAAAAAATGATTGTCTTTTACCCAATAGGTGTATAAATATCTCAATAAACACGATTGTTTATAAATGATGTTACCAAAGTTAACAATATACGAAAATCGGAAATCGAAAACGGAAATGTGAAAATCTGACAATAGAAATTCTAAACATTTGGCGGGAATAAATATAGCTCCAATAATAATTATCTCAAATGGTGTTATGTTGTTTCAAAAAACTTAGAAATATGTGAATTATCAATAAAAATGATGACGTCCATCCAGAAAGCAGCAATACTTCAAACATGACATCTAGTACGTAAATTCTTAACATATAAAATTTTTGTTGACTCAAGTATTATTAACTTGTCAATTAATTTGTAACTAGTTTAAATGCTACGAAAATAAAGATAACAATAATAATAATATTTTACGAAAAAATCCCATTCTAAAGAATATGAATACTTCTCCTGTGTATCTGTTATAAAACGCTTTGGGTAATTTTGCTTAATTTGAGATTAGAAGCGAACAAAATCACAAGAACATCTATTAATACCAATAATCCAAGAAGGAAACCACCACCCTTAAGTCGAATTTAAAATTTAATGTTACAAGGGAATTGGAGTTTCCTTATAGCTTCTACGTGGAAAAGGTCTAATTTATATTAATAGATGTATCGTACATCGCATTTTCTTTCGTCATTGGCATAACGCTAAATTTTAATTTATACATTTGAAAAATTCTATTCAATATAAATTTTAGTTCAATTTTTTCATTTTCGTCAATCTAATACAACCAGTAAAGTAAGAAAAAAAAGTAAAGAAGAAGTAATATGTATGCTTAATACATATTACTTCCAATTTAGTCGAAAATAAAAATTAAATTAAGTTAATAATACAGCGGATAAAATATCTATTGAATATTATAAAACACTAAAACTGAATATGAATTTAATATAAAAAATACTCACTATATATTTCTTGTTGAATCATGAAAATCCATCTTTATTGTGAAATCTATAATATTACTAATTATCATTTTCCAAATTTTGTTTTGAAAAATGAATGATAATTAGTGATATTATAGATTTCACAATAAAGATAGATTTTCATTATTCAACAACAACAAATAAATGGTAATATTTTTATACTTAATTCATATTTAAATTCACACATAATTTAATACATATGTATTTGCCTGCTTTCGGACAACACCCAAGAAGATTGTTTGACATCTTATTGGGTGTTGTATTGTCCTTGTGTGCGTCTTATATTTAAATTAAATTGAATATGTTTTAAATTTATTCAATTTATCCTCGAAGCTGGTCGAAATTGATCAAATAAAGTGATCCAGGTCATATGCATAAAAGAAACAAAAACGATTCTTCTTATCTAAGGAATGCGTTCGCAGAACGAGACGTCGATTTTTTTTTTTTGCTTTTTTGCGATAATTGTGCTTCCAGATTTTAAATCAGTTGACTGAATGTTGGCGTATGGTCCGGTTTAATTTTTAACGTTTGAAATTATTGATAATTAAGCTCGCGCTTTATGTTTGTTTGCAATAAGTGATAATTAGTGATTGGTAAAGTGAGTTGATTTATGTATGTGTTCGGGGTTTGCAATTCACCGGGAATGGATTTTTTATTAAGGTATGTCAAGAGCTACATCTCTGTAAACAAGGAATAAATAATTTTATCATGGTGTAAAAATAAACTTTTTTTCCTGTCATAATTTATTTAAAAAAATATAAATAATATATATCAATGTTAAAACACTACTATTTCTTCGATTTTCATTAAAACATTACATTAAAAAAAAAACTTGCCGCAATGATAAATTATGGTACAAATCGCGAGATTAATTATTAATAATTTCTAAACTTAAAAATTAACGTTATTTGTAAACATTCAGCCAACTAAATTGAATTCTCCGAGCACAATTATCGCGAAAGAGCGATAAAGACCAAATCTGGTAAAAATAAAGCGCAGTGTTTCTGATGTTGAGAAGACGCATCATCAGATTCTCAAACCTTCAAAGAGTGTATCATATCATTGGCTCAAAACTTAACAAGAAACAAAAACTTCTTCCAATTCAATTTAAGTTGATCAAAGCCCCTTGCAATTAAACCACGGGGATTTAAAGATAAAAATAACGTTTTGTCAGCAAATTAAAATTGATGGATCCAGATGGAATGTAACGTATGGGGCCCTATTCACAGTTTCGGTGTAATGACTCACTGGTGAGAAATTATTAACAATTCAATAATTTCTCACCAGTGAATCAGCTAAAATCAGCTAAATTCAAACTGTTACTATAATTCATATTGTATAAAATAAATATGAATAGATTATTAAAAATCAACCAATAAAACAAATAAAACACAGATTAGGTTGAATAACTTTAAATTCTCGACTAGTTTCGGATTATTAGCCCATTTTTAAGAGAATTTAAAATATTTTATATTGAAATAAATTTTAAATTGTCTTGAAAATGGGATAATAATCCGAAACTAGTTGAGAATTTGAAGTTATTCATTCTAATCTGTGTTTTATTTGTTTTAATGGTTGATTTTTAATAATCTATTCATATTTATTTTATCTGTTACATTTAACGCGTTTTGTTGTATGCCGTGAATACCGAAATGAAATTTTAATAAATTGTTTCATCTGTTACTAAACTCATTAGAGTCACCAATTTATGTCTAGAGAAAACAAAAACCTCTTAAAAAGCAAGATTTTTGTTACTTTTATGTTTAAACTTTTATAGGAAAGAAAATAATAAGTATTGATATAAAATAAACGTTTTAGGAATATATTTTTTTATTAAATATTTACAAAAACCCTACAACTACAAATAAATAAATAAATACGATAGCCTTTTATGACTTAAAACGCACAAACAAATTTTTTATTCAATTTCTTTTTTGTCGACGGATTTCTTTTCGACAATATTCTCATCTTGGACGGGCTTAGATTCATCAGACTCCAAAGTCTTTTTAATTATCCTTTGGTCCTCGCCAGTTGCTTCGACAACAGTGGATGTTGCTCCAATTCCATTGGCGGCGTTGATATCGGAAGCTGCCAAGGAGCAACCTTCTTGGTCGGTTTTGACGAAGAAGGTACGGCTTATCTTGAACTTGTCCAAAACTCCGTACGCTTGTTGCAAAACTGGCCCACTTGGCAAACGTTCTCTAGTCATTAACCATGCATTTTCTACGAAAACAAAATGATACATAGGTTTAATTATTAAATTTTCTTGCACATTTGTGTGAATATGTAAAGAAATATGTATTTTTCTTCAAAGAAAACAGTTTGTTTTACCACTTTTTTTTTTTTTCGACTACAAGCTGGTAATTATCATAATGATTAGCTTGTAGTCGAAACTGTTGTCTCTGTAAAAGTTAAAATAAACGTGGTACAACAAAATTAAGTGTTTTAATATTATTTTATAAAGATATACCACAAAATGAACTCCAGCAAAATCAAAGATTAAAAAAAGTTTGCTAGCACAAAATGTAATAAAAATATATTTATTATAGAATCTTCGATGCGTTCATTTCGTGATATATTTTCAACATTAGGATAAAGAAAACATTTAATAAAGATTTTAAACCACTTGAAAATGTTAAATATTAATTTAGCATCAAAATTATATTATATACCGTTAGGCATATTTGAAGACGAACCAGAGGGAATAATTTAAAAAAAATATCAGTTTGCATCTCTACTGGTTGCCTTACATGACGAAAAACAAATGAATGCATTAATTTATTAATTTGTTCAAGTTTTTTAAAGTTTCGTGCGTATTTTCTGTACCGTTTTAATGAAAATATCTCTCAGAAATGTAAAGTATATTTAAATGCTTTTAAAATAGTAAATGCGTTGAAATATTAAATTATTATAAACTTAAAAAGGTTATGAAAACTTTTAAAAAATTATTTGCAAATAAGAAAGAAACAGCATTTGATGCAATGTATGTTCTCTACAAGTTTATAAATATTATTATTGAGGCTGTTATTTTCTGAAACTGAATTGTTTCAATACAGAGTATCATCATCAGACAGCTGATATAATGGCTTAACAATAATTACAAATCACAATTTATACAGTTACAGGTACAGAACAATAGAGGGGGTGGTGTAGGTGCACATTTCTCATATTTTTTTTTAAATACAGTATTCATGTATAATACAGTATTAACAAATAAAAAAAATCTGTATCTACACCACCCCCACTATTGTTCTTTACCTGTAAATATTAATTTGTAAATATTGTTAAGCCATTACATCAGCTGCCTGATGATGATACTGTGTATAGAAACAATTATATCTGTGTATTGAGTAAATAATATAATATAATAGCATTTTATCCTGTGTGTTACTTTCATTCTGGTATTCTGGTCGACTAATTCATACAATAAAAAAAATGAATTTTAAGAAATTACATGTGAATTTTATATATTGCAGTGTTAAGTGTTGTCTTTATATATATATATATATATATATAGAAAATCTTTATTTCTGAGAAATACGTTAAATTACATTACCATATTTACATTACCTCAAATATATTATTGTTATATGTGCCGTTTTAATATATTTGCTAGTTGAAAAATTAAATGCTTATTTATATATATAATATTGTTCTAATATGAAACAGTTCCAAATAATCAATACGCATTAATTTAGTTATCTCCGAATTTAGTACCTGTGGATGTTTTCTACTTCAGTGATAAGAAATTGATTAGAAAGTAAGTACACACTCTTTTAAAAACAAATGTTCCTTATCAAATCTGTTTAAATAAATTATTTTTAATTGGGGATATTATGTTATTATTAGTGTAGTAAAATATAGTGAAACAAACATACGTGCATGGATTGGTCCTAATCCCGAACAACTCCAAACAACAGCGTAGTTATCATAATCGGTGTCCAAAACCAAGAGAGTGGATTCTGTTGGGATTGGAGTGGTTGCGTATTTGACTTGGAATTTTCCTTCAGTCCCTTTTCCGATAAGTTGCAAATTTCCATTAATGATCCTTTTCACGCCAGTTCTGTAATAAAATAAGTGGATATAAGTTGTTGAATTAAAATGGAATTTGTACTTACAGTCTACTGGTAACTTCATTAGATACGTAGATTCTTCCGCTGCTGCTAGCTTTAGCATAATCAGTTACGGCACACCGACTAGCCACTTCCGAAAATGTGAAGTATCTCTCGGATTCGTACCATTTTCCCAAGAACCGATCCATCTCAAAATCAGCCATGGGGAGGTAATCCGGGCAGAAGCCCAAACTGGGAATCTGCCCTTTGGCGAAGACCGTGAAGGTGATAACCAAGAAAGCACACTTGAAATCCATGTTGTAATAAACATGCTTCAAGCGAGCACCTTTTATATATACTCCTGACCGGTGCACTAAATCCGTTCGTCCCTATTTACCAAACAACGGAAGAAAACAGGAATTTGTAAATTGCTCGATCCTTTTTTTGTAATGACCATAATTAATGAAGATTTATCTAAAAAGAAGCTTATTAATATTCAGAAAACTAACGAAGTTCGACAATTAGTAAATATTTTGCATAAAGAGGCAACGTCCTAGGATGGCCTTATGAACTCGATCGAGCAACGGTTTTTACAATGAAATAAGTTGAGAATTTATAATCGCCCAGTTCATCCCAGATAAGCCGTGAATAATATAACGGTATCAAGAGCAAAACATGGCATATTAATTTCAGGGATAAAGAAAGGTACTTTCTAGAGCCGAAGTATAGGCAACCCAATATACAAAAATTCTTATATAATCCATTTATGGCGTAATGGGTGTATTAATTATACCCTCGGCGTTATCACCTCTCATCAAATCCTCCTTCCTTCCGATTCAACACGTGAAAGTTGAAAATTTCCCGTGATAGAAATCGTAACATGTAATTATATAACCGGTGACGTAATCCGCCTGGTTTAACATTCTTGATTGTGTTGTTGGCGTTAATCATTGTGTAGGTGGAAAATAATTAGAAAAAAACAAGTGACGTTTTTTTTATTAAATATACTTAAATAATTTTATTTACAACTGCATGTATATTATATACATTTAACAAGACTACCAGATAACTTTACCACGTTTGTACCACAAATTTAATGATTTAAAATTTAATTAAGTTTTCATTTGAATTGATTCCGCATCACTGAGTTATTCAATTTAGGTAAAACAAGGCAGTGCGGTGTGTGTCCGTGAATTCAATTTACAATTTTCTTTACAATAGTACTCCGCACCCTTTTCTTTTAATTTCAAAATTTGGAAGTGGCCCGCGCTTCGGCAGTCGTAAGCGGAAGCCGTGTGGCAATTTTTTGACTTGGTATCAAAAATAGATCTATCGTAGTTTTCTTGACTTATTTTACGTGATTTTTTAAACATATTTTCATAATAAAGTGGCCCTATTTTTTACTTCTTTGGTGTGTATATTAAAAAAAATATACGTCATTATCTTCCAGTTTTGTAGTAAAAACTATATAAGTATTCAAGAAATATACAAATGTTACATACACAAACAAAAAATGCTTTGAGTAATTCTTGCGTAATTTTCAACACTTTATGTAAGAGAGAGTAAAAATAGTAATTGGGCTGAGAAATGTGAAATGGTTTTGAAAATTGCTTG
Organism: Philonthus spinipes; assembly: GCA_963082785.1. Taxonomy (NCBI): domain Eukaryota; kingdom Metazoa; phylum Arthropoda; class Insecta; order Coleoptera; family Staphylinidae; genus Philonthus; species Philonthus spinipes. The sequence goes on from OY720301.1 coordinate 16,445,359, forward strand.
AGTAAAAGGTGAATGAATGGGGGGGACTACATCGATGTGGCCACATCGGCCGAATCTAAAAAGAGACAGACGGGTTCCACGCCGCGTCTAATGCTGATATTTAAATAGCGCAATTCTTTTTTCTTTACAAATCCGCGTTATTTGTAAATACCAGCATTTTATTCATGAATACATTTTAGAATTGCGCTCAACACTACTATTTCATTGCGTTATGAAAAACTGTACTTTTTAAAATTATTAAAATATTTTTGCAATTAGATCCAGATTAAATCAATAGGGTTATTTTAGGAATTCGGAGAGGAGATGTACGTTTTTTTATTTCGAAATATTAACATATTTGTAGTGGTTGTTTAGAGAGATGTTACATCGCGTTACATATTTCACAAACACACTTTTTCATAACGTAGTTAAATAGGAGTGTTCGTGGCACACTTCAGTTAATGGGCAATTATCGAGTCACGGCCATTTGGACGCGGCTTACTGTGGCCAAAGCGATCTGGCCCTTAAATCAAGTACGAATTATGGCAGTATTTTTTGTTCATGTATCATACATGGTTAGTCCACTTGTGATGTATATAACAGGAAATAGATTAGTCACGAAGTACCGCCTTGACAATAAATAATAAAATACAAATATATAGTCATGTCTCGGGCCAGCCGAAGGGTACATGCACATTCAAATATCTTGTCACTTGTCATACACACCACGCGTAGTTTTAGGTACACGAGTCATTTGAACACAGCGTCGGTTGAGAGAGTACATAAAAAAACTAAAGCACTATGAGGAAGACGGTGCGGTCGTGGCGGTTGCGCCATTTCTCGCCTGGACTTCTCACTAACTCCCTGAGGGTCCAGGTTAAACCACGACTTTCAGGAAAGGCACTTAGGGGCTCACGATATCACAGGAGAGAGAGCCAGTCGTTCCATAAAATAAATTTTATACGACCAGCATCTCTTTTCCATTGGAATTTCTCTACATTCGGTACAAGGGTTATCTTTGGAAACCCAATACCCAAAAGGTGGTGTATGGAATGTTTTTTTACGCGAACTACTTAAGCTCGTGCATGTTTTTACTAAGCAACAGATTATTATGTGGTCCTGATAAATGTCTAATCAACTCTGGCAGAGATTCAAACGAAAGGGGACAAAAACAGCAATTAAACCGACCGACACTGCCGTCGTTTGATGAAGATATAACGTTCCTGTGCACTGAACACAAATGTTTTAATAAATGTGCTTTTTGCTTGAACATAGCTACACACAATCGACACGCGAATGGCTTTTCTCCTGTATGCACTCTCAGGTGCGTTTTTAAATTCCATGACATTCCGAACTGTTTTCCGCAATATTCACATCTATACTCGCGTACTTGGCCTGTAGGACCCACTTGCTTCGTAGTCGTTGAATGTGACGTTTCCGCCGTGTCTTCTCCGGTGTTCGTTGGGAATGATGGGGGTGGATCTCGCAACTCGTCGTTTCCTAAAGGTTGGTTTACTTGAGCTTGGCACAAAGACCAAGCTCCCCACGTATGATCTAAAGTCTGATAAGATTCTGATGCTATGCTCTGATCTGCGCTCGGGGGTCGGTACTTGACTACCACGTTATCCGCTGGTGTGGTATCCGGGTGCTGACCTGGCGTCGGGGTGTGCGTCCGTTCAATCAAAAATGGCGGGGCTGATAATGAAAGCGGATGATGGGCTGCTAGCAATGGGTGCTGAAGGCTTTTGTATCTATGATGGTGCGAACCTTCATCGATATACGAAGGAGAAAACGGAACGAACGGCGGATTTTGCGCTGGTGAGTTATGAAATCCAGGTCTCCGCTTCCTATGAGGTGTTACTACATAATTGTCCGGACTTTGTACTAACGATATCAGTTTTTGGTCACCAATCGGGGGTTTTAATTGCGAAAATTCTTCCTGGTGTTTCATATCAATCGGCTCTATATACATACTTTTCCGTTTCATTCTGTGATGGTGGTATTGTGAAAGCTCATGAACTTTTGGCGCGATTTTCACAGTTGATTGTCCGATTTTTAAAACATCCGGGCTTTCTTCCTCTGCATTCTGAAATATTCAATAAATAAATACTCATCCCATATATTAATTATTATTTTTTAAATACACATCAGAATTGTTATTTGTTTGTAAATCAAATAATACATTTCCTCCGAAATATAGAAAAATAATAATCTGAAACATAGGCGTAACTAGAATCCATCAATGAACAATCCAATTGGCCGATTCTAGTTACGGGTATATTTCGGATTATTATTTAATTCCCCCTATAAATAATTAATTGATTTACAAAAAAACTAATAATTATGTAAGTATACACAATTCTTCTACAGTTTTAGATCATAAAAATTTAATACTTTAGTTTTAGATTAAATTATTTCTTGTTCCCTACACATAATTCACGGTTAATTATTTTATAAACTTTTTTGTATATATACTTTTGAAACCAGTAATCATCTTATTACGCCTGTGATCCGAATGTACCATATAAAAAAGCCTATACAAAAAAATAATAGAGATGTGTGTGTACAAAACAAGAAATACATTAATGTGACAATTTTTATAGATACAAAACTAGTCATTATTTCACTTGAATATAGTTGTTATAGTTGAATGATAATTTCAATACCTAAAAGCGCACAGCGAGCGTTAATGGGTTAATTACCGCTTGCTGTACAATTTGAATGTTGAAAGCGATGTGAAATTAATTATTCTGAGCGCTAATGAATTTTAAAATAACATTTCAATAATATATTGAAAAATAAATATTTTCAATTAATTATTTTGTTATGTTATTGTTGTTTATGTTGTTAATTTTATTAAAATACTTTCTTATTTTTTGATCCACTGTAAATTATAATATAGATTTTAATCTCCAATTTTCGAGTATGCATCTATTTAAATTTCCATTGAAACACACTTATCAGGTTATTAATATGTCAACATAGTTGAAGTGGTTTTGTGTATTACACGGTTTTCTCGTTTTTTTATAAGTGGTGTTTTTAAGTGATGTTTACCTCTGAAGTAGTAGTTTCTTTCTCGTTATCAGTAGCATTTTCAGTTGATTTCGTGTTGAGAGATAAATTCACAGGATTCGGGGAGCTGCTTCGTCTTTCATTATCGTTGTCATCCTCGACGTCCTCATCTTCGTCGTCTTTAATTTCGCCTTCTTCCTTCTCATCGTCCTCAGTGGTGTCCTCGTTCTCGCGCTTCACCGAAATCGTGGTGGCGTTCGACTCGTTCTCAGGACCAATCCAGGAAGAACCACCTTCCTCGGATTGTTTGGCCTCGTCTCTGCTGCTAGATTCCCACACGTCCGACTTAATTTGCAGCAACTCGAATAATTCTTGTATGCTGTCCAATTCACTCGACTGTAACAGAAAGGGTTGAGTCAAGATACGCTTTATTTAATGTATGTTAATGAATACCTTAATGCAAGCCTGACCGTGGTAGAGGAAGTCCAACAGGTGCCGTAAATGGCAACTTTTAATGCCGGGGATGAGTACGACGCTGGGACCATTGGCGTGCACGCTTTCTCCCAGAATGTGGCGCACCAGCGGGCTAGCCGAAGCCATGATTAATTTATGTGCACTTAGTGTCGTTTTGTCGTCACATATGAAGGTCATGTCTGCGAAGTTTTCTGATGAAAAGCAAGTTTTAATCTCGTCTACTATCGTTGCATGATGTTTGCCGTAATGCAAGGTTAATAAGCCGTGGGATTCTTGTTCGTCCGCGTACATGGCGAATTTAATAATTTAGTAAAAATTACCTGAAATTATTAACAACATTAAAATAATACAAATACTTTAATTTTTTTGTTTGCAAAATTTTAGAGTTAGATTTTAAAATGCACTTCACCAAAACAGTGAATTAATGCTTAATATATGTTTAAGAACATTTCATAATTTAAGTGAAATTAAATTAAAAGGATTTTCATTTAAATTATGAAATATGTTTAAGAAGAATTGATGAGTGGGCTGAATATTCCGTATGGCTCATTAAGTGCATCTTCATAATAGCTCGTTGATTAATTAGGTAGTTATTAATTCAAGAATCATTGATAAATATTTAAATTTGAAAGTGTTTCGCTAATTTAATTAAAATAGTTGTTGGTGTAATCGTAATCGCAATCCATTATTTGATGGCTAATTACGGAGGATATTGTGAGAGTGAAATGAATTAAGTGTAAGTGGACTGAATCAAAAATTATATGTGTGAGCGTTGAGTTCTAAGAATAGTTTTATGTAATGTATTTGTTGTGGTTTAGAGTTTTGTGAATCGCACGAGGGCACGCCTTACTTACAGGTGTTCATTTGAATTTGCAATACATTAATCTTTCCGGTATTTGCTACTTTCAACTTCTCCGCGTTTGCCTTTGCATTTGCGTTTCCAGCGCACTAGTATTGCGATTTTGCAAGAACACGAAATGCACTACAAGTCTGATGAACTTTTATTAATTAATATAATAAATATACACTGTTTTATCCTGTGGCACTTGTTAATATTTTTGCGCGTTTTCGTTACTTCTTCGGGTGTGAGTTATATAATTTGTCCGTGGTGGAGTAATAATCCAAAATCCATGAGAGTTGTGTTGAGTCGAGGATGCAACAAGTTGTTGGAGTTGTGCGGGTGTTGTGCGCGCTAGCCAGCACCAGCACAAGCACAAGCACCAAGGCAACGCAACAACAAGAAGAAGGCAAGAACTCCAGGAGGACGCGGATTTTTGCGGTTACAGCGGCGTATCCGCGGGCTGGCCGTATCCGCGGGCACAAGAGGACGGACCACAACACCGAGCCATAACTTCACTGCACTACACTCTACCGTCGTAACCGTTGCACACGCTGTCCGTTCGCCTCTTTTCGCTCGCCTGCCTTCGTATCGAGTGGATTATATTTTTGGGGCACGACTCTCGACACTGCGTTGCGCCACAAATGAAAGTAAAAGTGAACGAGCACGAGCCTTCACAACACTGCTATTCGTATCTGGTTGGTATACGTATACCACGACGACCACCGAGATTGAATAAGAGTTGGTATGCTATGGTATGGTATGCTTTGGATTGTGTCGGAATTGTATTTTGCGCGAATTCGAAAATTGTGTCAACTCCGACAACAACAACCACCCCCTTATACCGACTGTCAGTGACAATAGAATCGAGGAATACCTCGCACAGTGGCGGTGCGAAATATTAACATCAATTCAATTTGTCTGCGCGGGATCACGCTTAATACTACTAGTTCTTAATTTCTCCCTTTACTTTCCCCTCTTTTCTTTTCAAATCCCCCACCACACGCGCGTCTCTTTTTTTTCCTATTGCTAGCTCGCTTGCAGCTCCTCTTTCTCTACTTTCAAGGTCGCAAGAGGCAGGCATCCGCGCAATATTTAGTTTGAAAACTTTTCGCTCGGGGTAATTCAGCGTTTGGCAAGCGTCGTAGACGGCTTCTGCAACTCCAAGTGCATTTCGCCATCGTATATCTATTTTAATATAATCCTCGATGAAAGAAAAAAAAAAAAAATAAAAGACCCGCGAAAATCCCGTCAACATTCACTACGTGAAATAAAACTTGTTTCGATTCGCGTCCCGCTTAAATTCGAGCTTTGCTTAGCTGTGGCTGTAGCCGAATCTCAAAATGAATCGCATTCGCATCAGCGGATTTTAATGGAATTATAAAAGCAACGCAGCTAAGCTAAGCAAAGCAAAGCAAAGCACAGCATTCTGAGCGTTGTTTCATTTGCTTTCACCGAGTTCGCCAAGGAGACTCGTCGCAAGCGAGGCCCGCGCAGGGGCCGCAAACGGACTTTCACAATACCCACATCTGGTGGGGGACCTGTTGTATAATACCATTGCAATATGTAACAAATGCTGCTGGACTCTGTATTAACGCTAAACTTGTTCATTTTTACCCTTTGTTATTTGGAACCTTGAAGAATGTCCTTTCTTTCACCTTCCCGTCCTACTCTTATTTGAATACATTACGTCATGCCCATTACACAGATCATGTTCTCCACTCTTATTCCTGTTCCATAACATAACATAACATAATACTCAATAAACAGAATCCCGCGTTATCATAAAATTCTGTTAATAGAATAAAACGGAGTAAAACCCGCCAGCCAGCTCATCCAGCCATCCATCCATCCATCCGCCCAGTCGTGCTAAAACCAAAACTGAAACGAGAACGCCTTAATATGCGAATCAAAGTAAATAGTAAGCGCCGGTGTGCTCATGTAATATGGCATTGTTTTGTTACATTACGAGAGCGAGGGAAAGTAACCATAGTGTAGCACTTTCACTATCGCGTAATCGGCACAGCCGTCTCGTCCTATCATCTGGAGACCCTAAAACTGGATTCGGCCCGCTTGCTACCGTTCAAACCACACACTCTCATTCTTCATTCTTCACTTTTCACTCTTCCTTTCCTATCAACTCAGATTACCATACCTAACCTTCTCCTCGAGATTTTCAACAGAGACGCATTTAAATGGATTGTCTCAATTGCGAAACGCGCCATTTCTCAATTAACGAAATTTAATTACCTTTGAAATAAAACCAGAAAATAGTCTGCAGCCCATTTAATCTAAAACGCATTCCACTTCATTAATTAAGAAATCAAACATTTCCCAATTCAACTATATCCAAGCAGAAAGTAACAATCACTTTTAAGTAAATAGAAAATGCGATTATCTTCGCAAATTAAAATGAATTACTTAATTTAAAAATAAAAATAAAAAAAAAACAACTTTCAGATTTTTAAAAAATATCAGATTATATTAAAATTAACAAATGTATATTTTTTAATAACTTTTTTTAATAAATACTTCTAAGAAGGCGGAATTATTCAGGGTTATTATGTGCGAGGAAATGTTAAATTAAATTTAACGTAAACGCTAAACCTCAAAATCTAAGTATATATATTAGGTAGGCTTTAAAAAACATAAATTTTATTGGCTAAGCTCCAAAATAAAAGATTTTTTTATTTAGAATAATGCGGAACATTGAAATCTAAAAAAATCCGACCAAATTGAAATACTACAATATTCATTTCAAATCTAAACAAATCCAGGATATTCAACGACCAAATTAAAATAGTACAATATTCATTTGAAATCTAAACAAATCCAAGATATTCAACGACCAAATTGAAATAGTACAATATTCATTTGAAATAAAAAAAAATCCAGACCATCCAACAAGCAAATTGAAAATTAAATTAATTTCATAGTACAATATTCATTTAATTTTGTATATTTGCAATATTTATAGAAAATTTAATGAATATTGTGCTATTTCAATTTGGTCGTTGGATGGTGTTGATTTCAAATGAATATTGTAGGAATAACATTTCTTCACAGTTTTATATGAATCATCAATTGTACATTTCGGACACAAAGTGATCATTATCAATATTTTATTTAAATAAAAGTTTCCGAAATATATTTAGTTTAATAAAAAAAATAAGTAGGAGAAAGGACAACTATTTTTATTTAAATAATTATAGTCTCCACAACCAACAACGAAGATAAAGAAGATTATTAGTGCTTTATTCGCTTTATTTAGTCTTCACGCAACTCAATCAATCAACTTAATATTGTTTTACGTCAATTTTACTAGAATATGATTTTCTGAATTGCAAATATTAAAAAAGTGGAATATTCACCACTACTTCACTTTGATGTTTTTTCTGTTTTTTATTTCAAATGAATATTGTACTACTACAATTTGGCCGTTTATGAGATGATTTTCTGGATTTTTTTATTTCAAATAAATATTTTGCTACTTCAATTTTATCGTTGGTTGAATTGGATTTTTTTTTAGATATCGAATGAATATTGATATTTTTTTTATTTTACATTTTGTTGGCACCAGTAAATAAAAACAAATAAAACGTCACATGTGCCATTATTAATCAAACCAAATTCTTCAATTTGTTAGAATAACATAACTTATAGCGTGTGGTTACTTTTTTGTCAACATCTTTTTTTTAATAACAAAAATCAAAACACTGTGATATATATTTTCAACGACTCATATAAATATAAGTCTTTAAATTTCAAATATTTGTTACTAATTAACAATGAAAGACTTATCGAAAATCGAGTGGTGATTAATTAATAAATAGTGGCTAAGGAGTTTGGTTGGAGTTTTTGGATTTTGACTGGAGTCGGAATCGTAGAGTCGAAATTCCGACTCCTGCTCTATAGTTTTTGAATTTACTGTTAAACGAAAGACGTATGATGACTATTCTTTAGAACAAAAATAGTTGTTTAATTTATGTTAAAATTTAGAATCTGTAGAAAATTATTTATTATAAAGAATACAACCGGTTAAATATATTCGGAACTATTTATCAGCTCAATATAAAATTTGAAACATGTGTTAGACTAATTAATAACTATTCACGCATAATGCTAGCTGTCAACTGTTTCAAGATACAGCGTTAATTTGATTTTTTTTAAATAGTATGGGTATGAGAAATTATGTTCATTTGACAGTTTTTTATGATAATGAAGAAAATAGTATGTTATCGAGACACAGTCAACAAAAATTATATAAATGTTTAATAATAATTTTAATATAACTAATATTCCTCACTTACTTCACTGTATGAGGTAAGGAATGTAAACTTGAGAAATGTGATTTAAGTTTCGTTTCATAATGAAGATGGTTTGATTCCATTACGAAGAAGATGCTTCGGCTAAACAGTGGCCAAATTTAATTTTTGTTAAAGTGGTAATTAATATCAGTTCTGACTCTTTGCTGTAAAAATGTTTCCTTTTACGATATTATGTCCACTTATTAATATTTGTATATGAATAACAATAAAAAAATATACGAAGAATAAAATCTTCTTCATCATATAATACTAAAGAAACATTTTCAAGCCAATTCATAGTTTTGTTCCCGATTTTCTAATTAAATAATAAATTAGGAGCACTGCTCTCAATAATATCTTAAAAAAAACTGAACATTTTCTGTTAAGTTTAACGATCACTGCGTATCTTATTTGAATAAAACTAACCAATGCATTTTTTTTATTTAAATTTAAGTGCTTCAGATTTTTTTGAGATACTGAGTTCATTAATTAATTGTGTTAATGATAGATAGATTGTGTGTTAATTTATTTTCCTTTCGCCGGTGGTTTATTAATCAATTATTTTCTACAAACGAGACCTTGCTATATATTGACGAAGTATTGAAAATAAAATTTTGTTTTTTCGCATGGTGAAAGTGTAAAGAGTAAATTGTTGAAACTACAGTAACCAAGTAAATAATTCAAAAGTACATAGACAGTTAAATTGATATTGACAATTTCAAAAGACAGTTTATAATGATAAAATAATTTGCAAAAAAGACAAAATATTTAAAAGACAGGCAACTTATCTACAATGATATATATTATTATTATCATTATTATTAATTCAAAAGTTTCAATTTATTATTAACAAAGTGTAATGAATAAAGCCTTTATTATCTTTTAAATAATTAATTGCAAACATTAAGCAAATAATTGTAAAAAATGAGTATGGGTAAATTAAAATAATGTTTGCATGTTAAATGTTTTTTCATAAATATGTGTAACAATGAAATGAAATGGCAACACTGTTGTGTTTGTTGTGATCGAGTAAAATCATGCAAGATGTATTGTTCTAACACACATGTGTAATATTATCACAAACACATACTCGTATTAGTTGTAAATAATCCAGGGACGTTTATGCGAGTTTGGTTTTGAGATATTGCTGTACGGAGAATTAATATAACGAAAATTATATTGAAATAAAATATTAACGCCTATTGTAGACTATAAAATTATCATATAAAGAATATAATTAAAATCGATTGCTTTTAAATAATTGATCAATTGCAACATATACGCAGTAAACAACATATTTTTTTACTTTGTTTAACCAATGCATTTTACATTAAATTATATGACTACAATTTCGACCATCGAGTAGTCATAATCAAATATAATTGATAATGACAACTATAGCATCTAGTACACAATCTATCTGTGTAAAATAATCTGACGCTTTTAAGTGCTTCAGGTTTTCTTTTGAGACACTAAATTCGATAATTATATTGATGCAATTATTTCGTTGATACAGTCAGACTATTAGATAGTCTAGTTTCGAGTGATATAATTTAATGCAAAATATGGAAATTAAACAAAGTAAGAAGTAAATACAGAATTGGTTTAGATTTTTTTGCAGATCTACAAATAGCTAAAAGTATTAAATTAAACATTGCAAAAAATGTTTTCTGTTGCATGCGTTCACTTTACGGTACATCTTAAACACTTGTAAATAAAACACTTCTTACTTTATTTATAAATAATAACGACATTTTTTTAAGTCTCACAAAATTTATTGTAGCAGTGTCTCTACAATACATTTTGTGAAACTTAAAAAAAAACTGTTGTTTTATTTACAAGTGTATTTAAGATGTATCACAAAGTGAATGAACGCCAGCAACAGAAAACATTTTTTGCAATATTTAATTTAGTACGTTTAGCTATTTGTAGATCTGCAATAAGATCTAAACCAATTCTGTGATTTGTATGAGTTGAATCGGCTACATGTGAATGTGGACAAATGCAAAATAATATCGTTCTGCAAACGTTCTTCTATAATTGTCGATGATTACAAAATAATTACAAATTATATGACAGATTTATTGAGCGTGTGGATTCTATAAATGATCTTCTTATCCTTGTTGGTCTGGTCTCTTTCTAGCCGCAATTCAAAAGTTGTATCGAAGACATGTCAGTTGCTTTGTAAAACAAATAGCAAAGCTTTATCTGATCCTGGTACTATATTGATGTATTAATTCTTTAATCTTTGAGACGTTTACTTCGTGGTACAATTTCAATATTAGGATAAAGAAAACACTTAATATTTTTTTTATTTCACACTTAAGTGGTATAATAAATTGTTAAGTGCTATAAAAAAGTTATTAAGTGTTTTCTTTATCCTATATTGTTGATGTTATACAATTTAATAATACGTCCAAATGGTGAATATATACAAGAAGGGTACACAAATCTTCAGATAGAATTGTACATTGGTTAATTTTAGAAAATTTAAGCATTTTTTTATGTAACTTATAACTCTTGTTTGAAGTATACATCAAATAATAAAAATATATAAAGTAAATCTTTAAATATATATTTTTTGGTGTATACTGTTTGGTCCAAAAGAACCAATCGATGAATCTGTTAACCTATAAACATTAATCAATAAAAATATAGCTATTGTGTCGCTGTGAAATAACATTTAATAATATTTTATAAAATTGTTTGAATTTCTAAATTATTTATAACTTATGAAATTCTTTTGTTAAAATACATTTCGACGAGTTTAATATTTTGCTTGGACTCCCTCTGATGTTTCATAGGAATTATTATTTTGAATATTATAAACGCAAATTGTTTTTAAATATTTTTAAGAGATATTTCCTCAGAAAAAAAAAACCAATAAGATCTCTTGAATTAATTTCTCACTTAACACTTGGTGAAACATGTTTAAACAATTTGGTAAAACGGGGTAAAACTTGAATTTTAATTAAAATTATATGGGAAAGGCAGAAACACCTCTGATCGATAGCTGTATCTGTATCTTTATTGTAAAATTTACAATAGGTATAATACAATACATTTTATATAGTATTCTTCCTAAATAGCTGTCGACCATCGATCTTTCGGCCAAAATGTTAATTAAAAATTATCATTTTATTTTATGTAATAACGAGTAAATGGAAAATTATTTCAATCGCCATTCCTTTATTTCATTTATTTTTTTAAATGGAAGCAACAGTAAAGCAATGCTAAATCAATACGGTAATTACAATCATTATCTTTATATAAAACAAATTTCTGCGTATTTTTATTTTTTTATTTAAAGGCAATGATTGAAATTATCTTATATTTATTTTTTTAATTCATTCAATTAGCATTAACGTTCACATAATTTAATTATTGTAAAATGTATATTTTTTACTTTCCCCGGACCCTGTCCAGGGAAAAGTATTGTGATCGAAACATTTTCGAATCGCCAATTTCAATGAATATGCACGATTTGAGGTCCCCTGAGTCTATTCCATCGAGTTTTGAAAAATGTGTGTGTGTGTCTGTGTATTTCCGCAACAGCTTAATGGCTTAATGGATTAAACCCAAACTTTATATCTAAGCTTTTTATAACAGTGATATGATCTGAAAACGCTTTGGTTAGAATCGAAAATCATTAAGTGCAACTTTACTTTTAGCGCTTTTTTATTTTTTAATTTGTGTAGAAGAATGTTTAAAATAAAAATTGTAGATCTTTAAAAATAAATATTTTTTGTTTTGAAACTTTTATAGTAGGACTTTTATTTTTCATTATATAAGCGCAAGAATTTCATCTATCTGAAAAATTCCCTTAAAAATAAACAATTATTTTTATAATTTTCTTTATGTTGGCTGTGGAGACTTTAATTATTTAAGTAATTATTTGTATGTCAAATAAAACTTCAAAATGCCGTCTTCAGTAATTGAATAAATATTTCGTGAACGACTAAAAATGTTATACAGTGTGGGGAAATAACAAAATTACTTGTAAATATTTGGCTTCAACTTTAAAATACAATAATTGATACATTTTATAACTTTTCATTTACTATTGAATGTTCATTCAAAAACTCATTTGACCGAATTCACCGGGTGAAATATCATGTTGGACCCTTCGCCATTTTTTTCTGGAAGAATATGTATAATTCTTCCAATTAGAGATATTTGTATATATAAAAGAAATTAACCATTTTCAACAATTTACACTTGTCAGTATAAAACGATTTTATTTTAATGTTGTACACTTAATGCGTTTATAAAAAGCAAGGTGGTCAGAAAAGGTGTAATATTTTCAGAGAGCGTGATTCGTTTAGATAAATAATCTAAATTAAAAAAAATATCTTCATAATTTTTTTAAATATTAAATTTAAGTCTTAAAATTTGTTTAAATCTCTAAAATTAAATAGAAATTACATTTAATTACACATTTAAATTTTTAAAGACATAGGTGATAAATAAATTGGAATTCTCAACAATGTTATAACTTCTTTAGAAGCACTTTCTTTGGTAAAAATAGATTTTAGAACTATGCATATTCATGTATAACCTTTTAATGTAACCTTAAAATGTGATACTTTCTAGATTTATTAGATTTATCTTTATTCAGACAATTGCATAGTAAAATTACAATAACATTTATATACAATAAAATTATATACTAGTCTGCCTGGGCTATCTATCAGAGTTTTTTCCCTGTTTATGATTATTTTCTAATAATCCTTTTAAGTAATAATACAATATTGACTCCTTATGTTTTTTACTAGAAAATAACCAATGAACAACTTTGCCTGAATTATAATGTTGGTTTTTGAGTTACGTGAAGATGAGTTGAATTAATGTAAGTAATGAAACAATTATCATTTTTCTTCACTTATTTATTTTGTACTTCTAAATGTACATTTCATCCACCAAGTGGACATTATAAATAGTTTTACTATTAAGTAAAAATATACATTTAGAAGTACAAAATAAATAAGTGAAGAAAAAGAATACTTGTTTAATTTTTTACATTAACTTTACCTGAATTTTATCACACCTTTTCTGGCCACCATATTATAATTTTTTTAATTTATGTAAGAAAAGTTTGTTAGATTTTTTTATATAATAAGTTGGTTAAATATTTTAAAATATGAATCCATTGGGTGGATATGAAGAAGAATTTGTGATGTATATATGCGAATCGTAAAGACGGTAGTGAGTGTACAGACATTAACATTTTCATGGTCATTAAATTTTAGCGAGAAATTCGATTACATTATGAATTTACCCTATAAACGGCGTATTTGAATAAAAAATAAAAGCGAAGCTCATAAATTAGAAATGGCGTAATACAGGCGAGCGTTGTATTAAGTAATTGATCGTTTTGTGCTGGTACGACTGTCCTCGAGACTGATTTTACCTGTTTAAAACCTTCAAGGTCTCCGCTTTGTAGGGAAGTGAAAGTGGTCTTGCTTCGCCGACACGACAACACCACACAACATAAGCATTGCACGCATCTTATACCATACCACCAATTCCAATTCCGAAACCGAATTCGAATCCAGGCCTAATTCCACCCGTTTTTCTAAATCCACATCACAGTACGCACAACACAGCACACCCTACCATTTCACTAGCAATTCTCCGTACTAACATTTCGAACTCGTGATTTATTGCATTACATTTTCACCGGCCAGATCCAGACAACGGCTCGATGAAAAGGAGAGGTTAAATAATCCGATATGGATCGGTAATCACATATAAATTCAAGACAATGAGATCCAAAATTATCCTTGAAACGTCCGATGTGCGTCTTTTATAATTTACACATCATTCACCGATTGTTCTCTCCATATAGCGACTCGTGAATTTTTCCAACGCAGTTTGACTATTAAATTAAGTACAGCCTTCGAACCCTTAACAAAAAAATCCAGGTAGGAACATCTCTTCGTCTCTCCATTCTTCATTCCTCATTCCGGACGGGCAACCCTTTTACTCTCAATAACGTTCTTTTATCAACCCACGTTACCTGCACAAATACGAACCCGTATTTGTAACACACTCTCCTTTTAAATGCGTCTGATATAGAATACTTTACAATTAAAACCCCCTGAAGATTCTATAACGCCTTTAAAATATATATTCAGTGGATTTTGAAAGTAAATTTTAACATCAATGCAATTCAGTAGCGGCTCGTGATAATTTCAAAACGAGATTTAAAAAAAAAGTACCTTATATAAATCAATATTAGTACTACCTCACTATAAACTATTACTAAATTTTTGTTTAGCATACAGTAATACAAACAACGAATTATGCTATATTAACTATATTTAGTTACAATGATTTCTACTTCGTTGGCTTTTACTATTATTGATTTTATAGCTCTTTATTTATTTTTATTGTTATTATTATACATTAAAAATAAACAACGACAACAGATAAATATAGTTTTAATAGTGAACGCTAACAAAATAGAAATCATTACAACTACATATGGAGAAAGGTTATTTCTCTTCATCACTCTATGTTCTTTAATAATAAATATATAATTTTTAAATTTATCATCTATCATTTTTTGTAGGTTTACTGGTATAGATATAACCATTCAGCCACTAATGATTTTAGTTTTATAAATTAAATTAATATACAGGAAATGATTTTTTAAACAAGAATTCATGTAGAAAAAGAATGATTATTTAGGAATACATGTAATATTTGACGGAAAGACCTTTTGTCGATAGCAAAATTATGAATTATGATACAATTATATCATATACTCATCTAACTAAGAATATGTAAAGTAACAATAATATAAAAAAAATATTCACTTGATTAGAGTTATAAAAAATAAATTAAATATTTCATCATTTCATGACTTTAGTGATCACGACGAGTAAATTCATTTCATAAGACAATGGACGACATTGACAATCAAAACCTTTTTGACACAGCAACTGACAAGGACAGACGCCTACAAAATCAGGCGGAAAGACCAACGGTCGATAGCCAATTGGCAGAAGAATTTATTTTTATGTTAGTTATTTATTGTATTTATTTATTATTATTACTTTGTTAAAAATAATCTGCCAATAAAGATTTATATGTATAAATTAAATAAGAAAAGATTAATTAAATTGATATTCCTCTTAAATTATATTTATATCTATGAAATTGAAGAAATTTCAGTTATTATGTTTAAGTAATTTAAATTATATCGCAGTGTGTACAATGAAATTTATCAATTTCACAAAAAAAATATTTCTCTTGAAAATGGGCTGATAACCCCAAACTGTCGAGAATTTAAAGTTATTCAATTTAATGTGTGTTTTATATTTAATTTATTGATAGATTTTTAATAACATATTCATAATTATGATTTAATTTTTATTAAATAATTACTTTCAAAATTATTTTTATACATTTTTGATGCGTATTATTTTTATTTTGTATTTTGTCGTAATTTGTGATTGGTAATTTGCCTTTTTTTATACATATGTTTTGTAATCTTTTTAGAGCGTCACACTTTTCTTATAAAATTTTTAATATGTAATTATAATTGTAATTTGGAAATGGAGATTCCGTTAATAAAGTAAATTGAAATTTAATTTAATGGAAAGTAACTTTTAAAATAAATATTATATTAATTAGAAAAATATATTTTTCCTAGAGTACTAGGAAAACTCAGGCACCCCATGAATAAATTCTCTCTAAATTCTTGTTAAAAAAAAAATTAGTGGCATTTTTTTTCTTCAATAAAAATGACAAAATCAAATATATAATTTATATCTGTTAATTGGCTATCGACCAATGGTCTTTCCGCCCGTTTTTCGTGTTTATGTCTATGTGAAAGAGGAATAATATGTGTTATTATTTGATATTTTTAATATTTAATTTATATTTATTATTATTATATGAAATACCAAGATTTAAATGTAAGAAATATTAATCATGACAGACAATAGATAATTCAAAACAATACAACATGAATAATTACAATAGATGTAGGTGTTAGTCTGTCTGGGCTATCGACCAGAGGTCTTTTTATGATTTTTGTAAATTTATAAATAAAGTTTATTGTATATGAAAGTATTATCGTATGCTAACAGATTGATATTATAAGATTTAAAAGTTGAAAATATTTATAACAAGAATCATAAGTTTTATTTAAATGTATAAAATTGTGTGGACCGAATTATTGTAAATAAATAATTGTTGTAATTTAAAGCTTCTATAGAGTATAGAGAAAGTACAGATGGTGTATTTAAAAAGCAAGAATTTAACGTTACAAAATTTTCCTTGGATCCGTTTATGACCATTTACGTTAGCCCGGCTGGAAAGAAAACAATTCCATTGTGTCCGTGAGTCGTTCTAATCGGACCTCCGAATCGGATGAAAGTGAAATGCCAAAAACCCACAGACCAACCCGAGAGCGGCAGTAAGTGACCCTGAAAGAATTTCGAAACCGAGAGTCATATTTTGATGACACGAAATCCCCAAATTACTAATCATCTATATTTACCTTGATCGCAATTTCCTTTCCGAAAACCCGCACAGAAAAGGAATCACATGTGCGCGCAGCCTTCACGCCAATTCCAAACCAAGCCAGACATTGTCAAAATTCTCAAGTACACATTCTTTTGTACTTTTTTTTGCTTAATTATTTTCCGGATTGGGTTACATAACGATTTTATTGGTGTCATTACGGAGACCTCTAATTATACCGAGTGCGAGGAGGATGAGGAATGTGTTAAAGATTTGTAGGTTTACAAATTCGTTATTGAATGTTCCCATTGTGTGTAGCAATTCCGAATTAATTACGTAATCCCGTCGAATAAGAAACAGTCTATCGATGAAATTGATAGTAGTTGAATGGAATGCGTCGAAAACACTTAATAGCACAGGTGTGTTGTGTTGTTGCTGTTGCTGCAAGGCTAACTAAAGTTCCATCTTCTTTGTTTCAATATTTTTTAAAAGTGCCATTGTTCCAAATAATCTCATTTATTTTGCTTATCGGACGCTTTAGCAGCTTCATTTATATTAATTTAATTAAATAAAAAGCAACAATATTAATAAACTTATCAGTTAACTTGTGCTGAAACAATACGCATTTTAAAGATTTAATTAATATACTGACCTTATTGTGTAAAATATTGCTGCGATTTATATATATATATATATATATATATATATATTTAAACTAAAATTATTTTTTTAGTTTAAATATTAAAATTAACATCACTTACATAGTAATCTAAAGTTGATAATGCGAAATTTGAAAAAAAAATGTTTATTAATCTATACACATATCTTTATTTAGACTATACAGATAATTTTAACAATATAAGATAAATAATTACAATACGACCTCTGGTTGATAGCCCAGACAGACTAACACCTACATGTATTGTAATTATTTACGTTATATTGTTAAAATTCTCTAAATAGTCTGAATAAAGATGTGTGTATATAATTACAATACATGTAAGTGTTAATCTGTCTGGGCTATTGACCAGAGGTCTTTCTGCCCTGTCATGAATTTATGATGAAGTTAAAGAAAAACCTATGCTAGTTAGCTGAACTGTCCCGATGATTCACGCAAATGAATTGATGAATGGTGATGGTAGGATGTTCGTATTTAGGATATTAGGATTACGGGGAATATAGAATATTGTGAGAAGGGGTAGGTTATCAGAATTATTGGCATTTTTTTACTTAAGGCTGGGACATGAGTGGGATTAGTTTGTTTACTTTTTATATTTAAATTTAGCGCCATGTGTTTTTTAATAGCCTGATGTATAACTTTTGATTTCATTCGAGTAGTATATCAAATTAATTTTTATTTATTATTTTATATTAAAGATTAAAACTTCACTATTCATTTTATTGAACACTTTTTTATGTTATAAGACAATTAATTGTAGCAACAAAAAGAAAATGTTCAATTCTAAAGTTTCAGAATAAAGAACAGTATCTTTATAATTAGACTCGTACAAAATAATAAGACAAACATTCATAATTATCAAAAAAAAAATTCTTCTGGTTTTCTTTACAACTTTCTTTATTTATTCATAACCACGTCTTTTACATCCACTGTCGCCCGCAATATCCTCACAATTCCCTCTTCCCCTTTACATCCAGTTCTACCAAATTAATTATTTTATTATCTTTGTTACAAATGCTTATCTTTTGTAACACATGTGAAATGTATGATATGGGCTATAGGACTTTCTGTCAGTTGAGAAATATTTATTATATTAATTTGTAGGGCAGAAAGACCTCCGGTCGATAGCCCATGACATCAATATGTATTGTAAATATAAATTTTTGTAAAGAATTGTAATTCTGCTACCTGAATAAAGATGTTTGTATAATTTGTAATTATTTCTTGAATTTAAAAGTTGCCAGATTGTAAGAAAAAAATAAGTTTTTTACACTTATGGAATGACAATTTTATTTTCATACAAACAATAAGCGTAAATAATAAATATTATAAATACATCTTATTAGCAGTTGTATCGATGTATCTGTACGTGATTTATTGTATTAATTTGAATTGTTCTATGATTTAATGCCAAAATACACATTTAACACTTTTTATTTTTATTGAAAGTTTACAAATGTAAATTAATTAATGTATTAATTTTTTGTTTGTTTGTCAATTATCAAGTGATTTCGGTCTTTTACAACTCTTTTATATTATTTTTTTGTGAAATTTTCCCGTCACACCTTCTAGTCCTTTTCAATAATTTATAGAATTTTAATCCAGTTATTATTTGACTGATGTTTACCTATTCAGTCTAAAAAGTAATATTATTTATTAATATATTTTCGATTCAAAGTTTATATTCATTCATACATTCATTGTCAATTTTAGGCATTTTGTATATATACAACGGATAAATACGTAATGCTATCTAGCTTTGTTTACAACTTTTTTGTCGTCATATTATTTTATTGTATATTTTGTTACATTTATATGCGTAATTAATCTTTGTAAATTTGTGTAAAAGGACATTCCGTCAATAAATAAATGCTTAAATTATTTTTTATTTTTTAGAAAAAAAAAATATATATATAAAAAAATGTTATTTATTTAATGCATTTTTTTCTTTGAATAACGATTATAAATACATGCATATTTCTTAAACAATTCTCTCACTTAGCATTACGTGAAATATATTCAAACAATGATTAAAACAGAAAAATACTTTGTTAATGACATAAACCAAACTACTCGGTACAAAGAAATGTTAATTCTTTTTTACTACTACTAAATTTTTATTATCTGAGAAAAAATAATATATTGTATATAATCCAACATTTATTTATTTATTTACGGTATACACCTTTTAACAAATGTTTACATAAAGTTTACAGCTTAAATCTAATAAATACCAATGTAAAAATAACAGTTATATAGAGCTTACTACGCTTACAATAATTACAGACAGAAACAATCAACGGACTTTTCTATAATATTAGGTTAAAAAAATTAATTAATTGATAATTTGGACAGAGATATACGTTTCAAGCATCTTAATATAAAAAATATGGCTGAAAGACCTAAAGTCGATAGCCATTTATAAGTTTATATTAAATGTATTGTATAATATATGTATATGTAAATACCACAATAAAGATGATTGTATATATAAAAAATAAATATTTCCATAATATACGGGCTATCGATCATAGGTGTTTCTGCCCTAATTTTATTGAATTAAACAAATTACGTATTTAAATAAATAACTTGTTAATTGTTTAGTCTTATACTTTGTTATAAACTGTAATTCATTTTTAATAAATGAAACATTTTTTTACTCAATTTTGTTTCATTTCTTAAAATTGTTTAGTTAAATGTATAAAAGTACATCTTAATTGTATATATACAAAAATCAATACAATGGAATTTCTAACATTTCACGAATTTTAATTATTTCTCAAATAGAATTTAGACCGATAAAAGCCTAACAACCTTCCTTATAAACATATTCATACAGAAAGTGCAACAAGAACAAGGCGAAGAAAGAAATTAAAAAAAATCGTCTTGATACTGCTTGCATAAAACAAAATAGGTCAAGAATTTTTAAACTTTCTCAATATAAATTGAGTTTTTATGGAAGCGTTGTGGTATTATAGTATTTATAAAGCTGTGCGGGCATTTTGAAATAGTTTACAAAATAGCGCATGTGAGGTGTATTTACAATGTTAAAAGAAATGATTTTTTTTAGATAAACATCAGAACTAAAAACCACAAACGAAATCTGTTGATAATTAAATCGAGGGAAAGTGATATCGTATCGGAATTGCCAAATGTAACCGCATAACGGTAGCTTTTACCGAAACGCTAAAAATAATGTTACGAAACGACTTAAAATTAATGTTATCTTTGAAAGTTTAATTCGTGTATATTCTAAACTACATTAATATTCATTTATAATTTTTGGAACTTTTAAATGGAAACTTAAAAACGTTCTCCGTTATTATTATTATTTATAAAATTATGAAATTAAAAAAAAACTGTTCTTCCTTTCCCTACTATTCAATTTTTTACCCAAATATATTTAGCATATGAATGTATTTCCAATGGCTTACAATGTTATATATTATTTAATGAAAATATTTTTAACTTTGTATGACAGAAATTTACTAACCCACTAAATAAATTTCAGTTGTACAAACTAAGTTAAAAAACTAACTGTTAGTTTGATAATGAAGCGTTAATGACGTCGAAACTATAGCCACTAAATAAATTTAAATTAAACAAAGATAAAGAAGTGTTTTTATTTAACTATTTTGAATTTAATGTGAGTGAAAGTAAAAAGATCATATATTAATCTAATGCAAAATATAACTAATTTTTTTATATTAAGTGTTTAAGTGCAACAAACCAGGTGACTTATTTTCTATTAATTTTCACAAATTAATCTATATATATTTGAATTTTGCTCCATGTTTTTATAGCTTTTGTTTTTCTTTCGAGAAGTATTTTTTTTAGTTCGAAACATGCAGTAGAAGCCGAGAAATAAAATAAAAGGTAAAAATCTCTATATTCTTAATTAATTACTCACTTAACCCGTGGTGAAACATTATCTAATTCAGGATGAAAGAAACAAGTGTTTTTTATAAATATGGTGGTAATGTTTCACATTGCAGTTTCGTTTTTCTTTTTCAGCTTTGCTGAGATGCAGCAGCAAATATCTATTATATAATTCAATGTCCGGCGTGGGTACTTGCCCGGGAAGTAGTTGTTTCAATGGATATTTGTATTTTTGTATACTTACTAATATTATTATTAAGTATTTAATTGCTGAGCAAATGCAAAGAAAGTGATTAAGTAATTAATTGTTTTCTTTTTTATTCTTTTAATGTTTTAATTTTAATTGAATATCCTGAAGTAGGTAAAAATCGCTCTTTTTCACACATTTCAGACTCATTGGTCTAGCAAGCTGCAAATTTCACAAATTGCGAGTATTGTAAATAATTAATAAGTATGTTTATTACTGAATTATTTAAATTTATCGTTAATATGAAGGTAGAACATTAATAAAACACTTTGCTTGTAAAAACAAGTGTGTGACACAAGCAAGATATTTTATTAATTTTCTACCTTCATATTAATGATAAATAATTTAAATTTATCGAATCAAAAAATATTATAATTAAGATTATATCGAAAAAAAAAAACAGCTATTATTAAAATATCCCTTCAATTTAAAATTATAATTTATCTGAAACCAATTAATTTTTAATTGCCCACTTTTATTAACGTTAATTTATTTAGAATAAAAACCGGCAAGTTCTCTTATTTGTGTTATATATGTGTGACTTCCGAAACACTTTTACAAACGCACTGAACGAACTGTGCCGGAAGTATTCGAAACGAACGTTGTGTAATAGTTCCTAAATATTTACGAAAGGAAATTATTGCAGCCATTTAAATTTATATTACCTTATTATCTGATTTAAATTAAATTATATGGATTATAAATTGTGAAAAATTACCAACTCGTCGCTGTAAAATATTACAAATAATTAATATTGTTTAATTGGTGATGATGAAATAATATAATTTTAATAAAATATGTATGTATATATATATTCACCTGCCGCGTAAAACCTTCGAATAGTTTATTCATTCAAAAATTCATTATTTATTTTTAGTTATATTAGTTTCTAAAAATGTCCGCAGACAAGAAAGGCCAGGATTTGACAGGATTTTTCTCAGGAAACAAAAATAAATAACTTCTAATTTCATTCATAATTATGAATAAATAATGTATTATATAGGAGTTTAAATAATTTTGTAGTTTCAGCTTGAATTTCGAAAATCGTGTCATGTAAATTTTATAAATTGTACATCTAGTACAATTTTCAAAGTCGTAGGAAGTCCATGTTTAATAAACTCTATGTGTTTATTAAATATTGTAAACGTTGTAAAAAAAATACTGTCCTTATGTAAAAGTAATTGTATAAACCGAAAAAAAACAACACATGAGTAGATGCTCTTACATAATCTCGTCATTCTTCTGACAAAAGCACTTGCTGATAAGCTGAAAAATCAATTCCCCAGTTAATTTATTAAATAAATTAAATAAAAATGATTTGAAAATAATTAATAAATTATTTCCACATTTAGTTTTGTGACATTTTGACTTACGTAACGTAAGCACTTTAAACAAATGCACATTAAAACAACTACTTCCCGGGCAAATACACAATGTACATCTGCTGTTGCTTATCAATAAAATATTGCGTAATGCAACATTTTTTTTTACTTTTTGATTCAAATTCAATGAAACAAAAAAAAAAAAGTAAAACAACGCTGCGTAATATAAGGCCATCTGCAGACACGTGTTTCGGGATCTATCCCTCGTCAGTACAACTCTGCCTTACATAATTTAGATGTTAAAATAAATCAATTAAATTAAATCAACCACTCAGTGAAATTAAATCAATTATATCAAATCAAACTAAACTAAATTAAATGAAACCAAATTAATTCAATTTAAATCGAAACGAAATAAAATTAAAATAATTTATTAATTATTTTCAAATTATTTTTATTTAATTTATTAAATAATTGTGATCAAATGAATGAATACTCTTTTTTACTTATATTATTAAATAAGTATTCGATTCGTGGCAACGGAAACCTTAAAATTTCCAAATTGGTATTGAGAATTAATTTGTAATCACCACAAATTCTGAACGAACTGTTTGGTTTGAAAATCGGTACAATTGGCGTGCCCCAGTTAGAATGCGTAACTGGTTCTAATACCTTCAATTTAACTAATCATTCTATTACATTTTCTACCTTTTCTTTAAGTGAAAATGTAATAGGATAGCATTAAATTAGTAAAATAACAATAATAGTGGAGAAAGACTTCCGGTCGATAGGCCAGGGCAGACAAACCTTTATTTTAATGTATAGACTCAATTTTTGTAAAAATGTAATTGTCTGAACAAGATATTTGTATAATAATATTTTTTTTTGAATAGAATAATATAATAATAAATATATATAAGAATAAATTACATTTTAAAATACATATATAGATACTTGTACATGAATATCGTCATACAAAATACATCTTAAAAACTGGGCTTAAAAGAAAAAAAAAGAAAATAAATCATTGAGTGTGGCTCTATTTGTCATAATAATTCATATATATTTTTATATTATTTGTGTATAATCGCTTTTTACTTTTATTTCTATAGGAAGTTAATTCTACAATTTAAGGCAGGAGTAGAAGCAACCTTGCTTGAATTTATTAAGGGAATACTGAAATAAATTGTATAATTAGCCGTATCTTGAGGGGTATCGAGTTGAATAATACACATTTCAGAATACTGACCTATTCTTTATACACAATTTTTAACATTCATTGAAATACCCCATATGTAAACAAATAGGCGGTACAGTATTTTCGCATAAGCACAATTTCAAAACAATCTAAATATATATTTTTTTTCATTTTCTTTATATACAAATACGTTTTTGATGACACAGTACTATTGTTAATTTCAGAATATGCTTTTTTGCCACTAGGAGCAGAAATACTTATGCTTGCCTTCTGAAAAAAATGTGACACTTCCGATTTTGACGTTACAGAAATTACCGAATTAGTCCTTAGCAAAGACCTTCTTGTGCAAAAAAGATCTTAAAATAATAAAATACTTTTAATTTGTACTATGGAAATCGACCCTGAATAATTTTTAATAGTCAAAAACAATTACAACGAAAATTATGTAACAGAAAATAAAAGGTAAACTTTAACCATAAATTGACATTCTGTTACAAGATTACATTTCCTCGTTCTTCCTGCTCAATTACATCCTAATGACAAATAATTCGTGAATATGTGATTATTTAAAACACAATAGCGGGAACAATGAATAGCCGAAAAATTCACAACGCAATTATCGTTTTCCAAACGGACGTTTTCCTTGAATTCTCCTGAAAACGCTCCGTACGTAATTGGGCAATTAATTGTCTTTCGCAGCGGGTTCCCAAAATTAGTGTAATGATTTTGTTGTTGTTCTTATTAAAATGTTATTTATAATATTCGCGAATAGTGTTTATCGCTAGTTGCGGATTTGCGTGCACGGGCCATTTGTTCCACAGATTAGAAATTACTATTACTACTACTACTACGTACAACTTCAATACTTTAACAGTTCACGATTATTTGTAACATAGTAAAACGTTCATTGAAATAAAAATGGAAACTAACAAATTTGTAATTATTTAGGCGGAATTATTACAGGTTATTTGATAAGACGATTTTTTATATATTGTTATATAAGTGTTACAATGTAAACTCATGTATTTGTCAAGAAAGATATTTATATAAATATATCATTAGCGCCTTGTTTGGTGTAACTATAAGTATATAAATATGACAAGAAAAAATCTTATTAATTATTAATTCTCGCTCCATACTTGTGATAATTGGGAAAGTAAATATTAGAGATGGGCAAAGTCGATCTTTTTTTGTTAATAAAAAAATATGTATACGATAATATTCTTAACGTTACTTATTGTATTAATATTAGTAATTGTGACGTATTTATTAATAAACATAAGTTTATTGTAATTAGTAAATAACTTAAATAAAAATAATTCGAAAATAATTAATAGATTATTTTCTCTTTAGCCACTGCGATTTTTTTGGCATACGTTACGTAAGTACTTTAAAACAAATATATCCATTAAAACGACTACTTCTCAGGCCTATACCCCTCCAGATATTGAATTACATAAAGAACACTTGCTGTTGCA
Organism: Philonthus spinipes; assembly: GCA_963082785.1. Lineage (NCBI taxonomy): Eukaryota > Metazoa > Arthropoda > Insecta > Coleoptera > Staphylinidae > Philonthus > Philonthus spinipes. The sequence goes on from OY720301.1 coordinate 16,471,247, forward strand.
TAGCAATAACACATTTGTATTATATGCAACTTTTTTTTTATTCGAGAATATTTAATGTAATGAACAAAAAAAAGTATGACCAAGTGAATGAATACTCTTTTCTAGTATTAAAATTAATTAAATAACTGACAGAACTTCTTTATTTATGTAAACAAACATATGTACAATCATTTACAAATTTATATTTTGAAATAAAAATATGAGTGGGCTGTCGACTGGAGGTCTACCAACCTATGTCTCGTTATTATCAAACTCCGCATTGTTAGATGACACACTTTTTTGGTATATGGCAGATGAGAACTTGTATTTGGGGAAATGTTAGGATTGCATGGTATACAGATAATGTATGATTAAATGTGGATTTATGACAAACTTAAGGAAGATAAATAGAAAAGAGTATTCATTCACTTGGTCACAGTTATTTATATATATTAAAAAAAATATTTGAAAATAATTAATAAATTATTTCCACATTTAATTAATATGATTCAATTCTTTTCGTTTAATTTTATTCGGTTTTGATTTAAATTGAATTAATTTGGTTTAATTTAATTTAAATTGATTTAGTTTAATTTGATTTAATTTTGTTGATTGTATTTGAATTAATTTAATTGATTTATTTTAACATCTTTAAATTACGTAAGACATAGCCGTACTGATGAGGGATAGATCCCGAAACACGTGTCTGCAGATGGCCTTATATTAAGTAACGTTCCTTTTGTTGTTTTTACATTAAATTTTTCTCGTATGAAAATTTGTTGCATTATGCAATATTTTATTGATATGCAACAGCAGGTGTACATTATGTAATTCAATGTCCGGCGTGGGTATTTGCCCGGAAAGTAGTTGTTTTAATGTGCATTTGTTTAACGTACTTACGTAACGTAAGTCAAAGTCACAGAGCTAAATGTGGAAATGATTTATTAATTATTTTCAAATCATATTTATTTAATTTAATAACAATACTTTTGAAACTATACACTTAAGTGTTTTTATATTATCTAAACAAGAATGCAGTTTCAACAAATAAAAGCCGATTATTAGTATGTCAGATTTTCGTAAGTACTCTAAGGGCTGATCGTTTCGATACTTCCAAGTTACAAAAAGTATATGTTATGTTAAGATTAATTAACCTAAACAAAATACAACTCGCCATTCCAAACCATCGTCCTGAAAACTTCCCATACACAAAGCAGCAACTAAGAGCAAGGTTGTTGCCTCGTGTATGGGAAGTTTTCACGATAGTATGGCATGGGAAGTTGTATTTTGTTTGAATTAAAGAGTGATGCCTAACTGCAATATCGAAAAAAACGAAAATTCGGGATTTTTTTTCTCGAAAACGAAACAAGATAGATAAAATTCAATTACAGCAGATTATTTGGCATACATTTTTCTTCAATTTAGATTTTTTGGCTTCTACGATGGTCCTGCCGCAGGAAATCTTTCTAAAAAGGTCGTCACCCTGGAGATGTAGAAACCATTTGAAATCAACAATTCCAATTGCATATATCTGCAATCGTCTGTTCGTTAGTAATGATTGCATATTTTTTGGGCCCTGATTTTCTCCATAGAAGCCAGTTTTTATTTACTTAGGTTTTCTTACCTCAGTTCAAAATTTTTAACTTGAAGCTTATTTAAATTGCCTCATATCGTCCTTGTTCAGTTTATTAAATGCCTGTTTAAGAGTTCCGTCTTCTGTAAGCCGTATATTTTGGTAAGGTCGTTTATATTTCATCAATCGTGTGCTGTATTTAAGGAATGTATTTTCAAAGGGTTTTTTGGTATAAGTTGGGGTGTTTGTTTTGATAGAAGTGAATAGGAGTTTCAGGAAAAGGACTATTGAGTCTTCGTTAATAATTAAATGTTTTCTAATAAATTCTGCCATGCCCTTTATCACTTTTTTAATGTCTTTGTATCTGTATAAGATTCTGGGTGGACGGAGATCGAGAGAGGGTAAATTTTATTGGTAGGTGGTCTGATCCTAGGTCCGGGATTAATTCAAGGTTTTGGATTAGATGTTGGATGTTGCTTATACAGAAGAGTGCCATGTGGATTATTGGTGGTTGGACATGATGATGGTGGAGGATATGCATATAATTGGAATTGGAAGTAATGGTTGTTTGTTTTTATTCTGTATCCATGGTACAGTGACATGATTAATTCTAGGAGGATTGGCCTTTCTTAATTTAATTTCAGGTCTAGTTGCCACCATAGAACCGCCACGCCGATTTTAGATAGAAGATGAGGATAGGATTTGGATGTTTGACTAATTTTAAGGGGAAAGAAATGCCAATTTAGGTTTCAACAAGCATTTTTACGTGGATGGGGTTGTTAGTGAGATAATGGGAAAGGTTTGTAATTGCTCGAATAAAAGCAGATGTATACAAAGTAGTCGTAAGACCAGCCCTAATATATGGCTGTGAAGCATGAACAATGACACAGAAGAACAAGAGTAGAATCACAGCCATGGAGATGAGGTTCTTAAGAAAGATAAAACGTTTTATCGTAGGTATCATCATCTGTAAGTGTATATATTTTCTAAAAGTAATTTCGTAAATATATCTGCAATTATTTGTTCGTCAGTAATAAAAGTATGATTTTTTGTGTCCTAAATGTGTTTAAGGAAATTAGTTTTTTACCTCAATTTAGACATAACAGAATAAGAAATGAAATAGTGCAGAACACCATAAATGTAAAAGCAATAACAACCGTAGTAGAAGAAATATAACTAAGCTGGCTAGGACAGATAAATAGATTAGTAGACCACAGATTAATTAAAAACTATATGAAGTAAGAGTACAAGGAAGAAATAGGATAGGAATATCAAGGAGGAGATGGGAGAATTAGATGTACGAAGCACCCGCGAGAAGACAAATGGATTGGAATCACATAAAAACCAGAAATAAATGGAAAAACACATTAAAAACAAATATATGATTAATTGCACTTAATTACAGACTTATGTCCGACACCACCAAATATATATACTTTGTAAATTTTAATATGCAATAAAAAGTAACGATTAAATTATATTATTAAATTCGGAATACTCAACTATCTTAAAGATTTATTCAGCAAAATAAATAGAAAATAGTATTCATTCACTTGGTCACAGTTATTTAGATAAATTAAATAAAAATTATTTGAAAATAATTAATAAATTATTCTCACATTTAGCTTGGGAAGTAGTTATTTTAATGTGCATTTGTTTAACATACGTACTAATGTCACAGAGCTAAATGTGAGAATAATTTATTAATTATTTTCAAATCATTTTTATTTAATTTATTCAGCAATTTTCGGTTCTAATTTGAGCTATTCTGAAATATTTAACTCGAGTAATAATTGAAGAAAGTTCATTCTCTTGGTCGCAGTTAATTATTGTGCAGCTCTATGTTTATAATTCAAAGAATTCGACGTAACAGCAAAATAATCTCATAATTCATATCGTTATCAAGCTGGCAAGGATTTGGAAATTGGGGAATGGGAATGGTATTGGGCGCCAAGCTATGCCTTGCCATGCCGTTACTTTCACCTGCAACGCACTTTTCGGTGGTTAGGATGTGAATAATTTTTGTGAAATTTAGCGGTTGCGCCGAATTGCGTAAAATCGGTTTGGATTCCGATGAAAATAGTGTGATAAAGCGGACAGTCACGAATTCGTGTGCATTTTGTTTATTGTTGGAATTAGCAAGCAGCGTGGCAGGAAGAGAAGCCTCTTAAAAGAGGCCCGGCGTGGCGCGGCGCGGCGCGACTCACTCGAATATTCCGAATTAGAGCCGCCCATTAAAATTGTTAATAATTCTAATGATTATGGCCATGGATGAATGAGAATTTCAGATAGTAGATAGCATCCAGATTCGTATTAGTGATGTGCGAATAGAGCGGAATGGAGTATGATGAGAGTGGGGTGGAATAGAAGGAAAGAATGATCTGTCCGTCTGCGAGGATGTCGTGTTGATGAATTACGAGTACTTCGCTAAACGACGGAACATCAAAACTGCTCTCCACGTGAATAATTTAAATGGAGCAAACTTGATTACTGTAAATAAGCTAGTCGCGAACTTTTTTACATCAAAACTATTTTCTATGTGTGCACACACCTATTACATAATAAAGTAACGTCTTTGGTTTTGGTGAAAGTATCCGAACAGATTATTATAATGTCCACGGTATCTTAACATTCGCGCGTTTCGACATGAAACGAATTTACTTGCTAATTGCTATTTTGGTGAGCTGCTTTTTTTGCTTCTTCCACCTTCTAGTTTCAAGGTTACCACGCTAATTCTAAATGATAAACAAAAAATATAATGGCCTCCACACAATTAAGTTATATAATTTTTAAATCGCGACGACTATCATTCGCCCTCTTTCGTTTGACATCCGTATATTCCAGTGGTTCTAAAATTAATCAAGAATGTATTCTCCCCCCTGCAAGTACGTTTACGGAAATGGAGGAAACTACTCAGTACGTATACTACACATTACTTTGATTATACAAATTACTACATATACATTTTCAATGAAAGTACTCCTATTTTTAACTCATTAAACATATTAATAAAATTTAAAGAAATGGTTATAGTACTTTTCCCGATGCGTTTAGCTAAATAATATTGATCCCTTTCAAAATTAAAGCCAACATTTCAGGATCTGGCTCATTATTCTTTGGCCGAGCGCCGCTGAAAAATTATATACATTTTACAGTATGTGGACAACTTTTCTCCTAAATCGGCTAACAATCTTTCCACCTCACTATTAATATAATATTTGATTTTTCAATTTATAATTATATGTGGTTAATATAGAGACAGAAAAAAATATAAACAAATAGCAGACAGGCCAATAGTTAATTGCCATTTAACAATTAAATAATTTGTGTATGATATACTTAATTAATTATTGATATGTTCTTGTAAACTATAAACAAATATGTCGAAAGTACATACATTACATTCCTTGAAAATGGCTAAAGGTCAAAACTAACCCGTATTAAAAAATCCCGTGAAGCAAACAAATTGCATTAATTAATTCCTTTTCTATATTTATATGAATATTGAAATTGAAACATATTGCAATTACAAAAGTAAAATAATTAACTTTATTTCCAATTCCATATAACTCATTAAAATTATTTGTTTAAAGGTTTCTGTATCTCTTATAGTTTCCAAGATAATCCATTAGGATAATAAATTTAATTCGCGGAATGGAAATTAATTAATTCTCTCATTATATAGTTTGTATCAACAAATTAGTGCAATGCAATAAATGTGAAAATACAATATTTTTATGTGTTTTTAAGAGCTTTAAAATGTAACTATTAATAGACTTTATTTTCTCTCAAGAAAAAAATCATAAACAATGGGGGCTGTTCCGTACGAGATTTAACGTATACGTTATTATTAATCTCACAATATAAGTATACATGTCAATTAAAAAACTCGCTTAGACTCTAATAATAAAAAATAAAGTGTACGTTAAATATAACATTTATAGTACATAATAGCCCCGTATAACTTTAATTGAGTCATTTTTTAACTATTTGTATTGTTTGATTTATGTAGATTATAGACAGTTTATGTTCGATTTAATAAAATATTTTTCAATCATATTGAAGTAATCGATAACATTTCATTAATGCCATTAACTGTCATAAACAATATACGCACTGGGAATTTGATCTTATGATTTACTGCCTGTAGTAAAGAACAAATTGTATTGAAAATTATTAAAATATAGTGCCATTAATAAAAAAAAAGAACCAATGGGGGAAATGCCTCCGGTATGTTTAATTTTGTATGTAAAATAATAAGGAATAGAAAAAAGGACGCAAGCGTATAATTCCATGTGTTATAGCGTACAATCGAAACTAAATATTTATTTGTTGATGAAATCTATCTTTTTTATCTCTTCATCGATTAAAGGAAAGAAAGTTAACAAAAAACGAGAAGTAGTTGTGTTAATGGATGTTTGTTTTAAAGTACTTACGTAATAATTAATTATTTTCAAATTATTTTTATTTATCAATAGAAAAGAGCATTCATTCACTTGGTCGAAAGATTAAATAAATTAAATAAAAATAATTTGAAAATAATTAATTAGCTACTGTGACATTTTTGACTTACGTTTTTAAAGTGCTTACGTAACCTAAGTCAAAAATGTTATAGTAGCTAAAGAGGAAATAGTTTATTAATTATTTTTATTTACTTTATATTTTTTATATAATATCTCTGTCTATTGGAAGAAACTACTATGATTAGAAAATTGGTTTTTATTGGTATTTTTTTAAGTTGAAGGGAATTTAAAAATTTAGACTACTTCATGCAAAGTAATGGGTTTTGTTAAACATTACATAACATTTATATTTCTCTTTCTTTTGTTAATGCCGCGCATTTATTTTAACTGTTTTATGAAAAATTGTTAGAAAGCCTTTCCAATTATACGTTAAAATTATATTGTAAATAATTTTAATAGAAGGTTGGCCTTTAAGAAAAATGTGCCCTAAATAAATCGCGCATTTCTCTTCGAAGAATTCCAGGGTATAATAGCAATTTGTTCTTCTTTGTAATATATTGTTTCACGTATGGGGCAGTGAATCACAAGTTCGATTTCAAGAGGTGTGTATTATTTATGCCAGTTTTGTAAAGCAAACTATTTAAAAATGTCAACTTAATAATAATTTAAAACCAAAAAAAGATCAAATTATACAAATTTTAACATTAACTTACTTTAAATTAAATAAATCGGAAATATTACACGCTAAGTTTAAAATTTTATGTACAGAATAGCCCCGATTAAATGGAATGAATGTCTCTTCATTTGCATTATTTAATTGTTTAAATATGTTTTGCCATTTTTTCATCATTCTCTTTATCATTTTAAAATTTCTGCAATTTTCACATCCAATTCCGATTCATCGTGCCATTGATTTTAGTTTTGCTTTTACTCTTTTGTTCCTTGGTTCTCATTCCATTATAATAATATATATGTTTTATTTACAGACTGGTCTCTTACAGATAATCATCATTTTGTATAACGTTTTATTTTCACTTGTGTTGCAAATTCAGCTTGCTATTATCAAATATGAAGTGATTTACAATTTTGCTAATACAGGTATACACAATAGCAAAAAGCAAATTAATCATTTGAAAATACCCCAAACACAAGATCCATCCGTAAAAATTCCTAAAATTCCTCCACAATAATATTTCAATTCATTACATCCTCCCAAGTCATAGACAGTTAAATTGACATTGGTGATTTCAAAAGACCGTTAAACAATTACGATCAACGACGAAATAATTTGAAAAAAAGACAATTACAGAAAATTTAAAAGACACGCAGAAATACTAATGGTCGATGGCCAATTGACAAGTAACCTATGCATTTTTAAAATACTACAACTAAATCTTTATTATCTGAGAAAAAGAAATGATACATTGTATACATGGTGGCCAGAAAAGGTGTGATAATCTTCAGTTAAAGTGGTTCGTTAATCAATTGTAAGTAGAAAAAAAAACTAAAAAAAGTTTTTAAAATAAAAAAATTAAATTAAATAAAACACAAAAAAATATTGGGTAATTATGCAATAAGCTTTATGAGGCCATTAATATCCTAAATATGTGACTAAAAATTGTTTTTTTAACATTTTATGTATAATTATTGCTATTAATAATCGACTTATCATTAAATAAACATTTGCAATGTTTAGCTGGATGTCAATAGAACTAATTTTAATCAAAATATTTGAAAAATATTACTGATTTCCAGTCACATATTTATTATATCAATGGCCTCGTGGGCGTTAAAGAAGAAACGTACAATATTTTTAAAATTTTCTGTTTGAAATTAGTCAATGAATAACTTTACCTGAAGATTATCATACCTTTTCTGGCCACCTTGTATAATCTAACATAATATAAAATAAATAAATATTTTCATAAAATATTCTCAAATAAAGGCTATCGATCGTAGGTCTTTCTGGCCATTTTAAAAAATATTTTTATTATTCTCATTATTGTCAACTCAAAAAAAACTTGTTAACAAAGATATATGTATATAATTTTACTTAAAAATCTGGAATTAATCCATTAAACCAAAATTAATAAATATATATTTTATATTATTTTAAAGAGTATAAATTTAAACAGTAATTATTTCGCATAATAGATTAACAGCTTATTAAAATGCTAAAAGTGCCAGTTATGGAAACCGTTGCGAAATTTTTGGAGAACCCTGTATATTTAATGAATTACTCTTCCATTTGATTGCATTATGTATGCAGTATCCGCATGAAAAATCTTTTGTCTACAAGGCAACCATTCAAAGGATTAATATTAATGTTTAGAAAAAATATCGCTTTGCAAACCAAATTTTCTACGACTCGGGGAAACATAACCCAATTTCATTCATTTATATTCACCAGAATAGCACATTTACCAATTTCTGTTTAAATAAAAAAAAGGCAATTATGTTATTTTTTACTACAGTTTTTAAAGTAACGGTTAAGCAATATTAAATTAAACATGGAACGATTCAGGGTAATTGATTTCATTAATGTATTTTTTTATTTGTTTAATATCTTAATTCACCTATTTATTTTGTTTTCATATTCTAATTATAAAATAAAAAACGCACATTTGCAGTTTATTAGTTTCTTTTACCTTTATTTTCAATTGCTTATTAAATAAATAGTTCGGCGGAAAGACCTCTGGCCGATATCCATTTCGTAAAATTATATATGTAGTATAAATAATATTTATATATATACAAACATCTTTGTTCATACCATACGCATTTTGTAACATAAACATTCAATATAAATAATATATGATGGTATTAGTCTGTCCTGGGCTATCGACCAGAGGTTTTTCTGCCCTGTCTTGAATTTATGATGACGTGAAATAAAAAAAGTCTGTGCTAGTTAGCTGAACTGTCATGATTCGCAGTGATGAATTGATGAATAGTGAGTGTAATAATATTTGATTTTGTAAATGTATACGATTAAAGATGTTATATATAAATAATTGATAATTACATTATAACAATAAAACAAAAAGATGCGTTAAGATTTTATGAATGTTATATGAAATTCATGGTGCTAATACGTTTTATTGTCATTTCTGTTAACATTTAATATATTTTTAATAATCCATTCAGAATTCACGTCGATAAGAATAATTTTTAGTTTAAAATTAAATCTATTTAAAAAATGTAATTATAAATCATAATATCTAACAATTTCCATCGGTCGAGTTTAGTGGTATTTTTCAGCGATCTATGTTAGCACCTATAGAGAGGGTGAGTCAAATAAGCCCGTCTTTATATTTCCCTTGCCATTAGAAAGTCAACAATAATTTATTAATAAAACTTGATCAATTATTGTATTTATTTGAAATTTGATAATTTTAGTGAAAATATAATGAAATATCTATTATCTAAATATATTAATTCAAGTACATAGTATATATACAATATTCATATATACAATATATTTTGGTACTAATATGTGTAATAATAGAAAAAGGACATTGTCACAGTTATTTAAAATAAATTAAATAAAAACAATTTGAAAATAATTATTCAAAAATTTGAATAAAATTACTCTGGGTTTCGTGGAAAACAAAATTTTATAAAAATGGGTAGTTTGTGGGTGTTATTTGCAAATTTTGTGGTTACACTTAATATGTGCTGGGATATTGGTGTGTTTTGGGTAGCCTCATAAAGATAATCGAAGGAATGTGAAGTGAATTCTAAAGGAGAATCTTTCGGCAATTTAAATATGGTAAAGAGATGTTTGATTTTAACGTAACTTCGTTGTATAAAAGGGCCAATATATCGATTATATTTATATGCGGTTTTAATAAAATTGCCTTCATTTTTAATTAATTAACTTTTCACTGATGGTAATAATCGGGGCTATTTGGTATGAGAAATATTACGTTTAACGTGTATGCTATTTTTTATCATCACAGACTAAGACATTTTTGTAAAGGATTAAAAGATTCACTGTAATTAAGTGTTGTAAAAAATGTGAAAATAGTGTGTGAAAATCCGTACAGAAAATTTTAAGTAACGTATACGTTATTAATGATCTTTTATGTATATATAACAGTTTATACATAGAATGTGAAGATCATTGATAACGTACACGTTAAACTTAATGTTACTGTACGGAATAGCCCCGAATAGCAATTATCGTTTGAAATAAAGGCTGTTGGTATATTTCACATTTTTTTAGAATACTTAATTAAACTAAATCTTTTAACCTTTCTTCACACTTTTATTTAGAATTAGATGTAAATTACAGTCACGAAGTGTCCATTATCAATGGTAAGCGACAAGTACCTTTGATAATGGTCACTTCGTGACAGAAATGTCCATTGGATTTTATATAAAACTTGCCAAGAAAGGTTAGACTTTTTTATGCCAGCTATTATCGCCTCCGAGTAAATCGCGTGAAAAATATTAATCACAATTTAAACCTACAAAAATAAATATAGAAAATAGAGCTTTTCTGTTTTCTGTATACAATGTATCATTTATATAGAATTTTTAGAGTAATAAATTTGAGGGAATACTTAAAATTTTAAGTGTTTATTTATTTTTTATTAGAACACTGTATATAGTTTCTTCCAACAAAAATTATTTCTCTCCGAAAAGAAATATAACTGTTAGTAATTAAAGAATCATTTTAATATTAATAAAACCTTAAGTTGTTTATGAAAACAATAAAATAATATTAAGAGTTTGTCAAGACATTTAAATACTGTTTCATAATTAATTTAATGCAATATGAATTACCTCATACTAACGCTTGAAACGTTTATACTATTTCATAAATATAACAAATGTAAATGTTTTATTTGCACTTCTTTTATATACACCCAGATGCAAAAAAAAAACGGGTCATTGTGTTTTTTTTTTTCATTTTTAAGTTTTTTTAGTACTTAAAGAAAACTGTTAGTGTTCTACAATTAAATAGACCATCAGGGTGTAGAAAATACAATGTATGGTACTTATCAATTTATTTAATGAACATTAAAAATGATAAAGGCACGTATACACTAAAGAAAATGCATTTCCGAAAAATCAATTTAACAGAGATTAACAGTGAACTTTTCAGTTGAATAGGATTTCAATTCTTTATATTGCTTCCTCTAGCCCTAACCATTACCTGCATTCAGCGGCCCATGCCACTAATGAGCTCGCAAATATTCTATGGAATAATATTCCATTCTTCTTGAAACGCCACACGATGATCATTTATTGTGGTTGGTGCAATTTCTTCACCCTGATGGTCTGTTAAATTGTAAAACACTAAAAGTTTTCTTCTAAGTACTTCCACAACTTAAAAATTAAAAAAATCACAGTGACCTATTTTTTTGCGTCTGAGTGTATAAAGTAATGTAAAGATTGAATAACGATAAATTCTACTTTGACGTTTATTTTTCACAGTTTGTTAACTATAAACTGAAAATTGGCTAAAAAATAAAATAAGCCGGCTGAAAAACCTCGGTCGATGGCCTTTTATAACACTTTTGGGTTCAATGAATGGATTTACTACTAAAATAAGATTTCTTGAATAACTTTTTCACTTATCACATGGTGAAACATTTTGAATATTAAAAGGTGAATGAAGTACAATCAGAATTGAAAAAGTCAAGCATGACTCTTTTCAGTTTTAGTAAAATTATTTATTATAAATATCTTACTTGTTTTTTGTATTATTATATATATTTTTTAATTATTTTATTTAGTAAAAGATATTGTTGTAAGAAAAATTGAGAAGGAAAAAACACATTATGTATGTTTGAATGTATAATTAAGTTTGAATTCATATTTATCATCATATCAAGGTAGCGAGTGAATGTTTGTACTTTTATTTAGAAAGAAACCTTGAGAATAATATTTTGATTGAGTGTGATTCGCGGGAATCGACGGCGGGAAATGGAAATGGGAAAACGCCGGCTTTCCGTTTCCGTTCCGTTTCCCGCTCCCATTGCCATTTTGGATTTGGGGAATTTTCCCGAGCGCGCATGCCGCGAATTGGTTTTTCGAATAGAAAAATGTCAGGAGGTGAAGTGAACCGAGCGCGTTTCTCCCACATTCAAATAAATTTCAAAATGGACACTTTCTACTCGCCTGCCACCTTTCTATGTGAAACCATTATGTATTACGATAGAAATGTTTTATTGTAATTGTTACTTAACGTGTATCAAGGTTACGTTTGATAGTTTAAAAGTCTTTCGTCGCGAATTTCTCACTTTTATATCGTGAGCATGACCATTTTAGAATGTGCACAAAGAGCAGATATTTGCGGCGGCGCCGTTCAGGTTTTTCTCGGGCAGATTTAATGGAAATGGAAATGGCCTTTATTGCTTTTACTTTCATCAGACACTCACTTCATGCCTGCTGGATAAAAAACAATCATTCAATGTTAATTGTTGCCATTTCGACTCTTTTTTTCATTCCGACCAAAACAATAAGCTGCTCACAGAATCAGGTTTGGGATTTAAAGTCACCAAACGTTCATGGAATGTAAATTTATCGACAAGATAAATATTTCTGGGTGTCCATTATACAAGATTTAATTAGACCTAATAACCTTATACTTCACAATAATAATATATGTATCGTTCTTTTAAAGTATAAGGTTAATTTAACGTCATTATTATTTAATAATAAATATCAACAATATAAAATACAGAATTATTACAATAAACTTTTCATTATATGAAATATCCCAATCTACGAAAAAATATATATTCCTCCATAACCGATTATCTTCCACAAAACGGCTAGACTGAATTATTCAAATTATTCTCAATAATTATATATTATCTATCTTATAACTGAAGATATTATTGTTAGATCTACGTCGTTTATAATAATTCTTCACTGGTAAAGAATTTCGTAAGATCTGACACACGTTTAGATTTTGTTTAAAATGTATAAATGAAATAAAACGCTTGATGCTTTCGCTTCGACGCTTCGTTTAATACTGATTTCAAAAAAAAATATATACAAAGTTTAAATATATACAAAGGCAGGAGGAAACACATTTTACAAATTCCAATAATGCCAGTTTCTGGAAATGACCGTTAAACCGGACGTGCTTCTACATAAATTTAGGGTAAATCAGTTTGTTTGGCGCGTTTACAAAAACTAACCCCCCGCGGCTAGTAGCATCGTCCCGGATTCCCAGAAAATCATGGTCACTACCCGGTTTCGGATTACAAGTCCCTAACATGCCGCCCCCCTTGAAATCTCTGATTTCAAAATAATAATAGAAATAATTATTAATTGTCTTGACTTATAGGTAACATGCACACTCTAACGACTGCGCGTCTAAACACACCGGACACTGTTTTCACGGACACTACACGAACAACGTTATCCGCACCCTTATGAATTTCAGTGATGCGTCCTAATTGCCATTTGCATGGTGGTAAATTGTCGTCCTTTAATAAAACCATAGATCCGATTGTAATGTCTTCTCCGATGTTTTTCTTCCATTTATACCTTGTCTGTAATTGTGACAGGTATTCTTTCGACCAACGTTTCCAAAAATGTTGATTCAGTTGCTGGATTAGTTGAAAACGTGATAATCTGTTAACAGGTACGTCCAATAGGCTTGGGTCAGGTAGAGAATTTGTTGGACGACCAATAAGAAAATGCGCAGGAGTTAAAGGTTCAAATGAATCAGGGTCATTGGATAACGGACAAAGTGGGCGGGAATTTAATACCGCTTCAATTTGTGTCAAAATTGTTGTAAATTCTTCAAAGTTTAATTTAGCGTTACATAAAATTCGTTTTAAGTGGCCTTTCACAGATTTTACACCTGCCTCCCACAATCCGCCAAAATGTGGTGATCTAGGAGGAATAAAATGCCACTGAGTTTCTTGTTTAGCTAAAAACTCTTGCAATTTATTTTGAATTAATTGGTTTGATAAAAAATTGTATAATTCCTTTAATTCCGTGTTAGCACCAACAAAGTTCGTCCCATTATCGCTATAAATATTCTGAGGCACGCCTCGTCGAGATGAGAATCGTCTAAATGTCGCAATAAATGCTTCTGCTGTTAAACTTGAAACAAGTTCTAAGTGCATCGCTTTAGTGACGAGACATATGAAAACGCAAATATATGCCTTATGTAAACTAGATTTTCTAGATTGATTTGATCTAATGAGGAATGGCCCAGCATAGTCTACACCACAATTATAAAATGGTGGTGCTATATTTACCCGATTTGATGGTAAATTCCCCATCACTGGTGTGATTGATCGCGGTTTCGCTTTAAAACACTTAACACATTTTCTGACACATCCCTTACATGCATTTATACCAGAAATGACCCAATATTTACTCCTCACTACGTACAGTAACGTTTGTGGACTACAATGAAGATTTCTGATATGTTCGTTATTAATAATAAGCCTAGTTAATTTATGACTTGGATCTAAAATGATTGGGTGCTTTTGGCTCTCATTAATTGTTGCATTGCGCAACCGACCTCCTACTCGCAATACGCCTGAATTGTCTAAGAAGGGATTTAATGTTAATAGTTTACTATTATTGGATAAAGATTTTAAATTTGATATATCGTGAATTTCTGTATGAAAAGATTGCATTTGTGCTAATTTAATTAACGTGGTTAAGGAGTTTTTAATTTCAAATACTGATAACGATCCTGATAATTTATTAGAAATATTTACAGTAATCTGTTTATTTAAAGAATTATGTTTAAATCTTAAGCAGTATGCCACTACACGAATAAGTTTATTTAAATTAGAGTATCTACTAAATATATTAAATTCTAAATTATGAGTAACTATATTACAAATATTTACAGACCTTATTTCTAAATCGCTATCATTTAAATTATCAGGAAGGTTTATACTGTTTTGATGGTATGTGTTTTCAGTCAATAACCAGGATGGACCGTTCCACCAAAGTGTATTGACGCTTAAGTTTAATGAATTTTCACCACGTGTTATTAAATCCGCCGGGTTATCATGAGAACGAACATGGTACCAATCATTTGCATTGGTGAGATCGTTTATCAAAGTGACTCTATTCGCTACAAATGTTTTCCATCTATTACTCGGCCCCTTTATCCAATGAAGCGTAATAGTGGAATCACACCAAAAGTAACATTTGTTTATTTTGATATCTAGAATTGAATTAACCGTAGAAAATAATTTTGACAACAATAATGCCCCACATAACTCTAATCTTGGAAGCGAGATCTTTCGTAGCGGTGCTACCTTTGATTTTGAACAAAGCAAACTAACATTAACATTACCTGTATAATCGATAGATTTCAAATATATACAAGCACTATATGCGGCTTCGGATGAATCACAAAAACAATGCAATTCAATTGTTTTACTATTTTTGCATAACACATGCCTTGGAATTTTGATTTTATTTAAGTGTTGAAAATCGTTTATGTAGTTATCCCACTGATTAATTATATTTTCCGGCAATGATTCGTCCCAGTTAATTTTTTGCTGCCAAATATTTTGCATAATTAATTTAGAAGTAATAGTAATAGGTGTAATTAGCCCAAGAGGATCGTATACAGTTGAAATCGTTGACAATATTATACGTTTTGTTTTTGTTAATGTTTTTGTATTAATATTACAATTATAATGAAATGTATCCTGTCTTGGATTCCAAACTACACCTAAAGATTTTGTTATGAATTCGTCAGATAATTGCATCGTTGCATTGTTTATTACATTATTTTCTGACATTAATGAAGCTTCGTTTGATACCCACTTATGTAACTCAAAACCACCAGTTTTTAAAATATGTTCAATTTGATTTTTAATTTTATCTACTTCTTCAATTGACTCTCCTCCCGTTAGCATATCATCGACGTAAAAATCATTTTTGATTATTGATGACGCTACAGGAAAATGAACTTCATTTTCGTTAGCTAGTTCAATCAATGATCGAATGGCTAAAAATGGCGCTGATGCTGTGCCGTAAGTGACAGTGTTTAATTGATAACATTTTAATTTTTCGCTTGGGTTGTTGCGCCAAAAAATGCGCTGCAATGGCCTGTCACGTTCATTAATAAGCACCTGTCTGTACATTTGTTTAATATCTCCAGTAATTACAATTGAATGACGCCTGAATCTAAGTAATATAGAAAAAATGTTATTTTGAATTGTTGGGCCTATATGTTGTATTTCGTTTAATGAACAATTAGCTCCGACCCTTGCAGAGCCATCGAACACAACCCTCAATTTTGTTGTTGTGCTAGATTCCTTAAAAACCGGATGGTGAGGTAAATAAAACGTTTTCTTATCGAGAGGAAATATCTCTCTACATTCCGACATATGACCTAAAAGTTCATATTCGGTCATAAAATTTGAATATGATTCAGCAAGCTTTGGATTTCTGATTAATTTCCTTTCTAATAATGAAAACCGTTTAATTGCCATCGCTCGTGAATCTTTAAGATCAAAATCTGTATTTTTTGTTGGTATAGTTACTACAAATCGACCATCATTTGTTCTAATTGTTGTTTTAATAAAATTATTTTCACAATATTTTTCACCTGCTGTTAATGGTGTTACATTATTGATTTCTTCTAATTGCCAAAATTTTTCCAGGTTACTTTCAAGAGTTGCTATATTACAGGTTGAATCATTTTCTATATTATTTTGATTTAAGTTTCCGGAAATAATCCAACCTAATTTTGTTTCTTGTATTACTGGATTGAATTTTCCTAAGCTAATTTGATTATTGTTTAATAAAGTCCAGAATACATTTGCACCCAACAACATGTCTATTTCGCCTGGTATGTTATAGGTTGGATCTGCTAAAGTAATATTATGAGGAATATTTAAACACTTGGTGTCAAAATAATACTGAGGCAATTGATTAGTAATAACAGGCAAAACAAAACATGTTATATTTGTTTTAAAATTTGAATATTTTGATGCGATTTCGACATTTGATTTATATTTAATATCAGTTATATGTTTTGAAATACCTGAAATAGCTATATTGTCGGTTTTGTGCAAATTAAGTTGTAATTTATTGATCATTTTTTCAGTAATTATCGATGATTGTGACCCTGGATCTAATAACACCCTGCAGTTATATGATTTGCCCCATTTATCAAAGGCATTTACACATGCTGTTGCCAATAATGTTTGTGAATGCCCTAATATGTGAAATGAATTAGAAGTAGATGGTTCTGGTTCTGAGATTTGAATTTCGGGAGAAGTGACCTCTGAATTTTGATTTAAATGTAATAATGTATGATGGTTTTGTTTACATGTTTTGCATTTAAAAGGATTTTTACAATCATTTGTACGATGATTGTCACGCAAGCAATTAATGCATAACGATGATGACTGTGCGATTTTTAAACGTTCGCTAGGCGTTAATGATAAAAATTTATTACATAAAAATATCTTATGATCTCCCGAACACACCGAACATTTTAATTTATTACTTATTACGTGAGTATTAAATAATTTTGGTTTATGATTTGAGTTGAATGAATGGTTTTTGTTTTGCTTGATTGGATGTTTTTGTGACTGAAGCGACTCTAATAAGTCACACCGTTGTTTAATAAAGTTTAATAAACTATCAAAAGTATATGTTTTATTTAAGTTTAAATAACATTCCCATTCGCGCCTTGTAAGTGCATCTAATTTCCTGCTTATAATGAATATTAAAATAGTATCCCAATTATCAACAGGTTGTTCTAGATTTTTTAGTGATCTTATGTTACTAGATAAAATGTCGTGTAAATTACGCAACGATACAACACATTCTTTATTAATTACTGGAAGATCAACTATAGTTTCTAAATGCTTATTAATTATTAATTGTGTATTTTCAAATCGATTCTTTAGCATATCTCTAGCAATTTCATAATTTGCAGCGGTTGTTTTGAGTGATTTGATTGTGTTTGCAGCATCTCCCCGTAAACACGATCTTAAATAATAAAATTTTTGGGTTGTGTCTAAAGAATTGTTTAAGTGAATTAAGGAATTAAACATATCATTAAAGCTTGACCACTCCTCATATTGACCACTAAAATTCGGTAAATTTAATGTAGGTAATTTTACATTGACATTAGTTGGCAAAGACATACTGTTTAGAGAACCACAATTTAAATTGGAATTTGAATCATTATTGTTAAATTTTTCTAAGTATGTTTCCATTTCTACCTTTAATGTGTGGTAATTGAGTTCATATTCATTACGTTCATTATAAAACTCATCATTCGGCTCTTCAATAGTTTCAATTTCGTCCATTAAATCATTAAATTTTTCAATTAATGGCAACACCGTATTTAATCGCGATTCAACTTGTTTTTTAATTGTTTCGTTTGGTTCTCGATTTTCTATTAATTTGATGAATTGGTTATGACACCTAGTTAAATTTGTTTTTAATACGCGACGTTTACTTAACAATTCTTTTAAATGATCAGCCATTTTTATTAATTGACACAAATTGAAGAATATTACATGTAACGGAATAAAGACTTACTGGGATTATGTTTGCTCTGGAAGAGTTATTCAGCTTTCGCCTGCGAATGGTCGGTGATCCGACAGCGATGATTACCAACGACGGTGGGGTTGAACGCACGCTTGGTTCCGACGGTGGTGGACGGCCGCTTATTTTCCAACGTTGGCGGTGGACACCCGCGTGATTTCCAACGGTGGCGGTGGACGCCCGCTTGGTTTCCAACAGTTTCGAACAGTTGATGTGATGTATTTCTTCAATCACTCAATTATTGAAAATACCCGTTTTAATCTGTATTATTTTGGATTAATGCTTGATCAGGTTCGAAGGACCATTTGTTAGATCTACGTCGTTTATAATAATTCTTCACTGGTAAAGAATTTCGTAAGATCTGACACACGTTTAGATTTTGTTTAAAATGTATAAATGAAATAAAACGCTTGATGCTTTCGCTTCGACGCTTCGTTTAATACTGATTTCAAAAAAAAATATATACAAAGTTTAAATATATACAAAGGCAGGAGGAAACACATTTTACAAATTCCAATAATGCCAGTTTCTGGAAATGACCGTTAAACCGGACGTGCTTCTACATAAATTTAGGGTAAATCAGTTTGTTTGGCGCGTTTACAAAAACTAACCCCCCGCGGCTAGTAGCATCGTCCCGGATTCCCAGAAAATCATGGTCACTACCCGGTTTCGGATTACAAGTCCCTAACAATTATTAATAATATAAATATTGAAATAAAATACATAAAAAATGATGTCAATGGCCGATTTACAGATGCTCAATACTATATGTTATATAATGTTATACCTGGTATTTAATTAGAACAACTGTTTACCAATAAAAATATCTGTATATATATATATATTAAAAATGATTGAATTACAAATTCACTGTTTATACAGGCTAAGTTTAATTAGAATATTTAGGTGAAATGTGGATTCAATATTAACAATAGAAAAGACTATTCACTCACTTGGTCACAGTTATTTATTTTTTTATTGCTATGCAGCACAAATGTCCATTATGTAATTCAATGTCTGGAGTAGTATATGCCCGAGAAGTAGTTGTTTTAATGTGCATTTGTTTTAAAGTACTTACGCAAGTCAAAATGTCGCAGAAGCTAAAGGGAAAATAACTGATTAATAATTAATTATTGTCAAATTCTTTAGATTCAATATTTTTATGATACTGAAAACTTAAATCCCATGTATGGAACATAACAAATATTGAATTAACGATAACTAAGAAAAAAATATAATACTGAAATAAACCGAATGTTTTAAATAAACATCTAATATAGATTCAGGAGAATGGAGTCTGAGTATATATTAGATGTCTAATTAAAACATTGAATTTATTTCATTATAATGTCTAGAGAATTGAGGATGAAGAAAGGTAAAAAATAAGTTAATGAAAATCCGAAGTAACAACATGAGGTAGATCCAAAGAGAGATGTGAAGATCAAATGACGAGAGACAACAAAATTGGGAATGAATATATGGTGGAAACCAGCCCAAGACCGAAAGAAGTGGAGGGAGATAACCAAAGTAACAAAAATACAAAAGCAATTATAATTTAGTAAAGTGGACTGACTGATTCACCACATCATGGAATCTGTGTGCTTAAAAGTGGACAACGAATTATTTCCTATAAAATGTAAGATTTTTCTATGTTTTCATTGAGAAATTAATTACAAAATAGAAAGACTGTTATTCCTTACTTCACTTTTTATTTTCATGTTAGATGTACATTTCGAGACACAAAGTGCTCATTATCTATAACAAACTTAAATTAATTAATTAATTAATAACATCTTTATTCGAGTAAATTTACAAAAATTAAATATTATATGCAAACATCTTTATTTAGAAGAATATGTATAAAAGAACAATTACATATATTTTAAAATCAGGCTATATTTATATTTTTTTCTTCTAAACTGCCTAACAACTTGTGGTCTTTCCGCCTGATTAAATATTATTTACAATACATATGTTATAATTTTACGAAATGGCAATCGACCAGAGGCTTTTCCGCTGTGACTAATATTTATCGTTATTTAAGGATATTGCATTAACTTAAAAATGTTTCACTAAGTGAAACGTGAGAAAGTTATCAAAAAATATTTGCTGTGCAAAATGTTAAATTAAACGTATACGTTATTTTTTAACGTATATAAATTGTTAAACTCGCATAAACTGTGAGGATTAAAAATAAAGTGTACGTTAAATTTTCACTTACGTAAAAAAACAATTGTGGATAGTTATAAAATATAGTAAGAGTTATATTATATAATAAGAATTATTATTAAGGATAGTTATAAAATATAGCAAGAGTTATACTATATAATAAGAATTATTATTAAGGATTAATAAGAATTAAGTGCAAATTTCACTCAAAAAAGAAGAAATGTTGTAAAATGGAGCAATTATGTATGGTTTTATATTTTTTTGTGAAGAATAATTTCTACTAGCTTTAAAGGGCACAGAATACCGACAAAAACCAAGTATGATTTTTTCCTACAGTGCATTTTCATTCAAAACGCTAAATATTCGCGGAGTCCAGTAGGCATTGGCGAGTTTCTAATTTTAGACTACCTTTTCCCCGAGTGTTTTATTGTTTTGTCACGGTTTCAGCTGACCCCATCTCACGCAGCATAAACTTATTGAGTCGCATGTTTGTCCCGCTCAAGTTAAAATCAATCTCTGTGCTAATGGAAATATGGTTTCTGCGACAATAAAATCGTGCGAAACGTCGGCCTCATGTTTCGTTTTCAATTTTGCATTTGGCCTCAGCCCGTTGCAAGTTTATTGTACGGAGAATAAGACGTTCGTAGAATTGTCATTAAACTTCGAGGGAAGAAAAGTAATTAAAAACGATTCTAATGGAAAATTACATTCTTGCCTTGCAAAATCGTTTAATTCTTGGCTAAGCTTACGAAGTCATGGGATTATTTTGAGAAATGAGAAATTTACTAAACACAAAGCATTTAAAAATTAGATTATTAGTGTAACTATTTTTTTTTGCAGTAAATGAAATAAAAAAGTAATGTTGTGAAAATTGCAAAAACCGAAACACCAGAATTTTATCAATAGAACAATATTCAATCACAATTAAGTAAAAATACAATAGTATTTTAGTTTCACTGTTTTTTATTGTAGAAAGACCACAATTGTTTCGCCAAAACAGTGCCATCATCAGGCAGATGATTAATGACAACATCTGTTTTGGCGCAAGAATTGTAGAAGTGTTTCTACAATAAAAAAAAAACAGTGAAACTAAAATATTATTGTGTTTTAATTTAATTGTAAATATGCAGGTTCATTAAGCCTCAATCACTGAAGTATTTATTCACTTGATCGTCGCTAGTTAAATAAATTAAATAAAAGTAATTTTAAAATAATTAATAAATTATTTCCTCTTTTGCATCTGTAACATTTTAGCTTACGTTACGTAAGTACTTTAAAATAAATGTACATTAAAACAACTACAACTGATTTGAAAATAATTAATAAAATATGTCCACATTTAACTTTGTGACATTTTGACTTACGTTACGTAAGAACCTTAAACAAATGAATATTAAAATAACTACTTCCCGGGCAAATACCCCTCAGGACATTGAATTACATAATGTACACCTGCTGTTGCATATCAGTAAAATATTGCATCATGTAACAAATTTTTGATCTGAGAAAAATTCAATGTAAAAACAAGAAAAGAATGTTACTTAGTATAAGGCCATCTGCATGCACGTGTTTCTGGATCTATCCCTCATCAGTACAGCTATGCCTTGCATAATTTAAGGATGTTAAAATAAATTAATTAAATTAAATCAACTATACTTAGACAAATTATTTTCAAATCATATTTATTTATTTATTTAATTTATTAAATAACTGTGACCAAGTGAATAAATACTATTTTCTATTTATATTTTCAATGTATTTAATAATTTTCAATTATTTTTAAAATAGTTGCTAGTATTCGCATTGTATTAATATAGCATCTGGATACAAAAGTATTCGGGTGTAAACATGCGGCAAAAATTGAATGTGTTAGTCTTATAACAAAGCCTTATATATTTTGTCCTGTAATGATTTTTGAAAACCAAATTTATTTCAAATATACAGGTTCAACAAAATTGCTACAATTCCGTTTGGTTGCTGGTCATTTTTTAACAGCAACATACGAATATCGCTAGATTGGTCGAGGTGGGCCACGCAATTGGCCTGCTCGATTCCCAGACTTAAACCCGCTGGATTATTTCGCATTGACGTAGTTATTAGTTTATGCTACTCCAGTAGAGAATTTGGACGACTTGCGAAATTAGATAATTGCTGGATGTAACTCAATTAGAAACTACTCTGGTGTGTTTGAAAGAGTTCGGCAGTCAATGACGAAAAGATTTATTGCTTGTATCCAGGCTGGAGGAAGTTATTTTGTATATTTATTCAAGATTGAGCAACTTTAAATGTACTTTTTGATAATAAAATATTACTTTTTTCATCCCGGATCTTCGAAATAAAAGTTTATTAAAAAATCATCAAAGGACAAAATATTCTTTTAATTGACCAAGGAATAAATCGATGTATAGAGATGCCTTGAAAGCTACATTAGCATTTATTAATTTGTTAAGGCTTCCACTTAGTTATACATTTTTAGTTTATTAAAAAAAAAACACTTTTTAAATTTGTTTGTTATTTAATAAAGTAATAACCTTTTCAATTTTGCCGCGTGTTTACCTAACACCCTGTATATTAGCTAACATTATATTTGACATAGTATCAATATGTATGTATCATTTTACAATAATGATTTGATAATGACATGGACAAACAGTAATTTACAATTAGAAGCAATAACAGGGACAAATCTTCTTATTTAAAAACATGTGTAGGTTTTTCCTAACATCAGAAGGATGATGATTAATTTGTTGTTGGAAGTAATTGAAGGACTGTAATTAGTATATTTGTAGAAACATATAAAACCCTCTCACAAGAAAACACATTAAAACTTGTTGTGTGAATCATGATTGAAGATTCAAAACAGTTGGATAAATTATCGAATACAAATTTTCACTTACATTTCGTATGATTAATGCATGTTTCTTTCATTACTGGATAAATAATATTTAAAAATATATTTTAATATTATAACTTCATGTTATTTATACAATATTCCTATGGAACTAAATCTATATTAATAATAATAATATTCTATTAATTGTTTTGTGTTATAGGCGTTCACTTTATGGTACATAATAAATACCAAATATATACAATAATAATACATTTGGAATTTAATATGTAAATTATTTGAAATATAGAATTTATTCACTTGTAAATTAAACACACTTAACTTTTGGTGTAAAGAAAACACTTAACTTTTTTATACCGCTTTTATTTTACTTAAGTGACTAGTTTTAATTACACAGTAATCATTATCAAACTAAAGGGCTAAACAAATTTAAACCTGTTTTATTTAGAACGTGAACTTTATTTAAAATAATTTCTTAGGAAAGTCCTTCGATCGTTAGCCATTTCATGTTATCATGTATTACATATAAATATAATTTTGTAAATAATTGTTTAAACTATGTATTAATGTTACATGAATAAAGATGTTTAGTAAGTTAATTGTATATTATCCAATACAATATAATAAATAAATATATTCATAATATATTTCTAAATAAAGGCTATCGACCATAGATCTTTCTGGCATATTATTACTATTATATATAACATATTTATTTTTACAGACAATCTTATATACAATAAATTAGCAATATAATTCGTATGCGTTGTCTTTAGAAAACAACTATCTACCATCGGTCTTTCTGCCTATAATTATTATTACAGATTTAGATATTATAGCGATAAATTGTAATTGTTATAAACACATTTTTTAAAATGCCACCGTTTGTGAGCTAATGTAGAAGTTTAATTAATTCTAGACTTTAAGAAAAAAATAATAACAGCTACATAACATTTAATTATAATTATTGATTTTTTTAATGAATTATTCACCTACTTAATAAGGAAAACACTATTTTTAAGTTTTACTGATTTATTATACAAAATACTGCTGAAATTGTTTCGATACACATTATTATCATCACTGACTTAATGGTAAAAAAGTATATAAAAGTATTCTTCTGCCTGATGATACTTTCACGTTGTGAAATCAATTTTTGCTGTACCAATTATTAAAATTAAACCAAACTGTGTTTTATATTTTAAAAGTGTATTTAATTTAAAAACTTATAATTTTAACAAAAAGGCACTTTGAAGAACAATTAAGTTATGTATATTTGTTTTGTTATTTATTATTAGTATTATATATGAAATGCGTTGTATACTAGTTACTTTTGCGTTGTTAAAATTTATTTATCATTGTTTTGAAATGTTAAATTTAACGTATACGTTTATTTGGACCTAAAAATTTAAGATTACATATCCAATATAAAACTTGCTTAGGCGATAAAGAATAATGTGTACGTTAAATTAATATTTCACGTACGGAATTGCCCCAAATATAATATTTTTTAACAATTATTTAGAACAACGAACAATCAAAGATTTTCGCCGTTATTCAAAAATGATGTATGAGCAAACGGCAAAACAAGTGGGGCAATTATCACGCATGCTAAATATATCGATTAGCCTCAGTTTCCAGGCCCAATCAATCCATCCAACCATAAATTGTGGAAAATTGCCGCGCCTGAAAACGATAACCGATAAGCCGGCTATTTATCATTCATTCCGTACCTTCTGTATTATTTTCACGCGAATTTCGTAACCATGTTCTCGTTTGGCTTTTGTGGTTTCGCCGAAGAAAAATTCGAATTTTCAAGGCGGATGCAAACAAGCGCGACTTCAACACGCTTTTTATCACAACTATTGCAAACGCGAATAAAGAGATAATTCAATTGGACTCAATTAAGATTAACCTAATTTAAATAAATAAGGTAACAAAATAAAAATAATCGTATGATTGTCACTTCGTTATGGCTCTTGCTGTTAATTATTACTATAATGATTACTAAAAAAATAATTTTAATAGTGCTATGATAATAAGTTTATTTTTTTAAATAACGCCATTATTAATTAACTAAAACAATTGATAATAAGGCAAAGCAGAAAGACCTACGGTCGATAGTCATTTAGTAGTATAAAAATTATATTACAATATAATTAAACACGGAACATTTTCCGGCAATGATTATAAAATTCGATCAATTCTTTTTTTCCAAATGCAAATTTTACTGATCATTACCAGAAATTGTTCATTGTTTAATTTTAATAACTGCAAATGTGTAAATCATATCTGTTTTATTTTATTATAAGAATTCTATTGTTAATTGATTTTGTACAGAATTATCTGCGGAAACAAAGAATGACAGAATGTTTTAAGTCCGGTTAGAAATATATTTTTTAAAATTTTTGTAATTCGATTTCAAAAATGAAAATGGAGTACAACTTTTGAAATTTTCCTTAAAAGATATTTATATCTAGATTAAAGTGTACTGAATACGAATCCGCTACCAGAATGTTTTAATTCCGCTTAGAAAAATTTTTATTTTTTGAAATACGAAATAAAAAAAAGATTTTTTTTATTTTTTTTTTCACTTATAATTTTTGCTTTTTTTCTCTAAAAAATATCTATTTCTACATTAGGCTGAAACTTTCTGTAGAGAGTTTAAAGTATGCTGAATATGTTGTGCAGTAGTGTTGATAATGGTAAACCTTGAGGTACATCTTGTTCGGGGTGGAATGTACGGGAAATATCCTTTTACCCCGCACAATGTGTACCTCAAGGTTGAGGTCCATCAACATTCTGGAAGTATATGACTAAACAATTAGTCATATACTAATTGTGTTTCTTGATGGTTTTAATTAATTCAGGAATTTCGTTATTATATTTCTTGAATAACTTTCTCGCTTATCACTTGGTGAAACATTTTAAAAACTAAAATTAAAGAATACATTATTATATCTCATTGTCAATACTTCACTATGTCGTTTTCTTTTTTATAATTCAATAATTCGTAAGTAATTACGTTGTGATTGTGTAACGTCGTTATTGAAAACGAGAGCACCGGAATCAATTGCGTGCGCCACTTTGAGAACATTGAATGCCTCTTCTTTTATCTAAATACAACTTTTAGTGGTTGCGGTTTGCCACCAGATTTCCCTAAGCAAATTAATTTATATCTGTTAATTTACTATCGATCAGTAGTCTTTCCGCATGTGTTTTCATATTTATGTCCTTGTCGTGAAAGTGGTATAATGATATCTAACTGTTTTTCCAGAAGTTAGTTTCGGGTATGTTTAACTATTATTGCGGTGAAACGATGTAATGCATTCATGAAGAGTTATAGTGGAGTTTATATTTTTATTGGGATTTGAGACGAATTTATGTGTCAAACAGGAAAGTCTTCAGTATTCAATATTTTGTATATTTTTCTGTATATATCTACAATACAAATTATAGTATTCTCAGTAATCCTTACATCCTTGCTAAATACAAATATCCTCCTATCACTATTCATCAATTCATTTGCGCGAATCATCAGGACTGTTCATCTAGCCAGCATAGATTTTTCTTTGACCTCATCATAAATTCATGACAGTGCAGAAAGATCTCTAGTCCATAGCCCAGACAGACTAACACCTACATCTATTTTAAATATGCATGTTATATTGTATTGTATTATCTATTTTATAAAAAAAATGTATTAACGCAACCAACATAAAAAGAAATATTCGTTTAAATAATTTACTCCATAAAACATTATTTTTCAGCTCTTTCAGCTATATATATTATTATTATTATTCCTTTATATATTACTGCAATATATTTTAATTAATATACACATGGATTTATTTATACAAGCATTCAATATCGTATAATTAAGTAAAATTATCGAAATTCCAAATTTTGTCAAATATGTATAACAACGTATGGATAATTATAAACATATGTATAAATCCACTTTTTGCTTTAACATATTACCAAACTGATCGCGGTAAATGACAAACGATTAATATTTGAAAGTGACATTTCAAGAATATAAATAGAAACAGGTTTTTTTTTATTTTTATGGTAAAAAACTCCTTTTCTAATTAGTAATTCAAGAAAATTGTTTTTAATAAATAAAAGTGTAGAAAAGTAGAATGTTCCAAGGATTTTTAAAGTATCGATGCAAAGAAAATAGCATTTGATTATTTTCTTATGGAGCTGAAAGAGAATGTTTTATGGATTAAATTATTTAAACGGATATTGCTTTTTGTGTTAGTTACATTAATATTTTTTTATAAAATAAATATTTAAAATATTAACCATTTAATATTTAGATGTGTCTTTTGTCTTTTTACCCCTTTTAACCTTTTATATTTAAAAAAAAAGTCGAGGAACAATGAACTTATTTATTCATTGATTGATTGATTAATAATAAGAGAAAATTATGTGAAATTTTTAACACAAATACGAATTCATAACCTGCATAAGTAGAAGCAACAAACGCATAAAATATAAAACAATCGCAAGGAGGAAACAATACTCCATTATGTTTGGAATTTCTGGCTTAGATGTCGTAAGAGGTATATTGTTTATGCAAAAATTATCACCATAGATTTGCTTCTAACAGGTCTTGCGATAACAGAGTCTCATTGTCGATACTGGACTCCGGAGGCAGCCATTGCTGTTTGTTTTCCCGTCGAAGCATTATATTTTCTGGGTTTTATTACAATTCATAAATGGCCTCTTGTTCTCTGTAGAAGTTTATAAACAAAAGTGTATGTAAATAAAAGTTGCCCGCACTGTTTTTTGTAAACAATAACACCTGTGCATGTTTCATTGATCTCCATAAAAATTAACTAGTTTCGTTATTTTAAAAATCATCTTATCCATAATAATATAATATAATATAATATAATATAATATAATATAATATAATATAATATAATATAATATAATATAATATAATATAATATAATATAATATAATATAATATAATATAATATAATATAATATAATATAATATAATATAATATAATATAATATAATATAATATAATATAATATAATATAATATATTAATTCTCAGTTAACATTAAACAAAATTAATATAATACATAATAAAGTTAAGTGGAAGAACAGTTTGTCTGATTACATATTGGATTAACAGAACTTCGCCTATTAAATTAGAATGTGAATTTATATTTATATTTATATTATATTAATTGCAGTAAATTAGTATTAACAAAATATGATTTCATATAAATTTAAATCATGTTTCATAATATGTGGAAGTCATGTTTGTTACGCAACTCATTCTGTAAAATAAATCTATATAATTTTATAACGTTAAATAGTTTCACTTAACAAAAGTCTCAAAATAAATAAAACAAATTATTAATGATTAATTTATTGAAAATGATTACGAATTTTATAATAATTCGTAATAATTTTGAATTAGACATCAATAATCATTAATAATTTGTATTGTTTTGTATATTTTGTTTTGAGACTTTTGTTGAGTAAAACTATTTAATGTTAGTAAATAAGTTGCTAAATATTTATAGAGGTTGGTTTTTATATATAGCTAGTCCTTATAATTATTTCTTTTTTCTTTCCTTTTATTTCCTTCATTCCTTAATATATTAGTGTAAACAAAAATATTATTAACACATGACTTACAAATGTTACTTAAATTCCTTAATTTGATTTATTGCATTAGTACAATTAAGCAATCAATAACTTTTAATGGTAATCGCTCTTAAAGTAGAAATTTCCAAAAAAAGCGAAACCTTCACAAGCACAATTTCCTACGTGTTAATTGTAAAAAGATGATATTCAGTAACAAGTATTTAAGAGTTAACCTTCGCGCCATGTTTATCGCTCTGCACGTGATTACATAATGTATAAAATACTTCACAATCTAATACATACGCTTATATTTATACATAAGCGTAATGTATGTATTTACGTTTACAGATGTGTGTCTCTGGGTGTGCATTTGTTATTGTTTGTGTAAATCATGGATGCAACGAATTGCAAATAGCGCCCATAATTATTCCACGGTTACTCATAGTCATCACCTGCATGAAAACCC
Organism: Philonthus spinipes; assembly: GCA_963082785.1. Taxonomy (NCBI): domain Eukaryota; kingdom Metazoa; phylum Arthropoda; class Insecta; order Coleoptera; family Staphylinidae; genus Philonthus; species Philonthus spinipes. The sequence continues at coordinate 16,500,879 of OY720301.1, forward strand.
ATAACTATTTTATAATTGAACTATTACGAATAATTTATTCACGTTACTTTCAAGAAGTGCCATCGATCAATTCAATGAATCTCTCGGGTCATTTTAGCCGGGATCATTTTCTCCGGATTTCGCAGTTCCTTTCTAGATAATCAGAACCTTGAATGTTCATAGACAGGTGCAAGGATTTGATTACAAAGAGTTTTTTATTTATTGTAATGATTCATATAGTGACGTTTTGTAGTTGCTTTATTCATCAACTAGATTTACTTAGAAAAAATATTTTAATCATTACATGCAATTATTTATTTATGTAAGGTGGCTAATTCAATATAATACATTATTTATGCAATTAAAAAAAGCTAAAAAAATGCATTACATTGTTATTAACGCCATTGAAATTAAATGATCTCATGTTTGATTAAATTAACCTTACTCGTGAAGATTTTTTTAAAACGATACAAATTAAAAAAAATATTTCATTGTAACGTCATTGGTCTTTTAAACTAACAATTATCTTTATTACCAGGCAATAAATACAATATATCTCTAATAATCCATTTCAAAAAGTTTTTTTTTTAAGTGATGCTTTGTAGATTGCTTTATTCATAAACTCAATTTACTTAGAAAAAAATATTTTAATCAATTGCAGAGAGACTTATAGTCGATAGATCTTATTTGGGAATATATTATGAAAATATTTATTTCTTATATTATGTTAGATATACCAATGTATTATTTTTATCAGTTAATGCAAATTTAAATCCCAGCAAATATTAGCCTTAAGTACCACCAAAGAGTATCACCAAAGAAATCAATATTTCAAATATTTCGAACTAAATTATTCAACATGTTCACAGTATGAATAATCTAAATAATATGTTTGACTTCAAAAAACCCATTTCCGGGTTTACAGGTATCTAAGGCTATTACATATAACTTTTAGTAATAAAAAATATTCTATTTCCACACTAATCAAAAGAGCGATAATTTCTGAGAGACCTCTGGAATATGTAATTATTTTCCCCATGCATAATTTTTACTGAATATTTTAACAAAAGTCTAGACAAAAAGAAATTAGTGTATGGAAATGTTCAATTTACATGCTTATAACATTTCTCTTTTACATTTTTGCGGGAAAACAAATACATATATATTTATCTATTGCAAACACTAAAATTTGTTTAACATGAATTTTAAACATCTTGAGAATTTCATTCATAAATATTAAAACCAATTTAGTTATATATTCACAGAAGAAAAAGTTTATTGCGAACATATATTTTTTTACTACTATATTGATTAGGAAAAATCAATATTTATAAAACCAGCTAATCAGAGAATAAAGATAAGAAAACAATGCTTTCTTTATAAAAATTTAAATATGATTAACGAAATAGTAGCCTCCTCTACAATATAAACCAACAAGTTTATGCATTTTGTGAAAGTAGTGGTAATTAAAATTGTAATTATTTTAATATTTGTAATAATATAACTCCAATTAAAAAAAATGATAAGAGAAATAATATATATATATATATATTATAGTTCAAGAAATATTAATTGAAAAAAAGTAATGTATACTAGTAATTAATTATACTTTTCAAGTTTTCAACAAACAAGCTATAATCAGTTTAGAAAACCATTATGACGACCATACATTTTCTCTAAATTATCGTTAGGAAAAATCAATTATACATTAATTAAAAGTATACATTACATTTTTTTCCCAATTAATATTTCGCGAACGGTTTCTCATTCGAGCTCAACCGTTTCGCGCGAGTTTACCAGAGCGTACCAACAACTGTAGAATCGGCAGGTCTTCGGATTAAATGATGGTTTTGTTGCGGTTGTTTATTCTGGCCTCATAACCAAGATGACGTTACATTAATAATATTATGTTACCGCACGTGTTCATAATTATCTGTCTATTATCTAGTAAGTAACGAAAATAACCATAAACTACTTTTACATGAAATATTGGACCAAATATTTTTCTAAGACGTAAATGTTTCACTTCTCTAAAAAATAAGTAAAATAATTATTATTTCTGATGGAATATTTGTACAATATAACGATGCAAATTAAAATTATATGCAATTTAGTAATTGTTAATTTTATCAAATTATCAAAGTATACAGCATTACAAATGCAGATACAAAACAGAAATCATTATTGGAAATGGAATTTATAGTATAATAAGCATTTGTTATAAATACCAATTTTTATTAGCGCGGTAATTGGAGCATTTAACCCAAGTTCATTGAACATGAAATTTCAAAATAAATATACGTATAGTTCTTAGTTTTAAAGAAGATAATAGTAGCTTGTGCTGATCTCAAGACGTCTTAGGGCATCAAATGTTTAATATAAGTTTTCTTCATATTAAAAATGTGGTTATTTAAAATTATATATACATAAATAATATTTAAATTAAATAGAAAGAAATAAAAAAAAAATTACATAGAATTGATAAATTAATAATTTTCTCTTTAACTAATTAGTAAAAACTCAAGATGCCGCTCGTCTGTCTATCTTGTTGCTATTAGAAGTTATAACGTCTATTTGAGGTTAATATTTGACAAATACATTCTTAACTCAAAACTATAAGAGTTAATTCAGGATAATTTAATAAAAACACTTGGTTTGTTTCACTTATTTATATTTTCTCCAACTAGTTTCGACCATTGAGTTATGTGGACATAAATTCATATGAGTGAGTAGGCAATTGAATGGGAAATCAAAACAAATAATTTATAGGGTGTTCCATTTAAAATAACAAAGTTGGTAGCCAACAACAACCGGAAATTATATAAAGTAAAAAAATATTTTCCATGAAGAGGTCGCATTCAACCGTAACATGTAGATTTTTTTTCAATTTTTTCCTCGTAATCTTTTAATGGAAGTCATTCGTGGCCCACCCTGCATACTTACTATTATAATATTTGAACTTACAATAGAAAACATGAAATAAGGTAATCGACCACAGGTTTTTCCGCCAAGGTTTGTCATTTCTGTCGAGCATTATTTATTAATGAATGAAAGGATGAAATGATAGAATGTATTTGAAAATTGTATTTAAATAATAATAACCTTAAATCAAATTCAATACCTTGCAACATTTTTTTACGTAATTTAGCAAAATCCATAGGTTAATATACTACAATAAGATTTTTTATAATTCTTGGAGCTAGCAAATTTTTCTTCGGTTTTTCGAACCTCATCAGACTAGTGTGCAATGCCTTAATGAAGGCGGCTGAATATATTTTGTATTGTGGTTATATACCTGATATTAATCGTATTAAATGAAAGACAACGCAAGCGCCATCTTTGGCCTAATTTCATGTGCAATGCCTTGTTGCGTTGTCTTTTATTTATTATGATTAATATCACAATACAAAATTGGATGCGTTCTTCTATGGGTGTAATATACAGGGTGAGTCACCGAAGTGCCCGTGTTCGATATCTCCCTTGTCGTTAAAAACGTTTGTTTAATAACAAGTTAATGCTGATTAACTTGTTATTGAAAATTGCTTGACTACTGAAGGCGCATAATGTAAAATTATTTCCATATATACAGAGTATCCCATTATCCCGGAAATCATATCAATTTTATGATTTAAAATGAAACACCCTATATATTATTTTTTATTCGATTTCCATTTAAATTATCTTTACATCAATATAACACAGTAGATTTAACTATCTGTTACTGCAGAAAAAATCTAAAAATGTTTATACTTACGGTGGTATTATAAAAAAAATCATTATTTTTTGTGTTTTGAGATGGAGAAATGACTTTTTTATAAACATAGTAAGGTAATGCCATTCTATTTAATAATAACTTTGTGAAATATTTTTATACAGGGTGCTCGAAAAATAATTTTAAATATTTGACTTTTCAAACGGACGTAATTTAATTTTTAAATATATATATTCTCTTTTTTTTTTCTTGAATTATCATAAAAAGATAAAATTTTCAATTAAGCATACTATATGTCTATCTTATGTACTTCTCGAAATATTTCACATTTTATAGTATTTATATAACATTTTAATAATGAATTGAATAGTTGGACATGAAAAACAATAGAAATGACAGTAATTATGCATTAAAAATAAACGAAATAAATTGATGTATGGTAATGTTTGGGAATTTACATTTTGGAACATTTCTTTTTTTGTTAGTGTTCATATTAAAACCACTAAGAAAGATTGCATTATCATGAAGGAATACCTTAGTAAATATCGTATCTTTTATTGAAAATTAAGTTGTAAGTCTTGTTTTTGACAGAAAAAAATATTTTATCGAAATTAATAACGCTACAAAACACTTCTTAAACACAATTCCCACTCAATATTCTAAAAGGAAACATTACAAAACAAACAAAAATCTTGCAAACAAATTAACTCGGGGCAAAGGAACACTCATAAAACCACAAAATGCGAATAAAATACTAATGCTGTCGCATAAATTAGCACGTGTTAGTCACAACGGCGAGGTGAGAATGTCGAATCGCACTAATAAACCATTTTCAGTTTTCTTTTCTAACCGCCGGAAAATATTTTCCTAGAAACTGGATGATTACATTACGGATTTTTGCATAGCTAATTTAATTTATTCGAAATTATCACTCATTCAATTCGTTCGAATGCATTCAGATCTTGATATTGAATGCGAATAAATTATTTATATTTTTCATATTATTAGATGTTAATATCTTGGCGTTTAAGTATTATGCAGGTATAAATATTTATAAGGATCGTGTTTTTTAAACTTAATTTTAATTTCATAAAAAATATTCATTTATTGATTACACATTTAGTGTAAATGAATAATAATGAGTTTACTTTAATTATTATCAATACATTGTTTATATTGATTCCGTCGTATATATATAAATTGCTATTTCAGTCATCATTTTTGTAAGGTCTGAAAAGCTTTTGCTCACAGTCAAAACTCATTAAGTGTAACTTTACTCTTAGCGATTATTTATTTGTTTAATTCGGATAGAAAAATGTTTCAAATAAAAGTTGTAAATCTTGAAAAAATAATTTTTATTATAAAACTTTTCATTGTTTTCAGTTTTTTTTGAAGCGGAAAAATTTCGTCTGCATGATAAATTCTTTTACAAATAAACAATTATTTTTATAATCTCCTTGGCTTGGCTGTGGAGACTTTAATTGTTTAAATAATTATTTTAATATTAAATAAAACGTCAAAATTCCGTCATATTTCATACATCTTTAACAAACGCCTCCAGAATATTCAAGTATTCCATATATATTGAAAACTATAAATTTGTTGTTACTTATTGATTTTATTTATTTAAAAATGCTCATTTAGAAATACTCTATTACTAATATTACTCGATTTTGCCCAAAATTAATTATAACTATCTCTGTTTATGCCTGAATAATGAAATAAATTGATGTGTGGTGATGTTCATGAATTTACATTCCTGGACAACGTTGGAATATCTTGAGATACATAGGAGATTATGGATTTTGGTATAACTGTATATTTTATTATAATTACTACACTGAATAAACCAACCACTCCATAAAAACATAAAAATGTTTTATTTATTTAAAGTTAAAATAAATGGAGTCTCGACAAATAACAGCTACAACCAATGAATTAATAATGTAAGGTGAAATAACATGAAAAAGCACACTCATCCGTAGGAGGATATCGTTGCTAAAAAACTTGCTCTAATTGTTTGGTTAGAGCACTCGATTCTTGATCTGAGCAGCAGTTTCCAAGGATGAAATTGCTTTAATTATCTAAATAAAAAGACACAGCAAAAAGAAGTTGATTTTCTTCCAGAATTGGTATTTTGTTTATAAAAAAGAATTAAATAAAAACAGATGGTAAAAATAAGTTTTCTTTTTATTATTTTAATTAGAAGAAGAACATTCGCGTCTAAAATATGCATATTCAGAAACATATGTTTTTTAATGAATTCAATATATATAACAACCTTATGTTAACAAAAATTGATATAGTATATTACTCAAATATTAAATAATTGTTAAATTTATATCGACCATTGGTCTTTCTGCTAGAGCGAAAAATATCGTATACCTATGTTATATGCTTAAAAATTTTTTTAAGGATATAAATGTTCGAGTGTCTTGTGAATTTATAGCAATAATTTTAAAAAATGAGCAGAAAGACAAACTCAATAAATAACATCTTTATTTTCATGTAATGATCAGAAAATATATTTCACAACTTATTTATATAATCGAAATTGATTAATTGGAAAAGAGTTATCGACCAGTAGTCTTTCAGAACATCCTAATATTTTAATGTATATATTACTATTTATTTTAAGTATCGTCTGAGATAATTTAATTGAAAATTATATTATTTTATCAGTGAATTCTTAGAATACAAAAAAACTTTAATTGGATTGCTTCATTAGATAACAATAAATAATCACCGTTTTTTTAAGAAGAAAAAAAATATTTAAAAAATATGATTCAGTATTTTATTACGTGATTTCTGTAGGTGAATTTTAGTTTTAGCATCATTTTACTTTTTCTTTTGTTGATGTCTGCTCTTCTTGACTACACACGGTTTAATCGTCTATTGTTACATGAATTTGCTCGTTTAATAAGGAATTTTAAAATAAAAATTGTAAAGCTATCCTTCACCATAATCCTCATTCAGTCATCTTTATAAATTTAGAACTTGCGGAAAAGTCTACTCTGCGAGTGCATACTGAAGGTTGACACTCGAATAATCCTCTATGCAATTATTCTAACACTCTCTTTTATGACACTTGTAAAATCCCACTCATTAAAAAATGCCTTGAAATACTATGCCTAAAATTTGTCACCAATTCTTTCATTCCCGATATCATTAAGTAACTTTTAAGCCCCGCAACATTTCGATAACTTACAGATATAATACCCCAAAATCAACCATCTATCAATTCATCCGGACAATAACAATGACAAATTAAATAAAAATAATTTGAAAATAATTAATAAATTATTCTCTGTTCTATTATTATCAACAATGACGTTAGAGATTAAGGCTTTAAAAAAAATGGCATAGACTGGAAATGCCACTGGTCGATAGTCAATTTGTGAAATTTAAAATTTATAAACATAGTGTAATGGTTTTCTAATGTATTGCTTTGTATTGTCTGAATTTCATAAATATAGATGTTTGTATATATAAAATATGTAACTACTAGCATTTATTTGATTTTTAATTCACTTTTATTTGTTATAATTAAATTATCACTTCTATTCTTTCGATCATTTTTTAAATACTTCTTACGAGACGTGCCAGAATATTATTACGCCTGCACAAACAAATCACATTCATAAATCAATTTCGATAAATATTGCTGTTAAGAAAAATAATACTAAAACACTTAACTTTGTTTTACCACTTTTAATAAAGTTTTATAAGTTACATTTTTTATAAATGTAGTAAAACGAAGATATTTTATTTTATAAGATAAAATTTATTCAACATATTAATTTAGTCAAAATAAATCTCATCAAATATTAATTAACACTATCACAACCAATTTGCCGAAAGATCCTCCATAAGAACGCTCACCAAATTATGGCATCCTGACAACCCTCTCCACAACCTTTCCAAATAATCCCTTTATGAATCCACCAAAGTCACACCTGTATCCCAACGTATAAGCAAACCTCTCAAAAAATGCAAATAACATCTATCATGAACCCCTTCTTACAAAATTCTGTATTCCCCAAACATCCCTTCAAAATAAATTTCATTCTACTCTCACCATTCATTAACTAAGACGCTTTAAGACAGTTATCTAGCTAGCATAGACATTTGTATTGCACATAATCATCATCAATAAGACAGGGCAAAAAGATCTTAGGTCGATAGCCCAGGACAGACTAACTTTCATTTTAGTGTATATATTTAACATTTGTAAAAATGTAATTGTCTGAATAAAAAATTGTAATAATATTAATTAACATTTTTATTAAAAATGTAGTAATTAAAGTAATCTGAAACACCCGATTCAGGAAATCAGGACAGAAACATAATCTTTAACCTAAGTACATATACAATTTGAAATACTTATTATTTACAAGCGAAACATATAAAATTAATGTATGTATTTTTCCGCTAATAAAATAGCTTTTAAAATCGTTCCATAACGTAGTGTTATCAACGCAGTATATGCATAATGAAAAGTACAGTTATTACGTATCTTTTTGTTATAATACTAATCTGACATTGCCATAACTTTCTTTAAGGCATATAAAGAATCCAGATTAGTATTTAATGAAAAGACAGGATGGTAAGTAAACTTATTTTGTAATATCAATGTATTAACACAAATAAATTGAATTTATTAATTTAATGATAATAGTACAAATATCTAAACTTATTTCGCCATTTCAAATTATTAACGAAAAAGCATTTATTTTATAGATGCAAACATTTTTATTCGCAAAGAAAACATACATATTATTATATTAAGCGCCCTTATTACCTGACGAAGTAATCATAAAAACCAATTTGTATATAATAGTTTGTAAATCCATTTATATATTCATTCTTGAAAATGGCATCTAGCCGAAACTAGTCGAAAATATAACAAAATTTTAGTAAAGCAAAACTAAGTGATTTCATTATAACAAACGGTTGAAAACATACACAATTAATTTAGTATACAATACATGAAACAATTCAAAACAAATATATATTCTTAAGAGAAAAGGCTATCGACCCGTTAAGATATCAATGAAAAAATGTAAAAGCAAACTACTTCTATTATTATAAATTCAGAAGCAACAAACGAGTTCAATGTAGACAGAACGTGAATTCTTATCAGTTTTTCTGATAATCTTAAAGCTCGCAAAAATAAATGAATTTGAAAATAATTAGAAAAGCCCAACGTGAGCAAAACGTGAATGTTTGTCAATTTTTTATGATCTTAAAGCTCTCCAATTTGAGCGAGCTTATGTTGGACTGACGTGTCTACGCGTAAATTTAAACAAGTGTTATCCATACGCTAGGTGAATATTTTAAATTAATTATTTATTTAAACATCTGTGTCCTTTCTTCTATTATTGTTGAACATTTTATTAAATGAATTTCGTTTCCCTGTCATAAACAGAACAATTTCGTCTTCATTTAGTGGACGAAACAACTATTCCCGGTTGCCTTTCTTGTAGACCAAAATTTTTCACGATGCCACTTGTATAGACAAAAGATGGCGCTTTGTGCTATTTTTCCAATTATAAGTGTTAAATAAATCAGAACAAGCTTTACGATCGTCAGAAAAGCCTAACGTAAACAAAATGTGAATTATTGTCAGTTTTTTTTTCGGATTGTCTTAAAATTCTCCAAATTAAACTTTAAGGGTGCGATTTAATAGAAAGAGATAACTATATAATTATCAGCAGTCACTAATTCGTGTTACATTGGTATCTAAATCAATGAACAGTAATGAATTTTGTATTTTAGAAGCCGGCATCATCAGGCAGAAGATGGAATTGTTTCACCACACAATAATGAAACAATTATCGTTGTACGATTAAAGAACTTTGAAACGTTAGTCAAAGGCAATGCAGGCAATAGATGGCGCTTTCCAATTATAAGGTTTGCATAAATAAGACCAACATTTAAGATCAACAGAAAATTCCATCGTGAACAGAATGTCAATTTTTTTTAGATTGTCTTAAAGCTCTCCAAATTGAACGAACTTTAAGGGTGCGATTTAGTAGAAGAGATAGCTATATAATTATCAGCTAATTCATGTTACATTGATGTCTAAGTCAATGAACAGTAATGCATTTTGTATTGTAGAGGCTGGCATCATCAGGTAGATATGGTAGATTGACCTAATAATGTTACTGTGAAACAATTGTCGTTGTACGATTAAAGAACTTTGAAAGATTGTTTTTATTTTTTCAATCAGTAAATGTATTATACATCAATGTAATTTTAAAGTATACAGGAAATTCACCATAAAATTAAAAAAATGATTTTAATATTTTTTTTTCAAAACAAACACGAATAAGGATGAAATTGATTCATATTTATGTCGATTTTTAATCTATATTTTTGGTAAGGAAAATGTGTGCTATGAAAATGTCAAGCATTTCGCTGAATTATACATTAAAATAACTTAACAATCATTGCCTATCGTTGTCCTGATATTTTACAATATTCTTTTCTAACAGGAACCAGTGAATTGGCGTAGTTCATAATAATCTGCCATTATTTTTAAATTTTGATTGATTTTTTACCTACTTAGCAAATACAAAATCTAAGAATATATTTATACTATTAAATCCTTGAGACCGAATAGTTTTTAATCTAGTATTTTCATTTTACTGTATTTCTGTCTGTTTCTACTAAACGGTAACCTTAAAATCATTAGAAAAGCACATGGATAGAGCGTAAATAATTGTTAGTTTATAAAGATGGTCGAAATGTTTCACATTACAGTTTTAAGTGAATTAAAAGAAAATGATAAGAAAATAATTAATTAATTACTTTCTATCTAGTTGCTCTGCAATTAAATACTTACAAAGTATACAAAAATACAATTATCCAGGGCAGAAAGACCTATGGTCGATAGCCCATGACAGACTACTAACACAATTGTATGAATTTTTAAATTTTTGTTGTCATATTGTCTGAAGAAAGCAAATATCGATTGAAACAACAACTTCCCGGACAAATAATTATTTTCTTATTCTTTTCTTTTAATTATTAGTTTTTTGATGATTTTAATGCTCGTAAAAAAAGTGTTAAATTTAATATTAATTCACACTATTGCTTAGAAAAGAAGCTCATTTTAATATCACTTTGTTTTAGATAAATTAAATGCACCAAATGATTTTCTAGTTATCTATAAGTGGTAATTTCAAGAAATTACACACTTTGTTTTCATGCAAAATTATATACATGTAAATAATATTGGTCAATTTAAAAATATATGCAGAAATAGGAACTTATGCGCCATGTGGAAGAAATTTACATTTTTATCAATTTTGCAGCTATTTGAAGTGTTATCGCAAATTTCTGTATTTTTCAAAAATAATACCCGGATTTTGTCAGTTTTCGAAAGCTTATTTATTTTAGTTATTTGACATATTTAACACAATTGTTGTATGTTTTTGTATAATTACCTAAAAATAATAATTTCCAGGGCAGAAAGACCGATAGCCGTTTTCAAAAGGCAATGTAGAATAAAGTATAAGAATTATATTGTTAATTTACTGTGTATACAGAGTGATCAACAATGATTGTAGATTAATGGGTGGGCAGCCAAATACGCATGTTGGTATAACTGATCATATGAAAATAAAATCCCCCAGATCGCCATTGACATAGCAACATAAATTATATATTTAATCATAAATATATATTTATTTTTTATTTATTTACGTTGAATCTGCTCCGGACTTATGTTCCTTATCTCTTTTCCAATTACAACTTTAAGTTCGTTTTGGATATGCATTCGATTTTTAAAAACGCAATGGCAAAATAGGACGCGCTACCTTGCTAGTGTCAAATATAGATACTCTATTAATTTTTCCTTCGCATGAACTTGAAGCGGTAAAACTCCCCAGATTTTTCGGCGGGAAATTTAACTTGTCTACAAACATTGCTGATCTCTCGGTAGAATTTATGTTATATATATATTATAATTTTCATTCGGTGATTTTTTTAATCAAGACATTAATTACACTATTTATTTTTAAACACTTCTCTCACGATGCGTTCTGTGATTATACTGAATTTCCATAAAATTACATATTTATTTCTGTAAATAATTTACCTGGTATATGAGTTATTCAGAGATAAAGCGGGAAATATAAATTAAAATACGTCAACAGTTGTAAGAGCGTTACGCGAAAATGATGTAATTAAATAAAAATACTGCAAACTTTTCTACACTGAATGTTTACTTGTTCCAAATGAACATTTCGATCACAAAGTGATCATTATCAATGGTCAAATAAAATAAAAATAATACGTGTATTTTTATTTTTGTTTTTATTTTTATATTTCCATTGATGATCACTTTGCGATCGAAATATTTATTTGGAACAAATAAATATTCAGTGCAGAAGAGTTTACAGTGCTTTTATTTAATTAATATACGTTGTTCTGACATTTCTATAATAATGAAATTATTATGATAGTTGTTTCAATTAAAACAATAATTACATTTTTTAACAACATATCTACCTGCCAGAAACATATTGAAGGAAATCGCCAATCGATAGAAATTTTAAGAATTTCCTTTATTTATTTTTTGTTAATAAAAAGTTACTTTGTTACTTATTGAATGTGTCTTAAGTATTTTATATTAATAACTACTAAATTTGCGATTGTTGCAAGCTGATTCATAACTTAATAAATTGTATTAAACGCGGTAAGAATTATGAAGATATGCGAAAGCTTATAATTAGTTGTTGACCAATTGCTATTTTATTCGGTTTTAAAATCCACAATTGTTATATATTATTGTATAAATACTCTATTAAAACAATAATAAATATTATTAATACATAAATAAAAATGGTTGTCCTTTCTCCTACTTATTTAAATAATTAAAAGTCTCCACAGCCAAAATAAATATGTTTAATAATAATATTTACTTTATTAAATCTGTTTAATATCTGTTTAATACTTTTCCCAAATACAACATATAAAGGGAGATTTTTTTTATTATTTAAGATTTTTGAATGAAAAACATTTTTCTATTTAAAATATTCAATTATAAAGTTGTTTCTATGCAATGGAACTGGTAAAATATTTGCAAATTTTTATATTTGTGGCTTGGAAAAAAAATGGCAAACTTACATATAAGGCAAAATGAACGAAAGTCCTTTCACTAGTCACACAATCACAATCACAACCGACCGGCGTACCTCTCTACTCAACATCCACTCTCCCTTTGTGTCAACCACTCACTGAATCGTCTAGGGCCGAAAGGGATGCTCACGTGGCCAGTGAAAGCTTCTTGGAATCGGGAAAAGAAAAGAAGGGTGTCGCACTTCCTAATGTCATCCTTGTCGCAGATTTACGCAGGTCATACAACGCAACACCGACTGAACACGTTGAACCGGGGACCTTGACAACTTTTTTTTCGGTTTCGGCTCCCGCGTTTCGCCCAGGAGATATTCAAATTTATTTTAATTCATTTTTTTCTTAGTTGAATAGGCGTGAATATATCACAGAAATCTCCGCGAGCTCCGCTTCCTGGGACCAAAAGACTTGTAGTTGTTTTTGTTTAGGTGAACACTCCTTTTTGTATTCTTGGCGGTTGAAGCGTACCTCCCATGTGTTTATACGTTTGTTTGTTGAGATTAGTGATGGGATTAGTCCAACTGATTATTTCAATGAAATTTGACTAATCATTCCATTATTGACGTAATTAAAAAAAATCAAAAATAATGGTATTTTAATTAAATACATTTTTAAATATAGATAGATAACGAAAAGTTGCAAAAACAGCAAATAAATTTACATCCATAATTGGTTATTATTTATGTGGAATTCGTTTTGTTCAGAAATAAATTATTATTTATTATAATCCCATATAAATAAACCAATCTGAAAATACAACTTATAATAGTATTTTGTGATTGGTTTGTATATATCAAATAAGCCATAAAGACCGATCGATAGCCGATTTCTAAAGACAAAGTATAATGTATTATCAGAATTTTATTATTAATTTACTTTATACAAATTTGTCTACAGAAATAAAAATAGATATATATATACATATTCTAAATTAAGTGCGCACCATTGCTAACTTTGTTATTAGTTGAGCTAGATAGTCTGTTAAATTAGCAAAGTAGCAATGTGCGCACTTAATTTAGAACAACCTATATATACATAAGTTGAGCATAATTATTATTCGAATAAAGACATAACTCTTAAATTAATTTCTCATGCGGTACAACTTTTTAAAAGTTTAGTTTAGTTGGTTAATTGCTTAGTTTTAATAGTTGTAAGCGACTTACGTGAAGATAACGTAATCAATAATAATAATAATCTTTATTAACAGATATTTTCAGCAAAAAAATAAAATAAAGTAAATAATAAAAATTACAAAATCAAATGTATAATTTATATTTGTTAATTGGCTATCGACCACTGCTCTTTCCGCCTCTAATAAATTAAAATTCTGTAAACTTTTCTTCACTGGATATAAAAAAGTGAAGTTTTGAATATTCTATTTTATTTAGTTTTGTTAAGGTAAGTGAAAATTATTGAGTTTATAGTTAATTATTAAATGACATAATTATACGAGACCTTGAAACGAGAGTAGCACAAAGCTATATGTATCATTATTTTTACAAAAAATACACAAAATAAATAATGGATGTTACAAAATCAAATATTAAATTATATCTGTATTGTATGGTTGGGGCTTTTATTTGTTGAAACTCCACTACAAATAGAAAAAAAAAACTTTGTAAACTTTCAAAAAAGTTTCTTTATTGCACTACGACAATTGTTTCGCAATACAGTAGCTTCATCAGGTAGATGTCTAACGGCGAAACAATTGTCGTATTGCAAAATAAACAACTTTTTTTGAAACTTTACACTCTAAGTATTTTATTTCCATTTTTAATTATACCTGTTATATCTTTCCACCGCCTAAGTAAAAAAATACATTTTTAAGATAGTATCTCAATTAAATTCTTCATAAAGGAATCTATTTTTAGATAAAGTTTTGAAAAATGTACCCTCGCATTTGACTTGTAGATTTAACTTGCTAATTCAGTATGTTATCGAGTTACTGTTAGTACTGAATGGTAAAGTAGCATAATTGTGACTTAGACCACTGTGGCGTCAAGTATGTACATATTAATAAGGAGATTTAGATTTTAAAACCCATTTGTTGTTTTTAAATGGAAAAAAAATCCACAAAGTTATTCGGGGCTACAATTTTATAATGCGTAAACATTTTTCGATTAAAAAAATATTTAAATAGAGCGATTGAATCTACATTTCTGTTCTACTAAAATTGTTAGTTTGATCACAAAAAAAAAGAAACATAAGGGATTGATTATTATTTGTTAAGAAAAATTAAGTAGGCTTGGATAATAATAACAAATGTTTTTATTAATTCTATAAATTTAAGTTTTCATTTTATAATTTTTCAGTAACCTTTTATTAATGAGATGTATTTCAAAATATCACTTTTTCACTTAAACCACCATTGTTTTCAAAGGTTCATTATAACAAGTTTAAATAGATATTCCATTAACACAATTTTGTTATTAAAAATACAAAAAAGAAAGAAAATTTGTGAAACCACTGGTGCATAACTAATTTCCTAATAACTTGATTTCCGCAAAATGAATTATTAGAGATATTTTGTATGTATTACCAAGCCATAAAGATGTTAAGATAAAATCTAAAACAACTAACCAACGGTTACTATTTTTTTTTATTCGAATATATTTAGTATACTCATTATGTAAACTAAGTAGTCGTTTTAATGTACATTTGTTTTAAAGTACTTAGGTAACGTCAAAATGTTCTTTTCTATTAAAAATTGTTTTGTCCATTTGTAATTGAAGGCAATTTAACTGGGCAAAATTATTGATTTTTTTATAACTGCCTGTTTTGGCTGAGGACATCACTTTGGAGACACAGCAGAATATGTGGTTACGATTTTTTTTATTCGAACATATTTAATATAGTCATTATGTAAATACAAAAACAAATTATTCAAACAACCATTCTTGGTAATTCTATGCACCATTAATTTATTTTCCTGAATCTTAAATTCAGTAAGCTTCAGGAAGTATAAAATCTAACAGAAATCTGTTTACGAGTGGCGAAAAATGCGCATCCAATTGCCAGATGTGGAGGGTGTTTTGCATATTTTCTTGAAATGAATGTGAAAGTGATCCACGGGCGCCCCGTGGTCGGAACACATGGTGCATAGAAGTAGGGGGCTTCACCCTTGATAACACTATGAAAAAATGTTTAACTTAGTTTTTGCTTATGTAAGATGTTAATAATATACAGTTTATTTAGACTAGAATTCTAGCTGGTTATATTACTGGAAACAAAAAAAGACAGAGAAAATTAAAAATAATCAGATGAAAAGACTACCGGTCGATTGCGAATTAACAGATATACATTACATAATTGATTTTGTAATTTTCATCATTTATATAAACAAACATCTACAATGTACCGACAAATACTATTTAAAATTGAAACAATTATAATCGGGGCTACTCTATAAGGGAAATGTTAGCTTTAACGTGTACGTTTTTTTATCATCACAATCTAAGCAGCTTTTATAATAATCACATTCTATGTAATTATATGTAATGTATATCATATTACATAGAATGTGAAGTTATTTAATAATATACACGTTAAATTTAACATTTCCCATACGGAATAGCTCCGAATATCTTGAATCTTTAGGCGTTCACTTCTTAGTAGATTTCCAATAAACACTTATTAACTTTTTTATACCACAATTTCGTTGAATATTATGAGTAGTTTCGAATACACGGTAATCATTCTCAACCCCAGTTTGAGAGAGTGAAATAAATTATTGGGTGTTATAAAAGAAGTTGTCAAGTGTTTTCTGTATCTTAGTTACAATTTCAGCTGAAAATACAATTGTGATTTTAATGTGTTTAAAAATCAAAATATAAATATGACTACATTTACAATAGAATATATAATTATAATTATATTCTGTTATTTTTTATGGAAAAAAATTTTTAAAACACAAAAAAAATATTGGGTAATTATTCAATAAGCTTTATAAGGCTATTAATATCCTAAAAATGTTACTAGAATTTGTTTTTAACATTTGTATAATTATTGCTGAATGAAAAGTTGATTATTAATTCAACTTTTCATTAAATAAACATTTGCAATGTTTAGCTGGATGTTAATAGAACTAATTTTAATCAAAATATTTCAAAAGTATTACTGATTTCTAGTCACATATTTATTATATCAATGGCCTCGTGAGTGTTAATGAAGAACCGTACAATATTTTTTTACTTAAATTTTCTACTTGAAATTAATCGTTGAACCACTTTACCTGAAAATTATCACATCTTTTCTGGCCACCTTGTATACAGCAACAAAATACAAAATAAAAATTACAAAATCAAATGTATAATTTATATCTGAGATAATTGAAGATTCGTTTCTTAGTTGAATCAATTATCTAAATTAACACTTCACATAACTCATCAATAAAACTCAGTTTAATTTATATTTGTTAATAGGCTATCGACCAGTGGTCTTTCGGCCTGGTTTTTCGTGTTTATGTCCTTTTCGTGAAAGATGGACATAAACACACATCGTCATGGTGCAAATAAACATTCGTCTTCGAATGCAATAAACCCACTATGTGAGGTTTCTGAATGTCGCCAAGCATTTAAATTAAAAAAAAAATAAACGAAAAAAATCAGTTTTGAATTGTGAATTCACAAATAAAATTAAGAGTGGAATACAATTTCTGTCTATGTCAAAAGGCATTGTCGGTTATGTTCGTAATTTATCAAATTATTTTTATTTGACTTAATTTAAATAAAAATTAAATTAAATAATTTAATATTATATTAGTATTTTTACTCCTATCCCGAAAGATATTCTCATTTTGTTTGTTGTCCCAATCAGGTTGATTGTTTCCACTTTTGTCTCTTTTTACCTGAACCACTACGGACTTCCCTTCATTATATTAGTATTATGTATGTATTTTTTTAATAAATATGTTTGTATATATAATCGATGAACTAGTTAATAAATTAATTATTTAATTATTCAGTTGAATAAATTGATTATTTTCAAATCCTTTTTATTTTATTTAATTATATCCATTTTTACAAATATTAACATTGAGTATACACAATAAATAATAATTATGTTCATCTGTCCTGGGCTATTGACTACAGATCTTTGTGCCTTTCATCATTTATTTTTATTTATATTTTTTGTGTGCAAAACATAATTAATGTAAAATTAATTTATACAACAATAAAAAGAAAAGATTTTTCACAATAAATAACAATTTTTAAAGGACAGGAAATTTGAAGGGGTTTTCTTTCTCTACTTAATCATAATTTCGAAAATAACATCCGCTAGACTAGAAATTATAATATTATTGCATATCAAATGTTTTTTTTTAAATTAAACCCATTTGGACTCCTAAAGATAACCACGCAGCTAAAGTGAATATAATATCGACAGTATGATGCATTTCAGAGTCAAGGATAATTGTTTTTAGAAACATTATCAGACAATTAAATGCTGTAATAAAAAATCGAAATCGAAATATTCGATCGTAATTCTATAAACATTCGTATTCGAATGCAATAAACCCACTATGTAAGGTTTTTGAATTTTGCAAGTACTTAAATTAAAAAAAAGGAAGAATTCAGTTTTATTCGATAATTCACTTCACAAACAATTAAGTGAGGAATAACATTTTTATAATTTCTTGATCTGAATATAGAAAATAGCTTTAGTCCTTACTTCACATTCTTTGAGAGGAGAAGTAAGGAATCAAACTTGTTTTTTATCTTTTGTGATTTAAATACTTGACGAAGCTCAAAAATCTCATATAGTGGATTTATTGCATCTTACATCTAGAGATTCCAAAAGTGATCTTCAGGATATGACTCACGGTGCAAATAAACATTCGTCTTCGAATGCATAAAATCCTCTATGTGAGGATTTTGAATTTCGCCAAGTATTTAAATTTAAAAAAGGTAAAAAATCAATTTTATTCCATAATTCACTTCACAAAAAAGTTAAGTGTGGAATACATTAAATAAAAAGAATTTGAAAATAATTGATTAATAAATTATTTGCCCTTTAGCTAGTGTGACATTATGAAAAAGGGAAAATAATTTATTAATTAATTATTTTCAAATTCTTTTTATTTAATTAGTTTTTTTTTTAAATTTAATATTAGTCTTCGAATATAATAAATATTATTTACAACAAGAGTTCCTTCAATTTAGATTTTTGTTGAATTATTTTTTTACTATAACCTGTGATTTAAATGACATATTTATTTAATCAATTTATTCACAACCCTTAGTACGGAAAATATTATTTACATTCACAGATCACTTACTATTAAATCACAGCGCCCACAGCAATTATTTAAACCCGCCATAGTGGTTGTTATGTGGGATAAAATTATAAGCAGACAATGTGTTTTACTGCTGAACGAAAATGATACATAAATACCATGAAAATTATATATCCAAATAGTCCGTCATACTTGTAAACAACAAAACTCATAATTTATATATCCAAATATATGCGAAGTATATTTATTATAAAATATCGAATTACACTTCAATTATATTTTACAGTATTAGTATATTGATATGCATAATTTCAATAATCAAAGAGAAAAAAAAAAGATCAAATGATTAAAATCGCTTTCAAAAAAAAAATGGGTATAGATCTTAATCCCAGCACGCAATGATAAATGCACACGAGCGTCGAAATGACACTGTAGGCGACGCTAAACTACCGCTCGTGTTTTCGATTTGTGATACTTATTAAATACCGTAACACACACGTGTTATTTTGACGTTGGACACAACGTCATTTTGCCGATGCGGACATGAATTATAGTAATCGGTCATATACTCATTTACCGTTGTGCAGAAAATAACAAAAGTTGTGTATAATTATTGACCTGTAAATCATATTATTGGAATAATTTTCTATCAAATTCTTTACTTTAGAGTCTTCTAGAAGTTTCAGAGATATTTAGTTTAACGTCCTTTAAAGGCGTTAAAGATCTTTAAAGATGTTAAAGATCTTAAATTAGCGTACTCTAGGAGTGTTACAGACCAAGAAATTCATAAAATAACAGGATCTTACGCCCGTATTTAAAACAATTGCACATTAAAACAACTTGTTTAAAGTACTTACGAAACGTAAGTCAAAATGTCACAGAGCTAAATAAGGAAATAATTTATTACTTATTTTCAAATCATTTTTATTTAATTTATTTTAACATCTTTAAATTATATAAGGCATAGCTGTACTGACGAGGGATAGATCCCGAAACACGTGTCTGCAGACACGTTACTTAATATAAGGCCATATTAAGTAACGTTCCTTTTGTTTGTTTTTGCATTAAATTTTTCTCGGATCAAAATTTGTTGCATTATGCAATATTTTATTGATGTGTACACCTGCTACATTATGTAATTCAATATTCGGCGTGGGTATTTGCTTGGGAAGTAGTTGTTTTAATGTGCATTTGTTTAACGAACTTACGTAACGTAAGTCAAAAGACACAGAGCTAAATGTGGAAATAATTTATTAATTATTTTCAAATCATTTTTATTTAATTTATTTAAAATCTTTTCTATTTATATCAAGCATTTTAAAATAATAGTTGCTACTTTTGCTGCGTGGTAAATTCTTAAAAAATCCTCAGATCAAGCTTCCGGTCACAGATTTTTTTGTCAGTCACAGATTCATAAAAATAAAATTTTATTCAATATTTATCACTCTTTTTAACCACAAAATCTTAAATTTGTTGAACTCATCTAGGACTTTTCATTGACTAAAAACGAATAAAGAGTGTCGACGTAA
Organism: Philonthus spinipes; assembly: GCA_963082785.1. Lineage (NCBI taxonomy): Eukaryota > Metazoa > Arthropoda > Insecta > Coleoptera > Staphylinidae > Philonthus > Philonthus spinipes. The sequence continues at coordinate 16,521,475 of OY720301.1, forward strand.
AAAAAACCACTGAGAAATTTAATAAATAATTCATATTATTAAAGCTGATTTCATTTAACGAATTTCTGGATACATATTGTAATACTTTAAGAATGTGCCTGTGTGTTTAATAAGTAATTTATTTATAAATAAATGCATCATGATATCACAATTTACCTGTGATAAGATAAACAAGGCGTTTTTTAGCACACTTCTTTTTTCATGGGCACACATTTCTTCTTAAGTCTCGTATAATTAATTAGAACGAATTCTTATTATAATTTTAACCCAACAATGTTCCATTTTTAAAACCGATTTTATTCATTCATTAATAAAAACACTTTCTTTAACTTTGTATAACTGAAATTTATTTACTGACTATAATTTCGACGTCATTAACGCGTCATTATCAAACCAACAACTTAACTTAATGACGTCGAAGAATCAAAATTTCAGATACAAACAAAATTAAAAAGTATTTCCATTAATGAATGAATAAAATCGGATTCAGATTGGATTTGTTTAAAGTGCTTACGTAAGGTAAGTCAATATGTCACAGAGATAAATGTTGAAATAAATGATTAATTATTTTTAAATCATTTTTACTACTACTATAATAACTTTATTCAAAGTTATTTGTTTTACATATATTTACAATAAATAATGATTAATTATATGAGACGCAAGGAGAAATGTGTTAGGTTATAAAAATATATTTGAAACAAATAATATATTTAACTATTTAACCAGTTTAAAAAAGTTTCACTAATTGCTCAATTAGAAATTATTTCACGCGCATTGTTATTTTCATAAAAAATATAATAATTATCAATTTTTCATTAATTTATGAAGTAAATTTTTTGCCAAAACGTAATGTTTTTAATTTTTATATTTAGAATTACAAAATTTAAAATATTAAGCTACAATAAATTCTTTTCAATAATTAATACATATAATATTTTAAAAAATAAAATATAAACAGAGACGATTCACATATTTTCAGTTATTTAAATAATATTTTTTCCTAAAGGAATTATTATAAGCGGAAAGACCATTTATTATCGATAGTAGAGATTTAATAAAAATATCTATTACTCTTTTTTTAGGCTAGCAGAAGGATCATTTTGTTTTTATTTACTGTAATGTGAGATGTAACATTCTTTTTTGATTTTAGTTGGTGAAAAATAAATAAATATATTTATTGGTATTCACTAATTCGCGTTACATTGATGCCCCAGTTGATGTACAATATTGTATTATATTTTAAAATATTTTTAAAACATGCAAAAATTTCGTTAGATGAATTAAAAAGTCATATTAGTAATTAGTTTTTATGAAAAATGTTTATGAAAAAACAAACAATAAAAAATAGTTATTTTTATGTCAGTTTTTGAACTATATTTTTGATAACAAAAACATGTACAAAGAAAATTTTAAGTATTTCAGTAAATTCTACATTTGAATAACTTCACATTTATTAGCTATTAATTTCATTATATCTTACAATTTCCTTTTCTAACAACTAGTTAATTGTCATAATACGTACCAATTGGTTATTTTTTCAAATTATAGATTGCTATTTTTCTATCAAAACATGTAAGGACATATTCAAATATGTAACCGTAGAGAAAGACTATTTTTTAAAAGATTATTTCCACGTTATTGTATAGCTCTCTATTTCTACTAAACCGCAAGCTAAAAATATCAAGTAATGAGTATTCTACAGAAAAGTAATATTTTTCTAACGAGTGTTTAAAAATAATCTTATCAATAGATAATTTTTGTATTATTGTATTTATGTTATGTATGTAAGCTAATGCTTGTATATGTTAATGTTATGCAGACATAAATATATTTAATACAACTACTACTAACTTATTATAGTATCCATTTACTGGTGAATGCAAATTTAAATTACTTTCCACGATGATAATCGGGACTATTCCGTACGAGAAAAGTTAAGTTTAACATGTACGTTATTATTTAATTTCACATTCTATGAATATATATATATCTATTATTTGGCAGAAAGACCTCGGCTCGATAGCCTATGAAAGGACAACCTCAAATTATTTACCGTATTATACATACAGTACTGTACTTAATATAATGTAAAAGTCCCTTGAATAAAGATATTTGTATATATCTATTACAAAAGCTGCTTAGACTGTGTTGAAAAAAAAAATTAAATTAACTCGTACATTTTAAACTTAATATTTCTCTTATAGAGAAATGTCCTGAATGTATAAATATATAATAACGGATTATAATTGATGATTATAAGAAAACCAGATATGCTTACATAGGTAATATCTAAAAATACAAATGAGAGAAAAAATGCAGTGAATTTGAAGCAGCGGATCTATGCAAATGTGAAATAGAACAATCAGCGCGGTAATGTCTGTTAATAAATATCCCATGCAAATTTCCATGTGAGTTTTCTATAACCGGCCAAACAAAAAAAAAAACGTAATATGAATATGAATGTCGACATTATACAAGGATAACATAATCATAATAAATATTACAAGTACGCGTTATGTCATTCCTTTACTTTTGGACACATTTTTAATTGACATGTAATTGTTGTTAATGCAATGATTGCTGGTGTTACATAATTTGTACGTTTAAAGGTAATGCGTGATAAAGAAATGCTTATTAGCATATATAAGCAATTAATTAAAGAAGTGGATGAAGTTTCGATTAATAAATTAATAATAATTTTAAAATTAGTAAGCATTTTTAATATAAATACAAAATAAATAAAACTCTACTAAAATTGAAATAAGTGAAAACTATATTTTTGGCTAAGGTTATTACCATTCAGTCACGACCAATATATTACTTAAATGAATTCGGAAAGCAGAGGGCGGTCAATCGAAGAATATTATAATTGTAATAATTTGGAATAAAAAAATATTATAATTTTTAAATGAAAAAATCTAAATACGCTGAAGCAAGTTTTAATAATAATAATAATATTTATTCCTAACTCGGGAATTTATAAACCTTCTCTGCAATTCCAAAAATCCCAACATCCCTCCAAAATTCAAACATCCTCGATCCACCATCCAAGAATTCATATCATCACACATAAATAACTAACTGACTGCCGGCTGAAAGAAGTAAATAAATATTTAATGTTTTCTAAACTTAATGTAACTGTAAATATCACATTGAAGGTAATTATGTATGTAATATTTATTTATTTATAATGGTGAAAATGTTTCCCTTGTAGTTTTAATTAAATTAAAAGAAAATTATTTGAAAATTATTAATGAATTAATTATTCTCTTTAAATTGCTATGCAATTTGTAGACTTACAAAGCAACTACTAAGAAAAAAAACGCATCTATGGAAACAACTATTCGCAATTAAATAAAACACGATAGTATTTTAGTTTCACTGATTTTATTGTGGAAACACTACTACAACAAAAAAACAGTGAAACTAAAATACTATTGCGTTTTTATTTAATTATGAATATGCAGTTTCATTAAGTGATAGCCTCAATCATTGCATTTATTGAAATAACTATTTTCCGGACAAATACATTTTTCCGGAGCTCAATGAATATAAGATGATATAATTATTATAAATAGAAAAAGAAATCATTTTAATCTGAATATGAAGGGGTAAGAGAAGGAGTCAATGAAGCTTCCTTCTCTTGTACCTACTCACTTCGTATAAAAAGGTGAGGTCTTTTCTATTAAAGTAACGTATATTGTCTTATCTTTATATTTCATTGTAATTTGTCCAGGAAGTAGTTGTTTCGAGAGATATTTGTTAATAAGTACTAAGGGATACTAATTTCGTAAGTTTATAAATTGCAGTGCAATTGAAAGAGGATTGTTAATTGATTAATTATTTTCTTTTAAATTATTTATTTGCTCAACAGCCCAATGGAATACCAATACTATTGATGGCTTCATAATAACTATAACATCATAGAATGCTGTGTGGTTGAAAACGTTGTGGCGCACAAAAGTGTAAACATTTAAAACTATTGGAAAATAATTTTGAAAAGAATTAATTAAAAATATTTTAATTAATAAAAAATATTATTATCTCTATAACCATTGAAACAATTGCATATGTAATTTAAATGTAACATAATTTAAGGCAAAAATCCATTGAAACAATTACTTTTAGCCTTTCGCGAAATATTATTGAGTTACTGAAGTATTGCGGCATTTTTACGTATGATTTGACATACAAATATTTGTTTATTTATAAGGGAATTTGTCAGATGGACGATTTTTTTTCCGATTATTACATGAAAACTAAAGGTCATACGGTAAAAACTTATATAACAAAACGTATTTAGTTCTTTAAGATCTTCAACTTTTATTTGAAACTTTCTTCGATGGCCAAACAATTGCGAATATTAAAAAACGCTTTTCAGATCTCACAACTGTTATAAAAAAAACTTATATACAACGTTTAGGTTGAATGCATTTAGCTGTTTTTGACTTATCACGGAAACACACAGACATTATTCAAAACTCGATTGAATGGACTCAGGGGACCCCAAAACCCGTTGAAATTGGCTATTCGAAAATTTTTACGATCGCAATACTTTCCTATGGAAATGGGTCCGGCAAGAGTAATTATATAATTATAATTATTTTTTAATTAATTTTTTCTTATTTTTTTTAAAGGTATTCTTTTTGTTATTCAAATTTTATATCAATAAAAATTTGTTTACTTACTTTAATACTGTAAATAGAAAGTTGCGTTCACAATTTCACTCCAATATCTCCAGATAAGAGAAGATTAAAACATGACCATACTCAAACATTTTTTTATTTCATTTATATGTACAGTGTAGAAATGTTATCTAATTTACGTAAAACATAAATTTCCATTCATATCTCCCAAACAATACTAAACTTCTCATTAAATTCCACGCGTTAAAATTGGTTTGTTTTGCAAGGAAGCAGATAACGTGAAATTAAAATTTTTGCGAACTCGTTATAATTTGGCAATAAGTAAAAGAAGGGAAATGTAGTCGACGCAGGTAATTTAGCGAAGCGTAGATTCTTTGTCTTATCGCTTATTGTTATAATTTTGTTTTTTACGAAACGCCTTGGCGGTTGAATTTGCATTTAAAAATAAAATTATTGCTCGATAACGAAATACTATTCAGCACAACGCAACATTTATTTTTTGAGGGAAGGTAATGGATGAGCGTATATTTTATTTATGTTTAGAAGCAACCTCCAGTTTGGTATAAATAAGATTATTTATACGGCCTTTTTGCGCTGTTGCTTTAATTTTCAAAAAATAAAATAAAATTGTTATCTCACATGGTAATTTTGTATTTCTTGTGTTTCCTTTTTTCACCAATGAGTAGATACTATAAATGTTATCTTTTTTGAATATATAAATACAATATTTCATTTTTCACTTACTAATAATAATGAATACAATTATTTTGTACATTTATTTGCTTAAAATTTGGCATAAATAACAAATAAAAAAAAGTTACGGAAAAATTAGAGAAAAAAGAAAATAAAAAGCAAATACTCACTCGATGATTTTCGCAGTAATAATTCTCTTCATATAACTTTTTCAGTTTTAAATAATAGGTGGAATGGTTCAGTATCGTTTGCTCGATAAAAATGTATTCATAAAATGCAAGACAATGTTATCAAAAATGAACAAAGAGATGGCGATAACACAGTTGAAAATGCAATCAAAGAAAATATGAAAGTGTGAAAGTTTACCTAATGATAGTACGTGAAGGTTAAATACAATTTGTCAATGATTAGAATATATGCATAGCCGTTTTATATTACTGATAATGTAAAAATAGATTAAGGATTTATAAAAGTAAATTTTAATTAGTAATTACTACAGAGTGATCAGTAATGATTGTACACAAGTTAAATTTACCATTGAAAAATTTGGGGATTTTTATCGTTATTGTTTAGAATAAATGAATGAAAATATTTAATGCAATTTGCATTAAATATTTTCGATTCAAAAATTGTTGCATTATACAATATGTTATTATTATACAACAGAAAATGTCGAATATTAGAAATTTGTTATGGTACTTATGCAACATAAGCCAAATTTATTAAATAAAAATTATTTGAAAATAATTAATAAATTATTTTCACATTTAGCTCTGTGACTTTTGACTTACGTTACGTAAGTACGTTAAACAAATGCACATTAAAACAACTACTTCCCGGGCAAATACCCATGCCGGACATTGAATTACATAATGTACACCTGCTGTTGCACATCAATTAACGTACTTACGTAACTTAAGTCAAAAGTCACAGAGCTAAATGTGAAAATAATTTATTAATTATTTTCAAATTCTTTTTATTTAATTTATTTAAATAACTGTGACCAAGTGAATAAATCCCGTTTTTCTTTTAAAAAAATATATAGTTATGATTAAATATTTAATTTATTAACATGTTTAAATGGCGTTTACCACAAATAAAAATTATATAATATATTTATTTTTGATTAATTTCTTACTTTTTTTAGAAGGCCAATGGCAATTTAGGGGATTTTTTTTCATATTATCAGTTGTACCAACATGCGTATTTAGTTACCTACCTAAAATCTGCAATCATTGTTGATCACTCTATATACAAACAGTATATTTTAATTATAAAAGAATCAATACATAAACCGTGTTTTCACTGGCTAAAATTTGTTATGTGTCCTTAATATAATACGCGCCCGCAAAAATTATTCTAGTAAGAGATAGGAATGGGGCAAAAAGAAAAATGTGATCTCTATCTCTAAATTGTTAAAACAAAAATATAAAACTGATGATAATAAAATGTATTTACTATTGCAGTATTTAAATGTACTTTAATGGAAAAACAGCGAAATTATTGTATTGGCAAGGGATAAATCATTTTTAGTTATAAATTCGTCATTAATTTAGATATCCATTGGTAATTGATTCCCCTTTACATCCCCTTCCGGGAGACCATGTTTCATAGTACTTTTAAATTAAATTCTGGATTATGAAGACTTTTATTTCGTTATATATTTTTCTTTTCACAATTAAAAAAAGTTTAACTGTTTAACACCATCGTATTATAGAAACGAAGTTCAAACATTCATCTTATTATGACTTCATTAAATGTCAGCCTTAAATAATTGAACATAGATATATTCGTTACTTGACGATTTTATTTTTATATTTAATATTAATACATTGTGTTTGGATTGTACATCTAATATTAAATTAAAAGAGCGAGGTAAGGAAATAACTGTGTTCAATTATTTAAGTTACTCAACATTACAAAACTCACAAATATACAATGAATACATTTTATTGAGAAGAAGATATTTAAAGAAAAAAACAATTTCTTTTATTTAATGAATTTTCATAAGAATTAAAAATATTTAAAATGTCATTCCATTAAGACATATCTTATTGCAAATTTTTAAACAAATGGACTTAATGCACGCTATTCACGAAGCTCGATAAGCGATAGTAAACTGCATAAAGTAATTCACCAACGATTTGTAAATGGATATCTACGGCAACTCTAAACATCATTATTTGTTTGATAATAATCTAATTCTTTAAACACTAGAAAATCTTTGCAAACTTCTGCTAAGAGTTTTTCTTCGCAATTGTATTTATCATAAAAAATTGGCCTAGGGTCGCAAAATCGGTTTTTCGATATCTCCTGAAGTAAAAAAGTTTTCCATATCTGGCACCACCATGTACTTTTTTTTAGAAGGCCAATAGCAAACTAGAGGTTATTCTTTTCATATTATCAGTTGTACCAACATGCACTCCGTATAGTCTCCTATGGTTAATCAATGAGTTTAATAATAATAATACTTAATACTATCAGACACATTTCCCTTATATGCTGTGCTATGCATTTTCCATCGATTTTATGTAGGAAAGTTGTTAAGCAAATTGGTTGACATCCATCATACTGGGTTTGGTATTTCCCTGGCTTTGGTATAAATTTTACTTCGATGGTTGGAACAAGCTTATAGGCTAAGCAACCCCTGAATATCTCGCATAACTCCCATAGTAGATGGTTCATTCCATGCTGTAAAAGTGTCGGATAAATCCCATCCTGCCTCGGAAATTTGTATGTTTTGAATATTATATGCATATTGTCCTAGTGATTTTTGGAAAGTTTACTATTGTCTTTGCTGTATCCCAGTAAAACGGTTAAGATTAAATCTGCTTTGTTTGCTAGTATTTTGGAACCAGGGAAGTGAGTCAGCATGAATTACTCTAATATTTCCCTTTCCCTCTGATTATCAAATATTCTTATTGTACGGTAAGAGTTATCGGGGATTTTTTTAAAGAATTTAATGGACTTTCAGAAATCTTGTATATCTCCGAGCAGAATACCCTCCACGATTCTCCGTACGCTCTCGTGATCGGATAGCCCCTACAAATAGTTTATTCGCTTAGGTATCTTTTCCAGATGGCTTGAGGCCGTAGAAGTCTTAAAAACCGTTTTTACTTACGAAATTATATACCCCGTACGAATTAGTGACGAAGGCAATTTTTCTTGAAGATATAATTTCAATATCATTGTTTGCTACATTTGCACAAACATTTTTACATTTGGAATCACACATAATATTTTATTAATTATTTAGGGTAAAATAATCTCTGATGGTTCTACGTTAATAATATCTGATTTTCAAAAAATACTTTTAATAATGTATCAAACTAAAAAAAAAGAATATTTTGAGTCTGTTTTTTTAATATTAACTTTAAAATTTAACAATCCATGTTTGGTGTATCTTCAGTTTCTTCGAATATAATGGCACTGCTTACGAAGGTCTACTTCGAGATATAATAATAATATTTATTTAATAATACAAGTTAAAGAAAAAAATCTGCCTGTACCATTTTGTAGTATAATGTTTACTCTTGACGTGTATAAAAGAAAAATACAATAAATGGGAACGATAAACTTCCTGTAGTTTTTGCAGTTTTCCATATACCTAATATAAATTTAAATGATCCGCCTATTGCATGGCGCCCGGAAATGATTAAAAAGTGCAAAGGATGTCGTGTCATCTTGAAGATATTTATGACCATATGATCATATTTATTTCTATATTGGAACCGGTGAAACTTAGAATTGTAAATCGATCAGCTAATCGCCCTCTTAACTCTCCACCTCTCACGAGGTGGTATTGCCTTTTCCTTTTGTCCGTTGAATTTTATTTCTTTAACCACTATATATATAAAAAATAATTATCAAATGGAACCGAAACGTGACAGATATATTCGAAAAATATATACAATTTCCATGACAACGTAAATTGCCGATAGCTTACAAAATATTTGTGAATGAGATTGCAATTTCATTGATAGGCATTTGCAAACTATATACAACTTGCAAACCCGATAACGGTTTGCAAATTTTTATTCGTGAATGACCCGATTAGCACTTAGTTTGAAAATAATCACCGTACAGACTGGTATTACCATTTTCAATGGAAGTACTTGAATTATGTATTCCAACAATTTAGGAGATTTCCTGAAAAAATAAATGCTATAAAAGTATAAATAACAAATCAGCGTTTTGATCATTGAGGCTTCTACTTTGTTATACATCGTAGATTTCACTAATAAAACACGTTTACTTTGTTTATATAACTATACTTTTTATTAGTGGCTATAGTTAAAGCGTTATTATATAGAAATTATGGTTTTATAATCGCATTAAAGGTATGTGTGTACATTAGGTGAAGCTGGTCGTTAATGTCGTCGAAACTATAGTCACTAATAAAAAGTATATGATTTATAAAAAAAGTATAATTGACTTGTTATAAATCATTTATGCTTTGTATTATACATTTTTTATCTTTATATTGATTTACCTTTCATATCTAGGATGTTCTGTTTAGATATTTTATGGTTTGTAACTAAAACTATAACTGTATAAACATTTTTTGGAAAAATTAAACTTATAAATTGGGATATGCAGGAGCATTCAAGGCAAAAAATCAATGAATAGCATAACAAACGGACGAGAAAATAAAAAGAGCCCAAGAACCTGTTCGATTTTTGCTCATTGTAAATAACTAGTAACAAGTCCATAAATTCGGCATTGGTTGACGCTCGAACTTCTTCAGCGTCGACTCACGCACGCCGGTTACATAAAAAGTGAAATTTTCAAAAAGCCTTTGCTTTTTTAAAGCAGCCTTATTACCAGACCAAAAGTAAACATTGCGCAACGCGCACGCCGCTTGCGCAATCGTGATTTAAACGGAGAAAGAAAAAAATGAAGTGCACCGGAATTTTTTTAATTTCCTATTTGGTGACGGTTTGCAGGGCACAGCGTTTACGCAATGACCGGCCGAGTGAGATGTGAAATTTATTTTAATATCTTTGTCCGGAACAGTTATCGCTTCTTGAAAATTTCGTTTTACAAAGCTTTTTTTTTATTTTTATACAATAAATCATTTATCCAATATTATCTTCAATTTTTAATCATAATTAAAAAAAAATACTGCAATTAATGTTGATGTTTAATGAATAGCCACGTTTAACATTAGTAATGAAGCAACATTTCGATTCCAGAATATAATTTTGTAAACGATTGTAAATATGTTTATTTACATGAATAAAGATGTTAGTTAGGTAGTTAGTTATTTAGACACAACTACTGATATTAAAAGAATAAGTTGTAATAAGTTTGTAATAACAAAACAAAAAAAAAACATTGAAAAATCGACTTACAATTTGCAAAAATTCCAATAATAATATCTTTATGGCGGATAGACCACAGTTCCCTAGCCAATTAATTGATATTAATTAATAATAATTTGATTTTGTAACTTTCATTATTTCATATATATATATATAACATCTTTATTTCTGCAGATAATTTTACATATAAATTAGCAATATAATCCTTATGCTATATTATACGTTGTTGTTTGTATATATATCTGTTCATAAAGTTTATATTTATTTATTAATATCTTTATATATTACTATATATAATGATCTTTATTAACAGATACATACAGAAGAATATACAAAATAAATAATAAAAATTACAAAATCAAATATATAATTTATATCTGATCAATTTCCGCCTATTAATTACCATTTTTACAAATTTTTACACTGTGATAATATAAATTGCACTTATAAAGAAGAAAATAATTGTGAATTGAATGGTATATAATAAACAATACGTATTTTTAATGTGCAAACAAATCAAAAAAACTAAATAATATTACCACATATTAATTAATATATTCATAAGTTTCCAGCAATAAATTTATATGAGAAAACTTATAGGTATCATAAACTAATTGGAAAGCAATTTCAATTACAGAATTATAATTTTAATATAAATTTAGCTACATCAAAATTCATTTAAATATGTAATTATATTAAAAAAATATTTGTTTAATTAGTTATTTTGAATACTGACAATAATTGAAATAATGATAGTCATTATTTAAATTGTTAAAAAAAATTAAAGTATATGTCATTAGAATTAATTATTACAGGGTTTCACTAAGGATTCCCGTCGCCCAGGTTCAAGAAAAAAATTGTAACCCCAAGACATACATCTTTATTGCTGCAGATAATTTTATACACAATAAATTAATAATTTAATTTATTTTAAAGGAATCTCCTTTCTACAAAATGATAATCATTTACATAAATCATCACAAATAATAAATACACAAATAAGTCAACTTTATCCCAAGTGGTTCGACAGTTTTAAACTTTTTTTATTAAAAGTGGTACGGTAATCTCAATGGTACTTACAATAATATAGACGTGCTAAATAAATAATAAATAAATAAATATATAAATAAATAAAGAAACTATATAAAAATCAAATATAAAATAAAATTTATATAAAATATGTTCTATAATGTATTATAGATGTTATCTCAGCAAAAGTAAATGCAGAAGCAATATAATTCAGATAAATGAATAAATACAAATGAATAATTAGTAATGAACGGCGTTGGCTGCCGCCTGAGTTCTGAAAACCCTTTGAAACTAGGCTTGGTGTCTTATGTTGAGTCAAATCTTCGTCTACTACTTCCTAAAATAATTTTTCAAAATTTAAATTATAAAGAATTCATAGCGAAGTAGGAGTTTTAATTACCAACAACAGTAGATTTTTTACAAATTCTAATATTGTCTACAATTTAAGGAATATCTACAATGTTATAAATAAATTTTATTAAAAAAAAACTGCAGAATCCATATAAATAGAATTATATACAATCATCTTTATTACGGTGTTTATACATTGTTAAATACAATGCAATTTATTTTATTATTTCTAAAATGGCTATCAACCATCGGTCTTTCAGCCTAAATAGAATTATTTAGTATTGGATAATATTTTACAATTTTAGTAGTTCTAAATAACACATTTTAATTATTTATTGTATTTAAACGGTAGAGGAGAAAAAGGTTTGTTATGCATAAGCACTGCAATTTGGCTTGTTGTCCTTTCTTTTCTTTTATGGTTAATCAAAATAAGAGTTATATATTTATTTATAAATATGGAACAGCTACTGATATATATAAATAATTCACATTAATACAATTTTAGCTCCACAAGATAAAAAATGCAGCACCTGGACATGATAAAGTTCACCGACGAATATTGAAAGACACTTCCATTCATTCATATATCCTAAAAATCCTAAATTTTAATTATGCCCATCAATTCTTTTCCTCTGAATGGAAACACGGAATTATTAGCTGCATTAATAAGTCCAAAACCGATCTTATACATTCAACCAACTACCGTACCATTTCCCTACTACCCATACTCGGGAAACTTTATGAATAAGCAGAAAACACTCTGCCCACATATCCCTATCTACCAATATGGCTTCCTTCCAATTCGCTTCACAACCCTCCCCTTAACTATCTTTAAATCTAATTGCTCAACAACGCATCTAATAGGTAAAAAAACTGCCATTCTATTCCTAGATATATTTAATGCCTTCAATTCGATTTGGCATCGGGGCCTTTTATATAGATGCACTATCCTTAACATACCCAGCCATCTTATCAACTTAATCCAAAATTTCCTCCTCGATCGAAAACTACAAATCTGCATACGATAAACCTTATCCTCAACAATGCTTGAGGGTGTTCCTCAAGGATCCCAAATATATCCGCTATTATATAAAAAGTTGAGACTCAAAATCAATCCTAATAAATCCCAACTCCTTTTACCCTACCATAGTATTACACATAATACTCTTTCCATATCCATTAATGGGTCCACTATACTCTCTTCTCCATTTTGCAAATACCTTGGATTAATTTTAGAGCCAAAAATATTCTTCAAAAATCATACTTCCGAAGTAAAAGCAAACACCATAAAACGTGCAAAACACTTCCGTTGCCTGACATACAAAAACCACATACAAACACCTGTATAAAAATATACAAAATAATTTGCCGTCCTACCCTAGACTACAGTTCCATTTTTATCTTTTTATCAACCCATGTAACGCCACCATTAACAAGCTCGAAGTAACTGAAAGATCCTCTCTTCTTACCCTCACTAAACTTCTACAAACCCAAAATCCTCTTCATAATCCTTCCTCTACCAAATAACCAAAATTACTCCTATTAGAGATAGACTTCGATTTCTCGCAGAACGATTTGCATGTACCTTTTCCTTTTACACTACTTTCCCACCTTGATATAGAAACAAACGCAGTTCCACATCTAACCCTGGTCAGAAAGACTTATGGTCGATAGCCCTTGTGAAATGGAAATATTTTTATTGGTTTTGTTAAAGAATGTATTAAGTTTATTTAAGTTTTGTATTCCTATTTTCAATAAAGACAGTGTTTCATTTGAAAAAAAAAATAGAAGTTTACTCAATTATCCAAGTAAACTGAATACCCAAGAAGCTTTTATTGGATTTTTTTTGAAAATCTTTACATTAGGAGAATTATGTAGATGATTGATTTGCGGGAAGAAGACAGAAAGAAAAAGGGGGATTGAATAGTAGGTTGGAGAGGATCGAGAGATATAAGGGAAGGAAAGGAAAGAAAAAAATGTAAATAATGTAATATAAAGATGATTGTGAATGAGATATATGTCAATAAAGGTCTCTTTTTTGTCATTTAATTAACCTTGCATACTTAATTTAGCAGCAATAAAAATCATCTCTAGAATTCTTATATTTAACAAAAAATATGAGAAACTGTTTGTTATTGCTCATTATACCTATTCCAAAGAAATTTTTACAGTAATAGCGGCTTTAATTAGAAGACTAAGCATTCAATTAACAATCAACTATTTAATTAACCACCACAAATTATCATGGAAAATTCACATGCTTACATTCTGGATGTAACAGGTCAGCGAGCAGGAAACGGTACGAGTGAGAGCAAATAAAAACCGGGTTGTGTTTACATAAATTCATTTATTTATACAAATACATCAATCTTGCATATAAAACATTTTGTTTATATATATAAATAATACTTTTCTTCCTTAATATATAATTTTGATCTTTATTGGCCCATTGTAGAAATAATACTTTGGTACTCACTTATATTCACCTATATAAATCGAAGAACGGAACATATAGGAAATCAACTTTCTACGCCAAACAATTCATGAATGAAATTTTGGGTGTTTATTTTTTTTTTTTGGTAGATGAGCATTAAAATACTGTTAGTAGATGTATTAATGTATGGACAGAAAATTCACATTTAACATCTAATTAAAAGAAACGTGTATCAAATAACAAGCACTATAATAAGTCGTTGTTAATAGCTACGAAACACAACATAAAATTAGTTTTTTGTTGTTAATATATTAGCAAACCTATCGTTGAGAGTGGCAGTGATTACAACTGGTTTCCAAATTTTGATTAATGGTTAGTATACAACTAACTAAATTTATGTGAGTGGAATTAAATGAAAATATTTATTAGTTATAAAAAAACATTTTCATTTAAATTTGATATGGATCACCACTTAGTAAGAACGATCAAAATCATCGTGTTCTCAAATTATTATTTTTTTAGCATAAATCGGCAAATTAATAGAGAACAGTATCTTTATTATTAAACTGAAACAAAGTAATAGTACAAATATTTCTACAATAGAGAACAAATACAATATTGATATAATTTGTCTGATATGGGATACCGGACATGAGTTTTTCTACATACAAATTACTATTTTTTAAATAATTTAAATAAATACTGATTTACTTAATATTGTGAAAATTTAATGGTTTCATTTAAAGATAAAAATTAAATTTTTAATTTTCACTTTAATTTATTATTCGCAACAATTGTTTCGCTACACTGTAGTTTCTTCAGGTAAAAAAATATTATGATTATATTTCTTCGCCTGGAAGATACTATGTAGCAAAACAATTTTTGAGAACAAAAAATTAAAGTGAAAATTAAAAACTTAATAGTTTCATTAAAAGTTACCATGGCTTTTCAAACAATTAATACCTTCATAATCAACGAATTTGTAATTTAATGTTATTATATTTTGTTTATGAATTTATAAATTTACATGACCAATTTTCTGTTAAATAAATAAATAAATAAATATATAAAATCGACTAATTTAAGCTGAAAATATGATATAAATCATTCAGCCAGCCTTTTTTTAGGAAAGGAAATTTGTCATAGGATTGTACCTTTCAGTCACTGACTTAATTGTTAATTATTTATCAGGCTGCTGATGAATTTAGAGAGACGGAAATATAATTAATTGAAATAAAATTGTTTTATAAACAATGTTATCTGTACTAGTAATATTTTTTTTAAATTTTATAAAGGATAATTAAAAACAGCTTTTCGGTTATTTCACAATTAATATTTTCAAATTTGATTTAATTATACCCTGTAATCAAATAATATTTTTCTAATGAACTAAATATTTATCTTTTTCCTCAAAGAATTTGTTAATAAAAAGTAATTGTTATTTTATAAAACATTAATTAAATATAACACATCTAGGATTAAAGGTGCGATTTAGTAGAAAGAGATAACTCTATACAGGGACGGATGGGCAGCAGCAACCCGGGAAATATTATATGTATATAGTGTTATCCCAACAAAAAAATTTGGTCTACTGGTCCATGGGACAAATTTCCCGATCTCCCATGAAGCCCTTCCGCCCGTGGCTTTGTAGTTATTGTCAGCCACTAGTTCGTGTTGCATTGATATCCTCATCAATGGACAATATTGTGTTATAAATTAAAATAATCCTAAAATATGCAAAAAATTGTAGGATCAATGAAAAATAATTAAAAAATTAAAATTACTTTTTCTGGATGAAAAAATAATTCTGGAATCAGATGAATTTTATATTATTATATTATATTTATTTGCGAAAATGTCACCATTTTACAAAATTATAACAAGTTTTAATAAAAGTAGTAGATAATGATTTAAAAATCACTTTAATTATTACTTTTACTGGAAAACAATTATGAAATGAATGATTTACGTACAATTTTAGTCTATATTTTTGTAGCAAAAACGTGCGGAATGAAAATTTCAATGATTTCACAAAATTCTACGTTTATTATCCATTCATTGCCTATTATTTTGACTATATCTTACAATTTTATTTTCTAGTAAGAACTAGTGAATTGAAAAATACGCAATAATTAGGCTATTTTAATGTAAACTGATATAATTATATTTGACAAATAAAAATGTAAGTACTTTGTTAAATACTAGATTCTGACTCTATTTTAATAGATTGTTTCCACTTTACTATATAGCTATCTCTTTCTACTAAATCACCAACTAAACTATATAAACCAAACGTCAATTACAAAATAAAATAGTTAAAACAACATTTAAAAACAATACAAACTAAAATCTACTAATTTCAGGAACCTTTGTATACCACGCATCTTTTGCCTTGACGGCAAATTATATATGTAATATTTTGGATAAATACTGTAAAATTACGGACACACAAAAACAAAGTTTTAAAAATATTATATGTAAATAACAAATTGGACCACGAAATCAGCAATATAAAGAAATACAATAATTGAATATTTATATACGTATATAAAAAAACTTTTGAGGTCCGATTATTTTTTTACCTTAAATTTATTTGCATCTGATGTGCATTTCAGTCATAAAAACTGGTTGATAAACAGTGCAATTAAATGTAAGGTGAAAACAGTAGACCGAAAGTTGTTTTTATATTTATATAATAATAAAAATATTTTCACATAATACAAATCAAACCACAACAAATACAAAAAACGACAAAAAAACAAACGACAACATTAAAACAAATATTACACTAATATCAAATAAATAAACACAATACATATTATAAAAGTTGAAAATTTGATTTAAGAAGCAGGAACATACAATAAAATATTTTCTATAAACCAGCGCTACTTAATAATGAAAAATAATGCAATAAACTATATTTTTTTTATAAATAAGCGGCACTAAATAATGAAAAATATTACAATAAATTAGTGATGGGTAAAAGCAATTATTTCATCAGTAGTCAAATAAGTAATTATTTTTAATAATCAAATCCCAATTTTATCGTTTCTATGAGATATTTCGAACAAAACTCTTTGAGTCGAGTAGAAAGCTTTGTATTCAAGTCTTTTCATTTTTTGTTGGTTTCTTGGGATAATTTTAACCATCGATATGTTTATTTAACCATTCAGCCACAAACACTTATTTTAATCATATAGGTGATTTCAAATTAAAATTTCATTATCTATTCATTTTTACAAATTAATCTATCATTTACATTATCGATTTTGCCCATCACTACAATAAACTCGACTAATATATTTGAACATTTAAATAAATATGTGAGTAATTAAGAATAAATAAAGTTAAACATTTTTTTGATGCGAATACAATGGTGCAGAAGCTATTCTATATAGCAAAAAATTGTGCTATAAAAATAATCATTACGTATATGTGGTATATTGATGTAAGTTTTACGTTATATTAAATATTGTTGTAATATTCTTCATACTATAAATAATATTTTTTTAATTTTAAATACTGTAAATAAATATTGCAATTAAATAAGGTAAAATTATTAGAGGAATGATTGCCTTTTTTCAACACTGTGAATTTTAGCAATCATTTCCAATATTTTTTTTATTTGATTTCAATTTAAATAACTGCAAAATGTGATTCGTCGCCTTTTTTATAAATAATTATATAATAATGTGATGTTATATAGTGGATAATAAAAATAATCAAGACCAACGATCGATAGCCTATAAATAATAAATTTAATGTATAATATTTAGAATAATTAATTTGATATTTCATAATAAGGATGTTTATTTAATATGTTACTTTTGGTGTAATATTTATAAATTATTTTGTTAAATGGTTAAATTCCGTTAATAACAGTTTGCTATTATTATATAATTTAAGAAAAATAATCGTTTTAAAATTTTTAACAAAAAAACGACAAAATAAAATGAAATGTGCGAATTTATGCTGTGAACATGTCTTTCACTTCTGATGTATTTAATAACATGATATATGTTATTATTAAATATATCAGAGTACATTGTGTCTCGAAATGTACATCTGACATAAAAATAAATTGTGAAGTAAGGAATAACAGTCTTTTTATTTGGCAAAAATAGATTTATTAATTATTTTTATTTAATTTATTCAAACAATTGTGATCAAGTGAATAAATCCCCTTTTTCTATTATTAAAAAAGATGCATTTAAATCTTTTTTGGCAAATAAAAATACTGTTATTCCTCTCTACACTTTTTTTGTTAGATGTACATTTTGAGACACAATGTGCTCATTATTAATAAAAGTTTATTATTGGTGAAAATTTCTCGAAATATACATCTAACATAAAAATAAATTTTGAAGTAAGAAATAATAGTATTTTTATTTGCTATAATATGCATTTAATAAATATATGAGAAGTGAAATAAATGTTCACAGCATACAATAACACATTTCATTGTATTTTATCACTCAGAAACTGTATTGTTATATTTTTTGGTTGATTTGTAATTATATAGTATTGCAATTTTCGTTTAAATCAACTGAAAATAATAAACATTCTTAGTAAATTACATATTTTGAATTAAATGTAATTAAAATGCGTATGTAGACAATTTCGAAAGAAATCATTCTTATTGTTTAAAGAGTAGTCCATAGATATTTTTTAAATATAACATAACTTAATTTGAAATACATATTACTGTATGTTATGCGTTTTTTTTACTTATTATCGCCTTGTTAATTGTAATCCATATATGTAAAATGATTGTGTTGATAACATGAATAAAAAATATGAAATATTACATTCAAAACGTGTTTTAAAATATTTGTATTTAAATATATTAATTAACTTATTTTTTTTGTTTCCTAATAGGTGTGGCAAAATGACTATAATTACTAAGAATCACTCACTTAAAAATAACCGTGGAAGCAATCTTTGGTTTCTGCTAATTATATCCCATTGTATTTTGAAAACCAGTTAGTGTTAGCCACACTTGCCAATAAGTTTAGAAAAGGTTAACAATAGCTAATACAGTTGATTCATACGCCAATCAACAAATGTTCTTCCACTTGTTATTTGATAAACCACATTTAAGACTAGACTAGATACAGTTTGTAAAGTACAGTACAGTTCATAGAATACGAAGTACAAGAAACGCACATGGGAAAGTCCCCGACAGCAACATAGTATTTTTTCTCATGGAACAGTACAGAAATTTCGATAATCATCTATATATACGCTATCTTCATTTTTTAAATAAACCCTGCATTTTCCGAACTAATGGAATTATTGAACATAATTTCCAATAAATTATAATACAATAGTTATATAAATATCTTCAAATTTGGATAAGTTGTCTACATTTAATACGTTTATCACATTTCTTCAATCGCAATTGAGGTATTATATAAAATAAAATATACTCTTCGAAGATTGACTTAAATACTCTCGAAATCAGACTTATATATATTTCCCCAAAGCCGTGTGGAAATCTTGTAGGTATGCTAATAATTGAGCGAAATTTGGTCGTTCTATTGGATTCAACAACCAACAACAACTCATTACTGCAAATCTGAAACATTGCAAAAATAAATTTAAAAATTGATTTTATGATTTATCATAAAAAATATATTAACAGCGAAAAATGTGTGTAATCATTAGCTAGATTGGTGAGAGCCTGTAAATCAATAGATTATGCACCTAAAAATATTTTTTTCGGCTCAATAATTTTTGTAACATTTAGATGTAATCTTAGTTTTAGTTTTCGTTGCTGTTGTAAAAATTCATGATTCGTTTAATAAAAAAAATATATATAAAATGAAAAAGTATGAAAATTATATAAAATATTTGTATGAATTTTATATTTCAATATAATTAAGATAATTTAATAAGTCCTCATAAAGGATATACACAAAAAAATAAATGCTACAAAAATTGTTGAGTCCAAAAAAAAAAATATATACTTTTAGGTTCAAAATAAAAAAAATGCTTTCGCAGCACTCTTGGATTTTTGCTCCATAATTTCTCAATACAGATATACATCGTAATTGAGAAATCATGTCATATCATAATTATAGAAAATATAAAATACTTGTATGAATTTTAGTGTTGGGCAAAATCGAATGAATTTACTAAACGAGTATTTCTGAATAACCAATTTTAGTAGCTAAAGATAATATAATAATTAATTGCAGTTTATTAATAAATAAGTGACACTTCCCAAAGTAAATACTATAAATAAGATTAAGAAAATTGTCATATACTTTTTGCAGTGACAAAAAAAGATCGACTTTGCCCATCTCTGATGAATTTTATATTTGAATATAATTAAGATAATTTAATAATTTAGTCCTCATAAAAGATATACACAAAAAAATGTTACAAAAAAATATTGAGTCTACAAAAATATTTTTTAGGTTCATGATGCTTTGACAGCACTCATGGATTTTTGCTCGATGATTTCTCAATATAATTAATCGTAAAATCATTATCTTTTACATTTTTTTATTATAAATAAATTACACAATTAAACTAAATTGAAAAAAAAAATATTAGAAACAATTAATTTAACAATTGTATAATTAATTATTTTCTCTTTAGTTACTTTTGACATACACTTAAAAAAGCAGTAGTTAAAGACAAAATAATTGTGTAAATTAATTGTTTTCGAATTTCTTTTTATTTAATTTAAATAACTGAATAACTATGTCCAAGCGAATAAACACTCTTCGTATATTATTAAATTACACAAGCCTTGACTTAGTTTAAAATATTGAATACAAAACTCCTTAAAATGACAGAAGTAATAACCAAAGATGTCAACACGTCCTATAACTCAAAAAATACTAAATATTTATTTATTTGTATTCCTTTATTTTTGTTATTAATTAAAAAAAGGTAACGCTATTGTAACAAAAAGTATACTAATATTGTTACGATTAAAAATTAGCGAATGAAGAAAGATGTAGAAGCGCCAAAAAGGTTAACATATATTGTAGCGATTACAAATTAGTGAATGAAAAAAAAAAAGATGTCGAAGCGTCCTATAATTCAAATTATAAATTAAAATGTACTCTTCAAGCATTGTTGCTAGAAAAACTGAAGGTTTTGAATCTAAACATTTTAATGAATCATTTGAATATTGTAACAAGTATGGTAATTATCAATCATTTTGCGCAGTGAAAGTCAATAAGATTTAATTAAAATTGTATAGTTTGAATAATTGCTTTTCAAATACGCTGATACTTACAGTTCATCTGGGCAACCAACAGGTTGATGCAATCGATATCCATTACTTAGATAGGTAGCCATTTCGAAAGGATCTACGTCTTCGTAGGGCTGTTGTGCTAAAGTAGCTAATTCCCAAAGAACGACGCCGAACGACCACTGGAATGTAAAAGTGTACAAAATTTCTAATTAAAATAATTCCACTATTTGTTTTCCTAATTATGTAAAGCAATAAATAAGTAATAAAATTCGGTTTGATTTAGTTTATTAAATAATTCATTTTTTACTACTAGCGTTCTGTTTCGTATAAAATTTATGAGTTAAGTAATAATTTATTACATAATAAATTAACAGGAAAGATATTTAAAAAAAAATCTTTCAACTCTTAATTATTTATAATATATATTTCTTTTAATAATTGCTCCTTTGCTTATGCTTCAATGGAGATTATTAGAGATGTATTAATGCTTTTATCGTTGTTCAAACCGAGGGGCCAAAACTTTTTAAATTTCGATGAGTTACACGAAAGTTTTTTGATAAAAAAACAATAATAAATAAATAAACAGTGTAAAGAATAAGTAATTAATTTTTCTTATGATATTGATGCTATTTTTCAAATCATATTTTTTTAATAATCTATGGTTGAGGCTATTATTCATGTTTAAACTCGAGGTTTTTGTGTTTTCAAGTTACATGAATAAACGTAATGAGTTTTATAATTTCACCTTGTATGCATTTTTTTAATCTTTCACATTCTACATTAACAACAATTAACGAAGTTATAAAGATCTGCTATTAGATTGCGCCGTATTCTAAGCGCTTATTAACTTTAATTCGCGAAAATGAAAGGAAATAATGATAAGGATTTTTGTTTTGATTATCCGTAATCAAACTGAAATCCTAATGATTATTTCCTTTCATTTTAGCGAGTTCTTTATAATTCCGCAATAAATCCAACTTTTTAATCTTCAGGATCATACGAAGTGAGTTTTACGATTTCTTTAATTAGAAATTTAAAGAAATACATGTTTCATTTCTTTGTAAACATAACGTCAATTAAAAATAAAATAATTAATTGGATGTAGTAAGACTTAATGTGTTAGGAAAGAAACAATATTTCCTGCTGTATGAGGAACCCAAGTCCAATGGCCTTTGTCTTCTATACAAACCGTTTATCCTTAGGCGTTACTTATAGATAAAACCAGTTAGATGTAATCCGATTATTCGCTTTTTGGTGATTTTCAATTAAATCGAGACGAGCTTCAATTACCTCCGAGATTCGGTGAAAGTTCTTTCGAAAAAAAGATGTTTTAACACATCATGCAATTATTGGGTAACCGGATGGAACAATTCGGCCCGCCTAATTAAATTCAGCTCGGTTTCTGAATAATCTTTCATTAAAGCAAGCTATTAAAAAGGCGATACCTGTTCTTAATTATTATAATGGAATAAAACACAAACACGTATAAGCTGATTTGCAAAGGAACCAAAACATTGTCGTGTGAAGTAAAAAAACCGGAGAATACAAGGCTATTTGGGTGAATAACCTTCATTATGGCCACTCTCGATTCATCATAGCAATTCGATACAATTTTACTTTTTGTTTCTTACGCGTATTTTCTGTCTTAGCCTAGTCGATTCGTATAAAAATCAATGTCAAAGTCATTATTGTGTTGATATTTTCATTACGTGATCACGTCTCTTACTTTTATTTTTTCTCTCTCTAGTATATTAAGGAAACTGATTGTTATATTAATTACTGTAAGTTGCGAGAACATATAAATAATAACAGTTTTTACATTGTTATATTAATACTAAGATATACTTTCACCATAATTTAGGAATCCTATTAAATAATATAAGCAACAAATAAGCCGATGATAATTTATTTCTTATCATCTACACAACGAAAATAAGTGTACAGTTATATCTTTGAAATTTCTAGCATGTATAATGACGCGGGGCTCAATGTCGGCGAGGAAAGAGGCTTTACCTTATTAATAGAGTTGCTAACAAAGAAATATGTTGGATAAAATCTTTTCTAAAGGCTGCATTAATAAAGTTATGTATTGATTTAAATAGAAAAGAGTATTTATTTATTTATATATTTTATTGATGTGCAACAGCAAGTGTACATTATGTAATTCAATGTCCGGCGTGGGTATTTGCCCGGGAAGTAGTTGTTTTAATGTGCATTTGTTTAACGTACTTACGTAGCGTAAGTCAAAAGTCACAGAGCTAAATGTGGAAATAATTTATTAATTATTTTCAAATCATTTTTATTTAATTTATGTATTGATTCTTTATGTAAATATATAAATTTATATGTTCTCTAAATTAAGATTGTTTCTATGTTCTTTTCTGTCTAAATATTTTTGAAAACAACGCAGAGACTTTGGTAAATGATTATTTTCTGAATTTTGTTGTTATTATTATTTTATAATCATTTTTTATGTATGTTGAATTAATTTCTCATTTAACCCTTGGTGAAATATTTTTATATATTAAAACTTTTAATTTTATTTGGTTAGTTTCACACAAATAAAATAATTTTTGAGAAAAACAAAATTTATTATTTTCCACAAATTGTGAAAATAACCGAGTAATACAGACTGATTTATTCACTTTTGTCGCAGCTATTTAAATAAATTAAATAAAAATAATTTGAAAATATTAAATACATTATTCACTCTTTAGCTACTACATTTGGACTTATGTTATATGAGTATTTTAAAACAAATGTTCAATAATGGACATTTGCTTTGCTTAAGAATAATAATAATGAATCGAAAATATTTATTGCAAAAACAAGTGTTTATTTAAAAGTTTTAAATATATATTGAAACTAATATCTTTATTTAGACAAATATACACATTTTTACAAATTTTATGTTAAAAGTATACAAAATCAAATAAAAATGAATTGAAAATAATTAATAAATTATTTCCTCTTTTCTTTTTAATGTAAACAGTATAAAATGAAAGTGTTTGTCTGTCCTGGGTTGCCAACCAGAGGTCTTTCTGTACAAGATTTAATATATGTACACACATCTTTATTCAGACTATAGAAATAATAAAAAACAATATAACATAAATAATTACAATACATGTAGGAGTCCAGTCTGTCTGGTCTATCGATCAGAGGTCTTTTTGCAATTAAGATTTAATATTATTTAACTGTGTACATAATTCATTAATATGGATGTTAAGTTGTATAAAATTATATCGCTTAAAGAAAAAAAATGTTATGTAAGATACGATTATTTTTTTAAATTCAATTAGCCATTTAGGTGTTTCTATTTTAAAAAATAAAACAATGAAAGATCAAAATTAAAACACGTCACGCGTAGGTGATGGCATTCTCATGTCTCGTTTTTCCACTCTCTGAAATGCCGAATTGTGGATTACATGATCGAATTTAAGCCTCAAGACTTCACTTCATTGTGGTCGTTACATTTGAAGGTCTCGCAATTCTAATTAACCTTGATTATAAAAGATTGATGAATCCTTACTTTCACACACCAGCTGGCTGGATTTTTAAAACATAGCGCGTGCATCGTTATTTTTTTCCATCGCCTAGGCGAAAACTTCAAGGCAAAGGAGATAATTACTAAGCGTAATCGTATTGACAATTAGATTTGAAGGAATTTCAGACGGCGATTATAGCGATTGTTATATAATTATTACTCAATAATATCATGAATGATGATCGAATACTTACGTTTTCAGTGGCGGATGCAAATTATTTGAAGCCCACAGTATTGTGAACAAATCAAATTTGGTAATTTCTGGTGGAAATATTATATTTTTGGTTCTTTTCAATATTACTACTTTAAACGTAGCAAATATTCAATAACAAAAAATGCGTTTTATTTAAATATATCCAAATAAGACATAAACAATTAAATGAATATTTGTACCAGATAATAATAAATACGACTTATACTTCGCTATAATTTCTTTAAGTTTAAATAACACAGGTATTTAATTTATTTGTATCACTAATTAATTAAATGATTTGTACTCTTTTGAGGTGTTTTTAAAAATCGTTTGTACATAACTAACAAACCATACTTATTTTAATATACTTTTCTGAAAAAAAAGTTCTCTACAATATTCAGCAAAGATACATGGGTTGGTATCTTTGCTGAATATTCAGCAAAGAATGTGCGTTATAAACAAAACGAAAAATAAATAAATAGGTTTGTAAGTTGCATAGATAACACTGAAAACAACAAATAATTCTTGGATATGTGTACTTTTCACAAATAACATTTATTCAACTCAATTTCTGTTATTATAAAATACATATTACTCATTCTCATTATTAATTTTGGTCTTCATTAGTTTCTTATCATTTGAATGGCAATAGGGATTTTTAAAAATTGAGGCGAAAATCTACTTTCTGAATAGATGTGATTTAAAAATCAATAGTAATCCATATTCTGTGTCTATAACTTTTATATATTAAAGTTATAAAAGTTATAACATTTATAATTTTATTATTATTATTATTTACTTATAACTAGAATAATTTTGAAGAAAAACTAATGGACACTTTAATGTTGCATAACAATAACATATTGTATAACGCAACATTTTTTGATTCCAAAATATTTAATGCAAAGAAGAAGAAAAAATTCGTAATATAAAACTATCTGCAGACACGTGTTTCGGAACTTTACTTACGTAATGTAAGTCAAAATATCACAGTAGCTAAAGAGGAAATAATTTATTAATCATTTTCAAATTATTTTTATTTAAGCCTATATATTCTTAAATTCAAAGATTTTTATTACATTTGGAATAATTGAATCAGTTATTTTGAATGGGATCCATCTCCGAACTTTTTTTTTATCTCCGAACTATTTAATTAGTAATTATAAATTACTATTTTTATCAATGTAGATTTTTCTATGTTTATACTGTTCATATGGAAATAACATATTTTCATTTATTACGAACTAGTGGCAATGATTATTACCCTTAATTTTGCATTGCCGAAAGTAACCTAGAAGCAACACACTTGAGGGCTAAGCAAAATTTTATATAATTATCATTGCCCGAGGTTTTATATTAAAATTAATAGACTTCTTTTTTAATATTTAAATATAATGTAAGCAAACTTCAAATAGTGTTAAAATTGTGTTTAACATTGCATACCTTTAAAAAAAATAATTCATTTTTATTAAATATTATAAACAACGGGAACAATCCAATTAAATATTATTTTATTTTATGAAAGTACAATCAGTAAATAAATAACTTTAAATAAAAAATAGGTTTGTTTCTTTCGAAGTTGAAGACAATTTTTTCTTCAGAGTTACAATTAATTCTGTAATATTATTTTTTTTGTAATAAAATGTAAATTAAATAAAAAGAAATTTGAAAACAATTGATTTGCAGAATTGAATATTTAATTATTTTCTTTCCAGGTACTGTAACTTATTGAATAGCATAACGTAAGTTTTTTAAAAACAAACATTCATTAAAACAACTACTTCTCGTGCAAAAACCAGACAGACAATAAACTACATAAAGAAGAAGTAGTTGTTTTAATGGATGTATGTTTTAAAACACTTACGTTATGTAAGTCAAAGAGTTGTTAAAAAGAAAATAATTAATTATTCAGTTGTATAAATTAATTGTTTTCAGATTTGTTTTTATTTATTAGTTTGAATAACTGTGACAAGTTTTCTATTATTCTAAATGTATTATATTAGAATTAATAGTAATCGTAATTATTTCCGCCAATTTCCACCAAAAAATAATTACATAAATATTGTGACGTTAATGTTGGAAGTAAAAAGGAAGGATTATTACCACTTCTGTCATCTCTAATTAGTTGTAGCATGCTTTATGAATTAAAAATGAATTTTGTAAGGATCTTATCAAATAAAGCATATGAATGACCATGTCAAGGTACAGGAAATTGAAAACAGGAAAGATTTTTGATAATTTTAGTAGATAACCAATTTTCAAAATGGCTGATTCAATTGAATGTATAAATTCTTTTTGGAAATTAGAAGTAATATTTCTGATAAGCGAAACTCAACAATTTTTAATAATAAAGTAAATGAAATTGTTAAAAATTGTATATTACGTAACAGCGGTCAAAACCATTGTTATTTTAAAGAAATTTAAGAAAGTGTTAACATGCATTGAACCCATACGAAACTTCGGCATCCTAATAATCCCTCTAACGAATTCCTGTATGAATCCACCCAAATCACCCCCATAGCCCAGCATATATTATCACTTACCACAAAATTTGCCAATAACCCATACAATCATTCCCTTCTTACTAAATTCTGCATACCTCGCAACCTTAATATCCCTCCCAAGCATAAACACCCTTCTGTTACAATTCATCAATTCATCACTCACTTATATGATAGTTCAGCTAGCTAGCAAAGTTTTTATTTGCAAATCACCATAAATTCATGATAAGGTAGAAGGACCTCCGGTCGATAGCCCACGACAGCCCATGTAAATTAATAATTTGTAAAGAATTGTAATTCTGCTGTCTGAATAAAGATGTTTGTATGTTAACATGCTTTTGGATTTAATGAAGCGATGACCGTAACGAGTGTTTATTATTCTCTGAAATACATAACATTGGCAACGCTCTCCATTTCATCTTTGTAAACCAATACCGAATATTTTTGTTTATGCATTGCTTTGTTTTTGGCGAATATTATTCATGTTGCTTAATAGCCCAATCGAATGAAATTGTTTTTCTGAGAACGTATCTAAAGTGCCCGACGGGCGATTCCAAAAAGTCGGGGGTAATCACATTCACATCCACCTCCATAACAACAAACCCAAATAAGCATCATCGCAGGCCACAAAGGGTCGTCCGGTTTTCAGTTTACGGACTTTAAATGCGTACAATTGGGCATCGGTTTGACTTTCGAAATGGCCGCATCTTTATGCGGTCGCCATTAAAGTTTATTTGCCATGCATATATAGTTTTTGTCGCGGCGCATTAGAAAAGGAAAGGAAAGGACTTTTTTTGTAGGTACCCTAAAACCAAGCGGGCAATAAAAGTTTTATTGCACTATGTGCAACTCACCACGTCCGATGCACCGCTGAATTGTTTATTCAACAAGCTTTCCAGGGCTAACCATTTTACTGGGCGATTTTCGTTGTCGCCTAGACACGAATAGTCTTCGGGGAATAAGTCTCTTGAGAGGGCGCTGTCTGCTATTTTTACATTCAATCTGTCATCCACTCTGAAAAAAAAAAACAATTATCATTAACGAACAAAAAACTATACCGTCAGTATTTTATTTCATCTAACCTTATGTTCAATTGAATAAAATTCTTGTCATCAGATTGCAAATATTTCAGAAAAATATGTCTCAAATATAAATAAATATAATAAACTTAGAATTAGGAGGGCAGAAAGACCTCTGGTCGACAGACTAACACCTAGATGTATAGCAATTATTTATGTTATATTTATTTTTATTATCTGTGTAGTATGAATCGAATAAATTCTCAACGTAACATTAATCAGCAAGAAATTCTGCAAAAGTGCGAAATTTAAACCTCTTATGATAAGCGCGATCTCCATGGTGAGATTTGAATTTGAAATACCCTGTATATATTTATATATATATATATATCTTAAAAAAAGTCGCGCAGTTCTATCATATTATTTACAGAAGGATTATTTAAAGAAGCAAATTTATTCTTCTTTATAATTAATTTGTCTACCTATAAGCACACAACGCACTATGAAACATTTAACTGATCTAGCCGGTCAAATAAAGTGCTTTACCTTTTACTATTTAAAATATGTAGATATGACATTTATTGTGTCACTGATTATAATACTAGTCAGATTTTTAAAATAAGACATAACTATTCCAAATTTGTGTATTTATTTTATATATTTACTAAAATTTAATGATTTTCCTTTTAGAACTAAATATTTATTGATTATAAACATTGAAGATGCAAAACAAAAAAATATTAAATCGTGAAAGTACACACATATTATTGCATATGTATAATACAAATTATTATACATTTTTACATGTCTATCAAATATGTTCCATAATATTAGAGATAGGGAAAATAATTTAATATGAAATTTATTGTATGTAATGTTTTTTAATCTACAAAATTATGCAATATTAACAGTGTTCCAGAAAACAAAAAAATTGAAAATAGTTCGGATATGAAAGCTATTAGAATATTTTAATTTACTTGAATTGTCTCTTTTTTATGTAATATACACATTTCCTGTAAAAAATAAATTAATTTCTCATTAATAATTAGTGTTAATTGCAATAATAGTGCTAATATTTTTTAAAAAAATATTAAAAGTAACATGTACTTTTTTGATAAATATAAAGTTGAAGGTTCCTTCTAACTTAAAAAATATATGAATGTCGCGTCACCCAGGGTAATATAACATATTGGCTGAAAGACCTCCGGTCGATAGCCGATTCATCTACAGAATATAATTCTAATTTTTGTATATTATTGTACATACATATACACATTTGAATAAAGATAGTTAGTTAGTTAGTTATAACATATTTAATTTAATTTTTCGTGAACATAAAAAGCAAAATGTTCATATCTTAATGTTTCAAATTCTCTCAAATACAATACGAAATACAACCATTTCTACATCTAGAAAGAAAATCTTTATTTACGGAACATACGAATTTTCATATTTACTTAATAACATTTAATACATAACATTATTAAATAAATTGCAATTTGCCTGCTTTTTTAGTTTTATGAAAATAATCTTTATATCTTATATAGCTTCACAATTATATTTGTAGCATTGTTTTCTACAATATATTTGTGAAACTCTTAAAATAAAACTTGAGTTAATATCATTTAATAAATGCACAATTCTTAGATTAACCATTTAAATTTATTCAATATTTAATAATTATACAAACAACAATGTCTTAAACATTTAGTTCAGTAGCTGCTTCGAAGAATAAACATTTTGGACTTATAATTCAGAAAAAGCAAATCATATATTCAAAAATCATGTTTATCCAAAATATAGCGTTCAATAATTTATGCTTACGGAGGAAAGTAGTGCTAAAATAAATAAATGTCAAAACAAAAATTATAATTTATGATTTTTACAGAATTCCATTTACTTATTATTAATTAGATTTATATTACGTAATTGATACATAATTCATAAGATGGCTACCGGCGAAAAGTATTTCAGCGATACGATATTTTATTTATAAAATATACTAAAACAGTAATTTATAATAGAAAAGAGTATTCATTCACTTGGCCACGGTTATTTGAATAAATTAAATAAAAATTATTTTATTTATTTTTATTTAAATTGTTCCCTCTTTAAAAATGCCCAATCAGAAGGTATGATTGATTGATTTGATTTAACCACTTTATAATTATAAAAGGCAGAGCTGTACTGATGAGGAATGAAATCCCGAAACACGTGACCTTATATTACGTAATTTTTATTTGTTTTTTTTATTTTGTTTTTTGCATTAAATATTTTTTAAAATAAAAAAAATGGCATTATACAATATGTTATTGTTATAGAACAGCAATTATTAACCATTGAGCATTTGTTTTGAGTACTTATGTAACATAAGTAAGATGTCACAGTAGCTAAAGAGGGAATAAGTTATTAATCATTTTCAAATTATTTTTATTTAATTTATTTAAATTTAAATGTATTTTTTCTATTATAGTTATTAATCAATCAAAAAAGTTGCATTATACAATATGTTATTGTATATTATTAATTCAATGTTTGGGGGGGAGGGTGTGGTCCCGAGAAATAGTTGTTTTAATGTATATTTGCTTTAAGGTATTTACGTAACGTAAGTCAAAATGTCACAGTATCTAAAGGAAAAATGATAAATAATTAATTATTTTCATTTTTTTATATTTAATTTATGTAATTTACAATTTAAGACGTACGTAAATTCTATAAAGTGTTATTGCTGTTGCAACATTGTTGTAAAGAAAAAATCAATAGTCACAAATAAACTGTAATATTATTCATGTAATATTATTCATTAAGTAATGCGAAGTGAAATAATTGTCTTATTCTTATTTGATTTTGTTCTTAATTTATACATGGAAATGTATTATGTGTATTTTACAGCTAGGAAGCAATATATATTGACTTTATGACCGAAACATGCATTTTTTAGAGATAGGCAAGTTTATTTTCCATTTAGAAATGTAGTACATGACAATTTTATTAATGCTACTTATTTTATTTAAATTAATAACTATTCCCTATTTATTAATACCGAAAAATGATTCTGGTAAAAAAATAGTGTTTTGAAGAATCGACTAATTATTCGATAATTTCTAAATGAGTAATTTTAAGTAGCCACAGTCAATAAATATCAATACAAGGTATGAGAATTTTCAAATTTATTAAGTAATTTTTAATAAAAAAATGTTAGTAAAAAAAGCCTAACGATGCCGTTGAAATATTAAACGTTTGTCTGGAAATTCGTATTATTCTTTATATATTTTGAATAAAATCAATAGAATTTAAAATAAAATATATAAAATTTTAATGGAATAGGTTACAAATAAATTGGTAATTTTATATAAAAAAATATAAAATTTTATAAAATCATATTATATTACGTGTTACTTGACAGTGATACAAACGCTGTTTTGTATCATCCGTTTTCTATCAATAAATAATAAAGTAAATGTTCGAAACAAGTAATCGGTGAATCATTATAATTCGCCGATTGGTTGTTTTGAACATTTACTTTTTTTAACTTTGGTATATACTTCAGATATGTACTCACGTGGAGTTATAAGCGATAAATATAAACAGTTTAAATAAATTTTCTATTAGAAATTAACGAATAAATTTGAAGATTCTTGTACCTTCTCTGATCATCTTGATCTTTGGCTGCTTAAAATTGCTCATTTAGAAATAATTGAATAATTGCTCTACCTGAAGATTATAACACCTTTTTGGGGCATCTTGTATATTTGTATATTGTTAATAAATAACAATAAATTGGAGTATTGTTATTTATTAAATTTGGCTCATTTAGAAATAATAGAATATTACAACTTTGCCCAACATTTTTTTTTAGTAAAAAGAGTTTATGGAATTAGGGAATATTTATTTGGAATATATTAACAAAGAAGTAATAAATAATTGGGGTATTTTAATTTGAACAAGCGAATGTTTGAAATGCCATTAACACGATTAGACCGTTGCGCAACGCGGCTTCTCGCCGTTTTTGCTCGAAACACTAACATTTTGATGGTGTAGCATAAAATTGATAGTTTTGGTACAAATGAAAGTTAAAGAGGAAATGGTTGATTTGCTCCAAGATTGTTTTCAACGATTTCGTAACCGAAATAAGCGAGGTGACTGGTTCTGTTCCTATTGGAGATTTACTCGGTTTTGAAACAATTGGGATTTCGAGAGGTGGAAGTGTGAGTGTTATTTTCAAGGTTGATTGAGAAAATTACAAACATCCTTTTCTTCTTTCGTCTGTTTCGGTGTTCTGAAGGTGAAATGTTTCGACCCGACAACTACACATACAACTATACGAGTTGCCGTCTCGGTTTTTTTAGTACACCTGAAAGAATACGCGCGCCATGTTGGATAAAAAAAGGAACCTTCGGATTTCATTTCATTTAACAGCGTTTTTAACTACCACTTTTAATGGTTTGCTCAGTAAAATGCTCCCTAAATTATAAAGATATTTTCAAATAAATCACAATTTTATCATTTATCATTTCTATATAATTTGGAACCAATCATATTTCTTCGATTTATTGTTATATTTTTTTAATAATGAAAAAAAAAAAAACATCTGAATTTTCTTTTGCATAACACTTTATTTTCAAATATGGCTGCAATTTGGGCAAATTCAGTTTGGCATTATAAAATTAAGAGCTTCATTTGAAAATGTTAAACTGAATCGGGAAAAAAAATCGCTAAATTCATCTTACCATTAACAGACATGAATTACTTCACTTGATAATGACAAGCTGAATTTGCCAAAACTCTAGCTAGAATAAAATGTTATAAAAAAGAAAGTTTAAAAGTGTTTTCGTTATTATCACTCCTACAATATAAAATATTATGTTTTTGTTTGTTTTTTTTTTTATTAGTTTTATAATATTTACATAATTTATTACTTTAATACTTTTTTATGATTACCAACAAATCAGAAGTTAGTTAATGACATTTTTTCAATTTCAGTTATGATTGAATGCTGCAACATTTTAGTGTATCCAATATATACTAAGTGTAAAACACATACATAAAGGAAATATGCAATGTAGTTAATCGTTTAAAATAATTGTAAATTAAATAATTCCTTTACGGGATTGTTGTTGCAATAATATAATTTCGAAAACGAACAATTTCATGAAGAACTCGCCAATTTCACCTACTATTGCTACACTGTTCGTGTTAAAATTTATTTTATTATACTTTTAACACATACTAGAAGAAATTATTTTAATTGCGGAAATTTATACAAATTTTATTTCTTGAACAACTTTCTCACCTATCACTTGGTGAATCATGTTGAACTATTAATGATTAGGTTTTTAAATTTAATTACACTTTATTACGATTTAGTCTCACGTAAGAGTCAATCTTGATAATGATGTAAAAAACAATACTAGTCCAGTAAATAAAACAATTTTATGAAACAAAGCAAGTGTAATTAAATCTATTTAATTGCACTTGGTTTGTTTCCTAACTTGGTTAACTTACATTATTATAAAAAAATTGTTATTAAAAAGTATTTGTTTAATTGTGAATTTACATTAGTATAAAAATGTTATTAAATATTTTGCTTAATTGTGAAAATAATAATAATTCGCAGCCTTGCTCAGCCCGAAAAAAATCACAATATGAAGGTATACGTTTTGTAATTTTGTGGTGTATGTAAATATATGTGTAATTATAGAAAGACATAAAATATTTTTTCTAAATAAATTACTAAAGAAATAAATCACACATTTATGTATATTTTCAGATTTTCTTGAATCAGCTATAAACTTTATAACATGCAAACAAACATTCAGTGAGCAATTCATTTTTTTCAACTTACACACAATTACGGGTAGCAAGGTCTTTGTAGCAGACGTATTGCGAGTGTAGGTACATGATGCCTAGGCAGATTTGGATGGCCATATCCACTAAATTCTGTGTAGATAAGGTATATTGCTCCTCTTCCCTCTGTCGGCACTTTATCAAGAACCTGCGAAATTCTCCAAGTGAAATTGATTTTGTGACCTTATTCAAATGTACCTTTTCAAATTGCCCCTGTTGAAAAAAGGGTAAACTAATAGTGGCCTCCGGGGATTGTCGGTATTCGCCCCTATTATGGCTAGGACGTTTCTGTGGACCATCCCAAACATCATCGTACCCTCGGCTAGGAACAGTGCGACCTGCATTTTGGAAGCTGCGTCTGCAAAAAATTCACAGAGTAAATATTTAGGGAAACGCAATAAAATTTCAGTTGTGTACACCGGATATAGAAAAAAAATGTATATATTAATAATAATTAAGGAAAGGAACTATAAATAATGAAAACCTTTTTCTAAAACAAAAAGATCCTCATATCTATAATTGTATGCGTTACTTTATTATTAATAAGCACATATGAGTGTATAATTCCATTATTTTTATCGTGAGATGATTTTATTCTTAACTCATCACATTTCTGGCAGATTAGAAATTAATATACCAGATGTTAAAGAAACACAATGCTGTATGTAATAAAACAATGTGCTGAAAATACAAAATGAAAAAGTCATTGATAATTCCATTAAAGTTAAATATTTTTAAATTAAAAATTTAGGTGCTCATAAAAATAAATCAATATTTATTTACAAGTGAATAAAATTCCGTATTGTTTATATACTTTTATATTCGTGCTTAATAATCAACTTGAAATGAAAGTGAAAATGTAATTATTTAAAAAATGCATAACCTATTAATATTTCATGCGCGTTTTGTATACTTTAACTATAAATATAAAAAACTGGATTAATGCATTAAAAAGATAAAAATATTTATAATCAATTGCATTATAATATTAAAACCTGAGCTGTCGAGTTGGAGTGGGAGCTTTTGGATTTTGACTAGAGTCTGGTTTGTGGAATCAAAAAACAATGACAATTCTGGCTCCTAATATATGAATTTTAATAATTCTTGTTTACCATTTTGAAACATTACTTTACAATTTAAATATAGCAAATATATTACATTTAATCAAAAATAATAATAAAATTAAGGAAGACAGAAATAGGCAATATATTTTATTTTATATAGTTTCTAACAATCGGAATCGGAGCCATTTTTTTTAAATTTTGGAGGTTTTTTTTTGTTAAGGAGTCGGAGTCGATTCAGTTATCCCAACAACTTCTACAGTTTTGATCAAAATATTGATATACGAAATTAATGATAATACAAAAGCATA
The DNA here is from genome assembly GCA_963082785.1 of Philonthus spinipes. Lineage (NCBI taxonomy): Eukaryota > Metazoa > Arthropoda > Insecta > Coleoptera > Staphylinidae > Philonthus > Philonthus spinipes. The sequence continues at coordinate 16,557,647 of OY720301.1, forward strand.
AATTCTCAAAGAAAAAAAATATTAAATGGAAAACTGTTATTTTATGTAAATAATAAATATCAAAACCGTCAAATATAAGTGTTAAGTTTGAGTTTGCATTGATACTTGGAATTTTCACCAATAAAAGTGGCTGATCAAAATACATGCAAACAGCTAGTACATAATGTTTTCTGTTAAATGTTCTCTAATAAACGAATAAAAAATTATCGCAATGGCAAATATCCATTGGGTTGGCTGAAAGGCTTCTCGCCGATAGTCAATTCCTACAAGAACATTGTTTACAGTTTAAATAAATTGTCAAAAATGTAAAAAAAATGTTAAACCACACTTGTAAGGAATAAAGCTGATGAATATATATATATATATATATGTATATATATATATATGTATATATATATATATGTATATATATATATATGTATATATATATATATATGTATCCATTGCGTAATCCAAAAATATTTAAATAATTGAAATACCTTATTAATTAATTATTTTCAAATTTCATTTTATTCACTTCTTTTCCATTTTTTTTTTTCCATTTTTAAAATCGATTTCGGATATTTAAGGATAGAATATTTTGTTTGAGATAATTCATTCACAAGATGAAGACCAAATGAACGAGCTCAAATACTCTAGCTAAAAGTATCCGAAAACATTATGAAAACTGGAAAATGAAAAGATGGAGCAAATTCTGGTTGTTGTTTAGTAGAGATGGAAGAATTGCGATAGCAATAGAATTCAACAAAATTCGCTATATTTTTAATATTCGGAGAATTTCCTATCAAGCTAAATTGATTATTTAAAGGTGTACTATTTATTACTTCCTATTACTTCCTTTTAAATATTAAAAATATAGCGAATTTTATTGAATTCTATTGTTGGAGAATTGTGATATCTTCATTATAAGAGTTGCATTAACTAACTTTTAAAATGGAGTAATATAAAAATCTTTGTTTTGATGTGATTCTATAGCATTGGAGTAGAAGCATATAGGCAACTTAAGCGACAGTAGTGAAAATGTATTGACTATTTTTGTTATCAATTGATTATAATTGGATTTGTAATATAGACAACTCGATATACACACAGGATGTTTAAATTGCTGAAGTTTTGTTAGTGAAGGAAATAATCAATATATTGTAATTTTTCATTTTTTATCTATTAATATTTGTTTTATATATCCAAAGACAATTGTTAACTATAATTAAACACCTAGCTTTACTGTATTTCCGAAACCTCTGCTCTGAGATCCCAGGTTTATTGAGACTATTTCATAAAGCGCAATGTTTTAAGAATTCATTAAGAAATTAAATAATTACTAAATCATTTGATTTCTAAATATATTAAATTAATGAATAAAGAAACTGCTGGGGGAATAAATATATTTGAAATAATAAAATATTAGAGACATGTCTTCTTGGAAAGGAAAATGTCAATTAGGAAGGAGAACAAAAAACAACTTTATCTTTGAAATATTTCATTTGTGGGCCTATATTATGAATTAATTTATCATTCAACGACCCAGATTAATTAAGATTTTTTCTTACGCCTATATATGAAATTTGTACTTAACGCACAGGTGCGCTTTTTAAGCCGTTTTTTACAGTAAAAAAATTGCACGATTCTCATGTCGAGTCTAGAAATCTCAGAATCATGAAAAAAATCACACCCTTATTATAGGCATGGGACTCGTGTCCTGAAACAACAGAACATTTCTGCCTTATTTTCAAATAACCCTCCTATTGTCGTTTAAAATCACTAAAATGACACAAAATATTGGGTTGTTCGGAAAGTAAATTCGTTTCTTTCCTACTTAATTGGATTTTATTAAAATTTTTTCAAATCTAACTTTACACTTAAGCCGCATAATCATTTGTATTTGGCAGATGACATAGCAAAGCTTGCTTGTAAAAAAAAAAACAATTGCTTCTTCACAGTAGTTTTTGCAAAGTGTATAAAGCATGGTTATTAAATATCGAATGTAAAAACCAACATTTTCGGCATATTTTACTTTTTTTATTTTAGAAAGATAAGAATACTGTTCAAGCAAGAAAACAATTATCCGATATGTATGTGGAATGTGTTAAGTGAACGTGAGTGTCAAAACTGGTTTACAAAATTTCGATCCGGCAATTTTGATCTCGAAGATGGGCCATGTTCTGAAAACACATTCAATGTTTCAAACTGATGAATTATAACTCGTGATACCACTAAGTGATTAATCAAATTTGTTAGAATTAGGTTTAATTTCAAAATTGGACATATGGGTACCTCATCTTAGGAAAAAAAAAGTGGCCTTGCTTTGAGGTGTGTGATTTAAGAAGCAAAATGCTAAAAAATGATCCATTTTTGAAGCGTATCATCACTGGGGACGAGAAATGGCTTGTCTTTAACAACGTTATGCGCAAAATATTCTGGAGTAGAAAAGAACAGTCGACTTAAAGCATTTCGAAAGCAGTATTCATAAAAAAAAAGGTTATGCTTTGGTGGGATTTTAAAGAAATCGTTTATTTTGAGCTTCTACCACCCAAAACAACGATTAATTCTCAAATGTACTGTCATCAGTTGGACAAATTTAATGATTCACTTAAAGAAAAAGGCCAGAATTGTTCAATAGAAATGATATAGTGTTCCAATAGGATAATGCGAAACTACATATAAGTTTCAGAGGTTGGGTGGGATATACGGCCACACTCTATACTCTCAATACATGGCGTCTTAGTATTTTTTTAGGTCTTTACAATGTTTTTAAACGGTAAAACGTTTTATTTAAATGAGTCTAAAAATCACTGGACCAGTTTTTTTGCCAGCATATAACAATCATATGATCGTAAAATTATGCTACTGCCAGAAATATAACAAAGGGTATTGTACCAGAATAAATTTGTGAAGATTGAAAGTGTTTTTAATAAAAGTGAAATATAATGTTATTTCACTATAAGAAAATCGTCTTTTATTTTTATAAAAAAATAACAAAGTTGCCAAAACAACAACCCAATAAATTAGTGGAAATGATTACATTTTACCCATGACAATTTCCATTTATTTAAGAGATAAAAATTTTGGAATAAAACAGATTAATTCTTTAGATTCTTCTAAAAGTATTAAAGAATATAGAATTCAAATTCAATGGAAAGAAATAAGGATAGTGGAATTTTAGAATGTACCCTTATAAATATTACAAATACAGCAAAAATACGAAATAAAATTACGCGAAAAGTATTATTGTGTATACATATAAAATATGAGATATGTTTTGGTTTGTAGGGCAAATAGTGTACAAAATTAATGGGGAAGTGTTTTTACGTATATACAGCACTCGGCTCCAAAAAATTCCACTTTCTACACTAGTTATGCAATATACTATTTTGATTGTTTAAATGAATACTAAATATGAGTCAAATATCCAACAGTTTTTAAACATTATATATAAATTGAAATATTTACTTATAGAGTCTTCTACCATATGATCGAGAACTTTTCTTCTCTAGAGTGCTTTGATTTTTTTAATTAAAAACAAAATGGCGTTGACAATAAAAGTAACCACTAAATCGTGTGGTTACACTAACAAATTCAAGAAATTAATTTGATAAATAATGACAAATGACACGTTTTATTTGTTTTTATTCACTGCTGCCAACAAATGTAAAGTAAGTAAAAAAATCAAAGCACTGGATTGTTGTCTGTTAAAGTTAAAGCCAAGTATTTTGAAGAATATTACAAGAAATAACAAATTAATTTGCCTACCTTACAATGGATTCAAAACATATCTCTACACTCTTTTCCATTTTTTGAAGCTGGAGGCGATTGCGCATAATGCGCACTTTGACGTTTTATTTGTCAAAAATAATTATTTCATTAATTAAAGTCTCCACGGCCAACATAAAGAAGATTATAAAAATAATTATCTATTTCTAAGGGGATAAGGGTAGACGAAATTTTTCCGCTTATAAAATGAGAACTGAAGGTCCTACAATAAAAGTTTTATAACAAAAATTATATATCTTTTTAAGTAATATTAGGAATTGTTAAGTAAGTTTCACTTGGTTTGTTTTACACACATTTTTTTTTTATTTTCGACTAGTTTTGGCACATTGCCATTATGATAAAATAAAAAAAATGCGTGTAAAGAAAAAACAAGTGAAACTTACTTAACAATTCCTAATATTACTAAAATGTGTTACCAAGTGATTAATGAGACTCAAATTGAAAATATTTTTTTAAGACCTACAACTTTTATTCAAAACATTTTTCTATCCGAATTAAAAAATGAAAAATCGCTTTGATTCTAACCAAAAGCTTTTAAGATCGTTCCACTATAATAAAAAGCTTAGTTATAAAGTTTAGGTTTAGCCGTTTATGTGCTATCGCTGAAACACACAGCCACAGACATTTTTCAAAACTCGATGGAATAGACTCAGGGAACCTCAAAACGTGCATATTTGTTGAAATTTGCGATTCGAACATTTTTACGATCACAATACTTTCCCTTGGACAGGGGTCCGGGGAAAGTAAAAAAAAGTTATGCGGTTACAGTTTCGAGAAATTTAGCTGCTCATTGCTAAACATGAAGTTCATATTTTATAATGATGATTATAATGTCTTATTATTATGATGTCTCGCTTCACGTAGTTCATTTGCAGTAAATTTGTTGAGAAATTTATCACATAAAAATATACAGTAATGACGTTAAAAGTTACACTTATTTAAAAATAATTATACAGGGTCCTGCGCTACAGATCCCGTCTTTGATAGCTCAGTTACTAATTGAGATAGGCCCTTGAAATTTGTGAGAATTTACTTGGATCTGGGATTCAGGAAAATATTTTTAATTAATTGTTAAGATTCGTCCGAAAAAAGAGTTACGTCATGAAATAAAAGACACATCATGACGTAACTCTTATTAAACCGATATCAATAACATTTTAGCGGTATATAAAAGACTCCTAAATAATGAATAAACTGTATATCAAGGTATTAAAAAAAACATATCATCTGTTTTGAGATACCCTGTATATTAAAAAATCCTGAGATCCAAGTAAAGTCTGAAATATTTCAAAGTCCTAAATTAATTAGCAACTGAGCAATCGAAGACGGGAGCTGGACTGTAGGACCCTGTATAAAGGCTATTTTGTATTTGAAATGTTAAGTTTAATATACGTTCTTTTTAACCTCAAAATCTAAGTATGCATTATAATTGAAATGCATACTCGCTTAGTCTGTGACAATAACGTGTACTTAAGAGGAGGCGATACACAAGCAATTAGTGAGACGTAAACATTCAGTCCCCTTACGTCTGTATCTAACCCGCGAAAGCCTTGGAAGAGTACATATGAGGAGTTAACGTTGTCAGAGGAAGATAGTCGCGCAATGGGCGCGTTCAGTCTCCCTTCCAAGATTTTTTTGTTTTGTATACAAATAAACACGCATTCGTCCTATTTATTTCGTATTTTCGTTATAGATTGTATTTTTCAGTCGATCTGCGTTTGTGGCTTATATATTGAAACGGTTTCAAATGATCTTTTATAAAATATGTTAGAACGTAATTATTGATTATACATTTAATATTAGTAATTAACTATCAAAAATTAAATATATCAGCATTTTGATCAATTGTTGCTAAAATTATTTTAGCTAAATTTTCTTTGTTTCACTAATAGCACATATGTAGATTAAAAAAATTCTTCTTCTTACCGTTTATATTTTCTACATTTTTTTTTTGATGATTTACATACATTTTGAGTCATTTTGTTGATACAAAAATATATATTATGTTTTTTATAATGTAAAGGAAGATATATATACTTTTGTCCAGAATTCTTCGTATATTTAATATAATTTAAATAATTGAATAGAATTGAATATAATATCTTCAATTTGATGCTGATGCAATATTCGTTTAATTCTTTTCGTAGATTAATGGATAACTAAATCAATAAAAATTAAATTTAGTACAAATTAAAAAAATATATATTTGATTTGCAATCATAATTACCTGATATTGTTTACATATGTGCGTAAAAATATGTTTAAATTAAAATTATAACAACAATTATGAATAGAATAAACATTTTCCGATATTCAGGATATAAATTATTTATTAATACAGATATATACAGGATGTTCAAAAAGTTTTTGTTTGTACTATCAATAAGATTATTTGCTTCAAAACAGTGCACTACAAGTGCTTTATATCATGAATTTATTTCAAATGAATCGTTATAAAGCTAAATACCGATCAGATTCTAATCTATAACAAATGGAGAAAGTTAGAATAAAATATCCATAAACAAATATTACTACGCTAGATTAGAATATCGTGAGTCGAATTTCTTTTTAAAATAAGCTAAGCGTAGATTTATTTCTGAGAATGATTCAAGCAATAATTTCACCGATATTAATTGAATAAAATATGAACATTTATATTTATATGGAACGATTGATTTTTTTTTTTTTGAATGTCAGCAATTTCAAATCCATTTTTTTGTATAATTAATATAAATCCTTTTTAAGTTAAGCCAAAAGACAATAATATATCAATATTTAATGCAATAGAGAAACATTTAAATATTTATAAAGAGGCTTTTGCCACATACATTTTTGATATTAGCCTTATATTTATAACTGCAACACAATTTTAAATTGAAATTAAGGATTATAATCCTTATGAAATGACTCAATGTATTATTATAAATTCGGATACACTGTTTAAGAATAAACAAAAATAATTCAAAAATATTTTTTAAATTATTTAATCTTTATAATTATGTTTATTGACATTTTATTTTCACATATAACAAAGGAATCAGAAATTAAACATTTTTAATATTAAGATATACTTTAATTTTATATATGTGCCTCAGACAATCTATGTAGTGCTGGTCTAAATAGTACAGTACAGCAATTATTCACTTGTGAAAATATTTTGAGGGAAAAGAAAATTCGAAATAACTCGCAAACTACTTGCTCTAGATATAGAAATATGTAATACTTTTATGTTGAAAATTGTCTTGCCAATCGATTTATGATATAAATTCCATTTGAACAAATAGAAATTATGATGTTTTTAAGTGGGCACTAAAATATTGACATTTTTGTTATCCCCATTATCAAAAATAGACAAATATTATTTTTTTTAATTCTACACAGATATATTTACTAATTACTATTCAAGATGTCTGTCTTGTTCTTATTAGAAGTTATAATTTTTCAAAACATCTATTTTAGGTTAAAATTTGACAAATACATTAAAACTCAGAGCTGGACATAAATCGATATGAGTGAGTGGTCAATTGAACGAGGAATCAAAAAAAGAGTAATTAAAATGCAGGGTGTTCCATTTAAAATAACAAAGTTGATAGCCATTTCCGGTACAACCGGAAGTGCAAGAAAGTGCAAATATTTTTTATGAGAAGATTATATTGAACCATGCAATGCAATGCAAACTATTTAATTTTTTCCTCGGTCGGGAACCGCGTAAACTTTAATTCGTGACCCACCCATATATTATTAGCAAATGATTCTTTCCAATCAGCTGAAATATGTATTGTTTTTAATAGAAATAATACAATTCAATTAATAGAATTGAATTTTATTATTCCTAAGTTAAATAATTATGCATGGTTCCATGACAGATGTACCAAATTCTTCGATTATACGGGTTGTTGTTATTTTGAACTACAGAGTCGATTAATTTAGCAAAGTGGTGGTAAATTATCGAGGAGTAACAAAGGCGTATGCAGAAAAAGAAAAGAGCATCGGGTTTTAAAGATATTAATGAAATAAACATTTGTTTAGATGAAACAACCTATATATTATCATAATTTTATAGATGATTTTTGACAAAAAAGGTTGTAATACATTATCACAAAAAAATCACAAATATAGAAGTTATTTGTATATTATTATTGTTTTTTTTTTCAGTAAAATCCAGATATTATAAATAATAAAATGGCAAAACAAAATCATAAAAAGAAAATTTGTTTTCTGAATTTGACAGTTAATTTACTATCTACTTAATCGATATAAATTTTGTTTTTTAATGCATTACAACAACAAAAATGAGTATTTTAATTTAAAAGATGTAATATGTTAATAATTTATTTAATATAGGATAAATGATATTTAAATAGATTAAATACGTGACAATTTAACTTATTACATACTTTCTTGACATTATTTGTAAGTGTTTTGTTTATTATAGTAACTTAATTCAATTGAAAACAATATACGTAAATGCCAATAACTTTATTATTTGCGAGTAATTTTTGTGTAATGGTCTATAATTTGTTTGTTAAAACTACCTTCTGGTGATGTGATCATAAAAGAGATACTGATTTCCATTAAAAAATGTTTGTTTCATTAATATTTTGAAAATGCGATGTTCTTTTGCTTTTCTGATTTTTCCATTGTAATCCTTGGAAAATTTACTACTACTTTGCTAATTTAACCGACTCTCTAGCTCAACTAATAACAAAGTTAACAATGCGCACTTCACTGAGAAAAAGTTGTATATATAATAAAAAAAATCAATAAGTAATAATAGTTTAATCGTGTTTGTACAAATGTAATAAAGGTGTTATAATAACGAATGAATAAATAGTCCGCTCTGCTAAAAACAACAATCTCATTACGAGACCGTCGTCGCCCGCTAAGTTGCAACGCGCCTGGCCGCGCGACATCCTGAGTCCGCGTTCGCTCGAAAAATTGTTCCAGGAACGGGTCGTATTTAATTAATTTCAGAAATATACACTTACTCAAATAACACTGTTTCAAAGAAGTGGGATCGAATACTTACCACAACTCCGCCCATAAAGTGTGATTCAGATTAATCCCGCTTCATGGCAGCATTTTACGGGTCTATTTTTTTACTAGCTAAAAAAGTTGTTTTTGCATTTAAAAATATTTTTTATAAAAAAATGTTATTTAGATTAAATTTCATAAAAAATATTTATGATGGTAACATGGTGTCCGATTTTTTAATTTTTATTTTTTTTAATTCTATTTTTTATATTTAAAAAAATATTTAAAAAAACGCGTCATAGTGCACCCCGCAACTAAAAAATAGAAATATTAGCGAAAACAGATTTTCAATATCTGTAATAATAATTAAAAATTCAACTTTATTTCAAAAGAAGGTGGTATCGCGCGCTCTTAACGTACACGTGCAGAATAGTCCCGATTTTTAAATGATTAAACTAAAGTATACTATTTATCTGACACAAGTAGATTATTTTTAAAAACGTAACATGACACCGGGTAAATAACATTTAAAAGTAATTAAGTATTCAATTTTGTAAGAAAGGGAATTAATAATATTTCTTATACAAATACTAACCTGTGACAGTTTTAACGAAGACGTTTTCATGCATTCGAATTTTCCCTCTATAAACCCGACCGAAGGTGCCCTCTTGCGTTAGTTGTTCCATAGTAACGGTAGAATGTGGAACAGATAACGATTGCAGACGGTCGGAAGGATCGCAGTTCCTCGGATCATGTAGCGCCATCTGTGGACGAAAAGAGGAATGATTTTAGGAAGGAAATTTAAATTTAAATCTGAATTTAAATCCGGACCCGCAACAGCAATTACTTTCCGATAAACCGAAACTAATACACGATTAGCAGGGTGTGAATTGTATCGGGGTCTCTTTGTCGGACAATGTATGCAGCCCTAACCCTAACGCCCCGACACAAGTAAATTGAATGCGCTTCAGGGCATGACTAAGCTGTGTTAATCCCGTGAGACGGGACCAACGGTAACAGTATTTACTTTAAACATCGGGTTTTGGATGTTTCTATTGCAGTTACAAAACGCCTCGGGCTTATCTGTTTCTCGCATAACCAACGACGGATTTCTCGATTTCTCTTCAGCTAGGGCTTAGGGTTAGAATTAGAATTAGGGTCCACCTTCACTTGCAGTTTTATTCAATCAAAGTGCAGAGCCATTCCAGGTGGAGGGTTTAATGAGAAAATCAGCCTGTAAAACTATCAAATAAGAACTAAATCCCGTAGCAATTAAATTTTGGAGGGTGTTCCAGTTCAGTAATCTATTTCTAACGCGTTTAAGAATACCAGTTAGGGTCGAGGAAAATGAAGAAAATAGGATCCATTAATAATTGAAAATTGTTGCTCTAACCAATATTGCACTAAGATAAATTTATAAAATGCAAACCGCTATTTGGGGTTTCATTTAATTTAATTAAAAACGTCGGTTAGTTACAACCCCACCGGCAGGCATATTCGGTTAGTAGATATACATGTAACGATTCTACAAACTTATAATTACGAATCAATAGTTTATATGGACTTCAGTTATGCACGGAATCATAATTGCCACTTATATTACAATTCTTAAAAAAATGTCATTATAACAAAAATAAGATTTTAACTAAATAAATGTCTAGATTAGATTTTAACAAAATTCAAATTATTTCAAAAACCGTTAGCTTTAGGTGCTAATAACCTTAATGAAGACGATAGTTATTTTGAACGTAGAATCAATAAATATAATAATGTATAGTGTTCCATTTAAAAAATGCAACTTTGAAATTTTATGGTATTTGGGACATTCTGTATAATGTGAAAATATTTTTAAAAAGTATTCCTTATACCCAAGAAATTAAAATTTTAAAAAGTGGTGTACTTTGGCCACAATACTCCTTTTCGTGTGCATGAATAACCGGGTATATTATTTATTTATAAAAATTGCTATATTATTATATGTTACCTAATTTATTTTCAGAAAATAATTGCATTAATGATTATTTATTTTATATTTAGTTGCTCTTAACTAAACATGTAATCGGGTGTTATTATTAATTCTTCGAAAAACATATTTGAATTGAATTATATTTTTGCCTGAAATATTGGCAAATATATAATTAAATTAATAAGTGTGAAAGTCGAGTCGCGGAATTTAAGTAACGAAAAGAGTATACATCGAGTCTTCGCACATCGAAATCCATGGAAAAATGCTTCATAATAAACAAACATCGTTCATATGCAGAACGCAATCAAACATGCTGTGTATGTATGTTTAAATAAATAGCACGGGAACCCTTACTTATGTAAGGACCGGGATCAAACATTTCGATCCCCAGTGCGGATATTATTTTCAGTTATATGCTTCTGACGTTTCGTGATTTGCGTTTCCCCGTGTCACTTAGCCATTTGATACTTAATTAGTAATTACTAACTAACGTTAACTTCTTGTGGCGTTTGGTGAGGAAGGAGGTAGTTTAAGATGTTTTAGGAGTTAGGTAAACGCTTGCCTTATGAAATCCTTTAGGTAAGTTCTCCCTGCATAATTTAGTAGGTTTTAGAACCAGCTATTAAACACTCCATCTCAGAGGCGATAACATTGGAAAGGACTTCCACGGGAAAGTAGTTAATAAATAGTTCCACGTTTGTACAGGAGCATATCCCCAAGGAGGCAACAATGTTTGAAATTACGACACCGTAAATACGGATTTCTTTAGGAGCCCTTAAATACGATCGATCATCAAACGCCGTACTGAGGGGAAGAGCAATATAAATAAGCGCTTTTATTACCTTTCTAAATTTAAATAATTCTAATTGGATATGCAAATATTTTTGTGTGTTTATTCCGCCGGTGGAAAACAGTTGATAATTGTTAAATCCATAATCTACACTGCAATAGGATTTTTTAATGATATTCGTTAACAACATTTGGGTGTGCCTGTGTTTAACGAGCTTCGAATTACACTCTGAAAAAAGCCGAAGTGGAAATTCATTTGCACAAAATTGACGAGAGGACGTTAATAAAAATGGTGTGTTTGAAAAAGTTGAGTTTTAAAACGATGAAGCTCTAGGCCTTCATCGTTTTAAAACTCATTTATATATAAATACACACTTTTGTTGATAATAAAATGCAAACACCATCGGTTATTCAATCCGACTGTGTGCTTTTAGAAAAAATGACCGTCCATTTTAGCGTGAAACGTTCGCAATTTCAGTACTTCTACCAATTTTTATGAAAATTCGAATAGTTTTTTTATTGGGCAAAAATACACAACATTTTAAACGGTTTATTCGTTTAATCGAATGAAAGTATAATACTTTTATTGTAATTACTTTCATAAATTATTTACGAAAAAAAAAATTGAAAATGAATATTCCGTGTAATGTAACATTTATATTAGCAATAATGTAAATAAAATAATGGTAATTATTTATTTATAATATATAAGTGTAATAACTATTATCATTACTTTATATATAAATTTTCAATAATAATGATATATCAACACAGATTACATGTATTTTATTTTTATTGGATAACTTTAGGTTGCGATTTATTATAAAGAAAGAGCTTAGCAAACTTAGCAAAATTGAAATATTCGATTAAAAATCGTCAATCGGGGCTATTCTATAAGAGAAACGTTAAGTTTAACGTGTACGTTATTTTTTATCATCACAGTCTGAGCAGCTTTTTTGATAGATATATGTACATAGAATGTGAATTATTTTAATGAGGTAAACGTTAAACTTAACATTTCTCATATGGAATAGCCCCGACTATCTAGGATTTAATATTATGAATATGTACATACATTTATTCTCTGTCAAGTAAAGTAATATTAGTCTTAATTAAAATTAAATGGTCAATAATTAAGCATTAAAGCAATGCTCAATATGCTTACTAATTCTTGTTAGAACAAAAATTGTAAGATATAAATAATTAATGTGAAGTTATTTGAATATAGAATTTAGTGAAATGCTATAAATTATACGTTAAAAAAATACAAATTAACATAAGATAGAAATGTGACCTAAGGAAGAAAATACGACGGCTTAACAATTTGTAAACTTTGTGATGTAATTTAATCTAACTCTAAAAAATAAAGTATATATATATATATATATGATCTATTTTCAGTATTTTTATAATTAACACTTTGGTAAATAACACACTTTGTTGTGATTTCGCTACTATAATATAGCATATTCAATTAAAAAAACAAACTTAAGAGTGCCATGATTTATTATTAAAAATAATAATAATAATTGATTTACGAAACGTCAGATCTGTTTAAAAGTCACAGTGGTTTACAGCAACCAACAAAAAACGTTTATAGTTGAAAGTTATTTCCGAAATGGTACTAAAGTTGACGGGAATTGGGTATATACATAGGACGCAGCTTCGAGAGAGTTCCAGAAAGAATTTCCCAACGTTCCAATTATTTATGAAGAATTTAAAAATATCTTATTACGATCAATCAAATTATTTCGTGAAACGGGTAGTATTCTCCGTAAACCAGGAAGTGGTAGACCAGTTAAACATGCTCAGGACGTCATTAACACAGCCCAAAAAATTTAGGAAGATGAACCTACGACTTCTCTGCGTCGTTTATCGCAGCAAATTAATTTATCGGTAGAAATATGCCACAATCTTCTACGAAAAGATTTGCAAGTATACCCTTATCGCATAACATCAGTGCAAGAGTTATTACCTGATGATTACCCCAGACGACTGGAATTTTGTCAGTGGTTTTTACAAAACGTAAACGAGGATTGTTTACAAATTAATTTGTTCACCGATGAAGCATGGTTTTACAATGGTGGGTATATTAATTCCAAAACTATGAGAATTTGGTGAGATGAAAATCCTCGTACATATCGTGAGCAACCATTACATCAAAAGAAAGTTGACGTTTGGGTAGCGATTAGTGGGAGAAGATTAGTTGGACCGATATTCTTTGAAGGTAAAATCCTATTTTTATTATTAATAATGAAAATTCCATAACAGTGTGCGTACATTCTAGGTACAATAAATGCAGATCCTTACCATACAGATATTTTATTGTCTTTTATAAATGAACTTCATGATGACGAACTGCAAAGTGGTTATTTCCATCAGGATGGAGCAACTTCTCATTGCACTGCGAACTTGGCTTTTTTTGAGGATTTTTTGAGGAATGAATCATAAGACAGACACAAAAGAACAAAGTATCTATTGATCGGAATATTAATGTAATTAGAAATAATTAATTCTAATTAAATTAAAATTCCCAAATAATCATTTATTGGAGAGTAATATAAATTTAGTATATTATTTCCCACCCCAAACAACGAACATTAAGACAATAATTATTTCAAATGGGAGCCATCATTAATTGTTACCGGGGCGGCATTATTTTAATGTTGTTTTGGAAATAAATGATATGCAAATAATACCATATGAATTATTTCCCCCTAATGACAAAGATATTGACAATATATTTCTTTAATTAACATATATATATATATATATATATATATATAACATCTTTATTCGTGTAAATTTACAAAATTAAATATTATTTACAATACATATGTTATAACAATTTAACCACATAGGTTTGTATTACTTTCGTTTTCACGATAAACGACATTCCTGGACCACATCGGACATATGTTATAATTTAACGAAATCACTATCGACCAGAGGTCTTTCCGTTATAATTAATATATTTAATAATAAATATAACCATTTTCAATGATGTTATGGACAACGAAAACAAAAAAAAAACATTAGTAGCACATGCTTCTATTTACTTTTAACCATTGTTCTATGTAGATATGTCTTTCATTATGCTCTCATTAATCACTAAGTGAAACATAATTAAATATAACTGATTTCACTGAAGTCAACCAAATCATTTGTTTTTTTTGCATTAAATAAACTCGAATTAAAAAAAATATTGCGTTATATAATCATTTGTATCGCAACAGCAAATATTCGGCAGGGTATTTACTAAGAAAGTAATTGTTACAATGGATGTTTGCCCTTCTTTTAAAGTGCTTACGTTATGTAAGTAAAAAAAATCAGTAGTAAAGGGGAAAATAATTAATTCTATAGTGTAAATTAATTGTTTTCATATGTATTAAATAGAAATGATTTAAAATAATTAATAACTTATTTCCACATTTAGCTCCGTAACATTTTGACTTGCGTTACGTAAGTACTTTAAACAAATGCACATTTAAACAACTACTTCCCGGGCAAATACCCCTCCGGACAATGACTTGCATAATGTACACCTAACTGTGACCAAGTAAATGAACAATCTTTTCTGTTTTCATATGATTTCTTTTTATTTAATTCAGTTTTTATTTAGTTTATTTGTCGTGTATAGTAATATATCTATAAATTAATGCGAAGCGGCCATGGGGCAGGAGAGACACAATAAAATAAAACTCAAAATTTAAACAAGCTGTTAATACCATCTTATTATACATACATTAAAACTTAGAAACCTAAGTTATTCAAACGATTAGATAAATAAAAACCCCGTAATTAATTTCTAACAATTTTTGGGATAGTTGTGAGAATCTTTAGAAAATTTGGACTATGCCTGTTTTTTTCATAAAGGATGACATTGGACGGGTTGTGTAGGGGATTGTTTGTGTGGCGGTAATGTAAATATTATAATCTAATATAATGTAACTCTTAGAAATAAAGATTTTCTATACACGATCAGAATGATTTATTAATTGTTATAATTACACAATTAAAGATAATACTAAATTACTTACTGATCATATACAAGTTTAAGAAAAATATTCCATTCTGATTTTGTGCATTATTCTCACTTAAATGCATTTCTTTTTCTGGTCCCATAAACAGAATAAATTCGCATACCTTTAATGCACAAAACAACGATTCGGTTGTCTACCTTGTATACTCGAATTGTTGACTATGCCACTTATAAATTAAGCAAAATATATCGCTTTCTGATATCTTTCTAATAATATGACTCACTTAAATGAATTACTTGATTATTATAATTATTAAATTTGATTTAATTCGTAAACGATTAATTAGAAAATTATATTAATTAATTAATTAAAAAATGTTTCTTTCAAAATAAATAATCTACGCTAATTTACTTTAAACAACATCCGGATTTTCTAATTTACTTTATTTTGTATCTCGCCGTCTTAAGTGATTAATTGAAAGTTTGTTTTTTAACGGAAGAGAATTTAATTACAAATGAAACTGCTTTTCCCCCATTAACTGGAAAATCAATGGTTCATCTCTGTTTTATTGGAAGGAATTAAATAATCTTTTAACAACGAGTTAGGAGTCTAATTATTTACAGTGTTATAATGAATTTATATTAATTTTGGGATTTAATAACATTTTCAGAGTTTTCAATCCACGAAGAATTTACGCTTCACTTTTAATTTTTACAGTGTTAAAAGCTGCAATAGATATTCTGAAATGTTTTTTCCACAAAATTTCATTTTATTATCAAAAGAAATAATAAGATACAAATTAACATGTGAATTCCAATACCTATATTTTCATCAAAGTTCCATCATGAAGGTAAATGCATTGTTGAACATTTGTTTTAAGTACTTAATTAAATGTGAGTTTCGTGAAGATTTGAAAGATATATGAAAACACTTTGTACACTTTTCTTCAATTATTTATTTATTAACAGATGTACATTTCGATCACCATGTGATCATCATTAATGATCACATGGTGTTTTCATATAGTGTTTTAAGTACTAATGTAACATAAATCAAAATGTCGCAGTAGCTAAAAGAGGGAATAATTTATTAATTACTTTGTAATTCTTTTTTATTTAATTTATTTAAATAACTGTGATGAAGTGAGTAAATTCTTTTTGTTTATAGCAACAATAATAATATTGTAGCATTATACAATACGCTTTTATTATGCAACAGCAAATGTCTATTATTTAACATTTCTTTTGCGAACGTATGTAATGTCAAAATGTCACAGTAGCTAAAGAGGGAATAATTTATAAATTATTTTCAAATTCTGTTTATTTAATTTATGAACAAATAATGGACTGTAACGAAGAGTTTTTTCGTTGATAAATGCTGATCAAACATAAGTATTTCTTGCGAGTGCAACGTATTAACACAATCAGTGCAAAAAAATCTTAAGAAGCGTATTTATCATCCCTACAGACTTCAATGTCAATCAAACACTGTTGGTCGATGAAAAAAATATTTTATGAAATCATGCAGGAATGATCAAATAAAGATAGAAACTTATCTTCGAATGAGTATAAGATTACATTTAATAACTAACTGAATATGCAGAACACTCGATGAAAATCCACATTTATTTTTTCAAACTAGAAGAGATGTTTCAACAGAGAATTAATATATATACATATATCTTTATTAATGAATTTACAGCAATATATTTATATATTAATTATATAATACATAATTAATGTACAATTCACAAAATGCCTATCGACCCAAGGTCTTTCAGCCGAAGAGAATTAATATTGGGGCTGGCATTTTAAACAAATTTATTTAATTTGTAAATTGGGAATTGTTACTCCTACAAATGAGAAGACTGGGATTCAGCATGATGGTTGTGTAGCGCATTATAGTTTAAATGTGAAAAATATTTAAGTAATAATATTCATAATTACTGTATTAGCAACGGTGGCACTCTCAACTGGCTGTTAAGGTCTTAAAACTATGCTTAGAACCATTCTGTTTGTGTGTCGCCTGAAGAACTAAATTTAAAATCAACGCCACCCAAATGTTGAATCTTTGTGTGAAGCATTTTTTCCAGAGTTTTAGAAAGACAGATGCTTGATGTAGGGCCATCATTTTATAATCGATTTGGTTATTGTTTACAGCAGAATGGAGGATTTTATAAATATATGCTATAAATATTAAATTCCTTCCAATAAAACAGATTGAGTGTTGATTGAATGTTGGTTCCAACAAATTGATTGATTTTTTAATAACGAGAGTGCGTTAAACAATTACAAATTTAAAATTCCATTATGAAATGTTCTCTTAATAAATACACGCTCTTCAATAAATACTTGTTATTATTACTATTCCTTCTAAAAGGTAGGCAATAATTTATTTGTTTATCACCAATGATTTTTTTTCTAGTAAAAATACTACTACTAAATCGTTATTGCCTGAGAAAATAATGCAATGCATCTAATATCATAAATAAATATTGTCATAATATATTCCCAAATAAGGGCTATCACCTAGACTTATGGTCGATAGCATTTATTTTGGGAATCTGACCTAGTAATAATAATAATCATGGTAACAGAAAAATGTCGGCTTAGATGTTGAATCAAAATATTGTTTTTGTCTGCTGCTACTTTTATATTTATTTAACATTATTCCATTTTCACTTCTCTTTATTTCCGATAGCATTTCGACAGCAAATGGAATATGGCAGATTTCTGTATTCTTACAATTTACTCTTGTAATTTTGTTCTAAAATGATCGGGGAAACAGAAAGAAAACCTATTGTGATTTTACATGTAAAATCCTCATGTTCACTCCTTAAATCGTACACACAGTATATTAAGAAAACTAATAATTGACAATGACTTCTGATATGGACAGTTAGTTAACATCATTTTTTTTTCATGTCAAGGATATAAACATAAAAAAAACAGGCGGAAAGACCACATGTCGATAGCCAATTAACAGATTTAAATTATATATTTGATTTTGCAACATTCATTATTCATTTTGTATATTTTTTATATAATATAAGAAGACTACCCCTTTTTATTTTTAAATTAAAAAAAAAATTACAGTGGTGATTTTTATGATATTTATATAAATATAGTTACTTTTGAATTTGTTTAACTATTTCTTGGAATACCTATTTTGATCCAATAATTAATTTAGTAAGTAATCGTTTGAACATAGCTTAATTTATTTTAATAAATTAATAATAAAAAGTACAAAATAATAAAGTATACATTACCTGCGATAATAGCATAACTTGAGATGAAGCATAGTAAGAAACCCTTAGAGCGTCACTTGTAGCATAGGGAGAAGGTGATGGTGGCATTTTGTGAATACTGGCTATGGTAGCATAGCTACCACTTCCCCCACTTGGAGTCCTTCCAATGGTGGATCCCAGCCGAACGAAAACATGCTGATCACTGTCGTATGGGGTGCTTATATAGCTGGAAATTGATTGATTTGGTATAAGCAACTCGGTTTAATTTTCAATTCGTAATGATAACAGTTAACGAAAGGAAATATTGATTTTAGAATCCGCACACAATTTGTTTACTCAGGCGATTTGGCATGCGTTTAAATATTTATTAAAAGAGAAAAGGGATTATTTTATTTTTAATTTAATACTCGACTAATGTAATAGGAATTCATCATTGATTTCCCATTAGGAGCAATATAAAAATGCAATAACGATGGAAAATTATAATACGGGGTGAATCATAGTAGTTATGAAAAGGGATAGGGATGGATCGGGGATCGGGGATCAGGATCGATTTCCCAGCGGTATTTACAGGAGACGGCCAATTTACATCACTTACTGTGGTTGTTGTGTGCGCATTTTCTTTGTTTTAATGCAAATCGTCGATGTTGTGACAACCACCAATGCGATAAGAGCGATGGCACAAAACGCGGCTATGTACAGTGTATTCGTCGTACTCGCCAAACTGCCCGGCTTCAGCAGGATCGTGTCTAAGGGCGGATTTACCCCTGCAGAAAAAACAACTCTTCAATATTAATGGTTATTCCAAGTAAACACAATTTTGTTTCAATATCATGCGGAGGATATACAAAGGGGGAACGGATCTATTTCTTTTTATTATAACATAACAGCCCCTCGCCCCTGCATACATATTTCCTCGCAAAACTCTATATCTTATTTAATGTTTTTAATGTATTCGCTCCAACAATTTTATTTTTCATATATTACGCGCTACATGTACGCTCTTTATAATAAAAGCTTTTATTATAATAACAACGTTCTTTTTGCCCAATGAATATTTACTATGTTTATCATCATATATCCATATATTATTCTTAAATTATTCTATAAACAAATTGTGGCATTTTTTATTTATTTCATTTCCAATCTGTAGTGTTTAAATTAAATGCAATTGTATGCGTACATAAGGCTGCCTATAGTAAATATCAATAAATAAAAAAATCCCCATTCATCACTCCCAACAGGAAACACCGTACATTATTAATTCGCTGTATAGACCAATAAATATCAATACATTATTTGGAATATCCCCTCTACGTAACAACAACATACAATCGAATATCGATTAACAATTCTAAAACAATTAACAATGAGCGAATAAATAAATTTCGGTATGATTAATGAGAGCCAGAGCACGCCTTAATTAAATCTGCAATTTAAAATGCATCCCTTCTTGGTTTTGTTTCAGTTTCAGCGGAGGCAGAAAATGCAAATCGCGGAATTTATTTCAATGTATAACACTTTGCTAGACGTAGATTCTGTTACGATTATTTCATTTTTTTATATCGTGTTTTTTTTTTTCATTTTATTTTTGTTTCACTCGACGACGAGGGAGAACAATTTATAATTTTACGTGGGGTTGATCATCAGGGCGCGCATTCATCCACGCTCGAAATATTCAGATTCACTCCGATCGAACGCTGTGGAATGGGGAATAAGCCCGCTGTCGCAATTTGCGCTTTTATCACAGTATTACTGATTATGTCTATTTATTTAAAAATTTATTCAGTTAAAAATGATGCTGCTGAATTTGCTTACGATAACATAGTAAATTTAGCGAAAATAATAAATGCAAGCATTATTAGTTTACTCCCGCTCGTACTCAACCTAATATCAGTTTGGAATCAATTTACTTCGCTGCATGAGGCAAGTAACACAATCAGTTAGACGAACTATTAGCTATTAAACAGTTTATCAAAATCTCCCCTCCTTTATTGTTGTCACAGCTCCCAAGACGCTAATTTAACTTTACCACAAGCAATTCAAATTTACAACTTTAAGGGGCATTCTTGTGAATTTACTATTTTCAAAGTTTATTTATTATTTTAGAGCCACAATTTAATTAAGGTTGCGGTTTAGTAGAAAGAAATTAAGTGTAAAGTAAAGTAAAGTAAGTGTAAAGTGGACACAATTAAAAAAAAAATCCTAAAAACGGATTTTTTAAATATAAAAATATGTACTCAAGTAAAAAATTATCAGACTAAATTAAAAAATAGTTAATTATTACGTATTACGCCAATTAATTAGTTCTTCTTACAAAAGAAAGTTTCAAAATATAATAAAATGAAAAGGTTATTAATATGAAGTTAACAGTAGAAAAGAATATTTATTCACTCTATCATATTTATTAAAATAAATTTTAATTTGAAAATAATTAATAAATTATTTCGTATATAGCTACTGTGACATTTTGACTTACGTTACGTAAGTACTTTAAAAGAAATCTGCATTAAAACAACTACTTCTCGGGAATATACCGCGCCAGACATTGAATTACATACTGAACACTTGTTTAATAACATATTGTATAATGCAACAATTTTTGATTCGTTGTTTCGAGCAAGTGTCCATTATGTAATTTAATGTCTGGCGGGGTACATACACGAGAAGTAGTTGTTTTAATATACATTTTTTTAAAGTTACGTAAGTCGAAATGTAACAGTAGCTTAAGAGGAAACAATTCATTAATTATTTTCAAATTCTTTTTATGTTATTTATTATAAACTTACTTCAATGTACAATTTACCAGGTTAATCAGTATGAAACCAGAATTTGCCGATGCTGTTATTGTTATTGTCAAAGCGCATCCTCCAAAAATACTTGCAATTCGCTGTCTTCAAACGTTTTCGGTGGTCTTCCGCATTCTAGATTTTTTCGTCCGTCAAATTCGCCACTTTTAAATTTTGGCATTTGTTAAAAGTTTTCAACTCACAACAATACAAGTTTCATACAACAGAATACTTTTTAATAGCGTTGAATTTTGTGCCTTCAAACTACGAAATGCAACAGAAAATAGTATGTAACAGAAAATCAATGTTTTTCTATAACCATTTGAAAAAAAAAATGCTACAGAATCGCATCGAATGCTTATCAAAGCTTACGTGAACAAGCTTTTGGTAAATCGCAATGCTATGAGTGGTTTAAAAAATTCAACCACTGATGATGAGAAACGATGAATGTGAAAAAATATACTGAAAACGTTTGAAGACAGCGAATTACAAGTATTTTTGGATGGGAAAGACGATCAAATGCAAAAACTCGCCGATGAATGTAATGTGACACGAGAAGCCATCTTCGTACATTTGAAAGCCATGAAAAAGATTCAGAAGCTAGGAAAATGGATTTCACACGAACCCAATGAAAGGTAACAGGAAAACCGAAAAAAATGCGAAATGATGATCTCCAAAAAGAAAATAATTTCTTCATTGAATTCACTGACAATGAAAAGTGGATATATAGGGTTATCATAAAATTAAATGTTTGCATAGTTTTAAAAAATTGAGCTAGTAGCAAGAAATAAATGGAAACTAGTTACTTCAATAAAGGGATTAATAATAATAATTTCGTCTTCAAGAATTAAATATTTCAATAAAAAAACGAGTTTATTCATTTTTTCATTCATTCATTTTTTGGGTGGGGGCTGTTTATTTTCTTTATTTCAACCACTAACGAAAGTTTCAAATGAAACTAAATCTAAAGGAACAATATTTCAAAATATATTATGTGTTGTTGAAAGGCCAAAGCCGTAAATAAATAATGTTTATTTATTTGCTCGGAAATGGAAATCGAAATATATTTTTGTCTTAATTAACTTATTTAAATAAACGCCATTTTTTGTTTTCGTATAATTTAGTTAATTATATGTTGTGTTATTGTTTCATATAATGACACATTATCAGTTTATTTATCCATTATATTTTGTTGTATTTCACGTATTATATTCCCTAAAATAATTATTATTTTTAACAACGTAGTCTTCTCTTCACGCCAAGGGCTGATGATATATTTGTATATACAGGGTGTTTCAAAATCGAGTCTCACCATGGGAATCTCGCTTATAAGAATGTTTTCACTGCATTAAAATATTGCTTCAAATAACGAATATATAAGTAAAAAAAGAAAATCGCATTTTTTCATTTTTTTAATAGTAATAATATTTATTAAGAGCAAAAAATGGTGATGTGTCCATTATGGTACTTTCCCCAGTGAATTCGGCCAAATGAGTTTTTGAATGAACATTAAATATTAAATTAAAATATGAATTGTTGTCATTTAAAGTTAAAGCCAAACATTTAGAAGAATGTTACAAGTTATTTCGTTATTTCTTACATTACAATGATTTTGCAAATTTTCCCACACTACATAAAATTTTTAGGACATTTTTGTAGTTCACAAAAGATTTATTCACTTACTGAAATAAGACAGCATTATGACGTTTTATTTGACATAAAGTTAATTGTTTATTTTTAAGGGAATTTATCAGGAAGACGAAACTCTTCCGCTTATAACATGAAAAGTAAAGGTCTTAGGATAAAAAGTTATATAACAAAAATTATTTATTTTTTTTAAGATCTACAACTGTTATTTGAAACATTTTTCTATCCGAATAATAAAAATAAAATTCGTTGAATTTAATGAGTTTTGATTGTGATCAAAACTTTTTCAGATGATTCCACTGTTAAAAAAAAACTTGGGTTATCCAAGAGATGGACAAAGTCGATCATTTTATTACTGCAAATTTAAGTATATGAAAATTATATTAATGCAACATATTTCATTAGTAAAAGTAACTGTTCTCTATTTATTGAAAAACATCAATTTATTGCTACTTATTGGCTTTCTTATTTATAAATGCTTGTTTAGAAATACTCGATTACTAATATACTGGATTTTGCCCAACACTAGATATAACGTTTGGGTTCAATCCATTCAGCCATTTATGCGCTATCGCGGAAAAACACAGACACAGGTCAGTTCTTTTTATTACAAAGAAACTTAGCACAATTTTCTTAACGGGATATTAATCAGCATAAAATTATGCTAAAATGTTAAATTTAAACATGCCCTCTATTTTCTATAATAAGCGGGATTTCGACGGCGAGACTCGAATTTGAAACACTCAGTATCTTTATTCTGATTATACAATTAGTGAAAAACAACATAATATAAATATTTACAATATATTTAATCTGTCTGGGCTATCCACTAGATGAGTTTCTTCTATTTTTTAATTAAAAAAACTCGATAGATAATAATTTTGTTTTTAAAAGCCTCAAATAATATTTATTAAGACGAAAGGATTATTGTAATAAGGAAAATAATATAAATGTAACAATATTTTCATTTTTATAAGCTATAGGTAATATTTATAAAAGATAAAAAGATTATTATAATAAGGACAATAATGTAAATGTAACAAAGCATGATTATCTATCGAGGCATCATAAATTCCATAAAGGTTTGTTTATTTAGTGTCAGTAATTCGACTTTAATTAATAAGTAGACTTAAATTTGACACAGGTCGTGAGGGTTCGACTGTAGGATACTATGTTCCAACAACACATACGATACCCTTGTAATCAGTATAATCTTATCATCCCGGAATTAAACCCCGGCCTCACCACGCTTTCAACGCAACCCCGTCAAATCGACTTAAATACATAAATTAATTGGGTTCTATGTAAAAGTTGATATTCCAGTGCTATTTATTTTTGTGAACGTTTCAGATATATGATATCGATTATCGAAATTATACAGAATAAATTGTGTTTTCTAATGTTTCATTATTTGTAGAAAAAAATACTATTTACTTCTGCTCTTTTCTTTGTATGGGAAATAAGTGAAAATTTGTATCAACAGTACCTAAAGAGATGAATGGCAAAAATAAACTTTTATTAATAAAAAAATTAAAAAAAAAAATATAAATATAAATATAATAAAATAAATGTTTCTAAAGAAATATAGTATAATAAATAAATATTTGTGGCAGAGAGAATTTAGTAGGTACCAAATTACTAAATATAAATGTGTAATTGATTTCAAAGTATAGGTATATTTATTGTTAAAACGATTTTGTAACGATGTTTTGTAATAAAGACAAAATATAATATTCTAATGAATTTCTTGATTTGATATTTTGCAATTTAGATAAAATTAATATTAAAACTTCACGTGATCCATTGCTTAGCAATAATTATCATTATATCTCCTGTGATATTTATCTATATCATCTCTTCCTTTATGCACTGATTATAATTTTAAATCAGCTGATTACTGCGTCATTAATAATTATATTTGTAACGTGGATTGTAATCTAGTATTTCAGAAACTTAATATTGATTCAAACTTAAATGAATTCTAAAGCATCATTGACTCTGCCCTGTCACTGTATGTGCCTACTCGTTATTATAAAACACCAAACTACCCAAAATGGTTGAATCGTGAACACGTAAATGTTGTTATATCTAAAAAAAAAGCTTATACTACTTAAAAAAGGGATAGTGTTAGTGATGATGAAACCTTCAGAAATCTTAGATAGGTTTGTTATGATTTTAGCAAAACACTTTATGAATCTTATATTCGGAATTCTGAAGATAACATTAAAGTTAATTCTAAATTGCTTCGTGTTTTGTCAACGAGTGCAGAAATATAAAAGGTTCTCCGAATAAAATTTATTTTAATGATAAATAAAAACTATACTTACAATACCTATAAAATTTGAATATATTAATACATCAATTTTATTTTGCTTAAAATGTGAAATATTCCCCTCCCCTAAACGTACAAAATATTTTGAAAGAAGCGTTATTTTAAAATATTTATGTACTAAACATGTAAAATAAGACGAAATAACTGCTAATTAAGTGATCGTTATTTGTTGGGAACCTAATAAAAGAGCATTAAGTTTATTGGGTTTCTAACAAGTAAAGATTACTTAAGTAATATTTAGTTAATTAGTATTATCCGTATTTTACACCTTTAATGTACATTTTAATTAAATCTAACATAGCTAGCAAACGCGTATGTCTTAAAAAATAGGTCATTAATCATAATCAGGCTTTTATAACTAATTTCCTATTGACGTCGGAAGTTACTGAAAACTATGAAAGTTTACAACTTTTCCGAATCGATATTAATAATGTACCTCGATACAAAATGTTTTATAAAGAATAAACTCTTCTATTAACTTTGTAATGAATGTAAGAAACATTTATCGACGTTTATATTTACTACTAATACTTGATAAAAGAACATTCTATATTTAGTTTTTAAGAGCTTTTATGTCTATCGATTTCTGTATTATTTGAAAAACTGTATAGATATTCACATGAAATACAATACACTATTGACTGGATATATTGTTTGTAAGGTAACTCTTTCTTTTTAATTATAAGGGAAAAAATATTATTGGTAATATGATTGCATATAAATGTTATGTTTGTTTTTAATTATTAAGCTTTATATATATGTATTCATCTTTTATGTTTTACCTAATATAAGTGGTTTGGTAATGAGTATATTTTTATACGATGTTAAATATTACAGTAATGAAGGAAAGACTAACTATGGTCGATAATCAATTTTTGTATTATTTATTTATGTTATAAGTACTCTACAAGCTAATGTATGTATATATCAATATAATGCAGAAATAATTTATTACCACTATTATAATGAAATATATTTTTTTCTATATTTACTTAATTCCCTCTCTATATATGAAAAGAATGTATATAAATTAAGTAGAAGTTTTTATAAAGTTACCTTTTAAACAAATTTTATTCCTCCTGAATTTAAGAGAAGTATCATTGTGCAATTTGCTGGATGTGCTGACGTTAAGAAGAATTTGGACCTCGGTTTCAGCGCTCTTAAGCCCCGTGCAGAGGAGTCGCAAACTGAAACAAAATTATTTGTAGAATTTCACGACACATTCTTACGGTCTAGTAACCTAAACGTCTGCACAGATGTTGGGATCACACCGGTTGATGAAATATTCATTTGGGGTGGTAACATCGCGCCCTCGTTGTTGTAGTTTACAGATAGTATGTACGGCAACTGAAATCACAGAACAGTTCCAAGATAATATTATACAGTTTATACTAAATTGTCAATAAGCGGGATTGAATTAAGGGGTCGGTAGCCAGTCATTTGAACACCATCAGAGCTTTACTTCCTCGCACATATTAGCATCACGTGCCAATCCAGCCGTGAAAAGTAAATGGAAACCACCAACAACAAAATAAGCCCATTTATCAATTCGCACACATCAAAACGCAATAATTGGGGAGAGGGGTGAATTGATAGGCCCTCGGACTAACGGAGTAACGGAATAACTTATTGAGTATTTCTCTGAGCGTCAACTTTTTGTTTGCACCTATTTACCATGCCTGCTCAACTCGAAATCACTTCTCAATATTCGATGGAAAGTGATCTAAACGCTTTCGAATACCACGTTTAAATATATTTGTATTTGCTACAGTTTCGAATATTTGATAAATTTTGTAAAATTAAAGTCATTAAATAGGAAAAACAAATTTGAAATAATTATCTCTTTAGCATTGCATTGTCTAAATAATAAATAAAAAATACACAGAATTAACTACTTCCTGGACGAAAGTCCTGCCGGGAATTATATTACACATTAAACATTTGCCGTCACACGACAATATTATTGCGAATGCAACGTTTCATGTGAATCGAGAATATTTGACGCGGAAAACAATTAGAGTAATTGAGATTCTACTTCAAATAAACGATATTTTGAATATAATACAATATCCTATTATAAATTACCACTCCTATAAATAACCTTTGAAAACCATTGAAAGCAAATAATAGGGATTAAAATGCATTATTTTACCATTGAATGGCTTTCATATCTATATTAATAAGCCATACTGGCCCTCCATTTCGCATCACCCTATATATTTCCGCAAGCCCTTAAAGATTATAAAGCCGTCTGTGTTTCATGTTATCAGACTGCACCATATTGAAAAGATCAACAATACTTCGCGCATGCAATCCGCTATTAAACGGGGATTTCATAAATATGATTTATCACGGTGGGTTTATTAGCACATAAAAGCTTTATTAATTATGTACTTTTCATATTGTGCGATTTTCAATGCATATTTAAAAGATATGGCGTTTACATTGTGTTTAAAATGTATATTTATGTATTGAGGGTGTTAGAATAAATTAATTCATCACATCTGACAGTTTACTGAAATATCAATCAAGATATTTCGATGATATCAATTTAATTACAATTTACAAACGGTGACAGTTTTTTAATCAATTATAATTTTACAATCAAGTTGGCATTAATGAATCGTATCAATGATAACGTGCCTTTCAAATTTAATAATAAATTAAAATCTGTTTAAATTAAAATAATTATATAAATGGAATTTAAATTGATTAATAAAGGGAGATGGGGTGACGCAGAAGAATTTATATAAACGAATAATATTAAATTCAATCCAATTACAAATTTTATAATAAAAACGCAGCTACATATGTTGATTAATTGTAATTAAATTTATTACGTACATATTTTTTTACAAAAATCATCAATTAAATTAAGCAAAAACAACAAATTCACAAATATAATAATGATAAATACAGTTTAACAGCGTATATTAATAAATAGATCGATGATAGACCGATTTAAACTGTAAAATAATATTATTAAAATAAGTGTTATAAAACATAGTACACTTTCATTCAACTTCAAAAATTTTAAATGAAATACCACATTGTAACGGTCGAAACCATCATATATTTGTAAATTAATATACTGTAAAAGTAATAAGTAAGTAAAGTAATATATTGTTTAAATATATATATATATATATTTATATATATATATGTATATATATATATATATATATATATGTATATATATATATATATATATAGAGAGAGAGAGAGAGAGAACATCTTTATTCAGACAATTACAATTACTTTTATATTATACATTTATATTTAATTGCTATATAATTGTTTTTGTTAGTCTGTCTGGGCTATTGGGGCTGAAAATTACTAATTGTTATTTAAATTAAAAATATATATATTTATAAATTTACAATAAAGGCGATTGTAAATAATAAATGAATCAGTAAAATTCTGGTTTATTATATGAATAAATTCTGCTTAAAACAAGTTATAATAAAATGTAAAATATAGAAATGATTTCTAAAAACATGTTGATTTTCTAATAATTTTCTGTAATTCCATTCACATCTAAATTAATTAACGAAAGTGAGAGGAGTGTAATCTTATTTAAAAAAATATGTAAGTTTATAATTAAAGCGTAATTAAAGAAGGCAAAGTTTCTTAGTGAAATAACAATAACGAAGGAAGATAATTTTTAATTTGGAATGACAATGCGCGGCCCTCGCGATTTCTTCAAGGCAATTCGGATTTCTGGAGCGTGAAAGCATTTCGCTTTTCGCAATTTGCAAGGAAATTTGGATTGCACGAAAAACTCTTATTTCGCCTAATTTAATACGCTTGTCGTTAGTTTGTCGTTGCTCTCGCCTTTATACCGCGGAATTAACTAATAAAAAAATGAGGAATTGTGATTTTGTTGTAATGTTAAAAATAAATTGTTTTCGTGATGATACCGCATTAAGAAATTTAAGTGGGATATTTATGTGTGATATTTTAAATGTTATTAATACAATTTTAATGAATAAAAAAAAATGCTAGTTAATACATACGTAGATAATCATCTTTATTGGGATATTTACAGTTACTTCAAGTTTTCAAAACATTACTTATTTATTTGCAAGATGGCTGTCGACTATTCTTTCAGCCGATAGTCCTTGGCCTTTATCTCGTATGTCAGTGATGCCCGTTTGCATCGCCTTGTTTAAGTACTCCTTAGTGCTAAGTAATCCTTAACTCATGACATTTGGTTTTCACCGCGCGCACACTACGTCTAAGGTATTCTTAAATTTAAGACGCCGATGTTGGCGGCTTAACTTCACTAAGGGTTCCTTAGCGTTGACGTATGATTGATTCTAACCTATACATTATAAATTTGTAGATAGCGATTTAAGGTTGCGGTTTAGTAGAAGGAGATAGCTATATAGTAAAATGGAAATAACCGTTTGAAAAAAGAGTCATTATTTTGGAATTAATAATATGAATATGTATTTACATTTTTTATCTACCAAGTATAAAGTATCAGTCTAAATAAAAAATAAATCGTTAATTTTCTTGTATTACGTCAATTTACTAGTTCAAGTTAGAAAATAAAATTGTAAGATATAATAAAATTAATAGGTCATATCTGCTAAGTTATTTTAATGCAGAATTTAGTGAAATCCTTTAAATTTTCATTGCACAAGTTTTTATTAGCAAAAATATAATTTTAAATTTGCTATAAATTTGATCAATTTTCATTGTTTTTCTTAATTGTTTTTCACACAAACTAAACATTTAAAATAATTAACATTAACAATTTAATTCATCTGATGAAATTCCTGCTTATTTTAAGATTACTTCAATGTATAATACAATATTGTTCATTGATCACAACAGCAATCTAACTCGAATTAGTGATTGCCAATATTTATATAGCTATCTCTTTCGTCTAAACCGCACCCTTAAGTAGAGAAAGCGAGCCAATAATAATGTTTTCTTAATGATGAAACTTATAGATTCTTAAAGTTTCTTTTGATTACTATAATGTGTAAAGCGATAACAATTACTCCAAATAAATGTCATTTTCTAAAATTAATAATAATTTTCTATGATTTTAAGGTTAAAAAGCGAGAATAATACGCTTTTGTAGATGACATGAAGTTAGGCGCTGACATTCCCCTAGATTTTGCCCTAACTAAGAAGACCTTAACTAAATGGAGATTTTATATGAGAGGTGCAATCCAATTTCGACTATTCTTTCCTTAACTTTTAAGCAACCCTTAACTAAGGAGGCTTTAAAGTAAAATCGGTGCAAACGGGCATTAGTCATTTAGGCGAGATGACTTGAATTCATGAATGGAAGATTGAGGATGTTTGAATTTTAGAGGTATATTGGGATTTCTCGTAAAACAGAGAAGGTTTAAAAGTTCTAGGCCGAGGTATTGTTAGTTAATATTATTTGTTAATTCTTTAAAGTTGAACGATATACTGTCATTGATAAAAACTCTTACCAAAATTATATTAAGGTTACTACTACTAAATTTTTACTATATGAGAATATAATATATTGCGGCGGAAAAACCACTGGTCGATAGCCAATTAACAGATATAAATTATACATATGAAAATAATATGACTTTGTTTCAAATATTAATATTTCCAAAAATGTTTCACTATGAGATAAGTTAGACATTTTTATATATTTTTTTAATTTGACATTTACGTTGTTTGTTGTATATATAACAATCTTTATTAACAATTAAGTTTACAAGAACATAAATATAATTGATTAAGTATATCACACAAAAAATAATTAATTGTTAAATAGTTATCGATCATACGTCTTTCTATGTAATTTTCAAAATATGTGTAATAAACTATTTGTTGGAGAATTAATTCGATAAGCTGTTTTTTAAATACCGACTTATATATATATATATACATATATATATATACATATATATATATACATATATATATATATGTATATATCTGTGTTAAATTGATTTGTTTTATTGCTATGTGAAATTGTTTGAATATTTTTAATTTTAATTTTATATTCCATATTGAAGCATATTAATAAAAAACGATGTAGTAATAAAATAAATATGTTTTTTTCATATTGGTTAAATCAGGTTAAATTAATTAAATTATATGTTAGTTTTATTATAATGTATGTAAAAATAAATTGATTAAATTAAAATTTGTGGAATCAATATTTCAATACTACGACAATTAAACTAAATCACTTATAATTAGAATGAATATACGAATATCAGACACGAATCATCGATACATCGTCGAACATGCCAAACAAACCATTAAATTTGGTTGCTACTTTCAAAACCGGTAGTAAAATCGGCGCTAACTTACTTTCCTCGCTGAAAAAGAGGAACACGACGAAAACGAGCGGAGCATTTCGTGAAACCGCCGAAACGAGTGTCCAGATCAGAAAAATGTAAATAACCGAGCATAAATCATCGATATTTAGGAATTCGCGATGAATGAAATGAAATGGTGGCAGCCGAGGCAATTGTGCTAGTGAGCGTTTAAACGCGGCTATAACGCTTCAATTACCTGTTCTACTATTTTGAGGAAAGTAGTCGGACGAGAAAATCCAACTTTCCATTCGAATCGAATCGTCCTATTTGTGAATCGTATTCCGCCGGAACTTCGTTGCTGGCTATTAACATTTTATTGGTTCGAACTTGAATGGATTCGATAAATCCGTTTAAAATAATAATTATTTTAAATTTGATATACAAACATTATAGCAATAAAAAACCTAAGAACTTTTATATTTCCAAATTTATTTCTTTTTTAATATTCAATAAAATAATAAACTTTATTAATAATAAAATACAAGGCATTTGAGTAGAACAAGTAGAAGATTTCGCTGTTTATTAATTAACACTGAAAACATATTTCAACACATTATGGTTTCATTAATCATATGATTGATCAATGCAGTGAAACAATTGCCATAGTATAAATTACTACTAAATCTTTATTATCTGAGAGAGAAAAAAAAGTACATTGTATATAATCTAACATAATATAAAAAAATAAGATTTTCATAATATATTCTCAAATAAGGACCATAGGTCTTTCAGCCCTTGTTTTCTTCTTTTTTTTTTTCTTCTTTTATATTTATTGTAAATGGGAATTAGATTTAGATAGGGGTAGAAGGGTGTAGTAAGGATATAAAATATAAATTAATAAACACAAAACAAACTGTTGAGAAATTTGTTTTGTGTTTTATTAAATATTTAAAATGGAATTTCAGCAAGTATCAGCCTCTACAATTAAATTCATTTATTTCAAACAATCATGGAATATTCTGCTAAATATAAATAACATACTGAAAAATAGAATGAAGGTTATATTTTTTGATTCTTTTTAAAATTAATTGTTCACTCCGTAGCTATATTTAAAATAATTTCATTGTCAAATACATAACTCCATTCGTTAACGGCATTTTTCATTGTGCAAGTGCACCGTAAAAATCTTTATTTAGCTCAATGACATTTAGTGCGAGCATTTGCGTACCATGTTTATGCAAGTAGCGGAAAATGCGTTTACATCAAATTTAAGCTAATCATATCGTTTTCTATTGTGAAGGTTTCTACTTCGTTATACATGTTTAAATTTAATAATAACAAGACTTTTTAAGTTTACAATTCTTTAAAAATATTTATATTTACAATACATATTGATTGGTTAGTAGTCTGCCATGGGCTATCGACCGGAGGTCTTTCTGCCCTTTAGGTTTTATTTTCTATTACAATTTCATTTATAATTGTGACTGAAGTTTCGGAAACTTCTGCTTGTCATTGTCCAAGAAGCTAAAGCTGCCGAAACTTCAATCACAATTATAAATAAACGTTGTGTATTAGTAATTACGTGAAGATAATAACAATCAAACATAAAAACGTTATAAATAATTTTATACACTGATTTATTTAATATTAATGTTCACCGATTCCGATTATTATTATTTTAAGAATGGGTTTTGAAATGATATGAATTACCTTGATTACCAGATCCTTTCGACCGATCATAGCTATTTTAATATTAATTTAAGACGTCACAATAGACCTATGGACCCCGAACGAAATTTGTCTTTTAAACAAATTCCATCCGAAACGAAACTCGAACCTTCTGTACAAGGCCTTTGCCCACTCGGCTACCCCAACATCCTCTCCGATTATTTAATCATGATTAAATTTAATCGGCGGATTTTTTTGCACCGTACGTCGAAGCCACCATGTGGTAATATAATAAATAATTACAGTATATTTTTAGTTAGAATATAAATAAATAAATTATATTTCCTCGATAATTAAATTACAATATTGTATTTAGCTGTTCTCCTTTTATTCTAAGGATTGACTTTTTGTGAATCAAAACCTCCCATAAAAAGGTGTATTTGTTGTTTTTTTTTTAATTAGATCCTAGATTTTATTTTCATATTTTTATTAAAATGTCACGAATTTTGTGGTGACATATTTTGTGGAAAAATTATCGTTTGAAAAAGAAATCCTTCCTACACGATTAGACATTGAAATATTTTTTGTGGTTCAAAATAAAATTTTGAAATATTTTGTTTTTTGTTTGTTGTATACTCATATGAATTAAATGTATTGTATTTGTTTATTTCATATATATATATATATATATATATATATATATATATGAAATAATGTTATATATATATATATATATATATATATATATATATATATATATATCTGTGTTAAATTGATTTGTTTTATTGCTATGTGAAATTATGTAGGCTAAAAGACCTCTTGTCGATAGCCGTTTCGCTGTATAAAATATGAATTTGTTTGTTACTTCTGGAAATAAATATTTTTATATATATAGAATTATATTTTCTATTAACATCATGTCTAAGGGCCGTTTTACACACAGAAGAATTCTTGCAAAAGTTGTACGAGTAGAAAAGAGTATTCATTCACTTGATCACAGTTATTTAAATAAATTAAATAAAAATGATTTAAAAATAATAAATTTTCTCACATTTAGCTCTATGACTTTTGACTTACGTTACGTAAGTACGTCAAACAAATGCACATTAAATCAACTACTTCCCGGGCAAGTACCCACGCCGGACATTGAATTACATAATGTACACCTGCTGTTGCATATCAATAAAATATTGTATAATGCAACAAATTTTGATCCGAGAAAAAGTTAATGCAAAAATAACAAAAAATAACGTTACTTAATATAAGGCCATCTGCAGATTATTTAATTTATCTATTTGCCCGGGAAGTTGTTGTTTTAATGTGCATTTGTTTAATGTACATACGTAACGTATGTCAAAAGTCACAGAGCTAAATGTGAGAATAATTTATTAATTATTTTCAAATCATTTTTATTTAAGTTGTACAAGAATTATATATAAAAGTTTTGCCATAATTCTATATTTAAAAATATTTACAGCAAAGAATTATTGTGAATATAATCGGGGCTATTCTGTACGGGAGAAGTTAAGTTTAACATGTTATTAATTTCTTCACAATCTATGAAACTTAAACATTACTATTGCAGAAAAGCCCCGAATATATTACACTTACATAAATTTAAAATATTTTTCTATATAATATAAGTTTTCTTTAAAATCTAAAGTTTACTCTTGCGCAAAGAGAAGGGAATCTTCTTTGGATTCATTTTTCGTCATGATTAGAAAACTGAAAATCGGAGGGCACATTCTGTAAGAATGCTCACACATCGCTAAAATTTAACAAGTAATTTATATTAACCAATGAAACAAGACTAATGATATGAATCCAGAACCGAACCGCCCAATTAACAATTTTAAATTTTACATAGAGTGGATCGTTTCAAAACGAATCTAAAATTTAACGATTTAATTGTGCGATAATCAATACGCTTAACATGTTATCAGCAGTAACACTGCATTCCAATTTCAAGGGTAAACATTAGACCGTACTAAATAATTTCAAATGATTCATGATATTACAATGCAACTCAATAATGTATATCAAACAAACATATGTGCAAGCTTAATACAGTGAACAGGAAATTAATATAATGTGTAATGCAATTAACGCTGAACTTTACATCTATTGCCCTTAGCGTAATTGTTTATAACATTTGCGTATCTTCACGTTGATAATTTGGTTTATTTTGTTGAAACATACAAAAAGGTTTTATCCCAAAATAATAACATTTATATAATACCTTTGCTGTGAGTTGTGTCATTTATATTTTTTGTCCCATCTCCGTCTCTCCACTGTGAAACTGACATAGATATCCGCACTCGCACATCTTAAAGAAAAGTTGATCGAGCTCGAAGACCCTTCAATCATATTTCCTATTATTAATACTACTACTAAAATAATAATAAGATTTTTTTTTTTTGAGTAGTAAAGTATTTTGTACAATACACACTCACTTGCATATATACAGTGCTTTCCAAAAGTAATGGATAAATTCACTTTGCATATTTAATTAAGGATTAATTAATTACATTTTGTTATTCTTTCAATTTTATGTATAAAATACATTTTAGTAAATATCGCTGTTATTTATTAACCGATTTTGATTTTTTTGGTATATTTAGAATGAAAAAAATCTATCAACTCTGGTATCGCAAGCGGTACTTAGCTATTCTTTTAAAGTTAGGGTTACCACCTATTAGGGGCGAAAGAGTGGAGGTCTGAGGTGGAGTATATGTTAGGATAGTAATTTAAAAATAAAAAATCGACGTGACAGAGCATATTTATGATTTTTTTTCTGTGGTTGTGGAAGGGAAAAAGTTATTCAATAAAACCCCTCCCACTTTACTTTTGTGATTTTATAGAATTTATCCGTTACTTTTGGGAAGCACTGTATGTATACATAAAAAAATATTTTTAATATCTAAGTAAAAGTAATAAGATGTATTATTATTATTTAATATAAAGTAATAGAATAAATTGTCTGCGAATCTTAACTAGATCCTAATAGCTATTATACTATCATTTCACTCCCTGTCCTAGGCAAATTATTCAAAACAATAATTACGAAACAAAAGTACTCTGTTATGTACTCAGTACTATCCCAAACTAGCAATTTGAGTTCCTCGAACACCGCTCCATAACATTACCGCTTTGTATCCTTTTCTCAAATTGCCAAGCAGCAAATGGCAAAAGATATGCTATGATATTTTTAGATATCAAAAGTTTTTGGCTTTGACCGGCACAAAGGTCTTATTTACATGTGTTACCCCCCTAAAGTTCCTTATTCTTATATCTTATTACATTCTTATCTACATCTTATTAATCTCCTGGTTTCTTCCAGAATAGATCATTTCAAGTTAAACTCTGTCGTTCAATATCATAACTGAAGGAGCACGAGAAGATTACCATAAGATTCTCCGTTATCTTCACTCCTATATATATTCCAGTTCATGATATATACAATCACATTACAAATAATTTAAATAAATCTGTACATCCTCTCCTCTACATGGCATTAATTGCACATGTTCCCACACTTCCGAAAAGTCTCAGCATTCTGCAAGTCTGAACTGATAAATCCAAATTCCTTTCCACAGACTGAATATTTCTCCTATAGTTGATTTAAGGTGTAGCATGCCTTCAGTTTGTATGCTTTTTAAATTACAACGAAAACTCCGGGATAGTAAAGACCTGTAAGCAATGTATGCTATCTCAATTTCTATAAATAATACAACGATTCATCCTTCAATCGAATATAAACACATTGATTCAAAATTCACTTTTAAAAATAACTCCATCACCCTTAAAAGATAAATCAATCAATAGGCCGCCAATTTTATAAACTTAACTTGCAAACATCAAGAAATCTCAACCAATATTGTTGTGCGCATTTACAAAATGATATGCTAAATCGAGCCGTTCTTTTCCACAACCAACTGTATGGCGCTTAAAAAATTTAAAGTTGCAGAGAGATTAGCCCTCAGTCTAACCAAAATTCGTCAAGCCCAAAACCCCATTTAAGGGCAGGAGTTCTCGAATGCCTTTCATTTGGGCCAGTCTTTAACCATTTATTTGTTTAGAAAAAGAAAAGTGCCGCCTAATTCAGGATTTTTTTGCTATCTTACGGTATGTGTTACACTCGATAAATCTAAAATATTTTTTTATTAACAACAAAAAAAAGTTGAAAAAAATGTAAAACATATTAATCAGAAATTAATTAATGGAAAATACCTCTCTTTCCATATATGAAATATTTTTTTGTTAAAATACTTAGTTTTGCATTAAATCTGCCTCAAACTCAAATTACTTTTTACAGTATTTTGAAAATATCGCCTATTTTTTAGTCGTTTAAAGTGCCAAGCAGTTTTTAATAGATAGCGTAATTAATTTAATTTGTAGAATATGACGAATTGGGCAATAGAATTTCGTAGTTTGCGTATGAAAAACTTCAACTTCCTAAAAAAATGTCCCAATTATTCTAATATAACTCATACCTTCATTTGTATTCGCGCGTTATTATCATAGGCACAAACCAATCTATAAAATGGCTTGAAACTAGACATGGGTATAAAAATAGTCGCGTTATCGCGACCTTAACAGTCCGCCAAATACTCTATTGCATAACCTAACCTAAGTTATCCCAAATGACACCCAAGGTAGGAGATGCTTCCTTGCTGCAAAATTTGTCTCAAATCCTATAAATTTTCACCTAATGCACCATTTATGCATTCCTCACAATAAACTCTTAAACGTAAATATGTCTCCTGCAATGAACAATAATGGTTTATATATTAATACAAGTAGAAATAAGGTGGGGGTTGAAAAAATACAATTGATGCAATATAAAATGTACAAAGTGAAAGTAAACTAAAAGATAAAAACAATACATTGAATAAATTAACTATCTACAGATGTAAAACTAATATGGCTTCTTATATCTTGATATAGTTCAGTTACTCAATGTTTGATTTTTATCTCTTGGTATAAATCACGTTTTCATTCACCAAAATATAAATTTTTAGCATGTCAAAGTGTTCAAAATTTTCAAGCATTTTCTTTCAACGCCACAAACAGAAATGGCAAGAATTTTACCAAAATAAAATATTTTCCTCTGCAAATGTACAAAAAGCAACATGGGATGCTAACAGAGAACTAACCTTAATAAATAAATTTAATAAGCAAATTTAAGATACAAGTGAGTTATCAACTGCTATCTTAAACACATTAGACATTCATTTCATTGCTGAGGAACCAAAGTAAATACATTAAACCTTTTCACGTAATGAACTATGTTATATTTCAGTCTCACAAGTTACAAATAGCATTTTTCTGCATCCATTTACAGAAGTTGAAAACTGCTCAGAATTTTGAAAATTTCTCAACATAATCTGAACCAGCATACAAAACTGCACAACATTGCCCATTTAACCATATCTCTAACTATAAGAATAAGAAAGATACCTATGTAATCCTAATCTATTTAGGACACCCTGTATATATTATCAAGTTTATAGCTGATGGCACATTTCATTAATAGTTATTGTCATTCATCAGTGTATTAATAATTTTCAGGTTTGATATAAATGTATATGCAGTGGGTATGTAGCTAAACACCCCCCCTAATATTGAAATATGGGAAGGGCAATTGTTTTATTATGAAGGTATTTGGTTGCTTAGTAAAGGAATCGGAAATAATTAATATTAGCTGTACTCGACATTCGGCAATTCGACATTCGACAACCAACAGGAGGGCAGGCAGGCAACCGCCATCCGGTGAATTGTAAAGAGATGATGGTAAGCACTCGAACTCAACTGGGTGGCACAGCTCTGAATGTAAATGCAACAGTTTGAAGTGGTGTTTAGCAGCAATAAACGCATCCTTTGCAAGCGCAATCGTACCTCAATAACTGGTTACCCGGGGTAACCAATATCGCATAATTGGAACTGAATGCGCTCAACCGAATCTGCAATTTTCGTTTTGCATTTTGTGTGTAGTGGGCGATTGCGGATCCCGAAAGTAAACGCGCAGGACCGTAACGCGTTCCATTCAGGGCCCTCCGATGCCGAAACACGAAACGCAGAACGCTTTATTCTTACACAATAATCTCAATATTGAACTTACAACTCCCGCGCTGTAATTTAATCGTTAGTCATCGAGGTGCACTCTTCTTTGAGGAGCCCTCCCACCCTCGTTATTTCATAACACCGTCGCCACCTCATTTCCACCCTTGATTCGCGCCAATTCCCTGTATGTGTTTCATGTTCGACGGTAAATATTCTCTTTAAAATGTTCATTTCCGATTTGAAAAGCCCCTTCCTTCCCCCACTCCCACCCCTCGTCGAACAGAAACAGGATGCAGGAGCGACTAGCTAAGCAAACTTACCGTTTAATCGATAATAAGCATGCTGCGGAATGTATAATACATGCTTGCTAAGTGTGCATTCGACTAAATTTAATGGTCAAGTCAAGATTTATCGTGTGTGCCTTATTAACATCATAAATTATTACTAAATACCGTTGCCATACATTCGAACCATATTATTTGCTTTTAGGCTTGACAATATTAGCCAATATTAGATTAGAATGGGACAAACGTACAACAACTGATAATACCTACATAAAGCTATAGATATTATTGGAACTTATCCAAGTGAATATATTTATTATAATACAATTGTAACAATCTATGATAATACATAAATAATAATTTTTCTATATTAAATAAAAATGATTTGAAAATAATTAATAAATTATTTTCACATTTATCTCTGTGACTATAGACTTACCTACGTAAGTACGTTAAACAAATGCACATTAAAACAACTACTTCCCGGGCAAATACCCACGCCGGACATTGAATTACATAATGTACACCTGCTGCTGCATATCAAATATTGAATAATGCAACAAAATTTTTGATCCGAGAAAAATTTTATGTAAAAACAACAAAAGGAACGTTACATAATATAAGGCCATCTGCAGACACGTGTTTCGGGATCTATCCCTCGTCAGTACAGCTATGCCTTACATAATTTAAAGATGTTAAAATAAATCAATTAAATTAATTCAAATTAAAAGAATTGAATCAAATTAATTAAATTAATTAATTTGATTCAATTCTTTTCGTTTAATTTTATTCGGTTTTGATTTAAATTGAATTAATTTGGTTTAATTTAATTTAAATTGATTTAGTTTAATTTGATTTAATATAACTGATTTAATTGTGCTGATTGTATTTGAATTAATTTAATTGATTTATTTTAACATCTTTAAATTATGTAAGGCATAGCTGTACTGACGAGGGATAGATCCCGAAACACGTGTCTGCAGATGGCCTTATATTATGTAACGTTCCTTTTGTTGTTTTTACATAAAATTTTTCTCGGATCAAAAATTTTGTTGCATTATTCAATATTTGATATGCAGCAGCAGGTGTACATTATGTAATTCAATGTCCGGCGTGGGTATTTGCCCGGGAAGTAGTTGTTTTAATGTGCATTTGTTTAACGTACTTACGTAGGTAAGTCTATAGTCACAGAGATAAATGTGAAAATAATTTATTAATTATTTTCAAATCATTTTTATTTAATATATTTAAATAACTGTGACCAAGTGAATGAATACTGTTTTCTATTTATAATAATTTTTCACTTGCAGTTGTTTTCTTGCATTTTTTAATTCTTTACACTAATTTAGAAGTTATTTGTTTTGAATTACGCATACATCGTGAAATTGATATTAATCAAAACGTAATTCAAAATAAATAACTTCTAAATTAATGTAAAGAATTAAAAAAGTGTAAGAAAATAACTGCAAGTGAAAAATTGTCTTTAAAGTACGGTGCAATATTTCACACAAGTACATGTGATTTTTTTAAAGCATTTGACTATGTCCGGGTCGGTAAAATCGAAAATCAAAAAACAAAAAAAATATGCGTATGTTTTGCAGTATTGACGAATGGGAATGGTCGAATTTTATTGATCATTTTCAGTTTTTTTTCCTTATTTAATTTTAATTGAAATATCTATCGAACGAGATGAAACACATGTCTTCATCTCCACTCCTTGTGGGTGAGGCGAAGGACAACTTTAAAATGTTAAATATGAACGTAGATTAGATTTAACCAGATCACATTATAATGGCAAAATATCGGATTTGATATAAATCAAGTACGGTGTTCCTAAAGAATGAACTTTAGGAAATGTACTTTTTTACTGTTTATTCATGATTTTCCTAAATGTGTGTCTAATTGTAAAGTTGTGATATTCGCGGATGAAACAAAAATTATTAATTCCTCCCTGATCTGAAGATCGGTTAAGATGAATGCAGTAATCTTTTTTTTTATAAATAAATAAATGTTTATTAACGGCAACACCATTTTCATAATAAAAAATAATACAAAAAATAATATATATAACGATAGAAAAATCTTGTAGAAAAAGCAAACAATTTGATTAATTTCAACTTCCTTTCTCTGAATGATAATAAAATAGAAACAGTCATTTATAGTTTAAATAGGTAGGAAGTTTACCTACACAAAACGACGAGCGTTATCGTCATTAGGGGCCTGAAAAACAACACATCTCCCCGTATGCTAAGATCTACACACTTCTCTTTATTTCAATCCCATTTTTCATACAATATTGTTTGCTT
The DNA here is from genome assembly GCA_963082785.1 of Philonthus spinipes. NCBI lineage: Eukaryota > Metazoa > Arthropoda > Insecta > Coleoptera > Staphylinidae > Philonthus > Philonthus spinipes. The sequence continues at coordinate 16,599,732 of OY720301.1, forward strand.
GAGGACATTCAGACATAGGATATTTAAACTGCCAAGCGGATTGCAAATCATGTTAACATTAATTCACTCGAACATTATTCGAGGGAATTAAAAATAATTACACTTCCCAGCCTGTATATTCTACAAAGTTCCTTATATTAAATCATATTACCACGATAGCAAGATAATCAAAAAAAAAATACCCAATTATCTAACGATAACTAGGAGTGGACTAAATATGTCCAATCTTAGACTTCAAGGATCAAGAAATTGTTATGGTCTGAAGATTTTTTTTTAACCATTTGTCATTTACTCCAGAGAACTAAATTTAATACAATTTAAAAAGGAAGTAAAATATCTACTTATTGCAGATGTATTCTATGCCATACAAGATTTTCTAAAGCATTCATTCTAACTGCGATTTATTTATTATTAATAATTTCTGGAGAAATAAATTTATAATTTTAAATAAATAGTTTCAATCAGCTTATAAAAAATGGTATGCTAATTATTCAAAGTGGCCAGAAAAATCTTTAGCTAGTGTTTTTTTTTTTTAGATAATTTCTAGTAGAAAATTTAAGTAAAAAATGTTTGTATTGTTGCTTATAACTCCAGACGAATACATGTTTGATGCATATATCAAAAATTAAAAAAAAATGGTGATATGTTCATCATGGTTTTTTCCCCGGTGAATTCGGTCAAATAAGTTTTTGAATGAAAATGTAATAAGAAAAGAAAAAAATATTAATTGAAAAAATGGATTATTGCTTTTTAAAGCACTTTGACGTTTTATTTGACATAAAAATTATTATTTAAATAATTAAAGTCTTCATAGCCAACATAAGGAATATTATAAAAATAATTGTTTATTTCTAAGGGAATTTATCAGGTAGATGAAATTCTTCCGCTTATAAAATAAAAACTAAAGATCCTACAATAAAAAAAAACAAAAATTATTTACTTTTTAAGATCTACAACTTTTATTTTAAACATTTTTCTATCCGAATTAAAAATGAAAAATCGCTAAGAGTAAAGTTGCACTTAATGAGTTTTGATTCTAACTAGCAGCTTTTCAGATCATTCCACTATTATGGAAAGCTTAGATATAAAGTTTGGGTTTAATCCATTCAGCCGTTTATGCGGAAACACAGACACACACAGACATTTTTCAAAACTCGATGGGATGGACTCAGGAGATTTCAAAACGTGCATATTCGTTGAAATTGGCGATTCGAAAATGTTTACGATTACAATACTTTCCCTTGGACAGGGATCTGGGCAAAGTAAAAAAAAAAATAAAAATAAATGTTCAAAACTATCAATCGTTGAATTTGTTAATCTATATCATAATAAGAAAGATCCGTTTTCTTAGTGTAAAGTAACATTTAATAATTTTCAACTATATATAACTTAAGTCATTTAAATTTTATAAATGCGTATTTTATTTTAGTTCTATTGATTTTATCCAAAATACGGCTAATATGGCCTCGTGAGACGTTATGAAGAAGATTCCAATAATTATTTACTAAAGTTTTCTACTAGAAATTAACTCTACCTGAAGATTGTCATACTTTTTCTGGTCACTTTGTATATTTAGAAATACCGAGTAATCCTTAAAAGAACAATATTTCATTACCTTTCATGATGTATTCTGTTTTATTATTTCATAATACTTCGATTTAAATAAAAGTTTTCAATAATAAATTTATTAGAACATTTGATTCACTTTAATTTATTTTTTTTATTTATAAATATATATGAGGGACAGAAAGACCTCCAGTCGATAGTCCAGGGGCAGATAAACCTTTATTTTAATGTATATACTCATGTTTTTAAACATTTATTGTCTGAATAAAGATATTTGTATATATGAATTTCTATATTTTTATTTAATTTAAAAAAATATAAAAATTAAGTGAAGCTGATCAAAATGAAATTAATTTGCTACTCCAATTTATTATTGAAAATGTTTAATCAGAATTAAGTGTTTCCAAATTTAAATTTAACAATGGTTCATAATTTTCGAATCGATAAATCGAAGTGTTTATCGCGTACTACACAGCGGACGCGAACAATCGATCTGAACTAACAGTAAATTTTTTTTTTGTCAATCAATTTTACTTTATTAACGGAATCTCCATTTCAAAATTACATTTTAACATTTTACAAGAAAAGTGTGACGCACTAAAAACATTACAAATCATATTGTATAAAAAAGGTAAATTACTAATCACAAATTACGACAAAATACATAATAAAAAAAAATATTTTTATGCGTATTGCATCAAAATAATTATTTATTATTCCCTAACAGTTCATAGTGAAAACAATATGCAACCGGCTTATTCCTATCTTCAAGTTTTTGGTGCTATTTAAAATATATTTCATTACCTTTTGTGATGTTTTCTTTTACCATTTCACAATACTTTTATAAATAAATAAAAAATGTTCAATAATAAATTGGATTAGAAAATTTAATTCACCTTATATTATTTTCAGATATTTTTTATATTTTTATTTTCATTTAATTAACAAGAACACAAAAATTAAGTGAAGCCAATCAAAGTGAAATTAATTCGCTAATCCAATTTATTATTGAAAATGTTTAATTAGAAAAAAGTGTTTCCAAATTTAAATTTAATAGTGGGCTGTAATTTTCGAAACGATAAACCGGAATATTTATCGCGTACTGCACGGCGGACGCGAACAATCGATCTGGACTAATGGTAAAATCATTTTGGTGCTCCCACAATTGGTGTGAAGGAATTCAAATCTTATCACCTCTTTGTGCGCAAATCAACGTGAAATGATTTTTTGTTATAAATTACTAATGATTGAGTCATTCGAGATAGAAACGTTTTTGCGTTTTAAGGAAATGGAGGTTTTATTATTTCGTAATTCTATAGTAGAAGTCATTACTAGAGAATTTACATTTATAATTTCGTAATTGGATGTAATGACAAGCCTATATAAATTTATTTTATTGAGAACACTGTAACAGTTGTTTGACAGACATTATTAGTGATGGAACCATTCGAATGATAATTATTTAACCATCTAATCATTCACATAATCAAACAATTCGAATTATTTATAATCATTCGAATGGTTATTCAAATGTTTATATTAACATTCGAATAAACATCCAAATAAAGATATAAATTATATTTCGAATCATCATGCAAATGCGAAATGAAATATATTAAAGGCCGGCAAAGTCCATCTTTTCGATTTTTTGGTTACTGCAAAATTAAGTATATGACAATTATATCAATGCAACATATTCTATTAATATCAGTAACTGTTCGCTATTTATTAAAGAACATCAATTTATTGTTACTATTGACTTTCTTTAGTTAAAATCGCTCATATAGATATACTCCATTACTCATATTACTCGATTTTGTCCAATGCTAAAATATACACAGATTTATCATTGAAATGGTAATTTAAATAAAGAAAAATCGAAATATTCACATAAACATTTGAACAATAAAATATCTGGTTATTCAAATAGTGATATGTTAGGTATACAACTTGGTTATATACACATAAACTTTTAATTTTACAAATTTGTGACTCTACTTTATAAACATACAATTTTACATAATATTACTTATTACATATGACGAGTGTTAACGGGATCAGGTAAATATAGGGATTTTGCATGTAAAACAATTTTTTGCAAATTCCTGCTATTCATTTTAGAGAAAAACTATAAGAATTGAAATGTGTTCAGAATTTAAAAATCTATGAAAACGATACTTCACTAACTTTTAAAATTCATGTATAAATAAATATTTAATACATTTTCATTATATTTGCTAAATATCGTGCATTAGCCATGACTTATGAAAAAAATCCATGTTAAATTGTAATAATAGAAATATGTCAAAAGTGACGTTAATTTTAAATGCATATTTTATATGAAAGTCATGTCGAAAGCAATTTAATTATGTGACAATTGGCAAATTTAATTACATTTAATTTATTATAATAAATTAAAGACGACGCCACTTGAAATTAGGCAAAAGATGGCGCTTTTGGTTCATAGAATTTTCGCCCGGTTTCTCCAACACATCTCAAAACGTATCTAGATCTTAAGCTGTGTCTTCAGAGTGTTGCACAACAGTGAATCGAATGGAGCTTGAGACACCGATTTTTGCCCGAGGTACACAGTTCCCGATTTCCTGATCTAGAGTACGAAAAGTTAATAAGGCAATTAGTTCTAGCAATTATTGCACTGGAATGATTTTTCCAGTGATTGATTTAATATACAATCTAGATTTTTGTTCAATGCTTAGAGTGTGATGTTTTATGTCTTCTTATAATAATTAACAATCACTGTGAAAATTTATTCACAATAACAATCTTATAAAGTCAAAATATTTAATACAGTAAACAATTGTAGATTTTCAATGCGTATTATTATGCATACGCGTTTTCTTTTTTTTTATTTTTCATCATAAAACTTGTCCCAGAATTTCATTCATACGTGGTACGCTGCAGTGCGTCGACCGCCATAATTACACGACCGACGCTCTACAGTGTACTGCATATAAATGAAATTCTAGCGTTGGACAATTTTTATGAGAACAATTAAGAAAACGGGCATGTAAAAAATAGCGTTAATATATTCTGCGAGGAATAATTGCGATTATTTCTCTCACACCAACAGTATTTTAATCATACATTTGTAAAATTACTATACTCACTTCTGTGTTTTTAGTTATTAAGGAATATATCAAAAAAAACTTTAGATATTCACTAATTCCATTAAGTTATTAATAAAGTACGAAAAAAATCAGTAACGCTTCTTATTAAATTAATTTTAAATTTTATTACGAATTCAAATATTTGAATTCCACTACTCGGAATACTTGCTACTTAAATAATTTCTGAAGCATTTAAGTAATGAAAACCAGTCTATATATTTCATATTTTCACAAGATTTTTTTATTGTAAATAACGACTGATTTTTTTATATTTAATACATAAATATTTTTATTCAGGGACTTTTACATTACATGAATTGTATAATACAGCACTTTAAATAATTTTGAGATTGCCCTTTCATAGGCTAGGACCCGAGGTCTTTCTTTCATATATTTAATATTTATATACACATCTGTATTTAGACTATTTAAATAATACAAAATAATATAATATAAAAAAAAATATTTATGGCACATGCAGGTGTTAGTCTGTGTTTGCCATCGACCAGATCTTTTTTGTGCCATAAAAATGAATTAAATTAAAATTGAAATGAGATATAGAGTGGCTTAAAATATAAAAAAAGTTGCACTTAGGGTTACTTACCGATCGTAAAAATTCATGATTATTTATAGTTTTTGAAAATTTTCTCAAAAATGTAATTATTTCGGATTTTTAATTTTCTACTTATAATTCCTTTAATAGATATTAAAAACAGATGGCATTTTGTCATTGTCACTTTTAAGCTCTTCAAATTGGCATATTCAAATTTTTTATCCGATGTTTCATCTCCGAGATGATGCTTTCAAGATCCTTATGCTGTGCATTCTTACCTTGGAAACGGTGTATAGAAGATAAATAAAAATATTTATTTAATGTATAACACATTTATTTGTATTTTTGAATATTGATAAGTTAGAAGTAAAATTAAAAAGAAAATTGAATGTTATTTGCTCAGATATAGTATAGTGTCAAATTTACAATATATTTAAATTTTTTTTTAACTAAAATAAGGTATAGTATTAATTATTTTGCCAAATGGCTATCGATTTAATATAGTGGTTTTAAATATTGCATGATTAGTTTTACATAATATTTTCTGTGTGTTCATTAATTATTTGCCTTGCCTTGTTTCAATAAAAGTATAATTTATTTTATTATCAGAAAAACGAAACCACAATTACTTTGCATTTAAAGATAGTAATCATGAATTTCTTTACGTGCGAATGAGAATTTACCTTGAACGATTTTATTTCCCATATGAGTATTTATTTAAAAATTGAATATTATTCACGAGGAATACAGATACAGTGAAAACAGTTACAATGTTCTGGTAATGTATATAAACCGGCGGTAAATATAAAAATATAAACCTCAAAGGAATTGTTATTTCACAGAAGTTCCTCGAACATATGCAAGACTACAAGTAAGATATACGATCATAACTTTTTAAATTGCCATTATAATTTCCTCGTTAATAATGTTCATAAATACACATTTCTCTAGCTTTAATATCATACACAGCATCTTCTATTGCGAAGCGATTCCTGAGAGCTTTCGCATTCGAACCGGAATTTTTAAGTGAAGCGTATGAGTATTTAGCGGCTTTCGTAAATCCATTTGCCGCTCAGAGCGTTAACTTTTCACATTGAAATCATAAACACGCAAAGCCGTACATTTAAATTATAATAAAAATGATATTTTAGGTGTGTAGAAACGTTTTATAAATAGCGCAAGGCGTCATCTTGAACAAAATTAAATCGAAGAATCGAAGTTTATTTTGTGTTACGTGAAGAGTATAATCAATATAAATAGCACTCGAAATATATATCTAAGAATTAGAAAATTAAGTGTGAAGAAAATATAGAATAGTGTTATTTATAATGAAAACGAAAAAAATTAGTGTACAACACTTTTTTATGGTTACTGTTTAGTAGAAAGATATACAGTAACGAGGAAATAATCCTTTAAAAATGAGTCAGTCTTTAAGAATTAATAATATGAATATTTATTTACTGCCTTTATCTTAAAATAATAATCTAAATTAAAGAAAGTGGCTAATTATTGCATACTAAGTCAATTCACTAGTTCCTATATTCTGCATAAATTACTCACGTAACCCGAGGTGAAAAATTTAAAAAAAAATTTAAAAATCTGTGAAACATAAAAAATAAGTGTTTTAATTTCCTATCATTATTACTAGTTCCTGTTAGAGATGAAAATTAATGTGATATTAAATGAATGAAAAAAAAAAATGAAATCTGTTTGATGGAATACTTATACAATTATATATAAAATTTCAAATTAATGGATTTTACAATTAAATAAAATAGCAAATTGCTTACGGACAAAAGCGCCTTTCATACCTTGAATGTAGAAATTATTGAATTCATTTAAATTTTCATTTCTCACGTTTTCCTTACCAAAATATAGATTAATTTGACAGAAATATGACTTATTTCAATTGTTTTTTTAGAAAAACTAATTATTAAAAATATTTTTAATATGCCTGCATGTTTTAAGATTACTTTAATGTATAACACAATATTGTCCATTGACCAGGACATCAATGTAACACGAGTTAGTGATTACCAATTATTATATAGTTATATCTTCCTACTAAACCGCACCCTTAAATTAATTAAAAAGGAGTGAAAAGGAAACATTTCACTAATGGGATTTCAAACCACGGTGCTTTAGGTTTCTTGCGGAGTGTGTTATTATTTACATCAGTATTGTACATTAATTTAATTTAAAAGAATAAATAAATTCCACCCCCAAAAATTAAATTAATAATCCTATTAATAGACGTATGCGCTACGCAAATAAATTGCAAAATAATAACCATTTTAAATTATTTACTTTTTCTACGTCAATTTTTAAATATAGTCTCAGCCGCATTTGCTTCTCTGATATCGATGGATAACTTAATTTATCCATCGATATCAGAGAGGCATTAAATAATATTTAATGAAACGTTCAGCCACCATTCATCTAGCTGAACGTTTTATTAAATGTGAATTTCGTTTTCCTTGTTTGCTTAAACAGGACAAGTTCGCCTTCCTTTAGTGGACGAAACAATGATTCTCGGTCGTCTACCTTGTAGACCCAAATCGTTGACGATGCCACTTGAAACTAGGCAAAAGATGGCGCTTGCATCGTCTTTAATTTATTATAAGTTATTAATGTATACGTTTTATTTTAATTCTGTATTCTATTAATTATACAATTTACTATTTGGTGCCCTCGCTAATTACTGTTTTATTATTAATTGAATTCTTGTCAACGTTTTTTTAGTTACAGTAAGTATTTGTATTTCTATACTATTTGTAATATAATTCAAAGAATTTTTCCGTTACTAAAGATTTATTATTATTATTATTATTGGGCTTATTCCTAGGTCTTGACTAGGAAACTACCTACTAAAAACCCCTCCCATTTTACCTGCTTTATTATTATTAAAATTAAATAAATTATATGAGAACATAAAATGTCAATATTTTATATATGAACGCAATAAATAGAATGGAATGGAACGAAATAATCTCTAATAAATTAAATGTAAAAAAAATAAAGGAAGAAATAAAATGCTGCACTTGAAACTCTTGTCTAGAACACAGACGGATTATGTATGAAAGATGCATCTGGAAAGGGAGTCCTCGAAATGCGATATTATAATTTCGCTAGGGAAGATGATGATCTCACAACAAGCCAAAGTCTACGCTATCAACTAATGCATATTAATAATTTTATATTTGAATTTGCGATGAAATCTAAAACATAAAAAAATACCTACTTTTTTTTAGTTTTTGTATTCTGTAATAATAAATGTATAATTTAAATAAATTATAAGTCGCAATATTTTATTCAAATATTTTTAATAATAATAATTTTATTATGGTAATCACCTTTTCATAAAATGTACGTTTATATAGGTCTATAAATACATTTACCATTAGTACTGTGCTTTACAGGAATTCAGTAGTTAGGCGCAAATGGTATTATTCTTTCATTCAGAGCGCCAATATTTACTAAAAAGTTAATTTTTCAAGTTGCCTTTTTAATGCATGTGACGTTACTAATGTTTTGAATTTTTAGATATAAATTATAGGTTAGGTAGTTGCTATTCCATATGAAGAGTACATTTTTTCTGAGAGCTATCTCGCACTTGTAGGTTAACGGCCCATTGTAATTCGATTTTTTTGACAACATTACAGTTTTCTGAAGGTCAAGGCCCAGTTGTCAAAAAAATCGAGTTTGCTAAAGGTCGTAACAAACTGTCAAGGTACATATGCCTATCGGCTATATTGTCAAAAAAATCAAATTAGAATCGACCGTTAAATTAACCTTCACGCACGAGATAGCTTTTTTTTAGCGAAAAAAAAAAAAAATGTACTGCTCGTATCGAATGGTACCTGATCTACAATTTACGTCTAAAAATTCAAGACATTAGTAACGTCACATGCATTGACAAAGCGACTTAAAAAAAACGATAGTAAATACTGGCGGCCTGAATGAAAGAGTAATGAAAGGAAGTGTAACTGAAACTAAAATAAGGGTTTACTGAGAAACGCATCTACAACGTAAGTTGTATATAAGGTTGTTAATACATGGAGTCACCAGGATGTTTGGAAGAAAATGCCAGATATTCCTGGTCAGATTCAGATCCGAATCAGAGGAAAGAGAGAGTATGTATGCTGTACAAAACAAAGGATAGAACAATTTATTTATTTAACGACCCAATAGCCCTAATTAAATAATACAAAGATCAATAATTTAAAAATTCATAACCAAAATTTCGTGAAAAATCAAATAATTTAAAGACATGGCTTATATTGTAAAGTGTAAAACTATAATTAATATAAAAAGCGTATAAACAAATAATTAATCTAGAAGCCGTGCAAGGTGTTAAGAATATAACTGATAGATTATTTGAGGCAGCTAAACACAAAATTGGAACGTCACAGCGAAAACTGGCAAGAAGATTTAATGTTGGAAAAAGCACGTTGTTTAGGACTCTATCAAGTAAGAATATTGCTCAATTAGAGAGAATTTCGAGATGATAACGCGTGTTGAGACGAGTGCATTTAGTTAACAAGTGAAATGAAGGGAAATGATGGATATTACACGAAAAACAAAAAAACAGAAATCAAAAAAAGTTTTAGAACAAAATTTTGGTATTGTGTACCATTTCTGAAGCTGGCTTTATGGCACAGCCCTACATTGGTAATGTTTGGGGCGAAGGCTTAAACGCAGAACGTTGTATCCAGAGATGTCTCTCTAAACTGCTTCAGTTTGTGAATATACATCACGCAGATGATGAAATAATGTTTTTGCCAGATCTTGCTACCTGCCATTATGCGAGAATCTCAAGGGACTGGAATGAGGCTAAGATCAATTTTATACCGAAAGTAGATGATTCTCCTAACCTACCTCTAGCTCACCCAATTTGTAGTTATTTAAACAAATTAAAATACATTTAATAATGATAATTATTAACATATTCTACACTATATCTTTGTTTGAAGTAGCAATGTTTAGTAATCAATCTTTATTTAGCATGTATTCCTTTATATTACAGAAAAAAGTAGAAGAAGTAAATTATAGAAACACAGCAAGAATGCACTACGCAAAGAGAGGTAATTTACAGGATTATTATAAATCATATTGAACTAGCTGTTATAAATTGTTATTGCTATTCAAAATATAGTTATTTTAAATAATTTTAGTTGTTTAAAATTTAATTAAATCGGAAATTTATTGAAAATAAATAATATTATGTATACGCATATCTTTATTTATGAATTTACAGCAATATATTTACATATTAATTTTATAATACATAATTAATGTACAATTCACAAATTGGTTATCGACCAAAGGTCTTTCAGCCACATATAATATTATTTACCGTTATTTTATTTAAAACTAAGTATTGGTGTACCGTTTATTTCTGTTGATAATTGTTTCGTGATGTGATTTTTTGTTTGTTTTATTTAAATCAAATGTTTTAGTCCTTTCTTATAGACTTCTATCTCGCCATTACCACGAGAGAGAAGAGTATTATTTCTAAAGATAAACTTGATAATTACAAAATGAAATATTTTAATTTCAGAAAATCCTAATCTGTTATTTTTTATTATTTTATTTCGCTGGTGATTCTTAATAAGTTCTTGCCTTGCTTCTTCGATCTTCTCTTTATGACCCCACGACTCCGCATAGCTATCGATTCAAACTATTTAGTAAATGATTATTTATTAATATACAATATTTTACTCGAAGCTTAATTTCTTTTAATTTATTAAATATTTGTTTTAATGGACTTAATTAATGATAAATATTATTATGACAAATACAGAATCTAATGTTGACACGAAATTCACCCTTTCATAACCGAAAGCTAACATTCGGATTGTAATAAACAAAGAAATTTTGGGTTTATTTTCAATTAAAAGTGCAATCAAGGGAAGGTTCCAATTAATTCGCAAAATGAGAAAAGTCGAATTATTTGTTTAATGCTTGGGATGGAATTCGAAATCGATCGACGGCGATGAAAACGAAAACGAGGACGGAGACGCGCGACGTCTTCTCGTCGGTAATTCACATTTTCCGTGTGTTTTTCTAGCGAGATTGCAGTGCCCTCTTTTCCTGAAATATAAATATCCGATTTGTTTGTGTGACGCCGCTACATGATCCGCGCGAAGAAGTAATAAGGATTACTTCGGGAGCACGGACGCTTTGTTCGATTGAAAAATATGAATGTTTGTGATGTAATAAAACATCTGAATGGAAATTACTACGGTTGTTTGTTGTTTTCATAATCGGGAATATATGAAGTCCCTTATATTTCAGCTGGGGAGCGGTAAGCGCCAGGAAAAGAAATATGAAAAAAACCTGCACTTTGAGTGTTTTATGAGAAATATTTTTCATTCTGCTTTTAAAATATTAGAAAATGCAATATTTGAGTATAAATTATTTATGAGGATGCATTAAATATGATTACTAGACCTTTCTACAGTACAAATGTTTACTTCGTTCCGGATATGTGTACAATTTTATTTCTAATAATATCGAAATATAATATTAGAAAACAACAGCATACCTTTTAAAATTATCATTTGTTGTGTTCCCTAGTTGCAATACTCTTATATATATATATATATATATATATATATATAATCATCTTTATTGTAAAATTTACAATACATTTTATACAATACTCCTCCTAAATAGCTATCGACCATCGGTCTTTTAACCACAATACTTTTATTTTTCATGTTTATTAAAAAGAAATCTAACAAGAATAAATCAAAAATGGTTTATTTTATAGAATGATCACCTTCTATATATATTTTTATTTTTCATTGACTATCTTCGTTTCGGCAATACATTTAGTGAAAATAAAAAAAGAAGGAAGTCGTATTTATTAAAATTTAAATTTATTGATCACTCACTTCGTTATACATTATATATGATTAAAAAATACTTTTTAAATTCTGTATTAGTTATGAAAAATGTATAATTTCAATAACGGAATATGAAATAAACGAATATTTTTGACAATTGAATTTTACAAACTTGTATTTTATTGTATACAAAGTAATGATTATTTGAAAATTGGTTTATCTGAAAAATACAAAAGATATTTATAATAATTCTTCTTGAGTTTTAAATTATACATTTCACAGAAAAGATAAATATTATTATTCGATTGTCGATAATATTCGATTATTTAATTGAAATTAAACTTATAATTTTCCCATCATTTCTTTTCATAATAAAATTGTTTATTTAGTAAACATAGTTTCAATCATTTTCACATATTATTATTAAACTACAAGTAGATTAAACATACGCCGTATTTCCTTATTTAAGTGCTACAAATTGAAGTACACGATGTAACTCCCTTGTGAGTGGTGTGCTCCGCTTTAAATTAAAATTTGTAATTTTTCAATTTTCGATGAAGTCAAATGTTTCCCTCCCTAATTCAATAAGTTTAGTATTCATTGGCTTCGGCAGAATAGGGTTCGTAATCTATGATCAGCCCTATTCCGTACGCACCACGTTACGTTTATCAGTTGACGGGTATGTTAAGATACTGCTTGAATATAACTTAACATAACTGTCAACTGTTAATTATGATTTTCAATTAATAAATATATTAGAGAATTCTCTAATATATTAAATTTAATAAATAAAAACATTTTAAATGTTTGTCTTTTTATTTATTTTTTTATTAAATATTTAATGGTTTACATATACTCAGTAAGTAAAAAGTTGCAGCAGCCAAAGAAAAAGTAATTAATTATACAATTGTGTAAATTAAATGTTTCCAAAGTTCTTATATACACTGTGTCCGCGGATTAAGTGCACATGACAATTTTTTTAGAGTTGGATCTTCGTGTTAGCTTCAAACTAAGATATTGAAAAAAATGAACCAAATCAATTAATATAATATTTTTGACCGAATTCTAAAAATTAGTGCAAAGTAATCTGTCCTTATTTTAGCAGATATAAGAAAAATGTATTAGGCAAAATTGTTTAGAATTAAAAGTTATGGAAGACTTTCAATTTTTATACAAATCAGCCTACTTTGATTTTTTTCATCAGCATCTGAAACTTTTGAACTCATATTTACAACAAAAATCAAAGCAGGCTAATTTGTATGTTATTTTTCCTGAAAAATATTTTTATGTTATTTAATTTAAATACCAATAGAAAACATACTTTTATTTCTGTTATTTAAATACATTAATTTTTGAAATTATATAAAATGTGAATGTGAATGAATGAAATCTATTAACTGTAGAAATATAATATTTGTGATTAGTAAGTTAATTAAACAGTTAATTATTTTAATTTCTTAATTATTTCAGATTATTTATCGTATTATTTAATATGATATTTTATTCTTAGTATTCTCTTATTATTTTTAGTACGTATTTTACATAAGTCATTATTGCAGTGACTAAAGAGATAATTAATTTTTATTAAATCATTTTAAAATCCTTTAATTATTTATTATATTTTATGATTTTGATGAGTTATTGGATAAAATATTTCTCAAATAATTAACAATTTTTATTATTTGATTATTAGCCGGAAAATACTCAAACTTTTGTAACTTCAGAACAAAACATGATTGTTTGTAAATTCGCACAGATGTAAGATGAGAGAATCGGAATCTTTTGAACTAAACCCTGCACGGAAATTACGACTTCGCAAACTCGATCTCGACGGTGGAATAATTAAAATTTGGGAAATCGTAGATTTAATTTGAATGCTTTTCTGTTTCTCCGGAGAAAAGTTGGATGAATCGAAGGCAAGGAGCTAACAAAGAGGCCTAGATCCAGACGGTAATGAGCTTCCTCGTGCTGCTTAAAGAAAATGCATGGCTGAAAAGGGTTAATATTAATGTCTGAAGGGTACAATCAAACAGTTGTTATTGGTAAGCCGAGAGTTTATACACGCAACGTCAATAAACAGGGAATCGATATCACTCACGTGAGGGTAGGAATGTTCGGTATTCAATTAAAATTGTTCGTTGTCATTAAAGTGTCGAGATTTGTCTTCAAGTTCCGCACTTGTCCCCATGGAACCAGATCTGTCAATGTGGGGTCGCCATGGCACAAAAGCGGAACAATTTACTATCCAATTTCTTCATCTCGCTCCCAACTTTCAAAAGGGGAAATATTTATATTTAGGAGCGAAATGGACGATATTACACATTCCTTTCATGCCCTCACCAAAACATTTCACCTTCCTTTTCAAACGTTATATCATTACAATACATTTTTAGGCCCCTTTTAATTATCGAATTTTCCCATTGTCCTCGTCTGTATATTTAATTTTCACAAAAAACAACTTCCCTTTTGTCTCTCTTTCTAAGAAATCTTTTATTAGTCGCGCGTTTATGTATTTATCTTTAATTATTATTAATATGACTACACAGCACCTTTATTCTCGTTAAAAAAATCTATACGAGCTCTACCTTTATTACCATCACTGCCCGGATTATATACGTGGAATTATTCACCTGTCATACAAGCTTAATATACAATACAATACATAATTTATGTGTTTTTTCTCCAGTGCAGCATTTTCATTACACACAGGATTATAATTTTAATCAATGAAATCCTAGAATATTAACAATTTACATTAACATCAACGCATTTTAATGCATAGTGCTGCCTACATTAAGGGAGAATCTCTTTATTCATGAGCAAATAAAATTTTATTGTTAACTTTAAAATAAATTCACAACTCAACCTATCTTTATTATATAACATCGTTGTTATTTGATGAAAAGAAAAATCACGATGACGTTTGAAAAGAAACTATATTATGTTTTTTAATATCCCATTTATCTGGAAATATCAAAAATTGTAGAAGTTTTCTACATATAATATACTTTTCAACCCTCACACCAAGAATGCATGGTTTTAATCAATACAGTGACTATAATTAAATCATGCTGTGATAAAAACTTCAGCATTCTGCCTTTAATATTTTTGCAACAAAATATTTACCTCTCTTATTCTATCTTAATAAAACTGTTTATTAGAGCTGTTTCGAACAGATATTTTTAATTTTCGTGCTTCCGCCAAATGTGTTAATCATGAATAAAATACCAGGAGTTCGAAGACATCAACAATGTCACTTTTCAGGTAGCTACCCTGTTTGGATTAAAATCACATAGAGTATGTGAACCATCACAGTTTGTCGATGCCTACAGAAGCACATTCAATAACATGGTGCCAAACACATTTTTACTTTCCCCGGATCTCTGTCCAAGGGAAAGTATTGTGATCGTAAAAAAAATCGAATCGCTATTTTCAATGGATATGCATGTTTTGAGATCACCTGAGTCGATTCCATCGAGTTTTGAAAATAGTCTGAGTGAGAGTTTTTTTTTAGTATTTCCGAGATAGCGTGGAAACGGCTAAAACCCAAACGTTGCATGTAAGCTTTTTATAGCAGGTGTGTGATCTGATAAACCTTTGGTTAGAATAAAAGTCATTAAGTGCAACTTTACTCTTAGCGTTTTTTATTTCCACAATTGTTCGGCTAATGTTGTTCTCGATGTGATCAATGTTTCAATTAAAAATTGTATATATTGAAAAAAATAAGTATTTTCTTTTATTAACTTTTTGTTGTATCGTCTTTGAATCATAAATTATACTCTTGGCGATTTTTATTTGATTATTTCATTAGAAAAATGTCTCAAATAATTGTTGTAGACCTACTAAATACTTTTTCTTATATAACTTTTTATCCTATGACCTTTAGTTTAGTCTGCCTGATAAATTCCTTAAAAATAAACAATTATTTTTATGCCAAATAAAACATCAAAAAATGCCGTCATATTTCAGTAACTGAATAAATCGTTTGTGAATGATTACAAAAATGTTCTAAAAATTATATACAGTGTGGGAACACTTGTAAAGTCATTTTACTGTAAGATATGTCAAAATAACTTGTAATTCTCTTCTAAATATTTGGCTTTAAGTTTAAATGACAATAATTCATATTTTCATTGAATAACTTTTCATTTACTTTTAAAAGTTCAATCAAAAACAAATCACCATTTTTTTATATTATACGTAATTAATTTTCTTTTTAAAAATTTCACTCTAGATACAACATTAACCTGTTAAAAAAATAAAGCCTTCTGAATTTCACTACAGCGATAAAATGTGATGGTTCTGGTCTCCTTGTGGCATCTCGTCCTAAGCTACTAATTCGTAGACTTAAATTGTTGCGGATACCATTTCTAAATTACGTAAAAGATTCTTAATTTTACAGAAGAATAGTCTCATTTTGTGACTGATCGGCAGGATTTAAGGATTTAGGAGAGGAAGGGCAGCAAACACACCGCGCCCACTTAGGCCATAACCTCTGGCCCATTGTAGTACCTCCCAATCGGCAGGATTTAGAAACTAGGACAATTCATTTCACAGAATAATGACTAACCGGCAAGACTTACAACTCAGGATAATTTATTTAATAAAACAATTGTCTCAACCTGTCACAAATCGGTAGGTTTTAGAAGTCAGAGTGATTCATTTCACAGAAAAATATTGTGATTGATTAATAGGACTTAGAAGCCAGGGCAATTCATACAGTCCCAAATTGTGACTGATCGGCAGAGCTTATAAGTCAATTCATTTCACAGAATTGCGTATTCTTACTTATTTATTGTTAAATAAAAATGTAACATTAGAAATTAGATGCTACGTAATGATTTTGGGCGCCGGTTTGCTCAGGCTCAGGGTTGCGGGAAACACAGTATTTTTTAGTAAAAGACTGATTTAAACATACAAATGAACTCTGGTTTATTTCTTGATAACAATGCTATGTTAATATTATTTGAAACGATAAAGTATAATATAGTATAAGAAATATTTTGTTAATTTATTGTATATATCATGATGGTTTCGACCGTTACTACGTGGTAATCCATATCTAATTCGATGAAAATAATTTTTACCACTTTTTATATAAAGTGGTAAAAAACATACTAATTATTTTTATCGAATTATTGTATATAAAATTCTCTACAGAAATAGAGATGATATATATATATATATATATATATATATATATATATATTATTTGAAATATAACTTGAGCAAAATTAGGAAATTAATATTACATTTAAAACAATTTAATCACAGCTAACTGCTACCCTACACGATCAGATTATTAATATTATCCATGGAATATGAAATATGGAACAGATCGGGAATGTATTGAATTTAAACATCCCTCCAGGCAATATATCTACTAAATTCTGGTATAATATAATACTCTAGTTAAATGGAGTAAATAAGATCGAGACGGTTTTCTGTTTAGTTTTTGATATTTACAGTTCGATCGTGCCGTTCGGTGTTTGGCCTTAAAGGCATCAGGCAGTAATGCGCTAATAAAGGGATTTGCAATACACGATAGGAATGAGATTTCAGCAGTTATTCGAATTGATTGTTTAATTAATATAAATATTTAAACAAACAATAAAGTTTTCCCTTAAAACAACTTTATATTAAGTCTATAGACAGTCCTTTCTTTTCAAGGAAAAGGGCGTTACTTGGGGAAGAGATATTCGATTCTATTCCATCGTTGAATGTTATAGAGTATAATAGTTATAACTTGCGCGCGTAAGCCCTAATCGCCACCTACTAGGCACAAATTGCGCCATAAATACATTTGAAGCATCGGCTTATTGCACTTAACTCCTCTGAATTTATTTATCGTGACATAACTTCGCCACAACTGAGGAGCTACGAGGCGTGGAAGCCTCAAACCGCGGTCGCCCTAAAAGCCCTGTTTCTTAATTACAATAAGGAATTTTCTTTGTGCGATGGATGAAAACAAACTTTATACACTTATCTTGATATATTATCTTCGGATAGCACTAAAATATTTCATGTTGAGTTACTTGAACTCCTCCTTCATACACATCGCTGTGAGATAAGCTCATCCGCATGCATACCCCCAAAAACCGATTTTTTATCAAGATCACACTGAAGTCGGGCGATTTTTATCTTTTTGCAAGATTGCGAGTTGGTTTTTAAGTTCCATAGAGCTTCTTATAACGTTTATTAAATGGTGGTGCGTTTCAGTTATAATATCAGACATGACCTTTTTAGCATTAAAAGTGGTAGCGCTTTGAGCGGTCAATTACTGTGGTTGAAGAGGTACACTTTGGCATGTATGTACACACGGGAATATCCACAACGTAATGAACAGCTTCCATCAGAGAAGTTGAGAATATATATACATTTTTAAAATTGCGTTAATATAATTTTCTTGTTTAATTTCTTTAAAATTATTTTATTTTATATACTTTGTATATTATGATAAGCATTGATATTTATGTTTTGTATTAATGAATTAATTATTCATAATTTGCTTCCACATTTAATTCATATTTTATATTAACTTATATAATATTTAAAAAATGTGGTTATAAATTAAGATGTATTTGTAATAAACCGAAAATTCTAGTCGTGTAAATTATATGAAAAATAAATTAAAGTGTGTATTGTAGAAAGTTAGCCATGCAAAAACAGACCCCATTTACGACATAAATTAGAAAGGGAGGAGGGATATTAAAGTGTCCGGAAACTTTTGGACATGATTGTACATACCAGGACATGGCTTCACTATTTAAATAAAGTAATTGCTAATAACAATCCGGAAACCTTTCAGTGGCTTTCCCGTTTCTTGTCTCCAAGGACCAGAGCCGCTCTTTTCCAGCGGGCTTTCCGTATTCGGGATCCGGGATTCGGGGAGAACCCCACCACCTTTGCTTTCCCGTCCTCTCTCTACCCAATTCAATCTAAATCCCAACCACGCATCAATTAGAATTACATAGACATAGGGTCTTGACTTATTTATTCGTTTTAATTCCAGCGGCCTCTAAATAACCAGGGCATATCTCGAAATTAGGCGCAGATTTAATATGGAATGATAGATTTTATTAACTCTTAGTTGATTTGGTAATTCCGGCTATTTATTCAATAAGGCGCCGAAACGCCCTCCGGCCGAGCGACACATCAAATGGATGACCTATTTATATAGGGTTAGTCGTAATTACTGGCGCTTCGGCCTCCGCCGTCTCCGCATGAAACTAACTCATTGTTACACTTCGGTTATTCCCTATTTAGTCTGCACTTCCTGATATAAATGTTGCTGCATTAATTAAATTGGCGGTACTTGACTCTGACAGTTTCACATTCAAATAGACCACAATAAACATACGCTCTATTATACGAAAGCTTCAAAGCATTTAATTTAGTAGTCATCAAAGAACACTTTTTAATACGATCCATCGATTCGGTTCCCACTTCTGCCTCTAACGCTCCTTCAAACCCGGAATTACTTCCGTTGCAGTTAAACAGAATATCTTTAAATGTAGTTTCAAATAGTTGTTTATCACAAAACGTCGTTTCTAAAACCTACGAGTTAAAATAGCTCATTGCTATTTAATTATTTTTTATTTTATGTAATTAACCTTATATATGTGAATTTGAATTAAAATGAAGAGTTATTAAAAAAATAAAAATACTTTACCTTTTTTAATTTAATTTACATCAAAAGTAGGTAAAGTAAGGACTTAACAAAATTAGTTAAGTTGCATTGTTTGTTATGCTTAGCAAGTAGAAAAAACTGTAATCAGCTTCATTCAACTCATGCAATATTTTACCGAGAAAAAAGTAATAAAAAATATTTTTTTTAAATATACATATCTTTACAGATTATACAAAACAATATAATAAAAACAATTACAATACATACAGGTGTTAGTCTGTCTGAACTATCGGCCAGTCTTTCTGGCCATTTATTTATATATATATATATATATATCTTTATTCAGACTATATAGATAATTTTAACAATATAAATAATAACAATACATATAGGTGTTAGTCTGTCTGGGCTATCGACCAGAGGTCTTTCTGCCCTGCCGTGAATTTATGATGAAGTTAAAGAAAAATCTATGCTAGCTAGCTGAACTGTCCTGATGATTTGCGCAAATGAATTGATGAATGGTGATTGTAGGATGTTTGTATTTAGGAAGGATATTAGGGTTACGGGGAATACAGAATTTTGTAAGAAGGGATTTATTTTTATTTACTTAAAAATCCCATTTTATTGTGATTTAAATAATTACAAAACATAAAAATGAAATAAATCTCAAGAATGATTTTCTCATCTAGTGCTTTGTGAAACATACTGCACTAGTCAACATAAAGAGTAAAAATATGAAACAGTAAGTATTTTTAATAATAATTTTCCAATAAATAATTAAATTAAAAAAATTACATTTATTTATGTAGTAAATGTAAAAAAGTATAAACACTACAACTTTCATGGAGAATATTTCATTTTCAAGTGTTTCAAATATTGGTACAGGCGCCAACTACTTTTATCCTGTGAATAAAATAATTACAGAACTTTAGAAAATGAAATAAATCTCATCACTGCTTTTCTCATCTGGCGCTTGGTGAAACATACTGCACTAGTCAGAATAAAGTGTAAAAAATTATGAAACAGTATAAAATGTGTTTAATAATAATCTTAAAATAAATAATTAACTAAAAAAATCACTTTCACTAAACCAGTAAATGTAGAAAATATAACCATTACAATATTCATGGAGACTTTTTCAAGTGTTTTAAATATTGGCACAGGCGACAACTACTTTTATCGTGGTGTAAACGACAAAGGCAATTGAGATTTATTAAACTTAATGAAGATTAAAGAAGGTTCTGGTTCATCCGCAGTCTTTTGTATGAAAACATTTCTCTTAATACGCTCTAAAATAATGGCCGAGTGAATTATTCAACGTTGATAAATATGAGATGTCATCCAACCTAACATAACTCCGCGTAGGTTGTGGAAACACATTTAAGAAAATTCAATTAACCTAGCATCATAGTATACTGTATTCGCGAAGGAAATTCGCATTTACCCGACTCTAAAATAAATCCCCACAAAAAATATGTTGGATGTGAATAATATACAAGGTGATCAGAAATGGTATAACAATTTTCAGGTATTGAAGATTCAATAGATTACAACTATTGAAGGTGTCTACATCGTAGTCGAAATACGTATTTAGTAATATTAATATTTGTGAAGAACAAGTGTTTTTTTTTTATATTAATCATTTAAATCTTCACACAACTCACAACCATTTATATAATTATCCATTAATTAAAATTGTGATTATTTTAGCACATTTAAGAATGAACGTAACAGTAACTTTAGTATTAATAATAATAACAATACGTTAATAATGAAAAGTATAATATACTTTGTTAATAAAAGCGCAAAGTGTAATATTTTATGTATGTAAATATGGTGGATTAAAAGGAATGATATAAAAGGGTCATTTTTATATTCCACCGTTTATTTCGGGATATAATTCGTAAAAACCGTGACTGTTCAGAATAAATCGGGATAAATCTAACACTGTTACAGCGGAATTGCGGATAAATTAAAGCGTCAAACCACTGTCCTGGTGGAATCCGTTAATATTAAGGGGTAATTGTTTTTGACGTGTGGATTTCGCCGAAAACAAATAAACGGGGAAACGTGAAATTAATAGATATTTTTTTGAAGCAAATTAATTAAAGCTGTGCCCTTCCGAAGTTTTAATTTGATCCTGCGCCTATGCGTCCATTGCACTGCCGTTCTGCTGAAAACGATCCTGCGGAAAATTCACCAGAATGTCTACTAATTATTTGTTTACGTACGGGTCGTGCTTTTATTGTATTCATTAACGTAACATTGTTGGAGTGTTTCCATTTCGAGTGTTTTTATTGCAACCCTTTGCAATCCTCAAATAATATCAGCCGTTTCAATATTTGACTAATCGATTCAATGATGCTTTTTAGATAATTTAAAATATTGCTGCAATCTAATAAAAGAAAATGCTTTAAAAAATACACATGCCAATTATTACATACGTGTATTTTTTATTTGACATCTTAAATTATACATATATTTAAATACCTAATTGAAAATTTGAAAGCTGTACGATTCATAGTTCCTGAGATATAGCCAGTGACTTTCCTTATTTGGACACCCGGTACAATGGTATTTAAGTAGACACCTTTTGTACATCTTAATGCTTCACTAGACAATGTCATTAGTCGAAACTAGCTGAATTAATAAACAAACAAAAAATGTATCGTAATACAAACCACTACTATTCATTCATTATATTACAAAAGAATATGTTATTATTATTTTTAATTGATAACTTAATGAAATAAATAACAATTTCCTTCTTACATAAATTTAATTTGATATGCAGTAGAGCGTATATGGTTTGTTTCTATTTAGTTTTAATTAATATTGCTAGTAGACGGGCAATTGTTTTGTTACGCCACTGCATGTATGCATTATCGATAATGCATTTGATGTATGTAATATCAATCAACTGAATATTATCAGCGTTTCGTTGCAAAGTAATCAATAACCATAACAGCTGAAAATTCCCCGAAATACTGTTATAATAATAAAGAACTAACGAGGTAAAATCACCGAGTGGGTTATTTGCAAATAAAGTAAACACGCTGCGAATTGTACGTGTCTATGTTGCTGTTTTGGTATTATCAGTCTCTACAAAGACTATGTGAATTTATGTGCAAGGCAAACAATGCGAGCGAGGGAATTTCAGGGAATAGAGGTTCCATGCTAAATTATTATTAACGGTAATTAATCACTTCACATATTTAACCCTGGTACATCTTTATTGAATTGTAGTCCAGCGATGATTTATTACGCAAATGTATGAATGATAAATTGTAAATGAAGATGCATCTTTGAAATATTCTTAAATTTTTACTTACAAACATTAAACAAATGAAAGATAATAACTTTTGTTTTAAATCAGGTTTAATTATAACTTAAATAAAAAGAATTTGAAAATAATTAATAAATTATTCGCATTTGCTACTGCGACTTTTTTATGTAAGAACTTTAAGACAAACATCTATTAAAACAACTACTTCTCGGGCATATACCCCTCCAGACATTGAATGTCTGGATAGACATATGCCAGAAATATAGTTGTTTTAATGGATATTTGTCTCAAAGTACTTACGTAACTTAAGTAAAAAAAGTAGCAGTAGCTATAGATGGAACATATTATTAAGTGAATGAATACTCTTTTCTATTGACAAATAAAGTGTTTTGTGATTTAAAATATTTAAAAAATAACGAAAATTTTAGATAATATAAATTTAAAATTGGCAAATTGCAATAAAATAATAATTGCTTATAAATATAAATTATATTTTTAATTATGTATATATAAAATTACATCTGAGCGTAAATACAGCATAATGTTTTTAATATGTTACGCAAATTTGTTATCTGATATCAAAATCATAATTTATCTTGTATGTTATGTATGCGCATGTAATTAATTATCCCATATTTTTTATCCTCGATGTATTACGTTTCCTGAATTATGGGAATCTGCAGCAGCACATGTTTTGATTTCGAATATTATTTTTTATTGAAATATTGAATAAAAATAAATGTAAATCGAAAAACACGTTACTTTTCGATTAAATATTTATTCTGTCAAATAAAAATAATTTAAGAATAATTAATTTACTCAATTTAAGAGTTAATTAATTATTTTCTCTTTCACGTATTCTGTGACTAAAATAATGATTACTTTTGACAAACATTGCGTATATGCTCTAAAATAAAGGTTTGTCTATCCTAAGCTATTAACCGGAGGTCTTTCTGTCCTACTAAATCTTTATTATGTCAGAAAAAATAATACATTGTATATAATCTAACATAAAATAAAAAATATTTTCATAATATATTCTCAAATAAGGATTTTCTTTACTGGTTTTTCTATTTTCTGAAAAAAATCTATAAACTGTTTAAAATACAAGAAAAACACAAATGTTATCTATTCTGAGTTAGTGTACCGAGTGTCTAAAAAAGAAAGGTCACCAGCTGTAACTCAGGAACTGTACGAGCTTTCTACTAAAAAATAAAAATTTTAATTTACTAATTGTTAAGGCTTCTACTTCGTTATACATAGTTATTCGATTAATGAAAACACTTTTTTTAAACTTTGTTTGCATAACTGAAATTTATTTAGTGACTATAGTTTCGACGTCATTAACGCGTCATTATCAAACTAACAGTTTTAAATTTTAATAAAATTGGTTATGAGAAAATGTTTCCACATTTTACAAGTTTGTAAGTCGTCCGGCATTGGGCGTAATTAATACTCGAAAACATTATTAATATCTAAAATGTTCTAGTAAAGATATCCTAAAACTACATTTTTTAGAAGCATGAAAGTTTATGAAACAAAAACGTAAGAAACTTTTTACTCTCATTATTAAAATAAAACGCAAAGAAGGTGATAATTTGTCACAAACTAACATTAAATATTTATATGTTTTTATCCAATTTTAGTTATTACCATGTTATTTGGAAGAACATTGCCTGCTATATAAAATCCATGACAAAGGTTTACTACCTTATTATTTCATGTTAGTTTGTGACAAATTATAACCTTCCTCGCGTTTTATTTTAATAATGAGAGTAAACAGTTTCTTACGTTTTTGTTTCATAAACTTTCATGCTTCTAAAAATTGTGGTTTTAGGATATCTTTACTAGAACCTTTTTTTGAGATATTAATAATGTTTTCGAGTATTAATTACGCCGAATGTAAAATCGGTGAGAACTCCTTATTTCACTTGTTAATAAACTTCACTTTTCATCGCTTTTATAACTATTATAAAACTTCATATAACTCGCAAATACATATATACAAGACAAAAAAAACTAAATTAGATTATTTTATCGACTCTAGATAGCGCTAAGTAAAACAGTTGTATTTAAAAAAAAAACATTTCGAAAGAATCGAATGTATTATTTATTTAAATATAAAATGATTGTCCTTTATCATACTTTTTTTCCTATCTTGAATTGTGGTGATGTGTAATAAACATATCTGTGTAATTTTATTAACAAAAAGTGGAAGAAAGGCGAGTATTTTGAAAATAATTGTTTACTTGTGTGATTGCTGTTTCGTTTTCTTACTAATAATATTCCAATCAAAATAACAATTTCCAGGCAGAAACGTCCGATGGTCGATAGCCATTTCCTGAGGCTTAACTAGAGGTTTATGATTGTAATGTAAATATTGTAATGTAATTTAATGTATCTCTCAGAAATAAAGATTTCCTATATATATAACAATTTCTATCGCAAATCACATCATTTAAATGGTGGACGCGCCGGGTGGATTAGGGACATCTATCTAGAAATTTATAATCTGAGTTAAATAATT
This sequence comes from Philonthus spinipes, assembly GCA_963082785.1. Lineage (NCBI taxonomy): Eukaryota > Metazoa > Arthropoda > Insecta > Coleoptera > Staphylinidae > Philonthus > Philonthus spinipes. Next base: position 16,625,273 of record OY720301.1, read on the forward strand.
AATTAACATATTGGAAAAAGGTTTTTCCTGCTGGCAGAAAGGCTGTTGGTCGTTAGCCGATTGTTGTTTTATTTAATTTTGAAATTAATAAATTGGAAATGTTATATATTATTGAATAAAAACACTAATAATTTAATAATATGTATTTCTGCGGATAAATCTTGCATTAATAAAATGTTATGATATTTTTTTAATTTATTTAATCCGCAATTTATTTACATATTATTTAATACAGTGCAAAAAATACATATATTCGTGAAAGAGACAAAGATCGCGATGGCGGGTCATTCCTTCCCTCCAATATAAATAAATGTCGCAAACACAATTGGCACTTCTATATCGGGTTATTCAATTATTAGTCTTTAAACCAGTGGCTTGTCACTGACGTTATATAAAATACTAACACTTTTAGTACTATTTTTTAACAATTTTGACCCTTCCGGCGCAATTTTCTACTTTCAGTTGCTATGATTGTTTTTTGTAAAAGTTATATTTGTTTATAAAAAAGGTATAAAAACCACTTTTAGGTTTGTGTACTAAACATCTATAGTCATAAATAAGTGTTTGTAATCAATATCTAAATGATGCTGATCATTGCTTTGTTATAATAGATTTTCTTTTATTATTGTTATAAATATTTTCTATTTTTATTTTATTTATTAATTTATATTAATTAGGAACAAATATTGAGAATCTACCTGCCGGAAATAGTAAACACTTTTACTCAAAAATAAATGGAAATATAAATTGTGAAAATGAAATTTATTTTCTCTGATATTTCCATAAATAAGTATTAAAATTAATAATTTAAATATTTTTATTATTATAAATTATTTAAATGACTATTCTTTTTAAATATATTTGTATATTCAAATAATTATTAAGAAATAATTTGATTTATTGATAAAATGATTTATTTATGTAAGTGTTTGTTTTTCTGTTAAATCTGTCGAGATTTGAGTTTAATATTTAAGAAAACCGTTCACCTGGTATAAGTAACCCAGTGATCCCATTGCCTGTATAGCTCGTTACGAATTTCTTTTCACATCTAAGTGCGCCGATTCCGATTGTGCCGCGAATTAAAATCAATCAATCAATCAGTCAATCAATCAACGTCTCGCTGATGCCATTTCCGGTGTGTATGCTGCTTCTAAAAAGGGCGCGCAGGGTGGATACCCCTCCGACCTTCTAAAACTCGATTCCGATACAATTTTAATTGATAGCGCACCGACCTTTCTGTGTAATTTGTTTAAGGATTCAAAACTCATTACGCCGGATTTCGACGTGGACTTTTTGCGTTTAGCGCCCGATTCTGTTCCATTCCGTTCCGTTCCGTACCGAGGGCCTTTCCGGGATGTTACTACATTTCCTCAAACATGCACCTCACCGGATTTTCCGTTAGGCTCTGCCACGAGAAGTGGATGTCGGAAATGTTTGCTGGAATCATCACAACGAAGTTTAGGGCGTACGTATTCACCACACCTCTTCTAACGTAATATAACTCCGCTGATATTCCTGTAAAGAGACAAAATAAAAATTTTATTTTAAAAAATAACAGACATTTTATTGCTATCGTACGTTCTCAATTGTAAAAACAAGCATCAACATGTGGGCTTGTCGGAATGGTAATTACTGGAAATGTATTTTTAGAGGGTTGTTAAAAATATAGTTGTGTATGTATTATTTAATTAAATGTAATAAAATACAATATATGTTCGTAAACAAATCCACGAATTATTTTACACCACTTTAATTATTATATTTATTTGTATATTATACTACTACTAAATCTTTATTATATGAGAAAAATAATACACTGTATATAATCTAACATAATATAATAAATAAGAGCAGAAAGACCTATGGTCGATAGCCCATGACAGACTATTAACACAATTGTATATATTGTTATAATAAATTTTGTAAACTTCTATTGTTATATTGTTATATTGTCTAAATAAAAATGTTTGTATATATATAATAAATAAATATATTCATGATATATTCCCAAGTAAGGGCTATCGACCCCAAATTTTTCTGTTTTTCTTTTATTTTTTATTAAAAATTAATTATGTCTTGTTAAAATTATTGTTAAATTTTATATATATATACATACATTTTTACAAACATTTAGAATATAAACTCAAATGTGTGTTTGTTTGCACAGGGCTATAGACCAGAGTTCGTTCTGCCCTTGATTGTTTATTTTATTAAATTTACAATTTTTCTCATTTAAAAATCGGGCGAGCAAAATTTTAATTGGTATATTGTTTTGCTATACTAATTTTAATTAATTGATACGAGGTTGAATATAAAAAAATGAATTAATTGTTTTATTATTTTGTTTTTAGAACAAACTCGCCATAAATAAAATTGGCGAACGCACAATAAAAAAATATGTTTGAAAGTTGAGATAAATGAAAAATAAATGCATGTAAGGTGGGAATGGAAACAGGAAGGAACAATGGTTTACCAACAGAAAATGGTTTATTCATTTAAAAACGACAAAACATAAAACTGCACGGACGAACCGAGACTTTCTGAAAACCAACAAAAGAATTGCTCCATATACACGAGGAGAAAGGAAAATGTTGGACAATAAAATCGTTCCGTAACTAATAAAAATATTTCGCCAGCGAACAAAAGTCACGCAATCAGCGCTCCCCTGTTATTATTTTGTTATACATCAGGTGCGTTCATTTTTGCAGGTGCAAGGAAACATAAAATATTGAAAGTGTCGCCATATAAAATGGTCGGAGTTGACACGTGTAAAAGTTTATTGATAGAACAAGTTCCGCTGCACCGACCCTCGCTCCAAATTAAAAGTGTCAAATTCAGACGTGGAATCGTACACCATGGAAATGAAATCAATGGGAATTTATAGGGCGGAACAATTAAAACCCTTAATTATTTCGCGTAATTTGTTATTTCTCCGCCGGCTGTTTAATTGATAACGAATTGGACACTTTGCCGAGCGGGTAGCGCTAATCCGTAAGGTAGCGAGTTGATGGCGTCACTTTCTCTTCATATTTAACTGCTTAAGCTCAAAGCTCAAGTGTTTCAAGCTGCTGGAAAACTCGAGCCGCCGGATTAATCATTAAATGCGCGCTGGTATCGAATTACAAAAGACCTTATCACGATGAGAGGAATTCAATGTAATAAACATTTTTAATTAATCTAATTGGATAAAATCTTCTTCGCCCTTAAGTAGATTGGATTGGATGAACTGTTTTAATTCTATTAAAGTATCATTATATTTTATTCATTTGGTCACAGTTATATATACAGGGTGGCGCAAGATTACGATGAAGTCCAATATCTCAGTTATAAAGAAATATACAAAAAAATGTTACTTACATTATTAGTAGCTACTGTCAAAATTCACATTTTAAAATTAGTTTCATATATACAAGGTGTCCAATAATCACGTAACGTATCAAAGATATGTTTTTTTAAATAGAATGATATATTTTTTATGAAGATTATCGATTCTACGTTTAAAAATAATCATTTTTTATATAAGATTTAATAGGTCAATTTTTCATAGTTTAAAAGTTATAAACAAATGAATGTTGAAATCGATAGATGTTTAGAGCCTAATATTTCAATAATGAAAAATGAAATAAACATTCTGTCAACGCCATACAAATGCAAAAATACTTAATAATAAAAGAAATACTCCTTTTTTCTCTTAAAACAAATTTTTATATACGATGTGAAGCAATACGCAAAATGATTTTTTTTCTCTTTTTACTTAAAATGGGACACCCTATATTTTTTATGCTATTTTAATAGAAAATTAATCACTCTTCATTTTTTATATAACATATTAAATAGCTACCGTTTACCGTTTTTGAGATATTTAATCTTAAATACAAGTTTGGTATAGAATTTTCAATCAAAGTAGGCCGTGCCAGAACAACTAATTTATTTAGTTGTGAAAGTTACGCAAACACAATTATAAAATAATTTAGTGAAACGAATAATCAAGTGTATTAATTAAAATACACCATAATTCATACATATTTTTTTACCACGGGATAAATGAGAATTTAATAAAAAAAGTAAATAAATATTAAGCTGTAATTATTTTAATACACGATAATATTGAAAATACAACAATTTATATAGGTATGTTCTTGGCTGAGCGCCAGGATCCAGGTACAACGAATCTTCTTATCTCAGGAATGCGTTCTCGGAGTGAGTCGTCGATCGTTTTTTTCTTCTTGATTTGCGATAATTGCGCTCTTGTATTTCGATTCAGTCGTCCGAAAACGCGCAGTGTTCACTATTCCGGTTTAATTTTTAACATTAGAAATTATTAATAATTAAAAACGCGATTTATTTTTGTTTATCAACAAGTGGTAATTAGTGAGTGGTGGAGGTGAGTTGGTTTTCGATTCACCAGGAATGGGTTGGAAGTTATTTTTTCTATTAAGGTATGTTAATATTAATAATTTTTTTAAACAGATTTTAAAATTAGTTTCATATATACAAGGTGTCCAATAATTACGTAACGTATCAAACATATGTTTTTTTAAATGGAATGATATCATCAATTTATTCTCCAAAATTGCATTTGATTAAATAATTTGGTATAGAATTTTTAACCAAAGTAGGCCGCGCCAGAACAACTGATTTATGTAGTAACTTTCAACGCTTAATATTATAATTAGTAAGTAAAGTACATTTTACGTTATATTTTGTAACACTGGTGCAGCTAAACAACAACTATATTTTTTGGTTATTATTCTAAAAATATTTAAAATATTTCTATATGCTTCTTAAATTGATTTATTTAAACAATTCATGTTGACTGAAAAACCGAGAATAGATACTAAGTGAAATAATAAAATATTTATATCATTATATTTTGTTAACATTTTTATGTATTTATTTCACACATTCACATTTTTGTTTTAATTCAATAGCATTCAAACATTTTACAATTTTTTTCTTAAAAAATATGTCCCAATAACCATTATAACTCGCTAAATAATCGTTGAGCAACTATTTTCTTTATATTTTGCATGCGCCTTTAAATATCGATTGTCATTTGAATATCGTTTTAGGTTAGGAAGTAAGTATGTTACTAAATACCAGAAAACGATTATGAATTGCATTTGTTTTAATTATAGCCTACTTAAATTATAGATTATAAGCGAAACTTATAATTTTGTACTTTGAATTGAAATTGTTAAAAAATGATAACAGATAGGGACTATACCCCTATCTGTTATCATTTTTTAACTTAACTTATCATTTATTATACAAAAATTAAAGAACAATCAATTTTCTATCGAAATAGTGTAAAAAATATAGGGTGTTCCATTTAAGTGAAAAAAGAAAAAAATCATTTTGCGTATTGTTTCACCCTGTACACAACATTTGCTTTATGGTAACAAACGATTATTCCTTATATTATTAAGCATTTTGTCAATTAAATTGCGTTAACAGAAAGTTTACATCGTTTTTCAATTTTGATAAATAAGGCTCTAAACTTCTATTGATTTCAACATTAAATTGTTTATAACTTTTAAAATATTAAAAATTGACCTAATAAACCGTATATCAAAAATGATTCATTTCAAGCGTAGAATCTAAAATCGACATAAAAACATAGTATTCCATTAAAAAAATCATATGTTTGATACGTTACGTGATTATTGGACACCCTGTATATATGAAACTAATTTTAAAATGTAAAGTTTTACAGTAGCTACAAATTATGTCAGTAATATTTTTTATAAATTTCTAAATAACTGAAATATTAGATTTCATCGGAATCTTGCACCACCCTGTATATACATAATCTTTATTCATAAACGTAATACACTATTTACATATAACATAAAATATTACAATGTGTATTCTAAAAGTCTGCTAATTGGCTATTGGTCTTTCTATCTGGTCACAGTTACTTAAAATATATTAGATAGAAGTAATTGTGAGAATAATTAATAAAAAAATAAATAATTATGTTCTCTTTAGTTGCTTCGACTTACATAACTTAGGTACTTAAAGAGGATAAATATCGATTGAAACCACTTCATCCTAGGCAAATACTCCGCCTGATATTGGACTACAATGAATATTTGCTGGACGAAAAATGATTGCACAATGCAACATTTTTTTATTCGAGATTATTTATTGTGGAAAACGAAAAATAAAAAAAAAACGTTATAAAATAGGGCATCTGTAGATACGTCTTTCAAAATTTATACCTCATCAGTACAGCTTTGCCTTATAAAACCTTAAGGTATTAACATTGATTATAACTACGCCGATCTATTGAACCAATATAATTTTGTATCCTTAGTAGACTGCAGAAAGGTAAGTAATAAAAAAAAACCTTTTAAACAACGTATTTGATTATCTGCTATCTAAAGTAAATATTTGTGTTTCCTTATACTTCATATTATAAAGTAATCGTATTGATATCTTTTGTATAGCAAAGATCTCAGCGACCTTATCAGCTTCCCAATAAATTATACTGTACCTAGATTTGAGCAGAAGTATGCGTGATATATGGTCAATAATTTATTATGAGATGCATATGGTTTTATCGTTTATAGACAATATGTGCTTTTATTTCATTTTATGGTCAGCGTCTCTATACGTTTTGATCAGCCTAAATTATTGTCAGCTTCAATCCCTAGAAATCTGCCGTACTTAGAGAACGGTGTATTGGTATTACCCAATATTAATCAAGTGAAGCAGTTATAAATTGCCACGTTTTGTGGTTTAGAAACAAACTATTTTTGGCAAACCATATCTGAATATTTTCAAAGATATAATTTGTGTTTAATACGAGATCATTATTAATTATGCGATTTTATTTACTTCCTTTGAAATAATATATTTAAATTTTACGTCAAATCTATATTAATAAAAATAAATACGAGCAGAAAGACGTATGGTCGATAGCCTATAACAGACTACTAACACAATTGTACATATTGTTATAATAAATTTTGTTGTCATGTCTGAATAAAGATGTTTGTATATAAAAATAAATAAATATTCTATAAATTTTTCGCTTTCTCCACAAAAATTGCACATGTTCTTTATATCTTTTTATCCAACCGAACGAGTGTACCAATTAACCATCTGCTATTTTTATTTATATAAAATGAATACTAAATGTAAAATTTAAATTAAGAAACATAAATCTCGGCGCGGCACGTTTGAGCCAACCTCGCTGTATAATTAAATAAGGAAATGTTAAACAAACTGTATAACAATTTCATGAAATGAAGAGTTTCATCAATGCATATTGCATGAGGAAAATATTATGACTGCGTTGTACATTTCAAGAAATCATCCATCCTTACTCCCAACAATAATTTGTTCTTGAGAATATTAAATGAATTTTAATGTATTATCCACATGGATTAAAAAATATTGGATAATTTAATGTTATCACACTAATATTTAATTGTATCTTGGTAGTCCTCGTTGACTCTTATTTCTGTTGTTATTAATTTAACTATTAGTATTGTTCATTGTTATATTTTAATTATACATCTGTTAGAATATATACCGGGTGTTGACGCGATTAGGTATACATAGGAATTTTAGATGTAAACAAAAATTATGTAAATTCCTGCTTCCTAGTTCTATTTAGAGAAAAACTAAAAGAAATGAAATGCGTTTAGAATTTAAAAATCTATGAAAAACGATACTTCATAATTTTTTTAAATCGGTGTATAATTTATAAATAATTTATACATATTTATTATTTTAGAAAAAGATAACGTGTTAAAATTACATGACTTATGAAAAATTATGTTTAATTGCAATCATAGAATTATGTCAAAAGTGATTTAATTAATTTTAAATGTATCTTTTGTATGAGTTATGATTAAAGCAATTTAATTATTATTGTTACACGTTATTTAAATGTTTCTGTGGGCTAGCATGTGCGTATGTATTTGTATATATTTTTTTGTATTGTTACTTCATTTTATTGTTTGTATGTAGAAAGGAGATTCCATTAATAATTAATTAAAAATTATTTGCAAATTTAATTACATTTCATTTATTATCTATTAATTTTACATCAATTCTAAAATAGAAGAAAGCGTCGTTTTAGACAGATTTTGAAGTTCTTAACACATTTTAATTCTTTCAGTTTTTCTCTAAAATTAAGCGGGAAGCAGGACTTTGTAAAAAACTTAGTCGCGTTAACACCCGGTGTATATATAATAATAATATATCTTTATTAGATGCAAGAAACAAAATTATTTATATTATATGATTTTGTTAATTAACATCTGTATTTATATACAACTTTAAAATATTTACGACTATACATACATTTACAAAGATTAACTTAAATTTGTATATAAATTGGCTATCGACCGAAAGTCTTTCCGCCATGATTTTGTTATTATAAATAAAACATGGTTATCGTGTTCTGCAATTGGCTATCGACCAGAGGTTTTTTGTCTAGTTTTTATATGTTTTTGTAATATTGATATTTATGATATATACTTACTAAAAATAGATTCCTTAATTAATCAATGGATTATTATTATTATTTATTATAGTTGTGAAAATATATCTAATTGTAATCTAATTCTATTTCTTAATACCCCATCTACATTTAAATTTATTATCATCACACGCATATTTCGTTCAGTAGTAAATAAATATTTTGTGGAAACAATAAGGAATCAATTTTCTTCCTTAATGCGTTGCTGCCGTTACTCCTGGCGCATATTAATATTTCAATAGCTTACCAGGGATAATATTAGGTTGGTGCTGATAGGTGAAGTTAGTTTACAATGGTTTGCTTAATTATTCAGTGGTGGTATTCCTCTCCAAAGAAAAATTTCTATGAATATTGTAAGATGATTAAGGATCGATCAATTCTGAACTGCTATTTGATATCATTAAAAATTGTATTAATCAAAGGGGGATTACTACTGTCGAACAAATTTCACTGTTGAACGGACTGTGTATTTAACTAATTTAACATTGGAATTTCCATGTCTGTGAATCAACAGAAAATAATGTTAGTTATTTATAAAAACCGACGCAAAATGCACACAAACACAATCTAGGATACTTTCCCTAATAGTACTTCCCTTTAATTTATGTTTTTATGAGTACTGAAAACGATTCTTGCAATCTTTTGATGTGAGACTTCGACGCAGCTATTTATTAAATAATACATATTCGATTTAAAAAATTTAAAACTCGGTTCACTATTTTCTTCATTTATTTGTTAAACTCTGTTGACCACAAAGCATTTTTAATCTCAACGATTGGTTTTGAGTTTACCTGAATTGATTTTAAATAATAATGTGTTAATTTAAATTGTGTAATTTAATAAATTAAACTCTGTTGAAATAAAAAATGGCGCCCTGCATTTCAACTCCCTGGTTAACAGAATTTAACTATCAAGTAAAGCATGGAGTAAAATGAGTTCTAAATTTATTTAAATTAAATGAAACGAATTTGAAAATAATTAATTAATTATTTGCTCTTTATATACTCTGATATATTGACTTACGTTGCGTAAGTACTTTAAAACATTATGCAATATGTTTTTGATATGCAACAGCATGTATCTATTATGTAATCCAATTTATGGGGGAGTTGAATATACCCAAGAAGTAGTTGTTTTAATGTACATTTGTTTTAAAATACTTACATAACGTACATCAATGTGTCACAGTAGCGGAGGAAATAATTTATTAATTATTTTCAAATTCTTTTTATTTAATTTATTTAAATAACTATACGATGTCAATAAATCCTTTTTTCTACTGTTTAAATTTATTAAATCGTAATATATAAAATTTAATAATCATTATTTCACAAGTGAATAAAAATCACTTCAAGTAATCTAAAAACCAATGATTGTATATTTTGACATAAAGGGATGATTTTATTATTTTAAACATAGACATTACAAGTATATTCAAATAATCGGTGAAATTTCATTAATGTCGCAAATAATAATATAAATCATAAACATTACATATGGTAAATTAAATAAAAATGATTTGAGAATAATTTATAAATTATTTCCACATTTAGCTCTGTGACATTTTGACTTTAAATAGATGCACATTAATGTGGAAATTATTAATTATTTCCAAATCATTTTTATTTAATTTATTAAATAACTGTGACCAAGTGAATGAATATTCTTTTCTATGTATTACATATCGTTTTGTTCAATGAAATAAAATCCTTATTGTATGGAAACATTTTAAAGTTTGTATTGCTAAGAGTTTAATTATCAACTCTTATAAGATTTTCTTAATAAAACTGCTTTTGTTTTTCTTATTTTTTTTATTTCTTAAAATATATTTTGGAAACGACTTCAGTAGTAATCAAGTTTATAAAATAACATTTTGGAATAATAGCTGTTGCCTAATTTCTAAGTGGCATCATTTTCATATTATGGTTTATCAAAAACAAATGTTAACTTAAATTAATTACAAATATATGTATAATATATAAAATTATTTTAATAAAAATAAAATTAATAGTATAATACGATTTATGAATTGCTGACATTTATAAGATAATTTTTTACTAATAACAAATGAACGATTATTTGAAAAAAAAACCTTCCATTAAATATTTTCGACTCAAACCGTTGCAATACGCAGTAGTCTTGGTATGCAGCAAACAAATATCTATTGTGTAATCCAATGTCCGGCGGAGTACATGTTCGGGAAGTAGTTGTTTCAATAATGTTTGTCAAAAACATACAGTGTAAGTTATTTTTGCAGTTATTAAAGGGGATTGCCATTATCAGAAATGTTCCTTGTTTAATTTTATTATAATAAAAAATATTTTATAAAATATGTTTGAAATCCGCAATTTTACATAGGAATGTAAATTCTTATTAAAAAAATCAAAATATTTGTGTAATATGGATTCTTTTGATTACTAATTTTTATATTTGGGTATGTTTAAATAAATATCATGTTATAAATGTAAAAAGTAAACATCCGTTTTATTTCTATATTGCATTATTTTATTTTCAAGCAGTAAGTTTAATGAAATGTATCAGATTGATCTAGAAACGTACGCAGGGTCGGGTTTAATTGAGTTATACGCTATAAATTTATTTTAGCTCTGAATTTATGAGTTCATGGGGCGCAAGCGGTGGATATCTGGAAAAGCCGGCAAATCAGAAGTTACGCCCAGGCCGCAATTACACCTTAGTTTTTAAGACTTGAATTTCCTTGCTGGCTCACAAAACTTAATTTCCACACTCTCAGCCGGAGCCGGGGAAATTGAAGCGAGAAAAATAGCGATTTTAATAAGAAAGTAATTTCGAGAGTGTTTAATTGGCGTCGAACGAACCCCTTTCCATCCCTTCCAGGATCCGCGCGCCCTTTCCTCTCCTTCATCTGTATCTCAAGGTATCGTATTACCGCCGTTAATTACTAGCGAAAGTGTGCTTGGATACTTTTACAACCATGCTAACTGCTTGCTCTTGTTTGGAGACTTGCAACGTTTTAATTAATGTAAAGTTTACAGGTGCTTGCGATGCTGTCAAAGACAAAAATACAACTTTGTTAATATTATCTCAAACTAAAATGTCTGTATATATACTCCAATAATTTAGGGTCAATAATTTTTTATTCTTACAGTTTTGTTTAAATATAAAATCGAAAAGAATTTCCGGTTTTATTGTGACAACCCCGGAGAGCATATATTAAGAGAACGGAGTGATTTATCATCAACTTTATGTTTCAGTTTATGGATAGTTGTTATGAAGAATTGAAATGCGAACAGATGCAATGTTTTCCAGGGAGTGTACGGCACCTGGGGGCATTTCTTAAGAGCTAAGTCAGTTTCTTCAACATTAAACATCACGTTCTAGTCACATGAGCAAATGAGACACGTACATAACGTGTTAGTTTGAAATTTCAAACTATTTTTATAAAGTAATTGCTTTCAACAAGATCTGTTAAAATCAATTACTTAAAAAACGGCCTATTTAATTTTTGTAGGCTATTTACTTTACATATAGTATAGATAGTGCATAATACACTTTGATTAAAATTATATTATGCACTATCTCTACTATATTTATAGTAAATTAAATGAATAAAGTAAATAGCTTAGAAAAATTAATATACGTTTTTTTTAAGTAATTACTTTTAATAAACCAAGTGTTTTAATCAAAGTTATGTACTATTTGTACTATATTTATATTAAAATAAATGAATAAAGTGAATAGCTTACAAAAATTAAATAGACGGTAATAATCAGAGTGTATTAATTGAATATGTTTAACAACGGGTTAAGTGAGAAATTAATTCATCAGATAGTGCCTAATTATAGAACTAACAATTAGGTAATATGTATGATGTGTATCGTAATTTTCGAAATAAATGTATTACGTTAAAGTTATGTTTTTAAATCGGGATTCCCATGTAAACGTTTGCTTTTATTTTTTATGAATGGTGGGCGTGGATTTATAGATATAGATATATATAACGTCCGTTTTTTATCAATCGATACTTTTTGTTATTTCCTGGCGTCCTCTAGATAATACTATAACGACGCCCATGACTGCGATGCAGAATTTTGGTATTTCTTTTTCGAAACAATCGCAGATAAAATATTTACTATTATAATGGAGAATATATTTCGACGTTAATTTGTAACGCAATGCTGCATTACAATGCCCGGTCTGATTTTCCCTAGATACTCTGGAACCGGGGTAAAATTCTATATTTCCTACTGCAACCAGGAAATTTATAAGCTACTAAGCAGGAAATGTTTTGTACGAATGGCATTCTGTCGCCGCTTACAGGTATGGTTTGAGAGGTTTTGCACCCCGATGAATTCGGTTGAATTATTTATGGGGGCTTACAAATAAGTCCTGCATGAAGAAATCCACTTATTTTAAAAATATATAAAAATTTGAAATAAAAAAAAGTTTAGAATTTTAATACCCAGTCTAAACCTAAACCTTTAAACTAGATTTTCATGTGATGATAATGAAGAACAAATATCGTACTTTTAAAATTGTATTAATATTTTGTGTATTTTCTTTACAATTACTTTATACAATAATTAATACGGGTTATCAAAAACAGGAAGCCACGCCCATTAATCAGTCGAATGCATTATATTTAAATTTAATTTTAAAAAGAATAAATACAGAGGGTTTCTAAATATAAATAAATTATGCTCATGAAATATTATGCACCTATAATATTTCATAATTAAAGTACACTCATTTGTTTTATAATGCGAAATTACATACTGTTAATGGATGAAACTTCTCCTTCGTTATATATCGTTAATATGCTAATGAAAGACAATAATAATTAAAATTTTCACTGGCAATAACGTGAAAACTGTATTACGCCAGTAAAACGTTATTTATAGGGAATATATAACATGAAGTCGTTGCGGTTTTTAAAATTAATATCATGGCAAATTTGTTTTAAGAACATAATATTTACAGTATATACATAGTTCTAAGAGCATAGACAAAATTAAAATACAAGTTATTTCTTTTATAAATCCACCTTTACATGACTTATTTCTGTTATTAAATCAATGCAAGTATTTTATATTAAAAATAAATTAAATAACAAGAGATTTGAAAATAATTTACTCAATTGAATAATTAATTAATTATTTTCCCTCTAGCTACTATAACTTCTTAACTTACGTTATTTTAGTGCTTTAGTAAAAAAAACACACACATCAATTGAATCAACTACTTCTGGATAAAATACCCCGCCAGACATTGAACTATACAAACATTTGTAATTGCAAAACAAATTATTGCATAATGCAACGATTTTTGATTCGATAATATTTATTGCAAAAAAACGTTAGGTAATATAAGATGATTTGCAGATATTATATATTTATATATATATAAAAATCTTTATTAACAATTAAGTTTACAATAACGGAACAAAAATTGATTATGTATATCACACAAATATTAATTAATTGTTAAATGGCTATCGACCATAGGTCTTTCTGCCATATATATTTATAATTAGTATTAACAATTTTATTTTGTTTCCACGATTATAATTCTTCGCTATTATATTTAGTAAATGGCGAAAGTAAAAAATACAAAAAAATAATTCGAATTTGATGAACTGATCTGGATTATTAATTAATAAGAGTGAAAGACAACAGGTCGATAATTAATTAACAGATATAAATTTTATATTTGATTTTGTAATATTCACAATTTATTTTTTTTTCTACATATCTGTTAATAAAGGTTATATATATAATAAAAAAGAGTAAAAAGTCGCAGTAAAGGGAAAGCAATCAAATTAAATAAAAAATTAAAAATAATTAATACATTATTTGCTCTTTAGCTACTGTGACATTTTACTTACGTAAGTACTTTAAAACAAATGTACATTAAAATAACTACTTCTCGGGCATATACCTCGCTAGGCGTTGAATTACATAATGGATACTTGCCGTTGCGTTTTAATATTTTTGATCCGAGAAAAGAGCAAAAAACGTTACGTAATATAAGGCCATCTGCAGACATGTGTTTCGTGATCTATTCCTCGTCAGTGCAGCTCCGCCTTACATAATTTAAAGATGTTAAATTATATTAAATTTGAATTAATTAAATTAAATAAATTAATTAGTAATTAATTATTTTCAAATTCTCTTTTTTTTAATTATTATATATATGTACATATATATATAATTCATATAATTAATTAATAGTTAAATAATGCATAAATAAGGGATACTTAAATAAAAAACAAAAATTATACATTTCAGGCCTTTATTCGTATAATTCAAAGTAATTTTAAACATTACAACAAAATTAAACAAGAAACATTTCTGACAATGATCAATAAAATTCTATAAATCCCATTTTCCAACTGCAAAAAATATTTATACTGTAAGTTTTTACCAAATATCTATTGAAACAACTGTTTGCCGAGTGAATACCCCGTCGGACATTGGATTACACAATAGATTTTTTATTGTTGTATACTAGTACTATTGTGCATTGTAACGATTTGTGTCGAAAATATTTAATTAAGGGAAACCATAAAGAATAATTACAAGGCTATAGACACGTGTTTCGGGATTCATCCGAATTTTATTGACAATTTCCAGAAATTTTCCTTGTTTAATTTCGTTGTAATTTAAATATCTGCAAATGTATGAATCATCTAATTTATTTTAAATAAATTAATTTTAAACATTAGAATAATGCCATGTTAACGAATTTTAGTATTAAGCTTCGCCGTTGCAATTATATCCATAATTAATTAGTTGAGCCCTTGTGATTTAGTATTCGATGTAAGATTTTTATTAATATATTACTGTTATTAAGATAGTTTGGAATTTATAAGAAGGAAATGGTATGGTGTGCACATTGTCATTTTTTTCTTCATTGTGTTTTAAGCAAGACTGTATAATTGTCACACCCTAAGTTCCTAACCCTACTCTGCTGAAATTACTTTTAATGCCTAGGGGCAATTTGGCTCATTAAATCGCGAGTTTTTCCCTTCCAATTAATCCGCTCACACTATGCACCCACAAAGCGAGGAGTTCATAATTAAATTTATCAGTTTTCTCGTCTTATTACAACGAGCATTTTACAAGATTTATAGACGTGATCATTAAAAATGAGCGTTAAAAAATACTTGCTCAATTAACATATTTTAGAGAAAAATATGAGGATCGCTTTTAATTAATTTTTACACAGTAGAGTCCTCTATTAAAATTACTTTAATTAAAAAATTGCAGTTTAAAAAAGTTTAATACTCTAATAATATATATCTTCAATAGTTTTCTCACACAACAATTGGTGAAATGTTTTTATATAAATATAAAAAGAACATTTCGTTTGTTTCAGAAATCAAATATTTTATTAAATTGTTTAGTTTCGCTTTCTTACAGCATTATCAAGCGAAAGTTATATAATAATATTTATTATCAATTAAATAAAAAGAATTTGAAAATGATTAATAAATTAATTCGCTGTTTAGCTATAATTTATTATATTTCTAAAAATTAACAATATATAAAAAAAATCAATGGTTAAGGCTGCCATTTGATGAAACTACATATTCACAAATTAAATAGAACACAACAGTTTGTCTGTTTAACAGTTTTTTTTTTTATTCTAGAAACACTGCTACAATTGTTTCGCCGATACAGTGGCATCATGAGGCATATAACTAAAATGTTGTGTTTTATTTAATTTGTGAATTAACACTTTATTATAAACAGAAAGTTATTGTCTTTCATTACTGTTCATGGCATTAGAGAATGAAAAATAATGTTAAAGTTTTGAAGAACAAATTAAATACACTGTAAATAAAATAACTGTTTTTTAAGTTTCACAAAATTTATTCTAAAGACACTGCTACAATTGTTTCGCCAACACAGTGGCTTCATCAGGTAGATGATTAATAAAATCCAATGTGTTGATGAATCAATTTTAGCAGCGTCTCCACAATACATTTTGTGAATCTTAAAAAAAAAACTGTAGTTTTATTTACAAATAGTGTGCTAAGGAGTTTCAACAAGTAAAAGCCTCAACCTAGAAAAAAAAAGGTAAAACCTTCACCTGTTAAAGTTAATATAAAGATTTTTCCTTTACGGTCTTTAACCGAAAATACATAGACCGTAAAGGTAAAACCTTTAACTTTAACGTGATAATGGTCTTTGAAGATCGAAATACACCTCTGTTTCATTAGGTCAATCGTGATGATACATGCATCCCACCAGATTATTTGCATTCTCACTTTCACTTTCTTACATATATCTTTAGCTTGCCTCGCTTTACTACCCGACTCCGTGAAGATAAAATTTAGGTATTTGAACTCATACACTCTTTCCACTCGCTCACTCTTCCATTCTAACTGATCCATACTTTTCGTTTTAATAACATCACTACTACCTTTCTCATATTCAAATATTATTAAATCCTTTATAATTCTTGTAAGGACACTGCTACGATTGATTTGCCAATATAGTGGTTTTTATTAATTATCTGCCAGATGACGCCACTTTGTTGACGAAACAATTGACGTAGTGTTTTTAGAATAAATTTTGTGAAACTTAAAAAATAGTTATTTTATTTATTCTTGAAAACGATTTCGTTAACTACACTCACTACATCAGACTTTGATCATTTCGACTACTACTTATCCTACCTGTTTTAACTCTATATTTTTTCTATATCATATAGATTCAACAGACGTGAACTAAGAGGACAACCCTGTCCCAACCCTTAGTTCACTGGAAACCGTTCAGATCTTCCACTATAAACTTGCACTAAGTCTTCCTATTTACTTCTTGTATCCGGCTCACCATATATTCTGACACACCCTTCTTTCTCAAACATTCCAGAAGCATCTACGGAGTCATCTAAGTATACAAATCAATTGCAAAACACACCTAGACTATGTTGATAAAGAATAACGTGTACGACAAAATTAATATTTCACGCATGGAAAAGCCCCGAATATTATCAGCAATACTAATATATAACATTGACTTTACGTATCAATATTCTTAGACATATTTACACATCCAGTTCAAGCTATATGATTGATGTGCGTACTTGTCAATAAAGAGATTGAGTATATTAATATATGTTAAAATTGTAAAACTTCTTGGAAAAATAAAGTAAATGGCAAATATAAACGCTTTATGGTATATTTAATTAAAACATATTGTTGGTTTTACTAGTGTTTTAATTAAATATATCATAATTAGTTCAAAAATTCACCACGGAATAAGTGAGAAATTTAAAAAAAATACAAACGCGTTTTTAGCGTTAAGATGTATTATACATGATTGTATAAAAATTATAATGAAATAATAAATAAAACCATAATAATATCATTCGGAATTTAGTCAAATAACTTTTATAAATGAATATATAGTGCTATATATTATTCACATCGCATTTAATATTATATATAAGTACATAGGAGTTGAGTAAAAACTTGATTTACTCATTCTTTGATATTTAATGTACATCAATTTGCATAACTCAGTCGAAACGTTTAAAATGTTCGCATAAAATTCTTAGCAAGCCCCGCCATATTCCCGATGTTAATTAATCCCCAACTAAAATGCAAATCCACACAGCTTTTTGCGAAGGGCATCATTTTCCCCATACTTTTTTTATTTACAAAACACATGTGTATGCGAGGGAGTAATTAAGTGTTTCCGTGCGATTTAATTTCGGTCGATAAACAATTTGCAACTCATCAGTGTTTATTCAGTCTTTAACAAACGGAAATGTAAAAAGGTACGTCTAAATTAAAGGGCGGCCGGGAATATATTTGCAAGTATTAAAATCAAACGCGGGAGCTCTGATTTTATTTTTGCCACCCCCCGTCTCTGTGCACTTTTCCCCGCGTGTGTGGTAAATGGAAATTTGCATACTTTCTCTTCCTATATGGATCCGGCCGTTCTCCAAAAGAGTCCAATTAGCCAAATATGGAGACGAGCATTTATACATTTTTGGGTTTTACTTATTTTAAACCGCACGGATTATCTTTTTTTTTTATTTCGCTTCACTTCGGGTTTAGACTAATTAATGGCAATAATATATGTAAATATGTGTTTTCATAGCTCATAAGACTTAATTAACAACTAAATCCAATCAATATTGAATATTTAAAATTTTCATTTGAAATGTTTTGCAATGAAATAAATATTATCGTAAATAAAAAAAATACGCTAAACCAATTCCAGGTTATGAATTTTAACCAAAAATTGTTTATATCTTTGGAATTATTAAAAAACTAATTTATCTTCGTTTCACGCGAATACATTCAGCCGTTTTCGCTGTAGAGGCAGCACATACATACATTTTTCAAAAAAGGTTTAGTTTGGACAAAATTTATTATCTAAAGCATCGATTTATTTGAAAAGTGATAATAGAAGTCAACTTTAAAAATACATTAAACAGTCATAAAAATATAATTTGAAACATAGCAAAAAGTGCCACCTTTTGTATAATTTATAAGTGGCGACAATTTTAATCTACAACCGAATCTTCGTTTCGTCCACTAAATGAAGGCGAACTTGTCATGTTTATGAAACATTTATTTAATAAAGTATGCAACCACTATATAAAGATTGTTACAATAGACTAAGGCAGGCAGATACACAATAAAAATTGTTCTGGATGAAAGGACACAGTAATTACAATGGGAACAAGAAGGCTGACAAATTGGCTGGTTCCGCAGCCAAAACAACTATTCACACTGCCCGGTGTGTGAATAGTTGTTTTGGCTAATGCCAACGCTAATGCGTCCGCTTTTGAGACTCCTATATGAAACACATGCCAATACTCTAAAGAGATTTAGAAGTATATGGGATGAAACAACAGGCTGTAAACCTATGGTATTCGATTGGAAGATCAGCCAATCACTACCTGCGGCTGTCTTAGCCAAATTTAAAGCGAATTACTGCTATCTCGACAGGACACTGCAGACTTAGAGCACACCTCTATAGACTTGGGATTGCAGAATCGCCAGACTGTAGAGGGTGCTGCTTCGAGGACGAAACTTCCTAGGATACTTCCCAGCTCTCAAGTCCAGCAGAAGATCCATACTGGGTAAGCAATGGCCAGATATGCTGATAATTAGGGACCTTCCGACCTCAACACTGCTAGCCTTTCTCAATGAGATGGGCCGGCAGTGCTAAGGACTAGTGTTTGGTTGTCATAAAGGGAGGAAGCATTAGGGGTCTAAAGAAACCTATGCATGCTTGTGCGTTTGTGCACACCTTCCACTAAATTGTAACCTCAATCATTCAGCGTTTGGATAATTGAAGGCAACCATAATAGAAAAAAGAGTATTTCACTTGGTCACAGTTATTTAAATTAAATCATATTAAGTTGAATTAATTATGTTTTGGTGGTAACTATTTGGTCTTTCGTGCCACGTTATATTATTGCGTCCTATGTGCAATGCCAGGATGTAGGTGGTTATCTCTCAGCTAAATAAATTAACAATTTATTAAATAAGTTTAGTTTTTTTTTCCAATTCTGTAAGATCTATCATACAAAACTGAAACACGCATAATAAAATAGAAATTATAATATGCGTGTTTCAGATTTGAATCATATCTCATAGAATTGGTAAAACAGCATTTGATTATAGAAAATAATCGATTATTTCGAATTCTATTATTCAAATAATCCACCATAACATTAGTTTCATTATTCATTTTTATTATTATTTGTGATATATTTTCATTTTGTTTGTAAATTACACTTTGAAAATAAAAATAGAATATATTTAAAAATAGTCTGACAAAACCTAAAAATTGATATATTTCTTGTATATTAGAGGTATTCACTTCGAGGTACATTTTCAAGTTATTTACGGAATCTCCATTTTACAATATACATTTCATTTCTAAAAAAAAAACTAATAAATAAAATCCAAATGGAAGAAAGACCTTTACCTCGCTTTACTACCCGACTCCGTGAAGATAAAATTTAGGTATTTGAACTCAAACACTCTTTCTACTCGCTCACTCTTCCATTCTAACTGATCCATACATTTCGTTTTAATAAAATCACTACTACCTTTCTCATATTCAAATATTATTAAATCCTTCCATTAATACTTTGTAATTCTTGTAAGGACACTGCTACGAGTAATTTGCCTAATCAAATGGCAGAGAGACCTGTGGCCGATAACCATTTAACAATGAAATAATTTGTGTATCATATATTTAATCAATTATTAATATGTTCTTGTGATTGTGAAATATAATTGCTGCAATGGCCCAATAAAAACTTATCAATACTATTGTAATATCATTATTGAAAAAAGGAATATGATAAATAAACCAAAGTATTCTTTAATAAATCAAATAAAAATATTTCCTTTTCACAAGCGCTATCTTTCTGCCCGAGGTTTGATTACGTTTGTTTCGATATCAAGGTGGCCGTATTAATATTAAAATTATTATATAGAAAAAATAAGTATTTTTTTATAAAACTTTTTTATTTTACAATTGTGACTAGATTAACTACACTTGGTTTGATAATGATGATCGTGTAGTCGAAACTAGTCACAAATGTAAAATAAAAAGTTGTATACAAAAAGATTGATATATTTATTGTTATCGAGAATTTGATATTTTTCACGATCACAATTCTGCCCAAATATAAATAACATAAAGGGCGAAAGTAAAAATAGATGAGCTGAGCTGGATGACCAATTATATCTATCTATATATATATATAGACTGTTAATACAAAATAATATGACATAAATAATTACAATACATGTAGATGTTGGTCTGTCTGAGCTATCGACCAGAGGTCTTTCTGCCCTAATCAATAGTTTAATCGAATTATGTAAATTTTATACCTCGATTATTAACTTATTAACAAAAAATACATTAGGGCTTTACTCGATTACTCAAATTCATTCTAAACATCACAACTATGCTGTATTTTCGCAAGAAAATTTTAGCACTGGGATTAGCCATTGCAATTCTATACGCAATGAGGAGTTAATCCCTTGTATTTACTAATCGATTAAACATTTATCTTTGCATCCTATTGATTGTTAACTTTAACTACGCTATATTTTAAATTAATGTCTTACTTATCTCGCGGTGAAACATTTTTGAATATATTTGATAATTTAGCTTCGTTTGAATAATTGATTATTTGCACAACAAAAATTATATTCACAATAAACTTTGTTTACTTTATATGTATAACTAAACTTTGTAATATAGAAAAAAAGTATTTATTCACTTAGTGACAGTTATTGAAATAAATTAAATAAAAAGAATTTTAAAATAATCAATAAATTATTTCCTCTTATTAATAAGTTTCTTTTTATTTGTTTCACTACTTAATTTAGTTTCTTCGACTAGTTTGTGATCATGTTTCATCAAGTGATTAATAAGAACCAGATTAAAGATTTATCTCCTCTTGTTGCAACAGTCTGTTTCAAGTATTTCACCCGATTACTCGTAATCGAGTATTACTAAATGAGCCATTTTAAGTAGCTACAATTAATAGATAATAATAAATTAGTGCTTATTTATTAATAAATGGGGAATATATATACAAACATCTTTATTCAGACAATTACACAGTACAAATAAAATGTATATACAATAAATTTTTGTGTTATTAGTCTGTCTGGGCTATCGACCAAAGTTCTTTTTGCTCTAAATAGGGAATATTTACTAACGTTAATAGAATAAGTAACAAGATCGTAAAGATAGATTTTGTCTATTTCCAATTTAAATATGCGTTTTATCTGCGTGTATTTTTTATTTTTGTTTGTTTCTGAGAATTAATAAACTCGCTACAATTTTACACATTTAATGACTTTTTAATAAATAATGACCCTCGCGCATTCAGTAGACTTAATTTACGAGAACATAATTTGTTCCGAAAATAATATTTTCATTTTACGTTTGTATACAATTTTACTCTTGAAACGTAATGTGAAGTAACCCAAAACATGTTTGTATATAATTTCACACTTAAAACGTAATTTTAAATAACCGAAACATGTTTGCAGTTTAATGGAATAATATTAGTTTCAAACGCGATTATATTTTGGTTTTAACATCAATAATTACATTTTGGTCATGCAAGAACTGTATTTCCCAAACATGAATAATACAACTGCATTTCCAATAAATAACAATGTTTGTATAGTCTGAGAATGTTTAAAATTCTCGTCTGATCTCGTTTTATACAGGCATTCTCGAGAGGATTATAAAGGCTTTGAATTATTATACATAAATTTATATGCTAATAAATGTATTTTATATAGTAACATTTTATAAATAAAGATAACGAATAAAGATCTCAACAAATTCTAATTATTTATATTTGTAATATTTTATATTTATTTACGATACTACTATAGACTGCATAAAAATAATGTCAGTATTAATGGAGACACATTTTAAGGGTTAAAATATACATATTCAAACATTTTGTTATTTCCACTGCATTCTTGTTAATCACTCGGTGAAATAAGATTGAATATATACATTTTAACTTTTAAATAAAAATAACTTGGTTGAAGGCGGAAAGACCTTCAGTCGTTAGCCATTTCATGAAATATATGTGAATATAAAAATACAAATACATTGTAAATAATTATCTAAACTATGTATAAATGTTACATGAATAAAGATGTTTAGTAGTAGTAACTTGGTTGATTTCACTTTTAAAGGTTTAAATTACAATAAATGAGATAAATGGGCGGAAAGACCTAGCCCTAACAGACTAACACCTATATGTATTGCAATAATTTATGTTATATTGTTTTGTATTATAGTCTGAAGTGATAATTTCACTTTTAAAATTAAATATCATTATGATGTCTTACTGTTAATAATGTGACGCAAATGAAATACAATTTACAAAACAAATAAATAACCCACTGAGCACACATTTTATTAATGTTTTATCAACATTGAAACGTTTGCTAAAACGTTATTATTATTTTTTTAATCAATCATTAAAATTTCTGGGCGATTGTTGGGTTTTAACCACTTATCTAAGCCACTGTATCGAACATAACCCCAATTATAAAAATTCAGAACAACAAATTCCCTTCCATTTAGCCTACAGCAAGGTGTCCCGCAAGGGCCACCCCTCTCGCCCACCCTATACAACCTATATTGGGCTGACATTTATAATCATAACTCTAACCACTTCAAGTCCTACTATTATATCCTACAATATGCTTAAAACAATCTTATCTCTCACTAGCCAACTCTTACTGAAGCACTACAATCCTTGCAACAGCTAATCGATACACCCGAACTTTGTTTCACCAAGTGGAGAATTTTAATATAAGTCCCAATTTGTTATTCTCTTCCGGTGGACAATATTACTAGTTATTTCAACCAAACAGTCCTAATTGATATCAGTGGGATATTACAAAAATTGTGATGTGTCCATCATGGTACTTTCTCCCGTGAATTCGGTAAAATGAGTTTTTTAATGAACATTTAGTAGCAAATGAAAAGTTATTAAATGAAAATATGAATTGATCCAAGGAAAGTAATAACTTGTCCCTGAACGAAGAAAGTTGTCTTATTTTCGGCCATTTTCATCATAGTGTAAAATAATTAAAGGATTAGCTGGTGGTTTGTTGGGGTGATATACGTAATTTGACGTTGTTTTACTATTTTTATATGCACTCAAATGTTCCTTTAACCTAACAAAATTTCTATCAGACTGTCCTATGTAAATGGATGTACATAATTCACGTGTAATCTTACAAACTCCAAAGGTTTTTTTATGGGATCGCGTTTCGATTTAGCATTAAGTTTAATGAAAATTGAGATGCGTTGAAAAGTATATATATAATCCTGTCCACCGACTTGACAATTTTTGTTTCAATATATGAAAGTTTATCTACAAAATGCCCTTTACATTCATACCTTCATTCATAAAAATACTTCAAAATTTTGGATAAACTTATATCTTTTGAACTCAATACTTTAATGGCAATACTTATGACACAAACCATTTATGATAAAAAATAAAATAAAAAATCCAATTGATATTTGCGTGGTTTCATTTAAATAAATATAATTTTTCAAATATTGTAACTGTGAACTAATGAAAGAAATACATTTGTTATAAACTATATATTCTGTATTTTTGTTAGGTTTGTTTTTATGAATAAATAAACTTGGTAATTGATTAAAATTAACAAATATTGACGAATGAATTCATTAATCCCAACAGCTATATAATGCAAATAATCAATAAACATGATAAACCGTAAACAATTTTGAATAATACAGAATATTACGCAATAACGTCGAATGTGTGGACGGATAAACTTGGCCATAAATGGCATTATAAATATTTTGCATTTAATTTAATGGTCGATATTTTCAAACAATAAAAAACCTTATTATCGTTGTTTATATAAATTATACAAATACAAATTTATTAAACTACGTTTTGACTTTGCATTACTTGGTTTTTATTTGTAAAAAATTAACTGAGAATCTGTTAAATATCCTTCTATATATTATTTTTAATGAAAATTAACCACATTGGGACGAAAGTCTTCGATAAAGTAGAAGAAATCAAAGGAAACCAAGTGGATAAACGTGAAACTTTATAATTCATTATTTTAAGGATAATACTTTCACGTGTATCATTTAATAAAATAATCGATGTTTGAAATTTTTATCTGATGAAACTCCATAATATACTATTTGTAAATCAATTGTAACAATGTCTCTACAATAAATTTTGTGAAACTTAAAAAAACTTTTTTATTTACAAACATTTTAAAAATAAAATAAATATGAATAAAATATTAAAAATCAACCAATTAGATTGAATAACTTTAAATTCTCGACTAGTTTCGGGTTATTAGCCCATTTTCAAGAGAATTTAAAATTTTAAAGTTATTCAATCTAACCTGTTTTTTATTGGTTGATTTTTAATATTTTATTCATATTTATTTCATACAATATGAACTACCAATGTCTAAATATTAAAACCATTAATTTTAAAAAATATATATTGTAGCTGTAGCAACCATTTAAGTAACAGAAGGAACAATGCACGTTTTAGAAACTATATATACCGTATGTGAAATGTTAATTTTAACTTATATGTTAACAACCTCACAATATAAAGTATGTATATGAATTATACAAGACGGTACTTTTTAGAAACTGTATTACGTATGTAAAATGTTAATTTTAACGTTTACGTTAACAACTTCACCAACTAAGTATGTATATGAATTATACAAGACGGCGATTGTCCAGTATGATTGCTAACGATGGACCTCTCATATAATAACATTCAATATAATGTGACAATATGAGAGGTTTTATTGCTAACGTCCATCGTTAGCAATCATACTAGACAATTACAGTCTTGTCTAGAATTTGACTGCTAACGATGGACGATAGCAATAAAACCTCTTATATGTACACTGACAATCAGGGCTATTCCATACTGGAAATATATATATATATATATATGGTATATATATATATATATATATATATTAAAAACGCTTCCTAGACTGTGATGATAATAAATAACGTAAACGTTAAACTTAATATTTCCCATACGGAATAGCCGCGATTAAATATAATATGACAATATAAGAGGTTTTATTGTTGACATCTATCGTTAGCAATCAAACCTCTTATATTGTTTTAGTCATTATCATTCAGAATAGTAATTTAACTGTTTATATATATATATATATATATATATATATATATATATATATATATATTTAAATATTTTGAGTGTTTCATGCATATATCTGAAAAAATGTATATCTACTTTACATAAATAGTCAGTTAGTATCTATTGAATCGCAAAAAATATTTAATGTCAAAGCGCAAATCCGATAGCACCGCATACAAAAAAAGATTTCATTAAACAAACACACATATGTTACCGAATAATTGGAACATTAATTGTTTTATTTGAATACAATCGAATAAATATTGCGAATACGTGGATGAAACAGCGCCGAAAATTCAATTAATAAAAATGATGCATACACGCTGATCAAATTAAATACACTGTTTGCACTTTTCGGTGCAGCGGAATTATTAAAATTATAAACAGCACGAATCAAAGTTGAAGCGGACTCAATCATTAAGTGCAGCGGATAATTGAAAAGCGTCCGGGCAAATGTGAAATCTGTAATTCGTTTGGTGTCCGCCCGAATATCGCGCAGCCTTTAATTCATGACGTGGCCGCGGATGATTATTCAAATTGCATTGGCAATATTGTCCGTTTAAAATTTTAATGAAATTGCTAAATGGATTTTTTGTGTTACATGAAACTAATCATTATGGGCCATACAATTTGTTTAATGTACTCCACGTTGTATTGAAAATAAATTCAACGTGTAATATTTATCTCATTCGATCATATATGAACTTTTTCATAGAATTATATGCATTTATGAAATTTAAATTATTTTTTTCAAAAACAAACAAAATAAAATATATTAAAATTTTAATAAAATTAGTTTGAAATATTCTCTACTTTTTTTGTTGTTTATTAAAAAAATATAAACCACTGATGCATTTTAAAAATTAATTTTATGCACCGCTCTTTTTTTAATCACCGTATTCTATTATTTCGATAAGAATATTAAAATTGTATTTTCCGTACTAAACTTAAAATAAAAGCACACCATTTGAGATAAAAACCCAACGGAATCTCCGTATTTCATACATGTTAAAGCCGATAAAATCCGGATAATTATGCAGAATTCAGTGCAGAAAAAAAGGAACGGTAGGTAATGATCGCTGATAAACTCGCGGCGATTAATGAACTGGATTCCGCTTTTATCTCCCTACACATTCCTGCGGGGATAATGCGGATAAATTATGAAAAATTCCGGACTTCGCCACTTAATTGTGGAGAACAACAATGTAAGTGGGTGCGAAGAGCCGGAGAGGAGTAGACGAGGAAAATGGGGAAAAGGAGTGAACCTAATCAAGGAGCTGTAAATAAAAAAGGCGACGTTCGTAAGATGGGCGAAAGGGTGCCGGTCATTGGGGAGATTTGTTTTGTAAAATTGGACACCGCCAAGATGAATTGGTGGATGCGCCGGGATAAAGTGTAGTAAATAAAGGGGTTAACATGAAATATACCGTTTAATTTGGGGGAAAAGGGGAATAATATGTGCATGAAAATGTTTGTGCAATCGAGTGATAACGCTCTGAGCGGGTTTGTTTCAGCATAGTTTGCGTATTTTCTTTTATTCCGCGTTTTCGCAAAACGTCGTCCGTACAATTATTTTCGCATAATTGGATTGTTTTTGCGGTGTTATTGGTGCGGAATGGAGGACTTGTTCTCGATTATTCAATTGGAAATGCAACTATTTTTTTCTCTCTGACTTGTTAGACATTTTAATCAACCCCACCGTAGGAACTGGCTTACTTAATAACTTTAAGCAGTATTGTAATAATTATGAAAACCTTCATGTTTTGCTTATTATAGCCTTGGGTAATCAGTGTTATTTTTTAATAAAAAAGTGAAAAACTTTTAATAATGCTATCGGCGCTCGTCTTTCTTAAAGAATCTTACGCTGCTTTTTCCCCCTTTTTTACGTCGGAGATGTTCCTCGAGATTTATTAATTTTATCAAGGTAACATGTCAAATATTTAAGCAACGAAAAATACAAATTAAAATGTCTAAATATACATTTATTATATAATTTTTTAAAGTCTTTAATAACATTTTTATTTAACTTATTTTAGTTAATTATTATTATTAATAAATTAAATAAAAATAATTTGTCAATAATAAGTATAGTATGTAACCATGCGAATAAATCCTTTTCCGATTATTATAATTAACATTAATAAAAAATACTTTAATATATATTTATACAAACATCCTCCCATTCGCCAATTCATGCGAATCACCAGGACAGTTCAGATAGCTACTATTTGTTTTCTATAACTTCATTATAAATTCATAACAGGTCTGGTCGATAGCCCAGACAGACTAACACGTACATGTGTTGTAATTATTTATGTCTTATTTGTTTTCTATTATCTGTATAGTCTGAAAAAAATGGAAAGTAATTTATTTAAAAATAAATTAAATTGGCTACCACAGCAAGACTTTAATTACGCGATAAAAGTCCATTGAAACAACTACTTGCTCAGAAAATACTTCATGAGTAATTCCAGTAGTTTTCCAATCCATAGCTTTTTTTTATTGAATAAATTTCAACAAAACATTACATATATTATTTTCAAATACTATCGCTATTGAATTTATTTATTTATTTATATTTATTTTCTTGATAACCCATATAAATGAAATTAATCTAATTATTAGAGCTGGCATTTTTTCTGCGATCATATTCGAATTGTCAGACAAGCAAATGTTTCACCAACACAGTGGCATCATCAGGAAAATGATAAATAAGTATTGGTAAAACAATTATAGCAGTATCTCTATAATAAAAAAAATGTAAAACTAAAAAAAAAAAACTATTGTGGATATACAATTCCTGAAGTGACAGCCTCTACTATTATATTTAAATATTATATATATATATATATATATATATATATATATATTACTTTTTATATATATAAAAAAAAGTAATACAACACTTGAGTCAGAAAGACTTCTGCCTAGGACAGACAAACACTATCATTTTATTCTGAATACTTTATGTTAACGTTTATGAAAATGTATATAATTGTCTCAATAAAAATAATAAAGATGGTATCGTTGTTGAACTAAATGAGTTATAAATTAATTTAAAATATTATGCTCTACTACAATTACATAAATTCCATTCAAAGGATAACAAAGATAACAAACAGAAGACTTAGGAATTAAACCACTATTCATCATACACCAATATAATGCAAATAATCACAACACAGCATAATGCACAGAATCCCAGCTGTGTTAATTATTTGATTGCCTTTGATTCCTCTAATTATTATTGCAATAAAGCAAATTTACATAAAAATGTAATGATACTATAAATTAATGTAAATTTACCTACAAATTTGTATCATACATTAAAGTAATAGAAGAAAACAAAAATACGAAAACTTAGAATTTGTAATAGAAAAGGGTTTATGCACCTTTTCTATAACACTTACTAAGGTTTCGTAATTTTGTTTTCCTCTATTACTTTTATCTATGATATGATATGCAAAGTTTGAAATTGTTTTGATATGTACGCAACTAACTGCATATTCCAGCGTTTTATTTTAACCCTTAGGTTGCGGGCGACGAGTAAGCACGTCATGTAATTTGTATGTCTAGTGGTTTGTTATTGCATGTATTTTTTTTAATAACTCAATTGAATCGCTTCTATTGAGTTATTGATTTATAGTAAAATTATTAATTTGATTTTTTTAGCAATCACATTACTTTAATCATATATATATAATGGGGAAAGTAAAAATTAAAATTTATTCTAACACAATTGTATACTAAATAATTAATAATAATACAAACGATAGTATTTGTTCACTTGGTGATAGATATTTATAATAAATAATTAAATATGTAAGAATTAAAAAAAAATAAAACTCTGTACAGAAAGATCTCTGATAAATAGCGCAAGATAGACGTTTTATAACGTTATTTCATACACCTTCAAATAATTTTGAATTAAATTCTCACTTATCCCGTGGTGAAACATTTTTATGTAATAATCAGGATGCATTTTTAATAAATACACTTGGTTATCAATCTTCTTTATTTTTATATTGGCATGTTTGAATTTAATTAGATCCTTGAAAATGACTACTTGTCGAAACTAGTCGGAAAACAAATATAAAAGTAATGAAGTAAACAACCAAGAGTATTAATTAAAAATGTATCCTAATTATCACCATCATGAACTATTTAAACATTTTAAAATATGTATGTTGATGTTCTTTACTTTGTGGTAGTCCATTATAATAATTTAAATAAAGCGGAAAGACCATAGGTCGGTAGAAAATTAACAAATATTAAATGTATATTTTACTTAACTTTCGCTACTTTGTATATTTTTTTATACATCTGTTAATACAGATTATATATAACTGAAATACATGATTTCATAGCTATTTAAATAGTGGTAAAATAGAACAAATATATTTCATTAATTTCAACAATGTTTTATTAAAAATATTTTATTTTGTTGTGAATGTATGAAATTACTAAAAAATATTTTTTTTTTATCTGAATATGCGATATTTCAAGATTCGGCTATATTAAATTTTGCGTTTAGGATTATTGTTGTTTTCAGCACGAATAGTGGTGATACAAAGGCGATGTCACCTTTGTTCAAATTTTAATACGACGTATATTAATTTTAAAAGCGAGCGTTCCGCATGAATATATGAAGGAAAACAATCATGTGCAATGACGTGAATCTTTGGAAATGCAAATAATAATTATATTTTAGTAATTGACGAAAAACACGTGGATTTATGTAGATAAAATCATAATTACGATTTGTGTTTTTTTCAGTAAAAGTTATTTCGTTTTTTTATTGAATTAAAGTCTGGTGATACAAATGGGTTTTCTTGACATGTTAAATAGGAAATGAAGGTGAGTGCCGAAGCGTCATGCATAGAAATGTTCGATCACAAACGCAATTTAAGAAAGGGATTAAATAAATAACACTTTTAAAAGGGAAGTGGGAATTGGATTTGAACATGAGAGCAAACAGAAACATAAATGTTTAAGCTTACCTAACAACTTCAAAACTTCATTAGGAGTAATGAAGACATCGAGATAAGCGTTGGCGTTATCAAGGGCAAATAGCGTGAGCACGAGCATTCGAAAGATTCGGAACAATCGGGACATGTCGAGAGGAGCACGTGTAAATCCGTCGCGGCTCTAGCCGCCACTGGCGTCGGTCGCGCCGCGACGCTAGCCTGCTTATACACGTTCAAACCAGTCCAACCCCCACCACCACTTTATACACTTTAATTGATGTCCTGATTGGATTATAAGGAATATTTGACTCTCCTGCTCACTGTTTTTATACTCTCTTTCAGTCTCGACGCACACCCTTCCATCCATCCATCCTTCGCTGGTCCAATATTACCATTTCATTGAGGCTCCTGTCCACAACTATAATTTAGGTCCCTGGGATATCATAAACTTTTCCAATCAAAACTGTATCAAACAACTTCAGTCATTACAGTTTCGTTTTATCTTTGCCCTTTTAACACAATCAAATGACATTATCGGACATCCGGGGATAATGTTCCGATCATTCACAGACAATCGCTTTATGTTCATCAATATATCCTCATCTTTACAGTGAATTTTGTACCACTCTCGACGCACAATATTCATATTCGCGAATTCATTTTTGAGCAGAATATTTTCATTTCCTAACTAAAAATATTTCATATGGAAATTCGAATGGCTTATTTCAAAATATATAATAATTTTAAAATGACGTAGATTTATATCATGGAGTATTTTATTTAGTCTTATATAACATCGTTATTTGTGCCTCTCTACTTCTCAGTGTGAGATGATCACGGAGTAGTGAAAAGTGATCTTTACTAAATGCTTATATTTTCATATAAAAAAAACAATCGTCGTTAGAGAATTGACAGTTCTATCATGTTATTTATTTTCGTTTTAATTCGCGGCGGTAAAAATTGGTCAAATTAAAACAAAACAAATTGAAATAAAATAATTATTCTCTTTCTATTACTCTGCAATTAACTGACTTACGAAGTAAATACAATGAATTTGTATTATTTGCCGTGGTATTTCAGCAATGTTAATAAAGCAACCTTTTTTAATCGAAAACCTTTTTCACGTTCGTCATATCCCGCAGATTCATGAAGAAACTTTTTTTAAATATTTTTAATGGGTAAAGCTGTACTGGCGAGATATAAATCACTAAACGAGAGTCTACAGATGGCATTTTATGCATAGTTATATTTTTGTTTCTGGAAGGGGTTTTTGATTCAGAAAATATTACTTTATCAGCATTGCTAAGATACAACAATATCTATTGTATAATTCAATGATCCGCTTGGGTATTTGCCCGGGAAATAGTTGTTTCAATGGATATTTGTATTTTCATTGTACTTACTTCGCAAGATAATTAATTGCAGACCAATAGAAAGAGAATAATTAATTAATTATTTTAAAATTCTCTTCTTTTAATTCAATTAAATCTGCAACCAAGTAACCAATTTTTATAAAGATGTTTAAAATGTTTAAACATCTTTATAAAAATTGGTTACTTAATAATTTTAAATCACACTCTACCACCCCTGAAAAACCTGATTGAAAATTGCTTCTAATCCACATATCTCTATAAGCATTCAACACATTTGTATCCAAAGAATTCTTACAACAAAACATTAACAATTAAAATTGCCGTTTGTTTATAACGATATAAAGATAAATGAAATTTAAAACAAAATCGATAACATAGTGAAAGAAAATATTTAATTATTAATATTGTATTTTTTTATTGCCATTATTGAACTATAATGTGGAGTATGAAAGAACACACTTATAGTTACAGTATTTAAAACTATAAATGAATTTAATTTGGAATTACACTATGGAGTTACATATGCGCATACAAATTCAGGCATACAATATATTTTTTTCTTGAATGGATTCTTTTCCATTTTTTAATATGTTGAGCTAGTGCATTATATAGTATTTGGAAGTTTTATCCTGAAGAAGAATGGGTAAAAATGTACATCAACTACAAAATTATCTCGGTCTCTGATTGCGTGGTTGTGTATGTCACAATTTACAGGAGGTCCTGTGTAGTTTTCATAAGTACCAATTAATATTTTGTAGACGTATATAGCTGGAACAGTCATTATTTTGTGTTCTGTAAATTGCTGTTTACTGGATTCAGTGTAATTGAGGCTGAATATAAGTCTTATTACTACTTTCTGTAACACAAATAACGTATTTTGCCTTACCACATACTGTAATATTATATCCGATGATTGAATATTATATTACTTAATATAACATTAAGCAAGGACGGTGGATAATTTATGTTTTATATATAGCATTGTATAATAGCTAATATTCGTTTTTAACAAATGAAATCAATCTTATCACACCATGCTAAATTCGTATTTATGATAATTTATTTTATCCGAAGGTATATTTAATTCGAAATTGAATTTAGCCTTTTCAAGATTTACATTTTTAATTTGAATTACATCAGCTTTACAAAAATTGAAAAGTAATTTATTATTTTCGCAACATAATTTTAATTGGTCTATTAATGTTATTAATATATTACTTCAACTTCAGATACGGTATTGCCAGGTATGCCTTTCATTTTAAAAATATCTATACTTTTCAAACATTCAAATAATACATACAATTAAACTTATAAAGCAATATGTATTTAAATGGACTTACCGTTAATAAACAATAAACAATTTTTATCAAATTGTGTACATTTATTTTCATTCTGAAATGCAGTCAATAAAACTAAAAATCTGTTTACTAAAGTGAACCGTTTTGTCCATAGATAGTATTTAGTTGATCAATCTGGTCGAATATTCACCATCAGACTTCAGAAACATCTCAGATCTTTTCGGTAAAGTTTACCCGACAAATCATCTTTTGCCAAAGATTTGATTGAAAATAACCACACTTTTAATAGGGATTTACTATCAGTATTACAAAAAAATAATTATGTACGGCAAATCCATATTAAAAGCGTGGTTATTTTCAATAAAATGTTTAGCAAAAGATGATTTGTCGGGTAAGTTTTGCTGAAAAGATCTAAGATGTTTCTGAAGACTGATGTTGAACATTCGAGTAGATTGACTTGATTTTACTATTTTTAGTACACTTTTATATGTCAGATAAAAATATTTGTATAAATATATGTATATGTTAATTTTAAATCACTATTAGTTTCATAATGACGCGTTAATGACGCCAAAATTACAGTATCTAAATAAATTTCAGTAATACAGTCAACGCTAATAGTTCATGTTTGATAGTGGCAAGCTCAATTTACCGAAACTGCAGTCACAATTGACAAAATACAAAACAAAGTTTGGAAGTGTTATTTATTGTATTTCTTTTGAGTTACATGAAGAATTTATTATAATAAACTTAATAAAACAATTAAATAATAATTTAAAAAAAAATAATAAATTATTTCCACTTTGTGACTTTTTGACTTACTTTACGTAAGTACTTTAACAAATGTACATTAAAACAACTTCTGGGACATAAATAAATACTTTATTATTTTCAAATACTTTTTATTTAATTTATTTAAATAACTGTGACCAAGTGAATGAATACTCTTTTCTATTGTTAATAAAACAGTAGCACTTTATAATGATAATAAACACGTTGAAATGTTCATTTAGCAAAAATAAATGATTTAGTGAAGAAAGTGTTACTGTTTTATTAAGTTTATTGTGTTTTTTTTTAATAAAGGTGAAAGTATCCATAATTAACATCTAATAATAATATATAACGAAGTAGTAGCATTAACAATAAATAAACTTATTATTGTCCTTAATTTATAATTGCTTGCCTCAGAGGTAGAACTTGATACTCCGCGTGCGATGGATTTTCTAGTTATCCCGAATATTAGGACATCCAAGGTTAGTGTTCTTCAAGTTCCTCGTAAACTGCAAGCGTATTTGCTGGAGGTATTCCTCCTTTTAAGGGCTTCAAATGCAGTTCATTGTTGTCTCTGGGCTTTACCGCAACATTTGATATACACACATATTTACTACAACTAGCTTTATGTATGTAGTTATTTTAAAAAAGATATAAGAACTTACATAAACAACATTTTTAATAATTTATTGCAATTTGATTAATGTATGATTATTATTATAATTTTAATAAGTTATTGCAATTTGATTAATGTATGATTAATATTATAATTTTTGTTCTCACGTCACGTTGTTTGCGTTTAGTCTAAATCTTATCTAGATTTGGAGTAAAATTAAATTGAATATCATTTATGTGTGGATTTAGAGGAAACGATTTTGATGAAATTATAAAAAAATATCTCAATTTCTTTCTAAATCTGATTTTAATCAATCCTTGAGCACAACTATATTAATCAATATATTTAATTAATTACGATTAATATCGGGTATATAACTCCAGTACAATTTCAGTTCAGTCGCCTTCATCAAGGCATTGCACATGGAACACACTAGTCTGATGAGGTTCGAAAAACCGAAATGGCCATCACTAGTTATCCATACGCTGGATGAATGGTGACTGAACGTTTCATTAAATGTCAATATATTTTAATGTGAAAAAACATAGGTTTAAAAATTAATCACTTTCCTCATATCACACACTTCTTTTTATCCCCTAACTATAGTTTCGACCTGTACGGTCGTTATCAAACGGTTTAACTGTATAGGTCGAAACTATAATTTCGGAATAAAAACAAGTGTGTTATACGAGCAAAGTGTTTAATTTTTAAACCTATCTCTTTTTTAGATTAGTTAAAAATATATCACAAAGTAATGGCTTCAACCATTTATTATATAATTACATTTTATTTAAATTTTATAATTTAAACAAGGAATACATATGTAACGTTTCCTTTTCCGTATTCTGCAGAGATAGGATAGCATATACTCATTACGACAAAAGTAAAATAACAGCAGCAAGAGCGGATGATTGAATGGAAATTGAATCGACACACACGCGCCTTCGGCATATCAAAATTGAATACGCAACATGTTTCAAAATATTAATTTAAATAATCGATTGGAAGCTAACGACGATGATCCAGGAACTTCCGCGCCAAATCTGGAAATATATTAATATATTCATATGCCAACTGAATTTAATATTTACCGTTGAACCGGAATAAAGAAAATTGAAATGGGAATTATGTATATTTAGAGGAATCGTCCCCAATCAAAATATGTTCGAACAAGAAAGCGAAAAATGTCTTTGAATTTCATTACAATAATCAGCATCATTTGTTTCTTCGCATGTAAATGAAAATATTTTTTTGTCTTGTAGGTGTTCGTGTTACACATCTCTTAATAAAGATTTCTGTAACAAAACGTGAAAGTGGGCAATACAAGTTTAGTCCAGACAAAACAGTTCGCGTCAACTGTTTACAAAGTCCGAACTAAAACGTGGTTTCGGGTTTTGTCTAGATAAATCGCGTATTTAAGAAAAAAGGCTACTCCACAAAAAATGTGCGATATAGATTAAATGAACTGCAAGGATCCAAGAGATTGAAAAAATAAATAAAAAAAGTTATTCCACAAAAACAAAATATTGGATGTAGTTTATCTAAAACGAATTATCTTTTTTTGTTTTATTTTTTTTCTCTGGATAACTTGTACTTCATCTAACGTAAGGTTGCGGTTTAGTAGAAAGAGATAGCTATACATAAAATGAAAATAATCATTGATAAAAAAGAGTCGGGCTCCAGAATTAATAACGTGAAATATAGGCCTGATTAACAAAAAAAAAAACAGTCAATTATTACGTATCACCCAAATTCACTATTTCTTGTCGGAATATAAAATTGGAAGATAAAATGAAATGAATAGGTAATCAGTGTAAAGCTATTTTAATGAAGAACTTAGTGAAATCATTAAAATTTCCATGAAGTGCGTTTTTTGTTACTAAAACTATACATAAAAAATTGATTTAAAATTGATAGATTTTCATTGTTTCTTTCATAATTGTTTTCTAACAATTTTAATTTATCTAGTGAAAATTCTGTATGCTTTAAGATTACTTTAATGTATAATACAATATAGTTCATTGATCACAACTGCAATGTAATTCGAATTACTAACTGCCAATAATTATATAGCCATCTCATTCTACTAAACCGCACCCTTAAGTCGCATTTATCTGCGATTATAATTCATAAAAACAATTTTTTATATATGTTACAGACAAAAATATAAAATTGTTAGACAAAACGCGAACTGTCTATTGCGTATAAAGTCCAATCTAAATATGAAATATAAAATATGACGAAAAAAAAAAATGGTGATTTGTCCATCCGAGTAATTGTGAATACAAAGTCCACAGAAAAATAAAAGCAAACATTTGGGATATTTTATATAACTCGTATAAGGTGAAAAATTTCAAAATTAATTCTAACATTCATGTAGAAAATGTTACCTTAATTTTGAAAGACAACAACAATAACTTATTTAGTAACTTAGTTGTCTACAGTCACACAAATAAGTTATTGTTAGTGTCTTTCAAAATTGAAATATCATATTCTTCATGAATTAATTTTGAAATTTCTCACCTTATACGAGTTTTATAAAATATCCTAAATATTTATTTTTATTTTTCTATGGAATTTGTATTCACAATTACTTTATGAAAGGCACCATGATGGAAAAATGACCATTTTTTTTTAACTGGCAATTTGTCTGGACAAAATCCGAAATCCCATTTTAGTTTGGACTATATAAGCAGTAGACAGTTTGCGTTTTGTCTAACGATTTTATATTTTTGTCTGTAACACATATAAAAACAGTAATAATTAATTTTACGTATTAAAATAAAACATTTAAGGTCTTCCTTTTAAAAATATTTTTTCTAAATAAACAAAAATGTATACATATTTTAAGTGTTTCTAAGATTCACTTTCTGTTGGCAATAAGTTATCGTTTTCTCTAGGGTAGCGAAAGTAAATTTCTATTTATTACATAGGCGAGGTGTAAGTGAGCATATAAATGATATCGATAACACTAATTAATTGTCTTTTGATGTTAGACTTCTTATTTGTTTACACCTACTCAATACGAATCTACGTACGTGAGCTGTGTGCAAATAAGTTGCTTAATAATCATCGTGTTAATACTAGTAATTCTCTTAGCACTCCTTGTGTAATATTATTATTTATTGAATACTCAATAAAGTATTACTTTATTACAATACAAGTTACAATTTGTGCAATAATTTCTTTTTTTGTATTAACGTGTTTGGTTTGTGAACAAATCTACAAGAAATCACTGTATTTTGATTTTAAAATGCGATTTTAGTTTCAAGTATCACTAGTTGATACTGAAAAAAAAAACACTTTAAGAACTGTTGTAAGTTTATTGAATAAATTTGTAAATAAAATAGTGCATTTTCATAACTCAGAAGTATTTACTCAAAAACAACTTATCACTATATTAAAAACTAATTTTAATTAAAATATATTACAGTATGTCCAATAAGAATGGAACCGGTAGAATATCTTTTAAACAATTTTCCGGCTCAACACTACATTTAGAAAGAGTATTTGGCTAATTAATATCTATTTATGATGAAAATTTTAATTCACTATCTGTCAAACTTTTCAACATACAACGCTTACATGACTTTTCTAAATGGCACGGGTATTCAAAATTATGCTCAACTGATAGTTTATTCTTTCGCACATTTAACTGTGTATTTATGTGTATCAAAATATTGCTCTACAATAGCTATTAAATAAATTAAACTAATTACTGTAGTGTATTAATTGAGTTTGTATATTATCCTTAATATGGAGTTAATCGATTGGATAATAAAATTATTATTATTATTATTTGTATTGTTTATGAATTGACTTGTATTTCATTAATCGGTTTTAAATATGTGCTGAATTGTAATTATTTTTTTTATTTTTGTATCTATTTTCAATTAAATTAAATCTTCACTGTGTATTCAAATAATAAGAATAGGCTGAAAGACCTCTGGTCGATAGCCGATTCATCATCTACATATAACTCTAATTTTTGTATATTATTGTATATACATATACACATTTGAATAAAGATGGTTAGTTAGTTAATAAAAATACTTTTCACCGTTGTATAATAAAAAGTATTTTAATTGTTTAAATAAAGGTGCATAATAAACTAGAAGCCTTAACAATTAATAAATGTATTTAAATCTTTGACTTTGAACAAATTGAAAAGAGAAACTTGAATGACGTGAAATAAAATATAGATTTATAATCGATACACGTCTATTGAAGCAATTTATTTTCATGCTGTTTGCAGTGACACCCTTATTCCACTTACCGCCCCTCAGACAGGCCCAGGACCCCTGGGGTGAGAACAGTGCACTTTAGGAATCACTGGTATAGGGTCCTGTTTTATAAACAGGGCTTGCTTAAAAGGGCATGAGATTGCAAATTGGATTTTTCGGGAAAAAAGTCACTGCCGTATATGTGCTTGATAATAAGCTTAATTCCCGCATCAAGGTCCAGATATTGGTGAACTAATATGGTGGGAGGGTGCTTGAGTATTGAGGGGGTTGACGGTTCGGTGAATATCAATCAAACAACTAGTTCCACAAAAATCAGTAGTATTAATTTAGTTAACTAGTAAATATTTTGTCTCAAAATTGTTTATATTTTCATTTTAATAATTTGATATTAATTAAATCTTAGAATTTCTAGTTTACTCCTCTTTCTTTTTTAGATTTAATTTAATTATAAACAATATATAATTTTCTTACATCGGTTAAGAGATACTCAAACAACTAGTTCCACAAAAATTAACGGTATTAATTTAGTTCATTAGCAACTGTTTTGTCTCAAAATTGTTATTTTTTTTCATTGTTATAATTTTATATTAATTAATTCTTAGTATTCATATTTTAATCCTTTTTGTTTTTAGATTTAATAATAAATATATTAATTAATTATAAACAATATATAATTTTTTTAAGAATTATCTGGCAGCATAATTTGAAACACCTTTCAGAACCAAAATCTGCGTTTCCACGTGATTTGTCAGCTGGCACTAATACATTTATTATTGTTTTTTGCTTTTTAAACTCTCCAATGTATAATATACCGTTATTGTATTCACGTCAAAAGAATACTTGTATGATTTTAGTATTAATCATACAAGTATTCTTTTGACGTGAAAAAGTCTAGTATGCTAGGATGTGTTTT
Organism: Philonthus spinipes; assembly: GCA_963082785.1. Taxonomy (NCBI): domain Eukaryota; kingdom Metazoa; phylum Arthropoda; class Insecta; order Coleoptera; family Staphylinidae; genus Philonthus; species Philonthus spinipes. The sequence continues at coordinate 16,665,661 of OY720301.1, forward strand.
AAAGTCAACGCAATTTTCAACAAGTTTCCTTCATGTTAAAAATAATAATAAACAAATATAATCTTTATTAACAGATATACAATAAAATACACAAAATAATGAAAGTTACGTAGTCAAATATATAATTAATATCTGTTAATTACGTATCGACCTGCGGTTTTTTTTTTTTCATTTTAATTAAAATTTGAAACGTCAATTAATCTTTTTGTGTTAAATTAATGATTGATTTGTTGGTAGTGAACTAATAATAATTTATTATTAATATAATTAATGCTATCTTAAATAAAACTGCACTAAAGTAAAGGATGGAACAAATAAAACACAAAACAAACATAATAATTAAATTTGTTGATTTAATTATATATGTTTTTATTTCAGAAATGTTTCGTCAACACATTGGCATCATCAGGCAGATGATTTCGTTATTAATCAATTGTAGGAGTGTTTAAAAAATACTGAATCTGAAATACCATTGTGTTATAATACAATTGCGCATATGCAGTTTCTTCAAACGACAGCTTCAACCATTGATTTTATAAATAATTTTTAATATTTTTTCACACAATTCCACATACAACATATGAACTATAAATGTCACCAACATGTTCTTGAATTCAGTCTACATTTTACATAATACGATCATTCTGACTTAAGATGAGCAAATTCGAGTATAAAATTATGGAGTTAGGGGTCTACTTCTCCTTCCATGTCCACGTAAATTTGCCCTCCCAGACCAATGTAAAGGTTTGATTAAATCGAGCGTAGAGAGGGAATCTCTGCACCAAGAATAGATTTGTCAAAATGGCTCCTACCGTTCAGAATTCCGCCCAGCCGCAACGATAAAGGTCATATGATAAATACATATTCGCAAACGGGTTATATTTTGGGAATATATTATTTCGAAAACGGAAGTTTATATAAATTCTTTCTTTTATTACAAATGAAATATAGAGTATTTAAAATTTACGATTTCCTTTGTTATAATTAAATATTTCTTAGAATAGGTATTTCTCATATTTGCTTTATGGTATGTTAAACTTAAGACCGAAAATATATGTGCCTTGTATTTCAATTCGATAAAAAATCGGAAATATTAATCACGAATTCATTATTTTTATTCTCTAAGTGTTTAGCCTTTGTATGTAGTAAATTAAATAAAAAAATGAAATAATTAATAAAATTTCATCTAATTGTTTTATCTTTAGATGCTACTTTAAATTACATAACGTAAGCAGTTAAATAGTAATAGACTTAATATAGTGTTAAATTCTTTAGAATATTTGAACAAATATTACAGAAAGTTATAGATATTTTTTTTATAAATTAATAAATCACTTTTAATTTTGTTTATACAACTGAAATTTTATTATTAACTATTGTTTCGAAAACATTAGCGTGTCATTATCAAACGCTAATATTGTCGAAACTATAGTCACTAAATAATATTACAGTTATACGAAGTTAAAAGTGTTTTATTAATTTATAGTTAATCATGTACAACCAAATGGAAGCCTAAACATTTTTTGTTTATATTTGAATTAATAGTTTATTTTCAAACTTAAATTAATATTATCTGTATTTTCACAATATAATAGATGTAAATATAAATAAATCAGTTATTAATGATGGTTTAAATATGATACAATCTATAACAATTAGTTTAGTTTTTAATACATAGATTAAAACTATAGTTACCGAATTAATGAATTGTTATACAAAGTAATAAAAAGTATTTTTATTTAAATTAAATAATTGAAAATAATTAATAAATTATTCCTTCTTAAGCCATTGTGTTTTTATTTATGATCAACAATGTATAACGAACTGGAAGCCTCTATAGTCAGTGTATTAATAATCTACCAATAAAGCGGATAAAAACCGAGATTAAATCGAAAATCTTTAAATTCTCGACCAGTTTCGGATTATTAGTTTATTTAAAAAAAAAAGAAGTTTTGGTTCGCTTTATTGCCAGATTATTATTAATGATTTATTGACATTTGTAATGATAATATAAACTATTAATAAACTACCAGAAATATTAATCATAATTTAATTTAAAATGTACAGCTGATTAAATTGCAATTGTCCACATGCTAGGGGTCCCTGGTTCGATTTTAGAGCCTGGTGGGACTAATCATAGTATGAATGGTGTGATTGTCCTTAATTTGAAATTACGAATGTTATAAAGGTTACTGGGTGATATATTTAAAATAGATCGATACACATGTCTAAGTGGAAATAAAACAAAAAGTTGCAATTTTTATAATTCTAATATTTTATATTAAATAAAAATGATTTGAAAATAATTAATAAATTATTTTCACATTTAGCTCTGTGACTATTGACTTACCTACGTAAGTACGTTAAACAAATGCACATTAAAACAACTACTTCCCGGGCAAATACCCACGCCGGACATTGAATTACATAATGTACACCTGCTGTTGCACATCAATAAAATATTGCATAATGCAACAAATTTTGATCCGAGAAAAATTTAATGTAAAAACAACAAAAGGAACGTTACATAATATAAGGCCATCTGCAGACACGTGTTTCGGGATCTATCCCTCGTCAGTACAGCTATGCCTTACATAATTTAAAGATGTTAAAATAAATCAATTAAATTAATTCAAATACAATCAGCACAATTAAATCAGTTATATTAAATCAAATTAAACTAAATCAATTTAAATTAAATTAAACCAAATTAATTCAATTTAAATCAAAACCGAATAAAATTAAACGAAAAGAATTGAATCAAATTAATTAAAAAGAGCGACCCTCACCTGCCGCGCGCTGAGATAGTAATGACCGGCGAAGGAGGACGTGCGCTCGTGTATTGTTGTTATCGCAAATTCACAAAAAACTTCTCTCGGTTCGGATTTGAATAAATGCCTCGCTGGCTATTAATATAAATAGAAAACAGTATTCATTCACTTGGTCACAGTTATTTAAACATATTAAATAATGTAAGGCATAGCTGTACTGACGAGGGATAGATCCCGAAACACGTGTCTGCAGATGGCCTTATATTATGTAACGTTCCTTTTGTTGTTTTTACATTAAATTTTTCTCGGATCAAAATTTGTTGCATTATGCAATATTTTATTGATGTGCAACAGCAGGTGTACATTATGTAATTCAATGTCCGGCGTGGGTATTTGCCCGGGAAGTAGTTGTTTTAATGTGCATTTGTTTAACGTACTTACGTAGGTAAGTCAATAGTCACAGAGCTAAATGTGAAAATAATTTATTAATTATTTTCAAATCATTTTTATTTAATATGTTTAAATAACTGTGACCAAGTGAATGAATACTGTTTTCTATTTATATTAATAGCCAGCGAGGCATTTATTCAAATCCGAACCGAGAGAAGTTTTTTGTGAATTTGCGATAACAACAATACACGAGCGCACGTCCTCCTTCGCCGGTCATTACTATCTCAGCGCGCGGCAGGTGAGGGTCGCTCTTTTTAATTAATTTGATTCAATTCTTTTCGTTTAATTTTATTCGGTTTTGATTTAAATTGAATTAATTTGGTTTAATTTAATTTAAATTGATTTAGTTTAATTTGATTTAATATAACTGATTTAATTGTGCTGATTGTATTTGAATTAATTTAATTGATTTATTTTAACATCTTTAAATTATGTAAGGCATAGCTGTACTGACGAGGGATAGATCCCGAAACACGTGTCTGCAGATGGCCTTATATTATGTAACGTTCCTTTTGTTGTTTTTACATTAAATTTTTCTCGGATCAAAATTTGTTGCATTATGCAATATTTTATTGATGTGCAACAGCAGGTGTACATTATGTAATTCAATGTCCGGCGTGGGTATTTGCCCGGGAAGTAGTTGTTTTAATGTGCATTTGTTTAACGTACTTACGTAGGTAAGTCAATAGTCACAGAGCTAAATGTGAAAATAATTTATTAATTATTTTCAAATCATTTTTATTTAATATGTTTAAATAACTGTGACCAAGTGAATGAATACTGTTTTCTATTTATATCTAATATTTTAATTTGTTTTACGTTTTTTTTTCTGATATTTTTCTCTTTTTTTTGTATTAAATTATTATTTTAAGTTTACGACTTTTTTCATACTTTACTACATAATCTGTCATTTTCATGTTCGCCCACATTGACACGTGTCCATAAGAAGGATGAGCGTGACATTACTCTACGATGGACATTTTAAGTTAATCAAATGTTTATATGAAATTATCTGGCGTGAGGGTGCAATGATAAATAGACTTTAATATTTCTTTTTTCGTTTCCAGGACCTGGGCTTTAAATTTACATTAAAATTTACAAATATTGAATTGATGCAAAAGTAATAAATCCTTATACCATCGTTGTTTCATAATATAAGTTTGATAGCGTAGACCTTTGAACGATATTCAGTTTATGAATAATGAAACATTTTTATGATTAAAATATGCAAAATATCAATGGTTGGTAAAACTCCTTTTTAAATATTGATAATAGAACACTAAAAAGCCCAAAGAGTTTTATTTATATTTAGTAATATGTAAATTTAAACATACAAAAAAAGATGTTTGCACATATAAAATTGTGATAAAATAGTCAATTAAAAATTTGCAAATAACTAAATTAAACAACTGTACTTATAACACTATACTTTATTTTTAAAACGACTAGTTTCGACTTTAAAAATAATATATAGTGGAATAAACAAAGTACAATTGTTTTTCATTTAATAAAATGTTAAACTACCATTCATCCAACGTATGGATAACAGGTGATAGCCATTTTGGTTTTTCGAACCTCATCAGACCAGTGTCTTCTATGTGCAATGCTTTGATTAAGGCGGTTGAACGGATTTTGAGTTGTCATTTTATTAAATGAATTTCGTTCCCTGTTGTTATAAACAGGATAAGTTCGTCTTCTTTTAATGGACGGAACAGTGATTCTCGGTCATCTGCCTTGTAGACCCAAATCGTCGACGATGCCAGATGAAATTAAGCAATAGATGGCGCTTGCGTTATCTCCCAGTTATTATGGTACATTTGTTTTATTTACTTATTTTTATTTAAGTGTAAAAATGTAGCAAAAATGAACGCCAACAACACAAAACATATAACTAAAAATAATTTATAATTGAATTATAATGTATGATTTTTGTCAAAACAGCAACATGTATTTATAAAAGCAAATTGCCAGCTCTAATAGATTACGGTGCTTTTTACTCAAATCAAACCATCTTCTCTTTATTCACATCCAATTTGACGAATGAACCTTTCTAAAAATCCTCACAACATTCAGGCATCCTAAAAATAATATTTACAATCCCTACAAAAAAATATCTTTAGGAATCCAGCCAAGTCACTCTCATATCTCAACGATTAATAAACATCATTGCAAATTATTCCGATAATTAATTTTTCCTTGCAAAATTTTTTATCCCTTGAAATCCAAACATCTCTCCTAAATAAAACCATCGTACTTTCTCCATTCAGCAATTCATTAGTGCACATCATATGCTAGTTAATATAAAGAATTTTTATGGTACATCACTATAAATTCAAGGTAGAGCAGAAAGATCTCTGGTCGATAGCCCACAACGGACTAACACCAACATCGTTAGTTTGTTTCTAATTAATCACTTAGTGCAAATAATTCTTATCTAATAACATCATATACGGGACTATTCCGTATGAGAAATGTTAAATTTAACGTGTATGTTATTAATTATTATTATTAATTGTGATTATAAAAAATAACGTACACGTTATACTTAAAATTTCCTATATGGAATAACCCCGATATTGTATATAATAAATGTTTGTAATGGAAAATATGATTGTCAGAATAAAGGTGTTTGTATGTATATATGAATGTCTTTAAGTATGTATAAATTATATGAAACAATTGTTTAAATTAAAACTATTAATTAGTGTCCTAGTTAATATATTTTGAGTATTCATTGTATCCCGTGTATTTATTTCCCATTGCGGTGAAAATGTGATTCAAAATTCACGGGGCTAAAATGGGTCAAGACAACAATAGAATGTCCATGTTTGACTCTCTGAATAAGTAAGAAGATAATTAGATGTTGAACTTGAGTCTGGAATGAAAGTGTAGCGTGGAGGCGGCCATGCCCTGCCTCCCCGACTTGCCTGGCCTGCCAGGCCCGGTGAACAAGCAGAGTCTCGTTACAGACGTTAATAAATTTAAAAGTGGTAATTGCACGTACATGTATAATTACAAACAGGCAATGCCCTATCATATATCCACCCCTATTTATAATGTCAATAAAATTCGATAAAACCACGGGTTAATTAATAATTATCAGGTTCGGGTTTTACCTGCGTAAATTGGTGTGCGCTGCCACACACATTTATTAAATCCGGAATGACGCAGTCATGTTGAAACTGAAACTGAAAACTGAAATTGAAGCGGATACATTTACAAAAACATTTCTCTTGTCCTTGTCCCTATTCCTACTCCTACTCCTATTCCTATTCCCGTCTTACGCGGCCCTTTCCCCGCCGGCTAGGACTCGAGCAGCCATTTATTTTCATTTATGAATACGTACCATTGCGTTAGACCATTCTCTCGCTTTTTATAAACAACTTTTCATCTATTTTCATTTATATTTTATTATATGCCGTGAAAATGTAATTACCGAACGAAATATTATAGGCGTTATTATAAATACGTTCTCCGGTTTAATTTTACCGTAAATATTAATATCTATCCCGCGAACTCAAGGTATACGAGACCATACTACAGCATACTTCACTTTACCTCATGGAGCTTTAATATATATTATATTCAATTATATCACTCCATGTTTAATGCATAAAAGAAATTCATTCTCCTTATTGAAATACTCGCTCTTTTAAATATCACGTGATGCATAAATACCTCCCTATCAAATAAATCTTAAATATAGTTGACCTAAATCAATGTAACACCCCACAAGCCAGTTGGATTATTAAACAATTTCAGATCCTGCGTAAAAATAATCATTTTTTGTATCTAAATGATATTCTATGTCAATATATAATAAAAATTAAAATATAATAGAACACAACTGCATTAATTGATACTGGTCAGAGGAGGTTTGCTCATTAAAAATATGAAGGATTACGTTTATGTTAATAATCATATATTAAATATTTGTTTGAGTGCAATGAAAATGTGGAGATGTGTATGGTACGTCAGCAGAAACTTCTACATCAATTGCATTAAGACTCTTTATTGCTCATTGGTAAAATCCTACAGAGTGATCAATAATGATTGTGGATTAATAGGTAGGGCGCATGTTGGTGTAACTTATCATATGAAAAGAAAATCCCCTAGATTTCCATTGGCGTAGTAAATATTTTGTCCGAAAATAAATTAAATATCTAACCATAACTATATAATTAATGTTTACACCTTGAAGATGCTTCGGACTTGGTTCCTGGGCTTGTATTCCTGAAACTGATCGTACGTTTTGGTCGTACGAAATCCGTCATTTAGTTAGGGGATTTGCATGTGATTTTAACAGTTACGTACGACCGAAGCGTGCAATCAATTTAATGATCTGATCTATTTTTCAATTACTACTTTAAGTTCGATTAATGAGAAAACCCCTACCATGATCTATCAACTGAGGCTTTCTGACTCAGCAGAAATAACCTTAGAATAGTCACAGGCATGATAACTGAACACTGTAGCCTAAGGAAACATAACAAAACATCAAATTATTTAGAGAGGAACCTATGTGCCATGTAGAGGACGAAGATGCTTCTCATGTCTTATTCGAGTACGAGACACTTACCACCTGGAGGGAAGAAAACCTAGTACAAGGATATCCAGCCCACTTCCCGAAACAAGAAATGATCGGAAAGTTGCTGGGATGGGCAAACGAGACCAACAACAGTTATGGAAGAAGTACAATAAACCACATGGCTGCGGTGCTAGAGCAACAATAACCCACACTTCCATTGTCTGTATAAAAAAGTACGTTTAGCGTATGTATTCGATTTTTAAAAACGCAATTGCAAAATACGACACACGACTCTGCTAGTGTCTAATACAGTTACTCCTTATTCATTTTTCTTTGGCATGAATTTGAAGCGATAAAACTCCCCAAATGTTTTAGCGGGAAGTTTAACTTGTCTGCAATCATTATTGATCATTCTGTACTTCAAATACACGTCGCCTATCTGGACTGCGCATTAAATTTTAACGAAAACCGTTTAAAAGCTGTTCAGAAAAAATATCTACGATGTATCAAGTATAAATACACTCGTTGCAAGTACAACTAAGCAATGACTTAACATCTTTAAAAATAGCAGATTTTTTCCTCTTATATCGTATTATAAATTGACACATTAACTTCCCTGAATTGCTATTCAGGAATTCGATTACCTATCAAGAACACCAGAACATTTTTTTTGAGTTGAATTATAACAGTACTGTGCTAGAATCGATGAACACCATGACCAGATTTATGCATATTGGAAATAAATTTAACATTATTTTTTTTTGGTTACATTTATTTAACACATTCAATTTAAATTGAGACTGAAATGTTACTTCCATGTGTAGTGTATCTGAACATGTAGTGTTGATTTACTATTTTTAATTTAATGTCGTAAATATATACATGAATTTTAAATATGCACAACGGTGTCAGTTGAAATTCCTTTATTTCGATATGTTAACATTTAGAAATGTCGTGTCTTTGCTTTGGTTTTAACTTCAAGGTTTTAGAACTACATCTTTGAGCAAAATTTAGGATCAAAGATAATTCCAAGATATTTAGAGGAATTTACAGGGGATGATGTGGTTTCTTATTATTATTCTATACGGGGAAATATCAGGAGTATGAAACAGTATTAGTAGTTGGGATTTGTTGCGGTTAATTTTAATTCTCCATTTAGCAAACCAAACTATCGATGAGTTCCTGCAAAATACTTAATGTTTATTTACTGTTGGAATGTGGGGGATTGTATGCATATAATAGGGGGTATAATGATTTATTCATGTAAAAATTGTATCCCCTATCTTGTACTTCAATATTGTAAAGGAGGTGTATCAAAAGACTCTCCCCAGTAAATTGAATAAAAACAAAAAAAAATATTTACCCTTTAACAACTGCGACTTATTTTACTTGTATTTCGTAAGTACTTTAAAACAAATACCCATTAAAACAACTACTTCTATCTGGATATAGGTCCATCCTTCCAGATATTGAATTAAATAATTGACACTTGCTGTTGCATAGCAATAACATATTGTATAATGCAACTTTTTTTTAATCGAGAATATTTAATGCAGAGAACAAAAAATACATTACGTAATATAAGGCCATCCGCAGACACGTGTTTCGGGATTTATGCCTCGTCAGTAAAGCTCTGCCTTATATGATTTTAAACCCCATGTCATGAGGTTCACCTTGTTTTGTGACAAATGATAAAGCGATTTGTGAACTTTAACTATAGGGACTGAAGAGAGCGAATTGTGAATTTTAACTGTAAGGGTTCTATTTGATAGAAAATTATATGAAAAGTAAAGGAGATGTTTGCGCATATTTTAGGAGCTGTATTTATACAGAAGACCTCGATGACATAAAAATAAGATGACTGATTTTTATCCTTCGAGATAAGCTGTATGAATTTTGGATGTTAGGATCGATAAAATCACATTAATCTCATTTCTTATAGAAACGGTTTAAGCGACCAACGCTTTTGAACGGGGCGTTGATTATTAATAATAATAATCCTTATTACCCAACAGACAACATAGTCTAATTAACAAGATATATATATGAAACATTAATAATAAATATAAAAATAATTAATACTAAAATAGGATCAATTAAAATAACATAACTTTGTCCACCAATGCGATTAAATATTGGAACTTGTAGAATGGGATTCAGAAAAGATTATCTACAATTTGTGCAAGAATAATAAAAATGTGGGTTTTGGGCTTGTCTATGAAAATTCACAATTTCGAAAGTTTTTTTCGCTCAATTCACACACCTGCTGCACAAAAACGATTTATTCCAAATTCTTAAATTTATACAGTTGATGCTCCCATTTATTGGAAATATTTTGGTGTAATTCGGAGTTAATCCGTTTATTTTCTGATTTTTCGTCAAAATCCTTTTGAAAAAATAATTAGGTTAGGTTTTTTTTATTTCGCAATAAATATTGTGAATAAATCCCGTATTTAATTTTTTCCTAATTGTTTAAACATGTTTCAACAAGTATTTAGTGAGAAGTTATACCCTTCTGGAAATATTAAAATTTTTATTTCAATTTGCTTCTTTAGATAAAAATTGAAAAATCTCAAAAACTCTTGATGATATTAGAAATAAGATTTTTTCTTTCACAAAAAAACATTTCCGTTTTCTTAGCGCTATTTAAATTATAAATCTTCGTCTAAATGATGCAAATAGATGTATGATGCATGTAGAAAATAGAAGAAAAAAAAACATTTTATGAATCCTTCTGGCTACTTATTATTTTCCAGTTACTCTAATACATCGCTTTTATATTTTTTTGCAAAATAAAATTATCTTCTTCAATGATATTACCTAAATTTAAAACACATTGTAGGCATAAAAATCGTTTTAATACATTTAGACATTTAATATTAATATTTGAAAAATATTTACTTTTTTTTTTCACTAAAATAAATTTATTTCCTCCATTTAGTTTCGACTGTCGTCATTCTGCTTGGAGAAAATGAATATACGTAACAAACCAATTTTAATTCTCAAATATTAATATTGTGATTATATTTCATCAAATAAATAAAGTGGAAAAATTAGATATTTAATATTAATTTAATAACTGAATGATTAAATCTCTAACTATATTGCAGTAATGAGCATCCAATCATGGCGATTAGAATCATGATTATCCGAGTAAGCATTCGATCATGTGGATTCGATCAAGCATGAACATTCGAATCATACGATTTGAAAATTAATCGATGATTTATATCATTCGAATATAATTTTTATTATTATCCATTAGTAAAAACAGCACTACTTCGGGTGATTTAATCAATATTACAGTTTAAAAAATGAATTTGTAAATAAATAAGAAATAACCTGGAAAACAAATATGAAAGTATACCAGTTTTAACCTACGTTCACATTCGTACTACATGAAAATACAAGCAATATAAATAAAACGTCTGAAAAGATCAAAAGAATATCAAGAATGGGCAGAATTGGAAACTCGGAAATAAGAGAAGAACTATGAATAACACCGATACTGCAGTACATAGAACAAGGATAATTAGGATGGTGGGGCCACATGCACCTGATCGACAAAACAAAACACACAGACAAAACAAATTTTGAGAGAAATGATCATACAAAATAAAAGAAAAGACATGACTAGATAAGCATGGGATATGATAATAGGACAATTATTAGAAAAAATCAGGAACTATCTGGAGAGAAGTTAAAGAGAAAAAAAGCAGAGAATGGAAGAAATTTATAGGAGAGTATATAAATATATATTATATATAGATTCAATGACCCTTTCTACTCACATTAGTGTAGGGTTTTATTTATCTTTTCATTCTTTAATAAATACCTTCCAGGTCTTTCGGACCGATGTATAAATAAATCAATTAAAAACGCATGGTGTAAAATGGTGGATGGGTATTCAGATAACATGTACATTTACTAGCACACAAAGACACATATAAATAGGTGCACAAATTTTCAATATTATTGCCTTTGTAAACGTAAACGTTTAACTGCATATTTTCCACTCATTTCACGAATATGAAGCAATTACGAAAATAATACTTGCACACTTGCACATAAGCTCGTACACCCAACAATTTCTTTAAGTGTACTCTCACAACAACAGAATCACATTAGTGAAATTACCGTATAACCTACTTCCATGATCAACTCATTAAGTGGCGGCCAATTTAAAAAATTAACAGCCGATTGTAATGATTACCAGACACCCGCTAATTCAGTAAAAACAAACGATACAACGCGGGGAACATCCATCATTATTAAGCGGTTTTCAGTGATCAATTCAATTATACAGCTGAAGCGTCGTGAGCTGGAATATTTCAGCTTTCGGCAGTGCGATACGCGACCGTGCTTGCGTTTCGCGCTCAATACTAATCTTTATTAATTACCCATTCAATATTAGTTTTACTTGGAAAATGTATTATTTCAGGAATATTTTTGGATTATTAAATCGCTAGAGTCCACATAATAATTAGATAATTGCACACAAAGCTTGATGGAATTATGTAAATATTTCAAATTGAACTATTTAGTTAATAAACTCAATTTCGATTGTTATTTAATTACTGATTTTGAAACAGAATCATTTCATCTCCATTAATCGAAGCTTTATTTCGAAATAATTCTGTTCTAATAAATTAAATAAAGAGAATTTGAATATAATTAATAAATTATTCCCTCTTTAGCTACTTACGTGACGTAAGTCAAAATGTCACAGTAGCTAAAGAAGGAATAACATATTAATTATTTTCAAATTCGTTTTATTTCATTTATTTTAAATAACTGTTACCATGTGGATTTATTCTTTTTTTTTTTCATTCTATTTTATATGAAAACTAGTAATGAGTTAAAAAAGTCACGAAGTCATCTGAAATTCTTAAGTTCTTTTATATAAATTACATAGGGTAAATCAAAGGCTGAATTATCATTTCCATTTATTAAATTTTTCTTTCATACACGTCAAAATTAATTATTATGATGTAAAATAGAGCAGATATACCTTTTGTTTGAACTTTTATTTCTCAAATAAATAGAGTGTTATTGTATTTAAAAAAAATAGAAGTAGAAAAAATATTTCTACTTTAAATAAAAACATAAAAAAATATATTTGCGCCATTTTTCTACTAAAAAGTTCAATCCACATTACTGTAAAGGAAACAAAATAATTTAAAATTTAGATGTTACGATTTTCATTTCAATATTGGTATGATCGATTGTTTTGTTTCCTTTACAAAAATGTGTATTGAACTTTAAATGGCCATTTAAACCACGCAAGAAGCAGAGTGGGATTTGGCTATTTAAAATTTACATGTTACGATTTTCATTTCAATATTGTTATGATCGATTGTTTTGTTTCCTTTTACAGAGCAGCAGTTTTGCTGTTTTGGCCAGTACTATTTTAGAGACTTGGGTTGTAAAAGATTAAAGTTAGTATGGAACCCTTTGGAATCCTAAAAGAACAAAGACTCACAATAGGAATTACACATAAATGTTATTTTCACATAAAAATGATAAAGGATATTGTATGTATTAAAGGATGGACGTGATAACACTGACTAAATAGAAAATGGAGAAGAGTGACCAAGTGAAATTAATAACGAGTTCAATCTGTTGCAATTATAATAATTTTTACAAGAGATATATGATTTATATCACCAAATTCACCAGATTTACAGTTAAGAGATAAAACTACATTTAATTTGAATAAATTCTGTTTATTTACTTTTTAATTTGTTAAACTACTGCTACAATTGTAATTTATTCATTTTGTGTAGTACATTTATTCACTTTGGGATTTATATAATAATTAATAATATGTAATAATTTTGTATTTATAATATTTGTATAATGGAGATTCCGTAAATAAAATATCTATCTATCTATCTAAATGACTTGGAGTAGAAAAATGTCCTGTTTTATTTCTAATAATTGAGGTAAAAATCGCACTCTTAATATAATATTATTCTTCAAGGACAGAAAGACCTATGGTCCATAGTCCTTATTTGAGAATATATTATGAAAATATTTTTTTATTATATTATGTTAGATTATACACAATGTATTATTTTCCCAAATAAAAAGCTTTAGTAGTAGTAACATTCTTCATATGAATAATCTACAATGTAGCGAAATAACTGTAGTGAGATACCTATGGATATTTTCAACTATTTAGTAGTTGAAAGTCTAGAACAGTGTTTAAATTAAAATTATATATTGTGCTTCGGTAATCAACGATGATCAATATACATTTATAACATTTTGATTTAATTAGTATATTTTAGAAAATTCTAAATTAAATAAACGAAATTGTACGATGAAGATATATTGAGTTCATCGAATCGCGCCGTAAATAATAACAGAATAAAATGCTGTTAAGTGAATGTTCACTGTGGTCAACGTTATTTTTAAATTTCACTATTGAATATTAATGCCGGCGTACGGGCTGTATTTGAGGCCCGTAATTTATGTGTAAAACGGTTATTAATTAAATTCTGATTGATTTGCAATTGTCTTTTAGGTTAATATAAATGTTAATGTCTATAAATCAACAAGTTTTGGATCAATGCATTCAATTCCAGCCGAATTATGTACACTCATTTATTATTCATAATTCAGGACTGCACTAATTTCGTTAATTGATTTATAATTGATGCGTGAGGCCTGAATGGAATTGAAAATGTTCAATTCCTGATGTAGAACTAGTCAAACGCTTCAGCCGATATCGAATGGCAAAAATATCACATTTTCATAAAATGCTATTAACCATTGTATTTGCATATTCAATTATGCAATCATTCTCAATCAACTATGGATATTGTCAGCATTTATTTCTACAATACTAAATTCATTATACGCCCGGGAAAAATGTTTTATATTCATTGTTATCAAATATGCCACGTATTCAAATTCTTTATTCAAAATAGTTTCACAGAAATATTGTATAAATTACATTTTGTTATAAAAAAAATAATTGATAAGTAAATTGTATTATAAATTATATATGGTGTATAAAAATCTCGGGACGGTCAAATACACATTCTATTGAGAAATAGAAGGATATGATTCGACTATTTTTAAAAAAAATGTTCTCAATGACATGAAACACATACAAATATTTATTACCTAAGAAAATAAAACAATGTATATAATCTAACATAATATAATATATATTCATAATATATTCCCAAATAAGGACAATCGACCATAGATCTGACATGAAACATTATACAGGATATATAAAAAGTCTCGGGATGATCAAATATACACCGTATGGAAAAACAAAAATGTAGATGTTTCCAATGGTATTAAAAATGTCCCTGTATTCGTTAAAAAATGCTCGAACAGGTTAACTTTTTATCTTAAATGAGACATATGTAAGCGATATTTTTAAATGGAAACGCTATTTTTTATGCTGAATTTGTATAGAGCATGAAATTCTAAAACCAAAAACCTAATAACAATCAAGAGTTCCAAATTTTTAATAAAAAAAATCAAGTAGCTTTGTAACAATATATATGAATTAATTCAAAATTAATCAAAGACCAAAACAGTTAAAAGAAATAAGTTATTTTTTAAGAGTGTCAGAAATTCTGCTATTAAAAAAAAAAGATTTGATAAAAGCATTATTCAAATAATATAGCTTGTTTGTTTATTATTCTTAGAAAAGTTTCATAATTACAAAATAAAATTATGCATGTACATTTCATAAATATAATTATAACTAGATTTTAATTTGCTTATGATTATCGAGCTGATATTTTCACAAATTAACTTGTACATCTCAAACCCCGCATTTCCGGTTCAAAGTTCACAACTCGCTTAAGGATAATCCAATTAATCCAATTTACAATAAACTTGAACGTATTAATGAAATTTGTAAAGCTGTCATTTCATACACCAATGAGTGAAATATAGATAGGGAAACAAGGCAACCGTCGGAATTCGTTTCCACTCATTGTCCACGCGCTTTATTATATTTAAGAATTCTCCTTTTACGCGAGATTACAATTAATCAGGATTACGTGTATACAATGTAATATCATTTTTAAGGATGTTCAGTGTGGCGTTAAAATATATTGTACTTTGTCTTTTCTAGATTTTTCTTTTTGTATCTACAATTATGCATTGCCTATAAGTAACATTTGTATTTAATACAAACTACATTCCCTTTTATCATATTTTTTAAATAAATAAATAATTGTGGGTAGAAATATTTCTGGTCGATAACTCAGGACAGACACTTTTATTTTATTCTGTTTGTAAAAAAAAAAAAAATAAGTAATCATCTAGATAAAGATATATATATGGAAATATTACTAATAAATCTCTATCTGCGAAAAAAATAATACATTGTATATAATCTAACATAATATAAAAAATAACCACCCTGGTCCCACTTATTTTAATCCTTCTAATTATGCCTTTTTATTTATCGACGACACAGTTCTAATCACTAATGACACTTCCCTCCAGATAGATAGCCCAAAAATCCCTCCAAAAAGTCTTTTATCCCATCCAAGTCTGATGTTATAAATGGTGAATCAAAATAAAACCCTCAAAATCTCAACTATTCATCCTATACCACAAAATCACACCTCAATCTCCTACAATCACTATTAATAATACCTCAATATTTCCCTACCGTACTTATAAATACCTGTTTCGATTCGCAAGCTTTCCTTCAATCCTCACATTGTGTAAATAAAATTCAAAATTGAAGTAAGGGCCCGCCATTTCTCACTCAAATCATACCTTCATCTGTCTACTATATCCAAGTTGCAGAAAGATCTTCCCTAAGAATCCTCTCAAAAATTAGACATCCTAACAATCCTCTCCATTATCCATCCAATGAACACATTTACGAATCCTCTAAAGTCACTCCCATATCCCAACGTATAATTAGCTTTACACAAAAATTTGCATTTAATCCCAATAATCAAACTTTCCTTAAAAAAATCTGTATCTCCAAAAAATTCTAATATTCCTCACATTCACACTATCATTATACGCTTCTAGACGGTTCAGCTACCTAGCACAAAATTAGTTTTATTCCATCACCATAAATTCAGACAAGGCAGAAAGATCTCTATTCGATAAAAAAAATTCCCCTGCATAGAAATTTACTTTATTTACGATGTAAAGGAAAATATAAAAATCATACTATCCAAACGCTTTAATCGATCATATTTTATATTTGAATGCTTAATTATATTCCGAATACTATTGTTAAGCGTTCAAATTAATCATAATCGGAAGAATAAAATTAATCGTTCAAATATAAAATATGAAGCTGATCGATTACAGCGTTTGGCCTGTAGAAAGTGCACACTAGAAATCCAATACTAAATCTGAATTTATTTTTAGCGATTTTTTTTTTAATATTTATCTAAATTTTCTAAAGAAGCATCAGATTGAAATTGCTTTAAAATAAGAGTAAAGAATAATAAACTGAATCACTTATCTTAATCACATTTTTTCATAGTTGTCAAAGTGTTATCTAATTTAAAGTACTTGTATGGCTATCTCGCTCTTTCTCAAGTACATTTGTATATATTTTACTTTTACTACACTAACACTGGAAAATAGTGTTGTACTCACACCACTGTGTTTTTTTTTTAATTCAAATACTAAAACCACTCACGTTTATTATAAGATTAATTAACTTAACATTTAACTTGAAGTGAAACATTTTTTCAACTAATTAAGGCTTATAAAATTGCATATATATATTGTTGAAAATAGTAATACTTCTTTAGAGTATAAAATGGAACTAGGCAATAAAATGGTAAATTAATAAAATATATTAGGTATTGTGAAATTATTAAAGAAAAAATATACTTGAAGGACTACGCATTTACTTTATTTTATACATATCTAATAGAAATTACATCTTATGGCAATATTTTCACAATATTGAATACTAACATTTCAATCTTGTATAAATAATGAGATGTGAACGTGACCTTAAATTGAGACAATATTGAATTTTGATATTGATAAATCTTGTAATATTGCGTCAAGTTAAAACAATATTGTGCCATGTTGTAATAGATATTGAGACAATATTATTTCTAGTTTGAAGTTTAGCATTGTTAGAAAAATGTATCATGTTTGACTCAATATATTCAAATTCATTATTTATATAAAATTAATAATTAACTGACTAAACATCTTTATTCATGTAAAATTAATACATAATTTGAACACGACCTAAGGTTTTTCCGCTTGCCTATGTCTAGTTATTGTCATTGTCTATCCAATTGTTATAATTGCTAATGTCATTGTCAACGTTCGCATTATTTGATGAGGTGAAATGATAAATTCTTGATGAAGGGTATTTATATTTTGTAGGGCTATTTTGATTTCGGGGGATACATTATTATTTAAATAGATATTTTGAGGTTTGTGACAAACTGAAAAAAAGCTAGATCCTTTTCTTTCAGTTTGTCACAAACCTCAAAATATCTATTTAAATAATAATGTATCCTCCGAAATCAAAAATACGATTACAATGACATTTATATACAATATATTTATGTGTTAATCTGTCTGAACTATCTACAAGAGGTCTTTCTGTACTACTGCTGATAATTTTTAAATAGCTCTTTATTGTGTGTAATCAATTTAAATATATACAAACCCAAACTCATTTTTCTGGTTTCTCCTTTGACAATAATTGTGCACGAGGGGCGCTTTAATTAGCTTGTTTTTTTATACTTACATTAATTACACAAAAAAAGGTTTTTTTTTAGCGAATAGATCGCATTTGAAATTAATTAATTTTTCGACACGAAAATGAACCGACTTCTTAAATGGCTAGTGAGAGTACGTACAGTCATCCAGTCTGGAATGTAGGTGGAATACTTAGTCGAAGCGAATAAAGAATTTACAATTTCATTGCAAAATGGTATGTTTTATGTACAAAAAATACTTATGAACGCAATTTTCATTAAAGCATGAGGCCCGCCGGTGATCTTCGATGGCTTCAATTTCGTTAGTATGGCTGCAGTGGCCATACTAACTTGACACTGTCGCCTGTAGACTGTGTCTGGAAGATGATGAGATATTAGTGCATGTACTGAGATTCTGTCCAATGGGACGTCAAACCAAGCAACTGGTTCTTGGATCTACAGAGCTGGACCTGAATGCAATCCACTGGATCCATCTGAGATTATGGGATATTTAGAAACCATAGACCTGAAAACTGAGTTGAAGGTCTCATATATGAGCCAAAATAGACCGTCTGTTGGCGGTGGAGAGGCTGACTGTACCCACTCATATATAATATTATTATTGATGCTGAAGCACGACTATTCTACAGTGAATAAATTTTAGAAATATACTTTGTATCAACTAACCACTGAGGAATATTTCAAATGGGGTCTAGAGACAAGTATAATGTTTTCACTGTCCCAACTCTAAGCCGTCTGATAATCTACAACAAAATTTTAATTGTAAGGTTTGTTAAAATTTATTTTTACAGTAAATGATACACCGAGATCTTAAACTCAAACACTGCAGTTAATAAATTAATGTCATAACGAAAATGATTTTTTTAATCAATTTCTGTTGGAGATAAATTTCGACATAAGATATGGTAGTAGGTCTGCTGTTTGATACGATTTAAGTCAGTAGATTTTAGCAACCAAACAAATAAAAAGATACGAGGTGTCTATTAAAAATAATATGGGGATATTTATTCAAATTCAAGTACACATCGCACAATTCATCTACATTTTAAAGATCCAATTAAAATAGTTCTTGATAAGCAATAGTTTTTATAGCTTTAAATAACTTAAGCTGATGGTCTTAAGTTGTAAAGCTATAACATAAGAAAGCTGCCAGACCTAAGGCACATATAAATATCATTAATAAAAGCAAGAAGAAAATTGGTACTCAATGAGAGCTCTGTGGAACAACCGAAGTAACGTTAACTTTCATGGAATAACAAAATCTAATATGAATACTATTAGGTAGATAACTAGCAAGCCATAATAAAAATAATAATATCACTAATTTCCATTGCTCTAAAGTTATTTAATAAAATATTATGCTGTACGCTGTCGAAATCGTTGGAAAAATCGGTATAAATTTAATCAACTTGCAGACCATTTTCCATTTAAAATAACCGGAAGTAAAGCGATCATGCTGCTTCACATAAATGGTAAAAAATCATTACAATCCATTAATCGAAAGTCAATGTACTTTTAGTGTGCGGTTTCGCTGGTACTATTTTAAGTTTTTCTGTACTTTTGTCTAAATTGTTGCATTTTAGGTCTCTAAACTTATATTATATTATAATGCTATTTATTTTTATCGCTTCTATTTTTGTATTGTAACAAGAAATACGCTTTGAAATAAAATAAATTTAGTATCATTAAATTATAGATGACAATATAATACAAATATACAAATTGATTTTTAATATTAACAAAATATTGTGAAAACATTAAATAGCTATCTGTGAGAATTGAAATGCGAAGAATTATGAACTGTTATTAAATTTCGAAATTCATCGAAAATGAATAGGAGATTCCCGGCAGGGAATAGAGGAACAAATTGAAAAAACCATAAATTGATTTCATTTTTATTAGGGAAATCGAAAGTATTATTTATAAATTAAAGGTAAATATTGAAATAATATGTGAAACAAAGGTTTCAATGTGGCATTGATATTGATCAATGTACAAGATAGCAATATTGACACAATATAGATTTCTATATTGATTTAAAAGATATTTAAAATTAATCACTTTATTTTTATAACACGATATATTTATTTAAAAAAAGTATAAAAAATCAGTCATTCTTTTGAGAAGTAAAAATACAACAGAAGTTTTGAATTATAACTCGTCTCATTGATCTTCTTACATATATAATAATTTGAATATTTTTAATTAAATTTAATAAATATGTAACCTTAGTAAGTAAAGAGTGTTAAATATGCAAAGCTGCAATGCGTATGTAAATTTGTGACCTATTATATATATTTCGGGGAAAGTACTACGATGAACGTAAAGTCATTTGCTTGAGTGAGGAAATAGAAATTAAAAAGCCAGTGATTTTTTATGTTCAATAAACGGCAGCGGGACATCTGGCGTTTAATATCCATGACCTAGTAATAATTAAGATCTCGATTCGCGAACGAGACTTGCATTAACCGCCAAAAGTATATATTTACAACTAGCGATTAAACGAGCACCCAGCTATCACAATAAAGTACAGAAACAGCAGAATTGGTTTAAAACCATTCGAAAATATGGCAACCATTAAAGTCCGATTTCTCCTTTTCCTCAATTACCGGCCAAGTGTAATCGGAGTTTTTATTCAACAAGCGAAAAAACATGACACGAATATCGCTTTTTTTACCTTCTTAATTTTATTGGTGCACTTTAATTAAAATTTACGGCTATTTATCTGCATGAGACGCGAATTTGGCGCTTTTGGCAGTAGCGCCAAGTAATCGAACGTCGATTTAGCGTAGTTGTTTACGTTTCGGCGTCTGCCGGTGGCGGGGGAGAAATAGAGAAATGGGACAGAATTTGAGGACATTAGCAATATGAAAGGTAGTAAGATGCATGAAATATTCGAACCGAGCCATGTAAAGATTGAACGACTATACATATTTCGTTTCCACGTTGCGATACTTTCGTTTAACTCGATTTTTAGCAGATTCATTTGCATAAATGCTAATGTTTTACGCGCCTGTGTTGTTTGCTTTTGTAAACGGGCTTTTTGTCCGATTCCGTCAATAACCGATATTCCGTGGTTAATTAATGCTCTTCGTTATTGCAACTGATAGCCAATCTCGGCGTTGCCCAGACAATCGTTATATTATGTATTGGCAACTATTAATTAGTAACTTGTAATCTGTAATTAATTTACAGATGCGATTTTGCTAACTAATGCTCTATTATGTCATTAATTTTATGTCTGTTTGGCTAGATAGAGCGTTTTATTACCAAATAACGGCTAATTCATGTAAATTTCATTATTTCGATTCAGCTATATTTTTACGTTGAAATAGTAATGGTCTAATAACAATAATCATTAAATGATATTAAAATATATTTTCATTTTGTATAACATAGTTCTATTTTATATTATATCTGCAATAGTAAACTTTATTATTAATATTCAACATTAATTAATAATTAATTATTACACCACACAGTGGTAGAAAGGTCAATGATTAAAAAAGAATATTGAAATCAAAAATGAAAAGAAATCACAGTCTAGTTTTTTTACAATATAAATATATTAAAGTTTAATAGATGAATTCGGTATTTTTTTAAACACACTCAACAATTACTACTATTTTATTAACTCTTTATTATATTATATCTATTAGGTTGTGTTCCATGCTGCTCATTCATTACTACTGCTGCGCTTTTATTTATCCATAACATAAAAATCTCGAATTCATTCTTTATTAAGGCTATTACTTTGCTATACATCGTAATTCGATTAATGAAAATAATGAATAGTTACTAAATACATTTCAGTAATACAAAGTTAAAATTGTTTACATTAATCTTAATATTCTGGAATGTAGCTTCTTTAGTAATTCCAGAAGTTTCTATGCTTAATGCATATATTTTTGTAAATGAATAAAGTAAGCAGTTTTTTTGGATAATACTTGCAAGATAAAAAAGACCGTATATTGGCAACAAAAGGGTGTTTGGAACGAGCGTTATATTTTTTAGAGGTAGTTACTGTTGGGATCGTTTTCTTGTTATGGGGAGAAGACGGTGAGCACTATTATAAAGTCCCCGCAATCCCTGAATGTCCATTTTATGTGGATACGGTGTGCTTATGTGAGCACGATACAGGATTAGTGTGTGTTTTTAATATGATCCGAGGTATTCTGTTACGCCCGGGGAATTTACAAGGAGTAAAAGGGGATGTTTTATAAACACTTTACACGTACCCATTTCCTCTAAAATATTTCCACGGAATCAATTTACCTTCTTCGCGTCTCAAACCGTTTATACTTATTTTATTGCGTTCCATTTACAACCATCTCTTACCATGATTAAAGACGGCGCGGCGCGGCGCGATGCGACGCGACGCTGCGTTACGCGGCGCCGGAAACGAAAAATCTACACCCGCGAAACATAATTAATCAGTACTCTCTTCCCCTCTCCTCTCCACGCCTCTCCTGTCTTCCTTTTTGTGAAATACCAACCTAATAATCCAATTTAACGGCGATGGGCTACTGGTAATTAATCACGGAAAAGGATTTAATTTCATAAGCAAATAACTACATAACCGTCTTTGCATCCTTTATTTAAAATATTTATTGCCATGCTTGATAAAATATAATATTTATGATATTCATTTTCAATTCTCGAATTCATTAATTGTTAAGACTTCTACTGCAACAAAGAAGCAGAGACGACAGGGTGTATGTCGTCTCTGCTTCTTTGTTGCAGTCTCTGCATGGTGCTTTAAATACCTAATTTGGAGAGATGCCTCTGGAAACCGTAGTAACCAGTAATGTATCCGGTTAGACTTCTAGTATGCAATCTTAAGTATCTGAGGAACTCAATTTGTAGTCAGATTTGGAGAGATAAGTTTCAGTTTGACTGGATGTTACTCTTAATTAGATATTAGGTTCCTGATGCTGTTTAGAGGTGAATTCTTGTATTAATTTATTTAGAGCCATAGCCGTGCCTACTATGAGTCATTACATCCCTATTCACTAAAGACATTTAGATATAGATGGGATGATGTCTGTACAGTTTTTTTAAGGAAACCCTTCGGTACCCAAATGAAATATCAGCTAATCAATATCTGTGGCTGTCCAGAGAGAATTTAAAACGTATCGCGGCCATTCTGACTGGACACTGCAGACTTAGAGCATATCTTCACAGATTACAGATTGTAGAGGGTGTTGTTTGGAGAACGAAACCGCAGAGAATATCCTTGGATATTGCCTAACGCTAATGTCGAGTAGAAAAGCCATCCTGAATGAGGAAAGGCTAGAAATAGCGAGAATCAGGGATCTACCTGCTTCGGCACTGCTAGACTATCTTGATGAGATAGGCTGGCTGTGCTGATACATGGTCTCAGATACCCTATAGGGAGGAAACATTAGGGGGCTAACGAGGCCTATGTGTGTCTGTGAAATATACCCACCTCCCACAAAACAGTAAAAATTGCTAAATGTATATTTCGGAAACTATGTATCCATTCTCAATAGCTAACAAAATTTCAGTAACTGAAGGCAGGTTATGTTTCAGAACAATCTCCGCTTGATTTATTCATGACATTTCGATGTAAAATAAGCTATGCTTCAGCCTCAAGTCGTAGCTCGAGATCTAGAAAGTCTTGAGATGTTTTGGAGAATCAGAGCGTTAGTGATTTACTATCAGTAATGCTAATATTATGTCCTTTTATTTTGGTTTTTAGGATTGTTGACGCTTTATATAATCCCGTATATCATCTCAATCTAGGTAACCGCAGCATATCTATCCAGGGCACCAAATAGGTGTTCAGTGCCTCTGAGAATACTTCACATCCCGAGTATGTTTTGATTCATAAGTGAATATTGTATAGGCATTCTCTGCTTTCTTTAGAAAATTAAAATCATAATTCAAACTAACAACTGCGCATGTGTAGGTATGTGAAGAAATATTACAGTTTGCGTTTAGTAGAGTCGAATGTTGGATGTCGTAATGAGAACGTTTTAACGTCTTTTTCAATTAAATACATATGTCATTGGCTGTGCGCTGATTATTCATCGATTTATCGCATTGTACATATTTTTGATATTCAATTTGACGTTAAACATTGTAAGGAATTTTTGGTCATGTGAATGTAAATCATGGAATGTTTAAAACAAATCGCCACCCATGTATGTATATATGTGTGAAGGTGTGCTATAAGCACTGTGCATAGGCCTAAAAGGCCCCTAGCCTCCCTTCATTACAGGCCCGCCTTCCCCTGCTACAACCAGACTGTCCCATGGAGGTAATCCAGTATCGCAGAGGCGGGCAGGTCTATCGCCACCCATACTAAGTGAGGATTTGATTCATGGCATCCAACAACCTACAACAACCCATGATCACCTTATTAGAAATCTTGAAAAAGAATCACGACCAACGCTGATTTTGCCGCTAATCAGCATTTTGAATTCGATGGTAAATTACTACGCCCATGGGAAATCATCTTTTACACTTGGCACCTCCTACCAGATTCAGTTTTGACCATATAGCCATGACTCAAAGACTGAGAGCCATGGCAATATGTCAACCCTGTCACTTCTTTGATGTGTAAATCAATTGATACCAGAAATAGTACTGTTTCCAAAACAGTTGTCGGCGTTTTTCTATCTGTCACCACCTTGTACGTTAAACTTGTTATTGCCACAGTCAAATTGAGTTTTATAATTGATATGTATACTTAGATTGTGAAGTTAACAAATAACATATGCGTTAAACTTAACGTTCCACGTACAATATATCCCCGAATATGATCTTAACAATTCGTTAATTATTATTAATTTGTTATGGAGAAATTCAGTTTACCGAGAAAAATAACCAGTCACGTTCTCAAGAGCTTGCGTGTAAAAAAGGTGCTTCATCTCGCTTTGAAGCTTATGATCGCATCTACGCAGTGTTTTTACTTTTGAAAATAGCCACTTCAGTATCATGTATAGCATACGTCCTTGCCATAAGACACGCATCGACGCTCACTTCAAGCACCTCTCAGAGTAAGTAAAAAATGAATGGGCCAGTAGGAATAAACGCAAATTTCCAACAGCCGATACTTTATAATAACTTTCTATCGCAGAAAAAAGGATTTATTCACTTAGTCACAGTTATTTAAATAAAATAAATAAAAAAAAAAACAACTGCATTTCATGTATTTCAACAAGTGTAAATTGTTGAAACTATAGCTACTAATTATAATAGTTTATTATCGTACAAATATTCTTTAAAAATTCTATGGCTGTAGCTGTTATTTGATAAATTACAACTAATTTTAAATAAAACACTTGATATTTTTTATGTATCAGTTAGCTGATATAATTACATAAATTGCATGTATTGAAACAATTGCAGTGGTTTTGACAATAAATCTGTGAAACCTAAATAAATTAGGAAGATTTTTTTAAATGTCTATAATCCGAGCCCATATCTAAATTTTAGGAATATAAGAAACAATCTCACATTTCGACCCAGGCAATAAAATTGTACGACGTGACAACTTAAAAATATACAGTGACAACATTTAAAAAAAGTGGAATTAAATGACCAATGGTCGATAGCAGGTTGATAATTATTTTTTTTTTAAATGTATGACATATTTTATTGTGTATTGTTGTAAACGCACCAAACAATAAATACTTGGTATTTAAATAAAAATAATTTTACATTTTATATAATATTATATATTGATAGATATTGTATAAAATATAGAACTATTTTATTTGACAGCCAAGTAATTGTCCGTCAAGAGAAACACCCAACAGCTTCGTTTTAGACTTAGAGAAGGTCGTCTATCTATACGGAATCCATGGCTGAGCGTTCAAAATTCTTTAAAAAAGTTAAGAAATACATACCTCTGATTTTATTGTTTTAAATCCTTAATTATACCTGTATCAATAATTTAGTAACAAGTCCCTAAATAGTGACAAACACCTTCGTTTTGGACCTTGAATTTGATGTCTTGATTCCAGGCTAATAATTGAAAGTAAACATTATTTTAAATTGATTTAAATATGTATTGTAAGAATTCTTGTATAATTGGGTTATTTTAATTCATTTATAAACCATTAATCACTTTTATAATAAATAATTTACCCGGCGCCTCCGCCGAGAATAATCCCATATTTATTGTTGTATTTCCTATTAATTTATAGTATCCTTCATAGCCACTCCAAATAAGCACTATATTATATGATAGATTACAAACGGTACACACTCGGCTTACTGCACTGTAAATAATGTTTTTGGGCCTTAACAGCCTACCGAATTGCAACCCTGATCAAAAGGCCGAAGGTCGCGAGTTCGAAGCTTATACAGGTAGGGTTAATTTAAACTATAATGCTTCCAGCTGGGTCCATGGATGGAGTGTGGATGTATTTTATGTACAAACTGAAGGCTCACAATCATATAATTTTCAAAGTGTAAAAATATATGCAAACCATCGGGGCTATTCCCTACACGAAGTGTTAATTATTAATTTTTAATTATACGTTATTTTTATCATCACAGTCTAAGCGAGTTTTATAATTAATACGCCCCCCCCCCTTGTCACAGAATTAAAAATATTTTATAATTTTATTTAAATAGACATATTTAAAGTCCTTTTAAATGTATATTAAGTTAGTATTTAATATACATTTAAGGGCTTTAAAAAATATTTTTATAAAAGTATGTAATATAAGTTTATTTAAATAAGAGTATAAAATAAGTTTAATAATTACTGCTGTAATTATTATTGTAATTATTGTTTAGTGACATAATATAAACGAAATCACTATAGCCTGAAGAAGCCATAATATGGCGAAGCAAATTGAAATTATCATAATATATTTATTTACGAGTACTTATTAAATAATATAATAAAATTAATTCAATAATTATTAAACATATCGATATTTTTTATTGTTTCAAATAGATTTTGTTAATTTTAATAAATTAATTCGAAAATTTAGTCAGAAGATTTCTACTAAAATTGTTGATCATGAATACATTAATATTTATGGAAAAAATGGTGATATATTCATCATAGTACTTTCCCCATTAATTTAATATGCTGTTACAAAGTTTCAAAATTATATGTAAGGGTTTTACGACCACACGTTATTATACAATGTCTGCAACATTCATTTAAAAGGTTTTTCAATAAAAGCAGTATTACCTAAAAAAAAAAAACATAAAAAGTGTATAGTACCACTTCCGATTTGCCAGTTTTAAGCAAAACCTATCAGATCTTCGGAAATAATTAAAAAGCTTAATTATCTTTGTTTCGTGCCAATACCTTTAGTAAACAGACGGGGCAGACATACAGACGCAGATATTTTTCCAGAAATGTTCAAAATGAATTCAAACGACCAAAATGAATGAATTCAATGATAATAATTTCTAATTGTAATTGTAATTAAAAATGTAACTTAATTAATGTTTTATGATTATTAATTGTGGTTATTGTTAAGCTTGTTTATAATTCTATTTAATAGGAGTGGTCGAACAATTAACACCTGAATGCTGGTTTATTAAACCTAATTGCCATAACTATTTTTTGCTACATAAAATTGAAATGGTGTCATCGTATTTTCTGCACGATTACTTCTAAACATAAATCAATTAACAATTACCCAAATAGGTTGCGGCTAAGTAATTGTATTATTACACGGTTTGATTTATTTAGAGTGAAAATATATTAATATTTCGAGATTTTTCGTCTAAATTAATTATACACGCAGACACCGTAAGCCGCAACTTTCTAGGTTATTGTGTTAATTACTTGTTAATAACAATTTTCATAAGAGAGCGTTTTATACATATCATTATATAGATGACATCACAAGGTAATTTGCGAAAGTCTTCCGATGTGCAATTAGAAATTAATTGGTTGGTCTCAGTAATAGTTCCTATCTAATTTTCACAGAATGGAATGGAATGAAATTGGGTGCAAGTTATTAGATGAATTATGCTAATTAAACGATTAAAACGGCGTTCTTTTTTTTTTCTTTTCTTTTCTTTTTCGCAGTGTGACATCGTTTTGGGTTTAATAGTGGATGCGGTCTTTGTTTCAACACGAGGGGTGAGGGATGGGTGGCATGTTTCCTTGTTCATTACAATCTCAGCGTCAACAATATCATATTCTAATGACATAGATCACCGGTTTCGCCTGTCACTGCGCCGCGACGCGTTGCTATGGCGACGACGCCGACGGTCGCCATAGTCGAACACGTTCCAGCACAATGCCTTGTTTGCAAGCTCATCGCTCGACGCCGCCACCCTTATCAACAGGTGTGACTTTATTACGCCGAGATTATTAAATATACACATGATACGCGTCTCCTCACATATTATAATTTTACTTTTATTTCACTTACTATTTTACATATGTTCCTCAATAACAAGCAATTTCAAAGATAAACGAAAATTAATATATTATGCATATTTGAATAAAAATATATTTTTACTATGATTAATATTTCTAATATTTTAACATTGATAATTATCAAACATATGGATAATTTTTTATTTGTTAATTTTAATAAATCAATTCGAAAATTTTGTTAGAAAATTTCGACTAATATTGCTGGCGATGAATACATTATTATTTATGGAAAAAATGGTGATATATCCATCAATATTTTATAATTGGTAGTTCATATTATAATAAATACGAATAAAATATTAAAATTCTACCAACAAAGCAAAATAAAATTACATTACGGCAGAAAGACCTCTGGTCGATAGCCCATACAGACTAATGCTATCTTATATTATTTTCTATTATCTGTACAGTCTGAGTAAAGATTAATACATGTTCATATTCTCGACCATTAAAATTCAATTGTTTTATGAATGGAATAATAACCCAAAACTGATCAAGAATTTCAAGTTATTCAATTTAATGTGTATTTTTAATTTGTTTTATTGGTAGATTTTTAATATTTATAATTATATAATTTCACATTTTAATTATTAATCACTAAATGATTAACAAAAATAAAATTATAATTATTTTTGACTATATTTTAACTTTCAATTTAAATAATTTTGTCATTGTATTTTTTGGTTAATTTAAAAAATATATCTACAGAAATTCCACTTTTTTAATTTAATTTATTTTTATTGTCTCAGCTTATTTTCGCAATCTATAAGAAATTATATTATTTAAAGTTTGTTTGATGTACAATTTAAATAAATTAATTTGATGTGTGTAATGAACAATACATTAATTATATTTTATGAAAATTGTACAATAATTATTTTTATATCTTTACTTAAGTGATTGAAATGTTTTGAATTAAGGAAAAGGCTTGTTTTTAATTTATAATTTTTAGTTTATTTCTCACATTTATTTTTTTCAAGTTCCTTATATATACATGTATAAATAAATATAGATTATATTACAATATGTTAAACAAAGTAAATCCAATAATAATAAAGTTACACACTCGATTTAAATTTTGAAATTTCGCTTCGCCACGTGTTTACAAAATAAAGAATTTATGCGCCAGGTGGACCTGTCTGTCACTAACGCATTCCCGTTATCCAGGAATCGTCATTCGGTGCATTCGGTGCACCAGCAACCCCTCTTTAACATCACCTATTGCTATAACTAACTATCATACATAGTGTTTATGGCTAAAGATTCATATCACTTAAGGCCAAGCGCCCACTTGTGATTTTTGGTCGCGCAACAGAAATACATGAACGCAAGAACGCTCTTCTGGATTAAAGCGCGAGGTAAAATCGCAGGTGCACGCGATCGAAGGAAGGAAGGATCTTTATACTGCAAGTATTGTTGTAGACAGATTTCGTTTATTTTTTGAGTATTTCAATACACATCTATTTACATGTGAACTACATCATATCTACGAGACTAGTTGTAGTTGCAGGTCCGCGATGGCGTTATCAGATGTGGGGCAGTGGAGCGACCGCACTCTTCTTTTAGAACGGCAATGATGTACACAGTTTTTATAATAATTAAAAACCGATCATTATCACGCCAAATATTCAATAATCTCAACTAGTACATAATTCATGTGACGTCGTTCTGATCAAAGATCCTGGTGTATAAATTATTACAATAATTAATTAATAAAAATAACTTAGTTATAAATAATGTTAGAATCATGCTCGCGACGGCAAGAGGGGCCTGTCGCGAGCACGAGTGATAAATGAAGATGAGTTAATAATTAAATAATGTGACGGTGAAATTTTGGGGGATGAGAGGAGGTGGGGAAAGAAGAAAATAGGACAGGACGATTTGTGCGGATTCAGGTGCAAGGGTAAAGATCAATTATGACATGACGATCACCCGTCACCTCAACTCGCACTAATACGTAAATCACTTGCTTAACCTGAACATCTTTGGAACCTTCGGAATACACCTAAAGTCATGTCACCGATTGTCAATTAGCCACTTTCACAAATTCTGCGTTGTCATACCCTCGTGCACTCATGAATGTAGTGGTAGCACCTTTACGATCAATGGCGCGCACTCTTACGAACAAGAACGCTGCTACCAAACTAGCAACAATTAGAACCAAAAGCAGCATGACTAACCCAGCGACGAAGCTAGGAACGGACATGCAAATCGTTTCTGGATCACTCGAAGACGCTGATTGGATTACTACAGTTTCGTTGCTGGATGCTGAATTTAAAGCGAAGTTAACATCTCCAGGTGCGACAACTTGGATGATACGACTAGTATTGACATCAGTCATTTCTTGGGCTTCCCTCTTATAAACACGACTAACCACAACATTCATTGTTTCAGCACTACGCCTCCTCCTAGCTCCTTGTAATTCAGCCGGGAGATTCTCCACAGAACGCGGCCTTCCTCCGAGCGTTGCTAAATTACCCTCGAATTCCTCAGCAATGCTACTCTTCCTCTTCACTGTGTTATACACACCGTGATGTCCAGGTGGTGGTGGTGGAGGAAGATGGATATCACTGTTTCCTTGCGATTGGCTTTGCGGGGATGGAGATGAGGGGTTTGGAGGATTTGAGGTGGAGGAAGAGGATGTTTGAGCTTGAGGAGCGGGTACAACATCAGGGTTATTTTCAGAATAAGCACCAGCTGGACCAGATGGGTGTCTAGGATCAGGGAAAGCAGCCGGAGCTCCGTATTCAGGAAGTGGTGGTGGACCATATTCAGCATGTCCAGCTCCTCCGAAATCTCCGGATGGTGGTGGGCCGTAAGCTCCTTCAATTCCAATACCGTGTCCTCCGCATTTAGGTTCAGGGCAATTATAACGGCACACTTGAATTACACATTGGAAATGAACATTCATGGAATCCGGGAATTTGAAAGCTTGGAAGTAGGCGAATGAGACTACTGAAGCAGATGGTCCGAAGTTCTTGATTTTCTGGAATTTGCTCATGATCTTAGGCCTGACTACACATCCGTATTGATCGACTAATTGGATCGGAGCGCGTTTTCCATCATGAGCCACACAATTACGCACAAGCATATCAAATTTGTTTTCATCATCCTTGATAGCTAACACCATGGTCATGGTTTGTCCGATTTTCACAATTCCCGAGACTTCTGAAGCCCATGGTCCTTTTCCAACTTGAATTTGCATCCAGCATTGCAGGTTATCTCCGAGGAAGTTAGCGGTGACGGCGTGTAACATATCAACTTGGAATGGTCTGAATGTAACTGCTTTCTCGTAAAAATCGTACCAGGTGCATCTCAATTTCCTGGCTTGATCCCAAACTTCCTGGACGTAAGGATCGTATTGGATGATAATCGTGTTTTCTACGTAGCTTCCGCTTGGGGTTGGTCCACCGTAACTAGCAGCGTTGTGATTAGCAGATGATGACATTCCACAACTGTTTAAGAATATTTCAAAGGTTGCACTGAGATGTCCGGTTCCTGGTTTCAAGTGGACACAATGAGGATCGCTGTAGAATCCCTTCGAGAAAATCATGCCGTAGAAGGGTCGGTCGAATTCGATGTTTACTCGCATGTGGGTTTTTTCACACTGCACTTGTAGATGTTTGATTTGTGGCATATCAGGGGTGGCAAGTGGCCATGGGTCATCTGGTCCTTGTCCGCCACCTCCAGCGCCTCCTTGCAACAATGGTGGTGGTGCATACCCTGGTCCTGATAATGGAGGCCCGTAAACTGCTCTGTGTTCCAGGGGAAGGGACGCTGAGTCCGAAAGTGGTGCGTCACATCTACTTTCCTAAAATGAAAAGTTTTGCTTTAGTATTGCGTAATGTTAATGTGTAATAATATGAGGGTACCCGGAATAATGGCGTGTTCATTTGTTTGCGGGTAATTGATTTTTAAATAAATTGAGTAATTATGTACCTGCAGTAGTAGAATTGCCAATACTCCGAAAATGATGTGCCGGGGTGATGTCATGATGTTGGTGCCAACAGTTAATCAATTCTGCAAATAAAAAAAATAATATTGATTTAAAAAAAGTTTATTAAGTAGCTGGTTTAGATGTAATGAAGCCGCTGCCGGGTAAAAAATATACGCGCTGTTCTTGTATATCTTGTTCTTTCCGCACCTGACGAACTCTGACCCACTAACACACTCCTTAACACACACATACACAGTTCACCGGCCTGCATGTGAATGCACCGGCACCAGCTGAAAGAGTACTACATGCCTCAAGGCTCACCACCGCAGAAGGCGATTCAACTTGCTCTTCTCCAATGCCTTGAGAGGACGATGGTAAAACACAAACACGAGGCGCAAGCAGGCAGGTGGTTCTGACTTCCGACTAAATGCGTGCGAGCACTCCCCCTAACTCAAGGTATCCATCCACACTTGTCCCACTTTCACCCTTTAGATATACAGCATGTGTTTATTACCTCACTCATGCAAGACTACAGTTATTCCTGTTGAGACGCTTTCTCCGGCTGTCGCGATCTATCGCCCTAATTACTTTTTGTTAGGAATTCCGAGTTGTTACACTCTACCGAACCGGAACAAGCCCTAGACGTTTACCAAATCGCATGTATCCAAAAACTGACGAATAAAATGAAACTCGTCCACTTTTAATTCGAGTCGCCCCTCCAAAAAAAAAAGAAAATAAAACGCGCGCAATTGAATCTCATTAATTACATTAACATACGCTTTTTAAAGTCTCTTCCCGAATTGATATATTGTTTTCGGAACTGTACCTCCTTTAGCTCTGACCATGATGGATTCCATTCCAGATCGCAAAACTGCAACCATACATCAACATCACGAGAGCACTTTGGCAGCGGCACTTATACATTAAACATCCCCGTGTGATATACTAACTTTTTCACCCACCCGTGCATTTACAGATTTGCAGGAAAACTTCAGGTTGCGTCATATATTCCGAAGGCTCCGACGACGCGGACGCCCATTGTGTTTGATTGCAATCCCATAAATAACCATGTTTTCTCTTTTTACTAATTTCATTGTTTTTCTTTAGAGAGCATAACTGTTTAACTAACCTTAAACATCTATGTTTTCTTTTTCCTTTTTTATTATTATTGCGGCTGCAGCGAATTTCTCATCACTTCGCGTGTATTGTCCCAAACGTCCGAATAATTGCACCGGCAGGAATTCTTTCAAGCCAGCTAATTAAACGATTAATTATCGGCTATTGTTTCGAATTCAATCTAGAGCGTGATTGCGATCTTTAAGCGTTATTAATTGGGCTATTAATGTATGAAACTCGCCTATTTGAGCAGCCGAATAGAATTTTTTGCTTTTACGGCCGTTGCCACCGTTACAATTTACACACATACATTTTTCTTAATTGATGTATAATTTGTTATGTGATGCAAAATGATGCACTATGCCGTTGCCATTTAACGGATGCTCACGTGAGCACATATATTAATACTTAATAAAAAGCCTAACCTCATATATGATTAATTCAATCACAAAATATGCAATTACTCAAAGTGTTGTAATCAGATAAATTATAACTTGCGATCTTGACATGCGTAATACAATTTGTAAGCGAATTAATTAATTATTTTCTATTACACAGAGAATCATATACATTTAACTATTTATTTAGCTTAAGTTGTTGTTTACGCGTCTGGTAATTAATCTACATTTAAGGTAATGTTTGAGGAAAGAACAATTTTGCTCCCATATACACATCACGCTTCCGGCCCTCTATGTGCACTTATCTACACCATTTGTCTCTATGACGTACAGTGCAAGCATTAAATGCATCTCCCTGTCTGAGTATTGTCTGCAATGTTGAATGGCTAGTCTAGAGTTCAGTTGATTAATCACATATTTGACAGCTTCATATATCATTTTAATGCAAATTCTATACTTCAAATTGAAAAATAACGCTCACCTATTATATGCTAATTTATATAAATTGCGAATATAATTTTGATTAATTCAAACTTTCTTTTAAAAGAGTTTAAATGCAACGATTAAATCTGGCAGCCCAGAAAAACAAATAAGGAAACGCGAAAGAGATGACTGCGCGGAATCAAGATTAAAAGTATGAAGGAGAAAGTACTTCTGAATTTGTTTCACTCAATGGGCGGATATGGGTCACGGTGTAGTAGATTTATTTAACTTCGGAAATTAGACTTGTTTGTTCTCAACTCACCCTAATTAGCAATCAGCAACGTGACTCCGTTCAATCGCATAATTATAAACTTTTTTTAATAAACACGAAATAAACCTCATCGTATTGCGATTTATATGTCCGTATAAAATTATATTAAAATATAATTTTATCAAAATATTAATTGTGCAGTAAATAAAGCGGAAAATCAGTGATTAAAATTATAATTTTATTCGTTGCCTTTGGCAATCTGCAATTGAATTATAATAATATTTAACAAATTATTATGCATTACTAAATCAATCATTATATATTAAAATTAATTACTTTCATATAATATTTATTTACAGAAATTAAAAGTATACACGTTGTTACACTATGTATGTTTTTAAATTTATATATAAAAATACATTTATAATGTTTTAAATTAATTTAAATTATAATATACATAATCGTATTCATATTATTTATAAATTAATATATTATAAATTGTATTAATAAAAAAATGTTTTATTTAATATGCGCTAATATTTTCAGTATCATTTAATACAAATTATTTCACATAATTGATTATCAGTTTTATAAATTTCACTAAAAACGATGTTTATATTCCCTTTTTTAAATCATTCTAAATGTTCTAGTATATTCAGTATTACTTAAAACAAATAATTATGAAAATATCCAATTTAATAGCAGACATCGAAATCAATAACTGAAAATATTAATAATCAATTTAATGTAACTAAATTGTTTAGCGTCAAACAATCGGAACACGAAATTAATATCTGTAAAAGGAATCTGAAATTGATATTTTAAATATTACTTGGACAGTGAGCACAAATTGAATAGCACCCTCTCCATATTTTCACAGAGAATTAGATTCATTGCACAGATTACCATCGTTTTGCAGGGAACGCTGCAGAGGAAATTAAATATTCTTTGTGTCAGTTTTTGTAATTAAACTCTTCAATCAAGACGCGATTTAATATTTGATTTTTGATCGGATCGTTGACTACAAAAACGGATACTAAATAAACAATTAATTCTTACGTTGCAATATCCGATTCTTTAAAACATTCATAATATTTTATTTTAAAATTAAATTTATCAAGAAAAATTAACACTATAAAGCTTTTCAATTAATATATTTTTTTGTATTTTAATATTATTATTCTTGATATTAATATTAATCAAGTAGTAACTAGAATCATTTGATTCTACAATGACAGAAACCACGTTTTTATTTATTTATTTATTTATTTTAAGTAACCGATTGAATTGCAGAATATAATTCTAATTTTATATATTATTGTACATATATATATACATATTTGAATAAAGATGTTTAGTTAGTTATTCAATCTTTATTTATCGTATTAATTTTTTGAGCTTGAATATTTCTTGAGATATAAATAAAACTTCCAGTTTTCTCAACGCATAAATATAAACCATTTAAATTTATTTATGAACTTTCTTTTCTAAGGAGATACTAATCAATAAATATTCTGAATGAGGCATCATGCAACCAAGCATTAAATTACAAAATTTAAGTGGAAAATAAAAGAGACAATGTGGCCCATAAAATGTGATGAATTTACTACAAAAGAGGTTGTACATGTATGTATGTTTTATTGTAATTGAAAACTAAACACGTTTTAATGTATCATTAACATCTCGACTGTCATACTAGCCATAATAAATTTACCTAGTGTCGGTCACTCATGACATAAAATATGTTAAACAAATGTAAAATAATATGATTTTATATATATAATTAGCAATAAAATTGTAATGAACTATTATAATAAAATTACAAATATTATGTATTTTTATGTATATACTTTTAAATCAATACATAACTGAAGAAATCAATAGAAATAAAATTGTTATGTAGAATAAAAATAGTTTTTTTTTTAATCGGCATAACAATCTTACGTTTATTGATTTCTTGAGTTGTGTAATTTTTACGTTATTGCAAGCTATCATTTATTTGTTTGTTTTAGCAATATTAATTCTTATAACCTTAACAATTGGAAGTTAAAATAATAAAATATTAAATTCATAAATAAAATAGACAGAATATTCAATTACTATTATTTGTTTTTAAGTTTGACCACAATATAAATGATTAATCACTGAGGCTTCTACTTTCTTTTAAAAATAAAATGTTAAAAATAGTTTTTTATTTAAACCTTTTAACGTTATTTGTAAAACACAGTTTTATATTTAGTGATTTTCAATAATTTTCACTTACACTTATTAGTTTGATAATGGTAAGTGAAAATTATTGAAGCTATAGTATCTAAATATAAAATAATTAACAGTAAAAAAATCAATATTACATACTACTTCTAACAAAAAATATGTAAATTAGCAGCACAAAATACAAAGACAAATGCTACAATACAAATGTTTATAAACAAAAAATATTGAACTATGATCATCAAGCATTGCATTTGAAGACACTGAGATTCGAATAACCGAAATGACCATTACCTAGATAACTCTTAGTTGAAAAAAATAAATCTATTAGAAATTAATTAAATATCTTTAAGCACATTGTTCTTGGAGTAAAATTTTATAAATCATGTTTTTTGGTACAAGTTAAATATTCTTGAGATGTGCTTGGATTGCGACTGACATACATAATTTTAAGTTCAATTATCTGCCACGCCTCGATACTGATGTTAGTTAACATTAGAATCATTAAAACTAATTAAGAAGTGGAATTCATAAGTCCATAATATGATGCTCCATTGCGAGCTAAAAACGTTTATGTGCGGTTATGGTCTATATATCTTTTAATTACGTTATGAAATATTAAAACAAGACCGTTATTATTAGTACCATCTTCCATAATAACAGTTTTGGTAACAGTTTTATAGGAATTAGAGAAATTATGGCTTTAGTATTATAAGAAGAGCTACCGAAAGTTTGAAAAACAACTTGAAAAATATTAATTGGATTAAATCTCTATCTGTTTAACAATTAATTAAAAAGAATAATACATACAACTTATTTTATAAATTTTATATTTAATGTATGCTGAAAGGCCAACGGTCGACAGCCTATAAAAAAATAATATAAGTATCTAATACATAAAATAAATAATCTAATACTTCATATAGAAATTTAATGTATTGTTGGGGATTCTACTTCGTTATACATAATAGTTTATTTTTTTATACATAATTGTATCAAACAAAATGATAATTTGGTAAAACAATTGTTACGTTAAATCCAATTAAATTAATAAAAGCTTTTTATCTGTAGAACTGCAATTTATTTAAGTTATACAAAGATAAAAGTGTTTTCATTAATTTTATTAGATTTCACGTAATAACTGTTTTACCAAATTATCAATTTGTTTTTGGTACAATTAGGCATACAAAACTAAAATATTACTACATACAATGTTAATATTCTTGAATAACCTTGTGTATTTACAACATACTAATCTGTTAAAAATTTAGTTTTTTTTTTTTTCGAATATCACGAATGAGTTTTTCAAATTCAGCACTACATGTTATAACTAAGTGAATCCGATCAATTCTAGCTGAAAAGCTAGAACTCATTACTCATGTAGAAATCACATGGCTAAGTCTGTTTTTCAGCAATGTCCCCATACGTAATTACACTAAGATGTTTCCGAATTTTGATTCACAGACATTCCACCTATAAATATTTAAAAACAATGATAAATCGTTTTTTAATAACTCTGGCACATTTCTCGAAGATCAATTCATAATCAGTATTAGTACAATTTCACGTTTGACCCAAATACTGCACAAATTACAGTTTAATGAGAAAATGTGTGTTTGCCAACGCCGAAATTTCATTGTTTATTTCCGTCATTCACACTATGTGCACTAAAAGGTGCGTTCATGACGATTCCAGTTATACAAACTCGGGGGAAATTAGAGGACTTTAGCGACGTTTAGAGTCGTTCACTTTTTTTCGGTCTGGGATGTTATCGACTATCGATTATGAAGGGTGACGGTGTGTCTGATAAATACTTTAAAAGGCAGTAATTGTCGGTAGGACGTCTCGTGCATAACTTAGCACGTAATTAACGACCCGATGTCCGGTAATTAGGGGTTGTGTGCATTGTTTTGTAGTAGATAAGATATTACGTATGTATTAGTACAAAATTTTATAGATGCTGATTAGGTAATAATAGCTCGAAATATTACAACACGAAAAATATGGATTATTCCAATTTTTTAAATAGACTAATGATACCACAAGCATATGTGCAACAGATGGCGCTTAATTGCAATGTTGAGAAATTGAGGGGAATATTTATCGATTCCCTGACTTTGAAAGAACCATTTTAAAATTTAATAAAAAATATTTTTATTAATACACAAATTAAGTCTACAATAAATTCTATTATATTAAATCTAAACCTCTAACAATAATTATTAATTGAAACGAAACTTAACATTTTATTATTAATAATTTAATAGCCGAGACTATTACTTGGTGAAAATGTCTATTTTATCATTACTTTAATATACTTAAATATAATATTAATACAAATATTTCTAAGTTAATACTTGGTGAAACATGTTGAAATACTTTCATATAAATACTCTAATCACTGGAGATGTTATGCCGTGGCTAGCACATTGTCCATAAAGGATTTCCCCTTCCAACTTTTGTGTGTACAAATTAAGAACACTTACAACCATTTTTTTAATTTATACTTATATTAAAGTATTTCAACATTATTCACCAAATAAATCTTTTTATCACTTAATACTTGGTGAAAAATGTTGAAATATTGAAGTATGAATTAAAAAAAAACTCCTTTTTTTTATAATTTAATTTGTGAAACAAACCAGTGTTTTTAATTTATATATATATTAAATTATTTTATTATGTTATTAAGTGTGAAAAATATTGAAGAGTTATTGTTACATTTAAATTATGAATTTGCATTTTTATTCAATCATAAGGTTTTAATTGTAAGTTCTGTTGAAACTGATTTTATTATTAATTAATAAAATCAAAATTTAATAAGTTATTCTAAACAAATATTACATTATTCATTCATAACATTTAATGACTGGATAAAAAAAAACAGCTTCTGTTCAGCAAATAGCATGGGCTTTTAAAGGTATTTTCTTTTACATACACATTAAAAATATCCAAACGGGTAGCTTTGTAGCATATAAAAAGAAAATATATTTTTTATTTGTTGCAAAGCCACTCATTCAAATAATTCCATACGCCTGCACGTTCTCTGATCTTTTCTTTTTCAGCACGAGCTTAATTATACTGATACGTTCTGTATCACATTGAATTAAAAGCGAAATTCATGACGGAAAAACAAATACGGAATTCTCACAAAAATACCAACATTTACAGATTTTACAATAATTAAATATATTATTTATGAAATGTATTTCTTAATTAAGCCATGTCGTTTAATGTTATTTTTAACTAACCCTTTGGAAGTATAAATAGATTAAAGTATACTTTTGTTCATAACTTGAGCTTGCACCCTTTCAAATATATGGGTTGTAAATCTATTAATAAGTGAAAGTACACCTGCGTTTAGTCATATTTCTATATTATTGCATGTATATTATATGTCGATTGTCATTTCCAGCGGATGTTTGTGTGATTTTATTACACAAGGAAAAATATAGCATTGCGCATTTTCGCACGTATGATATATATTTTTAAAAACAAAATTTTATATTTGAAATAAGTGCTTGTCGTAAATTATTTTTTTTTATGACTATTTCAATAAAAAAAGAGTAAAAGAAAAAGTAAGCCACATTTAAATTTAGTACGGTTTAACAATTTTTCAATGTCTTTTATTATTATATTCATTCCATATTAATTTCCTTCGTAACGGTTACTTAATTGTAATTTAATAGAAAATACTAAATTTAAAATATCAGTTCTTATATACATTAAAATGAAGGTTTGTCTATACTGGGCTATCGACCGAAGGTTTTTCTGCCTAATTGTGTTATTTTTTATTAATTGATTATTTTAAATTAATATTTCTATTATTAATAATATATGTTTAATGAAAATATCATTTTAAGTATTTATCGAAAACTTAAAAAAAAAACGTAATAATATTGATGTGATGATTTGTTTTCTTATATTTTAGATAGAAACATTTGTTTAAACTTCATTTTAAAGTATTTTCTTATAATTGTTTATATTTTTCTTATAAGAATTAACTATTAAAATATTTTTTGTCGTCAAAATTAAATTCTTTGCTTTATTATTATTGCTGGGTTTAAACGGCGGTAAGTTTAAAATAAAACGTTTATTTTCCGATATTTCGCCACTATTCGGTGGCTTCTTCAGGGAGTTTAAAATAATAATATTATTTTTGTTATAATATAATTTTATATTATTTTGATAATTTTATTTTATTTTCTACAATATAGAAGATATTTCATTTAGTTTTAAGTAGTAAAAAATATGTTTTGGAAAATAAACACTTTAATTTAATCTTTTTGCCGTTTACACCCAATAAAGCAAACAATTTAATTTTGGCGGCAAAAAGCTTAAAATTTTCTTATTAAAGTTCTTTTCATTTAGTATTTAACTTCTTTATATTTTGATAATTAATTTTATTGATATGTTTTCATTACATACAATTTTAAAGAAAATAATTTTCGAAGGTAATTTGTTATTATTATCCTGAATAAAAAACATTTTATTTTGCTTAAAATAAAATTTATAATACGTTTGCTAATTTTTTTATAGAAAAAAATTCCTTAAAAATTTTAGAAAGGCGTATGGCAAATTCATTTTTAAGTAATTAGATTTTTTTGGTTGTCGATTTTGCATTATTTCGATTGAGAAAGAAACAGAAGTTTTATTTTTAATTGTGAGATATTATTTTAAATGAAATTTTATCTTTTTTATAGAAAATAATATTAAAAATGTTTATTTTCGGTATGATATTATTTTCATTGAAAATGGATTTTAATTTTAAAGAAAATTAATTTAAAATTTTTGATTATTTTGCGAAAAAAATATATCGAATAAGAAAGGATCTCGGCTATTTTGATTAGGTTTATACTGTTAATCAGTATTATTTTTTTTTTTTTTTATTATTATTTGTATTTTTTCGGGCTGGAATTTGAGATTTATTTCGTGAATTTTAATTATGAAGTGAAAATTATTGTGCATGTATCCATATATAGTGGATGTATTTCCAGGTATGCAAAGTGCATCGATAAAGATCCTGATTGAATGGAAGTGAGAAAACTGCACTAGTAAGTATACTGAGCGCGTAGTGTCCTTAAGTCAGCAATGCAGGCGCTTGCGCATATATACATTGACACACTAACTTGCTTTCCTTTCTCAATCCACTGTGTGCTAAATAACACATCTACACAGATAGCCCGTAGCAATATCCGAGATTAAGAAAGCCTTTCTTTTCAATTAAGTCCGAGCGGAACGCAAAGAAGCGCCAAAACTCGTTTGCCGACAAGCACGCATGCGACAGGGAGACAGGGCAACAGTTCGAATGGGGCGACAGGTTCTAAGGCACTTTTTCCAAAAATACACACGATTAATCCCGACCGGCTTCTCAATGATTTGTTTACGTTTATGTATTTTTTTTTAAAATCATTAACGCTTTTTTTGCTCGTTTTCTGATTACTTACTGAAACTATTCCAAACGATCAAGTAAACCGAACTAAAACGTTGAACACTGTAAAGTCCTCAGATGTGGGTCGTATTTAGTCCGTAAATCAATTTGGCACAAAATAATAAAATCACTCTTAACACATCACAGTCTTATCAGAGCACCAATAGTGTAAAAATATCCAATACACAATATCCGTGCTAACTAAACGAAAAGTAATACACTTAAAATCTCCCGTTGGTTTTATATATACATGTGAAAGTTTTCCCCACTCTCTTCACGCAAGAAGACACCGAGTGGAGGAAAGACCAAACCGCCGTACCCCGGATCTAACCTTCGCTTTTGGTTTACCATTGTAATACACATTTGGATTTCAGTAATCTTATTAGTGACGCACGCGATCATCACTTTCTTCTTGCGACTGACGCACGGCCAACAATTGCACAAGATTTGTCAAATTGCTTCGGCGCTACAAAACCCTTACATAACCCAACGCCGAAAAAGCGTTGGGTTTTTTTTAAATTTCGTCGCGTTCCAACCGGATGTTAATTGGGCCGCCGACACCGCAATTCCGGATCTATATTTTACTCCTTAATGCATCGTTAAACTTTATACATTTTCACCTCTTCATCGTTGGAGAAAACTCCATAAGCTCGATAATTTACTACTTGCAATTGCACTCGAAAATTGCAAGTCTTCAAGGTTGTTTGGCTCGCGGGGATTTCGAAGCTATCAATCAAATATAATCACAATAGCATTATTTAATTATTGATTCCAATTGATTTATTGCGATTTATTCTCTTTTTTAACTAAAATCCTTAATATCTATATTTAAAAATTAGAAACATTATATGTTGTCAACATTCTACCAGCAAGGATTTTACTTCCTAATTAATATAAGTATTATTAAAACAAACAAAAAATACAATTTTTATTAGTAACAATAAAATCAGATTGTTTTAAAAATAAAATTATTTCACTATTGCAATTATTGTCAATTAATTAGCACTGCAAATACAATTTATTAATGTTTTTCTCTTAAAACAAATAAATTGAAGACATTGGCTATGACCAATAGCTCAAAGAGGTTAACATATATTTAAAAAAATATTAAGGTATTTAAGAAAGTATGCATATGGTTTAATAAAATGCCACATTGATAATGTATTCAATAAATCCAACAAAGCTGTAGGGTTCATTAAGCATGTTTCTGTCGATTTTGTCAATGTACCTATCCTTAGTATTTTATGCAATTTATTTGTTCGGTCCCAATTTGACAATTGCGGAACAATTTGATCACCTTCATTCTCAACGTACATATATAAAATACAAAATGTACAAAATACTTTTGTTAAGTTTACCTCATTTAAATAAAAAATGTTGGCATACATTAATCGTTGCGGAAAACAATGAAATACCTGGGTTTAATAACTTTACAACACCGTGGAATTGAACTAGATATGTATTTCTTGTATA
This sequence comes from Philonthus spinipes, assembly GCA_963082785.1. Taxonomy (NCBI): domain Eukaryota; kingdom Metazoa; phylum Arthropoda; class Insecta; order Coleoptera; family Staphylinidae; genus Philonthus; species Philonthus spinipes. The sequence goes on from OY720301.1 coordinate 16,709,763, forward strand.
AAATAATCAAGTTGACTCAATGCAATTAATTAGATTAATAAAATATCATGTATCACATAGGAATGTACGAAACCATATGCTATTGCATATAGATTTTTGCAGAACCACATGCGGTGTAAATTGTCAGATGTCACGTCTATCGCGCACTGCAAATGGCATCTGTAGCAAAATTGATCTTCAAAATACGACATTAAGGGTCCTAAAGAGGCGTCTAAAGGAGGTGTAGTTGTTTTGTTTTTTATGACTTTTTCCATACTTGTGTTGCTTTGTTAAATATGTATTATGTATGAAATTATAAAATTTTCTGTAAATGGTCAGTCCGTAAATAAAATATTAATATCTTCGGAAGTATTTGCCGAATCAATATGCAATTTGGAACTCACATTTGTCTAATTGGTATATGTTCATGACTAATTTGAAACGTAACTAAAAAAAATAGAAAATCTCTATTAAATGAGCTACACTCTTCTCACTTGGGAATGGTAAAGATGAAGGCTTTGGCTCGATCTTATTTTTGGTGGCCGGGGTTAAATACCCGAATTGAAAAAAAAATGTAAATGATTGTGGCCGTTACCTGAGAATAAGTGGGAGCATCTTATTTTTTTAATGGCTATTCAAACTTATACTTATTTGACAGCTCTTTCTTTTGTCTGTCAAACTTTTCAAGATACAGCGCTATTTTTATTGTTTTAATGGTTATTCAAACTTATACTCATATGCAATTTAGAACGCACATTTGACTAATTGTTATATGTTCGTGACTAATGACTAATTTGAAACTAATATCTGTCAAACTTTTCAGGATACAGCGCTATCTTAATTGTTTTTAATGGCTATTCCAACTTATACTCGGATGACAGCTTTTTCTTTTGTCTGTTTTGTTTCTAACCAAATTTACAGCGAAATTATTTATGCCCTAACTTATTTAATTAAAACTTTTAATAAAAATGTCAAATATTTATTTTTTGCCATTGTAACAATACATTCAAAATATCGTTCATACATTAATTGAAATATAACCTTGGTGAAAAACTTTTGAAATTCGTTATTATTTTAATGGTTTGGTTTTTAGATTTTTCCAATTTGCTGGTTTTATTATATATTTTGCTGAAACTAAATCGTTTAATGCCTTAAATATACATTTTTACGTTTTGAGACCAATTCAATTAAAACTAATCAGATTATTTCTTGAAGCATTCTAAGTAACAAATCTTATTATTTCTTCAAAGACGTTTTTCTTTAATCATTAGTTGTGGATTATGTGACTATTATTTGGATTTATGACTTAAAATAAATACAGCTATTAAATATCACATTTTTAGGGTCTCCTTACTTTTGTGTGATTTAAATGGCCCTAGCAGTTTTGGTATGTTCTCCAGTACTATTTCAGAGACTTAGGTTTTAAGAGGTTAAAATTACTAGCAAACCCATTTTAGCTTAGTTTGGCTATTATATTTTGATATAAATAATTACAGTGTCAAATGTACAAAAGAATAAAATGTAAAATAAGCATAATTTTTAATAAAAAATAAATTAATGCTGTAATTTTCAAATTTTCGTCATGGAATAATTACTCAAATATATGTTCCAAATATTGATCCGGCAAATAGTTTCAAAAATATACAGATAGTTCCAAACTTTTTAACACCCTGTGAATTTTTGATTGAGTATATACCAAATATAAAACCATACTCCTACGATATCCTTAACTATTAATACCTTAAAATAAACCAAAATATCCCTATATTCTTACACTTAGATGTAGTTTCTAAGTGCTAACGGCTATTAATTTATTTCATGAAATAATAAAAAATGTTTGCTAATTTGCATAATAATATATTATCAAAAAGTATGCTATGATAGTTATAAACTGATAATGATCTTCTTGTTAATAGATTTTCACTTGCAATATGTCCATGCATGTAGTAATCTTGATCAAAGTGTAGGTGAATTGGAATCAATCGCCACCCTCACTATAAGCATTAATTAATCATACACATTTTTTGATTTTATAATACAGTGAATGGAATACATTTTGTTGATTGATTACCACTTTATAGCAAAATCTCAATAAAGGGGAAAAAGAGTTTGTAATTTTCTTGGCACATTTTGTCAATCGTTTCCATTCCCATAAAGTTTTGAATCCACCTTCGAATGGAAGAGAAGCAACTCCAACTGGCCATAGGATCTACTGAACTTCGCCTGCTAAAATAAATACTAAAATAATAATAAAAGAAATACACATTTATTACACAATTGTTTCAATAGTTGTTTATCAGGATGTGTACGTAATTTTTGCAGAGTTGAAAAAAAAAGAAAACATCGAATTTTACCAATAATTTCCAGTATTTTTATTTATTTAATTTTAATTTAAATAACTGCAAAGTATGGATCCAGTTTTTATGTTTTTTTTTAATTATATGTATTAGTATCTAGTACAAATAAATAAATACATTTTGATTACGAAGTAATGCGCAGAAACTGTATTTTCTTATTAATATTATTTTTGCATAACACAAAATCTAACTAAATGAAATTAATGGCCATGATTTCGAAGCCCTGTCAACCATTATTTGTTTTAATAGATATATTCAAATGACTGTAAATAACTCATTTTTTACACCAACCATGTTACTAAAAGTTACCAACTGATTAAATGTAATGTTTGAAATTATGGTAGATAATTATTATAATTCAATAATCTTGAACAAATTTTAATTCAGTTAATTTGTTTTACGAGAAATTTGTATATGTGGCCTATATTCACGTTTTCTCGTACAGCAAATTTCATTTAACTAAATTAAATTAAATAAACAAATGAAAATAATTAATGAATTATTTATTTATTCACAAATAAGATAAAGGTATTAATAAACATATAAAATTTGTATTCTTTCCCTGTTTATATACAATAAAACTCAAATGAATCTATAAAAGGGTACACTATAAGTAAATTAATAAATAAAATTATATTTTAATGCGGTATTTTCATCAATCGGGAAATTGGAGAATAATAAAAGTAGATAGTAAGCGACAATTTTAATCGATTTTGCGTTTATAGCCTTTTTATCGACTCCGAGCCAATAGATTTAGAAGGTTTTTAATGGGAGTGTGATAATTACTTTAAAAACTCATATCGATTCCAGTCGGCGTTTCTGTAGCTTATCATTATAAACCAATTAATGTTATATATAATTATAAATCAATGCAACTAAATCGTGTCGTGTTCCATTCGATTTAATCGATTGTAAAACAAACTAATCCAACACAAAGTTGGATTAGTTTTATGTTGCTGGCTGATTTAATCTATATTTAAATAATAAAAATAAATGTGTTCACAGTTATAATATTATTTGAAATATGATATACATTATATTTCCTGATATCTACAATCGATCTTGATATTACTAAGTGGGAATTATTAATTAAGTAAATACTTTTATTTCGTTTATTTGCCACTTTTATTTAATATATGTATATATTACGATTATACTTTAACTGTACCGAAATTCAATTCACAATTTAACAAAAATTACCCAAAATCGGACAAAGTTTGTTATTGATAATGAGCACGGTGTGTCTCAAAATGTACATTTAACATAAAAATAAAAAGTGAAGTGTTATTTATATGTGTATAGTAAATTTATAATGTGAATTGCGAGTGTTAATGTGCTGTCTGTATACTATGTCTTAATGCAAGTGCATATTTTAGGCAAAAAGAAAATAAAAACATTTTCTGTAGTTGAAAATAAATATCACAAGAATTTCTATTGGACGTATAAAAATAATATTATGTGATATGCTTATTTGAGAATGAATCAATTAATTAAAAGCAACTTAATTAAAGTGAATTTCGAATCTAGTTCAGAATTTATCATACCGTGCTAATTTCGAACTAATTAAAAAAATAGTATATAGATAATATCGTAATTATTAAAAACTGATACTGATGAGATCTGTTTAGGGAGAATGTAATCACTTAATAACGACACTAGTATAACAAGACACGCGATGTTATTCTCTAATAACACTTTTCTGAGAATGGCGATAATTTATTAACGGACCGGGGTCCGAAAGCAATTCCATGCGTTCGTCTTCTTATTCATACGAAATAAAAATAAATCGATGATTGAGAGATGCGGGGCGTAGAATGGACGACGGCCCTCATTTTAATATCTAGCAAACTAATAAAGAAACACTCGAACGCTTTTTAAGGGGTCGGAATCCCTACCAATCCCATTCAGATCGCCGTTAAATCCATTATCGATGGGAAGATTTTGGGGAGCAAACTGTCTATGACATCCTGACAGGAGTTTACATGGAGGGGCCCATCCGGGATCTTGTTAAGGGAAAACAAGAAGCTGGCGGAATCATTCTTCAATATAATATCAAAGTGAATTTTAAATTGAAATATGCTGTTGAATTAATTGATGATTTTTTATATACTTACATTAATTATATTAATATATTATATTTAAAAAAATCTATAAATTATGTGATTTTTTTTAAATTAATTGTTTAAACGTAAACTAATCTGTCATTGTCAAGTGATAACAAATATTAAATATATTTATGTTTATAGAAAATTAAATAAATATTTTATTAAATAAATCAGTTTGTTCGTTCATGAGATGTGTTTCCAGTTTATTTGCATGTAAAGTTTAAATCTGTTTGTGTAAATTCCTGTGAAAATTCTTTTCGTGCAATAAAATTTCCATATGAATTTACAGTGATAATAGTGGTAAAAACACAATGAATGGGTGTATTTCTATTCGTTGTATTTTTACCACAATTTATTAATTTTATTGCACAAAAAGAATTTCCACAGGAATTTCTGGCATTTTTTTTTAATTTTTCGTTATTACACTTGTATGTGTTTCCGCTTAATAAATTACTTGTGCTAAACTCGTTTCGATTCTATATTTAGTAAGTTTTATTAAATCAAATGTTTTATTAACTTAATGTATAGATTTTAATTAAATAAATATAAATTTCGGGCTGGAAGACCTCTGGTCGATTGCCATTTGACAATATCGTTATTTTGTAAATAATTAATTATCTAAAACTACATGAATGTAATATGTATATATATATATATATATATATATATATATAAATTTCTTTTTATTTTATTTATGTATTACTAAATCCTTTGTATTATTGATAAATGTATATATATATGTACCTATATATGAGAATAAATTTCTAATTAGACGGAACGTGCTCGTCGCATAAATGAACGAATACATAGAATTTCTCCTTGCATCAGTAAATTACGGACGTGTAACACTCGACAATGTTTCGCCATGTAATAAAGCATGTCAGTAATCAATAATTCCCCATACATATTTACAGCTTTTATGCCACACCTCGATGCCACATTACCACACTTCCCCAAGCACCATCAAAGGGCGTTTTTGTCGCCGAGCCAATATCTTAAATTGTGAAACTTTTTTCGCTCGGATTTTCGAATCGCTCTACCATGCAAATAATCTTGATTTAAATCATATTGTAACAGCTTAACTTGATCATCCTGAACATTTACGCAGCCTGACTGAGGGCCTAAAATTAATTATGCATACGTTCTGCGTAATTCATCTCAAATATTAAGTAAGCTACAGAATGTGCCTAATAATTGAATTTATGCTGAAATTCGACGGCATGGATCCTTGAAAAATTAATGCCGCATTTCTGAGGTGCTGAAATTTGCAACATTCAGTTTAAAATTAAAGTCGTGATTTCATCTTACATTACGTATTTACTTGTATTTAAAGAAAATACCGAAAATGTACATATGATGGTATTTTTAATATTATAAACAAGAAACAATAACTATTATGAAATATCCTTTAATGTTATACAAACAAAGTAAACGAATTTTATTGTTGTAAATTACGATGTATAACAAATTAGAGACCTATGCTATGGTACTTTATTATATTATCAACAATTAAGTTTACAAGAACATAACGATAATTGATTACGTATATCACACACAAATAAATTAATTTTTAAATGGTTATAACAATTAATTGTTTTTTGTGTGATATACGTAATCGATTATCGTAATGTTCTTGTAAATTTTATTGTTAATAAAAGTATAGATGTCTTTACAAGAAAAAAAAATTATATTACTTTGCGATACATTTTAACTAATAAATAATGAAAACACTTAATATTTTTCTGTATGAAGTGCATACAATCTTAGTTTTAATCATCTGATTTCAAAGTGACTCGCTGAGGAATCGAAATTTAAAAAAAGTTTCTGCGGAATAGTAAAATTTAAGAGTCTCAAACCGTAAAAATATATATTTAAATCATTAAACGATTTGTTAAAGTATAACAAATCCAACAAGTTAGTAGATCTAAAAATTAAACCATTATAACGTCGATCCTAAAATTATTTTCTTTTTTTTTTCAAATAAATAGGTCTGTGTATAAAATGAAAATACATGAAATAACAGCCTCAAATCTCAAATATAAAAAACCAACAACAAACAAAGATTTTATACATTTAAAAGTATCGCTAAGCAACGTTTAATCGATTCACTTTTTATAAATAAATTCAAAAAATACACTTTTATTTTTGACATTTAATGCCTTTTAAAATCATAGATTATATCGTGGGAAAACCTATTTATTAATTATTAGAAAGTCCGCTTGCCGTACTGGTACCGAAACTTCGATTAATTTTGTATGCTAATTTTTTAATCTCGAGTAATTACAGATATCAATATTTTCCCATTCGGATTTTATCCATTTGAATGTTTTAATCTGCATTTTGCTTTCTACACATCAATAAATTATCACCAATATAAACATCCTTAGCTTTTAAAACTTTTACGCCAACACAATCTAATCAACAGATATTATTTTTATTAATGAAATCCTATAATTCACTTCGTTTCACTACTTGAATATAATATTCATTTATATTCTTCTTTTGTTTATTTGAATATCGATTAAATAATCTTCAAAATTTAATTAAACAAAATATTTTGTACTTTATTATTGAAATTAATGACAATTTCACATTAAATTTAACTTTAAGTATTTTTATAGAATGAAAATATGTTACCTTTGATCTCTATCTACTTGATATAATAAAGTAGATTGACGTTGTGTTAAAGTCACATAGCTCTACTATTCCATAAATAAATGCACATTTTTTTGTGAATATATCCGGAATTTGAGTAAAATTCAATAATATTGTATATACTTATAGTATTAATATCAGCAGTCTCACTCCATTCATTAAATTATCCTATTTTATTGTTATTTATTAACGTTGATTATTTAGTTCATTTTAACTCATTTGGAAACATAATAGAACTATTTTTCTCACATTAAATACTATTAATAATTTCTATGAAATAAATAGAATAATCGATATTATTTGTTAATGAGATACTTTACAGGCGCTTTATGCGGCCTCCATCAATCAGTAAAAAGCGTATTTGAAAAACTCAATTTACGCAGCTTAAAAATCACGTGGCCTGCGTGCAAATGAGCCGAGTTAACGAATGCGTAGAATTATCCTTTGGTGAGATAATTAAAAGCATTTAATGAATTCATTGCCAGAATTGGAAAGCATTATCTTCATCTGTACTTTCGAGATGCTTATTTATGTATGCGTCAACTCTCTCTGGCTATTTAATACTTTATTACTAGCACAAATAGAGCAATTAGTTGTATTAGATAAAAGTGAATTGGTATTTTCCGTTTGACATAAAATTCCTTAATTATTATATATTATTTCGTTTTCACCAAATAATTAACAATCACTTTTTTTTATTTAGAAATCACTTTCAAAATTTTATTTAGTGATTAAAATTTCTAAAATAAAATCAAGGGAGTGAAAATATTAATAATTGGTTGCTTAATTAACAATCATTATATATACAAACATCTTTATTTATGAAATTCAAACAATACACTAGAAAATTATTACACTACATACAAATCATATAATTCATAAATTGGCCAGCGATAGCCTTAACAATCACTATTTATATTGATATTAATCATCAGTATTTGTATGTCTTTTTTTTTCCTTTATTACAGTGAGAAGTGAATGGTTGAAATTGTGAAACCCTATGAAGAAAAAAAAATCAAAATAAATGTATTGACATTTAGATGAAAATGATTTTGGTAGAAATTGAAGAAACGCCTATATTTACAAAACTTATTCTTGCATGGATAAAATATATTTTAAAAGATTTTAACGACAACGATAAAATATTTAAATCATTTCAATAATTAAGGATATTTAGGTAAATTTAAAGTTTGACTTACCCCGTAACCTCAATATTTCTCCAAAATACAAATTCCCTCCGTCTACTATTTTTCATTTCATTACATAAAATAATACGGACGTTGACAATGACGAGTAAGTAGATAATGATAAAAATAAGAAAGACCTTTAATCGAGGGTCATTCGCAATATTGTTACATCTATGTATTGTAAATAATAATTAAATTACATAAACAAAGATGTATATACATATAAGAACAGTTGATTTGTTTTACTTATTTCGAATACTATTAAGGTTGAATAAAAAAAGTATCTAGGAGAGAGATTTGGAAAACTTGGTCAATACAATCAAAATTTTTAAAAAATAATCTTAATAAAAATATATAAAATATATTTTAAAAACTATTACTATATTATTTTTAGTCCAAGAAAATTACTTGCTTTCTTTATTACACATTAAATAACATATATACAAACATCTTTATTCAGACAGCAGAATTATAAATCTTTACCAATATTTATATTTACAATACATATTGATGGGTTAGTAGTCTGTCATGGGCTATCGACCGGGGGTATTTCTGCCTTAAATAACATATTATTTCTTCTTTGTGAAACTAATTTGAACCAGTATTTATTACAAGTGGAAACTTTTGAATATAAAAAATAGTTAACATTTCCATTGTTTAGTTTTGTGTTTGTATGTACAGAATGGATTATGATGTATTAGTTTAGTTATAGAATTTGACAATATTTTATTTTATTCATTCTGTAGTTGACTCGGAAATAATGATTATTATAATTAAAAAAAACGACCATTGTTTTTTGTCCATCTTTTAAATATATTTTGTTATTAATGAGTATTTAATTTACAAACTTAATAAAATTCTTTGTATATATATATATATATATATATATATATATATATTAGACTATGCAGGTAAAACATAATAATATGATATAAATATTTACAATACGTGTAGGTGTTAGTCTACTGGGGCTATCAAGCAGATGTCTTTCTGTCAAATTCTTTAATTCAATTTTAATAATGTGCGTATTTTTGAATGACTGAATTTATTATAATTAATTAATTAAAATAATTATGCGGAAAGACAAATCACGCTATTTCATTATGTCGGTTTATTGATTGTATAGACAGTTTTACAATTATAAGAGAATGGTTTCGTATTATTAACATAATATTGACTTCCTGTAAGTTGACATGATAGGTAAAACAGGTGAATACATTATTGGACAATAAATGCGGGTATTGTACCGATATTACTCTTTTTCTAGTTGTGAAGGCAATTCCATTATAATTCCTATATGTATATAAAATCATATTCCGAATTGAATCGATATTGTACCTTGACTTTCAGGTTTAAATCCACGAATATTTTTAAATCGCATATAGGAAGTTTTGTATGTATTCTATAAATATACCAACCGGGTTTGTAAAATATCACAAATATTGTGCGAAATGTATTAAATAATAGCTGTTTATTTTCAATAAAAATAAGCAGAATAAAAGTGAAACATGCTGAATATATTTTTCGGCTGAAATAACATTGGATGAAATCGGGCTTCTAAAAATCCCTGAACCTTTTTTTTCGCCCTGCGACTTCGAGTGAATTATCCTGTTCAGGTGGCGTCTAAAATCCCGTACGTAAGGGTCTTGCTTATATCTCTTTCCCACCTCATTTTTTAAGGAAAACAATTCGCGATCGATTATTTTTATTAACAATAATAGAATATGGTATTTTAAAAACAGAATAAAAAATGTATCATTTCTGTTTTAAATCACATAATAATTTCGATTTAATTAAATTACAACAATAGGAAACAATTTTATTTAATGCAAAGAACATAAAACGTTACGCAACATAAGGCTATGTGTTGATACGTGTTTCGGGATTTATCCCTCTTCTCTACCTTATATAATTTTAAAGTTGTTAAATTAAATTAATTTTTAATCATATTCAAAATCTTTATATATAATTTATTTAAATAGCTTTGATTTACATGAACATTCTTTTCTATTGTTAATTACATTTAATTTAATTTTATTTCCCAGCAGAATACATATTGAAAAGTTATAATAATATACATATAAAAATAATAGTGAAAGTAAAATTTTGAAAATACAATATTTTATACCAAATTGTAAAAAAAGCACAAAAGATAATCATTAAAGACTACACAATTACATCCTAAAATCAAAATCAATTTTGTAAACTAACCTACAGCCCTAAACCTTTAATAATATTATAGTATAATTCATGGCAATGGAACATTTAAGTATCCATTTAATTAATTAGTAAAAAGATAAGTCATTTAGCATATTAAAAACAACTAAATTGCTAATATAATCATGATGTTAGTTGGTTGGGCTATCTACCAGAGGTTTTTTTGCCCTAAAGATTTAGGATACTGCAGCACCCAGTATCCTAAATCACAAAAACACCACGCCTACTTAGGTCACATTGTGGTTCCCCTCGTCGTCTTGGTTTGGTTAGACCCACTCGGCTGGTCCTGCAATGATTAGATTTTTTCATAGGTCAGTTTTCACTTGGATTCTTCACTGGTTCGTGACTTTGTTACACTCATGAAACGTCTCACATTAGAGCTGGGCCTCGAAAATGATTCTTCGTAGCATCCTCTGCAGAGATCCTTCTCATATAGTCCCATCCTGGAGAAGTGTTTACCGAAGGTATAATAACCAGTAAAGTATCCAATTAGAGTTTTCTTATGCTCCTCGAAAATTTAGTTCACTGACGGATCTAAAACTGAGAATGGAGTCAGAATCGATATTACTGGCCTTCGATTCGATGGCGTGCGTATATTTACAAAGGAGATACAATAAAAGAAAAACAACAGAGTTAAATTGCTTTGGGTTCCAGGGTATGCAGGGATCAAAGGCAACGAAACGGCCGACCTTCTGGGCAAAAATGGCTCATAAACTCCATTTGTTGGATCAGAACCCTATAGCCGAATAACTAAAGTCCGCATCAAGGAAATGATCCAGGAATGGGAAGATATTGGCAAAAGTGCTCACCTGAGAGACACACCTGGCTTGCGGCAGGCGAAAAGATCCATCGCCTTCTCTGCCGTATGGGCCAAATAGTTTCTCAAGTTAAGCAAGGGCTTATAACTGGCCTTCTAACCAGACATTGACCTCTGAAATACGATCTTACTAAGATGGAACAACGGATGCCAATTGCAGGTTTTTACAGAAAGGCACAAAAAATACTTAGTGAATACCCTGTCCTATCCTGTCCCTTCAAAGAGGAAACTACCTGTCATCGGCCACTTTAAAGCCCGATGAATTTTTACGCATTAACCCTTAAGTTATTGTAGGCTATGCAAGAGATTGATGGTCTCAAATAAGTCAGGGATAATTATAGAAGATCTTTTAGGTCGAAGTAATTTCCAAAGGCTATACGACGACAAAGTTGGCGTTGGAAGTCTCGAGTCATGTCTGTACTAAGATCACACGCGTGAAATTCTGGTTAAACAGTGTCAACATGACAACCAGTACTTTACGCGTGCGCGTGTGATTTTAGTTCAGACATGACTTTAGATTTCCAATGCCAATTATTTTAAAAATGTTCATCAAGTAAGAAACCTGAGCTAAGAAAATTATATTAATGTATTGTAACACGTCTATTTTTTAAATATGCTTATGTATTATTTTTTGTTAAGTCCACTGTAACATGCTACAAAATTATTATAATTATCATTATATTCTGTAATTAATTTAGTAAATATTTATTGTTACATAACTAAATAAATATGAATAAAAAAGGCTATAATACCACTTTCGATGGCCAATTTCCTATTAATTCAATTTATGTAAAAAAAATATTAGAAATATTTTGTAATCATTAGCTGGAAAAAACGTTGTTTTTTTTATTTACCAATATAGATACTATGGTCATTGGCCGGTCTCATTTCATTAGTTTATAGGTTTAATTTTATTGACATTTTATCAATTTGTAGCGCTTAGTCACTCTTAGAGACAACTCAAGTCTAAACTTATATAAGATATTGGTAAAAAATGCATTTATTCATTGATATATTTATTTGTTTTCTTTGAATGGTGTTCCGGTTAACAATCATATCAAAAAACCCGCCGTTTCATAATCAATTTTTTCTTACTAATTATTTGCATCGGCTTTCATAATTCACATAATTCATGAAGCATTATTATAATGACATTTTATAGTAATATAAAAGGTTGTATAATAGAAAAATAGTAAAGGTAGTGTTAGTCATAACAAGTAAAAAAATCAACATTTATAATCAATAGCTTACGTGAACTAATTTAATCAACTTCAAAATTTGATATGATGAAAATAAACATAACGTGGGATTTTTATGGTAATTGATATAATCCTGTCATATATAAGAAATCTCCTAATCCAATTAAATCATAGAGGATTGATAGCCATGGTCATTAACCAGTCTTAGTTCGTTTGTTGACTATAGGTTTTAGATAAAAACACAGAACATATAAATTTACATATTTACATAACAGTTCAGTAAATTGGCTATTGACCAAGGGTCTTTCCGCCCCTATATGTTTTACTTTATTGAAATTTTAGTAAATTGTATCATTTTTTTTTTTTTGACAGAAAGGCTTCTGGTCGATAGCCCAGACATTCTAACATCTGTACGTAGTGTAATTATTTATGTTATAGTCTTGTACTATTTGTATAGTCTGAATAAAGTTGTGTGTATAAATATATTTTTATGCTTCTTTATGTATTGTATTTTATATAAATAGCTGTGCTGTTTAAATTAACTACTTCATCTATTTACATTTGTATAAACTCGCATTTAATTGCATAATAAATCCAACTAAGTGTTTTAATTTAATTTAATTTAATTCTCGAAACCAGATTATATTGAACGCAAATCCAATCACCGCTTTAATTTGTTATTGTATTTTTTGCGAAAAGAAATTCAGAGTAATTACTCGAGGCGGAAGAAAAAAAAAGCAATTGATTTAAATTTATTCGCAATAAAAGGATAAATACGGCGAAAAAAATTAGAAATTGCTAATGTAATGAAACTCGAGCACGAACTGGAATTTCTCCAAAAGTTTATTGCCAAATACAGCCGAGGATAATTATAATTTATTGTTTCGATGGCCAAGCTGTAAATAAAAATCGGTAATTACAGGCATGGATTACTACAAAAAGTCAACAGCGTATGTAGGTTAAAGTTGTATGATGGTTCATTGGGCCCGCTAATGAATCCGTAAAATTAATTCATGATAAAAAAACCGTTTTTCATGCGAGTTCATAAGGGTCTCGCAAATTATTGATATCGGTTTAATAACGTGTTCTTAATTTTGTGACGATTCTGTTTGTAATTAGTTTGGCAATTACATGTTATGGGATTTTGATGAAACATTTATACTTTTATTTTCATTTCAGCAATAATATAACTGACTATGTTCCGCCGAAACGATTAGGATGGGTTCACAGCCACCTTTAATCTTTACGCGAGTTAATTATATATAAGTATTAAAGCATTTAATCTGTTAGCCTCAAATAAATTTATATTGTAGTTAAAAAAAATACTGTTAATGATAAATAGAAGCATAATCAAAATATTTCTAAAATTTTGAATGCGTATTGTACTTATTGCTTTAGTAAAACACACTTTTATTAAAACTTAAAACAATGTATAACGAAGTACAAGCATATATTATCATTCATACTCTTTGAATGGTTAAAGTGGCATTTTTAAAACAGTAACTCATGTATTCAATTCATTTAAAAGTAAATAACTAAATAAAAAGACATTACATTTACCAACCCTATAAATTTTAATTTTAATATTGTACATACCTTCAATAAAAATTCATGATTTTATTTGATTGATTGCAATTGAACATAGGGCTAGTTCAATTTAATAAAATCCATGTTAACGCATTAAAAGCATATTCAAGTAATCCGTGAAATTCCATTAGCTGTCATAAACAGAACATGTCGCCTGAATTTTAAATTATGATTTGTGTGTCTATATTAAGAACATTAAGTGCATTAGTATAATTTGAAAGATAGTTCTATCAATAAGAAATCCAATAATGAAGGAATTGTGGTATAAAGAGAATGCAAATTTATAATTGTACGAATTAAGTCTACCATCCAATCTGTTTCGTTTTTTTTTTGCGTTAATGCCAGGTATTTATTTTCTTGATTTATTTTATTTTTTTTTTAGTATCACAAAATCGTTGAAATTATATTGCAGATTGTTCCAACAGATAGTTTGAATAAATTCAGGAAAATGTGCCCTAATTAAATTGCTCACTTCTCTCTTAGGATAGTTTTGGACATTAATGAAATTTCACCGATTACTTGAATGTGTTTCCAATCCATTGACATGAATTTTATTATATTGAACATGGGGTTATATCCAATGAAATAAAATCTGTACTGTATATTTTTATGTATAAAATATTAGAGCAGATGGAAAATATTAGATAATTTTAATTAAAATGTATTTCTTATTTTACGAAATAATATACAATTTTTAATAGCGTACTAAAGCTAAAATGTCAAAGAGGAGGAATTAAATGTAAAATACTTTATTTTTATGAGGAAAAAATCGTAAAATCCTTTTATTGCGTTTGTGAAATCCGTATAAATCGTATGAAGACAATGAATTGTTTAGTGCCCATTAATGATTGACGGTTATATATGTACATATTTGTAGAAATGAATAATTCTAAGCGAAAGTAATCGAATGACAAGTATCCCCTTTAATTCAAAACCAAATTAAATGCTACACTTATACTCTACGTACACAAATATACGAAAGAAAGTTCGCATTAATTTTCACTACATGATCATTGTCGTGATTCATAATTGGCAAGTGAAACATTGTTTACGCACGTCTTCATATAAGTCGATGAAAGTTGTTTATAAATATTGCGATGATATCACATTGAGACAAATTTGTCATCGGGGAAACAAGCGTGTGGGCATTGCACGCGTACGCCATTGCGACACCGCGCTCGAGAAAGTGTTTTAGTTCCTAGGCGGACCTTAAAACTCCAAAATCCGCCAGAAGAAAGTGGACTGGAATTTCGACGAACCGGAATCCCTGAAAGTTAGTTGCGCAACGAGCGCTTAGTCACTCTAAAAGACAACTCAAGTCTTAAGTTATATAAGGTTTTGGTAAAAACATGCATTTATTCATTGATAAATTTGTTTGTGTTTTCTTTGAATGGTGTTCCGGTTTACATTCATGCCAAAAATCCCGCTGTTTCATAATCAACTTGTTTTTTTTTACTTATTTTTTGCATTGACTTTCATAATTCATAAAGAATTTTTATTATTATATTCAACAACTTATTAAAATAGTAAAAATAAGATTAGACATAAAAACTAGAGAAAATATATAACTCTCATAAGATTACATCACAATATTTACAACCAGTTAAACCTCAGAAAATATCTATCGGTCTTTTTACCTAAAAATATATTAAATAACGTATAAATATTATAAAACATTCATCTTATTTGGATATCACCTATTTCCGTTTATTTTAGATTTTTTCTCGGAGACAGTCACTAATTACTACTTACTTTACAATTACTTTTATTGATGTCTTGAGAATATTTTAGAATTTTCTCAACTTTGTCGGAGCTCTGCGCTCCGCAAATATTTATTATGAACTGACCCTAAGCCCCAAAGTGATCATCCGACTAAAAGGCTTCAAAATTTTAATCAGCATTAATAAAGCTAAGACTAAAATCAAGCATTTACATTTTTTAACCTTAGAAAACAAACGTCCATTTTTCACCTTATTTTTTTTAGCTCCACAAATCTTAAAAGCAAGGTGAAAATGCACTTTTATTTCCAAAAGCTCCAGTCATGGACATAGTATAGAGAACAAAACGCGAAGTTGACCCACCGTATTAGAAGATGTCGAAATTTGGGTATATGCAAATAGTCCGGACATATATCTCCTGAATGAACAAATTAAAGTAGCACAATATTCATATAATTTATTTTAAATAATAAAAGGAAAATAATTAATTACTTAATCACTTTCTTTCCATTTGCTTTGCAATTAAGTATTTACAAAGTAATTATTCAAAAATACAAATATCTATTGAAACAAGTACTTCCCGGGAAAATACCCACGCCGGACATTGAATTATACAACAGATATACTTTTATAAATATGAATCCGTACATTTCAAATATGTTACTATTTGAAAAAGATAAAATTTCTGGTCGAAACTCGATTAGTTATAAAATTAATAAACACCGGTAAAAAAAAAATAAAGTAAATTTATTTTATAATAAATGGAAGACGACGCAAGCGCCATTTTTTTATTACGATTCATTTCAAGTAATTAACGACAACACAAGATTCGTACAACCCCCTTCATCAAGGCATTGCACATGAAACACACTAGTCCGATGAGGTTCGAAAAACCGAAACTAGCCATCGCTAGTTATCCATACGCTAGATGAATGGTGGTTGAACATTTTATTAAATATATTTCATTTATGAAATATTCTTTAAAAAAATCTTGCAATTCTTTGTGAACATACTCATTGTTTCTATTAGTATTTTAAAGTTATTTGCGGAAAGTGTAATTATCTTGTAATCAGAAGTGAACTATTGTTTCTTGTACTTTCTCCAGAAACTTTTTTTTGTTTTCAATACAATTTTCTTCAATATCTTTACTTGTCTTTGTACAATTTTCGTTTTAAAAAAACCAATGTGATTTTGTTTATCTTACAATATTTTTTCATTTTTTGCTTCTATTTTTTTAATAAAGATATGAAAATGAATTAATAAACATACAGAGAAATTACTTATTATCAAATTCATATGACTTTATTAATTTAAAATATATTCATAATGATGCAGTATATAAAACACCAATGCAGTATATAAAACACCAAATAAATAATGCTGTAAAATATATTAAAGTGAAGTGTTGATAAACGTTGCAACATTAATTAAAATCGTTTAAATTATTTTAATAAAATTGTATTTAATTAAGCGTAGGGGCAAACTGTTCACAATAAGTTAACGGTGCCTATCGGGCAACGAGAATTAATTACATTAATTATGTGGTGTATTATTAAAATGTGTGTCAGAATCGAAAAGCAACCTGCGGAGAAGCGCATAAATAAGAGATGTATTAAGAACGGTATACTTCGCCGCTTTTAATATTAAGGATTACATCCCCCGTACTTAATTCTTAATTCGTCGAAGCATAGGAATGTAGGTGGGCGGATATAAATCAAAAGAAATGCGCTTCGGGATCGGGGTGGTCTTTGAGCACAGGACTTGTCCTCAGAACGAAATCATTAGTTTGTCAAGTTGTAATTTATATTATGATGTATTGGGATATTATGCTTTGAAATTTAGAAAGTATTGTGTCGTTATTTCTTTATGCTGGCTTTTCGGGTTTATATGCATGACTACAATTGAGCGAATTTCACGTTGATGGTGGCGTAAGAAGAAAAGAATTTTAGTTAAAATTCTACTCAAATTAAACATTTAAAAATCATAAATTCTTTTTCACATGGAACATGTCATCAAACCAAACAATGTAATAAATAGTGCGATATGTTTAACTAATTTATTTTTTTAATTTATATTTTTTTAATTATAAAAAAATATATTCATTTTTACAATAAATTAGTTACAAGTAATTAAAGTTAACTTACATTAACCTATATTTAATTACACAAAATGTTTATTTTTATAAAATACAACATTATAATTCTTCTTGATATGAAATATGTCATCAAACCAACAACGTAATAAATAGTATTATTTCTGAAACGAATTGTTTAATTTTTTTAATTTATATTATTTATAATTATACAAAAATATATATTTATTTTTATAATATACATTATAGGTTAATACAACTTAACTTTAATTGCTTGTAAATTATTTACAATTTTGAAAACGCGGTAATTATTCTCAAATAGTAGAGCAAATGCTTTAATATATACACATTTGAATTAAACTACATCATATTTTTTTATAAGTATGGTTTGACAATAATTACTGTATAATGGAAAATATTTGAAGTAAATAAAGTGAAATAGAATAAAAAAATCAAAGTGTCTTCATTACCTGAACTCCTTTTTATTATCAAAAGATAAAGTTGTTTTATTTAGAAGTATACCTAGATCTTGAAAATTTATCACGAATCTAGATAACAAATTTCTATATAAGTCTGCGCCGTGAATATCCAATTAAAAAATAGTTTTAATTAAAATAATTGAAGCGATATTTTAAAAATAATACAAATTAATAATTTTCTCTTCTGCTACTACAACCACGGCTTACAAAATATAAGTACTAAATACAAATATCCATTGAAGCAACTTTTCTGGTAAGTATCCAATCGGACATTGGATTATACAATATTTTTTATTAATAGTTTTTAAAATATTATTTTGATTCAACGTAACTTTCTTCAGCAAACACAATTAAATTAAATTATTAACTTACGCTCAGTTAGGTTATCTAACCTAACCTAACTGAGCGTAAGTTAATAATTTAATTTAATTGTGTGCTAGGTTAGGTTAGATAACCTAACTGAGCGTAAGTTAATAATTTAATTTAATTGTGTGCTGTGGCGGCCGTAGGCTCACTTAGGCCATTCAAGCCCATTGTGTTACCTCGTTGTTGTCTCTCCCCCATATAACCCTCTAGAACCATTTCGAGCTCTTAATGTAGTTGACCAGGCCCCCCATCTTGAGTGGTACTAGGTCCGTCAACCCATTAATGCGAGCCATTCCTAGGAATTGTTCCATAATTCCTTCCAGAGCAGGGCATTGACCCAAGAAGTGAAGTACAGTTTCTTCTTCCTCCTTGTCTTCACATCCCCTGCAATAGTCTTGATACACCATTTTCATGACTTTCCTATGTTTTCCTAGGTGACAGTGGCCAGTAATGATCCCTACCCTCATCCTTATATCGACTCTGCTTAGCGCTAGTAGCCTTTCGCTGTTGGCAATATCGAGTCTCGGCCATAGTTGTCTCGATATGAGACACGTGGCTTCATTCTCCCATATTTCGTTTGCTAGGGTTTTAATGAATGTGTCTAGCACCGTCCTAAAGTATTTATAGGATGGTTCAATGCGGTGAGTTTCGCAACTTTATGTGCCAGCTTGTCCGCCATTTCATTTCCCTTGATGTTGCTGTGACCTGGAACCCAAATAAGGCTCAGGTCGCATCTTCTAGCGAGCTCATTTAGCTCCTTTCTACACCTAATGGTCCCCTTTGAGTTGCACCATTGGCTGGTTAGAACTTTTAGGGTGGCCTGGCTGTCCGTGAGGTTTCCCACACTGGTCTGTAAGTCAGTGCTGTTCAGCAGATTTACCACTTCGCGGACAGCCCCCACCACTGCTTGTAGGGTGCTACACTCGTCTGTGAATCGGATGGATCGTTCCAGGCCGAGTTCTTCGGTGAAGATTCCTCCTCCAGCTCTGTTACTTGTCTTTGAGCCATCCGTATAGACCCAGACTGAATTTTTGTTGGGATGTGTGTTAAGAAAACATTACTAAAGTGTATTTACGCTCAGTTAAACACGCAAAAGTAATAAACAGTGAGTGTCTCATTTGTTTTAACAAACGCTTTATTTAACAGTATATATTAAAAACAAGAAACCACATAAACAGTCCAGTATGAAACGAATCGTTTATATAATCAGATCAAAGTACTGTAATTAGAAAATACCCAAGCGAAAAGACCATTGGTCTTTTAGATATTGATATTGTATTACGTTTGACAACTGATTATGTATATATATATATATATATATATATATATACATAATCAGTATATATATATATATATATATTATATTCATAATACATCCGATTTAATACATATACGACTCATTAAAAATATTTGATTTTTTCTATACCTAACAATAAAATATTAAATAATTTTTATATAACACATGATTACTATCTGGTCAACAGGATCATTAATTTCACACAAAAAGAATAATTAACTTTTTACACATGTTTTTAAATATCAGAAAAAAATATCTTGTATACTGCATAAGAAATTTAAAATAAATTATAATAAATTTTGATTTTGAGTAAGAAAAAGTGTTTTTTTTTTTCGGTTTGTATTTACAAAGACGTGCGGGAAATTAAAATCAATTAAGTCCAAGTTCGATAATTGAAAATTAGAGGGGGTTGGCTTTTTACTCGTGGCGTTTTTTTCCTCGTTGAATTTATAATTAAAAACTGAAAGGGGTGGCGTATTTGAATTTGTAATTGGAAAGGGGTCGTTTGTTTTCGGATAATTACACATCGCTGATGCTTGGGCGAAGTATTAAATAATTTAAAATGTTCCGCATTTCGGGCCAGTGGAAATGATCGGAATCAATTAGAAGGAAGAGCAGCGAGGAAGTTTTCGCCGTCCTTGGGAATACCATCAAACACGAATTCGAATTCGGCCAATCGAGCGTTTCGTCATTTTCCTGGTTGTTGGAAAGAGAGATAAGAAAGTAAAAATTAACATCGCCGGCCTATAAATATTCATTAAGTTGGACATGTAGGTATTACGAATCACAAAAGAAATAATCAGAGGTGTATTCTAAATCTCGATGACGCAAGTCGCGGTCGCTTTCACTGGCGGAGGGCAAAGGCGTCGTGTGGTGTGGTATGGCATGGTGTGGTGTTGTGTTGTGGTACCCGCTTTTTCCAGCAATACATTATGTATATATATATATATATATAAGAGAGAATATATGTGTGCTGCGTTGGTATCATTACACTACACCCGGATATTCGTGAAAGTGTTCGTGCTTTGCTGCGACATTGTCTTTATGTTCCAGGATCTGCAACAATACAGGACAATACAATTACGACATTGCGTCCATATGAGCAATTGCGTGAACAAACGCTCCCGACTGACAATCACACCGTCGCTCGTCGAGACTCTCTCTTGCGACACTACCATGATTCTTTGGTATTTCCTCCAGGTTTATCACCTTAAACACCTCCATTACACAATACATCAACACTTACATCACCCAAAATGCAACGACTGCCGAACGAATTGTCATGATTCGCGTGTAAGGAGCCGAACAATGTGTTAACAACTTCACGACAATCGTGTATCGTATCAACCTATAAATTGAGGATCTTTCCTGTTGCAATTTAATTACTACACTTTCTTTTTTGTACACCTTCAAATAACATTAATAACTGAAATTCCGAAAGACTTACCCAATATCTTATTTATTTATTTCAATATAAATGTGTACATTTTAGAAGTATATAGAAAATACAAATTAATATTTAAAAACGAAGACGTTTCATACTTTTGCAGTTATTTTAGTTAAAATTAAATAAGGAAAAATACTGAAAATGATCAATAAATTCGATCATTCCCTTTTTCTCTGATACAAAAATTACTTACAATGTAAATTTTTGACAAACCTAAACTAATACTGTCTTAAATCTACTAAGTACTTGTTTCAATAGATGTTTGTCGAAAACTTACAGTTTAAATAACTTTTGTAGAATAAAAAAATATTTTATTGACAATTTCACTATTTTTCCTTCTTTACTTTTAATAATAATAATAATCGTGCAAAAAGATCTCTGGTCGATAGCCCAGACAGACTAATATTCGAATTATTTGTATAGACTGAATAAAGATGAGTGTATATATAATTAAAATCGTTTAAGGACACGTTATTCTGTAGGGTCATGTTATATGGCGATTCGTTTTTCCATATCGCTGCAATCTTTTATCTCACTAACCGTTCGGTGCCGTGATACCCTTTAAAATTGATTCAAATAAGAGACAATTTGTTGTCTCTTACTTGAAGTACAAGTTGTCATAATGTTTGACCATTTTTTTAGGTTATTTTCAAAGATATTAATGTTTTTTGTGCTGTGCGTACTGCACTATGGTCCCCGTGGTCATTTTGTACTTCTCTGGATATTCTACTCACCGTACGCTCCTGTGTCTTCTATGAAGTTCAGGAACTTAAGCTCCATTATAGGAAACATGAGCTTCTCATATAATGTCGTTTGTAGGATTCGCATATACACACTTGGAGTTTCCTACTCTTCGAAACACCCGCGGCATATCAATTTCTATCTTATGCTTGTGTTTATTCATATCACAGTGTCCAGTTATTAGTCCTGTTTTTTTTATTCTTCGTAGTTTCGATCTGTTCAGTTCTGACAGCATGTCTTTTCTACCATTGAGGAAAAGTCTCACGTGTCTTATTCCTTTTCGTTTTTTCCATGTTTTTTATATGCCTCTCAATTGGTTTATGTCGAGTTAGTTTCTTTCTGGTGTGATGAAGTATTACAAAAGAGGTTTTCAGATCATACAGATTCTTGTGTTAACCCTTGTTTGGCGAGCAAGTCGGTCCCCAAATATCCAATAATTCTTTGATCTATCAAATCTATCTATACTAATTGCGTGTTTGTTGTTATCACCAGCGAGTCCAAACTTTTTATGCAAGCCATAACAAGTCTAGATCGCATCATTGAAGAGGCAAGTGGTTTTAGGACTACCTATTTGATATAATGGTATTTGGTTCTTGGTTGAGTTTTGATTTCATTATATGGTGAACACACCAGTGAATGACGGTTATATCCGCTTCGAAGACGAAGACATATGTCGCCCTATAGCAACCGCAAATACTCTGGTTACCAAATACAGCTCCGGTTTATTTTCTATTTGTGGCCCCGTTTGTATATCAGACAATTTCTTCTAGTTCCCAGGTATATTCTATTTGTCCATTCATTTGTGGTAATAATAATGGTATACCAATAAAGGGGTATAAACGCCATAACGCCATAACAAAATAATACCATGCAATACATAAATAAGAGACACTAAATCTTCATCTTCTCTGCTTCACTAGACACCATCTACATATCCCTGGCCTTGCTCTAACTATCTTCTTCACCACCACTTCTTCCGCTCTCGAACAAAGTCTCTTCGCACATTCTACCTTTCATACATATTTTTTCTCGCATTCCCGTACATGCACTCATGTAATGGACCCATTCATCTTTCTCTCTCCCACAAAACACACACCTTATATATACATCCCCCATTCAAATCTGCTTTCCTCTTTCTTCATTTCCACATCTGAATTGTGCTAACAAACACACCTCACTCTCTCTCTGAGCTATTTTAGCTGAGCAGTCCTGTGAAATCCTGGACATATCTGCATTTGTCGTATTATGGTTTTAAATCGATTTTTGCATGATTTTTGTCAAGTCGCACATTATTTTTAGTATTTCTTCTTCTTTTGGCAACTTAAATGTTGTAGATCAAAGTACAGTCATTTATATGCATCCTATACAATGTCTGTCTAGCTTCCATCACAACATGTAGATGTAGCGTTGGTAGCGAAATATTTATTCGCAGCCAATATTTCTTTTCCACCACATATGGGCAAGTTTCTCATCGCTCCATTTATCAGCAAACTTGTTGTCTTTGCATTTTTTTCAAGTTTTGCAGCAGTGCTTTTAATTTGGATTTTCATCCATAATATTTTCGCTGCGCTTAGCTATGGTGTATAGCTACTTCGTCATACCAGGTCTCAATTCCCTTATTTGACATCATAGCGCAAAAAGACCTTTCATTGCCATTTTTGTGATGTTCTCCGAGTGCTTAAACCTCCACCTTGAAGTTCTGGTATACAATATGACCCCAATATTTTGATTTTTCATCGAGATTTCTATTTATTTACGGCACAACTACAGAAATAAAATAAATACATTTCTAAATATTTTAGTTGTGCGACATTTATAATGAATTATTGTTAAAAGATCCATTGCTCTATGTTTTAAATGCAAAATATTGTTTCAGTAGAATTAGTGCAATTTTGTAATTTAAATTGCACTAATTTTATTAATTAAGAATATTGTAAAGTTTGCGTTATTCTTTTGAAACATTTTGAATGTGTCCATCACTGTACAAATAAGACAGCATGTTTAAATTTCCAATTTATTTATAATTTATCTCATTTAAAAAAAATGTGTATTTTACTCTATATTCTATTAATTTTATCTGAAATATCTAAGGAATAATGCATATTTTCAGGCACTCTTTTAATATCACAACACCCTCGTGAGATGTTTCGAAGAAGAAATTAAATATTTTTTATTTAAATGTTCTACTTTATATTGACCAATGAACCACTCTACCTGAATATTGTCACACCTTTTCTAACCACATTTATCAATATTTATGTATAAACATTTATCAATATTTTAATAGAGTTTCTTCATGCTACTTCAGCGATTCACTTTTCGGAAATATTCTTCAATACGTAAATTGTCAGAGTAAGAAAATACAGTATGAAATAATTATACGTCATTCGCAAGTATTAATGTTACTATTCTTATATTATGTCTACTTTAAAATAATGATTTTAGTAGCAATAATAATAATAATAATAATTAACCTGCAAACTATTAATATTGTACTTTGTAAAACAAATGAACCATAATAAATTTTGTTTGTATATTTTATGCAGTCACATAATATAAACAAATGTTATACAAACAAAGTAATAAGTGTTTTATTGTGAAATTAATATGTATGACGAAGTAGAAGCCTCGATAATACAGAATCATAATAGAGTTTAACAAAATCACATACGTGAACAAATCATACATAATAAATTTAAATTGAACTAAAATAAAGTTGGTTTTTGAAAGTGCAAGTTGAACTGAGTGTAAATTTGTGATGTTTAAGTCACCCAGGTTTACATTACAGTCAGTGCAAAACGCGTAATAAGTTCACCCAATCCAAACTTATTTTTTATGAAAAATAGATTTCATTTACTTAATGTATTCATTGTATAAGAAATATCAAGTAAGTATTTAATCAGAGAAAGAGATACAAATAATTTCACTTTAAATATATTATTCTATATATTCTATCTAAGAAGAATGCAAAAATTAGAATTTCAATTTCAGTGAATTTATAATAAAAGATAAAATGTAAACGTAAAATACATTTGCGTTTGTGAGAATAAAAACACAAATTTAAGTAATTAATTAAATTATACCAAACTTACTTATTTAAGGAAGGTGCTGCGCCACCATTGAATAGGTTGCAGGAGTAGATTAAGGGTAATTTATGGTCTGTAGAGTAATTTGTTGTAGATTGCGAAAGTAATTTAAAGTTGATTTTAATTATGAAATATTCTACAGCGCAAACGGCAATTTCGGTTATATTTATGATATTGAGATTATAAATAGTATTTATATGCTACGGGAAGAAAACAATGAAATTATTATTAAATAAATAGAAGAGTATATCAGAAAACAAACATTGAACCCATCACTGACCGTCTCCAACACCTTTCCCTAAATTTTGCCACAAATCTTGATATAAATCACATAATTAAACACCTGTGTATACCCCGGAACTCCAATATCACCTCAGAATATAAATTCCCTGCAGTTACGATTTTTCACTTCATTTCATCAAACAATGTGGACTTCGACAAGAACGTTAGCGATCATGACGAGTAAGTAGACAACGACAAGTTCAAGACTAAGACAGGCGGAAAAACCTCTGATCGATAGCCATTTCGTAAAATTAAAATATATGTATTGTAAATAAATAATATTTAGATTTGTAAATTGACCGAATAAAGATGTTATATATATAGAAGAGTATGCAAATAATTGACAAAAAATAATAATTATTCATATCTCTATAATGGATAATGATATTTATTAAAATTATACATATATCAATCGAAATTAAATGATTATATTTATTTATTAAACGGATTTACTTTTTTACAACTCTACAATATAATTAATAATATTTATATATAGCGGATTGTAGAACAAAAATAAAGAAATAATAACAAGAAAACAAATAAGCCGCTAGATGATAATAAATAACAGATTACAATTCTTTACAATCACATAAAACAAAATACGTCCGTCATACAATTTGTCAATGATATCAGACAAATCAATTCTAAGCAAATGTATTTTAAATCTCGAAAGAGAGGGCTGGAACAATAAAAAGTTGCATTTGCTGTTCATAATATTAGAGATTTGCATCATTCTACAAATAGGCTCAAACTTACCATGGTTGGTAATGTGTACCCGATTGTAGAACAGTGGTTTTTCCCTATACATACCTTTGTGAGGCACATAGAAATCCAACTTTAAGATAAAAAATAGACAATCAATTTGCCCATTTATTAATTTAAACAAACAAATTATAAATAACACTTTTAAACGTTGAGTTAATTTAAACAAACACCACCTAATCAGCATCTTCGACTTGCTGCTTAAATATTAGATTAACAATTATAATTAATTACGCACTGAATAGCAATTTATTTGAGTGGATTAAATACAAACATTGCAATCTTATTTACAGCTAGATTTCTAAACAATTTTCATCTCTGCCTCAAAATGAGATTTCACGCAATTTGTTTTGATTCATCGTAATAACTGTTATTAGGAAATAAACATGTTTCGTAAATTGCCATTTCCATCTTTAGGGATTATTTGCATGGGCATTTAATGCGTCGATTAACTCGTCTCCAATAAATGTACTAAAATCCTACTTAATAAACTCGTAACATGGCTACACTCGTAAAAAGAGCAATTCGTAATAAAATCTTTGTTTAATGAAACCTTAAAATGTGCTCGATGTTTGTTTTTTTATTTAATTTTAAATTAAATGTTTAATTTCACCGGTGTACTTTTTTTAGAAAATTTTAACTTTCACAGTAATAAAACACGTTTACTTTATTTGTATAACTGAACTTTTTTATTGGTGAATGTAGTTTCGACGACATTAACGCGACATTATTAAACTGCTAGTTTGATTAGTTTTATTGTTGTGAATTGCGCTATATAACAAAGTAGAAGCCTTCGCAATTAACTTTATTTGTACATTTTTATAAATAATTAAAAACTCCTCACATCACCATTTATCAATTTATTTAAATGTGCGAATCATCGGGACAGTTCTAGCTAGCCTAACTGTCCTGATGATTCGCATTATGAATCTGCACAGTTCAAATATTTGTTACTTTATTACATTTTACACAATTTAAACTTTATTCGTCATTTTCATAATAATAATTGAAAGTAATTAAACTTTTATTTATATTTATTTATTAATAGAAAAGCTCTTTTAAAAAATATCGTTTTTGCAACTTTCGATGCAAACTTTTGTGAAAAGTGATATTTTGTATATTATAAATTTCGTATAAAAGAAAGCTAATTTTAATATTAACGATTAACATTAATATTACGACTTTCCTCATTGACTCATGGAAAAGTGATATATCCTGTTGACAGAAATAGGCTCTACTAACGACCTCGC
Organism: Philonthus spinipes; assembly: GCA_963082785.1. Taxonomy (NCBI): domain Eukaryota; kingdom Metazoa; phylum Arthropoda; class Insecta; order Coleoptera; family Staphylinidae; genus Philonthus; species Philonthus spinipes. The sequence continues at coordinate 16,737,386 of OY720301.1, forward strand.
TGCATAAATCATGCATTTTTGATTAAACACCCAATCAGCAGTAGTCTGATTAAATGCAGGCTGAGAAACACGAAACACGAATCGGGAGTTTTTACATGCGTTTTCCTCTCCGGCGAGGATTTGCATTAAATGCTCCGTAATAAATAAAATCGTGGGAATTTTAAGTACGTAATATATGGACAGTTAAAAGCCGGCCGATCGGCGTGGATAAATCAGTCGGCCAGATAAAAACCCAAAATTGAACGTACCCAGAAGACAAACATCGGACAACTCTTCTTAAGTAATTGAGGCATTAAATCTGCAGCCGATGAAATATGTCATCTCCAATGGACCTAATAAATAAAGTTTGAGTTAATGATGAAGGATGTGCACACGGGTTACTGGGTACACGTAGAGTGTCCGAAAATAGCTCTAGATGATTTTTTATGGCAGATAACTTAATTTAAACGGAAATTTATATAATTATAAAATATTTTTAGGTTATCATACATTTTATTTGTATTCAAAACACGAAAAAATAATTATTACTGTACATAAAAAAGAAACTTCAATAAATTAAATAACTGTGACCAAGTGAATAAATTCTTTTTTCTATTAAGCTTAAATATGCAATCGAATAATTATCAATGTATAATACTGATATATAATATTTTTATCACTTAAAATTATTTTATTAGTGTTCGCTTTATCTTTCAAAGGAGACGGTTTGCAATTACAAAAACTTAAAGGCAACGTTATATCGACGAAGAATACATCTAAAACCGTGTAACTAAAGACGTAGCTAAAAAAATTAAATAACTTCGATGGGTTTACTTTTAAGTCTTTTTGATACAAAAACGTTTCATCATGAAACAGTACTGCAAATATTTATTATAATTCTATCCTGGAAGGAATATTAAATTGGAAAATAGTTATGTCTTTGAATATTTCTTTTTTATTTTATTTACGCGTTTCTGTTCATCATTAAAACAAATTCCAAGTAATTTAAATAATGAAAACACGTTTTGACTTTACTTGAAGTTAAAGAATGTTTATTTAAATTGAGATATTTAATAATATAATTATTTGAAAAAGCTAAAATATATTGTTTTTTATAATCAATTAAAAGAATGGAAAATAAATGAATTTCATCTCGTGATATATGCCCATGTATAACGTTAGATTGTGTTATTAAGATATGCTTAGAAAAGTATAAGGATGTATAACTATGTTTTAGATACAAATGTGCTTTCACCATGAGAAAGTGTTATTAATATAAGCGCGTCAAGCGAAGCAAAAGCTCTTAATTCTTCAAGTGATGTAAACAGAGTAGAACAGTACACAAACAATTTGATTTGAGGCGATTACCTTGTTATCACACAATCCATCTGTGGTAATTGCAAATCTTTAATTAAATAGTAGTTGTTTTACATGTAACCTCTTTGTTATGCGTATTTCAGAAAGGAGAGAACATAAGCAATGTATTCAATGACATGGAAAATTACCGCAGATAGAAATCTATTTGAATCCAATTAATTAGCGCGCTCCCACGGGTGGATATGCAATGATTTTATATATATAATATAGAGTGATATTATTTTATCTTAATTAGTGCCTAATTGTTAACTAGAGCAGGAAACGAGTAAATGCGGCGTAATTGTAATGAAGAGGAAGTTATGATTTGAAGAAAAAAAGTAGGTGAATATCCATCGGGAGAAGGTATTGTTCCTTATAAACGGAAATTAAAACAAAATACTAGAAAAACAAAACGAATCGTATTAATTAAATTTAATAGACTCGGTTTGGGAGTTTCTCATCACTTGTATGATAAATAATTGGAAGAATCTGTTCTGGTCCAAATATTCCAATTTCGATTCCAACTCCAATTAGAGAATTAGTATTATATTTTTTATATGCTTCTTATAATAAATAAATAATTGACTACTAATTATTATCACTTAATTATATTTTATGTTTATTCCTCTGTTTTAAAACAATGTAATTGTCTAGTTTTTTTTTGTGATGGATTTACTGTCTATTTGAAGCATCAAATCTCATATTGATACAGAAACCGGCGCATTTACGATCGTAAGTCTGAAGAAAGTAGGATGAATCCTAAATTGTTATAATTAACCGTCCGAAGATTGGAATTCAAATTTATGGACGCACATCTCACACACTTTTATTACGTCTGGTATCTTCATTAATCATCGGCGGTCGTTTGGACGTTTGGCCGGTTCGCTTAGCCGTTCTGATTGAATTAATACACACACAAACACATACAGGACACGAGACGGCACACTCCATCTATACTGCTCTAAGTTATGTTTCACATTCATTTAACAAGTAATTAACTACTTCGCGAGTTTTCCCCGAGTCTGTGCTAGAGAGTTTCAAGTTTCAAATTATTCTGTTCCTAATTACGATTATTTCATCATACTTAATTACCAGTTAACAAATCCTCAAAACTAAATTAACATAATCCATTAATTAATAGGATATTCTTAATGTTTGTACAAACATGCTTTCATTTATTATACAGTTATGATACTTATTTCGACCTACAAAAATTGCAATACCAATTCATTATTACTTCAAAAGATAGTACGTATAAAAAAAAAACCTTTCTTTAGTGTTTATTAATAATTTATTCGTAAACAATTAAAACAATAAGATTACTTTAAGAGCAGATTAAAATACGTTTAAATTTGAGATTTTTTGTTGTTTTGCATACTACAAAAAATCTGAACATCGAAATGAATATCTGTTAGCATAAGAAAAAAATCTTCATTTCTATTTTTATGTTACAAGATTATCTGTAAAGTAAGGATTGGAAGTAAGAAAATATACTAAAGATTTAATTCAATAAGAAAAAGTCGCGAAACAGTGAGTTATATAAAATTGCCAAATATCTTTCGTCTTATTGCTTAAGTGAAATAAGATTAATTCCCAAGTGTTTAAAATAAATTAGATTTTAAAATATTTTTTTTAATGTTTATATATTTATTATTTACAGAATATGCTGTCCCATAAATTATTACCAGCGAATCGAGGACCTTAAGGCCGTTCCAAAAATTGACAATCATACCTAGTGAAAGTTTCGCTCTTTCTTTTCTTTCGAAATGCATCGAAGAAAGTAATAATTATACGAAGTCCGGGGTAGTTAAGATTCCTTTATAATTTGTTTATAAAATCGCTTCACAACGTCCTCATTTAAAAACCAAAAATAAAAAGAACGAATTATTCAGTTATCGTTCATAAATTTATATTTATTTGGTACTTTATTATTAAATAAGAATGTTCTTTCAATTTCCAGTTGTGTGCATATCCGCAAAATCGCTTTTATGTTGTGTAGCTCATTGCTCACAAGAATCGTGTTGGAGCACAGTTTTGTGCTATTTAGGACGCCATCAATATAAGATATTTTAAACACGTCTCAAATCTTAAACAAACTTAAAAAACATATTTATGTATAAATAAACTTGTTTTTCCGTGATTATAATTTCAATACATTAGCGTATCATTATTAATTTATTCATATGTTTAATTAATTTCTCACTTAACCCGTGGTGAAACATTTTTGAATTAATTCAGGATGATTTAATTGAAATTAAAACATCCTGAATTAATTTATTCATATTTATTATTATCAATAAAATAACTTTGAAAAGAATTAATTAATTATAAATAAATAAATTATTAATTTTTTAATTCAATTTATTCAAACTTATCATATTAAATAATTTGAATACACTTGATTTCTTTACAATTTTATTTTATTTACACATCGTTTCGCCGTTTACAGCATTATCAAGAGAAGATTATAGAGCTAAAATTATAAAACAAATCCAAGTTAATTAAATTTAAAAAAATCATTGATAGTCTAACATGATTCGCAAAGTATTCAAAACAGAAGTCAGTTTTCTATTACATTTTTTTTGTTTTAAGGCTATCTTTTAAATATTAGCAAATATAATTTGCCCCATCTACCCTAAATTTGTTTTTTACAATTTTGTTTTATGTAATTTATTAATTAATTGTGTTATGAAAAAAATATCATTTTCCCATCCTATTTATTTTTAACATATTTATATTATTGCAATATTTTATATATTTGCAATTTAATTTGTCCTATCGCTCTGTACGTGTGCCTTCTTGCCCTTTTCAGGCTATTATCATTCAATTTTGTATGATTAAATTTTATTATTGTATTTTTTTGTAATATCAAAGGAGATATCCGTAAATAAATACTTTACTTCGCCTGAAAAAGCGGCAAGAGCGTGCGAAACAATTGTCGCGAATAAATGACAAATTTATATTTTGAAAGTGTGTTAAATTTAAAAAAATACTTAAAATGTTAATAAGTATGGAAATTCAAAAATCAACAGCCTCGACAATTAAGTTATTTTACAATTTTGTATTATTATTATTTATTTGTTATATTTTTATGAAGTGTTTTTGTCAGTCTGAATATTTATATATTTATTATATTATTTAACTTATTATTTTAATATAATGTTTTCATTTAGTTTTGTTTTTTTATCTTATTTTAATATAATTTGTTTAATGGATACTTATTACGTCATATTTCAATTAGTTTATAGTTAATTAGGGCTGTGGTGCGAAACTCAACTATTTAATAAATTGAATTTGGTTCCCCCTTAATCCATTTTTGACATATTGTTAAACACCTTTATTACTGTTTTGATACAATATTTGTACAATTAAAATTTATGAATTTTGAAACCAAATAAAAAAGCAATCAACTAACAGCTAGATTTTTTTCTGCCTTTTATACGATTTTGAAGACTTATAATTTTAAGGTTATCACACAAACATTTTGTATATTTATTGGTTATGTTGATTTTTTTGTAAAAACACTTCCGTAAATAAATAATTATTATATTTACTAAGTAATGTTCACAGTAGTTATTTTTTGTATTTTCTTTGGAAATATTATCAACTTCTTTTTACGCTATTTTTCTTCAATGTGTCATTATAGATTACTTAATACTCTATTTGAAAGACAACATAATGAACTATTTGAAAATTAAGTATTGTATTATAATATTTATATTTTATTCCTTTTTTCAGTTCTGGATTTTTCAATACTAAATGTACATTTCGAGCACAGTCTGCTCTTTATTAATATTTTTTTTTTATTTGTCAATTTTATATATAAAAAAACTATTTATAAAGAGCACATTGTCGAAATGTACATTTAGTATTAAAAAATACAGAAGTGAAGAAAGGAATAAAATATAATTATTATATCAAGAAAACTTAACAAACTCACCAACAAATTTCTTTAATAAGTTATTGGACATATTTTTCTCAACAATCACTTGGTAAAACATTGTTAATATTAATTTACAAGTTTAATCTTCGACAAGTATTGTATTTTTGAAAATATTTCTTAAAAAAAACGTGGTGAATATATCATATATTTAAACAGAGCGCATTGAATAGAATAACCAGAATTTTTAATTACAATTCTTAAACTTAACTAATCTATGTGGTAACTAGAATCTTGTTTTTTTTTTTCTTATATACGGCATGATCAAAAAGAAAACCAAATTCCCGAATGGCTGACAATTTGAGCATGATCAAAAAGAGAGGTGCAACGAAAGCCGACTGGCTGTTTCAATTTCAATGATATCCGGCCATGACCTAAATCTTCTCCTCCGAACGAGATTCCTTTTCGTTTATACAATTCCGTCGGCCTCGAAGAATTTTTTTACACCATTTTTGGATTCCTAGCGCATCCAGAAAACACGACCGACGAGGTATACACTTCTCTAATGAATATTCACTTTCGTTTTAGATTAATATTCTATCGTTAAATCTACAGGAAATTCAAACAAAATATACATAATTTCGAATTCAATACCTGCTGAATAAGTGATTAGTGGTGACCGTGAATCGATCATAATATTTATGTTTTTTGTTAAAAATAGTAGTGACAGATGATAATTCGGGAGATATCAGTTGATTGCATTAATATTATTAATACTTATTTTATTTATTTAATACAAATACAAATTTTATGATGCATATTTTTTGTATCATAAAACTAGTATCATAAACTCAAATTTACATTTTTTGTTGTATAGAAATTTATTTTATAATTAATTAAACATTTTGAAATTAATATTTATTTTTTCAAATAAATATCAAAAACTTACATACTGGTTTAAAGAGATGGATTTTCACATAATTATTTTAAATAGGAACATAATTTTCAAATTAATAAAAATTAATTATTTTCGGCAGAAAGACCTATGGTCGATAGCCCATGATATGCTACTAACACAATTGTACATATTGTTATAATAAATTTTGTAAAATTTTGTTTCATATTGTCTGAATAAAGATGTTTGTATATATTAATTATTTTCACTTGGCTTCGTAATATAAGAACTAATAACAAATTCTCATTGAAACAACTACGGCGACTGAGCATCTATACATCCAATATTTAGAAATAAAATAGTTAAGAAAGGAATAAATAAGTGTTTTAACCTTAGTTAATCAGTACAAGCCTTTTAAAGTTGTAGCAAATACTCAATATTGCATATTTTAATTAAATAAAATTTTTAAAGTATAAGCTGGAATTTCTACCATAAAAAATAAATATACTTTTATAGAATATATTTTATTTAATTTATTTAATAAAAATATTATTATTATTTAGTAATAAATTTTTAATTGTATTTATTTAATTTATTCTATAAAAGTATTTGTATTTTTTAGTAGAAATGTCAGTTTATATAGAATTTTTTATTCAATTAAAATATACGATATTGAGTATTTGCTCTAACTTTAAAAGGCTTGTTTGTATAGATTAACTAGAATTAAATTAAAACACTTATTTATTCCTTTTTTCACTATTTGATTTTGTCGTAATTTGTGATTGGTATTTTTTTTACATATGTTTTGTAATTTTTTTAGTGCGTCACACTTTTCTTGTAAAATTTTTGTAATTCGGAAATCGAGATTCCGTTAATAAAGTGAAATTGAATTGAAAATTGAAAAATGCCAGATATATAGATACTCAGTCTCTGTAGTTGTTTCAATAAATATTAGAATTCATAAATAATTAATTATTAATCAATTATTTTCCCTTTTACAGTAATTCAGTTTCAAATAATATTTTCATTAAAAATAATTCTAATTAGAAAAACCCGGGCACTATCCCTACTGTGATATATACAATGTTTATTACACTTCGAAATTAAGTCAGAGCATTAAAAAATCTTGAGACCGGCTAATGACCTTAGCAGTCGAAGCCGGTAAAGTGGGAGGGGTTTTAGTGGGTAGGCTTCCAGCCAAAGTTTGACTGGAAGGAGTCCCACACTCCGTCCGTAACTGGATTTCCCCTTCCATGCCCCCCCCCCCAAAAAAAAAATTAGAAAAAACTACAGATATGTTCATTGCAATTTACACAGTAAATAAATGCGACATACTTTTCGTTATATTGCTTTAATTCAACAAGAATTTTTAATTAATTATGGACTAATCAAGAAACTTATTTAATATTTGTAGAAAATTACAATAAGAATAATATGTTTCCGTGTGGTTCTATTCATCAAAATATGAAATAATTATTGATATATTCGCGCAAAAAATCATGAACGGTTGTTTAAGAGAACATAGCGTAACAGAATTATTAGAAAATAGAACAATTAAATTTCTAATTGGTGAATTATTAAAGATAGTAAAATGGTCGGTGTGTTCGTATTATACCATGACGAGCTAGAAACCCATTTGAGTTTAATTAAGGAATTAAAGGAGTACATTTTCACATTTAAGTAATCTCGAAGTGATTTCGAGGATGATCGCGGCCATCTTCTAAACTAACAAATGGCTAATTAAGTACCGCGCGCGGAAAGTAACATGAGAACCTGTCAAATGGAAATTATGCGATATGTACATACATTATACACGTATTATAGCAGATTACGTTTTTCTCGGCGTAATTTTGAATTTTTTATACCTGATTGAATCCTTAATTCTCGCGCGAATGGAAATGAGCAGTTAATTATTTTTAATATGGAAAAGTTTGATTTATCACATTAAAACTTTCATCGTATAATCAATATTAATTCATTAACTAATAGGGCTTCTACTTCGTTACAAGTTATTAAATATAAATAAAATATTCTTATTACAATATTCCTATAACTATAAAATTGTTAAATAAAAAAATAATCCAATCAAAAATTATGTAATTCAACATCTGGCGGGTACTTGCGCGAGAAGTAGTTGTTTTAATGTACATTTGTTTTAAAGTGTTTATGTAATGTAAATCAAAATATCACAGTATCAAAAGAGAAAATGATTTAATAATTATTTCCATTTTTTATTTAAATTAAATAAAAAAATATTTGAAAATAATTTATTAATTATTTTCAATCATTTTTATTTAAATTATGAAATTTCCATTATAAGATGAATAGGAAACGTTAAGTTAGGTTAAGTTTTTTGACAATGTAAGAAAGTCACGCTACTTTTTGAAGATAATTGTATCTTTATTTAACGAAATGTTACATTTTAAAACAAATAATGCATATTTTAAATCATTTGCAAAAAACGGAATGTGTGATTGTGGAAAAAAACAATTTATATAAATCGGCTATCGACCAATGGCCTTTCGGCATGTCTTTATCTAATGATGTCTGTCACTAGTCCGCTGTCAGTTAATAAGTTATTATTATTAAATAATGATGCCATGGATTGATGAAGTTGTATGGTGGGATGTTTGTATTTTGGGATGTGTGTGTGATTAGGGAAAGAAAAACAAAACAATTTCTATAAATCGAATATCGACCAATTGTCTTTGTCTAATAATTTCTGCCATTAGTCAGTTGATAACTTATATATACAAACATCTTTATTTAGAAGAATATATATAAAAGAACAATTACATATATTTTACAATTAAGCTATATTTACATCTTTTCTTCTAAACTGACTAACGACCTGTGGTCTTTCCACCTGTCCTTGTCCAGTCTATGTCATATATTTAAAAGTTATGATCACTGACATCCGGATCTCTGTCATGATGATTTGATGAGATGAACTGATATATGGTTGATGTTAGTGATTTGTATCTTGGGGGAATATTTGGATTTCGGGTAATACATAAATGTTTAATAATGTCGGAGAAGAAGCGATTGGTGGCAAATTTTAGGTCTAGATTTTAGTTGATACCTACCATTAAATAATGATGCTATGGATTGATAAAATTGTATTGGTGGGAATTGTAATTTGGGATAAAATCTGGTTTGCGACACACTGGTGAGTAACGAGGAGTTGAGGATATAATTTGTTTTTTCTTCAATTAGGGTGATGTTATATTTTAGTATACGAGTGTGTTAAAAGGGTTATGTAATGGATTTCGATGATTTCTTAGTTTTCTGGACGTATTTCTGTTGATTTTTTGGTGCACTTAATATCATCATCGAGTAGTCAAATTCATTTTTCTCATAAGTAAAGCAAACTGTGATTCTTCTTTTATAAGCAAAATAACTTCATGTAATTAAATTTAATCATATGTATTTAAAATTTGCACATTATCTTTTATGTGCTAAAGGTGCTATACTTTACATGGAGACTTCAACGGTAAATAAGACAACAAAAAAGCTCCACAGAAAGCTCGACATTAAAATGCAAAAATTATTTAAATGTTAACTAAACTAGCGCTTAATATCCTATTAACATTACTTTGGATCACTCCGTATAAATTAAATAAAAATAATATGAAAATAATTAATCAATTATTCAATATTTACCTACTGTGACATTTTGACTTATATTACATAAACACTTTAAAACAAATGCTCAATAATGAACATTTGCTGTTGCATAACAATTTCATTTTGTATAATGTAACAATTTTTTAATTGAAAAATGTTTAATATAAGATTAATTAATTTCAAGTAACTGTGACCAAGTAATAGTACAAATTTAATTTTAAAATTTTAAATACTTAGACTTCGTATATTGTATGGTTGAGGCTTTAATTTGTTTGAACATTTACACTTTAAGTGTTTTATTTCTACTTAGACTTTAAGTTACTTTAATTGGAACTAAACCAATTTACGTCTTCAGGGTCAAATCCAATAAAAAAAATGGTGATGTGTCCATCATGGTATTTTCCCCGGTGAATTTGGTCAAATAAGTTTCTGATTGAAAATTTAATGGAAAAGGAAAAATGATTGATTGAAAAAATGGATTGTTGTCTTTTAAAGTTAAAGCCGAGTACTTGGAAGCATTTTATAATTTATTGTGTTATTTCCTACCTTAAAATGACTTGATAAAATGTCTTCACATCCTTTTTAAATATTTTTAAATTGGAGGCGTTTGCGAATATTAAATTTGACGGCACTTTGACATTTTACTTGTCATTAAAATAATTATTTCAGTAATTAAAGTCTCCACTGCCAACATTAAAATAATTGCTTATTTATAAGGGAATTTATCAGGTAAATGAAATTCTTCCGCTTATAAAATAAAAACCGAAGGTCCTACAATAAAAGTTTTATAACAGAAATTATTTATTTTCAAAGATCTATAACTTTTATTTGAAACATTTTTCTATCCGAATTAAAAAATGAAAATCGCTAAAAGTAAAGTTGCACTTAGTGAGTTTTTATTCTAACCAAAAGCTTTTCAGATCATTTCACTGTTATAAAAAGCTTAGATATAAAGTTTGGGTTTAATCCATTCAGCCGTTTATGCGCTATCACGACACACACACAGACATTCATCAAAACTCAATGGAATGGACTCAAGGGACCTCAAAACGTGCATATTTGTTGAAATTGGCGATTCGAAAATTTTTACGATCACAATACTTTCCCTTGGACAGGGGTCCGGGGAAAGTAAAAAGAAATAATAAAGAAAGCAAATCAAATATGTATGCAAAATAATATATAAAATTAGAATTTTATTCTGTAGATGAATTGGCTATCGACCGGAGGTCTTTCAGCCTGTCTATGTCTCGTTCTTGTCGCTGTCTATCTAATCGACATGATTGCTAACGTTATAGTTAAAGTCCGCATTGTTGGATGAAGAACTACTAATTTATCTTAGAAATTTAATAGTGCATATAATTATATAACTGATAATAAAAATACACAAGACTTTTAGTATTTTTTTTTTATTTAATATATATATATATATATTTTAATAATATTTATAATGTGTATAATGACACTGGATATAGATATGTTATATAAAAACATACATTATGTTGTTAAGTATATTTAAGAAATAATTGATTGACACGGATAAAAATAAATAATTTAGATGTTTAACATAGATATAAAACGCAGATAATTGGTGTGTATAAATGTTTGTCACTGTTACGGGTGCATAGAATCTAGGTTATTTCAAATCAGTTGCAAAAAACGGAATTGTCCGTTGGGTGGAGGTCGGATGAGGTATTGCGGCAGATGATCTACATTCCTGCTTCGTTGCCTGCAACTAGTTATTAATTTGAACGCTTACCGCGCCATAATATGCAAAGCAAATAAATTTTTCCAAGCGATTCGAATTGCATGACCGAAAAATATAAGACACGCAACGGCTGCAGTTTTTGCTTCGCACCAGATATATAAGAGATACCAATCAAATATGAGAAGCCGCATACCAATTCACGTGGCGAATTTCTAATTGCGCCGCGGGCCGACATTTATCTATCTTTACTCTATATTTAAAGGATGTGTTTAGAGTGGTTAGAGATTGAAACTGTAACACACTTATATCCTGACGAGGGGAACGCATCTCATCTCATCGCATCGCGACGTTTCATGTTTAAGTCTCATGACGCATTGATTTTTTGGGTATGCCGTGCCGTGCCATACCATACCATCCCAATCCAATTCAATCCCCAATGCTCTTTCTAGTGTGCACAGTTGAACCGGGGCTAAGCTAATAGGCTGAACACTTTTAGTGGGGTCGTGTAGCAATTTTTCCTCGTTTACGTATAATATCGGCTCTGTGTCCCTTTATTGCGTCCGAGCGGAACAAGCGGAACAATCCACCCTCACGCAGTTAATAATCGCCTGCAAAAATGCGCCCAATAAAAAAGGAGGCGGCAAAGCGAACAAGTGGGGAAATGAAGAAATGAAGAAACGAAGAAAAGAAGAAAAGCCAGCCGTCTCGCGCCGAGGGAAAAATAGAAATTCGTGTCAGACAACATTTACAGTGAAATTCATCTTTCAACTGGAATACCTATTTAGCTGCTTGCCAGACTGTCTACCGCTAATTGATATATTGTTCTTTAAACGGAAGCATCTGCTGCACTACGTTAAAAACGTACAATTTGCGTCATTTCCAATCTTAAAATGTAATTATTATCAAAACTTTCCACTCGTTAGAAACAATTTAATATACATATTGTACATACTAAATATTTTTAATAATTAATTAAACCATATACTCAAATAGAAAATTTATTAATTTTGATTTTTAATTTAAAACACTTCAAATTCTTAATTAAACCCATATATTCCTGTACTTATTTCGATATTAAATACCCAATTAGTAATATATTTTACATTATTTTGTTCACGACAAGTTTATGTCCTTGTCACGAAAAACCACGCGGAAAGACCACTGGCCGAACATTGACCATTATATTGTAAAGATTGTTTCTATTTATTTAAATAAAAAATATTTTTTGTTATTATTATATCTTGATTATTATTAATAATAATATCTAATCGATATTTTTTCTTTGACATTACATAATCAGTAATAAATCATGAACATATTTTAAACACAGTATAAGAATAAATGTAGAAAATATATTCAAGAATTTAATAAACAACCATTAATGAAAATACATAATTTTAAAACGTGTTTAATTAACAATTATGCTTCTGCCAAATACAGATTTATATGCAATAAAATTTAACGCCAATATGATAAGTTGGTTACCTCGTTTATGTATGTAACGAATTAAATAAATGTGGGTTTTATGCGTTACGTGATGACTTAAACTATAATAAACTTCCAATGAAAACATTAGCACTTTCTTAACAAACATTTTTTTATTCGGTATGGGTGCCATGTACTCCTTATGCAATGTCAATTAATAATAAGAGCATAGCGAATTATTAATAAGATGGAAACTCTCTACGATAAAGATTTTATTTTAAGTGTGTCATGTAATGTTTTGTTCAATTGTATTATAAATGCGTTTTATTAATAAGGTAAATTGAAGAAAATAAAATCATTATACATACCGTTCTAAAACTATAGAGGGTTATTTCATTCTATACGAATCGGATGTTTGTAACTAAAGTACACCACTCTTTATTTTTTGTATTTCTGGTGTATATAAGGGCTACGTTCTAAAATTATTTTCATATTATATAGGGTGTTCCAAATATCATAAAAGTATCACCAAAATACTTCTCAAATGGTTAATAGTTGAAACATAGGTTAAATATTAACAAAATTCAAATTATTTCAAAAACCTAAACGAAAATGACAGTTATGTTGAAAGTAGAATCTAAAGTGCTCCCATCATCCAACACTTATGCATCCCTCGAGACCCAAACGTAATTCCAAAATTTAAACACCCAGTACTAACTATTCATCAATTCATTTCATCAAATTAACCAGGACGAAACATGGACAGTTAGTAATCATGACGGTTTAATCAACGACAGGAACTAGACAAAGACAGGCCGAAAGACCTCCGGTCGACAGCCGTTTCTCTTAAGAATATATATTTGTTTTAAATTGTTTCATGTATTGTAAATTGAATTAAATATGTATGTATTCTTTGGGAATAAAAATGTTTGTATATATAGATTCTAAAAATATAATTATATACAGGGTTTTCCATTAAAAAAAACACAACTTTAATACATTTATGGTATTTTGGAAAATAATTTTAAAAGTATAGACATTTAATATTTTTCCATTTTTCCTATAATCATGTGGAATAATATAATAATGACTATTTTAGACGACTAGTTCATTATAATATTATATATTTGAAAAATATACGAATTTTTAACTTTATATTATATCCAATTTTAATGTATCTTTCAAATTTGCAGCTTTTATTCCAAATTACATTGTAATTAATTATTATTAAGCTATATTTATCACAATGCACAAAAAATGTGCAGTTAACAAATATTTTCTAATTAAATATTTTTCGAAATTTCCAGTAATAATAATCAATTATCACCAAAGTAAACACTGTATTTGTAGCTTCAACTTGTCATTATTACATCTTTCTTTATTTATCTATCTTATTTTGTCATTATTACATCTTCCGTTGTGAAAATAATGTCATCTCACCGAATAAGTGAATTAAAAATAGATTGCAAACAATTACATTTAAATATCTTTAAAAATATTGGCTCAGATGGGAATTGAACCCCAATGGTTATTCCATATTTTATGGATAGATGAAGCCCATTTTTTTAACAACAAAGTGAAGGTCATATACAACATTTACGGTAACAAATGGTAGACATACGAAATTCCATTATTTAAGCAATTACATTTATTTCATTTACTTTCTGTTTAATGTGTTAAAAATATATAATACGTTGAAATATACTAACCCTGTAAATTAATTTGTTTGGAAAATATATTAAAAAAATAATAAAAAATATGAAAACACTCTGCTCCATAACTATACTGACATTGACAAACGTTTTAATAATAAAATAAAACTACTAATTATTGTAAAATTGTTTTAATAGCACTTTGGAATTTCCTTATTTTCAATAAGGAAAGTTTAATTAACTCCACCAGATTTATCGGCGGTTCCGAAGAAATTCTACCAATACTTGTTATTTGACAGGTGTTAGATTATTTGTATGTGCGCACGAAATTTTTCTACAGGGATTTATTTATAGTAACAATTTTGCCCAGTCCAAAACAATAATGTTAAAGAGGAAAACAAAAATGACATTCTAATGATGTACAAATTAAGTATGGTTTTCATTAAAAAAAAAAAACAAGTTTGTGTCATATCTTAGAAATTAATATCAATAGAAAAAATATAATTCCTCTATTTTTTGTAAATATTAAAAATAGATGCATATTTCGAATTTATTTATAAACCAGCTTCTACTTTTAGCTGTGTTGTAAGATAAAGCTAATTTGAAGTGCGAGTATATTATGTTGTTGCTGCACTGATAAGATATAAATTTTAAAACGCAACGTTTACAGAAACGTATTTTTAAAAATCTGAAAATTGTGAAGAATTTATAATATAAACCAACTTAGATTTTAAAGACGAATACATTGTATTGTAGCTGTACTGGTGAGAAATATATTCTAAAATGCAATACAAACCTTTATTTTTGAAAACCTGAATGTTATGTAGAATTTGTCAGGTGACTTACATTTTTTAGCTGATTTGAATATATAGTTGGCAAAAAAATCCTTAGAGAACATATACTGTACTTAAATAGAAAAAAGTATTTATTCACTTGGTTGCAGTTATTTTAATAAATTAAATAAAAATAATTTGAAAATAATTAATAAATTATTTCCATATGTTGCTCTGTGACACTTTACTTACGTTATACTTACATAACGTAAGTCAAAGTGTCACATTTAAACAAATGCACATTAAAACAACTTCTTCACGGGTAATTTGTACTGTACTTTATAAACATTTATCATTCTCTATCTTTTAAAAAATAAGAAATAGATCCTGAAAATCAATGTAACTGTCATTGACAATATAGCTATCACTTTCTACTAAACTGCACCCTAAAACTAATTGATGGGAATTAAATCCTAAAAAAATGTATACAGAACATTAGAAATATTTATCGTTTTCTTTCTTGTCTTTAACTAATGCCAATAACAATGTCTGATATCTCTAAACCGCTCCATTAAATGCATTGATGGGAAATTAATACTAAAAAAACCTATACAAGACTTTATAAATATTTGTCGCTTTTGTCTTTAAGTCTTGAAAAAAAAATATAAGAAATATAATATAATAATATAATATTTATATTATATATAATTATATTTTAATAAATATTAAAAAATGTTACATTTCCATTAATACTACTATACAATAGCAAATGGTAACGATTATTTATTTTTTAGTAAAAGAAGAATAATCCAATTTAAAAATGCTGCATTTTCATGTAAAGAAACATAAGCACAATCAGTTAAAAAATTATATTCTGAAATCGTAATATTAATCAACTAACAACCGCAGGTCTTTCAGTCTATTTATTTCTTGTTCTTGTCTATCTTACTCGGGCCAACGATAACAATACGTTTTTAATAAGTTTAGCTAATTTATATGCAGTCTGGTTTGCTGATTTCGAAAAATATAAGACAAAAAGTCATATCACCCGCCAGTTTCTCATATTTCAGTATTAATTAATATTTTACATGTTAACAAAAAAACAATAATATTAATTTGTAACCGTTAACGAAAACGCTTCTAACTGTGTATAATTGAAGCGTCGTTAATTATTGCCAAGTCCGCATTATTAAATAAGATAAAATGGTATACGATAGATAAGTGGAACTTGTATTTTGGGGAAGTATTTTAATTGTTAGCTTAGATTAGGTGGGATGTATGTGGGTTTGTTTAATTGTATATTCAATTTAATGTTATTTATCTTAAGTAAATTCTGACACTCTTTTTATAGCGAAAAGAAAATTTAAAGTTTTCTAACACAAAATAAGAATTAATAATATATTCAAACATTGGTGGCGAGTATATGAATATATTATTAAAAATCTACCAATTAAATAAATAAAACACAGATTAAATTATATATAACTAAATTCTAATTTCCCGTGTTATCAGCACTTTATCAAGATAATTCTCTTGAGAAATTAAAGTTATTAAATTCAATCTTGTTATATTTATTTTATTGGTAGATTTTTAATAATATATTCATATTTATTATATAGAAAATTAGAAATTTGTTGATATTAAATTAAATACAAAGATAATTTGAAAATAACTAATGGATTAACCCGGCTTACTAAGTCACTGAGCAGTGCTGATCCTTTGAGTTGATTTGCTCAGAATGACCCATCTCTAGTGTTATAATACACTAATATGCTCAATTAACTAAATATCACAGTTCACAAACGTGGCTTATGTTTATATTAATTACATAATTACATAAATAAGAAACGTTGATAAGAGAAGTGAATATTATATTAAAAAATATTCTACATTTTTATTATAAAAAAATAAGTAGTAAATAATAATAAAATATAACAAAAACATATTTTGTATTCGATTAAAATGTAATATATTAAAAATGTCCAGTGAGAAATACTAGTAATTTGTTCTGGGTTATGCATTGCTGTAAATGTGAAGAAATGCATTCTGGGTTTATATGAGTATTACTTTATGTATGGCCCGATGTGGAGTTTTATTTAAGTGCAGAATTTATGATATATAGTCCCAATAGTGCAGGGATAGTAAAGATGGTGCATCTGGGAAGGAAAAAATATTTTGGCGAAACCGGCGCACATAAAACTTGAAACGGCCATATTTGAAAGTTTTAACTATTTAACACACATGTGTAGGCACGGGTGTATGTGTGTGCGGAAAGTTTCCAAAGTACAAAATTGTATTTTTTCTGCGGAGAGCACTCGAGAGGATCAGCACAATTTGCATTTGAAAACCTTATGAATAGTTAATAGTGTAGTTTGTAAAATGGAAACAAAATTATTGTGCCATCGATTCTCATTCGGATGTGAGTTGAATAATTCCTGACACAAGCCGATCGCTTCGCGGATCGCCATAAATGCACGCGAATTTTCTCTTGTTAATGTTTAAGAGTTGGTAATTTGATGTAATTTACGATACGTAATTGATGGAATTGAAAAGTCGAGAACATAGACTCGATTAAGGTCGTCATTCTAGATCCTCTAGACTTCTATATCTATATATGTACAAACCTCGTCCAATTTCTTTCAAGCCTGTAGCTCATACACTTCTTCGGCGTACTCTAAGTCCTCTTATTTAGGTTAATATAACATGTGTGTTATTTCCGTTGAAAACCATTAGAACAACTTTTCCAATAGCTATGCAATAGTATAGGTTTCGAATTGCCGGCACGTCGTGCTTTTAATTCCGTACAAACACTTAAAAGCGAGTATTTAACTGAAATTGTACGATTATCGGATTTTAATTATCACGCGTTCGAAATTTGACTATTACTTAAATTGGTATGCGGAGACTACGGTATTGCTAAGATGAGCGTAAGTTGCTGTTTAAAACTTTTTCAAATGTGTCCAATTTAGTATTGATGAGACTTAAGTGTTCCCCTAACCTACTAATACGCAACAGATGTGTTTTAATATCAGCGATTGTCACGTTAGCGATCTCCTCGTTCTTGCCTCCAGGCGAAACATTCTGCATTTACGCTGCAATCAATTTCTCACATCCTCTAAAATTTATTGCATGTAAACAAAACACTAGTTGAATGACCAATTTCGATTACAATTCCAATTCCCCAGCTGTTTCTACTTTTACCTAAACGTAAACGAAACAGACGCATCATCGCGATTGACTTTCCCAATTTGTGAAACTCGAACCTATTTCAAACCGGCGTCACAACAATAGACCCGCCAAATGCAAATCTCATCATTCATGCCTGAAATCATCATCTGTTCACTGCGCTATGTTCATAAAAATGTCGAATCTCTCATTAGCAGCACAAAACGACAATAAAACCACAGCAAATATACTGTGTGTATTTGCACTGCGCACTTAATCCGCATACGAATCGTTTAAACCCTCTACATCCCATTGCCCCATTGCCTCCCTCTATCTATCGAATTCGCTGCATGCCATTAATCCAATTGCACTGTAAATGTTAATGCTGATGCTAATTTCAATTAATATCTAATATTTATTAACAGCGTAAATTTGCGGATTCACGTTTACGCCCTGTCATATATTATTTGAGCGTGCTCCTCTTTGGCGCTTTTCACAATTGTTGTATTCACAGCATTGTTTTTGGATTTAGGACGTTTCTTTTATACGAATGAATGAAAGAATGAATGGAAGATGCGATATTTGGGTTAAGAATGATGAATGATAAAACACAGAATAATGAATTAATTTACAACTAGACAACACAATTCTGCACAAGGAAAAAAAGTTAAGTTATCTCCTTGATTAATTATTAATTTAATTAAGAACTACATATATTTTCTAATTAAATATTAAAAACAAACATTTACAAAATTAAATTAATATAATAACGAAGCACATTCGTTCCTTACTCCCACATCGTTAATATTTGCCCAAGAAGTAATGGTTTCAATTGAAATTTTGTTCTTTTTAAAATAGTTGTGTAACGTACGTCAAACAGTTGCATTAACTAACGAAAAAATAATATGATTATTTATTCAATTAATTAAATTATTTATTTTCATTTTTTATTAATAAATCGGTTGAATTCTTAAAATAAAAATATTTTAAACAAGTGGGAGTATAAATCAATTTCTCTCTCTTCCTAGAGGCAAAAATGAATATATGTTAAATAACATTTCTAAGATTGTGCTTTGCTTATTTTGTTACTTAAATTACTTTAATTAATTATTATTAATTGTTCTACTTTTAATTAAATTTGTATTTTTACATAAAATGTTTCGTTTATTTTAAATAACTATTTAAACTTTATACATAGTGTATAAGAATGAGTAATTTTAACTCTGTATATGTATTAAATAGATAAATAAAAAAATAACAATGCAAACAAAAAGTAGTAGCTACACTTTGCAAAAGTGCAAATATTCGCTAAACACCTTGCATAATACGAAAAATAAAGTATATCTATCCCTCAATCTATAATATTTCATTAACTTAAAAAGAAATTTGAAAATAATTAATTTATTACTATTGAATAATTTATTTCCTCCCTTTAGTTACTGCAATTTTTAACTTACATAAAGTAAGTACTTTAAAAAGTGACAAACATCTTTTGAAACAACTACTTCTGGTCTAGGGCAAATACCCCGCCGGACATTAAACTACACAATGGACATTTGCTGATGCACGACAACATTTTTTACTGGAGAATATTTAATGCAAAGAAAATATTTATAAAGTAAAGCTGTACTGACGAGGAATGATCCCCAAAACACGTGTCTGCAGATGGCCTTATATAACGAAACGTTTTTTGTTATTGTTCTTGTCAAATATTTTCGAATCATAAATTGTTACATTATGCGATCGGTTGACGCGCAATAGCAAATATTCATTGTGCCCTGAAAGTTGTTGTTTCAATGGATGTTTGTTTCTTGCTTACGATATTGCGATAATAGCTAAAGGAAAATAATAAGTTAATTATTTAATTGCAATTTATGTTAAGCCTTTTACTTGGTAAAACTCCATTCGTTTCAAAAAAGTTTAAGTGTCAAAAAATGTATTGTGTGTTATCATGATTAATCATATAATAATAGATCTTTTTTGCCCAGTAGATTAAATAATCTTATTACAGGGAATATTTACAAAATAATGACATAAATATAAATATATAATATAGTGTATAATCTTAATTCTAAACATTCATACAGTATGACATCAGATAATACATATCATGAATAGTAAAACAGTACTGACTTTTGAAATACATTCAGGATATCACTAAAAATATCCATAGAGCTATGCATTTGATTATATAATGAGATGAATTTATTAATAGCCGAATTCAAATGTGAATTGGTATTACACTAATTATGCTTAAATAACATAGCATTTCGAGGGGTTACCCTGGCACATGTAAATTTATATACGCTAATAATTATGGCTCATCTATCAAGTTGTTAAGAATTTTATATAAGTAAACCACCATTGCAATACTACGTCTTACTAATAATAATTCAAAATCAAAGCACTGTAAAAGTTCGACATAGCGAGTCAGGATCATCTGCCCTGGGGAAACAATTCTAGCAATGTCTCTACAATAAATTTTGAGAAAGGTAAAAATCGTTGTTTTATTTATAAATAGTGAATTATTCGATTGTTATAAATAACAATTATTTTAAAATGTTTATATATATATATATATATATCACAAACTTTATTAACAATTAAGCGTACAAGAACATATCAATAATTTAATTAAATGTTCAACCATCATTTATCTACCATGTAGACTCGAATTGTTAACGATTCCACATGAAATTAGGCAAAAGATGGCGCTTGCGTCGTCTTCAATTTATTATGATTCATATCAATAATTGATTAAGTATATCACACAAAATTTAATTAATTGTTAAATGGTTATCCACCATAGGTCTTTCTGCCTGAATTTTAAATGAAATATCTTTGTCTTATTATGTATATAAACGGGTCATGATTGCTAATGTCGTCCAATTAGTCAAATGAAGGTGTAAGATTCATTTTTATTTCATTTAATTTAATTTAAATAACCAAATGAATAAATACTCTTTTTCTGCTATTATATTATTAATCTACTTAACCACAGTTACAGATAATAGGCATTACTTAACTTGCTATTATTCACACTTTCTGATAGCTAGTCTAATAAAAACTAATCTCAACTGTAGTTTTGTTTAATAATATGAAAATCAGCAAGGAATTTCCTTTAAGAATGTATTTTTATTTGTCAATTTAATAAAAAAATTACTTAAAATATAAAAATTTATTTATTCTAGAGATTAAATGACAAAACGGAAATTCATGATAAATTTTACTTTTGAGAACTAGCTTCAAACTAGTATTTGTTTTTAATATTAAATTAGAAATTAGTTTAAAATTAGCTCTTCCAAAGTAAAAGAAATCATGAATTTCCGTTTTGTCATCAGTTTTTTTTTTATTGTATCATAGTTTATATATTGTATTGTATTATATATTGTATGTGTATATATTTTTTACTTTGGAATAACTAAGTTATAATTTAATTATTCAAAAATATTTGTTGGTGAGTACGTGAAGTTTTCTTAATAGTTTAAATAACAATGATTCGAAAATAATTAATAAATTATTTCCACATTTAGCTCTGTGACTTTTTACTTACGTTGCGTAAGTATGTTAAACAAATGCACATTAAAACAACTCCTTCCCGGGCAAATACCCCGCCGGACATTGAATTACATAATGTACACCTGCTGCTGCATATCATTAAAGTATTGCACTATACAACAAATTTTGATCCGAGAAAAAATGTTAATGCAAAAATAACAAAAAGAACGTTACTTAATATAAGGCTATCAGCAGACGCGTGTTTTGGGATCTATCCCTCGTCAGTACAGCACTGCCTTATATAACTTAAAGATGTTAAAAATATCAGAAAATATTCTAATTTATATTACTATTATTAACAAAAAAGTAGCATTAATAGGTTCAATAAATAAACTTCGTTACAACATAATAATCGCCAATTGTCTACTCTAATAGCAAATTAATTAAATTGAATGACGTTGAAGAATTAAAACGTTGAATTCCCTTTGTATAAATCACTTTCCTCACCGGTTTGGTTTGTTCTACTTGTTAGATTATTATAATGGTGCAACAGCCTTTCAAGCGGCGTCAATAATTTGTTGAAGCAAAGCGCAGACCAATAATGGGGAATCCAAATTGTTTACGAGGTAATAGGATAAAACAATTTAGTCGAAGATTATATTATTATAAATCGTTTAAGTAAAAGTACGAATTACCATGTAATTTGTCCTGAGCACGCGCTCTTTAAAACAAAGGCCGGCAAGGCAATTCTACACCACTCCGTTTTGTTTTAATGGAGGATGTGCTGGAAATCGTTAAAGAAAGTAGATTGAAAAGAGTGTGATAAAAGAATTATTCACATATATATTTTATGTATTTCCGTACTTCATAAATAGTTATGAAGTTATGTCGTAAGAGCATTGTTATAATTAACATTCAAAATAAAAATAAAAAGATGATGAAATTTGAGTTCAGACTGATTTTACTAAGGCATACGTCCATATACATACCAAATAGAAATCTACCTTTTTCTTTTTATTTGGCATGATATAGACGTATGACTTAGCAAAATTAGACTGAACTGAAATATCATCATTTTTTTACAGCAAAATGGAAATAATCGTTTTGAAACGAATCAATCTTTAGTTTTTATTAATATGAATATATATTTACATTTTAAATATAGTTGACATTTATTATTACATTGTGGTACAGTTTTTGAGGATGATGTGAAATAATCATAGTAATATTAGTAGAACAAATTAAACACCGTGTTACACTATCGTATTCCCACTGAGCGAAAGACATTAAAATAATGTTTGATCAGCATTAGAACAACATGAAACATTGCGGACATATAACTTAAACGTGTCTGCTCAGTGGGTTGGAACAATTATAATGTAAGCCATTACCATCATCATTTAACTTGATTTGACTATTAAGACAGATGCAGAAATGATTACGCTTTACGTATTGAGGAATATTCGCTCTGCAATTTATTGCAGACAGTTGGACATTGTGAATAATAAATCTTACGGAATAACTGGATTAAAGCTGAGGTTTCCATACACTGCATTCAGGTTTAAATAAAAGAATTACTTTAATATTATAGCATTGTAATGGGTATTTACTATTAAATCTATTAATTTAATTAAAATATTAATAAATGTTCTATAATATATTTTAATATAATTTGTAATAATATTATGAATAATATTTTACGTGGGAGATATATTTACAAATGTCACTATTAGTGTGAACACACCTGTAATATAATTAATTGGTCAGATAATTCTGAGTTATATCTGTCCTATGTAAATATTTGGTATTAAGGACCGATGAAAAGCAGTCGTGTTCCCATTTGATTTTAAATCCGGTGCTTATAATGCAAACGAGGCCTTAACTTTCCGCAGGTCGTAAATATTCGTTTGATGAAATTAGTAATTCTATTAAAATTGCTAGATTTTCGTATCAGTTTGAGGTAAACTATGACGTATCGCAATTTAATCATTTACTAATTCGAATCCTATCTAAAGGAAACTGGGTTATCGATGTATTGCCAGTAATTTCCCAGTTTTTCACACACTCACACACCTAGGTGGTAAAAATGGCCATTTGCGAAACAAGTTCCATTTGGTGGATAACCCCGATATACGATTACACTCGTTACGGTACTTTTCAATAAATTATAAATTATTATTGTAAATAGAGCAAAAATTACATTCCGTGCTCACGCTTCTCTAGAATACATTATGGATTTAAATCGAACGCCTCGGAACTACTCGAGTTGAAGTTTTTAATGAATTTGAACGAACGTAGAGAGAAGGTAATAAACGTAAATCTGTGGAACATGAGACTGTACACAAAATTCGAATCCACAATTTATATCTCTTTTAAACGTGAATACTATACCTACCTGCGTATCTCGCACTCATTTATACATACATATATTTAAATGGACCTATTCACACGTATTCCAGCATACTTTATCGCGGGTATACTATCTGTGTGTGAAAGATGCTTTAAGGTCGTTGTTTCCTTTCTAATTAGAAATCGGCGAACAGTAAACCTAATAAAAAAATCATATCACTGCACCCGCATCCAATATTTTCATATCGCCCAAAACTCTAATTAACTCCTCGTTATATATTCATAGCATGAAGAAATTTCGTAAACGGGATATCACCTGAAAACGGTATTTATCGGTGCTTTCTATAATTATTTTTATCTTCCAAAAAATTTGGGACGCACTTTTTTATTTAGAAAAGAGGGTGAACATTTATTAATCACCTTAAATATATAAAACTATAGAAGATAATTGATTAATAATTTTGAATTTTATTTTGTATTATTAGTACAATTAATTAAATGAAAAGGAAATAAATAGTGAATTTATGTATTTATTTATGGATACAATAAATAATTATGGTAAAAAAACGTAGTAAGTGTTATCAATAGAAAAGATTATACATTCACATGGTGACAGTTATTTAAATAAATTAAATATAAAGAATTTAAAAATAATTAATTAATACATTATTTTTTCTTTAGCATCGTTTAATTGAAATACAGCTTCTTCACACTTTATTCACTCAAAAAATTATATATATTTTTTTTTGACCGTATCTCACACAAACCTCTGACAGATTTCTAAATAATTAAGGATTTAAACGTGATTTGTGCACGTTTTAAAATATTTGTTTAATTGAAATAAACTTTCTTCGCACTTTGTTCACTCAAAAATGTTACAAATGAAATAATTTATTAATTAATTATTTTCAAATCCTTTTTATTTAATTTATAGTAAGTGTTTATTAAGTGATTATAAAAAATAAATGTAATGACAATTTTTTGTCCTGTAGGAAATTCTGCTTTATTGTTTAGTCAATCACAAAACATTAAAACTGATATGACCAAATTGATAGATTATGTGTATTATTATTATTTATATACAAAAAACTTGTATTGTATAGATGTATGTAGTGTGTTATGGTCTATAAACAATTTATTACTTATTAGGCAAATATCCCTTTAAAATATAAACATCCTCTCACTTTTAACAATTTATTAGTACGAATAATCAAAATTGTTCAGCTAGCCAGCATAGATATTTTTATTATAGATAACTACAGATTCAAGACGAGGCAGAATGACCTCTGGTAGAAAGTTTAAACAATATACCCTATAAATGTATTGTGTATATAAATATAATTGTAATTGTACCATGAACAAAGACGACAATATAAAAATATTTTTATTAAAACATAATAATTATTCAGAAATGATCTAATAAAATATTTTTGTTGATATGAAATGTGTTTTTAATTTATATTTCTATATTATATATATATATATATATATATATAATATAGAAATATGGTATATATAATTAATTTAAATGTGTTTATAATTTATTTAGTATATTTTAATTAAAACATGCAATACTCTAGGTGTGTTATTAAAGAAAAAGACAACAAGAATAGTTGAAATACTTCTTTAATTAATATTTTTACTATGTGTTTAAAAATGCTTCACCAACTGTTAAATGAGAAATTAATCGCAGATATAAAAATAATAATAATTTAATGAAATAGGATAATTGAATTAACACAGATAAATCAGACATAATTCATCCTAAAAATCGAATGTAAAAGGTACCAATTAAGTCTGCAAGTCTTCATCATTAATACGGAGGCGCTCAATAACTGTAAACTGAACAATTATTAGCGCCATTCATTTATGGATTTACGGTATCATATTTTCAACTACAACGTCGACACGGCTGGTTGCCCCATAAATCAAGTGGTGATAAAATTATAATTATATCACCCGACGTAATTAGCTATTTTGCGCAAATCTAAATTGTCTTGCATAATTGATTTTTTCTGCAAAAAATAAAACGTGTGCTCCGAATTAAACGTGTAATGATTATTCAAGAGCTTGCGAATCGAGATTCAATTAGATTGCACGCGGTTGTGCATAACGAGATGATGATTTATACTAATTCTTAGAATATCTTAGGAATGAATACTAAATGAGATGTGTTTATAAAAAAAAGTTGAACAACTTTTACTTTTACAATAAGAGTATAAAGTTGTAGCTTATTTAGTATTCATTAAAATAAATGTTCATGTAAAAGTTAAAACCTGAAATACTCGATTACTCTCACACATTAGCATTTTAAGATTAATTTACATTTTCTTTTAATGAGTGAAATGAAAAGCCTGACTATCCCTTTTTAAATTAAATTAGATAAAATTATGTTATTTTTATTTCTTTAATGACATTTTTGATATCACATAATAATATTCTCATCCTATGTATTGAAATACAATTTATGAAGAATAAAAATTATGTTTATGCAAAAAAATACATTAACACAAAAATCTTTTTAAATAATAATAAATGTTCTTCATTCTTTATATATTTTATACAAACATCATTTTTGTGTAAAAACAGGTTCACATAAAAATGATTTTAAATAATAATTGTTCTCCATTCCTCATATATTTCATATAATAATCATTTCTGTGTAAAAATACGTTTTCATAAAAATGTTTGTTGTGTGAAATATATGAAAAAATGAGAATATTTACCAAATAAATCTTTATTATATGAGAACAAATAATACATTGTTAATAATCTAACATAATATAATAAATAAATACTTTTATAATGTATTCTCAAATAAGGGCTGTCGACCATAGGTCTTTCTGCCCTAAGAATATTTATTACTGTGTGATATTAAAAATGCCATTAAGGAAATTAAAATCATATAATTTAAAACACACACATACTTTATTGTGATATTTACAATTACATTAAGTTTATAAAACATTACATTGTTATTGACAAAATGCCTATCGACCAGTGGTCTTTTAGTCGACAGTTCTTGTCTTTTGTCTCGAATTTTAGTTAGTCATTTATGTGTGGTGATATGAATTCATGAATGGTGGATTGGGGATGTTTGGATTTTGTAGGGATGTTGAGATTTCTCGCAAAGCAGAGAATGTTTACAAGTTCCAGCGTGAGGGGTTTGAGGAACATTTTTGGGATAAATGGCTAATTCGTTGGGATAACACCGTATTTTTGTAAAAGAGTGGGTGGGTTCTGTAGATTTAAAACATTAACATATTTATTCGTATAATTTTACATAATTAATTATTATTATCGTTACATATATGTATTGTAATATGCAACGATATTGCGAGATGACTATCGACCGGAGATCTTTCTATCCTGTTTTGTATTTATTTTAATGTGAAATTAAAGTCTGTGCTAGTTAGCTGAACTGTCATGATTCGTAGGGATGAATCGATTTTTTAAAATCATCCACTAATTAATAAACTCAAGTTACGCAAATAATAAATATTAATAAAAATAAATGTGAATAAATAAATCTATTACTTCAAAAATTAAAAAAATAATTTAATTTATTACTTTCATTTAAAAAAATTAAACGCTTTAAGTAATCTTCTTTATGTTGGTTGTTGGTTGTGGAGACTTTAAATATTTAAATAAAAATACTTGTCCTTTATTTTATTTATTTTAAGTAAACTCGAAAACCTCACGTGGTGAATTCGATAATTGATAAATCCCAAATATAATTTGTATTTTTAATTTGTAATTTCTTTTTTGCAGAATTTCGCCTTTTTACAGAAAAAATATATAACCCGCTATCATTAATTATAACGATAATACAATAAATATGTGATTAAACCAATTATTCCAAGCCAACAAAGAAACAATTTAGTTAATCAATTTGTTCAAGAAGCATGGTAACTTCGTAATTTGAACGACAAGTCGAATGTGTGCAAAAAAAATATATAAAGTTAAAATATTGTTGAATTAAACACAGTTTTAATTAAGATGTAAGAAATATGAAAAAACAGATATAATATTTTTTAAATATTATGTAGATAGATTGATGACTTTATGGCTTTTACCATCTCGACCTCAATAATCTATTTTGGATCCCGTCTATCTCAGATGATTAGC
Source organism: Philonthus spinipes (assembly GCA_963082785.1). Classification (NCBI taxonomy): domain Eukaryota; kingdom Metazoa; phylum Arthropoda; class Insecta; order Coleoptera; family Staphylinidae; genus Philonthus; species Philonthus spinipes. The sequence goes on from OY720301.1 coordinate 16,765,818, forward strand.
TCTAACTTTGCCTCCTTGATTAATGCTATCAGCCCTGACAATAAAAGTATAACTTTCCCTGATTGTTTTGGTGTATCCTAGCTTAAGAAGCTTTGCAAAGGTCTCACAGTGGCACAATTTGTCAAAAACTCTTACACTTTTTCCTGGCAGAATCTACATTCAGATTCTACTTCTAGATCCATTTCATTAATATGTTTGTTGAGTCTGCAATGTCCTGTTAGTAGACCACTGATCATTTTCCTATCTTGCTTTAGAAGGCCTGTAATTAGTTTTGACGATGGTTTTTGATGAACAGTTTTTCCTTTTGCTTCTGTATTGATGCTTTCATCCATCAATTTCTGGCCTATGTTTCTGTCCAGCTTCTGATGCACTTCGGATTTTGCGATGCCATAGGAGAGTTCCAGGCCAGCGATTGCTTTGGCGAGTCTTTAATGTGACCTACATAACCCTTGTGCCTTGGAACTAAGACCAAAATCACCTTTTTATGCTCACCTTTAAAAAAAACCCACAACAATTTGTATCTGTTTTCTCGTGATCTCAGAAGCGCTTGACTGTCTGATATATAATTATTATCCGACCATTCTTATCTTGATTAGCTATTTTTTCTGTGCAATTGTGCAATGTATTCACCTCTGCATGAAATACTGTAGTTTCTTTTGCTAGGATGATTAAAATCATAGTGTTCGATTTCTTGTTATATATGCCTATAGCTCTAGCGGATGGGCCATTTGATTATTCTTTCTTTGACGGAGCCAGGACTTGGTATTTCTTGTTCAAGTTGATTTTCCTTACCGTAGTATCACTGAGCATTCCTGTTATTGGAGTCGCTTTCAAATCCTCTTCTAGCTTAAGTAAGATTTTCCGTGCAATCTGCTTATGGAAGCCCATTCTTGCATTATTCTATATTTTTGATTCTTTGAAGAAGGAAACTACTTTGCATCCCAGCGTCGGCGGCTTAAGGCCTTCTTGCTCTCTTATTTTTGTGAAAGTGACAATATGTATCTTCTGGGGATTCAAAGACAGTTGCTCCCAATGACACCGATTGTCAACTATATTTAGTGTCCATTGTATTCGCTGAGAGATAGCTTTTGGCTATTATTGCCAAGTTATGCGCATACCCGAAGCATGGGATGTCTTCATTTATCAAATTCTTAAATAGATCGCACTCAAGAGTTGCCCAAACCAATGAAGATAAATCTTCTCCTTGCAAACATACTCCCCCAGCTTTAGCCTTAAAGGTGTGCCCCCTAGATTGGATATACTTATTCTATTATCCAAGCTGGCCCTAATACACTAGAATATACTTGACGGGACGCCTTTTTTTGGCATGTGCCTCAATAATTGAGTTTGTGGTCAGATTGTTGAACGCTTCTTCTATATCCAGTAATGTGACCATTGCTATCTCTTTGTACTCTATCGACTTTGAGATAATCCTATTTAGATCGTCTAACACCGAATCACCGGGATGATACGCGGCTTTACGACACCCCTTTCACTTTCGCAGTCTTCCCCCACACTATCCAGAGATGGGTATTTAAGCCCCTATTCCCTATCCTCAGCCTATTAAAAATTGTTTTGGTTTCCAGCTTGTCCTTCCTTTCGTCCAGGGCTGTGTTGACTCATGGCTTGAAGATTTATTCGCCCTGTATCTCCTACAGGAAAGCTCCTTTCTATGGATCAAGGTTTTGATGAACTACCTAAGCCATATCATCAGATCCCCCGGTCGGTAAATGAACCTACTGAAGCAGACCTACGGCCCTTGCTCTGATCTGATCATTTGCCGACATGATCGCGTCTTGGTGTTTCCATGAAGGTAGGCCCATCCGATTTTAGTTGCCCTCCTCTCCTTCTTGTCACAATGGTAAAGCTTTATTTTCCATTGTTATGCTTTGGTAGAACTTAGATTGTCATTTGGGGTTGCTTCACATGTGATATTCGACTGTACTGCACTTATAAACTGGAGGCAGGGTAACACTGCCCCCCCCCCCCAAAAAAAAAAAAAAAAACTTGATCAAGAGGCTACTAGAACTAGTAAAAATAACTAAACTGTTTGATTCAAAATAGGAGAGGCGGAAGTAAGTCCAGGATATCCTTGAGAGGATATTCGGTGAAGAGGTAGAATTCCTTGCAGAATAAAGACAGAAGAGTAGGCACAATGGATCGCGGTGCAGGAAAGCCGAACAGCCAAACGACCCATGCCACATGGACGCAGTGATTGGGCACACCAAATCATATTCTCGACTACCGATACAAAATACAAATATAAATACAAATACAAAGTAGGGTTCTGATCTTCTCTTGCCTGGCTATTAATAAATTAGACCTTAATTAGGGCCAGTTTGGTCTTTATCTAGCCTTCGCCTCTTTTCACTAGCCTCGCAATCTTGGTCCTCATGATCCCGAAAGCACCTGCCTTACGAATTTATTTGTCTTTATTCCACGGCGGCAATCCCTAATGCCTCTCTACGACTATTATGTCTCCTATCTGGCCTATTTATGGCGTTGGTGTTGTTTTTATTATCCATAGATTAAACCACGAGGAAATACTCGGTCCACCTGACGATGATCAGGTAAAACTACTTATTGTGAGGTTCGCCCGATACCCCCCAAGGATCGATCGTGACACTGCCAATTCAAATGTCACACAGCCCTCAGTACCATACCTTCCACCTTCGCTTAGGTTTGCTCCTTAGTTTACTCGCTATCACGCGTCCTGCAATAGACCCCTCACCCACGTCAAGATATCGCAACTCCTACAGGGGATATTAAATACGAAAATAAAATAAATATAGTATTATAATCTAGTGAAATGTGAGAATTTAGCATTATTATTGATTTATTTATTATTTTGTCAGTTTTTATTAATATTATGTTTGTAGAATTAGCATAAATTAAATTGCAAATGATTTTTATGTACCATTTTATAGATCAAATATTATTAATTTCATCAATAAAAACAGATAGATAACTTAATTGAGATATAATTGGCCATGCAAAATTAATGAAAACAATAAAAAAATAGTCCCCCTTTCTCCGTTTTAAAAATGGTCCAAAATATCAGCTCAGGGGTTTGTGAAATATTACGTAAGTGCGATTAAAAATTTAATTAAAAGCCAATTAACACGTCATTCGGAAGAAAAACAATTACAAAAAAAACAGAAGATTATTCCACTTAAGCTCAGCGTAACCCACTAAAAACAAATTGTCCATCACTCATATCCGTTTGGAGGTCGTATTTCATAGATGCAATGTTTTTTTATATTCGTCAGCCGACACTAATGATGACATGTGGTGTTCAAAGATTGAGCAGTTAAATAACAGATCGATTTTTCAATTTGAAACTTTCAATTTTTATCTAGGTTACGGGATCATCTTGCGCGCAGTGGTCTACAAAGGTGCAGGAGTACGTAAACATATCAAATACCCCGATTTTAATGAATTCAAAATAACGAAATTCATTTTCGTGATTTGTGGCCATTGATCGGGTGTCTGACAATCAGACAATCTTGTATCGGTTGTATAGACACGTGATTTAAATTATTCGAAAGTTCCGATCGGATCAAACAGAATCAATATGTTATTAATGTTATTAACATACTAGTTTTTTACAAGCTGGTTTCGTTTTGTAGTGAATAAATCATCGGGATACATCATTTGCTTTAATGATGAAAAGGTGTTGAATGGATGTTTCTTGTATAGAATTACAAATTACTACTTTCAGTACTTAATGTCTACGATTTACTAATTTCTTATTATTTTATAAAATGATTCCTATAAATTATTGACGCAACTTCTTAAATTACACGTAGTTTTAAGAACAAAAAGTAATTGTATAATAATCTTGGCTTTTTTTTGCAAACACTCTTACCGCAAAAACTCGGAGATTATTACACAATTACGGATTCGAGAAATATATAATAGACACGTAATACATGTAATTTTAAATCCGTTTCATTTTTTGTCAAACAAAATTATACCTACTTTTACACTCTTTACACCAAAATAATGGAGACTAGAAAATATAACACTTATTTTAATAAACAAAGACAATACCACACTATTTTATTTGTTTATTAAAGTATCTGCCTTGGCCTGAATTTATTAAAGGTATACGGGGCTATTCTGTAAGGAAAATGTTAAATTTAACGTGTACATTATTTTTATCAACACAGTCTAAGCAACTTTTGTAATAGAAATGTATTCATAGAATGTGAATTTAATTAATAGTGTACACGTTAAACGTAAGCAAGGGAAACTTAAAAAATATTCGTTTTATTATATAAAATTTAAATTTTAAATGCAACAATTTCAAATACAGTATTTAAACAAAATTTAAAATTTATTTTATTTACAGGGGTATTTAAAATGTACCTCAAAGTAAACCTTTAGAACACACCACACTCAATAGATGTATAACAATCTTTATTAACAGTTAAGTTTATAAGAACATATCAATAATTGATTAAGTATATCATAAATCAATACTATTTCTTTTTTGCTTTTCCTGTAAGGTAACAGCTTATAAAGGAAAAACAAATATTTATAAAAAAAGTCAATAAATTATAAATAGAAAATAAATTTTCTCAAATGAAATTCGCTAATAAAACTTTTGAGGTTACTCGGAGTTAAGCAGGTCGAGCAAAGTCGATTTCATTCACTTCACACTTACATCACAAATACCTACTTTTATAATCTCATGATTCTATGCAAAACAATGAAAACGAAGAGACTCGGTTTTAAGATAAACATTATTAATGCAATGGGTACAGATTTTTAGATCGTACTCATTAGCCGGCAATTTCTCCGCGCCGAAAAAAAGATAATGCAGGAAAACACTATTATTCGGACGCTTAGTAGAAAATAACAGGTATCACATGAACGTCAGGTGAATTTGTCAAAAAAGCCTTGTATTACGCGTTTGAGTTAAGCGTGAAAGTTGGGATTCCAAAAAAGAGGTGTAATTTCGTTTAATTGAAATTTCACTTTCAAATGAATTGTAATTGTGTTTTTATGATTTGAGAGACAACGTTTATTATTATTATTATTGTCTTGCTTGATGGGCGCCGCCTTCACACGACTAGACAAAAAATAATTGTTTGTGCGCTTTGAACAATAAATCATTTTTCATGTGAAAATTTGTTGAGTGTCATAAAGTTCTTTCTTCTTTTCTCAAAATATTTAGTTCAACGAGGCTTAAATTATTAGAAGAATCAAATAATAAATGAGAAAGTTTGAAATGTGAAATTGTTAATTTACTGTTAATATTATTAAAAAAAAAATAATTATATAAATTAAACGAAACAAATAAATGAAATAAAAAGAATTTAAAAATAGTCAAGGCAAGGGTAGAAAGACCTCCGGTCGATAGCCCATGAACCCACCAATATGTATTGTAAACATAAATATTTGTAAAGAATTGTAATTCTGCTGTCTGAATAAAGATGTTTGTATATATTCATGGCCTCTTTAGGCCTAAGAAGTAGTTATTTTAATGTATATTTGTTTAAAAGTATTTATTTAACATAAATAAAATTGTCACAGTAGCTAAAGAAGGAATAATTTATTAATTATTTTCAAATTATTTTATTTAACCATGTGAATAAATCTTTTTTTTTATTATCAAATAAAACAAAGTTCAACCCAGAAAATTAACTTTTCAAAAATGTAAATTTAATTTATATAAGGTAAGAGCACTGAAAGATTCTTATCCTATATAAATTAAATTTATATAAACCTTATTTTGAAATTATAATAATGCAGTTAAGAAAGATATCTTATACTCGAAATAAAAAAGGAACATAGAATTTTAATAATCGTTACCAAATGTGCATATCAGTTTATGAATTGTTAATGAAATATAATTACTAAGGTTGGTTAGATACAAGATTTATCTGTAACCAATATTTGTAGATATAGATGTTGACTACTTTTGTATCCAAATATTATATTAAAAAAAATTGAAAATCATTCTTGAAGCCTATTTTTTATGAAATTTGCATATATGTATACATTTATTTAAATTTACTTGTAGAAAGTGTGTTTATTTACACTGTAAATGTCAAACAATTGAAATGTATTGACGTATTTTTGTAATCACTATTTTCTAGATGTATCAATAATATGGATTGAATTTACTTGAACAATAATCATTATTGTAAATAAAAAATCTTTTTATTTAAACAAAATATTTTGCACTATGTAACTATGATTTAATTGATATTCGGGGCCATTCTATGTATGTATATCTATTATAAAAGCTGCTTATACTGTGATGATAAAAAAATAACGTACAGGTTAAACTCAAAATTTCTTTTACAGAATAGCGCCGAATAGTCAAAATTGTAATCAGGTTAAAAAAGTAAACAATGATTTATTTGTAAGTGTATTTAAGATGTGCCATAAAATGAAACCAGTCAAAATCATTATTGTCAAAAAATATCCCAAAATATTACACAAATATACTGAATGCATATAAAATTATAAAAGAATTTTATTCAATTTGCCATAGTTATTTAATATAATTATATAGGAAATGATTTTTTTTAAATATTGTAATATATTGTATAACCTTTTTCTTCTCAGAATATTATTCTCAAATCAGAATTCGTAACATTTGCCCTACAACAGCAAATGCCCATTGTATAATCTAATAATCTACAGTTTATTTGTCTGGGAAGTAGTTTTTCAATGGTTATTTGTTTTTAAGCACTTATATCAATATTACAGTAACATTTTTTTTTAATTATTTTCAAAATACATTTTCTATTTACCTATAAAAGTTCCCAACACATAATAACATTAATAAATGTCAAAGTTATAAGAACAAAGCAAAATTGTTATCATTATTTACTATTAAATATTAACAAAGCACGAATATTATTTTTTTTAATAAATACAAACATCTTTATTGCCAAACATCTTTACAATATATATTTAACAATAAATACACCTATACTTTGACATCTACTACACATTTATGTTTAGTAATTGGTTATCGACTAAAGGTCAGTCTGTCTTTTTTATATGTTTTTTTTTATAAAATATAACATTACTTAATGATTCTTAATGATTTTCGTAATGTTGTATTGAATCAATTATTATTTGCAAGATATTAATAATATTTTTAAGTATTTTCATTGAGCTATTGAATTAAAGCTACTAGTAGTAGTATATTATATAACTAGTGTTATAAAGTAGAGAAAGGAGTATAAAAAGTAATATCATAGTTTAATATTTTAGCTAACTAGCGAAAGCGTGATATAAAGGAGGTTGAAAGAATTAAAATGTAGTTAATTCACATGTACGCAAGTAAATTGGAAAACATGTAGCACCATCCGAACGAATTACTCCCAATATCAATCTTAATGAGGCACACTCTTAAACATTAAAACTAAATTTCGATTAATTAAATTTTCGAAAGTCATGCTTTCGGCATGCTTTCTCTGGTCGGTGTGCAAAAATTGCAGTTGCGGCCCGGACGACCCGTGCGGTGCAATTAAAATTTCTTACAGATATTAGGTGCTAATGTGATTGTTTATTTGAAGAAGGTTTCCTGCATGAGGAATGAGGTCGTAGACTGTTGGAACTCCTGGCCATCATCGCGTAGGCTTCACGAGACCAAATCGCGGTCAAGGTGAGTCTATGTGTACTCATCATCTAATAATACAGTATATTCCGCGTCTGATTCCGATTTCCTTCCGATTCTGATTCCGATTCCAATTGTGCGTTTTTTTCATTCTCTCGCCGCATTTCCATATTCATGCCACATGCAATTGCTAATTGCTGTTGATTATATGACGGTTCGAGGAAACGCGCTTAATTAATTCGAAGGTTTCCTGAAAAGGAAATGCTGATGTGCATTGCTCGTGTTTCATTTCCGTCATTTACAGACTGAATGAATGTATATTTTATTTTCTCATAAACTTTTTCTACATACTTATCTATAAATATAAACATACTATTCTAATATACCACCAATCCTTTCTTGCAAAAAGAGTAAAAGCAATGAATATTGCTTCAAAAGATGTAATTTCTTTCATATTCATTTTTTCATATTCTGTGTTAACTACACGTTTTGCGTGTTACGTATGGAAAATATTCATATAAAATTTAAATGAATATATATTAAAAATCTTTTTTTTCTGAGTATTACATTATATAATTTTATAATACAAAATTAGTTCTTCTCTTTTAAGGCAGAAAGATTGACTGTCGATAGCCATTTTCTGAAGTTTAACAGTTAGTAAAAACATTTATCGACCGTCAGTCATTCTGCCTTAAAAGAGAAGAACTAATTTTGATACCTCCAAAAAACATTCTGTACCATTAATATAACATTGTTTATTTTTTTAATAATATCATATCAATCTTTTAGAGATTAAAATTGAAGAAAATATTTTCTGTATATTTTCCTCAATTCGTCCAAATTCACGATTGGAAAATAAGTGTGTATGGTCGCTAATTAGAAAATAATTCGTGATTCGTTGAAATTAACGATTTGCCACATTGACATTATTGACCAATTTTTAGTTTGATCCAGACAGTTGTCTGTGAATATTATTAGTTCATTCAATTCAGATGGTATCTCATAAAAAAAAATACAAAATACTTCCAACGTTACCACTCCCACGTTTTGTAAGATCTCCAATCCACAAAAATTGTTGCAAGTCAAATGAAACTAATAGTAATAGCACATTTATTTGGCATAAAAAAAAGACAATTTATAAATCTTTTATTTGATTCTCGTTAATCATTTGATGAAACATTATAACAATATTAAGACAATTTATAAATACTGATCAAAACACGGAGAATCTATTGGATGATTTTAAAGAAATTTGCAGAATTTGATGATGTAAATAAATTACATCGACTATCAAAAATCGTCTTGAAAAACAAATAAATAACAATTAATAGTGTGTTGGATCTTTCAAACGTCATCATTCTCTTTGCTGTACTCCGTGCTATTGATATTCTATTACATACCCCGAAGTCGTTCTTTCCAGACCAAAATTCTGTTTTAGGTACTGCCTTTCTGTAACCTTTCCACTCTCACCTTTTCATTCATAACCCACACGTATACTCCATGCATAGCAATTGACCTAATACATGCATCCCACGAGATCATTTACATTATAACATTACTGTCTAGTATACCTTATCCTGCTCTTCCCAATCTCTCCATCGTCACTCTCACATTCTTACATATATTTTCCATTTGCCTCCCTTTACTTTACGATTCCATGAACACAAAGCCTATGTTTTGAATACTCTCCACTTGCTCGCCCTTCCACTCTAGCGTTTCCTCTTTTATCCTCCTACCTGCAATGCGGCAAATCATCCATTTCTTTTTACTAATAATCACTAATAATTTTCTACTATCCAAATATCGTTCAATCTTTCCTTTCACATCATCATCATTAAGTTCTAAATTTTGGTCTTTTCGGCTACTACCCCTTCTGCTTGTCCCAGCTCTATCATTTTTTTCCATATCTGCCATATATAGGTTGAACGGAAGGAAACTAGGTGGTCTCACCTTGCTTCACCTGAAACCATTCAGACATTGCATCTTCCACTCTCACCTTACACCAAGTACCTCTTCCATCTAGCTCTAACTTTTTTTCCGTATCTGCCACATATAGGTTGATAGAAGGGGACTAATTAGTCATCCCTGCCTTAATCCTTGCTTCACCTGAAACCGTTTATATATCATCTTCTACTCTTACCTTACAATAAGTACCACTTCTATCCAGCTCGCCATATATTCTCAAAAATTCTATAAACATCCTTCTAGCGAGTCATATGCCGCTTTCAAATCAACAAACATCGTAAACATCTTTACCTTCATTCACAACTAATTCAAGTAATTACTCTATTCAGTGTAGTTACTTGTTCTATTATCGAACTCAATTTCTTAAACCCCGCTTGTATTTCGGTCAACCAACCACTCTCTTTCACTTCAAACTCCAGTCTGTTCTTAATCATGGATATAACCACAATGAACTGACTAGTTATTTTCATATTAACTGGATTTTATTTTTCTTAATTTGTTTTTCAGTTTTGGGTCTTAAATTCCTCCAATTTGAAAAAAATCTTACATGAGTTGAGCCTTTCTTTCATGTAATTCAAAAGGTACTGACAAATTTCCAGACAATACATCATTATTCTCAGTTTTTGCCTCATCTGTTTTTATTAAAGTTTCATCTCACGTTTTTCAAGTACAGTACTTTAGTAACTTAAATCTTATATTGCAATTATTATAAAAAAACGCGTATGTGTAGATTCATTAACCAAATGCTTGGATATTTTTTATTTGCACCATTCTACATAATATTCAATACAACTGAGTAGTTGTTACAGTTCAAAAAAGATTTTCCTGAATTAGCAGATCTACTGTAATGACTTTTATATTTAGGTGTCATAAATATTTCTTTGACATGTAGTATAATCTCATTACTTGTTTTATTCGGTTTATTACGATATTTCTCCCGTTGGTCTCGTTTTGATAGTAATGTTATTTGGTCTTTAAAGAACTCAAGACAGAGAGTTCTTTAAAGACCACGATTCAGTCTTACAATTTTTATGGATATTTCATTAATATTGATATAATAGTCGACGCTAAATTTTCAATTACTCTCAATTTTCTTTGTTTTTCTTTTTTGATATGATCTTTTCTTTTCTTTTGTATTATTTACTACTACTTTACTGCTTTAAACAAAAACGTAAGCATTTTGTACACCAAACAAACCCAACGAGCTATAAAGTGTGTCTCCGTTCTCTCCGATATTGACTTATTTTTTAGTTGTATCACTAAAATAATCGTTTCCCCTACTTCGCTTCCTCCATCCCGGTGATTTTTTGGTGGTAATTCATGACTTCTCTATGAAGGGATGTAGCGCTTATTCTAGACAATATTCGTACACTGGAGAATGCAAAAGATAATTTAACATGCATAATGATGTGTTTTTTAATTATTATTTGTATTTTATGTAATAAGTGAACTTATTACTACGTTAACTCAACTTAAAGTTAACATATGCTTATTAATGTAGTTTTATGTTTAAATTTAATATGTTTCACACATATAGAAACTATTTCAATACTAACATGATAAGCCATACTTTTATATAAACTTACTTAAAAATCACTTAATGAATTTGTATTTGTTCAATATTGCATCACCAACATCGGAAGGTAAATTTCTTTTTTCACTATTATTGCTGTTAATCACACTTAAAACATTAAATTTGTGAGATGGTCCCGGTGTGCACTGATCTCGTCGTCTGTTTTAGAATAAAAGCTTGTCATCCTGAAGATGCGCAATGTAGTAAAACATCAACTATGCCATAAGATTATTTTAATATAGCAGTGCCATCTAATGCAATATCAATATAATAATAATTTATATGTGGCTTGAGAATGTTTAGATACACTATAATTATTAAATATGTCAATGAATTATTTTTTTTATGTTATTAATATAAATTCATAGATGTATTTAATACCAATTTAAATGTAATTAAATAAATAGAATATTCAAAAAAAAAATACAAATATGTGAATTAACATCTGACAATTAGCCCTTCATTTATATTTACCTAATAATGATTTTGAGTATAAAATTAATTATTACAGCAATTTTTCTACATTAAAATAATGAAACTAAAAATCCAAAGTGTTTAAAATTATAATCATAATGTGTCCTTATGGTTATAATTTTAATTTTGTGGTCGAATTTCCTTATTTGGGAATATATTATAACAATATTTATCTATTATATTATAATAAATGTAATGTAGTATTTTCTCAGATTATAAAAATGTAATAATATATTCATCTAATACCTAAATTCACCTGTCTGGTACACGAATTCTAACAAATTACGAATAAAAATAATAGTAGCGAATATAATAATAATCACTGTAATATTTGTTTTAATTATTATTAATAACAAGTTTTTTGTATTTATGATCTAAAACTATCTTTATTTACAGATGTGTCTGGATACTTCTTCTTCTAGTACCTTTTGTCGTGTCGTTTATAGAGCGTCGGAGTACTTGCATACAAAATAACTAATAATCATGGAAGGATATCACAATTATAAAAAGTATTAATCAGCACTTAGTGAAATAAATTACGCAATGTGAAGTTACTGAAAAGAAGGAAAATAGTATTTTTCGATTTATTAATTTGTTACATAATTATGAAATAATGTAGCAAACGAAACCCAAACATTCCTCCTAAATTTCAACATCCTAATTCCACAATATATTCATACATCTCATCACTCATCAACGACTGACAGACTGACATAACATAAAGACAAGGACTTCCGGCTGAAAGACCAATGGTCGATAGCCATTTAGTTCGTATTAAATCAAATATTGTATTATAGCTAATTGTATCAAAGCCTCAATAAAGATGTTATATATATATTATGAAATAAATAAATAAATCGAACAATTAAGTCAATAACAAACAATAAAACATGTTCATTAACTTTACATAAAAATATTTAAATTGTTTATAAATACGGCTTCTAGTTTTTTGTATAATTTTAATATTTATTTTATTGTTTATAATTTCAACAAGTTCAACTTGTCATTATGAAACTAAAAGATTTATTTATTTAAAAATAAAAATATTTGCGTATTATCAATTTTTATTTTTAATATTAGATCTATTTTGTATTTTTGTACTACCGTTAATGAAAATAATAATTTAAAGTAACGATACAATAAGTTTTTATTACTTAATTTAATGTAGTTTTGCACTCGATTAAACTTGAAATTCTATCAGCACTTCGACCGCAGTTACACACTTAGTGCATTGGAGGCAATAATCCAAATCCAGATTCACCTGGTTCCCCGCTACGCCACTCTTCATTAGATACGCCGCTTTTAAAACGCCGCCAACAATAAAGTAAATCCTCAATTGAATAAAGAATCCTGAAACCTTTGTAACGAAAGTAACGAGTATTTCATTGTGCCTCCTTAGCGCAGTCCAGAAATTACGTAATTCGTAACCTGTTGCGACGAGGTGATTATTCATGGTAGGAGTGGCCCTGGCCCTGCATTGTTGTTGTTTATTTCTTTATTTTGGTGGTTCCATGTGGCATAAAGAACAGTCAGACAGACGGGAGTTGCTCAACGTGTTGCAAGCCGGCCTTCGCCTTGTTTCTGTGTTCTACTGATGAGCTTAAAATTACCGGAAATGATCCACAAACGTCGCTCAGGATTAATTTATGTTCGGGTTTCATTTTTTTAAGTTATTCAACCCGCGAAGAAAATTTACGCCGTTTTTCTCGCCGGCTTATAAATTATATTATTCCACCTAGTTCTTTCGTGTCCGATAAATTATTTTTAAAACGCTTATTTATCACGTTCTAGTAACACTAATGAGATTTTAAATTTTTATAACCACAAATGCTGAAAAAATTGAAATGATTACATTAAAATTAACGACATAAATTACTATGCCAGAATAATCACAGCCATACTAATTTTAAAATGTAACAAATTTTTATTGCGATAATGAAAACAATTTGTTTTTTTAATGTGGTATACATTGAGAAAATGATTACGGTATAATCTAAATTAGACACAAATGAAAAAAGTTAAGTTGTAAAAAAAGTCAAATTAATATAATTAATCAAATATTAAAAGTGTATCACCCAATTAATGCCATACGGATTCAAGAATTGTTATTAGTTTTGTCATATTTTTAATACCTGCAAATTTTTATTGAAGTAAACATTCTCAACAGTGAGTACAGATTTCAAAAGTACAGATGAAAATATGCACTATCCATTAAGTGTTCAGTTTGTGATCGAAATGTACATCTGTTATTATTAAAATAACAGCGTAGAAGTTTATGGTATTTATTTATAATCAATTAATTATTTGTACTATTAACTATAACTTCATCTAAATTGCAGTTTTTTGGAGAAAATCCTATGCCAAATAAAAATGCAGTAGCAATATACAAGTTGTTAAAGTTACTGAACATCCAATACAATAAAAAAATCTGCGAAGAAGGTTAAGTTGTTTGAACAAATAATGAGATGCAGGCGTTTCTGTTAAACAAACTTTAATAACTGTGAACTCCCTTATTTTCTATATACAAAACTACTTTTCGCTTCGTGTTATTGAAGGTATTCCTTAAAAGTTCCGGTGTAATTGAGTTACAAACATTTCCAACAACATATGTTGAATTAATTTCTCACTTAATCAGCCGTGAATTCATTTAATTTAATTTGCAGTAAGGATTCTAGTGTGCTTGTTTATTTTATGAGTTGAATTTCTAGATGTGTTTTCCATAAGTTTTAACGTAAATGAAATATACTGAAATAAGATTTCATTGAAAAACCATGAAAAATTGAAAACAATCTTTACTTTAAATACTTGCCAATAAGAAAATGGAAATAATTGCCAGAAGAAAAAATGTGAAGTATTTTAAATATCACAACTAGCGAATCATAAGTAAGGAAACTTACAATTAATACCAAAATTTGATTTTTTTTCTTTATTGAACTATAAGATACACATGATACTTATAGTTACGTCACATTGGTTAATGATCTGTTCTAACAATGTATTAATCTTTGTGTAATAAAATCAATGAAGGAGCATGTTTCTGTTAACCTTTCAATACAGTATTACAGATCTGTAAAAAATCACTTATAGTGTATATTGCGTTTTGTTTCAAGATTTGTTTAATTTTTTGTTTGAATACAGATAATTCCAGTAACTTCAGTTTTGTGGGCAGTGCGTTATATATTATTTTAAAATTAGTTAGTAATACATATAAATTTATTGCATTTTACATGTATGTCTTATATTTGTAAAAATGGTATATTTCGTTAAATAAATAAATAAATATGATGGTGATTTTCTATAGAAACTATGTAACTAATTAATTGCATATTTGTGAGTTATGTGACGTTAAGTTGGGCCGCAGGTACTTAATTAAAAAAATTAACAAATAAAACTATAACTTTTTACATTAGTTAAAAATGTATAAAATCAAATTGTTTAATTTTTAAACCTAACTCTTTTTACATTCAAAATATTTATTCGCTACTTTTAATCGGTTTTAAATTTCTGCCAGAATTTGTTAGATTTCGCTGCAATCCTATTCCACAGTCTCAATCCCGAAAACCTTTAACAACATCGCGATCGCGGTACGGTAAGCCCTTCGAATCCTGATTAAAATTGGGATCTCAGGAATCTTTTACATAACCGCTCCAATATTTTATAATCTATATTAAAATTGCTTTAATTCCAATAGAACAACGTATTACCTACTTATCCGAAAAAAACTCCCAAAACCCACTCTCAATCTCTTGAATAATTCTTACCAAAATTCTTACATACAAATATCACATACAAATGTGGGCAAACACTAATTTGAGTTAGATTGTTGTTGTGATCAATGAACAATATTGTATTATACATTAAAATAATCTTAAAATAAGCAGGAATTTTATCAGATAAATTAAAAATTATTTTAATGTTTAGTTTCTGTGAAAAATAATTATGAAAAACAATGAAAATTGATCAAATTTATAGCAAATTTTAAATTAAATTTTTGCTAATAAAAACTTGTGCAATGAAAATTTAAAGGATTTCACTAAATTCTGCATTTAAATAACTTAGCTGACATGACCTATTAATTTCATTATATCTTGCAATTTTATTTTCTAACTTAAACTAGTAAATTGACCTAATACACGAAAATTAACGATTTATTTTTTATTTAGACTGATACTTTATACTTGGAAGATAAAAAATGTAAATACAAATTCATATTATAAATACAAATTCATATTATGAAATTCAAAAGAAAAAAAAATAGAGCTAATTTTCAAACGATTATTTCCATTTTACTATATAGCTATCTCTTTCCACTAAACCGCAACTTTAAGACAATCACCACTAAATGACTGATAAAAGACAAGGATTGCTGGTTCAAAAACTGATGTCCGATAGCTATTTAATTGTAAACATATATGCTGTAATATTTGTTATTTTATTAATAAAGATGTGTTTATATAATACTTATTATAATATTTAAATATATATATATATATATGTTTGTTTTTATATGTATTTTTAAAGGAAATATTTTGCTAAGAAAGCTTAGCATAATTATAAGCATCTACATAAGATAACACACTTCCGACGAGTTACCAAATGTTACTACATTAATTAGCGAAGAGAAATGACTCATGATTAGCATTTATATCATCTCTGATAATACGAGACGTAACATCCTCGGAAAGAAGCGCTTCAGAGTGAAATTTCCACGACTTAATCTTCCTGCTTTGTGTATCTAGTTTTATGCTCCTATGGAGCTGGCCAATGCCAAGGTTTGACCCAGATGGAGCCGGAGAAAGTTTCACCAATTATATCTACATAATGAGGCATTCTTTTTCCCTTTTATCGAATTGAAATCGTCGATTCGATTTTTCGAAGAATCCGCCTTGTCCTTCACTACCCATTAACCGTTCGTCCGAACTAAACAAGAACCGTACTTTTATAACCGTTTAAATGGATTATTGTTAATTAGAACAAATTGTTTAAATTACGCCGGATTATAAATTATTAATTAGCGCTTTACTGTTAACGAAAAAAACTAGAGCTTCACGAAATGGATAGGTTATTTATACATATATATTTATATATTTTTTTTCTATGCTTGCAATATGATTATTTTTAGGTCAGAAGGTGATATTAAATACAAACAAAAGGGTGTATAAATTAAGATTTGATTAAGATAAATCCAACGACAGATTAATTGGAGGTATAAATCAATCGAATCCTATAATTAAGAAGGCAATCAGAGCGATCTGCTCGTTCGTCGGGGAATAGAAGACGCGACGTTACAAAATGGCGCGGTTTTTTCATCGTGGCCCCGAATTTGTAAATAATAATTAAATAATTATGGTGACGACGAAATAGCGCCAAGCAGGTGTAAATGCGGAATGTATTCAATCTGTCAATTCTTGAGCTGGCTCGAGTATTTATTTGTAACACTTTCATAGTTGTTTTGAAAAATAAGTAGTTCACTGTTTTCTCCAAGGTTATGATGGCTCACTCGGCTTCCAATTGATGCATCAATTCGAAATTACTCATTAAAATCATAGGTTTTATTTATTTTACGTAAACACATTAATTTATATTACTTGCGTGGTCTAATTTTTCGTCGTTTTCTAAAATCCCAAAATTTACGACTTCCTTCCTTCCAAATACTGTGCAATATCTAAGAAATCTCATTTTGGTGATGTTAATTGATTCAACGCTACAGGAGAAGGTATTAACAGTAATTAAAATAATTACTAAACCAAAAAAAAACATATTTTCTAAAAAGTTCTCAATAATACACAAAAAGTGAAACACAGGATTTTCAGTGTTAATTTCTTTATTTTGGAATATTATATTTTCACTATTTGTATATAAAACAGCAGTTTTTTTAAGTTTCACAAAATTTATTATGCTACAATTGGCATCATCAGGCAGATGATTAATGATCATCACGGTGTTGGCAAAACAATTGTATCAATAGAAAAGAGTATTCATTCTCTTGGTCACAGTTATTTAAATATATTAAATAAAAATGATTTTTAAATTATTAATAAATTATTTGGCAGATAGCCGTATATTAAGTAATGTTCTTTTTTTCTCTTTACATAATTTTTTTCTCGCATCAAAAAATTGTTGCATGATGCAATATGTTATAGATATACAGCAATTCAATGTCTGACGGGGTATTTGCTCGAGAAGTAGCTTTGTATTTGTCTGAAGTACTTGCGTAACGTCAGTTAAAATGTTACAGAGCTCTATGTGGAAATAATTCATTAATTATTTTCAAACCATTTTTATTTAATTGTAGCAGTGTCTCTACAATAATTGTTGTGAAACTTAAAAAAAATTGTTGTTTTATTTACAAATAGTGTATTATGGAGTTTCATCAAGTAAAAGCCTCATCCTTCGATTATTATATTTTCTTTTATTAACCTGGTTATTTTTAAGAAAAACATGTGAATAAACTTGTTGCAGAGAAATATTTTGCTGACAGTCATGACGTTAATAATTTTTATAATCATGAAATTCATAAAACGCAACTGGCTTTGATATGTTTATAGGATCTGTAAGTTAGGCCGTGCACTTAGTGCGAAATAGTTTAAGTTTAAAAATGTGTTTATGTTAAATGTATTATTTTATTTATTGTAACTACTCTAATTTTCTTCTATATATATGTTACTATATGAACATACATACTTCGTTAAGTAAATAAATAAATAAATCCGTAAAAATAATTAAATAAAAATTACGAATTTCGCGAAAAAATGCCAGATCGGGGAAATAGACGACAAACATATTTTCACGTAAACTGTTACCACCATTTACGCTTTTCCATGGAAAAAAATCATTTTTATTGAAAAAAAAAAACGTGTTACACTTACAAAGTATATTATAAATTACTGATTTTCATGGTAATCAATATCTTCGTGATATTATAATAATATCTTTATTTAGACTATATAAATAATACAAAACATTATAACATAAATATTTACAATACATATAGATCTGCCTTTCTGCCCTGTCATCTTTTTACAATAATATCAAAGAAAAAATGCTAGCTAAGTGAACTGTCCTGATGATTCTCTAAACTGAATTGAGGAATGGTGACGGGAGGATCTTTGTTTTTAGGAGGGATCTTATGGTTACGGCGAATACAGAAGAAGGGGTAGGTAATGGGGATTGTTGGCATTTTTTTTTTATTTATTTTTTTGATGTTTTTTTTATAAATACAAAAATATAATAATAGCACTAATGCAAGCAATAAAATGTACTATGCAAAAAAAAATATTTACATATTTTCTCTAATACGACCAGGGACCAGAGATAATATTCTAACATAAAGAAAGTAACATTGAAATATATATATGTTACATTTTGTTAATCTACCTACACACTGTATATATTTGAATATTATTTATACACAATATATATATATATATATATATATATATATATATATATTAATATATCGATGAAATTTGTCACGTAGTTGAATATATGATTGCAAATACTGCTATAATAATATAATATAATAATCAACCTTGTATGTTCAGTACATCATATATAATACACAGCTATCGATTGGCATATCTTTTTTTATAATTCCTAAATATTATATATAAATACATTTTTATTCCTGAAATTTTACATAATTATTATTTATTTACAATACATATATGTAACATATTGCGAAATGGCTATCGACCATAGGTCCTTCAGCCTGCCATTGTCTTGTTCTTGTCATTGTCTACTTACTCGTCAAGTCAAAGTCTGTATTATTTGTAGAAACGAAATGAATTGAAAAATAGTTAAAGTAGGAAATTTGTATTTTGGAGGAAAGTTGGGGTTACTGGGTATGCAAAGGTGTTTAATTATATGGATTATTTCGTGATTTTTGACAAACTTTAGGGAAAGGTGTTGAAGACGGTTAGTGATCGGGTCGATGTTTGTTTGTTAGTAGAGGAGTGTAAAAGAAGGATTATAATGAGAATTATTAAGGTGTCGAATCTTCGTTAGTACTATTAAAACTCCGCAACTTCTATACTATGCAGAACAGAGGGGCGGGTACTACAATAAAGGATGGGGGCATATTCGAGAAGGAGGCATATTGTTTTATATTTTGGTGGATATACCTTGCTGTTAATATGTTAGAACTCTGACGTGGCTTATGAGTACATTGTTGATATAAATTGAGAAAGAAGAGTTTTGAGGACTGTGGAATGGAATTATTGGGATTAATGGTGATTTTCCATTTTGCATACCATGCCTGTATTGTGTTGATCAGAGTTCTCAGAGCTTTTGTAATAATGGAGGCATGGACAATTAATGCGCAAAGGAGCGGATAAGAGAAGAGGTTGAAATGTTGAAGATTATGACTCAGATAAAGAGATATTATATAGAATGGGAGATTGGGTAGATCCTTGGGGTAATTCTTATTGTAGAGAGAAAGGTCGAAAATAGGGATTACGGATTTTTGCTTTAAGGGTTCTATTATTTAGATTATTAAGGCTATTAATTATTGTTGAAGGTATGCCTAGGGAGTTGCACTTGTATAGCAAACCTCGATGCTAAACTGAGTAATTTGCCTTTTAAATGTCTAAAAATACGACTGCAGATTTTTAACCTTTGAGGTGTGCTGTCAGGATGTTAATTGTGAAGATAGATAATAGAAGAATAGTTGATTTATGTTTCATAAACCCAAATTGATAGGGCGTGATTCGATTTTGAATGACTGCTAGAATTTTGGTTTGAAGGATGGATTCAAAAAGTTTGCTTATGACTGAAAGAAGGGTGATGAGATACATTTAAACGATTATTACCAAAGTTGTATATAATTCCCTTATAATTCCCTGTTTCCATTCGTTTGGAACTATTTGTTTCTTCAGAACAAATAGTATATTAAATATTTATGAATGGTGTTACGAAGAGATTTAAGGGTGCATCTAGGTATACCATCATAACCAGGTGTTGTATTCTTTCCCTTATAGAGGTTTTCATAATATTCCTCGTCAGTAATTGTCAATTATGTTGTCGGGTCTTTGACATTTTGAAAGATGTTTGTTTTTTTTGTATTTGCTCAATTTTTTAATCTCGCTCCAAAACTGTTTTCCATGAAAACCACTGAGGTTTGAGCAAATTGTTCTAAATATTATTTTGTGTAAATATTTATATTAAATAATTTTTATTCTGTTCAACCAGTAATCTTTACATTTTAGTTAATTTTATATACACATTTCTATGTTATGTTTTATTACTAAACATCTTTATTCATGTAACATGTATACATAATTTAGATAATTATTTACAATGTATTTGTAGATTTATATTTACATATATTACATGAAATGTCTATGTCTAGTTCTTGTCGTTGTTTATTTAATTTTCATGATTGCTATCGTCATTGTCAAAGTCCACATTATTTGATGAAATGAAATGATAAATTGTTATGTTTTATTAAATAAAAATGATTTGAAAATAATTAATAAATTATTTCCACATTTAGCTCTGTGACTATTGACTTACCTACGTAAGTACGTTAAACAAATGCACATTAAAACAACTACTTCCCGGACAAATAGCCACGCCGGACATTGA
The DNA here is from genome assembly GCA_963082785.1 of Philonthus spinipes. Taxonomy (NCBI): domain Eukaryota; kingdom Metazoa; phylum Arthropoda; class Insecta; order Coleoptera; family Staphylinidae; genus Philonthus; species Philonthus spinipes. Next base: position 16,787,000 of record OY720301.1, read on the forward strand.
ATTACATAATGTACACCTGCTGTTGCACATCAATAAAATATTGTATAATGTAACAAATTTTGATCCGAGAAAAATTTTTCTTTTAATGTAAAAACAACAAAAGGAACGTTACTATACTGGGAAATGGCTTAACCTCAAGTGCCTGGGATCAAAACATGATGATTCAACCAAACTTATCTATATACAAAGGCTAACCGTTAAGCCAGAATTCATCTTTAAATTTAAACAAAATAATATTTATTTTATTGATAACAATTGAATGTTTTATTCGATATGAATGAAATTTACTATGGTTTAATATGATAATATAACACATCATTTGAGTTAATATGAGTTTTGATCCCAAGAAATTGAGGTTAAGCCATTTCCCAACATTAACGGTATATGTATTTACATTGTATTATAAGAACAAAGTTATTTATTTAAATATCCTTTAAATTAACATGTATAACGAAGCAGAAGCCTCAACCATAAACAATTAAATATTTATAATTCTGTTATGTTTTGATTAAGGTGATGAATCGACATGTTATTTGGTCATAAGAGCCAATAATATAACATTAAGATTAACATTGCAGTAACTAAAAAAATCGAAAAGGTTGACTAGCCCATCTCTAAATATTATACAAATATAAATATTAGTTCAGTGGAAGAGCAGTTATATACGATTGGATCAACTGAACTTCGGCTATATTTTTATTCTATATTTGTACTTATATATCTGTTATTAATAAATACATTTGTTAACATTATATATGTTTATAATAATCTGTATAAATTTGGTAATAAAGAAATTGCTCTCTCTATTGTTGTTAATACCATGATTTGCTTATTATATTGCAGTTAAATAAACAAGACAAATTCTTGTTTATTTAATTGCAATAATATACACCAATTTGTTTATAATACTAATCTATTTCAATAAAACATTTCACGCCTGATAATACTGTATGCAATTTTTCGCAAGCGTATATAGGTTTCGTGGTCTGCGGTCGCATCCGAAACTGGCACGCTCAATCAAAATTCCCGCGATCAACTGCTTATTACATTTTGCAATTTGGGATTATCTCAATCGCCTTTCCAACGTAATTATCACATTAGAAATTTTTAATCCATAACATTGTGATCACTTTTATTCGTGCTATAAAAAAGTAATCATCTGTTTATCTTACGTGTTAGGTTTATAAAACTATTTCTCTCCAGTCAATAGGATAAGTGTATCAACATTCCATCACGACTCGCAGTTTTGATTAAAACCACCTTGTAATCATTTTTGTTGTTACAAATATTCGTAATGGATTCCATTATGGCGACCTATATTTTTGCTTTCATCTCATATAAAATACAATTAATTACTAAGCCATTAAAAAATCACAATAAACGAGATCAATTTTGATCAATCACTAATATTAATTAATTTTATGATTAAATTATTAATACAATATAAAAAAATATCTGCCTCATTAATATTAGATATAATATTAAATTATAAACAAAAAAAAACGACTAGTTGAAGAAAATATAAATAAATGAAAAAAAAAACATTTTTTGCCTTAATAGAGAAAAATATAAAATACAAAAGTAAACATATCAATGGCAATTATATTTTGAAATTGTGAAAAGGAGGTGGAGTAATTGTCTGATTCTAATTTCAAATTTTGGAAAACACTCGAAAAATTTAAAGATTAACGGAGGGGGTTGAATATGGTGAAAGGTTTATTTGTAGTATGGGCAGACGATCTTTTTTGTTACTAAAAAATTAAGTATATGACAACTTAATTAATATTATATTATTATCAGTAACCTAGTTTTAAAAAAACATCAATTTAATGTTAATTATTGACTTTATTTATTTAAAATTTCTCATTTAGAAATACTCGATTACTAATATTACTCGATTTTGCTCAACACTATTTATTTAATTAAATCAAATAAAAAGAATTTAAAGACATTTAATTATTGCGTTTTTTTACTTACGTTAAAGCAAGTACCGGATTTATATTTAAATATATGTGATTTTAATATTTAAATACTCAAAAAAGCAAAATATGTTTTTTAACGTATAGTTTAATATATTTTCTATAATCCGTTCGCTTGCAAGAGAGTGCTGCAGAATGCGTCGTAGCGTAAATAAATTTGCAGTAGATGGGCCATGTGTTCAACTGGATATAAATGAGTTATTGAAAATAAAAATGAATTGATCCATATAATACCCTCGATTCTTTAGATTCCATAGCTCTCTGCTGTTCTCAAACGTACTATAATAGCATTTATAAATAACTAAAAAATCATCAATTATTCACACTTTAAACGCGCTAATTCTTCGTCCCAAAAATAAATTAATTACATGTGCTGAAATTATAATTAAATTCTTTATTGTGCCTACACGCATTTCACATAATAACACAAGACAAAGCAAAGCAGACCGCATTTTTTCACAGATGAACAATAGAACACCCACAAAATAATGCGATTTGCATAAGTATTTATGAATAAGAACTTTTTTCGGAAATGATTTCCGAGTGCGTTATGATCAATTCGCAAATTTGCAAATGAATAAATGGGTCGTCGCTGAGTCACTCTGCTAATATTTATGGAGAGTTGTCGCGATTATTGAACACACCTTCGTGATTTATTTTACATGTAACGTAGCATTGTCCTAAAACATCGCTACAAACCGTGTTAATACATGCGCCAAGTGTGTAATTATAATTTCGGATTACACATTACAACAAATCTGCGCCGCATACGAATTAATTCGCATTATTTGGATTCCAACGTACAATTAAATCAATCAAGCAACGTTTACTGGCTGACTTAAATCCATGTTCTAATTCAATGTATACTCATGAATAAAATTAACACATTATTCATATTCTTCTTGTTTTATATAACGTATAATAAAAATAGATATTTTTCCCTAACACTGGTAAATTTAAAAACTGCCATTTTAATAATGATGCGTTAATAACATCGCAACTAGAGTCACTAATTAAATTTCAATTATACAAATAAAATTAAAAAAGTGTTTTCATTAATATAAAAAGGTTTTTTTTTTCAAATAATCACGATATTAAAAAAAGTGTTTTCATTAATATAAAAAGGTTTTTTTTCTAAATAGCTATGTTTTCCAAGAAATCCAAATATTTATCCAAAATTCACCTACCCACAAATCAACATTCATCAAATTTTAACATCATAATTAACAAATTATGACAAGAACTCAGACGATCGATAACTTATAATGAAATTATAAAGTAAAATAAATCAGAGAAGATTCATACATTTGAAAAACTTACAGTGTAAGTATTTTTTGCAGTTGGAAAAAGGATTGATTGAATTTTACTGATCATTGCCAGAAAATAATCCTTGTTTAATTTTATTGTAAATCATAAGGTATTGTACAACTAAGAAAAAATATTCTAATGATATACAATAAAGATGTTTATATTTATATGGTATCACAAGACGAGGAAAACAATTTATTTCAATTTAAACCCTCAACGTTGAAATGGGGAGCTGCAATCTGCGAAAAACCGTATCTCCAAGTTAATTGCCTATGTTCGGGAATGTATTCAATCGGTATATATACAGTGTGGAAATTAAGTGAAAACTCTCCCGAAAATCAAAATATAGGTTGTCATTTAAAAAACTATTGGTGACATCAAGAATTAAAAATTTAATTGAAAAAAACTTTTCATATGCGCAGTAATTAGAATTGCTAGAATTTTCTTTACCATACATATTAACAGAGTTACCGAATTTATACGTTACTTAATTTCCACACTTTTTTTAAAATATTTTTTAATATTTTACTATTTTTACTCCTATTCCGAAAGATATTCTCATTTTGTTTGTTGTCCCAATCAGGTTGATTGTTTCCACTTTTGTCTCTTTTTACCCGAACCACTTCGGACTTACTTAATTTAGTGGTAATATTTTAATAATTAATCATTAAATTGAGAAACATTAAAAATATTTTTTCTATTTAATCCTCACCTTTTAATACATTAATTATACTCAATCAAAAATATTACATGTTTAGTATATGTACAAATATCTTTATTTATCAATTTACAGCAATATATTTAGATTTTAATTTTATAATACATAATTAATGCATATTTCACAAATTGGCTATCGACCAAAGGTCTTTCAGCCCATGTTTAGTATTTGTTTTAATTTTCAATAATGTTCGTTCTGTATAACTTGGCCTATATTATGTATTTATATTTTCTTTTTGATTATGTTTTTTAAATAATAATCAATAGCCAAATATACACGTATAATAAAAGCAAAATTTTTATAAAATAATACACGTCCAATTATTTCAATTAAATAAAATGAAATATCATATGCAATTGATATTCGTGACAGGTGATGTAAATAATAAATGCATCAAAAGCAATAATTAAAAGCGATGTGAAAAATAAGTTGGAACCATGCCGGCTCTCGGCGCGAGGAAATTGAAATAATTTTCTCTCGTTCACTCATTCCCTCGTTTATCATCGAGTTCAATACTGGCACAGCGATATCCAGCTGTTATTAATGTGACAACGGATGATTAAATAAAATGTGAATTATTTAATTCGTGAAATGGTCTTGATTAAATTTAATTTCCCATTGAATTCATTCCTACCCTTCCCATTGAAGCTAGAAAGAAACGCGGTCACTATTAAATTTGTTTCGTCTGTGCTTTCACACGTTACTTTTATTTACATATTGTACTCATTAGTGGCGAAACGTCGAATCAGTTATTCATTTACATTATTTTTTCATAAATTCCTGTGGATATTATCTATACGAAACAAGTAAAAATATTGTGTATTATAAATCAATTTATTATTCACCATTATTTATTATAAACACACTTTTGTTACGTTTCCAATAGAGAAAATTTCAACAGCAACAATAATATATCTTTACTGACAATATAATAATATATCAATACATCATAACACGTGCTACATCTAATATATATATTTTTTTTCAAAAGAACATTTCCTGTATGTATTGCACTATTTCTAAAGATTGATTAACGAGTTGATATTGTTGAAATAATGGTTATAATAAACAAACCTCAGTTATGCAAATAACCTTAAAGTATTTTTCTTTATTACATTTAAATTCCATGTACATCATTTATTTTATTACAAACAATATACAGTGTTTAATAAAAAATAATTAATAATAATAAAATAAAATTAGGGAATAGATGGCGCTTGCGCTATGTTACAATTATTATGAATATTTATTGCGTTAAAATAAATTAAATCGTATCATTATAAAATTTGGAACAATTATTTCACTCATAGGGCAATATTTTGATTCAAATAATTACATAGTCGAATAAATAAAGCAACAAACTGCCAAATAAGCATAATTTACAATAGCTTTGCCATTCAAATAAGAGGGCACTGTGTGTTGAAAAAGTTTGATATATAGCGATTATAAATGATGAATAGACAAAAAAATCTTTTATTTGGCATACATAATATGCATAGTACATGTACTATTTAATGAAAGATTCATTAAATAGTATAGTTCATCTTCACTTAACCCAACAATCATTAAAGTATATAGTATATGTAACTTAATATAAAAAAATGTTGAAAGAATCGTCATAACTGACTTTCACGTCCTTCTATTAGCTAATTTGCCTTGGTTTCCATCCAACCAATATTTCCAACAGCTCAATTCCGTTTTCAGCCAAACCTAACTATATTGCCGTGCCCTTCTCTCTTTCACACTCTATCTTTCTTATAACCACTCAATTATCCAATGATTCCATTTATGTTTTCTTTCCTTATAATACATACATTTACCAAATTCTTCTCCCACCCATATATTATTCGCTCTCTCCTCGTTTCCACATTTAAACCCCCAGGGGCGGATAGGCCATACAGGAGACCGGGGAATTTCCTAGTGGGCCGGTGGCTAGCTTGTCCTATGGGACTTTTGTTGGGATGACACTATATATAATATTTCCCGGACCGCTAATATGCTGCCCATCCGCCTTAACAACCCCAGTAGTATTCGCATCTTCTCATTTGTTCTGAACAAATATCATGGTAGTCCTGTAAATACCTGTAGTATATGCTAGAACGACTTACAATTAGCAATTCTTTATTGTCTCTCCTGTAATTCTACATTTGCTAATAGCTCAACGACTTTTATCTCTAACTTCTCCCCTTGAGCCAACTTCTCCTCTACAAGTTTAGCTGACCATCCGACCTTGTTACATATATCTTCTCTCTTTGACTCATCCATTTCGTTCCTTCATTTCTGTCTCAATTTTTGTAATTTGCAATCCACGTCTATCCATCTATTCATTCCCCCATCTATCCATTATTACCACTTTTATTGCTACAACCCATCCAACCCAAATGAAAGATCAGCCAATCAATACCTGCGGTTGTCCAGAGAGAATTTAAAACACATCACCGTCATTCTCACTGGACACTGCAGACTTAGAGCACAGATTGGAGATTGTAGACTCACTAGATTGTAAACCATGCTATTTGAAGGTCGAAATAGCAAATCATATCTTATATTGCCCAGCGCTAAAGTCCAGCAGAAAATCCATTATGAGTGGGAATGACAAGAAATTGCGAATATCAGGGATCTACCTGCTTCGATGCTTCTAGCCTATCTTGACGAGGTGGGTTGGTTGTACTGAGACATGGTCTAAGATACCCTATAGGGAGGAAGCATTATGGGCCTAACGAGGTCTATGAGTGCCTGTGCAACTTACGCACCTCCCACAAAACACTAACCGTAAACAACCTCTGACACTTCTGCAGTACAATGTAGCTAGAAGTGAATCACTCCATTTCCAAAATATTTTTGTACCCTTTCCACATCTTCTTTGACACTCACATCCCACATCTCTACTCCATACAATAACACCGAATAATATAAACATCTCACTACTTCATTTTAACACTCCACAATCATTCCTTCGCCACTCTGGCTTTCTTACATATTAAAATTAATATGTCGGAATGCGCTCGCAACTCACTGAATACATACAGAAATTTGACCTCTTCCACTCTTTCAGCTATCTCTCATTCCTCATAATCCTCTTCCTTTCTCCTATCACCGACTTTCTTCGTATCATCCATTTCGTCTTGCTCACATTTATCTTTGTCTCTTCTTAAAATATCTTCCTATGCCCTCTACTATCTCCTACAGATAATTATATCGTCATCTGCATATGCCAAGTTTCATATTTTTCCTTGTTGGCCACAATACCTCCTGCTTGGTCTCTTTCTAAAACTTTCTCCATATCGGTTACACATAGGTTAAATAGTAGAGTGCGCTAAGACATCCCTGCCTTACCCCACTCTCACAACTTTAATACTATCCGACTCATTCTCTTTCACTCTTCCCTTGGATCACTTCTCTCTATGCACCTCACTTATTCATTCTATTACCTACTCAAACATTATTTTCCTTTTCCCTTTCAAGCACTCACACTATACGTGCCTATCCACCGTATGATATACAGGTTTCATATCAGGTAACAGATACATTCTTTTCTTCCTCTTTAACACCCTTTCAACCAGCCAGTTTAAGCTATCTGGTAAACCGTGGATCTTCCCTATCGAAATCCGCCCTGCACCTTCGCCATTAAACTTTTCTCCTCAACCTCCAACTCTGATCTGTGCTTTATCATCAACATTACAATCTTATAAAGGATTATTAGTGTTTTTCCTCTATAGTTCTCTGATTATCCAGTAGATCCTCTCTTATGGATGGATATAGTTCGCTCCATGGGAACTCCTCTTCACTTCTCTATATGGCATTCACTAGTTCCAATACCTTTACTTTCCCTTCCTCACTTCACAACTTCCAAGCTTCTGTTCTTACGGTGTATGCTCTCGCTGTCTTTCCCTGTTTCATAGCCCTTACTGCTCTCTTTAATCTACAGTAAAGTCGTTTTTAGAAAATACTTAATATTCCACTTCTGCTTTTAAAAGTGACCGGAATTACCTCCCCCACTCTGCAATATCTATTTCTTCTCATTTCAACTTATCATTTAGAAGCTATTAAAGCAAAAGCATAATATACTCCCGCAGTTGTTTTTCATTCTTAAGCTTTTTAGCTATATTAATTTCTCTCTTTAACCACTCTTATTTTTGAACTCGCATTCCTTTCTAAAAATTTCCCCGGCTCTCTTCATGTCTCTCTAAATCTACTATCCCCTTTCTCCATTTTCTCGCAACCACTCTAAGCTGGACTTCCGTATTTCTACAACTCTCATTATACTAATCCCTTGTCATCTTTCCTTTTTTCCTTTACTTTTGACCAAAAAAATTAAAAAAATGTAAAGCTAATTTAATTAATTTTTTTATTTACTTTATTCCTCCAAATCTCCGCTTTCCCGCCCTTTCATAATATTTATTTTATCTTATCCATCCAACGCTCCCTTCAAATTTATTACTTCATTCTCCTGTTGATAATGTAATAGGAAAATGATAAGAGCCATACCTATTCTCTCTAACCTCATCTCTTGACTCCTTCCTGACTAACATACAATCGAACATAAAGTTGTCCCTTGGTCCCCCATAAGTAATCTTCACCTACCAGTCATCTTCCACATAACCATTTACTATCTCTAAAGCCAGTTCATTCTCTCAATTCAGCGTCTCTTCTCCCTCTATACTTCTTATGGTATCATAAGTCTAAAGATAATCTAAAATCTAAAACCTTTAGGTATCAATCCTTTACCTCTTTAATACTTCGATTTCTACCTACCTCTCAATCAACCCTACCATATTTTTTGTTTCTACCCTTTCAACCAATTCTGTACGACTGCCCCAATTTCTTCTTCAAACCCCTAACATTCCAAATTAATATACATTTACAGAACCTTCAAAATTTGGCTCATCAACCTCAAGTCGATAATTTGTACTTTGTGAAGCTCAAGCCACCCTTATCACTTATTACCCTATTACAAAATTAATGTTAACAAGAAATTAATAATAAACAGTATTATTTTTTATGTTCGACTTCAATTGATTACAAGTATCATTAACAAAAACAATCAAGATCTTTCTTTTTTCGACCATAATTTTAGTAAATGAAACACCTTTTTACTTTGTTTGTATAGCTCGGTTTGTTTCATTGTTGACTATAGTTTCGACAACCTTAATGTCTCTCAATCCGAGTTATACAAACAAAGTAAAAAAGTGTTTCATTTATTAAAATTGAATTACAATATATAACAAAATAGAAGCCTCAACAATTTACAAGTTATTTCCCATAAGCTCAGAGTTTGTAATAATCTCAAATATTTTCAATTCTTATAAATATAATTTTAAACAGTCAAATATGTCGATTAATTGGATTTTTTGAAGGATGAACTAATTTCTGTAGGTCCTCCGTTTCCCAGTCTGCAAATATAACTATATTCTTTGCATTTTTTATTCTTTGTGAATATTCCACGTGATCACTTTTTCGTACCGTTTGTACTTTGTATTTCTACTAGCCCGTTTGCTTCCTCATCCCATCTGTATTCATCATTATTTATTCTTATTTTCGGTATCCATTACCTTTTATCATTTGTTCCTTTCCAATATTTCTTATTTCTCTTTCTACTCTTCTTTCTTCATGTGTGAGATTATTGTCAATGTAAATACGAGAACCTTTAAACTTTTTTACAAACTTTTTTTTGTTTTGTTATTCATGATTCAGTTTTTGCAGCTATTATTTATTGTTCTTTATTGTAGACACTCTCAATTTTTGAATTGACCGTTAGTCATGAATAGATATAATTAGTCAAATACTTGTTCCAAATTTCATATTAAATCAGTATATTCATATTTGCAAACACCCTGTATAAAGTACAAATTATCAATAATTTTATATATATATATACAAATATCTTTATTTAGACAATTACATATTTTTTTACAAACATCATGTATACCCAATAAAATAAAAATGTTTGTCTGTCCTGGGCTATCGTCTTTATAATAATGTGCAATAACAATATTTTTTTATTATTCTAAAGTTTTTAACTTGGTGGAAAATAAATGTCTAACGAAAATCATATGCATAGTTATGTGCGTGGCTAACATTATATTAAAATGATTTAATATCAAGTGGGTCACGCATAAAAGTTACTGAAGTTAACATTCATACTAAAATTATTTAATATGTTGGGCCACGATAGGATTGTGACTTTTATTAACACTTATATCAAAACTGGATTACTTTAAAAAAAACAGTTTGTATTATTGATCTGAAGCAATCCGAGGCAGAAAAACCTATGGTCGATAGACATTTAACAATTAATTAATTGTTGTGTGATATACTTAATTAATTATCGTTATGTTCTTTTAAACTCAATTGTTAATAAAAATTGTTAGATATACAGGGTGTCTGTATATTACACTAATGGGTGAATAGTTTAGGCTATTCACAGGAATTTAAAATCTTAAGATATTTTGATAATTCAACGTAACTCCAGTAATACATTCAAGGTCTAGGCCTATCATGTAGGAAGAAATTTTATTGTCTTTCAGAAAGTATAAAGGTATTCTACACGTAAACCTAATAGTTTTCAAGATATATTTTATTATTCGCTCTTCTTTACTTATTTAAATAATTAGATAAAAAGAGAATTTTAAAAATAATTAATAAAAATTCTTCATTGCAGTGAAATAAAAGAAAATAATTATATTTATTGATTTTTTTCTATTTAATTATGTTGGACTCCATTGATCGGTTTATTTGATATGCAAATGCATTGCAGAATAATAATGGTTTAGACTTATTCAAGCTTTAGATATAAGAATGGCATACAATATGTGTATGTGTACGATTTCAACAAATGTTAAGTTTTATAAACAGCTTTATTTTACGATTACATTCCATGTTTAACGTATCGTATCATCAATATTTGCATTTTTATGGACGAGCTTTAAGTATGAATTGCATTGTACTGCGTAGACTTAAGGTATTAAAGTTTCTATCGTGAGGCGAGCCATTTCGTTGTAATTGAAAATCCTAATACATACAACTTTATATTACATAGGGATAAATGCTAAAATACGGATACCACATCAAGATAGTTTATATTAAACAGGAGGATCCAGAAGGAGTTTTAGGGAGGATTAACAAATTTTACACCGTTAAACATTGGCGAGTTTTTTTTAACACTTATGATTTTGGGATGGTTTGTCATGTAATAACAATTATTATTATAATAGAAAAAAAAGGATTTATTCACATGGTCACAGTTATTACAATAATTAACCCTCCTTTCTCCATATATATAAACAATTAATCCATTTACCCCTCGACCCACTGCAAATATCTAGGTAAAATTCCCAAAATTATTATATACTTAATTTAGCGGTAATAAAAAGATCCACTTAGCCCATCTTTGATATTTTATACCTTATACTCATCCTGAATTTTATATAGGTTTACAACTATTATTCGTGATATTTCTCTGTGAAAAAAGTAATGGAAAATTCCTGAAACGAATTACCATCCAGAAGAAAAACAGGTTCATCAATAACCGCAAACTCTCTCTCCCTTCCTTTCATTTTCATGGATTCTTAGTAGAAAAATCAACTGACAGCTCTGAATTGGTCACCCTTTACATAAAGGGAATTTAATTTAACACAATACATTGGTACAATATAACGTTTTTTTTTTTTATGGAGAATATTTCATATAAAAAATGAAATTATTTATCAGCTATGAATTATTTTTTTAAAGATAATTTAATTAAAGATTAAATTATGTAACCTGATTTATTGCTAGTAATAAAATAAAACTATACGAAACAAAATGAGGTTCAAATCCCCATTGAATATTTAATAAATCCGAATCGACTGTTGTGTGGTACATTTTAAATACACTTATAAATAAAACACTGTATTTTTTACTTGAACTGTGACTGTAGTTTCGACAATCCTGTAGTTATTAAACATAGTTAAAAGTCATAAATGGAGTAAAGTGCCATCTGTTGCGTAATTTTTAAGTGAAATCATTGTCAACAGTTTGATTCTACAAGTTGTTCAATTATCTTCATCGTTGCATCTGAAATACCTGGTCTAAAATATATCCAAATGCTAGAATATTGTTTGTTAATCAAAGTTGACTTTTTATTTATAAATCCAAATCATCTGCTCGACGAAGATTCATCAAGAAAACGTTAACATTTTTTTTTTTCGAGACTAAAGTTGAAACAAAAAAAATAACGATCTTAGTAAAGTTATTTAATTACAATTTATATATAATTAATTGAATTGAATTTAAAGTTTAATAATGATTTAAAATAATAATTTAATCGGGGTTATTCCGTAAGAGAAATGTTAAGTTTGAAGTATACGTTATTTTTTATGATCAGCACAGTCTAAACAGATTTTATAATAGATATATATACATAGAATGTGAAGTTAATTAATAAGATACATGTTAAACTTAACATTTCATATGGGGAATAGCCCCGAATATTCAGAAATGTTTAAATACCCGCAAGGTATTTGATGTGTAACCGCAGTGAGTGATAAGAGTTATGCATATTAATATTAATAGAGATCAAACACCTTATTAATATTAATATCAATTATTAATAGTCTTAATTTATTTATAAAAATGTATCTCGACTGTCAATTACAAGCTATTAAACCTTGACTGATCTTGAACTGTACATTAATTCATTGAATAGTGTGATTTCATTGGCAGCGTGACACAACCGATGAACTTGTTACAAACATTTAATATATTATCCTTGACACGATCGATACGCATACTTCATAAATGTATGCGTGTAATAAATTGTTTGATCGTTCCACACAGCATATTGGAACAAAATTAATGTACAGGCATATTTGTAGTTAATTCAAATGACAAAATTAGGAATTTATAAAACAAACGAAACTAGTTCACACAATTAGAACAATGTCAGAGTGTTTATTTATATTACGTGAAGTATCGAAATTATTTAAATTTATTTTATTGTTTCAATGAACTCCACGCACCGTGGACAGAATTTCTTCCGCCGCGCCGCCAAAAAAGCGAGCAATCATGAAATATTCAGTAGCGTTTATTTGAGTTGTTTTCGGGTGTGTCGCATGAGTGTGCGTTTGTTGTTTTATTTTTTCTTTCCATGCCATCAAAAGTGACATTTCTGGGTGTAACGAAGCATGCCGATTAAAATGGGAAGTCGAAATTATATGGGTTCAGTTGTGGGAGCGATGAGAAAGTCGAGAAATTCTTAGCATCCGTCTTCTTTGGCATTAACGTAATTATAGTCTTTTATGCGGTTATTATGGAACCGAACTCAATCGCATAACTTCGAATAGACAAGCGCAATCACTGTTTAGTATTCAGATATGTTTTCATTAACTGCTCGTGATATTCATAAAAAGATGAGCAAAACGAATCGGATTACACGAGCCATTATTGCCTGCACCGTTTTCTTCGGATAAAGCCGACTTTCGTTTTACGTAATATGAGCAACGTATTCTATAGCACGTGCACATTAATTATTTTGGCCATTGTTTCATAAATATTTGGATAATGCATGCAAAGTGTATGCGGTTTTAATGAGTATGAAAGGATGCCGTATACTCGACGTGCCAGCCGTAGTGTTCTGTTCTACTAGAGCAAATGTAGGCTTCTATGGTCTGCGCCTTCCCCGAAAAAGTAAAAGGAGACTGACTATTCAATTGAGTCTTCATTCATTTCATCTAAACTAGACCTGAAAAATCTCATTTAAGCAACAATCATAAATTAGCATGCAAACACTCACACACTTTTTTTAACAAGAATGAGATGTATTGTTGTTGGTAAAGACTTTTCTTCTTCGCCCACTTAAATAAACCAAAACATTACAATGTAATTATTATTTGGGAAAATGTTTCTATGTACATGGAGTATTTTCGTTTACTCACCTAATTACTTACATTAAATCATGATACCTAAACGCTAATTAGATAGCATTATGACATGCGAGTATTTAATAATATATGTATCAATTACATAAATGGATATTTCTATTAATCTAATGAACTATAACAAATTAATATCAAATAATTATTAAAATCTTAAGTTTTTATAGTGGTAAATATTTATATTCAATTATTTTTGTAGAATTTTTCTAAAAATTAATTAACATGTGAATGTGGAGCATTTAATTGATAAAATCAAACGCAGGGATTTTCTCTTGAAACACTAGACGAAACAGGACAAAGTAATCGAGTCCGCCTGTTCCGCTCGAAACGGTCTATTCCTTCGAAACTAGGTGTTCCGGCCGGAACAATCGGAACTGGTATAACACTTTGATCTAAAAGTGTGTTCAATATGCATACAGGATCATTTTTAATTATTTTAAAATACTCTCACATTAATGTCGTAATAATAATAGCAAATCGTTAAAAAAAAGAAAGAAAAATACATTTTTTTCATCATAGTTTCATATTATATTATAAAAGCTGGCCCAATAACAAAAAAACATATTTGCCTTCGATATTTATACAACGAAAAATATTTTACGTAGCTTTTAATTTGTGTTAGAGAGTAATAAATATACAAACAATGGGTGGGAGCAAGATGGATTATATCAATCTGAAATTAAAAAAAAACTTTCTTTCCATTTAATAGTTTAGAATTTCTTTTTTAATTAAACCAAATTGTTTCTTCTTCACTGAAATGAAATATTTGTAACACGTTGAATACATTAACCTGATCACTACAGGTAAACATGGGGATTGTCCATATAAAAATCATTTTATTCTAATTTCTGCTTCTTTGTTCATTTTAGAGAAAAAATGAATGAATTAAAATATGTTTATAATTTAGAAACTTGAATTATAATGAGTTCAAAATTTAAAAATATATACAAAATGATGCTTTCTCCAATTCTAGAATCGAAATATAATTAAGTAAATGTAATTAATCGCTTAATTAATTTATAATAAATAAGCCTTTGAATTAAACGCGATGAAACTCGATGTATGAATCGGGAGAAAATAAACACTTGTTTGGTTTCATAATTTTATTATTAGTAACCTGACACGTGTTTCGATCGTTGCCGATTATTATCAAAGGTACATTATAATTCGTCCAGTTTTTCTCTTATATGAACAGGAATTTGTTTTTACACATAAAATCCCTATGTGGTCGCATCAACGTTCATACCGGGTGTATTAATTATATTAACGACCTTAATAGATTTAATTGTATTTGATGGTATTTACATTACTATTCTATCTATTATATAATAGAGAAATACAGAAATAATTACGTTTATCAATTCAAAGTGATTTTCAACTCATCCCTAATAATATTCCATGATTAATGGAAATGTTTGTGAAATTGGAAACTATCCTACATATCCACGTAACTTCAATCACCTCTGTTTGTATTGAAACCCTAACATTCCTCCTAAGTCCAGCAAATCAAATATAATTCATCAATAAACACACACAAACACAAACGCAAGCGCATGCATCTATCATGATTGATGAATAGGTTAAGGGAAAAACTGATAATAAAACATCTCTTTCGTAGATAAATAATTATACACATTTATTATGTCACGTGAAGACCAAAAGTAGGAACTGTATTATAATAACATGTAGAGAGGGAATGTATTGATAAATTAATGTATATTTATTTCTTCCGTCGTTATGGAAAGTATTGTCATTTCATAAAAAAAAATATATAAATTCCAGTATATTCGGTGTTGTATACAACTCCGAGTATAATTATTGTCTGTTGCAGAAGTGTCCATTGGGAAGCGTGAACTAGCACAAAGGGGCTGCAAAAAGTTACGTAATAATTTATTACTACATATTGCTTTTTTACACTAGCTTCGTGTTCATTCGTGTTCATTTCGCTTATATGGATGAAAAAATGAGAAATATACTATATGCACAATATTTATTGATATTACGCATTTTTTATATATAACATTAACATTTTTTTGTAAAAAAAGTAAAAGTGTAATGTAAGTATATAATTATAGCAGTGTTATCTACAAAATAAATCTGTCAACATTACAAATATTTTTATTTAGACAATTACATTTTTACAAACATAGAATATATTCATTAAAATGATTTTTTATTCACTTTCTCACTTATCCCGTGGTGAAACATTCTTTAATAATATTTGAAATTTTCAAAAATAATATTTGAAAATAAAACACTCGGTTTATTTCGTAAAATGTGATTTTTTTATTTAAAAGAAAATTAATGTTTTTTTATCGTGGGCTATCGACCGAATATTATTTTGTCCTGCCTTGAAATGATGGTGATGTGCAATAAAAATGTATGTGCTTTAAACTGTTTATTTTATTCACAAAATGTTATAATGAAGTATCATCAAGTATCGACCTCAGCAATAGAATAACATTTAAATTTATAATTATACTCTATTAACGACTATAGCATTTACCTTTTTTTTGTTTTACAATTATATTTTAAATCAAAACAAAAACTAAAACTACATACATATGGTAATAGAAAAAGGATTTATTCACATCGTCACAGTTATTTAAAATGAATTAAGTAAAAAGGATTTGAAAATAATTAAAAATGTTACTGTGACATTTTTAAAGAGGGAATAATTTATTAATTAAAATTATTTTTATTTAGTGAAAAACTTAGGTTGATTAATATGAAGTGTTGTATAATAATATAGGTGAAAATAAAAAAATCCTTACTTACACTTTAAATTTTATTAATACACCAGATGATGAACATTTCAAGTACTAAGTACTCATTATCAATGGTTAAACAATTAATAAAATTTAAAGTGAAGTAAGGAATTTTTATTTTCACCTATATAATTATTTTTATTTAATTTACTTTAATTATTATGACCATGTGAATAAATCTTTTTTTTCTAACTTACAATAATGTGTTGAAAGTTTACAAGCAATAAAGTAATTTGTTTTTATCTTCATACAAATTAATTTATCTGTCATTCACTCGTTTAAATCCTGGTTCCGCCCATAATTACCTGCACTGTACAAAATACTCTGTGCCGGTAGCTTGAATCAGAAATGAAAGTTTTATTTGAATGGTTTTCCCGTAATGTCATCACATTCATTAAAAGAACACATTTCCCATTGTGAAACTGACAATACAAAACACTTCTTCAATTTAACTTTATCAGTTAATTTTATTATATCGTGAATGAATATAATCAGTAAAATGTTTATGTTCTTTTAATTCAGCACTCAATATATTTAAAAAACAGTGTATCTGCCTGATAATGCCACTGTGTTGACGAAACAATTGTAGCAGTTTCTCTATAATAATTTTTGTGAAACTTAAAAAACTATTGTTTTATTTACAAATAGTGAAAAAAAAATAGAGAAACATAAAATAATAATAATAATTTATTTGTCTTTCATATACATAATATTTGACAGGCCAGCAAAAATTTTGAGTAATTTTATTACAAATTAATGTTATGAATACGTATTTGTTAAAATAAGTGAATACAGTTTTGTCTTCAAATTAGGACAGTTTCAGTTTGATCTAATGTTCTGGAACAACTAACTTCCGAAACATTAGATCAAATTATCATATCCTAAATTCAAGACAAAATTATATTCATTTATTATAAAAATGATAGAATGCATATTCTATTTTAGTATAGGAGAAATTAAAAAAAATATGTGTTTCATAAAGTGTTAATCTCGCAAAGAAATGTGCAACATTAAAACGCTAGTGCTGAAATATTCTACGCTGTATGAGCTAAGTCTATCCACAGAGTGATCAACAATGATTGCAGATTGATATGTAGGCAACCAAATACACATGTTGGTGGAACTTATCATATGAAAAGAAAATCCCCTAGATTGTCATTGACGTAGCAAACATTTTTTCCCAAAATAAATTGAAAATATAATCATAAACATTACAATTTTAATTAAATGTACAATGTAAATTGAAGTTAAGGTTTTGGGTATTTTAATAAAATAAATGAAGGGTTAGAATCCATAATGTTGTAACAAATGGCCTCAGATCCCATAAACATAGAACTAATAATCTCCCTATGCATTCCACGTAACAAAACTATAAGTCCCAAACATAAATTCTCCAGTCTAACCCTTCATGAATTACTTCATTTCACAGCATTCAAGACAGTGACGTACATATCTGACAGGGGCTTTTGACATAGATCATCACATTTTATTCGTATATTTTGACAATGATGAAAATACAAAAGACAGGCGGAAAGACCACTGGTCGATAGCCAAATGACAGACGTTTATCAATAAAGATTATGTATATAATTATAACAAATGTTGAAAATTATTGCCTTCATTTTCTAGACAAATGTTAGCTCTACGTTTTTTTATTATTTTCAAATACACGTTGAAGCTTATGATCCTTTTCTCTTTTTCAATTGCTGTTTTAAGTTCGTTTTTAAAAATCGAATGCATACCTATTTAAAAAAAAAATATGACAAAATAAAGAGCACGAAGGCGGAAAGACCTTCGGTCGTTAGCCATTTCATGTAATATATGTGAATATAAATCTACATTGTAAATAATTATCTAAACTATGTATACATGTTACATGAATAAAGATGTTTAGTAGTAGTAAAAAGCACGACGCTGCTACAGTCAAATATAATTACTTTATTCATTTTGCCCTGGCATGTACTTGGAGCGATAAAATTCCCCAGATTTTTCGGCGGGAAAATTATCATGTCTACAATCATTGTTGATCACTCTATACAAAGATGATGATGGTCCAAATAAAATGAAACATGCTATTAAAAAAATGATTACGAGGTCAATGAAAACAAAATATGAACAAAAATGAAAACAAATAATAAGTTGAATTTAATTAATGTTTGTTTTTATTATTATTTTTAATAATTTATTCATATTATTATATTATGAACTACCTATATTTAAATATTAATTTATTTATTTATTTGTTTACATACAGACACAAAATGAGTAAACATTCCTATAAAGTAAGTATGAATATTACATCCTCATTAATCACATTAAATAATTACATTAATATTGTTAAACAATGTATATACAGATTAGTAGTATTTAATGAAATATTAATAGATTAATTAATACGACTTCTTTGGTGAAGTTAAAAAGTGTTTAAAATTGTGTTATTATTATCATTTTATTTTGGTGAAATGTAGAAACCCGCAATTATTCATTGTATTTTTTCTGGCCCACACACACGTAAAAGAAAAACATGCGTATTTAATTATTCCCGTTTAAATTTCATAGCCAGGGCAGGCCGGTGGAACAAACACTTTCATTGTGTATATACAAAAACGTAATTACAAGCCTTTTGTTGCAATTAAGCAGAAAGGCAGGTTTAAAAATGTTCACGCGTAATTGCAGAGACCTTATGCTCACGTCCATGGCAATGCCCATGACCATGGCTGGCGATGGTGACCGAGGTGCCTGCCGGCCGGCCGGCATGCTCAAAAATGTGGTGAAAGGGAGTGCCTCCAGACCGTAATGGAGAAAGCAATTGTTAAAGGATTTAACTTTCCCTTCCAATCTTTCGTCGGATATGAAATGAAACAAGATCGACGCAAGATGCACTCACCTCAACCGCAATAACAAAGGAAAGGAACTCGCGCGTACAGCCCTAAAACGAAATCCAGACCGAAATGCGGCACTCGCATACATTTTATTATTATTGCAGTAAAGGGAATATTAATAGGTTGAATATGTACTTGGTGGAGAATAAAGTGAATATATTAAAGGGAGAAGTGAAAAGCGAAGATGGGCTCGAGTGATAGAAATAAAGTGAATAATCAACTAATTAGAAAGTTATTTTCATTTGGAAGGAAGAATAACCGTCATGGTCGAGGAAAAATGCGATTAGGCTATTTTCTAAATTTACTGGAATAACAATAATGGCAATGATGTTCGTGGTTAATTTGTGGAATTACAATAAGCCACTTTCTATTGGTAATTGCTGCGTTTCCGCGCCCTGTTTCGTGCAATTATGTAAGGATCCAGATCCAAATCGAGATCCAGAAGAAGGGTACATTTTACGGAATTTCAAGCCCTAATCCTCATCACCGCATTACGCCGAATTAAGAAAGTTACGCTACGGAATGAGTGGTATGATCTGATGTGGTATGCTAAGTAAGTAATCCGGCGAAATTGTCGAGGCTGAGAGCCTGTAATGTGTAAAGTAACACTCCAGCGAGAACTTACGGCGCGAGAACAACTAACACACAAGCATGCATACACACAAACACAAACCGTGGAGAAATCTAGGCCAAATCCGTATCCGGATTCTATGCTATGCTACGTACTGTCCATCGACCTTGACATTGCCTACCACGATGGCGTTTGATAGATTTTTATCAACTTTCTAAGATTTATATCGGATTTACTGGAGAGTCTGACGAAATTTGTCATAATAACATATGTAAATCGTCCGAAACGATTTTGACCACAAAATTACTACGCTTTATCGAGCACAGCGCAGGACTTGCCTCGGAAAAAGTAAGTAAGGAAAGAGTGTGATTCATTTCGAAGTTCACCGGGGCAAATCTCGTTTCGGACAGCGGAAAACTCTTAAAATTGAAAGTTACACGAACTACATAAACACACGGCCCCGCATCAAGGTCACCGGCGCGCGTCTTAATTTCACATTTTTCTACTTTTTATACTCGTGCATATTACTTGCTTATTTATTTACTTACATACAAATAATATACCCTTAACTGCCTTCTTAAAATAAATTTCCTAAACAAACAAAAAATAGCTATATAAAACAGAATATCATTTTTGGCAATTAATATAAAGACCTATCATCACTTTTATTATCTACATTCCAATTTTACTACCTACAGGCAAAAGTTATAAAAAAAAGAACCTATTAAAAAGAACCTGTTATATTAAATAAAAAAAAATATTTTATTCCTTATATTTTTTATTTCTTTATAGTATAAAACCAATTCATTTTTTTATCAATATGAAAATGGAAACTTTGGTCTAAATAAAAAAAAAAACTTTCTAACTTTATTAGTTTATATTAAATATATATATATCAATCCTTTCGATACTTATTCACTACATTCTTACTAAACCATATAACTGAAAATACAAAATAATAATAAACAAATATTTAACTGCAATCATTATATGAAATGTATTTTTAATAAAACATATTATTATACCCCATAAAAAATTTATCACTCCAAAAATATTTGTTTTTATAAACACTTTCTAAAAAATAAAATAATTTTTTACCTTCTTTTCAATTCTTAACTATAGAAAATATTTAACAAACAATAGCTATAAACAACTATACAAAATAGTTTCGCTTAAAGACAACAATTTGTATACAAGGTGTTCCAGCGAAATCGCACACTAAAATATGGACTTAAAATTAATGGATTGTAATAATTATTTTATAGTTAAATTATTATATTATTAAATATTTTCAAAATATAACCAGAAGTAGTAGAATCTTGAAAATTTACATACAAGCATCTTTATTTAGGAGAATATGTATAACAGAAAAAATATATACATTTTACAATTAAGTTATGTGGACATCTTTTCTCCTACACCGACTAACGACTTGTGGTCCTTTTGCCTTCTTGGAAATATTTTCCTTAAAATAGCATACTGGCTCCCATAAACTAAAAAATATTATAATCCATTAATTTTAAATCCGTACAATTTTAGTATGCGGTTTTGTCTTCAAGTGAAACTATTATCGATACCAACTTTCTTATTTTAAGTGGAACCCTACATTTTTTATATACACATATCTTTATTCAGACAATAGATAATACAAAAAAATATAACATAAATAATTACAATACATGTAGGTGTTTGTCTGGGCTTTCGGCCAGAGGTCTTTCATGTCATAAATTTATGACAAAGAAATAAATCGTTGCTAGCTACCTGAACTGTCCTGATGATTTTCACAAATGAATTAATGAATGATGATGGGAGGATGTATTTTTTTTTATTATTATAGGTTTGTATTCTAATCGTGATTTTTTTACGAAATATATAAAATTTTATTATACCTAAACTTAACCATTTTTGAGATATTTTGAAATTTATCAAAAATATCACTTTTAAAAAATATATATCACGTGATAGAATGGAGTCACAGGTTTGGTATCAAGTTCATTTATAGTACAAACGCTAGCCTAAATACTCCTACTGAAAATACTGGAAAATATTATGCAGGGTGTCTCAAAGTAACTGTAGAGTCGTGTGAATTTCATATGATCAAAACTTGATTTTTTTAATTAAGACACATTAAAAATATATACAAACATCTTTATTCAGACAATATGACAATAAAATTTTACAAAATTTATTATAACAATATGTACAATTGTGATAGTAGTCTGTCATGGGCTATCGACCATAGGTCTTTCTGCCCTGTATGAATTTATGGTGATTTGCAAATTATAACTATGCTAGCTAGCTAAACTGTCATGTATGCATGAATTGGTGGATAGTGACCGAAGGATTGTTATGTTTTGAGGGTATATTAGGGTTGCGAGAAATGCAATATTTTGTAAGGAGGGATAAATAGTGAGGATTTTGAGCAAATTTTGTGGAGAGGGTAAGTATACGCTGAGATATGGGAGTTATTCCCATTCGTAAAGGAATTCGTTAGAGAGATTATGGAGTGGGTCATTAAAAATATTTTCACATAGAATAACGTAGAATGTTGTGCTGCATTGATCGATATTAGTATCCCATATCCCTATCATAAGTCGTAATCAAAAAGAGTATTTATTCATTTGATCGCAGTTATTTAAATTAAATCAAATTTCACCGAGCTCGATCATTTACACCTGAGATCGCAGCAATTTAACAACATTAAAAATTATAACGCAAAGTTGCAATGAAGAGGGATACATTCCGAAACACGTGTCTACAGATGGCCTTATATTACGTAACGTTTTTGGTTCTTCGCATTAAATATTCTCGAATCAAAAATTGTTGCATTATACAATTATTTGTTATACAACAGCAAATGTTCATTATGTAGTTCAATGTCTGACGGGATACTTGCCCAAGAAGTAGTTATTTGAATTGGTGTTTATTTTAAAGTACATACGTCATGTAAGTCAAAAAGTTGCAGTAGCTAAAGAGAAATTGATTAATTGATTATTCAGTAAAATAAATTAATTATTTTCAAATTCTTTTTTTTATTAATCATCTATCTGATAATTTGGCGAAACAATTGTACCAGTATTTCTACAATAAATTTTGCCAAAATTAAAAAAAATAATTTAATAATTATTTTCAAATCATTTTTATTTAATTTATAGAAAAAAAAACTGTTTTATTTTCAAATAGTGTATTATTGATAATAATAATTACAGATAAGGTAAAGTAGATATGCAATAGCATTTTATAACATATATACATCCACACAAACATACTAATAGAAAATATAACACTAAACAAAGCAGTAAAAAGTAAAAACAAATATATTTAAAATTTCATTGATGAAATGAATATTCCGTAAATTAACGGAATGAATATATATATATATATATATATATATATATATATGTGTGTGTGTGTATGTGTGTGTGTGTGTGTGTGTGTGTTTGTGCGCGTTAATACATACGCATCACCGATCAAATTACAGATAATATCACAAAAAAATGTTAAAATGCCGAAACAAATGATCACAGAATGAGTATTATGGAAGTTCATCAAATAAATCTTCAACCATCGATTATTCTATTATTTTGATAGATGTCTTGAGTGATTTTTTTTATAATATTAATACATTTAAATAGCTAACACAAGTGTCAAGTAGATATAATAATAATCTTTTTTGGATGAACTTCAATTTATCAAGCAAAATTCACTCTCACTGTTTAAAATATTAAACGGAAATTTCATTCGATAAGGCGCCTTTCACAACCATGAAGTGAGGTGAGAAAGTATGCTGTTTTTTCGAAAGGGGCGCCATTCACGACTATTAAAAACAGTGTATTCATAAGGGCTGTGAAGTCGATGGATAAGACAATCAACTCCAACTTCGTATCTGAAAAAAAAAACTTCAAAGTTGCCCATTTACAACCAAGAAATTGGGGATACTATTCACTAAGAACTATTCTTGGTTTACAAATCGACAACAGATTATTGTCTGTTGAATTGTCGTGATGAATTCTGCCATCGCCAGAGCGAAAGGTACTTTTGCGGCACTCAAACCCCCCATCCTAACTAAACATGTGATCTTCCTATCAATTAAAATACGTATCCAGAAAGCAAATGAACAAGCTGGAAACCGTGCAGGACCTAATGATCCGTAAGATCGTAGATGATCCGTGATGCATCAGAAATGCTCAGGCTGTATTCTGAAACCAGGACGCCGATCGTCCAAGATTTTATCCAGCTGGCAATAGCACACTACTTTAAATTCTAAATTAACATTCTTACAGACCACATCGGCTAAAAAAAGGAAAATGCTTCCCCTGGAGATGGACGACTAAAGTTGGTTTTTACAAATTTTCTAACTCAAAGCTCATTTCCTCTTTTATCATCAATACAAAATCATTACTTTGCCATCACACCAAAGCATATTATTTGTCCTTTATATTTTTCAAAATGTATTTAATCGACGGGTGAGACTTACTTGATACAACTCCATAATACTCTATTTGTAAATAAAACAACGTTTTTTTTAAGTTTCACAAAAAATTATAGACACTGCACATTTTTATTTAGACACTGCTGCAATTGTTTCACCAACACAGATGAATAATGATGATTAATATTAATCATCTGCTTAGCGAAACAATTGTAGTAATGTCTACAATATTTTTTTGCGAAACTTAAAAAATAGTTGTTTTATTTACAAAGAGTGCAAACTGTATTTATTAAAATTAGACAATAGATGGCGCTTGCGTTATCTTTCCAATTGTTATGTATTTATTCAAATTAGTCCGCCCAAGTGGCGCGCAGGTTAAGCATCAGGCTAGTAAGCCTGAGGTCGTTGTATGAATAGTGTAATTGTCTCCCAAATTTAATTTACAAAATTAACAAAGGTTACTGGGTTATATGGTATAGATATACTGATACCCATGTGTGAATAGAAGCAAAAAATATCAAGGATTTTTTGCCATGCAAACTAAATAAATCGCAACTAAAATCCATATTAGTCAATTTAAACCATATAAGATTTAAATAAACTTTTACGAGTTTTTTTAGTCAGTAACAGTGTGATATCATAATCCCATCATACGTAGTGGGATTATGGAAGGGATGCTATGTTGCTTTGGTCCTCACTCAAAAAAATGGTACTTAGTTAGATAATTAATACCGTGTAGTCGAAATTAGTTACAAAATAAGTGTAAAATAAAAATTGTATCAAAAACAAAGTAAATGGCTCTAATAAAGCTGCATATTATTTATATTTATTTAAAATTTATATATGCACATATATTTCAAATAATAGATAATACAAAACAATATAACATAAATAATTACAATACATGTAGGTGTTAGTCTATCTGGGCTATGGACCAGAGGTCTTTCTGCCCTGCAACAATAATTTATTCAAGATTTTTTTGGTATTAATATTACAGTATTAATACTAAAGCAAATGTCATAGGAAATTCTTGCAATAGATGATGTATTCTCGAAACAATAATAACATATTTTAAAGTCCAAATAATTGAAACTATGACAATAAATATTTACTTTTCCTAAGGTCGCCGTGTCCAAAATGTTTTATTCATATTATAACAATAATTTATTGTTTTAAAAATCTCTGTACCCAAATGAAGGATTTTCACTTTTATAATATTTATGTATCTGACGCCGTAATGTACGGCTATGCAAACATATGGCAAGCCTATTGTCCTGGATTTAAAAGAACACTTTAAACATCCTATTTGGTAAAATCTGCTACCGCGATGTTACCAATAAAAGAAACGGAATTCCTTAGCAGAGTTTATTTTCAATTGTATAGTTTTATTTTCTACACAAAAAACAATATATAAATATCAATAACACTACCAAAAGTATATGAAAAAAAATAATAACAAGAAAAATGTAAATTTATTGATTAAATTACGTGAAAATCGAAATTAAATTGAGTAAAAGCACTAATAACCTTTCTTGGAACTTTTTATTTTATCCCAAATGTATATTTCGGTCACGAAGTGATCATTATCAATGGATTTAACATTGAATCTGCCATTATTTTTATAATGATAATATAATAAATATGTATTTAGACGCAAAAGACAAGAGAAAACAATTCCACGATAATCCTCATCGATAATGCTAAGCTCCATACTGCAGCCCTAACAGCTTAACAAATGGAAGAAATACGCTGAATACAGCTAGAAATACACTGAATGGGTCAGGGCTGTTTGGAGGACTAATTATTCCAAGAAAAGAAATAATCAATTTAGTTTACCAAGTTTATTAGGCGAAATAAAATCATTCGAGATTTCAAATAAACTCTATATAACGACTGGTTTGTCGAACTTGTGCAACAAAACAATACATAAACTTAAATCAATGATGCGTTTAATTAATAAGTTTTATAATTAGATAAAATTAAAATAATAATTCTTTGACTAAAGTTACTAAAAAATAACTAACTAACCATCTTTATTCAAATGTGTATATGTATGTACAATAATATACAAAAATTAGAATTATATTCTGTAGATGAATCGGCTATCGACCGGAACTGAAAAATATTTAACATGTATTAATAAAATGTGCATTTAATAAATTACACTATATTTCCTGCACACATTTACTAAATATTAAAATACAGAAAAAGAAGCATTTAAATCCAATGCTAAAGCAATATAAATAAATTAAAATATCAATATCAAAGAATGATAGGAGATTATTTTTTGAATTAATTTCGTCGAAACTAGTCGGAACTTTAATAAAATAATAGTGAAACGAATAACCAAGTGTCTTAATTAAAAAAAATACTAATTATAGAAAGTTACGTTTCAATATTTTAAAAATCTCACATATTTGAAACAGCAAGTAAACGCCAATTGTTACCTGTTAATTCGAAGGATACTATCTTTGATTAATTTTGGGAATCCAAAACATCAATGTTAAATAAGAAAATATCTTTTAAAATAATTAATAAAAAAATGTAATAATTATTTCCGCTTTAGCCACTGCAATAATGACTTATAAAACGCAAGTACTTAAGCAAATATCCATTCAAATAGCTACGTCCCAGGCAAATACTCCACCGGATATTCATTGTGCATTTGAATGGTAGTAGCAAATTGTGCGATTCACTCTAGATTGGTACACTTCTGGAGTTGGAGACATAAATTATTACATTTACAGCTCAAATTTTTAAGTAATTTTACATAGCAAGAAATGCGGTAATAAACATAAATTATTTTTCACATACATAAACATCCTTATTGAGGACAATTTTAACATTGAAATAATATTTTGACAAGTCCATCATAAGCCAGCGTACACTCCTTGCACTGGCGTCAAGACGTGCATGGGAGGGGGTGTTGTCGGGAATTGGCGCCAAAGTTTGTAATTTACCCTAGATTGACACCCCTGTAAAGTTAGAGAGTATGGTTTGGCTGGAATTTATCATTATAATAAATATTGGGTTGTTCGAAAAGTAGTTTAATTATTTTTTTATAAAAAATGAAAGATGATTTTCTTATAGTGAATTAATATTTTATTGAAGAATAAATAATTAATTGATTATTCAATTGAGTAAATTATTTTCAATTTTTTATATATAAATACATCTTTATTGGTGTAATTTTACATAATTATTATTTATAATTGGCTATTGACCATTGATGTTTCAGCCTAATTTTTATTTAATTTGATATTTTATTCAATTAGATTGTTCATTTTAATTCATCTTTCTGGAAGTAGCATGATTCCACACTCATAAATAGTTTGTTCTCTTCTGACAAAAATATTTTATTTGTAGTTTATTTTATTGATTTTTTACTAAAATAAGGCTCGCGTGTGTAACTGTTCTTACAACAGAGCTGTATTTAGATACATTAATTTATTTAATTAAATGTTTGATTGGCTATCGACTTTTATCTTTCTGTCTATGTAACATAATCGTACATGAACCGTTAAATTTAACATACGCGTTGTTCTTTATCATCACAGACTAACTGAGTTTTTTATTTTGAATTAAATTCACACTTATCCCGCGGTAACACATTTTTATGTAATAATTAGGAATTATTTTTATTGATACAATTGGTTGTTCATTTCACTAGTTTTACTCAAATATAAAACTAGTGAAATGAACAACCAATTGTATCAATTAAAATAATTCCTAATTAATTCCCGACTAGTTTCGGCGAGTAGTCATCTTCAAGGAACCAATTAAATTAAAAGTACAAACATACTGTTATAAAATTAGAGAAGATTAACAATGACATGAATTTATGTCAGAAGAAGAAGATTGACAATGGCATGAATTCATGTCATTGTCAATCTTTTCTAATTTTATATCGGCATGTTTGTACTTTTAATTTAAATATTCCTTAAAAATAATAACTCGTCGAAACTAGTCAGGACTCAAATATAAAACTAGTGAAATGACAATCACGTGTATTATTTAAAATACTTCCTAATTATGAGTTTTGTAATTGATATGTATACCTAAATTGTGAGTTTAATTAATAACGTATACGTTAAATTTAATATTTCTTATAAGAATAACCCCAATTATGTCTCTCATACCAGCAAATAAAAATAAAAGTGTATGTTTTTAATTATTGATTTTCAATTAAATTTTTATTAACTCGAGTATCTATGTTATTTTATATACTTACGCCAGGTGAAAATGTTTAGTTGTTGCAGTATCGATTAAGCATTTACAAAGTAAAGAAACTTTTGCAATCGCTGAAATTGAAGCTGCGATAAAAAATTAATTGTGTAATATCAATAAAGTTCAGTTTACTGAAAACTTCCACGCTGTAAATGCATCACAAAGTAACAGTAGTTGATATCTACTTCTAAATTATAATTGGATCGTTTATTGGAATAACAAACTTATTTTATTTTTCTGTAAATATTTTTGTTATAATGATAGAAACGCGACGCCATTTATAATATGATACTAACGTAAAAAAATATTCCCACTGAATCCCGGACTTATCGATTTCACGTCCTTTTGTATATTTATAAAATTTCAATGTCAGTGTCGATGTCTAGGAATAAAGATTGCATTGAGGGAGGAGATTCGAATAAGGTGGAAGGGTTATGTAGAGTTACGAATGGATTTTAGGAGTGCACATTTTATAAGAAGACGTCGATCGACTTGTATTTTTTTATTTATTTACTGAAAATAAAAATATGATGAGATTTAATATGAGGTTTTTTCGCATATTGGATGATTAAATATAGACATTATGCACATGAAAATAAAAATCAGAACGGAATTATCAATAAAAACGAATATAATAACTCGCGATTGACGGCGCGACAAGACGCTGAAATAACTTATGTATTAAGAAGAAAACTGGAGTCAAGACTATAGTGTTACTGGAAAGGATGTGGCACCCGGAAGACCGGAACCAACCAGAGTTATCTGAGCCAATTTCTATGTTTTTACTTTACATGCAACGGGCTTATTGTATTGAAGAAAATAAATAATAATCCATTAATAATGATCACTTTGTGTCCGAAATATACCGGGTTACCAAATAAGATAGATCACTTGCAGGAACTATGACTCCTGGAGCTTTGAAATAAATTATATGTTAATAAAAGTGACTATGAAAAAATGCTGGAAATAAATTTTCATATTAAAAGTTTACAATTTTCCCATTTTTTTAGAACTGTCAAATGGAATGATATTTTTTCTTACGGTTAATAGAAAGAGGGTTAACAAGTAGGTTATCGGTTATACGGGGCTAGTGAGACGTAAATTAGCCTCATGTGAACTGCGACCTGTAAGATCTATTGTTCTGTTAAGGGTTAACAAGTAAGAAATTTAGTGAAAATCGCAAGTCAATACCTTCATCCTGTCACAAGTTATATAATAAAAGTATATTTCAAATTAATAATTGCTAATGTCATTTGAAAACTTTTTGAGGTTAATCAAATTTTAACATAAACAACAAAATTGTATTATTTTGTCACCAAATATCAATATATATTTTTCTATTTTGTTTTAATACCCTTTCCATTTGTATTAAAAAAAAAATGTTTCATTATTAAAAAAAAGAAAATTATTGATAACATTAATTAATTAATTTCCCTCCTTTTTGTATGTGACAAAAAAAATTTAATTTTGTTATTTTAGTTATAATTTAACTTATATTAAATTAACACATAAAATTCTTTAAAATAACCATAATTCCATAATTTTAATTATAAGTTGTGATAGGATTTAGATTAATATTAAGAAAAATATACCATTCCTTTGAATTTTTTTAAGAAAAATGGGAAAATTATCAATTTTTTTTACTTGGTACCACCTAGCGGCGATAAAGTTACTTATTTTATGATTGCTGTCAATAATTTTAAACAGCGTGATAAGTTCTTTCCGATGACAAAAAAAATATTAAGATCGGTTAAAAAAAAAACAAGAGTTATTTGACATTTATTGGTTACACATTCGGACCTTGACACACCCTTTATTTCAAGAGTAAGACAAAAATCTGAGCATGTTTCTTTCATGAACTCATCATAATTACAAAAAGTGTCATTTTAGGAGGCCTTTATTAGAACTTTTTTGAGATAATCGCAGTATTATATTTTTGACTGTTCATTGCGCCCCCTACCGGAAGAGTTACAAACTTTAAAATTATTTCCATAATTTTCTCATGACCAATTTTATTAATAACTTTTATATTTGAAAACTCTAGGACTCATAGTTCCTGAGATATAGCCGGTAACCTTTCTTATTTGGACACCCGGTACATTTGCTAATTCAAATACGTATGAAGAAAGGTTTTTAGTGCTTTATTCGTCAAATGACATTGTATAGATAGACACTACTTATCATTAATACGGACCTACTAAAAGAAGATAGGAAAATGGTCAGGGCAATAGAAGGTCTACTAATAGAACTAGGCCAAATGTTCTTTACCTTCGCGACCTCAAAAACTCTATCGTAGATACCGACTGTCTCAAAAGGCTTAGTGTTCATGGGAAATCAGCGGGGGTATGGAGAAATCAGGGTCTTCTGTGGACCCTTGATAATTTTGAGGAGTGTGGTGATGGGTTGTCTCGGCGGATGATTTCGGGAGATGATGTGCTTGTCTCAAATGGCTAGCTCTAACTTCAGCTCCTTGATTAATATTACTACTATTGAGGAGTGTGGTGCATGCATGACCACATCTATCATCTCCCGAAATCATCCGCCGAGGCAACCCCTCCTAGCACCACACTCCTCAATAATAGTACTTGATTAATTTTGTTAATTTAATTTGTTTTATTTCTGTAGTACTAAAAATTATTGTGACGCATATCTATAAAATGATCTGTCGTTCCATTCTGGACTATGGTGCAATCCTTTTCCAACGCTCCAACCCTAAACAACATAACGATAGCTGAAAGATTAGCACTGCAAATACTCAAAAAAAATCGCCACTCATATAATCCCTTACATCAACACACTCCTGTATAACAAAACTGGCATAATCCCAATATCCCAAAGACTGCCCCAATTATCCAAAAAGTTAGCCACTAATCTCACAAAAGATATATTCAATCTACCTTGCCTAAAACGAAATTCATATATCCCTTCAAAATTACGCTCTTCTGAATCCACTATTCATATCATCTTTCATCGACGAATAACATAACGAGCATGACATGATAGCCATTTTGTCATTAACAAAATTTAAAAAAAAGTATTGTATTTTACACCCCTATATCACCATTATTGTAGATGAGGATATATGTTCAAAGAGCTTTTTTATCAGTATACATTTCCCCTATGTATACCTTCAAAATACACGAATCAAACACATTGATGTATGTGAGTTTAGTTGCCTATAACAAGCAACTAAACACACATATTCCAAATAAATCAATCGTACTAGACTTCAAGTTATGTAACATATTTCGTCGAGAATGTATACAAATGTGTAATTTGTAACAATATATTACAACTCCCACAGCATAAGATGGACAACTCGGACAATTTAAAAAACAATTAAACATTTTTCTTCGGAAGATTGCATCGAGCCTTCATTTAAAAATCGCCACAGAGTAAGTTAACCGAGGATGTTAAATTAAATAGTTTGTTTCGACGAGGAAAATCCGTCAACCTTTCTGTTCTTCCACTATGTGGAAGAATTAAAATATCGAATAATTAATAAATGCATTCAACTAAACCCCGATTATATCAAAAAACGCGATGTATGCTTTTCGATCATTTGAGTTACTGTCTTGCAGTGTCTGCTGGTTATTTCAAGCAGTTATTGTAATTATTTATTTGAAGTTTATTGTTGTTCACTGTTATTTTTTTTATTGTGTTAATAAAATCTCTTAATATTTTTTACATGTAATTTCTCCATAATAATAAATGACGTATTTTTGAAAAAAATGGAAATTACTCGTGAAGATAAAGTACGCAGTGTTAATCAAAGAAAATATTTTAATTTAATTATTTTTAGAATCGTCATTAGCGAGGTATTCGGCCGCTCTGGATTCATTGAAAAAATGTCTTATACTCCTTTAGTACTGTTGGTATTGTAATACACGCTTGAAAATTCGATTTTTTTTTTCTTCATTTGTATACATTTTCGATCACAAATTTCACACAATTTGAAGTTCACACATGTTGCGTGTTATAGGCAACTAAACATACTTACACTAATCTGGTATTTTACTGGTAGACATAGGGGAAATGTTTAATTATAAAAAAAACGCTCTGTATATATATTGTATTTTACACAACATACACAGAGTTTTATGTAACACCGATGTAAATTTTCTATGTTCAATTTGTTCAGGAAGGCATCAAAGCATTAAGTACGATGTGATTGGCTACTATTTCTAAAAATAATATAGTCAACCCAAACTACACCCTTCTCCATCAAAAATGAATTACACTTGTCAGTTATCGCAAGCAAGTGATATTTACTGTTCTGATTCTTAAAGCAGATGTATACCAAGAGTTGGACATCTTTATGTATCAATAATTTATACAAAGGAGGAGATTTTTATGGTATGCATTGCGGTTAAGTAAAATATCCATAATTAAACATGTTGCACTTGACATAATAGTTGACAAATATAATTATTTCTGATGGGTAAATTGGGTTGACTATATTACCATTAGAAATCGTAGCCAATCACACCGCACCCAATGCTTTGATGCGTTCCAGTACACATCGATCATAGAATAATTTACATTGAGTACATTCTAGCATGTTTGGTGTTACATAAAACTCTCTGTATGTATAAATATCACAATAATGATGATTATACATATATATATATATATAAAAATTATTCGGCAGAAAAAAGCTTTAATCGATAGAAAATTTATAAATTATATATTTTGTATCATATATTTGACTAGAAATATGTAAAGCCAGGTTTGTAAATTCATAAATAAAGATATTTGTATATATATATAAAATATATCAATTTTATTGAAAAATTTTCTAATATTCTTGAATGTTTTATCGTTTATAATCTGAACATCTAACCAACTTAATCCGCTTTCAACGATCATATACCATATATGTATAGAAATTAATGTTGTTAAAAGATTATAACAATTACATATAATAAACCAGTAAAAAATAATAGGCACTAACATACTTTAATGTCTACTTATCTGATTTACCTATGGAAATTTTCTCTTTTTGACCTTTCAATGCCATCGATTGTTATTAATGCGAAAAAAAAACTCGATTGTTGACCCTCATTTCTAAAATCTGCGAGCGACATTGGGTTATTTTTATAAAATTCATACATATTTGAAACATGTAACAATAAAGCCAAATCATATATTATTTAATAAATATATTTGAATAATATGGTTAAGTGATTAACAATTCGTCGAAATAAGTTGAATGTCAAGATGGAGAAATTCATATTAATTAGCTTATTTAATTGATTAATTAAAGCTAATGGCGTGTCGCTTCAAATTATAGCATTTTGCGAATGAATTTTAATTAATTATTAAATAGTCTATATGCTGCTCGTTCTTAATAAGTTGTTACAATATTTCAAATAAACTAATGCACATGAGCTATTTAGTTATGAACGCAAGCACAATAGCCCCACATAAAGTGGGAACGAAAGCCTTTTGTAACCGAAGCCGTGAATAACGACAAAACAAGCCTAAATAAAATAACAAGACGCAGAAATAACTTGTGTATTAAGAACAAACACCGGAGTCGGAACTATAGTGTTACTGGAAAGAGTGTAGCAGCACCCGGAAGACCGGAACGAACCAGAGTTATCTGAGCCCGTTTTTATGTTTTTATTTTCCGAACAGCCGGATTAGTTTTCAATACAAACAAGTGCTTTGAATGTAATTTGGAATTAATTAAAGTCGCCACAATGCCTCCAGACGCAATTATACATGCTTTGAATGTGCCTGTTAAACTACACCGAGGGATAATAATAATAAAGATACTTCGATGAATACCACCGGCGGGAATAGCTAATTAGACGTTTGTCTTGCTCTTGTGGTTGTTTGATATTCACGCGAACTAGATATAAGAATTGCATCTATTTTTAATATTTCATTGTCTTTAATAAAAAAATCGTCAATTTTATAATAATTGTACAAAATAATTTTAATAAGTATTTCGCATATCATTAATAATAAACTATTTTCACTGAGAATGCCATTTGTTGAGGGAATAAAAAGGATTCTAATCCCTTTCTAATCCGGTCTAGGTAAGTGCGGTCGTTAAGGGAATTAAAAGGGTGATTTATAGCAAAGCACACTACTTTAAACAGGGAAAAAGGTACCCGGATCTATTCCGTTCCAACTACAAAACCACCACATTCGGAACCCATTAATCTTTCTAATATCAAGTAAACTTAAGTAGATTACATTATAAAACCACTAATGATAACGGAGATTCGCTTATGAAATCTTTTGCAGAAACGTTAGTTTAACAGGGTATTTGCATTTCATTGATTATGATTCGTATAAAGTGTTAGTTGTCGCTCTATAAAAAAATAATTATTTGCAAACTACGTGTGATTCAATGTGTATTAATATGAAAAATTTAAGACAGCTCATATAAACTTAAAAATATTTGTTTATATTAGCTGGTTTTGATATAAAGAAAATACTTAACTTTTTTTATACCACTTTCATTTATAATAATAAAAGCGGTATAAAATAAAACTTATAAAAACTTTTGTATACTACTTTTATTTATATTAATATGTACCACGAATATTACAACACATATTGTAAAGGTCTGTCATTTGGCTACCGGCCAATCGTCTTTCTGTCTGAATTTTGAGTTTTCGTCCTTGTGAAAATGTACGTATAAAAACTGGAGACGTTCATTCCAAGATCCAATTTAGATATATTAGATAGATATAGATATATTTTAGTTACTTTTAAGTTAATATTTTTTTATATCAGTGTTATGACTAAAAATATATATAACAAATTCACTACAATTATACAAATTATAACGATTATAATACAATTATCTATTTTAAAACATCAGACAACCCAGAATCCTTTACATAATCCTTCAAATCCACTCATATGTGAACTCACCCATCAATGAATGTGAATTCCAAATCCCATAAACCAACAACTAATAAACTCCCTATGTATTCCACGTAATAAAACTATACGTCCTAAACAGAAACTCCCCAGTTTACCCTTAATGAATTCATCAATTCATTTCACAACATATAAAACAGTTAAGTAATGTACATACAGGGGCTTTTAAAATAGACTGTTAACAATCATCACTTTTTATTCGTATATTTTGACATTAACGAACATTTTTAAAATTGAGACATAGAGATGGTTGATGATAGCCAATTGACAGACCTTTACAATATATATTGTAATATTTTATGTTATATGTAGACAGTGTAGTGTTTGTCAATAAAAGTTATATAACAATAAAAAATAGATTTATTGACTTACTCACAGCAATTTAAAATTAATTAAATAAAAATAATTTGAAAATAATTAATTGTTATAAATTATTTTCCTTTTAGCTGCATTATTCAATATGTTATTGCTATGCAACAGCAGGTATCCATTATATAATTCAATGTCTGGCGATTAAAACAACTAATTCTCTGGTATTAGTTGTTTTAATGAACATTAGTTTCATAAAGTACATACGTAACGTAAGTCAAAAAATCACGGCATCTAAATAATTGATTAATAATAAATTATTTTCAAATTGTTTTTATTTAATTTAAATATTATGTGTATATAAAATATAATTAAAAACCAGTCGATTATGCACAAATATACAATTTAGAAGGCAAATACAGTAGAGTTAGAATAGTTTTAAGAAATTTATTTTAATGATGTTTCATTAACCCTTAAGAAAAGTTATTTTATATTTTTCTCTTATTGACGCATAACATAATAATACATTCCTTAAATCATAATTTAATTTCTAAAGAAAGTTCTGGAATTATATTTTTAGTAAATATTGTTCTGGCAGATCAGCTTACTGACAAAGAATTTTATTTATATAATAAATATTATATGCTAAAGTATATACTTTTTGCGGGGAACTTAAATGGGATAAAACCAATTATGGTATTATCTTTCT
Organism: Philonthus spinipes; assembly: GCA_963082785.1. Classification (NCBI taxonomy): domain Eukaryota; kingdom Metazoa; phylum Arthropoda; class Insecta; order Coleoptera; family Staphylinidae; genus Philonthus; species Philonthus spinipes. The sequence goes on from OY720301.1 coordinate 16,823,720, forward strand.
CTAAAAAAACTTATTTCGACTTAAAAAACGTACTGAACGTGTTTTTTCACTTCAGTTACATTAAAATTAATGCAAGTCCCCGATGGAAGAGTGATAAATACGGAGATTTCAATCACATTCTGTTTGAATTAGTGATGAGCAAAATCGATTATTTCAATAATCGAATACGAAATAATCGATTATTTTTGATAATCGAATGATATTTTTATCGTTTCTATGAAATATATGATTAAAAACTCAACCATTATTAATATATATAGTTTCCATAACTATTTGAGGTAATTTGGTATTCAACTTTCATCATCTTTTGTATTTTTAATATAATTCGATTTGTTGATTGTTAAGGCTTTCACTTGGTTATACATTTTGAGTTTATTAAATAAAACACTTTTTTACTTTGTTTGTATAACTTGTTATTTTATTTTAGTGACTATAGTTTCGAAGCATAGAGCATCATTATCAAACTAAAATAAAATAACAAGTTATACAAACAAAGTGAAAACGTGTTTTATTTAATATAATTCGATTCTTTAAATAATCGATTTTGCCCATCATTAGTTTGAATATCCACTAGATTTAATAATTGTTTAAAAGTAATTACGTAACCTAAGTAAAAAAAAGTCGCAGTAGCTAAAGGAAAAATAATTAATTATTTTCATTTAATCTAAATAATCTAATAACTTTTTAAAAGAACTCGATAAATTAAACGTAGAATACACAGTAAATACAAATTACTTATTGAGTCTAAATGATATATCTGCATATTACTGTTTTGTCAATTTTCTTCTAAAGTCAAGCATGTAACTTTCAATTGGCAGCATGTTCATCGTGTAAGAAATAGATCAAATGGTTAATTGGAATTTAGGTGTTGTCTGAAGTTGTAATTATTGTATGGTTTGAATCTCTTAACCGTTATTATGAAATATGTTGTGGAGAGTGCGATGCAATTTACATAGGCAGAACTTTTGAAGCACGCCTAAAAGAACATAAAAAATCCATAATTGTAAACAAAAACGGCACAGGTTTTGCTAAATATTGCATTTCAGGAAACCATTTCTTCTAATAAATTTAAAATATTAAAATCAGGTAATAAAGGATTCATGTTAAATCTCCTCGAGGGCCTGGAAATCCAGAAAGCAATCACAGGGGGAAAACATCGTAAATGATAATGAAGATATCTGGACTTCCCCGATATTAGCATCCCTGATTTAACCCGACTTTTGTCGGCTTTCATTTGTACTATTCTTTGAAAATGATGTAAAAATCGAAACTAGTCAGAATAAAATATTATTTATTTTAAATTTATTGTGAAACAAACCACGTGTTTAATTTTACCTGATTGTTTAAACATGTTTCGCCAAGTGTTAAGTGAGAAATTAATTCAAAAGCTATTAACCGTGGTATATCTCTTTTTTTATTACAGCCTTCTTGAAATACGCTTTGGCGTATTAATTGTATGTTTTTATTTGTATTTAGTTTTGAGAAATAAAATCATTAAAATAAGCGTTTGTGGTTGTGTGGTCAAACCCATACGAGTAAACAAACAAAAAAAGATATTATTTAAAAGTAAGCCATTTACATGTGTTTAAAATATGATATGAAAATATTATAAAATACAATATTTTTTTATTTATTACTTCAACACACCTAAGTCTAATTACAAAAAATTACAAGTTCACTTATAAGCTAAACATGAATTATATAATTACTTACATACTAATTGATGTAAATTATAATTATAATAAAGATGCCTGCAAATCGACTGCATACTATACCTTGCGATATTTTGTTAGCATTTTATATAAGCGTGATAGATGCGTGGTCATTTGCGTATTATAATAAAAAGTTCTACATTTAATTTCACGTAAGATGTTAGCATTATCGGTTTGATGATAGACAGTTTTATACAATTCTTTAAATAAAATAAACATATACCGATCATAGATGCGAGGTATATTGAATTCAGCTAATAGTCAAAATGTCACAGAGCTAAATGTGGAAATATTTTATTAATTATTTTCAAATAATTTTAATTTAATTAATTCTTTTGTACTTTGCAAAGCTATCAATATACGATTTATATTGTGGAGAAGCACAATAATTTAATTTACTTAAAATTAACGAGTTGAGCAGGATTTTATCAGTGGCGTCAGAGTGAAAATCTATACAATTGCATGTAATGAAACCCGATAACCGCGTGCACTCATTAGTGATGTTTTCAATGTGTTTCATAAATTTAAGCTGGTCGTCAAAGTGTATACTCAAATCTTTAAAATGTTTTTCTCTTGTAATAACTGAATCCTTAATTTTGTAGTGAAATACTTTCTGCTCTTTTAATCTGTAATAACTAATTATTCACCTCATACTGAGAAGTAGAGAGGAACATATAACGATGTTATATAAAACTAAATAAATAAATAATTATACGGCATTTGGAGACATTAACAGACAATCCGTTTTGGCTGCACCAAGAAATTAACAGGTTCAAATTATTTTGAAGACGCATACAATCAGAATCACCACCAGTGTTTAGTGTAGTGAAACACAATTAAAGTTTAATATCATCTACATAAAGCAGATGACCACAGTCCAATATTTTTGTACTCGATTAATAAATACAAGGAACAGTAAAGGACTAAGATTGGAACCCTGAGGAACCCCACTAGTTGCAGTGTATTTATTTGATTGAATGCCTATGTATGATATGTATTGTTATCTATCCTCGAAATATCATTGCAATACCGATAGAATATTATCAGAATATGATATCCGTCTACCACGTAGTGGAGTAAGAAAGAAAGAATTATTTATGTGTCTATAAACTTTTTCTATCTCTTTCTTTTCTTTACTAGTTGTTTAGCTTCTGTTACTGTTCCTTTCATATTAAATATTTGTTTTGTGTTTTCATCCCATGTCTGCTTAGCACTGCTTCATTTCCCTTATTTTTGCTTCTTGTTGTCTTGAGTTCTTCATTCATTCGAATGGTAGAGTCACTAAATCCGCAATTTGAGTTCATTATTTTTCTCTATTGGCTCGCAGTTCTTCTTTTATGTCCACGTTCCTTGGTTTATCTCTTCTTGTTAACCCTTTAATCCATTGTAAATATTTAATTTCTATAGCTTGAAAAATATAACAATAATGTACTGGATCCGCTTAAAAACAAAGTTTACCAATTTAACATTGTAAATTCAACAATGTGTATGTTCAAGTTTGAAGATCTCCAAATGATATCCTCTTATTTTTCGAAAAATACGTGATGTGTACAATATTTTTTTTAACCAATTGCTTTGTTACCGAATATTCTTATTGAATAATCCTGTTATTGTCATTATTTTAGTTCGTTTTTTTCTGTGTTTCTGTTTTGATTTACATGTATTGCTTTTGCAGTGGTTTTAAATCTATTTTAAACATTTTGTAATTTTTTCGTAAAATAATTCATGTTTGTATTTGATTTACTTATATATTTTATTCACTGTGCGCATCATTATTTGTATTGTTTATATGCATTCTGATTGAAAATTTTAATGGTTATACTTGATCAAGGAATTATTAGTTTAATTGTTCACACTCTATTCATTTAGTTTATATTATTAAGTTACTTTTGTATATTATATATATTTATATTATATATATTATTTATATTCAGCAAACTTTTATTTGATTTTTTTAAATGTGTTACCGTTTCAGAATTATTTAGGTGTTCCAGTATTTTTACACACATCTTTGTACAGGCTATACAGATAATACGAAATAATATAACATAAATAATTTCATTACATCTATGTCTGTCGACCAAAAGTCTTTTAAAATACTATTTCAACTTATTTCAATTCATTTCCATTGTTAAATTTATTCATTATATGAAATAAATAAAAGCAATTTAAAAAAATGTTCATCGTCTCAACCATATAAAAATGTACATAATACTTTTAAAATATAGTATGAACTGTTATTATTATAAAATAATCTTAATAATTTAAAATTAATCATAAAACAGGTAGTGTGCAACTTAAACAATCTATAAATACAGAGTGTTAATATAGGCAACTCAATATGCATGAATTGCGCGCGTATTCTAAACGGCACGTTTAATTAACACCAATTGAATGGACGATTTTATCTATTGACCTCTATTTCCATTTAAAAATAGATCTTATCTGACCCTCTTAAGTGAAATTCGCGTGCACTGCATATCTGCAGTCTATTATTGCATTCGGCGAATTATTTCAAGACATCACACATTATCAACAAATTACTCTTGATGGATAGCTGGCTCCGTGACTTGACTGATGGACAAATTACTTCAGGAAATCTAATCGCTGAAATTGATGCCGTTGCGACAGCACTTGGATTAATCTTGTAGAAAAATATTATAATCAATAAATTGTTACACTCGAGGGGATCAATGTACAAGGTTAATTCTAATAAATAAGATGATTAATTTGCTGCTCAACCGCAAGACTGTAATGTCAAATTATAAAGTGTTGAATTTATATCTTTATTTACCACAAAAGAAGAAAAATAAAATAGATGAGACAATTACTAAAAAAACTATTGAATCAATTCATTTATTAACGCAAAATCCTTTTTACATTAAATTATTACCAATTGAAATATATCTATTCCTCAATATCAATTCATTTCACTAAATTTTAAGAACTTAGACAATGACGTTAGTAATCATGAGGATTAATTAAAACAACAAGAACTGGACAGAGACAGGCAGAAAGACCGACGGTCGATAGTCATTTTTTGAGGTTTAACAATTTGTAAATTATTGTATTTATATAGATTATAGAATTATATAATGTAATACTCAGAAATAAAGATTTTCAATATATACATATTACAAATTGTGTAGAAATGCAAGTACTTACTGTAAATAACAAATATTGACAAGAATTCCACAAACATTAAATCAATAGACAGAGAAGATGGTAAATTTTTTAAAAAATATTTAAAATAACTACCACTACTAATCTTCTTTATGCTGTTTATGGAAACTTAATTATTTAAATAGCTACTACTAATTCTTAAAAAAATGGTTAAAATAGGTTAAAAAAGAATAGTCCCTTTTTCGGCCTATTTTAACCATTTTTCAATATATTTTTTTTCTCGGTAACTCTACTTGATTACGTTAGAAGCATTGCAATCGATGTCTTGAAAACATTTTCCAATTTTGTCAGCTTTGTTAGAGGTTTATGGGCTTAGAAAGGTATTTTTAATTGAAGGAATTGCATTGACCTTTTATCCCAAAGCTAGCGACAGCTATAATGATCCGACAAATAATAGAATTTTAATCAGCATTAATAAAGCTATGGCTGGAATTATAATAAAATGTTTTTAGTAAAGTTATACGTCTTACAAAGCAAAAGTATATTTTCAAATTGTTTTATAAAACTCTCAAATATTTAATTTGTTTTTAAATATTTGAAACAATATTAATAGAAAGTAATACATTTTATTAAACATTTTATATTCTAGATACAGCCATAGCCAAAAATACAGAAAAAAAACGCCAGAAACGAGAAATCGATATGTTGGTTCAAAACAGAGGAATTTATTGGAAAATTAAAAGAAAAATCATTTTGAGAAAAACGCAACCCAAGTTTAAGCGCCTGTCTGAGCACCAGAGCACCTGAAACTAATAGGAGGAAATCGATTTTCGAATTGCGGTTTAGAGGAAATATGATTTAAATCTGAGAAAATCGTATAAGAGGGCAAAAAGACTATCACACACAACTGTTTACAAGCACTGTAATATTATACAAACATATGTTTATAATACAATGTATAAGTATGGTAATAAAGATATTGCTCTTTTTCTCTCTCTCGAATAAGATAATAAAAAAAATATTTGTTTGGTAAAAAAAAACGAATATCCCCTTAATTAAACAACTTGGTTTGTTTTAGTACGAGATAAGCGAAAAAGTAATTAAATGAAAAGAAACGTTTAATTTAAGATGAGTCAATTAAGCCGAATGTTTTGTTTCAAAAAGTATTTACCTTAATTGTATGTACAAATATTTCTACACAGCTTTATTCATAAATAAAACAAACGTAAGGAATGGAATTGATTTTAATTCAATGGCACTCTTTACAATAAATTAAAATAATATAAATGCAATTAAATAAGTTTTTATACTTCTTACATTTTTTCTTTAAAAACAAATTTTAATAACCAGTTTTAGGTTAAATACTATTTTTAAACAGTATTAATTGTAAAGTGAACGTTTATTTATTTATGGATAAGTAAATGTTACACTTTTCAAGATATTTCATAATTTTATTATTTCTTTTAATTTATGATTGTGATGTTTATATCTAATTATACTAATTATTTTATTTTCTCTGAGCAAGGTTGGCAGTTGTGGCGAAATTCTTTAAAAAAATTGTTTATCTTGTTTAAAGTGTTAATTTATGCTGACTAGAAAATTTTTCAGAACAAGCTTGGAGGGGGCAAGAACATAGTGGGCCCAAAATAACAATCCGTGTGGGAGATCGTCCAAAAGTGAATAGATTATGAAACAGTTTCCACTCGAAGATAATTTCCCGCAGCGTCAATTTATTGATGGTTGAATTGGTGATAGCAATTTAAATTTAAAGTCCGGTAGAAATAGCAATGGTCGGCATCCGCACTTCTTGGTTGATAATCAGTATATGAATGGCACGCGTGCGCAACTTTCAGTTTCGGCTCGTAAATTGTAAATAGTAAATAGCCTATATTCTATAGGTAGTATTTTGAATCCAGCTTTATCGTTATGTTGCTATGCAAGTTTATCTGTACACAATCCACGCTTAAATTATCGGTTCGGCTGTTCGAAAAGCAATGTTCGGCGGCCTCGACACAATTCAGACATCATTCCATTGCCAGGCTGGAAGCAGCTTACAAAAAAATAAAAGATAAGTGCAAATGTAAGTCTTATTCATCTTTCATTATCTCTTCTTCATTCATTCACTTGTTATTTACTACTTATATACAATCGTAATTATTGACCTAAATTCCAGCAAAGAAGCTTCCACAAGATGTTAATGTCAAGGCTGTGTTTGCTTGCAATGAACTTGATTTAAAAGAAGTTAAAGTATATGGTTTCGACTATGACTACACCCTCGCATGCTACAAGCCATCCATGGACTTCCTTCTTTATAACCTAGCTAGACAAACCCTAATCGAACAGTTCAAGGTATCAAACATAACCTATATAAACAAAACTTATAAACATGTTTTTTTTAGTATCCGAAAGAAGTGGGAAAATTAGAATACAAGCCCGGCTTTGCGGTCCGCGGCTTGCATTATGACATTGAAAAAGGTGTTCTGCTCAAACTCGACTCCTTCCTCCAAATACAATTCGGATCTGTTTACCGCGGACTCACTCCCCTATCCACCGATGAAGTGCTCCGTTTATACAAAAACCGAATCATCCCTATTGCTTATGTCGAGGGGCAGACTAAGAGTGGACAGGTACCTATCTGCACTTTCTTGACTTTGAACTTACCTTTTTTTCTCGTTTACTTTTTGACAGTTGATCTTGCAGGACACACGCTCTAAAATGGTTCAATTGGCTGATCTCTTCTCCGTGCCTGAGATGGCGTTAATGTGTAATGTAGCTGATTATTTCGAACGCAACCACATTGATTATCACCCGGAGATCCTTTTTAGGGATGTTAAAAATAGTGTAAAAAGCTCGCATCCAGTTATGCATAAAATTGTTGCTCAAAACGTTTCGGATTATATAGAATATAATAAGGATCTCAGGGTGTTTTTTGATAGACTTAAAAATGCTGATAAAAAACTCTTTTTGGTTACCAACAGCCCATATAAATTTGTGTAAGTTAAATTTATATTCATTTCATTCAAAAGACAGGTGAAAGTATTGTTCTGATTTTGATGATTTTTTTAAATTAAATAACTCGTATTGAACTTTTATTCCACCATAGCTTAACTTAATTGTTTTAACCATTTTATTTTTAATTTCAAGCATTTGTTTTTAATTATATCGATTTTTTTTTAATTTAACATGACTAATATTTATCGTTTTTTAATTAATAACTTTATTAACCCAAATAATAAATTTTGTTTTAACTCTGTGTGTTTATGCCAGTAAACAAAAGTAGTTGTTTTAATGTGCATTTTTTAACGTACTTACGTAACGTAAGTCATAAGTCACAGAGCTAAATGTGAAAATAATTTATTAATTATTTTCAAATCATTTATATTTAATATATTTAAATAACTGTGACCAAGGGAATGAATACTCTTTTCAATTTATAAAAAAAACTATGTGAATAACTGTTTTTTTTTTTTTACTATGGTATTTACATAATTAATATATCATTTTCAATTTGACAAATATAATTAAAAAGTTACATTTTTAACTTGAAACTTATCGAGTTATTACCAGGGCCGTGAAGTTGTTGGATTGAGCAATTGATTCCTATTAGAATATTTAAAAAAAAATATGACAGGTTAAAAAAGATTTTAAACCTATTTCTCACACAATATTATATATACAGACACATCCTTATTCAGATTACACAAATAATACAAAACAATATAGCACAGAAAAGAATGTGATGCAGCTAGTTTGGAACGAGCCCTAGATAAGGACATTGGAAAAGCTCTCAATGAAGATGCTAAACCGCTCAGGCCTAGAGGAAGCCATGAGTAACGAAGAGCGATTGCAGGGAGATTTAGAACAAATGCCGAAACAAAACAATATATAACATAAATATTTACAATATATGTATGTAAATGTTAGTCTGTCTAACCAGAGTCTTTTTGCGCTTTAATATTATTATTTTAGCTCAAATTTAACAAACACATTTTAAACCTATTTCTATTCCACTTAATATTATTATTACAGCTCAAATTTAACATGTTTGCTTCAGGATATAGAAAACACTAATTTTTTTTTTTTTCTCATACTGAGTCTCAGTTTGATTACTGTGTAGTCGAAACTATTCACAGTGAAATAAATCGTTAAGTGGTATAAAAATGTTATTTAGTGTTTTCTTTATCCTAATATTGAAAATGTACCACGGAGTAAACGACTCAAAGATTCAAGAATATTTGCTTTATTTATATTTTATGTTATTGAAGTAAACATTTTTTTTAAATTTATCACTAATTTTCAACTCCGACTTTAGTCAAAGTCTAAAAACTCTGACTCCAACTCTACAGTCCTGGTTATTACGACTTACAGTTTTGTGTTTTTTTTTTAAATTCAGTACTATTTAACAATACTTACTTTTTAATTAATCCTCGTCAAAATCAGGACAATATTAACCACAACTTATGTATGGGCTTTATAATTTGTATTATAATAAGAAACATTTAAATTTACCACAGTTTTTTAGTTATTTTAGCAAATATGTTTGTGTTTTTTTTATAAATACAATTTTAGCAATAAAGGAATGGAATTACTAGTAGGAACCGACTGGAAAGAATTTTTCGATGTGATAATAGTTCAAGCCAGGAAACCAAGGTTCTTTACAGATGAGTCGAGACCAATTCGAGTATACGATGAAAGGAGTGGTACTCACATTTGGGATAGAGTAACTAAGTTAGAAAAGGGAACAATTTACTATGAGGTAATAATTTCCTTCTCACTGCTTTTAGCTTGTAGGGAAACTGATTGAAAAGGGATGAGGATTGAAATACTGGAAATATTATTGTTCTGGATATTGATGTTCTAATCATTGGTAAAGCAAATTATTTGAGAAATATTATTTCTCTTCTTACATACAGTAAATATTATTTAATTAAATCAATTATTCCATAAGAAATCCTTTAATACACGTTATTTGAATTACAAATATTTTTAAGTTTAATATTCTAATAATCTTACTTGTTTTATTTAGGGCACCGTAAAGCAGCTGCAAGATTTAACTGGTTGGAGAGGACATCAAGTATTATACTTCGGAGATCACCCCTACAGTGATTTAGCTGATGTTACTTTGGAACATGGCTGGAGAACTGGAGCTATTATCAATGAATTAACAGTAAGAAAAATTATTACTAATGTATCAAGATATAACCCATCTAAAATAATACTATTTTTTATCTATAAATTTTATTAAAAATATTTTTGTTATAGCATGAAATTGATACTTTAAACAAACAAGAATTCAAACAAAATGCTAATTGGCTCCAAATGCTAACACAATTAATTGAAGATCACCAAGATTGTGAGGATGAAGATGAGAAGAAAATCTTAGCTAAATGGATGCAGGAAAGAGATGTCCTAAGGTAAAATTCTTAAAAATCAAATATAACAAAGTTGATAATTATATATGTGATTTTTAAACAACTAAGAACTGTTTTTACTTCTAATGTCTACTCTGGCTCAATTATTTTTTTTAAGCTAAGGTCAATAAAACATAATCAAAAATTAAGTGCCTCAGTAATCAGTAACATAATTTTCTTTATCTATTGTACAAAAAGTACCCTTCCACTGTTTGGTAGTCCTGTGTACAATGAATTAAAGAGCACATCAGGAGTGAAAATAGTGTCCCTGCAATCTTACATTAACCATATTAAATTTAAAATGTGTTTTATTATGATTTTGGATTCAATATTTATTTTAATAACAATATGTAATCTTTATTGAGAAACACAGTGTAATAACATTACAATATACACTGTACTGGTGTGCCAATTGGCTATTGACCAATTGTCTTTCCGCCAGAATTTTATATTTTCATCCTTTTTGATTTATATTTTATGATTTTTTCCACATTTCTTTCATTTTCATTTGATTAGTAATGGTTCGCTTGTAAACTTCATATGAAGCTCTATAACTAAAGTAATATAAAATACCTAAGGTGATGTCAGATAAAAAAAGACCTTTCTTCTTCCTTTACATTCTCAACTTCTAAAATCTAATACCTCCTTCCCTTCTCTTTTCCCCCTCCGCCTGGGAAGGGGTCGTACGAATATTCTCTATATAATCTATCCCGGGCAATTGTGAATCGATCCTTAATCTAAATATTAATATTAAATTAAACTTGTAAATTAAATTCACTTGATTTAGTTTTATGTACATTAGTAAAACTAAACCAAATGAATTTAATTTACAAGTTTAATTTAATATTAATAATGTTTTACCAAGTGATTAATGAGAAAAAAGTGTCCAATATAAATATTAATAGAAAAATGTTAATTTTAATTCATGCTTTTTAAATTCATATCATTAATTAATTAATATTTTTACTTACAGGAATGATATAAAATGTGTATTCAACGAACAATTCGGAAGTGTATTTAGAACCTACCACAACCCAACATACTTCTCAAGGCGACTCTTCAGATTTGCAGACATCTACACCTCTAACATAGTGAATCTCCTGAACTACTCAGTCAACCACACATTTTACCCAAGACGAGGTGTAATGCCCCACGAATATATATCCTACTTTGTTTAGGCAAAGAAATCATTTAGGTTAATTAAAAAGAGGATATATTTTTGTATTATCAATGTACAAGTGTTCAGTTTTGCTTAGCATGTCAATGTGAAAATATACACCCAATCGTTTTTTTATTGAAACAAACGCAATTTGAAAATAAAGTGGCCATGGGGGTGTACACTAAGTCATTTTGTATAGCTGTTAAATTAGCAAGTGCCTGAAGAAAGGCTGTGTGCTTTATTAAGTTGTCATAGTATTTATTAAACTTGTTGCATATATTCCAAAAGGACTGATGTTAGATTTTGGCTGTATCATGACAATAGGTACTTCCGGAAGAAATGAAATTGCAGAGCTCGCAGATTTTGTTATGAATTTATAATTTTATCAGGACTGTGTCAATGGTGTCTTATGATAAAAGTATTGTATTTTATTATAGATCATTATAGAGTCTACAATTGTATTTTTATAGGATTTTATGTATTGTACAATTATGTAAATGTTAATTCTGTACCAACAAGTAGTGCCAACATCGAAATTTATAGCTTAATTATTTGCAGCTATGTTACTTTGATTTAATTTATTATATTGATTACATTAATTAGAATAAAAAATGATTTACAATATTTTCATGTATTTTTTATTTATACCATTATAATAGACATTCGTTTACCAAATGTAAAACTTTTGTCAGATATTGATTGAATATTTTCATGTTTATTGGTACAATCAGAGAAAACCAAAGTGCAACGCAGAACATTGAAATTATATTCACCTAATCAATCATATAGACACCACGCTCCATCGGCTTTAGGTACTCTGTGTAAAGATGAATACTAATTACTCGAAAAAGGTCTAATGAATTGCAAATCCAGGAGATTAGTCTTTTATGGTCGTTTTATGAATATTTCTAGCCCTCTTAGAGGTACAATTGATTTGCATTTTACAAACACTTCGAGTGCGTTTTTCAATAAATACAAAAATCACACTAGTTAATGGCTTTATGTTGCACTTTGATTTTCTTCATTCCCTTGTACTACCCTTAAATAAACTAAAGAAATACCCATCCATATGGGTATTTCTTTAGTTTATCATTGGTTGAATTTTGATATTCTATATTTCGAACTAATTTAAAAATTATTATTAAGCATATATACACATAAAAAATTCCCAAATTTTCGTTAATTTATTGAATAAATTGTTTTTTCACTTTATTGTGTGAAATAAAATACCGATAAACAATTTGAATAGCGACATCTATTAACGAATGTCGCTACTAATTTATGAAAAAATCATGTAAATATGAAAAATAAAATGTTTCTTCAAATAAGTTTAAAAACATAAGATTTCATAATACCTTACCTTTTCCGTATATATAACCTCTTGACCTCTACTTTAAAAGAGTGCACGTTTATATAACCGAAAACTTCCTGATTAGTAGTTGGGGAAATGCAATTGGTACCAATGGTATTTAGTATTTTTGAATATTTAAGCATATATGTCCATTGAATTAAATATTACAATTTTATATTATTTAATTCAATCGATTAAACTTAAAGAACCTATTTTTAAAAATATTAATTTTCTTAATTGTAAAAATTATTTAAAAAAATTAAATTATTTTAATTATTAATTTGTTTATTGTCATTTTATTTCTACGTAAACATATTTAACCAAATATACATAAAAAATATATATACAGATTTTAATTAATAAAAAAAAAGAATAAAAATATATGTCAAACAATTTGAAAAATTTATATTTGGGTTAATCATTGGGTGGTGTCTAGGGTGTAGCGCAATATTAGTTACTATCTAGGGAGATATTTTAAAAGTTGGCAACTCTATCCGTAATGGCAGATGAAGAAGTGTTAACGGTGGCCTACTTCAGGCGATTGTAGGTCAATAAAACTTGTTATGGTTTCCATTATATCTATTTACAAGAAAACATAAGCAATGCACGGGGACAGCGAAGAAGAAATAACGATAAGAAATGAAATGTTGGGCAGCTAGAGGCGTGAAAGTACAAATTATGATAAAAAATGGCTTCTAGCACATACAGGTACTTAATCAATATTTATATTGACACACCCGCAAATCGTGAATTTCCCGTTGTTTTAGGGTAGAATGGGTCGAGATAATCGAACCGAAAACCGGGGAGCATATGTACGCCAATCTGGCTACAGGGGAGTGCGTATGGGACCCTCCAGAAGGGGTGCCTGTGAAGCGAACGGACTCCAACCAATGGTGGGAATTGTTCGACTCCAACACCGCTCGGTTTTACTATTACAACGCTAGTTCCCAAAGGACGGTCTGGCATAAGCCCAGTAATTGTGACATAATACCACTAGCTAAGCTGCAAACACTTAAACACAATACGGATTGTTCACCTGCAGCAACCAGTCATCAAGCAACACAAACAGGTGAATCTGCAGGTAGGGGACAAGTGTTGAGTTTAAGTGCTAGCACCCCGCAACTTAGAAGGAAGTCCAGTGATCTCTGCAGGAGCAGTAGTTTTAGTCAACGGGGGCCTGACGGACCGCTTTATTCCAATTGGCATGATTCTCATCTGCTTCCTTTGGAACATTTCTTACTTAATAACAGCCGAGATTCTGATAGTGAACATTCTGATAGTGGAAGTGAATCATTAACAGGTATTTATGATTATTAATATTATAATCTATCGATAGTATCAAATATATCATTAAAGGAGTCATTTTTTATCAAAAACTTTCTACATGAATTATATTCAAAATTAGAAATATTAATCAGTGCCCAATCACGTTTCATACTCTCAACATGTTTGGTAATATTTATATATTAATTGAATTATTCAAACTTCTTTAAAAAATGATTTTTAAATTTAATTACTTTCAAATTTGTTTGGTGTATCTAACATTTTAATTAATGATAATTTAATTCCATATTTGACAATGGTAACTTACGCATTCATAATAATTAATAACATTAACCAAGCCAATTGCAAGACCTTGATCTAAAATTATAAACTTAATTGTTATGTTGTATAATCATAATTCATATGTGTGATATTATTTATGAATTAAATAAAAATTTAGTTTATCATAGTAACCTATAAAAATTTTCAATGAATTAAAGAATTTTGTTCTGCAAAACTGTTAAATAATTATTTAATACTAATTTGAATAAAAAATTGTGTTTAGGACATGAACCTGATAATGAAGACTCAGATCAATCGGAAGGTAGTTATCTACCACATAGACTACGGGCCGTGGAATATCTTAACTTACCAGCATCTGCGCCTGAACCACCGAGGGAAAGAGCACCTGCCCCTCCGTTAAAACCCCTTGCCGAGCCCCCACTGCAACCAGAACGGGAGGCTGATATGGAGAAGTTTGCAGCAGACAATCTGAACTTAGGAGGACGAGGCCTGTTCCGACGGAAAGCGAGTGTCCGCGACCTCCTTAGTTGGTCTTCCAGGGGACTGCAACGACCTCTTCTTGCTTCCAGTAAATCGGTGGCTAAACAGGCGCTAGATATGTTCCGCCAGGTGCAAATTTACATGGGGGATAGGAAGGCCCGGCCGGGTGTTTCTTTGAACTCAGTGCTTGTTGAAATACTTACACTTGCCCATTCTCAACCCCTTTTGCGAGACGAACTTTTTGTGCAATTATGTCGGCAGACTACGGAGAATCCTACAAAGGGATCTTTGCTTAGAGGATGGGAACTTCTTACCATAGCACTGAATTTCATTCCTCCTTCCCCAACGTTCCAGCCCGCTCTTCTAGGATATCTTAATAGACATAGAGACCCCGCATTCTCTCGAGTCTTCCCTGATGTTAACCGATGGCCAATTCATGTACAGGTAACATATTTATATTTCTTGTTATAATAATTCAAAACAATTTAATCCAATATAAACATAATATTTCACTAAATACCTTCAGTATTTTAGTAACAAAAAAATCAATATTAGTTTTTATATTGATTGACAAATTACATATTTGCACTATTTTATTTAAATAATTATACAACAAAATCACTTTTGCAAATCATATGTTTTGTTTTAAAACACTTATTTAAAAATAATTTCTAATAAATCTAATTAACTTCAGTGACAGTTTAAAATGTGAGAATTATATACTATTCAGTGGAATTGTAAGAACAGTTGATTGCAAACTGTCTCAGGCTGCACAGGTTGTAGGGTCAGAATAATCAGTTTAAATAGAATAGTTTGTCACAATCACATTTGATTATGATTTGTAAACCAAAATAATAAGAGGTACTTATTATTTTGATTATTAACGATTTAAGAAAATTTCTGCATTATTTATCAAACACATCAACAAAAACTTTTTTATTTACTATGCAAAGTATTCAATTAACTTTTGTATTTGATTAAAAGCATCAATAAAAAAATATTATTTCATATATCAAGACACCCTTTGTTGGTAAAATTTGGAACTTTAATAAATTGTCTAACAATATGCCTAACAATGAATTATATAAAATTTAGAACTCTAATATTCTACATTGCTTTGATACTAATATTCCACTATCAACAATAACAATGGTTATGGTTTAAAATAAAAATAATTAATAAAATATAAAACCACGGAGCATAAAAATTGCCTCTGATTGATAGTCCAGACAAACTAATTCCCTGTATAGTTTGAATAAAGATGTGTGTGTATATATATAACACCACAAAAAGCAAAAAAAAACAGAAAAAATTAAAGATATTTTTAGCATCAAATTTTATTTATTGTTAATCAATTTCTGTTGTAGTTAAATTTTGAGAGTAATGTTTAGTGATTATTGACACCACTATACAGTAAAAAAAAAAATCAAATTATGTTTCCATTAGTCTAACAATTCTTATTTAAAAATGTAATTATTTAGAAATTTATTGTATAGTTAAATCATAGCCATTGCTCTTTATCTTGCTTAATATGATATATTTTAGAAGTAAAAACATTTTTTTACAAATTCCTGCTTCTCTATTCATTTTAGAGAAAAACTACAAGAATTAAAATGTGTTCAAAATTAAAAATCTATGAAAACTGATACTTTTAAAATCGATGTATAATTAATAGATATTGATTATATTTGCAAATTATCACATATTTAAATTGTAATAGCCATGACAAATCCATATTAAATTGTAATCATAGAAATTTGTTAAAAGTGAAGTTTATTGTAAATGCATATAATATATGATAGCTCATGCAATTTAATTGTGAGATAATTTTCAAATTTAATCGCATTTAATTTATTAATTATACATCTATTCTAAAAATTGAAAAAGCACTATTTTATAGAGATTTTTAAATTCTGAACACATTTTAATTCTTTCAGTTTTTCTCTAAAATAAACTGGGAAGCAGGAATTTGGAAAAAAATGTTTTTGCGTGTAAAATCCCTATGTATACACCCAGTATATTATTATATATTTACACAGAAAATATTAACAAACGATGTTACTAAATTATTTTTTTTTTTCACTTGTAAACAAAACACTTTTAATTTTGTTTACTGTTTTTTTTACATAGTACAGTGTTTAAACACTGTTTTATTTTACAAGTGTATTTAAAATGTATCACAAAATAAACACCTACAACATGCAACAGTCAATATATTTTTTTATACAATTCCAGAAAGTATATAGCAGTGCTTATATAAATTATGTAATGAAACAAGAAATACATTTTAAAATAACTCTTTCCCATGTGCATACACACATATTAAAACTACTATTACAAGTGGCCTTGAATATATTTTTTTCTGTCACTACTTATGAAACATCCTGTTTATACACCATATGAGGCTCAATTAAATTAATTAATTACACTTTCTGTTTTATAACATTTACTTAATCATTCATATATACCATTCAATTTGTGTGTTTATAAATGCAAAACCATGGCTTTTAGTAACCTATTTTTGTAATTTACATTTTTTCTCTGTTTTATCATACTCTAAAAATAAAATATAAGGATTAAATTACTCGTTACAGTTGAGTGGTAATAAAGATTTCACTTGTTGCTGACTATTCATGTACATTGTTTGTTTTGTCATAACCCGTTTACAATTATGCGGCTGACATGAGAGAAATACATTTCATTATAGATACAACAAAATATTATTTAAAAATTGATGAGAATTCGTATTCTTTTATAATAAGTAAATAGATTTAATAAATACTCCAACAATTAATCACACACTGTCACATGACTTGTTGTTTTGTTCACCATACTTTACTGGAACTCGTGCACTCACTCCCTGAGTCAGTGCACTGAGGACAAGTTCACATTTTTATGTAAGCAGAAAATGATTTTGACAGGGCACACTGAGAAAGTATAGAAACAGAAAACACAAAAACCCGAGCGAGTGCACATTGGTGCAGTGAGCAGAAAATGCTATGTGTACTTTCTCCAAGAAGGACAGAAGTGCATCTTGACTTTTTCAAAGTCAGTTGTGCTCTCATCGAATATTTTGATCAACACTAGTTGTTTTCAAAATGTTTATACTGATGTGGAGTGATAACATTTTTTATTTGAATCAATACCCCTATTATTTAAAAATAATAATACAATCCTAGTTATTTATCTACAGACAGTCAAATATCTTTGTTATTAATGGTTTTACAAGAATAAGGGTGTTGAGGTTTTACCTGCAACCTCAACCTTCATTTACATTTTTTATGAGAGCTCTATTGTAGACTGGTAATGGCTTAAGCCATTTATGGTACCCATTAAGTGAATAGAAATATTAAGAGTAACAACAATAGGCTTTGTGTATAAAACAATCAATAAGTTCTTCCCAGAATAAGGAAAAACATCTCCAAAATAAACAGCATCTGGCACCCACAGTTCCAGTGCTGAAAATGCGGAGGCTGATTGTAGTCGATCATTTTGTTACGACAGATCAATTTGCTCCTCAAAAATAAACCCCACTTATTTCAAACTATTTTTCATAAAATCAATCTTTATTGAAATATTTGAGTTTCTCCAGATAAATGACTTATAACTAAAAGGTGTTGCGATTTTGAAGTAACTTGCTAAAACTAAGACAAATTTTATGTAATTTAATAATAGATTTTTATACACTATGTATTAATTATTTCTATTCATAGTACAGTTTAGATGTTTTTTGGAAGAAGTTTTGTTATAATTCATATAAAAGATATGAAAGAGTAATGTTCAATAATTTAATTTCAGGTTAATCATTATGCAACAGTAGCTTGTCAGCGATTGGAACGAATAGGTTCCGGTGGAAAGAAGACTGCAAGACGGCCTCAGCTTGACGACATCGAAGCAGCCCGCACCCAAATATTCCAAGCTAGCCTTTTTGGAAACACCCTTCGGGAAGTAATGCAATTGCAAGCGGGCCGTTGGCCTACGAGAAAACTCCCGTGGCCGCAAGTAGAGCTCTCTAAACAGGTCCTCCGTTTACAAGGCCTGAGCACTGAGGGCATTTTCCGCGTTTCAGCGGACGTCGATGAGGTTGCCAGGTTGAAAGGCCAAATGGACCGTTGGGAACTGATCGAGCCTAGTGACGCTCACGTTCCAGCCAATCTGTTGAAATTGTGGCTCCGTGAGTTGTACGAGCCTTTAATACCCGATTCCCTCTATCCTGAGTGTGTGGCCGAGCCCATGACACCTAGGCGAGCTTGTGATTTAGTGTTACGCCTGCCAACACTTCATCGTTTGGTCCTATGTTACCTAGTACGCTTTCTGCAAACGTTTAATAAACCCGAGGTTGTGCAATACACGAAAATGGACGCGTCCAATTTGGCCATGGTGTTCGCTCCAAATTGTCTGAGGTGCACAGCTAGCGATCCACGCACTATGTTTGACAACGCTCGTAAGGAGATGGCTTTCATGCGATGCCTCATCCAGGAATTAGATACGGAATGTGTACGTGACATGATCTAATCTACTCATTGTAAATAGAGCCACGAATTTATTCATTATTTCATTAATATTTATACAACTCCAATTATTCGATGTGGGACTGTACCATCTTGGCCGCCATAGCAAAAGGGACTGGGAGCTGCATAGCCCGCGAGTTATCATTTTTTCAACTGGAGAGACACATGAACAAACTATTTATTAATTTTTTTTCGTAAATGAACCAAATGAGGAATATGAATCTACTATTATTTATTTTTAAGTGTATATTCTCGAAATACCCATGTTCTTCATATTGTTTTTTCTGTTTATCTTTTTGACGGTTATTCATTTATATTGAAAGTTAGCAAGAATGAATATCAAACCATAGTTTAGAGATATATGATATGTTATATTCATTTTATATTTTCTTTTGTGTATTGAGTCCAATACATATGTGTGTATATACGAGTATATCCTCTCTTCCGTACATTTATTGTGTATTATTTTTAAGAACTTCCTCAATGGTTGACCTGCCTTTTTGACTGAGGACAAGTGAGGACGCTTGTGTAGTACAAACATTTGTAGATTTTTGTATTTACGTTGTCTACTTTATTGTTTGAGTATTATAATTTACAATGAAAATTAAACGATTTTAAACCAATGTTTTTATTTTTGTTTCAATAAACTACTTTAAATTTCAAATTCTTATTAGTGAAATATTTGCAGCTATAATGACCACTCATAATTATGACTTGTTGTAAATAAAATATATTGTAATTACAATTAGATTTGTTCAGCACTAAGTTGAACTGAGTGCAACTTTTTAACATCCTCTTTCATTGCTGTCAGTGCAGAAAGTGTAAAAATTGGTGCACTAGTTCATGTAACGAACAATTCTAGTATTTCATAACTATAATATGTTTAAGAATTACTGAGAGCTGTGGAATGCAGTGCAGAGTAACTATCTATTGAGATTGCAGCATATAGGTATGTTTTCAATTGGATATCAATGGATTATTAAAATCAAGAATGAATTGGTCCATATCGTATTCCCTCGATTCTTTCCTATTCTCAAACAGATTATGTATAAGTATCTCTTTTAATTTGCTGGAAATAGTTGATTTAAACAACAAATTAAAAATTTTCCATGATGGTAATATATTACCACAGACAATACATATTTTGTCTGTGATATTACTTTGGCATAATTATATTTTTTTACCACTATTTATAAGTTTGTAGAGATTACTCAATTTTATCTTTTATTCTTCTTCCACTCTACTATAAATCAATCAGCTTACAGAGTTACAGGTTACATTAATATAAACCCTTTAGTAATTTTGTTTGTAACAATGCTACAATGGATTTGGCTTCCACTTTCTATCATAATGTAAAATACCAGTCTATATGATGATATAAATGAGTAATTATCTGCAGCAGTAAGGGACACTCTTTTAAAAGTTTATTAAAAATGTTGACGAAAATTTACTATTCACGACAATGAAATTTAGTTCTGGACACAAAATTTTTCACTGATCATCTGATAAGTATTTGTGTGGTAAATAATAACCGGTATTTATTGTATTTTGAATTACTTTAGTCTGTAGTGTGTATTTGTGGTACATTTAAATCGAATTTAATTCAGCATCATTATGATATTCAAATTATGATTGTTTCAATAACTGCCAAGTTAAAATTGCTGAAAATGTGATTATTCCATAAATGTAGAGCTCATTGATTTATACACAATTTTTTGAATTTGTTGTAACTACTTCAATTTACTTTATTTTTATAATGAAATGTAAACAAAATTCTTACCTAAAAAACAGAAGAACTTTACACATTATCTAACAAATTAAATAGATTTTAATATTTCAATTTTTATAACGAAGTAGATTTGTAAAAATTATGCGCGTATTTTGCTACGTTGTCGTAATTTTTATCTTATTACACATACATTACGTCATACAAAAACTTTAGAAAATGCAAATTTGAATAAGCAAGGTTGCCTTTTAGTGCAAAATTCCTAATAGAGCTATGTTGCCATATTGTCAATACGGTATGCAATGTGAAAAAGTGCGGGAATTTCAAATCTATTTGATAAGTAAATTGTTTCGTTTTATAATATTTGCTTCAATTTATCCTGAAGTTGATTCAGTGTAATTAATAACAATGGCTGTAACAGGTTTATATTAAAAAGGTTGAAACACCGTACCTTTATGTTTAACGTCAATATTGTTCCAAAACAGTTCGTAAATACATGATTATATTAAAAAATTTAATAAATTTGTCTTCGACATTTTTATTAAAAAGAATTGTAGTGGTATATATTAGAAACAACAATAATCATGTATTATGGATATTATAAACTATTCATGCTTCAAATGGATCAAACAGATAACAATTATTTTTCACATTTTTTTTAATTTAAAGAAAAAACGTAACTTTAAAATAAGTTTTAAAACAATATTAATAAAACATTGTTTAGGACATAAATATTTTTTATTAGTTCAATAAGTTCTTCTTTGCAAGTTGTAGGTATGTTCACATGTTTGGCAGTTTTATGTTTCAAAGAGGTTTTTGAATACGTTCTAAAATGAAAATATGAATAACATTTACAATATTCAATAAGAATGATAGCATAAATTGTATTAATTTGAAATTTATTCCGTATTTTTAAAATTACGTTTTATTTATTTAAAACATTTATACCTTTCGCTTAAACAACAGATGGCGCTATTTTCATTCCAATAAATATTACAAGGTGGCGCTTTTTATAGAACAATTTCATTCATGTGCGGTGTGTGGAAGAAAGCACGTAGTTTTTTGATAAGTTAAGGTTTTTTTATACAATTCGAGTGTGTACCGTGCGTGAATCTATTAGCTGAATCAAGGTGAGCCTTTCGGCAGCTTATTAAAAGCTGTCACATTTGTTTTGCTTTGAAAAACATATGCGGGGAGAATGCTTATTGATTTTAACCTCGTTTCCACGTGGTCGCCGGCTTCTTAAGGTTTCCCGAACACGTTTTAATTAAATTAAGATTATTGCGATTTCATTAAGGGACTATTAAATAGTCAATCTCTTTGGGGTAGTTAATTAAGCTAGGCATGCAACGGTTTTAAATCCAAGAGACGAATGAGAAATACATCCCCCTGTTGAATATAGAGGTACCTGTTCCTTTTGTTTATATACGGTTAGTTTTCACGATTTTTTTTTATTTAAATTATTTCTTGAAAAATATGTATTAACATTTTTAGCCCAGATGAGCCTAATAATCAAGGTCACTGAATAAATTAAGCAAATACTAATTGTGTCTATTCTATTAATAATTTCCATACTATTGTTTTCTTCTTTATAATATGTCTGCGTGTTGCTGTATGTTTGATACTCGTAATGGTTTGATTAGACAATAAGTGCTTAATAATACCTTTATAAAAGATCATTAATTATACATGTATATTGTTTCATTTATTGTCGTATTCAGCAAGAAGTTCCTTTATCATTTACAAACAAAAATCATTTGCCGATTAAAAGAAGAATTGTAATGACTATTCTATTTTTAATTGAACATTAGTTTGTAATAATCACTCCCCAATTCAAATCCTTTGTAATATTTCCATTTACAGTTGTAAAATTGTTACATTCAAGTAAATTTTAAATTGTATTTGAAAGTTTTCCTGCAACTAAAATAAGGGAATATTTAAATAATAAATTATGTAAATATTTCCTTATTGTGTACTATATAGTATTTAGAACTAACGGAGTGATAAGACATAAAGACAAGGCTTGCAAGACCTTTGGTCGGTAGCCATATAGGAAGAATATGATATAAAATATATCGTATTATACCAAAGGTAAAGTTTACAATAAAGATGATTGTGTTTGTTATTTATTTTAATTTTAGAAACTATTTTTTTTTCTTATTTTTGTATTTTCATTCATTATTTTATGTTTTTCTTTATTTATTTTTTTACCACTTGAAGTAAGTTCATTTAGCTTAGATAATATTGAAAGAATAATGAGTGCTTAATTTTAACAAAACACATTTTTTAAATAAATAAACACCTAATGATGTAATATAGGCCAATTCACATGGAACAAGAACGGAAATGGGCGATTGTCAATTGATTCATGTAAATCCTGTAATTCATCTTTCCCATTTCCATTCTCATTCTCAAGTGTAAATTGTAACAGAATTAGTGTTGCTATAATAGTTTTTAAAATATTTGTTAATATTTAACTAATTTAAAATTTATTACATCAAATTAATTTATTTGCATTTAAAATTTCAACCTAGTGGTATTATTGAATAATTCACTTATCACCAGCGAAAACAAATTATGATGAAATCCAGTGATAACAGCTTATGTCACTTTAGTATTACGTCTCTTCGTGTAACCATCAACAATTTTGACTTGTTTTCTTTCACTTATTTGGGTAACTCTTATCTTATTGACGTTTTAAAAAACACATTGAGATGTGTAGCAATCAGTGATAATTATTTAGTAAAATTCATGTAAGTGCATTATTTTATTTGTTTCAGATGTCTGAAAACGTACACACTCCCGAGCAAGCAGACTTCAGCAACGACGACGGAATGAGTGCCAAAGAAATGATATCGTCCGGAAGTGGACTGACTTACAAGTAAGTTTATTGATTAATTAAAAAAATATATATATACAAAACTCAAAACAAGAAAGTCTTCCATAGTTTATAATTATAGGAAATTATTTATATAACTTTAAACGATTTTTATTTAACATGCGGAATTTTTTGTCTAAATTGCTTGGAATTTTTATTTGAAACACATTTATATTTTAAAAATTTCAAAAATTCTTATTTTTTTACTACTTAATTTTTTATTCAATTAGAGGTGATTGTGAGTTGTAAAAATTAATAATCATTAAATTGTTTGGAACTTTGAAATAAAAGTTCATAAACACATTTTTATAAATTAAATAAAATTTGAAAATAATGAATTAATAAATTATTTCCTCTTTGTATTTTTTTCTATTACACATTTTTATTTTAATATTTTTAAAAAAGTTTTCTGCATCTTATATTTTTTAATATTTAACTTTTTAATTCAAAATCAAAAATCAAAATCACCCGGGAACGGACCACGAATAGCTTGGGAACGAAATGGAAAGACTGTAAGGCTCCTTCTTGGGCGATTATGAACCCATACGTGTAAATTCTATGATTCATTGTTTCCGTTCTTGTTCCCGGGCGATTGTGCCCTTAATGTCAAATGAATTATCGCAAAGTAACAGTAGAAACAATTAATAATTTTTTTTTACTGAGATTATTTAATGTGATTTTTTTTCCTCAGTGATTTCATTATTCTTCCTGGATATATCAACTTCTCTGCGGACCAAGTAGTATGTTTTTAAGAATTTGCAGTGAAGTAATTGTTTGTAAAAATAATTAATATTTCAGGACTTAACATCACAGCTTACAAAACGTATTACACTGAAGGCTCCTCTTGTTTCATCACCGATGGATACTGTCACTGAGTCTGATATGGCTATTGCAATGGCGGTAAATATAAAAAATATTCCAGAAATATCCGAAAAAATTCTACAATTTTTTAACCTCAATCAATTTTTTTAATTAAATTAGTTCACTTAACCTTTGAAATAGTTTATAATAGTGTTATAAAGGATGGAAGGGATTCCTTTAGACGTTTCTAGCTCAGGAAACACTGGAAAAGCAACTAACCCAAAACAACTGGTTCACTTTATACATAATTTATTTACACAAGAAAAATACAGAAAGAAAAACATATATTAATTAACAGTGGTGAAATTAATCACAACCCAGGTGAACGGCATCGACAGATGCGGTTATTGACGGAGAGGCATGTAGACCGGACGGTGGTTACTCTCTGCAGATCATTCCTCCGGCTTTATACCTTAATTTCTTCACACGGAGTGGAGGCTGGTGTTTGTTGCACGATTACCGATTTGCACTTTTCGGATTACCAAAATTCCGGCTAATGAGTTTCACAAGAAATGATTAACAAAAGATTATCCTTTCTCGTGAAATGGACTAGTTGTTAATGGGTTTGGTAATCGGATTGGGGCTTTTAGGTACTGTCGGTAAATGTGCTTTTGGGATAAACTCATTTTAATTTATGAAAAATAAAAATTAATAATATTTCAGGAACACTTTATTTTTGTAGCCAGCGATTAAATGTTCCCGGCAACAATAGGCAACAGTAAATTTATTCATGTTCACACTTCTCTCAATGACATTTCCATCAATTAGTTATATTTAGAATCTATTCTGGAATTTCAGCTCTGTGGCGGTATTGGGATTATTCATCACAATTGTTTGCCGGAATACCAAGCAAATGAAGTACTGAAAGTGAAGAAGTACAAACACGGCTTCATCCATAACCCTGTCGTGCTTTGTCCAACTAACACAGTTCAAGACGTTTTGAATGTCAAAAAAGAAAATGGATTCTGCGGAATTCCAATTACGCTGAACGGCAAATTGGGAGGAAAACTTGTGGGGATTGTGACATCACGAGATATCGATTTCTTGGAAGGAAAGGAAAATCACAATAATATTCTTTTAAAAGATGTAAGCAACATAATTATTATGTTTATATATGCAAAACATAGATTTTTTATAATGTATGTGCTCTAAAATTCAAGCTAATGAATTAATATATGAAGCTTAGAGTGTGATTTGCTAAAATTTCTTTTAACTTGGAAAAGATATTTATTTTTTGTATAGTGAGGAACTTCATTAATTGAATCATATTTATTGTAAATTTATTCAACCTAAAAGAGTTGTACAATATTTTAACTGATTAACTTGCTTAACTTTGTTGAAATTAAAAAAATATTTAATTATAATCTTACACGATGTATAACAAAGTAGAAGCCTCAGATAATAATAACTTGTTATTATTTTTTATGTAGGTTATGACAACAGATTTGGTTAGTGGAAGAGCTGGTGTGACTCTTCTTGAAGCAAATGTTATTTTGGAAAAGAGCAAGAAAGGGAAACTACCCATTGTGGATGAACAAGGCAACTTAGTGGCTTTGATGGCCCGTACAGATCTTAAGAAAGCAAGAAGCTATCCTCTATCCTCCAAAGACGAAAACAAACAACTCATAGTGGGAGCAGCTATCGGCACTCGTGAAGACGACAAAAAACGTTTGAAGTTGTTGGCCAATGTTGGTGTAGATGTTGTTGTGTTGGTAAGTAGATAATGATACAAAAATTAAAATGTGTCTCCATGGTGAGATATGAAATATTATAATGGTTAATCAATTAAAATCTGTGTAAAAATGGTGCTTCACTAATTCAAGGGGACTACAACAAACCTTCCTAATTTAATTATTTAAATATTTTAGAAGGGCCCCTATTCCTGAAATTGATTGCACATTTCAGTCATACACGACTGTCAAATTTAAATGTAAATTCCTATACAAATGACAAATTTCGCACAAAGGAAATGTACGATACATTTTAAGAATATGGCCCTTGGTCCATAGAATGGGTGCAGTGCTTCTTATATACCACATGTTAACTATACAGGGTGTTGTATTGTAAAGCGGGCAATAGGAATTTACATGTAAAATTTGAAATGTCTGCACTTTTAATTTTTTTTATTGATTTCTTAGTTCTAAATTAAATATAAATATTTTGTTTATATTTTAATTCAATATATTTACACTTTAATTATATAAATTAATTAATTATTTTAATTTTAATTCAAATAATTAGTGTCAACATATTTAATTAAAAAAAAAAAACTCAATCCAACAAAATGTTTATATTTAATTTAGATCTAATAAATCAATTAAAAACTTAAAAGTGTAAATTAAAATAAATATAAAACAAAAATATAATTTTAAAAAAGTTTTTCAAACTGCCAGTAAAGTCGCTTTAATTTATTTTATCAAAATTATCATTTTTTATAATTACTATACAATTTAATATATGCAATATTTAGATGGAATTTCATTCAAATTTAAGAATTTTCACTCATTAAAGTATAATTAAAAAAATATTGTTGAAAAAATCAAATACAATATAATTTCATAAAAACTGAAACCAATATGTTAAAAAAGGTTTCAAATACTATCTTAAATCTCCTCTTCAATAATAATATGTTTATATTTTTTTTCTATATAGGATTCCTCGCAAGGCAATTCAACCTACCAAATTGAAATGATCAAGTATATCAAGGCCAACTACCCCAATCTCCAAATTATTGGTGGAAATGGTTAGTAATTACGTTTATTACAATGAAAGTTTATTAATACTAGAAAATATAAGGTTTATTTGGTTTAATTTAAATAACTTTAACAAAGTGAAATAATCCTTTTCTACTATTGTTAATAGCCAGCAAGGTTTTTATTTCAATCTGAGTCGAGAATATTTTATGTTCACGTCCATCACCAAGCTCGATCATTTACACCTAAAATCTCAGCAAGGACGGTACATTTAATTAATTCAATTTAACGACTTTAAAAGTTTATAAGACAGAGTTGTACTGACGAGGGATAAATCCTCAAACAAGTGATGGTCTTATATTACATAAGGTTTTTTTGTTCTTTTGCATTAAATATTCTCGAATCAAACTTTGTTGCATCATACAATTATTTTAATTATTTGTTGTTATGCAATGGCAAATGTTCATTGTGTAGTTCAATATCTCCCAGGGTATTCACCCTAGAAGAGGTTGTTTCAATGGATGTTTGTTATACAATAGCAAATGTTCATTGTATAGTTCAATGTATGCTGGGGTATTTGCCCTAAGAGTAGTTGTTTCAATGGACGTTTCTTATGCAATAGCAAATGTTCATTGTATAGTTCAATGTTTGCTGGAGTATTTGCCCTAGGAGTAATTGTTTCAATGGACGTTTGTTATGCAGCAAATGTTCATTGTGTAATTCAATGCCGGGGTATTTGCCCTAGAAGTAGTTGTTTCAATGGACGTTTGTTCTTTTTAAAGTACTTATATAACGTATATCTAAAAGTAGCTGTAACTACAGAGAAAAATAATTAATTAGTTATTTAATTGAGTAAATTAATTAGTTATTTAATTGAGTAAATTAATTATTGTCAAATTCTTTTTATTTAATTTAAAAGTTAATTACTTACACATAACATCTTTCCAGTTGTAACCACTAAACAAGCGAAGAATCTAATAGAAGCAGGAGTTGATGCTCTAAGGGTTGGAATGGGCAGTGGCAGTATTTGCATCACACAAGAAGTAATGGCAGTGGGCAGACCTCAAGCCACGGCAGTTTACAGCGTTTCAGAATATGCAAAACAATTTGGTGTACCTGTTATTGCTGATGGAGGCATTCAATCCATTGGGCATATCATTAAGGCTCTTTCTCTTGGAGCTTCCACTGGTATAATTTTATTGTTTCTAGCTGCAAATTATTTCCCTAAAACAAAGATAAATAGACGTCCTTATGTTGTACTATTCTATTTTGTTTAGAGAAAATGCTAACAAACAATAATAGTTGTTAAAATAGAACATACATATTTTATTCTGATAGAACTTTGGAAGATTTCTCTATTAAATATTATTTTAGAATTCATCAAAACAAATATAAAAGGATTATTTTGTATTTTATTTTGCATAAGCAAGAATTCAAGGTTATTTGATGAAAGATTGTGTCTCCTTTCTTTACAAAATTGATCAAAATCTCAAACAATATTATTAATATTTGAATTTGTTTTTTAGTTTGACATTGACAATGGTCACGACCAAAATGTACATATGCTTTTAATAAATTTTGTAAAGAAAGGAGACACAATCTTTTATTAAATAATATAGTTCATCTTTATGTATCTCAATAATCATTAAAATTATAGATTCAAGAGTTTATAGCTTTTGTAAAATGAAAATAAAAAATCATAAATTTATAATTATTTATATCCCTATAATAAAATCTTGCGACTTAGGATAAGTCATAAAGAAATCACAAGAAGTATGTTTGTATAAATTGAAGCAAATTATAGATTTACATTATATGTAATTTATATATGAAGCTTAGAGTGTGATTTGCTAAAATTCTTTTTAATTTACGAAAGTCGTTTGTTCCAGTTTTTAATATGGAAAGCAACTTCTTTAATTGAATCATGTCCTAATTTTTATTGATTGTTAATGCTTCTACATCATTATACAATTAATGAAAACAATTTTAACTTTGTATAACGAAAATTTCAATTATCCAAAGTTAAAAGTGATTTCATTAATGTCCTAATTTTGTTTCTGTCATTTCAGTGATGATGGGATCTCTTTTGGCTGGTACTTCAGAGGCACCTGGTGAATATTTCTTCTCAGATGGTGTCCGCTTGAAGAAGTATAGAGGTATGGGCAGCTTAGAAGCCATGGACCGTAAGGATGCCATGGGATCTGCTATGAACCGCTATTTCCATAAGTACGATCTTGATTATATCTTTCTTTCTTAATCTTATCCTCTTTTACCTGTATTGGGTATCGAGATCTTGATTATATACAATACCAAATTTATTAATTATAACAATTTGTTTTTCATAGTGAAATGGATAAACTAAAAGTTGCTCAAGGAGTTAGTGGTTCAATAGTTGACAAAGGATCTGTGCTCAGATTCGTACCATATCTTCAGTGTGGGTTACGCCATGGCTTACAGGACATTGGATCAAAATCAGTTATAGAATTAAGGTATTAAAATTATGAAAGTTTAATAGTGAAATGATCAATCTTTTTTTTTTGTTTAAACGCAATTGTTTCAAATCTAAATCAGCAAAGTATTGCCCATGAATAGATTGTCTGCAACATAAAGTTTAAATTGTAATTGTCTAATTAATTTAGAATTCAAAGAAAATTAAATTGGTGTTAGTATAATCACACACGTAATTAAATATTTTTATTCATGTAAATAAATATATGTGCCATCATTTACAAAATTATATTCTGAAAACGAAATTTGAATTGGCTATTGACTAGAGACATAAACAGCTTCAAAATATTCTGTTGTAGACATACTAAAATATTGACAATTTTAATTTAAACAATATGTGCTTATTTTATTACAGACAATTTATTAAAACTATTTTCTTCTGATTCATTTATTACCCAGTGATACCATCACAGTATAATAGAAGTTATTCGGGCTATTTCTTAAGGGCAATGTTACGATTAATGTGTATATTATTAATAAAATTCACATTCTATGAATATATATATCTATTACAAAAGTTGTTTAGACTGTGATAATAAAAATAACAAAATATGAAATTTATAAACTGTTAAGACTCAGAAAATGGCTATTTCTGTCTCTATAATTATTAGTAATCCATTTACCATTTGGGTGGCTGTGAGTAAAAAAAGCAAAACAATGTTGAGCACATCGTATAGCAGTAAATTTAACACCTTCCTATCAGTCATATTCAGTTTTGTAAATAGTAACTTACTTTACTCACTTAATCTTATTTACTCAATTACTCCATAAATCTTACTTAAACATTTGTTTTTCATTCGTGTAATTTTATTTAAACATTTTATTAAAACAAATATTAATATTGAATTTTCTTGCTCTTTCCAGGAACATGATGCAATCCGGAGAACTAAGATTCGAACTCCGATCTCACTCAGCCCAGATGGAGGGGAATGTTCACAGTCTTTTTAATTACGAAAAACGTTTATTCTAAAAACATTCCTTCACAAGACATAATAAGGTCTAACGACTAAAACATAACTTATACTTTAGAGTAATTGATGTACTTCGTGTGTTGTACTTACTCTTCATAATCCAATATGTGTATCATTAGCAAACATGTTCCTTAAGTCTGTCAAAATAAATCTTACAACAATCCATGTGTTGAACATCCAAGAGGATGTTTTGGCACTTGCCATTGATTCAAGAGGTTTATATTTAAAAACAAAAGTGAATTATTCATATTTATTATCTTTGATTACTCATTTAAAATATTTTTATATAGTTGGATATTTCTCGAATAAATGATTTTATTCTGTAGTTATTTTTTGTATTTTATCTATCCAAAATATACGTTAGAACAGCTATGTGTATTTATTATATTCACTTTTAACATTATAGTATCCACTAGCCAAAACTACTCCCAAGAAATCCATCCTATTCAACCTCTAAATTTACAAAAGGAGTTAAAGAAAACAATTGCCGCTATTAATTGCAAACCTTTGTATTAAAAAAAAAAGATTTCATGTAACCTTTTCTGGATGTTTAATGTCTTAAAACGAATTCCTATCTGTTTTTAATAGCTCATATTGCTTGCCGTTTTACATGAAGTTTATGTTGAAAAGGATGACGGACATTATAGGATAT
The DNA here is from genome assembly GCA_963082785.1 of Philonthus spinipes. Lineage (NCBI taxonomy): Eukaryota > Metazoa > Arthropoda > Insecta > Coleoptera > Staphylinidae > Philonthus > Philonthus spinipes. The sequence goes on from OY720301.1 coordinate 16,855,322, forward strand.
TGCACCTGATCTGGCGGCACAGCCGTCCAAAGAGACTATAAAAACTTGCTGGAAGTATGAACACCACACCTAAATTTGGCTCAATGTTACGGGCATTTTTTTCATTTCATAACCAACTAGTTTTTTCTGGGAAGACTGGAATAAAATGTTGGTGCTGTGGCGTTATTAAAATTTTAAAAAATAGTTCTGTCATATAAAATATATATATATATTTAAATAAATCAATCGGGGTTATTCCGTACGGAAAATATTAACTTCAACGTATACGTTATTTTTTATTTTGACAATCTAAACCGTTTTTCTAATAGACGTTAAACTTAACATTTTCCGTACGGAATAGCACCGATTATCTAATTAACACAATTACAATTTTTGTTATTTTAGACGGCAAACGTTCTTTTTTATTTAAAATTTTAGTAAAAATAAAATGAATGTTTCCGTAATGTCTTGGTAAACTCAATCAATTCCCTCAAATCTGAATATGATTAATTAAAAACGAAACACATTTCTTGGATCTTTAAGGTGCGGACAATTTCATTATTTGATAACGTAATCATTTTGACTTGTTTTGCTTAAGTGGTATAACGACACAAATGTCTGATTAATAAATGAACGATAAATAAGTAACAGTCATTAATTTCAATTGAATCAAATTTCTGATTAAAATTAGCTATTATCAAAACGGTTAACTCCTACCAGAAAAGTTATTTGTGTTTAACCCGCCGCTAAATCGACCATTATTTCCTATATTACATGCACGCAAATCATAACTCAAAATACGAAATATATTTTGTATTAAAAATGAAATAATTTTTGTTACAAAATGCATTTTTTTTATTAATGATTAATTTTGTATAACTGAAATTTATTTAGAGACTATAGTTTTGATATTATTAACGCGTTATTATCAAACTGTCCGTTTGATAATAACAACAATTCAAAAGTATTAGGACGTTAAACCCTCCCGCTCCGAAATTTTAATAACAGATTAAAATAAAAACAAATAACGTTTTAGTAACGCTGTAACAACATTAAACGTTATTTTTATGTTGATGAAACATTATTAAAATGTGTGCTTACTGGTATTTGTTTTCTAAATTTTATTTCACTTATATTACATTATTAACAGAAAGATGTCATACTGGTAATAATTAAAAAAAATGCATTTTGTAACAAAAACAATTTCACTTTTAATACAAAATGTATTTCGTATTTTGAGGAAATATTTCCTTTATTATTTTGAAATTTATAATGAAAAAATTATATTATTATGAAACAATATATTCTTAATATTATTTTTTTTGAGTAAATTTTTCTGAACTCAATGTACAAGATCATTGTCAAGGAATTTAGTTGTTCAATATACTTAAGGAACTGACCTTTTACAGGTTTATACCCAACGAAATTTAGGATACCGGTTTGATTAATACATAAACCGGTAATCAATAATTACATACAATTTTTTCGTGAGTCATGGTTAAAATGTGCTGGCTTCGCTTCGTGATTTCTTCCGTATTTAATTACTCCATGTGGTATTCTATGTGTACTTGTTAAATAATATAAATTTAAATCTTTTTAAAATAAATACAAAAATCAATGGAAACACGTTGACGTCATTATAGTGTCAAACACTGTTAATCTGAAAATGACGTCGAAACTGAATAAATTTCAGTTATATAAACATTTAACTTTGTTTATATAACTGAAATTTATGATATATATAAACAAAGTTAAATATTAAATGTATTTATTCAGTGACAATAGTTTCGACATCATTAACGCGTTATTATCAATCTAACACTGTTAGGCGCATTAATGACGTCAAAACTATAGCCAGTAAATACATTTCAGTTATACAAAGTTAAAAAAATGTTTTTATTAATCGAATAACGATGTATAACGAAGTAGAATTATTGACAATTAATAATTTAAATAAAATAAACTATTTTCAAAATCCATTTTATTTATTTTTTTTAAATAACTCTGACCAAGTGAATACAAATCTTTTCAATTTAAATTAAATATTTTTAATTTATATGATTGAGAGAATACTTAAAGAAAATATTAAACATTTTGATGTGCAGAAAAAAAAGAGATATTTTGAAATGTTTTTCATTCACTGTGAGTAACTTTGAGTTTGAGATATTTATTTTTTAAGGGTGATGTCGAAATCGGTAACTGTAAGAAAAAATAAAAAAAATGTCTTTAAACAGTGATTATGGTTTCCAAGAAAATCTGTATCGTCCACTCCAGAAAGTGGTTAATGGTGTAGAGACAAAAACGTTTTTAAGTTATACATCCTACATTTGTATAGCTTATAGAAACATTTTTTTATCTGCACCATTTTCTGTAAAGGATGATACGGATGTTACTGGAAACCATAATCACCATTTAGAGACATAAAACATATTGAAGTATTTTTTAAGTTGTACATCATACATTTGTATAGCTTATATAAACATATGATATTATAGCATATACAAATATATCCCCTCGGATATGATTGGGGCCTTGATGTGTTGAGGAGGCTCCTCGCTTCTTTGAGCAGTGTATCTTAATGATGCTCCTGGAAGCGAGGCTAAATACCAACCCCACGTGCCGAGCGTGGTGACCCTTGCGAACACCCACTACGGGTGGGTACCGGAATGATGAATTTTTGTAGTCACTAAATGGACAAATTTCAATTAAATTTACCAAAGGAAGTAGACGAGCCTTCGGGTACACTGATGCTAGTACTGGCACAAAGTACGCCCACTAAAGGTATGGCTGGGTCCTCAGGTGCGCCGCTCTCTAAGGTGGGTGGGTCCTCAGGTGATCCTGCAAGTGGTCAACCTACGGCTGGTCCCCTAGAATCACCACAGGATGACCTGGTATGTTTCACCACTATTCATAAGAGGGGGAAAAGAAGCCGAATTTGTGGGGCTGAGGCCAAACGGAGGAGGAAGAAGAAGGAAGCAGAGGCTCGTGCACACCCAGTCGTTAGGACTGAGGTAGCCGCCTCGGCCTCACCTCAGAAGAAGGGGATAAAACCCCAAAAGGCCTGGACCAAGTCCAACCTAAGCCTAACCAAACCTAAGCAGCAAGCAACAAAGGTAACGGCAAGGATAACAAGAGGTTGCGATCCACCACCTCCTCTGAGCCAACCCCGCAACGGCATTTTGACCAACGGGTGGGGCAGCAGCGGACGGTGGAAAGAGAACACCTCATATATCCTATAAGGAAGCTGCTGAGATTACTCTTAGACTGGTGATCACGGATAGATCCTTTGGCAGACTTTCACAGGAAAGTGCCACCTTAATAAGACATGCCCTTCTTGGGGAGCTTGACGCGGTGGTGTTTGGTCTACCGAGCGCCACCGCATGTACCGAGGTTTAAGGCTTGATCATACGCAGGTGAGTTTGTAATTGGCTTGTTAGGACAGTGGCGTTGATCAAACTATGGGCTGAGACTAGGATATTTGTATTAATACATCCAAGGGAGGATTTTGAGACACCAGACGGGAGGAAGATCATCGTTAAACGATTTCAGAAACCGGAACTAAGGGCAAAAAAGTAACTCTTGCATGTGCAGCTGACAGTCTGTCTTAGCGTTACAGGCGCCATACACACTACTCCAACAATGGCGATCCCTTCCACCACTTGATATCTACGTAGAGAGGAAGGCTTTAGTGACTATACTTTGCCTTCGCCTCTTTTAGAGGCCACCCCTGACAGTTGTGTACCGACATTTATACGGAGCACACCGTATAATGTTACTGCCCAACCCACTAAACGGATGAGATTGTCAATTGTAGCCTACGGATAGCAGGCAAGCGATACTATTTCTGCAAAAAATCTATGCTACGTCAGAGATCGAAATAGAATGCCACAGGAATCTCAGGCAGGCGGAAATACATAACAATATTGAAGTCTGCTAGGTGAGTGGGCATGATACGGACACAGGTAACAGAAGAGCTGATGCGCTGGCAAGAGCTGCGGCTGAGATGAAAATTATGTCACCTGAGCCATTAGTGCGTCTCGCTCCTCTCTCCCTGTGTAACAACAAATGCCCTAGAGAAATAGAATATTAAGCGTTGGGATGATATTGAAGGAAACACTTGTGTATCCTAATGAGAGATCATTGAAACGGTACCTGCAACTGACTAGGAGGAATCTCAAGCACTTAACTGCCATCCTTACTGGTCACTGTGGACTAAACGGGCACCTCTACAAGATGGGGATAGTTGACTCTCCATCTTGCAGAGGGTGCAGCATGGAAGACGAGACTTTATGAAAGTCTAGCACTTTCGTCATTAAGGGGGTCTATACTGGGTGACAAATGGCCTAAAATGGCTTATAAAAGAGATCTGCCCACCTCGGCTACACTAGACTACCTAAACAAGGTAGGCTTTAACTGAGGATGATTGATCTACGGAAGTTAGCACAATGGGGCTTTAGTATAATGCGTAGCTGCACACTCCCTTATACCAGATATCAGATGTATAGCTTAAACAACGTTTTTGTTTCTGTATACCATTAACCATTTTCTGTAATGGATGATACATATTTTCATGGAAACCATAATCACCATTTAAAGGCATCAAACATTTTGATGCTCTCGTGTGACTGATTTGATTAACGGGGTTTTTGTTTTTTGATAAAAAAAATAAAATTGATCTATCAAAATACAATCTAGACCGACTTACACCTAGCAAACACATATATGACTTAATCCCAGAATTGACTATTATTAACCAAATAAACCTTGCACGATGTATTTCAATTCATACTCTATTAAACTCACAAGTCAATATTAATTTCCAAAAAAATAAAGAAATTCATACACATAACACTCGGCGGAAAAGTAATGTAATAACATTTAAGCACTCTACAAATATTTTAAAAAACAGCTTATTCGTTTCTGGAATTAACTACTACAACAACTTGCCTACAAACATAAAACAAATTAAAAACATAAAATTATTTAAGCTAAACACTAAACAATATATTTCCACTAAAAATACATACTAAAAAAATCACATTTTTCGCGCTGTCACCGTCAATATGAAATATTAATTTTAAAAAGAATTCTCCAGTACCAGAATTGATTTTTATATAATCAATATTTGTTGGAAATCAACTCTAATAGAAAAAAACGGGGTTACAAATACCGAAGAGGAAAAAAAATATACTCTGTTTTTTTTAACTATATTTCCCCTAAACCGATGCCTTAAAGTCGACTTGTTTCCATGAGTTTCAGCCGTTCAAAGAAAATAAAGCGCGCGCTTGCCTTTTTCACGAAATGGCTTTTTTCCATTCTCAAAACGTTTCCTCCTGTTCTATTCAAGGTATCAATTTGGTTTTTTGCATTTTGTTCCCTATGCTTGTGGCTATGATTGGAACTAAAATAAAAAATCTCAACAAATCTTATTATTTTCTTTAATCTCATAAATCCTTAAAACAAGGTGAAAATGGACTTTCCTTTTGTATATCTTATATATATATATATATATATATATTCAATGACCCTTTCTACCCATATGGGTGTATGGTTTGTATATCTTTTAACTATTTTAAAAACTTGATTCTAGTTCCTTAATAATGCTGTTTAAAATTCTAAAGACATTTTGTGTGAGATGAAACAAGTTAGTTCCATCAACTTTGGGACAAAGAGCTCATAAACCTTCAACATTATTCTAAAATGTTATCAAAAAAAAATAATAACATTGGAAAATTAATCAAGTCTCTATTTCCAAGCAAATAAATGGCTAAATTAGTGATGGGAAAGATCAATGAAAAAGATCTTGTGATCGATCAAAATGATCTTTTATGATATATCTTTTTAGATCGATCATTTTGGTTCGATCTGATTGTCGCTGCCCGATCTGTGTTGATTAATATTTCTGGTTCGATCACTGGTTTGAATGCGAAATAATTATGATTTTTGTAAGTTAGTTGGTTTTCAAAATTCCTTCACAATATTTTTTATTTACAATCTCTCACAACATCTACTTTGACAATAAATCCTTAATGTTGATGGCAAATGTTTTACATATAATCAAATTTATTTAACTTATTTAAATAAAAATACTTGTCCTTTCTCCTACTTATTTTTTTTATTTCACTAGATATATTTAGGAAACTATGTTTCCATCTTCAGTAGTTGAAGTTTTTATAACTTATTAAAACAATTCTGCTATAATTATTGTTTATATTAATTTATATTGTTAAATTTTAAACAACAAATTCTATTTAATAAATTGATTAACCACCATTCATCTAGCGTTTAGATAACGGGTAGTGACCATTTCGGCTTTTCGGACCTCGTCAGACCAGTGTGTTCCATGTACAATGATGAAGGTATTTTGAAGGATTCTCGGTCGACTTTGTAGAGCTAAATTTGGTGCAAATTTGGCAAAATATGGCGTTTTGTGTTATATTTTCCATTATATGAAACAAATTCCATATTTAGTTGTAAGTACATTTGTTTCTAAACTAAAAAAAGTTTATATTAAAGTATAAATGTAATTTTATAGTAAATAATATTCGTGTTTAAATTAATATTTGAAAAAATGAACTCTGTCAAAACGATCGTACCGAATTAAACAATCCGGAAAGATTGTGTAGCTTTGATGAACGGTCTTTTTGGCTCGATCTTTAAGAATCGATATTTTCGATCCGATCTTTAATGACCGATTTTTGTATCCTTTCATTAAGGATACATGATTGATCGATCTTAAAAAATATCGATTTTGTCCATCTCTAGTTAAAACAGGCTGATGACCTAGGAAGAAGAAAACGACAAATAAACCCCTAAAACAGTTTTCTTTATTTGAAAATTATCATGCAGCATTTTTTACACTTGTAAGTAAAACACTTTTAACTTTGTTTAACTTCTGTGTTTTTACTTGAAATGTAACTATAGTGTCAATCATCTAGTAGTCATTATCAAACGTAATACTGGATAGTTGAAACTATAGTCACATTTTAAGTAAAACTACAGTGGTTACCAGCAATACATGTCATTGTACCATTAACCCCCATTTATGCTCTGACTAAGACAATTAACGGTTATTGATTATTGATGTCAATAAAGTTAAAGAAAACTTCAAAAATATAAACTAACCCAACAATTACCCAGGACACCATATAACAATTTCTAGAAACACTATCTCAATCAATAAAACAACACACCCCGATTATCACAAAATATCGATATAAATAGCCTCTCCCCAAATATATTCTAAGCTTCATAACACATAAGAGGATGTTAAATAGGGATTTCAAACAAACCGAAGAAACAAACTGAAACAAAAATTTAATAAACTGAACAAGGATATATGAAAATTGATTGCGGACTAGAAATCTGATCTATGGATAAAGGTTTGTATGAACATCAACGACTTACACGGTAAACAGTTTGGCAAGAAATAAAGAAGTTAAGCAAGAATAGAAAAACAGACTATCCAGGAAATCAGGGACCTCAAAACAAATAGACTAACGGACGATGGTAATACTTGTTCAGGATGAATTTTTACAGCCTACTATGAAAATGTTTACTCAGAGTTAAATAACGTCGTGTATGATAATATTTTTTTCATTTCAGTAAATAGATGATGTGAATCATTTAAAATAAACTAAACTTCCCAAGTCCTGTATGATTGAATAAAAGAGGTGGAGGATATTGTTTCACAAAGGCAAAAACAGTACTATCGACTATTATAATGTTCCCAGACTGATCCTGAATTTCTTTCCAGACAAGATCCATTCCACTACATCAACCACTTTTAACAAACGCAGAGCTTTCCAAGGGAATGCAAGAGAGGATTAATTACATGTATTCCAAAAACTGGAAATGATAATATAGACAAAATTACCTTCCTTCCCGTTCTTTGAATCAGTAATAAAAAATAAAACCATGTCTCACATAGCCGACTTAATTTTCCCCTAATAATTTCTCGAACACCGCTCCATCATTGTTCCGTTAATAATCCTTACTCCTAGGTGCCAAATTTGGCAATGAGGTGTGCTGTTTAAAGACAAATCTTCCATTACATTTCATTAATATCTTTGATGAGTGTTTCCGCAATAGATTCCTTCAAAACAAAATTTGATAGGCTTTATTTTTCTTATATATTCCACAGAAAAGCCTTACACAAGGTTTCCCTCTTTCGCTGCTCTTATTTAACCTACTTGTTCGCGATTATTGGGATTATAGCCAATACTAAATTTCTCAATAAATCTGCATATCCTCTCCTATATGCTGATGACAGGGCCTTCATTGCACATGCTCCTACCATTCCTAAAGTAGCTGGCATTCTCCAAAGTATTATTGATAGCGTGCAAACCTGGGTTGTCAAATGGCGCATAACAACAAATCGCAACTAGCTATCCCTTTCTTTGCCACATCTTCTCTCCTTAAATATCACTAGTCCGTGTTCGATAGTTTTTTTTTTAATTTTAAGAGTTTTCCAGAACTGAATTCCACGTCAATCGATCAATTAAAAGACTGTTTATTTTGAATTACCTTTATTTAAAATAATTACATATTTTTTTAACTATTAACTAGTTTATTTGAGTTTCAATAAGATTCTAATATACTAAGGTTTTACCTAGACTCGATCATTTTCTCGGCCCAACCTTGGCGAAAAAGAAGGCATTCTTCTTCCCAAGCGTGGAGCAAACGGAGGAGATCTTTGAGACATGAGGTCTGCATCGCTATCCTGCGAGTATTTATCGCCAATATTTGGAACTCCATTACTCACCAATTCTTCGCCAGATTCCCTTCCTAGTCTTGGTGTAAAGTTAACTGTATGTCTCTTCCCCTCTAAAAACATACTGTGTTTGAAAGGAATACCGAAAAGTATAATTACGATAGGCGAGGTATTTTGAAATGATTGTGTATACAGCGTTTAATTAAACGCACTAATTTGTAGCTTGTATATTTAAAAAAAATGTAGTTAGCTGTAATTATTCGTCTTTCTTTCGATGCAATATTAAAAATATATATATTTAAGATTTAAATTATTTATAAATTGTAAGAAGGCGAACACGAAAACACCCGTGAATTACATCAATATTACTAACACAAAATAGTATTCATCCACTTGTCACTCAAATAATTAAATAAAAAGTGTTTTATTTACAAGTGTATTTAAGATGTACCACAAAGTTAACGCCTACAACACAAAACAATTAAATAAAACAATTGTGAAATTAATTATCAATCATCTATCCTTTTAGCTACTACGACGTTTAGACTTACACGTTTTAAAGTACTACATAACGTAAGCCAAAACGCCTTAATAGCTAAAGGGATTCATGATTTATAATTAATTATTTTCAAATTATTCTTATTTAATTTATTAATATTGCACTAATTATATATAGAAAATCTTTATTTCTGAGAGATACATTAAATTACATTACAATATTTACAACATTACAATCATCAACATCTAGTTAAGCCTCAGAAAATGACTATCGACTATCGGTCTTTCTGCCTAATTTCATTAATAAAATATGATGAGCCTTTTTTATAAATAATTATGCCATCAAAACAACTGAATAATAAAAACCCCTAGATTATGGAAGTTCGTGGATTGCGTTTATGATTTGTGTTTTTTATTGTGTTATATCGTGCGAATTATATTTCATTAAACAATTGAACGATAACCGATTACTTGAATATGCTTCCAATGTATTGACATGATATATGTGCTATATAGTCAGAATTTTATTTCATTGAACATAGCCCTATGTTCAATTTATTAAAATATAGAACATAGGGCTATGTTTAATCCTCACTTTATAGCACACTAAAAAAAGCACAAATTATGTCAATACATTGTAAGCATATTCAAATAATCGATTGCTATGAGTTTGAACTTGTGTTTTTTTTCCTATTGTATATCTGTACCTAGAAGAATTTTTAATTAAGAGAAAAAAATGCAGTTCTACATTATTAAACTGAACACAGGGCTATATATAAGTAAATGTATACACAGGGTTAGTTAAAATTACCGGAACGCCCAAGTAGTTTTGCAAACGTTAGGATTTTGCGAAAAAAAAGTTTCAAATAAAAGCTTAATGGACATAAACGACCTACCACTTAAATATATTTCCAATAAACAGAGTGTTCAATTTACTTAGGTAATTTGGTAAACTTACGTTTTTCAATTGGAACAAATATTTTCATATTTTTGAATTCTAAGATTAATTCTGTATAACTTAAAAAATGATAATTTCTACAAAAAAAAATAATCTCTGATAAAAGTTCTTAAAATTCAAAAGTGTAATAATATACAGGGTGTTCCACTTCAAAAAAATAAGTTCAGCAATTTTTCATTGTATGTGTTGTTAACGTGTTTTTCGAAAAATAAAAGAATATTCAAATTTGAATATCTTCAGATGATATCCTCTTATTTTTCGAAAAACACATTAATTTGTTCCCAAAGATACTTCCTAACAAGTTGTTGTGAAAATTGGGTATGTTATTTGATTATTAAAATTAATGAAATATCAATTATATATTTTTTTATAACTTAAAAATTATACATTTTATAAGTTTTAAAATATTCTTAGTAAATCTTTGTAAATTGTTTATATGTAAAAAACTTTTATTTCAAACATTTTTTTGAAAATCGGTACTGTTTGAGAATTATTTAGGTGTAATTTTGATTAACTTTGTAGAATTCGACAATAACAATTCTAAATTATATTGTACTGTTGAGTCGATGCATTTTAAAATTGATAAAAATAATTCTTAAAACGTTTTGAAAAATATAAAAATAGAGAATATGAAATTATGGAATCCGCTATTTTTTAAAACTTTTTTTTTATACAACAAAATTTTACAAAATTTATTATAACAATATGTACAATTGTGTTAGTAGTCTGTTATGGACTATCGACCATAGGTCCTTCTGCCCTGTATGAATTTATGGTGATTTGCAAATTAAAAAAAGCTAGCTAGCTATTTTTTATAAACTAGTAATATTTTGGATTTTCACTATTTTTATGTTCTTCAGAAAGATAAAAATAGTGAAAAATCAAATGCATGTTTATAATGTAATTAAACATCAAGTTTAATATATATATATATATATATATATATAGAAAATCTTTATTTCTGAGAAATACGTTAAATTACATTACAATATTTACATGGCTATCGACCATCGGTCTTTCTGCCTGTCTTTGTCCAGTTCTACAAGTTTTAAAATATAGCGAATTCAAGAATTAACACAGAGGGTCTACTTCAAGTGTATACAAGGTGTTTCTAAATTGATACGAAAGATTTAAAAGACTGATTTTTCAGGAAAAAGTATGGGATGTTTTTTAAAATATTTGGGTCTATTCTGTATCAATAACGTTCAACATAACATGATCGTTATCCGATAAGTATATTTCAAGTGATGAACATAACAGATACTTTAAATTTTACGTTTTCTCTTACAGAATAGCTCCAACTGTCAAAATATCAATAAAAAATCAAATCTGTATTAATTACCATTTCCGAGAAATAAATTTTAAAAATGGTTTAAATATATCGAAAAAAAAAAACGAATACCTCATTAACCGTAATTCATTTGAAAATAACCATTTCCAATCGTAATTTTTTTAATTTTTGATTAATTATGTAAATTAATATATTTTCGTACTTTTATTTTGTAAACTTATCTGCCTTTGCGAATGTAGACTATTGATATTAATATAAACATTTTTGTGAATGATTTTTTTTTGCTTACCATTAATAGCAATAATAGCCCAAGGTGTATCTTGTATGACTTCCATAAGGCTCTCCAGCTGTTCCTTATCGCCATTAGATCTGTAACCTTCTTCGAGATTTTTAGGATTTCGTTTCCTTCTATCTAATCGCGAACCGAACCAAAATACCTTCTTCCTAGAGCCATTTATAGCTTCTATCTATTGATTAAGAAGAAATAAATTGTATTGTTATTATTAGCGATATATATATTTTTTAATTTCCCTCACCTTATTTTCAGAAAATGCGACATCAGCCACGAAGCTGCAGATGAGGAAAAGCAGGCTAAAGGTGATCAGAAGGCGGTCCATCGTTGTTTTCTGTTCTCCCTCAGGATACCCAGCCCTGTTTTATAGCGCCCATCAAGGATGACCGTCAATATCCCCCGTGGCGGTTAATCCTGGATTTAAACAAATCAACACGCTACCCTAATTCCAGGATCACAAGGGTAAATTTTAATTAATGATGTTTGCTCGATTGTCATTCTTCCGCGGCAACTCCTGCAATTCCACTTGATATTATCTTAATTGGAATTTATAATGCCTACGGATTAAGAACGAATTTGACGTCATGTTATTTTTATGGTTCCCTTTTGTAAGTAATTTTATCTTAATTTCAAGTGGTGCTGTTAGTGAGCGGCTATGGGAAAGCGGAACATGTGCATCTTGGCGCCAGGCGTCTTCGGGATAATTCTGAATAACTTTCGATCCGACCACCATGCTCTGAGATTTCATACCATTTTGATTTAGTGCCAACAGAAAATTTTGCCGAGAGGGTAATCAGTTTTTATCACCTTGACTGGAACGCAATCGCAAAACCGGTCCAGTTTTTTGCGTCAATTCAGGGATCTTTTATAGTCCCTTTTTATACGATATTAAAATTCACAAAAATTGTTTATTTTTAAACAGCTCAGAGAACAGCAATAACGATTGTAATTAAATATACATAAATCAATTATTTATAAAAATTCGACAACCTGTATTAAATAGTTATAAAATAGTAATTTATTATTTATTAATAAAACACGATTAGATTTCCTTTCTTCACTTATTTATTTTCACTGTTAGATGTACTCATGTGCTTATTAGATTGAAAATGAGCACATGGTGCTCGAAATGTACATCTAACAGTGAAAATAAATAAGTGAAGAAGAAAGGAAATCAAATCGTGCTTTATTAATGATTTATTACTTCACATAACTCGAAAACAAATAATTAAATATATTTATTAATTAATAGCGGACTAATTTCGATTCATTGTGTTACGAGATAATTACAATTGAATATAAATTAAGCTCTAATGACCTCAATAATTGAATATGTGAACTGAAAAATATATTAAAAAATGTCCAATTTGATATAACTTATAAAAAATAAAATAAATTGAAATTATACAAATACATACAATAATTTAATAATTCTTGTATGTCGGTAACCTTTCAATATTATATTTTCGTATTTTATTAACTAATCATATTTATGAAATAAATATGAATAAAATATTAAAAATCAACCAATAAAACACAGATTAGATTGAATAACTTTAAATTCTCGACTAGTTTCGGGTTATTAGCCCATTTTCAAGAGAATTTAAAATTTGTTAATCAATTATAATCATACTATTACAATATCTTTATTCAAAGTTATTTGTTTTACATATATTTACAATATATTATGGTATATTTGTTTCTTTCTTGCTTGCTTGAACAGGCTATCGACCTATGGTCTTTCCGCCAGTATAATCATATTTATACTAGAAATGGGCAAAATTGATATTTTAAAATTATTAGATTTTAATTTAGCAGTAATGAAGTTAAATTAAAAAATAAGTTAAATTAAAAATTAAAGAAAATAATTAATGAATTAATTCTTCTCTTTCAATTGCTATGTAGTTTATAGACATGCGAAGTAAGTACTAAAGGAAAACAAATATATATTGAAACAACTACTTCTCGGGCAAATACCCACGGCGGACATTGAATTATACAATAGATATTTTCCGTTGCATCCCGGTACGGTATTTTTCGCAAGCCGTCCAAAACCAGTTGCTGAGGATCTTGTAGAATGCTTTTTTCCAGAAAATAAACGCTGCACATATAGATTGAAAATAATTTCAATCCTTTCGAAGACCACTCTGCTCTTCTTCCAATTGGGGTTCCACTATCTTCCTCAATCTGTTGTCCAAAATTCTTTCATACAGTTTTCCGACAGTGCTCATAAGAGTTTCTCTGTAATTTATACAATTTCTGTTGTCGCCTTTGTTTTTGTATATAGGAACTATAATCCATTTTTTGTCCAGTCGGTTGGTATGACTTCTTTACTCCATATATTATTTAACAATCTTGTTAGATACTGAATTCCATGTTCTCTGAGTAATTTAAGAATTTCTGAGGTTATTTTGCCTCTTCTTTATGATTCTCATTATCTCTGTTCTTATGATGGCATTCTTATTAGTTATTTCCTGCTGTATGCCTTAGATGTCGTTTGTGTAATATTTAGTTCATAGAAATATTCTTTCCACCTGTCCATGATTTTCCTTTCGTCTGTGAAAATCCTATTTTCTTTATATAATCGGGACTATTCCATACGGGAAATGTTAAGTTTAACATGTACGGAATTAATTAAATTCACATTCTATGAAAATTTGTCAATTAAAAAGCTACTTAGACTGTGATGATAAAAAATAACGTACACGTTAAATTTAACAGTTCCCTTACAGAATAACCCCGAATTTATTTCATATATTTTTTGTAATACTTAACATATTTTAATTTATTTAAATAAAGTAAGGAATTTAAAACATGTTAAATGTTTTTTGTTTATTTATAAAACAACATTCACATACGAAATACAACGATACAATTATTTTTAGTTTATCGAATCATACGATTAATTATTAATTAATTTATTAATTTCATTTATTTACGGATTAACCATTTCTACATTCAAAATATGTTTACATATATTGAGCATACAAAATACCAACTTATAAATTAAAAGAAAACCAATTACAAAATAGAGGAAAAAGAAACATTATATAATAATTATCAATTATCAAATAACAGGTAAACAATAATAAATAAATATATATGGTGAATCCTTAAATAAATGAAATTAATAATTAACTACGTATGATTAGAAAAATTATCGATATCACTTGAATATAAAATTTCAATATTGAAATATTCAATTTTGCCTATCACTATATAAAACTTCTCAAATGTGATATGAGGAAGAAAGCACGGGAAAAAATTATGTTATGGATAAAGTTAATAAATAACAAGTAAATTATATAATATAAAAAATTATACTTATGTTGTTGAAATATATTAAAAACAATTATTAATTTAGCAATCTACAACAAAGTAATTGATATTTGAATTTATTTTGAAATATTCGCTGTAGGAACTATTATTTAAAAGGCTAAATTTTTGTATGAACACATTTTTAACTTGTCTACCGCATTGACTGAAGGGTGCCCTAATAAAACCATTATTGAGTCACATATAACCACTGTTTATGGCTCATATATCCATCAACATCCTATTATAATAATCTTATTCGATATTGATGTATGAATACAATAATTGTTATTTTGAAGGTAAAGTGATAATAATTAGGTTCCATATATCTGCTTTTTCATTATACATTAATATTAATTACCACTTCAGAACATCATGTGTTTCAAAATGGACCCTCGCTTTAGAGATCAAGTTTATTATAATGTGTACATTTTTATTATTAATCAAAATAAATTTATATAATAGCGCCTAAAAATACTTAAAAAATATTGTTTACTCTTATTTTGAACATATATATATATATAATTTTTTGAAGATAAACAAAGTCGTTATTTTCGAGCTTTATTTCTGATAAACTTAGTATAGCATTTTTAGCATACGCACTGTATGCGTTCACAATGAAAAGAACAAATTCATTTAAACTGCTAGTGATTATTTTCGACAAAAATGCTCGGACAAGTCGATTAGTATTTTCAATTGCGCTTCTTTTTCAACAAAAAAAATATATATACAGGATGTCCCATAAATAAATGCCGAAACAAAGTTATCATTTTTTAATGGGACATTCTATATATTATTACATATTTGGATTCCTCAGAGAATTCTATATAATGTTTGTATATACTATACTATACCTACCTATTTTGTCAATTGTTTAATGATCCTATATATATTAATTTACACCATTTTATTGTTATTTATTCTCTTTAGCTACTTAAAATAGCTCATTTATAAATATACAATTACAAAAATTACTCGATTTAACACAGCATTACAACATATCACTACAAAAACAAACGTCCTTGCTAATTATCTTCACAATCTTTGAATAAAATATGTTGTTTTTATGTGTATATGTTATTAAAATTATAACACGTAATTAAAATGTAATTAACAGGTCTAGAAAATAAATGATTCAGAGTTATAACTTGTTGCTAAAACATGTCTGGCCAAATAAATTTACAAAACCTGATCTATTACGTTCACACAAACACCTTTATAATTGTGTATAAATGCAAATTCGCATTGGAATGTTCTTATCAAAATTTATTATGTCTATTTGCCATTATGATATAAATATTTTTGTTTTTGTTGTGGATTTTTTTTCTTAGGATATTCCGAATTTATTTTACAAGCATTAAGTAATAAATAACATTGGAAATAAGTAATATGAGATTGGAATAAAATATTTACTTTATAAACGTAAGTAGAGGTGAATTTGATTTCTTAGCATTCTTTTGATTTTCTGAATAATATAAAATAATATATATATATTGAATCATAATAAATGGAAGACGACGCAAGCGCCTTCTTTTGCTTAATTTCATGTGGCATCGTCAACGATCGCTAGTTATCCATACGCTAGATGAATAGTGGTTGAACATGTCATTAAATATCTATATTGAATAATATAAAATATAAATATTACTACCAAGAAAACTTCACGTACTCACCAACAAATATCTTCGATAAAATAATAATATTTATAAACAACCTCCCGTTACCATTAATCAATTTCTTTCTACGAATCATTAAGAGAGATTTTTTCTTTGACATCATCATAAATTCATGATAAAGCAGAAAGACCTCTGGTCCATAGTCCAGAGAGACTAACAACTAAATATTTACGTCATTTTGTTTTGTATTATTTGTCTAGACCAAATAAAATTGTGTGTATAAATATATATAATATTTATTAACAAATAAACAACTTTGTTTAGTATAACTAAAATTGTTTATTCAGGGACTATATTTTTAATGACCGAATAAATAATGTTATTTATACAAAACAAAGTATAAAACAATGTTTTATTTGTGAACAAATATTATTATCAATATATTATTTAAACAATGGCACAAATGAAAGCTTAAAAAATTGTTTGAATCAGGTAAGACGGAAAATGAAATGATATCTCAAAAATATTAAAAAGTCAAAATTGAATTTCTTCGTAATCAAAAATGGTTTGATTCAGGTAAGAGGGAAAATCAAATGAAAGCTGAAAAAAGAATGGTTTGAAAATGGTAAGAAATAAAATCAACATTGAATTTCTTCGTTATCAAAAATGATTTGAGTCAGGTGAGAAGGGAAATAAAATGAAAACTGAAAAAATGGCTTAAAATAGGTAACAAATAAATTCAAAATTGTATTTCTTCGTTATCAACTTCATACTCAATGATACGTTAATATTGAAAACATATTATTTAGTTATACAAAACAAAGAATAAACGCGTTTTATTTGTGATTAATAATTTATAACGAAAATAAAACGTGAACATTTTATTTTTATGTTAAAGACGCAACATGCTTATTATCAATAACAAACAACTATGAATAGATTATTAAAAATCAACCAATAAAACAATTAAACACAGATTAGATTGAATAACTTTAAATTCTCGACCAGTTTTTTTAAAACCTCTTGAAAATGGGCTAATAACCCGAAACTAGTTGAGAATTTAAAGTTATTCAATCTAATCTGTGTTTAATTGTTTTATTGGTTGATTTTTAATAATCTATTCATATTTATTTTATACAATACGAACTACCAATATTTAAGTATTAAAACCATTAAACAAAATTACTATTAAAAACATAAAAAGTTCAAAGTTATCAGTACAAGAAACAAACTGTTAGTTTGTTTGTTAATGAACATAAGCACGTTCTGCCTCGAAATGTACATTTAACATAAAAATAAAGAGTGAAGTAAGGATTTTTTTGGATTCGAAAAAGTAAAAACTTATGTGAGAAACGGCATGTGTTTCAAGTTGTATTTGATTAAATTTAGAAATAATTAATTAATTATTTTCCCTTTTGCTACTGCGACTCGGTCATTTATACCTGAGTCACAGCAGGAGCGTTACGTGTAATTAATTTAATTTAATAATTTTAAAAATTTATAAAGCAGAGCTATACTGACGAGGGATAAATCTTGAAACACGTATCAGTAGATGGCCTTATATTACGTAACGTTTTTTTGTTCTTTATGTTATTTTTATGCAACAGCAAGTGTCCATTGTATAATGAATATTTGCCCGAGAAGTAGTTGTTTTAATGGATATTTGTTTTAATATACTTACGTAACCCAAGTTAATAAAAATCGCACTAGCTAAAGGGAAAATAATTTATAATTAATCAATTATTATTAAATTCTTTTTATTTAATTTACATAACTGTGACTAAGTGAATAAATACTCTTTTCTATTATTGTATATGATAATTCATTCAAGAATTATTGTAATAATTTACACTAATTCTTGAATTAATTGTTGCCAAGGATGTCCATAAAATACTTGATATATGTTCGTATTTCTTATATTATTTATTATAAAAAATTATAGTATATTAAAAAAACCCAATTATTTGAAAATAATTACGACCAATAATATCTAGTATAAAAGTCCATATTCTTGAATTATAGGTTCTAAAAATTCCATTAAGAAATTATAGCTTGAAAGTTCGCACATACGTTTTAATGATTATAAATTTTTAACTACTCGAGTAATTAATAACAATAAAATAAGGTAATAAATTGATATTAATAATATTAAAAAATAATGACAAAATAACTATAATAATTACAAATACATTGTTAATTGATGATTGGAAATAGAATATACAGGAAAACCATTTATTTTAATATATTTTAGTTTACTTATTTATACTTTCACTATTTATTTAATTTTATTGTGAATTTTGTTGTCAGATGTTCCTTGTCTGTTGCTTTTGCAAATCATCAATTTGTGATACTAATAAATATCTGTGATACAAACTACTCGAATATCATGGTCTATAATTATTTTTTGTTTGTTGTTGTTATTTTTGTAAATTAAAATTGTCAGGTTTTCTTTTTGTTTGCTTTTGTTTTCTTTTTAACTTGATTTATTTAATATCTAGGAGTAGCGTTGAGATTGATCGTAAGTTAGGACAGTTTGATTGACTATATGGATTTGAAGGGTTTTGTATTTTCAATTTTTGTTTGGTCTTATCTTTATTGCCACTTTATACCATTTATTATTATATTATATTTTACATTATATTCAATAATTGTATATTTATTTTTAATCTTAAATTGTACGCACATATTATCTGCTTTGTATAAAGATTTCCGTAAAAAAAGATTATTATTATGTATTATTATTATTTTGTTTTATCCTGTTTCCTGTTGGGTAATGAATTTATTATTATTATTAATTTTACTCTTTGCTTGTATCACACACTTGGTTTTTATTCCGTAACTAGTTTCGTTTTAGTACAGTCAATATCAAACGGTTAATGACTGTACCAACTCGAAACTAGTCACGGAATAAAATGCAAGTATATGATATAAGCAAAGTGTTTTTATTATTTTTTTCTTTCTTTCTTAATCCTATCCTCTTTTACCCGCATTGGGTGTCGAGGTTTATTAATTTTTTATCTTCATATTAATAATAAACATGTATCAGAAAGGAATGGCTTCAACAATCATTTATATAAACTAAGTATTTGTGTTATTTTCAATTACGTAATTATATACATTTCTATATAAAGCACAATTAATAATATATAGTTAATATTAGATATCAATTTCTCTATCAATTTTCATGAACAGTCTAGTGGTGTTTCTGTTTGTGTTATTTAATTCAGGCGTGTAAATGAGATTTCACAGGAGGACAGGCTGTAAGCGATACGCATTCATCATTTAATTTCGATAACTACCGACCCTAATTTGCTGACACATTGGGTGTATTGAGGACTTGATGTTTAAATCTAAGAATTGGTAGCACCCCTGCCACAATGTCTATGGGAGTGTGCTCGAATTTCACACCTTTCACATTCTACATCCGGTGTTCCCCACATGAAGATTATGCCCGCTAATAAGGTTAAGCAATTATATTCAATAGTTGTAAGCAAGTTAAGTGAAGATGATTTAATAAAATATAACACTCTAAACTTTTCTTCTAATTTTATTTTTTCTTATTTTGTAATTGTGTATCCATTGATATTCAATAATAATCACTTTGAGATCGAAATGTACATTTGGTACAAATAAATATCAAATAAAGAAAATTTATTCGTAAGAATTTGATAATCAATAATAATCCATAAAATGATTATTATTGATTATCAACGGATACTGATAATTTAATTCTTACGAATAAATAAATCGAAATGTACATTTAGTACAAATAAATATCTAATGAAGAAAATTAACTCGTAAGAATTAATTAAAAAAACTTACAGAGTTTTTAAAAAACACAAATTTGTTCCATTTAAATACGATTACCATCAAAAATTAAGAGATGGTGATAAATAAAGAAGGACTAAAGAGTATGGAAAGAGCTAACAGTGAAAAAGAGTATAATTTATAGCTTAATACTTTCTCATTTAACCAGCGGTGAAACATTTTTAGATTTATATTGGATATTTAATTAAAATATAAACTAAATGATATAATTAAATAGTAGTTCGCTTACGTTCGGGTTGGGATTTTTTAAATTTATAAGTATTTATTTATGTAGATGTCTATTTCAAATATATTGGAGGTTATACTGTTAGGTATACATTATTTTTATCAGCACAAGCAACTTTTATAATATACAGAAAGTCCCACGATGTGACTGCCACAGCTTGGAGTATGTTGTTGGGGTGAACACTTGCTGTAATAACATATTTGATTTAATTTATCTGCCAGTTTATACAACATAACATTAAACACTGAATTCACAGGTTTTTAAAGAAGTAACAATGTTAAACCATTTTTTGTCGCATGATGAGTTTCATAGATATTTTTCTAAAATAATATTTGTAAACATTAAACAAAATGAAAATCGAGTGCATTATAAAATATAATATAGTGTATATAATCAACAACTTCACAAAAATGATGTGGAACAAAAAAACAATAATTATTAATTTATTTAACGGATTTACCTTTTTACAAATCTATAATATAATAAATTATATTTATGTATAATGGATTGTATTAAAAAAAATGAAATCAAATAACTAAACACGATTAATTAATTTAAGTTGAATATGAGCTTTAAAAAATTTATTCTCAAGAATAAGTTATCCTTCAAAATGTATTCGCCATTAGTTATATGAGAATTTAATTGAACATATTAATATTATATTTTCGTACAAAGAAAATCTGATAATGAATTTTGCAAATATTTATCTATCACCATATTGTTTACTGAAACATGTTTATAAATTTGTACATGTGTTAAATTTATGTCAATCGACTGATCCAATGAAGTGTTTATAACATGTCAAGACAATCGGGTAGTCCGGGTGCAGACATTTAAAAATAAATATCTTGAAGTTTTCAACATCCTCTTCTGATTATGAACATCACTCAAGTGGTATGCTGAACAAATTTGTTTTTATTAAAAATTAAAACATCACCGTTTTTACTTCTAAATTAAAAATGGAGAAATAGAAATAGTCATTAAGATAATAGAATATATCGAATTTTATATTAGAAATGTGATATTTTTGCTAGTAATAATAATAATAAAAAAAAACAATTTAAACAAATGTTTAGACAAAGAAGCGTATTTATAATGCGAGCACATTAGTTATCCTTGGTGATATTCTAGTTAGGTACTTTTATCCCATTGAATCATACTTACAACGTATTTTTTTCGTATTTTTTCTTGATCGTATTTTTCCCTAACCATTGTTTTTGTTATTAGTATTATTATGTTTTGATTCATTTATGTTTCGTTTAACAAACATCAGTAGAATTTAAGTTAAGAATTAATCTTGTTTGTGGATTGAAATAGACAATTTTCACGTCATCGACGTCAATGTCACATCAAGTATTTGATTGATTAAGCATGAATGTAGCTATTACTATTGTATTATTCGATGAATAACATTGTATGATTTCACTGATTTATGACTTCTTACTGTTAATTACGTAATACAAATTAAATAAAATTAAAAAAAAATAACCCTAGACCTTCAGTTTTTATTTTAGAAGCAGACGAATTTCGTCTACCTGTTAAATTCACTTAGAAATAAACAATTATTTTTGTAATCTTTTTTGTGTTGGCTGTGGAGACTTTAATTATTTAAATAATTAATTTTATGTCTAATAAAACGTCAAAATGCCGTCATATTTCACACATCTTTCGCAAACGTCTCCAGAATATTTAAGAAATGAAAAATTGTGGAGAAATGTTGTGAAGCCATTGTATGGTAAGAAATAACAAACTAAATTGTAATATTCTTCTAAATACTCGGCTTTAACATTAAAAGACAACAATCTATTTTTTCAATTAATAATTTTTCCTTTACTGTTCATTCAAAAAAGTATTTGACCGAATTCACCGGGGAAAGTACCATGATGGACACATCACCATTTTTTTGTTATCTTTCAAATTGTTGTTCATATTGACCAGCTTGGATTTTTACTATCTATGTCTAACATTTGGACGTCACAACACATTCACACTACACCCATGGATCCCGAATGAAAAATTTTATGTATTATATAATATTTTAAATTTAAAAATTTTTGTCGTTAATTTTTGATAATCCATGATAATTTTAAATTATGCACATTTTCTAATTTTGTGTTTAATTTAAAATGAAATATGTATTTAATATTTAAATATTTACGGTACTATTTTTAAATTCCGTATTATAAATGGAACAATTAAATTCCACTTAACACTTCTAAAGCCATAATTGATTAACATTTGTTAGTGTGTGCAGGAATATACATGGAAGAGCAGTAGAAAGAAAACGGTTGTTGGTGTAACTTCAACTGTAGGTACAGACTTCACTTAGTTGATTGTGGTGGTCTGGTTTCTATCGCAATACGGCCCGTGACGCGAAACAGCAGATAAAGATGCCGAATACTCATTTTATACAATCATCAAGCCACAAATTCGATTATCTCGCCCCGAACCACGTGGCCTCTTCTTTTCCCTTTCATCTCGGCGCACAGTAGGCCCTTCAGCTCCGAAACTCATTATCCATATCGGTTTTTACTAATAAACTTGATTAAAGTGTGCACTTTTTTCCCGAAAGTGAAACTGAAAGACATATTTATATCTTTGCTGCTGATTTCCATAAAATATTTCACCACATGTGAATATCTGTATCCGCGGGAAAAATGTTAGATTGGGGGTGCGTTCTGGATTTATTTACAAACATTCACCCCTGTCTATTAACAACCAACAAGGGATGCACGACATCATTTCGCAATTATAATAACTGCGTCCCCCTTATTTTGGCAAGCGGTTAACAGATAATGATCTTTACTCTTATATATATATAATTTAATTGAAATCTATTAATTTCTTAATAGTTTTAACTATTATCACTCAGCAATATAATTAAAATAAATAAATAAATCTTTATTGACGAATAAACCATTTTACAAAATACAAACTCTTTTACAAGATAATAAAAACAGAAGTAAAAATAAGCGTTTGAATCATACGATTAAAAAAACAATAATTTATATCATTCGTATATATTTTTTCTATTATTAAAATAATCGATTTTGCCCATCATTTATGGTATATAATTTGTAAAAATGATAATCCCTATTTAATAAATATTGAATTATGAATAAGAGTGTTTTTTTATTATTATAACTTAAAGAAGAAATCAATCTCTACATACCAAAGAATAACCGCTAAGATATTTTAGAAAATTATGCACTAAGACAAAAAATACACACTCGACATATTTGAAAAGGCACTTCAATCAATTGTAAACACATTTTTTTCTTTACAAAACCCTATTCTTGATTTATCCTCACCCCATTAGGAACAAACTGCCCATCTCCCGCGTGCCACGTGACAACATGTTTTTTTCACAAAAATTTACATTTGTAAGATTTAAAAATCTTCACACAATGACACAGAGTGGTTTTTCGAATCATTTATTGTAAAGCCCACCATAAATACGTAACCCCAATATTTATGGTAGTGCCTGCCCCTAAAATTTCCGCACTGCTCGAGTAGAAGGTCGTCGAAAAATATCTAAATTGCTTTTTTGTTCGGAGGAATTCCATTGTGTTAATAACGTTACTCGCTGAAAATGTCAACTGGTTTGTTTCACTTGTATGAAGTGTAGAGTCTCGCCTTTTTGATTTCCAACGGCAAAGAATAAATTAAACAAACAAATAAAATACTTTTAATTGTGGACTCATCGAACACTTGGTGAAACATATTTTAACCCTGATTTAATACACTGATTTAAAATATTAAATAAACCGTAACTAATCATAACCTAGAAACGTTTAACACCCTGTTGCTTGACATGTTTTTATCTTTACGTTATAATATTTAATCATCTGTTTATACCAAAAGAGGATATTATAATATCCTCTTTTGTACAACCTTGTAACTAATTATCAAAGAAATAATTCGCCTAATCGAAACTAGTCAGTTTATATAATATAAAAAAACAGTGAAACAAAAACCAGGTGTTTTATTTAATATTTTAAAACAGTGTATTAAACAAAATACATTGAAGCATATTTTATTTATCACTAATTTTTTTCTTGAGTAATGTGGAATGTAGTAGTATTTGTAATAATATGAAACATAATTCCTTACTTCACTGTTGACAGTGATTTTATTTCTTATATATATATAAATAAATCTTTATTCGTGTAATTTTACATAATTATTATTTATTTACAATATATATATGTAATATATTGCGAAATGGCTATCCACCACAGGTCTTTCAGCCCCCATGTATTGTTCTTGTCATTGTCTACCTACTCGTCATGATCGCTAACGTTATTGTCAAAGTGTGTATTATTTGATACAATGATTTTGTTTCTTATTATTTCTAAAATTTTAATTACAGAATATTTTGAGAAATTGTAGACTACTAAGATACATTTATAAGTTGTTATTAACCGTATGAAGATGCATCATGAGGAATTATTATGTAATTATCTAAAATTCAATTTTATCTCTCATGCATGAGCATAATCAAACTATAAGTTACTATATAACTATAATTAAGATTCTATTTCCCGTTGAGAAATAAATATTACTATTATTATAATTCATACTTTCAGGAAACAATTAGGAGTCGGAATCATCACTGACTTTCGACTGCACGGTTTTGACTTTTAAAAACCCCTATTTCAACTCCACATCCACAGGCGTAAAGACCACTGGTTGATAACCAATTAAGAGATATAAATTATTTATTTTGTATTTTTTATTATTTTTTTATATTTTTTGTTGTTTATATTGTTAATAAAGGTTAGTATTACATTCCTCGTTTTTAGTATTGTACACACTCGTAGGTTATTGGAAATATAATATTTCATATAGTTTTAAAAAAGTGCAGTATCAATAATTATTAGAAAATTAATCGATGCAAGATTTTATAGGAAGTCATTTTAATTACTTAAATATTACAAGTACATGTCAATGAAAAATTATTAAATAAATTATATTACTTTAAATACTAATTCATTTTTAGTTCTTTAAGTCTGCATTAAATCCTAATTGTATATTTATATCGATTGAAATAACAAATAGTTGAAGTAATATGACTTTATTTAAACAAGGTGGCTAAGGTATGATAATTTTCAGGTAGACTTAATTGATTAATTTTCAGTAGGAAATTTAAGTAAAAAAATATATTGTTGCTTATAACTCCATGCGAGCACATGTTTGAAGTATACATCAAAAATAAAAAAATGTAAAATGAATATTCATAACAACCAATCGGCGAATATGTTAATCTATAAACCTCATAATTGATAAAAAAAATAGCTGTTGTGTCACTGTCAAGTAACATTTAATAAGATTTTATAAATTATTTTGTTTTTAAGAGTCGTTGAAATTTCCAATTTATTTATAACTTATGCCATTGAAATTTTGCAAATGTGTATTTCTTGTAAGTTCTATTGATTTTATCCAAAATATCTAAATAATAAAATGAATTTCGAGAGAAACGTTTAATATTTCATCGGCCTCGTAAACGTTGTGAAGAAGAATTGAATATTTTTTTAAATTAAATTTACTACTAGAAATTAACCAATGAACTAATCTATCTAAAAATTGTCACACCTTTTCTAACCACATTGTATATACATCTTTATTGCAAATTTTTAAATAGACATAAGTTTATAATAAAGAACTAAACATCTTTATTCATATAACATTAATACATAGTTTGAACAATTATTTACAAACTCTTTATAAAGTTATGTTCACATATAATATATGATACACGAAACGGCTTACACCGACGGTTTTTCCGCCTATTTTATTAAATTTTAGTTTATTTCGACCATCGATCTTTTAACCAGCAGTTTTTACCCTATTTGTATTTGATCTAATACACTAATTTAAATTTAGTAATAAAAGCGGTGAGAATTTCTTATTTCATTTGTTTATTTGAGAACTAAATATATATTTTGACCACTATGTGTTCATTATCACTAGTTAATTTAAAAATTAAATTTAGTTGCCTTATTTATTTTCCAGAAATAAATACAGCTTGTGGTCGTCTTCATTTATGAATTTCAAAAGGCTGTTTTTAAATAAGTGTCTACTTTTCTTCCTGTGTATTTCAAATAGTATTTGGGATCAAATAAAAACATAAAAAGCTAATAGTAGCCGGAACCAGATACTGGGTTTTTGTGATGCGGGAAAAACCTACTATAAATAAGCAATCGCTTCCTTCAGTAATTTTTTGTTGGTGTGCCATTTACCACTCCTTGAATTCACCGCTTTGGATAATACGATTTGGCATTTATTATTTGACTAATGCTATTGTCATAAAATTGTTTTATTACATCGAACTGAATTGTTGTTATTCAGTAAAGATCATAGTTTCTTTTTAATAAAACAAGATACTTGTAAATTGAACACTGTTTCTGATTTTTAACTATTAATTAATTTAATAGTGTTTAATTCAAAATTATCATGGAATTAAAAAAAAGTGCATCAGAGGGTAGAAAAACCTCTGGCCGATAGCCTGGGATAGACAAACACTCTTATTCTGTATACTTCATTCACAAATGAAGACGACCACAAGCTGTATTTATTTCTTGATTTTTTTTACAAATATTAAAAAAATACATGTAATTGTCTTAATAAAGTTATTTGTATGTAATCGGGGCTATGCTGAAAGCGAAATGTAAAGTTTAACGTGTATGTTATTTGTCGTTATCACGGTCAAATCAGGTTTTGTAATAGATATATACATACAGAATGTGAAGTTAATTAATATCATACACGTTAAACTTATCATTTTTCGTGTAGATTAGACATGAATAATAATATATAAGTACATCAGTAATGAACGATATTAAACAAGAATTGTAGTGCAAATAAAATATATTTTTGAATATTAAACAGTTACCATTTTCTAATTTGAAGTAAAATCAATTCAATTAGTTGATAAACAAATCTAGGCACCCTTGAAAAGATCTCTTATTAATCACGTCTTTAGTTAGTTCTTTATAAGTGCAGTACACAAATACTTTTTTTAGAGTATAAAAAGAATTAGAGCATTTTGAAATTAAATATAACTAACACTTCCCAGATCATACAAATAAATCTTATATGGATAGATTATGAGACTATTCTACTAAACAAATTACTTACTTTTATAAATTAAATTCCACGTTAATTTAGGAAATTAAAAATACCGTGCCCATGACAGACTACTAACCCATCAATATGTATTGTAAATATAAATAATTGTAATTCTGCTGTCTGAATAAAGATGTTTGTATAAAAATACCGTTTTTCAACAACAGAAATAATCGTAAATAATAATGAATCACCGATCATTATCATTTAAGCATGTCTCTTATTTTGATATTAAAAGTGATTTTGACCTATTACGAAATTCTTCAATTATTTTTATTTTTAGAAATGAAAACATTTATATATATATATATATATTTTACAAATCTATAATATAATTAATAATTGATTTTCAAATGATTACTTCACATAACTTAAAATCTACAGAGTGACTTTGTAAAATGTTATTATTTATGCAATTAACCATTATTTTAATGAGAGAGCAGAATTTTTATTACTAAATTTATATAGAGTATATCTTTTCAATTAAATGAATATGATAAATTACTTGGCATATCTGATAATCCAAAATTAAATTACAAACACTATATAAGTGATATTTTCTAGAGGATATGTAAAAATATGTTCGCACTGCGATTGTTAAAAATAAAAACCAGTATTTATATAACACGAATTTTCTATTACATGTTCCATTATAAGATATGGGATAGTATCCTGGGGAACAACATCTAATTTGCAAACTATTTTCATTTTACAAAAGCGCGCACTTAGAATTATGAATTTTTATGGGTTACAGAGAATCATGTAGAGGTAATTTCAGAGTCCAGAAACTGTTGACTATGCGAGCCATGTACATTATGGAATGTAATATGTTAAAAAAAACATTCTCATTATTTTGCCGATGATTAAATAAAAACATTTTTGGCGCAAAACAATATAATACCTATATTGTATCCAAACTAGGTTATCACTATTTGAAAAGCGAACTTATCACTCTTGATTAGGATTTGGAACAAGTTAACTAGCAATATAAAAGAGTATTGCTCTTTAAATTTACTAAAATTTGTTTAATTACCTATGTGAAATAGAACCATATTCTTTATTAGCATATGAGGAAGCTTCGTTTAGAAGAAGATAATTATTTCGTGTTTGTATTATAATTCGTATTATTTTCTTATCTTATTTTTTATTTTATCTTTTAATGTACATTTCCATTAATTTATTATTTTCTTTTATTGACAATATGTTGAGTTTTACTTGTTACGTTATACACAATGTTGCTTTTTAATATTTTGTATTGTGTTATGTAATGGATGGAAACTTTAAAACAAAGAAAATTTGTTATTATTTTTTGGTGTGGAAGGGGAAAATCTATTTATGGATAAAGTATTATAAACGTATATGTATAACATTAAAACAGTTGTCTGCAACGGGCTATCATCGACCATAGGTCTTTCTATCCTATTTTTGTATTCTTATTGTTCTTATTTTTAAGGGTAATTTCATTAGAGGGCTAGATTTAATAGAATAAGTTTACCAAATATTGTTGAGGGAGGAATATGAATTTAGGTTATTTTAATGTTATTGGCTAAAGACATATGACGATATGAGACAATTAAGAAAATAGCGAAAAATAAAAACATCACATAACAACATTTCCGCAGGTATTAAAGCGTAATTGTATAAAATTAAATTATCTATCTGCTAGGTTATTTGAACGCAGACCTACAAAAAAAAACCGCTGCTCTCAAACAAGACCATCACGATGGCCTATCATTGATTTACACAGAATCGAATTTATTGGGCTAGTAAACAGTAGAAACAAAATTACTTTTAGCTATATATAGAAGTTTGATTTATTTAAAACTTTTATCTCTTCTTATGTGATACGTCCTGTTCGTACAAAATTAAGCAGACATTTGCCAAACCCATATTTTGGCATGGTGAAGTTTGCATTCGGGAAAAAAATCTGCATAGAATAGAACGATGTATACAAATCAATTTATGTAGAAGAACATTTTGATGGATAGCATAATTTAGTCGGTAAGAAAGTATTTTTCAATGCTACAATGATACAAAATAAAAATTGTAACTTGTCATAGATTGGTTGCGTGAAGAACATATCAATGTTTTACTGGAGCCATCACATGAAATTAAACCTTATTGAACATTGATGGAAACATTGATCCAACTCCCATTAAAATAGCCAAGAAAATCATATAATATAAATAATTCTGTTACTTCCATGGAACAATACTAACATTTTTTTTAGAAAAGTTTGTTATACGTTAAGATTTTGTTAGAGATTTTTTCAGTTCTCTAAAGAGTTGGATCAATATTAGCTTGCAATTATATTGTTTGAAACTGTATAAAAAATGTGCAGAGTTGTGTAAGAAAGAAAAAATAGTCAAATTTGTTAGACATTTTTGCAGCTCCCAATGAGAGTTTGATCAATATTCGCATGTAATGATATTAATTAAATCTGTGTCAAAAAATGTGTTGATATAAGACACAATGAATGTAACATAGAAAAGTAAAAATATTTCATCTTTGAATTATAGTAGTCATTTGAGTCTTTATTATATGATTGCATCTAATCTAACATAATATAATAAATACGACTAAAAGACCACTGGTCGATAGCCATCTTGTAAATAAAAAATGTGTTGTTTAGTAAACTCAATGTAATTGTAAATATCATAATAAAGATGACTATGAACGTATAATAAATAAATATTTTCAAATATTTTCTGCCCTTAACAAAAATATTATTTAATTTTAAAACATTTTTCTTTGCATTAATAATGTAAATATATTCCGATTGCAGTAATTAGTAATGATTAAAAATTCTTTTAATATTAATTATTTATTCTCGGCTTTTTAGTAATATTTAAAACTTGCTATAATAATGAGCAATAGTGTATGTATGACAAATTGTAAGGGTAAATTAATACATTTAAATTTTTATGCAAATAATAAATCATATATGTATGCTCTGCATTTAGATTTCGTGGAAAGCAATCAAATTCCTCATGTATACATACAGCCATCTATATTTAGAGTAATTATCTGAATAATTTATGTTATATAAACTGTAGATAATCGTGGCGGGATAAATAGCGTTCATTCGTGGGACCAGGAATATGCGGTCTAAGCCGACCAATGGGGTGGCAGATTAAGAACGACGCCACTCCCCCGCTCGGATATTCGGGAACACTAATCCAGGACACAGGACGTCTTCAGTTGAATTTCAGTAATAGCCGCTTAGTTTAGGACCGATCCAACGGGCTCCAAATCAGTACGAATCCCTTTAATTTCCTTGTGGTGTTTCTGATTATTTTTGTTTAAATTTCGGGTCTTACGAAAATGTCTTACGCGAGTTCTCCAAATGATTCGCACGAAGTGTATCAGTACGCTTATATGCCTCAAAGTAATTATGGACATACATATATTTCAGGTAATATAATTTTTAGTTCTGAAAACAAAAACGGAATGTGTGTTTTGAAGTATAAAACAAAACCATACAGGATAGTTAATAAGGAAAAAGCACTGAAGTTTCGAGTATATTTCATCCATTAAATGTACCTGCTACGTTTGCAGGTATAATATAGTCATATATAATTCTCTTTAATAACGGAATCTCCAATATAACATATATTTCTACAATTATTTGCTTGTTTGCTATTGAAGTCTTATTGACACAATAAGAAACGGCATCACCTAAGAATCTTTGCTTGTTTCAAAAATTATAAATTATTAATAATAATAAGATGACAAAACACCACTACACACAGTGTCCAATGAATCTTGATATGATCGGTTGAGTAGATAGCTCCGGCTGTGATAGTACAAATAATAATAATACAAATTGTTCCATACAACAGAATTATTTACATTACATGAACTTCTTATTATACATAAAACATGATTATCTTGTTCTGAAATTGGCTATCGACCAGAGGTCTTAATATGAATTATTTTCATCGAAAACATAAAAACAATAATTTGTCTTATGATTTTATGCCTTAATTATTTAAGCAAACTTTCTCTCACCAATATTTTTATGAGAATAACTAACATACGAACTACATGTTCATGAGATTTAATCCATCACATTTTTATTTTATGACCGTATAACAACGTAAGAAAAACTGAAAAGTAATTGTAAAAACTTATTTGCATTATTCTTTTGTTGTGTACTATTATTAGGACTTATATTTTATAACTAAATTTATGATGTAAAGTTGCATTGACTAATACGGAAATAATTAAATTTTTTAGTAATTACAAATATCTAATATATTTTTTCTGTGTTTTATGAGAATTCAAAATTAAAATAAATAATGATACAATTGTTAAAAAAAAACTGCAAAATTTTTTATTTTTATTATTTTAATTTCAATTTTAATGTTTCCCATCCCCGGTGAAATTCGTTTAGGAATTTCATTCGGGGTCCGTGGATGTAATGGGAATATGTTGTGACGTCCAAATGATACGTACATAGTAAAATTCGAGAGACCAACAACAACAGTTCGAGATACCATCAACCATTAAAAAGACCATTAAAAAACGTAATGTTAATAAAGAAGTGGCGTAGCTGGAAAATAAAATCGATTAAACTTTGACTTTATTTGATTTAAGTATTCAAAATTAAGTAATTTTAGTAATCGAGTATTTCCAAATGATCTATTTTAACTAATGCAGGATATTTTGTTAAAATTAAAACACTTTGTTTTGAAACAAACCAGGTGTTTTAATTTTAATTAAATATCCTTTATTAGATAACAAATGTTTCACCAGCGGCTAGGTGAGAAATTAATTGAAATATGATATATTTTAACTGTAGTAACTACAGTTAATAAATTACTATATTGTTGTTTATTAACTGCAGTAAAGGATAGCCATGTGATAGATATTTTTCATAAAAGGATATTTCTTGTAATATGATTATTTGTATATATACAGAAATCATTATAAACAGACAATAATTTTACATACATTAATTATACATAGTTACAATTTACAATTGTGTGTTAGTCTGTCATGGGCTATCGACAATAGGTCTTTCTGCCCTGTCTGAATTTATGGTGATGGATTATAGAAAAATTCTGTGTTGGCTAGCTGAACCGTCTAGAAGCGAATAATGAGAACATTTTGGAGGAATATTAGAATTTTTAGGGATACTGATTTTTTTTAAGGAAGGTTTGGTTATTGGAATTATTTGCAAATTTTTGTGTAATGTTAATTATACGTTGGGATATCGGAGTAAGTGGATTCATAAAAGTGTTCACTGGATGGATAATTTTGCGAGGATTCTTAGGGAGGATCTTTCTGGAACTTGGATATGGTAGAGAGAAGAAGGTTTGATTTGAGTGAAATGATTATTTGTATTTTATTAATTTGGTATATCTGTTGATGATAAATAAATGTAAAAGCTAAGGCCATAAACCTCGCAACAAGAAGAATAATAAATGCGTGTTCAAAGATAAATAGGGAGAGGATACAGATAGTAATTATATTAAAAAAAACATTGTATTGAAAAAATAGACTTAACCTCTAACTAATGTAGATTGCGAATATATTTTTATATCCAATTATTATTCCCATAAAAGTACTGTTCAAACAAATTTTTCAAAAATTAAAAAAAAAAACACAGTAACTAGAGAAACAATTTATTATATTAGTAGTAACGATAAATTCATAATAGAAAAGCAATAATAAAAAGGAATTTTCACAGAAAAACAACTAAAATAAAAAAAAATGGATTCACAAGCCACTTGAAATTATACATTTTACAACGCAAGTGAGGCACAATGAAATAAATTTGCTGTTACCAATTTTTTTTATTAACAGTAACAATGGAATCGTTTCATTAATTCTAACACAACACTTCACATTATTCAACTAATGAACATAGTTTAAAAGTTATTGTTCCTCAGACATCTTTAGATTAAAAAAAATTCAAAACTCCTAAGACAATATTATAATCACATTGCTCAGGTCTTTCCACTTATGTTATTCGCAGGGTGTCTTTGGAACTATACTTTTTAAAAGTTCATTAGTTATGTAGAATGAAGTATTGTGTGATAGAATTAATGAAACTATTTTATTCTTGCTTCACTTTTTTGTGAAATAAGACCTCTAATTTGATTAAATATAAAAACTATATTATACATATTTAAACATTTAAAATACAATAATATTGCAAATATGCCAAATGTCAAACTATCAGTAACAATAGAAATATAAAACAATGATGTAGTTGTTTTCATATCAAATCCCATCAGATATGATTATTTTCTTTCCACTTATATTTAATTAATTTAAATTTTTAATTAATTTAAATTCAACTAAATCAATTTTGAGTTATGTGTACTTAAAGTTGTCGATTTTTTTAATATTACAATTTCAGTAATAATGAAACAAGCACCACTTGACCCGTGTGGTAATTAACAACCTTGTGAAATGAGCATCGAATTCCCAACTATGAAACTGTAAATAAACATGTTCTACATAATGTAAACCATTTAATTTTTACTAACGCCGTCGTCTTTCAGTTTACAAGTACTCAAGAGAGGCTTATGAACAGAATACTCTTTCATTTTCAACTCGTAATATCTAGCACTTAATTTAATGTAATTTTACAAAAATAAATATGCAGGTAATTTTAATTACTATAATAATGAATTTCCATTATTATAATAATTATTCAATTTTTATATAGATAAATAACCCCTACATCACCATTATGGTAGATGGGGATTTTAGATTATATATATATAGATAAATAATAAATTATAGGCGGAAAGACTGGCTGCTAATATAAAGAAAACGTACAATATAGTATAAGAATTCTATTGTTAATTTACTTTATATAGATATATATTAAACATTTTTATTACTGTTTTGATACAATATGTATGGAGTATTCCGTACGGAAAATGTTAAATTTATGTTATCAATTAATTTCACATTCTATGAATATATATCTATTACAAAAGCTACTTAGACTGTGACGATACATATTAACATACACGTTAAACTCTACATTTCTCTTACAGAATAGCGCCGAATATATAACAAATCGCTTTGAAATAAAATAGCAATCGGTTAACAGCCAGAAGCCTTTCTGCCCTTTATATAGAATTTTCTGAAGAAATAAAGATATTTATATAATAAATTATTTACAAATATGTACTTGTCGTGATACTCTATATACAAACATCCTTATCCAGAAAAGTACATTGAATATTTACAAGATGTATATAAACTATACATTTTGATGTCAGTCTGGATCTTTATACATTTATTCTGATGCTAAAGGAAAATATATTCTAGCTAGTTGAACTCACTTGTATGTTCGCGCAAATTAATTGATAAATTGTGAAATTATGCTATTTAAAAGAGATGTGTGGGTTTCGAAAAATAAAAAAAAATGTTATGAGATTGGAGCGGCTCTTTGCAATTTTTCGCTGAAACAGAAAATTACATACCTGTTTTTTTATACAATTTGAAATTCACTCATATTTTTGATTTTTAATGAATATTTTAGTAAACTAAATATTCAATAGAATAAAGGATTCATTAATTTGGCCACAGTTATTTAAATAAATTAAGTAAAAGAATCTAAAAATAATTAATAAATTTCATATTGTTTAAGTGTATTAGAACAATACTTAATATACGTATCCCAGATATATGTAATTTTCTGTTTGTAAAGTAAATAATTGTAAAGAGCCCCTCCAGCCTACCCCTTCTCATAACTTTAAGATAACATAAATTTAACGTTTTTGTTAATGTTTTCCTACAATTTGTGTCACTGGATATTGAACGTTCAATGGAAACTTTTTTTCTTTAATTTGCAATATTTTGTCGATTCATTTTTGTGACTTCCTTGGTGAGATGAATATAAACTCTGCAAGTTTTTTTTAACCCCTAAAAAAGTTCAAAGAAAAATCTCTCAATGCTGTTTTA
Organism: Philonthus spinipes; assembly: GCA_963082785.1. Lineage (NCBI taxonomy): Eukaryota > Metazoa > Arthropoda > Insecta > Coleoptera > Staphylinidae > Philonthus > Philonthus spinipes. Next base: position 16,891,098 of record OY720301.1, read on the forward strand.
TACCCCTAAAAGCTCCAAGGAAGTCGAAAAATGAATCAAGGAAATATTGCAAATTAACAACAAAAAACAAATTTTGTATTTTTAACAGAAACAGTTTTTATACCATATTTGAAATTTTTAGAAGTGTCAACTTTTCATAGTTTTCACAAAGCAAAACTATAAATAATCTGGCGGTTTACATCTCAATTTTCAGATTTCATTTGTAACGCCCAGCTTATACTGTAAGATAACTACACATCTCACGATTCTTATTTGAATTTCCTGGGTTTGTCATTGAATACACAATATTATCATATTGATTAGAATCAAATATATTTCAAATTGGTTTAGACTTGATTTGGAATTTAAATTCAACTGAGTTTTAGGGCGTTCAAAATCTCTGGCCATTTGCGCGACGGTCACATAATTTTGAGAGTTAAAATAATATTTGCGTGTAGAGGGCGCATATGACACAATTTTAAAACTAAAAAAAAAACGGTTCAAAATAATTCAACGAGATGATTTTCCAATGTTCTTCGTGAATTAAGATAATTACTGTTTAATAATATCTGCTTAGAATGGAATTTGAAATATTTTTATCGCATCTGAAAGGGATCTTACACAAATAAAATAATTTGAAAATAAATTATTTCCTCTTTAGCGACTTTTTTGACTTACGTTACATCAGTACTTTAAAACAAATATTTATTAAAACAACTACTTTTTGTTACATTTTTCTTACACATTTTTCAATATTTTTTTCCTCTAATATAATTTGTCTATTAAAATGTAAAACGGGATTATACTAAAATTATCGGAAAATATTTTTTATTTCAGCTTTTACAATTCGCAATGAAATAAAATTAAAACTGCTGAAATTTTTTATGAAGAAAATTTGAAAGGCGTGTGTCTGTTACCCAAATCTGTGAATAAATTTGAAGAAGATTTTCTATTTTAATTATGTTCCGCAGTTAGTTGTAATTAGGGTTGAATAGAATTAATTAGGTATAATTCTAGGATAGAATTATCTAAGTATAGTTTTATCCAACCCTAATTATAACTAAATGCGAAACACAACTAAAACAGAAAAAAAAACTTCAAATTTATTCAAAGATTTACATAACAGACACACGCCGGTTAAATGTTCTTCACTGAAAATAACTACAGATTTATTTTTATTTAATTGCAAATTGTAAAAGCTGAAATAAAAAATAACACTAAATCCAGTTTGAGATTTATATATTTATTTTCCAACACACAAAACCAGGAAAAAAATATAGTCACTAAATAAAATTTCAGTTGCACAAACAAACTTAAGAGTGTTTCATTAATTTATTACTTTAAATGTTTGTATTGTATTTTTTTTTTCACTAATCTACCTGTATACAAACCGAGCATCAAAAATACTCGAAACTAAACATTTTGTCTAATGAAAGGCGATATATATCTCGTATAATTGAGTCTTATAGATCGTCCTGCATGAATATAGTTGGAATCATAGAAAGTTTACACTTACATTTCTACATAATAAAATTAAATGTAATTTGAATGTTGCATGATAGTATTATTTATTACATTTATTCAAAAATAATATATGTTAAGGCCGACGGTCTATAGTCATTTTCTGAGATCTAACAATTTGTAAATGATTGTATTTATATTATGTATTATAAAATTATATAATGTAACACTCAGAAATAAAGATTTTCAATATAATATATTTTATACAAAAAAATAAAAACAAAAACATGTTCCATCTTTAATTTGTACAACCTTAATAATCTTATAAATTAATATGCAAATTTATACGATTATATAATTGTTCATTTGGGTTGGTAAAAAACACGTGCATTTTCTTATGACAAAAGTTTTATTATTCTCTTATATTTTATAATAGTATGTTAAGAATACACATATTTAGATCATGCATATGTAGGATGCGTAATGATTTAAATCCTGACACTTGTGGCTGTGTTTATTTTTCTAGAAAATTTATGTCAATCAGCGCTGTTGCTACACTTGTTCAACGAATGTTTCATATTTATATGCACATTTTTATTTTCTATATAAAATGTATCCAACATGCCGTTCCACTTATTCCAGACCGTGACACCAAAATGTTAAATCTTATTTTAGATGCATTTAATAAAAAAAAAAATAAGAAAATTCAATTATAATCATAATATTTTCTTTATATTAATTTTATTTTTAATTGTTAAATAATGGATATTTAATAATTACAATTTAAATTGCTTTTGAGAAATTGAAATTATTTTTAGTCATCTCTACATTTTGTCATTTTTTTAGAAAACGAATCTGATTTAGCGTGTTGTAGATCTTTTTATATTACAAAAGAAAAAAAACAATCTTTTCGATCTTTTTGTTATTGCTAAATTAAGTATATTATGACTTTATTAATGTTACTTATTCTATTAATATCACAACTATTCCCTATTTATTAATAAACACCAATTTAACCTTTTCGAGACGACTTTCCAAACACTAGAACACGCACGAAAACTGTGACGACTTTCGCCTAATTTAACTACTTAAAATGACTAAATATAATACCCGCTTACTAAAATTACTCCATTTTATCCAACACTAAATAATTTAGCAAGTATTTTAAACAGTCAGTATACATTTTTATTGTAAAATTTACATTAGTTAAAATACAACACATTTTATATAATATTCTTCTTAAGTGGGAATCGACCATCAGTCTTTCAGCCAGGAGTCATTGTATTTATGTCATGTCAGTCAGTTAGTCGTTGATGAGTGATGTGATGAATGAGTGAACAGCAGTTTCAGGATAGCGGAATTTGTACTGTTTGGGTTACGTTTTAGGCATAGTTGGTTTAATTGGTCTTGGGTTACGGGGTTTGTGGCAAATATATGGTATATTTGGGTGAGCCTTAGGGATATTGGGATTATACCCGTTTTGTCGTAAAAAAGTATGTTGGAAGGGTAATAAAGTGGGTGGTTTGGGTGTGAGGGTTTTATTTCATTGAATATAGCTTTATTCAATAAAATCCACGACAACGCATTGAAAGCATATTCAAATAATCTGTGAAGGTTCATTAATGTCAAAATTTGTCATAAACAGTACACATTCGGTGTTTATAAGAATCTATAACATTAAATTAAAAAAAGTTCATATACTGGATATTTTATATAAATAGTAAAGATTTATCAAAGGTACATTTTCGTAAAAAATCATTCCTTTTATTAAAGCTATCTAAACATATTTTTTACATTTAATTAGAACGATTTTATAATTAATTCCTGCAAATATTTATAATTCCAAAATTCTTTTTAATTGAATACTTTAAAAAATACAGATATAAATCAGCCATCTTCGAATGAACAGAAATAAAAAATATTTTTATGAAACTTTATTTATTTTAATCAATGAAAATGTATAACTATTGTAAAAAACAGCTATCACTAATAAATAATCATATAGTTTCGACAATACACTTTATAAATAAAATATTAAGTGTGTATTATTACAATGACAACGATTTTATTATTAAACACATAGTTCAATGGAATTTCTCACTTTAGACTTCTAATTATATTTGACAAATTATCACAGAATTAATTTTCTTTTAATAACTAAAACAATTCAGCATTTTTTTACTAAAACATTTTATTTATAGATGGATCGGGTGTGCTACAAAATGAAGATTCAAACTTCTGGCCAAGTAGCCCTAGAACAGATTCGTCCTCTCCGAACGGAATGAACCCAATTGTGGGACCCTACCAGATCTACACCCCAATTACCTACGGACAAAATGATCACAGAGCTCAATATACCTCAGGTAAATAGTTTAAATTCATATGAATGAAAATATGAGTTTTGCACTTTAAACATCTATTAAAATCAAAGAATGATTCGATTCTTTCTTTACTGCATATTTAAAATGTTTGATGATACGTTAAAAATTATAGTCACTAAATAAAATATCAGTTGTACAAACAACGTTAAAGTGTTTTACTAATTTATAATAGACAATGTACAACCAAGTGGAAGCGTTAACAATTAACAAGTTAAAAGGCTAAATATACATTTTCGATGTTTTTTTTAAATAACCATTAATATTAAATATGGAGGAGGAAAAAACAATGTATGCCTCCAGGGGTCAATTTTAGTACTAATGTTATGACCTCACCAAAACGCTATTATTTGAAGTCACAGCCAACTATGATTTGCATTTGAAATAAAAGACAACTTTATATTATATCTCAGAAATTTGAAACTTAAAACAAAATTTAAGAACATCAGATTATTCTATTTAAAAAGGTGCCTTAAGAATGTCTTTACTGCAAGGAAATATCTTAATATTTTTAAATTTACAAAATTTTGCTTTTGACGTATAACTCTAAAACTATTGAAGATAGGTAAATTTTGATAAGGTACATGACATTAGCACTAAAATTGACTCTTGGAAGTATATATTGGTTCTAAATATTTAATATTACTGGTACTTTACTAGAAAAAAAAAAATCGAAAATAGGACACCCATACATGGTACTTTCAAATATCGCCGACTTGAGTATAGAATAAAAGATTGTTCTGAAAAGTTAATCAATACCCTTAAAACAATTTTTCATGTAGATACTTAGGTAAAACTTAGCTCTTCGATACGTTTTTTAGATTTTTCGTGTAATTATAAATTAACTGATAGCATTTTCTGCTTATTGCAGATATCATTCACTGCGCACTGGTGCGTCCCGATTTTGTGTAAGCAGAAATCACTAAAACAATTTTAATATTTTATTGAAAGTATTTATTTTTAACATAAATAAATCAGGCCATGAATACGAACTTCCTTGGTGAGAAGATCGACCTCTTACGGATCTCCTTGGTCGTCTTGAGTTTAATTTCGTGCTTGGTCAGGGCCTTGCGGATGGCCGGGTCTTCTTGGGCCTAAGGTCAAGAGGCTTTTGTTCCAAAACCATTATCAATTTCCGCGATATAACAATCGTTATGAATCAATATTTCTGTGCCGTAAAAAAGTAAAAAAAAATAACCAAATTTTAAGATTTTGGTGTTAATTTTAATTTTGTAGGTTTCATTTTTTTTAATCTTTTTCCTTTCTACCGTTAGGTGTAAGGAGAAATTTAGTTTTAATATATTATTTTATGCTGATGGGTAATATAATTTCTATCAACGATCCTTTCATTAAAGAATCTACCCATCTGAATAAAATATTGTATTAAATGCACAGATACGATCGACCATCAAAATTGAATAAAAGTAGTGCTGTCGACTTTTATTTAATTTTAATGGATGACTTAATGTTGAACTTAACAAATTGATTAATCTATCATTCTAAAAATAATATTTTGTAAAATGTTAAGATTATGACCTAGAGAATTAAATTTTATATTAAAATATCAATAATTGGCTATTTCTGAGGAATTTACCAGAAAGAAAGATTGACTAATAATAAAGGTTATATCACATCAATTTGTAAAGATCTGGAATTAAAATATCAAAATTTAAACTAATTTGAAATAATAGAAAAAAAAAATATAAACGGAAACCTAAAATGTATCAAAATGGCGTTTTCAAAATCTGGGAACAAAATATTAAACGATTTTTAATTTAAAGAAAAACATGTATTGTATGGCTTGCTATGAAAAACGTTTTATGGGTACTGATTGACTTTTCAGACAATACTCTTTCATTGTAGACGCGAACTGACTAAATCTAATTTATCGACACATCCTAATATACAATAGTATTTATTTCACTTTATTTTCCCTGTTTATATTCGTTCGTTAAAATAAAATCTAAGTAGGACATTTTTTATACTACATGTGGGTGTATATTATTTTTCCTTACAGAATACGAATATAATCCTAATAGAAATATCCCTGGCCATCCACCATTTGTGAGGATTGTGAAACGCCGGACGACAGCCAACAAGAAAGAAAGGCGAAGAACACAATCTATTAATAATGCTTACGCTGATTTAAGAGATTGTATACCTAATATTAAAGCTGACACAAAACTTTCCAAGGTATGTGTATAATTTATCAATATATTTAAATTAATTAATTCCCCGTGTTATAAAAAATATTTAACAGAATTTTGAAAATAATCAATAGAAAATATATTCGTCAGATACTGTAAAAATGACCTACAAAAACTTTTTTGAACTTACAATACAAGTTCAAACAAGTTTTTGTTGGCTAAAGAGAAAATACTTACATTTTTATTATAATCACTGAATAAACACTTACTATGTTTTTACCACAATTATTTATTGTATGTATTCATTGGTTTTGGCGGAAAAACCGAAACTTGCGGATTAACTTAAAATTATAAACAAATTATTCCTATTGAATGGGAGCATTAATTGCGTAAATTTGACTGACTTGAAGCAAACCGTTTTCGTACAGCAGTCGTGTAAAGTTAACCTTTAAAAACGAAAGAAAAAATCGCCAAACTTTGTGGATTCTTATCGATGAAGTACGAAAATCGTATTTTATTGATTCTAAGAGTGAATTATAGATAAATGCTTCCTGAATATTTTTTTTTGAATCGCAATATTCTATCTTAACAATGACCAAAGTTATTTTAGATTAACCAACACTGCGTCTAAAAGTCCCAATCGACGCGGTTTGTTCAAACCATGTAAATTTAACTCAATAAAAAATAACTATTCCACGTTCTTTCAAACATTCAAGGGTGTTTTAGATTTTTTTTTAAGAAAAAGAAATTCATCAAAATTTTAATATTTTCTCCTTGGAAAAAAGTGGGTTTTAGTGAAAAAAAAAAAAACTCTCAGATTTATTTAAAATTATAACTAAAATGTTTGCAATAAATAAACTTAGCATCAATTGTGTAAATTTGAATAACATAGGGTAAATAATTTTTTCAAAGCCAGCTTGTAAAATTGACCTTTGAAAAATGAGTGAAAAAATTATCCCCATTTGGGATTTTTTATAGAAATGCACGAACGAGTTATTTTAGTTATTTCAGAAGAAAAATGTGGATTTATCCTTCCTAAATGCTATACTTCAAGTCCCAATGTTCTATCTTATCCATGAGCAAAGTAATCTTAGTTTAATCAGCACTTCGTCTAAAAGCCTCAATCAGCGCGGTTGGTTTAAACCATTCTCATAAGATACCATGTAAATTTGACTTAATATTTAAAATGTGCTTAAAAAAGAGTAAACGATTTTTTTTAGGTAAAATAACTATTCCATAATCTTTCTAACATATTCAAGAGTGTTTTAGAATTTTATCAGATTTTTTTCCGAAGGAAAAGAAATTCATCAAAATTTTATTACCCCTTGGAAAAAGTGAATTTTAGTGAAAAAAAACGAAACTCTCAGATTTACTTAAATTAATTACTAAAATGTTTGCAATAAATGGGAGCATCTATTGTGTAAATTTGAATAACTTAGAGTAAATAGTTTTTGTACAATCAGCTTGTAAAGTTGACCTTTGAAAAATGAGCGAAAATATTTCCCAACTTTAGGAATATTTCTAGGCAAGCATAAACGCTTTATTTTAGTAATTTTAGGAGGGAAATATAGATTCATTTGTATATTATAGTGTGGTAATAAAAATGTTGCTCTCTAATGGTTTAATTATTTAATCAAGTGAATGAAATATTTTTCGTGATTATTAGAGGATATTTAAATATGTCGTGCAAAATATGTTTTAAACATTAAGGGAACATATTTCGATCGACATATTTAAAATTTGTTTTTAATATAATTGCAATTAAAACTGTTTTTTATATAGATTTACTTAAAATTAGTTTTAAATGCAACTGTTTTTTGTATAGATTTGCTTCAAATTATTATATTTTCAAATAATTTGAAGTAAATCTATAATAAAAGTTTTAATTGCAATTATTTTAAAAACTATATTTAAATATGCCGTGCGAAATATTTTCTTTTAATATTTATAAAAAAATATTTTGTAGCCATTATAATTAAACCTTCGTGATTTTTTGTTGCTACACATTAATTTACGGTGTCAAAATGTTCTTACCGAACACCTCTTAACCATTGATTGATGGATATTTTGTTCAGACAATTCTTAAAACACCTTTAATTAGTTCGTGCAAAACCTGTAATTAATCGCGATACCGAGAATCGCTTAAAAAAATATTCCGGATACAACCAATGAACTCGAAGAATTATATTTTTTTGTTTTATTCGTACGTCTTTTCAGATTCAGTAAAAACATATTTTCGGCCCAACAGTTTTATTTATATATTTTATATGCGGGCCTGGCAGATAAAACATTATGTATTTTAATGAGTGTACTTAAAGTTTTCCAACAATGTTGTTTGTAAATAAATCGGTAATTCGTTTCCGGGCAGTGGCCTTTGTGCTTCAAAATGTAATATAATTTAATCGCTCGGCCTTTTTTGACGACACGCCATTTATTTTAAACACAAAGTTTTATATTTGAATTATTTAGTTCTACTTCTACAAAAATAAAATATGCGATTATACAACGAGGATTTTATTTCACTGAACATGTCTATATATCTTCCTATATCATAAAATCAAACTAATTCGATGAAATAAATTAAACAAAAAGAATTTGAAAATAATTAATTATTAATCAATCATTAATTTCCATTTAGCTGAATGAATACTTTTTTCTATTATTATTATTATCATCGATGAATACTGTTTATGACAGTTAATGTCCTTTCACTAATTATTTGAATATATGGCTGCAATACACAAATATAGATTTTATTAAATTGAAAATATAGCGATGTTCAATGAAATATATTAATCAGTTACTTTACAATATTATATTTTCCCGACGGATATTATATTTGTGAACAAGATTTCATTTTTTGCAAACATAAGTGTTGATTTTTAGTTACAGCAAAATAATGAGACATTAACAAAATATTAACCAATAGAAACGAAAATTTATTTGAAGTTATTTAAAGTTCATTAAAGCAAAATATTGAAAATTATCAAAAATATTAATCATTTGACAGAAAGTCTTCTAATCACGTCATAGATTTTGAGTTTTAAGGTTGCAACTTAAAACTCAAAATCCATGACGTGATTAGCCAAACAAATCAACGATTTTGCCAAAAGTAGATTGACAATTTTCACAAAACAGTCTGCATCTATAAGCGTGGTCGTGTTGGACGTATGTCTTATATCATTTTTTATAATCGCCAAACTTTACTCTTTCTAATATAATAAATTTTTGAAGATTATTCAAAATATTCATTTTGTAAAAAAAACTTGTTGAAAACCGATTTACTTGCGACTGGAATTAGAATAATACATTTTCAATAACTCAATTAATCTTAAAAAACAATCAGAAAAATTGACCTTTTAAAGCTCTTTTAAAAATAGTAACGTTTAGCATTTAATTCTATTTCCACCCATAATTTCGCTGATTAAAAATCTATAGCCATTTTTGTTGGAGTTTGTATTTAGGAGCCCAAATAAACAATAAAACAATAAAAATATTGGAAATATAAATGAAGTCTCATTTCAGATAAAATAATTCTTAAAAAAAAATATTTTAACGATTTTTTTAAAGGATTATATATAAAAACATCTTTAATCTCAAAGAATATATACATATTTAATTTAATATACAATACATGAAACATTTTAAAACAATTATAAATAAAAATAAAAACGGCTATCGACAGGAGGTTCGTTCTTTAAGAATTATTTTCTTTGAAATAATATAATTGATAAAAACATTGCAAATATGTTTTTATTGTTTATTATTTGCAGATCAAAACTCTACGCCTTGCAACATCATATATTTCATATTTAACTGGAGTATTAGAAACAGATGAACCTGCTGGAGGTTTCAAAGCCGAAATCACATCCTCGGGAAGGAAATCATCCAATAACCACGTACAAGTCAACGAATGCACCACAGGGCAAATATCACCAAAGAACGAGATGTCGGTGAGTTATCTGCACATAATATCATAATAAAGCGTGGCGCTCACACTCACCCCAATCATTATCTCACCCTAAACACCACAAACTACTCAAATGATTGGTTTAGAGACCATAATTTAATTGATTGTGCTATTATTCTGGTCCCCTTTTTATAATTCACTTATTCCGGAACGGATGTCATATTTATCTATGCATGCACATTTTTATATATAATCATTTTTAATAGTGAATTTTTCGTGTAAACAGGAAGAACTGAGCAGCTCGCGGAGGGCGAAAGGGCGCACAGGTTGGCCTCAACATGTGTGGTGTCTCGAACTGAAGCAAGAGCAAACCTTGTAACCAATAAACTTGAAAGTTCAAGACATCGCTGAAATAATATACAAAGTACAGTAGATGACCTCGTAAAGAATTTTTTCAAGTACCACGTGCGCATCGTTGAAAGGGCGTCATCCCCGTGTTCTTTTTTATTTGCAGCCGCGGGCAAAGTTAGTATGTTGTATATTTTATAACCTGGAAGTATATCTTAATTCCTAGTTATTTCCTCAAAATGTATATAATATATCTATTTTGGTCGGAGCCGGTGCCACATGGCCCTCTCCGTATACAAACACACCTACACCTATATATTTCATTTGTTGCCAAAGTATATAATTCTCTCCTCGTGTTACCTTTTTGTTTCCATTTTATTTGATTTAGATGTTATTTCTTTATACATTTATTTATTTACAAAATCCAACGTACAGGATAACTTAATTAATCATGTGCGGAGGTAAATCTATATTGAATGTTAATTTTATTTATTAAATATACAAGAATTTTTTAAAAAAGAAATTATAATATGTGCGAATTTTATTTAGTATTATTGTGCATGCCAAATATGTAAAAATAAGCAATATTTACAATAAAATAAATAAATAGTTCACCTATTAGTTTCATTCATTTGGGAGTTGGGGAAACCTGCTAGTGACACTTGATATACTGCGTCTGTTTATTATACGAGGGGCGTACCTCGAAACAAAGACACGTCTAAAATTACACGATTGACATAATATATTGTAATTAACTCCTTCTTTTACCCAATTAACACATTTCTGGAATGTTAGGGTGCTGAGGTAAAATTAAACCAGTTGAGTGTATAAAAATAAGGAATAATTTATTAGAAGATTTATTGCTAAATAAATAATTTCGCATTGTTATCTCGGTTAGTGATTACTTGAGGTTTTTATTTATCCAAGTTAAAAACTTCTCAACTCTAGTGTAAACTCCTGGATATTGTCCTTTTCCGCAACCGATTCCCCATGACACGACACCAACTTGAGTCCATCTTCCATTATTTACCATCAAAGGACCACCACTATCTCCCTAAAATTAAAACAATACATTTGCAATAATGTTTTTAAAAAATATTTAATTTTAACTTTTTTATTTATTTTTATTAATTATTCATTTCTGTAGACTGTCGCGAGACTGAATTTACAATTGTTTAGTCTTCGTGTATTTTAAACCGGTACTTAAACTCTTTTCAATATTTACGACCGTCGAGTACAATATTTAGCTACCTGCTTCTCACCATGGGTACTACAGAACTGCATTCGAAGACAAAGAAAAACAATTTACATATTGATGGTGGAGATTTACACATACATTGTTAGTAAATCAACATAAAAAATCGTATTGCTGAATTAATTGTTTAACGCCTAAAATTTATTCTTGTCTTTATAAGAAAATAAAAAATAGAAATTGTGAGTAAAGGTATTATCGAAAAATAATATTTAAACTGTATGAAATTAATATGAATAAATTATTAAAAATCAACCAATAAAACACAGATTAGATTGAATAACTTTAAATTCTCGACTAGTTTCGGAAATTAGGCTAATAATCCGAAACTAGTCGAGAATTTAAAGTTATTCAATGTAATTTCTTACAAAATTCTATATTTTCCGTAACACTAATATCCTTCCTAAATACAAACATCCTACCATCACCATTCATCAATTCATTTGCGCAAATCATCAGGACAGTTCAGCTAGCTAGCATAAATTTTTCTTTAAATTCACGACATGGCAGAAAGACCTCTGGTCGAAAACCCAGGACAGACAAACACTTTAATTGTATTGAATTAAGTATACACATAATATTTTTTTGTTTGCCTTGGATATTCATCTCAATATTTATTAATAATAATTTATTTCCCGACAAAAAAAGAAAAAAAAAATCAAATCCCTGGAAAAATATACACAATACAATTTTGTAAAAATGTATATAATTGTCTGAATAAAAATAAAGTTATTTGTATATATATTATTTTATTACCCGAGGAGTGTGAATATAATATTTCTTAAATACTTTAATTACCAAATGAGATTTATAAGCTGATAAATATTATTAAATAATATCTTACGTATTAAATACAAGTAAATTAACATACATGAAATACTTTGTTTGCTGCACTATTAATGAAATGAAATTATAGTAGGTAATTTTGAATTCGTAAATTAATATGTTGACCAACTGCACTAAAGTAAAATTAACATCTGAGTGGAGTTGATCGTGACTTTGTCGTAATCAGTTTTAATAAATTAAATATATTTAATCTGATTTTAGCACTATTTATTAATTGTATTAAACAACTCAAGTTTCGATAGTATTCCAAATATTTGGTACTTCTCAACAATGATAGTAATACTGTCGAAACTTTAGTAATATAAAATATTAAAAATGATAATGTAATAAAATTAATAAATATTGTTAAAACACAAAAATATTTCATCTACTAAAGCGAAGTTAATTTATATAAAGGTGACTTTTGCTTTTCAACAACCGAATGCCTTATCAATGAATTATTAAAGCAATAGTTTTTCCTTCTTTTATATAAATATCAAAGAAATTTAATACATGTGGCAAATTTAAGAATAATAAAGCAAAATTAATTTCAATATTTCAATCAAATCCCAAATTTAATTAAAAGCAAATTCCAACAGCAAGTCTATTTCGTACGGAAAATGTTACGTTTAAGGTGTATGTTTTTAATTAATTTCATATTTTATGAATGCATATTTATTACAAAAGCTGCTTAGACTCTGATGATAAATAAAATAGCCCCGAATATCATATATTTGAAGTAATTAAAGCTGTCTCACTTAGTTTTTTTTAATATAAAAGAATCAAGATACTGATAATTTTAACATCCTATTTTTATTAATTATTAACAATTAGCTAATACATAAAGAGTGGTTAATTTGAATGAGTTATTATTGAATAATAAATCAGTTAATTATAAAATTATTCTATTAAATGCTATAAAAAACAAAAATCTATATTTCAGGCATAACCAATGAATAAACGAATTAATAGTGAGAAATGATTGTAGTTTTATTACATATTTAATAAATTTCATATAATTAATCACTTTCAAAGGTAATAATTATGTAATTAAATAAATGAATAGCTTAACTTAACTGCCTTTTTTATATGACTAATATTTTCATATAACTGCAACATAGTAATTAAGTAATCAATCATGTTTCTAATAACAATAATTATAGCATCATCATTTCTTCTATATTATTTAGTCAAGATATTGGCCATTAATTTTCAATAATAATATTCGAGATACTCTTAGAATCCCAATATCCCAAAGACTGTCCCAATTATCGCAAAATGTGGCATATTAAACCTACTCTGTCTAAAACGAAATCTAAATATTCCTTTCAAATTTCGCTATTCTGAAGCCACTATTAATACATTTATCCTCTCATTAACGACTAAACGTCGGACATGACTTATAAAACAGTGGCTTTTGGTTGAAAGACCGATGGTCAATAGCCAAAAAAAATTACTATTTTTTTACTCTATATGTGTATAAATAAGATGGTTGTATATATATTCTGAACTATTCCTTACGTGAAATGTTGAAATTAACGTGTACGTTAATTATAATATTCTTTATAATCAAAGCGAGTTTTGTAATTAATTAGGGCTATTCCGTACAAGACATTATAAAGTTAACATATACGTTATTTTTAATCATCGCAGTCTAAGCTAGTTTTATATTTGATATGTGTAGTTGGATTGTGAGTTTATTGATAACGTATATGTTAAATTTAATATTTATTTCCATAGAATATTTTTGATTAAAAAATTAAACAGTTTTTGAAAAAAAATATAAGAACAAAAAAATCATGGTTTTAATAAAATAATTCATTTGAAAATGAAACTTAAAAAAAAATCTTTTATGTGGCCTTAAATTATACCAAAATTTGTATTATAATAATAACATATATAATATTTATGTATCTTTTTCCTCAGTTCTTAAAAAAAATATAATAGAAGTTGCTTGAATAGTGTTGATCTTTTTTATACTATAATCCTGGCATAGGTTTGACCACATGCAGTGTTGAACTTTGCTTTGTGGTAATCCATTATAATATATTTTATTTATTAGGGATGTGTTTTATTTGTATGCAAAAAGTAACTCTATTTTATTTTTTATTGAAAGAAAATCTGTAATTACTTCAATTGCTCTACTTACACTGCATGAATCCCTGCTGGCCTGTCCAGCACAAAGCATATGATCAACTATACCTCCAGGAGCAGCGGGCCCATATTTATTCCTGCAATCGTTATTGCTCCAAATTGGTATGTTTACTTCTTGCAGAACAGCAGGCTGCGGCCCACCTATAAATCAAAAGCCATTAAAAAATGCAAAACAACGATGGTTATAAGAGATAAACATACTCTCCCGTAAGCTTCCCCAGCCAATTACTGTAGCGGTTTGACCATCGTAACTAGACCCAGGACTGGGCAGGCAGATTGGCCTAACTTGTTTACTGAACTGCACTGGACTCTCCAAGGTTAAAATTGCTATGTCATTATACTGAAAAGAAAACCGAACGAATTAATTATAATATTACAATGCGTTTTAAATATCAACGTACTAGAGTTCTGGAATCGAATCCGCGATGGCGTACCACTCTTTTCACCTTCTTTTCGATATGTCGGGTTTCTGAATTTGTTTGAATATTATGATCCGCTAGTCTTACAGTGAGTCTTGCCACATCCCATGAGCTCATACTGTAAAAAATGACATTTTATTGAGGATTATGATGTGTTATTGCGATTTGCCTTACTGTGCGACGCAATGCGCAGCGGAAAGGATGTGAATATCATCAATTAATGATCCTCCGCAAAACTGGCGACCACCGTTGAACAGGGCAGCGATCCACGGCCATTCACCTAGATCAGCATTATGCCCACCTACAATCCTTTCTTGATCCTGATACCCATTCTTAGCCCCACACGAAGCGCCCGGCAAGGATGGTGATTCCGCTGTAGGAGGATGTGTTGGCTGAATGGGGACTCCAGGCCAAGATGGTGGACGTGAGGTCGTTGGCGCTCCTGGCCAGGAAGGACGCTTTGTTGTTGTAGGTGCTGGAGGCCAAGCCGGCTTCATGGTTGTCGCTGGTGTAGTTGGAGCTGCGGGAAGTCCTGGGTATCCAGGTGATGGAGGGTGGGTTGGCAATGGGGGGATTGTATGATCTGGTGGGTGAGTTGGGATTGGTGGTGGCCAGTTAGGGATGTTTGGATACTGAGGACTTTTGCCGCTTTCGCCCTCCCCTGAAGGAGGTTTAGCACTTGTTGAAGATGTAATTTCTTCATGCTTCACTGGAGCCTCGGTCTGTGGTTCTTCTTCAGTATCCGGTTTTCCTTGGGGATTTACACAACACACTCCAAACATCTACAAAAAGTTTAAAATAATATTGAATTAAATAAATATTGAATGTAAATTTATATAATATTAACATTTATTACTGCTAATTTCGAAAACATTGGCATGTCAATATTAAATTCAACATTTTGTTTATACGTTACACTCAAAAAAATAAGAACATGAAAAGCAATTACAATTTGTAAAACAATTAAAATTATGTTTTTTTATTAGTAATAAAAATTCAACCAATAAAACAAATAAAAACACAGATTAAAGTTATTTAATTTAATGTATGTTTTCACTTGTTTTTTAATAGGTTTTTAATATTTTTCTCTTATTTATTATTATCATAAAATGAACAATGAAGGTTTAAACATTAGAAATATTACATTTTTATTTACAGATATACCAAATTAATAATATAAAAATTATAATATTGCAAGAAATATTCTTATATTAAATTTCCTATCAAATGGCTATCGACTTGAGGTCTTTCAGACTGTTTTATTTTATTTTATTATATCACAATCTTTAAAAGTATTTTCATCAAATAACATTATTACTGTTAATGACTATTATTTTGATGTTGCATTATTTTCAAGTTTTCATAAATTACTTGACTTGTACTTATTTTTCTTTAATATGAAATTAATTATGAAAACTACGTCCATGTTTTTAGCTTTATTTTAAAATTTTATTTCTTTTATTTAGAAGAATAATATAATACAATTATTTTTCAAATCATTTTTTGTTAGAAATCAACAACATATTAGAACAAAAATTGAATTTATTTCAAAATCTATTGCTTATAATAGTTTACATTGACAGTGAGTAAAAATAAAAAATGCTTTATTAAATAAAAATAAAGCCATTAAAATCTATTGCTTATAACAGTTTACATTGAAATTGAGTTAATATAAAAAATATGCTTTATTTTTTATTCAATAAAGCATATTTTTATTTTATTTTAACTCATTGTCAATATAATCTATTATAAGCAATAGATTTTAAATGTAATTCAATGTATTATTTTTTATTAAATAAAGCATTTTTTCATTTAATTCATTTTCAATACAATCGATTTTAAAATAAATTCAATGCTTTATTATTATTATTTTTTTTCAATAAAGCATATTTTTTTAAATTTTTCTTGAATGACTTTCTCTTTTATCACTTGGTGAAACATATTGAACTGTTATTGATGAAAGTTTTTAAATTAAATTACACTTGGTTTGTTACATTTTTTTATTTTTTTAATTAAATGTTAAATAGAGAAAAAATGTGAAACAATCCAAGTGTAATTTTATTTAAAAACCTTCATCAATATTTTTTTTATTATAACTTATTGTCAATGTAAACTGTTATAAGCAATAGATTTTAAAATCAATTCAATTTTGTTATAATATGTTGTTGATTTCTAACAAAAAATGATTTAAAAATTGCATTATTTTACTGAGAAGTATAATGTTAAAATAAAGTTAAAATAAATAAAGTCTATTGAAGTTGCATTAAATATATCAGAAAATTATAAATGTTAAGTATTTTGCGCAAAAACTAAGATCAGCGCACGCAAATATGTATGCGCGTTGGAATTTTGCCAGGCAGATAAAAATATATTTACGACTAGAGCAAAAATGATTTAACGTTTCCTAGACAATTTACAATAACATTCATTTATTAAGAAATGCGTAATTTCGATTCATAATTTTTTAGTTTTCAAAAATATTCCACTGCAGTTTCGACAAACAAGCTTGCCATTATCAAGTATAAATTATAATGATAAAAGGATTATACTTGATAATAGCAAGTTTAATTGCCGAAACTGCAGTATTATTAATAAATGTACATTGAGTTACACCGTTAAATGACGATACATATAGTATAGTTGTCATTCAACGGTTAAATTAACATGTATAACGAAGTACAATCCTCAACCATTAAGAATTTGAACATGAGTTCAAATATCATCAGAGATGTTTCTTTACCACTCTCTATATATATATATTTAATTAATTTAAATTATACTTCAATATTGTACATTAAATTTTCTCCAATTCACAGATATAAATATAGTTTAAAAGGAATATAAATTTAATTTAATTTAATTATGAACTTTTTTGTTAATTGTCATAAATAGCTAAGTAAAAGAATTATTAATAGTGTATATATAAAATTCGTTATCGAATAAAGGATGTAAACAATTTCACTTGCAATATTTAGGCTTGGTAACATCACTCCACATTTTTAAATTTTTCTTAGTGGAAAGAAGAATGTATAAAGTAAAATAATAATTTGATGTATAAAATACTATTAGTCACTCAAATGTATTCAAAAATGTACTTGAATATTTTGCTGATAATAATAAAAGAATGGCCATAAAACAGTAAATCTAAAACAAAACAAATAATCCATAAAAACAAATATTCAAATTATCTTATTTTCGGTGCAAAAAAGTTGTTGTCATAAACTATAATAAGAATTTAATATTAATTGCTTTATTATACATTTTTTAATATCTCAGAAAAGTTAACATTTACATATTTATTTCTGTCTAAATATTAATAGGTTATTGATTATGAAAGTTGTAATTACTGTTATGATCAAATAATAATTATTAGCAGAAAGACCTTTGTATGATAGCCAATTACTAAACATAAATGTGTAATAGATGTCAAAGTGTAGGTGTATTTATTGTTAAATAGCAATTGTAACGATGTTTGGTAATAAAGATGTTTATATATATTATAATTATTTGAATACATTTTGAAAAAGGCAGAAAAACCTATGGTCGATAGCCATTTAACAATTAATTAATTTTTGTGTGATACAATTAATCAATTATTGATATGTTCTTGTAAACTTAATTGTTAATAAAGATTGTTATATAAAAAATATTTTGAAGATTATTGATAAAAATAATTATTTTCTCTTTAGCCCTTATTAAACGTACTTATTTTGCTTCTTAAATTTGGTGGAGCAATTAAACAATTTACACATATGTAATTTAATCATTATTTAGATTTAGTAAGAAAATATTAAAATCTAATTTAGCCATAGTGAAATTTACTTGTTTTTACGAAAATGTATTCAAATACTTACAATTGAATAAATATCATAAAATTTACAAATGAGTTTGAAATATTCCCAAAGTTATATTCAATGATTATTCTAAAATATTCGATGTTATATAAAATTCCTTGTATACATGATTCAAACAAAATACATTTTCTATTTAATGGAAATTGAGAAAATAACCTTTTCTGAGTGTTTTTTTATCAATTACCTGTATGAAAAATGAAAATTATAAAAAATAATCATAAAACGGACAGAAAGACCTATGGTCCCTTATTTCAGAATATATTATGAAATAATATTATGTTAGAATATATACAATGTATAATTTTTCTCAGATAATGAAGATTTAGTAATCGTCAATACATTTATTAATTAATTTGGAATGTGTCATTAAAATGTTTTGAAAAAATATTAATATTGATATTAATATAACAATTTTATTAACGAAAACTTTTTAAATTTTTAAATGATACAATTATCTAAAGATCAAATTAAATTGGCAAATTAGACTGTAATAACAATTTTCACAATATTATTTGAGTTACCAAATGTTACCAAAATTACTCAATTTTGTCCAACACTATTTAAAAGGTTGCATTAGGATCAAATTTAATTAATTAAACCTTGTTTATTGAAACTATAGTCACAACAAATAAATATAGTGTTATACAAACAAGGTTTGTAAAGCGTTTTCTTTAATTGCTAAATAACGAAGATTAAGTCTCATTTATTAATAAATCAATTGTAATTGAATTTATTTTGTTAAATTCAAATAAAATTAATTAGAATTATACCCTTTTAAGTATTTTTAGTCACTTTTGTCGTGTAAATTATAATAAAAAAAGTAGGAGTATACTTTCATCAAATTGGTCGTAGTTTTATTTAATGTTCATATAGATTAGCATTTAGTAATGGTGATGATAATAAGATATTTTTCAAAATTAATTATGTTTAGAAACACTGTATAAAGATAATAAATTTTACGTTTAGATAAATATTAGAATATATAATTAATAAAAGATTCCTTTTTTTCATTGTAGTTTATGACAAAATCTGAGTATATTTCAAATTTGCATTAATATTATTTCAATTTAACCTAATAAATGCAATTAAAATTGATTTTAATGATGGCCAAAATTGGGTAATTTTGGTAACTTAAATAAAATTGTGAAAATTATTATTAAAGCCTAATTCGCCAATTTAACTTGATCTTCAGATAGTTTAAAAACTAAACAGAAGTTTTTGTAAATAAAGTTGTTATCATATTATCAAGTAGAAAGATAGACTCCTGTTCGATAGCTATTTCGTGAATTAATCAGACATTTACTAACAAAATTGAAATTTGCCTATAAAGATGTTATAATGAAAAAAAAAACAATTATTGAAGAATCTTTCCAGTTAATTGTATAATAAAAAGTACATCAACCGTACATTTTTACTATATCGTTGTTTTGTTTCAGACAGTAACGCTTTTTATAACGTGTTTCATTTATCCAATGATTTATTTAACGAACAAGAAATACTCGTTTCAAGGAGTGATTATCTACTAATTGCGGTATAAATAAGTGCAGAAGCATTGCAAAAGGCGCATTTAAGGAATAATAATTAAGTTTAGTACTTGTCGTCCTTGTTGGGTATAATAGCTGCAGGTATCGTACATCCCGAACACCCAGGTATCCCAGTTGTTCAACTCGGGCAGTTTGAAGTAGGGATAACACTGTCTGAAGGACATGCATCTTCCAAGTACGTTTTTACTCGTGAAGCAGGATCCTGTGACGAGCGGTGAAGTACCAAGTTGGCCAAATTGGTTGAAGAGGAAGGGCGGATAAGCCGGTGACCTGATAAGGACCTGCCTACTGGTCCTAGTTTTTGTCTTGGCCTCGACGGGTGCAGCTAGAAAGAATGAGGATTTGCATATTTAGCGTTTTTTCGCCGGATATAAATTTAGAGCAAAAAAGGCATGACTGGTAAAACGAGAATTTCGCGACAAGTTTCAGTTTGGGGAGGATAAACAGGCCAGCGCGAGTCTTTAGGTCCCGTTTAATTTAACGAATTGTATCAATATAATAGTGGTTCCGCAAGGTGAATGTTCTTTGCGACCTTGACAGTGACTACTAATACAGAAAGAGCCACGCCACCAGGTGTTAAAAGTGATCTGCATAATCAAAGACTTCTTATGTGTAGGTTCAGCACCTACCGTTAATCCATTTAAAATCGCAACATGTATTAGCTGACTAAATCTTACTAGAGTTGTTTATTGCGTATAACTTTTTTAAAATCAACTAATTTAATTTAAAAAAAAACAATATTTTATAAATGTATAATAGTTTTTAATATATTTATTAAAACAATTGTCTGATTTTTTAATATAAAATAAAATAACTTACCTTCAATTACGACAGTATCATCATCAAATTCGTTATTATCATTTTCCGCCAAAACTAATGATAACATAAGAAAACACAAAACAAACAACCGTATTAACCCCATCGCTATCGAGTGGGGTAGCTGAAACACATTTACACTACAAACACGTTGGTCACGCAATGTCTAAATTCTATAAAGTTGCTCTTATAAAACACGTCTCATGCATCTTCCCCCCCTACCGGAGGATTCGATTTGCAAGAAGCTACCGAAGGATATTAAACTTGAAAGATTAAGGCACCAGCAGACTTGGACCGTTCCGCAAAATAACACCGAACTCAGCACCGGTCCTTTGCTCCACAAAAATATTTTGATTGATTCTTTTTTTTTATTTTCAAGCTCTCAGTTTTCCACGAATCGATTTGCAATGCGGTTGAACGATTTCTCATAATCCGCGCGGATTATCGGACCAGATTGAAATTTGTTGTTATTCCAACGACCACCGCCTCCCGTCGGCCCCAAAACGCAAATCGTGCTCCTCGCCTGTTTACTCATTCCGAAATACCATACCACCAATATCCGATACGATTCATTTGCCTCATTTGTATTCGTACCCTTCATCGAGTCGCACCCAATATGTATTCGCACTTGTAAAAAATGTCTATTTCAACAATTCCTTGGAAAACGTTCTCAATAACCACCTTTTTGATCAACATTTTACTAATACTTAGAATTTTCAATTTTCCGGTTTAATCAAACATTAGAAACAAAATTTGAGTTTAAATTTAAACATTTGGTTTCGTTTCACTAAATAATTTAGTGATGATCAATAAACCCAGTATTAGTCTGGATTTTTACTAGGGAGAGTAGAGCAAAAATATACAATAATTCCTTGAAAAACGTTCTCAATAAGGTGAATTTTTAGATCAATATTTTAATATTACGTAAGATATTCAATTTTTTTTATTAATCGCACATTTTCATCACTAAAACAAAATCAATAATTTAGTTTAAATTTAAAAATTTGGGTTTGTTTCACTAAATAATTTAGTTGATGATCGATGAATCCAGGGGGAGATGGGCAAAAATCATTTTTTCATACATACCTGTATGCAATGCTTGATTGCATTGTTTCCTTAAATGTTAGCTTGAATTCCGAAAATCGTGTATCTAATATAATTTTCAAATTCCCTCCCCTCTAACTGCTATTAGCTACACACATAGGGCGATACAATAATATTATTATTTTATAATCATCTGTCAGACTATTTAAATAAAATAAAATAAAGTTCTTGTCCTTTCTCCTACTTTCTTCATTGAACTAAACATATAAAGTGGTCAGAAAAGGTGTAATGATCTTCAGGTAGAGGTTTATTGATTAATTTTTAGTATAAAATTTAAGTAAAAAATATTTAATAATTTTTTACTCATCGTAAACGTTCTTCATAACGTCTCACGAGGCCGTTGAAATTAGTGATGAGCACAGTCGACCATTTCAATAATCGATTTATTTAAAAATTACGAAAGATAATTAAAGTTTAATTTGCAAATAGTTTAATTATTTGTATAAATATTACTTATGTAATGTACACAATACAAAAATATTTTACTTACATTTTCTAATAGAAATTAACCAATGAAACACTTCACCTGAAGATTGTCATCTTGTATATTTTCGAAACTATGTTTCCATCTTCAATATGTACTAAAGATGAAAACATAGTATTATTAAATAAAAATTATTTGAAAATAATTAATAAATTATTTCCACATTTAGCTCTGTGACTTTTGAAAACATAGTTTCCAAAATATATATTTAGTTCAATAAGGAAGGACAACAAAGGACAAAAACCTTATTTAATTTATATATATATTATCAAAAACCTTTTACCCTTACGGGTGTTGGGCGATTTAATTTGTAATTATTCTAATTGAATAATCAGGATAAATCCACTGTTTCTTAGCAGAAAGGCTTCCGGCCGTTAGTAGATTGCTGTTTTATTTGTTTGCAAAATCCATTCATTATTATTAAAGTTATATTTTATTGCATAAATATTGTATTAAAACTACCACTTAAACCACGATTAATCATTGTTGAAGCATACTCAATTTAAATTTTGAATAAAAAATATAATTTCTGGAATAATTAAAAAAGGTTTTCCTTCATTTTTCGTAGTACTTCAGTTGAATTTACAATACTCATTTAATAAAAATGAACTATCAACAATTAACAGCCACTTCGACTAATTATATATATTATTATTAAAACCGTAATATACCATAATTTTTTAACTGAAAATCTCAGCAATAAATATTATTTTATTAAATGAGTATTGTAAATTCAATTGAAGTACTAAGAAAAATGAAGGAAAACCTTTTTTTTTAATATTCCAGAGATTATATTTTTTTTAATTTAAATTGAGTATACTTCAACAATGATTAATCGTGGTTTAAGTGGTAGTTTTAATACAATATTTATGCAATAAAATATAACTTTAATAATAATGAATGGATTTTGCAAAAAAATAAAATAGCAACCCACTAACAGCCAGAAGCCTTTCTGCCAAGAAACAGTGGATTTATCCTGATTATTCAATCACTTTAAAATTGAATAAAACGACTGTTGACTTTAAAAAATAAATTATTGAAACCTCGCCACACTGTGGCTTCTTCAGGCAAAACACGTGTAGCGTTTCAATATATTATTTTTTTAAATCAACAGTTGTTTTATTAAATTTTAAAGTGAATAATAAAAATATTTATTTCCATGTTATGATTACAAAATATTTCGAATTATTCATTCACATATCGGAGCTATTCTGTACGTGAAATGTACAGGCCATCCCATTTTAGTAAGCACATATAGGGATAATCTTTTGACGATTTCTATGTTTCTTACAACATTAGGACGATTGTGAAATAGGATGCAATGTACTCAAGCAAAGGACGTCATATAATTATATAAATATTAACTGTGCTCGTAGCTATGTCTTGTGTTTTTTACGTCAAAGATCTGAAATGGTGTTCCATGCATTTACTTTGATATTTCCAGAAAGCGTAATGAAAGTTAACTTGGGATCAAGTATGATATCGAGATATTTACAAGTAGGAGATGGTGAAATGTGGTGATTATTAATTATTATATGATAAGGGAACTTTTGATTGCGGTGATAAGGTGTTGGGTTTTGTTTGGATTAATTGAAATTCTCCACTTGGCAAACCACGCCTTGATATGAATTTTTATTTCAGCAAAGGCGAAACAATTTTATTAGCCACCAAAATTATTAAAAAAATCCCTTAACTAATTTCCTGCTCTATAATCTTAATTCTATTCGCTTCTTTTTCGCGGCTTTTTACCAGATTTGATGTTTAAACTGGTTAAATGCCATCATTTTTCTTTACAGCAAAATAGGATTTACCTTTCGCCTCAAATACCAAAAACCTAACTCTGATGAGGGGATTCATCAGGTTTAGGTTTTTTGTATCCCACGTAAAAATATAAACCCCAAACTTCATAACATTAATGACAGTTAAACTAAATAAATATATTCGTAACCTGACAATAACTTCTGACATAAACAGTTGTCATATCTAACTGTTGTGATATCATACTTCTTTCATGACATAAACACGAAAAACCAGGCGGAAAAACCACTGATCGATAGCCAATTAACAGATACAAATTATACATTTGATTTTGTAATTTTTATTATTTATTTTGTTTGTTTTTTGCTGTATATGTCTGTTAGTAACGATTATTATTAATTAAATGTATGTTCTTTTTTATTCAAACTATGTTGAAAATCGAAGAAATAATAGTACTCAAACACTGATATATTTCATTTTAAATGAAATTTATTTGTTTAAATTAATTATGAGTGAAAAACTGATAACATTTACATCAAAGGTATTTCTTCCCTAATAAGATCATACCATAATTAAAAAAAATAATTGAAAATTCATTTCTGGTGATTCAAAATCCTCGAAGACATATATAAATTAACTCGTTTCTACAACTAACTAATTATCACTTGTTACGAACAAAAATAAATAGAAGTTTTAATTATAAATAATTTAAAACCTTAAAAATTAAACCGTAATAGCGAAACATTACGTGTTTTCAGACAACTGAATTGAAATTTGCGAGCGCAATTATCGCAAAAATGAAAAAAAAAAAACAATCGATAGTTCGCACTGCGAACGCATTCTTGAGATAAGAAGATTAGTTGTAGCTGGTCCGGGCGTAGGCAAGTACATACGTAATAAATTGTTTCGATATATGCAATTCATTTTTGCTTTGGAAAGTGATAATTAGTGATATTACAGATTTTACAATAAGGATGGCTTTCATTATTCAACAACACTTAAATGGTGAGATTTTTTTATTTTTAATTCATATTTGTATTCATATTTAGTTCTAGTGTTCCTTAATATTCAATAAATATTTTATGCAGTATGTTATGTATACCAACATCTTTATTCAGATAATTACATACTGCAATTACAACAACATTCATATACAATACATTTATGTGATAGTCTGGGCTATTGATGTGCAATACAAATATCTTTTCTTGCTATCTGAGCTGTCTTAATTGTTCGCAGTAATGAATTGGTGAATTGGGGGATGATGTTTATACTTTGAAGGAATGTTTAGGTTATTGGGATTATTTGTAAATTTTTTGCTCAAGTTCCTTTCTTATAAAACATATACATTCTCCTCTCACAATATATATGTTGGGATACTGGTGGTAAATTCGTTATGAAATTCATCGAAAGAATTGTGAGTGGTTTTATAGGATGTCTAAGTTTGGTAAGCATTCTTAAGGAAAACCTTCGGCGACTTTGAGGTGGTAAAGGGTGGATGTTTGATTTGTGCAAACAGGATAGCTCTATAGTCTAGCAGGGGCCGACAAATCGATTTATAAATTTGGGTTCCTGATTTTATGAAGAGGCCTTATTGTTTGTATATAAGGGATCTCAAGTGCCGGGCCCTGGTTTGGATTTTTGTTTTGGTGGACTAGATACCTAGGTAGTTATTTCACCAGGGTGGTGTGGAATCAAAGGTCATTTATAGAGATTGTTGGGCGATTTTAAGTGATGCTGCATGGGTAATAAGTGCTGTATAGTCTGCGAACAGAAAGACGTATTATGAAGGATTAAAATATGTGGGATCTGGATTGTGTACAATAATAAACATTGTAGAGGAATGGAGGCAAAGGAAAACCGTGAGCAGCACCTTATGAAATTGGTAATGAATGACAAAGAGTTTTCCGGATTTTTACTTAACAGAATATATTTGAGAGGAAGTAATGAATAAGTGGTAGGATTTATAAGAGATAGCACTTGTATAGGAGTCCAATATGCCAAACATAAAAAAAATCTCAATTAAATAAAAACACAATAGTAATTTAGTTTCACCGTTTTTTTGTTTTAATTGTAAAAACACTGCTACAATTATTTCGCCAACACAGTGGCATCATCAGGCAGATGATTAATGGTTTTTACAAAAACAACAATGGTTATTATATACAAACACAGGTAAAAAATGGGGTGAAACAAAAATTTATTATTTTTCTGTATTTATTATTTTTATAGAAAAATAAATATAGAAAAATATGCTTAATTGTAAAATAAGTAAATAAAATATTTAGCGAAATAACATTATAAATTAAGTAGAGGGCAATTATATATATCTAATTGGTCAATCAAGAGCACACATTTAGGTTTAAGTTTATTTATTTCAAGTTGTTCTAGGAGATTAAGTTTGCATGTGTGGAAGACCCTAAACTTATTGTTAAATCCGTGATTGTGATCAAGTAAATATTCGGCAAACGTGGAATGGTCTTTCTTTTCCAAAAAGCATTTTTATGTTCTTTGACTATAGTTAGAAAACCGCATCCAGTTTGCCCAACATAAACCCCTCACAATCATTGCAGTTTACCGCATAAACACCTGATTTATTATTTCGATGGGTTTTATCTGTTCAATTGTTAATGAATTTGTGTATTGAGCAATTAAATAAAAAAGATTTGAAAATAATTAATAAATTATTATTAATATCTGTGATATTTTGACTTACGTTACGTAAGTGCTTCAAACAAATGCACATTAAAACAATTACTTCCTGGGCATATACCCCTCCCGACATTGAATTACATAATGTACACCTGCTGTTGCATATCTATAAAATATTGCATCATGCAACAAGTTTTTGATCCGAGAAAAATTCAATACAAAAGAAAAACAGAAAAGAATGTTACTTTATATTAGGCCATCTGCAGATACGTGTTTCGGGATCTATCCCTCGCCAATACAGCTCTGCCTTACATAATTTAAACATGTTAAAATAAATTAATCAAATTAAAATAACTATACTCAGTCAAATTAAATCAATTATATTAAATCAAATCAAACTAAAACAATTTAAATTAAACCAAATTAATTGAATTTAAATCAAAATCGAATAAAATTAAATACTCTTTTCTATTTATTTTAAAGCTCATCTAGAAAAGTAAAAAAAAGTACAATGATTATATGTATGTTGATGTTTACAAATGGGGTGAAAAGTGTAAAGATTTTCTGTTTTTTTTTCTGGAGAGTGTTAAGAATGATTTCTTGTTTGGTAATGATTAAAATTCTCTCTAACTCGTTATTGAAGTCCTTTGTAGACAGTGGGTACATTTTCAAAAGATTTCTGTATATCCAGAAATAGGACGGTAGATTTTTACCTTCTATATGATTGGTTTACAAATTGGAGGTCAAAATGAATTGGTGGGAAGGAAGACAAACTGGTACTCTGAGATTAATTTAATGGTATTTTTTTTAGTATTGGGCAAAATCGAGTAATATTAATAATCGAGTATTTCTAAATGAGCAATTTTAAGTAAAGTCAATAAGTAATAATAAATTGATGTTTTTCAATAAATAAGGAATATTTATTTATAATAACAGAATATGTTGCATTAATAAAATAATGATACACTCAATTTTTCAGTAATAAAAATATCAAAAAGATCGATTTTGTCCATCTCTAGTATTTTTAAGGAATTTTGATTAAGGATTTGATGAATTACAAGAAGAAGTGTAATGGGACGATAATTAGAAACTAGCGTAGAATCATTATCTGCTTTAGGGATGCATTGGAAAGGAAAAGATTTGTT
This sequence comes from Philonthus spinipes, assembly GCA_963082785.1. NCBI lineage: Eukaryota > Metazoa > Arthropoda > Insecta > Coleoptera > Staphylinidae > Philonthus > Philonthus spinipes. The sequence goes on from OY720301.1 coordinate 16,919,328, forward strand.
GAGAGTAACAGTAATTAAAAAAAATATAATTATAGTATGAATTCCGTTGGGTAGTTTTTTAAGGATGGATCTGGGGATTTTATTGTAACCTAGAGAGGAATTCACCAGAGTTTATTATAAAGTAATAGTCTGTTTCATCTAATGTATCGTCAATCGGAGGTCATAAATATAACATCTAAGAGAAGTATATACAAATAACAAGATATTAAAATTGTATAACTGTTGCGTTTAATCAAGCGAAAAAATAGATCAAACATGAATTCAGTTTTGACATGTTGTTAAAATAAAATCGAGAAGCCTTTTTTGCGAAAGGCAACATTTTTTGTAAATAAAAATTAAATAGTAAAAATCGTATGTATAATAATACAAATATTTTTATTAATGAATTTACAGCACAGTATTTACATATAAATAGTATAATATAATTAATACATAATTAATGTACAATTCACAAAGTTCTTTCAGCCAGTCTGTGTCTAGTTCTTGTCGTTTTTTTTTAAATTTATTTAAAGGTCGTGAACAGTAACGTCTTTGTCTAAGTCTAGATGCCTAGATGAAATGAATTGATTGATTGTAATTGTGGGGAATTTAAATTTGGGTTCAATATCATAGTTTCGAATTATGCTTAAGGGCTTGATGATTTCAGCACTTTGAAGGGATTGGTTGGGAATTTTGTGGATAACAATTCAAGGCGGTGACTAATATCATATGCATATTTTCTACTAATTTTACTTAAAATTAGAGATTGGTAAAGTCGAACTTTTCGATCTATTTTGTTACTGCAAAATTAAGTATTTAACAAATTTATGAATGCAACATATTCTATTATTATCGGTAACTGTTCCCTATGTAGTGAAAAACATGAAATTGTTGTTGCTTATTTATTTAAAATTGCTCATTTAGAAATACTCGATTATTAATATTACTAGATTTTGCTCAACACTACTTTAAATCGCAAAATAAAATCTTCAAATTATACATTAATAAATCGTACTTACAAAAATTATTTTGTTTTAATGATTAATAATGTCTACTGGTAGAAAATGTGGTATTTAAAAAAAGCCAAAAAAGTTGTTTTTTTTTTAATGTCATTCCACTCTTTATTGGATATAATACGGATTTTATGAGAGGGAAGTAAAATCTGCTATATATTTCGTTATTCATTAATACTATATCAGAGAATAAACGTCACAATTCCGGTTGTAAGCCTCAGATGCGACATTTTCAATGTTTTGGCCTGGAATTCGCGTGGAGATTTTCCTCTTACGCACAGCGTATTTTAAATAAAATTACCATTTTAAAACACTTAACATACAAAACTAAGTTGGTTTAACAAGTACACATAATAAAACACATTTGTTTATTTTGAAATGTTAATTTTATTTGAAATATTCAACGGTACATTTGTACGCTTTATTATTTATTTAATAGTATTTAAAATAACTTGTAAGTCGTCCCCCGTTATATAATTATGGTTGTTAATATTTTAATACATCAATTCCTAGTAAAACAAGAATACGGAAGCAATTTGTTTAAAATATTTTAGCGCGTCGTTAATCACTTAATTCCGTGGGCGAAACATTGCTATTAAATCAGCATGCTTCTACAGTTTTATGCCATTATAAATTATCGATAATACTAAAAAAATGTTGCTACTTTTCTCGGATTACAAGCTGAAAATTATTAATGAACAAAAAATGGACTAAGTGTGTAAGAGATTATTACAATGTGAGCTTAATGGATTGTGGTTTTTCCATGAATTTAATTCATCAACAATTCCTTTGAATGAAGATTTTAATTGCTAATATGTGTAAAGGCATGACAAATAATTTATTTTAGAAAAAATGTCAAAAAGGCATGGGATGATCAATAATGTTTTTATACAAGGGGGGCGGGTAATACACACCCGCCCCCTTGTATAAAAACATTATAATTTAAAATCAATAAAGATTTTAAGTGCTAATAAGTGAAAAGGTACGACAAATAATTTGAATTTATAAAACAATTTTTATTAACAATTAAGAACATATCAATTTTTGATTAAGTATATTACACAAATTTAATTAATTTTCAAATGGCTGTGGACCATAGGTCTTTCTGCCCAATTAATTTATTTTTAGCAAAAAATACAAAAAGGTATGGGATGATCAATAATGCTTTTATACAAAGGAGGAAATGAAGATTTTAATTGCTATTAAATGTAAAGACATGGCAAATAATTTATTTTAGCAAAAAGGCACGAAATGAGAAATAATAACACAAAGGGGGGACAGAAAAGGTATGATAGTCTTCAGGTAGAATGTAGAAAATAAGCAATGAAATTTCTAGTTGAAAATACAAGTTATATTGTTGCTTATAATTTTACACCAATCAATTTAAAGAAATGTAAATTTGGCAACGGTGAATCAAGTGTTAATAATAATCAAACATCTAACAAATACAGTAAATGTCATATTTAAAGAATAGATAAAAAATAAAAAATATATGAAGTAAGTTTTCAAAACAACCAATTGGTGAATTAAATAAATTAATAATTATTAGAATTCAAATGAAATACTGTAAACTTTTCTTCACTGGATGTTTAATTGCACCAAATGTATATTTCGAAAGAAAAAAAGATCATTATCAATGAATATACAATTACATTTGTATATCCATTGAAAATTTACTGTATTTTATTTAATTAAATCATCAACAACTATTATCATTAGAATTGAATAAAAACAGCAATTGTGTCACTGTGAAGTAAAATTTAATACAATTTTATATATATAACAATTAAGTTTACAATAAGGTAACAAACATTGATTATGTATATCACACAAAAATTAATTAATTGTTAAATGGCTATCGACCAGAGGTCTTTCTGCCTGAGTTTTAAATAAACTGTCTTTGTCTTAATATGTGAAAATACAATTTTATATTTTGTTATAAATGTTGAATAGTTCCTACTTCGTTATACATTCATGTCTATTCATGTTATGTTTAACGTGTACGTTTTTAATTAATTTCATATTCATTGAATACATATTTATTACAAAATTAATCAATAAACCACTCTACCTGACGATTATCATAATTACAAAATATTGATATGGTCCATCATAATTAAACCAATTATTATTATTAATTTTATTCGAAATACGATGCTTTCAAAGAATAAAGTATACATTAATTAATGTATAAATCAGCGTTAAAGAAACATTGGTTGACTTAATCCGCAAATATATGTGTATACAAGGTGGTAAAAAAATCAATAAACCACCTTACCTAAAGATTATCACACCTTTTTTACCACCTTCTATACACATACATTTACGGAATTTGATATTAAAGTCAACCAATGTTTCTTTAATGCTGATTTATATATTAATTTATTTTTTCGGATGCATCGCATTTCAAATGAAACCTTTGTAAAATTAAAAATAATTGGTTTAATTATGATGGACCATATCAATAATATTTAAATGTGAAGAAATTTTATTTACTTATAGATATTATTTTCAATATTCACTTTTATATTTTTAATAGTGTTGAGCAAAATCGAGTAATATTAGTAATCGAGTTTTTCTAAATAAGTAATTTTAAATAAATAAAATCAATAAATAATAAATTTATCGTTTCCAATAAATAAGGAATAGTTACTGATATTAATAAAATATGTTGCATTAATAAAATTGTCATATACATATCGAAACAATCGACTTTACACATTTTTATATTTTAATAAAGAGTGATAATAAGCTAACAAAATAATAACAATAGAAAATGGATTTATTCACTTCACAACTATTTAAATTAAATTAAATAAAAGAATTTGAAAATAATTAAGTGTTAATCAGTCACTTTCTTTTTTCCCTACTGTGACTTCTTGATTTACGTTACGTAAGTACTTTAAAACAAATGTGCATTAGCATTTTTTTGGAAGCTGTTGTTACACAAAAGAAAAAATAAATATGTTTTAGTAATTTTTGATAGCACAAATAATTTGTCTTGATTGTGACTTCTTGATTTACGTTACGTAAGTACTTTAAAACAAATGTGCAATAGCATTTTTTTTGAAGCTGTTGTTACATTAGTAATTTTTGATAGCACAAATAATTTGCCTTGATTGTAATCTAAGATTTAAAATAATCGATTTCTCTAATCAATTTCAATAGTAAAATATGCAATGACTTTCTCTGTAAGAGTTTTATTTTATTATTATCAATTTCTATATATTTCAACTAATAATCACCTACTTTTAGTTTACCAACTATTCGCACAAGTGTAGGCCTAAAGTCACCCATCAACAATTTAAGCAGATGTTTCAACAATTTAGTTTCGTGCGATATTTTTTATGATTCTCTTAAATTAATTTTTAAGTAAAATCTCAATTTTGAATTAATGTATTAAAATTAATTTGTTGCTATCTTAATTTTATTTATACTGTTATGTTTTTTGTGTTACCATACACTATGTTATTTTTGTAATCATTGTATTTATAGTTTTAAGTATCAGGTTTATTTCTTGTGATCCTTTTTAATATTGTAATTAAGGTAACTCCTGTTGGACAATAAAGAGTTATTCGGGACTATTCCGTACAGGAAATTTTAAGTTTAACATATATGTTATTAATTATCTTCACATTCACGTACACATTAAAATCAACTTTCTCCTTAAAACATAGCAACGATTTTTATTATTATAACTTAAGGAGGATACAGAAAAAATCCAAAAGTCGCCGAACCATCTGCCTTGAGAGAGCTTATCTAAATCCGACATCCTAATAATCCTTTACATAATCCTTCAAACACACTCCTATATGAACTCTGCAATATCCCTACCATAATTGAACGGCTCCAATCACACTGCTTAAATTAGCATCAAATCCCAAAAATACTGAAATCCTAAATCACTTATGTTTAAAACGCAACCCTAATACTTCGAAATATAAATACCAAGTCATTACAATTCATTTTACATCTCATCAGCAAGACAGAGGCAGTAACGTTAGCGATCACGACGTATGAATACGAATACGACACAGACTAGACAAGGACAGGCGGAAAGACCTCTGGTCGATAGCCAATTCCAAAACAAGAGAATCATATTTTATGTATAATATCAAAATCATGTAATGCAAATATTTCTGTCACTTGTGTGGAATAAAGATACATTATTATTACAGAAAAAAAACTCACACACGGTCTAAATAATTCGCAAAAACATTCATTTTCCTCATATAGGCATTTACTTTGATTCAACATTACTATCAGTACCAATTGGGTTGTTTTAATTAGGAATTATCCAAGTTGTGCAAATTAGTTGAAAAGGCCGATTAGTCAAGAGGCGATTCGATTCGTTTCGGGACAACGATTAACGGTATTCAGCGAAACGTATTGCGTAGGTTTGAGAAGGTATAAAAAAAATATTTAAATGTTTCTAAACCTTGATAGTTACCAAATATCTAGTTGCATTTAATATTTGAAATTTAATTTTGTAACTCTGCATTTATAAAACTAAATTTCAAATTGTTAGATACAACTAGATATTTGCTAACTATTACTGTTTAGAAATATATAAATATTTTTTTAGTGAGATTATTTATAAAATTAAACGAATGCAAAAATAGTTAATAAAATTATTTTCTTTATTTGCAAAGCAAATACTTAACTTTGCAGAGCAATTAAAGAAAATAATTTTAATAATTTTATTAGCTATTTGAATAAATGTATTAAAATTAATTTGTTGCTCTCTTAATTTTATTTATACTGTTATGTTTTTTTGTGTTACCAGATTATTAACTATTTTTGCATTTTTTTCGTTTTTATTTTTATAAACAATCTTACTTAACTTAGCAGAACAATTAAAGAAAATGATTTTAATAATTTTATTAACTATTTTGCATTATTTTTTTTTTAATTTTATAATTAATCTCATTAGAAAAATATTTAACTATTTCTAAACAGTATGTAATGTATTTAATCTGCTTATTTATTTTGTTATACATTTTATATTCTGATATGTATGTATTGAGCATATGAATTAAATTAAGCATTTCAATATACTCAAAACATACAAAAAATATCAATGAATATATTTTTTGCATTTCATGTAAATGAAATTGTAATATGTAAATTGTTATTGACGTCAGAACATTTTCAATTTTAATATTAATTGATTTCGATATATACCTTTTATAAAATGTTGTTTTAAAAAACCGTATACCGGTTCAATTAATCCTGTAAGATGAAAGATAAAATTTCAATTATAATATAAATTACTAAAGTCTAAAGGGATGGATAATATAAAATATCGAACGGATATTGAGTGTAATATAAAAGAAATTACAATATAGAACCTTGTTATCTCAAGATCGGTAAACTAGTTTTTTTATGTTTTGGTATTTTGATTGCCCCGCGGTTCAACTCAGGCCAAGTCCAAAATTAAAAAGGCCCTCCTCCATTCTGACGTTCGTGAGGTGTGTAGGTGTCTGAGTAGAGCAAATTTTCTTTATTTCATCCGAGCCGATTCATTCTACTTACAAAACCAAACGGTCTATCTTGTTCCCGTTCCATCACCATATAAATTTATATCTTCACATAAAAAATATCTCATATATCATGTTTATTGCGAACGGTTTGAATTTGCATACCAACATAAATTATACACTCTAATTTATACCTGTTCCTTAATATTTGCGTTTTGAGTATTTAAGACAAAGGTATTCCCAACCACTAATGAGATTTCCTTTATTAGAGTAACAAAAATAACAATCAATTTTATTTGACGTTAACATTTTGTTTTAATAGAAGTAACCATTTTAAAAAAACAGGCTTTAAAAAGACATTTATTTATATATACATAATGTTTATTGAGAAACGTAATACAAACGGGGCTATTCTGTAATGGAGATGTTAATTTTTACGTGTACGTTATTTTTTATCATCACAGTCTACACAGTTTTTTTTGATAAATATATATATACATAGAATGTGAATTAAATTAATAACGTAAACGTTAAATTTAACGTGCGGAATAGCCACGAATACATAAAATATTACAATGTATATTTTAAACGTCTGTCAATTGTCTATCAACTAATGGTCTTTCCGCCAAAGACATTTATATATTCAGAATTATTTAGAAAAGTTAAAAAAATCATATTCTCAATAAAATAAATAAAGTGTGCCATGTTAGGCAATGTAATTGAATTATTTTTAGGCACTGCCTATTTAAATTATAAAATGAACGTTCACTAAGCGCAAAATTGTGCAATTGTATGTAATAAAAACATAACAAATGTTGAAGAAAACAACAGAAAATAAGATACGTAATGTTTATAGTTTTAAAACAAAGCCAAAAAACTTGTTTATTGTACAACATTCTTTAGATTCAAAAACAATATATCTAAGTTGAAAATTGGATCGAAAGTCAGTTCATGAATCAACTAAACATAAATTTAAATATAGCGCGCAGTAATTAAAACGTAGGTAAAATTTATCGGCAACATAATCAGTTTTGAGAAATTAATATTAACTCGCTCAAAATTCAACCGCCTGAGGCCAAACAATACCATAAAAATGTCAGTTTATATTGTTATTGTCGCGAATTAATTATAAGTCGCAATCATTTTTTATTGTTAAGACAAAATAAATTAGCACGCTCAAAATGGCGACAGGAATTAAGTGATTTTAACCAAAATGACGCCAACGCTTACATTATCATTTATGAAATGATAATAAATATTAATAACAATAAAAGCAATTATTCATAGCGAACACAAAAAAGCGTGTACAAAAAGTGGATCTATATAAGATATATTCTTGTTGTGGGAAGATTACATATTAAAAATTGTTTTGTAATTTGTAAATGATTTCTATTTACATATGCTCGATATTCAACAATGAGTGAATTCATTTGAGAAGATATATTTAAAATAAAAAAAAATATTTTTTTGAGGTCGTGTACATTTTAGAAATGTCATAATTTAAATTACATACAAATTAAACATTTCCTACACAAAACTATATTGGGAGATTGGAAGTTGTGGCAATGGGGAATTTGAACTCGCTTGAAATGTCTTGGATGCTTAATAATTTACGAAGAACATTGGAGATAAATTTATTAAAATCAAATTTTAAATTCTCTTGAAAATGGGCTAATAACCCGAAACTAGTAGAGAATTTAAAGTTATTCAATCTAATCTGTGTTTTATTGGTTGATTTTTAATAATTTATTCATATTTATTTCATACAATATGAACTACCACTGTCTAAATATTAAAACCATTAATTACATTATTTTTAGTTTCATAGTTTTTATTATTATTGAAAATTATTGTTTCGCTAACACAGTATGATTAATCATCTGCCTGATGATGCCACTGTGTTGGCGAAACAATTACAGCAAAGGTTTTACAATAAAAAACTGTGAAACTAAAAAAAGCAGTTGTGTTTTTATTTAATTTGTCTCCAATGTTCTTTGTAAATTATTAAGTAACCAAAACATTTCATAAAAAACAAAACAAACTTTTAGTTTCACTGATTTTCTTTATTGTAGAAACACTGCTATAATTGTTTGAGATTAATCATCTGCCTGATGATGCCACTGTTTTGTCGAAATAATTGAATCAGCTTCTACAATAAACAAAAATGTGAAATTAAAAAACTATTGTGTTTTTACTTAATTCATCAAGTGTCATTCCTACGCTTATCCCTAAATATAAAAAATCATCTGTCACTATCTACAGCCACATTCTCTCATTTGGGCTCCTTGAATTTCGGCATTAAACAAGTCTACTCTGGGCCCTTTCACAGAGGAACTGAATTAATACCTGACATTTTTTAATTAGGTCATAGAAAAAACGTTATCAGATACTGTGAATTAAGTACGATCTAAATTTGATTAAAATCTGTCCATTGGAAAAACCATTAACAGGAGTTAAAGTTTGTTCTATGAAAATTCCTATGATGTTTACTAAAAAAAATAAAAAAGATCTAACTTTAACCGTTTCTAGGTAGTAACCGGAGATATAACCTCAAATTTCAATTTTATTTTTCATATGTGGCACCACCAAAATGCACCACCCTGTACATAATGTAGTGAAAAACAATGTATTTTTGTATCTTCTATAAATTAAGATCTTGTATCAGTTTCTTTATAAAAAAACTTTAATTGAACTATAAAATTGTCTTGCGGCAGGAAATGTCCATTGTGTAATGCAATATCTGGCGAGAAATTTGGTCAGAAAGTACTTGTTTCAATAGAAATTTGCTTTAGAATTTACACTGGCAGGCTAACGGGAAAAATAATGAATGTTTGTTAATTATTTGGTCAACACTGTTTTTTTTTATTATAAAACCTGAATGTATTATAATTTAACGTTTTTATTTCATGTATTATATATTGTATTTAAGACCAAATTGTTTCTAACATAATAATACTCATATGTATTCATGTTATACATTTATTTTTATGTCTTATTGAAATCGTACTGTTATTTCTTTCAACCGCAAGAATATTTAGCCTGGATGTCTACTTCAATATTTAAATAATTAATTATTCATTCTTTGTACGTCCACAATGCGGAATAGTTTAAATTGCTAAACAATTTAAGCTATGGCATGTGTATAAAGTACCCTCGAGGTGTTGGCATTTTGTAAAAAAATTAAACAAGAAAACAACGTGGGAAATAGGTCAGAGGTTTTTACAATTGCGCATTATTTATTTTCAATTTAAATTTCCCGCAGAAATTACGTATAGGTGTAAACTAGTAGCATCTATGGGACGTTATGGGAAACAAATACAGATACCTGTAATTCGAAATTTAATTGTTTGTTTACGGTTAAATTATATTTGTAAAATATTTTGTTTCTACGCCTGAATATGTGTAAATTTTACTTTTTTAATAATTATTTTGTTATTTGCTTTTAATAAGATTTAATTCATGAAAATGTATTTGGTGAAAGTGACATCTATGATGTTTGAACATATTTCCGCGCATTTTGTTTTGGTGAAGAAATGATGGTGTAATTTTGACAGATTGCTGGTCATTTCGCGATAATTTTCGCTACCCTTGCAATTTGTTGAGAAACAGTGCAGCTAATTGAGCGGCTAATTTAAATAACAGTCCAGGAAGATTCACAAAGTAGGTAAGTGAAGTGTTTGCTCGGAAAAAGCTGCTCCGAAAATAAAATGGTGGAAACGCTAAATAATGCTGTTATTATGCCAGTTGGCTAGTATTTTTTCTGATACTTCGCCATATAGTTCACATAAAATCGCGCAAATTTGTAGTAAACCGTGTATTTTGGCGTCTTACTCATTTTGAATTTTAGATCTAAAATATGAAGGTGCCTCCAGGGAATAACCTTAACGGGTTTAATTCATACGATGAGGAGCATTACTTCAACGAGAATGCACCCACAATCACTGCTCCTGTTAATGGGAACGGTGTTGTGGATGACTATGTACCGATGCCTCCAGTCGAAGACACCGATTTCTCAGAGTATATGTGGATGGAGAACGAGGAGGAATTCGATAAAGAGGTCAGATTTCTAATTAGTTTTTTATATTCAAATTTTTTATGTACAATCATAAGTTAAGTTTATTATTATTTTTCCATAGAGCATTAAAATATGAACTTTAAATATATTCATTTTGTTGTATGTATTATTAAAATACTAAAAAATCCATAGATATTAATCATATTGAAATTTAGAAATCGGACCGCCACCTCATATAAATAAAAATTTTAATCAAGGGTCATTCGTAAACTAAAAAAAGTTGAAACATATATATGGAAGCAATTATCTCCGTCTGTAGCATAACTCCACACATGTTGTTTTATGCATAATTAATTAAGAATTTAGGGAGCATTATACACATTTTTTATTAGGGTCACATATTGTGTAAATGTGCAGTGAAACATATTGTAGTGATAACAATTATAAATGAAAACCTTCTTTCACCTTGTATTAACTTTTTAATTGAATATATTTTTTTATTTCCTTTTTTCTAATATGAAAAAAATATTCCAGATTAAAAATAGTGTATTTAATGATTTAAAATTAATGGTATGTGAAACTTTTAGTCAATATTGATCAAACTTTCATAAAAGATTTTTACACTTTATTGTTTCCAAAATACAAAACATTACTTAATATTTGCCAATCAATGTATTTCTTAATATTAAGTACAGTAAGTCTTGTATTTTTAATAATAAATATGAATAGTTTATTAAAAATCTACCAATAAATAAAAACAGATTAAATTGAATTGCTTTAAAATCTCGACTAGTTTCGGGTTATCGGCCCATTTTCAAGAGAATTCAAAATTGGAAATAACCTGAAACTAGTTGAGAATTTAAAGTTATTCAATTTAATCTGCTTTTTTATTCATTGATGGATCTTTAATATTCATATTTATTATTACAATATGAACCACCAATATTTAAATATTAAAAGTATTAATTACATTAAACTTTTATTTTTGGCTATACAGATTATAAATGAACACAAGAATTGAATTACAATGATGAGGATCACTTTACAAAACATTTTTATATATGTATATATATAATAGAAAATAAAAGCATTTTAATTCTAAAATAATAGTTTCACATTTAAAATTCTTTAATAAAATTGTATTCAAATAGCTCTTATACAATCAATCAATTAATATATATCAATCAATTAATATATTCTAAACTTACATCCAAATTGATGAAAAGCATCTACATTAAATATATACAGTATTGCTTTGCGCCAAAAATTATTCTAATGTTGGATAAGTCACTTTTTGAGTTATCGGATAACTAGATGTAGTTCAACACAAACACAAGGTGAGAATCGGGGCTATTCCATGTGGGAAATGTTACGTGTAACATATACGTTATTAATTAAATTCATATTCTATAAATAAATATCCATTACGAAAGTTGCTTACACTGTGATGATAAAAATAATGTACATGTTAAACTTAACATTTCCTTTACACAATAGCCCTGAATATGTGAATGGAGTACATACAACATTTATTATGAGGGATTATATTATTTAGTTTTTAGGTTATATTATTTTCTTGAGGTTTTCTATTTTTCTTTTTACACAGTAATGTATATTAATGAAGAATCACCAAAATGCAATAAAAAGCCATAAACCAGAGCGACTTTCATCTTTACTGAAAATCAAACTTCCGGCTTCTGTAAAATGCAAATCATTTATATTCTTGAAGGTGTTTAAATGTTCATAAGGGGATGATAAAACAGAGATTCAATTTTATTTTTGGCTATAGTATAGTATAGTCGAAGTAACTGATTGTAATAAAATGATAATTGCTAATTACTAGGTTTGTTTGTTCCATAAACAAGTGCAGCACTTTTTACACTTTTTGCACTGGCAGCAATGAAAATCTTACAGATGATATTACAAACTTGCACCCCATTCAACCCAGTGCAGAAGTACCTAATATTTATGATGATAATATGCAATTATTAATAAAATATTTTATTTTACATTCAGGTTTTACAAAGACTAGAGGAAGAAGAATTGATGGAACAATGCATGTTACAACATATGTTGGATGATGATCGACAATTGCCAGCCAGCAATAATTCCAGGTAAGATTTATACAGTAGTATGTAATAATTATGAATTTGGTGTTAAAAAAAGTTAAATATATTTTTTACTGAGTTTTTGTTTACATTAATATTCATTTTATTTAAATTGGTTAATTTTGAATGATATTAATTAATTTTTAATTTTAGCTCGAATAATGCGAACCAGCATAAAGCTGAACCTGCAGAAATGGCTAAGTCAAGCACTCTGAATCCTCACGCTGCCGAATTCATACCCAGTTGGAGTCGCACCCCAACCGAACAGAAGTCCTCCTAATCTAACTGCTGAATCGATTAGTATCTTTCACACACATGACATAATTTATTTATGCAAATTAAACAGCAATAGTGCATCAGTTTATTTTTATCAAAATTCATTAAATAATTTTTATCTTTAAAGATCTCAACTTAAATAATCGTAAAAGTCAGTATCTAGAAATAGTATACTTACCGTGTGTGATTACGTAAGCTTTATCTCTATTTATGGTTTATTTTATTTTTTTTAAATCAACATACTCGAATAGCCCCCTTGAAGGGGACAATTCGTTTCTGATATTACGGCACTCGTCTACAACGTTTGTCTGCTTTCTCGAATATTTGGCAGCCTTCTTAATTTCAATAATATTTAGAATACACAACCTTTCAATCTCTGATTGGCTGTGATGTCGTATGGTGGCTGTGTGTATGAGAAAATGTACAAACATTTACTGATTTATTTTAAGCATGGTTAATTATGCGCAGCTACGGTTCATGATATTTTTATATTTATTCGCTTCATACTAAAAGGTCCTCAACTTCATCCTCTTTTTACAGTAATAAACGACCTGGTATATCAGTTATTATATTGTGTTCTTTCTTTTATCTTAATTTGTGAAAGTCATGTAATCCCAATAGATTCAAAATATAAAACAAATCAATATATAAACAAAAATTTAAATCCCTGTAAATGTAAAAAAAAACCTCTGTAAAAGTAAAAAAAAAACATCTGGTAATGTAAAAAAAAAACAAATAAAAGCATGTAAACTTAAAAAAAAGCTTTTATGGGATTATGTGGCTATTAGAATATTTGTATATCATTATTTTATATATAACTGCATAATCTCATCTGATTGCTATTAAAAAAATGTATATGTATTATTTGGTAGTGGATAAAATGAAAAATGTATATAATATATATATTATATATATACTCTTGGTTTGTGTATTTTGTTTCATTAACACTTAATAAAGGATTTCGAAATATATCTATTAAGATTTGTTAACTCTTTGAGCGGCAAAGATAAAGCTTGCCTGATTTTTATGGAAATATTGTCAGCCAACTGTTGAAATGAGTACAATAAAATTGATGGTAGCACATTTACATTTTTCATTACTTTTGTCCTTTTTAAAAAATACTTTAATCCGCTCAAAGGGTGAACATTTTATACAATCTCACCCAAAGAATAGAAAAAAGCTTGCTATACAAGTTACCCAAGTATTTATATTTTACTATAAAATGTTATTTCACATAAAATTCGATGATACCTTTGCAACAACCACAGATTAATACCTTTAAATCTAGGTACTGTGGCAACAAATTAAGAAAATGCACATGTAGATAACAAAATATGTATATATATTTTTTTATATTTTGTCTTTAAAAGATATCACAAATGTCCAAAATCAACGAAAAAAATATGTACTGTAATTTCATTAATATATTTATTTTCTGCAAAGGTGTTGATTTACATGTGACATCTCTAACTATCCCTAATAATAATGATCAAAATGAGTCTGATGAAAAATATTCAAACACTTCTTCAAATTAATTTTTAACAACACAAGAATATTTACATAAAACACTGTTGTTTATTATGGCTATTTAAATTTCTATTAATTTCAAAATAGTCTTCAGTGTGTGTCGTTTAGTAAAAAAATAGCTTTACACTTATTGGCAGTAATACATTTGTGTTACATTTAATTACTGGTCAATGGACAAAATTTTAGTATAATAAAAATAAAGTAAATGCAGGAATTTCAACAGATGAAATAAAAATTATTATAATTATTAGTTTTTACAAAAACAATAAAAATAACTCGTTTTTTATTAATATTTTCTGTAACAAAAACATATGCAATGAAATTTTCAAGGATTTCACTAAATTATACATTAAAATAACTTGACATTTATTGATAATTTATAAAAAAAAACTATTGATAAAGAGTGCTCGAAATGTACATATAGTATTTTAAAAATAAAGAAGTGAAAGGAATATAATTTAAATATTATTACACATTTATTACCTATTAATTTTATTATAAATTACATTTTTTTTTCTAAAACTATTGTATCAATCTAAATCGCAATGTGCAATAATTACCCTTTAATTATTGTATATTGTGCCAATTCACTATTTCACACTGGCGCAATATTTGTAAAATTTAGACTTAATATTTTTCTACTTGACAGATACAAAATACAACCACATAGTCATAATTAAATCCTATCATACAAATAAAGTTGAAAAATCTTATGTTTTCGTCTGACGTATTATTTAATTACTTATATTAATTGACTACATAGTCATGTGATTAATTTACTACTTACCACAGAAAATTAGAATATGATGCACTGAAATAATACGTAATAATTTTCTTACACGCAATTTTTTTAGGTTGTCTATTTGCTACATTAAAGGAATCGCATGAAATGCTAAACTAAACGAAAATGGACTACATCACTTGTATTTAATCATATTTTGCCGTGCCAACTGTTTTTGTCATCGTTCCCCAGCTGGCCGGTAATAATTGCATCGGTCAACTATTGTTTATCTCACGTAACGATAAAAATTAATCATGCGCTTTAATGAGCGTGAAACTGACAAAAATGAAGTTAGAATCTCAATACACGAATGCATAATAGAAATCAGTCTATTATGCATTCTTCTATTGAGGTTCTAACTTCAATTTAGATATAGAATAGAAAATCATCTATTATGCGTTTGTCTAATGCCGTTGTAACTAGTATTGGGCAAAATCAAATAATATTAATAATCGAGTATTACTAAATGAGTCATTTTATGTATTTAAAACGAAAAAGTGATTTCAAATTTATGTTTATTAATAAATGGGAAGTTATTCTTGATATTTTTATAATAAGTAACATTCATAATATACTTAATTTAGCAGTAATAAAAGATCGACTTTGTCCATCACTAGTTCTAACTTCATTTTTATCAGTTTCACTTGTAATCTAGAAACGACTTCATTTTCTCGAATCTAATTGATTTCCGTTGCCCCCATCAAGTTGAACACCGAAAAAAAAATCGTTTATCAAAAAAATTAACTCAATAATATCTTTAATTATGCAGGGTGGTTGATTTTTTATTGTGCAGATTTTATCTTAAAATGTATAGCCTTCAATAACGGAGAAATTGAACTTTCAGTACAAAAAAATATTTTTTAATGTTTACGTATACATCAAATAAATATTGCAAAATATTTTTTCTTTAGTCATTTATATTTTGTATTTTTATGTAATGCAAAATATAAATGACTTAAAAATTAATCGGGGTTATTCCGTAAGGGAAACGTTAAGTTTAACGTGTACGTTATTTTTTAACATCTAGACTGTGATGGCTATTGTAATAGATATATAATTAATAGAATGTTTAATTGATTAATTAAACTTTACATTTACCGTATGGAATAGCCCCAATGTTTTGTCACTTATAACAGGTTTTTTTGCCGCTTTTTACAGATATCTAAAAATCCTGCAATGTTGCGTTTAGCAGACGTCATCGGTCCCATTGACTGATGGAACTAACCGGTCATAAAAACTCAGAAATTCTTCGATATAAACTTCAGAATTTATCTGAATGTGTAAATTGTGTTGCATACTACAATTATTTGCTACTGAAGAATATTGCCCCCTTAGTCCAAACGGTGGAATCTGCTGAACGCGATCAATATTATTACTGTAGTTATAATTCAAGTAATCATACTAAATTTTACTGTAAAGTGATACTTGTGATACATTATTGAAAATTTTAATAAGGAATATGAATACGGGGCATTCCATTTAAAATAATGAATTTTCATATTTTTCCAAAAGATGTGGACAAAAATTGCTTACATCATTTTAAACCTAACGTTGGGTATATTAAATTTCATATTAAACTTATTTTTTTATCTACAATATTTTGTCAAATAGAATAGGTCTTTATTTTCAGAATGACAAGTACATACATTATCTAAGTGAAATAAATGCTGGACAATGACGAATCAGCCACCCTGTATAATCACTATTCGTCCTTATAATCATAAGTATATCCTCCTATTCTAAATAATTATTTTGTTCTAATCATCATCTATGTAGGCTAGTCATTTAAGACATGGTAGGTCACAAAAATTGTATTGTTCTGATTTTTTAGTAACTTCGAAAGTCCTGTGTTAATTCCATGATGTTAAAC
This sequence comes from Philonthus spinipes, assembly GCA_963082785.1. Taxonomy (NCBI): domain Eukaryota; kingdom Metazoa; phylum Arthropoda; class Insecta; order Coleoptera; family Staphylinidae; genus Philonthus; species Philonthus spinipes. The sequence goes on from OY720301.1 coordinate 16,936,377, forward strand.
ATTGAGATTTCTTCTGAGATACAGCACCTCAAATATTGCCCATACATGCATGTAATCACTATTGAAAAACACAATACAATATCTACATATAACATAAAATATTACAATATATATTTTAAAGACCTGTCAATTGGCTATCGACCAATGGGTTTTCCACCTAAATTTTGCGTTTTCGTCGTTATCAAAATATATAGTTAAAATGTGATGGCTGTTAACAATCTATATTAAAAATCTCTGTCAGATATGTTGTGAAACGAAGGGTTAGACTAGGGAATTAACGTTTAGGACTTATATTTATTACGTAGAATATGTAGATTATTAGTTCTAGGTTTATATGAGATAGGGAGGAAAGTATGTCTTTGATTTCAGTGTTGTTGGAGAGTTCATATAGGAGTGGATTTGAAGGTAGTAGTAAATAGACCTTTATTTGGCATATATATCCCATACAAACAATAAAGACAAACAAAATATTTTTACATAATCACCACAACTAAAAATAAATGTTCTTAATTTCAGCTATATTAATTAATTCAAAAAGTTTACTTTGCTTTCTTAGACTTGGACTTTCTTACCCAAGTAGAACTCGAGTTCCTTGACTTCCAGGACGTATCCGTCGGCCCTACTGCATCGTTCAGGTCGGGGAGCCAAACACGCCAACAATATACCAGTTTGCAATTGTTCTTCAATAGCTGGTTAAACATAGGCAGCTACTCGTTCCTAATCTTTGTTTCACAAATTCTTTAAATCCCTCAATCCCATATCCACTCGCACACATACTGTCCATTCTACATCTATCTCAGGCTTTCCATGCAATCCCGTACATTCGCTCATCCAGTACTCCCATACATCCTTCCCATAAAACACACATTTCATATACTCATCCATACCATAGGAAACCTAAATCCATACATACCTTTCTTTCTCTTTCCCCATTCCCACACCTGAACCGTGCAAATAGTCGTGCTTCCTCTTTGGACAATCTCGCAAAATACCGCGGAAATCCATCAAACACTTGCACTTCGTTGTACTTGGGGCTAGAGCTGCATCTATTCTCTGTCTTTCATCCATCCTGTACCCTCAGCCTTCATCTAGCCATTCTTTAGAACATGCACCCCATATTTTGAGGGATTATGTAAATGATTCTGGTGATATCTTTTAGTTAGCATTGATCTTTCGGTGACTTGCATGTTTTTCAGGGTGACTGGGTGGGGATGGTAATAAAGGATGGCTGCGTAATTTAGTAAAGGACGGCACACCATTGTCTGTCTTCATAGTAACGCCTTGTTGCTTATAAGTTTTAGAAGCTTAACTTATAAGCAACAAGGCATTTGTATGAAGACAGTATGTGCGCTGAAATGTGCCGCCCTACACTTAACCTTAGCTGTTATGGTTGTGGAATTAGCTTTAAAGGTATGCTTAGGGTCAAAAAGGATGCCTAGGTATTTACAATTGGATGATGGGTAAATTAATTGGTTATTTATTGTGATCGAGAAAGGAAAATTACGGGGGCGGTGAAAAGGAATTAAAAGTTGTAATTTATTGGGATAGGTTGACTACGTCATTCCATGTTTGTAGAGTATCGATCAGCCCCTGGAAACTGCTGCGAGCTTTAGGAAGGAAAAAATATTGCCATAATAGACTTTGATTAAAACACTTGGTTTGTTTCACTGATTCAAAATATAAAAATATTGCCTTTTTTCAAAAAGTTCGGAATTATATAAAGCACAGCTGTACAGATGAGGGATGAAATCCCGAAACGCGTGCCTGCAGATAGCCTTACATTACGTAACTTTTTTTTGCATTAAATATTTTCGATTCAAAAATTGTTGCATTATACAATATATTATTGTTATGCAACAGCAAATGTCCATTATTAGACGTTTGTTAAAGTACTTATGTAACGTAAGTCAAAATATCACAGTAGCTCAAGAGGGAATAAATAATTTATTAATTATTTTCAAATTCTTTTCATTTAATTTCGGAATTGTAACATTGACCGTCTTCCGAGCAAAATTTCAATTAAAGTTAATATTACAGAACAGTTATTTAGCGTTAATTTAAACACAAGTATAAATCTATAGAAGCAATAAGTTTCCTTGTTATCAGAAAAAAAAAAGAAAATATAAACTAACTAAACATCTTTAATCATGCAAATAAACATATGTACAATTATTTACAAAATTATATTCTGAAATCAAAATATGAATCAGATATCGACCCGAGGTCTTTCAGCTTGTCTATGTCTCGTTGTTGTCATTCTCTATCTAATCGTCATGATCGCTAGCGTTATAGTCCGTATTGTTCGATGAGATGAAATGATATGTTGTAGATGAGGAGATCTTGCATTTTGAGGAAATATTGGGATTGCTTGGAATAAATGTGGGTTTGTAGTAAATTTAAGGAAGAAGAGTTTAAGATGCCCTTGAATTGAGGGTATATTGTTTTTTTTTTTTTTTCGGTAAAGGAGAGTGTTGGTGTAACGGATTTTTAGTGCGCCGGATTTTCATAAGTACTCAAAGGGCTGATTGTTCCGATACTTCTAAGTATTCCCCATTACAAATAACGCTTTTTGTATCTTTGAAATATCGGAAGAGGCCGGGATTATAGTGAAAGAGCAGAAGACGATATATTATTTTATAAATATAAGCAAGAGTTTTCGCCTTGCTTTTTATACGTGCTCTAAAATGATTAGCTCTGCTCTTAGTTGTTGCCTTGAGGTTTTGGGTATGAGTGGTAAAGGATAACTTCCTGGATACCAAGTATTTAGGAAAAACTTTTAAATCTCTCTTAATTGTGCATATATTTTAAATCCGTTTATATGTATTGTCTAAAATTATTTTTTTTAGGGAATGTCGATTAGATATTGTATTTATTGTTATTTATAACAAAAATAAAATAATATTTATAATTTGCGAATGGGACTATAGGACTATAATTAAATATGGTGAGTTTTTAAGACGATGGTATAAAATGTGCACTTATCATTTGTTGGGTTTAATGCAAATTCTTCACTTTATATACTATTTCTGTATAGAGTCACTCATTTATTATAAAATACTTAACGCTTCCTGGAAGTTGGATGCGTGGGTAATTAAGGCCATATCGTCATCATTCAGGATGGGGAATAGAGAGGATCCTTGTGGTAATACTTGTGGGAAAAACGAATGGTATTGGGAGTTGTGGATTCTAATATTTAGATAATTGATTAATTTTTAGAGGAATGCTTAGTGAATGACACTTATACAGAGTTGGAAGCATTCTTTATATCAAAAAAAGCAATGACATTTTTTCGTGTTAAAAATAAGAATGGATATAGGGAGGAAGGTTGAACGGTGCTTCATAAATTCGAATTGGTATGGTGAGATTTGGTCATTTATTAGAAAAAGTATTCAGAAAATATATTTCTGAAGAAATGGAACCAGGCGAATTGTAGCATTTATATAAATAATATAAACTACGTAACTCAGGTGAAATTACTGTAAATCATGCTAAATAAAATTAAGTACAATTAATAATATAGTATAAATCTATCAAAATTGTCTAAAAAATATTTCAATAGTTTTCATAAATATACATATTGAAATGTTGAACGTCAAATCAGAGGCGGCTATCGTGCTAAATTCACGACCAAGGTATTGAAAATTGTATGATTCGTTCATATTAATAACGTATTACAACACATGACATCAACTTAAAATTGTGTATTACCTTGGCTCCACCTCACATAAAATTAGCCCGAGAGCCACCACTGTGTCAAGTGATGGATGGCAGAACTTTAGGTGATATGACTCCTGCAATAGAAATAAACAATACAAATGAGTGTTTAAAAAAAAAGCATAATCAATTTTATACGTAAGTATATAATATTAGGCTTCTATTTATTTATAAAGATGGTTGAAATGTTTCACCTTCCAGTTTTAATTGAATTAAAAGTAAAAAAAATGAAAAAAATAATTATTCAAATTTTAATTGCTCTATAATTAAAGACGAAGTAATTACAAAGAAAATATAAATATTTACTTTTAATCCTATTTATTTAGAAAAACTGTCATATTCTCTTAGAAGGCCCAGATGCATTGCCCGTTTCTTTTGGTTAAGATTTCGTAGACTCCTGTGTTGTAGGATCCACTTGTAAAATACCGTTGATGTAGTTATCATCCGATACATCAGTCATATTGAATAAAGCTTTATTCAGCAGGCCAGCTTGACAAACTATGCAGGGAGCAGAGCATTTCAGCTCTGCTATTTGAGCAGTCTGTACTGTTTCTGCATGATGCTGACTCCTTCATTGGAGTTACTGGTATCAACGCCTGATTATTACTTGGTCTCTCTCTTTCTCTACCCCTAACTACTTCTGCAAATGGTGAAATACATCAAAAAAAGCAAATGGTGTTCTGTAGAAGTGATGGACACCTGCTTGCTCGGTTGGGCGCAGACGGTCGAGGTAGACTTTAGCGTCGGCAGCAGATGGGACAAGCATTTTGTAAAGCGAGGAGTTAAGGGATTCGTCTTTTTTTACCATACAGTACTACGAAATATTAGGTGTACAACTTTGTTTCCGCCGTTTTCCTATAGTGGCTTTAGCGGTAAGTAGCTGTGAAAATAGATAGATTATATCAAGCGTATAATAAAAATCGACGACGAAGTTGGCATTGAAAGTCTCGAGTCATGTCTGTACTAAAATCACACGCGTGAAATGCTGGTTGTGGTCAACATGAGAACCAGTACTTTACGCGTGTGCGTGTGATTTTAGTTCAGACAAGACTTTAGATTTGCAATACCAACTTCGTCGTCGATTTTTGTTATACGCTCTATAGATGTTATGGAATAGAGTTGGATTTCTTTTAATATAACCTCATGAAAACATTAGTCGATTTGTGTCTGTATCATCAAGTTATTCTCAATTGGAGATGTCAGTTTACGAGCCAAATTTTCGTCATTTGCGGGAGGTTTTAATTTTTTACTTCAATATAAAGAAATTTGCGGCTGAGGCTCATCAAATGCTATCAAATACGAATGGCGAGGCCCTTATTAGAGTAAAGGTTTCAGAAGATGCAGAATTGGAGGCATTACTTGATGAAACCTCGTGTGAAAGTCGAAACGAATTGGCACGCTCATTAGAAGTAGGTTAGGTTAGGTTAGGTTCGAGTGGCAGCAGCCTCAGGACTGCTCACTTAGGCCCATTGTGTTACCACAACTCATTAGGAGTAACTCAACAAGAAATTTCAAAACGACTCAAAGATATGGAAATGACGCAGGAGCAAGGAAGTTGGGTGTCGTACCAGTTGAAACCGAGAGATATTGAACGGCGTTTGTTTGCTTGTGAGAAATTGCTTGAAAGGCAGAGACGGAAGGGATTTTTGCATCGCATTCTGACTGGGGACAAAAAATGGGTTCATTAAGATTACCCCAAGCGCAAAAAAATCATGGGGCCTGGATCATGCTTCTACGTTAACGGCCAATATTTACAGCTTTCATGTTCATGTTCTGTTTTTATTGGGACCAGCTCGGCGTAGTACATTATCAGCTGTTAAAACCGACTGTTATCGAATGCAATTAATGTACTTCCAGTCGTTTGAAGAAATAAGAAATTGGATCACTTCAAAAGATGATGAGTTTTTTCAACGTGGGATTCGTACGCTGTCGGAAAGATGAGAAGTAGTAGCCAGCGATGGACAATATTTTGAACCACCAGTGTGTATGTAACCAGTTTTTTACGATCACGTCTTTATTTCGGGAAATAAACAGCGGAAGCAAAGTTGTATACCTAAAATGAATTGCCTGCAGAGGCAGGAGGTAGCCATCATGGTTAAAATAAGTTGTAGCCGCTTGGAACATGTCTGGCTTTTTGAAAGGAAGTTCAACATCATGCTAGAAAAGGGCGCTGGTAGGGTCACAAGCAGTAAATGCATAAAGGAACAACAAAATACATTAATTTTAAGAGAACTGCTCGTAGCCATTTTTCTGAAAAAAAAAAAAACATTTTGTATGTCGGAGTATCAAGAGATCAATATCCTCTCCAGCAACTACCCGCTCTTTTCCAAAGATGTTCTTCGAATTGAATAGTCGTTATTTAAGGCTCTTTTATATTTAGTTCAGAGCAGAAAGAGTAATTTAAGCGCTTCTTGTTTGTTGAGTTGGACAATAGTTTTTCTTGTGGTGCTTTAATTATTGTTTCATGTTCAAAATTATGTCGGAATATGCTGAGACGTAGCCACTTTTCTGTTATGTGCTGCTAGCGCCTATCATTTCATGTTCAATACATCTACGTGGTATGAATGTCATAAAATGACTTTAAATAAATAAAGGAAGCTATCTAGGGTTTTGATTATTTTTTAGGGGAATGCTTTCTGAATGACACTTATACATAATTATACGCATTTTTTTATATCATGAAAAGCAATGGCAGTTTTTCGTCTTTCGAGGTGTGTCGTTTAAGTGTTAAACGTAAAGTAAGTGTTCCATTGGGAGGAAGGTCGAACGGTGCTTCATAAATTCGAAATGGTATGTTGGGATGTTGTCATTTATTAGAAAAAGTATTATGGATTCTAGAATCTTTCCAAAAACTGAAAAAAAAAGAAAATTCTATTTCTGACACTATTCATCAATTCATTTCTGCGAATCATCAGGACAGTTCAGCTACCTGGCATATATTTTTTCTTTGACTTCTCCCTCGACCTCTGTTCGATGGCACAGACAGACTAACACCTACATGTATTGTAATTGTTACATTGTTATCTATTATCTGAATAAAGATATATACATACAGCTTATTATTAATTGTACCCTATTTCTTTTCGGATGGTTTACACCATTTCTCACTAAACTATGTTTTTCTTATTCTTCCAACAAGTCCTGCAATTCGTGTGGTTCTATTTCTTCAAAAATACCATTTTATTTTCTTAATTGTTAACTGTAGTTTCTATGGTTTTCCTCTTAGAATGGGTATTTTAACCAATATTCGGAATACGACCAAAATATAATTTTGAACTTTTTGAGAAAAACATGAATCTTTAAAATGCGATATCTCGGAACCTATTGGACCTACTGAGTTATATTTCTTTAATAACTCATAAAATTAAAAAATATACTAAAAGAAATGTATGAAGCATCATGGAATTAGCACATGCCTTTCGAAGCTACAGACTTGGTTTTACATTAATATTGAGGTATGTCAAGTTGATAAGTTCCAATAGTTCTGTTTAAAGTTTGGAATATTGAATGAATTCAATATTTTCTGAGAAATTTGAATTTTAAAATATAAATTTTTCAGCTTCGCATATGATAATCCAATAATTTGCAAAAATCTTTCTAAAAGGTATGTGGAACTCCTTCTATGTTATGATCCTATTCTATATAAAACATTCTTAGAACTCACACATTAAAATGTTGGCTATTACGTCAAGTTGGCACACCAATTTTTAAAATATTCTAAAGGGTGTAGCTTGCTAAGACTAGGTAATATTAATAGATAGCTTAAAGGGATACCAGAACTATTGGAACTTCTTATGAGGGTGCTAACTTGGCATAGTCATAGTATTCGTATCTATACCGATAATATCCCAAAAAATCAGTATGGGCTATTTTTGCGACATAACATATTGCGTCGATTGAGATCCACAATACGAATACTATTTTATTCAGGATATATCAAGAAATGAAACTGAAAAGGATTGTACTGCTTTCTTAAAAATACCCATCGAATGTTTACAATGCAATACAAATCTATTTTAGGGTCACCATATATCCGATAGTTATCCAAAATTAATGAATGAAAACTTATGAATTAATTGGCATGTAAGTATTCAAAGTTACTTGAATAGACAAGTGTTGAAAAATGTAAACATAAATGTGGCTATAACTATAGAGGAAAATCTATTATTTCCTTTATAGTTTTAAAATTAATTATTTGTAATGAAACCATATTTTCTGGGTGTAATTTAATAAATGCACATCTAACAAAATCCATTTATTTCGTAAAGTGCAGCAGACATTTACAATTCGTGAATAAGAAGTTATTTAACAATTCCAGTACTCAGTCATGAAACGTGGGCCATTAAATAGAAATGCATTTATTTATATAAAGGTACAACAGTCATTAAGTTAGTTATTATCGTTTGATAGAATTATTAAGAGATAGCAGAACTGGCTCTTGCAGACACTCTCATCATTTCTTCTTTTCGCCTTTGTTTTTCACGCATTAACTCCGCGTCCCTAAAAATATAATTACAAATAAGAACCAAAGGGATTTTTTTGTTGTATAGTGATAAAAATAGATAACATTATTGAAACTACAGAAGGGCTGGAAAGTCTTATATCTGCTAAAATGTGAAAGAAACAAAAATAGGTTTAGTATGAAATTACTATATAGAATGTGATATACAAAATGATGTAAATATTATTTCTTGAATAATTTTCTCATTTAGTGAAACATTATTAAAATTATATTTAAGCGAATAGTAAAAACACTTAGTTTGTTTTACAACATTGTTACTATTACTATTATACTGTGATATAAATATTTTTTCAATAAAAATATCAAAATGTATTTTTAAATGGAATTACCTGATTTTTTCTTGAGATTCAAATTCTTAATTAAATTACCTTTAAAATATTAAACTTATTGTTGTATATTTCATATTTAAGCTAATATAAGCAGGATAATATTTTTTCTTGCACCTTCTTTAAACAAACAGAAATCATACAAAGTATTTTAATTTAATAAGATATTTATTAAAGTGAAATAAAGTAGTAAATAAATTCCATATAATAATGTAACAAGTATTTTTTTAAATTTATTTACAGGAATAAAAAGGCAATATTTGTATTCGCATACATATTATATTTTAGTCTTCAATAAGCTCAAATTTATTTTATATTGCTACGTATTATTGACTATGAATACAATCAGCTACATATAGAAGTATTAATCTCTACTAAAAATCTAAATTAAAAGTAATAGCTTTGCCAAGCTCAAATCAATTACATTTAACCTAGTTTTACTAAATGCAGCTTTTATTTAACACATAGCCAAAACACCTGCAAGTCGCAACATACCTAAATTTTCTCTGTTCTAAAGTGAGTCCATCGCCCCCCGAGGGTTTTTTCTTAGCCATCTCTAGCTGCTTTTTCTGGTTCTTAGCTCTAGCCAAATCTCTCTGATTTCCACCTAAAACCAACGTCTATTACACTTCGGCATTTGTTTTTTCTAACGTTAGCCAACTAACGAGTCATATTTGGAAGATTTTTGCAGTCGTGAAAGCCTTTTTAAGGCCGCAGCCTCAGTAGACGACACTACACTCAAAGGAAGCTCTTTGACAGACTGAATAAATAATACAGCCATCATGGAACTACTGCACAAACTCCGAAAAGGAAATTTGAGAATCGAATCGCGCGAAAATCAATACTTGCCCCACAAATGCCCGCGTAGGCTGTTGTATATATAAAATAATATTAAATTCAATATTTATTAAAATAATATATTACATATGTAATATATTACCTTAAATACCTTCAACTATTTACATTATTTTCGCTCCGTAGCCAAATCTATGTTCAGAAATAAAACGCAGTTTATTGCAGGTCATTCTAGGAAATATTTGTCATGCTCGATTTAAATTGGAATGGATTGACATGGTTTGGTTATTCATTGGTATTTTTTAATCTCAAATTATACATTCTTTCTTGATTGCGATAACAATGAATCATTTTGCCACACTATAAACTGATTAGAAACGTTTTGAATGTAAATGTAATTTTACAACGCAGAAAAAATCATTAACAAAAATGTTCTTTATATAAAAAAGAATAATTTATTTTTTGTAGTGAATATTATACATATTGTATTTTAATATAAATGTATGCAATTTATTTTACACATTTGCAAGGAAGTTTTTCTACAAATAATTCTAAATTAAATAAAAAGAATTTGAAAATAATTAATAAATTATTTCCTCTTTATTTATAAAATTGTACTAGTAGTAAGTCAAATTATCACAGTAGCTAAAGAGGAAATAATTTATTAATTATTTTCAAATTCTTTTAATTTAATTTATTTAAATAACTGTGATCAAGTGAATAAATCCCGTTTTTCTACAAATAATTATGTTTTATCAGTGGAAATAGCCTTTAGGGTTTTTGATTTTAAATTCCTCAGGAAAGGAAAACATAGCTTACTTATTATCTTTTTTTTCTTCAAAGCCCGCCATTTTAGACAGATAGATACTATTCGAATGACCCTATTGCCTTTTCCACCTCAACCTTGAAAGATTTGTTGTGAATCGCGACTATCTCAGATGACTAACTCTAACTCCGCGTCAGTGATTAATGCTATCATCTCTGACAATAAGTCTTGGGTGCAGCTTTCTGTGCATGGTTTCGTGTAGCCCAGCTTTAGAAACCTAATCTTTACAAGGGCCTCTGAGTGGCACAGTATATGAATATCATCTTCCTTTTTTTTTCCTGGCAGAATCTACATTTATATTTTGTTTCTAGACTCATCTTACTCATGTTTGTTGAATCTGTTAGTAGACCTACTATAGTCCCGATCATTTTCCTGTCTTGCTTTACAAGGTAAGTAGTAGGTTTTGGCGTTGAATTTTGATTCTAATGCTTTCACCCACCTATTAGTGGCTTGTATCTTTGTCCAGCTTCTGATGTATTTCCGAATTTCGGATTTTACGAGATTTTGTGGTCGGCTTTATCATTGTCTACATAATCCTTATGCACTGGAAACCAAATAAATCATCTTTTAATATTCCATTTCGTTGAGTGCATTATTATATCCCCAGTATCCTCAGAAGCGCTTGGCAATCCGAGAAAAATATGAAAATGTATCTTTTTATGGAATGACCTTATTTTTTTTTATTGAGATTCAAATTGTTAATCAAATTACCTTTAAAATATTAAACTTATTATCATATATTTCATATTTAAGCTAATATAAGCTGAATAAAGATTTGTTCTTGCATCTTGTATAAACAAACAGAAATTATCCGTTTATTCTTGTATTGACTTATTATTTCTATCGTTCAATTATGCAACGCTATCGCCTCTGCCTGAAATGCTGTTGTTCATTTTGCTAGGCTGATGATCACAATCAGCCTAGTAAAAAGGAACAACGATGGATTTCTAGTTATATATACCGGCCCCAACCTATTTCTTCATTTTTGAGCCATTCGTATACCAATGGAATCAGCACTTGTTTTTTTGTTGAAGTAGTACTTCCTTCACCTGGCGTCACTTGGTATTCCTGTTATCGAATTCGGGTTCCTCTTCTAGCCTTAAGTAAACTTTTCTTGGCAATCTGCTTACGGGATCCTGTCTCTACATTAATTTACATACTACAGCTCTGGCTTTTTCAACCCATTCTTCGACATCTGCTTAATGGTAATTTAATTTTAGCCTTCGTTATATGCGTTTTCCACTTCATTCTACTATTTTACTAGTCGAAAACTATTCTAAGATATCTCGCTTTTTTTGGGGAAACGGAATTACCTTCCAGCGCCTAAGGCATTCTAGCGCCCTTCTTTTTCTAAAAATGATAATGTGGGTCTTCTCGGGATTGACGAGAGTTGCTTACGATGACACCAATTATTTAGGGTCCATTGTGATCGCTGAGAGATAGATCTTACAAACCGGCTTTTGACTATTATTACCAGGTCATCCGCAATCATTAAGCATGTCTTCATTCGTTAATTTCTTTAATAGACCGTCTACAAGATTTTCCCAAAACAATGGAGATTGTCCTATTCTCCAAGCTGGCCATAATCTACTGAACAATATTTAACGGATGTTTTTTTTTTTTCGACTTGTGCCTCAATTATTGAACGCTCCTTTTATTTCCGGGAATGCGACAATGGCAATCTCTTTGTCCTCCATTGATTTTGAGCTATGCCTGTTTAGTTCATTGTCGACATCTCAGAGGATCTTCCTCTACTCTCTCTTCTCGTATATCGACTAGAGTTTTCATTGTTTTTCTCAGGAATTATGTCAAATAAGATTAAGTTTTGTTTAACATGCTGCCTACCTTGGACAAGTAGAAAACTCTTACGCTTTTCCACACCCTCGGTGCATAACTCCATGCCAAGCAGGCTTTGAATATTTTACATATGTACGGCACTAGTTCCTCCATGCCCTCCTGGAGCAGAATTTATAAGATCTCATTAGTCCCAGCGGACTTGTATGATTTATATCTGCTTAAAGCCCATCTAATACGATTCGGTCTTGTTATCTCTGTGGCCAACCTTCAATCCATTTGACCTGGTTATTAATACTTATTGCCGAGGTTGGAAGGTTCGGTTACTTCCGTCAGGATTTTAGAAGCAGGAACGTGAACTTATTAGTATTAGTTCCTTCAAACGTTCCTCCTTCGTTTCTGTGTAGGTTTCATCAGCTTTTCTGGACCTTACTCCTTCAACAGCACTTCCATCCCTAGCCAGAACTTTGTGGATTCTTGGAAATGCAGGGGTATATGATAACTCTTAGAAAAACTTCCTCCACGAGTCTATTTTTGCTTTTCGCATATCTCTATTGTTCTCTGCTTTCTTCTTCCTTATTTTCTACCTTTCTTTCTTATAGGCGATCCATTCATGTGTGGTTTTGACTCTGTTAAATAGCCTTCGAACCTGCGTTCTTAGGTTTTCAAGGTTCTTATTGCACCTACAACAATTATGTTCGGTTGTTTTATCTGGGCAGTTATCAAAGAATGCTGTCTTAATGGATTTATTTATTTATTCTACTGCCAGTTTTAGCCCTTCCACGTCACTCATCAGTGCCGTACCAACCCTGGAAGGTGCCCTAAGGGATTCTTTGTATCCTTCGTAGTTTGTCTCTCACGCGTTTAGAGTTAGAGTTAGTTTCTGTACTTAACTACCGTGAGAGATGTGCTTATGCCAAAACGAATATGTTTATGGTTTGAATATGATAGCTCTTCCAACACATGCCAATTCGCAATTATGTCATTCAATTTCTCGGTGCAAATATTAAGATCAAACACTTCCTTGCGGGGCAACTTATATTGGTAATTATAAGTCTTTATGCTGAGATGTAATTTAATTTACTTTACTACTTTACTTTTATTTACATCCAAGCTGCCCCGGACCGCATGATGCATATTAATGTCACATCCTTCTCCCCTCAATATGAAATTATATTACTTATAACGCGCTGAGGCAAGTTTTCTCATCCCCTGGGAGGTAGGCGGAGTAGATGACCCACCTCCTTTTTCCGTCTTTCGTTTTGGCTGTCATTACTCCTGTAACACAGAAGTCAGCGCAAAATCCTAGTATCAAGGTACAAAACATCCTGCTGCTATGGATTATGCACGCCTTTCGGTCTTACGGCTGTATTTTACGTTGGAATGTTGTGGTGTTAGGTTTACTACTTTGCCACTGATTATCCAGACTACGTCTACAGCTCCTTTCTCAAACTTCAGATTCCTCTCTATCCCTTCCCTCTACCTCTTTATGACTTGGGGGTTCATCAGGAAATTTGGCGGATTAAGGTTTCAGTCATAATCACTAGATTTTGCTGCATATATGCAGAATTAGATTTTTTTCTTGTCACAGGACTATATATCGTATTTGTTATCAGTTTTCGAAATTATAGTTAGACTTTTTTGGAAATTGAAAATATAAAAATAAAATAATTCTCTTTCCACCTCTATAGTCTTTGACTTAAAAATATAAAGTCTTGGACTTTATAAAATCGTTCAAAAAACAATTGAATATATAATACATATGTTATAATTTCACGAAATGGCTATCGACCAGATGTCTTTCCGCCTACTTACTCGTCATGATCGTTAACGTTACTGTCAAAGTCGGCATTATTTATTGAAATGAAGTGATATATCGTAATGGTAGGGAATTTATACTTTGGGTGATATTGGGGTTGCGAGGTGTTTAATAATGTGTGTTATTTCAAGATTTATCGCAAATTTTAGGGAAAGGTGTTGGAGACGGTCAGTAATGGGTTCGATGTTTATTTGTTGGTATAGGAGTGTGTTAGAAGGGTTGTGGATGGGAGGTATTATGGTGTCGGATTGTTGTGAGTACTCTAAGGGTTGATCGTTCCGCAACTTCTATATTATGCAAAACAGATGGGCGGATATTATAATAAAGGATGGCGGCGTACTCAATCAATGGGCGACATGTCATTTTATAAAGATGAGCAGCAATTTTAGTGGAAATTCCTTGGTTTTTATAAGTTAGAGCTCTGAAATGACTCGCCCTGCTTTTAGCCGCCGCTTTAAGGTTTTTGGTGTTGATGATAAAGGAAAGTTTTGTATTTAGTGTAATGCCCAGATATTTGCAAGTTGTAGATGGTGTTTATATCAACGTCGTTAATTTCCATAGCGTATGGGGAGTTCTGAAAACAGTGGGAAGGAATGAGGAGTTGCGTTTTATTGGGATTAATATAGTGATTATCCATTTTTGCATACCATATCTGTGTCATGTCGAACAGTTCCTGTGGAGTACTCAGAGCTTTTGGAATAGCAGGGGCATGAGAGATTAGGGCTGTATCATTAGCGTAAAGTGTAAGCAGTGTAGTTAATGTATTAAAGTTGAATATTATATAAAAATTGATCCTATGGGCATGAGTATCATATATAAAACCCAAAACAATTAACAATATTAACAATATTAACATTATTAATAATTAATAAAATGTTCATCCACTATTCATCTAGCGTATGGATAACTAGTGATGCTACATGCAATTAGGGCTTGCGTGGTTTTTTATTTATTATGATTTATTAATATTGTTAATTAGTATCTATAGCGAAGAAATCGTCTTTAAAAATTCTAATTACAATAATTTCTAATTTGAACAAATAATGTTATCTCCCATTTTTCACCTACAGAAAATTGTTTAGGGAAAGGAAAATTAAATTGTATGTCTTTTTCTTAGCCTTCGCGATGAAACTCAATTTTACATATAAGAAATAAAAAAATATTTTTTTTACTTAATGAAGTTTGTTGTTATGCAGCATTTCTATAATGAAATTTTTAAACGTAAAACTTATATTTTATCTTTTAAATTAAATAGAGTATTACTTTCATTCTAACATTTATTTTATTGTGACTGCATATTTTAATAAAATAAATCGCCAATATTTTTTTTAGTTTTGTGGGCGGATGTAAATGAAACGAAATATCATTTCACGCACGTGGGAAAATATAATGGGTGGGGGTATCCTTATCGCATATCAAACTTATGAAGTAATATTCGTTTTTGCATTGTTTGATCGGCTGCGTATTTCACGAAAAGTGTATTTTTCCAGTGAAAATTATCATAATTTAGTTTTAACGGATTTATTTTAACATATAAACATAGATTAAATAAAACGCTTTTAAATTATTACAACAAAAAACATTTTAAATGACACGAGTCGATAATTTATTGATAATGTAAATGAAGCGTTTCAACTTAACAATAGCATCAAATTATTAAGTATGATAATATTTATTTCAATTTACCGCTCTAGTTATTTTCCTGCAGTTGGCACTACTGCTTAAAAATGATCATTATATAGAATTTGGCTTACCTCGAGTTTTCTGTGAAGACATCATCTTTCATCTTTTCGTCAATACTTGGTGAGTATTTTACTTTGAATAATATTTATATTAAGTTTAATGCAGCTTTTTAACTGCGCATGTTTATTTATAAATTTAAATGTAAAATAAAAAGAAGCTATAACAACTTATTAATAATAAATTAAATAAAAGAAATTTGAAAATAATTAATTGTTTGAATAAAACACTTTTCAATTATTATTAAAAATTTATAATTTATAAACTTCAATTAATGCATTTTAAGGGTTCTACTTTGTTATATGTCGTTATTCAAATTATTTTAAGCTTTGTATAACTAGTATTTATAAATTATTATGACTTATATAAAATAAAAATGTTTTCATTAATTATAAACTTACTTTAAAACAATCTTTATATATTAGTTAATTAAATGTATATAGTAAATCATATTATTTAACATAAATAATACATACATGTATTATATATATAACAATATATGATAATCAACGAAAACTACTGATATTCAGGACTATCCCGTATGAAAAAATGCTAAATTTAATGTAAATGTTACGTTTAATCTCACAATCTAAGAATACATATCAATTAAAAAAACACGCTTAGATAGTGACAATAACGAATAACGCGCACATTAAATTTAAGTTTTCACATACGAAATAGCCCCGTATAGAGTGAATTATGTATTTAAATTTGCCGCTTAATAATACGTCCGATCTCACCAATCAATCAATCTAAAAGAATGTTTGAAGTGTGAACTTCAGAGGTTTAGGCATTATAATAAAAGAAAACATACAATAGACTTTTTCGTTTGCACTTCACTAACTTTAACTTAGTTCAAGTTGAAAATTTCAACCGTAATTAATTTAACTTATTTGTGTATCAAATGCTTTCATTTAAATTTCCCGCTCATTCTACGGCGTACTCCAACCTCATTGGTCGAAAAGTCAGGAATTCAAGCAGTCATTATTGGACGTAAGACAATCGCCTGCGCGGACTTTGTTCTTGGTTAGAAGGCAAGAATTGAAGAACGCTCAGTCGTGTACAATACAGTCGTTGTTTTTGGACGTTATTTTACACCCACTCCTTCTTCAAGTATTACAAGACGTTTTGAATATAATTCCGTTTGTGACCGTCTTTTAATTTATCGGTGGTAAGTTTTCTTTAGTATATATTATTTAATATAATGTGTGCGCAATTGTACAAATGCGCATGTATCATTTTAAAACATAAACCACATAACCTCAAATACAAAATTAACCGCCATTTTCTAAAAACCGCGTAATAATATAATAGATAATATTAAAATATTTTGGTTATTCATTAATATTTATTGCCCTATTTCTTTCTGTCTGTATCGTTTTAAAATATAAACCGAATAACCTCAAACACACAATCAACCGACATATTTAAAAACAAGACGATATTTATAAAATATTATCTTTTATTAGGATTAATTGAATCGGCGGAGTTTTGTTGATTGCCATTTTTTTAATAATTATAATAAATGTTTGTTTTTTGCGTTTGTCATCTGTTGATTTTAGTATTGATTTTCATGTATATATGTTCATTCTGTATTTAAAAACAGGGCCATAATATTTTAAAATATAAAATTTATTTTAATAAATAAAAGATACTTATTAGTCACTAACTTTAACTTAGTTCAAATTGAACATTTAAACCGTAATTAATTTATTTGTGTATGAAATGCTTTCATTTAAATTTCGCGCTCATTATACGGAGTGCTCCAACCTGATTGGTCGAAAAGTTAGGAATTCAAGCAGTCGTCATTGGACGCGCGTGCTTTGTTCTTGGTTAGAACGCAAGAATTGAATAACGCTCAGTCTTGTGGAATACAGTCGTTGTGTTTGGACGTTGTTTTACACGCACGCCTTCATGCATTAGCAGATGTTTTGAATATAATTCCGTTTGTGACCGTCTTTTAATTTACAGCTGGTAAGCTTCTTTTAGTATATGATATTTAATATAAACTGTGCGCAGCTGTAGAAATGCGCATGTGTTATTTTAAAATATGAACCACATAACCTCAAATACAAAATTAACCGCCATTTTCCGATAACCGCATAATTATATAATAGAATATATTAAAATATTTGTGAATTTAATCTAAAAAGGTATTATACAGGGCGATAATATTTTAAAATATTATATTTTTATTAGGATTTATTGAATCTGAATTTTGTTGATTGTTTTTTTTTAATATTCATAATAAACATTTGTCTTTTTTGCGTTTGTCATCTGTTGATTTTAGTATTGATTTTTATGTATATATGTTCTTTCTGTATTTAAAAACAGAGCGATAGTATTTTAAAATATAGTAAAGTATCTTTTATTTATTAAAATAAAAAATATTTACTAAATAATATTCAGAGTTCAAATTCTTTTTTTCTCTAATTTGAACTCTGAATAATATTATTTTGTAAATAATAATTTTTATTTTAATAAATAAAAGATATTTTACTATATTATCGCCCTGTTTTTAAATACAGAAATATACATAAGAATCAATACTAAAATCAACAGATGACAAACGTGAAAAGAAACATTTATTATTATAAAAAAATCAGTCAACAAAAATCCGCTGATTCAATAAATCCTAATAAAATTAAATACGTAACAAAATTTTAAGATATTGTGAAACTATATTTACACATAAAAATTATAATTTTAAAAGAATAATCATAATATAGTCGTTGTGTTTAGATGTTGTTTGACACCTAAGTCTTCTGCAAATATTGTATTGTTCTGAATACAAGTCTATTTGCGATTTAAAGTTGGTGATTTCTTTTTAATGGGCGCGTTCAGGGCTTTATCAAGCGGTAAAGCATATATTTTTTCTGTTGTATCGCTTTTCAAGCCGTGTATGATATTTAAAATAAACTTTAAAATATAGACAACATAACCTCAAACACAAAATCACCGCCATTTTTGAAAATATATATAAATATTTGTAAATTTAATGTAACAAGGTATTTTTATTATTTATTTATTAATATTTAATGCTTTCTTTCTTTTTGGGCCACTAAATAAAAATCAATATCAAAAACAACATATGACAAACGTAAAAAAGACAAATACTTACAAAACAATTATTTAAAAATAAAAAAAAAAACAGATCAATCCACTGTTTAAATAAATCCGAACAAGAAAATCATTTCATAAGCATGAATTTTTGTAATACAATAAATTATTTACAAGTATGCATTCAATAAAAAATAATACTTCATTCAAATAAAACATGATTAAATAGAATTAATTAGATTCTGATTAATTGGAATTATTCAGTTGATTGAATTAATCACAATTTAATATTCAAGAAATATTTGTGAAACTAAAAAAAAACAAGAACATTTATTAATTTATTATGTGTTGCATTATTACAAATATTTTATTAATTTCTGTGGAATTTAAATATTATTTGTACATTTTGTAATATATTCATTCCATTCCGTACGTGAAATGTTTAACCTAACAATCTGAGTGCACAGCACAGATTGCCTTGCACTATACAGTATACAGCTTAATTATAAACTTATATTGTGACGATTTATGTTAATTTTAATACTTTACGTACGTAATAGTGTATTTTTTAAACGTTTATAAATCAAAATGTACGCAGGTATTTAAAAGCGCATGTGCGTGGGTGTAATTTTAAATAAATTAATTTTGAAATAATGTAACGCAAATGACACGTAATACACACCAGATAAAAAATAGAAGTAAAATAAGTTAATGTTGATTAATTTAAAACATTGGGTGGTGGATATATTTCAGCTTTGATAAATTTAATTATAATTGAATTAGACGTAATAAAAGTAAGAGATGATGCTTTAAATTTATTGCGTCTAATTTGAATTGACTGCGTAGTAAACTGCATTTAAAGTTTTCTGTGTGTTGTTGACTCGAACGTTGCAATTATATGCATGTCGTTGCATTTGTGCACGCAGTTTTTTTAAATTTAAATAAGAGCGGTACTGCGCGTGTCTACATTTTGCGTTCCATGATTTCCTAACCTCAAAAATAAGGTGGTTCTCGTACATACATCAATCCACGTTACGTATGTTCTATTTGTTGTGGTCGCATTTAAAAGTGAATTATAACACGATGCGGGAAATGTAGCGACGAAGCGAGATGATTTTACACCAAAACTGTGTTCGGTGATGGGGACCCGGGATCTGGTTTAAATTAGAAATTTGTTTTAGCGTCGTTGCCGTAGATTATAAACAAATGGCTAGCCAAGTAAAGCCTAAGATGAACGTAGTGGCGTTGACAGACATCCAAGAACTTTTGGTTTACTTTTCAAAAAACACATACAGGCCGCATGAGGGAGAATCCACCGGAAATGAAGCAATGCAAAAGTGCATAGAGCTCTTCAAGACTGATTACCATGTTTTAAAGATTAACAACCATTCTGGGGAACTTAGTGGCCACTATCCAAGTGAGATGCCCATTCCGGAATATGAGCTAAACCAGAATAACGCACCCACTGCCTCCAATTCTTCTCAACGGACCACAAATACGATTTATGAGCATCTTTTCGATGGAAATAAATTGAAAGATTTAATACAAAAAGCACGTCTTGCTAGGTAATTATAATTAATTTAAATAATAAGTATAAATTAAAAAAAATGCAAGCTTTGACTATAATTCATAATTTTATTCCTCACTCATTCTGAAAATTATATCACATAATTGTTTTTTTTGTTTTTAGGTGCCGTGCGAGATTTCCGATCCCGGTGATATTATTTAAGGGCAAATATATTTGCCGTTCAGGAACCCTTTCTGGAGGCCCTGAGATTTACGGGCGTTCTGGGTATGATTACCTCTTCAACACGACGGACACAGTTGATAATAATGAGGGCTCAGGAGACACTGATGAGGCTACAACGAATTGCGACTGGCAGTTATTTGGACGTGTCAGGAGTTCAGACATTAAGCTGCTCAAAGCCCTCAATGTGGGAACCATCATCGATTTTATGGTGGAAAAGAAGAAAGTTAAGTTTGGGGTGAAGTAAGTATTTTTAAAAAACAATATTTTAATTTATCATCAAATTTGAATGCTGATTTATTTTGAAATATTGCCATTAAAAAGAATGCATAAAGTGATTAAAACTCAAAGATAAACCTTGATAGAGACCTATTTTAATTTTTATTATGTAGTAGTTGTAATGTCATCAACAACTTTATTAATTGGAAGTCAAACATTTTTATTCTTTGATAGAACATTTTTGAAATATAATAAATTATTTACAAGTATGCATTCAATAAAAAAATAATACTTCATTCAAATAAAACATGATTAAATAGAATTAATCAGATTCTGATTAATTGGAATTATTCAGTTGATTGAATTAATCACAATTTAACATTCAAGAAATATTTGGGAAACTAAAAAAAAAATAAGAAAATTTATTATGTGTTGCATTATTACAAATAATTTTTTAAAATTTTTTTTAGTAATAATTCATAATAAATTTTCTTGGATTTTTTTTAGTTTCCAAAATATTTCTTAAATGTTACATATTGATTCATTTTAATCATTAATTTAATCAACTAAATAATTGCAGTTAATCAGTTTCTGATTAATTCTATTTAATCATGTTTTTATGCGATTGCCGTTTTATTTCAAGGTCACTATCAGCTTTTCATTCTAACTTGAATCATTAAATACATTCCATATTTATAATTTTTCACAAAATTACTTTAATTTTTTCTAGAAATAATTTCATTATTTTAAGTATACCTTACAGATTTACAGAATCTTTTCATAGTTCAAACTCAAAATTTATTCGAATTAATCCTAGGTTCTCGCATTCGGTGAGGATTTCACTGCCCCTTGGTTCAATTTAATTCACATTAACTATGAAATACAAAATAAAAATAATAATCATTGAATTATCAAGAAAACATTTCTTGCAAATTTTAATAAACCTAAACGAATATTTTTTTTAACAGTGTAACTTCATCCGAAAAAGTTGATAAGGAGAATCGCTACTCTGATTTCAACTTGATATCTCTTCCGTACCCGGGTTGTGAATTTTTTAAGGACTACCGTGATAATAATTACGTAGCTTCAGGATTAGTGTTCGATTGGAAGCAAACGTTCTGCGATGCTCGCATTTTTATACCCGAGGAGCCAGTCTTATCTGCGTTGAACATAGATTGGTCTACTTATACCACTTGGGATCTTGAAGTAATCACGAAGAATTACCTCAAGCTTTTATTAAAACATCTTCAGGTGTGTGTATAAAATGATTGTTTCATACTTTAGCATTTCCTTTTTTTTTAAATAAAAAAAAGAAGCTTCGTACATTTAGATATTTAATTGTATTTTCTATTTGAGTAAATTATAGCAATGTCATTTAAAAAAAAATCATATGAAATTCATTTTTTTATTTATTTAACATTAAAGTTATTATTCAATTTTTTACTTTATTTGATTGAAATAATAATTAGTGTTAAATTAATTTTGAATTGTTTTTTTTTTTTTCAATTTTTTTTAATTTAATACTTTTGAAATCACTAATAAAAAATATTTATTTCAGGATGGTAATACCGGTTTATTGATTCACTGTATCAGTGGTTGGGATAGAACGCCGTTGTTCATTTCGTTAATTAGACTTAGTTTATGGGCTGATGGTTTAATCCATCAAAATCTCGACGCTCAACAGATTTTGTACCTGACCATCGCGTACGATTGGATGTTGTTCGGACACCATCTTCCAGACAGGCTGGGAAAGGGAGAGGAGATCTTCTTTTTCTGCTTTAACTTTTTGAAAATTTTCACTGACGAGGAATATAGTCTACAAGGGGGAAGGTTTGTTAAAAAATAAAGTTTATTTTTTTTATATATATAAGGGGTGACGCCTACCTGCAAAGCAGAAAAAAAAAATCGGGATATTTTTTCTCGGAAACGAAACAACATAGATAAAATTCAATTACACCAATTTATTTGGCATACATTTGTAGTCAATTTAGATTTTTTCGGATTCTTCAAAGAGAAAGTTTTTTATGGTGATGGTTCGTAGAGATGCAGAAATCATTTGATATAAAAAAATCCAATTGTGTTGCATTAAGAAGTTCGACTGAGGAAAAAAATGTTTGACAAATAAACTGGTATAATTGAATTGTATCTATCTTGTTTCTTTTTCGAGAAAAAATATCCCGAATTTTTTTCGGGTCTAAAAATCTGTCTTTGATGTGCTGTAAAAAAATAGGAAATAAATAATACGCGAAATTCAAACAATCAACGGCTAGAAAAAATATTTCAGAATATGAGACAAAAAGCCGCTGTCATATTGAATTAATACATTAAATAAAAATTATTTTCACATTTAGCTCTGTGACATTTTGACTTACGTTACATAAGTACTTTAAACATTAATTAAAAAAATTGATTAATTATTTTCAAATCATTTTTATTTAAATAACTGTGATCAATGAATGAATACTCTTTTCAATTGAATTTAATACATTTTGAATTATCACTGTCATGGACTTTGAAAATGAGGTTTCGAGATAATCACGTTTAAAGATTTTAGATGTGTTCAGTGTGGTCTCGACTAACTTTGCATAAACTCGCATAACTTGAGCAATTTGTATCCAATCAATATGGTAACTTTTTAGGAAATAATCTTAAATGTACACACTTTCGAATTCGGTGATAATAAAAAAAACTATTTTTTGAACCCGTGCAGGTAGGCATCACCCCTTAATTAGTGTATCACTTAGTATTTTGTGAAATATTGTTAAATTAAAAAGTTCATAATGATGAAACATTTTTTTTAATACTTTTTACTTTTCAACTACTTTCTGTCTTTGATCATTATCATTCCTTTATAATAATATATGTCAAGGCGGAAAAACTACTGGTCGATAGCCAATTAACAGATATAAATTATATATTTGATTTTGTAATTTTTATTATTTTTTTCTATATACATCTGTTGATGAAGGTTATTTTTATATAATGTTAAACAATCCATTTTATCATTTTGAACCTTTTAATTTTTATTATTTTTACTTTATTCTTTCTAAGCAGATTTAAGTCAAAATTGGACCGAGCAACTGACAAGATGGTGAATCGAAATGATTCAGATACTTTATTAGATACCGTACTGTTAGATAATGATCGAGGATCTAACATTAGTTTGAGCTCGACATGCTCATCTGTTAGTACAAAATCCCAAGAATTCCCGCCAATGTACTGGCAGACTGTGTCTTCTGATGAATTAATGCCGGGATACAATTATAATGGGTATGTTATCTGAATATTTCAAATATTTATTTAATGTATTATCCTGGCATAATCTTATAGTTAGAACTGCATTTGATAAGTCTGATTTTATTATGTTAATTTTTTTCTTACAGTAACCCAGTCAATTTAAATGAACCCAGTACTTCCTTAGCAAGATCCCCCCAGTCCAGAAGGACATCACCAGTTTCCGTTCCAGCAACTAAATTAAGACAACGACAGGAATCAGCTTCTTCCGTTTCCATGGGGAGCTGGCAAATGATCACCGGAACAGGATCTGTCAGAGATTCTGATATATCTGATCCCAATGGATTAAATGCAAAGTAATTTTTCTTATTAAATATATTTAAATCATATTTCATTGTCTTCCATAGAATTGGAATTCAACTTTTAGTAATCTTTACTATCGTTGATTTAAAGTAAATGCTTTTCTTATTTATATTTTATTAGATTCCTGTAGCTACACAAGAAATCAAATTGGTATTTCATAATTATTAAACGTAATTTGTTTCTGATCTTTCTTCATATCAGCCACTGAAAAAAGAGTGGTATAAAAATTAAAACATTAATTTTGCTAATGTCATTTCAGTAGTGAGTGCAATTCTCAATCAAGCCTTCATACGCTCATCGATGAGGATACAGTGATGACCTACAACATAGATGAATACGCATAGTAAGTAAACAATCAAAATTCATATTAGATAAACAAAATAATTGAAAATGATTAATAAAAAAATAATCATTTCCTTTTCTATCATTGAAAAAAATGTATTATTAATTTTTTATTCTCCTTTTTTAATAAAAAATTATAATACATTTGTAATTGTGAAAACTACTCAAATTAAAAATATACATTTTTCTATAATTGCTTTAACATTTTATGTATAATTATTGCTATTAATAATCGACTTATCATTAAATAAACATTTGCAATGTTTAGCTGGATGCTAATAGAACTAATTTTAATCAAAAAAATTCAAAAATATTGATTTCTAGTCACATATTTATTATATCAATGGCCTCATGAATGTTAATAAAGAACCGTACAATATTTTTTTACTTAAATTTTTACTTGAAATTAATTAATGAACAACTATACCTGAAGATTATCACACCTTTTCTGGCCATTTCTGTATAATACAAATGAAAGATTCGTCTTTTACTTCACTTTTTATTTTAAAACACTAGATGTACATTTCGATAGCAAAATCGCTATTGATAGTAATGAGTTTAAAAACAAAAAGTGAAGTAAGAACCAAATCTTTCATTTATCTTATAGTATGTTAATTATGTGGAATCAAGGATATACAGTAGCATTTTATTTATATTGCTACAATATTGTTGATTTTTATTAGTTTTTTTTAAGTAGTATAAACCATATTTTAATTTCAACAAAATTTATTTTTAGCCGCAAGAAGCGTCTGCTGAAAGTACGTGAGATTTTCTTAAGCTGTTATCACAGTACAATTGGATTCAAGTTCAAGAATGACGTGTCACTGGGATCTCTTCTGGGAAACATTGCAGAGAAAGTGGGACTTTCTGCGAGGAATTAATTCATTCATTTTGGTGCCAACACCCAAGATTTTTGCACAAAAAATTGTTATTGTCTATAATAGGCATCACATTTCGTTTTGTTCTTGTTATTTGTGATCATAAGTGTTTTTTTATGATAAATGTGATTGTTAAAATTAAATATAAAACATGGTACAGATCTTCACCAGGAAAATACATAGTTCCTAATAAAAGCAAATAAATCAATATCAAAACAAAGTGAAGATCTGTATTGTGCAAATGCGCAAACGTAAGCAAGTAAAATCAGAGTAAAATGAATTTTTATACCCTTTTTCGCTGCAAACTGCTACTCGCTAGGTGACTGACTAATACAAATTAATCCGTGGTTTTGTTGATAAATTTGTATTAGTGAAAGTGTTTACGTTTGTAATAATAAATACTCAACAAGTAGGCTGGACTTTTAGCACGTTAGAGTGCCATAAATACATTCAAAAGGGGTACAAATCTTCCAATGCGTGCCTAATGACTGGCCTTATTTTATATTGAAAAATTTGAATACACTCCGTTTATTACCCAAAGAAATTGTCATTAGATTTTTTATCAGAGGTCTTCCATTGAAGCACCCAAGTTTAAATGAATTTATAAGAAAATGTACTTATAATGTTGAAAAGTTCTAATAAATATATTTACGTTATGCTCCGTTTCTTTTCTAATCATTCACACGATCAAGGCCTTGGTCGTAAAAATGTGGCTGTTGCTGGTCTCTGCATAAGAGATTTTGTTTATAAGTACAATTTATCATTACATATCATTATTAGTTTGGTATCTTTGTAAATTGGATAGTTAAATGATGAAATTTATAATAAAATTGTTATTAATATTTGCAGTCTTTTTTTAATTTAAATACTATAAACATTACATTATGTACATATTAAATCCATAAACATGTTCAAATAAAAGCAAGTTATTTGTTCATAAAAGGAAACTCTGAATAATATTAATTTTTGACAAATATGCATTTGGTATATTGAAACTTTCTATCAGGGCTATTCTGTAAGCAAAATTTTAATGACTGATTAGAAAAATAAATAATGTTTTAGCAACGCTCTAAGAACATTAAACGTTATTTTCATGTTGCTGAAACATGTGTGCACAGTGGGTAATTTGTTTTTATATTTCATTTCATTTGTATTACATTATTAACAGTATCTACCACGCCTGATTGTATATATACATATATTCCATTAAAAAAGCTCCTTAGACTGTGATGATATTAAATAACGTACACGTTAAACTTAACATTTTCCTTACACAATAGCCCCTTATGTTAATATTAAATAAAACTAGTTTTGATTACAATAATGGGATAATGAAAACTACATGAAATAATTCAGCACTGCCATCTTTTGTACAAACATGAAATCTAATAGCACCTGTTGGTTATCTCAGCTCTATTGATCCTAGAATAGTAAATTATTGATCCCTTTCAGAAAAACTTTAATAGCACTCTAGCATAAATGCTTGGTATTTTAGTATACACCCATGTGTATAGATGCCTTGAAAACAGTAGTACATATTAAGTAGTGATTATGCAAAAAAATAAATGTGCCGTGCCACCTTAGTCATATCATTTATTTTAAAAACAGTTTGTTCTGCACTAATTTGTACAGAATGCAAGTTTGTGACATTACCAAGTCCATTCGGGGATAGATTTTATTGTCAAAATTTGTTAACTGCCCCCTCCCCAAAAATAACTTGGATCTATGTCTGGGCGTCACCCTTATTAGTACAAAAAGTATAAAACACAACACGTTGGCAACCTATTTTAAATTCCCTTTATTAAAAGAAAAATTGGCGTAAGAGGAATATTTTTTTTTTGAGGGGATTAGAAATTTGCAAGCAGACAATAGGCTCTTGGGTCTTGTTGGGCTAGGTAATGCTGGGTTGGACGTCCTCTTTGATTCCCAACTAGCCAAACCTTTACCTCACTGACTAGTACCGCATCCGAAGAATGCTGAGTGCGACACAAGTCGGTGAAGGGTTTGGCTAGTCAGGAATCAACGACTATCTAGCCCAAAAAGATCCAAAGGCCTCCTGTCGGCTTGCAGATTTCTAATCCCCTAAAAAAAAACAATTCCTCAAGTAGTGCCAAAACTTTCTTTGTTTTTGTACTAGCCTCCTTCTGTAAGTCTTCCTTCCATCTTTTCCATAACGCTCTTGGTGAAGTTGGCTACAGCCTATCAATTGTCTTTACACTTTGAGTATACTTTCTTTGTCAAATCCTCCCGGTTTGGCCCTGACAATTTCCCTCTACTCGTTCCATCGGGAGCAGTTAAAAACACACGTTCAGAGTTTTCCACCTCCTTGCATGTTGTACATTGATCGTTGTCCCTCTTATCAATCCTCCTCTTAAGATATGCAAGGAATGATCAATGCCCTGTAAAAAGTTGAGTAAGGTAGTAGGTGTTTTCTCAATTGCCCCTCTCGTACCATGGTTTGATATTCGGGATCAGCTCATTCATCCAGGCCACATTATCCGTCACCTCTCGAGGTCCCTATTTCCCCAGTTTTATTGTAGATTTCTTTGCCTGTTTGTTACAGTTCGGGTTTGATTCGATCATTATTCCTAGAAATTTTATGGCCTTTCTGATTTCTATAGCAGAGTCTCCGATTTTAGGAATAGTTGGTTGTCACTAGCTACCTAAGGAACAGGGTGCATACCAGAAGAGCAAATCAACAGAGTTGGCTTTGAATAACCTCATTGGAAAGATTAGGGAAACTCTGAAGCAAGGGAATGGCATTCCTGGATATTGAGGGATCATTTACTGCTGCAGTAATGGACTCTTTGCAGAGCAGAATTGAATCAAAGCTAAGCTCTACTCCAGAAAGGTGATGATGTTCCTCTCTAATGATTCATTTCAACTAAAGACTACTTGATGTCCACAGGGGGGAGTATTGTCGCCCCTCCTGTGATCATTGGTAGACTACCGACAATAATTGATTGAAGTGCTGGACACCAACCGTCAGAGGTGTGTAATAGAAAGCCTCAGTATGAACCCAAACAAAACAGTAATAGTTCTCTTTACTGGCAGAAGAGTAACCTCGTATGATCAATTCAATGAGACAAATTGATCATACGAGGGGTAACTATATCAGGTGTGTATTTCTTCAGACGGAAATATACGCTCTTAATCAGAGTGTTCTATAGGAACCTCCAGCACACAGGCCAATCAATATATGATCTGACAGCAAATCTAGCGAGCCAAAGCTATACTAGGTATGAGCAGAGGCGACCTTAGAGCAAGTGTAGCCATACTGACTGGATACTGTCGCCTTAACCATCTGGAAAATGATGAGACATTAGAGGATGTGCTATGTGTTTACCAAGCGAGGTGTCAAACCAGACAACTGGTTCTCTAGTAAAATCTTGAGGTACTTATAAACCTTGCATCTGAAAAGTGAGGTATAAGGTCGCACATGTTTTTTTTTTTTTTTTTTTTTTTAATAAAAATATGAGTACTAGCAGTTTGGTTTAGAGAAATGAAGTGTGGATGATGTAAAAATACCCTCAGAAATGTAACCTTTTCTAAATATACAGGAATAAGGAACACCCCTTGACTCCGGAATTAAAGTTCTTCACTCACCCCAGGATTATTTTTTACAAAATTCAAATTATTTTTCAAATCTAATCAATTTTTAAGATTGGAGTATGTGAAAATTTGTTTTTTTAACTTCAATTTATAAAGACTAAATTTAGAAATTATTCAGTAAGTGTTGAATTAGAAATTATTTAAAGATACAATTACTACAAGGTTGAATAGAAATTGTTACCAAACGTTTTGTTTATAAAATTTCATGTTCAGAAATATTCTAATTCAAATAGGAATTCAAGACTTTATTTAAAAGAATTACTTGTTTTCAACATATTTATTTTCTACCGAAGTGGAGACATGATAAATTAAGAATAATTTAATAAGGGCATCATATTAATTATTATAAGAAAATAATGTTACAATAATTTTATAAAACTATTTATTTTGTTTTTATTCACTGCCTTACTAAATTAAGTAAGGCTAAATGAGTTAAATTAAATTACATATATATCAAAAGATATCTATTTATTTTGTATTTACACGACACTTTGTAATGTACAAACAAGGTAGGCCAGATCACTCAATATCCACAGCCACCTTCATTATATAAAATTACCTTTAATATTAATGAATATTATATAAAATAGCTGACAAAATGCAAAAAACGCGATAATTTAATTGAAAGGTAAATAAAATCATTTGCAACACGAAAATAATGGTTTTTAAATACACAGCACTTGTGTCTATAAAATATCTTTGTTGTATTTGAGAATCAGAATCATAGATTTAAGGTGACTACTGTTGTCGACGGTCATATTCCCGTCTGTAATCCCGGTCTGGTCGCCAGTCACGAGGATATGGTTGCTCGTTTGGAGGATATGCGGAACCCGTACCATAATTGCCACCATAATGTGAATTGTACATTGGTCTCTGGTTTAAAGGTGTCACACCTTCACGATTCCTTTGAAATCGCCAATCGTCTTTACCATTAGGGTTGCTATAAAAAAAAAAATATATATCCATTCTTTATTATTCTAAAATAACCTTTTAAAATTCACCCAAAAAAAAAATAAGAGAAATGAAAATGGAATTTCCAATTTTCTTTACAGCCAACCATACCTTTTTTAAAAGCAAACACAAAATTACCGTTTTTCTGAAGATCGAGGGGGTTCTCGATCCCTATTATACGGAGGTCTGTTGTACTCAAAGCGTTCTTTCCGATGGTCCGATTGGAACATCCGTTCTCGTTGGCCACTCCATCTCTCATGATCATGTCCTCGTTCTGCTGGAGGATAACCGCTTTGCCTCTGCCCTTTGGAATTGCTTTCCCGCCATCTCTGCTGCATTCTATCCTCATCCTTATCTTCGTCTCGTGATTTCTTCCTGTCTTTTTCTTTCCGTCTGCCAATGACATAGGATAATTAAAACAAAAACAACTCAAAAGAAAAGAGTATTCATTTACTTAGTCACTGTTATTTAAATTTATTTCTTTATTAATCTTATCCTCCTTTACCCGGATTGGGTGTCGAGAGTTATTTAAATTTAATTAATTAGAGGATTTGAAAATAATTAATAAATTATTTCCTCTTTAGCTACTGTGACATTTTGTAAGTACTTTAAAAACAACTACTTCTCAGGCTTTTTATTCAAATCTGAGTCGAGAATATTTTTTTGTTGGATTTGCGAAAATGCCCTAAAATAATTTTTTGATGAAATAGGTTTTAAGGAAAGGTGAAAACGTTCAACAGGGTAAACTTTTTCACCTTTCTTTGAAAATTCGAAAAAAATATTTCTACACGGAATAAAGATTTTGTGATGGCAGATTCGAGCTCAGCAGACTTTAGATTATCTCTGTAGAATGTTTCAGTCCTTTGCAACCTAAAATATTTTTTTTAATGAATTAGGTTGTAAGGGGTACGCCATTGAACTTTTTCACATTGTTCGCGTCCTTCCCCGAGCCCTTACATAACGTAAGTTAAAATGTAATAAATAGTAGTTACTGAAGAAACAATTTATTTATTATTTTCAAATTCTGTTTAATTAAAAACGACTCATTGATTTTAAGAATACATACTTTTTAATATCACGATCACCATCTCGGTCAGAATCCTCATGCTTCCTTTTAGGGACAGATTCTTTTTCCTTCGGTTCCTTTTCTACTTTTTCTTTGGCGGATGTGCTGGGTTTTTCATTCTAGAAATAAAATCATTTCTTTAGTAACACAATTTTAAATTAGTTTACTAAATTAGTACCTCATTCTTCTTATCACCTTTCTTGCATGCCTTTTTATACAATTTATATAACTTCTTCGAATCAAATTCCGTGAATTTTGATACAAAATACCACAGGTTGCTAAAATTTTAAATCATAAATTCTCTTGATTTTATCTTTTTTTTAAATAGATAAATTAAATACCTCCTCCATTCTTTTATTTTTTCAGGATCTGTATGTTCCTTTAAACACTGGTTGATTTGTTCACCTATTTGCAGAAGACATAAACGAGTGTGGTTCACTTGCTCCGTTTCACTAAGTGATTCATCTGGATTATCTAATGCTTTCAATGCTTTCTTTACAGGCCTCATTTTTTCTTTGCACTAAAATCAAATATATATTTATTAATATAAACAGAACAAAGTATTTATTCACTTGGTCATAGTTATTTAAATAAATTAAATTTATTTGAAAATTATAAATTATTTCCACATACATAAGTACTTTAAACAAATGCACATTAAAACAACTACTTCTCAGTCAAATACCGCACCACAAATTGAATTACATAATGTACACCTGCTGCTGAATATCAATAACATTCAATATCTGGTGGGTATTTGCCTGAGAAATAGTTTTAATGTGCATTTGTTTAAAGTACTTACGTAACATAAGTCAAAATGTCACAGAGCTAAATGTGAAAATAATTTATTAATTATTTTCAAATAATTTTTATTTAATTTATATATTTATTACTCTTTAGTAATAATTTTTATTATTCACCTCATTAAATATTGACGGATCTAAATCACCTAAAACATCTAATGCTCGAGGTTCGTTATTAGCTGTAAAATGCATGGGACCAGCCGCTTTCTTCTCTTTTTTCGTCTTTTTCTTATCTTTATCCTTGTCTTTCTCGAGATCCTTCGTTTTAACCACAAATTCCTTTTCTTTCTTTTCAACTTTAGTAGGAGTAGAGTCAATACTATCTTGTGTTTCTTCCTTTTTAGGGGTCTTCTTAATAGTGACATTTGAAGCTGATGTCGTTGTCGATTCATCATTTGAACTAATGTCATCTTCAATAATTTCTTTAGTAAGAGCTTTAGATTTCCTCTGTCGCTTTGGTTTTGCAGCAGCATTTGGTTTTTTCTGATCTAATTGTTTCTTAAGTACTTTTAAAAGGTATTCAGATCGGGATTGTAAGTGTTTAGCTTGAGGTTTTTTATCTTCATTTGCTAAAATTTTGTCCCCTATACCCAAGGAAGGATCCATTTTCAATTGCTCCCAAGAACCCATGCCATATTGGTAAATACCTTGGAGCAATTTCGAGTCTTCAAAAGCTCCCCATTCCACATCGAAATGAGCGGGTTTAGTTTTAGCTTCTAATCTCCATTTCTTGCGTTCTTCAGGATTTGAAGGCAGGATGTCATCTAACGGTTGAAGCTCTTCTTCGCATTGCATCATTGTCTTGGCATTTACGGATACACCTCCTAATTTAAATGAAGGACCCCTGTTCCTCTTTTTTCCTCCTTCCGAAGCACCGTTATCAGTGTTTTCTTTGGTGTGTTCTCCCATATACGATTTACATCTCTCGTGTAAAAGTTCACCAAGTCGATGTAATTCTTGAAGAGGTTTTTCTTGCAATTCTGCATCACAGGCTACTGCTTCTAGTCGCTTCAAAGGAACACTGAATTTTTTAAAGCTCTTAACAAATCTCCTAATCTCAGCATCAGTGAAGTTCTTAATTCTCTCCCTGTTCGCCAAAGGTGGACGTCCCCTTTTCCTAGGACGTTCATCGTCACTATCCTCCCCTTCTCCACTTGAGCCACTTTCTTGGTCTTGCTGCTTTCTCTTTCTTCCTCGCCCTTCTTCCCCATCACTCTCGGACTGGTTGATTTGTTGAAGAGTTTTCCGTGATCTCGGCGGCAAGTAAAGATCCTCCATCTCCTTATTCTTCTCTTCTTCTTCCACTTTCTTCCGGAGCCTTTCTGGAATGATTTCGTCCCAATCTTTACTTTCACCATCTTCGTCTTGACCGGGATCTTCGGTTATGGGGGACTGTTCACTGTCTTCATCAAATGCTTTTATTTTTGCAACTTTGAAAGCGGATAAAAGTTCATCGCCGACCATTGTTGGAGCATCATCCCTTGTTTCTGCTCGTCTCAAGATTTCATCAATATCACACTAGAAAAAAATGTACATAATATATTAATTTAATTCTTCTAGTGGTGGAATATGTAGAGTAATATAATTACTTCATATTATGTAAAATATAGTGATGATTGAAAATAATTTTACTTTACATTAAAAAAATGTATCATGGATAAATAAAGCGCTAATAACCTTTCATCACACTTTTATTTGAATTTCCAAATGTACATTTCACAAAATTACCATTCAATGGATTAACACAGTGTGAAGAAAGATTATTAGTGTTTTATTTATCAATTTAATTTGAGCTTCGTGTAACTCAAACAATCAATTTAGTATCTTAAGATTACTTACTACAGGGTCGTCATTTTCATCTTCTTCATCCTTAAACAGTTCTTCAGCCCCAAATTTAAGAATTGCAGTGAGATCCTCTTTATTAAATGGAGTATTATTCGAAGAGCCTTTCTTATCTAATACAGTTCGGCCTGTAGTATCCATTCTTTGAATGACCAGATGATCCAGTACCATTTTCTGCTTAGCTCTCTCCACAATTTCTTCTTCGACAGACCTGGCAGTAACCAATCGGTAAATGTTGACTTGATTCTTTTGTCCTATCCTGTGAGCACGAGCCTGGGCTTGTAAATCGTTTTGCGGATTCCAATCAGAATCAAATATAATGACAGTGTCTGCCGTTGCTAAATTAATTCCCAGACCGCCAGCTCTGGTAGATAATAGGAAGCAAAAATCTTGAGATCCTTCAGCATTAAAGTGATCGAGTGCTTGTCTTCGGATTTCTCCTTTAATGCTACCATCCAATCTTTGAAATGGAAAATGACGGTATTGCAAATATTCTCCTAATATGTCTAACATCCGAACCATCTGAGAGAAAATCAATACTCGATGGCCAGTCTCTTTTAACCTAATTAATAATTTATCTAGTAGTACTAACTTCCCAGAGCCTTTTAATAATTGCTGCAATGAATAAAATTTAACAATATTTTTTATTACAAAGATTTTAATTAAGTATGAACTTTTTTATTAGGGTTGAATTATTTTTAATCAAATTATTAATACCTGTAGATAATCACTCTGATTAATTTGCTGATCGTGCTCTGTTGGCTTCGTAAGCATAGCATGATTGCAGCATTTCTTCAACTCTATTACTATATTTAAAAATGTGTTGGTGGAACCTTTTACACCTTTCCTCAACGCATTATAGTTTTTGGTAAGAATCCATTTATAATATTGCTTTTGAATTGGAGTCATTTCTACCCGTAAAATTTGTTCAACTTTAGCTGGTAGTGATTTTTCGACGTCTTTTTTCACTCGTCTCAAAATAAAAGGTTCAAGCTGCTTATGCAGCTTTCCATATCCCTTAGTTGCTGCATTGTCATGTTCTTGTTCGAAATCTGTCCACGACGCAAATCTGTGAGATAATATTTTACAATAAAAAAAAATAAAGGGTTAATTCAAAATAATTACTTTTCCGGCATAATGAAATGTAAAAGAGCCCATAATTCCTTAAGACTATTCTGCAATGGTGTGCCGGTGATTAGAAGCCGATGGTTTGTATCGAATTCCATTAAAGCTTTGTATAAAAGCGAATCATCATTTTTTAACCTATGGGCCTCGTCAACCAATAAACCAGCCCAACTATGGCTACCCAAGAATGCCTTATCTTTTAAAACTATTTCATAAGTGGTTAAAATGGCATTGAACTTTAATCTCTTTGAACCTTCATAACTCCACTCATATTGGCGAATCTAAAAGTATTTCCATTTTTTTTAATATCTTCTCGAATCAGGTATTTTTTAAATGTATTAGGCGCGCAACTAGGTTCCCGCTGTTTTTCAAGAGATGGCTCCAGTAGTAAGTGTTGGTCGAGTGTGACATAACCAAAACGTTATGAACCAAGCTTAGACATATGGTAAACAAACCACTTTGACACATTAATGATTTTGTTGTTGCATCATATACTTTTTGTTGTGTGAAAATATCTGATTTTGTGCCAAATAATCGTCATTTGCAGGAAATTTTCTATTTCTTCTTTCGGCGGCTGAAGCACATCGAGAACTCCAAAAAGTTTACAGAGATGCTGCTCTAAGTGAACCACAGCTTCAAAGACAGTGATTTCAATGTTGACGACCGTTCGCGTAAAGGAAGGCCAAAAACCTTCGAAGATCTTGAATAGGGTCCGATGGTGCTGACATCACATATCGCGGCAAATTTAAGTGTGGCATTTCAAAAAATTAAATGAACCTTATTGATTACGTACGTAAGGGTCACCAAAGTTTTAGTGGTGAACTCCTCAGTTATTATGCATATTTAATAAATACACTTTATATAATAAATATTTGATAGATACTGCACTAATGTTGTAATCTATATATTAGATTACTCAACACCCGAAAGGTCAAAAGGGATTAAGATTATATACATTTATAGCTTATATTCCTTAAATATTATAAAATTAATTTCCAATAATTGGGAAACTAATAACCTTGTTATTATTACAATATATAGGGTGGGCCACAAATAACGGCCATTAAATGTTTTCGGGGTTCCTGACCGCGGTAAATTTTGAACAAATTCTAGATTACACAGTTGAATGCGACCACCTCATGGAAAATATTTTGACTTTCTTTCACTTCCGGTTGTACTGGAAATGGCTGACAACTTTGTTATTTCAAATGGAACACCCTATATTTTATTTTTTTTTCAGATTCTTACAGTTTTTTACATAAAAAATTGTTTGTCAAATTTTAACCTCAAATTGATATTTCGAAAAATGCCTATAACATCTAGTAGGAAGAAGATAGACAGACCAGCGATATCTTGAATTGTTAGTAATAGATCCATCTAGAATCAAAAAAATTAACATCCGTCAATTTTGACAGTATTTCAAAATTGTTAACATTTCAGTGCTCTCTTAAAACATTACTCAATTTTTTCAAATGGAATGACCAATATTTTATCTCGTAGGGTAATTGGCAAGACAATTTGCAAGATAAAAGTATTATGAATCCCAATATCTAGAGCAAGTAGTGTTTCAGTTATTTTGACATTTCTTTTCTCCTAAAATGTTTGCACAATTGAGTAATTCCTGCACGTGTTCCATAGTAGGCTACTGTCAATATTCACTGAACCGAATGTGGAAAAAATTATTTCCAATGTGTCAATATTTTTGAACACGTTCTTCGAGTAATATTAAAATAAATCAGTATACCACTCAAGAAATTATGAATTTATTTGTCATACATGGCCAGTCTGACAGAATTGTTTGTTTTCACTTACAACATAAAAACAAAAACAAAGAGATTGAAATAAAGTAATTTCCAAATGAATAATTGAACACAAGAACTTAAAAAAAAAAGACAATTGTTTGAAATGATGCTTTAATCTTTTGTGGTAGAAATAAAAAGTAATTCGCATGCAAAATATGTTGAAACTAAATTTGTATTGGTATTTATGTACACGTGTTGCATGTGGATTTTCAATTGACCACATTTTTTTAATGTATGACGAATAAATTCAATTTTTTTTGTATGTGCGCTTATTCATTTTAATTTTCTTCAAACAAAGGGTTCAAAAATATTGACATATTGGAAATAACTTTTTCCAGATTCAGTGCAGTGAATATAGATAGTAGCTTACTGTGGTGCACGTGTATTGCTGTGTATTTGGAGGGACCAGGGCAGTGTTATTTAATATAAATCAAACAAAACCATCACTAGAGAACGGTGTTGAACTAAATTGATGCGATTGAGCCGAGCACTGCATGCAAAGCAGCCACAATACAAGCAGAGGCACGAAAAAGTGATTCTACAACATGACAACGCTCGGCTTCACGTTGCCAAACTATCTAAAAAATGCTAAGTCCCATCCCACCTGCCATATTCTACAGATATTGCACCTTCCGATTATTACTTGTACCGTTCAATGGCACATTGTCTGGTTAATCAGCAGTTCCACTTATATGAAAACATCTCAAAATGACTTGATTCGTGGATAGCCTCAAAAGACAAACACTACTACTGTGACGGTATTTGAGTTCTTCCAGAAAGATGGGAAACAGTTGTCGCTAGTGATGGGAAATATTTTGAATGATTCATTTGTATCAATGTTTTCACAATAAAGTTGCAGTTTCATAAATAAAAAAAAAAAAAAACAGCGAGAACAGTGGCGCACCTAATAAAATAGTAATTAATTAATAAATGAAAAAACTTACGATATTTCTTGAATTTACATCACCAAGATAGGTAACGAAATTTAGCTCAGGAGCCCATTGTATAAATTCTCGCTGCCACGACGTCATTGTGGACAAAGGTACAACACACAAAAATGGTCCGTGTACTTGGTATGTATTAAATAGATAGTACAAGAAACAAATTGTCTACATAAAAAATAGTTGCCATTAGAGAAAATCTAAAAAATTAACTTTACGCATTTTATCTGAATCTTTCAGCTTACCTGGATTGTTTTACCCAGGCCCATCTCGTCTGCTAAAATCACAGAATTTTCTTTCGACCACGAGTGAATTAACCAGTTCAATCCATCCATTTGGTAATCACGCAGAACCAAATTCTGTAATCAAATTATCGTCTTAAAAAATAGTACTTTTAAATTTTAACAACTTACACAACACCAAAAAATGAGAGTCCAATTAGTAATGTTATTTGAAGCCTTATATTCAAAAATAATAACTTTTCTGAAAAAAGAAAAAAACATTATTTGATGGTCCAAATCATAAAATATCCATTCAAATAATGTGTTGATTGTGCAATAAAATTACATTAATTCAACAAATTATAGTGATGACTCTCTCCCAATAAGATTTTATATCAACTTTAAGTAAATTATTCAATTTGATCCTAAATTTATTTTAAAATTTAAAGC
The DNA here is from genome assembly GCA_963082785.1 of Philonthus spinipes. Taxonomy (NCBI): domain Eukaryota; kingdom Metazoa; phylum Arthropoda; class Insecta; order Coleoptera; family Staphylinidae; genus Philonthus; species Philonthus spinipes. The sequence goes on from OY720301.1 coordinate 16,974,569, forward strand.
CTCTTCTATAAACAATACAAAATGCACTAATTAGATTTTGGATTTTATTTATTAGTTTTTTTTGTAAATGAAATTTATATTGCAAAATGGAGACTCCGTAAAAATAAATACAAATCCTAAGTTTGAACTGAATCCATAGCATGAGAATCTCTGGCTTATTAATTGAAGAAATGAATAAGTTGTTATAAATTTAAATATTTTGTTGAAAATAAAATTATTTTTTTATCATTATATTAAACTGCAATCAATGGACAATTCTTAAAAATAGAAATAAATTAAAAATGTTAACTACAAATAAATATTTACGGTTTTCAGTAACGATGCATGTACTCATTATTAAACTACCATAAAATAAAAAAAATATTAATAATATGTATTTAACCGAAAGTTTCAATATTTTTAAAAAATTCTACGCTGCATATATACAACCAAATGTACACATCATGATGGATTTAACATATCTACACTTCTCTTGATTGAAAAGTTTTCTTCCGACAATTAATTTTTCCTGCAGTTTTTTTTAATTTGTAATTTAGGTTTAAATTAAAACAAAATTTAATAAAATGTAAATATATTATACCATAATAATAATAAATATAATATTAAGACATTTTAAATACAATTGTGCATCGTTTCTTTAAACTCGCAAATAAATTAATACTAAAATAATTAACAATAGTAATAAATAAATAAATAAAATACACTTTATTTTGAGTATAAGGAAGGCTTTATAAATTATAACCTCAAAATTTAAAAGCTTGCTAAAAATATGCAAAGTTTAAAAATCGTATAACATAAAATATATTTTTAAATATATTAAAAAAAAGGTGAAACAAATATGTATCACTTTTTATAAATATCACAGATATTATTCACATTTTTTAAAAGTAATTACAGATTTTTTAATTTTTTTATATATATATATTTTTTTTTTCTAAGTCGAAATTAGATATAAAAATCAGATATTTTATTAAAAAATAATTATTTATTATAGAAAACATAATGTGGTTACTATTTCCCCAACATAATTGTAAAATTTTAAAAACATTTCAAGTTTTTAAGTGCGGCCATTTTGTATTGGGATCATTTTCATGCCAAGTTATTTTATGCATTATTACATGAATAAAATCTTAATGAAAATAATGTGAGCAATGAGCCTCATGAAGTAACTAATCGTAGTTCATATATGGGCGGGAACAGTCTTTATTTGCTGCAATTACGGTCTTTTTCTTTTGAGAGGGCTACAAAATTGAGGTTAGAAATGTATTGATTTAATGTGAATGAACTTTCCAACAGAATTGGAATTAATGCTCATCACTTATCTCCACGAATTAAAATTTGTGTTGCAGTGTCCTTTTATGTTATGGTTCTTGAAATTCATAAGTGTTGCTGTAATTATTTTGCAGTATGTTATCGGCGTTATTACATAATCCTTTTCCTTTGTTCACAAGTGATGAATCATTTTAATCAATAATTATATTGTAAAAAAACTTTTTTTAACAATGGGAGCATATTTATTAATTTCATATTTTAATTCAATAACCTACATATTTTTTTAATTCAAAGAATTGCGTTTTTATTACAAATATTCCATATGTGATTGAAGAGGATTGCAAGAAAATAGTGATGAAATCAATAGTTTTATAAATTTATTTATTTATTCATCATTACCAGAATTTTTCTTTGTTTAATTTCATTCTACTAAGTTTTATAAATGTTTAATAATTAATTAAATTAGCTCGAACAATTCAATGAATATTTTGCCACATTTATAGTAAATTGTATTTTTTGTATAAAATATAATTAATTCAAATGTAATTTATAAAACCCCATTAAAAAAAGAGTTTATAACAAAATAACTAAGTTAGTATATGTAAAATATTAATTTTATTAAAACGTATAAGACAACAATTAAAAATGTATTTAAAAAAAGACATTAAATATTTTATAAAAATAAATATTTTGTTTGTAGTACATACCCCATCGATACCCTTCATATAATCTGGCTGTGATTTTGCTTCATGGAATTTGGGCCGTTGTTTGAGAGCTTTACAATGTTTCGAAGGTGTCCTTTTCGATTCCTCCCGGTCGACAAATTCGGATATCTTCTTGGGCCATTTCCTTTGTATCAAAGCAGAGTCCTCCCACGTGGCTTCCGAGTACGGCAAACACTCCCACTTCACAAAATAGTCCTGCCCGCCGTCGGGTCTGTTATATTTGGCAATAATCCGTTCAACATTATTAAAACTATTTAACAATCCCTGCCCGAGTTCCAACTGGCACTCATGATATTCAATGTCTTCAGGTGTCGCGTAACGCCTCCACTGGGAGATCTCCACCTCCTTCTTGATAAAGTTCTCAAGCTTCTTGATGCCTTTCACTTTTTGCTCCTTGAGTGAATCCTCGGATTCCCAAGTGTTGTGAATGTGAGCCCAATCTTTCCATTTGATTAGGTACTGCATTTCCGTGTTCTCCTCATTGTCGATAATGTTGGCATCTCCATTTTCTTCCACGGCGTACATTGTTGTAATATTTCCAACAACTATAATGAACAAAATGTTTCAATTGATTGTAAAGAATTGTTTTAATTTCGTTGATAAATCACCTCCTTTCTTTCCGCGCCTTTGTGCTAAAACCCTCTCGATAGTCTCAGACTTGTCTTCTGGTGCAGGCTCAGCCTGTTCTACTTGCTCGACTTCAAGCAAGTCCTCGGAATCGGTCTTTTCATCCTCACTCGCTTCCTTGTAACTAACAGTGGCGCCTTTCCGCCGTGTAGCTGTCCGCCTCCTATCATCATCATCCTCATCGGAAGATTCGTCCGAACTGTATCTCGACCTCGTCTTTTTCTTAGCAGGTCTTGATGACCTCGAATTTGATGGCTTTTTTGATCCAACACGCTTACTTGGGGGAGGTTTCTCAGTTTCATCTTCCGAATCACTCCCCGAGGATGTTGCATCATTGTACCTGAAATCATCACTGCAAAACCAGAGAGGAATCACAGACGATTGATTAACTTATTTATCAGGGAGTCATTTGCTGGTGGTACAAGAACAAAAGTTATCAACATCCTTTTGTATGACTTTCCTTTTATACACACATTTTAGTATCAATGCACATTAAATAAGGTATTCTAAAAGAAAAACACTAATATGCTTCACTACAAGTCACTGATGAGATAATATTCACTCCTGCTAGACTTATTTCTCAACACACCCTCAAAATATAAATTACCAGCATTTATTAAAAAAATATTTATTTTCTAGAAAATTTAGTAATATATTATCGACGCAAAAATTAATGTCCTTGAATTAATATTGTTTCACAGAATTTTATTACACATTATAAAAAACTTTTTTTAAACTTAATAATTACAGAAATAAAATCTCTCAAAATGTTTATAAAAAAAATCCAGAAAGTTGAAACTGTTTCTAATTTAATAATGATGCATTAATTTCATAGCATACAATGATCAAATTTGAAAATGTTAGATTACAAAAATGTGGAATTCTCGCATTTCATGTTACAAATATTTTATTTTCTTTGGTGTAAGAAATTTTTAATCAGTTGCTAATAAAAGGATTTTACTGATTTATTTACTATAAATTAAAAAAAAATGTGTAATTATTAAATTCAATAGGATTGAGATTAAAATTCTGGCAAGAAAGGAAAATGAATACAGAAAAAAAAAAGAGAACGAAAAAATCAGTAGGCAAATGGCTTTATAAACACACATTGAATATAAAATATATTTTTTTAATATAAGCTAAATAATGTTATTTGATTTTTTTAAACAAAATGACTTTATTGTGTTGAAATTTTTACAAAATTAAACCTCATTCAGTAGTCTTATTTTTAGAATTTGGAATAAAGCATGACTATTGATTATATAAATAACACATGTTTTAAATAATTAAAGGTTTCATCTGGGGATTTGGATGAATCTCGTTTATTGAAGCTATAAAATTAAACAATACCAACATGATGATGCTATTGAGATAAAAAAAAACAATTTAATTGTTATTTTTATATGATTACAATTTTATATTTAATGTTACCTCACGAATCAAAGTGATTTAATTAACAATATAAAGGTGTTCAAACCGAATTCATCAGTTGAATAATGTGAACCAAATGAGGGGTAATCAACCTTAGATTTAATTTGAATGAGATGATTTCAGATTTAATAAGAAAAATGAAGAAAATAAAATGGCAACCATTGATTTAATTTGAGCAAGTGGGCCAGATTTAATGTTTATCAGATTGATTATGAAAAAAAAAAGAAAAAAAATATTTTATGTTCATTAAAAAATTGTTATTATATTTAATAAAAAATTATAATTAATTTTTTTATTAAAATATTGCTTACAATATATATATTATAGCACATATTTATGAAATGGCTATCGATCAGAGGTCGTTCATAATAAAATATTTTTTTTATTTTTCATATTCAATCTGATAAACATCAAATATGTGTTTTATGAAGAAAATGAATTAATGATTTTTTAAATTAAAAAAAATATCCTTAAAATTTAGAATAATTAAAAATAATAATAATAGAAATAATTGATCTACTTTTTTTATAGTATATTTATAAATAATACATTGTGAATATATGCATAAAACCAAATTGCAAACATTTTTCAATTTTCATTAACCAGAGTAAGCATTTATTCTACAAAAGACTTTTTTCCAAAATTAATCTTATCTTTATTAGACTTATTTATTGTTAAAATAGAAAATTACATGAATTAAAAAAAAACACAACTGAAATAAAAATGTGAAAATCTATAATTTTAGTGGTTATTATTAATATAATTAGCTACAGAGCGTGGTTTCCTGAAGAAATATAAAAAATGGTCAAATAAAGAAATTTAAATTCATTAAATTTATAATTATAAATTGCCTCAAAAATTTACAACATTAAGAAAAAAATAAATAGACAATTATAATGAAATTACAAAATTATTTATTAAAAAATTAATATAAATAATTTTGGTATAACAGAAGTTTTGACCCATATATTATTTTTGAGAATTTAATGACAACAAATAATATTATGTATTCTTAATAAATTCATTTAGTCGATAATATTTAGACCCAACAAATTTTTATAATAATGAATAATGTTACATTTATTAAATTTATAATAAAATAATACTTAAAAAAAAAAATGCTTTAGATCGTATTCATGAAAAAAATTAGACTTAAGAATGTGATTAATTATGATTGGATATTATTTAATTACCATATTGAGGTATACAATATAATGTATGCTTTTAATAAAGGTAAATATACAAAATTTGGAAAATATTTAATCAGTACACACCTGTTTTGTTCCCTCTTCCTCATCGACCGTGTGGATTTCTTCTTATTACTGTCCGTAGAATTGTTCCCCTCGTCTTTATCACTCTCCTCACCACCTTCCTCCTCTGGCTGCCACTAAACAAAAAAACAAAAATAAACACCTTTAATACAAGAAATTAAAGAACAAAATTTACCTCATCGTTTTTTGATTTTTCGTGCGATGAACTTGTAGTGCTAACATCATTCTCATTCTTCTCCTCGCCGTCACTGGAAGCGGAACTTGAGGACCCTGAATCGCTGTAATGAAATTGAGGTTAGAAGGGAACTATAGTCTAAGGGCTATGTATTACCTATCAGATCCTGAGGCTGAAGACGAACTCTTGCTTTCGTTGTCAGAATTGACCTCAACATCATTATCAGAGTTCTCAGACTCTGTACCACCACTCTAAGAAAAGAAATAAGAATGAATGTAAACAAACGGTTCGTATTTTTAGGTTAGTTTATATGCTTTTTGAAAAAGTTGAATGAAAAGTGTTTTCTTGTGGGTTATTTCATGTATATTCTGATTAAGGATGTTCATAGGCATGTGGTGAATAGCGAGATGAATTGAAAAATATGTACGGTTATTATTTTTTCTTTGATTCAACAATCAACCCCTTAAATTTAAAGATAATTCTGAAGATGTTTGATTGAAAAATATTCTTTCTAGTGGGATTACAGGGATGAATGGTGGTTTACGTAATACACAGAGGAGAACATGTGACGGAGAAGAGTAAGCGGTGGTGAAAAGAAGTGTGAAAAGGGGTAAAATAATGAAATAATCTTGTAGAAGGATGTATGAGGGAAATCTGGATTATAGAAGGAATTTATACAAAAAACCCAAGAAGAAATATATGTAAACATAGAGAAAGAATTGCTGAAGCTTTACATGAGTGTGCTAAGAGGATAAACATCAAACTTTGAGCTAAAATTGCTAAAAAGGGTACATCATGAAAATTCGAAATTTTTGGTCTGGGGGTTGAATTGAAGTCTCTAGAATGCGCTGAAATGAAGAAAAATGTGGAACGCTGGTGTTTAGGGTGTGAAATAGCCCCAAAACCGAGTGTAAACAACAAAATTCAAGTAGAAACTGAGAAATATGCTACAAGAAAATCAGCCACGCCCTTGAGTTCACATTGACACGGACGATGAAAAACTGCGTAATACACAAGATAAACTAGATATTATTAAGAAAACACCCCTAAAAACGTAAATAAAGCTGTGTTATTACCTCAGACATAGTGTGCTGGATTTTAGCGGTGTTCTCCAACGATGCTACGTTAAACTGGTTATGTAACTAATGCTTGATTTGGGTAAAACAATGCTTAAATAACGCATTACGAGTAAAATCACAAATTTAAACTTGATAGAATTGCATGCACGATTTTTTAATGCCGCCGCGTAGTGGCCACTGAATGCTCACGCCATTTTGTGAACTGCCGAGACGAGCGGAATCGGGTAATGTTGGGGAGATGCGTTTGATGCGCGTGGAACGAATTTGACTCACTCAGTACTAGCGGTCTCCTTTTTTTTCCGCACACACGCGGTTATTAAAATATTATTTAAATCACTAAAATAATGATAACACTGTAATCACAAAAAGTATGCCATTTTGACTTTCTTTCTAAATCAACGATGTAGTCAAGTATAGGTGCTTTAGGGGCGAAGGGGATCTAAGAGGGAATTGTTCACGAGGTGGAGGGGCAGAGCGGTGTTAGTAACGAACGCTCGTAAATACACACGGAATAAGGTTCAAAATCGCGCCGACATGGCCACTAAAGAGAGACAGATGCGCTGCTACCGCGGTGATCGACGCAATCAGATGGAGTTCGCGTTTCCGTATCCGCATTCAAAGAAAATCCGGGAATTTTAAAAAAAGTACCAGCCATTAAAAACAAGCACAGTATATTACTAACTTTTATATAATACAATCGGCACAATTTAATCACATATTTTTTATCAGTAATGACCATTCTTAGGTCTACATATAAAATTATTTAATACGAATATAAAATTATCATATCAATTTCAAGGGCTTTATTCTATTCCCTCGCTTTTCTTAAAAAAATCTTCTAAAGTATTCTCTTATCACATTACAGTACATAAACGTATGTACATATATAGATATTTTGTACATTCTATCTCTTCTTACAAGTGCACTAGTTTGATTATTTTAATACAATTTAAATATATGCATGCAACTTCACACTGGTGAAATTATATTGATTTTTAACATCTATTAAGTAAATAGTAAATCAGTCAGCTTTTTGTGATTCAATTTAACCAACATATAAAATTAAAAAATATATATTGCGAGATTTTATTTGTCACTTTTTGCATTCAATTATATAAATTTAAAAAAAATGTCACATTACTAAGCTTTTCCATTATATAATAACATTTCGATTATTTTGTAAATATAAAATAATACACTTTAAACTAAACCATTTTTATTAAATGATCATGCATAAAATTATGTCATCGATTATGCTTTTCACTAAATTATAATAATAAATGGGGAATACTATTTGTTTTGCAGTAATACTTTTTATTTAAATTAAATAAGTCCTTTTAAAATTCAATTGGTTATACTGACTATATTTCTTATTTTTTTATAAAATTATTAAATGATATAAAAAATGCTAAAAAACTGCGAATGAAAATCCATAAAACCATAATTCCTAAAAATTTTGAAACTATTGTAACCAAATAAATACTATTGTTTTATTTTTTTACATTTTTTAAAATAAAAACAATGAATTGGTGGGCACGGAGTTTTCCAGAATAACAAAGAAAGTGTGGTTAACGAGAAGAAAAACATGGAATGAAAATATTAAATGCATATTTGAGGATCATTTCGAAAAGCAACTAAAATAACCTGAAATAAAACAAAAATGGTGGATAGTATGTATAACGCAAAATTTTGTGCAATCAATTTATAATTCAAAAAGATATAAGGTTTTTTTAATTATATCAACATAACATAATAATTATTGCTATTAATAAACACTTAATTTTATTATGCAACTTAAGTGTACATGACCAAAGGCATCAGTATCCTAGATTTTCTAAATAAATAAATATCAAATTGAATTAAATTTGCATTATTTTATACAAATATGTATAATTAGAACAACCTGTTGTATTTTTTTTAAATCCGTTAAATATCAGCAAAATTTACTTATTATCAAACAAGCAAATATTGAATAATTAATTAAAATACTTGGTTTGTTTGGAAAAAAGCAATAAAAGCCGGAAACCATGTTGTTAATAACAATGATGAACTTTGAATTTCCCCAACTCTAAATGCCCTCATTACCTGATTATGTATATGTACATTGAAAAAATATAATTTCTGAACATTCCTTAATAATGGCTAGAAGCCGAAACTAGTCAGAATAAATCAAATATTTTATGAAAAAAACCAAGTGATTTTTGTTAATATTCATACATATATATTTAATCAAGTAATAATTAAGAATATTGTAAAGATATTCGTTTGTTTTAGTATTTTAATTAATTATTCTATACATTCAAATACAGAATAAGTGAGAATTTAATTAAACACAAAAATTGCCAATTGAGTTAGCAAAAAGTAAAATTAATAGAAATTGTGTGTACATTATGGTACTTTACACAAAAATTTAACAAAAAAAAAAATATATGTCTAGATTCAATGACTCTCTCAATTTTTAATTAGATTCCTAGCTAAAAAATATTTTCAACAATTTATTCCTAGCTAAAAAAATATTTTGAAGAATACTTCCGACAACTAAACTGTGTAGGCTTTCACAAACAGTATGATTTATAATTGTTGATTTATAGGCTATTAGGCCATGGTCTGTTGAAGTTTAATCCAAACGTTTGTATGAAGTCCACGGAGCCACTAAAGATGCCGATCTTAGTTGTCTGCAAAACATTTGCATTATACTCCAACAGACAACAGCCTAATCCGCAAATGAACTCCCTCCTGAATCTGTATCAAGAAAAAAAATTATCACTTCCCAGTCTCCTTGAAAGCTTTCCAATTGCTTCTTCCCTTAATATTTTTAGTAGTAGCAAGACACCTTGCTATGCAACTTTCTACTTCTATCCCATTAAAATCATCTTTAATTTGAACATCTTTAGTTCTCTCCACAAAGAGTAAACTCAAAAAATAAATAGCCAGACTTTAAATTATGCTTAACAGATGATTCATATACACCCACCCACACGGAGTGTGGTGTGTATATGGAAGACATCCAATCCTATTCTTTTAACATATCACACATCGTGTTAATGCTTTGTTGTCCCAATAAAGGTTAGTTGTTTCCACTTTTGTCTCTTTTTACCCGAACCACTTCGCACTTCCCCTACTGCAATTAATGAGTGCATCAAAATAATAAAATCAATCAGTATGAAAAAAGATTCTAAAACTGCAATACACTCTATTTTAGAAAATCTTTAATCATTCAGGTATTAAAGAAAATGAGATTGCTGATTTATTCGCTAGATCAGTAGTTAATTTTTTACTAACAGAATATGCATTTCCAACAAATGATAAACAAAATTAAAAAGCCTCAAACTTAAATGGCAAGCATTATGGACAGCATCGTCTTCCTACACAAGATACTTTTCACTCTACCCTCTCTCCTTCCTAGTGTCTGGTTCTTTGATTCCAAGGGTCAGGGTAGGAGATTTTATTCACCCATTATATGGATGAAAACAACACACAATTCCACTCCGAGTCATCTATATAATTCAATTTTTCCTTTCTATTGTCTTTAAATTAATAACATAGTTATATAAAGTTTAAAATGTTATTAATTTGTTTGTTATACATTAAATTATTAATAAGATGATCTTTAAATTAAAGTTTTGAAATGTAGAAGAGATGCTTCCATTTGTTCTACGTATTAATTTAAAATAAAGCTACAATTTGTATCTTTGCACAAAAAATAAATAATATTGGCTGAAGCCAAATGATGAATTATATATATAATATAAAATTAATTAATAATATGTAAAGTTAAATCTGTACAATGTTCATAAATAAATATATTTATACATTTCTTTCTTAATCATTTTCCATCATATTGAGTGTCGAGGTTTATTTATACATTTAACAATTATTTTTATTTAATTTATTTAAATAACTGTGACCAATTGAATGAATACTCATTTCTATTATTATTGTACAATGTTCATAAAGATATTTATACATTTAATATTATTCCACATAAAATTAGAAAAATCCCATTATTATAGATTTGCTTCTATGTAATATCAAACTCATATTTGTTTATAAGAATTGCTTTTCTTTTAATACATTCCCAGGCTTAGTTGTGCAATTAGCATTCAAAATACAAATGATTAAATAGCAAATAAACTGATAACATTCAGACTGAACATAGCTTGAGATTGATTATAATCCATGTGAAACTACTCTGGCACCATTACCTTAGTCAGAAATCTGACTAAGCTGTGAATGTTTGTGGTGTAAATAAATACCATCAAGAATTTCATAATAGACAAAAAATGATATATATATATATATGATATGGTAATAATTTTAAGCAATTTATTAATATAATTTCACCTTAAATTATATGTGTTTAATTTGTCGTGTTTTATCACTACTCACTCCACAATTTAATATATTTTAGGAATATCTGAATTTAATTTATTTACTTTTTATTTTTATGTATATGTTTCTCTGTAACTGGAAAATCTATATTTCTGTTGTGAAATAAATGTATTATTATATATTAAATGCATTAAATAGAACAAATAATTAACTGTAAACAATGCATGATTAGTAGATACAAACAAATAATTCAAAATTTAAATAAAATATATTAATGGAAATTTATCACATATAAGCAATAATTATTATTTACAATAATGAAAACATTTTAACTTTGTATTATTATTAGAGATAGATCAATATAGGATTTTTCTGTGTCCACTGTTGATAGATACAGACATGAAAACATACTGGCTACTTTTAATGAATACTTTTGTGTCCGGATGCAATATTAAGAAAAAAAAGAAGGGGCAGAAAGACCTGTGGTCGAAAGCCCAGACCGACTAACACCTACATGTGTTGTAATTATTTATGTTATATTGTTTCGTATTATATGTATAGTCTGAATAAAGATGTATGTATATATATATATACAAAAAGAAGTTATTCTCAAAAATCAGTGTCGCATGAAAAATAATTAATACAAGTGCAATATTAAAAGAGTCATAAATAATGGAAATTTATTATAATTAATATAATTATGTATTATTTAAAAGTTGTATATAATATGTATGTACATATGTAAGAAAGTCAGTTCATTTGATGTAATTTGAAACCGGCTAATAACCTTAGTAGTCGAAACCAGTATGGTGGGAGGGGTTTTAGTGGGTAGGCTTCCAGTCAAAGCTTGACTGTCCGTAAATGCATTTCCCCTTCCCCCCAACAAAAATTACTGAATTCATACACAAATGGCTAACAGTATGACTGAACTACTTATTTGTTTGTTTTTTTTATTGACGTAGAAACTATATTCACAAAGAAAAAGTTCAGTTATACAAAGTCGAAATGTTTCCATTATTTTTATTTACGATGTATAACAAAGTAGAATCCTCAATAATTAAAAATGTAATTATTATTCAATTTCTTTCAAAGGAAGAATATTTTACATTATTGAGTAAATATTTAATTAAAATGACAATTAGTTAATTATCATAAATTATTTCCAAATTTATTATCGTGTCATAAATTTTCTGTTTAAAAATGAACGAAATTGGAATATTTCTCTTTTTACTTAAATCCATTAGACAAAAAATTGTGCTTCATAAAATATGTCAATTTAGGAAAATAGAAATTTGATCATTCAATTTGAAGAAATTGGATGCTATTGCTTGCATTTCCCTAAATAGATTTGAAGAAATATTTAAAACTTATTGCTTATAAATAGAAAACAAGTATTCATTCCACTTGGTCACAGTTATTTAAATATATTAAATAAAAATGATTGAAAATAATTAATAAATTATTTCCACATTTAGCTCTGTGACTATTGACTTACTTACGTAAGTACGTTAAACAAATGCACATTAAAACAACTACTTCCCGGGCAAATACCCACGCCGGACATTGAATTACATAATGTACACCTGCCGCTGCACATCAACAAATATTGAATAATGCAACAATATTTTTGATCCGAGAAAAATTTTATGTAAAAACAACAAAAATTAACGTTACTTAATATAAGGCCATCTGCAGACACGTGTTTCGGGATCTATCCCTCGTCAGTACAGCTATGCCTTACACAATTTAAAGATGTTAAAAATATCAATTAAATTAATTCAAATACAATCAGCAAAATTAAATCAGTTATATTAAATCAAATTAAACTAAATCAATTTAAATTAAATTAAACCAAATTAATTCAATTTAAATCAAAACCGAATAAAATTAAACGAAAAGAATTAAATCAAATTAATTAAAAAGAGCGACCCTCACCTGCCGCGCGCTGAGATAGTAATGACCGGCGAAGGAGGACGTGCGCTCGTGTATTGTTGTTATCGCAAATTCACAAAAAACTTCTCTCGGTTCGGATTTGAATAAATGCCTCGCTGGCCATTAATATAAATAGAAAACAAGTATTCATTCCACTTGGTCACAGTTATTTAAATATATTAAATAAAAATGATTGAAAATAATTAATATAACTGATTTAATTTTGCTGATTGTATTTGAATTAATTTAATTGATATTTTTAACATCTTTAAATTGTGTAAGGCATAGCTGTACTGACGAGGGATAGATCCCGAAACACGTGTCTGCAGATGGCCTTATATTAAGTAACGTTAATTTTTGTTGTTTTTACATAAAATTTTTCTCGGATCAAAAATATTGTTGCATTATTCAATATTTGTTGATGTGCAGCGGCAGGTGTACATTATGTAATTCAATGTCCGGCGTGGGTATTTGCCCGGGAAGTAGTTGTTTTAATGTGCATTTGTTTAACGTACTTACGTAAGTAAGTCAATAGTCACAGAGCTAAATGTGGAAATAATTTATTAATTATTTTCAATCATTTTTATTTAATATACTTATTGCTTATATTTCTTTCCCCGAACAAATAAAAAATAGAAAATGGTTGTTAAATAAACTTAAATTGACACACATAATACTTTCAACAATTCACTAATGTTTACAGTGTAGAAGGTGTAAATAATTACCTGAATGACAGAATTTAAATATAATCGTTTGCCATGTCTACCATTCAGTGTAAGCCTTTCGTTTCTTGTTTTCTATTTGTCACGTGCTTACTCTTTTTTTATTGTTTTCCTGTATTAGTTCTTCCAGTGGAAAATAAAGACATTATTACTATTGTCTGCTCTATACACAAATTTTATCTAAGAATTTAAATACAACATGTGAAAATAAGTTATTTATTTTTTTCACATTAAAGACAATTTTTAAATAAAAAGATCTTTTATTGAATGCTATTTTATATAAATAATGAAAATACATTAATTAGTATTTTCTTTGATAAAACAGATGAAAATGATAATGACCAAATTTTTCATACAAGAACAAAAAATAGATAAAACTTAATTTTATATCATTTAAATGAAGAGCATTCAAATTTGTTCCTTTCTGAATAAATAAATACTGCTTAACAAACTTTTTAGATATGGAACACTATAAGTGATTAATAAGAGGTGTTATTCAATAATTAATAAATTATTATTATTATTATTAATGAGTATTCTTTGTAAAATATTCATTTAAAATTTGATATTTTAAAAATTAGTTACCTTGCATTTTGATGTTTAGAATTATGTAAAGGTTTATAGTATTGATGGGCAAGATAGATCGTTTCAAAGATTGATTAGTTGATAAACATTCAAAAACATCGAGCTGATCAGAAAGATCAAGTCGATCAAACAGATCCAGCTGATCAGAAAGTTGGAGGCATTCCATACCGATCAAAAAGATCGAGTCGCTCATAGAGATCAAGTGGCTCGGTCACTTGCAAGGATCGAGCAGTCGATCTTTTTTTATCGATCTTACCCATGGCTATAGATAATATTTAAATATGTGAATTTTTAGAAATACTCCCCCTTACAAAAATAAAACTTGATACGGAGAGGGGTTTTCTTGTCAAAATGTTTCAATCAACACCCTCCTGCCATTACACATGTGTGTAAATTTAAAATTTTCTACATATGATGCAGTGGATAATTCATAATTTATATATCCAGTTGTTCCAGGCTTCAATGAGTAATTCTATAAGATCCTGTGATCTTATAGAATTACTTTTCAGCACTCACATTTAATGTGTTAACGCTCAATTTCTTGCTCGCATCAATAAGTATAGATAAGGGGATATTTTTAACAAAATTGTGGAAAAACTAATAGTTCTTTGCCAGAATGTGTAAATAATAAAAAAAAATGTTGATTTTTTCAATATCTACAATTTTCATTTAATTAATTTCTTAAAACAAAATAAATATGAAAGGAACATTAAAATTTGCATTTTTTAACATAATTATTTGTTTCTGCTGTAAATAATTAAAGTAGTAACAAAAGAGAGACGATTTAATTTAATAATAAACACTGTGACTAACCATCCTTTACTGAAGTTTGAGGCACTTGAGTAAAATGTTGTAATTTTTCCTTCTGCCATAAAGTTTTGTATATCACCGGGGTGCAATCCACGCGTTTGTATTTTGAATTTAAAATGATTGAACATTAAGTAAAATCCGCGGGATGTTACCCCTGCGATTTGAGCTCCGTTTTTTTTTTCTTTTTTTCTTGAAGAGAAAAAAAAAAGGTGGAAAGTTGTGCTCGTGAAAACACGACGGCTGTGGCGATAAAGGCTAGTTCGGCATCATGAGAACTCAGACTCAGGTTGGGTTTTCGCTCAATTGGCATGTAAAACTTGACAAGGGAAACAAATTAAAAGGTACCAATTTAACAAATATATTAAATATAAAACGATGGTTCAAAAAGTTAATAATAATTACAATAAAAAATTAATTCATTAAGGCCCCAGAAAAATAACAAGTTGAACAATATTTTTTACGAACAAAAAAATTTTTAAATTACAACACTTACGAATAATACGTCTGTTGACTCCGAAGAGTGAATAAAAACTTAAGATAACAAAGATTAATTATAACTGCCGACTCCGAAAAGTGAAGTGAAACTGACTTAGGGGTTGAATGCGTCCAGTATTTAAGGGCGCATGGGTTTTTCGAAGGATTTGGAATTTCAGAGTTTTGGTACAGATGTGCAAATTTTTCTGTACCAAAACCGTTTAAAAATCCCATGCCTGAAAGTGACGATAATCCGCTTTCGGATGCGCCGTAATACCTTGTTTGTGACAGAAAAAACAAGATTATACAAATTTTATTGCCTCAAACAAACTTAACATAATTTATAACAAAAGAAGGATTTTAATTGTGCGAGCGATTACGCTGCAAACACGGAATGAAATTATGAAAAATAAATTATTTAATTAATGAAATGACGTGGTGACTGATGATCGCGAATATAAAACAATTAAAATCTGAGGGACCGGCGTTCGCGATATGAGCACCGGTAACATGTATTATTGTAAATATTTTCGAATAAAAAATAATCGCAACAAAAAAAAAATAAATATATGGGTTTGTTGTTTGTACAACAACAAAAAAAGCTAAAGAAATGGCCTGGAAATAAAATGCATTAGGGTCGGTGGTGCCTTTGAACTTTTACAGAATGAAAAATCCTTGTATAGCTTGAAGTGCAACAATAGGAAGCAGAGTAGATATTACACAGTACAAAGAAAATTAGCTTCGCATACGAACACAAAATGGCGCAACATTTAAATTTCCTCACAATAATAAATCATCTATAAATTAAAATGTAAACATTATGTTGATATTAAAATAAAATATATTCACTAATAATAAAGCAAATAATCATATATTTGTAAGTATAAAATTGTTTAAAAATCTATTCTATGGCATCTTGTATACAATTTAGTTTTAACAAAAGAAAAGAGTATTCATTCACTGGTTATTTAAATAAAATAAATTTGAAAATAATTAATAAATTATTTCCTCTTTAGATAATAATTCTTTTCAAATTATTTTTATTTAATTTAATTTGGTGTTGATTATTCTTCGCATCATTACATTAAAACCATTAATGCCCGTTTGCACCACCTTGTTTGATAAGAAATCCTTAACTCACGACATTTGGTTTGCACCGCGCGCACACGACGTCTAAGGTCTCCTTAAATTTAAGCCGCAGATGTTGGCGGCTTAACTTCACTAAGGGTTCCTTAGTGTTGACGTACGACTGATTCTAACCTATATATTATAAATTTATAGATAACGATTAAAGTAGAGAAAGCGAACCAATAATGTTATGAAAAAAATTATATATTCTTAAATAAATATATTGTTTAAAGTTTATTACTATAATCTTTATAATACTTGGAGTTACTCCAAATAATTGTGATTTTCTAAAATTAATAATAATTTTCTATAATTTCAAGGTTAAAAAGAAAGAATAATACGGTCAACAGAATCTACCATATTGTAGAATAATTTGTATAAGAAAGAAAGGCTTATTTTATTACGATGGGTAGCAAGACATTCAATATCGAATTTAATTAAGATTTCACTATGGTTTATGCCCCTCACCAGATAAAATCCCTCTTTACTATAAAATAGTAACTTTAATAACTTACGTTGAATATTTTCTGAAGTTTGAATTTGGACATTACAATGAGAAAATTAGTTTATACCTGCATATTCCAACTTGAAACGTACATAAGTATAATTCACGATCTTAAATGTAGCAAGATGTGTAAGCCTGCAAGAATTGCGATTCCCATAGATTTTCCCACAACTAAGGAGACCTTAACTAAGCGACGATT
This sequence comes from Philonthus spinipes, assembly GCA_963082785.1. NCBI lineage: Eukaryota > Metazoa > Arthropoda > Insecta > Coleoptera > Staphylinidae > Philonthus > Philonthus spinipes. Next base: position 16,991,836 of record OY720301.1, read on the forward strand.
TCATATGACCAGTGCAATCCAATCTCTACTCTTCTTTCCTTAACTTTTAAGGAACCTTTAACGGTGCAAACAGGCACAAATGTTTTAAAAAAGCAAAATTCTTATGGAACACAATACAAGAACATTTTAGTAATCTATTAGTTTTTTTATAGTCATTTCAATTTCATTTAAATATTCTGTTTTTGTAATAATGTTCAGTTAGTGATTTTAATGATCACCAGAAATCCGTTATTATGTAAGGTTTTTTTCTGCAAAATGCATCATAGGGGAAACAAGTAGTGCACTTCTGTGTTACAGTAAGGTGTCGACCCATTCATTCTCGGAGGGTGAGGGCACAGAAATACTGAACCTTCTATCCATCAGCGATTTTTAGAACTTGCATGAGGGAGATAATTGCTCAGTACTATTTATAAAATTTGGCAAACACCTTTAAAAAATCCTAAATTTAAAGGTTCACGGAGTTTTACCTCCATTATCCTTTCGTGGATACATACCTCATGTGTAAATAAAAAATATAAATTTTCTTTAACTGATTGTACAGATTTTCATCTCAGCTTCCTTTTAGTGATGTTTCATTTTAGCATGTGACATAATTTTATGTAATGTTGGTTAAATTTTTGTACATACTGTAAATAATTATTTTAAATGATGAGATTGCAATTCTTGTGTAAATGAATTAAGCTCTTATCTGTTTCAGAAGTTACTCCTAGGCACTGGACTACGCAGTACAAGGGCACTTTCTGCAGATATAATTGGTAGACAATTATCGCAGTGGAATTTTATCAGGTGACTGACACTCTGGAACATGCGATCCTTTGTGCGCACCTGAAAAAAAAAAAAAAAGAAATTAAATTGATTTTTATTATTTTTTGGTATACACACAATAAAAAATTCAATAAAATAACGTTTAATTAATGGTGTTTTGAAAAGATTATTGTAGTAATTGATTTTGAACCATATTATTAGCACTTGACATGTTATAATATGTACATCGATTTATATCACAGCAAACCTTGCTGAACTAATTATTTACATATTTTATCAGTGCTTTGATGAAATACATTTCAAAAGCCATTAACTTGTTAGGATTGTTCGTTATATGAAATAGTGTTGCACTGAATCATTTAATTGGAAAGATAATGCAAGCACCATCTATTGCCTAATTTCAAGTGACATCGTCAACAATTCGTGTCTGCAAAGTACACAACCAAGAATCTTTCATTCATCCACTAAAGGAAGGCGAACTTGTTCTGTTTATGAAAACAGGAAACGAAATCCATTTAATAAATAGTGTTTGCACTTTTTGCAGACAGCAATGTTTTAATTCATATAAGTGACGTCACAGACTTGCACTCAGTTGAAGTTACAAACGAACAAGCCTGTTATTTAAATTATATTGGTACATGGAGTGAGTGTAGCGCCCCCTGTATACCACGCATCAACTAAATATTTTAAAAAATGGCGGGAATTTTTATAATTGTCATTTTATTTATATAAATTAAATTTTTTATTATTTAAATTGATTTGTATTTCTAAATAAAATATGAACACTGTGTTGGATGAAATGTTTATTTTGATTAAAATGTCAAAATGATAATTCTGATAACATAATAATCCATTCGAGAATTGTTATAATTAAATTTAATAGATGTGTACTAAAAATTAAAAATGTTCGGCCTACAAATAAAAGTTTTTGAAACGGTGCCACTAATCTTCCCTTAACTTGTTTTAACTTACCGAAATTATAGTAAATATAAAAAAGTAGTCTTGCCTTTATTTATATTTACTATAATTTTGGTATCTATACTGCATGCACAGTATTTGTGAAGAATACTTGCAGTCAACTATATTTATTTATATCTTGTGCGGTGTTGTGGTAAAGTGCAGTATGAAGTTATTTATTGTAATACAGTTTTTTATTGCAAATTTCATGATTCTTCTATAATGATTTTTTGCAAAGAATCAAACTATATCATTTGTTACTATTTAGTAACATATATCTTTCAGTTTGAACTTGCCACCCAACACTGGTCATTGGGCAAAATTAAATATTTCTAAATTTTAAGAAGCTGTTAATAAATAACAATAATTTGGTGTGTTTTAATAAATAAGGAGAGAATACTGATCCTACTAGAATAAGTAAAATTAAGAACAATATTGTATACTTAATTTAGGATTTATTAAGAAAAATAATCAAAAAGATCAACTTTGTTCATCTCTAGTCTAAACCAATCAGGGTGCAATTGGCCAGTGCGGGACATTGCACAATCCGTAATTTAAAATTAAATAAAAAGAATTTGAAAATTATTAATAAATTATTCCCTCTTAAGCCATGACATTTTGACTTACATTACAAAAGTACTTTATAACAAATGTACACTAAAGGAAACCTCCTTGATTTATTAAATTGTATAAAAAATGTTTATTATTGAATTTCAATTACTTTTATTAAATGTGTTCAATATTATTATAATAAAAAGTAACTTCTTTAATATACTTACAACTCCATCTGGATCAATTAATAAGAGATGTTTCTTCGTGTTGATTTGCATCCCAGAAAGTACATATTGCCCCTCGGTGTTGGGTGATTCTCTGACTAAGAAGTCGCCATCTTTAATGAGCCTCTTTTCAGCCTCTGCTCTGCTAATCTGCCCATGGAACCAGATTTCGTTCTGTAACTCATGGAACTGGGAATCATTCCGTCGACTGGCCGGTGTTGACATTTGTTGATGGATGAAAGGTTCTGAAAATGAAAGTAAAAATATATTATAACATTACAAATGAAAACAATGTGAAAAATGTTAAAAATTCAGCAATTCTAACAATAAATATTTCCCTATTGCTTTTACAACAGTTGAAATAGAAAGGCTAATACTTAAAATTAAAAATTAACATTTTCTGTATGGAATAGTGATGGAAATAAATTGCAGAAAGTTATAATTCTTTTATTACATATAAAAGAAATATTTTCAAAGTTATGACAGATTGTGGTACAATTAAATTTGATTTTTAAAACAGCAATAAGAAATAGTAAAAATAGTATTAAATATATTTTGACCAAAATCCATTTATATTGGATTTCCCATAAGAATCTGATTAAAATTCCCTGTGAGGTTCTTATTTGACTAGACTCCCTTCACAAGATGAATATATTTATTAGACAAGTCCATATTTGAAGTTATTAAAAAATATGAATATTTTTGAAAATAATTAACTTTCTAAAATAATAATATATCATAAGGAAAGTGTGATTTGATTCTGGTAAAGAGACAAAAGTGCAAACAGTCATTCTTGATTGGGACAATGTACCATGTTTTTGAATTATATTTTATTCCTTAAATATGTATAATAGTCTTATAAGAATTTCAAAATTAACTTACGCATATCAAATACATCACGTTCCCTTGTAATAACAACACTGTCGTTGACATATTCATGGGATTGTGATTCTGGAATGGGAGTTTCTGAATTAAGATCTATCAGGTTGGGTGTTTGTACTTGAGGCAAAGTTGTAAATGGTTGTACTACAGTAGGTAAAGGAGGAACTGGTGGAGGTCCAAAATCAGGCGGCACTTTCCCCGGCAAATCGTTGTAATAATCCTTATCTGCATCTCCTCCAGAGGACGTACTTGGTTGACCAACTGCGAGACTGTAAAAGGAAAAATAAATAAATGACAAATGAATTTTCTAGAATTTATCAGCATTTCTTACGCAGGTTTCATATATTGTTTATATCGCAACTCGAAGGCCTGTCCGATGGTACAAATGACATCTTTAGCCAAACCTCCCCCACATTCAAGCACATAACAAGCCCGCCAATTGTTCCAATCTTTAGCAATATAGGCTACAAAGTCCATAGTATCCTTTAACACAATTAACAATCACATTACATTAAATAAAATCCTATTTTGTTTTACTCACTGTGTCACCACCGGAAGCGAACGATATCCGTGGCATGTCATGACTAGCAATAAGTTGACCGTTATCAAACGCTGTTAGCTTCAAACTTGTACTCGATATATTCAAATTCACATTGGTCCCTGCATTATCCATCTTCGGCTCCTCGGCAATCGCTTTCAGCACTTTCTTGTCAATGCGACGTTTCTTGTCGACAGTTTTCAATCCAGCAGCCTCACACACCCGACTTATACACACCCTAAACAATATATAGTAACATGAATACACAGAATGACAAATGAGTTAATAATAAAACACTTACTTAGCAACATTAGATCTAGTTTTAAAATCCAATACTTTCATGGAAACACGGACTTCAAGGCAGCCGATATACTGAAATATGTGTACCGTTAATATGTGCACAGTGACTTTTTGCGATTTAAACTCACTCTTACTGCGTATATAACACCCTGTTTGGATATGATTTTGTCGGAATGGATCCAACCATTTGTTGGTTTGCTGATAAAACCCGACATTCCTTTGTTCTAACGACTTTGAATCATGGATAAATGGAAATAATAAAATACGCGGTTCCGTCTATGGTCGCCCGTATTGCAATGGCTAGAACGAACGACTTTTATTAACTATGGCTGCCAGCCTGTGATATAACAAGGAAAGTGATTAATTTCCCCATACTCACCATCCGGACGTGAAATAATCAAACACATGAAAGCATCGGGCGTTTCTTCATCTAAATTGATATTTTAATATGATAAAATGATATGTTGCTATGTTTTACATACATAATGCGAATGGAATTTTTAGGCATTAACTTACAGGTTTCTGTATTTTTTTAAAAGTTTGAGGAGGCGGGAGTACTTCGTCGTGAGTTACTGGTTTCGCTACTGTTCACCAGAGGGAGGCACATGTCTAAATTTGAATGCATACTCCGTTTACTCAAAATTAAGTCAGAATATTTTTTATCAATTAAATGAAATATGCTTGACGAGATTATAATTAATTTAATGTGAAATATGTAGTGTAATTTTTTTAATATCTCTGTTTAAACATAAAGCAATTTGAGTTTTTTATTTTTATTTAATCAACTTGTTATTGATTTCAACAGCAATCCAATGATAGAATTAATGAAAAATTAATCTGATTAAAAAAAATGAATAAGGAAAATTATATATAAAAAGAAATTAAAATATACAAAATATTTGCGTATTATAGGTGAACATTTTAAATCTAAATTCACAATTGATAGAGCTTTAATCTTTTTATTCTTGTCAGCTTTTCATCACAGCTTCTTAATTTACTTATATAAGTAGGTATCTACTTCGTTATCCATTGTTGTTAATAATTTGAAATTTCAAATTGTTATTATTTTATTATTTCTAGTAAAGTGAATACCTAAGATAGATACTAGGAATGGTTTTTAGAAGAGAAGACAATTAAACTCCAGCCCAAAAGTAAGCTAAATTAGTGGAAACTATTAGAAAAGACGTTTTTGTAAATTTTACCTCTGAAACCTACACCGCCAGATATGCACTCCATTCTAACCTAGTTTATCTGTGAAGTAGGTTTAGAATTCGTTGTGGACTTTTTGACAAAAGAAATAAAGCCCCAAATGTGAACAACACACAAAAACACATGAATACACCTTTAACAGTAATTTTACAAGACTATATAGTACGGTATAAAAAATGATGTTGACGTAACTGAGGATTGTCGTAGTACTCGACAATCTACACAAAGGTAAAAGTATCACACCGAGTCACGATAAAATCTTAGGGATTAAAATCCCTTCTAGACACCATTCATGATCATATCCCAAAAAATCTGCAATAATATTTTTATATTCATCCAAACCAAGTCTTCCCGCCCGAATGGAAACATGGCCTGATCACATGTATATCCAAACACAATAATGATCCCTTTTCCGTCACTAACTTAGGTTTTATTACTACCCGTTTTAAGTAAGTCTTTTGAAACAATCATTAAAAATAATCCATCTACAACAAAATCTCTCATTGTCAATTCGGGTTCTTAGAACATTGTTCTACCAGCCTTACCTATATCTTGAAGGCTCTAAAACGGCCATAATTGTTTTGAGAATAAGAAAAGCATTTGGTTCAGTTTGGAACCTATGATTGCTGTTTAACTGCAAGTTCTTAACCTGATAAAAATAATAGATACTTTCCTTTCAAACAATTCCTCAAAGTTAAGTCCACAATTCAAGTTCACTCATAATTATCTCTCCCTTGTCCTCACTCCACTACAATAATTTTGTCCAGGATATTACAGATAAGGAGGCGAACATTGGGATTAAACATGTAAAATTAGAAATATTGATTTTCCTGCTTCCCCAATCATCTTAGAAAAAAACATTACAACAGTAAAAAAATGAGAATATATCACTTTATTTACATTTATTTCTCTTTAAATTTTAGAACACATTTTTTATTGGTTGATGCATAATTATTGCCTTTTTTGACGTTTTGTTAACTTTATTTTATTAACAAAAATGCGTATCGAAGAGTATCTTCATAATCGCCACATTATGCTCTACCACTTTGAGAAAGGTTGGAAGGTGGTCCAAGAGGTCCAAATCTTTCAGATGAAGAAGGAAGAGATGACTATCGGTGTTCAACGACCAGGCCCTTCTAGCGGCTGTGGAAAAAGTCAAAAGCCTGACAACACAAATGCTAGCTGATGACTTCAATCTCAATCATTTGACGATCGTTCGACTTCTCAAAAAGCTCTGAAAGGTGTAGAAATTGACTGGATGGGTCCCCCATGGGCTCTCCGACAACAACAAAGCAGAACTGGTACGCATTTTTACTGATTTACCGCAACGAAATGAGCAAGATCCGTTTATGAAGAATCTCGTATGGCTGAAAGACCTAAGGTCGATGCCATTTATAAGTTTAGATCAAATATATTGTATAATATATGTATATGTAAATATCAGAATAAAGATGATTGTATATATAAGAATCTTGTAACGGGTGTTGAATCATGGCTACTCTTCAAAAAACGCCAAATGGAGGTTTGCGTGTCGCCGGGTGTTTCTCCAAAAGGAATATGAAAAGGTTTCTTTTGTTGAAAGGCTATTTGGTGTATAAGGTGGGACAAGGGAAATCATCTACTGGGAAATCATTTCAAATGGCATTTGTTGTTGGTAGAATGACAATGATGAAGGCCAACAGTGGCGGATTCCAGACAAAAATGTCAAGCAGCAGTTCAAAATTAAGAGCGCCATCTATCTGGTTCAACTTGACCACCTTCACGCTGCAATCGAAGCGAAAGGACCATGAAGAAGAAACATCACGATAACACCTGCCCTCATGTTGAACGTAGTGTCGTCGAATCGATCGTCAATAAGGAATGGGATCTGCTCCCAAATCTGCCATAATAACCAATCGAAGCTCCTACAAATTACTTTGTTAACTATGTTAATCGGTCGTTGAAAAACTGGCAAACTTGACTTAATGGCTGGTGTTGAAGTGTGGATTACCTCCAAGAATCGTGACTTCTCGCCCGTGGAATCGACCAAATGCCAAATGGGAAGCTGTTCGTTTTTGAAGTGGATGGTGACTACGCTCCGGAATAATCATTTAAACATGTTTTTGTTGAATATTTTTATCGGCTTTGTAGAATAAAAATTGTTGAAAAAAGCCACAATAATTATACATCAATTCTATACAGGGCTGAAGTTATATTTTTTTAAATTATTAAAAAAACACAAAATCGAAAAAAATTCCCAACCGTCCATCCCTTCACGGTGGAAAAACAAAAAACATCACCATCCCAAAAGCCATTTTGCGTTTTTTGATTTTGAGCGTCTATTAAGAAAAAAATATTGTCCGATCTAGCTTCGCCATTGTCTCGGATTCTAAGTTCACATTTAAACCCTTAAAACGAATATTATAAGCAGGACTATCATTTTAGAGTTCTTTCTTAGGGCAATATGTTGATACAAATAATTACACAGTAAAATGTACAAAAGCTGTAAAATGAGCATAATTTTGAATATACGTGCCATTAAGCAAATGTTGGCTCAAAATTTTGACAGCTTTTCAGTAAAGTTGCAAAGATATTCAACCGGTTTCATACTTATTGAATACTCTGTATATAAAGCAATTTGCACACCCCTGCTAGAATACGCTAGGGGATCGCAGCGTAGCCTTTTTCTTAAAAAATATGTTAATTAAATTGAAATTCCTTTTAAATTTTATTTATATATATGAAATTTCATAGGTAAAAATAAGTTGTTCAGCCCTCAGTAATAATGGAAATCCCGCACCCTATGAAAGCTTTCTACGATTCCTCCAATCCTTTCCTTTGCAAAAAAACAAATCACTACCATTAACCTACATCATATATATCTTAAAAAAATTGCTTCGAATCCTAAAAATAATAAAATCCTTAAACCTCAACAAATCCTACATTTTTCATAAAATGTAATTTCCCAAATATTTACCATATTCATTTCAATATTCATTATTCAGTCATAGACACAGATAGTTAAATTATTAAAATAAATAATTTATGAGAAATATAAATTAACAGGCTAAAACACTTCTGGTTAATAGATATTTCGCAAAATTGATACATCTAAGTATTGTAAATAATAATTATGTTTGTAAAATTGCACCAATAATTGTATAATATACAAATAATTTTAGAAAGTAGCCCTTATAGGCTTCTATATACTCCAGAAATCAAAATTTTATATAGTGGTGTATTTTGGCCACAATACTCCGCTTTGTATAGAGTGAATAACCGATATATATATATATATATATATATATAAATAAATTATGAAATAAATTCAGGACCAACGGTCGACATCCAGTTTCCACAATGTTCTTATTTTTTATATTACGTGTTTTTTCTGTATATAATTATAAATGTAATGCTTAAGTAATTGTTCTGTAAATAAAGATTATTTCTCCCTCTATTGATTTTTAATTAAGCGTGGTGATGTAAATACATTTCATATCGATTGAATGTATTGCTGATTATGAATTGAATTTTATATTTTTATATAATGTTCTGCTAATTATTTGTAGTAGCTCGATTAAAAAAAGGTATCGTGTGTGATAATTTAGGAATTAGGTAATGATTTATTGTGTGTTAATGTAGCTGGCGGGTTGATTGATTTGAGGGTTTGAAGGGATCCGAAGGAAATACGTTAGTGGCTAAGTGAAATTTAATGTGTGGCAAGTAAGGAAATGTTGATTGACGCGAGGAAATAAGAGGCGGACACTGGTTAATTCGGGAAAATGCGGGCTAGACCAAGTGGAAATTAGAAAATTAGAACAACTGCTGTGCGGAACGATATTTATATTCAGCGTGAAATCGTTTAATTTAATCTTATAAGTAAATAAATAAATATAGTTAAATAAATAAATTGGATTAATTAAGGTGCTCCCCAGGCGAATTTAGTATTTCCTATTGTTGATAAACTCGATTTAGTTGAGATGGTAAAAGTCCCTGTTTGCGTGCCGTTTTGGATTTAGGGATCTCGTACTTTCAGTTTCTGCTTCCATTTCTGTTTCTGTTTCAGTTTCGGTTTCGGCTTCAGTTTCCGATGTGTGGGTTTTATTGGCATCCTGATTCCCGAAAGCCAGTCCCAGTAGATTGCCGAAGAAGGCCAGTCCTTGCTGCGCGGATTCGTTCACTGCGGCGAGTAGTTCCTCTTCGCTAAGTCCACCGGATTCGGCCCTAAAACGCAAGGGAACTTAATTGCGACACTAGAAAAAAGAATAAGGGCAGCGCTGGTTTGAAAAAAAAATCGGGGGGAAAAAGTAAGTGATAAATGTCTATGGGAAGGGACGTAAATTCATAAAGCGTTTTAGGAAGTACCGGGGCGGAACTGTGGTGATGCTTTTTCTTTTATCGATCTTTAATTACGGACTTCTGTCTCTTTTTAAATGAGGGTGGAATATAAGGAAACTTACTGCGTGCTATTTGTTTTATCGGTGTCGTTATTGATGGGCTGAGCCTCGGTGGTGGCTTCTTCGTCAAGCTTCATTCCATCCGGGCCCATAGTAAAACAACCGATGTTAAATTGGGTCTGTATATCACCCAAAAGTTTAGGCTCTAATTGCAAGCAGCCCTTCAATCCATCATTGTGCGGCTCGAGGTTTGAGAATCTGGCACACACCTCTGCAAATCTTGCGAGGAGGGACATACAGGTCGGGTCAGGGTTCTCGCCCTTCACTTGTTCGCTGTGGAGAAGGCTCTCACCGTAAGATACGTTTACCATCAAGCCCTCATCTTGAGACAAGTACTTCATATTTACACATCCTGAAATAAATAAACAGGACATCTTCAATATTTATATAATAAAATCGAGAGTGTTTACTAACCTGGCCCTCCTAGATCGACGAAGGTGATGTTAAAATCAACACAACACTTACACGCAGGACCTTCGCAGGTGCACGATCTTTCTCCTGTAGATTCAACATTTTCATCACGTTTTTCCACATTCGCACCCTTCTCGGCGTCCCAGTAGAGCAGGTCTGGAGCAAATAGTGTATTAATTAATGCGACGTGACGTGGAATTGGATTCCATTTATTATTATTGTCATAATACATTTCAACAATTTTTACTCAATCAACGGACTGTTTTCCTTTCACTAATAATTTTAATTACTTATTAGAATATTAAATTACAATTAAAAATAATATCTATTCGTTATTAAAAAAATTAATAATAAATTTTAAATTAAAATATTAATAAAAATGTGGTCGATTGTCCTGATAAATTTGTCGATATTGTTATATAAATTTGTATATACTCATGTGTTTCAATAAATACATTTGTATATATATATATATATATATATATATATATATACTAATAAAAATAAAAACAAACAATGCAATTAGTTAGAATCCAGTAGATACGTCTTTTACTTTAATTATTGTTTATTTAAGTCAAATCATTCTTGAATATAAGCAATAAATAAAACGCTGTTATTTTTTAGGGTTATCATAATAATAGCTATTATTTTTTTACTTAGTACTGATTTATTAGATCTTAAACGAGGTAAATACGTTATGGTATTATATGATGGACACAACCACATTTTTATGTAAATCCCATAATGGGATAAATATGGAAAACACTTTGCTCCTCAAATTCGACACACACATTATCCCAACAACGAAAATTGACGACCTTATGTAAATTGAAAAAAAAGCAAACAATTACTTACCGAAAATACTAGCTGTCGAAGCTAATGCGAAGGACACAGCCACAAGCAGGAAGATCACGTTTTTTAGCATCGCGTGATGTTTTGAGGTGGTCAGTTATTCAGTATTAGCGATGTGCTTCTGTGAGGAAGCTCTTGTCTCTCAGTATGCTGGACGCGGTTGTTTTCGAGGCTGGTCTTCTTCGGTCTCCGGTCCTTGGCCGTTATCGAGGTCACTAGGTCACCCACTTCTTCACCATCAACAGCTAACTCGATCCGACTCCCCACCACAGACAGACCCGATGCCTTATGTCTTCCGAAAGTTCGATATTTTCTTATATGGTCGCCGTGTCCGGCTCTATGAAAACGAAAACAACTATCTCACAATATATACACGCATCTTAGAGAAATTGATACCACGCGACACACCTTTCTATTTTACGCATTTAATCTATTGATGAAATGCAACTTTTCGTTATTCAGTATTACTATCGTTTTCACGTGCATCGCACATAAAAATAATGTAAGGATTACAATTTTAAATTTCTTTTCATATCTGAAAAGAAAACACGCCGTCGTTGCAATTTCATTTATTTAAAGCACGTAAAGGGATAGATGCTAACCGCTATTACCATTACTTTACAAATTTTAATAAAATCAGACGCGCTCTGAACGTAAATTTATTTCATCAAATATTTGCACGCTCTAATTTACATTGTTGCTTTAATTGTGTATGTTCAAGCGTGAATCGCAAATAATATTAATTATTAAAATAATAATCACTTGTATCTGTTAAATTTTAATTAAATCCTAATTATTCCTTTTTATATTAAGATTTAATTCCAATATAAGAACATACATTTTATAAAATTTTCAGGATAAACGAAAATTTAATGTAAGCTTTTAAAATTACCTTGGAATTTCAATGTCGACAAAAACAAAACAAAAAATGAATAAATAATATTTTTCTATTATTAAAAAAAAACTATGTTGTGTTAAAACAGGTTATAATTTCAGGTACAGTATCTTGAAATTATAACCTGTTTCAACACAACATAGTTTTTTAATAATAGAAAAATATTATTTATTCATTTTGTTTTGTTTTTGTTGATATTGAATTTAGTCATTGTTACTTAAAATTCTATGATTGAGGCTGTTACTTGATGAAACTCGAGTATAACTAATTTTACAAGTAAAACACTGTTGAAGTTTCACAGATTTATTGCAGTAAAAAATACTGCAACAATTGTTTCGATACTCAGTATCATCATCAGGCTGCTGATGCAATATAATTTAAATTAAATGAAATAAAAAGATATTTCAAAATAATTCATTTACACAAATAATTATCCTTTTATCTGCTGCAACTTATTGACTTACATAAAAAAAAATATATTATAGTAGTTGTTTCAATAGATATTTTTGTAAGCATTTAAGTTAAGTAAGTCAAAAAATTGCATTAACTAAAAGGAAATTAATTAAATAAGTATTCAGTTGTGTAAATTAATTACTTACAAATTTCTTTTTTTTTTAATTTAATTTCTTTATTTAGGAAAATTCAAGTTTTTTACAATTAATAACAATCTGTAATTACAAATTACAAGAATATATTGAGCCGATTTAACATATAATCAAACTAATAATTCCTTGATCAAGTATAGCCATTGAGTTTTTCAATCAGAATCCATATAAACTATAACAATAATAATGCGCACAGTGAATAAAATATATATGTAAATCAAATACAAACATAAAACATTCTACGAAATTATACAAAATGCAATAATTGAATTAAAACCACTGCAAAAGCTATACATATAAAATAGGTAAATAAAAACAATAATAGAATTATTAAATAAGAATATTCGGTAATAAAAAAAATGCTGTAAAAATATTGTAAAAATGTAAAAAATAATAATTAATCACGAAAAATACAAATCCATTAATGTAAAACAATTACGGTGATAGTGGTTGGTGAAGATATTTTTATTTAATATAGTTTCTTTTAATTTCAACATAAATATAATCCTTTAACTAAAGTTCCCATTAATCGGCCCAAGATTGTTAAGAGTGCGGTGTAGTAGAAAGACATAGTTATTGTCACTAATTTGTATTACATTGTTGTCCTGGTCAATAGACATTATAGTACTGTGCATTAAAGTTTAAGATTAGTTTAATGCACAGTACTATACGCGCAAGAATTTCGTTAGATGAACTAAAATGCATTTGAATAATTTATTTTTTCTAAAAACAATATTAACAATGTTTAAGATAAAGTAAACAGACATAGTAATTCAGGCGTTTATTTCTTTCAATGTAATGATTGTTCTAAGGAGTATGTTGAACAAACCGTTTTACCGAACGGATTGCAGAACACAAAAATGCTACGAAAATAATGAAACCACGTCCACATAAGCCAATCATTTGATAGAAAATAAGCATAACTTTAATAATAATTTTAAAATTTTGTGCATTTCCAATATAGGTAAAAAAATGAATCTATTTTTTTTTTAATTTTCTACTTGACAAATAATAAATGTAGATTTTAATGAAATTCTTTTAATGTTTATTTCATTGCACACCTAAAATTATTAAAATGTGTTTGATTAATTTCTCACTTAACCCGTGGTGAAACATTTTTGAATTAATTCAGGATGGTTTAATTAAATGTCCCTGAAGATAACCAATGGTCGAAACTAGTTGGAGAAAATATAAATAAGTGAAACAAACCAAGTGTTTTAATTTTAATTAAATCATCCTGAATTATTAAAATGATTGTTAATTCCTGCATATTTTAAGATATCTTTAATGTATAAAGAAATCTTAAAATCTTAAAAAATATGAATAAAAAAGAGGAAAGACCTCTGGTGGATTGTCGTTTTCCGAACATGGAGACAAAAACCTTTATATATTTAAGTATATGTATTCTAAATATATCTAATGTTTGACATAAAGTTTAAATATAATATTACAATGTGTGATATCAATGTAACGCGAATTACATCTCTAATAATATGCATGTCACAAGGAAACAGAGGGAAGGTTAGTCAGTGATATAAATTATTTTGTTATTTTGCCAAATTATTTAATAGGGTGCATAAAATAATTTATATCACTAACAAATTTTCCCTCTCTTTCCTTGTATATCTTATGATTTGCATATTATTGAAGGTGAGAGAGATTTGGTAGATAAAGATAGGAATATAATTATCGGTAACAATAATAAATGCAATACGTAATATTCACATTTTCACAACTTTAATTCTGAATCGAATTATTATAGTTCGGAGATTCCGCAATTATAAACACTTATTATTCGCAGATGAATTAAAAATCTACTCGGGTATTGCTAGTGTTAATGATTGTATGCATTTGAAAAGCTAAGAAGATATCGGACAGGCTTAATATTAATCTTGATAAGTGCAAATTTATGACATTCACAAAAAAAATATCTACATCATATAAAATTACACAATCCACAATAGTAACATTGAATGGATAAAATATTTCAAAGATTTAGATGTGTGATTTTGCGACAAACTTATTTTTAATTATCATGTAGAAACAATTGTAAACAATTCGTTAAAAGCATTAGGGTTTATTCATCGCAATTCTGTAAATATACAGAATCCTAATGCTCTAAAATCTCTATTTAATGTTTATATGCATCACTGATCTGGTATCCCTAAATCCAACAACAAATTAATTGCATTGAACGTGTTCAGCGTAAATTCGCAAAAGTCTTGTATTTCCCACATCTATCCCAGAATACACATATTAGGCTTAACTAAAAATAAAAAAATAACTTTACTTTCACTTATACATATTTTTATGTTTTAATTTGTAATTAGCATTTAGTGTATCAAACAAAATAAGTGTAACATTCTTTTGTAAGTTAATTATGTAAGATTATTTTTTCCATCCAGGAGTTGGATATTAGTGTTTTTTTATAATAAAGAATTAGAGCCATGATTTTTTTTTATATATTAACTACAGAATAAAAATCATGGCTCTAACTCTTGTTTTATAAAAAACACTGATATCCGGTTTCTGGCCAATGGCCTTTCTGCTGCCGCACATGTTAATTTTATAAATTAAATAATTCTACGACTCAAATGATTACTGTTGAAAAGAGACATAATATATTTTAAGCACTTCCTTAAGTATAGCGATACAGTTCTGTGAATACTAATGGGTATTTAATTGAGTACGCTTATTTTTTTATAGTAATGCATTTAAACTGTGTCTTATGAATGAATTACTAAACAAACCACGTAGTAAATTTATTTCTTCAATAACTTTCTCATTTATCACTTGGCGAAACATTTTGAAAATACTGAAGGACAAATAGTGTTAATAAAATTAAATAAAAAAATATTTGAAAATAATTAATTTACGGGCAGAAAGACTTTGGTCGATAGCTCAGACAGACTAACACCTACATCTATTGTAATTATTTATGTAAAATTATCTATATAGCCTGAATATATAATTAAATTACATAAGTTAATAATTAATAATACATTTACATTATATATTTTTTTTATTTAATTTGAATAATTAAACAATTATAATTTTTAGCTACTGTAAATTTTTGATTTACATAACGTAAATACTTTAAAAATAAACATCCATTGAAACCACTACTTTTCGGGCGAATACCCCGTCTGATAAAGAACAATTCTGATGCATCGCAAATGATTGCATAAAGTAACAATTTTTGATTTGAAAATATTTAATGCAAATATGTTTATAATTTTTATTTAAATTTAATAATAATAATCTTTATTTATAATTTTCAAAGTGCATAATAATACAAAACAAATATATCATACCTCTTTCACGACAAGGACATGTAAAACCAGGCGGAAAAACCACTGGTCGATATAAATTATACATTTGATTTTGTAATTTTTATTATTTATTTTGTATTTGTTTGCTGTATATAATTATTAATAACGATTATTATTATTGTTACAATACAAATATAAAGCAAATAATAATGAAACAAGAGTGCTACTCTAAATAACTACAAACCGTAAGACGAGATTCAGTTTAGCATAAAAGATAATGCTGAACCATTTATATCTTAAAAGAATATAAGTGAACATATATGCAACAGTAAAAAGATAATGTAAGAAATAAAATAAAGAAGAGACACATTGGATTATACAATATATATTTGTATATAAATAGAAAAGTGTATTCACTTGGTTACCGTTATTTAAATAAATTAAATAAAAATGATTTGAAAACAATTAATAAAATATTTTCAAATTTAGCTCTGTAACTTTTGAATTACGTTACGTAAGTACGTTAAATAAATGCACATTAAAACAACTACTTCCCGGGCAAATACCCACGCCGGACTTTGAATTACATAATGTACATTTGCTGTTGCATATCAATAAAATATTGCATAATGCAATAAACTTTGTTCCGAGAAAAAAATAATGCAAAAACAACAAAAAGAACGTTACTTAATATAAGACCATCTGCAGACACGAGTTTCGGAATGTATCCCTCGTCAGTACAGCTTTGCCTTACATAATTTAAAGATGTTAAATTAAATCAGTTAAATTAATTCAACTATACTCAGTCAAATTAAATCAATTATATTAAATCAAATTAAACTAAATCGATTTAAATTAAATTAAATCAAATTAATTCAACTTATATCAAAACCGAATAATAACGTGGGTATTTGCTCGGGAAGAAGTTGTTTTTCCTTGTTTAATTTTATTGATACATTTATTTCTTATAAACACATTTGTCTTTTACATGTCCGAAAAAAATGCTATATATGTCCTTTACATTTATATATGTAATGTAAAAGATATATATATATAGCAAATATTTTTTTTCGGTGACATTCAAATTTATATGCAGATTTAATGATAAAAATATTATGTAGGGGAGAAGTCATTTTCACGCTCTCTTTACGATAGATAAGTCTTGGGAAATTGTAATAAAACTCCTCCAATATGTGGAAAATTAGAAAAACGACACAAACATAAAAAAATAACATAAAAAATATAGCATTTTTATGATATCTAAACAAAAATATAATTTAATAAAAAAATTAGCATACTTTTACCATAAAAAATGTAGATCCACGCAAATCAAATTATTAGAAAAAAAATATTCATCACAGAGGTTGAAAAACAGCTGGTCGATAGTCAATTTCCCATTAATTTAATTTATGTAAATAAATTATTGGAGATATTTTTACTATCTGGAAATAAAGATATTTGTTAAAGTTATTCATCACATATAGAATTAAAATTAGAAAATATCATTTCTCAAATGAATCATTGTATAAATCTATTTTTATATTTTAAGGTGCACTTTATCTTGTTTTTTTTTATAAAATACAAGTTGGCCAGAAATAGTGCCATAATCTTCAGGTAGAGTTATTCATTCATTAATTTCTAGTAGAAAATATAAGGATTTTTTTTGTATTAAAAAAAATGCCCGGGAAGTAGTTGTTTTAATGTGCATTTGTTTAATGTACTTACGTAACGTAAGTCAAAAGTCACAGAGCTAAATGTGGAAATAATTGATTAATTATTTTCAAATCATTTGTATTTAATATTTTTTTGTATTGTTACTTATAAGTCATGACGGGATAATTTAAGGAAGTGTAAATTTGAAAACGGTAAATTAAATAAATGTTGAATAATAATCAAAAATCTAACAAATATAGTAAGTGCCATATTTGAAGTACATATCAAAATGTTATACATTTTAATGTATAACATTTTGATATAGTTGATATAGTTTGACATAGTTGTCAGTTCTATTATGATTAAAAAAAATCTTTCTGTTAAACATTTTTTTCATATATTTAATTATTTTTTTCACTTAACATATGGTGAAACATACTGGACTATAAACTACTGATTAAACATTCTTTTATCCTAAATATTTAGCAAATAGTATGAATTTCCAGACACACATTCAATTTTTTTTGACTATTAGTACTGTTTCACTGATTTTATTTGACTATAAGTCATTATCGTGGAATACAGGTACAATACCAAGTTTTTTTAATCAATAGTTTATACTTTTTTCAATTAAAATAGAACTGACAAATATGTGTTTTAATGTATAACATTTTGATGAGGGCTCCAATAAATGCTTAAATTTCTAATCAATTTATTTACTTTCTATTTTTTGAATTAATTTCTCACTTATCTCGCGGTGAAACATTTTTAATGTAATAATTTAATATTTATTTAAATTTAATCTCCATGTCATTGAAAATTTATAAGTGTGTAATTGATTTTAAGTTAAATATAAAAAAAAATACTTACAAACCTTTTTCCTCACATTTTTAAAAAAAGTGAAGAAATACTTGTACACTTTTCTACACTTTTTTTTAAAAGTGAAGAAAAGTGTGCATTTAAAAAAAATAAAACCAAATACAACAGCAATTGGCTAACGGCCATAAAAAATTCTACCATATTTAGATAAATAAACTATAATAATAAATAATTCAAAATTAATTATCGAATTTCACAACCTGAAGATTATCACACTTTTTCTGGTCACCTTGTATATAAAACATGTTTGTTTTATTATTATTACAATTAATAAATACGTAATTATAAAAATATATATTTAATTAGAACAATGGAATATTAGAACACAAATTTAAATTGTATTAAAACTTTGCATTTAAAATATTAAACATAAATCTCGTTTATTATTTAAGACAGGTTTTTCATTCGGAATATTTAATAATAACCATCAAATTTACATATCACTCAATGGTCAAATTTGATTACGTTGTGAATTGTAACGAGTCATAATGATTAAATTTCGGCCCCTAGTCTCTTGTATAATTGGTCTCCCAGAAGTTCGGATCCCTAACCCTCGAATTAGACCGAACCTATGATAAAACCCCACTATTTTACCTGCATTGAGCTAGTTAAAGCCGTATTTGCATGAATAATAAACGGTAAGCATAAAACAAATACAGGGTCTCGAATACGTACATATTTATTTTAATAATACACTATTTGGTTTTATTGTTACATTTTTATTTGTTATACTGTTTGATTTAAATTTAACGCCCTATTATTCTTGTTTCTTAATTAATTATTTGATGAGGAAGGACCTCAGATTGGTAGTTAATTCCAGAACAAGTTAATTATGTTTTATATATAATCATAAAATTATATAATGTAAATATTTTTGTTACTTGTATGGAATAAAGATATATATTATTATTATTAAAAAAAATATTCAATTTATAAATATAACACATAAAAACTATTTCTCATGTATGTATAAATGCAAATAAACACTACATTAATAAAAACAATCATACATATAAATTTACATATTTACATAACAATCGATACATAACATTATCAATGCAGTTCAGTGAATTGGCTGTCGACCAACGGTCTTTCTATCTCTACTGCATTAATATTTTTTTTGTAAAAAAAAGTACGCGTCCATAACACACTTTCCAACCTTTTTTTCACCCCAACAAGGTGTCTCTCTAGGTTTCCTCCTCTCTCTACTTCTCTGCAATATATACGTCCACGACATATACAATCCCGACCCAAAATATCTAAATCCATCCGCTTATCTTCTTCAATTTGCCGATAACACCACCTTAATAGTCCACCAATCCACTCTTCCAAAATGCCTCAATCCCCAATCCCCCATCCCCCACTTGTAAATACCTCGGTATTATATTCGATCCAAAATTTTTCTTTAAATCCCAATTTCAACTGATCAAAGAACATCGTAGGACATTTTAGATCACTAACGTATGTCAATAAAGACATTTCGATCAAAACCGCGACTCACATTTATAAAATGATCTGTCGTCCCCTTCTCGACTATGGTGCAATCTTTCTCCACCTCCAACGTCCTCAACCTTAAAGAACATTGCGGTAGCTTCAAACGCTTACCAAAATTCGCAACCCATCCAATATACTACTATATGAAAAAAAACTGGCATAATCCCAATGTCTCAAAGATTATCCCAACTATATCAAAAATTTGCCATAAATCAGACATTAAAAACCAATTCTGCCTAAAATGAAACATAAACATCCCTCCAAAATTTCCCTATCCTGAATCCTCTATTCATACATTCATTTCATCTTTCATCGAGGACTAAAAAACGGACATGAAACATAAGACAGTGATTTTTCGCTGAAAGGCTGATGGTTGATAGCCATTTTGGAAATAATAAAATAAATAGTGCCCCACAATTTCCATCAATAATACCCTAGTCTCTCCTTTCAACACAACACCTGCAAATACCTAGGCATCCTATTCGACTCTAAAGTTTCCTTTAAACCACAAATCCTTTTATCTAAAATTAAAGTTCAGAACATGGCCCGGCATTTCAAAATAAAGATATATATATAATAAATTGTATTATATTTTACCATATATAAATATCTCAATAAAGATGATTGTATATATAAATATGAAAAAAGTAATAATCTGCCAATAAAATAGATGAAAACATAGTTTAAGTTGAATAACTCTAAATTTTTGACTAGTTTCGGGTTATTAAAAAGATTATCTTTTAATTTGAAAGATTTAAAGTTATTCAACTTGAATTGTGTTTTTATTTACTTTATTGGTAGATTTTTAGTTTATTCATATTTATTATTTTTATATTATGAACTACCAATGTTTAAATATTAAAAATATTATCTTTATTTAGACTATACAGAACAATATAACATAAATAATTACAATACGTGTAGGTGTTAGTCTGTCTGGGCTATGGACCAGATGTCTTTCTGTCCTGCAATGAGTTTATGATAAAGTTAAATACAGTTTCTATTATTTCATATTTATTCATAAATTTTCTCTTATTTCAGTTTTACTGTTTGGATAATAAATAAATATTATTATCTAATCTGTTTTTTTGATTAATTGATAATTAATAAAAAAGTGAAAACTGAAACAAAGTGAATATTCTATTTATAATTTGAAATATTTCTATGTTAATTTATATAATATTAATAGGAGTCATTAATCTGGCTCATTTTACTTTTGATTATTTTAATGCACCAGAAGGAGATTTCTCAAGGCAGACTTGTAAGCGTGTCAGTCAGCCTGTGAGCATCTTCTAGATCTTTCTATCGTTCTTTTTTTCTCTTCTTTTATTCGTAACGCACCTTTCGTTGTATTTTCTCCTCGGATTCCACTTTCTCCAACGAAGCAGGTTATTTATAATTAATTCGAAAACGAGGTCCAATGCAAAGGTGTTGGAATATGTAACGCGTTTCTACGTTTCTGTATGCATTGTAAGTAAGAGAGGGCCTCAATGGGAAATTTGAGTGAAATTTTGTGTGAATCATTTCAGGTCGGAATCCAGAGGAAATGTAATCACGTGTACATTGCTTGAAAAGAGGTTTTGTGTACAGAAATCATGGCTTATTTAAATAATCATGAACTTATTTCGTATTATTTAATATTTATAATTTAATTATCATCAGCTTAATTTATAATATAATAACAGCTTAATACAATTATAAACAATGCTATTTGATTTATAAATTTATGATTGTTAAAATTGAACAAAAAGAACAAACATCCGTTGAAACAACTTCCCGGGCAATTAATTATTTTCATATTTCCTTTTATTTAAATTGATTTAAATAGCTGTCTTGCTCGCAGTTAATTTAATTTCTTTATTTGCGAAATTTCACCTTTTTACAATTTAATAATAATAATCTTAAATTACAAAATTCAATAATACATGCAATGTTATTGATGTGCAACAGCAGGTGTACATTATGTAATTCAAAGTCCGGCTTGGGTATTTGCCCGGGAGGTAGTTGTTTTAATGTGCATTTGTTTAACGTACTTACGTAACGTAAGTCAAAAGTTACAGAGCTAAATGTGAAAATAATTTATTAATTATTTTCAAATCGTTTTTATTTAATATATTTAAATAACTGTGACCAAATGAATGAATAATACTATTTTCTATTTAAATTTGTTTTAGTTTTAAGTTGTAATAATTTGTTAAACTTTGTTGACCAGATAGCCATGGTATACAATTAAGATGAAGATGGAGTTACGTGAAGTTTTTATAATATAGAAAATGAAACACTGTGCAGTAAAGTGAATACAACTGTTTTTAATTTTCAATATAATTTAACATAATAAATAAATGTTTTCATGTTATATTCCCAAAGAACCCTTCTTTGGGACACTCATAGGTCTTTCTATCCGAATATTTTTTATTAATCACAAAAACTACAAATTTATATAAATGAAAATGAAAGACTCTTCTATAATTTTTATTACTACTAAATTATCTTTATTAAAAGAAAAAGTATATATATTATTATGTATTCAATCAATAAAATTTCTTTTTCTTTCTTTCCCTTTCTTAAAGGGTTATCGAATTATTATTATTAAATCATATTTTAATAAAAAAATATGTTACACAAGGGAAAATAGAGACATTTTTTATTCATATGTTTACTGAATATTACCATGCAAATACAATTATGTTTATATAAAACTTGATGCGCATTTATTTATTTTCAAGCCTAAATTATAAAAAAATCGTGCGCTTTTTGTCTTGGAATAATACTAGAAAACAATATTTGTAGTAAAAGTATAAATGTATACACAAGCAGCTATGGCAGTGTTGAGCGGTTGGTCCGACAAGCCTGTACAAACTTTCGGGGTAGTCCAGCGGTGTATTGTTTGTTTGTTTAGCAAAAATTGGAGCAGAAACCATACATAAATAAATATTGTGCCGAATCAATTGTTTGCTTATTCAATTTAATTAAGGATTAGGGAAATAAATAAACGACTGAATGTTCTACATTTACAAAAAATTATAATTTAATATATATTTTTTTAATATTTCCGTAAAATATTTTATTTAGTGTATACACTATATAAATATCCTTTAATTCATAATGTAAAGGAATTTAATGAACTTGTATATATATATATATATACAATGTATACATGTTACATATGTATTTTCAGCTACGTAATGATAATTTTATATTCAAAATTAGAAACACTGATATAAACAATATAAAAATGTAATAGTATTTCAGTAAAGATTAGAATATTATCAATGTTTTTTGTTTAGTGTTCATAATTATATACATAAATTAAACAAATAGCAAATTTGAAAATAATTAATTTACACAATTCAATCAATTAATTAGTGTCTGTTTAATTGCTGCGAGTTTTTGACTTATAATAAGTAAGTACTTTAAAAACAACATCCATTGAAACAACTACTTCTCGGACAAATAACCCGCCAGAAAGTGAATATTTGCTTTTGTGTAACAAATGACTGTATTGTGCAAGAATTTTTGATTCCACAATAATGCAAAGAATAAAAAAAACTATAGATAATATAAGACCTTCTATAAACACGTGTTTCGGAATAAGTTAATAAATACTAGTTATGGACAAAATCGATAATTTTAATAAGCGAATAAGAAATAATCGATTATTTTTGATAATCGAATGTTTCTTTTATCGTTCCGGTGAACTATATGATTTCAAACTAAAATATAATTATTCCATTTAGTGTTTCTATAACTATTTCAGGTATTTTGAAATTAAACTTTCATTATCTTTTATATTTTTTTAAATAAATCGATTCTTTACATAATCGATTTTGCCCATCAATAATAAATATTTTTTTTATATAATTGTCATATACATACTTATCTTCATTGTATTTTTTATATACACAAATATCTTTATTCAGACATTTACATTAAATTATATATACAGCTATATATTATAATTACAAATATATGTTATTTTGTTGGCTATCGATCTCAGGTCTTTTTGCGTCATATTTTTTTTATTATATTTAAAGTATTTTTGTATGATTTCTGGTTTTCTGTGTTTTCAGTATAATGTTTATAACATTTTTTAATTTTTATCGACTTTAGGTTTTTTGATATGTTAGTAATAATAATTATTTAATTAAAAGTAACAACATTATGTTAATTACTACAATAAGAATTATTTCTAACATTATTTCTTAAAGTAGTGTAACGGAACTTCACATATAAAAATATTTATTCGTATACATGATTGAATTCACTTCACGATATTTTTATCCGTCTAACCGTATGAATGTATTTGCTAGTCAATGACACTCCTTTCTATTGGGACTATTGTGAGGGCCTATTGCGAGCCAGCAGGGATGCATTTGATTCCGTTCAAAAAAATCATCTCCCCGTTTTATTATCACTAAAAGCACAATCCACTTACGTTATATAGAACACCGCAAACAAGCAATTGATTTCTGCATTTCATTATTAAACCTCGACCGGCTTTTTACATCGAGAGCGTTTTCTTAATTTGTTGAAAAAAGTGATGAATATTATTTTTTGTCGGGTTATTAGCTTAATTCCATCGAAGTAGAAGGATATTTTCGGATGTCGGTCGAAGACGTCCGTTTCCTGTTCCAGATAATTTTTCGAGTTCATTTATTGTGCAAAAAGTGCAAATTTGTTTGCAGGAATGTATTAGTGTTCGGCGGGCAAATTTAAATGCAAATATTTCGGAAAGGGGGACAGATTGGAAAGTCGTCAAAAATGCTATCAGGAATATATCTGGAAGATACATAAAATTTTTTAAGAAAGGAATCTTGCAGTTTTAATATTCAAGGATAAACATTTGCATAATAATTGGTATTCTCTACAAAATTACAAATCATTTTCTAATGTATTATATATTTCTTTATATTAGTTAGTAATATATAGTATTTAACAAATATAATTGTTTAATTTGTATATAGTTTTTTAAATAAAAACAATTTATTTATTCAATGAATTGCATGAAATAGTCGTATTTTATTTTTAAGTTAGTATTATATAGTACTTAACAAGCAGTGTCCCTACAATATAAAAAAGCGAAACTTAAAAAAACAATGATTTATAAGAAATTGTAAAATTTATAAAAAAACGTTGTTTTATTTATGAATGGTTTAATTATTTAGTTATTAATTAAATAAAACATTTTAATGAATAGCTAAATTAATTTATAGTGAATACAGTTTCAACAATTCACACTTTTAGTTTGATAAGTATAAATTGTTCAAACTTTAGCCACCATAAATTAAATTACTTTTAAACTAACAAATTGCGAAGTGTTTTACTTAATTAATAAAAAAATTGTTTTAATACTTAATTTTTGCTTTGTCAACTTAAAAAATTTATACAGAATTTTAGAGAGATATTCATAAAATGAAATTTTTACCACCATTTAGACTTACATAAATTATATAAAAACGATTTGAAAATAATTAATAAACTATTTCCATATTTAGCTCTGTGACATTTGACTTAGGTTACGTTACGTTACGTTATTAAAACAACTACTTTCTGGGCAAATACCCCGCCGGATATTGAATTTCATAATATACACCTGCTGCTGCATATCAATAAAATATTGCATAATGCAACACATTTTGATCCGAGAAAAATGTAATGCGACAACAACAAAAAGAACGTTAATATAAGGTTATCTGCAGACACGTGTTTCGGGATCTATCCCTCGTCAGTACAGCTCTGCCTTACATAACTTAAAGATGTTAAAATAAATCAATTAAATTAATTCAACTATATTCAGTCAAATTAAATCAATTATATTAAATCAAATTAAACTAAGTCGATCTAAATTAAATTAAACCAAATTAATTCAATTTAAATCAAAACCGGATAACATTAAACGAAACGAATTGAATTAAATTAATTAAAAAGAGCGATTCTCACCTGCCGCGTGCTCTGATAGTATTGACGGGCGAAAAAAGGACGCGCGTTCATGCACTGTTATCGTAAATTCACAAAAATAATTTAGACTTATATTAAAATAAATCAATTATTTTTACTATTAATCATGATTAAATTTCAAATGTATTATTACAGTAATTTAATTGAAATAAAACAGAGAAAAGTCTGTAAAAATAAATAATAAATTATTTTGTAATAAAATAAATAAAAATAATTTGAAAATATTTTATAAATTATTCCCTCTTTAGCTACTGTGACATTTTTTACTTACGTTAGCTAAAGAGTGAATAATTTATTAAATATTTTTATTTAATTTATTTTAAATAACTGCAACCATGTGAATAAATCCTTTTTTTCTGTTATTAAAAAAAATGTTCCCTTATTTTGCTACTGTAATTATCGACTTACAAAGTATGTTGAAACTATACTTATTCGTTATCTATAAGTGCTTATTTCAGAATTTCATAATGTACAAATGTATTATCAGGACCGTCTTTAGAGCTCAATGCTCTCTGGGGGCTCCGTTTACCCCGGAGCCACTAGGTAAGTGTCCTTATTAAAATTCTATTATTATATTATCGTGATGATTATCTTTATCTTCGCTTCGACTTTATAATCATCTTTAAAAAATCTAATCAATTATTTGTATGGAGTTTAATTATATTTAAGTAATTAATACTTGGTATTTGTTTCATTAAATTTAATAAAAGTTACAAGAACAAGTATTGTGATCATGAAACAAAAAAAAAAAACTAATTGCTAATAACCATTTTTGAGATCTATTGAGTAGATTATTATTATATACATATATATTTAGGGTGATTTATAATGGGTATACAAAATTTTGTCATCGTATTTGGGAAATGATTTTAAGAAAAAAAAAGTTATATAAAGATTGGTCGTATTTTGTTTATTTACAGAACTAAATCTACTTTCCTCGGGCCCCTGTCCAAGGGAAAGTATTGTGATCGTAAAAAAAATCGAATCGCCAATTTCAACGAATATGCACGTATTGAGGTCCCCCGAGTCCATTCCATCAAGTTTTGAAAAATGTCTGAGTGTGTGTCGTCTGTGTGTTAAACCCAAACTTTATATGTAAGCTTTTCATTACAGTGGAATGATCTGAATAGCTTTTGTGCTACTTTAATCTAAGCGATTTTTCATTTTTTAATTCGGATAAAAACATGTTTCGAATAAAAGTTGTAGATCTTAAAAAAATAAATAATTTTTGTTGTAAAACTTTTATTGTAGGACCTTCGATTTTTATTTTATAAGCGGAAGAATTTCGTCTACCTGATAAATTTTCATAGAAATGAACAATTTTTTAATAATCTTTTTTAAATTGCCTTTAATTTTTCAAATAATTATCTTAATGACAAATAAAACGTCAATTTTAAATTCTAGCCGTTTTGTATATTAAGTTTATTTATCCGTTTTTCTATCAAGTTTTGCTTATAAGATTTAGGTTGTTCTTTTAATTTATTGTATATTTTATTATATTTATATGTATAATTAATCTTTGTAAATCTATGTAAAAGGAGATTCCGTCAATAAATAAATAAATAAAAATAATTTTATATTTAAAGAAATTATATACAGTGTATACAGTGAAATTTTATCAAGCCATTGTAAGGTAAGAAATAACAAACACAAAAATCCATTTTTCAATTAATAATTTTTCATTTACTATTAAATGTTCATTCAAAAACGTATTTGACCGAATTCACCGGTATGTGCTATGATGGAGACATCACCATTTTTATTTAATTATAAAGTAAAAGTAAAACTTCAAAGATGTATAACAAGAAAAATAAATAACAATTAATGTCTATCTCTACTAAGTACTCGTCAGCATTGATTGCCAAAATGAAGTGAAAATCGTAACTGTAGGGAATTTATATTTTGGAGTGATATTGGGGTTTCGAGGTATACAAATTTCGGAATAAAATTTCTCAATATTGTATATTATTAAATCTTAAAAACGGACTCTTTTATTAACAATTATTTAATTTAATTACTTACTGAACTTTTAATTGTAGACTCATCTAACATTTGGTGAAACATTTTTTAAAATACAGAATTTAAACTGTTTTTTTTTTCGTGTACGTTATTTCAGGATTTATTTCTAATTTTGTGACAAATTAATGGTTACGGTACTTTATTCATTTGCGGCATAATTTTCTTAGCAGCATTAGCCTTTTTCCCATCTCGATTAAACGCGAACAAAAGAAGTGTAGGAAATCAACATTATTATCAACTAAATTCCCCACTTTGTGGCCTAAAAATCCACAAAAATGTACACTCCAAGAATAATATAAATAATCATTTAAATTAACACCTTCGAAAAACAAGACTATTTTTCACCATGGGCATTATATAAGAATGTAACGATTTTATGATGTGATCCTCGTCGGTACAATTTTGTTCTTGAAAGAACTGAAAGTTGCAGTTTGGTAGAAAGTAGTAGTTTAGTAGAAAAGGACAACCAACAATAAATAATTAAAACACTGAATTTAAATATGTTTAAAAAAAGTAAGGTTAATTTTGTTAAATAAAAAACACGTTTAAATTCAGTTTTTTAAAAAAATCATCAAGTGTTAGATGAGTCTACAATTAAAAGTTTAATAAATAATTAAATTAAATTATTGTTTTAAAAAAGAGTCCGTTTGTAAGATATAATAATATAAATATATAATATTAAGAGATTGTCTCTGTATAATTTTCAAAATATTTCCTTATTTAATTTTAATTTAAATAACTGAAAACGTGTGAATCATCTCCCTTATCATTCACAAAAAAATGATTTATAATATTACGTTAATTAGTGACTCATTTCCATTGTTTTAAATAATTGTTTTTTAGAAAAAGTTATTATTAAAATAACATTTAATTCATCTGACGAAATTCCGGCTTGTTTTAAGACTGCTTTAATGTACCATGCGATCGAGAACTTTTCTCCTCTAAAGTGCTTTGAATTAAAAAATATATTGGCAATAAAAGTAACCACACGCTATAGATTACGTTATTCTAACAAATTGAAGAATTTGATAAATAATGACATATGTGACTTTTTATTTGTTTTTATTCACTGGAGCCAACAAAATGTAAAATAAAGAAAAAAAAATCAAAGCCGTCTAGAGGAAAACAATTCTCGATCATATTATATAATACAACATTATGGATTGATTAAGACATCAATGTAACAGGAATTACTGACTGCCGATAATTATATAGCTATTTGTTTCTATTAAACCCCACACATTCATTTGCTGAAAGGCAATTTTAATTGTTCATCGGAAATGCCTTGTTTTTCTGTAACTTCACAGTTTTTATTTCAGATTTATTAGTTATTACATATTGTTGACGATTTTACATGTACAAATTTATTATATGTCAATTTGTCATTGTAAAATAAATGAATATTACTATTATTATATTTATTATACATACATAAACATCTTTATTTCTGAGATTGGAATATACAATTACAATACAATGTCTAACAATACATTAACGTTCAAAATATATTTCCAACTCTGAAACTAGCTATCGACCAGTGATCTTTCAGCCTATATTTATTATATTTTAAATGAAAATTAAATTCTAATAAACTATTCATTTGTGTGAATCATAATAATTAGAAAGATAACACAAGCGCCATCTATTGTCTAATTTCATTTGACATCCTCATCAATTTGGGTCTACAAGGTAGATGACTGAGAATTGTTATTTCGTCCACTAAAGGATTCGCCTTCCTTATCGTATTTATGAGAATAGGAAATGGATTTAATTTAATAAAATGTTCAACCAGCGTGATGGTGGTGACAATTTCGGGTTTTCGAAGCTCATCAGACCAGTGTGTTCTATCTGTAATGCCTTGATGAAAGCATTACATTATTAAATAATATTCACACATGATTCATGTAACACTTCGTGAAACATGGTCAACAGTGTATTATTTATAAATGTATTTAAGATGTGTCATTAAGTCTACTCGTATAATACAAAGCAAGTAACAGTTTATAGTAGATAAATAAAGGTGTTAGCGAACGTAAATAACATTGTTATGTCGAATAAAGCTTGCTCAATTGATTAGTTTCGTATACAGAAGCACATTTTCACAAATTTCCGAACGTAATCGGCCGTAATGGCATGATTACATTACATTTTGGATGTTTCGCGGAGTTTGTAAGCATGATTAAGTTATAATGGATGTTGGAACCGAATTATTCTTTTTTTAATTTTCTGGAACATACATTAGTGTTTCAATAATAATCAGGATTTTGATGCATTTAATTTAAAACATTATCATTGATTTAAAAAAAATACACATAAAAAATGCAAGACAATAACATTTTCAAGAAAATGTATACACTTTTTGTGGTATACTGCAGAGATTAAAGGAATCAACATTATTCTCTATAAAATATGTTCGAATAAATTGTTCACCATACAAAAACAATGTAAAATTAATAATTGAAGAATGCATTTCAGAGATTGTCTTTGATTAAAAAATACAAATAAAAAAATGCAAAAAAAGTATAAACTTTTTGTGATACACTGTAGAGTTTAAAGGAATCAACATTATTCTGTAAAAAAAAAATGTTGGAATTACTTTGTCGCCATAAACAAATGGTAGAATTAACACATGAAGATATTTAATTAGTTCGGGTTGTTTTTTATTTTAATAAATATTTAATTGACTTACTTAATTATGGGTTGTTTTAAGGAAATGTATGCTATTTAATTTCCGACTTGAATGGCATAAATAAAAAAAACATATATATGGATGTGCCGCTATAAAATAAATGATGAAGGTATGAATGCGGAATTCAGGTTATATATGTGGCACTTGGTTGAAGAGTTGATCCTTTATATGTTTATGTTCAAAGTATGCGCCCTTTCACAATTATCTTCGCAAAATATAACCAGAGAGGCAGGACGAGGTGTGGAGGGGCGCGGGGCGGTGTGGAGCGGCGCGAGAACACGTTGACGGGATTCGATATGAATTACTTAATTAAATATTCGCTAATGAAGGTAACGGTTACTACTGCGTGAAGAAATGGCGGCACTCTCAGAAAGCGAGGCGAAAATTGTTGATGTACGGTAACGTAATACATCGGAAATTCATACGTAAAGTCTAGTTTGAATTGAAAATGAAAACCTGAGCTAGAAATCGGACAGAACACGTTCCTGGTGGTAGACCATTCGGTGGAAGTGGGAGTAATTATTATGGACAAGGTGCATCCATTTTTACCGCCTAGACATGTGGCCCAAATAATTGAACTTCATGAATTATTCAAAATGAGGAATGCGGGGTCAGATACCATTAAGGCAAAAGCTAAGTAGCCACCAGCGATCATCGTGACAATTACGGGACTGATGGTACTTTTGGTTAATTAATACGTATACAAAACAATTGGTGGTTAATTAAGCGCGGGTATTAGAGTGGCGCTATTATGGTTTTACTAGAGAATGTAAATGAATGAATGTGGAATAATCTCTGCGAGCAATTCCTTGGATGTTAATTAAACTCGGAATTATGGCGAGGATATACAGTATATTCCCGGTTATCAAATCGATTAAATTATTAGCGCTAATTACGTTTTTATCCGTTCAAATTTGTATTGACCTACAATTAACAAGTTCAAGTTTACTGCCACGGCCATACCATACGGCGATTACTCATTCTCAATAGCAGCTTTCTACATTCACAACTTTATGCGTTAATAATTGCAAAACATAAACCTTCCATAAACTTACTAATATATTATAAAAAAGCGAATTCACAGTATATAACAGTTTATAATATAAACAATTTATATGAACGCGGGAAGATTTATAAGGGATGTTATTTAGTTTTCCGAATGCGTACATTAATATTAATTAAAAAGTGATTCATCCTAATTGTCAACAGAAAACATTTCTAGAGGGACGATAAAATAAATCACATTTGTATGTATATTTAAATGGAAATATTTCACATTACAAATATAGAGAAACAAGTAGTCGATTATAAAAAAACATTATCTTCTATATTACCTTTCAGTAAACTAACAATAGAAAAAGGATTTAATAGTAAAAGAGAAAATGATTGATTAATAATTAATTATTTTCAACTTATTTCATTTAATTTTATTTAATTTATTTCAGTAAACTGCTCAGTAATACTACTGATTACAATATCATGTATGTTCAACATCTAGTAGTGGCAACCTTTCAGTAAATTGAATTTATTAAACATATAAACTTACATTACTTCGAATGGTTTGTAGGAGACCTACAGAATCTGGCTCTTCGAGCCATGATTGTTATGAATCTGTATTTACCACAAGAATTTGTGGGTGGGTTTCTTTCGGAAAGGACTTATTTATTATAACTCCTTTTCGATTAAAAGATACAACAAGTAAATAACAAATAAACGTCCTTGAAATATTTAATTGATAGAGTAAGTAATTAAAAAAGAAATGATTGAATTAATTAAAATTATGTAGTATTCGGTAGTAATAAGTAATCTTGAACTTAAAAAATGGTTTTATTACCTTTTGTGTAAAATGATTATTGAAAAAAAGATCATGATTTAATTATTCTTTATGACAGAAAATCGCATATGAGTATGGAAAAGGTTCCACATTCATTGTACCACTCGAACAATAATAATCTTTATCAATAGATACAGCAAAAAATACTAAATAAATAATAAAAATTACAAATTCAAATGTATAATTTATATCTGTTAATTGGCTATCGACTAATGAGTCGATAGCCAATTAACAGATATCCCACGAAATACTAATACAATTCACAAAACGAAAATATCATTCGACAACAATTTTCAAATACATAGCCTCATATCAAGACAAAGACTGATATATCAAATGACATTAGCGATCATGATAGTTAGAGGCAGATCACATTTTTTCATAATATATATAGACAGACAGTAAAACCAATTTTCGATAGCCAATTGGCAGATAATATCGAAAATAATCTTCTGTAAGTTGATTGTGGAGACTTTAAATTATTTAAATACAAATTATTGTCTCTCCTTATTAAACCAAATATATATTTCGGAAACTGTGTTTCCATCTTTAGTAGTGTATGAATTTTTTATAAAAAGAACAAATATTTTTGTTTGAATAATTGAAAATAATATAGTGTTTTATAATTGGGGCTATTATTTTCGTACGCGAAATATTAAATACGTACACGTTATTATTTGTCGTCATAATCTAAGCGAGTTTTATAATTGAAATGTAATCTTAGATTGTAACGTTAAAAATAAAGTTTACGTTAATATAATATTTATTCGCACAGCCGCGATTATATATTTGGAAGTATGTAAATATACCTGTTTATAAAGAAATTATTATAATTGTTCTTTTCGTTAATAATTACACAAAGTAATTAATCAAACAAACTTAAGAGTGCTAATTCAGAAATTTCCTGTTTTGACCCAATGTAATTCAAGGGAAGGTGAGGAGACAAATCCCAAAGGTCCTGTTTGGAGGAGATTAAGGGGAAGATTATAATCTTAAAATAACATGAATTGCAATTAAAAGGTGTAAACAAGGGATTTTTTTTAAATAATTGATGGCTGAGGCTTTTTACTTGATGAAACTCCATAATATTAATTGTCTGTGTTGGCGAAACAATTGTAGCAGTGTATCTACAATACATTTTGTGAAACTTAAAATACTGTTGTTTTATTTACAAATAAGAGATTATTTAATGATTTCAATATTGTCTTTCAAGAAATTTAAATTGATCACGAGTTTGGTGTTTGGCGAACTTACAACAGCCATAGTCGTTACCAGTAAAGGGACAATTTAATTTGTTATGATGACAAAGATTTTTTACTGGTTTTGTCTGACAAAAAAATTAGTTTTGAAAATATTATCCTTGATAGAAGAAGAACTTCTGTGCAAGTGGGAAAAACAGTTTATTAGTTTATTTCTATATTATTAATATTGTTTTCCACTATTTAATTTAGTACAATTCGAGTTTCGGTAGGAATTTGTTACTGTCAAGTATTATTCATTGTCAGTTTATAATTATATTTCAGTTTGATTATCATTTACATACATTTATATATTTAGTTGTAATATTGATTTTTGTTGCATGTTTTGTAAAATGGAGATACCGTAAATAAATATATTATATATTAATAACAAATATTTAAAATATGCAGACTAATGTTTATAGAAAATTAAATTGAATATATTATATGAATATATATGAGATGTATATCCAGATTATTTGCATATACTGAATTTACACAGTGTTGAGATTAGACAAAATATAAAAAAATATTTTATGTAGGGGATTTTCAAAATAAAGTATTATTATCTACCTAAATAAAATGTTTTATTTTTGTCCATTCTTCGCAACAATGTGTGTCGTCATAATGTTAGTACACGCAAATAATCCGGATATAATTCCAAAATTCCATTTAACGATTATCAAAGTTTTGCCAATTACCCAGCTGAACGCCTTGCAAGTAAAGAAATGACTAAAAACGGCCAATCATCTTTTATGACAGTTCTATTTTATCAATTTTTAAAGCATTACAGTACAATTACTACGAAATGTTTTCAAATAATCTGTAATGGATACTGAAGCATAAGCTATGGCGTTTATTTATTAGTTTTTTGTACTTTTTTTTTGGATATTGTAAAATGGAGATAACTTATAGTTAAAATACCGTTTATAAATTGATTTATGTTCAAATTGTAAACGGTATTTTAACTACATAGCTTGTGTTTTAAGCCATTTTCATTTTACAATATACAAAAATCTACAAATGACGGAGCAGGCGAATGTAGAAAGGTATTTTTTAAAAATGTAATGTAGTTCACTTTTGTTAATTTGTATAAATTATTAAATAAGTTTCAAATTAATTGTTGATTTCATTTAGTAATTCATTAGTTTCGTATGTGTGCTACGTTTTTAAGGCATGCCAATAAACTGTTAATTTGTATTTATAAATCTTCGATTAGTTGATTTTTAACATATTCTTTTAAGATCTCTTCCATTAGGCCTCTTCAAATCTTTTTATTACTTTACCTTCAAAATGTGACAATCATACACTCATGGCACACCTTTATTTTTTATTAGAAACCTATGTAATTTTGCGATTTTGTCAGTAAATGTTTTTCATTTCTCTGGGTAAATACTTTACAGAAAATATTGAGTAAACTACCAAATTATTCCGCTTAAGAAGCTTGTTAAAAATTAAAACAATGAAATATTCAATAGTTTAAACATACATTAAAATAATTGATTTAAATATTCAGTGGTTCAATAATAATACAATTTAATTATTATCATTCGAATGGCTATTCATTCGAATTAATACCCAGTTTCATCTAATTATTCAGTTATAGGTATATGAAAGTTTTTTTCTTATTTAGAGATGATTCATCCCGGAGAACTTTCGTTTATTTTTTGCATTCTTAGAATACGCGTTTATTCATTCATGTATTTTTTTGGCTCTTCACTTATAAAGTATCGTTTTTTCTTGCCTTACACATGCTAATTATTAATTGATTAACGAAATTATAAAAAAGTTTGAGTAAATTGAATCGTTATTGTAACGAAATGCTAGTATTCGATTTCATATACAAGGTGACCATAAAAGGTGTGAAAATCAGGTAGAGTGCTTCATTGGTTATTTTCTAGTGGAGAATTTAAGTAAAAATACATTATATTGTTGATTTAAAAAAATAAAGTTAGTGTTGAAAACAACCAATAGGTGAATTTCTTAATATATAATTATTAGAATTAATAGAAAGCAGCTGTTTTGTCATTGTGAAGTAAGATTTAATAAGATTTTACAAGATTATATATTTTTTATAGAATTGTTAAAATTAACAATTTATTTATAACTTATGTCATTCAAATCTTACAAATATATAATATTAATTTATTAATTTAACATTACTTAAATATGCTTAATCAGGGGACATTAATTCAAAATAAAAGAATATGAATAAAAGGATTTATTTACATGGCCACAGTTATTTAAAATAAATTAAATAAAAATATGCTTCTCACTTAACCCGTAGTAAAACATTTTTAATTTAATTCAGCATATTTAATTAAAATTAAAACATTCCTCCCTGAAGATGATCAATGGTCAAAACTAGTCGGAGAAAATATAAATAAGTGTTTAAATTGTAATTAAATATCCTGAATTAAATAAAAAGAATTTGAAAATAATTAATAAATTATTCCATTTTTAGCTAACTAGCATAAAGCTATCTAGCAACAGCAAGTGTTCATTACTGTGCATTTCACAATGGCTAAAGTAGAAATAATTTATTATCTATTTTCAAACTCTTTTTATTTAATTTATTTTAATTCAAAATATTTAAAAATGTGTATGTTATTGTACGTTTTATTGATATATACAAATATCTTTATTCAGACAATTACATTTTTACAAATATTAGGTATATACACCAAAGTAAAGGTTTGTCTTGAATTGATTGTGATG
Organism: Philonthus spinipes; assembly: GCA_963082785.1. NCBI lineage: Eukaryota > Metazoa > Arthropoda > Insecta > Coleoptera > Staphylinidae > Philonthus > Philonthus spinipes. Next base: position 17,028,216 of record OY720301.1, read on the forward strand.
TGCAATACAAATATTTGTAACTGAACTGTCTTGAAGCGTCTTGATGAATTCATGAATTGTGAGAGTAGGGTGGATATATTTTGGAGGGATTTTTAGATTTCGGGGAATACAGAATTTTGTAAGAACGTGTTTTTATACGAGGTGGTCAGAACAAGTGTGATAATCTTCAAGAGGAATAGTTCAATAAATTAACCAATGTACTAAAATCTAAATTAATTAATTAAAAATTTGTAACATTTGATTATAGGGATTATTTGGAAAGGGAAATAGGTGTGATTTTGGTGGATTTATAAAGGAAATCGTTGGAAGGATTCTGGAGAGGGTTTTTAGGATGTCTATGTTTGGTGAGCGTTCTTAGGCATCTTGGATGTGATAGAGAGAAGCTGTTTACTATTTGGTTTTGAGTTATGTGAAGTTATAAAACTTAAATTAAAACACTTGTTTATTTCTTTCTTCACAATTTTATTTTTAAATGTTATGTCAGACTTTTGTTTTTGAAAATATTTTGTTCAATGGTATAAATGCTTTAGATTTTGATGGATTTATTTTGATCCGCCATTTTGTGCACCAGGCGTGGGTGGAATCATAGGATATTTGGAGGGATTTTTGGGCTATCTGAAGGGAAGCGGCAATTTCAGACTGAGTAGGGGTATAGTAAGGGGTGATTTGGATTTTCACAACGATGTCAGGGGTCCTTTAACCGAACTTTCAAATTCTTAACTAATTAAATGACTAAGTAGGAATGGTAATAGCAGAAATAAAATATTTAATTCTCTTTGATCACTTAATGAAACATTTTGTGTACTATATTCAAAATAACTGCAGTTTATTACATTTTATTATTTTAAAATAGTTGAATATACATTAAAATTAGTCAATTTTAAAGGTCGCTTAATGTTATTACAAAAAAAAACAAGCGCTTTATAAATATTAGGAAATAAATAAGCACTCTCTAATTCTTTTCACTTATTATTAAAATCCAATAAATCTAGATTTTACGTATAAGTAAGCATAATTTATCAGTATTTATTTTTTTAAAATCATTAAATTGAAAGATAACGTAAGCGCCATCTATAGCCTAATTACAAGTGGCATCGTCAACAATTTGCGTCTAAAAGGTAGACGACCGAGAATCGTTGTTTCGTCCACTAAAGGAAGGCGAACTTGTTCTGTTAATGAAAACAGGAAACGAAATTCATTTAATAAAATGCGTTATCTTTCCAATTATTATGATTTATATCAGGTGTTTAATCACAACATAAGATCCGCTTAACCGCATTTATCAAGGCATTGCACATGAAACGCACTGGTCTGATGAGGTTCGAAAGACCGAAATGACCATCATCAGTTATCCATACGCTAGATGAATGGTGGTTGAAAATTTTATTAATTCATTATACGGATACTAAAATTTATTAATTTCAATTTATATTCAGCTATTTCAAATTTCCATTCATTTATGATGAATATTAGCTGTTGTTTTTATATCTAAACAAATTGAATTCACAGGAAATTGTTAATAAATGCCTTGGGCTACCAATACAGGTATTTTATTTTTTGTACCAGATAATTCGATATATATCTCATTTTTACTGTTTCTCGTTAGAATTTCATAATTATTCGATTTTAAAATAACAAATATTACTCACCTGAGAGTGGTGGAGTGTGAAGTGTGAAGACCAAAACAAAACTGGATTACGTGAAAATAAATGATCGGTATTTATAGGAAACGGGATTAAGCCATTAGTAGCAAAGATGAGTCTCAGATTTGAGAGTGGCATGATTTCCGGACAGTTTAGTTTAAGAATTATATGTAAACAAAATTACCAAATTAATTGGATGTGTTCATAAATTCGAGTATTTATTTTAAGCAATTATTTTTAATATATGTATATACTGAGTGAACTATACAATTGGTACATCAATAAAAAATACAAAAAAAAATTCTTATTACAACACATATTAGGAATATTGAGTTAACTTTAAATGAAAAAAACTTTTATTTTGAAGTTTTAGTAAATATATTAAATAAAAATGATTTGAAAATAATTAATAAATTATTTTCACATTTAGCTCTGTGACTTTTGACTTACGTTATGTAAGTACGTTAAACAAATGCACATTAAAACAACTACTTCCCGGGCAAATACCCACTCCGGACATTGAATTACATAATGTACACCTGCTGTTGCACATCAATAAAATATTGCATAATGCAACAAAGTTTTCATCCGAGAAAAATTTAATGTAAAAACAACAAATGGAACGCTACTTAATAAAAGGCCATCTGCAGACACGTGTTTCGGGATCTATCCCTGGTCAGTACAGCTATGCCTTACATACATTTTAGTAAATAATATGTTTTGAATATCTATTACACATAATTTTGTTTAGTATTATTACTATAGATTTACTTTACTTTATACATTTACATTTTGTCTTCAATTATTAATGTGTAATTGAACATATTTTGTCTTATTATAGGTTCAAAGTCTGTTTAGATAGATACATAATCTTTATTGACAAATGTAATACAATTAATGTTATTCCGTATAGAAAATGTTTACGTTATTAATTAAATTCACATTCTATTACATATCTGCTTAGATTGTAATGATAATAAATATCGTGTATGTTATTTTTTTAACTTAATTTTTACCTTACAGAATGGCACCGAATTCCTACAAATAACATAAAATATTACAATGTATATTGAAAAGTCTATCAATTGGCTGTATTTCCGCCTGGAAGTTTGATTATATTACTAAAAAAAATATTTATTTTTTTGAACAAGTTTAAAGTTTGAAGAAAGATCGGGAAGCACTAGAGATTAGCAAGGCAATAAAAGCTGGGAAAAACGTATCTAATGACCAGGAGGATTTGTACAATTCCCCGATAATTAACGCACCTATTACCTGAAACGACAATACTTTTGTATATTTACAATGCGGTATTTAATTTATTCTTGATAATAGCAATAGCCGAAACTAGTTGAAACAATAAACGAAATTTTATCGTAAAACAAGTGCATTTTTATTTCTTTTTAAAACATATATTGAAAAAAGATATTTTAAAATTTATTTTGAAGGTTCTAGTAAGTAGTTTGGCTATTACTTATTTAGATTATACATTTTTTGTGCATTTTAATGTAGGATAATTTGAAAAGTCAAATTAAAGCCATTACTACCGAAAAGAAATATAAATTTTAGGAAATGAAGGTGTGGATGTTGCAAAAATTTGAAATGACATTAATTGATTTTCAATTTAAGATGATTTGCTTTGAACATGTATTGTGATGATTATGTTACAGTATTTATGTTTACACTGTAGGAAATCCTGACTTTACAGCGTTGATTAGAAGTCTAATGAGCATTTTTATGAGCATTCCTAGGATGGTGTTTCGGCGAGTAATTAGCAAGTTCAAGTTTACCGTAAGCAAGGCCGGAGAATTTATTAAGTGCAAGTCTGAGACGATTGAAGTGCTCGATGAATTCCCAATGGAAACAAATGGATTTCTATGTGGTTGGGGCCGGGGGCCGGGGACCGGAAGGCCATCGATGACCTAACTGCGGTGACCGACATTCGGCCGACCCCCCTTTCCGCGCACAAGAAAGAGTGGGCACTGAAGAGCTCCTCAACACCAACGTCAGACCGGTTAGCTTAACCAGTAATACTTCTCGCAACCGTGGATTACCAACACATTTTTTATCGGTATTAGGTAAGTTTCATTATCACAAGTTCAAAAAATATAAACACATTGTTGTATGCCACATGGGCAAGCGGACGCATCGAGCCGTACGAAGAAATTGTGGAATCAGTGCGACATAAAAGTGAGTTTCAAGAAGTTAGCGGTTTTTGTTTTGATACCAGCCTGCGGATGGTTATAATCACGATCAACCGTTACACCTCAATAAAAAATACAGGGATATCGTGGATATCGCTTAATAGTCCAGGTATCTTTGTAAAAAATACGTTATTTTTTATTGCCGCGAGTTCCAACATTTTGTGCAATTAAACACGATTTTTACGGGCGGAATACCGTAACCACTGAATAACATAACGTGTGTGCATCAAGGAATTGTTTAAGGTCAATGTAACCGCATAATCATTTTTTTAAAATAATGTGTGTATGAACCAGATATTTAGGGTTTATACCCTACAATTTTAATAAAAATTCTATAATGTCCAGCCGAGTTCTCAAAATTATTAAATTGATCATATTTTTTAGAGATAAATGTATTCCTTTCTTTTTCGATTCATATAATCATGAATTAAAAATCATCTATAATATTTATAATCCATTAATATAAACTTTGTATGATAATCCTTAATTTTACTTTTCTCAAAAAATACTTATACATAAATATTTATTGAAAAACACATGAGTTAAGAATAAAGAAAAAGATGGCTATCGACCAATAGTCTTTAGACCAAATTCTTTTGCTTTCTTATAAGTCATAAATATATCTTTTATTTCAAAACAACTCTCAGAATATGTCTTTTTTATTTAATTAAATGATAATAATTTATTTTCACACACATATACACACATCTCTATTCAGACTATACAGATAATACAAAATTATATAACATAAATAATTACAATACATGTAGGTGTTAGTCTACCTGGGCTATCGACCAAAGGTCTTTCTGCCCATTTTATTTATTACAATTATAAACATATTAAATTTCTTTTTCTTACCGATAAAAATGATTATTGAATAAAAAATGATGAAAAATTACAATTAGATTATAATTGACATAAAGATTTTAAACATTGGGAAATTAAATTCATAAATGAATTAACAAACATCTTTCTTTCCAGGCAATAAATACAAAATATCTTTAACCATCAATCAGTGGTATTTCAGCCCATGAATTATTACTTAAATTAAAATTCTATTACTATTCTTTAGTAGTAAAAATTGCACATAATTACGCTATTTAATGTTATACATAACATTATATATTCATTCAAGCATACTATTTACGTTTATGAATGAATAATTTGGAATGCAATTACATTATAATATGTTAACATTATTTTGTCTGCTATTGACCATTCATCTTTCAGCCTAATTAATTATTAAAAAAAATATTTTATTAGAAATATATATATATATATATATATATTTATTATATGTAAAAAAAATAATTTTAATGGATGAACAAGAATTTTCGTAATCATGACTCTAAAAACTTATACAATAATTACATAAAGACTTTAATTTGGTTCTCATGTACAAAAATAAGTAAAAAAAAAACAATTTAATATTAAACAAACGATTCAATATTAGTTAAAATGTTTCATCAATTGATCAAATTGATGAAGCAATAGATCAAATTGAAACATTTTAACTAATATTGAATTTAAAATTAAAGGCACTTGGTTTGTTTCATTTACTCTAGTTTCTAGTTTCGACATGATCAAGGAATGAATGTATAACAAATTGTAATGTACGAATGTATTCATTCCTTGATAATGACGATAAGTCGAAATTAGTTGGTAAATAAAAAACAAACTAAGTGCCTTTAATTTTAAATTCAATATTATATAAAGACTGTCTGAAAGACCATTGGTCGATAGACATACAAAAATGTGATTAATTATTGTTTTTATAATAATAATATTCTTTATTAACAGATGTATACAGCAAAAAAAAACATACAAAATTAATAACAAAAATTACAAAATCAAATGTATAGTCTATATCTTTTAATTGGCAATCGAACAGCGGTCTTTCCGCCTGGTTGTTCATATTTATGTCCTTGTCATGAAAGAGTAATGATGATATCTGTCTATTTCAGAGGTAATTATGGGACATTTTTTATATTAATTAGTATAAATACGTTTTAATACAAAGCTTGAACTGAAAAATTAGCGTATATATTGCGAATATGTAGACTAATTTAACGTACGTATTATTCTGTAGTTATCCTCCTTAAATATTTATTTTAAGAAAAATGTTTTATTTAAAATTTTTGAACAAAGCCTCATATCTAAATACTTTATTCGGAATATAAATGAAATGATTAGTTTCCACCTTACTATAAAACTTAAAGCGAGTTTTATAATTATACATAAATTGGAATAAACGCCATTTGTTGCCTAATTATCCGATAGAACAAAACAGCCATCATCTGTTATCCAAACTTCATTCGTTTGAATAACAGATGATGGTTGTTGAACAATTCATTTAATTAATTTTGCGTTAATGTTGACGAAGAAAATCACGAAATAAATCCCAGTTATATAAACATTGTAAATATTTAGAATAATGAATAACTTTAAATGAAATTACTACTTTAATAAAGTGAAATCAAAAACTTAATAACTTAATTTGAAACATTACACTTTTTTATTCATTCCATTTTCCATCATTTTTTATCATTTCTTAATATTTTTCTACAATTTTTGATTGAGAATAGATTGAACGAATTTCTTCATTTCAATAAAATAAAATATTGATTTTCAATTGACACTACAGGAAAACACAAGAAATTTTAGAAAATCTTATTAAAGGCATTTTTGCAATAGTGGAAAATAGAATGAATGGTTTTTATCATTTTTTATTTTTTAAATTTCATTTGTGATTAAATATATAAATTAAATAAAAAGAATTTGAAAATAATTAATTAATAAATTATTTTCTCTTTTGCTACTGTGACATAATGACTTATGTTACATAAGTACTTTAACAAATGTCTAATAATAGACATTTGCTGTTACATAACAATAACAATTGTATAATGCTGATTAAATATATGTTGAATTAATTTCTCCCTTAATTTGCGGCAAAACATATTGAACTACTAAACTAAATAAAATATTTGTATGTTGTTTCACTACATTTTATATTGTTTCCAACTGATAATTACTTCTAAACTTAAATAAGAAAACAAGAATTTTTATTTAAATATGAATTGAACATATAATGTGAAATGATTTGTATTCCTTTCTCTACTTTAATTTTTATTGGCAATTCAAAATTAAGGAATACGAATTATTTTACATTATATATAATTTTCAATCCATAATTAAAAAAATAAGACACTTTTTTTTTATTTTGCTGTATTTAATTAATTATTATTTACAATACATATATGTAACAATATTGCGAAATGGCTATTGACCAGAGGTCTTTCAGCCTGATAGTTTTGTTTTTGTAAAGAGTAAAAGTAGAATATTTGTATTTTGTAGGAATATTGGGGTTTCGGGTTTTACATTTATTTTTTATTTATAAATGTATTAAAATATATTACAAAATTAAAGTCTAAAGCACAAAACGACTCAACCATTCTCAATATATATATTTAATTTAATATATATTACATGAAACACATAATAATAATAATATTTTTATTTTTCCATAACAGAACAAAAATACAGAAACGAAAATATTTATGACAATATATTTTCGTTTCTGTATTTTTGTTCTGTTATGGAAAAATAAAAATATTATTATTATTATTGTATATTCTTAAGAGAAACGGCTATCGACCGAAGATTTTTCGGCCCTATTTTTAATAATAATATGCAATTTACAAATCTATAAATAATATACAAATTTAAATGGTTTTATATAATACTAATGCTCGCATGTAATAATTTAAAACAATAATGTAATTTTATTAATTTAAGTTAAAATTACCGGAACACCTAAATAATTCACCTACTGTAAGAATTAAAAAAAAACAAGTACATGTTTCTTGTTTATATATAAGAAGCTTTTATTTGATTTTTTTTAATAATAGTTATCATTTAAATGTATTTATAATATGCAAGGTATTCAAATTACTAAAATAATTAGTTAATATTCTTAGAATTAGTCATAGAATAAATCATAGCATTAATAAATGTAAATTAATAAAAGATGTTCCATTTGTAAAACGCAACTTTATCCAATTATCTAAATAAATTCAACATCCTTTAAATGAAAAATAGATTTAAGTGATAGCTTGTTTATATGAAAGTTTTATTTGAAATTGTTTACTGTTTGAGAATAATTTAGGTTTTCCGGTAATTTTGACTAATCCTGAATGTCTGTTCTATATTGAAATTAATTGCTGCTTATAAAGGAATCTTTAATGTTTATATAGTCAACCCAGTCTATATTAAGTATCATAATTAACTTTTTTACACCTCAAACACACTTAAATTAACATCAGTATCCGTTTTACTTGAAACCCATTTTATCGAGTATTAAACGGAGTTAAGCTTTCTCTACCATGTATGCGGGTTCCACGAAACTCCAATGAAGTGCGAAAAGGCATCTTTATTTACAGTGTTAACATGACAAGTTATTACTTCATAAAAATTTTATCAGGAGTAAGAAAAATCAAGAGCATGTAATTATACATTTTAAAACAAGTTTGCTTTTTAAAATTATTATTAATTATTGTGTAAATGTATTTATATTCTATATATTTTTTTATTGGAAAAGGTTTGTTTCTAAAATTCACTAATATTTTTCATTTTATATTTTACAAGAATTGAAAATGGATTCGAACATATTTCGCAGCTACTTAACCAGCCATTGTGTGTAGCATTCGATGCATTTTTCTTTTATGTCATTGTAAAGTTTTTGTAGATTAACCGATATTTCAATGCCCAATAAACAAAGGATAATGCAAACATTTCAATTGTTTTTTGTTTGTTAATAAAATCATTTGTTATTTAATTTGGCATGTTGATCTTTGCTGTCGACAAAAATGTATTTTTGTATTTCTTCCTCTGGCTTTTATGAGTTGTGTGTGTAATTTATTTCAATTGATATGCTTTTTTATAATATTGGGGGATATTTTAGTAATGATAAAATTAATTACAAAAATGAGTTGTTAAAATAAGTATTTTTTTTTTATTTTTCAGATTGAATCAGAGCAAAATGCGACTATCGCTCGTCTTCGAGTTGCTACTCATATTCGTGCTAATCGCATTTGCAGCGTCGAGAGTAATAGGTACGCATAATAATGACATCCGTCATTTCATCACTACCTGTTTTATACGATTTCGTTTTGTTCTAAGTTCAATGATGTGTCCGGGCGTGAAAGGCTGTGAATAAATTAAATTAAAATTTGCAGATTCCACCGGAATACGCAATGTCCGGAGCACAGCGGTTCGTAAACACCAGCACCAGGGAAAACTCGGCCACAAGAACCGGCAACAGGATGCACCTAACAAGTATTGCACTTGCACTGCTAAACTGTGCAACTGTTGCCGGGAATTCAACATCCCGGTGGTGTCGTTGCAGGGGCCAGGATGCGCGTCTCTACAATACCTCAGAGGGGACAGGCTGGCGATTTCCATGAGTTTCGGAGAGCGTGTTCTTACCAACACCACCATTGACGGTAATTATTTTATCATAATCGCTTGAGTTATTATAATCGATGTTGGTTTACAGGCAGGCGACCGAAACCTGTATGTATGCCACTGCCGGGCGGAGTTTCGAAATTCTGTGGCCGAGTTTATAATATCGGAAGGCAGGGAGAAGATTTTAATGCGTGTCTCGGCCTTGAACTGAGAGCTGTACAGGATGTCGAAGCGGCATTGCGCGTTTCTTGTTTCCGTTTCGGGCCTAAAGGGCTCAAAGTTGAACCTCCACAACCATTACCGGTAGTCGAGGAAGCTAGCGCTGGAGACGACGACGATGATGATGATGACGATGATGATGATGATGACGAATTTGATTTTGATGATGTTGATGATATTGACGTGGACGATGATGATGATGATGACGATGATGACGAGGATGACGATTCTGATAATGATGTAGATTCAGTTGATTACGATACATTCAGCGTATTTGATGACGATTTTATAGATAATCTCTTTGTGCCATCAGAATCCGATTCCTCAACACCAACTAGGAGGAGGAAAGTAACAACAACAATTAAACCACCTGTTAGAAAAGTAACTAGAAAGCCAGTTGTTCCACAGCGTAAACCAGCTATTAAAAGAAAACCTGTTAGTACAACAGCCGCACCAATCAAGATATCAACTAAGAGAACTAAAATCAGCACTCAAAAGACTCCTACGAAAGTAACTAAAAAATCTCCAACTCGAAGAACCAGACCAACGAAAACAACAGCAACCACAACCACCACAACAACAACTACCACCACAACACCCACACCGAGCACAATTACAACTGAATCTTACGATTACGTACCGCAAAAAATCAACCTTGACAGAATTCCAGAAGAAAACATTCAATCCTCATCCCACGACGCTGCATTCGCCGCAGTAACCGCAATGTTACAAGACAGTAAACCCGTTTCTTCTGTACCAGAACCAGTTCGCGTTTCCAGCACTCCAGTTGATGCAGCTAGTGATCCATCTGAAATCCAGGTAGTCACACCGACTGAAAAAGCAACTGAAGTCATTACCGAGGCAGCAACGGAGCAATCAATCACGCAGCAACCCCAAGAGACTACACAAACTATTACCGAAACATCTACCTATGCTGAAAACCCGGAAACCACTAAAGCAACCTTTGAGGATAACGACGATGAGGATGAGGATGACGAAGACGACGCGCCCGCACAAAGTTACATCATTAAAAACGAGGATGATGAATCTGGAGAAAGTGATGAGGATGACCCGATTACGGACGCTGTGGAAGAAGCTTTAGAGGATGATGACGACGAAAGGCCTTCTTCACACAAAGAAAACAAGCCGGAAAACACGCAAAATAAGGATAAACCCGGCGGTGATGTAATCAGCGATATTATTGATGGAGTTGTTGATACGTTCGACACTGAAGACAGTGATGAAACCACGAAAGGACCGGAGAAGAACGATGACAATGAGGGCGCGGCTAAGAAAGTCGATAATAAAATAAATGATAGTGATAAGCATAAGGAAGATGACGATGATGATGATGATGACGACGACGATGACGACGACGATGATGATATTTTAGGAGATGATGATGACGACGAAGAGGATGACGACGACGATGATGATGATTTTGAGGGGAGAAAAGCTAAGCAACACAAGTTAGCACTTTTAGGACAAAAAAGGGCCAGACAAAGTAGGGATATGTGGCTCGATAGATTACACTGGTAGATGTTTCAATTTTCAAGACTCTTTTAATTATTTATTTATTTAATTTATTAAATTAATTTATTTATTTTATTTAAATGTACATAAGTATTTTTACCATAATTTCTATAGATTTGTAGATCAATATGCTCAATAAATTATAATTGTAATAATATTTCGTTATTTTAATTCATTACATTTATTTAATTAATATTTCTAATTTTAATTGTAAAGAGAATAAATTTAACAAAATATGAAAAAAAAAGAGTATTTCATTTTTAGTTAAGTATAACTAGAATCTTTAATACCATTAAAATTTTTAATGTTTAAAAAGAAAAAGTTTACCAATAAAGTAAGAATAAAAACTCACATTAAATTGAATACTATTAAATTCTTGACTAGTTTAGAGTAATTAGCGCATTCCCAAGAGAATTAAAAATTTTATTAAATCAAATTATTAAAAAATTTAACCACAAATATACATATATATATATGTTATTATCTTTATTGGGGAATTTACAATTATTTACAAGTTTACAATACACTAGTATAGTATTTATTAATGGCTACCGTCCATTTGTCGTGTATGTCATTATGAGTGATGAAATTCATGAATGGTGGATTGTGGATAATGGAATTTTGATTATTTATTATTTATAATATATACAAATATATTTATTCAGATAATTACATACCTTTTTACAAACATTAACATTAAGTATACACAATAAAATAAAAGTGTTGTTTCTACCCTATTATAGTAATATGACTAGAAAATTTACTAGAATTATATTCAATACAATTTATTTTTACTCAGAAATATATTTTTTGCTTTTTTTTATTTAAAATTCTATGATAAGAATATGATAACATAATATAATAACAGAAACAATTACAAGATTTGATGTAATTTTCTTTCTCAATTAGATTATGTAATTAGTTTTAACTGCTAATAATCGCCAATGAATGTTTAATTTTTTTATTTGCTTTGACTGCTTCATTCTCAGTCACAACAGGTGTTATTTATAAAACAATTACCAAATTAAACATTAGAGGGAAAAATAAGGTAGCGTCTGTGGGGGGCGTTATGTTTACATTTATTTTTTAAAGGGAAAGCAAGAAACGAATACAAATAAATAATAATGATAATAGAATTATTTTATGTACTATTTTGATATTTGATGTTCAAGGTAATTAAATAAGGGAAATGTTAAATGTAATGTGTACGTCATTTTTTCATCATCACAGTCTAAATAACTTTTTTAAAAGATATATATTCATAGAATGTGAATTTAATTAACAACGCACTCGTTATACTTAGCATTTCCCGTATGGAATAGCTGTTAAGTTTTGTTTATAAATAATTGTCACACCTGAACATAGGGAAATAGCATAGGGAATCATGTTTTTGGAAATCAATAATAATAATAAAACAATGAAATAATATTGTCGCTGTGGGTACTCTAAATGCGATCTTAGGCGATCATATTTTGAATTTTGATGATACATATTTAACTCATTATATTTATTTATTTTAAGATTCACATTTGTAAAAAAAAAACAGTAAATTATAATTTATTTTTACTATTTGTATTCTTACCAATAGAAGAATTGTGTGTTCCAATTACATATTTATATTTTTTTCCGTTTCGAAGGAAAATGAAATTATCTCAATCGATAATTAATAATTTAAATTAAAATAAATTGTTGGATTATTGATACATAATATACTGTGTGGTTGGTCATACATCTGAACATAGGATAGTAGCGTGGGAAATAATGTTTTTGGAAATTCCTGCTTACCAAATTTACGAATAAGCATAAAAGTAGTATCAATCGAAAGATCTTATTAGTGGGATTTTGTTTATGCCAAATATTTGTATACTGATTCATTTTTCAAGGATAAAATATTATTCTAATTAATAAAATTTTGCTTGTAAAAATAAATGTAGGTTATGCCACAACGAATAAAAACTGCAAAATAGAAGTTTGCAAGAAAAGGATGATCTATTCTAGCAAATTACTAGTATTTATTGCAAGAAGGAATTTATGTATAAATATAAATCAAAAAGGCGGTCGATAGCCAATTAGATATAAATTATACATTTGATTTTTATAATATTTATTATATATTTTGTATATTTTTCTGTATATACCTGTTAATGAAGATTATTATTATTATAATAAATAAAATAATCAATTTAACTAAAAATGATTTGAAAACAATTAATAAATTATTTCCACATTATTTGACTTGCCTATCAGAACACAGTACCCTAAAAAGTAATATTTGGGCTGGGATTATTAATAACACACTTTATTGAAATAAGTGGAAATTTAAATTTGGAGTAATATTTTTAGCTATTGGTAATTAAGATTGGCCCTGCATTCGAAGATACAGTACGTGAAAACATGAGGTGTGGTATCAGCAAGAGGGATATCCGGCGCATTTTGGAGTCGATGTTAGAACTTATTTAGATCAAGTATTTCCAAATCGTTGGTCGTGGTGGAGCAACTCACTGGCCCGCGAGATCTTCTAATTTAGCATTGCGCGACTTCTTTTTGTGAGGTCATCTTAAAAAAAAAATACAAAAGACGCTATCCAATGTACACTTATCAAATAGACAGCAAATGTTATAAATTATTTCTACAATAGAATAGGGCATTGTTTTGTTGAAAATGGAGAGTTATTTGAATACCTGTTAAAATGTATGTTGTTTTGAAATTAGTGTAATGTTTTATTTTATTAATAGAAAAGAGTATTCATTCACTTTTTCGCAGTAACGTAAGTCAAGATGTCACGGAGCTAACATCTTGACGCCGGATATCCCTCTTGCTGATACCACACCTCATGTTTTCACGTACTGTATCTTCGAATGCAGGGCCAATCTTAATTATCAATAGCTAAAAATATTACTCCAAATTTAAATTTCCACTTATTTCAAATAGTCCAAATATAGTGTTATTAATAATCCCAGCCCAAATATTACTTTTTAGGGTACTGTGTTCTGATAGGCAAGTCAAATTTTTTATTTAATTTATACAAATAATTTTGACCATGTGGATAAATTATTTTTTCTATTAATATTACCTTTACTGGATTCAGCTGCGACACTCGCTGTAGTTTCGATTTTTTACATAAAATTGTAGTGTTGAAATTGTTGGAATTTAGAAAAAATAAAATATTTGTGAATTTTCATGTAAATCTTAATTAGTTATCCTAAAATGCAATGGAATATTTTATATATTATACATTGAGGGACAGAAATGGATAATTTTTCATGAGGCGTTATGCGCTGAACAAAAAATATCACTCTCTAGAATCATTTATTGAGCAATTTTTAACGTTTTACTTGGTTTTGACAAATATGCCACAATGACATTGTTAATACATTCAATAGGGGCTATCTGTAAGGGTAATGTTAAATTTAACGCGTACTTTATATGTATCATCACAGTCTAAGCTACTTTTTTAATAGATATATGTATAGGATGTGAATTTATTTAAAAACGTTCACGATAAACTTAACATTTCTCTTACGGAATAGCACCGAATATGTGTGCACTTTTGTTCCCAAGATTAAAAATACTTAGGTCGTGTTTATAGTGGGAGATCACTTTGTTAGATGTCAGCTGTATCATACTACGGAAAATGATGGTTTTCAGTGTGCATACACGAGCGTTTGTGTAGAGTTTTGTGGCACCTAAAAAAATTAGTTTCTTTCAAGGCTAGCTTCAGTTTGAAACTAGCTTGTCATATTTACGAAGGGTTTTGATTTAATAGGTAATACATTGTATATTTCATTAATATCAACCACGGGCACCTAAAATTCTTCATTCAGGATAGGATGCAGTTAGCATCGGCTTGAAATTAGCTGAATCATACCGCTGTCTCAACGTCGCCTATTACCAGGTTATCTGAAGTAGGATTTGAGGGGAATTCCGAGGAATAGTATTAAATATATGGGGAATCGGATCTTGCGACGTGACTCGTTTAGAGTCATTGACGTCTTGAATTCTGTGTACATGCATAAGTATTTTACGCATGCGAGTTATCCTGGCTACGTCACGAATTTAAGCTTCTGGGTGGCTGCGAGACGTACGTTTCAATGCCATTCGCGGTTACGATTCCAGATAACCTGAAAATAAGATATATTTTAGCGATGCTGGCGCTTTCTCACTATAAATACTGCCTTATTTTTGACAATGCGGACTAAATCCAATCTCTGACATGAAAGTCGAAGAAGTATTACCTTCGATTTTGATGGCAGACAAATGGATTTCAACTCCTGCTTGCATAAAAAAATATTTTATCTACCTACAAACTTTTTAATGTGACAATAGTATATACAAAACGTTTAATGTAAATGAATAATTCCCTATATGCATTACGAAGAATATATTAATAGACATAAGAAGACGTTTATTACCCAACTAATCAAGAGCCTAGTGGAGCATCAACACTTTCCTTTTACCTCTATTAAGACGATTTTTATTATACTAAATTATTTTCATTGTGATTATTCATATGAATAAGGTCATCATTTCTATTATTTCCACTTCAGTGTCAGCTATAAATAGAACTTAAAAGTCTACTTTCAACTATTGCACTAGAAATATTGAAACATGGTGCTTATTGATGGGCTGGGTTTAATAATTTAATTATTATTTTTAATAATAAAAATCTATAACGACATTCTAAAAGTACAAGCAATCTGAATTTACACATTTATTTACACTTTAGCACATACTTATAATTGTTATATATTTTGGAATAGTTCCTTTATAAATGGGCTCATGTTGCCAAAAATGCTAACGCCCAGTTTCTCAAATGTGACTTGATATATGGATTTGTCAAGCACGACTTAGGATAAAGTCCAGCTTAAGATCGATTTGCGTTGCATTGCTTTGGCTTTGAATACATCTGGCATAAGCTATTCACGATATTTTTAAAAAGATGTTATGCATTAAAAATGTCAACGTCACCATATATGCAATACTGTATCCTAAAAAAACATTGTGTATGTTATGAATAAAATGACTTACCTTATAAACAATCTAAAATGTATTTTTTTATACTTTTACAAGCTCTTAATATTAATTAAACACATTTACCTATCTCTCATATTTATCAACGAATTTTTGAAATGATAATATTTTATTGTTGCATTTTAGCTCTTCTTTATTTGAGTGCTTATAATTCATTGGTTGAAATGATAAAAAACCGCTGTTTAATGTAAAAGTTAATTACATATTCTTTTGAAGTCTATGCATGCAATGAGGTCTATCATTAAAAATAATGTTATACTTTTTAATAAAAGAAATTATAGGATTAAATAAAACATAATAAAACGTTATGAGTTTTTTTATTACTTAATATTATTTTTCTTCGTAATGTAAACAACTAGTGTATTGTAAATAATAATTAATAAAATTATCTATTGTAATACAAACAATAGAATTTTATCATAGTAACATTCTTTTTTATTTTAGTTAGTGGAATGTGTTTAAAAAGTATAAGCGGCGTTATTTTGAATTTTTATATTTATTAATTGTTTTATTTATTGTTTACATTTCCGCGATCGTTTTTTAAAATCAGAAGATAGGAATGAGTGTAGGTCAACTTTTACCCACAATCTTTAGCGATGATATAGAAAGCGGCTCTACATACATTTCGCCGCAGATAGTGATTAAACCTCAAGCGGTACAGTGTACTGAACATGAACCGTTTTACACTTTTAGTTATAGCGACGTGTGGTTATCTGAATATTTGCGGGGGTGAGTTATTTTTACCTAGCGCAATAAAGATGCAAATGCCGTAGAATTTATGATAAAAATGAAATTTACCGAGAATCCTTTTGTTTACTAATTTCAAAAGCATTGATCGGAATATGCGTGGATAAAACGAGCGAAATATACAATTTAAATGTTAATTTTTTGCTAGCGAGTGAAGTAACGGATTCAATCGGGAATAAGAACGCGACAGAAGTGGCTGCAGTGGCATCCACCCTAGCGCCAATTCCCACAACAACCCGCAGGCCCTTATTACAAGGTATCAAATCGCCATGTTCATGCAACGATGGCCAATGCGGCTGTTGCACCGGAGTCTTCCTCGAACGGTTCAAGCAGAAGGCCTGCATGAATTTCACTTACGATCCGGACGAATTTGCCATCACAGCAGCTGTTTCCATGAATGAAAGAGTCCTCTACAAAAACACCGTTTCTGGTAATCTCATATTATTTCCCTTTATCGATTCATCCCTTTAATATCGCATTCATATTTATCGGTGTTCCCATTTTGTTAAAAAGAATCGAATAATTAAAAATCTTGTATGGGTTTACTAGATTACATTGAAATTGTATATAGCTAGAGACAACGAGATTGTAGGCCGTATCAATTTTGGTAAATCAGTTAATTATCAAGCGCGCCCTTCATTTCCAAACAGATCACAGCTTTATTATCAAAAATTCCCGTTGATGACAAACATTTCATTACACATATTTATGGGCGGGAAATTAATGACATTTCATTTCCAATTAAAAGCAAACAATTCGAATTTTTTTTATCGTTGATAATATTAAACATTTCTATATTGAATATATATATATATATATATATATATATATATAACAATAGAATTTTATTTTATATATATATATATATATATAAAATAGCAACAACGCATTGCTACTACATAACGATTTTATTTACAAATATACATGCATTCATGTGTTATTTCCATTCTTTATATTTTTTCTTAAATGGTACATATACGTATATTAGAAATTGTGAACAATTTTGTTCTAAATTTTTAATTTTTTTGGTTTATTAATAATAAACCATAAATTAACATCTTTGTTTCTGTAAATAAATGTGTGTGCAATAATTTAAAAAAAAAATATATAAATATTCTGAAATAGAAATATGAATCGGCTATTGATAGGAGGTAATTCAGCTTTATTATTTATTATTTTATTTTATTTATTTATTTATTACCCAACAGATACAGTACATCCAATAAAAGGGTAACATCAGTTTAACAATAACACAACATTGGTATATATTAGATAAACAAAATAATAACACAAACAAAAATAAAGTATTATTACAAAAACACAACAAAAAATGAAATAGTATACTACACAAATATTAAATAATTGTTAAATGACTAACGACTATAGGTCTTATTATTATTAAAGTGTATTGTTTAAAATGTATTGACTTTGTTCGGTGGCTTCTTCAAGGAGATTTTTAAATAGGTGTCCTAAAGAACATACTAAATTTCTATAATATTATGGATACTTTTTTAAACATGTGCATTTTAAATCGGGTTATAATATAGATAGCTAACAGTGATATTTACGAAAAGCCTATTTTTAATTAACTATAAATATATAATCATTTCGAAGAAACCATTAAAATAATTATTTTGCTGTAACTAATTTAATTACTGTATTAGAAACTTTCTTTATCCCATTATTAAAATATTCCACGAAATTTACGCCTTAAAGATCGCGAATTTTCTTATGAAAATATTAGCATAGTATTTAAAACCAATTATTATATCCTCTTAATAAATGGAAGACGGCGCAGGAGCCATATATTGTCTAATAATTAAATTATATTCTCTGATTTGTTGTTGTTTTTTTTCGATATTTACTTCTTAATAAGTTATAATTTCAATTAATATTGATATTTTTAGTATTGAGTATTGTTAATGTTTTTACTAAATCACAATCATAAATGACAATGTTCAGGTAAGGTGGTTCATTGATTATATTATATATATATTATATACAGAGAGTTTCATGTAACACCGAACATGCTAGAATGTATTCAATATAAATTTCCCTATGTTCGATTTGTTCAGGAACGCATCAAAGCATTGAGTGCGATGTGATTGGCTACTATTACTAAAAATAATATAGTCAACCCAAACTACACCCTTCTCCGTCAAAAATGAATTACATTTGTCAGTTATCGTAAGCAAGTGACATTTACTGTTCTGGTGCTTAAAGCAGACATATACGAAGAGTTGGACATCTTTAGGTATCAATAATGTATAAAAAGGAGAAGATTTTAATGGCACGCATTGCGGTTAAGTACAATATCCATAATTATACATGTTGCACTTGACATAATAGGTGACAAATATAATTTATTTTTGACGGAAATAGTGTAAATTGGGTTGACTATATTACCATTAGAAATTGTAGCCAATCACATCGCACCCAATGCTTTGATGCGTTCCAGTACACATCGAACATAGGGAAATTTACATTGAGTACATTCTAGCATGTTCGGTGTTACATAAAACTCTCTGTATATATATATATATGAGAAAGAATCTAATATTTTTTATGTATTTTTTTTGTTTTAAAATGAATCAATAAACATGTTGTATAAAAGTCAACATGAATGAAATCATATTTGTTTTGTCATAAAAAGTTTATATATATATATGAAATCACATTGAATGAATGGCAATAGAGAGTGGTTTTTGTTTATAATAAATCTTTTTTGATTAATTAATTGTTATTGCCCGTATAGCGTAAATATTGTAACATAATTCAATATTGGGCGTCGTTTTTCTTAAGTGATATTTTTTATGGGCGTCAATGGAGTCGATATAATAAACGATGCATATTTTAGATATTTAACCACCATAAAACGTAATTCAAAAAGATATATTGAGTAAATTAAAATAAATTTAACTAAAAATAAATAATAAAAGAGATGGTAACATGTCTTTATTTTCAAATTACTTTTTATTGACGTGAGCTTTTCAAAATCCAGACATTATTAAGGAACTTTGTATGAATCAATTAAAAAGAAAATTATGTTTTCAATGGAAATAGTAACATAAAAAAAGGTGTGTGTATATTAAACATTTTTATTACTGTTTTTATACAATAATATATATACAAACAGCTTTATTGTGACATAAATTCAATATAATTAATGATTAAATGGCCATCGACTGCAGGTCTTTCAGCCACCATACATTAATATATAACATTTTGAAACCAAATAAAACAGCAATCAGCTAAGAGCCAGAAGCCAGTTAACAACAGTTATTTTAAATTTCACAATTTTTATGGTGTAATTGTTGCGCCAACACAATCATCAGTCAGAGCTGATGATGGCATTGTTTGTGAAATTTAAACAACTGTTGTTTTCTTTACAAATAGTGTATTATAGAGTTTCATCAAGTAAAAGCCTCAACCATCGATTAATTAAATATATCTCAAAATTTAATTATTTTTTTAAATAGCAATAATTAATCCTCGGATAAGCCTCATTTTAGAAAATCAAAAACATTCAATTTTTTTTTATAAACTATACAGAAAACAATTTAAATGTATATGTCAATTAATTTATGATATGTACATCATAAATGTAACATACTGAGATGTAGTCACTCAATGTTAGCTTAGTTGAAATTATATTATAGTAAATGTAATTGCAATTGAGTGTAAGCAAATTTGGTTAACTCTCTATTGATTAACTGTATTGCTAAAACGGTATGCAAATATTTACATTATTGATTTTCTAGATATTTGAAAATCAACACAATTAAGATTAGGTCAACCGGCCAGGTAAGCGTATTGTTTGTTTTTCTTAATATTGAATATATGTTCATTTATTATTCACATCATTGTAGTTAATTTGGACAAAAATGATTATTATATTATTACTTGTTTCCTTGACGGTAAAGTAAAATATTTGTTTTTAAAGTTAGACAGAAAACATTTTAATAATTTAATTAAATTTAAAAACAAAAATGTTGTTTTATATTAAATAAATAAGTAATAATATAATAATCATTCTTCGTCAGTCTGTTCTGTCTTGAATTTATGTTAATGTGCAATAAAAATATCTGTACTACCTAGCTGATCTGGCTTGATTTCGCTCTAAATAGTAGACAAAAACGATTATTTCAATAATCAAATATTAAGTAATCGAATATTTTGGATAATCAAATATAATTAGTATTTTTCAGTCTCTTGATATTTTCTCCTAAAATTGTAAGTTTGATCACAACAAAATAAAATAATAACCCATTTCCATTAGTACGACCATATACAAAATCCATGTCTGCCATTTCAGCATTTGCGTTGTTTGCCAAGTAATAAATTGTTTTTAGTTTGCTGGAGATTATAAAATAACACCGGCAGAATCATAATAATAAAAATATTTGTTATTATGACACCAACATGCATGATTTTTTTTAATAAATAACAAATGAGCCTAGGTATTATTTATTTTTTTGTGATCAAACTAATAATTACGATAACATATAAAGAGACAGAAAAGTTGCGGATTGTATCTCTCCATTTAAATAAATTGTTGCAATAGAAAAATGTAGACGCATTGTAAAGTTCTAATGGCTGTAACTTGGAGAGGAAGGGGTTCTGAAGGAAAAAAAAATATATGAAAGAAATGTACGCAGAAACAACTACTTATCTGGCCACGTGTCTGCATATTGCCTTATATTACATAACTTTTTTCTGTTATTCTTTGCATTAAATATTCTCGAATAAAAAAATGCATTATATAATATGTTATTGCTATGTAGCAGGAAATGTCCATTATTTAATTCAATATCTGGAGGGTTATAGACCCGAGAGGTAGTTGTTTCAATGTACATTTGTTTTAAAGTACTTACGTAACGTAAGTAAAAAAGTCACAGTTATTAATTATTTTCAAATTCTTTTTATTTAATTCAATTAAAAACATGCATTTAGATTCAGCGATCTGTGAATTCTATTTTACACAGAATAATTGTCATATAATACCTATATTTCGAGTAACTAATCAGAATAAGGGTCTTTCTTAATGAATGGTGAGAGTAGATTGTTTGTATTTAGGAGGGTTTTGAGGGATACAACATTTTTTGGGGGAGGGGCAGCGAAGCAATTTTCCTAAAAATTGTATACAAAGTTAAGAAAAATATATATATGTATATATTATATATATTAGTGGATTCACCTTTTTCTTATAAACTCATATAAATAATATAGCGAGACAGAAAGGCGAGGTCGACAGCCAATTTATGAATTATGAATTGAATATTATCTTTAATGTTAGTTAGATATATAACTAAGAATATATAAAACATATTTAAATTCACAAATAAAGATGCCTTTATATATATAATTGATTGTTGAAACAATTACTTTGTTGTTTAGTATTAATAAAACATTAATAAAACATTTTGCTTGTATCACACACTTGCTTTTTTATTCCGTAACTAGTTTCGACTTACAGTTATTATCAAACGGTTTATATATAATATAGCTATTATATTCGTCTAAAGAAAATCAACGTAAAGTATTTATAAGCTTAAACTTAATAACATAAACACGTAAAAGTAAACAATATGATAAATCAACTAGAAAAATAATATTAATGTGGGACTAAAAGACCTCTGGTCGATAGCCATTTCGTAATATTGTTACATAGATGTATTGTAAATAATAATTAAGAATGTAAAATTACACGAATAAAGATGTATATATATATATATATGTTTAATACAAAACTGGTTGGTTATCTAAAAATTTGTAAATAAATATTTATACAGTAAAATGTATACATGATCTTTGTCAATGATTATCAAACCGAGGTTTTCGTCTACGTTTGTCATGTCTGTCGAGCGCCTGTCGTTAATGAGTGAACGGATGAAATATGTTCAACTGCTGTGATTGATTATTAATTAAATATACATGTTTGCAGCCGACCATTGTGTCCATGTTTCTGTCCTCGCCTCACGATATTTGATTATTCCTATCCTGGCTTGGATAGTTACTCCTCTATCTTGAAATTATCCGTCTTTTGTAAAAACTGATAATCAGTATCATTATTGATTTAATTCCGTTAAGCCACCATCATGTATTAACAATATTATTGAAAGAAAAATGTAGATTTGGTATTGTTTACTAAAATATAATTCAAATAAATTATGATGGTGAAAATATTTGCATTGCAGTTTTAATTAAATTAAAAGAAAGCTTGAAGGAAAATAATTAATTCTTTAATTATATTGTAATTAAAAAAAATTTAAAGAATTAATTATTTTCTTTCAGTTGTAAGTAAGGGTATCATAGCCACGCTATCTATTGTATAATTCAATATATAATAGATGCCATTGTATTTCAGTGATAGTGATTAATAAGATCATCTGTAGATACGAGTTTCGAGATTTATCACTCTTAATGGGATGTAATATAATCAATTAATTTTTATTTGCCCGGGAAGTAGTTGTTTCAATAGATATTTGTTATTCTTTAGTACTCACTACGTTATTCCGTATTTGCAGAGCATGTTTTTCTAATTAAATGATTAATTTCCAATTATTGAATTAAAATGATATTTATATTTTATGTAAAATGAATTTTAATATGAATGTTTTAAGTATGAAATCAATAACAGTCAGAAAATGTGTAAATTTATCTACCTTAATAAATAGTAAATTCTCATAATGCAATAATATGATTAAGTCCTAAGTTCTCTAAGATGTTGTGGTACAATATAACCCAATTTGAAGTTCTAGTTGGATAAGTTGCACCTTACGGTTTATTGGAGAATCCAGGCATAAACGAAAGAGCTTACGAACCTCAACTTAATACAATATACAATGAATCTGCATGTAATTCCTTGTGGTATGCTCCGGCAGGCATTACATAACTATTATTATGAGAAGTTAATATGAATAGGGCGTCGGGTGATAGGTAGGTTCCCTGGGCCGTTTGCATAATAAACTTTTTGAATAAATTATATACGAGGCCTATTGTAGGATATGTGAGCATTTTTAGTATGAATCGATATGTAAATATCCCGTTGCGAGGATCTGGAGTAATCCTGGAAAAGTTTACGGGTAGATTTGTGGCGAAATAGTGCAAAGTTCTGGCGTGTAACTTTTAACATGGGATACACATAAAATAGTAAATGCATCGTACCGTTCGCAAAATAAGAGCACGTATCATTACAGGGAAGAATCCGCCACCGATGTGTGTTAGGGTGCCGAGATTCCGATTTATTAGGTTTTGTGTGGAGTTCTCGAATATATACTTCGCCCAGAGGAACATACACATGTGTATAGATGCCGAGGCGGAATGGGAAGAATTTACTTTGGTGGAATGGTCCTTCGATTGCATCCGCATGGGAGTTTCTGGGGTCGCCGTTGTCCCACCTGAGGATGGCGGCGGCGTTTCTACGTCCTCCATTGATGAAGAAGATCAAGTTGATGAGGACTATGATGACAGTGCTAGGAATGTACTCCCGGATTTTAAATATAGTTATAATTACACTTCATATCTTATCAACGGAAAGAAGGTACTTGTTAGAAAATTAAAAAATGGGGATGTTTCCATTTCATTTAATAATTAACAATATATTTATGTAATTGTATTTATTTCAATAAAAAATATTTAATTATCTTTATTATTTATATTTACTAAAAAAATATTAACAGAGTAGGCGGAAAGACCACAGGTCATTTAGAAAAAAAAATATGAGTAAAAATAACTTAATTCTAAAATGTATATAATTTTACTGTTTACATACTAAAGATGTTTATTTATATATTAAGAGAGTATTGATAAATACTTTTGTAGTAATTTAATAGCTAAATACTTAATTAATTACAGATGTTTATAGTGGACATTTGTGAACTTGAAACACTGAATGGTGATTTGATATCACATGCCTCTGGGGTGTAGTTGGTAACGCACTCGGCTAGAAATCGAGGGACATGGGTTCAAATGTCATCAGAGATGTTTCTTTTTCACTTATATTTAATTAATTTAGATTATATCTCAGTTTTGTACATCGAAATTTCTTCAATTCAAATATAACATAATTATATATTATAAATTTAATTTTTTTATTTATAATATTAAACATTAATTTAATCACTTGGTAATAGTTATTTAAATACAATTAATAAAAAAAATGAAAATAATTAATTTATATATATATATATATATATACAGAGAGCTTTTTTTATCAGTATACATTTCCCCTATGTATACCTGCAAAATACGCGAGTCAAATGCATTAATGTATGTGTGTTTAGTTGCCTATAACGCAACTGAAAACACATATGAAAATAGGCAACTAAACATACACAAATTAATCGGTTCAATGCGTTTGACTCGTGTTTTTTTGTGGGTATACAGTTCGCCTAATGTATACTGATAAAAAATCCTCTCTGTATATATATATATATATAATCAGTATCCCCTTTTACCATATGGTGTCGGGTTAATTAATTTATACAATTGATTAACTAATTTTCCTTTAGCTACTGCAACTTTTTGATTCACGTAACGTAAGTACTATAAAAAGGATAAACATCATTGACACAACTACTTCACAGGCAAATACACATTGAATGCTGTTGTATCTGCTCTTGCACCAGCAAATAAATGATTGCGTAATGTAACAATTTTTGAATCAAGAATGTTTAAAGGAAAGAACAAAAAAGTTACGTAATATAAGATAATCTGCAGATACGTGTTTTTGAATTTATCTCTCGTCAATACATTTTTTTTTCATCTCAGCATCCCGAAATGAGATTTTCTTAATGAAATTTGGGTGTAAATGATAGTTAAGAGCTACCAGAATTTGAAAACAGCTTAGTATTAAATACATTTGTTTAAAAATAATGTCAGTCAAATTTTAATGACAGAGCTTTCGAATTTTACTTTATAATTTTCACTGGTATTAAAAAAATCATTTACAAGCGAACGAATTGTAATAAATTAAATTACTTTCACAGCTGCACTTATCCTATTTAGTAATTGATGTTACTAACAATGATAGTACTATGAAGACATTGGCGTATCAGCGACTTGTTTTTGTCATCCATAAATTAATACAATCAACATATCTTGCGAATAATTTTCAGTAAATTAAAAATTCTATCAATGTTATAATTTACTCATCGAGCTTAGCAATCAATATTATTAAGAAAGTTAGTGCTAGAAAAACAGTAACGCATGAGCAAATTGTTTTTTGAACAACACCTTCAATAAATAAAATTTAAATACCTGGCAAAACAATTCTAATAAGTGACATAAAAGTACAATAAATTAGTTATAAGTCAAAAGTTTTACTTCTATGATAAAATCTGAATGAAAATAGGTAATTCAGTTTTACATTATAATTGACCTATTTAAAAAAGTTTTTTTTTAACTCATAGGGTTCAAAAGGGCAGTATGTATGTAGTCAGACAGACAAACATTATAAAAATCATTTTTTGATTTCAGGGAATCCGAGAGGATAGTTTATATTTACCCAGATGGACAAACATTTTTTCTAACTTGGTTTTTTAAAAAGTAGGTTTGTATTTAGCCTGATAGACAGACATTTAAAAAAACATTTTTTCGAACTCAGAGGGCTCAAAAACGGATATTTTGACTCTCATGCCGACTCTACGTTCCATTATTTCGCAAATTAAATTATCAACATTATAAATTATAAACGATATATAATGATACGACAGAAATCGCTAGCATTTTTGCACACCATTTTGAAAATACCTCCACAGGAAAGCAATTGTTAACTTTTGAAATTTCCTTCTACAATTCTGTCAACTTTTTCCTCCTTTTCAAGTGTCTATCCTCTCAATGACGGTATAATAGACGAAGAATATTACACAGTGCTATATAAAGAAAAAAAAAAAAAACTCATCCCTCGATCCAATCTCAAATTCCTACCCAAAATATACGATTACATTATCAAAATGTTTAAGTTCCTCTACAAATCCCAATAATTTCCCCAAGAACTGAAGCAGGACCTAATTAAATGAATATTAAAACAGACAGCGATGCTTGTGATCCACAACGTTACCTTTTCAATCTTAATATCAAACTGTCAATCCTCGTACATCAAAAATAAAAAAAAATCCGTAATCCGTTTCCTATACAAATGTCACTTCCTTAACATTTCTCATTACCTTCTTTACCTTATAGATAATTTCCTTAAAAACAGATTCCTATAAAATGCACATCCAAAATATCGTATCTCAACACTTCACACCTCAAAAATTCGTCCCGCAAGATTCTTCCCTCTACAATATCTACGTACATGGCATATACAATCCTGATCCTCAATACATAAACCCTTTCGCCTATTTAATTCAATCTGCAGATGATACAACATTGATAGCCAATCAACCTACTCTCCCCAAAGCCATTTCTACCCTACAAGAACTCACCGACCTATCCCTGTGGTTCGCCAAATGGAGAATCTCTATCAATGCCAATAAATCTCAACTTCTTATCCCTACCACAATCCACTCACTTCCTCATTTAAGATTAATATAAATAACACTATCTCCCCATCTTCGACATGTAAATACCTCGACATTACGCCAAACCTCATTCCCTTCAAATTAAAAGGAAGGTCTAGAACAAGGCACGATATTTCAGATCACTCACGTATGGAAATAAAGGCATTTACACTAAAACGGCGACGCATATATATAAAATGATCTATCGTCCCCTTCTGGACTATGGTGCAATCCTCCTCCACAACCAATGCCCCCCCCCCCCCCTCAAACCCTTAATAACATAGACGTAGCCGAACTTTCAGCCCTTCGCACCTTTACTAAAATCCGTCACCCAAACATAACCCCTTCATAACACTTCCAACAATCTCCTTTCCGACAAAACAAGTATAACCCCAAAAACCCTAAGATTTATCGAATTATCCCATAAATTTGCGACAAATCTCGTAACCCAAGACTTATTAAACGGACTATTAAACCCAAACATCTCATCCAAATTCCGCCGTTCTGAAACTATTCATTCATTCATCACATCACTCATCAACGACTAACAGACTGATATGACATAAAGACATGGACTATTGGCTGAAAGACCAATGGTCAATAGTCATTTAAGAAGAATGTTATATTAAATGAATTGTATTATACCTAATGTAAGTTTTACAATATAGATAATCATCTTTATTGTAGATATAGAAAAGAAAAAATGTAAATTAAATATATCAAATTTCTTTATATTATATTTAAATAACTGTGATCAAGTAAATGAAATACTTTACTTGATCTTAGTTATTTAAATTAAATAAAATACAAAGAAAATGAAAATAATAATAATCAAATAACTGTTTTCACTTCAGCTTTTGCAACTTTTGGCATATCCATTGAAACAACCACTTTCTGGGTAAATACCTCGCGGGATAAAGGGTTATTTTGTATTTCAATGTCTGGCGGGGAATTTGCCCGGAAAGTTTGTTTCAATGAATTTGTATCCTCTTTTAAGTGCTCACGTTATTAAGTCGAAAGTTGCAGTAGCTAAACAGAAAATAATTAATTATTTAATTATTGTAAATTAATTATCATCAAATTTATTTATATTTAATTTGATAATGATACTTTAATTTAATACAACTACAATTCATCACTCATTTACATGACAGTTTAGCTAACTAGAAAAGTTCTTATTTGCAAATCACCATAAATTCATGACAGGACAGAAAGACCTCCGGTCGATAGCCCATGATAGACTACTAACCAATTAATATGTAAATATAAATATTTATAAAGAATTATAATTTTGTTGTCTGAATAAAGATGTTTGTATATATATATTTATTACAACTATATTAAATAAAAAAGTTTACAGTTATACAAATAAAACGATCCATATTAGCTAAATATTTGTTTAATGAAATAACATGTTTTTTTTAATGAAATAAAGCTAAATGTTAAGGTAATATATAAATATTAAATTTCTAGAAAAGTACACATCAATGAACATAATTTCATCTGAAATGAGTATTGAAATGAAAGTAGATTATAAACAAATAAAAACAAAGTATATACAAATTACCTCTACATCTTTCTCCTATCACCGAACCCAATGAACTTGCTTCGACTGACTGATCTCATTCACACTATTTCTCCACACGCTTTCCCACTCTCATATAGACTTCCTTTCAATATTTAATGCCTGTCGTTTATCAACATCTATAGCATTAATATTAAAAGTGTTGAGACTTAGATTTTCATATTTCAAATTATATTAATTATTTATAATTGGAATTTTTATTATTATTGTTATTATATATTTATTTAATATATTTTTATTTACATAAATATGTATTAAAATAATTTGGAATCGAATATAAATAATCAATTGTAGGGTATAAGTGTGCTTTGATCCGTATATAGTTTGTGACAACAGCAGAAACATGTTTCCTATTTCCTTTATAGTATATATTGATTTATAAAATATTTAGGAAGTATTTCTTATGGTTACTTTTCTGATAATGATATATCACTTCATCAGAAGAGAAAAAATGATAAATAATAAAGAAGGAAGTGACCTCGTTATGTCGATTCTCCATGGGCCCGAGAAAAAAAAAAAGAAAGGAAAAAGAAAAACCGTTATCATTTATATTTTATTAGTCAAATAAGTGGGTCCTGATTACCGTCTTGGATCCAAAGGAACTGGTTTCTTCGTGAGTTATGAGTACATACGAAGTGAAAACCCATGACCCCAAAACAACGCATCGTAGCACAAACACAAGCAAATACATTTTGCGTTATGGCTGGAATGGTGCTACAACTCTTTCATCGGATATGTCGGCCACAGTCGCGCGTTTTGCGTCCGCGTAATCGACACATTGATTTGCGATTACCGAACTATCCGGCGGCAAACTGCCCTTGGTGCACTCAATCAGCTTTATAACAAAACCAAATTCAATACGTTTCAGCCGGACTATATAAATGAGAGGTTTATATATTTTAGCCGCTACTTATGTGTATCTGGTCCTTTTGCGCCGATCAACAGCGGCGAATAATGGTGAGTACTACACGGCCAACCACTAATTAATACAAACTTTACCTAATCCTCGAATAAATAAATTCGAAAGAATTACATTCAAGTCCTCGAACAGGGGGGTTATTAATCAAAATTCTATACTCACATTAAATTAGTATAAAAAGATTAAAAACGCACGTTATTTTTCCGCGGTTAATGATCATCTCCTGAAAAATATTATGAAAGAAATAAGAATCATTAATTAAAAATGTTCGCCATGGAAATTAATACTAAATAACGCGATTGTTCCCCCGGACTCTTAGTAGAACCTGTATTTTTTTCTACTGTCTCTTCTTTCCGACAAACTTTTTCATATGTTGATACGCTATTAGTTCTCCACCGAAAATAACAGATTAATAATCGGAATTCTTGCAATTCAACAATTTCATTGTGATATGATTGATAGCTCGCAACGTCAGGTTTAATTTATTGCAAAATTTATACATTCCTAACTACACGCTCACCAATCATATCCGGCATAAATGGGTAATTTATAGGTGTTTCAGAAAA
This sequence comes from Philonthus spinipes, assembly GCA_963082785.1. Classification (NCBI taxonomy): domain Eukaryota; kingdom Metazoa; phylum Arthropoda; class Insecta; order Coleoptera; family Staphylinidae; genus Philonthus; species Philonthus spinipes. The sequence continues at coordinate 17,058,631 of OY720301.1, forward strand.
ATCAAACCGGATTTGAGGTACGCGTAATTACACTTTTAATACCTCTGTTTTATTAATGTCTTTTTACTTTCCCCCTGTACTAGCGAAAGTATTTTTTATTGCTTTATTTGATTACTAATACTTGTAACATAATTAATTAATTCGATTTTAAAACTGAAATTATCGGATTCTAAAAATTTATTATTATACTTAATGAACAGTGGAAATGACTATTGGTTTGATACTTAATTTTATAAATTAGAAACACTTGGCGTCTATAACAGTTTGTACGCAACTAGTTACGTAATTCTTCAACATAATAAATAAAGCCGGTTGAGGGTGGTTTAATATTAAAGTCATAAAATGGGGAAAGGTTACGTGATTTTAATTATCATATTAAAAATAATGGCGCATTAAAAAATTTCAACACAACATCAACTTTTAAGAAGAGAGAAAATAACAACAATGTTTTGCTTTGTATACGGAAAGATTTTTAAATAATTTCATGCATTTTCATAAAATTGGCATTTATTAAGTACATTAAATTTTTCATGAAATAAATTTATGAAAACTACTTTAAAACTATTTTTCAATAACACTTCAGTTACCTCAAGTTGAAAACCCCATAATTAATTACAACGTATGAAGGGGAAATGTATGTAGTAATAATATTTATTGTGGAAGTTATTTTAAATAAATTACCGTATGAGTTATCGCCGCGAAGAAAAAAGTAAGTTCAGAAGTTTGTATGCCCCATTTGCCGCACCAGCGCACGGTGTGCATATACGAGGTGTTTATAATATAAAATATGAATGGTTTTTGTTTTTGGGTAAGCAAAGAACTCCTCTGTACGGCGAATATATGAGCCAGATTTTGCTATATAGCGTTATTGAATTCCGCCACGTCAGCAGTCACTGTTTTGACGTGAAGAACTTCCTGAACGTTTCCGCAATGCAATATAAAATGTACAAAAATAATAGAAATATTTTTATTAAGATTGTATGTTGCCTTGGAATTTACACTTCTATGCAATAAATAAATAAAAATAAAATAATTGATTAGATTTTATATTATCTAAAAATAATCTTCGTTTCATATGTTTTATATTACTAAATAGAAGAAAATAATTCGTTACCCTTATTTTTTATGATTTTAATAACATTGACATAAATTATTTTAAAATTAATTTAAATTAAATAGGAAAATAATTTTGCAAATAATTATCAACTTATTCTCTCCTTTACAGTTTAACTTATATAACATACATTTTCATCCATTTAAACAACTGCTTTTAGATTAAATACCCCGTCGGACGTTGGATTACACAATGGACATTTGCCGTTGCACTGAAAATGATTGCGTAATGTAACATTCTTTGATTCGAGAATATTTATTGCAGAGAACAAAAAACTATATTATTATTAAATTAAATAACGTTTTTATTTTTCGTTTTTTTTTCTGCAGACAAGTGTTTCGGGAAGCATCCCTCCTCATCAGTATAGTTTATTATTAAGCGTACTGCATACGTCGGGATATGAATTGTTGTGTAATCCAATATCTCGTGGGGTATTTCACCGGAAAGTAGTTTTTTCATTGAACATTTGTTTTTAATTATTTACGTTATATAAATCAGTATTGCAGTAGATAAAGAGAAAATATATTCTTTTAAAAAGTCTTGCCTTTTTTAATTTATTTTAAATGCATGCAAAGCATTTGTGTTATTATAGATTAATTGTGATAGAAAAACACCTTACACTAAGAAGCACATATAACAGTGTTATATAAGACTAAATAAATAAATAATAAATTTAATAGAAAAAAGGATTTATTCACATGGTCACAGTTATTTAAATAAATTAAATTAATTTGAAAATAAGTACGTATGTTACATAAGTCAAAATATCACAGTGGCAAAAAGGGAATAATTTATTGGTTATTTTTTATTTAATTTATATGAATTAATTAATAAAATTACAAGTTCTATTTGTATAAAGAAATAAAATGAACAGAAATGTCTCTGGTTGATAGCCCAGACAAACACCTACCTTATATTGTTTTGTATTATTTTTACAGTAATAAAAAACATTTTTTACAAAGAAATAAAACTCTATAGTGACATAAATACTTCTGATAGTAGCCGATTGCTGTCTTATTTGATTTTAAATCGATTAATTTGAAATGTTATGTATTATTATATAAATCTTTCAATATTTCGCCATATAAAAATCCACTATTCATACATTCATCGAGGACTGAAAGACACACAAGACAGTGACTATATAATAAATTGTATTGTATTTAATCATGTAAAAATACCTCAATATAGATTATTGCACAGAGAGACCTTTTTTTGTCAGTAAACATTTCCCTATTGAAAAATCTTTTTTTTTTCATTTATATTAATTTATGATGAAATATTTCACACAATTTTAAGTTTAGCTTTTGACATGTGTGTTTAGTTGCTTATAATACAACATACATTAATAGGTTTGATTCGTGTTTTTAGCAGTACCTATAAGGGAAATGTTTACTGATAAAAAACCTCCATTTATATATTGTATAAATGTAGTATTAAAATAGTAAAAAACATGTTTAATATAATAAAATAAAATACTAATTTTAATAATTATTTAAGTATGTTATTTGGAAAATAAAAGCTGTTAGATGTATGTAAGTAGGTGATTTTATCATATATAAAATTAATTCAGATTAAATTTAAGTTTATGAAATAAATGCATTGAATTAATATTTGTAAGGTAATCTGTCTGATTATTTAAAGTAAACATATAGTATTGAGGTATTTTAGTAATAATAAATTGAGTTGAAATTGTTTGATACGAAAGTTGAAAGTTTGTTCTTGTGCTAGCGGACTAGTATAGGGATAGGGTTAGGGCAGCATCCCGCTCGATTCGTGACAGTGTGAGACGGCCTCTCTTCCAACCCTGTCCAATTAGCCCCAACAAGGGAAACGGTCGTGCCATGCATTGTTATTACTCTCCCAAGACGTTTCTCTTCCCCGGCTGATATTTATAATGCCGAATTTGATGAGCTTATTCAGAACTTACACCACTTCAGCTAGTTTAAACATTAACATTCCTTGACAATCTTCGAAATGTTTATCCTAAATAATAGCAATTCAGTATATTTGTACGCCTCCGAATTCATTCCAAGCAAATCAAACTTATCGATTACTTCCCTAAACCCAGATTTCCGGAGATTTATAACGGCGCGCATTAAAGAATCAAATTGCAAATTCATGTCGCCCCGAGCTTTATGTTACATTACCATTTTTAATTTATCACATCTGCCTGCTTGCCTTCCTTCCTTCCGCGCCTCGCCAGCGTCAGCGCCCTCGCGAGGCACTACTACTTCTTCCCCATACACACACATGTAAACAATAATTCTCCTCACAATTACAATCACAATCACAACATCATGCCATATGTCGGCATTGCGAAACGCAATCAAATCCCGACAATACAAATTATGGCACATCTATCATTCTCGTTGCGTTTTAATTTAAAACTTGTAATTTCCTCAAATTCAAGAATGGTTTATTATGAAATATTGTCTAATATTATTGCAATTTCAATTTTAATTTGTATTTTATCTCCAAGAGCATGTTTTAATATGTTATGAGACGACAAAATAATATGAAATTCAAAATACGTTCATAAAAATTATTCAAAAGAATTCATATTTTTATTTAATATTATTTAAACTTCGTTAAATGGTGCATGCGCCGGGTACAATAATTTGGTAATGCATATACAAACATCATTATTCAGACAAATATATGATACGTTTATAAGTTTTATATATATAATAGAGTTAGATGTTAGTCTGCTTATTATTGTATTTGTTTATGAATTATATTATTATCAAACATATTTGCAATATCTATTTAACAATAAATACTCATATACTTTGATATCTACTACATATTTACGTTTAGTAACTGGCTATCGATCAAAGATCTTTCTGCCTTTTAAGAACTACGTATCTCTTTTCGCAATAATAAGAAATATATATGCATCCGTAAGTTGAAACAATAACTAAAATGCGAATCATTAATAAATTATAGTATATACTTAAGAAATGATAATTAATTACGTGTATTTTAAAGGAAATCATTTTGTACAATAAAAAATGGCATTTAAAATGTTGTGGAACAATTATTCTGAAAACAACAAGATTTTATTTTAATTATTAAGTAATTATTTATAGTAGAAATAAGTAATTATACGATTGAACAGTTATAAAATATTAAATAATGTAGAAAAGAATAATCGCAGGTAAAGCAATAAAAAAATCGCGCCGGAACCGCTGTAATAAAGATCTAAGGTTGTGTAACGAGATTAGGATAATGTATATTGGACGCGTACGAGGAGAGGAGAGGAGGCTGGTGGAAGACAAATAGATACCTTCCAGCGGAAGATCACTCGATCTTATGCAAGGTTCTATACATCCATTATATTGTCACGTCGAGTTCCAGAATCTTACGTCTTCCCCGTATACTATGATGCTGTTTCGAAGTTGCCGTTTCCGCCGTTACTTCGGCTTGATGGAGTGCAGGAGTCCCTGATTAAAAAGAACAAACCGCCGAGGAGAGTCGGGTACAGAAGCAACGGTTGCTCGTGCCAGGATCTAGTCTGCGGGTGCTGTCTGGGTATGAATATCCAGCAGTTCAATTTCCAACGAGAAGGTATGATTCAAATTAGATCGAGTCAGAATTTTTAATTTATAGGTCAATAGCTCGGAGTTAAATGAGACTATTCGCTGCTCTAAGGATAAACGTCGGGGCACTATTGTGAATTTAAATCAGGTTTTAACGCACATCCGACGTGAATTACAGAATAGTCTCTTGTAAACACATTTGTGACAGGAATACAATAGTTATTTTAACATTGTTTGGCCTTTACAATCGCTCTAGCTTATTTATCACCCTGTAGTTTCAATCTTATTGCCTCATTGACAAACATGGTTCCGTGAATCAATTAGAGCATACTATCTAAAACCGAATATCTAATTACAGCTTGTTTGAACTTCACTTATGAACCCAACGACTTTTCCTTATCCATGGGTATGCATATGGATAATAACGTCCTTTTTACAAACACCATCTCGGGTGAGTTGTAATGATGAACAAACGTCGTTTATTATTAATCAACTACTTTTTTTCAGCGAAAAATCCGCCTCCATTGTGTTTACCGGTTCCGATCCCGTATTTACCTTCAGTGGATTTTTGCGCGAAATTATTTGATGTTTATACACCTGGACAGAATTTGCACATGTGTTTGGATTTCGAAACCAGGATTCAACGCGCCCCTGTTCTAGTCCTACATTTCAACTGCATGCGGATGGGAACGAATGGCCTTGCAGTACTCAAGCCCGGTGAAGCTGTCCTTCCTCCCCCATCCTCTACTACGGAAATCGTCACCGATTCAGATATTTACGACGAAGTTACCGAAATCAAATATAAAAAAAAACCTATAGAATAATTTGTATTTATATATTTATTACAATTATAAAATAAATAATTACATTGCTTTTTAATTTCCGTTTTACTTTCATAAAAACTATTATTAAAAGTAAGAATGTAACTTCATAATCGTACTTCGTAAATACCTGATGAGTTTTTTACTATTTTAATTCAGTAATATATGCATATATACAATGAATATTTTATTTCATTAAACATATCCTATTGTTCCACGTCAGTGGATTAAAGGTATATTCGAGTAATCAATGAAATATAATTAATGTCATAAACTGTCATAAACAATACATAGGGATATGTTTAATGAAATAAAATTTCCGCTGTGTATCACTGTTATTCAGACAATTTATAATACAATTTGTTTTAATGTACTTAGAAGCAATTATTAATATTTACAGTGTTCTGCCTGGGCTATCGATCAACGTTCTTTCTGCTCTGTTTGAATCTGCTATATGTTATTGAATTTCAAAATTATAATTATTAGGTTTATTTAACTGTCTAAATAAAATGAGATCATTGGTAATATATAATTAATTACTCACTACTAATTCATAATGTCTTAAATTATCTTTTACTTATATCTATATTCCGAAACCCAACGTCTGAAAGGTAATTTATTTTTCAGTCTTTTCAAATAGATAAGATTATTATATTTGCGTAAAATAAGTTTCATATAAAAATATTTTTATTCATAGAATTACGTACATTTTTACAAACATTAAATATATACAATAAAAATGAACGTGTTTGTTAGTCCTGGGCCAGCGACAAGAGATATTTCTGTCTTGAATTTATGTACAATAAAAAATGCTAGTAAGTTGAACTGTATTGAAGCGTATTAATGATTTCATGAATAGTGAGCGTAGGATGTATCCATTTTGGAGGGATGTATGGATTTCGGGAGATACCGAATTTTTGAAAGTTATTTAATAATTATATACATCGAGCGTATAACAAAAATCGACGACGAAGTTGGCGTTGGAAGTCTCGAGTCATGTCTGTACTAAGATCACACGCGTGAAATGCTGGTTGCGGTCAACATGACAACCAGTACATTTACGCGTGCGTGTGTGATTTTAGTTCAGACATGACTTTAGATTTCCAATACCAACTTCATCGTCGATTTTTGTTATGCGCTCGATACAATGGTTCACAATGAAAAGAACAAATTTAATTTAGATTGTTTGTTTAAAAAGTAAATGAGCCATCAGCAAGGGAGATTTCTTACTTAATAACCAACATGAAATCAAAAACACCGACATTGTCATTGGATTATCCTTCAATTAGTTCCCATAAATTTGTATATATATATTGTGATATTTGACAAATTCAAATTAGTTTTAACTTTGAAAATAATCGTAACGGATCGAAACGCATGTCAAAATAAAACATGGAACAAAACAAGTGTTTACATTTACTCAATAATTTGGTTCGAACAAGAAAGTAGCAGAACAAACATCGAATACAAAAAGAAAATAATTAATTATTCTCTTTCAATTTCTTTGCAATTTATAGACTAACGAAGTAAATATTAAGAAAAACAAACATATATTGAAACAACTACTTCACGGGCATCTCAGTGATTTTTTTTAATACAAAAATTTAATTATGTATAATTAGCTCATCTGTGGGAACGTGTTTTTTTTTACTAGAAATTAATGAAGATTTTCACACCTTTTCTGACCACCCTATATATAAGGTGGTGTAAGATAAAAAAATGTCAATATCTCTCTTTTTAAATCGAACAGTCAATATATTATTATTTTTGAAAAATTCTTGATATTTTTGTATATATTATCAAATATACTTTTTAATATATATTGATAAATTATATTAGCCGCATACAGTGCATTTTATATTTAAAGAAACACATTTATTTTTTAATGAACTTTATTTAGGTGATTATGTTTAGAAATACCCTCGGAGATTATGGTTATATTTTTTGTGTATGTTTGGCATTATGCAATGAACATGAATTGTACATTTAAAAAAAAATACATCTTCAAGTTGTTATTAGCTGTATATTATTACATATTTTTAATTATCGAACAATTCTAGAAATTTTTCACGTATAATGTCCTATTTCTATTTTCAACTGTTTGCGAAATGTCAATTATTTAATACTGAGTTATTCTAATTACTTTTTCAAAATAAAAAATACGTAGCACCAGATGCAAGGAAGTTAAACTGATTTAACAATGCTGAATAATAAATCATACCAAACATTCTAATTTGTATTAACATGTTAATTTCAAATTTTATTCTCTTAGAAAATAAATGTATTTATAATAATACAAATAATTAATTTAATTAATTTGAATTTTATTTTTTTATGCGAATACTCAAAATTTCATCTTTCAAGTAATGTTTTGTTTAATTCAATTGTGTGTCCGAATAAAAAGATATTTAAATATTTATGTAGTGATACTACTATATTCTACACTTAATATTAATTGATGGTGGTCATATTAACACAAATGATGTATTATACTACTATATATTATACCATGGTAAATTAAATAAAAATCGAATGAAGCATTTAATTGTTATTAATAAAACAATATAACTTGAAAATTATTAGGGTTAGGTGTAGAATACTTTTTATTCTTTCTGAAAAACAAAATTTCCTATATGATAGGCCTATTAGAAATAGGGTACGCCATTTAAAATAAGCACGAAATTTGACCTTGAATGAGTTTCTGGAGATACGTTGAATTATCAAAGTATCTTAAGATTTTAAATTCCTCTTAATAGCATATTTACTCATTAGTCAAATATACTGATACAAAATTTCATTTGTTTTCATTCACCCATTTGAAAGTTATGATTTTTTTTCGAAACGTCAATTTTTCCAAAAATATTTAAATATTTAAAAAATTATTAGGTTTTATTTTGATGTAGAATCCGAAAAAAATATAAAATATGAGGTATTCCATTAGAAAAAATATTCTATGATACGCCATGCTTTTATGGGACAACCCTGTATATTTGAAACTAATTTTAAAATTTGGTTCTAATAGACCTATATACGTCTGCGAAAGCCGATTTTGAAAAAAAATAAATCATTTAACCGTAAAGCTACTCGGCGCGCAACGCTGAGACACCCTGTATATATACATATATATATATATATATATTGAAAAATTTATAAAACACATAAATACAACAATTTATAAATTGTTAAGCCTCAGGAAATGGCTATCGACCGTCGATCGTTCTGCCGTTTAGTTTTTATTTAATATTATATAAATTTTTGTTAAATGGTGCATGCGCCGGGTACACTAAATCATACAAATATTCCAATGTCAGAGTAATTCCGCTATAATAAATGTTTGAAGATAAATGTAGGATACTATACACAAAAATATCTAGAATTCTTGGTGAAACACAAATTATAATAATAAATAGAATCACCAAAAATTAGATATTAATTTTCCCTTTAGCTACTGCAACCTTTAACTTGGCTAACCTAAACAATTTAAAAAGGAAAAAAACATCCATTGAAGCAACTACTTCACAGGAAAATACCTCTCGGAAAATGGCTACTCGCTGTAACTCAATAAATGATTGCACAAAGCAACAATTTTTGATAAGAGAACAGAATATTTAATGCAAATAAAAAAACGTTACGTAATATAAAGTAATTTGCAGACACGTGTTTCGGGATTTATCCCTCGTCAGTGAAGCCCTTAAAATTGTTAAATTAAATTATTAAACGCACTGTCCACGCTGCGATATCAGATTTTAATTTTATTTACTTTATAAAATATAACTGTTAATAAAATTCGTTTTTATTACGTGTGGAGGGGTATATGTCCGAGAAGTAGTTATAATCTATTTTAAATAACTGCGAACAAGTGAATAAATCCACTTTTAAATTATTATTAATAGACAGCGACGATTTTATTTAAATCTGAGTCGAGATTTTTTTTTGTTCTGAATGATAAGAATGCGCTTTCGTCGTTGAGCTCGATCATTTATACCCGTAATCGTAGCCGGGTACGTATAATTAATTTAACAACTTTATAATTTTATAAGGCAGAGCTGTACTGACGAGGGATAAATCCCAAAAAACACTGTTCTGCAGATAGCTTCATATTACGTAACGTTTTTTGTTCTTTGCATTAAATATTCTCGAATAAAAAAAATGTCACTTTATACAATATGTTATTGCTATGCAACAGCAAATGTCCATTATGTAATTCAATATCTGGAAGGATATGTGCCCCAGAAGTAGTTGTTTTAATGTACATAACGCAAGTCAAAAAGTCGCAGCTGCTAAAGGGAAAATAATTAATAATTTTAATTTTTTTTACTTTAATTTATTTACAGTTTATTCTTGATGATGGTTTCAACCGTAACTACGTGCTAATTCATAATGCAATCATTGAATAAAAAGCGATCTATGTTTTATCAGAAATTAAGCGATTTTATATTTTCATTATGAATACACTTTATAATAACACAAAATTTTTATGTTATATATATTAATTATTAATTATAAAATTATCATATTAAAGACCTTAATTATTACATAATCACTAACTAAACACTATTTTAACGCGTACATTCCTTTCCGTGTTTAACCAAAGGAACATATGCAGTGTCTAGGAATTCGCTAAGTATAATCTCCTAATGTAAACACAAATAGAAATTAACATTCCGAATTAAATAGAACGATGTAAATGATAATTCCGACCCGCTGAGAGCGTTTTTGTATGTTTAATGAAATTTTAATTATCCCCGGCAATATTATTAATAAAGTATCCATATAAATTAATTATGCGTAATTCCATGTCAATTCAACATAATTTTAATACAAACAGTTATTTCACTATCACAAAGTTTAATAAAAATTGATGTACTTTTTGTGTAGATAATCACATTTGGACATATATTTTTTTAAATTATAAATTTTAAAAATCCGCAATTGAATATGTTAGAAGTAATTAAGATGTTCAAAAATTTTAGTAAATTTTTAAATAATAATTAAAAAAATGTTTAATTTATTAAAATTTAATAATTTACCTTTATCTGATTTTCAAATACATCACATTTGTATATTTAATTTTATGTATGTTTATTTATTTGTCCATTTTATAAAAACATATTGATAAAGAGCACATTGTTCTCGAAATGTACATATATTATTTTTTAAAATAAAGAAGGGAAGAAAGGAATATAGTATATATATTACCATCTTGTATAGATAATGAAAAATATGAAATTTATGAATTACAGGTGATCTTGTTCCGAAGATATGTTCAAGAGTAATTTTACATATCGTTTCTTTTGCACCACCAAATCGAATTGGTTCACGAGCTCAGTGAAATATAACAATATAATTTTATCGACAATGAATGCTTTACAAAAAATAATTTGTTATAAAAATACAAATTTTCGTAAAAAAGGGTGTAGATCAACAACACGTAAAATAGGATTTTCAATGTTAATTTCTATAATATATATATTGTGTTTCCTGATAATTTTAGAGTAAAGATAAAAATACACAAATTTTAATAAAAATAATTTGAAAATAATTAATTATTAACGAATCATTTTCCCTTTAGCTACTTTTTGATTTACATCACGTAAGTATTTGTAAAATAAATATACTTTAAAACCACTAATTTTATAAATACACTGCCAAATATATTTTTTACAAATAATCCTAGAAATCTTCGCGGAAATATTCAATATTTATTCCAAATTTATACTTTAGGTACTATATTTCCCTTTCTGGATCGTAGAGGTTGTCGGTTAACCTATCAACTTCCCCGATTAACCGTGGCAACTTTTCGTAAAAATAAGATTTTTTTTTTGACGCAGAAAGGCAGTACATAAGAATTCAATTGTTAATTTATTGTATATAAAATTGTCTGCAGAAATAAATATGTTATATATTTTATTTTATATATTAACTAAATATATTTATTCATGCAAATAATTATAATTTAAAATGTTATATTCCGAAATCAAAACATGAATCAGTTATTGACCGTAGGTCTTTCAGCATATTTTATTATTTTTACGAGTTTTTATAAGTGTAAAAAATAATAGCACCACTCTAAGCAGGCATTTTTTCTCTACAAAAAGATTATTTAAAAGTTTTCTATAAAATGATCAAGGGAGATAATATTTCAATATAAAGAAATTAAAATTAAACATACTTTGTTTCATTTTCTTTATCTATCTAATGTAGATGAATAAAACGAAATAGACAAGTTTGTTGTAAAAAAAAAGTATTAAAAATTTCATTTTTTAGGAATAAAATGGCTTAGAAAAGATTTTTTTTGCAAATATAATTAATATAATTGATTATTTTATTTTTCATAATTCAGATAATGACTTAGAAAGGTCAAGAAAAAAAAAATTAAATAAGTCCTTGAATTTATAAAATGTTTGATAAATATTGTGATTTAAATAAACATCTTTATATAAATATCGCAGAAGTTACTATTAAAGTTATGAAGGAATATTAATTATGATTTGAGTAATAATTATAAGTGCGTATAAAAATGGAGTATTAATTTTGATTATCTGAATTTATGATGGCAATAATAATGAGTCTCGGTGCGGGCACAACAATAATCAAGAAATTAATTTTCTTGCATCACGAAAGTGTGAATTGCGGGGCTGTTTTAATTGAAATTGTAATTAGTTGTGAAGATGAAATCCGAATAATTAAGTGCTTATAATTTAAGTAAGTAGATTAGATGGGGTTGCTGAAAGTAATTGGTGTCATTGTCCATAAAAAAGTCTGTCTGGCAAATAAAAAAGTGGAGTTGTTCGAATTAGCGACGGGCGTAGTTTTGGGGGCTTTCGGAGCTTTCGGGAATTTGAATTTCGCCGTGTTGACCGAGATGATCTAAGGGCTTAGGTAACAGGGCATATACGATCGAATTGCATTCCGTCATGCCAGTCACATATTCTAGTTATGATCCTTTCAGCAGTATGGGTGTATGTGAGCAGGTGAAGAAACCCTTGGGTTTTATTCGTACACATGAGTCCAGTTGATTGACCTCGTGGATAGCCGATCGTATTGTGACCTATATTTTCCAGGAAACGGTCTCGAAATAATACGACGATTGTCTTCATAAATCTGCTTGGATTTTGAATTATGATTACGCGAACCGGAGTTGTTACACGCGCTACAAACAACGGCATTGAGATTTATTATAGGAAACAGCTTAATTAGCTCAGATGATCCCTTCATTAGAGAACAGTAAATATCAAATTTGGTATTTATATATTATTGAAATTAACAGATTCTGCGTGCGAATATTAAAAAAATCTGAAGTTGCGAAAGTATGTGGAAATATATATTTCAATTCTTGAATTCAACTGCAGGTAAAAATTTAGAGAAGTTATCATACATAATATTACACGTATAAAAGTGCAGCGATCCGATATTTATCTGCATAGAGATACGGAATCGATTAATCACGGCGCATCCACCATAATCCTTGGCATCGTTTGCTCCACACGATCCATCGAAAAATTTGTTTCCATTATCGCACTTATTGCACGTTCACACATTAACCCTCTCCAACCCCTTCTACTAACAAGAAACTTAACAATTGTCGGTCAGGAATCTCAATATAATTACCTTCTAGAGCATACCAGTGTCCGGAATGTACATTATATTAGAAATTAATTATTCCAAACAATAGCCTTAACTATACAAAATCGATACTCAAAGGGTTTCTAAACACCGAGCGAATCGATAATCCCATGCCATATCCGTCATCGAAAAGTATATTCTTACCCGAATCTCCAGAACTACACTCGAAGGTGTAATAAAATTTTGAAGCTCACAACCTTAAACTTGGCTATGATACGAAACATAAAACTTACCTCATCTACAAAATCAAATACTCCAATAAATCAACGGGATGTGCGAGATTTTCAGCACATACTCGTGCCGCACTGAAAACATAGTCACGACACTAACTACTATTTCGAACTAGGGGCCCCGGTTCTCCGCTCTCTCCGTCAGTGCTGATCCGTGAGTAAACTTCCCTTGTTTAGGACTGACTACGTTCGACGGTCGCGAATTTCATCATCCAAGATCACAGATACCAACTTATTTTCAACTACGACGAATTTGTCTTATATTAAATCTGCTAGATTTAGCGATCTTACACAAGACAAATGATATGATCCTGTCAGTGTAATTAATATAGTTGATGCTTTAATTACAAAACAGGAAGCTTTTAAACATCTGTTCAATGAAATTTTACTTAAATATATATTTAAAAAATAACATTGTAATAAAAAAATAATATTGTTATTTTTAACGATTTATTATGATTGAAAAAATATTTTTTTCTGCATAAGCCGTTTTATTCAATTGTCATGATTGCTAACATCATTGTCTAACTTCTCAAAATTTTATGAGATGAATTGAAGCATTTATACTGAAGGGTGAGCATAGAATTAATGTTAAGATATTAAATAAAAATGATTTGAAAATAATTAATAAATTATTTCCACATTTAGCTCTCTGACTTTAGACTTACGCTACGTAAGTACGTTAAACAAATGTACATTAAAACAACTACTTCCCGGGCAAATACCGACGCCGGACATTGACCGGACATTTTTTATTTCTCTGTGATAATATGCTACCCATTGATTTTACACTTGTATATACATTCCTTATATTTAAATACTCTCGCCATTTCAACTAAAAATTAATCATAACATTAAAAAAAATGGAAATATCGTTACTATTTTACATAGCGCCTCTAAGAGCAGTAAAAATATTTTAATTTTTATATAAATTCTGTTTGCTATTTGTAAATAAAACAACGATTTTTTAGTTTCACAAAAAAATATTGTAGAGACACTGCTACAATTGTTTTGCCCACTCAGTGGCATCATCAGGAAGATGATCTGTCTTAAACTAAAAAAAAAATGTACAAATACTGTATTATTGACTTTCATCAAGTAAAAGTCTCAGCCATCGTTAAATTATTTATTATTATTTTATATAATTATTTTTTGCTTGAAAATAATTTACATTCAGTGATTATCGACTTTAGTTCTTTGTGGAGTTTAACAATCGTCCCGGTCGACAGGATACATTATTATTTATTTTTCTGATATCGATAATTACTGGTTAGGAATTTCAATATAATTACCTTCTAGAGCATACCTCTGTACGGAATGTACATTATATTAGTAATTAATTACAACCTTAACTAGACAAAATCGATATTCAAATAAGTGAATTTATAAAAATGATGTTAAGCAGAGATTCTCTTTACATTACAACATATTTTACAAGTATATAGCATATTAAAAGTTTCAGTTGGTATTATGACAATAAATGAAATAACATGTTTTTGCCTATAATTATATTCAAAATATTTACATCTTATTATACATGAACATGTTACGTGTGCATCTATCGTGCAAATTATAACAGAACTAAATTTATGAATAGCAAAAACATAAATATATAAATAAACAAATCCCAAGTAGTTTTATTTTAAAAATCTTTTTCATCGATGGCCTTTATTAGCCATTTTGGGTTCTACTAATATAATTAATTTTTAAATCTTAATTGTTTTGCATATAATTTTCATTGTTCGGCGGTTAATTAAAATTTAAAACTAAATTGAATTTGTAAATTTTATGTATAATATTATTTCGGTAATGTTTTGATGACATTTTAGATAAGACAGACTTGATAAATAATTGTTTTCAACCCCTGACACGTATTCGCCGTTCATTAATTGCTACAACGCTGGACACTATCTACCTCTAATTATCAAACAAATTTAAAGTTAGTAGAATAGAAAGGAGAATTGGAATTGGAAAACAAGTGTATGGATAAAATCAATATGACAAAAATAGCAATTAATTTATAATTGCGCGGATAACAATATAAGAGTTGCAAAAAATATGAAAGGGATGTGGTTTTAATAATTTAGAATGAAATTGAATCAATCGGATTTTGTCCATTTACTGTTGATAACATTGAAAATCGTTAATGGAAACTGATCTCATGTTTACTTGATGGCACCATATGAGGGCGAAACGCACGTATCGTCCATTGCTCCCAATGAAATCCACGGAGGTGTAAATGTATTCATGTTTAGGATTGATTGATTCGTGCATTAGTAATCATGTCAATAAAAATGAGACGTTGGATAGGACTGATAGTAGCCAGGGAGTGTTTGATGTGCCGAGCCATTGAGCCCTGTTATATTTGCCAAGCACGTCTCGGTTACTTGTGTAATCAAGGAAACCACATATGTCATGTTTAAGATACTATACTACGTTCTGCCAGACGTATAACCCGTGATGTATGCACATCATCATTTAAGCTCGATGCGTGGTGGTATTTTGATGAATTGCGAAAACAATTACACGATTTAAACCTTATAATGAATATTGCGCGTTATTCACAGCCACATTTAAAAAAATCCCAGCTTATTCAATATTTACACACTCAACTACTACCCTTATTTTTTCCGTTTGTTTTATTCATCCCACAACTAATCAACATCAAAAACATCCCACAATTTCAAGGTAATGTATGCCTGGAAATCCCTCCCTTCAAAAACAGACGGACGATTAATCTTTTAAATTTATAAATCTTGAATGCAACCGCGATAATAAACAAGGGAAAGCTGAAATATTTTCCACGCTAAAAATATAATTGCTGACCACTGGTCCGAAACGATAAACAGTTTTATAACGCACCAGCTACTCCTATTAAGAGGGGTAGTCCTTTCCTCTTAACCCCCCGCTGTGCGACACGCATTACACAAGCTAAAATTAACCACGGAATACGCAATACAAATAAATCAGGCGTTTAACTATGCATATTTAAGCAAATCGTTCACTGTTTGATTCCGTCCAACTTTAACTTGCGTTAATATATTTTAGCAAGTTTTCAGAAAGACTATACTATCAAAGCGTAACGTGTAATGCGATGTTTAAAACATACACTTTGTATGCTAATAATATTAAACATTTGCCTACAAACTGTATGCCATTCACATTATTTTAACAATGGACTTATTTTTTATTATTTTAAAACATTAATGTACATTTTCTTTTTAAATATAATTGAGACTTCAAAGCACACAGTGAAGCGATTTTTTGACATGTTATCAATATTTTGAATAAAATTATAATCAAAAAGAAGTTATTTCAATTTATTTTTCCATAATACCACTTAATACTTTTAGTCAGTGCAGAAAGACCTATGGCCGGTAGTCCTTATTTGAAAATATATAATAAAAATATTTATTTGTTTATATTATGTTAGATTATACACAATGTATTATTTCTTTCTCAGATAATAAAGATGTAGTAGTAGTACTGTTAGTGTGATATATTTAATTTTGAGTGTTTTTTTAATCAACAAATTTTAATTATAATTTACATACACATATCTTCATTGACGTATATTCACACATACAGAATCCGATATATGAAATCAGATAATTTTAATTAAATCCAACAACCAATAATCTTTTCGTCCTGTGTTTTACATTAAAACGCATTGAATAATTTAGTAGCGATATTCAAATTGTTTGAACAAGCTGGTTGTATTTTTTTTGTAAAATAGCATACACTCTATTATAGTACAGAGGTATATTTACCTTTGTAAAAGTATTTTTTCCCGAACACAATTATTGTTTGCTACGCCGCGTTATTTATAACAAACGCAACGATTTTTTTTGTTCATATAATATATAATCATTTTTCATAACTTGCAAAAATATTTTTTATTAATAAATTTAAAAACAAAGGTATTAGTATTGTTAGTTATCAGAAATATTTAGTTCATTATAAACAGAATATTTCAACAACAAAATATATAAATTTATAAATAATTAAAAATTTCGGTTGTAATAGAGAATGTCATAATAATTATCTTTAATTGTTATTAAAGTTTTGCCCAGGTCATTACGTACAGAAAATACTTTTCATATCGCATATAGGCGTACTGACTATGCCAAAAATTCTAATGCAATATATATTTTACGCAATAAAAATAATAAACAACGTAAAAATATTTCAAAAACAGTATTTACGCAAGAAAAATATGCGATTTTAAAGTTCTAAAAAGACGCTGGCGAAAAATCCAATATTTAGAGCTTTAAAATCGCATATTTTTCTTGCGTAAATACTGTTTTTAAAATATTTATTTTTATTTTGAATATATTATATATATTTTTCTTTTAATTGTTTGCCCTAAATATATATAAATCATTAAATATTCATTTAAATATAATTGGCATTAAAGAAGCAAACAAATGTATTTCAGATTATTAAGTTTTATTTTTGATTAGTTTTGACAAATACAATAATTTACAGACGGTGTTAAAAAAGGTGCGGTTTAGAAAGAAAGAAATAGCTATATACTTATTCGGGGCTATTCTGTAAGGGAAATGTTAAGTTTAACGTGTATGTTATTTTTTATTATCACAGTTTAATCAGGTTTTTAAGATATATATATATGCATATAATGTGAAATTATTTAATAATGCTAACATTAAACTTAACATTTTCTGTATGGAATAGCCCCGATTGACAGTTACTTCAATAATATTTCATTAAACATTACGGTAATCCTAAAACATGCAGGAATTTCGTGAAATATAGTCGAATCAATATTGTACAGATATTCCTTAAAAACTTCAATGGAGTATATTCTCTTTTTTTTATTTTCAGCTAGTTTCAGCTTTAAAATCATTATTACATCTAACATACCCATATGTAAATACGGAGATATTTTTTATAATAAAAAAATCGAAGTGATTCTTGTATAAAAAAATACTGTTGCGTTTAATTAAGCGAAAAAAAAAAAAATCGAATGTGAATATATTTTTGATTAATATAAAAAAAAATAACTGTGATGGTCACAGTGAGTGAATCCTTTTTTGTGAAATAAAATTGTTAATAACAATATATAATCGTGTCTTAAATATTATGAATGAAAAATAAAATATTTATGAATTTGTTTTGTCGACAAATTTTAGGTAACATTTATTTATAAAATCAATTTGGGTATTTTCATTCTGGGTTTTAATTTAAAATAAATTATCTCTAAGTATAATATAAATTAATATAATGAATACAACACAAATTATAAAATACATTGTAATAATCTATTTATAAAATACAAACATTTTCTAATTTTTAAAACTAGTAGTGGAAAAATAATATTTTCAATAAAAACAATTCTTTTTATTCCATTAAATGCTGGTTACATTGAAAAATATTTACCCACGTACTTTAGCGCTGTCGCGATTCTACTCAGTATATTTCTTTTATTTTATTTATCCACTGAGTGAAAGCATACATTATTCAACCATTCAATATGGATGTATGTTTGTTATTCAAAGGATAACTTATCGTATCAACTTCAGTAAAAATCACTTCAACTGTATTAAATAAAATAAAATATTTATATAAATCCATTATATTGTTGTTAAAACATTTTCAACGCACTGGTAATAATAATAAAAAAATATGGTGATCTATTTACGTCCCCCTACTTTATTTCTGATTCGACGGTAATATTACTGCGATCGAACTAGACCAGCATATATGGCCAAATGACCGTATTTGTGATAAAGCCTGAACGTCGGATTTATTTTTACTACTACGCACGCACAAATTGTTCAATAAATCTGAAGTATATATTTCTTTATTAACTTTAAATTGTATATATTTTACGTACGTCGTTAATTTAATATATTTATAACATTCTTTAATTTCATCAATTAATTTTAATGTAAGCAATTATTTAATTAATATAATAAAAATATGTAATGCAATTAAAATACAAACATTTAATATTGGCTATTAATAGTTTAAACATAATAATTTTATTATGGACTTGAAGTGTTTCTGCTGCTATTATTTTGTATGTGACTGACGATGTGCGAATAATTGATTGATAGATATTTGGCGACTAATTTGTGACTAATCACTAAGGGGGGAGAAGTGTTTGGATTAGGAAGATTTATGTTTCAATAGGATTATAGAGAAATTTTTAAAAAATCAGTGCAACATTTTTTCACGCAAAACAGCAAAGTTCATATCACTTTGACAATGGAAAGCTGAATTTGACGAAACTGCTATCAATTAAAAACAAAAGTGTTATACATAAAAACGTTTAAAGATTTTGTTATTTAATTTAAACATGTATAATGAAGTAGAAGCCTTTCCAATTGAAAAAAGAGTCCATTCTTTAAAACAGTATAATTGTGAAGTAACGTAAAGACAAAATATACTACATACTAATTAATAATTGACTGTTTATAGAAATGATTAAATGTTAATTCAATTATTTTGAATTTATTTTCGAACATGCAGGAGTGGTATTAATAATTACTATGATTTCGTTGCTACATAATTTTTCTTTCTCTTATTTCAACAAAAATCATATTATACTATATTATTCTATTAATATATAAAACATCATTATCCAGACTATTACATGGTACAATTACAATAATATTTAAATACAATATATTTATATGTTACAATAGATTGTTCACTGAAATATTTCGATTTAAAAACTAATTAAAATTAAAATATTTGGATAGAAAACAGTATTTATTCCACTTGGTCACAATTATTTAAATATATTAAATAAAAAAATGATTTTTTTTTAACATCTTTAAATTATGTAAGGCATAGCTGTACTGACGAGGGATAGATCCCGAAACACGTGTCTGCAGATGGCCTTATATTAAGTAACGTTAATTTTGTTGTTTTTACATAAAATTTTTCTCGGATCAAAAATTTTGTTGCATTATGCAATATTTTATTGATATGCAGCAGCAGGTGTACATTATGTAATTCAATGTCCGGCGTGGGTATTTGCCCGGGAAGTAGTTGTTTTAATGTGCATTTGTTTAACGTACTTACGTAAGTAAGTCAATAGTCACAAAGCTAAATGTGGAAATAATTTATTAATTATTTTCAAATCATTTTTTATTTAAAATATTTGGTACTGTTTCACAAATTTGTTTATTTTCTTCCGACTAGTTTCATTTTTGAATATAGAAATTACAAAAATTTGTTGATTTATAAAGGGCCGTCATTATGGGGGATTGCCATATATCCTCATTATTATTGACGATAAGTTTTTTCCCGGATTAGCGGCTTCTGTATTTCTAATCCCTCTTCAAGATCTAGAAACCGACCCTTATACCTCTATACAAAAACTTAAAATTATTTACATCAATTAAATGATTATTTTCAATACAATGTTGAGAAAATCCCGTCGAATATTTCTTATTAATAATTGCATTTTTCCTATGTAGATTATTGATTCATATTGGCATTCAGAATCACCACAGTTCCCTTCGTAAATTCCTCTGTTATTACTTTTGTTCATAATGTATATCTTATTATTAAAGAGTCTTTTTAAATTTATTGGATTTGTCATGATTATATTAAATTCATATTTTATTTTTTTGGAAATGAAGTGGAATGATTGTGTTGGTATAACTATCTCTGCGGTAAATGCTAAATTCTAAGAAATTCAAACTATTTTTATTTTCTAATTCTATAATAATTGTATATTTTTATTTAAAGAATTCAGAAAATCTGTGAATATTTCTAGTTGTCGTGATGCTTCATGCCATATGCAGAAAACATCATCTCCATAAGAATATTTTTTGATAAATTACGTCTGAACAGAACTTTCTCGGGAAAACTCATAGGTAAATCATCTACCTGTCTCTGATTTTTCCTGTTAAAATCGAAATTTTACGTCAAACGATATTTAATTTCGCATATTTTAATTGCGAAAATATAGATTCAAAATTGAAATAAATATGATCTATTGTTTTTAACAATTAATAATAAAGAACTAATTATTTAAATGATTTTTTAATTCACCTTAAAACATTTCTACATATTGCATTATTACTGTACTGTATATATTTTTCTGTCCTGGATATGAATTTTGGTGATTATCAATAATTATTCCTTTCCATTAAACAGCGCCCTTAAATTAGTTATAAAAATAGAAAAAATGTACTTTATGCATTATATATATTTAAATATTTAAATTTGAAAGAAGTATTAATTTAATATGAATAGTAAAAGAAACTGAATGCAACGATAATCGATTTCGTAATTATAAATTGCGTAACTATAATATAAAATGCGAACGAGTGTCAGGTGGAAATTGTATAATACGATTGTTAAAATTAAATTCAAACTGATAAAAAGATGGATATCTTGACAATAGAAGTTATATAACATAACCACGAGAATTCGTCCTGAATGAAATTTACATCTTAAAAATTGTGAGCGCTTGTGGTGAATGCGCCGGGAATCTTGGATGTAATCCGCCGGATAGAAATTTGGCATTCCTAGCGTTCATCGTGAGCGATTTGTAGTTTCAATATTTTCCGTATATATCATCGGTAAATTCTAATTGGTTCAATTAGTATTCAATGCACGCAGTCGTAAGCAATCGATTCAACAACTTTCACTTTTCGTACACGGGATAAAATAATTGGAAAGAATGTTTTTGATATTTCCCCGTCCCTCCGCTGCAAAGGGGCGGTTCAAATTATAACGCGTTCTACGCACAACGCTTTGTACATACAGAAGATTTTATTGTTGACTCTTTAATCAGGCCCGGCAATTTACTACCGATAAAATGTAACGTTATCATTAGTTTCTCGCTGGACGTAAAAATACAGGCCTGCTGCAATAAAAATAGAAGGGGTTGGACCAGTCCCATATTTTTCGTTTGTGTGTAGGTAACAACGTGGGTCCAGTTTCGTGAAATTTATTAATGTACGCTTTGTTTAAATCTGATTTTTTAATAGTACAACTGGAGTTTTAAATCATTCTTATTATATTTAATTTGGATAAAAAAATAAGTAAATAAATCAATGATAAATAATTTATTTTTAATTAACTATATTATTTTATTTTAGTAAAATATTTAAATAATAATCCCAGGATGGGCTTTTTCCAAATGGCATTTGGTTATCGGACCCTGTATATAAAATGAACAAGATGCGCAGTTGAAAATACTAAAAAAATAATCACAAGCAGTTTAAATTAATTTCATTATTAAAGCACTGAATATACCGGGTGTACCATTTAACTCGACACATCTAACAAATTCGAAAAACACGTATCGCTCGAAAAAAATTTACAAGACCAAAAATTAATGTTTCCTAAGGGGACATCATCCTGGTATAAATTCAGCCCCCTGCTGCATCCTCAGTTGGTGGGACAGGGGATAACTTTGAAATTTCAAATTGGATCTCCCATTTTTTATTCAAGAATCGGATTCTAGGGATAAAAATACATAAGATTTTATTGAAAAATTATTTTTATTGGCAAAAGATATAATAGCAAACATTAAATTTAACATAAATAAAAAGTTAGTAGCGTCTTGCTCAAAATAACGTCCTTGAATTTCAATGCACTTGATGACTCCTGCTGCGAATCCCTGTATACATTTCATAAGCATATCTGGTGTAATTGCGGAGCAAGCATCCTTATTCGTTGCATCATATTTTCCTGAGTAGTCGGTGTTTTTTGTAAACTTATTTTAAGTAACCTCACAAGAAAAAAATCTGGGGAGGTAAGGTTTGGCGATCTCACTGATCCTGATCTACCGATTTAACGATTATTGTAATTCCGATCTAATACCTCACGTGCTACGAAGGAATAATGTGCTAGACAACCATCATGTTGAAACCACATGTGTTGTCGCACTTCTAAACTTACTTCTTTTAGCAACCTTGGCAATACTTCTTTAACAATGTTTCGGTATGTTTCCAATGAAATTTCCATCAATTAAATCTGGTCCGATGAGTTTATCAGCAATTATTTCACACGAAACATTAACTGAACAAGGACGCTGATGATTTACTTCACGAATTCATTGCGCGTTGCGTTATCGTGTTTAATATCACAGTGATTTGTAAATCTCGACTCATCAGAGAACAGCACACGAGCAAAAAAGTTCAGGTTTATTTGTAATCTCTCAACTGCCTATTGATAAAACGTTAATCGGTTTTGAAAGTTATCGCCAGTTAATTTCTGATACAAGGATTAAGTTTATTGAACTTCATCAATTCTCCAAACACTCATAGGGGGAATTACTGGTTTATGCAAAATTTTTCTGATGCTTGCGTGTGGATTATGAGTCACTGCAGCTAATACTGTTTTTTGATTATTTCCTCCACAAACAGTATCCTTACGCATTATTTTCTTCGGATGTAGGCATAATCCAATTGATAGACTTATGCGCTACGCAAATACCAATTTCAAATTATTTGCCTTTTCTACGTCATTGTTTAAATATAGTCTCCGCCGCATTTGCCTCTCTGATATCGATGGATATGTTAGGTTATTAATATAAACGTCTTTTTGATTTTTTTTAATTCTGTATTCTATTAATGATCAATTTACTATTAATATAGGGTGATCTCACTAATTATTGATTTATTGTTAAATTATTTTTTGTCAATGTTTGTTAGTTACATTATGTATTTATATATACAAACATCTTTATTTGTGAAATTGATACAGCATATACACAATATGTATTTATATTTTTACACTATTTGTAATTTTGTAATATAATTGTGTTCAAAGGATTTTTTCTGTTAATAAAGATTTATTAGTATTATCTTCTTGTACATTTACATAATTAATTATTATTTACAATGCATATATGCAATGGCATTACGAAACGACTATCATCCAGCGGTCTTTCAGCAGTTAAGAAAAATTTGTTAATTATTGAGGCTTTTACTTTGTTACATAGTGTAATTTAATTGAAATAAATGAAACACTCTTTTACTTTATTTGTATAACTCGGAGTGTTTTATTGTTGAATTGATTTTCGACAACCTTAACGTGTCATTAACGTTTAGATAATGACACAATAAGGTTATCGAAATTATAGTCAACAATAAAATAATTCGAGTAATGCCAACAAAGTAAAAAAAAGTGTTTCATTTATTAAAATTTAAGAGAAATATTCGTTATACATTAAAATTAATTAGTGATCTCGTTTAAATAAAAGGTATCATTTTAATGACTTATAATTTAACATGTCTTATTTGTTGTCCATTGAATTGAATAATATAATTTTTGTGATATATTGAATCGGTGAATTCCATCGAATTTATCAGTATGCCGGTTAATATTGAGGGAAGTATGCGGTGATTGAGGCTATTACTTAGCGTGATAAACCGGAGGGTTAATAAGAGATAAGATGAGACTGATTTCGGCAGTTTCCTTGTTCTCTTTGTTGCGCGAGGAAACCTCTTGGCCGAATCCGCACGCAAACCGATACTGAGTAAAATTTGCGATGATTTATCATTTACATACATAACGGAAGGGTAGATAATTTCGCCCGGCTGATAAAAACTTCCTTTCTATCCACCCGAACGTATTGTGTAAATTATTTTAATGATTAGTACATTAAATGGATTTCGTTTCGTTTCAGGATGTTGTAAAAACTTATTTCAACATTGCGATTCTTATAATTTCCGCGTCTCGGGGAGCAATCTGAGTTTGTTTGTTGAAATGGGTTTAAAATTTTAGAATGTAGGTATGAACATCTAAAGTTTGAAGTTGTTTAGAAACACGTTGTTCTTGGTGCATGTTTGGTTTTAAGTGTGTGCTTATTTGAAAGTAATTAGAGGAGCGAGTTAATACAGGGCTCTTTTCCCTTCCATCCTCCATTCCTCCCCTCTAATTACTTTCAAATAAATACAAACTTTTGAAATATAATGAGATTCGAGGGAAAGTGGTATTGTTTTGATAAATGTGTGCATGTCACGATGTGGAATGTTTTTGTTGTGCATGATGGGTGATCATATAAATACAGTTAGTTAAGGCACACGCATGACATGAAATGAAGGTGCTGGGGAAAAAGTACTGTAAGTCATCTGTAATGCAAATATTTGTCGTTCAGGGAGGGCACGCGGCTGTTATATAACCATTCAAATATTTGGTGTTTGCGAAGCGGGAAAATTTGCGCCGGATAAATCATAAACAATAATAAGACCTTGGGAAGGGACTGTGGTCGAATGAAGTCGGCGAGCGGAGCTAGAAAAATGAACTGTTAATTATAGGAATGTGCTGGTCAGAACAGAACCGAACAGAACAGAACGGATCAGCTGCTTAGGGCTTCCTGGAGTGCGTTAGGCGTAGGTCGCGCAAGCGCCATTTTGGTCCATCCTCCCTTGAAGAGCGGCTCCGTCGCGAGATACCAGTCAATGTTCCGCCGTTTGCGACGCCGACGCCGACCCCGACGTCCGTCCGGAATTCATCTGACGCCGTTTCGTTTCGTTCTCAGAAGTCGCGTTACCGATTTTAACTCGCGGGCTTAGAAACGCCCCAAAACACGTGATTGCAACTTTTCAAAAAATACTGTGGATTTTTTTCTTTGAATACTTTGTGAAAAGTGAACGAAAAAAGTGTATTAAACTATAGCATAGTGAGGGAACTAACTGTCCTGATACGGGCTCCGTTTTAGTGGTGAGTTTGAAATACTTTTTAGTGATGTGTGTGTTTGTGATGAAGAGATTTAAGCACCTTTTCAACTTGGAGTTTAAATACACCGCGTGCCCTTTCTATGATTGTTTCCACTTACACGCGACCGGGCAAATTTGAAACCCGTTCAAAATTAAATATGTATTATGCACGCATCCTCAAACTACAAAGCACGGCACTCAAACAAATGCGTTGCTGTTAATATTTAACAAACAACCACGAAACAATTGAATTTACACTAAAATACCTGTTTGCAGTTAACGGACCACCGAATTATCCGCAGGCGTATAAAAAATAAATACCCCGTGCAATTAAGTAAGTTCGCACAGCGAACGAACAATTACTCGGATGAAGTTTCCATAGGGCCACCTGCGACGTACAAAAATATCCTGAATTTATTTCACAATGCGATTTGGACTTCAGAAGGCGCGCTTCGTGTAAAGACAAGGCGGTCTCGGCGCACCCGGCGCACCCGGAGAATTCACGGTCCACGGTTCCGATAATTTGTCAGGTGTTGGCTGAATCGTTTTCTCCTAATTGTTCACATTTTTTTTTCAATCACCGCCCCATGTATTTTTTTACCCAATTTATAAGTTTTATTTCCCAAAATACATAAAATATAATTATTCAAAATCACCAGTTGTTCTAAGATTTTACATGGATACATTTCTCAATTAGTCTATGTAAGTCTATGAATATGGTCTTTAGGTGAAAACTTAATATACATAAAATAATATTTGTCAAAACTCGAAATTAATCTCTTATTTGACACAAAATACAAATCAAACACAAATTCATTAATGTATATTTGAAATTTACCATAACGACTACTTAAGAAAATATATAAAATATTAAATACGCTTATTTAAAGTATTTTTTTAATAAACTTTATATAAAATTTTAAATAAAAAAATATTTTAATTTTGATAAAACTCATTGAAGCTGAAAAATCAAACTATTCCATTAATAAATCTTAACACAAAAAAATATATATACAAAAATGTGCTACAAACATAGCTTTATTTATAAATTTGTTGACAAACACACATATAAATATTGCTTTTGTTTGAACACAGATAGATATAAAGAAAACTACAATACAGTTAGAAGTGCTCCGAATGGTAAAGTAAGCGATATATATTGCAGCATTGGTTACAATTATTCAGAAAAAATACTCATCAGAAACAATAAATGGAAATTGTAATATCCGTCGGCATGTGTAAATAAAATCAAATTTTAATTATGCGATGCAAATCTATATTATGTATGATTTAAATTCGTACTGTTTATTTCATTACTGATAGTAAATAATTATTTTTTATAAATAATTCATTCCAATACATATCAATTTATTTAATGTAACTGTGAACAAATGTTAATTAATTAAAAAAAAGAAAGGTGTATTGTTCTTGCTAATATTGTTACAAATCCCAAAATGGAACTAGAAACTATAGTGTAGTTTATATTAAAAATGTTTAATACATGTAATTTTTTAACGTGGCAAATTGTAATGTTAAATAATCTAAAAAAACAGGCTATTTTTTCTTCTTGCTCTTGTTGCAATTCCTTAAATCCGAAAATTAAACTATAAACTATAGTGTAGTGTATTTTCAAAATATTTAGTATATGTCAATTTTTTAACTTGGCAAATTACAATGATATTTAATCTAATAAAGAAACAGGTTTATTTGTCTTCTTGCTATAGCTAAAAATCGTGAAATCCGAAAATTAAACTATAAACCATACTGTAGTGTATTTTAAAATTGTTTAATATATGTCATTTTTTAACGTGACAAATTACAATGTAAAATAAACGGATTATTTATCTTCTTGGTATAGTTACAACTCCTGAAATCCGAAAATTAAACAATAAACTATAGTGTAGTGTATTTTAAAAATAATTAATACATGTCTTTTTTGACGTGATAAAGCACAATGTTAAATAATCTAAAAAATTAACAGGTTTATTTATCTTCTTGCTATTATTACAATTGTAATCCGAGAATTAAACTATGGACTATAGTGTAGCGTATTTTAAAAATATTTAGTACATGTCAATTTTGTAACATAACAAATTACAATTTTAGTTAATTAAAGAAAACAACAGGCTTAGTTATTTATCTTCTTCCTATAGTTACAATTCCTAAAATCCGAAACTTAAACTATAAACTATAGTGTAGTGTATAATAAATAAAAAGACATGACAAGATATGTGATAAACTAACAATAGTGTTATTGGCTTTCTCCAATTAGTTTCTAATGTTTGCGAATTAGAATGAATCAAATCAAATCGAATTTATTTAATACTATAAATTATAAATACAAAATTAAATATCTGAAATATATGTGAAAATTATCCTTTCAGTTATATTCAATATAAATATGGTTCAAATTTAAATAAGTGAAATAATTAAAGTGAGTATTAAGTGATAAAATAATTTTAAGATTTTGCTTGGGCTTAAAAAAATAATTGTTGTAGTAATAGATATAAACTATCAATGCTTAAATAGTGGAAATATTAATCAATTGTTGTAGTTGGTGAATTAAACCTACTTATAAAAAATATCTGAAATAGTGTACTTTTTGTTATTTTTTGAGAAAATGTCCATTCGTCTCACTTTTCAATAAAACATTTTTCTCAAAAAAAAAATCTCTGGAAATAGTTGGAGCGTGTGTTAAGGGAGAACCAATTTTGTAAAAAATCACTTCAGTTTTAAAGAAATCAAATCTTGTAGTTAGCATTTGAATACTCATTTTTACTTTCCCTAGATCCCTGTCCAAGGGATCATAAAATATTTCGTATCGCCAATTTCAACGGATATACACGTTCATTTCATCGATTTTTGAAAAATGTGTTTCCACGATACCGCAAAAAACGGCTAAACGGATTAAATCCAAACGTTGTATCTAAGCTTTTAATAACAGTTGTGAGATCTGAAAAGTTTTTGTTAGAATCAAAAATCATTAAGTACAACTTTACTATTAGCGACTATTATTTTTTTAGTCGGATAGAAAAATGATTCAAATAAATTTGTAGATCTTAAAGAAACTAAATACTTTTTGTTATATAAGTTTTTATAAGACCTTTAATTTTTATCTTATAAGCGGAAGAGTTTTTTTGTGTCTGATAAATTCCCTTAAAATTAAACAATTATGTTTAAGTTAAATAAAACTTCATAAAGCTGTTAGATTTCAGTAACTGAATGAACATTTTATGAGCAACTACAAAAATGTTATAAAAATTATATATATTGTGGGAAAAATTGTCATTGTAAGGTAAGAAATAACAAAATAACTTGAAACATTATTTTAAATCTTTTTGGTTTTAACTTTAAAAGACAGCAACTAATATTTTTATTTAATAACTTTCTATTTACTATTAAATATTCATTTAAAAACTTATTTAACCGAATTCACGCGGGAATATATCAAATCGAATCGAATTTATTTATTGTAACACATCATAAATAAAAAATTAAATATCTGCAATATATTTGAAAATTGTCCTTTTAGTTACCTTTAATATAAACATGGTTCAAATTTAAATAAGTGAAATAAGTCTGAAATTAATTAAAGTTAATTTTAAGATTTTGTTTGGGCTTAAAAAATACATTTTTGCAATAGATATTTGATATAATAATGGAATACTTATAAAAAATCTGAAATAAATAACAACAAATAGTTTAATTTTTGTTATTTCTTGAGAAAATATCCATTCGCAACAATTTTAATATTTTTTGAAAATTCTAAAAAAAAAAAATAGAACCAATTTTGTAATAAAAATAACTTGAGTTTTAAAGAAATTCAATCTTGTAGCGAATTGAACTTTATTAATTGTTTGTATTGTTGTTTTAACTTTGGGTGTTTTTTCTTACACAAGTTCGACAAACCTCTCGTTATATAGAATTTATTATTTCAAATGATTTTCTTTCCCCTAATAAACTTGGTCAACCAAATTGCTTGTTTCTTGTCATATATTTAATGTATATTGTTATGTCGTGTAATTATTATTACATTCTAGAAAGGTGAAAATCCGTAAATAAAGAAATTATTATTATTATTACATATATAATCTTTAATGAAAAACTTATTACAATATCTACATATAACATAATATACGGCCTTTAAGCCTGGATTTTGTATTTTCGTTCTTGTCAAAATATTCGGGTAAATGTTAGCAGTCTATGTCAAAAGTTTGTTAAGAGGAATACACAGGGAGTTTATAAGGATTATTATTATTGTTATTATTATTTTCGAATAATAAACAAATATTTATTTGAGAAAAATATCTCCTTCCCATTCGGCTTAATTTTTAAATAATATTTTTTCTAAATAAACAACAACATGCGCTTTAAAAAAATGTTTAAACCATAATAATTTGGAGATAAAGCAAGCGCCATCTATTGCCTAATTTCATGTGGCATTGCATAATAACGAAAAATAGTCTACTATTTTTATATTCATCTGAGAAAATCTCCTACCCGTTCTGCTCAACTATCAAATAAATAATATCAAATAAACAACTCTATAATTAATTTAAGAGTGTGTTAAGTAGAAAAAAAAATTCCCACGGACTTTAAAGAAATAAAATGTACTTTTACTAAATTTCTCAATTATATAAAAAATAGTCTACCATTTGCTTTTTATTTGAGAAAATATTTCCTCCCAATTCGCCTCAACTAAAAAAAAAAAAAAATAAATAAATAAATAAAAGTTAAACATTTGATGTCTTTAAAGCCCGTTTTATTTTTTCAAATAATAGAATTTCTAAAATAAACAACTCTAAAATTAATTGAAGTAAATGTTAAGTGATAACCCATTAAATTGAGAGTGGTTTAAAGAAATAAAATGTAATTGTCGGAATTAATTGAAGTGAGAGTTAAGTGTTAACCTATTTTGAAAAAGAAAAAAAAAATCGCGCGGGCTTTAAGAAATCAAATGTTATAGTTGTCGAACTAAATCCACTTTTACATTTTTTTTTTCAAATAAATTACAAGTTTGTTGTTTGCGTGCGAAAATGTCTTCTTTCCATTCGGTTTAATTTTCAAATAAAAAAAATTCTCAAAGAAACAACTCTAAAATTAATTGAAGTGAGTGTTAAGTGATAACCCATTTTGAAAAAAAAGTTCAAGTGATTTAAAGAAATAAAAATCAAATGTAGTTATTGAATTGGGCTCACTAGTATCAAAATTCAAAATTTAATTTGTTTTAAATTATCTTCGAGCAAGTGAAAGAATACCCTTTTTTTATTAGATTTGATTTCTACAAAACTCACGTTTTTTTAATTGATTATTTCTTGACACTCGCTTCAATTAATTTCAGAGTTGTTTATTTTGGAAATTATTATTAGAAAATTGAGCCGAACGGGAAGAAGATATTTTTTCAAATAAACAACAAGTAGTTGTAGGAAAAAAGAGTCAAGATATTTTTCAAATAAACAACAATTTTTCCAATTTTCATTTGGAAAAATGTTTTCTTCCCGCTCGGTTCAATTTTCTAATAATAACATCTCAGAAATAAACAACTCCGAAATTGATTGAAGCAAGTGTCAAGAAATAATCAATTAAAAAACATGAGTTTATAGAAATCAAATCTAATAGAAAAGAGTATTCATTCACTTGGTCACAGATATTTTAAAATAAATTAAATTTTTAAATTTGATATTAGTTAATTAAATCGTTTTAGATCTTATTAATTCATAAATTTTAGTACGTTATATATATTTATATTAGTCTATAGTCAAAATGATTTGTAAATATTTTAATTTTATCACTATTGCATTGTAAACACCATAACAACCCTTTAATTAAATTCGAGTTTCGTGAAGATTTGAAAGATATATGTACATCTGTTAATAAATAAAATAAGTGAAGAAAACTGTACAAGTGCTTCCATATACCATAACAACGTATTACATACATCAAGATATTACACTACTCTGATGAGGTTCGAATAACCGAAATCTACTTGCATAAAAAATGTGTTCGCATGAAGGATTTAATTTAGAAAAACACACTTGGTTATTATTTAAGCTCTTATTTACGTGTTTTGAAGTGATCATTTTTTTTTTTTTTCGTATACCCTTAGGAGTGGTCATTAGAGTGAAACTAAGCGAAAAAATAAAAAAAAAATCAAGTGAATTTTCCCAAAATTGAACTTTTATACAGCAATAAAATATATTAGTGCTAAATGAGTGTACTTTACAAATGTGTTTTTTTTTTCTTAGGATTTTAATTATAAACATACCTAAACTAAGAATATAAAAAATAACAAAGGGCAGAAAGACCTCCGGGCGATAGCTCAGGAAAGACAAATACTTTCATTTTATTGTGTATAATTAATGTTTGTAAAAATACATGTAATGGTCTGAATAAAGATAATTGTATATACATTTAACAAATATACACATTTTTATCATTTATGTTATTCCTTATTGTAGTGATAAAATAAAAAGAAAATAGTGGAGTACCGATTGTATAATTTTTAATTATCGAAAATTATTTTATGTATAACAAAAAAAGTGTTAAAAAAATCTTTATGAACTACAATCACTAAAAGGTTTCATAAATGCGGAAATTAATTATAATTAAGGGATATTGATCGGTTCTAGCTTAATTTGGGTAAAGTGTTATTGAATACTGATAGTCAGCCCCAAAAAAGTAATTAACGTAAATATCATGAAGGATTTTAATAAAATGTGAGTAAGTGGATAACATTTTTCGTTTGTGATGTAGGTCATAAAATGTAATATTGGAAGGTAAAAAAATGTGCAGGTTTAATATATATGCGGATTTAATAAAAATATTTCAACTAGGGTAATAATAAACGCGATAAAAATAAAATGTTATTGAAACATTTTTTGTGAGTTATTATATATAAATAAAATAATTTTAACTCGGTTCCAGTATATTTATTGATTAAATATTATCAAAAAGTAAAATTTCTTGACAATAAAACACTTATTACTTTGTTTGTATAACACTTGAGTATTTTTTACGACTGCAGTTTCGATAAATTTAGCAAACATGTACATGTTTGATAATGACAAGCTAAATTTGTCGAAAATGCAGTCGCATAAAATAAACAAGTGTTATACAAACAAAGTAATAAGTGTTTTATTGTGATATTAACATGTATAACGAAGTAGAAGCTTCCACAATACAAAATTTCTTGATATTCGATGAAACTCCAATATTAAGATACTTTTCTATATTGCTACTTGTTTATACATACGCACATTATGTTGTATTTTTTGTAATATATTTATACTGTACCTTAGTAAATTGGAGGTTTCCGTAAATAAATAAATAAAATAAAAACATCAAGACATTTAAGAATAAAGTTGTTGAGAAATTAACTACGCGTGTTTTAAATTAATGTCACATTAATATGTAAATACATTTAATATTTCTATCTAACTTACTTTAATTTCAAAATCTATCTATTAATATTTATTCTAATGGCAGCGTGGTCGGCTTATAATTCCAGGGATGCATTTTAGAGTACTCGATTTATTATTATTATGTAATTTAAATTGAGTGCATTAATGTACTAGTTACAATTATCATAATTTAGGGTGTCAAGTATCTTGCACTGGATTTACGCTGTAAGTCCATGTGTGTTTAAAATTAATGCACCCAGTAAATAATGCCTCATAATATTTCTCTTCCGACAATTCAATTTGTTTTGAGATAATAATTAATTAAAGTTGCACGATGTTGATCTATAAGATAGTAGCGGAGTTGGAAACTGTTTCAAACTTATAATATATTGAAAATATATTACATTAACTCTTTGTGGAATTATAATTGAATATCGAGATAATAATTTATTAATATAAACTTAACAATGTGTTTAATGAGGTGTTAATTATTCCTTTTTTAATTAAGATTTGTTTTCATTAAAATTAATACTGGGGCTTTTAATTAAATTCATTGTTTATAAATTTCGTATGACGATCAGAATAATCACCTTTTTACTTTTTTTATGAAAATTATAAATTAAAATATATATATATATATAAAAAATCGCCATATCACATATTTTTATTATTACAAAATATTTTTTATAATGAAACTTTCAAAACGTAGTCTGGAAACTTCTTCATTAGCAATGATTAAATTGTTTTTTGCAGCTGAGCTGCTTTTCCTTTCTAAAGCTAGTCGAATACTTTCCTCTAGATTGAATGCTAATGTAGTGGAAACATTTCTTAAAATAAACGATTCAGAAACTTGAATTTTGTATACATATGTATGCATATATATAATATTACAGTACAATATTTACTTGTGTACATATTTAGAAAAAAAATTGTAAATAATTATATGAATGTGTTATTGAAGCAATTTATTTTAAATATCTTATTCAATGAATTATTTAACGTTGCATTAAGATAATTTAACGCACTTGAATTTCTTTCTTCACTTTTTTATTTTATCTTTTATGTATCTACTACTACGCAAAAAACAATTTAATTGTCACTTTTTTGTAGAATTGTGTAATTTCCGCAAATAAAAAGTATACATTTCGAGCTTTTATTATAAAACGAACAATGCGAGAATTAATTTAATATTTATAACAAGAATATGTAGGTTTAATATTTCTTAGTGTTAAAGAAGATCTAAAACCAAATTTCGAATTTTCAAGTAGAATTATTTTATGTATGGAATACTCAATTTATATATTGAAATTAGGATGTAATAAAGAATTAAATTAAAAAGCACTTGCGGAAAAGTGATTAATAACCGAAAAAATAATTAATTACTGTTTTTTTTTCTGTTTTGTATGTTTAATTTTTCAGTTCTGAATATATGTATAAATTTTCAATTTACTCACAATGACATTGTTAATTATATTTCATAATAGATTACAGAGAGCAAGAAGCGACTCCCCATCTTTCACCATCATTCCCCGTAAGCGCGCGCAAATATATTTAATAGCTGGCCTTAATTAATTTATCGCGCTCTTCTCGAAGGTGTTAATTTCCAGTCCGCTGTCATTCATATTTAAAAACGTTGAGCGATCATCCGCCATCATAATTTACGCACGAATGTATAATACGTAGCCTCGTAAGCCTTAATAATAAACAGTGGCGCGTGGAGGAAAGGTGTCAACTTGTCGACTTGTTACCCTAAATTCATCAAGACTCCAACCACGACGGCAAAACGTCCTTACAAATATTAAACTCATTTTCATTCCGAGGTGAAAGTTTATATAATTTTTCTTCCCCTTCTTTCCCTTTTGTGTTTCCATTTGCTTAAAAAATGAATTTATAGAAAAGTCGCTGCTGTGAATGAATTTATTGGTGTCTAGGGATGAGGGGCATTTATATAATTTAATAAAGGCTTTTTCGTCGTTTCCTAAATTAAAAAAGAAAACAAAGCGCAGAAAAAGATCAACATTGAATTGGATTTTATGCAGTGACGCGTTATTCAATGGACAACCCAGCGCCAACGAATCAATAAATCAAAGTTCCAACAACTCACTTTTATATATCTGTATACATATATGAAAAAAATATATTTTTGTATCTTATTTCGAATTTTCACACATAATATATTATTCCGATAAAAGAATCGTCATTTAATTTGTACTATTTTTCAAGAATCAATCATCAAAAGTGAAATTGTAGGAAGTGTGGTAATTATAAACGAAAGAAATTTAACAAACTATAATTTAAGCATACTTATTGTAAACAGCTGTTAATCCTTTTCAACCTACAACCCTAGTCTATGTAGAGTGTACACGTATTATCAAAAAGGTTAGGGGTATTAGAATGAATAGGTTGAGTTTAGGATAATGATCCTTACAATCGGTGCGTTCCTGAATTTACACGGACGATTTTATTTGAAAGGAAATGATATAAATTTCATAAAACTTGTTCAAATAAATTATCTTGTTATTTATCAAACAAGAAGTGAATTATTTTAATTATTTTAAGTGAAACAGAAATTTATAATATAAATATATAAAAAAAAACATTTTTTCTATTATTGTGGGTGTTATAAATTTAAGGAATGATAGACTAAATATAGTATTTAGTTTATAATAATATAAAATAATGTTTTCATAAACATAAAATCATATATAAGTCTTACACCGAATGGTAGAGAAGGTGAACGATTATAAAATTATATATTGTATTTTTTCTTAATCATATTCTTTTGTCTCTAACGAGGAACAGAATATGATAAATTCATTTTATAATTATCATCGCTCGAACAATTTCGAGCACAAAAAATAATGCTGGAATATATAATGTTCAGGAATAATAATTCCGGAACGGCCACAGATATTATTCTTAGCAAAATTTGTTTATGTAAATCGCGGGCACAAAAGGGAGTTACGCAACGTCACATTTTTCTACGTTCATAATTCACATCGTGCGCGAACTCCACAAATGTTACTCAAATATATTTGACTTTTTGTCTTAAATTCAATTGGAATTAACATATGTAAAAATGTGGTGTTTACATAAAAGGCGGCCCAAACGAAGCTGGAATCAATTCTATTTTAATGCCAATTTATGCAAACGTTTTAGGCCTTTGTCGTACGGGCGAGCCCATCGGAAAATGTCATTCATCAAATACTTTTGAATACTCGTGAAATGAATGGATAGAATATGAACACACTTTTCTCTGAGTAAATATTCACACATCGTATTGGATATTTTTTTTTTCAATTTTAATGACCGTTTCTCCACATATAAATTTTTATATGATACATTAAATATCAAATATTTAGTGTTTAACATATTAAATATTTAATGTATCGTATAATATTTAACAATTAATTAAATTTGTTGGTTGTTAAGGCTTTCACTTGGTTATACATTTTGAGTTTATTAAATAAAACACTTAATTATTATTAAAAACATAATTATCAAACTTTTAGTTTGATAATGATGCTCTATGCTTCGAAACTATAGTCACTAAAATAAAATAACAAGTTATACAAACAAAGTGAAAAAGTGTATTATTTAATTAATTAAATACAGAAAAACAAGGAGCGAAAAATATAGAAACAGACATGAAACACTATCACAACTCCTTACACCTAACGACAGAAAAGAAAAAAAGATGAAAATGTAATATTTAATGAATTAACTACGAAGTGATTAGAGAAATTTTTATTGTCATATTACCATAAATTCAAGACAGAGCAGAAATAACTCTGGTCGATAGCACAGAACAGACAAACATTTAATTTTATTATGTATAGTTAATGTGTGCAAAAATGTATGAATAAAGTTATTTATATACAGGAATTAATTAACTACTAAAAATTGATAGTTAATAATAACGTTTAGCTCTTTTATACCACGCTTTAGATTGTAAATATTCATTTCCCGAAATTAAAACATAACCGTACGAAAGGTACAAAGCTTAATTTTTATTTTGCTGAAGTAGTTGAAAATCAAAAACAGTGTTTAATTTAAAATATTGTACAAATATTTAATTTATTAATCTTATCAAAAAATATATAAAAAAAGTTTTAATAATTTTTAATTCATATGAAATGATTATCAATTTTTGATTAAGGTAAAAAAAATACATTGTATATAATCTAATAAAATGCAAGAAAATAA
This sequence comes from Philonthus spinipes, assembly GCA_963082785.1. NCBI lineage: Eukaryota > Metazoa > Arthropoda > Insecta > Coleoptera > Staphylinidae > Philonthus > Philonthus spinipes. The sequence goes on from OY720301.1 coordinate 17,096,226, forward strand.
ATATTTTCATAATATATTCTCAAATAAGGGCTATCGACTATAGATTTTTCTGCCCTTTTAAGTGATATATTTATTTACATTTTTTTACAAATTATAAATATACTTAAAGTAAATAAATGTAATGTAAATAAATGGGTTATTATTATTACATTAGTAATACCCTAATGGGAATAAAGCAGACAATTAGTCAATAGTGTAAAACCGGAACCAAACGTTCAACCCAAGGGTATCGTTACCTTTGTTTAATCGAACGATCGTAAATATCATTTTTAAATGCTAAAAATTTGAGATAATTTAAATATAAATTTATTTGTTAATTATGCTAATAAATTAATAATCCAAGGCGGAAAGACCACTGGTCGATAGCCAATTAACAGATATTAATTATATATTTGATTTAGTAATTTTATTATTTATTTTATATTTTTTTGCTGTATATATTTGTTAATGCCGATTATTATTATTATTATTATTAATCCTCACGAAGCCACTTTTTGTGCTACATATGAAAATATCACGTTTAGATAAATTTTTCACTATATGCTGTAAATTCAAGCGAAATCCAAGTCACTTATTTCTTGTTTCACCTTCTAGTGATAAGAACACAATTTTGAAAAATAGAATATAATTGATTATACAGTAATGTGAAAGCCTTCTTAATACCTTAGCAACCTGATACAATTCCAATTCATGGCCGATAATGATCCATATAACTTATAAAAATATGTTTTTTTTTTAATTAAAAGGTGATAACTTGGAACTCTCCATATACAATAATTCGTATGGAGAGTTCTCTAAACATAATAATCGATGTATGGACAGTTCCAAGTTATCATCTTTTAATTTTAGAAACGCACATTTTTATAAGTTATATGGGTCATTGTCTGCTACGAAATATGTCCTCACCATTCGAAATTTGTATTTTGTTAAAAAATGCTGAAATCAAAAGAATTTATAGTCAATATTTTAAACGCGTGTGGAATTTTTCTTTGATACTTGTGGCGTAAGGTATCTATTCCAACGACTAGAATGTGATAAAGTTAGTAGTAATCTTCGTTCGAGTAGTAATAGATGAAGTCGGAAAATCAGGATTGTCAATTATGTTATATATATATAACATCTTTATTCGTATAAATTTACAACATTAAATATTATTTGCAATACATATGTTATAAGTTCACGAAATGGCTATCGACAAGAACTCTTTCCGCCTATCTTTGTCTTGCTCTTGGCATTGTCTACTTACTCGTCATGATCGCTAACGTTATTGTCGAAGTCTCCATTATTTGATGAAATGAAGTGATAGATTGTGAATTTATATTTTGGGGTGATATTAGAGTTACGAGGTATGCAAAGCTGTTTAATAATGTGTGTTATTTCAGGATTTTTGGCAAACCTTAGGGAAAAGTGTTGAAGACTGTCAGTGATGGGTTCGATATTTGTTTGTTGATATAGGAGAAATATGTTATTAATTGTGAACAGTTTATTCTCTACAACATATACTTGAAGACAAACATTTAATTTGCACTATATTAGAGTTTGAATAATTGAACGATCTTCAGCAGACATATCTTTATTAATTTAGGGTCCCTTTGAGATTTTTACTGTTTAATAACTAAATATTGATATTTGAGAATTTCACGAAAATGGAACGTAGTTTAGCGATAAGCTCGATAAGCACAATGTTTGTAATTCATTATATAGATAGTCTATATTGGAGGTACAATTTCAGATGACAGCACTATAGTGGCGAAATTTATAACTTGCTTAGGGTATACAACTACATTCACGTGTGTTAATCGATTTGACTTGATTTTAGTTACCACGTTTGTTTGATGTTTTTATTTGTTTCATCTTTTGATTTTGTGTAGTGTTTATATTTAATAATATCCTTTATATTGATGTACTCCCGTCAAACGGTTTGAGTCGATCATATAGTTGAAAAGAAAACTATGTTTATTTATTGTTCCTTTGAGATTTTTACTATGTTTAATAGCCAAATATTAGTATTTCAGAATTTCATGAAAATGGAACGTAGTTTACCGGTAATGAATTTTCCCATACGATAAGCAATTTATCTTTTAATAAATCTGAAACAGTGTCAATAGGTGAATCATTATTATTCCCATGGAGACCTGCAATAATTACATTATGCATTCTGTGTTATCTATCTAATTCTGTAATTTGATATTACATACATGAATTTAGGTCATTGATAAAATTAGCAGGACTCAGTAAATTAAAATTTGGAAGTCCAAACCATGTAAAAATTTAATTTTTCATATTTCAGATCAGTTATTTCAATTCATTTACAAAGGTATTCTTAATGATATTTCATAATAGATTATAGATAATGATGTTGATTAAATTCAACATCATTATCTGTCATTCATATAATCATGGTGTTAAAAATTATCTACACATCTTCTAATATCAATAAAATTGTTATTGATAATGATTTCAAAATTATATAAAATTGATGAGTGCAATACCTCAATAGGTGATATATTTAAAATCCGTTCGTAATCGGAAATGGGCCATCCAGACCCGAAGGATCTTTTTTATTACGGATCCAGTTTTTACGCAAAAATACGTAACTTTTGATTCATCAAATCAAAGTTACATCGTAAATTTCTGCGTAAATCTGATTCCGCAATATACGTGCTATTAAAGGTTGACATTATTATTCCATAAAATATTTGTAAATGTAGTTATAATATATTAAAGAAATAATAACATAAAACATTTAACTCCTTAAACATACGAGTTTTTTTCAGTAAACGTTTAGATTTGTACGAAGAATGTTTAAAATGTAAGGAATTTCCTTGCGCGTAGAATTCGAAATAAAAAGCGTTCCTTAAAAAGCGTCCTTGCGATTTGTGTAACCTACTTCCGATTGACTAAAAAGGCTGATAGTATTTCAATTAAAAAAAACAACAACACCTGATATAAATGCGTTTTTATATATTTTTATGTGAATCCTTATTGGGTGTTTAATGATTTATACCGTAGAATAAGTATTCATAAAAAATAACGAATTTAAAACGAATAGTTTCATTGGAATTTTAGAAAACATTATTATACGTTTACTAAATAGAGTAGAAAATTAAATTACTATCATGTAAGTTGTAAGCTTTGTGTAATTATAAATTCTTTCAGTGGTATATTTAAAATGAGAACAGATGTATGAATTACAACGCACTGAAATATTCGCAGAGGAAAACAACACGTCGGGTTAAATTATGAAAATGTTTCTAGATCATCAATTTTCAATTAGAATATGCTTCCGGGCATGATCGATTGTCGCGGGTATTTTGAAGTCCTTAGATTGACATGCTTATTGATGTACTGATATTACAGAGCTGGTCATTAATAACTTTTATTATTTATCTCGTGTAATTTATTATACTTTCAGGGACAATTACATTAGAAAGGATTGTCGTTTATATCAATTTGGGGCGGCTTCAAATGAAAAAGTCCCAGTTAACCCCGGAGTGTCCACTTATTTAAATCATTTTGTCGCAAGTTATTTTAATACCGCCCCTATATCGGTTTACGGAAATAAATGACTGTCGAGTTTTGGCAGCGGAATTAAATTTGGAAAATCTCGGTCAAGGTTCGATGAGCGTTTACGTCTAGTGACAAGATTGAGTGGCCATGCGTCCAGCTTTTTAATAAAACTCTCCGGATAATTAAGGGTGTTTTTTGTAGGAAAAAGCGCAATTTGTCTGAAGTTGTTCTGCAGTTACGTGTATACGCTGCAATTAAGTTGTTTTATTTCGGTTTAGTTAGTTTTATAGGTGCAGTTTGTTGAAAGGGCTTTAAACGTGCTGGAAAGTGCTGCTTGCTCAACTTTTGAGCATATTTTGATGGGCGGCGCCGATAAAGATCATTGGGGGAAGTATTAATCATGAGGGTGACCGATTGCTTAATTAATTTTCTACCTGACACATATTTCAATATATTTATACACGAAACAAATATTTCTATAATTATGACAGATTACTTTAAGTAGTCTAACACTGAGGCCTTTATTTTCATGTTACTCATATATTCACAAAATACTAGTTCGTATTTAAGAGTAGCAATCAATTTGTCAGAACTTTTGTAATTACATACACAACTGAAAAGTGTACACGTTTATTCGTGTTTACTAATATTTACAAGCAAGGCCAGTTAAATATTTACATTGCTATAAAACAATATCGCAAATGAATTATTAATGCAATAAATTTATAAAGCACAATAAATTTCAAAACAATAACTTTTGTGATTTTGTAAAAATGTAACCTTACATATGCTCGAATTATTACAATTATACAGCTATTACTACAGCCGTAATATTCAGTGAACATTCCATTATATTAAAAGAACCTATAGAATTACGTTAAAGTTTCACCCTTTTATATAATATTATTATTTCACTTAATAATAATAAAACTGAAATACAAAAAAACTGATTATCGGCAGTGATAATACGCGTGTGACAAGGAAAATGCATTAGACCGACAATGATTTTGATATGAACGCTCGGGCGGAATAATTTTTCATGTGAAATAAAATTAATAACCGGATTTTGTATAAGTATAGCAACTTAAAAAATATTTATACATAATTTAATCCTATTTTATAAATACAAATAAAACAACAATTTCAACAACAACAATTTTATTGTAGTAAAACTCATGTAGTGAGATTTTTAATTATTTTTAACATAGCCCTATATATTTAATAAAATCAATGTGAATGCGTTGGAAGCATATTCAAATAATCAGTAAAATTTCATTAACTATGATAAACAATACACGTCACGTGAATTTGAACTTGTCATTTACGGCCTGTTGTGAGTTTATACAAAGAACACATTGCATTGGTATACTTCGGAAGATAGTACAATCAATTAGAAACACACACACTCTGCTTCATATAAAAAAATATATCCACAGTTACGAAACTGTCAGCGACATCCATGATACAAGATCAATTTATAATTTGTATACCCCTTACAGTCGTTTAAGTAGATCTCGTTACAGTGTCATGTATCAAATATATAAAAATTCAATAAGTTTTCTTATTAATTTAAATTAATTTTAAAATATACTAATAGTTTTAGGTGCAATTTTCGGTTTAGTTTAGTTATATTATTTATTGATATCAAATTTCGTTTTACTACTTCTATTAGAAATAACAAAACAATGACAACGTAGTTTTATAATTTTTAGGTTAATGTTTTTTTGTCTATGATATAGTATAGTATTAATATAGTTTATATATTTGAAAATTAGTTAATTTATAAAAATTTAAAAGTTGTTTTTGTACATTTATAAACTATTTACTTGAAAATAAACGCCGTTATTAATCACAGGTTATTATTGTACATTATTGTTGCCTACAGTTTTGCCGATAAAATGTGTACCTATAACATATGCATTTACTTTACCTTATTTTCTCTTTGTTTATCAAACAACTCAAATACAGTAATCATTTATATCGGTTGAATACCTCTAAAAGAGAATAATCACCATCAAATTACTAATATTCTATTTATTTAGTCATTTTATATGCATTAACATCATTTTTAAGATCAATAGGAATCGATTTAAAGATTATAATGTAAAGGAAAATGTTTATATATGTAAACATCTTTATTCAGAAAAATACATAGTGCAATCACAATAACATTTATATATAATACATTTATGTGTTAGTCTGCTTGGGCTATCTAGCAGAGGTAGAGAAAGGTTTATTTTATTACGTTTAAAAAAAAATCTGTGTATTTATTTAATACAATATTCAACCACTATCGTCTAGCGTTTGGATAAAAGGACAAGTTCGCCTTCCGTTAACAAATGAAACAACGATTTTGATCTAGTAAACTCGTATTAATGACGGTATAACTTAAAAATTAAGGAAAGGCGCTTTGTGCTATATTTCAAATATATAAAATCATATGTTTGTTATTTTATTCATTCATTCATAATCGACACTCATTTACCGGTATTGGCCAGTGTTTGTTATTTTTATATAACTTAATAATTATAAAAATCAATAATAACTGTTTAATTAATTTTCAATATTTAAAATAAATAGGAATTAAAAACACTCGTCCGAAATATAGTCATTACAATTCATTGCATCTCATCAGCAAGACAGAGACAGTAACGTTAACGTTGCAGTAACGATATTGAATTACATAATGGATACTTGCTGTTGCATGGCAATAACATATTGTATAATGTAACATTTTTTTTTATTCGAGAATACTTAATGCAAAGAACAAAAAACCTTACGTAATATGAGGCCATCTGCAGACACGTGTTTCGGGATTTATACCTCGTCAGTACAGCACCGCCTTATAAAATTTTAAAGTTGTTAAATTAAATTAATTAAACGTACCGTTCAGGCTGCAAATTCAGTTGTAGAAAAAATAGTTCTGCAAATTTGGCTTGTCATTATAAATCTTGTATCCTGCAAAATTCATTATCATATATGAATAAAATAAATAAAACTGAGGTCGCAAACCATAAAATCTATTATGCAATACAAAGTTTATTCTATTGATTTCATGTCTTTTTTATATAGTGTGATTATATTATTCAGTGATTTATTTGGAAGGAAGTGACTACTTTAGGATATTAGATTGCAAGTAAATGTGGAACCTAAGCCACACCTCGTCTACATGTTGTGGTTTCGTTTATGGTAAGATTATTTTTGAATATCGATATAAAAGAGTGGATTGAGAATAAAAAAAGTAACCCAACCAAAATAATTAACTTTTATTAATTAAAATTCTTTATATAAGCGGAATGTATAAAAATAGATTTTCGTGTTATAGATGAGGATTTTAATTAATATTATATAATATTAACATATTTTTAGATAATCTGTTTTAATTTGAATATGTCTATAAATTATATGAAGTAAAACATTTGCATAAGAAATAAAACGTTGTATTTATATATTAAAATGTGACGGACACATCAATCAAATTGTATTATGCAAATCGGGCCATAACAAAGATGGCCGAATGAGGCCCAAGCCCGTTCGTAATTATGCACACACTCAGTTGGATCAGGAAGGAGCGGCATGGCATACACTGAATTACTCTTGAAGGACTCTCCACTTCGCAAATTTATAAAGGCAATAAAGCAACCGGGTCTACGGAGTTTATTAAGTTATTAACTTTAATAAATAAATAAATTTCTAATTATAAAGTTTTACTGAAAATATACGCAATGAACGGTTTTATTACCAGTTTATATACAGCGGTTTATTATTATAGTAAACGGGTTGCGAATAAGGGCGAAGATATGCTTAAATTCAAATTGCTGAATTCTATGCATACTTTTATCGCAGTTCTCTTTATTTTTGTGTTTTAAAAGGGAAATGTGTTTTGAGTAATTCTTGTTTATATTACAATCATATACTTAATTACATCACTATTCTATAGAATACCTTTAATCAATAGAAATACAAATTTAGAGGACTAAAAGACAAAATTACTAACTATAAGATTGATTAAATGAAAAAGTTACTACGTTTTATTACTGCTTTTTATTATATATATTAGGTGCGCTGTTTTTTTGATGAAACTAAAATTTTATTGTGAAAACATGGTTACAAATGAAAAAATATTGTCCATCGCTAGCGACAAATTTTTCCCATCTTTCTGGCAGAGCTCGAATACCGCGCTTTTGAGGCTATCCACGAATCAAGCCATTTTGAGATGTCTTCATATGAGCGGAACTGCTGATTAACTAGACCATGTGCTATCGAAAGGTAAGTACTGCGTTTTATTCATTCAAATACTTTATTTACACATTAAAGGCAGTTCCTATTCCATCATAAGCAGAATTCAGCTTAAAATTCAGGTTAAAATATTGTATTATATTATTTAATCTCATCATCATCTCTTTTAATAAACAAATAATAAAACACTTAAAGTCTATAGTTTCAAAATTTTAAACGTAGAACAAACACTGTTACAATTAGGCAGTTGAAGTGATATTCATGAGCTGACTGATAATAATACTGTGTATTGAAACAATTGTAGCAGTGTTTGTTCTACATTAAAATTGTGAAACTATAAACCTAAAGTGTTTAATTATTTATATCTAAATAGAGTTTCACCAAGCAACAGCTTCAAGCACAGATTTTTTTAATAATTTCTATTATAAATCTGTAATTAATTAATCATTTTTATTTCCAAGAAATACTTGTGTAAAAAATAAATTAATTTTCTTTTCAAGAATAATATATACGTATAAATCTAAAAAAATAAATTTGTGTACTGTCTCAGTGACAGCATTCTTAATATATTATTTATCTTTATTAGGGCGTCGAGATAATTTATATTCCAGAGGTTAATAAATTCAAAATAATTTTATCTGTACCCGGAAAAAAATGAAATAAGAAAATGGCGGATATATCCCTTTTATAGCTCTCTGGAGTTTTGAGAGGCAGTTAATAATTTCTCGATTACACGTAGAAAAAAGTTTGTTGTAAGAGGAGGAATGTTTATGATTAATTATTTTATATGCGAGACAAAGGGAAATTGAATTTTCGCAGTTTTCCGGTGTAGATTTGTGTTTTTGTCTGGCCCGTCGCGCTCAATGTTTAAAATTGTATTTTGATTTATGTTAGCTAAAATATAGTAAATATATATATATAACAATAGTCATTACTATATATACAAATATCTTTATTTAGACAATTACATATATTTTTACAAACATTAACTGTAAATGTAATAAATTTAAAGTGCTTGACTGTCCTGGGCTATCGGCCCTATTTATTATATTCAGAGATTTAAACTATATTTAAACGTAATTACAAGTTAATACATTTTAATTAAGAAACAGAAGCATTGTCATTTGAGATCCTGGTGAAGACGGTACGTAAAAATATTTAACAACGAAGGGCTTACTAGGCAGAGCTGTACTGATGAGGGATGAATCCCGAAAAACGTGTTTACAGATAACCTTGTAGTTATGATTTCGACTCAAACCGTTGCAATGCATAGTAATACTGTACAACAAACAATCTATTGTGCAATCTAATATCTGGCGGGGTATATGCTCGGGAAGTAGTTGTTTCAATAAATGTTTCTCAAAAAGTTATAATTTAAATAATGTTTGCAGTGAGAAAAAGGGAATGATCGAATTTTAGTGTTCATTGCCAGTAGTTTTTCCTTGTTTAATTTAAATTTAAATAAATATAGAAGTCTGAACCATATCTGTTTTTATTTTATTTTAAATAAAAAATACGTATTTTTTTATAATCACTTTTATTATACACCTGTGACTAATTATTTAAATTAGATAAAATAAAATTGGTATAAAAAAAGCTACGTATTTTTCTATTTACTAAATTGAAAACGTACCGCGAATTGAATACAAGTTTTAATCAAGAATTATATTAATATATTATTGGATTCTGGTTTATTCCACGAAGCTCAAACGGATTTCTGTTGACTTTTTAGTAATTTAAAAATAATCAATTTAACTATTAAATAGTTAAATAGGAATGCAATTTTTATAAATAAAGACTGTATTTTTGCAGTGGCTGGAGAGTAAATTATTTATTCCTTAAATTATTTTCAAAAAATCTTTTCCCATTTAATTATTAATGCAACTGCGACTTAGTCAATAAATGCCCTAATAATAACTATGAAAAGATTATTAACAATCTACTAATAAAATTAATAAAACACATATTAATGGGTTATCAGTCCATTTAGTTATTCATATTTATTATTACATTATGTACGGGTTCATAGTGTAATAATAAATCCAAATAGATTATTAATATTTATACAGATTTATAATAGAAATTATTTAAAAATCTACCAATAAATGGGCTGATAACCCGAAACTAGTAGAGATTTTTTTTTAAATATTAAAACTATAAATTTCATTAAACTAATTTTTATTATTATAAAAATATTGTATAAATATTAATAACATGACAAATTGACCTCTGGTCGACAGCCAGTTCGTTACTGGTATATACTGTGTAATATTGTATTGTATGTATATTGTAAGTACTATTGTAGATATTAGTCCTGAATAAAGATATATAAGATAATATCACACTATATGCGCAAAGGAGCGTATAAAATGTGTTAATGTTTTTGTTGAAATTTAAAAGCATATTACTTTTATCGATAAACAGATTTTAATTAATAAATAAAATTATTGTCCTTTATATCTTTAATTTAACCAAATATATATTTCGGAAATAATATTTCCATCTTTAGTAAAGTTAAAGAATCATGTTGTCGAGAATTTTATTTGAATTTGCATCTATAGTAAGTAAAGACGTTTTTCCAATTTATTATTTCATCTTCGATCTTTGAAAATGTTATTTTTCTATAGATACCTGTCCCTTACCCTTATCCAAGAGAAAGAAAAATTTCCATATTTTCTCGTGGGCGAGGAATTTCACTTCGACATACCCGTTCCAAAGGAAATAAACCACTTTGTAGCTTAGGCAGTACAAAATACTTCCTCAAGTTTCGCGATCCGGATCTGAGAGTGGTTAATTATGCACTTGTGATGCAGCACTTAAATCACTCGTTTAAATGCTGCCCTTTTCTGCATTTCGAAAATGACTGGAAATAAAATAATTGCAACTCCTGAAAGTTTCTCTCCCGTCCATCAGTGATTTCATAAAGTTTCCCACGCAGCGGGAACGTATTTTATTTATTTGCACATCGTCCCCCTCGCCTCGAAGTTTATTTTATCAGTAACATTCCATAATGAGGGGAAATCCCATTACACGACAAACCGTGTAAACGTGCGAATTTTCCACGAGAACATCACAACTGAATAATTTTTCTTTTATTAATTCAGAAATTGCGCGTTTCTGTTCGGGTGATTTATTTCACAGACAGATTTTTCCACCAATTTACGTGAGCATGTGTATGATAGGGAGCGAGGGTGAACTTTTTTCCTAACACGATTTATCCGTCATTCTGCTCGAATTCTTGACCTTACCCCTAAATCCCAGGTGCTAATATTTAATTTAGCTTTCACTTAAAAAAATCAATTTTATCCAAGTCGAATAATAAATTCTACGTGTACATAAAATATTTCTGTTCGAGACGTTTAGAAAATTCAGAAATTAATACGATTACGAAATTTCACCGCAGGTAGGAATAAATTGTATTTCGATGGATATGAAAAGGCCCCCGATATATTTGAATGAAAAGGATACCTACATTATTCATACATTTCTTCCCCAGATTCCGTAAATATTTATAAAATCAATGCTCCCTCCGTGCAATCCCATCCCGACTATTTGAAACGATAATAAATTTCTGAATGATCACGTACAAGACACGAAACATATATTCGTCTTATTGTGGAGATAGCTGACAATCCCACTTATTTATCCCTTTTTAATCCCGTTTTTTTGGGACGAGAGTCATTCTGTTATAGCTTCCATAAATCATGCGTGGGCTTTACTCAGAAAAAATCAGCCTGATTTCAATCATTGTATTCGCTAAAGACGCTGACAGCCAGCATTAAAACTTTTCTTATATGACAAATTATCTTTCGTAACTTTCGCCAAACTACGATATTTTCTCTATAACTAAAAACTGATATTCAACGGAGAAATCACATGTTTTAACAAATCAAAGTCTATACAAAAATGCTTACAATTTACTTCAATCTATCTAATATATCAATGGGTTTAGATAAACTGCGAATTATTACATATTTATTAATAAATTAAAACAATACTTAATGAACAGTAATTGCTTTAACACAAACGTTAGTATAGATATACACCAAATATTAAAAAGTATTTATTATAAATTTTACAGGCAATTTATAATAAACACTTCTTTTTTAATTTAAAATAAAGAACAAGAGAAAAAGGATTTATTCACTTGGTCACAGCTATTTAAAATAAATTAACTTGTTAATTGCTGAGGCTTCTTGATTTATTATTGACTATAGTTTGTACAACCTTAAAGATATATGAGATATACAAACAAAGTAAAAAAAGTGTTTCATTTATTAAAATTAAAATAAATTAAATGAAAAAATGAAAATAATTAATTAAGTAGCAAAAGAGAAAATTATAGATTTTTAATTTAATGATTAAAAAATATATTTATCTACGACTTCTATATATAACAGAATTATACCGTCTCTACAGAAGCACTACGACGGTTTCAAAGCACAAGATATTTTTATAATTCGTGTACATTTGTGCACTTGCGGGTTTGCCTTTTTTAGTGAGCGCATTTAACAATAAAATAAATAACATTTGCTGTAGTAGCAATTTGTATGTGTGATAATCTAATTAACTCAATTAAATTTTCCTCAGGATTTATAAATTTATATTATTATTATCTATGATATACTGGGCAACAGCTTTCAAAACAAACAATTTCGTCTCACTGGTTGTGCTATTTTCGATTGTTGTTTATCTTTTCTATTAAACTATATAAATGTGATAATTAAATAAGAAAAAATACTGAAAATCTCTCTAATAAAATTAGAGAGAGCAATAGCTTTATTATCAGACTTATACAGATTATTATATACATATATTTGTAAAAATTCAATGGTTGAGGCTGTCACTTGATGAAACTGCATATTCACAATTAGATAAAAACACAAAAATATTTTAGTTTCACTATTATTTATTGTAGAAACACTGCTACAATTCGCCAACACAGTTATTAATTAATCATCTGCCTGATGATGCGACTGTGTTGGCGAAACAATTGTAGCAGTGTTTCTACAATAAATAATAGTGAAACTAAAATATTTTTGTGTTTTTATTTAATTTTACATATATTTGTATTTGTTTAATCTTACAGCGCTTGTAAACAGTTGTCTGTAATGGGCTATCGACCATGGGTCTTTCTGCCCTTTAGTTTCTGTTGTTTTGAAATGCAATTATATTAGAGGACTGGGTTTGATAGAGTAAGGTAACGCAATATCGTTGATGGGGAGAACAATAATATTATTTTTTGCCATAATTGCATATGTATGAATCATCTTCGTTTATATTGTAAAGCAATGACTAAAAACAAAATACGAAGTTGAGAATTTTTACGGATGAAAATTGAAGGAGAACTACGAAACTACATATAATTTATTCAGAGAGTAGAAGTAAAAATACAGCAGAACTGATCCATCCGCTTAAACTAACCGAACGAGTAAGTTCAATAGTATACTAAGGTTAGAAGCAGATTATTATAACATACAACATAACGAAACGTTAGTATGTTATGGTTTGTAACTAAATTTATACTTTCAGTTGGTTCGATCCATCAGACCTGCACCTAATTAAACAACTTATTCATCTGAAACTGTTCTGTATTAGACTCCCATTTATGGACTGGGAGACTAAGTTTACGAAATGAGCCGTTAGCGAAAGTAAATTGTCTGAGGTAATAATGTATCTACTGAATAATATACAATTGTTCGAATCTAAAATAAAAATCCACATTATCCAGGATGATATGGGTTTGTTGTATTTGGATGTCACGTCCATTTCAGTATGGTCGCCTGGGGATAAACTGCCCAGATCGAGAAATCTGAAAATTGAAGCGAGATTAGTTGAATGAAAAAAGACGAGTTATTTATTATCATTGCAACGGAGGTCGGCGTTTTGCTCGTATACATGCCATGACTGTACAAAACGCACGAATGAACGCCGTTTTTAACCGATGTCTTCTTTCCACGCTATGCCTCCCCGTTTTGCCACTGCGTAACTGGTCAGCTATAGATGGATGGACAATACTTAAACACATGGAAACTTAAAACTATAAAAGAGATAAGATGCATCAATACCATTTTTTTAATTCTAAAGTTTTAATTCAAAACCTAGGAGTCCGACACTTCGTCTATAGATGTGGAATTTCCCCTTTTACAGTTTTTATTATGAGGTGGAAATTCCACATCTACAGATGAAGTGTCGGGCTCCTTTGTTTTGAAAAAAAAAAACTTTATTTGAAGTTAATAATCATTTTTAATAAGCGTTTGTTATTATTTGAAAATGTTCCGTTAAAAAATTAAAAAATGAGATTAACTAGCACTATAAATAATTCTGTTAATTCTATTAAGCTCCTAATAAAAGCTGTAAAAGGGGAAATTCTACATCTATAGACGCAGTGTCGGACTCCTACCTTTTAAAAAATCTTTATTTGAAGGTAATACTCATCTTTAATAAGCTTTTGTTATTCTTATGTATTTGAATAAGATATTTAACCATGGACTAAAACCTCGACTTCTATTATTTTAAAATGTAATTGAATTATACATTTCTCGCTTTTTAACAACTCTAAATATTATAGAATGCTCGATTTTATAAACTCTCTCTCTCTCTGTATATCACCTCAATTGAATTGAATCGGGAAGTTTTATTTTTAATTTCAAACACTTTTCTCTTATTTCCTTGTCGAGTGGAAATGCGCACATTCCTGAGATAACAAAGGGGTCCAATTCCATTTATTTATAGATGCGAGAATCAACTTGATTTTTTTTATCAATAGTAGGTGCGCTTTTGTTGTTAATTTAAATTTATTTAAAAATATAAATACTTTACAAAATTAGGGATTTCTCTCAATTAATTCGGAACAAAATATTCAGGATGATTTAGTTTTGAAAATAACAAGACCCGTCTTGTTAATTCAATAATAAAAGGATAATCAGTTTAAAACAAAGTATTTTCATATTTGAAAATACATCTCAATGGTTGAATGTTTATTTCGGGATATAATAATAATATTTTACCCGACACGAGTGGGTGTGGTCAACTGGTTATGGCAGCGACAACTTCATGAAATTTTATAATTATGCGTTACGCAGTAGCTTAATTACAAAATTTCTCGCTCAACGATTTTTTTTCGAAGATTGAGTACACAATTGTGTGGCATAAAAATTGGCGGAGGTAAGGAAAGTGGAATCAGCCCTAGTAAAAGCTAAGACTCGATTTTCAGATGGCAAAGTCCTTTCAATCACATTTTTTGTTCAGCGAGGTACATTGATTTTTTGCACAAACGATGCAGCTCACTTCTGCGAGCTGCTGGCCAAGTTGAGACATGTCTATCGTCGCAGTAGACGAGAAAAACTTGTTCCAGAGATCATTCTTCTCTGCGGTAGCGTTAGACCTCCTGCTTCAGCCCTAACAATTTCAAAATTGGAAGAAACGCACAAGACGCAGCTTGAAGATCCACCTTATAGCACGGAGCACTGCGATTTTATTTTGGACGTTTAAAGAAAATGAGGAGTAAAGGAGTTTGTGCAATTGTCGAAATACAAAGTACATTTGGCTTTCTTTTTTCTATAAATGATTTTGAACTGAAAATACTGTTCCGTTTATATTTCTTATTAATTTGCCAGGTGAAAAAAAAGAAAAAAATTGTCTATTGATTTATAGTTTATATACTCAATAACATTAGAAATGTGATGGCTCAAGTCTGATTATGACATCACGTTCTAAGCCACTTGAATACGTGGCTTAACTGAACTTTGTTCCATAGTATCCCATACATGTTCTATGGGATATTAAATCCGAAGACTATAAACCTTTTCACATGGTTACCACGCGAAAAGGTTTATATCGGGTATCAAATTATGAGTAACCCAAGTTGAATTACTAAGTACACAAATTTTAAACATCTAGTTATAATAATTATGTAATGCCGTAATGCCATATTTCAAGTTTCGTTAGATATGGAGCGCTGGCAGATTGCTCAAAGAATATTCTGTGTAGAGAAGGTTTTACGAATTTATTCAATTAATGTAACACAGCGATAGTTACAGCACGAGTTTAATGTTGACATGGCTCCTTCTCGTAAGACAATTAGAAAATGGGTTACAAACTAGCACCGTAGGGGATCAGTTGTGGACTTGAAACCTCTGAAAAGGGTAAAGCTAGTAAGAACAGAATATCTTATAAGTTATAAATTCAATTGAGGAACATTAGAATGAATTCTTACGTCGCTTATCCCAACAAGTAAGAATTTTGCATACGAGTCCGTAAGAACAATATTTAAGAACGATTTACACTTCCATCTCTATAAGTGGCAAAAATTTTTTCTGAATGACCAAAATACAACACTATTATGAGCGACAAAGCGCATTTTCAACTTCATGGCGAAAAAAATAAGCAGAATTTGCGTTATAGGTCTGCTGAAATTCGAAAAAAAAAAATACAGCCCATTCTGAAAAAGCTTCTGTTCATCTACTCAGCAAGAATCGAAAAACTATGGGCCCCATATATTTTCGAAGATGAATTGGGAAATGCAGTAGTTGTTAACAGTGTATGATATATGGAAATGTTGCAAATGTTTTTAGTGGATGCCATCGGTCAACTCCACTAACCATTGGATGTTACATGGTTTCAACAAGACGGTGCAAGGCCTCATGTATTAAATTTATCTGTGGAAGTCCTGCGAGAGATGTTTTCGGATCGTCTGCTATCTCAAGCTAGAGATCAGCTGTGGCCTTTGCTCTCTCCTGATTTCTCGCACTCGGATTAAATTTTGTGGGGCTATGTAAAATCAAAAATGTACCATAACCGACCTAAAACTCGAGAAGACTTAAAAAATAATATGAGCAATTGCTGAGATTTCGGTTGAAAGGTGTCAGCATGTAATGGGAT
Organism: Philonthus spinipes; assembly: GCA_963082785.1. Lineage (NCBI taxonomy): Eukaryota > Metazoa > Arthropoda > Insecta > Coleoptera > Staphylinidae > Philonthus > Philonthus spinipes. The sequence continues at coordinate 17,112,858 of OY720301.1, forward strand.
TAATGTTGCACCGCGCGCATATATGTGTCAATAGAAATGGAAGTCACCTGGTTGATGTAAATTTTAAGTATTGAAGTTCAGAATAATTAAGAATAAAACTTGGGGTGGCCACTTTAATTTCCATATTTATTAAAAAAAAACAATTTTGTTGTATATTTGTAGTGCTTGTAAATGGGATATAATTTCACACCCATTAGTTTGGCAAGCAATAATGGAACCTACGTTATTTTGCCGGAAAAGGACGCCAGGTAGTCATTTAGATAAGATAATACAGTTGAATGTATGGCGTGATCAACAGAACGCCCAGCTTTTATACTGTCTGGAATATACAGGTATTACTACTAACCATAGACCCTCAAAGCATTAGACCGAGTAGTGGTGAAGCCTTCTACGACCATCATATATGTCTAGAAAAAATCACGATTTGTCATTGAATATGACATTAGCCCTTCTTCCTCGTAATGTTACCATTATCTGAAGGATATCAAACTTTGACAAGAGTGTTCTACAGTTAAGAGAAACACAAATCGTAGATGCTGTGAAAGAAGTCCAGAGGCTCGTATTCCCTAAATATAATCACCCGAATAGAATAATTCATGAATCACATAATTCTCACATAATAAAAAAAGACTGCCTTCGACTAAGGAAGACAAGATATTAAATATTAAGGACAGAACATGACAAAGACAGAACGAAGACAGCAGATTTGCATAAAAAAAAACATCTGTAGAGGTAAATATATATGCAATTACAATTTTGATTTTGTACTGTATTTCTGTATTTGAAGATGTATGAGTTTGCATTGAGTATATGTTTAACTGGCCCTGTATTGAAACACATAAGTATTCTTGCAAGTACGGCAATAATTTGTAAACAAGTTTGTAGTAAAGCGAGGAATATGAATAAGGGCCGAGTAATTTGCTACTGAAAGGTATCTATTTGCGGAAGAATGGATTATTAATTTGCATAATTTTGATTAGTTTCTCGAACTGGCTAGATTTTCCTTGTTGGAATAATTGGAGTCGGCGAGGAATATTCAAATGTAACTGATGTTATACCGAAATTACATGTTATTATTGAATAATCATGCAGGTAGGGTATATGTAGTACTAACAGTTTTAAAGTACATGTATACACGTGCCTAAGGGCAGCGCTGATTAACGTAATAAGTCGTGGGTTAATTCGAATTGAGAGTCTCTTGCCGTCTTCGCCCCTTTCCGCACAACGACGCGTCGCTCACATTACCTGAAACCATCGCCATAATCACTAATATATTCCCACTAAAAATGCCATCTTATGAATCCGAATAGGCCTAAGTCTATTGATAATACGTGGACGTCTTTTGTGTGCTTATAACGTATTCCGCGTATATCCAAATTGGAATATCTTCCTCATATAAGTGCATACCCTTCTCTCTTCCACATTTCCCCTAAACTACGCCGCGAGAGAATAATAATTTTTCATTAAGAACTGAATGCTGGATTCCCGAATTGGCACATCGCCATAGCTCCGTTCCTGCGGCGATGTATTTTGTACGACTTTGTACTCGATGAGACCTATTTTAGCCCTTTATCAGGTCTTTCCGGGGGGAGATTCCAGTTACACAGCCCACAACATTTTTAAAACAGCCGTAAAACTTGTCGAAGCCCTCCACAAAAAAAAATCTCGAATTTCCAGCAACGCAATGCTTCCCGAAGTAATTCGAGCGTACGGCGCTCCAATCGTTGAATTGTGTGGATTGCAAAGAGGGAAATAATGAGTGCTGTTCGAAGTTTATTACAGGATCATGTGCGTTACGTAAACCCGGAATAAAATAATTAGAAGTCTCTTTGATGTGGTGATTAGTGTTTAATATTTAGGCTCTCCTCCATTAAAACAACACGAGAAAAGTTTAATACTGTTTCAAAACTTCATCCAGGAAAATATAATAAAACATCTTAATGTAACAACAAATACTACTCAAAGTAAAATTTGCCATTAAAATAACATCCTCTTTCTAAAATTTTAATTTATTATTAAATGTTTGTAAAAACAAAGAATAGTATGTAATTGATATTTTATTTATTTCAATTAAATATTAATGTCATGCAAAAAGACCGACGGTCAATAGCCATTTTCTGAAAATTAGCAATTTATTAATAATTGTAATATTTAATGTGATATAACTTAATTTAACTCTCAAAAATCATGATATTCCGTACATATACAGGGTGTTTCTAAATTGATGTGAACGATTTTAAAAGGTGATTTTCAGCAAAAATCTTTAATGTATTTTTAAAAAATAATAACCAATCTCTGAATTATGATAAATGAGCATATGTATTATTTTATTTATTGTGATCAAACCAACAAATTTTGCAGTAAATATAATGTGACAGACAGGTTGCAGATTGAATCGCTTCATTTAAGTCAATTTTTGAAATAGACAAATTTAGACTTAATGCGTCTAAATTTGTCTATTATGATAAAAACTATTATAGGGGTTGACGTTTTTCATCCCCTTTTGTAGTTACAAAAATCGTAAATATGTGCCATTTTATGAGGAACAGTTGTATGTTACATTTCATTCTTCTAAATAATCTTCTAAATAATTCCATAGTAGAAAAACATTTTTTGTCCTTAACTTTAGAGGGCTGTATCTTATAGAGGAAGGGGTTTTGAAGAAAAAAAAAAATATATATGAAAGACCCTCCTTAATTTTTGCTGAAAAATCACCGTTTAAATTCTTTCGCATTAATTGAGAAACACCATGTATAAAAGAGATTGTGTCAGCCCGGCGCATTCGCCATATATACAAAACCTTACTACAAATAATAATATTAATGATATTATATATAATTAGTAACATATATTAGAATTTCCATATTTGTGACAGTTGCATTGCAATATTAAATTATTTGTTTTGCGCCTCGTGTTACGTCTAGAAATACAAAAAAATGTTTCATTTCCCCAATAATAAGATAAATTACAGGTCTTCATCAACTTTACTTTCATCTTTTAATTTCTTTAATATGTATTGTTCAAATGTTGATATTTTTAATATATTATTACGTCAATTTTTTAGACAGCTACGATAAATAATTGTTTAACTATGTTATAATCTACTTTGTATTATTTTTTGTATGTTTATTATTATCATGTAAGGAGAGTTTTTAATTGTTGGATAATAAATTACTATAATTATTATTAATATTATTTAATTTATTAACTCATTTTATTTTTATTATACTTTATCATACAAATAAGTACATATCTCAAAATTTGATAGTATTATTAATCAATTTATAATGAAATTATAACATATTGATAATATATTTTTAAAATGAATGTTTACATAACAAAGATACACAATAAAACTCCTTGAATTTTTAGTTTCACAATATTAATATGGAATAAACATTACTACAATTTTTTCGATCTACCTGATGTATATATTTATGCAATATATACAATGTAATGACTAATAATTGTATTGTGTAATTAAACATTGTAGCAATGTATCTCATGCATTAAATTTGTGAAATTAAAAGTCCAAAGTATTTTATTGTTTATATTTAAAATGCAGTTTCCTTGAGTAACGGCCCCAACAACAGATGTTTACATAATTATATATATATTTATATATTATTTAGTTTTATTATTACGTTCCATTAAATATGGATTAGAATATCTTTGACTCGAGTTATAAATAAATTTTGCGAATTCTTTTTATATTAAACAACCGAACATTGGAGTATTTCTTCGTGTTTTATTTAATTTAACGTGAACACAATGTTGCCTTTCGATAAATCTGGTATTTGAAATCCTCTCTCCATTGCTTGGAAAATTTGTTTACTTCCAGCCCTCGAGCGGTGTATCCTCTATAATTACGTAATTATGTGCATTTCCATATTTGTTCTTTGATGTTATTTGTGTGAACGGAGTGGAATAAGCCCTGGATTTTATATGAAAAGTCTTTTGTGATAATTCTTTTTTTAAAAATGTACAATTATTAACATTCCCTTTTTAAAAATAAATTCATATAAAAATATTACGCTTTTTTTTGTACATTCCTTGGTAATTACATAATTTTATTTGGCTCTCAAACAAAAACAAAATTACAAACAGATATAATAAAAATAATGAAATCATGTGCCTATTTCATTATTTTTATTTTTCGTAAATATTAACGTTTATAACGTGTGTTTTCTTGGCGGAATTCTAAAAATTAGTCAAGAGTAAACTGTCTTTATTTTAGCAGATATAAGAAAAATGTATTACAAAAAGTTGTTAAGTTAAGAATTAAAATTAATGGAAGTTTTTCAATTTTTATATAAATCAGCCTAGTTTTCATCAACATGAGACTTCTTATTTGTGGTTTTAATGACCCATGCATGAGCGATCCTCAGAACATGAAGATCCAACTATAAAAAAATAGTCGTTTACACATAAGGCGTGTGTACTGTATCCGTGGACACAGACAATGTATATTTTTATTCGTGTAATTATACATACTTTATTATATTATTATTTAAAATATGTATATGTAACGATATTGCAAAATGACTGTCGACTAGAATATCTATTTCATTTATGACAAGTTAATCAATAGGATTTTTTTATAAGATGATACGTGCGAATTGCTGTAGAAAATATAGTGACTTTTTTTCTCTTTGTTTAGTTTAAGACAATTTATTATATTAATGATATTTTACTTATGACTCGAATTCAATTCCATGGGCTATGTTGAATGAAATAAAATCCTCACTGCATAATTCAGTTTGAAGAGGATATTATGAACTTGCTAACTAAATAGAAGAGATGATTACTTGGATAGAAATTCCGGACTTAATACTTATAAAAGTAATTTTATTATAATTACGTCTATATTTGCAAAAGAGGTTACCCGTTATTGATTATGAAATATATATAACTGAAATTTAATCAATAATTTTAAGTTGAATATAATTAAGTTATACTTTGTTGAATTTATTCGAGTAGAAATTAACAGGAAATACTCAATGGTTCTCTAAAGAGCAGTTATAAAACAATTCGACCTTTATTCCCCGAATTAAGATGGCATGAGTATTTTCAAGCGTGAAAATCTAATAGCGCAATCTAAAGTTTTTCAATCAGTTAAATTGCGCATGCATTTTGTTTATTTAATCCATGGCCCGGTAATTAAATTTCAAACTAGTTTTAGTTTATTTAAATTCGTTTGATGTCGCGTATGACAAATCCAGAAGTATCGAGTTGTCGCTTCACCAAATAAATGGTGAATGAGCCGGGCAACACGAATTCGTTTCGTAACTTTTGATCTATTAAATTAGGAGTCAAAGTAGATTTTGTCATGATTTTCTGTTATTTATAAAAGGCAACTTATATAAAATAATTAATTTTAATGAATAAGTAATATAAATTCCTAAACTATTTTTAATATGCATAAATTGCATGATACACGAGCATATAAATGTACTTTTAAAGCCCAGTCCGGATGTTTTATTATTATTTAGACCATATTTAGATTACTTAATAAAACATAAACATTTTTTCTGTTAGGGAGTGCTGGAATAATATTTACACTGTCGTGTCTAATAAACTAGAACTCATTGCCGGTAAATTAAGTATTTATCGTTTAATTTATTTAATCATAATATAGAGAAGCAGAAATTATTAAGGTTATTATTTATACGGCGAGTTAAATATTGATTCTCTTTAACTAATCAAAATCATGAATTGTTTGTTTTTAATAAGTATTTAACGAAATTATTCTGGTCGGCTTTTCCAACAATCAGTAATGTTTACTTAATTTGCGTTAATTATGTAAATATTGACGTTTTATTATAAATACTATGGAGCAAACCAAGTGTAATAATTAAATTAACTTTGTATTGATTCGAGCTTGCTTTACCACGAGTTGAATGCGAAATTAATTAAATATATAAATACTTAGCTGATACATAGGAAATTAATCAAGAAGAGATTAATTATTAGATTATTTAAATAAATATTAAGAAAATATATAATACTTAAAAATGTATTAATTGATTATGAATTAATTAATTTCTTATAATACAAGTCAGTATTTTGTAATGCATTATTTATCCGAAAATTTAAAAAAATCAATCCAAATTAAAAAATTGTTGCATTATACAATATTTTATTGTTATGCAGCAGCAAATGTTCAGTATTGAGCATTTTTTTAAAGTACTTATTTAACATAAGTCAAAAATTCACAGTAGCTAAAGGGAAAATAATTTATTAATTAATTTCGAGTTCTTTTTATTTAATTTAAAAAATTAACTATGCTTCGACATCCTTTAATCCCTCTTCATTATCTCTCAAATGTCTATCAAAAAACCTAATCCTGCTATTATCAAAACAATTTTTGAACAATCCTGAGAATGTCAAAATCCTACTCTAATGCATTCCTCGATACCTCAATATAAACCCTAAATTAAAATTCCCAAACATCCCAATAAAAAAAGTCAGGCGGAAAGACCGTTGGTCCAAAGCCAATTTACCGAACTGCGTTTATAATGTTATAAAAACTAAAAAAATCAGGCTGAAAACCGTTGGTCGATAGCCAATTTACTGAACTTCATTTATAATATTATTTAAATACATTGTTACGCAAATATATAAATTTATATGTTCTGTGAATAAAAATTGTTTTTATCTATCTAAAAATCTATTGGCTATTTTATTAAAATTGATTTTTTCGGAAGTAGGATCATTAAATTAATTACGATACGAGTGAATTTACAAAATAAGATTATTTATTTTTTAATATAGATTAATAGCAAATATTAAGTACTAATTAATAGATTATATTCTAATAAATTTATTATGTGTGTTTTTAGATCAAATTAGTTTCTTACCACTGCGATTTAATAGTAGTTTTCTAATTACTTAGCTTCCTTTGATTACAATTAATGGCGATCCTACAATGCACAGAAGGTAAGGAAAAGGGGGACCGAAAAAAGGAAGAATTAATTTAATGGCCACATATTCTAAGGTCTGGTATTCGCTTTCAATTATCCTTAATAAGATTTAGCAGTAAATCGATTTGCTTCCACATTTTATTATCCCATTAAAAATGATTCGGTATAAACTTATTTCAACTCACGCCGACCATTAATAATAATAATCAGTTCTGGGTGATATAATCGCGAAAAATTATTGTCGACCCTTGCCAGTAATAAATGGATGAAAGTTGGGGCGTTTTGCAAGCATTTTTAACACAAGATCCTGGAAATAACAAGTGTCGAGAATAAATGCGATCGTTTAATCTGAACTGGTCTCTATTAATTGCTCCGAAAAAAATCGGTTATGTCGAGAGATGTATCCTATTTCGTGGCGCTCTGGAATTTTAATCTAGGGCTATCAGTCAATTAGGTACGATTTGAACTGGTTAAGCTAGTCACGCATTCTGTTTATCATCAGATTAAAAGCACAAAAAACATTCGAACCGGGCGCATACGCGTATTCACCGGTTCACATAAATTACTTTTTTCTACTTGTTGTTCCTCTGAGCGGAAAATGTCCGCTTTTTGATTAACCATCTTATCATCCGCTCACGTTTCTGCCGGCTGTTGGTTAAATAGAAGAGGTCGCAAATGTACAGCTGGGGCTAAATTATACACTTTTTATAGGAGGGAAAATTTAAATATTCATTTATTACAACTATGCGACAAAAAATACCATGGTTTAGGGCCTCGTTATTATACAATTTGCTTCGCGTACATTTCATGTTCTATCAAAAGCATATTTATATTGCTTATAAAACGCCGCTTCCATTATTTTCTAATATACATCAATTGCATTACCTTTTTCCCGGAACACCCAATTTGTTTCAAATTTCATTCATATGCGGGAAACAATCAGCGAGCGTGGAAGTACACAAATACGCTCTTTCTTTTTATAAAACTCCATTTCGTAAAATAATCAGTGGGTTATAAAAAAATCCTCAGAATACAATTATTGAATCTATTGAGTTTTTGAACTATGTTTCAGTAAAATTTAAATTGAATTAATAAATCTTTGGATTCTTGCCTTGTCACTTAACTTTATTCACTAGTTTCAATTAATAATTTTAATTATAAATAATTTACACACAAATTAGTTATTGTTATTAATTTATATCAGTGAATTAAAAGTAAAGAGTAAGAAAAAAATAATTAATTAGATGGTTGAAATGTTTTAATTGAATTAAAAGAAAATAATTAGTTAAATATTTTCATTCTCAACATATTAGCGAGCGAGCTTCCGTCTCAATTTTATTTTTAAAATTCCAATAAAGAATGTTGTTCACAATTCATTAATTTATTTTATTCGTTTATTCAACACAAATTGTGTATTCATCTAATTTCGGGAATTAAAAATCACTTATTTTGTTATTTTGTTGTGTCGTAAATTGAATCTTAAGTACGTAAATAGTTTAAATTTCGCGCCATATATAGTTAATTTCGGAATTATGTTGGCAAACCTTTTTATTTTTCGCGGGGATACGCTGAGACAGTCACGTTTTCGTTTTCAAATTATTGTTTGAATATTAAGTAGTGTGTGAAATTAAGAATAATCAAGTGCATCCAAAATACAGTCCATTTCAGTCTGGCCAGACCGGGAAGAAAGAGGAATTACATCGGTAAGTGTCCCTCTTGACTTATCAAGGTTTGCCGACTTCGTCGCCAGTTTCTTCTACAAATGTTTTATATTGTCATCCTGCCACGTCCGTCGTATCCCCCACATTCAAGTAGAAAATGGTATGTTTTTAAAAAAAATATTCAAGGCAAAGCTGTATTGACGAGGGATAAATCCCGAAACACGTGTATACAGATGATCTTTTATACTTGTTTAGTTTTGTTTGTATAAAATATTCTTGATTTGAAAAACATTGCTAAGATGCTACGGCAAATATCTATTGTGTGGGTATTTTCTCGGGAAGTAGTTGAGTCAATAGATATTTGTATTTTTATATACTTACTTCGTAAGTATTTAATTGCAGAGCAATTAGAAAGAAAATAATTAATTATATACAAAGATATTTATTCAGACAATATTATATTTATTATAACAATATGTACAATTGTGTTAGTAGTCTGTCATGGGTTATCGAACATATTAATTAATTATTTTCTTGTTATTTTCTTTTAATTCAATTAAAACTGCAATGTAAAATACTTAAACCATATTTATTATTATATCAATAACATGAGTTGTTTGTTTTCGTGTCTGCTTTTTTCTAATAGGATGTTATATTAACATAATATTTTAGTGTAATTAAAATTTAAAGACATTTTGTATACTATATTAGAGTATATAAATTAAAAATATTTATTTATAATTAGGTAGTTTTTATGTATGCATGATATATATATTTAATGATAAGTTTAATTGTGATAAATTAAAATAATTTCGTTATAGTAAACTAGGAAGGCTATAGTTTTCATAACACACGAATACAAACATTATTGAAACTATTGATCGAGAAGTAGTTGAGTCTTCTAGTAGTATTTATTCAAATAGGTTTACCTACTTTTTGCATGCGAGCTTGTAGCCATAAATATTGAAACAAGGATGTTATATATCTTTAGTTTGAATAAATCATATATAACGTATTAATAGAGAATATGGTATAATACACGAGGGTAGATGTTATCGTACACGTAAACATATATTCATTAAAATATTAATGAACGGGTGGATGTTTACAGTATTGACGCCGCGAGCTTTTATCCTGAAAAAGTGGAGCATTTTCGATACGAGTAAAATAATGCCGGCATTAATTACGTGTTAAAGAATCGGGGAAGTAATGAAGATTGATGATTTAAAAGGCATTCAACTGGTAGTTGATTTTTAAGGAATATTAGAGTGTTTACATTCGGGGTGGAAATAAATTAATGACTGTTAGGTGGGCGATTTCTCTTTGATAGTTTTATTTGTGCCGCCCTGACATGAAATAATCTCGGGCGCAATAATCGGGGGGAAGTGTGTATAAAGCAGAACTATGTCTCGGAAGATTTATTTCGCTATAATTTCGGTCGAATTTTATTTTATTACATTCGTTCCCTGTTTACTTAGCGTCTAGGCGGATGATTAATGATAGCATTGAAGTAATATTTATCCCCTCCTGTTATAACAACACATATCTATCTACGAAAACACCGGAAGACAAGTGTTATTATTTTAAAGTTGAAAGTATATCGTTCATGTACCCATTTATTAAATTTTTCAACGCGAAAAATATTTCACTCGGGAAGTTCCTGAAATTTTTTTAAACATTATATTATATTTTTTTATTGACACAACTAGAGTTTATTATTAAATTTTAATGCCAGCAACCGCAATATGAATCTCTAAAGAACATATTTTTACCCCACAAACCGATTATGTAATTCTAATAAAAGTAAAAGATTAATATTACGGAATGATTTAAAAGTAGAATATATATTTTTTAATAAAATACCAACAAATAAAATTTGATGGTTTTTCTAATAAATAATACTATCGCGTTTAGTTTTCGTTTTCAATAAATGACATATATTCACACAAACACTGCCTTCTATTTATATTTTTGTGTATATTTCAACTGTCCTTGGGGTATACTGAAAATAATATACAATGTATAATTCAAAATGCCAACAATAGAAGATAAAGCATTTGTGAGTAATTTATTACAAATAGAGTTTTGTGTGGAAGGTAAGTTCACAACACTCATCGTATTGGCAATATATTGCATATTGCTATTACTTTGGTGAATGCGCAGGGTACATTTTCAACATGAATCGTATTTGAAATTTACAATTATGAACCAATTTGAATATATAAAATATTACTACATTTATTGTTATTCATTTTAATTTGAATTAATTTGGATAGAAAAATAGCTCGAAATAAATAAGGACAGAAAAACCTATGGTCGATAACCCTTATTTGGAGATATATTATGACAATTTTTATCTATTATAATATGTTGTATTATATAAAATATATTATTTTCTTAAATAACAAACAAATAGTAGTAGTATACCTAAGATTAGGGCTAACGAATTATGCTCGATAGTTATTTAAATTGTAAATTAATTTATTGTAAAGTTATGTGTATATGTAAATTGACAATTAAGATTTAACCTAAAATAATTATCTTTATTGACAGAATTGCATTTACAAAATTAAACTAATTAATATTTCACATAATTATTAAAAATCAGTAAATAAATTGATCGTTGGTCCTTCCGTTTGGTTTTGTTACGTTTTGTTATATGTAGAGGTTACAATTTTATTTCTAGTCTATTGTCTGACTGTTGTAATGTCTTGTTCTTATCTATTGACTATCACGAAGTTAGATGCTGTGGATTTTATATAAAATTATTAATAGTAAATATAAATAAGTGGGCAGAAAGACTTCGATATCCTAGGACAGACAAACCTTTATTTTAATGTATATACTCAATGTTTGTAAAATGTAATTATTGTCTGAATAACAATATTTGTACATATAAGAGGTAATTTTTATATAATCTGCAATTGCGCATAATTATTTAACCAAAAACTAATTTTCTATTTTGTTTGTATAAATTCTGTTATACAAAAAAGATAATAAAGTGTTTTTATTAAGATATACATTTTACGTAAAACGAAATAGAAGTCTTAGTGTTCAATAATTAAAAATTATACTTCTTAATTTGAAATGTGGAAGATTGTATACTAAATACGGGAATCTGAATAGTATTTGTTTATTAATTATTATTAGAATAAAATATTTTGTGGAGAAACTTAGAGCATTTTATAGGCTATAAAATAAGCTGTTAAAATTCTAAAGTGGGAAGTTATCACCTCAACACTTTTGTTCCACAGGGAATGTATTCAGTTATGTCCATCTTTATGTTCTATTATTATATTTAATGGTAAATTTACGAGATAATATGATTTAATATTAAAATTGAAAATCTGTAAATCAGTAAATTATAGCGCATTATATTAAAATTGAAATTGGATGGCCAATCGAATTAATGCTTACTATTAGAAGTTACCCGTAGCACCAGTGTTATTTCAACTGTTCCCAATTAATTCAACAGGAATCGCCATTACACGGTTTTATCTAGGGTTTGCTCATTTGCATTACCCTAACGATCATTTCATCGTTTATTAGCGTCCTGCTACTTACCTGTCCCTGTGAAGGACAGCGTCAGGCATCCCTTTGACATAAAACGTCTTGAATGATTAAATGGCTGCTGAAAAATGTATCCCGGGTAAACAGGAAATGATGTTAGAAGCAGTGCGGCCTCGAATCCTTTCTCAAGAGTTAAACAATAATTAAAGGGATATTAACGCTACCTTCGGCTGTTGGGAAGGGCGGTGCTCTATTGGCTGTTCTGGTTGCTGGATCCTGCTATGCGGTGGTAGTTTTCACCCCACTTCGACACAAACAACATTTCTGTTAGCGGCTTGTAATTAGAGACCTCCTGTCGGGAATTATGTGTCGTGCTACATGCTGGTACTCTTCTTTGTTGACAGATTTAAATCGATATTTGATTATTTGTAACCGATTATCCCGGCGTATAAAGTCGTTGACGGAAAAACATTTAGATTTCACTACAATAACGTTTTCACAAACGTGCTATTACTTTAGTAAAACAGGAAAAATATGACAATTAAAATTGTGTTTATATAAGTTTATACACAGAAAATAATTTTAAAGCATTTAATAGATTATAATAAATATTCCATTGCAATTCAATTCCTTCATGCATTATATATATGGTATTTAAATTGACGATTAAAAACTATTACCTGTTCATATATTGTATATAAAGTAGTAATAGGCAAAATAGAATAATTCAGTAATTGTTCGTATTCAATTACTGAATTATTCTATTTTGCCTATTACTACTTTATATACAATATATGAACAGGTAAATGATTATTTAAGGCATTAAATTGATAAGTTAAACAATTCTATAAGAAAAATTGAATATGCGTGTAACATTGGCGTCCGTCGCCGGACTCGATCATTTATACTGGAGATCCCAGTCGGGACGGTACGTTTGATTAATTTCATTTAACAAGCTCATATAAAACAGATCCGTACTGACAAGGGATGAAATCCAGAAACACGTGTCTGCGGATAAAAAAATGTTGCATTATATAATACGTTATTGTTATGCAACAGCAAGTGTCCATTACTGTACATTTGTTTTAAAGTACTTACGTAATGTAATGTCAATGTCATAGCAGCTAAGGAGGAAATTATAATATTAATTATTTTCAAATTAATTTTATTTAATTTAATCTGAAACCTAGTTTGGCTTGAATTTATTAACAAATAAAAATAAATTATATATATAAAAATCTTTATTAACAGACACATAATACAATACATATATAAAAAATATTTATATAAACATATAGTTCTTCGCCTGATAATCGGCGGTCCTTCTGCCCGACTTAAATATCTGTCTATGCCTTGTGCTTAGAAATACGAAATCTGAATTAACTGGCTATGTGTGAAATAATAATGTAGATGGATTTTTTCGGTGTGGATGTGAAGTTTGGATTGAGATTCATAATGTTTTTAGAAGATTGTAATTCACAAATAATATTTGGTATCATTATTCAAAACTATAGTTATAATTTTTCTTGATAACAATCAATAATAATTAAAAATGTCCATGTCAAGTTTAGGAAAATAATAAATAATTTATTATATTTGATAATTATACTATTAATAAATACTAAGAACAGTAAATTGAATGTTTCTTTATTGGCATACGTATAATAAAGCTATTTTATATTCATTTTAGCCAAATATTATTTCTGTTTTGAATAATGAGTAGGTTGAAAATAAGTCGACAGTAATCACACAACGAGCAGAGAAAAATATACTAATTATATATAAAAGGCAATGGTAATTATAATTTCATTAAATCTTGTTTGCAAGCCCTGCAAAGAATAACACGGAAACCAAATTATGTTGTGAATGTGGAATTACCCTCGCGAAAAATAAACTGAAACTTTTTTATTTCGTATTATAATTCTAATAGAACAAGTCCGGCAAATGAGGTCTGAAACGGGCACACAGAATAGATTCCACTTACTTCTATTAAAGTTGAAAAGAGATTAATCAACTTTAGCGTGTGTATATAAAAATTAGTTCCTTAGTATCCGCCTCTGGTGTAATTTACGAATTCCTCTTCGGTATCTCTTATTAAGGGATCCACTTTCGGGTTTTGTTTCAAATAAAAAAAGAGAGAAGTCTTTGTCCCGACGAGCTTCTCAACTTAAAGCGTAAATTACAGTAAAGAATGCTGAAGTTTTTTCATTATATATTTAACACATTCATTTTGAGACGGGTTCTATTCTTTTATACCTAGTATTTTATTAGACGAGGCGATTCTGGGAAATCAACGCTGCGACGCGAATGTAAATCTAATTTACTCCCTTCACTAATTGTGCCAATTAATTAGTCTGGCCACTTTGAAAACAAGACTGACTTTTGCGTTTTTTGCCCGTCGCAGTCATTTCGAGCGGGAATATATTTCATGGGGTTGTGTAAAAAAAAACACGGAGCCCACAGCTATTCCACAAGGCGCCGTCTGCGCTTTGTTCATTTCGTCCTGTTTTCTGCTTACGTTGGTGTATGTCTTTATGAGACTCATTTTATTCAATGTATGATTACCATTCATGTGACACAAAACGACTGCTATTTGCATTATTCATGTGCCTGGAATTTTAGTTCACTGTACCTTCACAAGGTACTTGATACATACTATCTGGAAATTCTTCCACTGAGTATCACATTTCCTTTGGGATTGTCTCATATCCCAAATTAGATCTCATATCTAATACGATTTTAAAAATAGTGATGTGTTTCATCTTATCTCATTCTTTCTTGAAAACATGATTTCATATAAGAAAATTGAATAAAATATATTATAATATATCACATATTTAATATTTATCATCATATTTTCGACAAAAAATATTCTATGATTTAAAATACAAAATTAATATATATACAAATAGTGAAACAAAGCAAGAGCTTTTAATTTGACCTTTATTTTTTTAAACGTGTTAAGAACAATTTATTTACTACAAATATGTAAACTCTGGTTACTTTATATATTTTTATAAATATATATATTTAATTTTAGCGTTTTGTTTCAATTTGTCGACAAGCCTCATAGTTATGTCGACATCAACAAATTTCACACATTCATTACAAAAGTGACTGAGAGTCATCTATATTAGACACATCATTTCTCATGTAACACTATTCTCCGCTAGCAGCGACACAATTTAATAAAGATTAATGCTTTTTTTGTACAACCGACAGTTTCTGGCGTCATTTTCCAGTTATTAGCAGCGCGTATAAAATGTCAATTTTGTTTGTTTTGTTTGGACCCGATAATTCATCGCACCCAGACTGCTTTATATCATTGTGAAATATTCATCGTTAAATGGATGCATTTCCGCGCTCGATTTTTTCTATCGCGAAATAATTTGGCAGCTTTGAGTATTACGCTTATAAAATGGAAACGTTTGAGTTTGCAGAGTGATTTAATTGAAGTGAATAACAAGTAGGAGTTTCAATCTACTTAACACGGGGCTTTTATCTGCTTAGTTTTAAGAGGGATTTATATGGGGAAATATAACAATAGGGATGAACGTGTGACATTTACAAGTATTTTTATTCTTAAGCTGTTGTATTAACATTTATGCACGCACAGCGGAAATATGAAATAAATACAACACATTTATAAAAGAATATCACTTTACATATCCTCAAAATAACACATTTGTATAAATATTGTGATATTTACAATTACATTAAGTTTACAAAACATTATATATTTATTTACAAAATGGCTATCTTTCAGACGGAAATTATTTGTCTCGTATATCAGTTAGTCAGTTTTGTGTGATGATATGAATTCATAAATGGTGGATTACATTTTAGAGAGATGTACATTTTTATATCATTCTTTATTTTACGAATATTATGTAGCTTGAATTAATTAAACAAATAAACTATCTGTAATTGAAAATCATCGATCATTTTATATGTTTCGTAATATCAATGTAGTTTCGCTTAAAAGATATTCTTTTTTTTTCTAATAAAAAAAATATCAAGTATATATGAAAATGTAATTTTCTTTTAATAAGAATCTGATTAGAACTGAAAATATGTAGTGGAAAGAATAATCATTACACGTTTAGAATAAAGAATGGCGAGGACAAGATCAGGAAATCAATTTCTTGTTTAGTATGCAGATTTTAAAAGCAGTTTGAAACTTTCAGATTGGCGATTTTATGAAATCCCTAAACTACATTAAGTTTCGAGAGGCGGGGTAATCCGCATACAGCGTTTGGGTGATTTTGATGTTAGTTTGATGAATCGTTAAGTTTTTCTTCCTTTTACCATTTCTCGAATTTCGAAATGAAAAACTTCTACCGCGATTCAATTGTATTATAATAATACGAACTGAAAATCCAATTACATTAAAAAAAATAAGAATGTAGTGGTTTATAAATTAAAAAATTGGAGATTTAATAAAATATCTAAACTACATTAAATTTTAAAACGGAATGTAATACGTGCGCAGCGTGCGGATGATTTTAACTCGAGATTGATGAGGAGTTCGCGCATTTTTTATTGATTGGAAAACTTCATGGCCTTTAAAATAGTAAATTTGAATATCCATCAGTGTGATGGGATATTATGATACGGTGGGGCCGATTTTAGTACGTTATTAACGTTGGTTGGTCGTGTTTTATATTCATATTGCAATAAACAGAGAGCAGGACGCTGACGCAATAATTTTCCATGATCAATCGGAATCGCAATCGCAGAGACGGATTATCAGTGATTTATGGTTCGGGATGTAATCGATCTACTTGTAAAAATATTAATTATTGCTGAAGGAAACGATTCTTTGTGTGATTTCTCCTTTTTTCGGGGGTGAAGAGGGTTTCTCGCGGTCGGGTTTCACTGTAAAGGATGAGGAATTTATGGCGGGGTGGAATTCATGGATTTTCACGTAAATGGAAGAATAAAATACGAGCAGGGAAATCTTTGTTTTATTCATTTCTCGTTATAATATCTGAAGGTTATAAACTAGCTACATACACACAATCAATATTTACGATGCTCAACCTCTGATTTCTGAATAAATGCCTCCTAATAAGTGTACTTGAAAGTAATTGCATTACCTAAGAGAAAATTACTCATTATACAATGCGCACTATAATTATACATACATTTACATTCATGTTATGTTTTCAATACAAACAATATTAAATATCACATTCTAAACTTATAACTTTATTAAAGTAATATAATAAATTTTTTTAATAAAATTATATTCATTAAAAATTTTTGCACATTTTTTATATTTCCAAATACGAATTTGTTGTTACAAATGTTATGTTATTCGTTACTTTCATTTCAATTACGAGTATTCAAATGGAAGAATGGAATAACTAACATTCAAGATAATCAGGGTTATTCCGTATGTGAAATGTTATAAATTGTCGCAGTCTAAGTGAGTTTAATAATAATTACGAATGCTTAGATTGCGAGGTTGAAAATTACTATTAATTAACATTTTACATACTGAATATTCCCGAATATATTATTTTGTTACTTTTAAATAAATTAAATTAATCAAAAACTATTCAATAAAACTATGTGTGATTTTTTATTACAGGAAATAATTAAATATAGTTGTCAGATTCCAGTATATTCGCAAAATCATATACATGTAACAAAAATTCATGCATATTTTGGACGGACATATCTACAATACGTAAAGCGAAACTTTTTTCACACCGAGACTCATCAATCATAGACTACGTAAACAAAGAAGCTGCGTGTAGACAATTCATTAATAATTCTGTTATTGTTACATATATCGTCTTTTCTCCATTCCATAATTAACACGAGATGATAAATGAGTCCCTACTTAATCAGATATTAATAAAAATATGATTATTAATTGCAGGTGACCAATCCTTTGAATTTATTTATTCTCACGAATTTGAAATATTTATTTGTGGACATTAAAATCAAAAACACATGTAAACACATATAAATAACAATTATTACAGGTTAATAGATTGCAAATGTATATTTGGTTATAAATATACATTTTTAATCCATGATTCATTTATGGGATAAAAGTTTGCAGTGTTACACAAATATTGAAGGTGCATAAATTTATGTTATACTTAACTGATCTAAACCGTCTATATCTAGTACAAAAATATCCAATATTTTTCTACCACAATATCTCAATTTATAAGTAAATAATATCAGTGGCGTAGATAGAAGGGTGGTTAGGGGGTTATAATTAGCCCCCCCCCTGAAAAAAATGTATTGACTCATTAAAAAAAAAATAACGTTTTAGTAACGCTATAACAACATTAAACCTCGCAATTTTCATTTTAATGAAATATTACTAAAATGTGTGCTTAGTGTATTATTTATCTATTTTTTTAATTTTATTTCATTTGTATTACATTATTGACAGTAAGAAGTCCAGCACCAACAAACCAACTACAGTATACATCGTAATATTTTATGTTAGAGGTGGATATTTTATTACGTTTGTCTCTATCTAGAATAATGGATCATATTTCTACAACTTAAACTTATTTAGATACGTATTTTTAAATTTAAATACTTTTTTTTAAACATTTCAATTACACAAACAAAGTTTTTATCGTTAAAAAACATGTATAACGAATTAGAAACCTTAACAATTAACAAATTTCATGAAATAATACTTTAACTTTTGCTGCTGTATAACACGTTTCATGTGACTGAAGTTTCGGCAACTTCAGCTTGCCATTATCAAACATTAATGGGTTATACAGAAACAATGCATCAAAATGTTTTTATCAATAATATATACATGTAATTTCCACAATACAAAATATTGCATAAAATAATTTAAACACAATATATGTATTCATACTAAATCATTATTTTGTGTAGTTTGATATTTATTTACAGACAGAATGGTGCTAAATACTGGGTTAGAGCCTACGGTCTTTCTGCCCAGTCTTGAATTTACTAATTGTGGACTACTTTATTCCACAAACAGTAAATTCGATAAGATTAAATATTAAGATAATTAGTGCAATTAAATTGTGATGGGTAGTTTTCTGAATTATGTTAAGTCTATATTATGTATATCACAGAGAAAATATTAATGGCAAAAAACATAAGAAACAAGACGGAATATTTAAAACATTTATTAGAAAAGTAGCACTGATAGATTAATTCATCATAAAACCACCATATCTAATTTAACAAAAAATAGCGTGTGTTAAACGGCTGTTTTGCTAATCACAACAACGTATTTTCACCGCTAAAAATGATTTAGATAAAATGAGCTATAGATAATTGAATTTGAAAATATAACACTCCAAAAATATGAAGTGAAAATTTAAATATACACGAATGTTCATTATTTCACAAAAAGTAAAGTTCAATTAACAGTCTTTCTGCTCTGTGTGTTTTTGTGTAATCAGTTGAATCGGGTATACATTTTTAAATTTAAATATTTTATTCGCTACATTTGTTTACCTTTTTTACATGCTTACAATTTATTATTTTCAATAATGTTTATTTGTTTAAAATAATTTGTAAACGCGTACATTTTATTAATTAATACATATAAATACGCTTTAATTATTTCACTGGTTACACACAAAAAATATACATTCCGTCAATTACATCGAATACAACATTTTCGAGTTTTATGTATTTAAAATACGTTATTGTAATGTTATTCGGGGCTATTCTGTAAGGGAAAAGTTAAGTTTAACGTATACGTTAATCTTTAACATCACAAACTAAGCAGCTTTTTAAATATATATATATATATTCATTATATATAGTTACTCAAATTATTTAGAAAAATATATTTTAACTTTTTTCTATAACTGAAAATTTTCATAAATAGAAAAGAGTATTTATTCTCTTGGTCACAGTTATTTAAATAAATTAAATAAAAATGATTTGAAAACAATTAACAAATTATTTCTACATTTAGCTCTGTGACTTTTGACTTACGTTACGTAAGTATGTTAAATAAATGCACATTAAAACAACTACATCCCGGGCAAATACCCACGTCGGACATTGAATTACATAATGTACATTTGCTGTTGCATATCAATAAAATATTACATAATGCAACAAATTTTGATCCGAGAAAAATTTAATGCAAAAACAAACAAAAGGAACGTTACTTAATATAAGTTATTTGCCCGGGAAGTAGTTGTTTTAATGTGCATTTGTTTAACGTTCTTACGTAACGTAAGTCAAAAGTCACAGAGCTAAATGTGGAAAAAATAATTTGTTAATTGTTTTCAAATCATTTTTATTTAATTTATGGACTTTTTCACAAATAATACTAAAATTCGTTAAACTGAAATTATAAATTTAGTAATGATGTCGAAATTGTAGTTACTAAATTTAAGTTTTTTAATAATTTGAAGTAATTGGATTCATTTTTCTCTACTCTAAAAATCTATATATCTAGTATTTTTCTCTAAAATTTACAAGGGAATAAATAATTACACATATTTAATTTTAGACGTATAATTCGTATGTTTACATACGTATATGTGTATACGTACGGTATTTGTATAAGATGAAGGGCAAACATACGAATTTTATATGTAAAATTAAATATGTGTAATTATTAGTTACCTTGTGAATTAAAAAAATAGTATATATATTTTTGGAGTAAAAAAAAATGATTCCAATACCATATACAAATTTAGTATTTGTGCTTTACATTTTAAAAACATAAGTTGAAAGTTGAAAAATGTACCATTTAATAATTAGCGACGACGTGAGTTTGACAAACAAATATCACGTCATAGTGTTTTTTTTTAAATTACCCATTTTTGATGCAGATGTAAGTAATCGAATAGATGAAAATATTAAATTCTAGATATTATAATATGTTTTAACCGCAAAGCAGACGATTTCATTAAAATAGGTTATAGATTATGTATAAATTTAAGATTAATATCCAAAGGGCGAGAAAAAGAAATATAAAATACAATATTATAAGTAATTTAGGAAAAAGTAAGGCGGAAAGACCTCTAATCGATAATCATATGTATTGTAAATATATCTGATGTTTGGAAATAAAGATTACATATACCGTGTCAATGATAAGAATGCACAGTATGAGCATATCGAAAACATTATGATGACACATCGGATAAAAAATTTGTAGAGCATAAAAAATGACAATGACAAAGTGTCATTAGTTTTTTTAATATCTTTTAAAGTAAATAGAAAAAATGAAAAAATCAAAAGTAGAGTTTTTTGTTGCGATTTGTGTCTTTTTGTGGCAATTCTAATTGTAAATCATGGGCTAGCCATCCACATCGTGACCGAAGCAGAATATTCATGGCGAAAGTCTTACTCGCATATGGTGAAATCAGCGAGGTGTAGTGTATTATGAGTTACTAAAACCTAATGAAACAGTTACTGCAGATGTCCACCGACAATAATTGACCAAATTGAATGACATACTTTAAATAAAACACTACGTTTTTAATAAATTTCACATTGATTATATTGTAGCTGTGTTTACAATAAAATTATTATGAATCTTATTAAAAACATTGCGATTTATTTAAAGTATTTTATAATGGAGTTTTACAAAGTAACATCCTCTTCAATCAAAATTGAATGACGTTGCAAAAAAAATCAGCAATTACAAATAACAGATGCAAAGTACTCTTTTTAAAGGTAACGCTCGGCAACACGTGCAAGAATTGTGAAGGATACACTATTGTAACTCGAATTGGTATTTGTGCTGCACCCAGCGTACTCACCATACATAGTGCCTTCTGATTACCACTTATTCAGATCAATGCAGCATGGCTTTCGTAATGCCGGAGAAGTACGAAAATGGATCGATGATTGGATCTCCGCTAAACCAACATAGTTGTTTCGACACGGCATCCCCATGCTGCAAGAAATATCGGTAAAAGTTGTAGAAAATCATGGAAATATTTTGATTAATACATATTGTACATTTTTTTTCTGAATAAGTCTCTTTCTAACTTCAGAATTCATGCAAGCACCTAATATACTGATTTATATTTGTTTATTTCTGTGCAATCTACATTATTATTTTACTAAATTTATCATAATAAGGTGTAATGGGAGATCAGAGTGTACCTCGGTACGTATCTGAATTGCATCTTTTTTTCCAGTATCAGAACTATTATTTTTAGGAATCGCTTATAATTGTCATAAATATTTTCGTTTCTGTATTTTTGTTCTGTTATGGAAAAATAAAAATATTATTATTATTATTATATAACTTGCTACTGCGGTTAAAAGATTATATGTTCTTTTGAATGATTCCATTTTTTAGAAACATAAAACATTTTTCATTAGCCTTACTCTATTCATAAGTATTTTTATATACGAATATATGTATTCGTAGATAAAGACACGTAAGTTCCATTCTGTACCACATTTAATTTCTCACCTTAGCAACCTTACCGTACCTCAAATTTGAGCAAAAGTGTGCGTAATATACTGTCAATAATGTGTTGCGAGTTACATGTGGTTTTATCGTTCGTAGGCAATATGTGATTTTATTTAATTTACTGCTCAGACTATAATTCGGATTAATTGCAATATTTATAGCATGTCATTACTTAGATTCATAGAATTGCTTCTTATTAGATGTTGTAAAACAAACTTTTAATTAAAGTTTTTGAGATAAGTAAACCTTTAGTACTTGTGGTATGAAAAAAATAAAATTAAAAGTTTGTTTTACAACATCTAATAATAAGCAATTCTATGAATCTAAGTAATGTCATGCTATAAATATTGCAGTAAAAAATTACATATTCAATTTAATTTTTTAATTGGATTTATTACTCTAAATAATATATTTGTATGTTTTCTATTAAATCAATAGGGGAACATTTTTCCTTACGTGTTATAGACATCTAAACATGACGTCTCTATATAAGTGTCGAATATAGGGATTTTAGATGTATGATCAAATATACAAAGTATAGACGTATGAGGATTTTTTTTTCAATTTAATGTAATGGAAAATATTATTATTACTATTGTTTTTTTTTGTTTAGTCTATACAATATTATATCTAACAAATGTGCAATGTATGTCATCTGTATCATATTTTTCTTTTAAAAATGCATTTGATGATTGTATCGGTGAACTTCCTACAATTATCCCATAATTGGATATTTGATTAGTGTCAGTATTATTGTATTTGTTTCATAGGAGATGGAGGATAATAAGTGATTTCCTCAAATAAATAGCCTATTACAGTAAATAAAATAAAACGGCATTTTCTGGAAAGATATAAAGTTTCAAGTACAGAAAATATATATCATAAGTAAAATTAAATGTGATGGAGAGTGGAACATAAGTGTCTTTATCTACGAATATATGTAAGGGTAGGGCTAGTGAAAAATGTTGTATGTTTGTAAAAAAAATGGTAAGCGGCAAAAAAACATATACAAATGCGAGGCAATATAAATGTTGACTGGAATTAAGAGATAGGGAAGCTTTAAAAATTGCGGATCACGTTCGTTGATGCCGTAACCAGTGGTCCCATTCCCCCCTCTCTTGTTCTTACTTAATGGTAAATCCCAGGCAGTTTCTATTTAATAACAGGATTGTAAATATTTTTGTGCGTTATGCGTTGTATGACCGTGGTTAATAATAGGACTCTGGTTCGAGTGCAGAAAGGATCCAGATAACCGTGATTAGCCTGGAGGTATCTGTTAACATCCTCGTAGGCACCGGCTGCTTTTGTCCCGATTACATTACAGCTAATCTATTCCACCGGAATTGCCTCCATTACCTATTGACGTTGACGTCGACACTACTGTTGCTATTTCCGTTTCCCGTTCCCAGATCCTTGTTACCAGTTTACCAGAACTCCCTGTTCTAACTGCAGCGACAGAGGACTAATAGTAACGCCTGCTTTTACTGGAAGCTGGAGGCTGGAAGGTGGAAGAAGGCAACGCGACACGACGCGACGTACAAATTACATTGAGCTGGAGGACAAACAACGACACCATCGAATTATCAGTCCTCACTCCTCCACACAATCCCACCTAATGTATGAAGCATTAAATAAATTCTACGGCATTACGCCAGGTTATCATTCTTATAATTCATTTTGTTGTTGGCGATAATAGGGATGCTCATAAATCAGATGGGAGAAAATTCCACGCACACACAAAATATAAATATGCCAGAAAGCTTTCACGCCCAAATATACTAACACACAACTCGTCTTTTCGACTATTTTCATTAACGGCATTATTGACCCTGAAGCACATTCACACAAACAACTCGCACGTTCATAATTCACACTCCTAATTGCCCGTTAACAAATTGCTTCGATGTAATACCCCAACGTCGATTTTTCTGCAAACCTTTCAACCTCTATATAAATACTTCATGTATAGAGTGCATTTTTAAAGATTCTGAAAAGAAAATACTTGTCTTTATACAAAGAGTTTCATGTAATATTGAACATACTTGAGGTATATGGAAGATATGTAAACTACAGACTAGAGAAAATAAATAAAATCTGATAAACAAACCTAATGTTATGAATATCTTATCAGTATGTAAATATAATTCACTCTGGATTAAGCGAAATATTATTGTAAATACTTATTTTATAAAAGAATATAAAGTTTAAATAATAAATTTATATTTATTTAGCAATTCTGCAAACATTGAAATTGATTACAGCGAATAGTAAAAATAAATTTAATAGTGTTCATAATCTGAAAGCCTGTGTTAGTAGAGTAAATTAGAAAAAAAAAAAATAATAAAACTTCCATAATGTGGTAAATCTTATAAAACAAAAAACAATACAAAAGTTACTCTGTTTATACTAATAAATAAATTACATTTTCCATAATACGTGAGATGTTATATAGTGTAGACAATCATTTTGAATATTTCATTTCCAGGAAATCTGATCGATGCTTCTTGCCCAGTTGTTTCCAGTTCAGAACTGTTTGCGAGTAGGTGCTTTACAAACTGGCAAACTTGTACGGGACATGGCTTGATCTATAATTAGGGTTCCGAAGTCACGTGACCAAACATGCTCTCAGGACAAATTCGGGCAGTAGCCGTGGATATCTTCAACTCGAAGGAATTTTCCTATGCTATGTGTAAAGAGCGTAATTCTATTTTAAGTTTAGCTCATGAATAACAAATGAAACCTATTTGGGATAATATAATTTCTAATGACTTATTGAAAATAAATGTATTTTAAATACATTAAGGTTTAATACAATACAATTACCAAAGTACAGTAGTTAATAAATAAATTTCAATATAGAAATACACTTGCAGAAACTTCTATTCACAAATATTTATTATCACTAAAAAAGTATTTCGACTGCGATGTAGTCATCTTCAATACTTTAGTAATAATAAATATGTATGAAGAAAAGTTTTTACAAGTGTTTTTCTATATTTAATCAACTCAATCTTCACTCAACTGAAATGTGTTCAAACTGTGTTTTATATTATCATGAAAGAAATATATCACTTATGAAGTCAAGTATTGTATTTAATTTTGTTCATTAGAATGCAGTAGTTAATATTTGAAGTTAAATTGGCTGAGTGAGTTACGTGAAAATTTAATTAATAAATGCAGCACTAATAACATGTCTTCGTACTTTAATTTTAATTTCATATGCACATTTCGGACACAACGTACAGAGTATTAATCCATTAATAATAGTCATATTGTGCTCGAAATGTAGAGGTGAAATGAAAATAAAAGTGTAAAAAGGTTATTAATAACAGAAAAAGAGTATTTATTCACTTGGTCATAGTTATTGAAATTAAATAAAAAGAAATTTGAAAATAATTAATTTACATAATTAATCAATTATTTTCTTTTGATCATTTACTATTGGGACCGTATCAGAGACGGTACGTTTAATTAATTTAAGTAATTATGTTTTGAATAAAATTAATATTTGCTTATATATACAAGATCCTACATATCTGCTCCCCATTTCGATTGCTCATTTACTAATTAAGTTAGGACTTAGATATTTTACTTGGATCCTGGCAAAATATTTTTGATTATACAGTGTCATAAAAATAGTTACGTCAGGATGATATGTTTGATTAAATTTAAATTGGTCTGTCTAGGTTATCTATATTATTTTTTAAAATAGCTTGTGGGTTTATTTATAAAATTTGAAATTGAATTTCACAATGTATCTGCGTGATGGGTAAAATAATTGAAGCGATGTTTATTATAACATATTTATTGTAACTAATATATTGCTTACGAAAAATCGATAATGTTACTTGTAATTACACTCGATGTAAAATTAATTTTAGTATCATGAAAGCATAACAGACAAGGCAAACAAATAATTACAAAAGCGGGCTGTTTGTTAAATTAGTTTTGTTGGTTTTATAATACTTTAATGTTTTTTCGGAGTTGATTTAGATTTTTTCATAAAATAAATTGAAAATACAACCGTTTGAAATTAAATTATTTTTAAATTAATTAGACAATTGATCTATAGATAATTTCTTATATATATATTTATATATATAATTATCTATAGATTAATTGTCTAATTAATTAATTTAAAAAGGTTATATTTTCAATTTATTTTATGAAAATTCGAAATTTATATCTTTATTTGTATAATTTTACATAATTAATTATTGTTTACAATACATATATAACGTATTGTGAAACGGCTATCGACCAGAGGTCTTTCGTCTACTTACTCTTAACATTATTATCAAAGTTCTTATTGTTTGATAAAATGAAATAAAAATAATAGAAGTAAAAAAATTGTATGTAAGAGGAATATTGGGGTTTAATTTATTATTATTTCATTTTATATAAAATATTGTAAAACTTTTGTAATTACTGCCTGGGGATAAATTGTTTATTACCATTAAATTGATCACGGTTGCAATTATTTTGTAATAGATTTATATTTATATAGCTTATTTTTAGTTATTTTATCACATTATTTCTTGTATTAATTTATGTTCTATATTAGTTTTTATGTCTTAAAATCTAATGTTTTACTTCATTTCCATCTGTGCGTAATTTTAGTCAGTTATTATTTAATAATTCATAGTTTTTAATTGCATTCAAAGTAATTAATTCAAAAGTAAGTAAGAAAGTTTTACTTTCTTAATTAATTAAATCCTAAAATCATCGTTACATACATACTTTTATTTTACAGAATTACAATTATTTATATTTACAATACATATTGATGAGTTAGTAGTCTGTCATGGGCTATCGACCGGAGGTCGTCTTTCTGCCTATAATTTTAATTTATATATATTTTTACTTTTAGTAATTATTAATATGAAATGTTATAACATATATAAATTAAAATTATATTTTTAATCAATAAATAATTAATTACTTAATAATAGAAAAGAATTCGTGTGTAATGAATATATTTTTCGTGGAGTGTGTAGAAAGTAACAATATCCAGAGGAGCAGTTTGCGGAGATTGGTCTGGGCTGGAAATTAAGTTTTCGTGAAATTGATGAGGCGGAATTATAAAAAGGATGATTGGGGCTGATCCGCAAACTTCCCGACTGACTTAAGACTGAGACCTAGTTTCGGTCGTGAGTTATGCCCTCTCCGAACTTCAATTGGGCCATCAGCAAACCGCCAGCAATGTGTGCAGTGCAGTGCCTTTTCTATCAGTAAATAATAGAGCAGATACATGAAAGTATAAACATTTGTAGCTGGCCAGATAAAGCTAATTCAGATAAGCTAACGCGCACTAGCGACGTCAAGATAGACCGAAATTGGCTGTATTGAGAAGGCCTCGCATTTTCATTTTCGATTCGGCTTTATCGGCTGCTGATATGCGAGAGAATAGGTATGAACATTGAAACAAGTTCCCACACCGCCAACAAACCGAATCTCTTAACTACTGAAACAATAACGTTTACTTTCCTATTTATTGTTTCGCAATTCGTATCTACCTAGTGGGGATTATAGTTATTTCACTGCTATCTGGATATTACAGCTACTGCTTTTATTATTTATGTGTGCACCATACATTGGATTTATGTTTACATAAATTAATTCTTTAACGCGATTACCATCACACAAACCTATAAATTATTCATTTTTAATTATATTTACATAACCAACTTGTTATTTCTATTAGCAAAATTTAATTACATTTAGTTCATAATTTATTAATACAATTTATATCATATATACAATAGAAGAAAATAGATTATAACAATATTATATATAAATCATTTAATATAAAAATTTAACAAAGCTGCATGTGAGTTAATAATTTATGACAGAAGAACCTAGGGTTGATAGCCTTTTAACAGGAAACATATATTATTCACAAATATAAAAAATATTTATTGTATATTACAAATCTGTTAACTTTACTTCGCAAATATAGAAATCCAGCTGAGATACGGATTTATTCTATATGAAAAATGCATTCATGGAAAAGAAGGTCATGAATATTTAGTTTAAATTAAAGTTCAATGCATATTGTAGAAGTGTAATGTAAAAAGTAAACAATTTCATTTTACAAAATTTTTGCATAAAAAAATTAAATTTCAATAAATTAGAATTTTATTGAAAAAACAAAACTAGAGATGGGCAAAGTCGATTTTTTCGATCTTTTTTCTTACTGTAAAATGAAGTATATGACATTTCTTATTAATGCAACTTTTTCAATTATTATACGTAATAGTTCCCAATTTATTGAAAAATTTATTATTACAAATAGATTTTATTTATTTAAAATTGCTCATAAAATTACTAATATTACTCGATTTTGCCCATTACTAAATAAAAAAACAACATTATTTGTAGCCTAACACTTAGAACATTTTTTTGTGTAGCTATAATATAATAAAGTATAATGTGGTAATAATATTAATCGTTTAATGTAGTTAATAATATAGTATAGTTTATGGTAAAAAAATATTCTCATAAAATAATAGTAATTTGAATATAAAGTAAATTTTAATTAGATTAATGTGTGTGTAAAATTAACAGCAATTAAAACTTAGAAATGTGATAAATTCAGCGTGATATCAACTACTCGCGCCTTATAGAGCATTAAAGTGTAATAATTAAACTGGATAAATTTAATTCTAAAATGTATAAATAGATTCCGTGACTAAATTTAATTAGATCGCATTTAGGAGATCAAGTACACTTTAGTTATCCCGGCGCCTTCGCCTCTATTTACTAAATAGACTATTCAAAAGAAAGCGGAATCAAATTGAACCGAAGTTCAATTTAGACGTAAAAAACATACTCGGGAAATACGTAAGAGCATCAATGAGACACTGAAAGAAAATAGGATTAAAACTGTTCGCAGCATTATAGAGTTCTGTCTTTAATTAATTATTTCCTCGTTTATTTATTTATATATGCGCTCCGTCCTTTTTAAAAGCTTTCGAGTGTTGTTAATGTAAAAGCGAAATTTATAGTTTCTTTTTTTATTTCGTTTGGGATTAAATGTGGAATAATTAATTATTATAGTTGCTGAAATGAAATTCAGGAGATTATTTCAAATAATATTAAA
This sequence comes from Philonthus spinipes, assembly GCA_963082785.1. Lineage (NCBI taxonomy): Eukaryota > Metazoa > Arthropoda > Insecta > Coleoptera > Staphylinidae > Philonthus > Philonthus spinipes. The sequence goes on from OY720301.1 coordinate 17,142,474, forward strand.
ATATTTATGTAATCATAAAGAATTACAAAAATTAATGAAAAATATATTAAATAAATTTATACAGATCGATTGCAATTTTGAATGTATATACAACATGTGTTATTGTTGAAAAATACATTCAAAAATGTAAAACTAAACTAACAATTTTAACAGGCTAATTTAATATACTGGGTATCCAGAATTTGAAAGTTTTCAGAAGTTTCTCGAAAACGGCTAATCGTAGAAAGGTTACGGCTTGCGCGAACTTTGCCAATTTTGTCGCGAAATAATTTCAATGCGATTCAATGCAATGCATGATACCCTTCTCCCATATCAGATTAATGCCCAACAAAGTATTTCCTCATATATGAAGGTTTTTCATGTTATAATAGTATCGAAGATATTTGTTGGCGAGTACGTGAAGTTTTCTGATAGTAATATATATATATTATATTCTTTTTTGACTTCTTCATTTTTAAAATACTATATGTACATTTTAAGCATATTGTTCTCTTTATCAATAGTTTATAAATAAATTTAAATTATAAATATATGTTTATTACGTTATAATAGTAATTGTAAAATTATCAACACTACTGATAACGGCTACCTTTAGCACTAATTTTACTAGTGGGACTAACCGCTCAAAAAAAACTCAGTTATTGATATATTCACTATTTGTTGTTTATTCACTTATTTATTTTCACTGTTAGATGTACATTTCGAGAATAACTGAAGTCATTAATTTATCAAGAAATGATAGTTCCTGATAATGGCCGAAACTAGTCGGAAGAAATAAACAGATTATGCGAAATAAACCAAGTGTTTTATTCTGTATTTTTGAACCTTCAAAAATGTTTCACCAACTATTAAGTGAGCAATTAATCAAATATATGAATTTATTTTAATGAGCACATGGTGCTCGAAATGTATATCTAACAGTAAAAATAAATAAGTGAAGAAAGGAAATCAAATCGGGTTTTATTAATCAGTTATTAATGATTATAATTTTTAGGACATTAACTGAACCTATAAAGTATGTTGTATTCCACAATTATTTGCTACTATTATTAATGTAAAATTATTTATTATATTTTGTTAACTGATTTAATTTTGTTTAGGTATTAATTTTTGATTTACTTGTGAAATATACTTTATTATTTATGTAATTTATGTAGTTCATTTTAAAATTCGCTTGTGTAAAATAAAACGTTAGTTTTTGTTTCTTGTTATTATCACTTGTAATATGTGTATGTAAATCGCAGGGAATTCGGAATTTCAAATAGAGGCTGTGCAATTGTAGAAGAAAATGATTACGAATTACCTTTTGAGCCGCATTTGTCGTACACGTAGAGAGAACGACATTAACCCTACGAGCGCCCCGGGAACCGTTCTTTAGCTTAAATTTTCGCAAAATTAAGGGCAACGCCGCGTTCTATTCACAACCCTAAACACGCAACGCAACCGCCGGAATAACAATTTCAACATTTTCGAATTCCATATACGTACTCAACAAATTTGTTTACAATCAATCAAATCGTACATTTATGAAAAGACTGACAATAGTTCTTTAACTTGAACCACTCAACCGTGCAATATCGGAAATTAGAGTGTGGCCTTCTTTTATTATTTTATGCTTCTTTTTTTGGCAGTGAAGTGTATCCGGGAAACTGCAGTGATTGAGAAGTTGACGAATTGAAAGAGCTTTATCAAGGCTCTCTTTACGAACATGAAATATGCATTATCGTGGATATTTTAGGGGGAGACGTACGTACATCTTCAACTTCTGGATATGATTCAGAGGCATTAAGTAGAAATACAATTCTGTCATGCAGGTATAATGTAATGAAGAGCAACGCCTTGTAATCCGAAAATTGTGAATAATGTATGTCTATTTATAGAGGAGAGAATGGGAAATTAACAGCTTCGCGCGGTTGATACAGTTATGGTTATTGCAAATAGTTTGTTACGTTCATTAATTATAATTAAAGTTACTATACCCTACTTATTAAACGTAATTATAATTAATTGGAAATACAATAGTAATTCATAAGTGCTTTTTTCCTATTTCCTACCACATCTGAACAGATTTTCAATTTCCATACAATGAACACTTCTTGTTAATAAATAACCAATTGCCCTAATAATCCAGAATTCCAAACTATTAATTCAATTCAGAAAAAAGCTGTTTATAATAATATTGTTTCCAGGAAAGCCGATGAAGTTAATACTGTAGTTGTCATAAGAAAATGTTATCCTTAATAAAAGAAAACAATTTTATTAAACTCAAATCTGACCCCACATCTAAATTTCAGAAACAACTGAAAGATATCTTATATAAGTCAACCGCTATTATTTCCGAAAATCAAATTTTACTTCTTACATTCATGAACATACAACCTCCTAAATTATATGGACTTCTTAAAATCCATAAACAAGACTCTCCCACTAGACCAGTTGTATCAGATATTTCTACACCATGTAGAAATCTATCAAAATTTCTCATCTCTTAATTAAATATTTGGATTTTGAACCATTCTTTTCAATTAAAAATTCTTCTGATTTAATTGGCAAAATTTTCCACTTATCAATTCCCGAAAACAGTCAATTTTTTGTTGTTGTACAAGCAGTACATTCAATGTGGGTATTGTTGTCCTAGAACCGCAGCCATGTGGTGTATTGTACTTCTTCTATAACTGTTGTTAATCGAAAAATTCGGTCTCGTTTTCCAATCCTAGCAACTTTCCGATAATTTTTCCTTTCGGGAAGTGGGCTGGATACCCTTAAACTAAATTTTCTTCCCTTCAGGTGGTAAGTGCCTTTCACTCAAGTAGTACATGAGAGGCATCTTCATCTTCATCTTCATGGTACAGCCTGCATATAGGTTCCTCTGTAAAGAGTTTGATTTAATGCAGTTGTTTCCTTAGGGTACAATGTCCAGTTATCTTGCCTGTGACTATACTTAGGTTATTTCTGCTGAGTCTGAAAGCCTCAGTGGCTACAGTCAATTGGTATCCGACGTCAGTAATCTTTTCCCAAGCATCCCACCACAGGATAGTACAAACGGTACTAATTCTATAATCCGTCAAGAGATCATTAATCTCATTGATGTTTGTCTTCGACAAAATTATTTCCAATTTAATAATGACATCTATACCTAAAATATGGTTTTGTTATGCGAAACCCCCTGAGCTCCTTATAATAGATAATGTTTGGGCGGCCTCATGGCCTGTACCACCGCGACCTTTTCAGATCTATTGAAAATTTTTATGGAAAATTTAGAATAGAAATTCTGGTAAAAAATGTTTATATTGGTATAGATATGTGAATTATATTTTTGTTTGCTTCACTGGTAGCCATATTAAATTCACAATTGAAAAGGAAATCAACGAATCCTTCCACTTTTTAGACTTAACAATTTCGCATTCAAACAAATCGCATAATTTTGAATTTTCTTACAAGCTAACTCATATGATTACGGTTACGGTTTTGTGGGAGGTATGCATGTTGCGCAGGCACACATAGGCCTCGTTAGGCCCCTAATTCTTCCTTCTTTTAGGGTATCTTAAACCATGTATGCACAGCCAGCCAAGATAGGCTAGCAGTGCCGATGCAGGTAGATCCCTGATTTTCGCCATTTCTCGCCCAGTATGGCTTTTCTACTGAATTTTAACACTGGGCAAAATCAAAGAATAACTATGTTCCCGAAGTGTCGGCTTTGAAGCATGATATCATTGAGGTCCATCTTGAAACCAGCGAAATGTTGAAGATGCTCGACTTCAACATCAGCGGTTTGTAGTTGATAAAACCAACCGTCAATAATATCAATAAGAGGGCTTAAGTTATGCTCAACGGTTTCGTCCTCCAAATAGCACCCTCTACACTCTGATGATTCTACAATCTAAAATCTGTAGAGGTGTGCTTTAAGTCTGCAGTGTCCAGTCAGAACAGCCGTGATACGTTTTAAGTTCTCTCCGGACATACGCAGATGTTTCATTTGGGTATCGAAGGGTTTCCTTAGGAAGTCAATCCATACGGATAACACCATTCATATGAAATCAAATCATCTTTCACACAAACTCGCTACATATATTTCTATGTTACATAGACTAGACACTATCCCTCTATCCAAATCTATTAGTCATGACTTATGAAAAAAAAATCATCTTAAATTTCAATCATAAAAAATATGTCGAAAATGACTTTTATTTTAAATGCATGTTTTAAGTCATAGCTAATCCAATAAAATGTTGTGATAATTGGCTAATTTAATTTATTATTTATACATCGATTCTAAAATTGAACAAAGTAGCATTTTAATATCTGAATACATTTTAATTCTTTCAGTTTTTTTTCTAAAATGAACAGTGAAGTATGATTTTTTAAAATATTGTTTTCACATGTGAAATCACTATGTATACCTGGTCGTGTCAATACCCGGATAGTATAACCTAAAATATCTACTGTAGATATATTTTCACTGGAAATAAATAGTATTATTATTTTTATTAACCAAATAAAAACACGGATAAAAATGAATAACTTTAATTCCTTGGCCATTCTTAAGAGAATTTAAATTTAAAAATATTTTTAAAATGGACCAGTTTAAACTATTATTTAATTTATTATTAGATTTTTAATAATTTGTTTAAATGTATTACTATTTAATATTACATCATTTAAACTATTCTAGAAGTATACAAAAAATAAAAGAAATGATAACCAAACTGATTTAATTAAATATTTTTTTTAATCTTACCGTTTTTTTTTCATTTTTCTCTCTATATTATTTTAAATTAAACACTGCATAACACAGTTACAAAAGGTTTTTTAAAAGAGTTATTAATCTATTTCGTCAGATCGTTCAGTGTTTTCTCAATGATAAATATACTTGCAGTATTACACATTTGTCATGTCGAATGTTTTTAGTTTATTTTTACCTTTGATAGATGTGCACATGTTCCTCTACAGGATTAAAACTATGGCGAACATACCTACAATATGGTTTATTTTTTACAAATAAAATAAATTGATTTTTTTAAAATAAATAATTAATAATTGCACTTTTTTATAAAGACAGGTGAAATTAAAGAACTTTGTAAATCAATTCCATCCTGTGGCTGGGTGTATGTGTATTTCTTTATCGGCTTGAATGGCACAAGAAAATAAGTCTAGACAATACAACTAAAGGTTTTTTTTCTAATTATATCCATTTGTAAAGTAATATTTATGTTTGATTAATCGTTCAACGGTCAAATATGTTTTAATCGATTAAAGGAGCAATTTAGTAGAATTAGATAGCTATTGACAGTCACTAATTCGTGTTACATTGATGTGCTGCTCAAAGAGCAATATTGTATTACAGAGTAATCAACAATGATTTGAGACAATTATATCTCCCACTAAAAAATTTGGAGAGTTTTATCGCTCGAAATGTATGCCAAAAAAATTAATAAAGAGTAACTATATTTAACACAAGCAGCGTCGTATTTTGCTATTGCCTTTTTATTTTGAAAATCGAATGCATACCCTAAACGAACTTAAAGCAGCAATTGAAAAAGAGATAAGGAACATAAATTCGGAGCAGCTTCAACGTGTTTTTTGTATTTGAAAATATAAAAACGTAGAATAAACAGTTGCCTAGAAAATTAAGCCCATAATTTTCAACATTTGTTATAAAATTAAGGAGGTTAACTCTACGTTTAATAATTTCAAATATCCACAAGCAAAACTTGGTTAATAATAAGATATACATTTTCATAACAAAAACTGTCAGTTATTTCACTACATTTTACATTTAAATAATTTCACATTCAATAATAATACAAAATATTTTTATTAACTTGATCACAGTTATTTAACTTAAATAAAAATAATTTTGAAAATAATTATTACAATTATTCAATAAATGAGTTTGTTCATCTGGTTTGGGTAACTATCCATCAAACCTCATCAGACAAGTGAGTTATTGTTACAATTAGTGAATACAGTTATTTTTTACATACATTACATATTAATTTCATAATATTTTAGAAGTTTATTTTCTTACAAGAATTAGTAAATTTTGTAATTCGTAAAAATTAGCCTTTTTTTAATTTGGAATGATATATATTTCTAATCGGTAAATGTAAATATATATTCATATCATTAATTTTTTTTAACGGTTCGTTTTAAATCATTAATTTCCATTTAAAAAAGCTATACCTTTTTACTAAAGCTTATCCTTAAGAACAATTATGTCCAATCGATTCTAAATCCAGGCTTGATTACTTCCATCAAATCTCTATATAACTATCTCTTTCTATGATTTCTATCAACTCTAAACAACTTCACGATTATCCTCAATCGACGTGAAGGTGTTCGTGTATGAGTTAATCTGCAAAAAATGGTTGATTTAATATTTATAATAATATAAAGTAAATGCTAATGCTTACTTGCACATTAATGTGTATCTATATTTCTGTAAATTCATGAATAAAGATGTTTAGATATTTGTATGTATTAAAAAATAATCACGCATATTTATTATCAGTGTAAAGTTATTTTAATTAAAAAGGGAACATGTTTGACTTACCTTATTCAACTGGGATATTAATTAATTAACATAATTACATATTAGCGGAGCAAAGGTAACAGTGTGTAAACATAAAATCGGATATTAATTTCAATTATCGATTTTTATTAATTAATTTATCTATAACAATTTACATACGTAATTAACTTAAATTAAATTATTTTTAGTCAACAAACAGACTGCTATTCCTACAATTAATATGAAGCTTTTTTCAATAGCGGGTCGTTTTATCAGTAGCCCGAAAACGAAAATAGCGACAGCAAGAGAAGGTCCATGGTAGCCACGATCGACCAATACAAGTAAAGTCCAGTAAATTGCGATGATGCTCATGCCGTCTTCAAACACATCCTTCGAGTGATATAAAATCGCCTCCATAAATACGATCAGGTACTGTGTGTAAATTTTTCGGTCTTCATAATTCATATACTGGTGAACGGTGTGCACGAAAACTGAGAAAGAAAAGTGAGGTTATGTTGTTGCGGCGCGCTTTATTTGAAACGTATTGAGGGAAACTTACTTAGATGGATCCATAACTTTGCTAGATTGGCAAACATGATATTGCGGTGGGAAATTTTAATTTTCACAGGAAATTAAACGATTGCGTGTAATAATGTGAGTTGTTGAAAAATTGTGATTGTCAATTTTAAATAACAACACTATTGAAAACAATGGTATTGAAAACAACGAATGACGCGTTACGGCGTCGTTATGGCAGTGGCGGGAAATTTGAATTTGTTTACTCAATTACGGGCTTTTCCTTTGTACATTTAGATTTAAATGCATATTACATGTACAATTGATAACATACATTATATTAACAAAATAATATTAGTGAAAAGGTACAACGTAGTGATTAAAAATGTTCATTTGTTCTGCACTAAATTAACACTTTTGTGACGAAACTCATAAGGTTTACAATGCTAACAGTGCAGAAAGTATAAAAGGCATAAACTCAGTTGAAAATAAATTGTATATTATTCTGAATATTAATACGCATACCTTAATTAAAATAAATAATAATATTTTGAAGTTATCACATAATTTAAAATTGATTAGTATTTCTATTATTTCAGACATAGAATTGATATAAAATAATATATTACTATTCATAATATTAATATATTTAAACATTATGTTTATTCAGACAATTACCTACATTTTTACAAACATTAAATATATACAATCGGGGTTATTCCCTATAAAAATGTTAATGTACACTATAAATTAAATTTATATTCTATGAATAAATTTCTATTACAAAAGTTGCTTAGACTGTGATGATACTTGTACGTTACGTTAAACTTAACATTTCCCTTACAGAATAGCCCCGAATAAAATGAAAGTGCTTGTCTGCCTAACCAGAGATATTTTTGTCCTCTCTTGAATTTATGGTGATATGTAATAAAACACGTCTGTACTAGCTAACAGCTAGCTGATCTGTCTTGAAGCTTATTAATGATTTCATGGATGGTGAAACAAGCCGTAATTCAATATTAAAAAGACATGTATGAATATAGGTGTCAAAAATGTATTTATTTGTTAATTTTAATAATTAATACTCTGTATTGTAAAATAATAAAAAAGTGTGTTTTAATTACGCGTAATTGATAAATGTTTTAACATTAGACAAAAATATGGAAATATTGTAATTTTATTAATGAGGATTTTAAATATTAACATAACTCAACAATTAATTATTAAAAATAAATAAATTAATATAAAATAACCAGTAAATCATGAGCAAAACTGCGTACTGCAAATATTTATCGAACTGCCCATTACACAATTCTAAATAACCTTAATTTATATATGCATTTCGAGCACAAATATTTAATCTTTCATATATATATTAAATTTTAATTAACAGGTTTATGCCCGTTGTGTATTTATCGAATTATGATTTCCACACGGAGATTCATAATCTCAATATTGTTATACTTTCATTGCGTCTGTATTTTTTTCCATTCGATTTGATCCGAAAACGGTTTGGTGAATTATTAAGTACTTATAAAATATTTTTTGTGTCCTTTTTTCCGAATAATTTACAGACGGGGGGGGGGGAAATTTTTTTTCTCGTTTCAATAAATATTCATATGGATTCTCATGCTTTAAATTAGATGTAATAAAAATGGAGCGAATGAAATACTTTCAACAGGTTTACGAAAGGAATATTTTAAAACAAGTAATGGATTTAATTTATTTAATGTATACATATTTAATTTGCAACGAAACAAAATAACAAAATATATTACATTACAACTTTAAATTTTTACTTGTTTTGGTTTATCAGTTCATTATCAAGAGAATTTAATTTTCAATTTCTTTTTTATTTAGATTTTACTATTTTATTTATATTTATTATCATAATATGAATTACCAATCTTAAAATATTGGGAAAATTAAGTGATATTATATATATATATATATATATAATCTTATTTGTAAATAAAACAAGTTTTTTTAATTTTTTTTTTTTTTTCAAAATTTATTGTAGAGACACGGCTACAATTGTTTCGCCAATATCATAATACAGGCCGATGATTAATAATTAATTATGATTAATAATATGCCTGTATCATGGAGTTTCATCAAGTAAAAGTCTCAATCATCGATTATATAACAATGTCTATTAACAATTACATTTACAAAAATAACAAAAATTGATGTAGTATATTACACAAAAGTTAAAGTGGCTATCGATCATATGTCTTTCAGCCTGAGTTTCAAAAAACCTGTCTTTGTCTTATTTGGGGCTATTCCGTATGGAAAATGTTAAGTTTAACGTGTATGTTATTTTTTATCATCACAGTCTAAGCAGGTTTTGTAATAAATATGTGTTTATAGAAAGTGAAATCAATTAATAAGGTACACATTACATTTAACATTTTCCTCATGGAATAGAACCGACTTTGTGTAAAAACGGGTTATACTAATGTCCTGTAAGTCAATATGAAGGTGAAATTCAATTGTTATGATATAATGAAATTATGAATTGCGGAAGAGGTAAAGTAACAATAGGAAATTATATTTTTATTACTATTTATGATGATGTCAAAGAAAAAAATCTATGCTGGCTAGCTGAACTGTAGCCATGATTCGCACAAATGAATTGATGAATGGTGAATGAGACGAATGAATTAATTTAATCATTTGAAATAGATACGAAATGATAAATTAATTATTTATTTAATGCCATTAAAATAATTAAAATAATAAATAAATCTGAATTTATTGGTTGTAAAAAGTATGCACCCCACATAAAAAATAACTGTTGATTGATGGCATCAAGAAACAATATAGTTAATGAACAAATAAATTAATAACGATGTTATTTTTTTAATTTCAGACAAAATATTAAAATATTGTTATGTTAATTGTGGCGGTTGCTTAAATTAATGTATATTTTCTGAAGAATATGAAAAATATATTTTGATTCATAAAATATAACATAGACTATCGAACTTCAGTGTTTTCACGCAGCCTTAGTGAGATTTATTTTTGCTGTCAACAAAATTTCGGCTGGAGTAGGAAATATATGCGTGCGATTTACTCGAAGGGCTTTTAAATTTTGGTGCTATATTTGGTCATATTGTACAAGGTGGTCAGAAAATGTGTGAAAAATTTCAGGTAGTGTGATTCTTTAATTAATTTTGGATAAATAATAATGATGTTTTACGAGGCTGTTGAAACATCAATTGCGTATCTGGAAATTGCTATTATTATCTAAATATTTTGGATAATATCAATTGAACTTACAATCCTTTTCTGGCCTCCTTTTATAAAACTCTAATTTTGTACACTCATTGTTGACAAGCAATCAACCTGTTAGAAGTTTGAATTTATTTTCTCTAATTAGCGAAAATATATTTGTTACTTCGTTACTGCGATTTATTATTACTTAAAACGACTTATTTATTTCAATTTTGTTGCCCGTTAGTATTTAACACATGACAGTCGACGTGTTAATTAACTGACCGTGATTTAGTAATGTTCCAAGTTTCTCCAGCGCGCTTCCGCTTTACAGACAGTTAATTACTTGTAGCTAAATCTGAATTTGTTAAAAATACATTACGCGAATTGACTTTGTTTTGTTTCGCACGAAATTTAGTAAATAAATCGATATAGTTATTTTTATATCGGAATTGTTTATTTATTTCTAATAAAACAACTACTGCTTGAAATACCGATTGTCGATTGTTATTTAAATATATTGTAAAATTATGTTTATTTATCAATTCATAAAAAAATGACTCCCTTTATTACAATATAACCATTCATAAATTCATTTGCGCATATCATCACGACAGTTCAATCTATGCTAGATTTTTTCTTTAATTTCATCATAAATTCATGATAGGGCAGTAAGACCTCTGGTCGATAGCCCAGGCAGAAAACACCTGTATGTATTGTAATTATTTATGTTATATTGTTTTGTAATATCTGTATAGTCTGAAAAAATATGTGTGTATATATAAAATGACTGGCATAAATATTTTTTCTTGTAGAAAATATTTTATTATATTAAAAATACCATTATGTTGGTATTAAAACACGATTTGTATCGCGTAATATAACATAATATTTAATGGAGAATATTACGATTCATGTCAGTCGATTTAATTACGCCAAAGCATCGTAATTGTTGTTTTCAATCAGAAACCATGAACCGGATATTGCTATGCTGGTATTGATGAATTTAATGGAATTTATGAAATTAGCGGTCGAATTAAGGATTAATCACTAATTTTATCAATTTAAGCTAGTTAACGCTATACTAATTTCAATGTGGTTTCCAACATTAAAATTATATATAATAAATATAAAATGTGAAATGAACCACTCTAACAAAATTATTTTAATGAAAAATTATCTTAATGTTTAAATTCAATATTATATATAATAAATATAAAATGTGAAATGAACCACTCTAACAAAATTATTTTAATGAAAAATTATCTTAATGTTTAAATTCAAGTCGATAAAATATTTAATTAAGAACATTTTTCTAAGGGGTGTTATTTTAAGAATGCAGAATGGCAACAAAATGGTGAGTGGGCGTATTCGTGAAAGCGACGAGTTGATGACTTTCAAAAAAACATTCCCTAATTTTCCAGTTGAATGTTTACACAACCTCTAATTTACATAGTGAGATAATTACGCAATCGCATGAAAGAAAAAATCTTTTTAACTATAATTATAAATTTTAATAATTACTTGGATGTATATTAAAGCTTATTATTATTTTCAAATGAGTGGGATTACTTTTGTTAAGGTAAAAAATATTGATCTAAACATCAGGGCTGATTCATTTCGAGCAGAGCGCAATAAGAAACGCCAAGAAACAAGAAGCCTTTTGACAATTTTGAAATACTTGCATCAACCTTATCTGAAAATCATTAAGCGAGCTTTTATAGCAGGGTGCTCATTCTTAATTATTCACCCCTGCGCGACGAAATACTCAAGGGTTGGGCCTAATTTAACAAAATATAAGGACCAGTCGATATACCGCAGAAGATATTTAAATTGGCGTCTTGAAACCAATTTAGAACAAGTTGTCTGTTTTTAAGGGCGCGGGACAAGCAAGACAAGGCAAGAAGACAATTTATTTTACAACTCGTGCAACAAATTTCATTACCCTTCGACGCTAGTGATGTGATGTGATGATACATCCATAAACACAATGATATACGTCAGGTTCAGAGGCGCGGTGCACTGCAGTATTTTATAAACGCATTAAATTCCCAAACTCCCTATATATCACAAATTTGATTTATGCTATTTTCATAATTACAATTCAAATTCAATTCAAGGTACGCTGACAAACTAAAATAAAAGCAATCATTTTAAATGTCACGTAATGGTGTTCGGTCTCTGTCCGCCTTGTTGGGGACATTGTTTCGGCGCCGCTCCATCCCAAAAACAGTTTTCGGGAATTATTGAAGCAATTTCATAATGCGTAATAGGGTTATTGTAAATGCAATAATTCAAACGTTTATGGCACACATCGGCGATTTGCTGCTACATAATGGACATCGATGTTAATGGCGGAATGTACAAAACCGGAGACGAACCATATTTGTTTTGTTTTGTTCTACGAAACATTGGGTATTATTCATGACTTATATACAAAATCACGGAGGAGGAATAATGTATTGTCTACAAAATTCTGCTTAATACATTTTCATTTAAATAACTTTATGATTTATTGTTTACACACACCAGAAATATATACACATAAATAAACTCCCAGTCAACGTTATAAAGCTTTGATCAAAAATTGTTTCCCTTTATAATTCAGAATATACACCTTTAATACATATAAAGTAAATATACAAACATTTTTATTCAGACAAATTCATAGTATGATTGCAATAATATTTATATACATGTGCTATCGATCAAAGGTCTTTCAAAGAATATTTTTATATTGAATTCAATATAAATACTACAAACGTATACCTATATGTTGTGATGATTATTCTATCTAATACGAAAAATAATAATAATGGTGATTTATTTATTAAATAGTTTAAAAATAAAAACTCGTTTTATTTTTGCGTTATGAAAGACTCATCCCAAGTTTTAACCAGGAGACTACTGAATAAAAAACCTTCCACTTTACCCGACATCGATTGTCGGGCTTCTGAATAAAGTTAAACTGACTAAGTCGTTTAATATAATAGACACTGGACTTCTTTTATTTTAGTTACCCGTACTTAAAACTAATAGATAGATATCAGACAGTTTTAAGAACTATGTGATGTTCTTAAAACTGTCTGATATCGGAACCCCATACATCAGAAAACCTAAGCACATAATATATACGATGGAAATACTTAACCTGAAATAAAATATAAAACCTTATTTTGAAATAATTATAAAGCTTAACTCTAATATCATAGACGATACCAATGTCCTGATATTGGAACATTTAAACGTAGCGTAAGTGCCCTATCAAGTAACTACGACAGATTATAATAAATTAAGACGGCACATCTCTACATAAACACCAAAAGTGACATAGAAGTTTGGATTTTGGTGATATTGTACATAAAACGAAATAAATTCATTTTAAATTAAAACAAAAAAATGATTTTAGACAATTCAATTTGAAAATAAAATACATATATTTTTACTTTCCCCGGACCCCTGTCCAAGGGAAAATATTGTGATCGTGAAAATTTTCGAACCGCCAATTTCAACAAATATGCACGTTTTGAGGTCCCCTGAGTCCATTCCATCGAGTTTTGAAAAATGTCTGTGTATGTGCCTGTGTGTTTCCGCGATAGCGCATAAACGGCTGAATGGATTAAGCCCAAACTTTATATCTAAGCTTTATGTAACAGTGGAATGATCTGAAAAGCTTTTTGTTAGAATCAAAACTCATTAAGTGCAACTTTACTCTTAGCAATTTTTCATTTTTTAATTCGGATAGAAAAATGTTTCAAATAAAAGTTTTAGATCTTGGAAAATAAATAATTTCTGTTATAAAACTTTTATTGTAGGACCTCCGGTTTTCATTTTATAAGCGAAAGAATTTCGTTTTCCTGATAAATTCCCTTAGAGATTTTAATAATTATTTTAATGACAAATAAAACGTCAAAGTGCCAGCACGTCAGCTCATTCGCAAAGTTTGAAAAAATGAAGAAGAGTTTGGAGAAATCATTTTAACACATTGTAAGGTAAGAAATAACACACTCAATTATAATATTCTTCTAAATACTCGGTTTTAACTTTGAAAGACAACAATCATTTTTTCTATTATTCATTTTGCTTTCCAATTAAATTTTCAATCAGAAACTTATTTGACCTTATTCACCGGGGAAAGTACCATAATCGACACATCACCATTTTTTTAAGAAATAATAATCGTTTTAAAATATGTTTTACCAAGTGAATAAGAGGCAAATAAACAAAATATATTTTACAACTGAAATCAGTATTTCCTATAAGAAAATCTGTTGTAGTAAGCCGACTAAACTTACACATTATCAAAATAGTCTGCCTCAACATTACCGCAAAGTACATAAACAGTAAATTGTCTTAATGATGCACTGGGTGAGGGGATGTACAAAGGACAAAGGACCTAATGAGATTTACGTGCCGTTACATCAATAGTGTAAACTTCCCACCGCATAAATCGCAATCCAAACTAACTGGTTTAAACCTCAAATTATTTGAAATGCATCGTTCGCTATAAATACCCCATGATAGGTAAACCTTATTAATTTCCGTTTTGTCTCAAAAAAATGGAATTGTTACATAAAGCGATAAGATTGTTCTAAATGTGCTAATATGTGTAAATATTCGAATATACGCTAAGCTTTCGTTTCGATTAAACGTAATAAATATATAGCGTAAATAGTGAATAGAAACAACGATAAATCCCATAACAAATGAAGGGGAGCGTAATAAAGCGCTCCGTACTGTTTGTTCACCCTAAAAGATTAGTTGTGATTTCGAAGTAATTTGATTTTGTAAATTCTCACAATTCTGCTTGGTTAACTAGTTATTTAACATTGCGCAACTAGGTAGTCCCCAAAGTCAACTTGTTCAACTAATCAACTGAATCCCTACAAGTAACTAAACCGCAACATGTTAGGATGTGTTTGCTGTGAATTTTAAATTATATTCAAGATTTGCATCGAATCGATATTAAGCGGCCCCGGAAAATACTCGAATAGGAGAAGCTTACCCTTATTTATTTGGATGTGAAAAGTCAATTAATTCCGGATAATAAAATTAAACGGTTTTGCGAAGGGGGTGATTCGTATAATTGTACAATGTGACTGGGTTTGAGTTTGACAGCTCCTGCTTTTATAATATATTCAAAAGCGTATTATATATATATTTTACACTAAACTATTATATCACAAAATAATTTATTAACTAACTAAACATCTTTATTCAAATGTGTATATGTATGTACAATAATAAATAAAATTAGAATTTATTCTGCAGATGAATTGGCTATCGACCGGAGGTCTTTCAGCCTGTACAATTTGTATATTTAGATAGAAACAATCTTTATTTATAGACCATATACATACATTTACATAACAATCAATAGGTAACATTATCAGTGCAGTTCATTGAATTGGCTAGCGACCAATGGTTTTTCCTTCTATTATATTTATTATATATGTGTATTCCAATTAAACAATTGTTTTCACTATGAACTGTTTGGTATTGAATAATAATTATTTTGATGCGTATTATTATTATTATGTATTTTGTTGTAATTTGTGATTGGTAATTTACCTTTTTTATACACATGTTTTGTAATGTTTTTAGTGCATCACACTTTTCTTGTAAAATTTTTAATATGAAATTTAGAAATGGAGATTCCGTTAATAAAGTGAAATTGAAAGATTATCGAGATAAATTAACATCTTTTTGTTATTATTATTAAAAACACAAACATAGAAATGCCTATCAATAATAATCGAAAAATACTTATATTACGTAAGCCATTAGGCTATTTGATTAGTTCTGCAGTTCAAGTGACTTCAAGTTTTTGACGTCACCCACATTATATTACGTCAGTGCATAAATTGTAAAAGTCCTGGATTAGTACATCTAACGAATAATCTATTGTTTTACTGCTTAAAGAGCAAATAATTAATATTGTATTAATTTAACAGAATTGTCTCTTATTTATTAAATTATAATTTCAATATCAAAAGAGAGATCTTAAAAAAGATATAATTTAATCTGTTATGTCTATAATATGCAAAAAGAACGATGTATAACTTTGTATACTAGGGAAAAGATTTCTAATCAAGCTGGTTTTATGCGGGATCTCCGTAGGGATCCGTGTGAAATATTTAATCTACGGATACAGTATAATTTTATACAAAGTGAATTTCCATAGTTGACGCAGTCGCCTGCATGAAATTGTAACATCACTGATCTGAAAGCTCTCCTAATCACGAACGCTTTTGTGATGAATCAATCTGCCATAAACCGTGAGTCATATTAATTGAATATTCAAAATCTTATTTAATCTTTCGAAACCATTGCCCATTTTATTAGAATCAGTTAATAATAAATTGAATACCGCATGCATAATTTATGCTTTATTAAAGAGACCGGCTTGCTATGTATTTACATAATAGCACGAAACATAGAGAAATCTGTAATAAAATAACACTTTATTATTCCCAAACTTTACTAGCGCATAAAACCGTTTGTCTTGAAAGGATAACGTAAAGAAATTTTTATTAGAATCTCTGTTTCTTCCGCAAACACGCGCAACGTAAAAATTTCAGACCTTCCCTGAAATGTTTATATGTATTAAATGCAATGCACTTTACTTTGTTATTAAATACCCTACGGTAAACTTACTTTATGGTAATAATTCAATTTACATTTTAAGCGCTATATTATGCATATTTTTCTATATTACTAAAGTTTTATGTTTTATTTATAATATTATAAATTTAACAATCTCTATTTCGAGGCCATGTATAACTCCATAAATTAAATTCTATAAACTGCATTATTATTATTGTTTTTATTTATTTTGTTGTTTTTGTTAACTTTCCTTAAACTAAAATCATTTACAATAATATTATTTATATTGCTTTCACTCCTACTTTTTAACACATTATATATTTTATGAAATGAAAAAAAACTCATTTCGCATCTTCTATTCTTCATATATTTTTGTTTATTAAATATATATATATATATATATATTGGGTTATTCACGGTATATGAAAATACTCCGTTTCGAATACCGTGGCCCCTTTTTAAAATTTTGATTCGAGGGGTATATAGGTGCCTATAAAGGCTGCTTTCTAAAATTATTTTCATATTATACAGGGTGTCCCATATGCCATAGAAGTATCAAAGTTGCGTTTTTTTTAATGGAACATCCTGTATATTGTTATATTTTTAGATTCTACGTCCAAAATAACTATCATTTTAATTAAAGTTGAAATAATTGGATTTTTGTTAAAATCTAACCTAATTTTCAAATTTCAAACTATTTGAGAAGTATTTAGGTTATGTGCGGGAAATTTCCAGTGAAGTTAAGCAATGGATCATATTTTATTTTCCAATTATTAAAATTGTAAAATATTTACAGGGTGGCCCAAAAAAATAAAATCATCGAACAAGGATTTTAAGTGGCCCAAACTTGTTTTTTTTTTTCAAATGGAATGCTATATTTTGAAGATGTCATTAAATGCACGTTTTAATTATCTATCAAAAGTTTGCTAAAACTCGAAGCTCTTAGACATTTACTTTTTACGAAAATGGCATAAAATCAATTTTTTACATTATTTGGGGCGCAAGTATGCTGCTGCTGCAAATTATTTCCACTGTACGTTTTTGATAAAAAATCCATCAAAACTACTACTTCCTGGGTAAATACTCCGCCGGACATTTTATTATACAATGTATGATTGTTGTTGCATGCCGGTACAATTGTGCATTGCAACGGTTTAAATCCAAAATATTTAATAATGATAATGATCCAAATTTATTGACAATTTTAATTCTTTTCCTTTTATAACTTTAATTTAAATAAATGCAAATGTGTGAATTACCTCCGTTTTAATACATGTTTTCGTATTGTTATAACTATTAACTATTTTTCGTTTTTATATAAGGAATTGCAAAAAAACCGAGTTGCTTTTGAGAAGGAAACTTATAAAAATTTCATGGTCACATTACGTCCTTTAATATTACGTGGGGTATGCACTTAGAATAAAGAAGGCGTTGTTAAATCGCGAATACTTGCACCTTAAAAGGCCATTGTTAAGATTCAGCAAACATAAATGTGTCTTTCACACTGCTCCTAATACAAACTGCACTTACATTAACTTTTCATGCGTGGCTTAAAATAAAGCTTTATCTCCACATAAAAAGTAATCATTATGTTCGAAATAAATAAAATTGAAAAGTTAATGAATATATTGTAGGATTTTATTTTAATATTGTTATTTCCGAAAAGGTGGCCAGAAAAGGTATGATACTATTCAGGCAGTGTGATTCGTTGATTAATTTTGGATAAACAATCTAATGGTTCAATCGTGGGAGGTAGAAATACAGATATTTGTATATAGAAAATCCCAAAATATATTAATTTATCTTTCATAACATTGCATTTGCTAACCTTTTCTCTACATTGTATATTGCAATATTTTTATTACATTAATTTGGAATTAAATTAACTATGCAAGGAAATTAATTATGTGGGATAAAATCGAAAGAAGTTGAAGCAATAAAAAATAAATAAAAAAGTTTTTTTTTAATTTATCGCTTTTTAAACAAGTGATTAATGAGCAAGGACCTGAAAATCCTGATTTATCCATATTGATCGAAACATTCATGATAGAACTGTATATTTAGAAATAAAATGTTGTTGTATCACTTTTATTTCTATACTTAAAACCTCCGTCTACTATATCATAGTGTACGTCCATTCAACATTAATCTTTCGGACGGAAATCCACGCCATTGACTTACGTACCACGGAATCATTGGCGGCTCCAACCGGGAAGCCATAGGGAGCATACCCCATTCCGTGAAGCTGAAAAATCAACAACAAACGGCGGCTTTATAGCTCCAGTTGAAAAATCAATACTCTATTTCAATTTTTTTAGAATATTTACAGCTAAATTTATAGGTTTTAAATAGCTTAGAAAAAAAATGCATATAAATATTATTACAATATAAAAATATAAAAAGACAAGAACTAGACAAAAACATTATTATTTTTACATTATTTAAGAGAAAGTAAATTATTACTCTTCATAGCCGTTTTCTAAAAGTGTATTTTATATTATTACAATTTTATTGTTAATTTACTTCATATAAAATTGTTTACAGAAATAAAAATGTTACATATGTATGTTACTAAATATTTTTTTATTAATGTACATTTTTTGCTGTTTATTGTTTATTTGCAAATTCAACTGTAGTGTGAAATTAATAAAAAAAATGTTTATGTACCCCTGTTATAGACGTTTTAATTTCATTTACGGATGCTATATTTAAAAAAATGTAGGATAACTCAGTGTTTTATAAAACAAAGTTATTAAACAAAAAAAAAATGTTTACTTTTTCAATGAATATAACTTTTATTTAAAATGTTTTTCGATAAAATCAATATTAACGAAAAACCGAAAAATTCGCTGGGAATAAAATACAACTTCCGGTGTGTGAGTATTTAATACGAGGAAAGTAAAAGTGTTGAAAAGGAAAAATATTTTTAAATAAAAGTTTATTTATTATTGTATTAAAATATCGGCTTGATTAAAAGCGAAATAAACTGAAAAATAAATAACAATAGGAAAGAGTATTCATTCACTTAGCCATAGTTACTTTAATTAATAAAATTTTTATGATTTTTACCACTTTTTTTATTTAATTTCACTACAATTGTTTCGCTACGCTGTAGCTTCTTCAGGTGAATAAAGTTAATCAAAAACCATGGATTTTCAAAAATTAAGTGCCTCTTTAATCAACGAGATTGGGCATAGTTATTTAAATAAATTAAATACAAAAAAATATTAATTATTAATCTTTTTCAATTTAGCTACTGTGAAATTTTGACTTACGTTACGTGTGTAAATGCACATTAAAACAACTACTTCTCGGGCCCGTACCCCTCCTATGCACAATAGCAATAACATATTGTCTAATGCAAAAAATAAATGTAATGATATAAAATTGTTCCTGTTTAATTTCACACATCATTTCAACTATTTCACTACATTCTTTTTGTTTTACCTAAAATTAAAAGCGGTCCAAACTGCAGTATTTATTGTAATAACGCCCACGAATGTTCCTCATTCATATTTACTAACTGGAAGTAGAAAATGTGGGAGGTCATATCTGGACTGTGGAGTTGGTAATCAATTGGAAACCGCAATCACGAATTGCGGCTTGTGCAATTATTGTAGTATGTATGGCTGCATTATACTTGAGTAAACGCACATCTTTTTCAGTTTTCGGCGTAGATTATCAGTAATATTTTGTTGTAATTGATGTAACAGTGATTTATTTAAATAATACAGACAGTTTTGAAAATTTAGGTTATTGCTTTTGCTAGTTGACTTATATATATTTATGATCCATGTCATTGAAATTTTACAAATGTGTAATTAATTTTAAGTTCTATTGATTGGATAACACCAATAGAATGTAATCAATTTTATTATATATTTTCTCATTATATATTTAGAGAATGATACTAATTTCTAGACACATATTATATATTTCAACAGCCTGGTTACGAAAGATCCATCTAATATATTTTTTTTAGATTATTTATCCAAAATTAATTAACAAATTACACTACCTGAAGATTATCATACCTTTTCTGGCCACCTTGTATATTCAAAATGATTCTTTACAAACTACTTTTGTTCTGTTAATGAGTTGTTTGTGCGATAGAGCTTTTCTATTTGGAGAGAAAAAATAGGATTTTTTTAAGAGAATATTTGTATAAGGTAAATGTTAGGGTTGCTTTAAGAAAAAATATGAAGGGTGCAGGATACATCTATAGGAGCTTGTTGTTTGTTACTTAGTTTATTATGATGTGTTAATAAAAATTTGAGTGCTGCGGTGCGCATTTTGAAAGCATGCGCCCTTCAATTAGGTCGTAATTGAGGCTTACGCCCGCGGGACATAAATAATTTTAGCTCGGCGTGGATATTCTTCATATTTTTATTATAATAGCTGGCGACGTTGATGCTCGCGGATAGTGTGACGTAATGAAACTTTTTAAGCCACACATTCTGCGCGCCCTATTATTAATAATGTTGACAGTTTGAGGGCCCTAATTCGCGGCACTTTATTAAGTTCCAGTGGTGAACCCTATCCCTATGCCCCCCTCTGCCCCCTGCCCTGCTGTCTATGTCTAGTGTGTGACCTCTTCAGCCTAACCGGGACACTTCCGTATTGCGTCCGTCCATTGAATTATCTCGCTCGAGGATGTGCATAACATCCGCCCTTATCAGTTCATTTCAACATCGGATGTGCAGAAATATGTGTATATCTATGTATGTGTGCCCTGTAAAATATATTGCCCAAAAGCAAAATGATGCAACCACTGAGACCGCAATTTCTCAAATGCTTCAGTTCAAAATTTCACTGCAAATAAACAACTGTTCCCTACTTGTAACGATCGATTCAATTCCATCTCAAGCCTCATATATCTAATATTTCAAACATGTCTTACGATCCTATAACACTATGACACATTCATGTATTCTGAACTATAAAACTGCTCATAAATATCCATTTCCTATCCTCTAAATTAGACGTTATAGGGTGCTTCGATAACCCGGCCCAATCACTGTTTCTAATAAATTGAGGATATGCATGCGTTATTTTTATGTGGAACACGTTATTTTACGCACAAAGAATTTTAAAGGAGAGCTTATTATATTAATTCAATTTAATTTTTAATTTATATTCAAAAAAATGTTTCCGCCCAGAATTTTAACACGGTTAGTTAATCCACAAGCGCGTTTCGAACTTCCTGGTCCCCATTACTGAAATGCACATGGAATACTGAAAAGATTCACTGAATTTTAAACCTTTCCAGCGTTTAAATACATTCATGAAAATTATTACAGCAATCATCTTCCTTTTCAATTATTTTGAAATTATTAGAAGATAAATAACATAACTGCTTTTTTAAAGCCTGGGATCGTTTGGCTTTCCAGCCTTCCTGCACCGTGACCAATGAGGTCTATTGTGCCTATCCTTCTGCCTTTATTTTTCAAGGATTCCTACCTTTTAAGCGAAGTCCAGGATGTTTCTTGAGAGACCATCGAGGGTATTCTGTACGGGAAACATTAGGTATAACGTGTACGTTATTAATTAACTTCACATTCTATCTATTATAAAGGTTGATTAGACTGTGATGATTAAAAACAACGTACACGTTAAATGCAAAATTTTCCTTAGAGAATAACTGCTTAGGTAAGGATGAAATCTAATTTCATGAATAAAAAAAATATATTATAAGAATATATACAAGTTTAAAATTATATATTAAATTATATCTTTCTCCTGAACGATTAAATTGAAGTAGTACAATAATTGTTTATATAGGAAAATTTAAATCATAAATATAAAAAAAAAAAATAGATGAGAACTATCCACTCCCATATTTCTTTTAAAATATTTATGAGTTACATTTTCCTTTAGAAACAAACAAACACACAAGATATTAAAGATGACATTTTTTTCAATCAATAACAATAAATTTAATAAAAAAGATACAATATAAACGGAGACGATTTATACATTTGCAGTTATTTAAATTCATATTAAATACTGAAAACAATCAATTAAATTCGATTATTTCCATTTTCATCACTGCAAAGATTACTTACATTGTAAGTTTTTGACAAACATTCATTGAATGTAGTTGTGGTTCCGGGTAAATGCCCCGCCAGATATTGGATTAAATAACGGACGATTCTCGTCGAATGCCAATACTGCGCATTACAATGGTTTTAGTCGAAAATATTTAATGAAATGTACTCATAAATTATAAATACAGAGCTATCTTGTAATTTTCTTTATGTTGGTTGTGGAGACTTTTAATTATTTAAATAAAAATGGTTATTTATTTAATAAGTTGGAGAAAGGACAATCATTTTTATTTAAATAACAAAGCTATATGTAGACATGTATTTCGGGATTTATCTCTCATTAATACAGCTATATCTTGTGAGGACTTAGATGTTCAAATTTACGTACGGTCCTCGTCGGGATCTCAGATGGAAATGATAGTGCTTGGTGATGGACGCAGAATGATCGAATTTTATTGATTGTTTTCAGTATTTTTCCTTTTTTAACGTTAAAAAAGTTACATTATGTGTTCATTATTACCAACTTTAGCCTCAATACATCTTCGACATTAGAAGCGCCAAGAATGAATATTTTGTTTAAATTCATTCTTATGGCAATAGAGTAGATAATTAAGTTATACTGTGATAACAATATTAGCTTTCTACTTTTTGCTTTTTATTCTTTGTTGATAAAGAACGGTTTGCAAGAGCTGTTTGGTTATATTAATGTTATATTAATTAAAGATATTTTAAAGAATAGCAAATGCTCCCGTTGAAGAATTGTTTTTAGAAAGAAATTATACCATCGTATAAATGTATCTTGAAAATAGCTGTGAGTAAAAAAAGGTTAGGGACCATTGATTTAAACGGTTTTATTGTGCTGGAATCGGATCTTAATGATCTTACAATAGTTTAAAAGCATAATAAACATCTACGTGATGCAGCTTAAAGTTGTATTCGATGGCGTTAGGAAAAGCCGCGTTCGAGAAATATAAAGAAATAACCACACAAAAGGCCCTATACAAAAATAACACAAGGCTGCAATAACTAACGGCATTGGCAGCACCACTCTAACAAACCCTATTATATCAATGTGACAATAGGGACCGAGAAATTGATCAAAATATCTCGTGGTTCGCACTGAAAGATTGATAATTTTCAGAAGCAATTACGACCGGTGTTTGTCCTCGTACCTTGTTTCCACCTTAATTGAAGTAAACTTGGCCGAAATCAGAGCGTGTATCATTTATAGCGGGGGACCGTTACAAAGCAAACACGAAAAAATGTTGAAAACTTTACGCCCATCCTTTCTCAGTTTTCCGGCCGGAATAATTACCTTGAATGGGGCGACAATATATCTTGTTTTATCTAGATCTCTAGAAACCTTTCCGAATTTACATTTCAATCCCCCTTTCCTTTTAGTCCTAATTAAATAAATGTGCATTTTTTAAACGTGCAAATTAACGTAATTTAAATTATAGCAAATATTCCCAAAAATTCCTTGTGCTCACATTTTAATTACAAGTAAACTTTCGCATGATTTAATTACGGAGTTTATGTATAAAGGGCTTCCATCAAGTAAAAGCCTTATCAAATCAATAACTCATATTTTGCGTCGACTGCAGTGGAGCTTAATAGCCAAGGATACTATCTCTGCTGCGAAAATATGTTCATATATCATTTTTAGAATGACAGTATGTGAAATTTAAAATAATAATATAGAACTCGGCTGGTGGGGGGATAATTATTGCGTTGATTATTTCGATATCGCGTCGCTAATGCGGCAACATGACTGGCGCTTATAGTGGAACATAAAGCTTAAACAAGTGGAAAATTTAATGGATGAAAACTAAAATTAAGGTTATTAACTTTACTGGAATGGGTTTTACTAAGATTACACGACCAGATAATTTATTAAAAATTCTCTCTTTATATTTCATAACTAATAAAATATTACATAACATTTTATTAACGAATTAATTAAATATGCAATCAATTTTATTAATTAATTCGCTTAATTTGAAATTTATTTATTAAACTCATTTTAAGATTTCCTGCTCAAAAAATTCCTGGTTTTAATGAATAATTATTCAAATTAATGAGTTAATAAATTATAAAGCTCTGAGATTATTTTCTATCAACCAAAAGCTTTTCATTATTTTTAAATTAATATAAGAAATAAATGAAAAAAAAATATTGATCGAATTTTATTTACAGAGTTAAAAGAGGTTACTCTTCAGTACATTTTTCGAATATAGTTTGTCTTTTTATAAATAAATTCCCTATTATTAATTATTATTTCATAAACTGTTACTGTATTACCAAATAATTATTAATATTAGGTGATTAATACGTTTTATTGTAACTACAATAAATCATTTTAAAACATTCAAATTTATCAATAAATAAATTTTTTAAAGTTTCAAATTAACCCCCTGTATAATAAAAAGAAACTAGAACAGTTAATAATTAAAGGAAAACATGTTTGCAACATTTTTTTCTCGCATTAAAAGAGAAATATTTGATTAAATTAAATAAAAAGAACTCGAGAGTAATTAATAAATTATTTTCTCTTTAGCTAATGTGACATTGACTTATGTTACAAAAGTACATTTTATTGAGAATATTTAAGGTTATTTAGCTATTATAGAGCAATATTTTGATTCAAATAATTACACTATCAAATCTATAGAGTGTTCTATTTTCGATGGTTTCTTTGAGTAGAGTATCATTAATATTAAAAATAGAGAAAAACCAATATATGGGTCAATTTTAGTGCTAATATCATGTACCTTATCAAAATGTTCCAATTGTTTTTCAAGTTTTACTTCAAAAGTAAAATTTTGCCAATTTAAAAATGTTAAGATAACGTCTTTATTCGGAAATATATTTACTTACAGTAAAAACATTCTTATGGCACTTTTTTAAGTAAAATGCGCTGAGTTATTTAACCGGTTCTATAGTTAGTAAACACCCTGTAAATGATTACAAAACATTAAGTAATTATCAATTGAAGAGTTGAAAACTTTGCTTTACAGTCTATAAATAAGAGAGCAGATATTGTTCGCCTTTATATGTAGCTAAAAGTTAGTTAATTCACCGAAAATAAAACAGCAATAAAATATTAATAGAATACCTAATATAATCGTACTAAAATTTAATACGCGATACGATCCCGCACAATATCACAAACGTTTATTCTGTAACAATCAATACAAACACACAGGTATTTATTATTAATGGTTATTGTGCTCACAATATGGCTCTGCTGCGGATACAAAACATCACCTATTAATTAAAATCGCACTTTGCCAAATAAATATTGCGCTAAGTCGCCGAAAGTCGAATTGATACGTGAAATATTTGTTTTAGATTTAACTCCGAAGCACGGCCGAATCGATTAATTGTTAAATTGGAAAACACTTTTGATTTAATGGAATAATGGAAATTTTTAAATTGGATTCTTCTATTTGCGCGCGCTACAAATCTCTAGTTGTGACGATTATAAATTGAAGCCCAATTTAATATTTCGCGCGTTTACAAATTCGGTGTGAAAAAGGGGATGGTTTAATAAGCCATATACACTCGCGGTAGCTTTCATGACATATTCATTTTATAATACGCGTATTAATTGGAATGGGGTGTTAATATTCAATTCTCATAGCGGATTTTAATTTAATTTTACAATTTTCATTTTAGATTTAATCTGATAAAAAATAAACAAATGAAAAAGCGGGAAATAAATGAAAATATAAGATAATATATTTCATAAAGAATAATAATTCATTGATGTTCGATATTAAATCACAATAAATATTTTAATTTAATTACATAATATACAATGCAAAACTGCATGTTTACCGAATCAGTACTATTATATTAATTATTCTCATTTTATTAAAATAATGAAATATTTAAAAACAAAATAAAATATATAATCTTAATATTTTATTTTGTTCACTGAATAACGTTTTTACCACAATTGTTAATAGTATTTATTTGTAAATAAGTTTCGACTTTTGGCAGTAATTATCAAGTGAGGTTAGGAATTTGTTTAAGGTGAACAGAAGTATTTATTCAGTGATATAATCATGAATTACTACGTAGTTACTGTCGCAACCATCATAATGATTAAATATTAAGATATTAATAAATTAAATAATTTATTTAATTAATTATTTAATTTATTTAAATAACAGTGACTAAGTGAATAAATTATTTTTTCTCTTATTAATATATTTATTGCAGAAAGATTAGGAGTAATAGAAAAAGAAATTTAAATTAATTTAACAACTTTAAAAGTTTATAAGACAGAGCGTATTTTTTTGTATTTTTGTATTAAATATTCTCGAATCAATTGCATTATACAATTATTTATTATGCACCAGTTCAGAGTATCTGTCTGAGAAGTAATTATTTCAAAGGATGTTTCTTTTTTGCTTAACATAAGTGTAAAAAGTTGCAGTAGCTAAAGAGAAAGTAATTAATTATTCAATCGATTAATTTAATTGATTTCATTAAGATTATGAGTTATTATATATTAAATTTATTGATTTAAAACGACTAGGATTACAACAAAAACTTTGCTGAACACAATAAATTCCTTAGAAGAATAAAAATATTGGAATGAAATAAAAAAAAACTTAGCAAATACAAAACAAGAACACATATTACAGAAATTATAGATCTAACAACGAATAACAGACTTGCAACAGACAAAGACGTATCAGATAAATTTGCCAATACACTAAAAGAAAAATACAAAACGGCAGTGTAAATAACTGCTAAAATAGACGAAACCCAACAGAAATATTACTTTCGCATTTGATGAAGACTTATTACAAAATATTGAAAAAGACGACAAAAATCTCTCACCAGATGACGCATTTGATGGAGATATTGAAAAAGGCGACAAAAATACAGCCACGCATATGACAAAATATCGCTACTGATTTTAAAAGCCTTACTAATTCTAATTCATAAAAATCCTTAACTACTAAAATTAGATCTTTCCTGCAGAATGGAAACATGGTATAATTTCCTGCATCTATAAACCAAACACATGCATCAAATCTCAATAACTATCATCTTATAATACTCCTAAGCTTGGGCAAAATGCACGAATCACTTCTAAAAGAAAAACTTTTCAACCATACAAAAAATATATACTCATTTACTAATTCGGATTTCTTCCTAATGGAATTGTATTATTGTAGGATCTTCATTTGAAAGATAATTATATTTTTGTAATAGTTTTGTTAATTTTTAATATACCTCCAAAATATTTTATGGTGTAAATAAATGCTGTATCCGTTCCGAGCATCAACTAATCGGGATGGGTTCGAAGAAGCATCAAATCCCGCGTATTGATTCTGCATAAAAATTTCACGTTTCTGCTTGGCTGTATTTCATTTCGGCGTAAAATAAATCATTTAACGACATGTTTTTGAATGGCCCTATTTATGTCCGGGCCAAGCACGCCCGACGTGGAATAATTAATTTACAACCGTAAGAGGGCGCTCCACACCGGGACAGGAAATTGCACCGGACATTAGCATATTTTATTCGCTGTTTGGGAATTAGTTTTCGAATTGAAACCGAACGATTCGGGAATTAAAATTGAAACAAAGTAGTGTTTCATTGTGGAATTACGGTGGAAATGATAAAACACCATTGCGGGTTTTTAGAGGCGGCCGGGATAATTTATTGCTTATGCGGGGGATGGATCGAATAGTGTGTTTGTTTACGTATACACTTATTGTAATAGTGAAATATTTTCAACGCTCTATTGCATTTATACAAACTATACAAACTAAATAAAGTTACGACCCATTAGACATAACTGTATAAATATTTATTAAACAAAAATAACATTAAAAATGTATTAAAATAAAATGTCATTATTTAATACATACTAATAAATTAACGGACTAGGACATTATTATATTAAATTGAAGTTAGGCTAATTTTAATTAATTTCTAGCTTAAACAAATTTAATTTAATCATAGGTATAAAAATCTGTAAATAAAACAAATAAAAATTATAAAATTCAATTATAGACAAATTTCTAGTTATTAACCTATTAAATTATGCTCAATTAATTTTTTACCACGGATTGAAAGATTTTTGATCTAACTCAGGATATTTAATTAAAAATAAAACACTTGGTTTGTTTCACTTATTTATATGATATTTTCTCCGACCAGTTTCGATCATCGGTCATCTTCAGGGAGGAATGTACAAAAAAAATCTATAAACAACTCTCTATATATATATGTAGAAATTCAAGATATCGAAAAAGGTAATGAGTGCGGACGTCATAAAAGAGTTAAATTAATTTTAAATTTTCTTGAAAATAATAATATCTCGAAACTGATTGATAATTTAAAATTATTCAATTTCATTTGTGATTTCAATTGTTTTATTCGTAGAATTTTATTAAAATATTCCTTAAAATCTCAACAAAGCTTCTATTATGAAACACCTTTGTATATATACCTCGTAATACTAACATTAATCCTAAAAATGCCCATCCTTTACTTATAAATCATCAATTCATTTCAGAACTTAGACAATGACGTTAGCAACCATGATGATTAAATAAGATGACAAGAACAAGCAGATACAGAAAGATCGACAGTCGATAGCCATTTTCCGAGGCTTGCAATTTTTAAATGAATTAAGTAAGAAGAATTTTAAAATAATTAATAAATATATTTATTTTCCTCTTTAGCTACTGTGATATTTTTTACTTAGGTAATGTAAGTACTTTAAAACAATAAATAAAATAATATATAATAAATATATTATAATAAAATAATAATTAAAATAACTTCTTCTCGGCATATACCCCGCCAGACATTGAGTTACATAATGGATACCTGCTGCAACAATTTTTGATTCGAGAATATTTATTTTTTAACATATTTTTGTGATGTAATTTAATTTAACTGCCAGGAATAAAGAATTTCTATATATATATGTAGAAATAAAGAGATATTTCACACATTTTAAGTAATTTCAATTAAAATATAAGGAAAAATACTAAAAATGATCAATAAAAACGATTATTTTCTTTGTAATCGTTGCAAAAGATACTTAAACTGAAAGTTTTTGAAACAACTATATGTATCTATATATAAATTTACTCATTTCTGTTATACTACCTATGTTTAAATATTAGAAATATTAATCAAATATAATAATAATAAATAATCTTTATTATTAGCTATATACAGTAAAATATAGAAAATAATGAAAGTTACTAAGTCAAATATATAATTAATATCTCTTTATTGGCCATTGATGTGTGGTCTTTCGTGTTAATGTCCTTGTCGTGAAATAAAAGTATAATGATAACTAACTGTCTATAATATAAGTCATTGTCGATTGTGTTCGTAATTTAACTGTCATTAATGTGTTGATGTGATGCAATGAATTCATGATAATCAAATATAATTTAATAAAAAAATGTTTGATTGTGTATTATTTAAAAAAAGGATATTAATGTTTCATTTTGAAATTAGTTAGGCGTTGTAAATAAATTTTGTGGAATGCTAATTGTTTTGATTATTCTTTTAAGAAAAAAGGTTAATATAGTAATATGTGGAAATATATTTTAGAGTATAAATTACAAACAAGTACATTTTCGTAAAAACCTACTACTTGACTCATATCTAAACCACAACAACCACATATATTACAATACAAACCCCGCAACGCGGAGTATTACATTTTTTCCAGGATCATGCCAGAGCCGGTTTAGCTAATATTACCCGTAAGCCAGCGCCGTGCTTATTAAAAGGGTCGCTCGAAAATATTCTCAGAAAATAATAAGGGAAATTGTAATAAGGGTGAGTGAGGTTTAGCATGCAAATCTCAATTAGGAGATAAAACTCCACCATCGGGATTTTCCCCTTTTCCCCCAAGACGTTAGTGGTACACACGGATATTATTCCAAACACCTGAAATAAATTAGTTCGTGCAGGAAAGAAAAAGTGCTGTACCTGGTTGTCTGATCACGTTAGCATATGTCTAGGGAGTGTTCATTCAAATAATGCCCAATAAGGTCATTGAATCGTAAATACCACCGAAGCGAAGTTTGATGTGATCATCTCGAAATTAACATCTGTTAATTATGCAAGCGATTTATTCATGAAAATTTCAACAAACATGCTTAACAAACTTATAATTTAATATATATATATATATATATATATATATATATATCATGCAAGCGATTTATTGAGGAAAATTTCAACACACTCGACTCTTTCAAACCAAATTATATTTTTATTACAAAATTCTAAAAATAACCAACAAACATATTTATTTCACTATCTAGAAATAAATATACATACATATATATTTATTTCACTATCTAGAAATAAATATGTTTGTTAGTTATTTTTAGAATTTTGTAATAAAAATATAATTTGGTTTTAGAAAGCCCAAAGGAAGTATTAAATTATCTGAGTTGCAAATATAATTATGAATGCAAAGGATTAAGATTTTGATGTTATTGAAAGATATTTTATATATACATAATCTTTATCGACAATAAATAATAATACAATACCTATATATAACATAAAATATTACATATGTTATAAAAAGTCTGCCAATTGGCTATCGACCAATAGTCTTTCCACCAGAAGATATTTTATTTTCATTTGATTTTGTTTTATTTTCCGAGATTTCGACTTATTAAAAAGGAAACACAACAATATTAATTTAAATTGCATTGATAAATATATTTAAATGTATAAATATATTTATCTAATATATACATTCAGAGCGTTTATTTCTAAACATTCTAAATATAAGTACTGGAAACGTATCGTTAGTAATTTAAACTTCAGGAATCGATTTAAGGGTAAAATCTTACACTTAGACGACAGTTGAATCTAATTATCGAGAACAACGCGAAATCCGGATTGTGATATTGGATACAGTCCGTTCTACTTTGTAATGGAGCTGAGGTGAAAGGCAGGAAAAATATATCCCAGGACATAAAGGACTTTCAATCTACCTCGATTTTACAGAAACCGTAACCAGATTAGAAGAAACCGTGAGAATTGATTGATCTTTTATTTAATACAAAAGGAGAGGTATTACTGAAAACCGATAAAATTTATTTAATATTTTCGTATTGATGAATTATCTTTACCCAATATTTTCCAGATTACAAAAGTAAGTTATTATTAATTTCCATTTAAAACTAATTGCGTATGAAATACAAAGGGAATTATTTTATTAATATTACGTACTCCGTGATATCAAATGTATAAATATGTATATGGAAACATGGTTATTGAAGTATTAAATTTAATTTTACATTAATTTTGTCTTTAATTATTAATAATAATAATATATATAATCAGATTCCATGTACCACAAACTGTGGTGTCGGAATGAACTAATAATAATATATCTTTATTCAAATAATTGATTTATGAGGCTGATAATTGCTGAAAGTTCATAATTATTTATATTAAATATAGTCTCTCTCTTTCAATATCTATTGTAATCTTGATACAATTATTTCACTACACTGTGGCTTCTTCAGGCTAAGAAATGATACACTACACTATTCTGTGTGGTGAAACAATTGTAGCGAGATTACAATAGACATTGAAAAACTGTATAGTGATATTTAATATAAGTATATCTTTATATTTGTATTTTTTATGTTACTATGTATGTAAATGATTGTATATTTTCTCATTGTTGGATTTTTCCTTTGGAAAATAAAGATTATTATTATTAATTATTTATTTCATATAAGTGACCGAATTATTTACATTATATGATTTTGCTATTATACATAAAATATGATTACCTTGTTCTGAAATTGACCAGTAGCGGTCCTTCCTCCGTCTTTAATTATTTTTATTACTTAAAATGAAAAGTACTAGTTTTCAATATTAACCCTTTGTACTCAAATGTCGCCATATATTTTCATTTTCTCTATCATTTCTACAATTCAAAATTCATATATTATTAATTCGTTATTATAAATTAATAATAAATAGAGACAATTCACACATTTTAAGTAATTTAGATTAAAATTAAATAAGGGCAAAATGATTAATAAAATCGATTTTCTTTATAATCGTTACAAAAGTTACTTACACTGTAAGTTTTTGACTAATATCCATTGAAACAACTACTTCTCAGGCAAATACACCACCGGATATTGGATTGCCGATTTTCCTATTTTACAATATATATATATAAATAAATAAAATAAATAAACCTTTATTGACGGATAAACCATTTTACATACTACAACTCTTTACAAAACAAAAATAGAAAATTTAAATAAAT
Organism: Philonthus spinipes; assembly: GCA_963082785.1. NCBI lineage: Eukaryota > Metazoa > Arthropoda > Insecta > Coleoptera > Staphylinidae > Philonthus > Philonthus spinipes. The sequence goes on from OY720301.1 coordinate 17,175,679, forward strand.
AAATCGACCGACAAATGTCTAGCGCCTCACTCGAGGAAAAACAGAAGTATTGAAAAATACAGCTGAAAAAAAAATGAAGTTAATTGGAAAGAAACAATTTAACATATAACATACAGCGATATAAAGAATAAACATGACAGCATTGCAAACGCTTAACATTTCTTCTAAACTCAGGCAATGCATTGTAAAAAATATCAATATCAGGATAGACTAACAAGAAAGTATATAACCCGTAATTCGTATGCATGTTAATATTACGGGGCAGAAAGACATATGGTCGATAGCTCTTATTTGAGAATAACTAACTAATCATCTTTATTCAAATGTGTATATGTATGTACAATAATATACAAAAATTAGAATTATATTCTGTAGATGAATCGGCTATCGACAGGAGGTCTTTCAGCCTATTTGAGAATATATTATGAAAATATTTATTTTTTATATTATGTTAGATTATATACAATGTATTATTTTTTCTCAGATAATAAACATTAAAAAATGTAACAGATGTGTAGAAAAATAGTATTTTTTAGTTTTCCTGTTACCGGCGATTAATTTTAATCGTCGTCAACAAAATTAAAATTTTTAATTTTAATTTTTTCTTTTATAAAATGAGTTTTTGACCAGCACTTTACCTGCCGACCGCCGCGGATTAACCTACGGGTCAACATTTACCTGACCCGAGGTTAGAAGATCACCGCCCGGCCCTCCGGATTATCGCGCAGCAATTAGGGCCCGAGCAGCAGATTAAGACGCCCAGGGAGAGGACACGGGCCGCCGTTGCAATTTGAAAGAAGAGAGATTAGAGATTAACGTAATTCTTTCAAATTGCATTTTAACGGTTGGATTTAGGAATTCGTTGGAAATAATTATCTTGTTTGCGATAGTTATTTTCCAGTGAATTCTTTGCCAACGGCCACGTGGTCCTCGAAAATCATCCCTACTCCAGACGATTTTCGGTGTTTAAATACGGGATGCATCCACCCAGATCTTCAGTCCACTCTGGTGCTGTACAGGGGGCAGCATGTGGATTCATGAGGAACTTTTGTTCCTCGAAATTTAACCTTCTCTCTGAGACAGGAAATTCTGACCGACGCAGACGCCAGATGTTCCAGACGTCGTTCCTGCCAGAAGAAGTCGACTCCAGGACCAGTGCTTCCTGAAGTCCACCAACGCCGAGCTTCACGGTTACTGGTGTAACCGTCTCGACGCCACACCGACGCTACTAGTGTAGTGTCCTTTGCTGTTGCCGGATCCAGTCCAATCCAGGAACCTGCCGACTCCAGGAAACTCAGCCCGACGCCGACGTTAGCCGTTCCACCGTCGTTCCTGCAGTCAACACCGACGCCAAGCACCTAGGTTACCAGTACAACCGCTTCGACGTCAACACTACGAGGGTAGTGTTTGTTCCTGCCTCTGGATCCAACCTCGACGCAATAACCCACGGACTCCGACGCCGAATTCCCGACGCCGATCACAGGACGCCGAACTGCCGCCTGAACGCCGCCTCCATCCAGACGCCGACGCTACATCAGGTCTACCTACATGTACACTGTGTGACTGCTCTCTCTGTTTTTTTTTTTTTGTTTTTTTTTTTTTGCTAATTTTTTTGTAAATAAATTATTTAAAAACCAATTGCGTTTTAAAGGTTAGTTGCTTCGTCTTTAAATCAACCTGAGCTAGTTGATAATCAGCGTGAGGTACCTTCCCTCCCGTTGACATTCCTAATAAATTGACTTGCTTAAGTTGTCTAATTATATTTTCATTTTAATAGAGTATTAAAAATAATGCTAAGTTGCAAATATCATTACGAATGCAAAGGATTAATATGTTGATTTTATTAGAAGATATTTTATTTTCATGCGATTTTGTTTTATTTTCCGGGACTTCCACTTATTACAATTTCTAAGGAGATTATATAAAATATTCCTTATATAAAGCTTTATGAAAAATTAGGTGAAAGGGCATTAAGAATTAGCGAGTTTCAAATGTCTTAAAACTTATTTACGAGGTGATTTCCCTGTTTTACTACCTTGCTGATTTCAAGCCATTTTCAAAATCATAAAATGAGATTGAAAAATATGAAGTAAATTTAATCGTATCATTAACCTATTGCAACAAAATTTAGAATGTATAAAAATTAATTAAGGAAATAAAAATATCGTAAAATCGGTATTTGAAAAATAGAATGCATTACTAAAATTGAATTATCTGCTCTCTAATATTTATTTATTAGCGAGATTATACACTTTTAATTGTAGACTCACTTAACAGTTTGTGAAACATTTATTGAAACACTGAATTTAAATTTGGTTTTAAAAAATAATAAAACACTTGGTTATCGTTTCATTATTTGTTTTATATTAAAAAAAGACTGAAAATGGTCGACCGGCCATAAAAAATAAATAGTGAAACAATAACCAAGTGTTTTATTCTTGATGGTTGAGGCTTCTATTTCTTTATACATGTTAATTTAAAGGATTAAAAAAATAACACAATTGTGTTATACATACAAAAATTCATTCAAAAATCGATGGAACGGACTCAAGCGACCTCAAAACGGGTTTTCTATTCGAACATTTTTACGATCACGATACTTTCCTTTGGACAGGGGTCCGGGAAAGGAAATATTAAAACATAAATAATTCAATGTATTAATTAGAATTATTATTTGGTACCAAAATCCGTGATCCTCTCACGTTTTTAATCAAAAAGAACGTAGGCAATTATTCATGTCTAATATACTTGTTGATTCTGTCTGTTTCTAATCAAATTTGATGAATCTCTTATCTGGGGGAACGTAATTGCGAAAAGGGAACTGCTCGGAATCAAAGAATATAAACTGAATTATTATCTTCCGTTCAAACCCCTACCAAAATATATTTAAACACATCTTTAGATTCTTTAGGAATTGTAATTAAATTTAATATTTTGTAAAACAACAATTCATATATATGAACAAATATATATCTACACAAATTATAAAGAAGTTGGATATTGTACAACTCTGTAAATATAAAATACTTTTCTAAATCTTAATTAAATGTAAATAACTTTAATTATTTTTTTTAAATTGTAAAATAAAATGAATATTAAATATATATTGGTATAATCAGTAGATTTTAGAAGAAAATATTAATAATATATTATATTGAAATTGTAATTATTTTATGCAAATAAGAAAATATAAAACTCTGATTTAAGGGATGACGCGACCTTTCAAAAGATAATTGCGGGAGGAATTGAGAAAGAAAATGATCCCCTTGAAAATATATATCTTATTTACTTAATCGCTGTATCATAATGGGAAAAATATAGAGAGCGGGGATAAACTTTTCGGGGGTAAACTCTGCTTTTCCATTTTTCGTGATAGAAATACAGAAAGTCGCGGAGTGAATAAATTGGAACGGAATTGAACTGAATGTGTAATCATTTTTCTTGTAATTATTTCCCGTTCCCATTTCTCGGTGTCTTAATTATTAATAATCGCCCGTAGAAAAGTCCGGTTAATTATAGCACTGTGCAAAGCTGCGGGGGTAAATTAAGGGCGGTTTAGTAAAATAAAGTTGCGGTGATAACGCAGTAATCTGTATTTAATTATTCGAAATAAATAGGGCGTAATTCGTAGGGAATGGTATTGTTTGCAGGCACGTATAATAATTAGCGGTGCAAATTGCAGTAAATGTGGGCTTCCAGGTGTTCCGTTATTCAAGTATTAAATGCCAGCGGCGGTGGAGGAAATTCCTGTATTTTTTTTTTTTCGTTTTTCCTTCGACGCCCGGCGGATGGATGTGTTTTTCTTGTACGGCACGGGGGAAACTCGAAAGGTAATTCCTCCGTTAGTATTTATCTTGTTTGATTTTATTAAGTTGATAAAAAAAATATTTTCAAAGACAGGAACGCTTTTATTCACAATGCGATGCAGTGTCGTATCCTAGGGTTATGTCGAGTTTATCACGGAACACCGTACTTTGAACTCGTGAAACGAACCCCGCTCAAACGTTTTATATTATTTTGATTTAAAAATTTACATAAAAAACTCACACCTATAAAAAACGTATATGGAAAATGATACTTTTCGTTTTTTAGTTCAAAGGTTTTTCTCTTTTTAATGCAATTAAAATTATTGCATTGAAATATATATAAATTACTACAATATAACTTCGTAATTTAATACTATAAAATTAATAAACGCAAACATTTGATATAAGCAAATGTTTACAGATAGCAGATCTCTTCGGTTATTTAATTTGCACATGATTGTGTATCTTTTATGTAGATCTAAGTGAACCCAGAGGAGGGTTTTGAATTTCGTGAAGGCGTGGTGATTAAATGATTAATGCGATAGATTATAGAAATATATGACTGTAATAAAAAATAAAGATAAGTAAAAGGGGGTAACAGTGCAATTCTTCCACAGTAAATGTGTAGTTATTTCTAAGCCGGAATTGTAATATATTTTCGCTATAAATTAAGCGGAAACAAAAAGAGTGACGATATATGCAGACCATAATTTCACTCGTTACTACGTTTCAGTTTTAATAGAACTGCTCTGATTAAAAACAATTTCCGGCAGTATACGGAACATGGTGTGTTTATTTTATGGTAATTCTTGTTTATACCCGACAAAAGGGTAAAAATTTTGTATAAATCAGGCCGGACTGAATGGCTTCCTGCCAGCGGATAGCGGGGAAAAAGCAAGCGCCCGCTATTTATTCCTTACTGCGAGCGCAATCTATCAATAGAATTAAAATGCGATTATCTTCGGAATTGTGTTAGTGTGTAAAAAGGGCGGCCTCGTTCTTGGGACGTGAACTCTGCAAAGGCCAATTTACCGCGGAAAGTTTTAATTAACTTATCAGCCGAACACGGTAACTGCCCTCCAAATATTTTCAACCCTTTGAAGCGAAAAAGTAAGTTCACCAAAGAATCTATTAATTTACATCGAATTGTTTACTTACACGTCTCAGGGATGTTTAATCAAACTTTACCACTTGCATATATTTATGTTAGAAACATTAAAACTTTCCACTAATAAATATTTTGTGTTCTTCTTAATTAACTCTCAGGATTTTATTTAATCCAACGTTATTAATAAATTTAACGGAATTACCTCAAATAATAATATAAAAAAAACATATTTAAGAAAAGAGGCCGTGATTAATGGACCACGCCCTACAATTCCGAAACACTTTAAGGAAACAGCCGAAAGGATAAATTTTTACGCGGAAATATCACGATAGGATTTTTTCATTTTAACTTCCACCCTGTTCAACACGCTTTGATTGGGAAGTTATATATTCAGTTGAAAAGGTATAATTAATTTAAATTTTATCGGCAAACGAAACGATTCACCACACACGAGCATGATTCTTTAATTAAATTTCATGTATAAATTAAGCCCCGCTCATCGCGCTTAATAATCCGTATTTGTTCAAAAACATATTGCTATGAATTATTTAAAAGTCGCACTGAATTAGACGTGTAATAAACAAGGGTTCTTTTGTGTTTCAAGTTCGTGCTAACAAGGTTTTGTTTGAGCCATCACTATTAATGGAATTACACGCCAATGTAATCAGATAATGAGTTTACATCAAAATTGTCGACCTACATGGGTAAACTATCTACCCTGTTTTCTGTACTAATTATCCAAAACTACTAACAAATATAATTTATAAATTAAATAATAATCCAATCTTAAATAAATAAAATTTCGTATTTCGTAATCTTCATTTCACTCAATTATTTCACACAATAAGTACTAAAACGAATTTCTTTAAAATAACTAATGTCTAAGTTAATATCCGAACTAATAATATAATTTTAGTCTTACGCAAAAAAATGATAATAACCATTCTTAACCTTAATATCCCTCCTAAATACAAACATCCATCACCATTTATAAAATCATTCGCATACGTCTAGATGATTCGCACAAAATGATCTACTAGCTAGCATATTTTTTATTTGACATCTTCATAAATTCTCGACAGGGTAGAAATACCTCTGTTCGATAGCCCAGGTAGACCAACACCTATATGTGCACTTATTTATGTTTTATTGTTTTGTTTAGGTATAGTCTGAATGGAGATTAATTCTTCAATATAAACTTATCAGTTAAAATTTAAACGTGTTAATAATATTGCGTAAATTCCCACGTTTCATGTAAAATTATTTAATATCAAATCGAAAAAGAAAAGGTCATAAGTAAATTAAATAAGAAGATTTTGAAAATAATTAATGATTTATTTTCTCCTTAGCTATTGTGACACCTTGGCTTACGTTACGTAAGTACTTTAAACAAATGTACATTAAAACAACTACTTCTCGGGCAAGTATCCCGTAATTTATATAATTACGTACTTACGTAATTATATATATTGTTCCAGAAGTTAGGGTTAAAATATGCATGACTGGATCACTACAATATATATTTTACATTTAATGAAACGTTCAGTCACCATTCATCTAGCATTAAATGTGAATTTCGTTTTCCTTGTTTGCTTAAATAGGACAAGTTCGCCTTCCTTTGGTGGACGAAACAATGATTCTCGGTCGTCTGCCTTGTAGACCCAAATCGTTGACGATGCCACTTGAAATTAGGCAAAAGGTGGCGCTTGCGTCGTCTTTAATTTATTATGATATATATTTTATACTATTATATTATATATATTATGTAGACCATTATAACCCAAATCCTGCATATTTTAATTCTAACTCCTTCAGTACGCCGACGACACAGCACTTGTAGTCCACCGACCCAACCTACTGAAGGGCTTAACATACAATATTATATATTATATAATAATAGTATTTTAATAACTTCTGCATACGCCGACGACACAGCCTTTATTTCTTAATACATCTCAAAGTCCTACAAATATTACAAATTCAAATAGGCTCACATAAACTATGATTCGTAAAAGAGAGGATCAAAATCAATCGAAATAAATCCCAACTCTTTATTTTAAAAAAAAAACTATACTCCACCGCTGTGAGTTTTTTGAAATTTAATTTGTGGTCGATAGTTATACCTAAATATTTTATATGTGCAGATGCCCTCTTCTCTAAAAATAAAATATGTAGGTATAACTATCGATTAGAAAACTGACAGCGAATTTTAAACAAAAACAACCGAGTCTCATTTTAGACGACTCACCTACACACAGTTAGGAATCTCCGCTTAGAATGCATCCAAAATATATAAGATGATATGTAGGCAATTACTGAATTATGGAGCCATACTCTTTTCCTCTTGTAATTGCACCTCCATTCGTGCCATCCAAGTCAGTGAACGCTCCTCCCTCAGATGCCTCGCTAAAATCGAGCATCCACTTAATTCACTACATAAACCATCCAACGTCCTCCTTCACGGTTTAGCAGAAATCACCACAATTAATAGGAAAATTCTCCGAAAATGATATTAACTCTAACATCTGCATCCCTAGAAATCCTGGCATACTCCCTAAGTACTATAATCCTCCAGAAACGCTATTTTAGATCATAAAAACTTTATGTAATCAGAATTCTATATAATAGTCTGACAAAAACAATAAAAACATATTTTTTCTGTGGCATAATGGCTACTGGCCGGTGGTCAATTACAACTATTATAATTTTAATTAAATGCGTGTATTTAAATAAAAATTACACTTACGTTACGTAAGTACGTTAAACAAATGCACATTAAAACAACAACTTTAATTGATTTTTTAACAACTTTAAATTGCGTAAGGCATAGCTGTACTGACGAGGGATAGATCCTGAAACACGTGTCTGCAGATGGTCTTATATTAAGTAACGTTCGTTTTGTTGTTTTTGCATTAAATTTTTCTTGGATCAAAATTTGTTGCATTATGCAATATTTTATTGATATGCAACAGCAGGTGTAAATTATCTAATTCAAAGTCCGGCGTGGGTATTTGCCCGGGAAGTAGTTGTTTTAATGTGCATTTGTTTAAAGTACTTGCGTAACGTAAGTCAAAAGTCACACAGCTAAATGTGGAAATAATTTGTTAATTATTTTCAAATCATTTTTATTTCATTTAAAAATTATATATGCATTGAAACAACTAATTCCCGCTGAAAATCCCCATCTGATATGTAATTATACAGTGAAAATTTGCTTTTGCACTACAAATTTCATCGGAATACAATAGTAAATGTCCATTGTATTTGCCTAGGAAGTAGTTGTTTAAGGAAATATTTGACTTAGTACTTACACTACGTAAGTCATTATTGCATTGTGGCAGTGGCTAAAAAGGCAATAATTAATCAGTGTTAATTATTCAGAAAATAATAAATAATATATTTTCTGAATTTTGATTTTTATTTTCACGTAATAAATACAAAATAAAATAAATCCATTATTTTTCCAATAGATGACTTTAGTTATCTTTATCTTGCATTATTTGTATAAGTCCGATGGGGTTCTACTAGATAGCATTAGAAAGATGAGATTTCGTATCAAAATAACTTTTCTGACAGCTTTGTGATTAGTTGAATCAGATTTGTTTGAGCGTACGTCAAAGATGAATACTAGTAAAGAGAATATATGCTATATTTTACAGTTTTTCTTCGATTAAAGCCTGGCGGCTGAAAATGTGAATAGTGTTTATGGTTCTGATACTGTAACAGTCAATCACCTGCAATTTTGGTTTCTTCGATTCTGTTTCGTTAATTTCGATGTGAAAGATGCACCACGTACTGGAATTTACATAAATTGAGTTAATAGGAAATTGGATTTCAATCAAGGTTTTTCAGCTTTTCTTTTCCTATTTAAATCCTTTTTATTTTGGCAGCAGAATTGATAAACACTTTTTATTTAAATATTTGTTATAAAAAATAAGTTATTGTTTTCTATACCTAGAAATATATTGTAAATTTGATGGGGAAATTTATGGGAAACGTTTTACACCAGGAAAAATACATAAAAGTCTATTTCTTGACCTCTCTTAGATGAAATAAACAAAAAAAACTGGGATGTGCGTCTGTTATTTCATGTAAATTATAGTTGTAGATAAAATGCGCTTCCTTTTTGTAAATTTCATTACATTTGTAAGTCTTAAGTGAATTCAGTGAATAAATAAACAAAACGATTACAACCTCTATTAGTATGTTTCCTCTCCTACAAAGTGTTAATTAACTCTCGGTGCATTCAGCATTTGAAATTCTCAAAAGAGCGTTGCACGTACAAAAATAGGGCCTGCTATGAATGGTTCTCTTTCTATTTGACTTATTCTATTTTTGAGGAAAGTCCTTTAGAGCAAACGGCACTTTGTTTTGTTAATAAGGAATTATTCAGGTGGAAACGTGTAAATGTTAGTCAGCGTAAACGGAATATTTCCAAGTAAATCAAAACGGGTAATTACGAGGAAAAAATACAAACTTGCAAATCCGCGCCTCTCTCTGCCTTATTCGATCCATTAGGCAAATGATGTCACTTACTTTTTTTTACAAGTCGACTTGATTTAAACGTGATTTAATTCTTAATAACGTGTTATTTGATTTAATGGGGGCTGAAATTACTCAGCTGAGCGATGTACTCTTTAATGTGAACAGTACAGATTTGTAAATATACAGAAGAAGTGTCTCGCTTGTGAAGTGTATATTAAATTAACGCGAATAAGTTATCTAGTCGCTTAGGAAAGGTTTGACGTTTTACGTAATTAAACATCTATATTTCCTTTGCAATTTTGGAAATGGACTGCTGAAATTTGTACCTGTAGAATGTTGACCGCAATGTAAATGATGGTGCTATAAATTTATAAGCGGAATTGGGAATGAATACAACGCAGAACTAAAATAACAATTTAAATATTCACCGGATCACTTGATTGTTTGATCAATTGTGGGATGGATTCAATTAATGCGAAACTGTGGGTGACGGCTCAGGGTGGATTTTTGCATCGGCAATAATCTGAAACAAGGGGTTAATAAATAAAAGGCCGCTCTTGGATCGGTGACTCGCTTTTAATTTGGTTGTGTTAATTATGGTCTAATTGAATTGTGATTACTTTTAAAGTATAATGAAGTTTTTCAATGGGAAACGCACTTGGGCCCCAGATAATTTATTTTAGGTAATTAGCAAGGCTTTAATCCAAGCCTATTGTTCATGATGAAATTAAGTGCGTTATTACGGAACGGAATTTAATCGATTTGAATGCATTTTGCATTATGCACTTAATTCCTATTGTGAATCGGTTATTATTTAAGGAGATTACAATGATAAAATCGAGCGGATAGCTGGTCAAGAACAAAACACTATAGCTTAAGCCATTTCGAGTAGTATGCATATGTAATTTTATTAAATGTATTTTAATTAAACTACTTGCAATCTTTTCATAACGGTGATGCGCCGGTAACATTTGTTTAATATTACATATTAAATAACTTTAATTATCTGTATCGTGCGTTGTATAAGTCCGATAGGGTCCTACTAGATGACATTAGTAAGATGAGATTTCGTACTAAAATATCTTTTATGACAGTTTTGTGATTAGTTGACTCAGTGTTGTTTTAGCTTACATCAAAGATGTATACTAGCAAAGAGAAAATACGCTTTATTTTACAGTTTTTCTTCGATAAAGGCGAAAACGCAATCCAGACGGCTGAAAATGTGAATAGTGTTTATGGTCCTGCTACTGTAACACAATCACGCCTAATTTTAGTTTCGTTGATTCTATTTCTGTATTTTCGAAGTCAAAGATGGCTTTAGATTATTTGAATAAGTCTGGATACAAAAAGAAGCACGATGTATGGGTGCCATACTAGTTAACGCAAAAACTCGCTTATGGACCGAAATTCCATCTGTCGCTGCTGAATAGCAACAAAATCGACCCATTTCTGAAACGGTTGGTGATTGGTGATAAAAAGTGGATCACTTATGACAAATTCAAACGAAATCGGTAGTGATTGAATCGGAGTGAATAAGGAAACGATTATCAACAGGATTGGCAGCTAGGAAGATTTTTGTGTGTTTGGTGGGATTGCCAGGGAAATATCTGGTATGAGCTGATTCCCTGCAGCAAAACTCTTAATTCGGAATTGTACTGACAATAAATGGACAATCTGAAGAAAGCAATCGCCAGCTTTAACCAATAGAAGAAGAATTGTGTTTCGACGTGTCAGAAGCTCCGGGAGCTTCGTTGGGAGGTTCTTATACATCCACCTTATAGTCGAGACCTGTCACTAAGTGGTTTTTATCTGTTCCTGTCCATAGATAACAATTTTGCTGGTGAAAAATTCGCATCAAGAGAGGCTTGTGAAAATCTATTCTCTCAATTTGTTTGCCAATTGGGACCAGGGCTTCTATAAGAGAGGCATAATGAAATTATCTTTAAAATGGCAACAAGTTATTGAACAAATTTTATTTAAATTGGATTATACTAACTATGGTAATCAAAGCCTTCAATCTCATGTAAAAATAATGGATTTCTTTAAACTAAGCATCATTACATCAATACATAATTGATGTACAATTCACAAAGTGGCTTTTGACGAAAGGTCTTTCAGCCAAAAATATTTAATATTATTAAACTGTTTTTTTGATAAGAAACAAGAAAATATAATATTGAGGCAGAAAGACCCCATGTCGATAGCCCGGACAGACTAACACAATATTTATTCTTGTTAAGTAAATATAAATGTATATATAAGCTTATGTAGTGTTGTCTGGACAAAGATGTTTCTATATATAATATTGAATTATAATTACATTTTTGGATTGTATCTGCTGTTATTAATTGAAGGTTCATTTTACGTAAATATATTAATTTAAAAAGCTTAATTGTACAATATCCATTATTCTTTCCTTAAAGAATATATAGTATTGTGAAATAATTGTAGATAAAAAATACAGCATAATTAAGTTTTTGTCAGTAACAGATTAAATTAATAAATAAATTGTTTTATAATTATAAATTATTAAGCATTAAATTTTAAGATTCAGTAAATGTTTATAAATCGAAGAACAACTATTTGTTTGTACATGTTTTGTTTTGTTATTATTATTGTTTTGGCATTATCAGATTTATTAATTAAACTGTATATCCTTTGTACCCGGCGCACGCACCATTATTGCAGATGAACAATTTTAGTTTTGTATATGAAATAATTTAAATATAGGATGTAGTATTAATTAATTATGTAACAATTGTAAGTCAAAGTTTAACGAAAAGGAACGTATTCAGATTTCGTTGTATGGAAAAGCACGTACCGAGAACACCTGACCCGAAAAAGTACAGAGTATGGTATTATGTAACGCAGTTTCGAAACTTATTGGGAGGTAAGTGTCGTATTAAAAGGTAACGGGATATAAAATACGTACGTGTTTGTTGGAAATTGCCGTAAGTGGTTATCGCATGATTCAAAATTATACCTCAGCAGGTAATGCTAATTTTACAATATTTCAAATATGCGATTAGCAAACAAAGTATATTAAAATGGTTATTAATGGTGTAGCTATATGTTTGCAATTTCGCTTATAGTAGAAAGTGTGGAAGTTATTACGAGGTTGCATTTTAACAAACATTTGTCGGGTCGATAATAAATGACTCCGAAGCATTCGCAATATGAGCATCAAACTGAAATTTTCACACAATTTGCAATTTTTATTACCAACCCGTGGCACTAAATCAGTATCTTGAAGGATATTTTATGATTCATTTAGTCACCGCTATAAACTTTTCCACAGTTATTCGCTCGAACTTCCTGAATTCAACGAAGTGCGCGTACTCCCATTGTGCTATGAAGAAATTGAAATAATAATTCCGAAATTGTAATAACTATTCCATTTTTCGTGGAAAGTTATTCAAACAGCGTTCGCTTATCGATTGATGTGTAGTTGTGTAATAAGTTGATTGACAGAGTGGACGTGTTATCGATGGGCAAACACAGGTCCTGTACAAAAGACCGTGTCACTCTCACCTCATTGCACACCTAAGTAATCTGACCGATTTGACGAGGATCAAATTTCACAAAAACTGACGTCCCTACTTCTTCGCTACAAATTATCTTCGGCTTTGGCTCAGCTTCGTTCCGTTTCGCTAGGGGTGCCTCAAAATTCTCTCCATCGGCCACACATCCGAAACATTAATCCCCAAATTATTTATGTCCATTAATTTTTTGCCGCGTAATCTCCTGAATAAGCCACTTTCGGTGTGCTTACGATGCTTTAGAAAGCCGCAATTTAAAAATTACACGCCCCCGCGTTTCCTATTTATATTTCGCGCTTGGAGCGAATTAATTTCTTAACAAAATGACAGTCTGTCGTGCAAACACTTTGATTTTCCCCTCTGAAAGGATTATCAACAGGTTTATTTAATGCAAAAAAAATATATTTGTTCGATATAAAAAAATCAGATAATTTTAAATTATTATGAAATAGACAGAGAAGCAATTTTTATTTACAGAAAGCATAAATAATATTCACAAATATATACATATAATACATTTTTCCGTAAAACAACTATCGACCTGCGGTCTTTCTGCCTGGATTTATATATTTTTTCGGTCTAGTCAATGAATTTACTGTCTTTTTATGCCATGATCACAATTGTCCGATTAAAATAATGAAACTAATTGTTGTAGGGTATTGCTAGGTATTATGAAATATTCATTAAACTGAAACTAGTTGAAAATAAATAATTTATCAGTACAACAAACCGAGTGAATACAATTATATATTTATTTCAATCCATCGCATTATTTCATCCCTTTACACATTAATGACAGACATGCAACATGATTATTTAATCTAGACAGAAAGGTAGCCATTTGACGGTGACAAAGATAGTTAAAAACTAATCCATATAAATTGATATTATTTTGTTTATTAATTTCATATCATACATTAGACAATCAGTAATATGTAAAAACTATTCGAGAAATTGTAACATTAATTAATTATATACTAATTGGGTCTAATCCATACAGAAAATGTTAAGTTTAACGTGTAATTATTTTCATTAATTAAATTCACATTCTACGAATCTATTACAAAAGCTGTTTAGATGATAAAATAAAAATAACGTACATGTTAAATTTAACATTTTCCGTACTTCATAGTCCCGAATATGTATCATTTGTACTTCTCGAATGTTAGTAGTTTAACTAATTCAGTTAATGTATTATGTATTATTTTCTTCAGACTTTTTATTGTTATATTTAAGATTGAATTCTATATTTTATAAAAGGTGTAAAACCGTGTATATGAATAAATAAATAAAATAAATATATTATAAATATGAACCAAACATGACAAGTTGTGTCAATACAAATATACTTTCTATCGTTACCTCATGAGTTATTATTTCAATAAATGTTTATTTTATTTAACATTCCAATTAAGAATTTAATAGTATTAATAAACTATTAGCAATTTTAAAAAATATAAACACTTACATATTGTTTGCTATTTGCCTTATTTATACAATTAATATTTTAAAAATTATCTTTAAATGTATGTAATTTATAGTTATTTATTGAATTAAATGAAACCAGAAACGTGCTACTGATACGCTAATTGAATAGTACTGTTGCCGGAAATAATAATCAATAATTAACGAATCGCTTATTAATGCATCGCTTGTTTCCATAATTAGTTTAAATAAATAATGAACCTAAATGATGACATAAATTAACATTAAAAATTTTAGTTATTTAAAAATCTTTTATTATTAAGCAAAAAGAATATGCTTATATCAAAAAATATAAAATCAATGCACTATAAATATATTACTTGATAATTAAAATATTTTTGAGTTTCACATATTTATTGTACAAAATTATTTCGATACTCAGTATCAATAGTATTACAATAAAAAAAATCTGTGAAACTTAATAAGTAGTTAAAATGGAATTAATCAAACAACAACCTGGTTAAGGATGTATACTCCAAAGATTTCTGTATATTGACATAAATATGATCAAGCTGTTAATTGAGAGCAATATCTTTATCGACTGATACAATGTAAGAATATACATATTCCTATAATATAGAAGAAATACAATATTAATGTGATGAGTCTGATATGTGCTATTGACAATAAATCTTTCTGTTTGGTTGTTAATATTTATGTCCATCATCAAAATTATAAAAAAAATTGATAAATAGTTTATTTGCGCGAATTATCCTAGCTAGCATAGATTTTCTTTAACTTCATTATAAATTCATGACAGGGCAGAAAGACCTCTGGTCGATATCCCAGAGAGACTAATACCTACATATATTGTAATTAGCCATATTGTTTTATATTATCTGTATAGTCTGAATAAAGATGTGTGTATATATAGATAAATAGATAGCGAATGAATAAAAGTAATATATAAGATATATCAATCTAAATAATTTTGTAAATCAATCAATGTCGTAATATTAATTGCGTAAAATATAGGAGTAATTTTGAACCGCTAAATTAATAGCAATTACCACAATAGTACGTGAATATATAATCCCGTATTTAATTGTTGGTGTTATATCATTAATCCAGAACAAGTGGCAATAATAGTTAGAGCGGGATTGGTATTTGAACTTGCACGGACAATTGTTGGTGCGCTGTTTGGGCATCCAGCGTGAGTAAATTTCTTTGTACTACGCTCACTGGAACGCTGACATTCAGTTTGAATGTTAATTCACATAGGTGACATTGAACTCATTTGTCAATTTGCAATTACCCTTCTCCGCTAGATGTTTGCTTTTTTGGGTTAGTTAAGTTATCAATTAGGTAAACATCTATTTCAAACAATGGTGGGTATTAACTGAAATTTGCTTTTCGGTGAAGAATATTTAATTAAAATCAATACTTCCATCCAATCAAATGCACAATACTCTGTGAAATGAACACCGAGTTTGCAAATGTAAAGCTTACTTTTTGTCTACGTAGGGTGTCCTATGTAAACAGTTCACTAACGGTTTATGGATTTGTAATAATGTAATTTTAAAACAAATTCAGCATTAATATAAATACGTGTGCTTTTTTATTTACAAATATTTACAATCACTTTCACCTAAGCTTTGTATATTTCTAGTAATGCAATGTTAGAAGAAAATTGTAATTAATATAAATGGTCCCCCACCGCGCCCCACTTGTTCCGGGTTACCCATATACAAATTTCATTAGTGGCAGTTTTGATAATTAATTAATTTTTGTATTTAGGAGGGATATTAGGGTTTCAGGGAACACAGATTTTTTCAATATCAATTTCTTAAATTTTGTGAAAATACAACAAACCTATATATATATATAGAAAATCTTTATTTCTGAGAGTTACATTAAATTACATCACAATATTTTCATCATTACAATCATCTACAAACAATTTAAGCCTCAGAAAATGATTATCGACCATCGGTCTTTCTACATATCTCTGCACACTTCTTGTCGTTTTATTCAATCGTCATGATTTTAACGTCACTGTCTAAGTTCTCAAAATTAGTTGAGATGAATTGATGAATTGTTAGTGAAGGATATAAATAGAATAGATCAAAACATTTTTATTTAATTTAGTGAAGGATGTTCATATTTAGGATTAATGTTAGGAGCTATAATAAGAGCTACGTGAGAATGGGTGGCGAATTTAAAGAAAGGATTTCATATCTGTGTTTAATAGTAGAAAATTTGCATGTTTCGCAGAGGAAAGTATTGGACGGGTTGTGGAGAATATTATTAGTATGTCCAATTTTTGTGAGCACTGTAAGGGCTGAGCGATCACCGACTTCCAAGTTTTTTAGGACAGGAGTTGTGGTGCAGGATAGCCGCGTATTCAAGCAGCGGTCGATATCTCATTTTATATATGTGTACACTTACTTTTGTAAATTTTTTTTGATTTTTGTATGCAAGTAATCTAAAATCTCGAGCCCTGCTCTTAGCGCTTGATTTGAGGTTTTGGGAGTGATTGATGAAAGTTAATTTCAGATCTAGGGTTATTTCAAGGTATAGGCGAGGGATGGCGGAATAGAATGGTTATTGATAGTAATTCGATAGGGGAAATCGGTGGTAAGGGATAAGGAGTTGGGTTTGATACATGGATAGATAACTAAAAACGAAAAATTAATCTAAGTGTTGTGACTGGTCGACAGGGCTTCGAATTCAAGGCTATTAAATTCGCAGACGAAGTTTAAAAAAAAATATATAAATATGTATAAATAATATATATAATTAATCCATAAATTATAAAAACACAGTAAGAAAACAACACAAGGTTTCTGTAAGCAAAAAAAGATGATTTTATTGTATAAATAACAAATAAAATTACAAATGTTTTTTTTTTATTTACATCAATTTTAGATATTTATAAAAAAATGAAAATGAAACACAGGAATTAATTCCAACGTACAACAAAGCCGGAAATTTCCATTATAACCAAAACAAAACTAATATTTTTAAACTATTGTTGAATATTCGCTTTATTTTTTTATTGGCAACATTTGTCGCTGCACAAAAATAAACTAGAACAGTTTCAGTGTGACTAGTTCATTTTAATTTCAGACTAGCTCGAGTTTGCCTATGCACACAGATATTAACGCTACGTTTAACTTTGCGCTTAATATATTTATTTATTTTATATGAACGAAAAACGTGCACATGCAATCGCGACAAATTATGTGCATTAATTTGACGCACACTTCGCTGTGTTAATTATAAATGTTAATGCTGCCTGGTGATAAGGAAAGTTTGTTATTTGTATAAATTAAGTTATGAAATAAACTAGGATATAAATTTAAAATAATTACCCTGATCGTATGTTCTTAATTTTTCAATTAAAACTACAACATTTTAATTGAAAAAAGTAAATACTTAAACAAAGAAGAACGGAAGAAAGAAAGAAATAAAGAAAGAAGAAAGAAAGAAAACGTCTCTTTCATGTATTCTATTACAAAACATTAAAATATACCGATAGTTGAATTACAATTTTTGTATATATAAACGGAATTAATTTTTAATTGGTTATGTCATTATTTTTTAAATCAAGTGAATAAACTATTTTATTATGTTGCATTATTATTAAAAGAAAAACATGATTAATTTCAGATAATTCTTCAACATTCTAGTCTATAACACAACTAAACCATTGCTGAGTTTGACAATTTGAATTTATGTAGGTTTTTTGTTTCTTTTATGTTTACGAAAATATATGTTTTTTAGAAGAGAAATACGTCTGTATAAAAAAATCAAAAACATAAAAAATGTGGGTTCCCAAAAACCAAAATATCCTACACAATATCAAATTCTCTTCTTCAGCAATCTTTGATTAGTTTTTCTCTATAAATCCAGACCTACAAATTAATAACCCTCTTCATTGGGTAGAAAATAAAAAAAATAGTATGTTTCTAAATAAATATATTTTTGTATTATGTTGAATATGTCTGCTAATAATGATACAATACATAAGAAAGGAGTACCACAAGCTCTAAGGGACTAGGTTACACATATCCTCTCATGTAGGGTAGCAAAAGGATACCCCAGGGAGAAATCTTATCACCTATCCATATTTAATTAAACATTTTGAAATTATTTTCTAAATGCAATAATAATGTTAAAGTAGAAATAAAATATTTTCTAATTTTTGTAATATAATGCTATTTCCTTTTCCCTTCATCATCATTTTCACATTTGCCTACTCTCTGCGCTGAATTTTCTATTTGGACGGTTTTACTCACACGTTTTTCTATCCCAGTATAAAATATCGATGTTGTAATGGTTTTAGAAGATATATTTTTTTGTCAGGCTGTGTATTTTTGTTTACTTATAAATTTATTGCATACTCTCGGCTACCGCGAAAATGATGGCAGGTAAAAATTATTGTTTTAGTTCTTTCATCCCTTTTCGGAATATTCGAATTTCCAGATGTTGGGCTCCCGCATTTATTACGCTCTATCTTGAGAGGCATTCGTCTATTAGACATATGTTGCTTAGGTTTTTTTCTCTCTCAAAAAGAAGTATTAGAGTTCTTTAATCATTTAATTAGTGTTTATTTTTTTATGTATTACAATTATCGACTGACCTTTTGGAATATGACTTGTATTTGTATATAAATTTGTGTTTTGTAAATTTTTGTACATTGACTAAAGGTCGAAACTAGTGAGAGCCAATATATAAAAAATAGTGAAAGTGTTTTAATTAAAATATATATCAATTATGGACAACAATGTTTGAATATTAATTAATTTGGTCATTATTTTTTATAAATAGAAAAGAGAATTCATTTACTTGGTCACAGTTATTTAAATATATTAAATAAAAATGATTTGAAAATAATTAATAAATTATTTCCACATTTTGCTTTGTGACTTTTGACTTACGCTACGTAAGTACGTTAAACAAATGCACATTAAAACAACTACTTCACAGGTCACAGTTAGCAGTAGCTGTACTAACGAGGGATAGATCCCGAAACACGTGTCTGCAGATGGCCTTATATTAAGTAACGTTCCTTTTGTTGTTTTTACATTAAATTTTTCTCGGATCAAAAAATTTGTTGCAACATGCAATATTTTATTGATGTACAACAGCAGGTGTACATTATGTAATTCAATGTCCGGCGTGGGTATTTGCCCGAGAAGTAGTTGTTTTAATGTGCATTTGTTTAACGTACTTACGTAGCGTAAGTCAAAAGTCACAGAGCTAAATATGGAAATAATTTATTAATTATTTTCAAATCATTTTTATTTAATATTATTTTTTATATTATTATACAAGTATACACCAACGCAAATTTTTATTTCGAGTATAAATTTGAGCATTTAGGAAAAAGTGTTATTATGTATTAATAATCTGATGCTACTGTGCTGGCGAAATAGTTCTAGCAGCATTTCTATTAAAAAAAACTGTGCAACTGAAAAAAACGGCAGTGTTTTTACTTAATTGTGAATAATGTATTTACATAAAGTGATAGCCGTAACTATTGAAAAATTTGAGCCTATTCTGTAAGAGAAATGTTAAGTTTAACGTGTACGTTATTTTTATCCTAACAGTCTAAGCAATTTAGCAATAAATATTTATCATTGAATGTGGACGGAATAGCCCCGATTATCTATTATTTAGATTCAGCTATTACGGTAGCTTCTACTTCGTTATGCATTATTAATCACACACACTTTTTTGTTTTGTTTTGAATAACTCTAAGCAATTTGAGTCTAATACATCAATGTATCATCATCATAACATAAGTTTCACTATCGCAGTATTTGATATTGTAATAGTTTTAGAAGGTATTTTTTGTCAGGCTGTGCATTACTTTTTTACTTATACATTTATGGTTTGATAATGATATGTTAAGATATTGAAACTATTATCACCAAATAAACAATTTTAGTTATACAAAATAAAGTAAAATATAATCTTTTATTTATTATTTAAATATTAGTAATATGTAATCTTCAAATAAATTAATGTTATTAATTAATATATTTTAGTTATAACATAACCGAATATTTAATTGAAAATAGAATTAAATAACGAATTGAGTTTATCCGTTTAATTAAATTGTGAATAGTGCTAATGAAAGGTGGAACATTGAAAAATACTGTTTATCATACGGTATTAAAACATCTGGCGCAAATAGTAAATAGGTCGCTTTCAATTTTCCGCCACATTTCAAACATAATTTGTCCGGTAAATATTGTGCGCGTAAAATCCAGCTCCGATTTGCAGGCCCAGCCGCCATTTGTAACTGTCAAAAATTCAGATTGATTTCATTTTTCCAGCGGCAGAAAAGCTTATCTTTTTATATCGAAACCCCGCAGATTCCCGGATTTTCATTATTCCGGAAGGGCTGAAATCAGAGAAATTAGCCATGATGTACTAAAGAGAAGCAATTAGAAACTAATCTATGTGCATTAGTATGTTAATTTGCCACGATTCGCTCTTAGTGTGAGTAATCAATCTTACATGCATGATCCCCGTAAAGTGAGCTATTCAGATAATTGAGCTTGGGGCGGGTTTCTGTAAAAATGTGCCATTAATGTTTGAATGCGTTTCATACGTATATATTTAAAGGTAATACCCTACTCCGACGGGTCTCTATAATATATAAACTCGACCAGATTAAAAACCTCATATATCTTAAGTCCCACAAAGAATTTCTTTGCTGAACATAATAAAAGTATTGTGTGTCGGCACATAATCAATCTATGGTATTATATAATCTGACATAAATAGCAGCTGTCAATTCTATATACACTTCGATAAAAATATCACATCATTCACCAACTTTATAAACCCGATTTACAATTATATGTGCACGTATATTTTTTCTACCATTAATTTTAAGCATTATATTTCTTAAATCGTTTTAATTTCCGCTATTTTCACGTTATTGGCTTTGTAAACGGGGTAAGTATTGATTTAATTTCTTAACAGCAACTAATTTTGTGATAAAATTCCGGTCACATACTAGAATTTCATATTACATACCACCTAACCACAATGGCGTTAGTATGGAAGGAAATCGCTTGCTTAACAACCGAAAAATAAGGCCATTCAAATGACAAAACCATATTATATATCATATTCACGTACTCAGTATAAGTATGATAAAATTCCAACCAGGCAATATTTTTATTAAAGTGGATATGCATTTAGTATAGCTGTAGCTAAAAATCAATACAATATTATTGATAATACTATATACGCTAAATATAATACTTTAAATAATAATTAAATTACATACTATAATTATTAATTTAAAAACACTTTTAAATAAATACAATAGTTTATTTTTTAGTTTCATAATTTTAATTGTAGACACACTACTACAATAAATACTGTGAAATTAAAAAAAAACTGTTATTTTGACTTAATTGTTTTTATTAATTTTATTAATTT
This sequence comes from Philonthus spinipes, assembly GCA_963082785.1. Lineage (NCBI taxonomy): Eukaryota > Metazoa > Arthropoda > Insecta > Coleoptera > Staphylinidae > Philonthus > Philonthus spinipes. The sequence continues at coordinate 17,197,509 of OY720301.1, forward strand.
AATTAATGCATGCTAAATAAGATATATATATATATATATCATAGACGAATTGATTGTAATGTAGATAATTTAAAATTAATTACAGAACACGCGCTAATAAGCCTAAATGATGCAATTTAAGTAATATATTAGGAAAGTCATATACAGTATTGCGAATGTGAGGCTTTGTTACAATTATCCAGGAATCCAGAAACCACACGGTTCACAACAAAGTGATATACATCGGATGTAAGGGAGGGTTATAACTAAGAAGATTGTTAATAACACTAATGCACACGCACACTTATAAGCAAACGAAATCTAATTATTTCACCGTCTTATTAAATAAATAAAATGACAGTAAATAGATTCAAACTAGTTTCGAATAAAACATGCATCACAAAGCAGAGACAATCCCGGTTAAGTATTTAAACTAGTTCGGAGAATATTCGGGACCCCATTAAATGTTTAAAGCAACCCCAATTCCTTTATTTGCCGCCTTTCATCAAGCATTAGTTGTTGATCCCCATTGCCCAAAAACAATAGCCGCAAAAAGTGCCACCCCCAAGAGTTCAACGAAAATCTCTCTCCCTGTAATTGCTTAATGAAAAGCAAATAGATATATTATTCAAGTTTTTTGTTTCATTATAAATAACAAAATTCGCGTTTTGTCTTAGAGCAAATACTAAATATTTAAATTTCTAATTAAATATATTTTATTAAATTTAATGAAATTGACTTTTAATAATATTTAACATCGAGCCTATATATATATATATATTACTCATATTAAATGAGATATATACAATTTTATAAGCGAATCTCAACCGAATGATGACTTCTAGTATATTTAACCACTACACTACTAGTAGTGCACTAGATGATACGTTATCTCCAATATACATTTATATATACGAAACGAAACTAACTCTCAACATGACCACACATCAGTTCAATCTCCAATTCAACAGCCCCTTGACCGTTGTGCTATGTGTTATGTTATGATGTGATGGCCTGTGCTGCAGCATAGCGTTGAGAAATAAGCGACGCACAGCATTTAATAAATTTAAAATTAGGCGTGCTAAAAAGGCAAAATTGATACACATAAATTTCAGGGTGATATACAGGGATTTCAAAGTATCCGTTTTCATGCTACTGGTGATATTATTAATATTCATATGGTATAAATTTGCAGCATGGTGGGAATTAGTAATTTAATTATTCGCTGTTTGTCTGAACGGAGTCACGACTTGAAGCATGGATTTGCGACAGGCCCCTTTAAGTAGTACACATAACTTATTCAGTTTGTTTAATGTAATGTTTCAAAACGACGATTTAAATAATAAAGCGAATGCCTCTTTCTTTAATAACATCGTTATAGTATGGACAATATTAAAATTAAAATATGTTTAATATACCAACATCTTTATTGTAACATAAATGTATATATGGTGTATTGTAATACATTTATGTTTAATTAATGGTTAAATGGCTATGGTCATTCGGTCTTTCAGCCATATTATATTTTATTAAACAAAATTAATAACTGAATTCATTAATCGAATTAATAAAAACTTCTAATCATTTGCGTTAGATAAATAGAAAAGAGTATTTATTCACTTGGTCACAGTTATTTAAATATATTAAATAAAAAATGATTTGAAAGTAATTAATAAATTATTTTCACATTTAGCTCTGTGACTTTTGACTTACGTTACGTAAGTATGTTAAACATCAATAAAATATTGCATAATGCAACAAAGTTTTGATCCGAAAAAATTAAGTAACGTTCCTTTTGTTGTTTTTACATTAAATTTTTCTCGGATCAAAACTTTGTTGCATTATGCAATATTTTATTGATGTGCAACAGCGGGTGTACATTATGTAATTCAATGTCCGGGAAGTAGTTGTTTTAATGTGCATTTGTTTAACATACTTACGTAACGTAAGTCAAAAGTCACAGAGCTAAATGTGAAAATAATTTATTAATTATTTTCACATCATTTTTATTTAATACATTTGCGTTAATTTTATATTAATGTTAAAGTTATATTCTAATATAATAATAATCTTTATTAACAGAAGTATGCAGAAAAATGTACAAAACAAATAAAGGAAATTGCAAAATCAAATATATAATTTATGTCTGCGCACCTGGTTTTTCCGCATTCTAAGAATATTAGTAAATAATTCCACAATACAATTATATTGAAATTTCAATCAACGAAAACTTCTATAGGTTTTTATATTTAAATTCTTAATCATATTGATAATTCGTCTTAATTTCATTTTTTTTTACAGCAGAATTGTACAGATGATAACACTAATTAAATACACAAACAATGTTTTGTAAATTATTTATTTTTGATTCACCCGTTTTTTTATTTCAAAATTTACGAGCAATGAAATATGCGCGTAACTATTATTCAATAATTTGTGGATTTAAAAAAGAGCGCACAAACTAAAACAAACTAAAAATACATTTTTATAACATTTTATGAATAAACGTCAAAAAATAGTTTACATACATTTATGAATACTCCTTTAAAACAATAAATAAATATTTTGGTTTATTAGAGGCATTCGCTTCGAGATACATTTACAATTTATAAAATAGAAAATACGTAACTTTTGTATACCACTTTTATGTTAAACAGTTACAGTCACAGAAAGACTATTTCAACTATAAAATTATATATAGATATAGCATTGTATAATTATTGAGAAATTTATTTTAATGCATTATCACTTTTTTTGATAATGATTAAAAAGTGATAATGATTTAAATTAAATTTCTCAATAATTATACAATGCTATATCTATATATAATTTTTAACATTATTTTAATATGAATACATCATTATAAAAAGAAGCGTTTATACAATATTATTAACATTAATGCAATGTTGTAATTAATTTAATGGAACATTTTATTTTAGTATCCGTCGATAATATTTATATAACATATTTAATGTTACTTGCTCAGTGGTGGTATATTTAAATATAATATTCAGTTATGTAAACAAATATTTTTTTATATAAACGAAATAAGGAATTGTAATATTGTTACAGATTTTGTATATGTTTATATATCCTGTGTTATTAAAGTTATGTTGTTATTGATTTAATGTAAATTATAAAAGTTAACTTTTTTTTTCAATTTGTGTGTAAGTTAAAGTTGTGTAAACAATTTTACCTAATTTCAATATACAGTTAAAGATTTTAAATGAATAAAAAAACTGTTGAGGTGGTCCCCGCAGACACAAGAACATGTAAATTCGCTGAAAACCCAATTTAGAAAGTTTTTACAATTCTACGCCGGTCGAGGCGCGGAAGGTGAGAGGGCTGGAGGGTGGGGCGCGAACGTATGCGGTGTTTTATTTTTAATAAACAAATAGGAAATGGAACCGGATTTATAAATTGATACGCATTCGAAATATATGGATTGAATTTAGTTCGATGCTCTCCTCCATTTGTGTTGATGCGGTGGTGAAAAGTTTTCGTTCTAGAAGTTCGAAATGATCTTTAGTCCCATTAAGAATTCGCAAACTTATTGATGTAGACGGGAAAAGTTCTGTGATTACTGGGCTATACAGAGCGTTTGGTATGTGCCAGGTGGGGAACATACGACTGGCCGAAGCCGAAGCCAAAGCGAAAGCTGGAGCAGAAGCAGGGCTGTTTAGTAAGTGAAATCTTAATTATAAACCAGATTTAGTTTAGCTTTATATGTGTGTACAAGGAGGAAGACATGGGATGTTATGTGTTCAGCATGAGCAATAAGTATTTCGCAAACAGAGGATGTTTATGCTTTGCTACAATGTAATCTCATTTTATATTTAAATGGAAATCTATTCATATATACAATCAATTCTGGGCGCCTCTCTGTTTCTAACGTTCCTTCCATGTTCCTTTAATTTCGTCCCATGCGGAGGCGAATGCCTAAATCAATGGAGTGACGACTCGACCTAAAAACGAGACAGTCGCTGAATTCAAATGACGCCCCTATACGATCTCCAGTCGACTCGAGTGGACTTCAACCTATTATTTTAATATTCCTTCTGTGTATGAAGTTAAAATGAATCTTCCGTCCATATAATTTAAATATTTAAAGATCAGGAACGGTCTCTTCTGTTAAATTTTAGAAAGGTTTTTTTAATAAATTCAGGAAATCACAAGTCCTGATGGTGCGTAGGCTGCTTAAAGGACGGGGACATCGTGATTAAGGAGTTTAAGTTTTTTTCGCAGCAAAAATCAGATTCTATGCACGTGGCGCTCGCGCTGTCCTCTCAGATGTTCGCAACCTTGCTGAAAATTTGGAGGACCCCTTTATTCAGATCAATAATGTAACCTATGAAACACATTTTCAACACCAAACTTCTATTAATAATAAAATAAAACATAAATCATAATTTTTACAAAATATGAAATAAATAAATATTTCTACAAATATAATATATTAATTAGAATACTTTAACAATTTTAATGCAGAGTGAAAACAAAACCCTTCTGTCTCTTGAATTAATTTATCACTTAACACTTGATGAAACATGTTTAAACAATTAGGTAAAATTAAACACGTGGTTTAATTTTACCATACTGTTTTGTTTCCATTTTTCATGCAAGATTGAAAGTTGTATATCTCATTTAATATCCATTATAACAAAAACATAAATTGTTTCAAAGAAAAGTTAATGTATGTGACAGCAATATACTTATATCGATTATTCACGTACTAGTAGTCCAGATGTAATAATACCTTCTATATTAATAATTTATTAAGGTGCGTTAGCTAATACGTCAATAATAAAAAACTATTTTTAATAAAACATATGTTCATATTAAGTAACTTCTATAGAATAATATGAATTGTAAACTAACCATTTGCAATTGGGGCTTTAATTATAAATAAATTATAGACTTTGGTTTTGTAATAAGAATTACCACTTACTAAATGGAAAAAAGTAATTTAAAATAGAAACATTATATATTTAAATTAAATAAAAGGAATTAGAATATAATTACTAAATTATTCCCTCTTTAGCTACTATAACATTTTGATTTACGTTACATAAGTACTCTAAAACAAAATTACACATAATGGACACTTGGTGTTGCATAGCAATAACATATTGCATAATGAATTATTTTTTTATTTGGGAATATTTAATGCAAAGAACAAAAATTACATAACATAAGGCTATCTGTAGACATATGTTGAAATTTTTACATACACGATTATTACATTGTATCTGTATATTTTGACAAGGACAAATATACAAAATCCAGGCGGAAAGATCCATTGGTCGATAGCCAATTGGCAGTCTTTTACAATATACATTGTAATATTTTATCTTATATGTAGATATTGTATTACGTTTGTCAACAAAGATTATGTGCAAGCCCTAACAACTATATATTGAGACAAAATCAAATTCAGGTATTGGACAGTTTATTTATTTTTTCTAGTATGTTTTTAATTTAATACTATGTAATTAGTTAATTAGCAACAATTAGGGCCAATAAACGACACAAAAAACAAAATTATTATTCTATCACCTCTCATTTACAATAAAAATATTCATTTTGTTTGGCAACTAAATATTGAAACATTGCACGAATTTTATTTCTAAAACGGAGTAACATCGCCCTTATATTTTATGACAGCTTGTATTCGGCTAGGCATTGACGTAACTAAGGATCTGTACGTTTCAGGAGAAATTTCATTCCAAAAATGCTCTATTTTGGCTCTAAGTTCAGGTAATGTCCATTGTTGCTTGTTCCTCAATGTTTGTTTCATTTTATGACATACTGTTTCAATGACATTAAGGTCAGGACTGCTGGAAGGCCAAGTAGGAACATTTACGTTGTGGTACGTTTTAGGCAATCCTTGTGGAAAGCCTTATGTTTTGAGCGAATCATGCGTTTTCGATAATCACCAACACATACGTCAAATTTTGATTCGTCACTAAAAATTACTATGGGCCAGTCTGTAGCCGACCAAGATAATTTAGATTTTGCTCATGTGAGTCTGGCTTTCTTTTGTTTTTCCGTCAACAGTGGCTTTTCCTTTGCCTATAAAAAATATGTTTTTTTAAATGTACTTTTAAATTGCTGGAAATTTAATCTTATAAAACTTGAGTCCACATTTATGAATCCGCTGGCGGCAGCATTCCCTTGACAAATTTAATCCAGTTTCGTGATTCCATTCAGTCGTAATTTGCCTTAAAGTATTTCTTTTGCCTTTTTTGCACAGTTTTACTAATAATTTCTTGTTTTTATCAGACACTAATTTTAGACGACCCGAACTTTTGCCTTTTTTGCCTAGGATATTTCCGGTTTCTTCATAATGCTTAATTATATTCCACACTGTTGTTTTGAGAATATTAAGTTCATCCGCCATTTGGCGTATTGTTGTATTTGGGCAATAATTTTTAATCACTAACTCACGAATTTTGGAACTTGTAGAAATACCACGCACCATTTTGTTCAATAAACGCAGCGATTCACCAAATACGATAATAAAACAACTATCGATTAATCTGACGTTTCGTTCTGCTTACTTGTTTTATTTTGTTTCATTTTTAACAGTTACTTTATACTGTTCCAATATTTAGTTGCCACACAAAATGAACATTTTTCTTGTTAATTAGAGATGATAGAATAGAAAAGAATAATAAATTTGTTTTCTGTGTTGCTGCTTGGCCCTAATTATTGTTAATTAACTAATTACATAGAATTAAATTGTCAAATACCTGAATTATACATGAATTCTATTTTGTCCCAATACATGGTTGTTAGGGCTCCTATATTATATATATAAGAAGTCAAAGTAAGTCTACTCATGAAGAAGCAAATTCAATTATTTGCGAAACGTCGAGATAAAAAAAACTCTTTAAAAATTTAAAATCTAATTACGTTATAATTAGATTTTAAATTATATTAATTAGAAATGATTTAATGTTATTTCAGGATTAAGTAAATATTTATAATTTTATAAATAATTTACAGTATACGTATAGATCGATGTATGAGTACATTTTAAACTGAGCCTGCAAAAGAAGGGATGCGAGGGGGGTAAAAAGTTTCTCCGGGTATCAATCAATCAATTACATTTATGGACATGTATGTTGTTGACTTAAATCCGGGTGGAAATGCTTTCAGTCTGGAGTGAAAAATTTATAAAATGATAAATGGGTGATTTCAGCTGCAATAAAATCTCCGAAAGTAATTGTTGGTATACAAGGGTGGTTTGCGCCAGGAAGGATTGCCGGTCAAGAGACAGGTTTACGGGGTTGACTTCTCGGAAATGCAATCCGAGTAGAAAAGCAGAATCCCCAATGCATCGTTGGCTCGCCATCATTCAAGCTCCACCATTCGAGTATCCAACATCCGTTACAGTAAACTTCATCGCCAATTAGCGTACATCAACAGCGCAATCAGTTGGCGGAATCACCCTAAGATGGTGTCTTATCTCCAACTGGTGGCCGGGACGGGAAATTATATGTGCGCATAAATTCCCGTTGGATAAAATAGTGGTGCTAAGCGAGCTATTTAAATATTAATTAAATTAACCCTTTGCGCCTTGTCGCATCAGTAGAACTGAGCGGAACGAGCTCTAGGTGAAAAAAAGGAATGATTATCCTTTACCTCGTATCGCAACGGGAACGGATAAGATATTTTGCGAGAAATGTTGTCATAAATCATTCAAGTATTGACACCCTGTTTTGCATGAGTTGCTTGTTCACCAACGCGAGACAACATTTTTTCCGAGTAAAAAAATCAAAGTGTTCCGTTTGCACCAGGACATCGATAGATAAGCTTGCATATTTCAGGCGACATCATTTACCGGGTATCTGTTCTCCTACAGGGACCTACATAGATCTTAGGCGTTGAAAATGCGCTTCAGCCCATTTTCAAGATATACAACATTGTTTTTATAATAATCTGTTATTACTTTATTTCATGCAGCCCATTGTTTATAAAATCAATAAATATGCTGATGCATTTTCATCCCCTAAACAATCATAATCTATACATTCGTTAAAAAGCGTATATAGTTGAATTAAAAACGCTATTTAAATAAATATATTCAGCAAATAAATATGACAATGGTTATTTAAAAGAAATTACACAAAAATAATTACAAGAATAATTAATTAATAAAAAATAAATAATTATATTTTATTAATAAGTAATTTTCAATTAATTAAAATAAAAATAATTTTAAAATAAAAAGACTTTATTTAGTAATTTATTAATTATTTTCTCTTTAGCTAATGCAATTTTTTGTCTTATAAAGCCATCTGCAGTTCAAGGGTATTTGCCCAAGAAGTAGTTGTAGTAGAACATTCATTGTTTGTTTTTAACCACTTAAATCAAAATGTTGCAATAGTTAAAGAGAAAATAACTAATTAATTATTCAATGAAGTAAATTAATTATTTTCATATTTTATTTGTATCAATTGTAATTGTTGTAATGTCCCGCATAATCAGTAATTTAATAACTATTTGTTCCCAAATGCATGAAATATTTATTTTGGAACAAATAGCTATTAAGTTATTGATTACTCGGGACATTACACAATAGAAAAGAGTATTCATTCACTTGGTCACGGTTATTTAAATAAATTAAATAAAAATAATTTGAAAATAATTAATAAATTATGCCCCCTTTAGCTACTGCGACATTTTGACTTACGTTACGTAAGTACTTCTCAGGCATGTACGACGCCAGATATTGAATTACATAATGGACACTGTTGCATATCAATACATATTGCATAATGCAGCAATTTATTTGGTCCGAGAACATTTAATATAAAAAGCAAGAAACGTTACGTAATATAAGGCCAACTGTAGACACGTACCTCGGGATCTAGATAGGGATCTAGTTTGTGTAATTGAATGTATAGCGAGGTACATGCCCGAGAAATAGTTTTAATTTAAATTTGTTTTAAAATACTTACATAACGTAAGTCAAAATGTCACAGTAGCTAAAGATGAAATAATTTATTTTTTCGATATTATTTTTATTTGATTTAATAAAAATAAATGTGACCAAGTAAATAAAAATCTTTGATACTATATATATATAAACACATCTTTATTCAGTCTATGCAGATAATACAAAGCTATATAACATAAATAATTACAATACATATAGGTGTTAGTCTGCCTGGGCTATCGATTCTTTTCTATTATTATTATAAATAAAAAGAATTTTGAAAATAATGATTAAACCGCAAATAATTATTTTCCCTTTAACTACTGAAATACTGACTTACATATCCTAAGCACTTGAAAACAAATATGCATTGAAACAATTGCTTCCCAGGTAAATAATAACATTTAACAACTTCAAAGGTTTATGAAGCGAAGGTGTACTAATGAGATATAAACCTCGAAATACATGTTTACAGAGTGTTTTATATTAGTGTTGGGAAAAATCGAGTAATATTAGTGATTCAGTATTTCAAAATGAGCAATTAAAAAAAAATAAATTAATATTTTTCAATAAATAAGGAACAGTTACTTATGTCACTAGAATAATTTGCATTATTAAAATTGTCATATACTTTATTTTTTTTCAGTAACAAAAAAACATCAAAAAGATCGATTTTGCCCATCTCTACCTTATATTGAATAACGATTTGTTCTCCACATTAAATATTCTAGAATCAAAAATTGTTGCATAGCGCAATCATTTGTCGTATGACAAACATCAAATGTCTATTCTCTAATCCAATGCCAAGCGAGGTAATTTCGGGGATATAGTTGAATGAATATTTGTTTTTGTGTTTATGTTATGTAAGTCAGTGTTGGTGTAGCTAAAAAGAAAATAAGTATTTAATATTTATCAATTGTTTTAAAAAATATTTTTATTTAATTTATAGTAAATTAACATTGCGGAATTATTTCATTTTGTTCAACCACTAACATCCAGCGTTTGGATAACGTGATGGTTATTTCGGTCTTCCCGATATCGTCAGACCAGTGTGTTACAAGTGAAACTCAAATTGTTAACGATGGTGTTTAACAAATGTTGTATATTTATATAATTAACTCGATTTTTTAATTACATATATATGTATATCTTTATTGACAGATATTTATTTATTTATTTTTATGGAATCTCCATTTTATAATTTACAAAAAATTAATAAATAAATTCAAAAATTTAATTGGTGCAACATTTTTATGTTCCTTAACATAGAGGGCCTGTGGAACTCTCCAATCATTAATGTCCTTATTACCTGAAATATCTTATACATTCATAATTTATAATGGCAAACAGCCGAAACTAGTTGAAAACAAAAACATTTTTTATGTGTAAAACAAACCAAGTGTATCTTTGTTAACAGTCCCTAATATTACTAAAATGTTTTATTAAGTGATTAATGAGACTCAAATTGCCGATATGATCCAATAAAACCTTATTAATATAATAATACAAAAAATGATAATATTACGATAAATATCCTTACATTAAAATTATCTGCAAAATGGCTATCGACCTGAGATCTTTCTCCCTGTTTTTTTAGATAATTCTATCATAGCCTCTAGTGCATTATTCTAGATGGATGAGTGTCAATTGGGGTCATGGTCGCTAATATTCAATTGTCTCTGTCATAGAGTGATAAGATGAAATCTAAAAACATATTTATTAGTGATTTTCTTTTAAATATAAATTACCTGATAATAAAATAAGATATAAAAGCAACTTATAAAGTTTTATCAAGTTCACGTCTAATAAAAATCGAAATATTGCAACTATAAACTCTCGAGTTATAATTAATGGATAATATATTGTTGCAAGTGAGTGTGTTTGGCTTTTATATAGACTCATAACTTCAATTCAAGCGAGTTTTTCCCACACACAATAATGCGGTACTTGTAAAAACAGATAACATTCTTGAAATATTTTCATGCAAAATTTAATATGGAGTTATTTTATATTATTTTAGTTGTTGATTTTGATTAGCTATTGCGCCATAAGAGATAATTATCTATTGTATTACTTCTTTTTATTACCAAACAAAATAGTGATTAATATTTATCTACGTGTATTGTACTTATTTATGTTATAGTATTTTATACTATCTGTATAAATATCTGTATAAATAAAAAGAATTTTATTCACACAGTTATTTCAAATATAATAAATAATTAAATTTGCACTCCTCTATAACATATATTTCCATGATATTTACAATCCTGATTTCACATACTTTAATCTTTCACACTACAGCTCGCTGATGATACAGTATTACCCATTCAGGTTCCCTTAAAATCGCCCATTAATCGAACAACCTTTGATTCTATAAAAGCCTAGTGCTCAAAATGGGGCATAAAAATCAACCCTTCCAAATCTTAAATGTTTGTCCCATTCCACTAAATTACCCGATAATCTCCAACAATAAAAATTAACAACACCATTTTTTTTTCTTTTTCCATCTTAGTACCATGTTTGACTAAAACTATATTTTAAACGCTACATAGAATCAACTGAAACGAAAATCCAAAACGGGGCCCGGTACTTAAAATCGCTTTCAAAGAAACAATAAAGCATTTTCATTAAAACAGCAACTCATATTTATAAATCGATTTATCGGCCCCTGCTAGGCTATAGACAAATCAAAACCATCTAAATCTTCGAAATATCTTGCTTAAAAATCCTTACCAAGATTAGATATCCCAACAACTCACTTCACAATCCTTCCAATGAATTTCTTTACGAATCTACACAAGTCATAACAAAATCCTAACGTATAATAAACATGATTGAAAAATTTGCAATAAATCCTTATAATCATCACGTAGTTTAATATAATATATCCTAACCTTTTTCGATTTACAAAGAATAATACATGATGTAAAAATCGAAACTAGTCAGAATAAAATATTATTTTTAATTTATTGTGAAACAAACCACGTGTTTAATTTTTTACCTCATTGATGTTTTTATTGTACATGACAATCAATTCAAGACAGAGTAGAAAGACTTTTGGTCGATTAAATTTTAGCAACTTCAAGGGTTTATACGGCAAAGCTATACTGACGAGGAAGCAGGTGTCAGCAGATGGCTTTATTTTATGTAAGTTTCTTTGTTTTCCACATTAAATATTTTTAAATAAAAAAGAAGCATTAAGCAGTCATTCGTCGTGCAACAGAAAATGCTCATTGTGTAATCCAATTTCCGTTTGGGTATTTTCCGGGGAAGAAGTTTGCAGTGTCGTAGTTGTTGAACTATTTACGTTATGCAAGTCAAAGTTGCAGTAGCTAACGAGAAAATAATTTTTAATATTTATTATTAAATTGTTTGAAAATTTATTTTCATTTAATTTAGATAAATATTTATGTTAAAGATGACGTATAATAAATTAAATATTGTAATTAGTAGAAATATCGATCAATAATAAATTTTAATTGTAATTCATAATGCGTGGTATTTGCTGAAGCTGTTTTGAATATTATGTGATGGTACATATACATAAGTATTCATTTATTCTAAAGAGAATATTTGGATGGTTTATTTTTGTTTAACCCCTTAGATACGAAGCATTAATAATGCAAAGGGTTCATCCATAGAAATACCAATAACGTAATTCGATTTAACTAAGGAAGGGATAAATTTGATGGGCGTTGCATATAGGAATTAATGTAATCGGTCTAAATTTGGTTGGATGCGGACGCGGATGGGAATTAGGCGATTATCGGATGGAGAACGTGAGATGCATGTGCAGGTATTGTTTTACAAGAACTCTAATAATTATATAGAGTAGAATGTCTTGGTAGGTGAGCGTCGGCTTCTTTGTTCATCCATGATCGAGACATAACATCGCGATTCTCGAAACAGTTACTAACAATTAAACTTATACCATTAATGTCAAAGTTGCATTCTAGAGATAGAACGTTGCTTGATCTAATTCGCCAAGTCTGGATGCTGAGGAGCCGAGCTTTCCAACGCAATGCAACTAACTAATTATTCCATACCGCCAGTTCTACGCTTCTAGCCCTTCAAGTGGTGCTCTGCACATGCCCTAGGTGCCTTTCTAACGTTATCACTCTCGGTTTATCGTCTGTTTCCCTTTTCTCGTTCTCGCTTTTTATGCGCGTGTATCGTTTACCGAGCGTATGATATCTATTAGGGAAGTCGGTTTATCTTGAAACAACTCACATGCGATGCCAGAGTATGTATATTAAAAGCGGAGCACGGATTTAAAGGGCGTGCTCGTTCGTTTATGGAAGTCCCAACAAAATAACTTTGATGAGTTCATTCGAATTGATTCAAGTGAACATTCCTAAACCGGAGAATATCATACTACACTCTGATATACACCATGCATATCAACACGACAGAAACATATAAATATATTACTAAAATTCAAACCGACATATCGAAAATGATTTTGCGGGGGGTGTAAATATTACCGAACGCTGGCCATGAAATCTGAACGGCGATTGTATGACGCAAAAGCGTAGGGACAGTCAGATTCGGGGTATGAGTTAGCGATAGGGATAAGACCCTGCATGACCTTGTGACCTCGGTCTTAACATCCCTGAGGATGGGGCTACGCTGGGACACTACATAAGTTTAGCGAGGCGGTAATGTTTTATCAGCCTTTTCAATCTCTTCGCCTTTCTGACTCGCGGCAGGGGACCATGTTTAACTAAATTAAATAAGCCACCTTACCCCTAGATAAAATGCTCGTTACATTCATAACTACAAATATTTGTTCTTTTGCTTCATTAAATCATTTTCAAGATAAATATGTTAAATTAAATACAATGAAAACAATCCTACATCTTCTTATCAATTAATATATAAAGAATTTTTCAAACTATTATTCAATTGAAATATTTTTCAGCAAAAAAAATATACATTTTTATTATTTTTATTACACAATTTAAAAATGTACTTCCATAAGGACGTGTGTACCGTTTAAACATTATAAAATTAAACTATAATTCTTAATTATAAATTAAAAGAAATATGCAAAAACTTATTTTTAAAATATATATTCACCTATTTCGTTATTACATCAATGATTAATTTTGATAAATTAAAATAGGTAGCTAAGAATGACTCGTGTCTGTCAGGAATATTGTGCCTAGAGGAGTACCTGACTTAGTATTAATATAGTCAATATATTTTTTAATTGTTTTTATATATATACAAACATCTTTATTCAGATAATATGACAACAAAATTTTACAAAATTTATTATAACAATATGTACAATTGTGTTAGTAGTCTGTCATGGGCTATCGACCATAGGTCTTTCTGCCCTTGTTTTTTATTTACCCTAACATTTACAATTAGAGGGTTCGTGGTTTCTCAATTGCTAATATAATAAAGCAATTATTTATTATTTCAATAAATTTGTTAAATTCACAAATAAATAAATGGAAATAATGTATATTTATATATTTTTTGCTTTATTATGAGTTGTCGATGACGGTTAGTTCAAATTAAATTATTTATAAATCTACTAAATGTATTTTTCAGGATTACAAATATTATTATTTTTTTCTGACAAGGCTTTTACAAAATTCTTATATTTGATTTTTGTAATAGGTATTATATATAAATAATATAATTTATATTTATGTAATATATGATCATATATATGTAATAACCTTACATAAATACAAAAGTATGTTTTTTTATGTACACGCTCAAATATTTTTTTAAACAAAAAGAAATAACATCGAACCGGTCCTTCAGCTTTTAAACGAGCAAAAGTTGATGAAAAAACTATACACCGAAAGAGAATTCGGGACGCAGGTATCCGATATAAAATTTATTCCTTTGCTTTTTCAGGTTTATCTGGGGTTGTTCGTCTATTGTTCTTATCGTAGCTGATCACTCAACGTTTCTTTCGGCTGGATCTGATCTGTCAATATAAGGAATTTGAAAATCTATAACGGCTTCAACCTCTTTGAACTTTCGCTATTGGTGTCATGAATTACTGCCTTCAACGGCATTTGATTTATTACTCGACTATTGTTTCCGTGAAATCCAAAGGAAATATGTGAAAGTACACTCCCGCAAAAATAATGCCCGTCAATTTATATTGAATCATACATTTTTTAAATTTAATAATATTATTAATTCCAATAAGCAGAAAACATAAGTCACTGTTTAGTGTTACTTGCAGTCTATTAATTCGATTTTAATATTGTAATAATAAACAATTGTATATACAAATATCTTTACTTAGACAATTATATATATATATATATATATATAAGATTGACACAAAGTAAACAGAATAAAATGGAAGTGTTTGTCTGACTTCAGCTATCCACCACAGTCCTTTCTACCCTAAACAATTATTTATTAAAAGTATTAAATCAATAAATATAAAATAAAGTGATTCGTAATTTATTAATTCATTATTATAAAAAGATTCTAAGTAAAATCGAACATGTAATTAATGAGAATATAGTGAAAATCAATTCATTTATGTTTATGAATATGCACATGAGAGTAATAGAAACCCTCAGCAGATTCAATAATGTTTCATTTATACGCATTTTCATAAACATAATAGGATTGATTTCCACTATATTCTCATTGATCACTTCGTTAAATATAATTGAAAACACTTAGTCGGTTTTACTAAGATTTTTTATTAAAAAATTGTGTATAATTGAATTGACTTTAAATTTATTTAATATTTATTTTATTTGCAGTTATTTTTTATTTTTTAAATAAGCTCGACAGCCCAGGACATACAAATACTTTATTGTATACATATTAGTTATATATATATATATATATATATAAAGAACTCAAACTAAATCTACATCTAAAAAAGTAGTTATTTGCAAAACTTCGACTTTCAAAAAACTTCACATATATGGAAACTTATTAAAAATAATATACTTGGTTGTTCGTTTCACTAATTTTATATTTGAGTTCCGACTAGTTTCAACTAGTGGTCATTTTCAAGGAATTTTAACATTATTCCTTTCACTATAATAAATATTTTCAATGTGAACACTTTTGCGTTTACCTAATATTAAATGACAAATGTGCTGCTTCAATTTAATCGTTCAGAATATGTAGATTTCGTTCATCTAATTTCTGCAACCTATCTCAAAACGTATATATATCTCAAGCAACATCTAAGACAGAAGCTGTGCTTATTTTGTTGCATCACAACATTTTTTTTTTCAAGCGGAGTCTGAAACGCCGAATTCTAGTGCTCGAGCTGTGAAGCATTACCTGCAGAAAAAGTGTCGTTCGTAGTGGTTTATCAATTTTTGTGAATAACTCCGGTTATGTCAGATCTATTAAAAACCCAGATAAAACGCTTTTCATAAAGCCTTGGTGCAACGCAAATCCGTCTTAAGCTGGACTTAGGCGTGAGTAGAGCTTTATAAATCCACATCTCAAGTTACGTCGGAGAAACTGGGCGTTTGTATTTCATAAGCGGAAAGTAGAAATGGATTAAAATGAAAATGATTGTATAATAAATAATTTATACGCAAAATGACCTCTTAAATAATCTGATTATCGTTTTTACTTTTTGTATATAAAATTAAATATAAAAAATAGTTTGAAACTATGGAATTGAAGATAGGAATAAGCCGGTTGCATTTTGTTTTCACAATGAACTGTTTGGGATTGATAAATAAATATTTTGATGCGTATTATTTTTATTTTGTATTTTGTCGTAATTTGTGATTGGTAATTTGCCTTTTTTTTTATATACATATGTTTTATAATCTTTTTAGAGCGTCACACTTTTCTTATAAAATTTTTAATATGTAATTATAATTGTAATTTGGAAATGGAGATTCCGTTAATAAAGTAAATTGAAACTATGGAATTGTGAATACTTAATAAATCCGAGCCGGCATCGCAAATAAAGTTATTTATATCGCCAATGGCAATTTTTTTATAATCACTCATATTCTTAAATTGTCAAATATTCAGTTGTTGTATTTCCGTAATAAGATTACCAAACAATGCACTTTAAAATCATCTCTTGAAGGGGTCATCTACTCTTTCTCTTGTTTAGTATTTCGTGCACAATGCATGAATCAGACTGTATTGAGAAGAGCAGTCGGAAATAAACCGCATATATGAATTAGCAAATAAATCTATTAATTCTGATAACTTGTTTTTCTCCAAACTAGATTAAATATACATTAATGTATTAGATCGTAAAATAAACTAGTTGAATAAGCGGTAATATCAAGTCTTTTTTTAAATTTAACTCAAGACGTTAATTTTGTTCTTAACTAAATTAGCAGTAAAATTAATGGATTAAATCGTAAAATAAATAGTTTCGTGATTTATATTAACTTGAAACAACGTAATCCAATCCAATCGAACTAAATCTGGTTTATGTTGTGAATTAATACTCATGAACAAATGAAATTAAATATGCGGGGAAACACTTTATTTTAAAATTTTAAAATAATATTTTATTTTTGTTATTAAGGTGTTATAAAACTTGTTTGTGTTGTGGCACCCTGAAACTATTAAACAAAACAATTAAAAAAGTTGTTTTAATAAGTAAATTCAATTATTAATCGAGGTGGCTGATGGTTGTTGAAAGTTCATATCCATTACTTTAAAGTGAACACATTTGCTTATAACTTTCAAATTAAAGTAAATTCGAGATGCACGTATCATCTCATTTTCAATCGTCTTTAGTTTTTTTTTATATTTTAATACTTACGAGTGCATAAAATCTGACTTGACAAGGATTTCACGTGGAAAATGCAATAAAATATTATTAACTTCGCGGCACTCACTTCAGGGATGGCTCGTGACAGTCCTTTTTAGGAAGGTTCTGCATAAAATAATGATAAGAATGTATCGTCGTTATTTGTTTCCTGTAAAAGACGTTTCTACTAAACTACAAACATTATTATGGTAATGATCATTCAATATTCGGTGATGCAAATTTATTGTTAATATCTGCAGTTAGACAGTACGAATTGGTGCCCTTGCTACGTCATAGAATAGAGCACGCGTTCGAATGAGTTAGTACGGAAAATACCGATCGGTGAGAAATCGTCTATTGGGAGGTATCGGCATACACTTTCGAATCAGAGCTTACTAAATATACAAACCGAAATGTCAGAATAGGGAGGATTCCGAGATGTATACGTATACCTAGCCTGGTTAAATTTTAACAATTATTTTTGTATATAGTTATAATGATAATTATTTTTATTTTGTATTTAAAAAAAAAAATGAATCATGGCCATTACTTAAAATTATTTTATTTAGATAAAAATAAAATTATAAATTGGACAAAGAAATGATTGTGAACGGGAGATATTTCCGTTATGATGGTTCGTAGGCGAATGAATTCTCCTGTGTGGACTCCGAGATTTCGAACTCCCCATTGCAATATCCCGGCCTGTGTAGGTTCTCATCGAACACAATAAACTCATACATGCTTCGATATACAATAAAATCTAGATCTCCAAGGTGAAAGGCGCAGTACTGACGCCGCGGCCAAAATGATCTTTTACATACCCAACACACTGATGCGTCCACCTTTAAGATTCTTATATGAGATGTTATATGCCAATACGCTGAAGAAATGTAGAAGTAGATGAAATCCTTCGGTATCCGAATGAAAGATCAGTCAACCAATACCGCTGTCCATATAGAACTTGAATTACCGCTTTTCTAACTATTGCAAACTCAGAGCACACACTAGGGATTGTAAAATTGCTTGATTGTGGAGGATGCTGTTTAGAAGACGAAACCGCGGAACATATCTTTGGATACTACCTATCATTCAAGTAGAGGATATATATTGGAAGAATGGCCAGAAATGGAGAAAATTAAGGATGTACTAGTCTTGACACTATTAGCCTACATCAATAAGGTAGGCTGGTTGTGCTTAGGAGTGGTTGTGGTTTTCAGAAATCCTAAAGGGAGCAAGAATTAGAGTCTAACGAGACCTAAGAATACTAGTGCGTAGTGCACACCTCCCACATAACCGGTTTTAAATCGAACAAGCGAAGTAAACAGCTTATATTATCAGAAAATTGTATTACATTTAGAGACATTGAATATATGCACTGAAATAAAGGTTTGTCTGTCTTGAGCTATCAACTGGAACTCTTTCTGCCCTATATTTGCATATTAATTGTAAAATGCATAATTAAATTACAATTCACAAATTGGCTATTGGCCAAAAGTTTTTCAGCCTATGTTAATATATATTAACATTTTACAATTTTACAAGGTAAGCGCCGTTTAACTTGCCTATCCGAGCGAACCGCGCTTTTTCCACTTTGACAACGACTGTGTTATAATGACAAAACTAGAAGACAAAATATTATGAATACTTTTACATTCATTTGTGAATCCTCTCCAACTTATCTTAATTAAATTTGATTTGAGTGAGGTAAATGTAAATATATATACGTGAAGTAGCACTAACTTTTATGATCTATAATTTGTGGGTTAATCACTAATTGCAAATTTAATTTAGTTGAGAGCAAAACCAATAAACTAATAATTACTGTCGTTTGGAGAGGTAGCAGTGCATTAAGTTTAATTAAAATTGTGCATTTATATAAAATAAAATTGAGTTTATTTCTTATCATGAAATAGGTTAACTACAGCACGCAGGCGTTGGTTGCGCCCTAACCCCATCTTTCGTCCAATGATGTGTAAGACGCTCAACCACCACCCCTCCAGTAATTCCCATGAGAAGGGATGAGATTTTTTAATAAAATCGAGTGTTTGCGTGATAGGAAATTAGTTGTCTTCTGAAAATTATACAAGTCAGTTCTGAAAAGTTTTGAAGTTATCAGTGAAAAATTGGTAAATTGTGTTTTTTTTCTTTTAATTTATTTGTTGTCTCATATATATTTTAAGCAAAAATGATAATGTTACAAATGCTGTTTTCATTCAATTGATCTAAATAATATTATTGATTTACTTGCTAATCACATTTTATTTCTATAGCAAATTTTTCAATACTATTGGGGTGAAACATAAAAACTATCACAGTGTGCCGATTTGTAATTAAAGAGAAGCTACACTTTAATATTAAATGGTAATTTATTTTAGAAAATACATATTTAAATTAAATTTATTTATTATGTTAATTGTTTAATAAATGTAAAGACGTTGTTAAATAAACATTCAAACCAACGTAAAATAAACTTTAGCAAAACATTTGCAAGTAATTCCAATAATCAAAAATTTGCATCCCATGAAACCTAAACATTATTACGAACAATGAATACAGTTTAGTTAGCAGGCACAAATATTTTTATTACACATCCCCATAAATTCAAGACAGGGTAGAAAGAATTCTGGCTGATAGCCCACACAGACTAAAAGATCAATGTATTATAAATAAATGTTATTGTAATTGCACTATGTAACTATCTGAATAAGGATGTTTATATAAATTAAATAAAAAGGATGGGACAAAATTAATAAATTATTTCCTCTTTATTGTTTATATATTAAAACATTCAAACAAAATTTGAAGTAATCAGTTTTTCATTGAAACCATAATTTTTTTTATTAAAGCTTATAGTATCAGTATCATTTTATTGATTCCATTTAAAATACAATAAATTAATATGCAGTGAAGATTTTATTTGATTAAATGTAGCCCGATAATTTATGACAATGATATGTTTGTGATTATTTTAATATACTTGCATTGAATTGACATGGAGCAATGGGCGATGTTTAATGAAATAAAATCCTCACTGTATTGATAAGATGAAAATAAATAAAATTGTATTATTTTATCTAATCATTACTCTATTTTTTGAGTTGTATTTTCTTGGTTTAATTTAATTCTTAAAATAAATAAATATTTCTTCTAGATTAATTTAGTTAAGAGCAATGGTTGAGTAAGGATTTCAAGTGGATTGGCCTCTTTAAAATGTTAGCGATTCTTTTCGGGTGGCTTCCGAAGTTTCCGTCTAATTAAGTTAATCGGAAGCTCGGGGTGGGTTGAATTTTTCGTCACCTGAATAAAGATCCTTTAAGTTCAGTGGCTGCCTTAATTGTAGTGGTGTATCCAATTTGGAAGAGCGTCGGAGGTCGGCCGTTAATTACTAATAGTTGCAGAGATGTGGTTACTATAAACGGCGATCGCCGTAAAGATTGCTTCCTGCACTTTACCGAAGCTAATTAAAGCGTCCGTGTCACCCGAGAATTTCAGCCGGCCATTGGGACACATATGAGCGCACAGATAAGGGCTGGATTGGGAATCATTCCAGGGAACAAAAACCGCCCTGATCATATTTCAAAATAAGAAAATGCCAAGCTTAGTACTAGCCGATGGCAATACGGGGCCAGATTTACACTGACACTCCTTCTCTGCTACTGCTCCGGCCCCTTTATGTTTCCGCAGAAATGCCTTCAAAATCCTTTTCCTGGAAATAGGAAAGTTTGTGGAAAAGTGGAAAAAATCGGACTGCTTCTAAACATATTCGGTGAATACAAAAAAGCCGGGATATCAATGATGGTGTAACTATTTTACTTCGCTCCCTGGAAGATTGATGCTTTTGATGTGAACGGGGTGTAACCTAATGTATTGGAGCAAGAAGGATCTGTTGAGATTCCGTAAATTATCATTAAAGCTCTTGGATTATGATAAATAACTTGTACAGATGGTGCACTACTTTGTCATCAGTCATTAGTCACAAGGAGATTATGTATCTAGCTGGTTTGCAATACATATTATCACGACATATAAAAATACAGCATAATACAAAACATGTCTAATATTATTATTTAAAATTTAGTTTGTAATTTCAATTATATAATTAGAAGCATCTACGAAATAATTCAGTATAATTAATAGGAAATCCTAGAATAACACTTTTATTGCCATACACTTTAAATTTCAATACTCGTAAAAGTATATTTAATTAAGTTGACTACTTGAAAGTAGTAATGTTTACTCATGCAGATAGCTAATGTTAGAGTAGTTTAACTATTGCAGCCATCAATCCCTCCATTACAAACAACAATTTACTACGGTACTTTTGTAATGATTAAATCCCACAATGAATGAAACTAAAATAAATAATTAATTTTGTAATTATTATTGTATTCCGTTAATTACAAAATATAGTTTTTCAGACTCCACTGCGGGTAATTGAGAGAAGCTCGCTTAATATCCCTCTTCACGTATCTTAAAAAAAAACAGAACAACTATTATAATAACGGTTTTCACTGATTGTCAGTATTTTATGTGCACTTTTTTTACTGATAATTAAAAAAAGACCATTTTAAGGGATTCTTATAGATTTGTAACTCCAGTAAGGTTTATTATCTTTTAATTGTCCTTCCCTCTTGGATTCTTTTAATGTTGTTGGGCCTTAGCACTTAATTTCTTTTACTACTCAAGGGTGCCATAAAATCGGCTTGGATTTAATATGCTAGTCTCAAGGGCGGGGAGGAAAGGATCAATGAAGAAAAAAATATGGTTTTTACGATACGGAAACTTCTTTGTTCATGAAATTAATTTACGCGGACAATAAATTATTTTTATAAATTGATTTCACTTGCTTTTGGTTTTATTTATAATATACATACACAAAATTAGTATTTGGTAAAATCGAGTGATATTAGTAATCGAGTGAGCATCAAAATGGCTTACTTAAAAATCCTCGATTACTAATAGTTATTTATTAAATTTAATAAATTGATGTTTATTAATAATAATTAGCGAACAATTACTGCTTATAATATAATAAACAAAAATAATGAACGTATGTCCCGTTTGGAAATGCATCATAGGTAATTCTTATGTAATTTTTAAAAATTCGAAGCATTATTTTTTACAATTATTTTTAAGTTCCACATGTATTTTCTATTCTGTTTTAAGCGAAATATATCTTATAGAAGATGAATAAAAATGTGCGTTTAAATATCTCTAAAATAGTAATTGTTATGAAATGTTAGTGCTTGTTTGATCAAATTATTATAATTATTATACCTTGTAGGCTCAAATCCTTGATGAAACCACATGAAATTAGGCAAAAGATGGCGTTTGCGTCGTCTTCCATTTATTATGAAATTATTATAAACTTTAAAATGTAGGAAATATTTTTCAAAATGATTAGCGAATAATGAAGAAATTGAAATATTTTTTTACAATTCAATTTATTGATTTGTATATACAAATATAAGAAGAATATATATAACGGAAAAATAATATACTTTTTTAATTAAGTTATGTGAATATATTTTCTCATAAACCGGCTAACGACCTGTGGTCTTTCCGCCTATGATTTGTATTTCTTCGCAATTGAAATAAATACCTATGTTAAAGTAAATTAAAGAAAAAAATAATATTTTAATTTTTAATGCAATGTCGTTTCATACCAATTACTATTTTGAGGATCTTAAACGCACATTTTTTAATTCGTCAATTTAAAAGATATTTCATTTAAAACTGAACAGAAAACATTCAAAATAGTTTAAAAAAATCACTTGTATCAATTTCATTCTGATTGCTAATAAAGATAAAAATTAAATTTTAAGAAATTACCCGGGATTTTTCTATCATGGTTCTTCAAATAGGATATATGGTATATACAATTTAGAATTAATACAAAGATCCAATTTGGCGATCACTATATAAAATACAACAAAAATTAAGTAATCTTTTCACGATAAAAATTATTATTTATTGTTATTATTTTGGCACATATACGATAAATGTAACAATATTTTATATGTACCAAAATAATAATAAATTTTATTCCCAATAGAAATCTACATTTTCCTATGACAGGGAAAAACATACAAAAGCAGCTAACTATTAATAAACAAAAATAATTACAAATTAAATGATCAAACTGTGTAGACATTCAGGACAAGCGTGATTAGAATTGTTGATTTCCAAACCCGAAATCAACAATTCTAACAAATTAAATGTTTTATTATAAATTTTAAAATATATTCTAATTAATCGTTTACTATATTGAATATATTACTTACTTAGTTGTACAATAATTATTGAGTTAAACAGTGATTTTCAATGCGGTTACAGGATATTCAATTATTGTAATATTTGTACATTTATTCCCCTCAATTAGTGAAATAACTGGAAACTTGACTCTAGAATTTAATTGGAGTAATCTAATTCGTGAATAACGTCTCCCTCTCTGTGTGTGTATGTCGCGCAAATATGCGCTTATCTATTTTATAATGGGTTTAAAGCTGAGGCGGCTTGTGGTGAATTGCTTGCCGAGGCTAGGTTAATGCTAATAAAAGACTTTAATATGATCTTGAGTGGGACTAACAGGCTTTCTTCTTCTTTATGAATGGTAATTGCCTTTTATTCGTTTAATAACAGTTTACACTTCAATGCAATGAACTCACGTTGCAAAATGCACTTTATTTTATTAAAATCAATATTTGTCATTAATTAAAATATAATTGAAACATAATTCCGGTATTATTTTTCATATACAAGGGGGTAAATAGTTCGTGATATGTAGTGATTTAAAATTTAAAAAAATTCTAGTAAAATTTTTTTTTATTAATAGGAACAATGAATTAATTATATAACTTAAACTTAAGGATAAATTCGTACCTTTAATGCAAAATGTGGTGGTGCACCATCGTGAAGGAACCACATTCGCAGCCGAACATTAAAATTAACATCCTCCAGCAATTCTTGTAAATTTTATTGCAAAAATTCTAAGTAAGCATCACCAGTTAAACGATTTGGTAGTATAAAGGGCGCATTTAGTAATCTATTCACAATTCCAGCCCATACATTCACTGAAAATCGTTGCTGAATGTTGTTTCGTCGAATGACGTGTATTTTTTCCTTTGCCAAAAATGAGTATTGTGAAAATTGTGCATACCGTTACGTGCAAAAATTGTCTCATCCGTAACTAAAATATTTTGAGTAAAGTTCGAATGTACCTGATCCTGGTGTAAAAACCACTCGCAAAACCCTATTCGAAAGGAAGATCCCTTTAAAGTTCTCCAATCTCAACATAATTATTTCGTTATCTCCGTTAATAAAAAAAAACTTTTGATAGACTTTTTTTTTCTCCCATCACTAAACATTAAGAAATTCCTCGCAATTATGCGTATTCGTCAAGAATCACCGTGTGTGAATAACGGTTTTTTTCTGAATGAGAGTAACTAAAAAAAAAAACAATATATACCATTGCGACGTTTAAAACTGAGCGTTTAATTTTCTTATTGCTATAATCACAGAGGATATTATTTTTGCTCTTTTTAATAAAACTTAAATTTCCCAAATGTGATCATAATTAGTAAGGGAAAGTAAAAAAAAAATACATTAATGTTTAAATAAGGTCTTAGTAAAGAAATGTATTTGATCTAATTTTCTTGATTCATTTAAATAAAATTATTTTTGAAAAGTTATCCTTTTCTATTTTTCTGTGGCTGGTTTTTTTAAAATATATTTTTTAATAGAATGAATTTTATATATTTAAAGATGTTAAATGAAATATGAATATTTATTATGATATAAAAAGTAATTATTGTGCTAAATGTGTTTGAAACAAAAAAAGTCACTTTTCAAAAGTTTCACCGTTTTATTGAATCGAGCATCCCTTATGAAAAAAATCAATAATTGCAATTTTATCATGGACTCTTCGAAATCCAATAAAGCGATATTAAAAAGACACCAAACTTTATATGACACGAATCTAGACGTCTTGAGCGCAGTTCTGTTTGTTCAGTTTGTGGTTGCTTGTTAAATCTTAGCCGTTTCTCCTTATCAAAGTCCCACCGTAATCTTTCCAGAAAAGTTAAAGTATTCCGTGTCCTATTATGAAACAATTCCCTAGCCAGATAGGTCGGATATTGCTTCTTTCGCGAAATTTCATCTAATAAATGCCTTTTATATGTTTTCAATGAGTGCACAAAAGGAGCTAATGCGAAATCTATTTATTTATAGCCGGATATAATAACCGCCGGGAGAGAAGTGGAGAGGGAAGGAGAGGAGCCATACAATAGGGTGTTATGGTTAAACAGTGATGGGCCCGCACGGCGAGCATCGGGTTTGTAAATATTATCAGTTCCTATTAAACCAGTGAAAGTACATGTAGTCTAACTTCTATATATAGATGTATAAAGGTCAATTACTGGTAAACATCTCTTTCTTGGTTAATCGAGCGCGCACGCGATCCGTCTCAATAAATTACCACCCCTAATGAAATTATGCCCTTAAAGGAGGCCAAATCAAACACCGCTAAACTGGCAATAGATACCCTCATCAATTAAGGGATTTGATTGCACAAAACAGATCATTTTGATATAAATTTACCTTCAGATCTTGGATGTAAGCGGCCCTTTCAAATATATTATATTAACAATGGATTCTGCTCGGAAATCGCTGAAAATGTATTATTGGGTAAAGCTTTAACTGTCAACTAAATTAGAATCTGGCACACTATTTTAGAATAAAATAATTTATATTTTACAATGTACAACATATTATTCAATTGTATGTATTATTATTAGATAAAAATGTTCACTAGATCCATATGTTAATTATTGTTATAATCCTAAAATGCCTTATACCATTAACTGTAGGGAAGGAATCAACCACCATAACCTCGAGATGAATACGGAGGTCACATACAGGAATACATATAATCTATACTATATGTATATTAGAATATTAAAAGAAATAATAATAAACAATTTAATATTTAAAAAATATTACTCCATATGTAATTACTCCAATTATAAAAAAAATATATTTTAAATCGAATGTATATAATGTTTCAATATTATTCAATAGTCCATTTACCTTATTAACTACAAAATCTATTCATATTTGATACAATTGATTGAGTTGATTATCTGGTATTGGAATAATTTAATTACGAAATCCTAATTATAATAATTAACTGGATATCGTGTGTTGGGTAAGAACATTTTAATAATTATAAGCCCGGCGATGAACTGAATATCTGCTGTCTGATCAAGTAGATATTTAGTTTACCGCGAGGCTTATAATCATGAAAATGTTCGCACCTTTGTCTTGGGTTAGGTGCGAAGATCTAGTTAAATATTATTCGCATTTTGACTACAAATTTACATGAAATTAAGAATAGTAGTAATTTAGAATATAATCACAGTTAAATTTTAATGTACGGAAAGTTTCAATAAATATTTCACTTGTAAAAAAATCGCAGTGGTGAAAACGAAATATCTTTTTTATATTTACCATGTAATTAAAATTAACATTTCATTTATTGATACTTCACCTCATACTGAGAAGTAGAGAAGCACATGTAACGATGTTATATAAGACTAAATAAATAAAATAATTGATACTTACAATAAAATAATAAAAACATTTTTTTTTATAATAATAATAGAAACGAATTTTAAAACTTTAATGAAACAAAACACAATTTGATTTTAATATGTTTTACAACTATTATTAGGGTCTATTTCGTACGGGAATTGTTAAATTTAACGCGTTTTTGTTGATTAACTTCTCATTCTATGTGTATATATATGTATTATAAAAGTTGCTTAGGCTGTGATGATAAAAATAACGCACACTTAAACGTTAAACTTAACATTTCTCTGACAGAATAGCCCCTTATGTATGTTATTTATGTTTCTAGAAATAAAAGTTTTGAACCATATTAATAACAAATTGTATTTTCTAATTGGAATGATAGCACAAAGCGCAGTATTTGGCCTAATTTAAATACGACGCTTTGTACTATAATTGGAAACACTTTACTTTATTTAAACAAAGTACATTATCCGTTCAACTATTTTCATTAAAACGCATTGGTCTGACGCGGTCCGAAAGACCGAAATGTTATCCAATCCATGATGGTTGAACAATTTATTAATGTGTATTTTATTTCATGTTTTGAAAATAGAATTTCACCAAATAAAACCTTCCTTAATTGAAAAAATAAAACATGTTGATGTAAAGAAAACACTTAACTTTTATTTTACTTTAGTGACTAGTTTTAATTACACGTAATTAAGTACTTAGTTTGATAATGATTACGGTGTAATTGAAACTAGTCACTAAAGTAAAATAAAGGCGGTATAAAAAAGTTAAGTGTTTTCTTTACATCAAAATTGAAAATGTGTTATCATCATCTCCATTTTCATTATCAATAATTATAATTAATAATTTTTATAATTAAACATTGGTAGGTCATTTTATAATAATAAATAATTAAATAACCACCTCTGAAAGAAATAAAAGCACACATTTAATTATATAACATATATAAAATCCTAAACTTGTAGGTAATTAAAAGTTATCCAATGTAATTTGTGTTTTTATTTGTTTTGTTCGTAGATTTTTAATATTGTTTTCATATTGATTATTTTTAATTAAAATTAATATTATATAAATTCCGTATATCACATTTATAATTAATTGCCCCACCAATTTTCATATTTGAAGCAATTTTGAAAACTAATGTTTACATAAAATTGCAATTTTTCTATGCAACCACAGGAAAAATAATTGAAACAGCAAATGAACACATCACATATTGATGCATATTTTTACAACAATGTAACGCATACGTCCAAATATTTGTATAATCAAAAAAACATACAAAATAAATGTATTATAATAACATCAATTTCAGGAAAGTGAGAAGCTTTTATAATAACATTTTATTCCGCCATTTATAGTTTATTGGAAATTAGAATCTGGTTTTCATACATTTAATTATATATTTTATAAATTCTTCTGTGTATAATGAACCAATAGAAAATTATCGAATAATAATAGTAAAATCGTTAATCGGAGATATTCCTTACAGGAAATGTTAATTTTAACGTGTACCTTTTTAATTAAATTCACATTCTATGTATGTCTAAGAAGCTTTTGTAAAAGGTATTTACTTTTATAAAAGCTGCTTAGACAGTGATAATAAAAATTAAAGTACACGCTAGATTTAACATTTCCCTTACAAAATAGCCCCGATAAACCGAGGCTTCAACTTTCTTATATATTGTTTATCAATTAAATAATGCACTTTAAACTTTGATTGTATGACATTAGATTAATTTATTGTGACTACAGTTTCAACAATTTACGCTTATTATTATACTTAAAGTCACAATAAATGAATATAGTGTAATAGAAACAAAGTTTTTTTTTTAATTTTATAATAATAACGTTTCAAGTAGAAATACACTGGCCGATAGCCAATTAATAGATATAAATTATATTTTTGATTTTGTAATATATATATATATATATATATTAGTTAATAAAGATGTTTGTATAAGGAGGGTGTCCTACCGATAACGTACATTGAATGTATGTGGATTTTTAATTTATTTTTTGTTCTTTTTAATGAAAATATTTTCAAGATTCTTCATTTGGTTATCCTAATTTTAAATAGTAGAATCATATATTTTTTATAATAAATTTGGATTCTACATATGATTTTATAATAAAAACTATTATCCATTGCTATACTTATACCTAAGGGTTTTTTAGATATTCGCGGCTATTCTGTAAGGTGAAAGTTAAGTTTAACGTAATAGATATACAATACATAGAATGTGAATTTCATTTATAAACAATAAAATTAACATGTTCCGTGCGGAACAGCACCGATTTTAATATTTATAAAAAAATATAACTTTTTAAAAGGTCACTTTAAAAAAATGTATCACAAAATTGAAACTTGTAATTAATTTGATATTTTATACCTTTATTTTACTACACCAAGGCATAATTATTCTACAAAAAAAAAACAAGTGAAAATCTTATACAGGATGTTTCAAACTAACTTTGTGAGGTTTTTTTAAATGGAATACCCTGAATATTTTCACACAGTTTGGCGGAGAATTTAGTGCAGCATTAATCCATATTAGCATTCCCTATACCTATGTTATTTGCTTTCAAGATATTAATACACTAACTAAAATAGCTGATACAATACTCTTTATATTTGAAAATAAAAGCAAGTAAATAAAGTAATAATTTTTCTTTGGGTAAAATAGGCAGTTCTTTAAATCAAAACACATTTTGTAAAAATATATCGATTCTGATTAAGAATTTTTAAATATAATACAATTCAATTACAAATTCAAATTTCCCACCAAAAATTCAACAAAGTCTATTTAGAAAATGTATTAATATCTTGAAAACAAAATAAGATAGGTATAGGAAATGCTAATATGGATCATATTATACTTTAAAATATAAAGGGAGTTCCATTTAAAACAATTTTTTTAACATATTAAATTCACCAGAGTTTGCAGTTAATATGAGACACAATGTAAAATATTTTTAAACTTATTCTAGAAGAGAATATTATCCAGTAATATTATTATAAATCTACTAAATTTCATTCATGTGACTTTATTCTGCCTTCTGGTATAATATTTTAAAATTATAACATAGACTGTTAGTTAGCCTTATATAAAAAAATGTACTATTTGAAATTACTTTTAGTTTGATAATGACAAGTGTAAATTGTTGAAACTATTGTCACTAAATATAAAATTCTGTTATACAAAGTTCAAAAAAGTGTCTTACACAATATATAATGAAGTAGAAGCCTCAGTGATCAGTAATTTGTATATGTCTGTTAATAAAGATTATATTTATGTCTAAAAAAAGTGACCATTTTCATTAATATTGAAAAATCTTAAAAACAGTTAGGTTTAGGTATAGTTATTCCTTGTATAACTATAATCTGAAGCTTATAATCTGAAGTTGCAATAAATAATATAGGGTTCCATTTAAAATAACGAAGTTTGTACATACTTTCGGTATAACCGAAACTGGTAGAATATTGTAAATATAATAAACATTTACAAATGGTAAAAATTTCATTAGTATCCATCAATAGAAAATCCATATATAGTTATACTATGCTATATATACTTCTCGACCAGACATCTTGTATAATAATAAAGTTTATTGCCCAACAGGAAACCAATTATATGGCAATATACAATTTAGCAGTAAAAATATATAAATACGTACATAAAACAGAAAATACGAAACAACATTAAAACATTTATAAAGAATATTTTATTCTTCAACAATTAACATAAATTAACTTAAACTGTTTAATTGTGAATAGACTAATAAAATCTTAAAGTTAGTATATTTTGTTTTATATGTTGTAAAAAAGTAATTAGTTAAAATATATATTTTTAAATATTTTTATTGTTTTTATAATGATGTTTACGATTTATTAAGCACGAAGGATAGAAAACAGAATATATTTATAGTCTACATTGATACCGCAATAAATATTTGAAATGGGCGTACGATCCACTAAATTTTAATATAGATGACGTTTTAGCACTGGCACAGGCCGGAATTACAAGTCAAACATGGTCGTACATTTCAGGAAGGGCTAATTATTAAATTATTCAATAAATTGGGTCAATTGGGCCGTAAATCACTCCAGTCCCATCCATAATTAATTTTGTTATGTGAGAACTTGTTCCTAATCTGAGATCTAAAATCCGGGAGTGTCGTAGTGCATTGGGTCCTTTTTATGTGTTCTTCGAGGCATTTATGGAATACGTTGGGCCTAAGGGTGAGGAATAACACTGTGCACGTACACTTCCGCCAATTCAACTCGATATTTATTATTAGCGCACAAACACCAAGATAGGAAAAATAAATGTTATTCGGTGTTATCTAGATTTGATTTTGCCCATTGTTGACGAATGTGGAATCGTAGTATTGTTGTTATATTGAAAACATGTTATTAGTCACATAATATTCCGCTGTATATTTGTTTTCATTTGTTTGTTATTTTTTTAACAAAAAAATAATTAAATTTCAATGTTTTAATTGTTATGCCTCAGTACCGCATTCTATTTTCTATTGTTTTGAGAGAATTTAATAACAATTAAATATTTTATTTATTAAACGAAACTATTTTAAATATTGTATTTAATAAAAAAAATCGCACGTATACGAATATATAATATGGAAAAAAATGTGTGGTAATTTTCAGTTTCATTGATTAGTTTTTAGTACAAAATTTAAGGTAAAATTATTTTATTGTTGCTTAACTACTCACGAGCTAATTTGAAGATGTAAAATAATAAATATGAAAGTGTTAAATAATAATCATAAATGTAACACATTAAAGTAAATGTTCGAAATCATAACCATTTGATTCCAGGCAGGACTGATCGCGGAATAGAATTATTTACTTGGAGCAATATCTCTTCTGTCATTAACTCCATTGCAGCATTTATCCTGTTAATAACGTCTTAGTTGTCTACTAGAGGTGGTAGCATAACCTTTTTTTTATATCCCCAAACAATCAAATCAAGTAGATTAATCTCCGGTGGCCGGTTGAATCAATATATTAGGAAAATGTTCGACCCATCATTTTTTTTAAATTCTTGCTGTACAGTATATTGTTTCATCAATTGAATGCAACACTCTCAAAAATTTAAAAAAAAAAATAAATTTATATAATTGAACGAATATAATCTTCAAGCAAAAAAACATGGCCCAATTAAGTGATCAGATCAGAATTGCGTAACAAAAAAAATATTTTAGACGACACAAATAAAAGGCAACATTATTCAACATTGATTTTTGTTCTATATTTCATTGTTAAAAACAATCAATTTATAATGTATCGATTGTTACTAAACACATACTCATAATATATACAATAGCAGTTAAATTTTAATTAACCATAAAAATATATATTCCGGCTGATTTAAATTGATTCACAGGTGGAATGAAATATTTTTATATCCATAATAAATAAAACAGGTATGATATGGATAACCCAATGTGCGTGAAACATCGATTACGAGAGTTAAACAACATAGGGCTGACCCGTACGATTTGCCATCGGAATACAATTAGTGGCGCTTCAAAGTGAAGGGGTGTTACTGCCACCCACTCATTTGCATATTTTTGCTTTTGTATGTACACAAATATTCGTTATAATACCTTTATTGGACGTGGACATGAATATTTTTCGGTATCTCCATTTATATATTTTTTTATGGATTAATATCGCAAATCTAATTATTACAACGGATTCTGATGAAAGCTTTTTCAAAAGAAAAAAAGTAACGTTATTCTTGATTACCATATTATATCAAGAATATGAATGTTATGTTTACAGTACTAAATATATAATAATAATTTAAGGAATGTCAACGCTATTATTTCAGTGGGTTATTTATAGTCAGGTATATAAAAATTGTGTACTTTAGAAATATTTACGTGGAAATTTTAATAACTATAAAGTTTTATGATGGTTAAATATTTTTATGGTGTATTTTTATTTTAAATAATACATACAGTGAGAATTTTATTTCATTAAACAAGGACTAATTAAAATACTCATTTCATAGTAATCTTGTTATACAGGGTAGCCAGAAAATGTATGATAATCTTTAGTTAAAGTGGTTCATTAGTCAATTTTAAGTAGAAAAAAAAACTAAAACAAGTTTTTAAAATAAAAAATTAAATTAAATAAAACACAAAAAAATATTGGGTAATTATTCAATAAGCTTTATGAGGCCATTAATATCCTAAATATGTGACTAGAATTTGTTTTTAACATTTTATGTATAATTATTGCTATTAATAATAAACTTATCATTAAATAAATATTTGCAGGATGTTAATAGAACTAATTTTAATCAAAATATTTCAAAAATATTACTGATTTCTAGTCACATATTTATTATATCAATGGCCTCGTGGGCGTTAATGAAGAACCGTATAATATTTTTTACTTAAATTTTCTACTTGAAATTAATCAATGAACAACTTTACTTGAAGATTATTACACCTTTTCTGGCCACCTTGTATATTTGAGTAGAAGAGAAATAAGGTCAATTTCTAACAAGTACAACAAAACTTATTTTATTCAAAATGAAATATGTTTAGTTTATAAAAATTTACTCGCGAGATTCAGTTATGCCCCGTTCTATATTCCCTTGTATTTTATGATAAACTTTATTATTTATGGCGAGATTAACTTTTGAAATATACACTATGCGGAATATATATTTTTTCTTTATTTCAAGCGCGCTCCGTAAATTACAATCCTTTGAAGACCCACGTAATTTAATAATTCATTTAAGGTGAACACGATTAGACTCATGGCGAAGGTGTAAAGAGGATTTATATCCGCCCGGAGTATTTCCTTGTCTGAATCCACCAGAAAAAAAAAAACGTGTAAATTGTATTTTTAAGACAGTGACACTTGTTTGCATAATGGTGAGATGTGTAAGGGAATCCAATTGAATAATTTATTAAAGGGAGAAAAGTTTTCGTATAAATACAGTTCCTGGGCGTAACAAATCCCCTTGGAGTTTTTGAAGATTTTCCGAATGTTTCTGTAATTTGTTCTGGGATCCACTGTTTCGTTTTTCTTGATGATAATGTGTATCATTTTATTTTTAATGGGAATGGATGTGAAAAATGGATTGTGATATTTATCTTTGAAGGGTTATTTAATATAGTTATAGCGGGCAGCGCTGTATTTAAATAATAAAATAGATTTTTATTAAAAAAATAAATAATTATCTTAAAAGTATTTTAAGAGAAAATAATTATTTAAGGTTTATTAATTATTTATAAAATCATTTTTAATAATAATAATATCTTTATTTCATACAAGAAACAGAATTATTTGTAATATATGATTTATTTTCTATTACTTATACATATATAAATAATCTTTATTAATAGATATATACGAAAAAATATACAAAATAATAAAAATAACAAAGTCAAATATATAATTAATATCTCTTAATTAACACCTCTCCTTGTCTAATCTATGCCGTATTCATGCGTGATTTCGATAATTGATGAATTGTAATGGCGGGATATTTATATTTTAGGCGGGAGGCGTTGTAAACATAGAAGATTTAGGATGTCAATCTTTTTTATTTAATAGTATTTTAAGTTATTAAATTAAAAATGTGTTTTATGCTTTTTGATATTCAAAATACATTTTCATACGTATTTGAAACTAATCCCATAATTAAAATATTCTGTTCTTCCGTTTTAATGTTATTTGTTTTTTAATTAAAAAAATAGGAGGAAATTATTTGTTTATAAATGATTTAATTAAAAAAAGGAATGGGAGCTTTATTAGTTTAACATTAAAATTATTTCGGATAAATATACATGACGAATTAATACCAAATCAAAATTTAGTTTAATTTGCAATGAAATTAAACAAGGAAAATTTCTGACAATGATCAATAAAATTCGGTCAATCCCTTCATCTTTGTTTCATTTTATTTAATTTAGTTTAATGTCTTACTTCACTTTGTTAGTTAACTAAATTAAACATTCTGAATAAATTCGTCACTTAAATCGTGGTGAAACATTTTTAATTAATAATAATAGGAAATTAAACAGTTTAGTTATTGATAATAAGCACTTAGTGTCTCTAACAGTGTAAACTAATAATGTAAAGTAAAGAATTCAAATTAATTTTGATTTGGTATTAATATTAAATCATGTAAACTCAAATAGCTCAAATAATGCATGAACTGCATTGTTGTAGCCGTTATTATTCACAACAATTAATAATATGCTAATATTGAATTCTATATTTAATAAATAATTTATTTAAGTTTAAGTCAAACATAAATTGTTGTTTCAAATTGTAATGCTCACGTTCAACAAACATTTAGTTAGTTAATAATGTAAGTGAATAACACGAAACGGGTAGATTATATGCACGTAAGTGCATGTTATATTACGATATAATCTGTAATATTCAATACCAAGCTAATCATTTCATATTTTATCACCAACGTTTTAATCGGATAATTAAGCTATGTTACCTATAAAACATCGTATGCATGGATGTGTAATCTACAATCTCATTTCTAATCCTAATTAGATGGTTACCTGTTTCGCAATCAATGTTCATTAAATAATTATGACGACATATCACAAATTATGAAGTAACACATATAATGAGAAGTAGATTGCGCATTTGACATAATTACAATTCCATCGACAAACATTTTGTATTTAATGTAGATGTTGTAAATATAATAAAATTTTTGTGATCAGTAGAGTTAAACTGAAAAAAAAAACTGTTTTTTTTTTCAACCAATAAATCAAGAAAACTTCAAAAAATATATTGATAATAAAGAAATAAATTGTAAATACATCATTAATAACGATTTTTGTGAGTTTTGTTAATTTTTATAAAGTTTATATTATATTATAAATATAAATATTAAAAATCATAATCCGCAACAAATTATGGCTGCGATTTTGCGTCTAATAAATACTTCACATAATTTTAACCATAGAATAAGTTGTATATATTAAATTGCCAATGGTACAAATTACCGAAAAAAAAAACACTTATTTTGGCAACAATTTCACAAACAAACCAAAGATAATATAATTTCAACCTACCTGCAAACGTCTGAACACTGTTTCACATTACAAATTATGGCGTCGAACTAAATTTGTTCTCATTGACTATGTAATAGGATTAACGAGTATATAAATAATATATTATGAAGTTTCCCGGTGTTTTAGAGTAAGTTTGATATAGATTAAATGTACTTTTGTAAATTAAGTCAATTTTTGAAAAAAAAAAAACACTTTTTATGTTTTTGCATAATACAAATTATCTGATGTCAATCGCCAGTAAATAAGCTACCCGCAACTACTTTTTGTATATTTTTTATGAATCTATAACACTGTTAATCCTATAAAATGGAAACGTATTGGCGGGATCGCATCCTTTATACGAATTTTTTAATTTAATGAAAAATTAATCAAGCTAAATACATGTTATTAATTGTATTATTAATATAAAAGTGAAATATTTTGTTTTTAATTTTCTTTGGAGCCGATATGTAATCTCAAATACAATTTCTAATCATAATTACATGATGATACATCGAATATATTGCTCATTAAATAATTACTATTACGCATCGTAAATTGCTGAATAATCTAACTAATGCGCAATAGATGGCAATACACGTCATTAAATAATTGTGATTACTCAAATGCATGAATTATCAAACAGGAACAAAGTTGTGGATAGTAATTAAAACAATCAAAATCAATATTAAAGGGGCGATAAATTAATAGAAACTCTTTTAATATTTATTATTGTATTTCAAATCGTGTACTTGAAATTCCCACCCTTCAGAGAGAGATCATTAAAAAATACTCATTCAGTATTCCATGTACATTGTACATACTTAGACCGAGCAGTAAGTCTTGATAGACGATTGGATAACGTGAAAACGTGCTTGCTCAGAGAATCCATGAACCCGAGTTCAAATCCGCAATTAAATACAAAAGTTTCACAGTTTGTCGATTGCAATACAGTCAGTAAGTGCAGTTTTGGGTTGCATACAACTACTGGGAAATATAGGTTATAGGTGTAATGACAGTTTTATGGGTTATTCCAAATAGTAACTAATAACAGCGCTATTTAAATTTCTGTTCATTGTCTAATCAAGCCAGAAGAGATTATTAAAATAATTGAATATGAAAATATATACAAATATATTTATTCAGACACTTATATACGTTTTCAAAAATTTTAGGTATATACAATAAAAGTGTTTATCTGTCGTGGCCCATCAACCCGATATTAATCTGCCCTAGATAATGTTATTATTTCAAATATTTTTAAATTAATTTATCTAATTTATTTTATTGAAAATTACTGCTCGGTCTAACTATGTATAATGTACATGGAATACTGAAAGAGTATTTTTTTATTAATTTCTCTATGAGTAGTGGGAATTTCAAGTACACTATTTGAAACACAATACTAAATATTAAAAAAGTTTCTAAAGTATTTTACATAAAACTACAAAAATATGATTTTTAATATTGTATTTGCATTGTCAAATAAATAATATAATTATTCATCCATAAATACATTATCAGTATCTTCAATTCCTTTTACAAATTACAAAATTTGCCTAAGAAGTGGTAGCGAGGTGTCATCACATGCATTCATAAGTCTGGAAATGACCCAAAACTCGTGTTGAGTTACAGATCAATCAGACTACTCCCAGTTCACGGCAAATTAATTCAATCCAAAAAATTAAAGAAAATTCGATCTCTTTCTACTATGGTAAGATGAATCTTTAATAAAATGAATAAATTTTTAAATTGTTATTATCATAAACATGATATTATTTTATTACTAGTAAATATATTTAATAAAATGAAATATAAGGTTTTTAGGAATTTAATTATTAATAGTAAATAAATCAATCGATTAAACATGAAACATTTCTTTTTAGACCCGCTGAGTCACCCGTTTCTTTCAACTATAATTAAATTGCTTCGCCAACCAGTAATAATTCGATCGACATTTAATTTTTCAGCCCTTAACTTTTCGAAGTTGATCAAAAACTTCCGTACATTTCAGCATGAATAAATTTTATATACACAAAGACACATTATTAATAGAACAATACCAATACCGGGGTGTTTTATTTTTTTAGGAAATATTGCATTTAAAATTCGGTGACTTTTTCCGTGGCGTTGTTTAATTGTTCAAATGTTCTTTTTATAAAGCTACAAGTTTTGCGATGTATAAAAAAGGATGAGTATAAATTATGAAATCCTTTGACATAATCTTATACAGATTTAGGGGATTTGATGATAAATTTCGTGAGGTTCCAGCAACAATAAATCATGCGCCCTTTTCGCGGGGTCTGACTAAAAGTATACGATTAAAAAAATAAAATAACGTGAAACGACGATTCGTTGCTGTTTCACAAATCGGATTTTTGGCGTATGTACGTGTATGTTAATGCCCTTATTTCTCCGTTTGCTTGTTATCCATTCAAGTCCCCTTATCCAATGACCCAGTGATTCTCAGGATTCCTCCCTTTCTCATATAAATGCGGACTATTTATTCTCCTGACCACGGGTTCTGCCAAAAAGGGACGGTTACGTCCTGCGGGTCGCTTATTATTCGTTTATTCCTTCCCTTTAATCATCGCAATCCGATCGTTTCCAGCGACACCCTGTATAATAGAAAAGCGATAAGGCGCTCGAGTGACTCGATAAAATCTTAATTTTTATGCTAGCAAAAAGTAGCAGGAACGTTTAACGCCAAAAAAGTCACCAGAATCAAATTTACGAGGAAACTTATTAAAGCTACGGGGATGTGATTTGTATTTTGAATGCAGGACAGTGTTTATAACTTTAATTACTTACTTTATTGTTTTTACTGTAACCCCCAATATATACAACCCTGAATATACCTCTAAAAATCGTATAAAACGTGGAATAAAACATCCGCGCGCCGCGCTGTATTAATGGTACAAAGACTACTTGATTAATTCTGGTGCAAATTATAATTACTGCAAGTTTTATCTGCGCGCATAAAAATCGCGCGCTGAAGGGCTCTTCTGGGACTGAGCCGGTAATTTACCTTGGAAATAGTTCGAATTCGGAAAGGGCGGTGATACTTTTTGTGATTAATTTTCCGACTGATTACACGGTTAATTACAACGGGCACGTAATTACAGCTTTAATTAATATAAAAGCACTCCAAATGCGCTATCTGTGCTTTCGCTATAAATACATAATGATCAATTTATGCGAAAATTCAATTCATTACTTATAAAATACAAAGAATAAAGCTTTGTTTTAGGTGACTGAACTATTTATTGATCGCCTTTAAAACAATTTCATTTGCTATCGTAACACTTTGTATGTTCATACGACTCAAATAAAAACAACAACGATTTAGAGTTTAATTCACAATAAGCGTTTCATTTTTTAATATAATGCCAATACCGAGCGCTTGGACATGTAGAGGATTCAAGTATCAATGCTGCTCTATGTATCGCGCACATTGAAAAGGTTTAGTGCGGGGCTTAAATTCAATAGCGGCGAGTAAATACAGGGAACCGCTTCAGATTTAATTGCTCGTTCTAAATATCTTACATATATATTTAAAAAATATGCAGAGCTATCCTTCTAATTTTTGTAATCACTTTTTATATAATAATATTTATTAACAGATATATACAAGAAAAAATTACAAAACAAATATAAATAATTACAACATTAAATGTATAATTTGTATCTGTTAATTGGCTATCGACCAGTGGTATTTCCGTCCTTTTTTATATATGTATACATATCGTCATTGACAAAATACAAAACACTATATCTACATATAACATAAAATACTACAATACACATTGAAAAGGTCTGTCATTTGGACATTCCGCCCAATTTTTTGTATTTTTATTCTTATCAAAATATATGGATAAAAAGTGATGAGCATTAAGAGTCTAGGTCAAAAGTCTCTGTCAGATATGTACGTTACTTAACTGTCTTGAATGTTGTGAAGATGAATTCGCGATGGGTTAGACTTAGGAGTTTACTTTTAGGACTTACTTAATTTGAGCCTCATTGTAGTTGAATTCATTCCTTCTGTCCTCGCCTCTTCATGTTCGGTATCGAAGGATATCTGTGAGTTTGCTATATTCGTAATATTTCTTTAGCTTAATTCATTTATTAGTTCGTTTAAGGGATTTGATTGGAGTAGATTGGTTCCACTTAAAAAAATTCAATTCATTATTAATTTAATTATTATATATTTAAATACTTCAATATAAGTTTATATTCTGTTGTACAATAGTTGACTTTTAATATTAATGAATAAAAAATATTTGAAATACGATTTATTTTTGTGGATGCGAAAAACTACTTTAATGTGAAAAGTTGTAGTTAAATGCGGGTTCATTATATATTCCTTTTTGTTTCAAAACAAATAACTCGAGCTAACATTCAAATAATATTTATATCACAGGGTTTTAAAAAATATTTCAAATTAATTAAAGAGAAGACTGAAAAGTATTTAATACACATAATTATTTCCCTCGTTTGTTTCTGTAATTATGGACTTACAATAAATAATGTAATAAACATCCATTTAATTATATCCCTCACGAGCAAACATCCACGTTGGGCATTGAATTATACATTATATCATTTCAAATTATTCAAGCTGTAATAGATTCTTAGCCATATCAGAGCTATAAAATTATGTAGCTACATATTTTTTGGGTGTTGGCACAACCAGGTAGCTTTCCTGTTTATTTTACAGATTTTAGAGATTTAGAAAAACTAAAACAATTAAAATGGGTTCAGAATCTAAACAAAATGATGCTTTGTTCAATTTTTGGATCAATGCATAATTACTACAAAATAAATTAAATATCTTTTGTGCCTCAAAATTAAATGTAATTCAATTTGCTAATTATCGTAATTAAATTGCATGACTTTTATATAAAAGATACATTTAAAATAAACGTCACTTTTGACATATTTTTTATGATTGCGATTTAAAATGTTTTTTCGTGTCATTTTTCTTTTAAACATTTGATATTAAATTTTAAAAAAATAATTATTTTTTATTTGGCTACTATAACTTTGACTTACATATCAGTACTTGAAAATACTTCATAAGAGTTAATTGCAATAAATTTTTATTAATTAATTATTTTAAAAATGATTTTTATTTAATTTATTTTAAATAACTTCATTTTTTTTCTATTACCGGGACAAATTAAGAGCTGTATAATTCGAAATTATCAAAATTTTGCAGTCCATCCATTATTATGTACTAGTCAGAGAATGCATGAATATAATTCAATGAAATTCATGAGACCGATAACCCGGTTGACTGGGAAATTACGATAATGTGGATATATTTAACAAAACTCATGCAACTTGTTACAAGTCCATCGATTACGTGTGTGTGTGATGTTATATATAACTCTGTTGCAAGATTTTATAGAAGAAAATAATCTATATTAAGACTAATTAATTAAACTATAAGATATTTATCTGTAAAATAAGAAAGAAATGCCCCAGGTTTATTGTTTTTAAATCTCAATTATCGATATTGTTAATGTGATGTTAATGTTACAAGATTTAACAAAATCTATAATTGAGATTTAAAAACAATAGACGTAGGGCATTTTTTGTGATTTTACAGATAAATATTAGAGATGGGCAAAGCCGATCTTTTTCATATTTTGGTACTGCTAAACTATGTATATGACAATTTTATTAATGCAATATATTCTATTAATATTAGTAAATGTTCCCTATTTATTGAAAACATCAATTTATTGTTACTTAATGACTTTATTTATTTAAAATTGCTTAATTTGAAATACCCTATTACTAATATTACTCGATTTTGCCGAACACTAATATCCTCTCAGTTTTTTTTTTTTGTTCATTAAGACTTATTTGGGAACTATAGCTCTGAAATTATTGTTGAATGTATACTTACTTCTGAGTACATATTAACTAAAGTAAAACAAAATATATTGTTATAAATCTGAAGTATAGAGCTTTTCTTAAACATGCCACTTGTAAATGCTGAAATTGAAATTTTAATTCAAATATTCCAATAAATTCAGTGTATAGATGAATGTGAAGCATGACTGAATATTTGATATAAAAAAAATCTGTTGAATTTAGGTAAAGCTAGAGGGGCTAAGAGGATTGTGCTCGGAGGTATCGGAACGGAACGTGCACTGTTACAGTATTTAGTTGTACTAGGCAAATATTAGCAGAGATATACGAGTGGATTCGTGTCTCGCTGGAATTTTAACACGAACATATTCCATGTACGTCTGCATATTTACGTACATTTTGTGCATGTGTAACTTTTGTTGTGCGAATCTAAAGTTCAGGTTTTGTTATTAAGATGAAAACGTTCGCTGGTTGTTGCAGTTCAGTCCTACTTAAAAAAAAAATGTGTACTGTAATATCCGGGCTTTCTGTGTGTATACGTGACACGTGTTAAAGGGATCAGACTGGATGAAACGAGTTCGTTTCTTCTTCAAAGGGAAAACAGAATATACTAAGTTTATTATCTCATTCTATCTATTTCCGAGGGTCTAGCGTAACTACAAGTGCCAGTATATACCCTGGGCCTTCTACTAGGGTCTCAATGGCGTTATTTGGACAGGAATAGTCTTGCAATTTATGGCAGTGCTATTATTTACCGAGTCCAATTAGGTTACTAAATAATGCACCAGATAAGATAGTAAACAATTCAGATTTCTCTGTTTAGTTTACACTTTCCTTTTAAAGTCTTTTGTAATTAACATTTTAATTTAATTCATTAAACAATATCTTCACCATTTAAAATATATTTAAAACTAGCACAAAACAGTGGCATTTAATTTATTAGATATATATTGCATATATTTTGATGCGTATTATTTTTATTATGTATTTTGTCGTAATTTGTGATTGGCAATATACCTTTTTTATACATATGTTTTGTAATGTTTTTAGTGCGTCACACTTTTCT
Organism: Philonthus spinipes; assembly: GCA_963082785.1. NCBI lineage: Eukaryota > Metazoa > Arthropoda > Insecta > Coleoptera > Staphylinidae > Philonthus > Philonthus spinipes. The sequence continues at coordinate 17,240,790 of OY720301.1, forward strand.
TGTAAAATTTTTAATATATAATTTGGAAATGGAGTTTCCGTTAATAAAGTGAAATTTAAATTTAAATTAGTCCAGTGATACTTTTTACTTATTACACTATTTTAAATTATTACAATGCATATAGTTAATGTAAATTCAATTTTTACTTATTGCTATTTTGTAAATGATCCACTATATAATAATAAAAATAAAATCAAAACAACAGAATGTACGTATATTAGAATTATTTATCAATTTAAGTAATACCTGGCAATTGTTAAAACAATAAAGAGGAAACAGCATCCTATTATCATTATTCTCATCGTGAATTCCAGTACATTCTTTCTACCTTCTAATAGTGACAAGATTTGATAGTTCACACACCATTATGCCCCGTTTGCATGTCTCTAGGACGATCAAGTGGCGCCGGCAGGTAATTGGCCGAAATTCTGGAATGCATTCAACGCCAATAAACCGCATTTCAGGCATTCCTTTTTACCGTCTCCATTTCAATTCCCGAGCGATAAATCCTGACCTCAATTATCTTTACTTTTAATTTTATTCATTTTAATAAATCCAATCGCAGCTCGTAGCAGTCGTAACTGTAACTGTATTTCACCGAACACACCCTACAATTACCTTTACAAACCTAACAAAATAACCTCCGTAATATTTTAACGTGCGGCGTATAATTAAACGCTCGATAAACATAATTTATTACTTGCGAATGAAAATGATTCAACTCTAGTATGGATGAGCGGATATGTCAATATTTACATTCATGAATAATTGAAATCTAATTTTGGTTCAATCATAATCTATTTTTATTACCCGCACTTACTTACACCTTTCGTCCTTTATTACAACAATCCATAACTGGAACTCATAAATTCGTATGTGTAACCAAAAATGAATTACTAGAACATTTGTTTAACAAACAATGAATAATATTATTGCCCAGCACGACATTATTCATAATTACAAGACAATATAGCTAAAAATAATGCAAACTAAATTATAAAATAAATATAACATGCTACACATTAATCTTCTAAAAACAATTGGGCCATATTAAATAAATATTACACTATATTATATAATCGTTAGCTTCGCGCCAGAAAAATATACTCTCCATACATTTTCTTTTATATATATAATTATTCATTCGAAATATATGTAATTAAAACAATTTATACAGTTCAATGAAAAACATTCTTTGTTTTCTTTTACCACTTTATAATATCCCTAACCCCCTCGCCGACCGTAATTCTGAAAAGCGGTATGTATTGATCTGTATTTTTGTAAGAATGTTACTTGATAATGACACTTACACTGTTGAAACTTAAAACAACAAAAAATATATAAAAAGTGGTAAAAAAACAGTTTTTTTTTTTTTTCATTGAAATTTATATGAAGGATTACCACGTAGTAACGGTCGAAACCACGATGGTGTTAAAATTTATACTGTAATTATTATTGTAGTTTAATATTAATAATAATCTTTTTAATCCTTTTAACATAAATGGAACATATTTGCATTATATTTATGCAGCAGATGCCTTTACATTTCCGTAGATCGTGTTATAATTCACGCTCGATTGATTTCACTCGTGAAGTATTTGATTTAATTATTCGTTGAATAACTTCAAAGGATTTGCTATTAATTACTCGATTTTCTTTAAATTCAGTGATTAATAAATGATGTGCTATTATTTAAATTCATTTCGCTTGGTTTAATTTATTGCAAATGAGGTATAAAAATCATATTAAATTTTAAAAAATAGCATTATTATTTTACTTTAATATGATTTTTATATCTCGGTTATTCCGTTTGTAATAAATTAAACCATTTACTATTAGTAAAAAATAAATATTATTTATTACCCATCAATTTAAATTCGCTTCAAGTGGTACTCGAATATTCATTTTTTTTTCGATAATTTTTCGAATACAGAAAAAATGTTTGATTAAGGAATAAAATATTCGAAGTTCACAAAATGAATTAAATTTTTAAATTTCCAAAATTCGATAGAAGTTGAATAGAAAGTAATTCGAAACCTTTTTTATTACAATTGTTCATAATAATGTAAATTTAATGTTGATTAATGATAATTTATCTCTAAATCGCATTAGTTTAATAACATTATGCAACGTTTTGGAAATGTTATTGATCAATTAAAGGAATTGATTAAAATAAAAAATCACAAACAGCAGAATTTTAAAATATTCTTTGAAGATTGGTGATGAATAAATTGGTGATGAAGAAAGGTTTTAGAAATTAAAATATGGATCTAATTTACATATTCATAATTTAGGCTTAGTTTAACATTTAAATAATCGATGGTTGAGGCTTTTACTTGATAAAACTCCATGATCCACAATTTTTAAATCAGGTAAATGATTAATATTTTATTATATATTTTTAATTAAAATGTTTATTAATATTTTAATTTTTAAAACCTTTTTTCATCTGACTGATGATGCCACTGTGTTGGCGAAACAATTATAGCAGTGTTTCAGCAATAAATTTTGTGAAATTTATAAAACTATAATTTATTAATTAATTACTTTCAAATTCTTTTTATTTAATTAATTTTAATTAAAATTTAAAAAACATCATTTTTAAATGGTAATTGTGTTATACGCATTATTTCGTCTATAATATCAGATTAAGGCTGAAAGACCTCCGGTCGATAGCCGATTCATCATCTACAGAATATAATTCTAATGTTTGTATATTATTGTACATATATATACACATTTGAATAAAGATAGTTAGTTAGTTATCAGATTATTAAAAAGTATATATCGGAAAATAAACCAATTATCCGAAAATGGTTATAATAGCCAATATAATCCCTATCACTTCATCAAGAAATTTTCCCTTAAGCATTCCAAATATGATATCCCATTAGAACTATGCATTTCTAGAAATCCTAATAATAATTCAAAATTCAGAAATCTCCCATAAACACTGTTTCAATTCATCAGAAGTTATCATCCCCTATTTCATCTGCTAATACAGCTCACATTAAACCATTATGTAATTTATTAAACTCTGGTAGAAAAGCTTCTGGTCTCCATAAATTTGAAATGTTAGATATTACTGTATATTGTATCAAAACATGAATAAAGATGTTTAATATATGGATATAACATTCGAATATTTGAAAAGGATTAGAACAACCGACTAATTGAAATCGGAAAACAGGGGCTATTCCGTACGGGAAATGTTAAATATAATGTACACGTTATAATAAACCTCGCAATTCAAGTATACATTTAGATTACAAAACTTGCTTAGACTGTGATGATGAAAATAACGTGTAGGTTAAATAACATATCTCATATAGAATAGCCCCGAATATATTCGACTATTTGAAATCAGATGAAGTTATCTAAAAATTCATATTATTCTAATGTTTATTTGTATATTTTTTTTCAATTATTGTAGCTAGTCCAAATAATAGTCATTGCGGGAATTTTCGTAATAATCGCTGATAAACTGTTTTCGCGCACTCAAGTTCAGCATATAATGCACGGAACTGGGCGTCAGATACATAAGCAAACAACTGCTCCCCTACTTGATCATAGAGTCGTTCGTTTTTGTATCAAACCAATGCCTACTAAAGACTTTAGTAGGCACTGATCAAACGCATATTCGCTAAACTTGATTGAGCGAAAAGTGTTTATGTACGATCCTTGCGAAAATCCTCGTCTTGATAATAACATCTATAATTTACGAGGTAAGAGTTTTTAAAATCATGTAAGATATACGTTTTATACATCGTGATTGAATTTAAAATTAAGTTTAGTGAAAAACATGTATGTTATAAACGCAAGACATAAAGTCCACAATATAACAATTCCTTTATGAAATAGTTAATTTGCGAAATTAAATCTGGAAAAGAGATTACTCGCTTCATTTGTTCGCTAACAAAAGATAGCTCAAGCTGAAAAAGGTATATTGAAGGGATTAGTGTAATAAAATATACGTTCGTTTTTGGAACATCCGAAGTGGACCAGGTAAAATAATCACAATAATTTAATCGATAACATTTTTTTAAAGCATTTCAGTACTATTGTTCGCAAAAATACATTTTATACCTTATTATAATGCTTCTATTGGAAATATTCATCGTGGACTCTTTCGATATATTATTTTTCTTATTTTATTTTTAGAATTTCATAGAAAGAAACAGTACTCAATCAATATATAAAATGTGGTTTGAGAAGGTATGACAATCTTCAGGTAAAGTGGTTAATTTCTGCTAGAAAATGCAAGTAAAACAATTTTGTATTGTTTTTTATAACACTACACACGTACATATTTGTAGTATACAAAAAATATAAGGTATATGTTTAAAACAACAAATCAGTGAATCTGTTAACATATAACCATTATAATTGATATAAAACAGCTGTTGTATGAGAAAAGGGATTGTTAAAAAACTCGTAGAATGTATCATTGAAAACACCTACCCCTTATGATCAACTTATTTCTGGAATATCGCTCATTCCGAATTAGATTAGGCAATACAACATCTTATCGATTAAAAAAAGGATTGTTGCTAACATTTACACTATTCGCAATAGATATAAATGGAATTACCGACAATTGATGACGTCGCAATGTTTTGTGAAGCTATTTTGTACATATTTAAGAGAGTGAAACTAACGCCTAATTTCTCCAACGTGACTTGAGACATAGATTTATCAAACTCGATTTGGAAAGAAAGTCTAGCTTGAGACTGATTTACGCTGCACCAAGGCTTTACCAAGTGTGTCTTGACTGGGCCTTGAATAGATAAGGCAACATCACTGTTATTAGCCCATCGCTAGTAATATGTGGATGCCATTAAAAAAAAAAACGGCAAATCTGTCATCCAGCCAGAATTTGTATGAATTCCATTTCGAAAGTTTTTGCTTCTTTCCCATGGCTTTCAAACATATGAAGATGGTTTCTATGACACGAGAATCATTTGTTACATTTGAGCGTCTTTCTCATCCAATGATACTTGCAGTTCACTGCCTTGAAACGTTTTCGATTGTCTTCCACGTTATTAGTTTGTCACATCAAATTCTTCACTTTTTAATTTCTTAAACAACTCATAGCATTATTATTTAAAATCATGCTTAACATAAGCTTCGATAAGCATTCGATACTATTCCGCATTTTTTTCTTCAAATGGCAACAGAAAATCAGTGCTCTCCGTATATAGAAATTTGAAGTCGCAAAATTCGATTTGTTCAACGTTATTACAAACTATGCTATTGTATGAAATTTGTATTGTTGTGATTTGAAAACTTTGACAGATATCAGCAATATCAAATAGCGCCAATGATCCGAATTGACTAACCATATTTACAGCTTGGGTCACTTATGGGCATACCTTAATTACCAAAGTAAAAAATAATCTACAATAAATTTAATATAACCTTTTAACAATTCTAATAAATTCAGGTAGTGTGCTATAAAAATATTAAAAAAAATGAAAGATGAACAGTGTTTCATTATTAAAATTAAAATTGCAATCTATAAAAATATTGAAACCCTAACTATTAACAATATTTATTGTTATGATAATAGAAAAGAGTATTTATAGAGTTGGTCACAGTTATTTAAATTAATAATAATTATTATTAATAACCGGCGAGGTTTTTATTTAAATCTGAGTCGAGAATGTTTTTGGTTGTGAACGACAAGAACGCGCGCATTGTTCGCGTCCGAGCTCCATTATTTACACCTGAGATCGCAGCAGAGACCGGACGTTTAATTAATTCAATTTAACAAGTTTAACATTTTATAAGGCAGAGCTGTACTAACGAGGGATAAATCCCGAAACACTTGTCTGCACATTGCCTTATATTACGTAACGTATTTTGTTCTTTGCATAAAATATTCTCGAATAAAAAAATGTTGCATTATGCAACAACAAATATCCACACAAACATCTTTATTTAGACAGCAGAATTACAATTCTTTACAAATATTTATATTTACAATACATATTGATTGGTTAGTAGTCTGTCTTGTGCTATCGACCGGAGGTGTTTCTGCCACAAATATCCATTATTACATATTTTCAAATTATTTATATTTAATTTAATTAATTAAATGAATATAAGAAATAAAAGTTTTGATAGTGTAAAATGCATCGTTTTATTTTTTCGTAACTAAATAAATTAGTTAGTGGCAATGTTCTGAAGTTCGAGGCACCACCGCAAATTATTTGGAATGCATGTGGGTGCTGCGCATCCCAAATAATCTGCAGAGGCTAGCCAAAAACTATTTTAAATTTTGCACGTAGCCGCCTCTCATGTAAAACGAGGGTGTTAACTTCACCGCTGCACTCTAAAATTGTTCACATTTCATTATATTTTAACGCGGGGTCGATTCATCTAGGTTTTCTTAAAACCAGGAAAAGAGATATTTTGCAATTGTTTTTATTAAAATTCTCGTTAGAGCATAAAAATATATTTATGTACTAAAGAAAAAGAATTTAGAAAATATTTAACAAGTATCAAATAATAATTTTTTGTTCAGATAATGCGACACTATGTTATTATATAACATAAGAAAAATAATTGATTGTGCAACAGTAAATAAAAAAAAATATTTTTGAATCAAAAATTGTTGATTCTCCATTTTTATATTTTTTTCATTGATCATTGTAAAATAAACAATTTAAGGCAGAAAGACCCCGGGTCGATAGCCATTTGACAATGACAGTTACATGACAAATTGAAATAATTCTATAAATATTGTAAACACACATACTACACATTGTAAAATGTAAAGTTATTTGTCAATAAAGATGTTAAATAATAAATAATTTATTTCTATGTATACAAATATCTCTATGAATTTATTTATTTACACAATCATTGTGTAATACATAAGTAATGTACAATTAACAAATTGGTTCTTTAAGCTAGTTCTTGCCGTTTTTTTATTCTTGATCTCTAACGCCCTTGTCTAAGACTGGATACATAAATGACTCATATTGTAGAGAGGGGGGAGGGGGGTGGTAGATAGTTGTACTGACGAAGGGTAAATATATTGTTTAAAGTATATTTTGATTACTATAATGTTTATAAGGATACAAATTATGTTCTTATTAAAATTAATAATAATTTTCTATGATTTCGAGGTAAGAAAGTGAGAAAATTAGGCACTTACCGACGACCTAACTGATATTCCCCTATGTTTTGCCAAATAAGCTTATCTAAGAAGACTTTAAAGTAAAATCAGTCCAAAAGGTCATGGGTGAATAAAAGTGTTGGACAAATATATATCTATATAATAATTGATTATATAGATTTATATTTTACCAGCATCTATAAATAAATTATTCATTTACATTGTGGAGTAATGTGAAGAAGTACCGAACTAATACTAAGTTTTAATTGGGATAAGAAATAAAAAGAAAATATTCGAAAGATGGACTTTTATTATCATTATATTTATTTACAGAAATTGCACCATTTTACAAAATTCTAATAATTTTTAATATAAGTAGTAGATAAATTAGCTATCAAGACTTCTTAAAATTTAAAGTTTTTATGAGAGTTTGTACTTGAATCAAATATATATATATATATATATATATATAAATAATTTTTTGTAATTAATATTCACAATCATGGTTGATAAATACATCAAAAAATGGCTATCGACCATCGGTCTTTGTTCTGTTCTTGTCGTTTTCTTTAATTGTCATGATTGCTACCATCCTTGTTTATATGGTCTTAAATTGATGAAATAAATTGATTGAATTGAAAAGTAAACATGTAATTCCCAACCCGTAAATAAAATAATTTTATTTTAATCTGTATATACATTTGAGTACTAAAATTCAATGCAAATTATTTTGTATAAATTTGTTCATAAATTCTAAGTACATTACTTTTCATGAATGCCAAAGTGTTTGTTTTAAATACATTTTAAAGTTCTCAATAATAAGCAGCTTTAAAATGATTTAATTATCTTTAAATTGTTTCCCAACTGATATTAGCATATAAATGTATTTTTTGGGGTGCCTTCGAATTAACATTTTTATTATGTTCGATGGAGTTTGTTCAATTTTCCGAAATCAGTGGATGTAAAATTATAGTCGTTTTGTGCACTTAATACAGATTGAGTCAAAGAAGGTATAAGTGAACTGGTAATGCCGCGCCGAGTTTGATTTAAGCAGATGCAAATTGCTCGTAATCATCCGAAGTTCGGTAATAATTTGAAAATATAATAAATATCGATTAATGTTAGAAGTGTTTGATTTCGGCAAGCACGTAGAGTCGCCAATAAGGCGCATAATAATTACACGACGTATGGTATTGATTTTGCTACGAGGACGTATTTCATACATTCTCTTTCAATCGTATTTCACGCCATTATCACGGCAATTTAAGAAAGCGTATTCTGGAGAAGTATATTTTTCACGAAATTCTACCTTTTTCCTACGTCATTTAAATAAATATATTGCATGCTTTATTTAAGAACAGAGAATTCTTAACAATAAATCTTATGTAATTTTTAATATTATAGTATTATCAGAGAGTCTTTTAATTTATTATAATTTAAAACAGAAGCATTACGTGATTTTACAACTACAATTATTTTTTCTGTCTATTGTAATTATTTTTTTAGTACATCCATTAATTATATATATATATAGATATAAATATATATTCTTAAGAGAAACGGCTATCGACCGCAGGTCTTTCGGCCTGTCATGTCCAGTTCATGTTGTTGATTAAACCGTCATGATTGCTAACAGCCTATGTCTCGTCCTGCTAAATTTGATGAAATGAATTGATGAATAGTTAGTATTTAATTTTTGGAGTTATGTTTGGGTCCTGAGGAATACCTAAATGTTGGATGATGGAGGCAATGTGAGGGTTAGTGACAAGAGGATTTCTAGTCTTTCTTTAATGGTTGGGATTTAGCAGATTTCGTATAAAAGTTTATTGGGTGGGTTATGAAGCGCGTTATTCTAAATATCTAGTTTATTCAAAAAATATGTAACCAGTTGAATACTTTAAAAAATATTAACGGGATCAATATAAAATTTGAAACGTTTATTTGATTAATTAATATTTATTTATGGTTTTTAAGATACAACGCCAACTTGATTTTTTTAATGGTACATTCAAAATTATGCTCATTTGACAGCTTATTCTTTGGTACATTTGACTCTGTAATTATTTGTATCAAAATATTGCTCTATAATAGCTAAACATTGATCCGTCAAATAGTTCCAAAAATAATCAACTGATTCCATACTTATTGAACGCGCTGCATATTTATATAAAGTTAAAATTAATAATTATATAAAAAGTAAAATATTATAAATAATATAATATACGTTTGCGTAATTCGTTATTCGCATTAATTTAAAAATAAAAAAAATCCCATTTATCATACATCATTTCACAAGGTTTTAATTTTCATTGCGATATTTCACGCTCGTTTAGTCTTATTAATTGCCAAATTAGCTTAAAACTCAACACGGAAGGTCAATTATATTTAATTATTAATTACATTCCGCGTGCCCTCAAATGACACAATTAGAACTAAATAAAATTATGTATCAAGGTATTTCGGAATGTTCACGACGGAGGAGTTAATTAAAGTGGCACTTGGGCCAGAAATCCCTTTCGCCCGAATTGACACTCGTTTGGCTTTTTCATAACTCTTTGACGCGAAAACACGACCCTTGTTCCATTTTACGCTTCGTTATTCGTGCGACGTCATCTTAACTTTAATTTTACACGGCATTCTTTTGTGGCGTGCACTTTTTACAATTTTATTCCAGCTTGCATGTTAATAACGAAATAAATACATAAGCGTAAATTACTTCATTAAGGCTTTAGTTCTTTACAAGATTTTGAATCTAATTATTTTATTACAAAAAATAGATTCGCATTAGAACGTTTCATTCAGTATGACTTCAATATATAAAAGTAATTTTTATTAGCTTTAAATAACCTAGAGATTTTACACATTTTGATACATTGTAAACGTTATAGGATGTTTTTTTGTGTGTAAAACTCAGCAGTAAATTCAGTATAGTATAAATGTAAATTTTATTATGAAATAAAAAAAAATGTGAGAGTGAGTGTAAAAGAGTAATAAAAAATATTATAATTTTTAATATTTATTCTATAGTAGGTATACAAAAGTTATCACATAATTCACCACTTATTTTCTTGTAAATTTTCGTAGAAAAGTTGGGTCCGATAAGCTCACAATTCAAATCCCCGGACGCAAACTATTCACCAACTATGTGTAATATTCTTTAAGCCGGGAATTTATTAACTTTTTGCAAATAGAAAAATCCACTAATTCGCCAAGCGAATCGTGGGGTTTTGTGTGTTTAACTGGAGTACGGGAATCAAATTAAATTTTGAACCTTGCTTGTTTTGTAATTTCCCTTCGAGAGTCCAGTTTCGGTCACGTTAAAAGGCCAGGCACTAATTAGTCGCGGTGAAAACTAATTTATCCCAGGGCTCCGGGATTCTCGAGTAGCCGCAAAAATCTTGTACGGACCATGAATAAAGTTCGTTGCTCGAATGCACGGAGAGAATTAATATCGATCAAAGTTAAGAACTCTCCATGGGTTTAAAATAAATTGCTTGATAATAAAACAACCTATAAGGACACTTACTTCGGATGATAGACTATTTATTTTCCTTTAACCAACATTTATTAACTTCTAACATTTAATTTCATTTTATTGAAATCTATTGTCACTATATCTTTACTAATAATAATAATAACTTTTATTTGTACTTTATTTTCATTTACTAATTAATAATAAACAAAATATAATTAAAAATAAATAAATTTAAACGGCGAAGGTCTTTATTTTAATTTTCATCATAATTACATTAAATCAAATTAAGTTAAAAATTTTCACAATTTATACAATAAACATTATTTGTGTGATGAAGCCACTGTGTTGACGAAATAATTGTCGCAGTGTCAATAATAAATTGTGAAATTTTATACAAAAGTTTCTTTATTTAATTTGATATTATGGAGTTCCACCAAGTAACAACCTCAACCATTAAAAATTACATTAAAGCAAATCACCTATAAAGTAAAATACAATAATATACATTAAATTTTTTAAATAGTAAAACATCTCACTTCAGAGCGTTTTTTATAGACCATATAAATAAATCTTATCTTGATATTTCATTTTAATTACATCAAATGCTTCCACCAGAAATTTTATATCAGTTTAAACAAGTACAAGGGGAAACGAAACCTCTTAGAAAACAAAAAATCGATAAATTAATTTTATATGATCAAGTCAACGAAAATATTGCATCATTATCGAGTTTCAATTTTGTTAATTATATGTAGTAATTATTTCAGTTTCCGCATCAACAGTTGATTAATTTTAATATATAAAAGCTCTTCAGAAGAACGTTGTCTTAAAACCATTTATATATTGAGTACTGAATAAAATCAATATACAACGTTTCGCCTGAATTAAGGATGGAATTAGCCCATGTACTGAAATTCTTCGATACTATTAGCAGGCACAATAAAATAATTTTATATACTAATTAATATGAAAATGATTTTTTAAATTTATGAATATTTTTTTTAAGAAAATTAATTTATTTTCAAAGTGTTTGCAGTGTTTTACAAGACTTGCTTAATTCTTCAGGTAATAATAAGTGATTTTTAAAAATAACCAATAACAATTAATTATTTTCCCTTCGGCCACCACAACAATGATCTACATAACGTAAGTTCTAGAACAAAAAATATCCATCGAAACATCTACTTCCTGAGCATATACCCCGTCGGATATTGGATTATGCAATGGACATTTGCCATTGCATGTCAAAATTATTGCGCAATTCATTTTCTTAATAAACTCTATTGAACTATATATTTATCCGATAATTGAGGCTGTTCTTAAATGGAACTATATATTACGCTTAGGAAATAAAATAATAAAAATGTATAATATCATAATTACTTCGACAGTAAATATATGATAATATATATTACATTAAATTAATGTAAGTATTTCTACGTATTATACCATTTTATTTTTTTATTAAGGCATTATAAAACGTAGCAATATTTTTTATTAATTTAATGTTGCTATTTATTCATTTAATATTGATATTTACAGCAAATGTTTTGTAAAGAGAAGATTCCGTAATAAATAAATTCTTATTAAAAATGTAATACGTATATGTATTTTCTATGGCCATATTTTCAGAGACTGCAAAGCACCAGATAGAAGTAATTTATATTTCAAATGTGACAAAGATGGACATAAAGGCAAGAATTCTGTAGCTCAAGAGTGTTGTATACTTTGCGCTGATATGGGTCACAACAAAGAAGAATTGATGCATATACCTGGTTTAGGAAAATGTATCGTTTTTAAAGAAGCCTTGAAAAGAGAGAAATCACTTAGACAATGATTACAAGCTATTATAAATAGGAGCAAAATGGCCGATGATATGCAGTAGTTAGCAGTGAAGAAAAATGGCAGTTAATGACGACATTCATAGAGGATATTCCTAGGACAAAACATGAAGAAGAGACCTGAAAAACAGGTAGACAAAGCCCAACTTGAGGTAATGTGATAAACAGTTCCGAGTTGGAGTCCTTGAGATAGTGAAGGGGTTTTAGTCGGCAGTCGAAATCGGAGCACAAGACTCTTTAGTGCGTAAACGTATTTTCTCCCACACACAAAAAAGTATAAAAGTATTAATGTAACGGTTTAAAACCATTGTAATGTTATGGATTTTTATATTAATGATGATGATTTTTTTTATTTTCACGTGTAACTGTAATTTCAGAAAATTCAGCTTGCTTTATATTTTGTAATAGTTTTGAATTTACATTAACACATGCCATTAAAACGCTTCATGTTTGATATGAAACATGAATGGCAAGCTGCATTTCCCGAAACTGCAGTCACAAGTGAAAATAAAGTGTTATATAAAACAAAGTATGGAAGTGTTTTCATTAATAAATTTTAACATGTATACCGAAATAGGAGCATAATTTTCAGAATTTCTGCTTTTAAAAATATATCAAAGTTTTATTTTATCTCTTTAACTAATTCTATGTTATAAAGGGACACTCAATCCTATTTTGGAAATTATATAATGATTGTAATTTATTTTTTATTGAAGTCGCATTTTCAGAATATCAAACGAAACTTTCTCTTTCTGTCTCTTAATGAAAGTCACTTTTTATTTTCATCCGAGCCTATTGAAAAACAATTCCAGTTAAAATCCATGTGATACCGTAAGCATTTTTTGTCATTCCGAGAGATGATTTTTTTTAATGTGCTTTTCATCCCCTTTATCCCCTTGATGGCAAGTGATGCGGAGAGAATTTTAAATTTGGCAGTGGAAAAAAAGGCAGGCGCGTACCACACTCAATATATCCACGTGATGCGCATTGCATAATAATAAAAAAAGAGTTAATTTTTTAAGGTCGGCGTTTCGGGGGAGCATCGATGTAATTTCGTCTCGATTACATTCCTCCCATATTTTACGGCTATTTAGAATAAACTGGCTACAGTCACCTTCCCTGGCGAATGTACACTTTTTTATGAATATAAAAGCTTTCGGGAATAAAAACCCGAGTGTAACTTAACATAAAATATGTTATATTTAAACTATGTTGATATAAAACTTTCTTATCTCCCCCAATAAACGTTCATGTGTTTATGAAATTTTTAATTTATTTTATTTAGAAAAAAGTTTATTTATGAGGCGTATTTATAATGAGGGTGAAGTTTTTGGGGTCGTCCCTTTTCTCGAAACAATCCCTTATTTTAACGGTGCATTTGGTACACCCAAGCTTTCGCCATCAAGCAATCTACATCACGCTCATAACTTACTGCCATTACGAGCACTGCCACTGTGGATAGTCATTTAAAGGTAAGTGGATGTTACTCTACCTCTTGCACCAAAAGTTCATAATCACCAACATAAGAATAAAAAAATAAAACATTTTTTCTGAGTGTTTTATGCGGTCATTCGGTTTTCAAATAACATTGAATAAAGTAAATTATTCTGGCTATAAATAGAAATTATTACCAGAAATATCATAATTTTTATATTGTAATATTTTATAATTTTCTTAGTTGCTGTTTAGTGAATTATATTTCAATATAAAAAAAACATGTTTCTAATTTTCTTCAAATTTCACTAAAAGAATAAACAAGAATAGCTTAATTGTATGTGAGTTTCGTGAAGATATTTGAAAAAATTTGTACACTATTTTCATGTTTTTTTTTATATATCCAAATGTAATTTACTGAAAAACAACTAATAAAATTATAACACAACCCATCCAATACACTCCTTATTCCCTTATCACAACGAATTACCCATCTATCCCTAAAATTTGCCACGAAGTCCCTCACCTGGGAACTTTTAAACCTTCTCTGCATTACCAGAAATCGCAATATCCCTCCAAAATTCAAACATCCTCATTCATGAATTCATATCATTACACTTAAATGACTAACTGAAAGACGAGTCAAAGGACAAGGACTGCCTGCTGAAAGACCACTGGTCGATAGCCATATTGTAAATAAAAAATGAAATGTTTTGCAAATTGAATGTAACTGTAAATATCGCAATAAAGATGATTATATTATAAAATATTACAATATAAAAATTATAATATTTCTGGTAGTAACTTTTAATTAACTCAATACTGACTAATGCCGGTAAATGAGTGTCGATTATGAATGAATAAATGAATTTCTAATTATAGATAGAAAACACTCAGAAAAAATGTTTTATTTTTTTGTTCTTATGTTGGTGATTATGAACTTTTGATGCAAGATGTAGAGTAACGTCCACTTTATCAATCAATAATTCTTTGTAAAACATTGATAATGATCAAATAGTGATTGAAATGTACATCTGTTAATAAATGAAAAAGTGAAGATAGGCCACAAGTTCAACGAAGATTTCCAAATATTACAGGAAAGAAAGAAAATTAAACACCTTCGAAAGCATGGAAAGAAATGAAAGGAAATTGAGCGGCCAACTATTAAACGACCAAACAGATATAAATAACTCCCCATTACTTAATTTAAAACTTATAACCCCCACTCCTCCTACTTACTTGATACATCCATATATTGTTTGTAAATTAGATTAAGCTAATCACTTGTTCTTCACCTGAAGAATTTATTGTAGTGAAATACAAAAATAAACATATTTTGTAAGTTATAACAAATGTGTTTACTTTAAAGTAATGGATACAAACATTAAACAACTGTCAGTCATCTCGATTAATAGTGAAGAAAAGTATACAAAGAGTTCCATATAAGAACAATCGCACTGATAATTTCAGATAACGACTCGTTAATTGTCGAAATTATAGTAACTAATAAAAAGTTTAGTTATACAAATAAAATAAACGTATTTTGTTATTGGGAATTACGATGTATAACAAAGTAGAAGCTTCAAAAATCAACAAGAACAATACTGATCATAATTTGGGAAGATATTCGTACTGCTCCATTTTTCTTAAAAATAAGCGTTCTATATCCCCAAAATGTTTACAATTCGTTCCATCAAGAATGTAGTGCAAGTGTAGAAGTGATAAAAACAGTCAAAAATGCTGATCGATAGCAAATTACCGGATATCAATGATCAATACTGTAATATTGTTTGACAATAAACATTTTTTTTTATAAAAAAAATAGTTAGATAATTAATAAGAAATAATTATTTTCACTTTAGATTGAAGATATTTGTAGGTGAGTAAGTATTTTCTTTATTAAATATACATTTGTGCTCGAAATGTACATTTAGTATTAAAAAATAAAGAAGTGAAGGAAGGAATAAAATATTATTATATTATTTCACTTTAGATACTCCAACTATGATCTGCGTAATGTAAATATAAAAATATCCATTGAAACAATCATAATTATAAAAATGTTTCTAATATTGAAACATTTGTAATGTATATTTTAATAATAAATATAATTAAATTATTAACAGATCTACTAATTCGATTTCGGGATATTCGCTCATTCTAAATAGAACTTAAAGTTAAATTTAATGTGTGTTTTTATTTTGTTTTATTCGTATATTTTTAACAATTTGTTCATATTGAATATACTAATTAAACCATACTTAGATCAATCTGCCTAACGATATATCCCGAAAGTAGAAAATCAGAATATTTGTTTATAAATGTACAAAAAGCTTATGACTTGGTAAGACATCGAGGTTTATTGTATAAATGCAATTCCTTAGGCATTTCTCCCAGTTTTATAATAATCCTAGACAGTTTCCTTTCTAGTCGATCCATACTTGTCAAAATACTAAATTCATATTTCCAATTAGTTTCCCTATATTGTATAATCTCTTTGTTTATGAACTTTATTTCAGATTCTTCATGTATATATCCTGCTTCATATCCTCTTCCATATGCCGTCGATACCGTCCTTATTTCTCATGTTCCCACGATACCTAAAGCACTAATCACTCTTCAAGCTTTGATCGACGATGCGCAGTCGTGGTTTACAACCACTCAACCACTCAACTCTTTATTCATTTTCATCGACATCAAAACTATCACTATAACATAATCATTAGCAACCATATAATTGTTCTTTCTCCTAATTGTAAATACTTACATGAATCTAAATTCACAAAATAGTTTAGCTAACCAATATTATAAACAGGGCTCGACATCTCAGAACGCTTACATATAGAAACAAAGGTATTTCCACATGTACAGTACATACATTTATAAGATATTGTGTCGAATATGTTGCGATCCTCTACCATAATCCTCGCCCCCTATGTAATTAGAAATCTAGAAATAACAATCCTTTACATAATCCTTCCAATACACTCCTTTACGAAATTTGCAATATTCCTACCATAGCTTAACACCACTAAAGTTTATCTCTTAAGTTTGCTTCCAATCCTTCCAACACAGAAACCCTCAATCATCATTGTATTCCTCATAATCCTATCAGTAATCCCAAATATAAATTTTCCCTTTCTACATTACACATTTCATCAGCAGAACACCGGCAACCGGCAATGACATAGACTGGACAAGGACAGACAAAAAAACCTCTGGTTGATTTCCGAATTTGGAGTCAAACACTTTATAAATATATTTGATTATGCGTATTGTAAATATATTTATTGTTTGGAAATAAACATTATAATGGTATATATATTCTAATTATAAAACGCAATATCTACATCCAGTTTTAAAATAAAAATCTTCAAAACTTCAACTATAAAATGAAGTACAAATACTAGGAAAGTTTCAAGACATTAATGCAATCAATACAGTTGATTTTCTTAATAGAATGATTGATTATATATATACAAACCAACACTATATTCATTTTTTTTGTAATATGAGATGAAATCAAAATACATACGACGAGGATGGGATTCGAACCCACGCGGGCAGAGCCCATTGGATTAGCAGTCCAACGCCTTAACCACTCGGCCACCTCGTCCTTGTTGAATAAATCCACACATCTATACATCTAATATTTTTTTAAAAATAATATTTCTTTAAAAACGTTATCAGTATAATTATTATTTTGTGGAAAACATATTATCATATCTATATTTCAATGAGATAAATACGTAAATAAGTAGTTTTGGAATTAATAATATTAATAATTTTTATACATATATAGCTTATCTGTATTCTTATTTATCACTCAGTAAAACATTTTTAATATTATGTTAAAGATAATAATAATAAGGAAAACAAAACAAAGTGAATTAACAATATTAACATAGCGATTATTATGTTTTCGTAATACAATAATTACTTATATGTTATGTTACTTTATGAATAGCTTAGTATTTTGTATAGTGATGTTAGTGGTAATTTATAATGAAAAAAAAAAAAAAAAAAAAAACAGATATATATCATTCAAAATTTGGAATCGAATATTTCCAATTTTTGTATGATCACAATACTTTCCCATGATCAGGAGTCGGGGGAAATTAAAAATTAATGTAAATTAATTAAAAATAAATGTAGGTGCAGCGGTAACTCCTAACCGGTCTTCGTAATAGATAAGCCTAATCGTAACTTTGATTTAAAAGTATATTTGTCATTTTATTCTACTGTTATTAAGCTTTTCAAAATCATCAAACGTTTCTTTTCGCAAATAATGGCGTCATATTATAATTATATACCTTTTAATTAAAATCGATAATATAACTCAATCTTACACGTTACAGTATCCAACAAAATGAATTAAGTAATGGCAAACATTCTTAGGATTCCACCATAATCTTGAAAATTGAATATTCATGAGAATAACACGACTAATCGATTTGCTTGTAACGGAATACATTATTCTTAAAACTCAACCTTGCCAATTTGAAAAAAGCTGAACATACACTTTTATTAGTAATATACCTTTAGAGCGTACTTGTGCAATTGCTTGTTAATCTCACTGTGATTCTCAGATAATTCATTTCAGTCTGTTTGCATAACCACAAAAGTTAAAACCCGGGGCCGCAAAGACGAGATATTAAATTATTTGTAGATTTTATAGCATTGTGATAAAACTGGTTTATTATTTAAAGACAGACACAAATGAAATATTTATTTTTTTGTTGTTTTACAGAAAATATATATATATATATATATATATATCTACATATAAATATAAAATATTTCTAAGAGATAAATTAATTGACATCACAATATTTATATAATTTCAATCAATTAAAAATTATTAAGCCTCAGAAAATGGCTATCGGCTGTCGGTCTTTCTGCATACAGAAAATATTGATCTTAAGTTTATATATTTTAAATAAAAAGGACATAAAATATATAAACTGAAATCGACAAATTAATGCATCCTCCAAACTAAATGTTATATATATATATATATATCTTTATTCAGACTATATAGATAATAAAAAACAATATAACAAAAATAATTTCAATATAGGTGTTAGTCTGTCTGGGCTATCGACCAGAAATCTTTCTGCCCTGTCATTAATTTATGATGAAGTCAAAGAAAAAACTATGCTACCTAGCTGAACTGTCCTCATGATTCGCACAAATGAATTGGTGATGTTTGATGAAATATTATTTTATTATCATAATGAAATGCAGAAGTTAATAATACTCTATATTAATAAATAAAGTCATTATAAGAAGAGTTAAAAATCAATCTGAATCATCTAATGAACATATTTTACCATTTAATTTTGAATCTTGGATGTGTTCACTTCGTTATACATTTTCAATTTTCATATAAAGAAAACGTTTTTAGATCGAATATAAAACTTTGTAATTTAATATTTAATGCAAAAACTCAAATAAATAAAATATACAAGTCAGGAATTTACAGACTAACGTTGTGAAGGACTGTACATCGGACCAACAGGTCGTAATTTTCAAACCAGATTAAAAGAACATTACAGATCATACGATTTAAAACAAAAGAATTCAACCCTTGCAAATGTTTTTAGAAATAAACCACAATTTCGGCAAGGATGTACTTTCGATAATCCATCTCACTGAAAAAGGTAGAAAAATGGATTTACTCGAAACCGCTGAAATTCACTAAGCAAAAATGTATCCGGGAATTTCCATCATTAACGACCAGGTTGACCTGATGTACACGATTTAATATATACACATGTGTATCCCTTTTTTAAGTACTTACTTTGATAATGATTACCGTGTAATTGAAACTAGCCACTACAGTAAAATAAATGTATAAAAAAGTTAAGTGTTTTCTTTACACCAAAACATTTAATTTTGTTTAACCGTCATCTTCTAACGTTTGGATAACTGGTAATGGCTATTTAGGTCTTAGCTCATCAGACCAGTGTGTTCCAAGTGCAATGCTTTGATGAATACGTAATTTGTTTCCTGTTTTCTTAAACAGGATAAGATCGCATTCCTTTTAGTGAACATTGCTGTTTGTCCGCTGAAAGGAAGGCGAACTTTTGTATGTCTACCTCGTAGACTCAAATTGTTGACGATATCATTTCAAAATCAGACGATGGGTGGCGCTTTGTGCGATTTATAAAATATTACATTAACTTTATGGGTTTTTACGATCATGATGAAATATTATATTGTTGCCGTTTTTATATTTAACTCGATGTTATTTCATAATTTAAATAAAACGGATATTCTATTTTTTTGTTAACAAATTGTTGTATTATACAATATGTTATTGTTATGCAACGGCGAATATCCATTATTGAACATTTACTTTAAAGTACTTATGTAACATAAGTCAAAGTGTCGCAGTAGGTAAAGAGGGAAACATTTATTCATTATTTTAAAATTCTTTTTATTTATTTATTTATTTAAATTTATTTTCCTCTTAAATGTCAGAGATGTTTAACCTGGAGCAAAACAAAAATATCAACTACAGTTACACATTAACAAAATATTCAATGTGGTTATTGAAAAATATAGCAATAACTTTGAATTTGATAATGACTTCATTTCCCAACAGACTACTAAGTGCAATAGAAATGTAGTCACCAAGAACGAGCGATTATATTTAGATAAATTCGTAAAAGCTACATTTAAATAAATGAGATGGAGTGAATAAATACGCTTTTTTATTATTAATAATAATATTTTGAATGTGCATATTGAAAGATATAAGAGTCATTAAACATCTGATTTATTCTTAGTTAGAATAAGCTATAAATAAATGTTTGCGTTTTTTTTTTCAAGCACAATGAAAAGCTTTTAGGTTATTTACATGAAAACAGGAGTGAAATAAAAGCGATGTGTGATATTTTCTCAACTGCCGTGTTGAGAATGTCAAGAAAGTATGGGATGAGCGTTTCAAATTTCATGTAACATGTAACTCATTTGAAAACGTATGTTATCTATTTGTTGTCCTGAGCGCGCCCCCACATTTAAATGTGTTCAATTGAATGCCTGCGTTGATACAAGAACAATGCAAAATAATTCGCCTTTACATTGAAATGATATATAATTTCAAATATACCTACCCAGATTACACAGGAATGAAATGAAAGGGTTGGAATGTGAATGGGGATGGGAATGGGAACGGGAATCTAAGTGTGAGAATGTTTGCTTTTTAATTCCTCGACTTTTCCCACCCTCTCTTAATTTATTCTGTTTTTATGCCGCTATGAGGCAATGAGGGGCCGTTAAACAACACATGTAGGGATAGTGCCTTGGGTTAAATAAACACCGCCTTACATTCTATTACATTTCCCTTACATACGTACATAAAGATAAATCCATCCTCCATTTATATGCGACTTCTCGCGGCGTAAAAGTGATACTCTTATGTGATGAAAGTATGATGGCATTAACTTGCGAATTTTATTTACGCGCATTCCGCACAATTTTCACGTATTCTTGGGTAAATGGGGGGAAGATAACGTAACGGTGAGGCGCACACAGCGCCTAAAATAACGCTATTTTATATTACGGATGTAGATTTGTAATTGCTGGATGTGACAAGTGGAAAATGGACGGGATTTTTAAACTGGCGGAATTCCAATATTTATTTGCCAGTTCTGTCATTCTTGACCTCTTTTTTTATTTCTTTCGTGTTCGCGTTCTCGTTTGTTTTTCTTTTTAGTTTATGGAGTTGCTTTCTGTGTGTGATTTGGGTATTCTATACGTCGTATTTTTTAAAATATTAACTTTATTTTATTCATTCATATATTTGTCTATATTCACAATTGAACAGATCTCATTTAAGTTAAAAACAATAATTTATAACAATGGAAATAACACTATTACAAAGAATATCGGATTCATTTGTAATGTAAAATAATAATAATATATATAGAAAATCTTTATTTCTGAGAGATTACAATATTTACAACATTACAATCATAAACATCTAGTTAAGCCTCAGAAAATGGCTATAGAACATCGGTCTTTCTACGTAATAATAATATCTTTTAAGTTAATTCATAAAAATTTAAATAATATATATGATGATTTAAATTAAAGAAAAACAATATATATTTTTAATGTAGATGAGTAATAATGAATATTTACGAGATTTTATTTGTACATTTATTATTAACTAATAATAAAAGACAGGAATCCAATATAATGGAAAGCGATCTAATTTGATGATATCTTTTATACCTGACATTCCGGGAATAACATAACAATTAGAGCTTAGAGAAGCGGCCGCAGTTCGCAGCTCATAGCTCGAAGCTCAGCTTTCTGTCTACACCCTTTAATTCCACGGCCGACACGGTTTAGCCGACAAGCCCCTGGCATCCCCATACCTACCCCTATCTTCATCCCATCCTAGGTGCGGCACCGCGAGATATGTAACTGTCTAGCCGTGCATTTCTATCCCCGGAATATTCCGGGTGTTGGTGTGTTAATTAAGCTCACTTACCCCCGTTAGCCTCTCCGTAGCTCGCGCCGGAACTCAACCTGCGTAAACCTCTACTTAAGACCAAGCGACCACAGCTTGCAACACACGACCACAACCCTCTTTAATATACTGAATTATTCAACCACAATTCAAAACACCTGCAACATTTATCAACACAACCCCTTGAGCCCATCAAACTCTAATCAAGGAGTCTGCCACCTTGCACTTCCACACTTCAAACGTGCATTCTAAAACTTTCATTAGCCGGTTCTCCCGTCTTAGTCTATATTCAATTTTAATTATTCTTGTAAAACATAAAACACATTTTAACATAAAATAAAATTTATTTTATGTATATAAATAAAAAATACTTATTTTTCACATAGCTTCACTCCAATTATATTACATTGAATTTTAATTGTTAAAGGTAGAATCTTTTTGTTACACATCGTAATTCACAATAATAAAACACTTTTTCAGCCGGAAAGACCGATGGTCGTTTTCAGTTAGCAGAATATTATTTCAATCCTTCTTTTTTTATATACAATTATTGTTCTGTAATTATTTATTACTCCCTCTCTCTAAAACTCGTTTACTTTGTTGCTGAACTTCAGTTATACAAACAATGTAAAAGTGAATTAAATTTAATTTTAATATGATTAATATTTTTAATTAAAATTAAATAAGACTGAAAATGATCAATAAAATTCGATCTTTCCCATTTTTCAGCAATACAAAAATTACTTACAGTGTAAGTATTTGACAAACATCTACTGAAACAAATACTACTACAGACATTGGATAAACAATAGATATTTGTTGTTTGATAATTTTCAGTTTTTTTTCCGTGTTTAATGTTAATTTAAATAACTGCGAAAGTGTGAATCATCTCCGTATTTTTAATTTCAAACATTGGTAGTTCTTATTATAATAATAAATACGAATAAAAGATTAAAAATCTACCAATAAAATAAATAAAACCATGGATTAAAATGAATAACTTTAAATTCTCAAATAGTTTTGAGTTTTTAGCTTATTTTCAAGAGAATTACATTTTTTATTTATTTAAATTTTTATGGTTATACAAAATTGTATATTATAAAAAAGATTTATTGATTTGTGCGAGATGTTTCTTTTCCACTTATATTTAATTAATTTAAATTATATCTGAATGTTGTACATTGAAATTTTTATAAATATAATTTAAAAAGGAATATCAATTTAATTAATTAAAAATATTTTCTATTATTAAAAGTAAGTAAATTGTTTTTTCATTAAAAATATTTAATTAATAAGATGAAATTAAATTATAGAAGAAATAATAAATCACTTAATTTTTCATTGCACCATTTTCACAATCAAGAAATATCAATAATTTTATGAGCAAAAATACGCACCAAAAAAAGCTACAAACATTCTGATTAAACTCACAACCATTTAAAAACTGACTACTGCATAAATGAACCTTTCTTAAAAAGAAATAACAATTTGTATTCTAGAATTTCTGCAAGCCGCAATTATTCAGTCCTGGAAGCGACTTGCATTCACCTGCAACATTTTTTCATAACAGCTTTGTTTTCATATTGGACACATAATTACTCGAAATACTCAGCTTCCTGCAATTGTGTACATCGCGACGACTTACAAATGAATATGTTCAAGTACAAAAAAAACCTGTAAATAAAACCGTAAGTCAATTACTGCTGGGAATATGCATTTGCGTAAATACGTTGGTTTGAAAGAATAATTATATACGCGAAAATACATATGAATAAAAAATAATGGAATAAAATACAGTGTCATTGTGATGTAGAGCGGGGCATTGTGTTTCAAAACAGGGGCGCTATAAAACAATTATAATTATCTAGAAAACAGAGAATGACGAGGCTTTTGTGCAAAGGATGCAATGCGAGTATAATTACAATAATTATGGAGATTCAAAACATATATTCTCGCCACGGCTGTGTTAACAAATTATTGCGAAGCATCTAGAATGATTTACAAATCTATTAAAGACCTTACGAATTCGCGTTTCCGTGTTTCTATTTTTGTTATCTCCGCTACGTGCATATTCATTAACATTTCGTTTCGGTTATAGAAGATTTGCAATTACAATTCAGAATGGTATTATGGTATTCGTGTATTACCTCTACATAATTACTTTTGAAACATTCCTGTACTTATTGATATATATTAAACATTTTTATTACTGTTTTGATGCAATATTTATACAATAATATACGATATTTTAAATTTATGGATTTTTAAATCAAATAAAACAATAAACGGCTAACGGCCAGAAGCTTTTCTACAATGTACTTATTGATTATTTCATTTTATGATATATTTTGTCGTCATATATATACAATTAAGGCTATTTCATTGCACATATGTATATATTATGCTTTGCTATATTATTCATCATATTTTTCCTTACAAGTGTGGTTTAATTTTTTTTACATTTTTGACAATTTATTTAAACTTTAAACAATATTCTTGTAGGAATTGACTATCGGCCGGAAGCCTTTCAGCCAACTTAGTTGTATTTAAATATAAATAAATTAATTTATGTTTAATAATGACCAGCTAATTTTTGGAAATTGCAGTCACAAAATAAAATCGTGTTATAAAAATGAAATTAATTCTACCGCTTTTTACAAAACTCTATATTCCCCTTAACCCTAATATAATTCCTGAA
The DNA here is from genome assembly GCA_963082785.1 of Philonthus spinipes. Lineage (NCBI taxonomy): Eukaryota > Metazoa > Arthropoda > Insecta > Coleoptera > Staphylinidae > Philonthus > Philonthus spinipes. The sequence goes on from OY720301.1 coordinate 17,265,846, forward strand.
TACAAACATACTCCCATCACCATTCATTAATTAATTTGTTCGAATTATCAGAACAATTTAGCTGGCTTAGCATAGATATTTTTCTTAGACATCATGATACATTCCTGGCAGGGTAGAAAGAACTCTGTTCGATAGGCCAGGCAGACAAACACCTACATGTGTTGTAATTATTTATGTTAAATAGTTTTGTATTATCTATTGTCTGAATAAAGATGTGTGTATGTAGAAACGATTTTTATTCACTTATTATCTTTTATTTAAAATAAAATAAACACAATTTTGAAAATATTAATAAACATTAAATAATTATTATCTCGTTAGCTATTGTAACATTGATATAAATAACGAAAGTGCTTGAACACAAATATCCATTGAAACAACTACTTCGCGAGAAAATGCCAGACATTACATTACATCCAATTAGTTATCGTACAAATTGTCCATTATTCATTTAAACGACAAATAATTAGGCATTGCAGCAATTTTTTATTAAAGAATATTTAATTTAGAGAACAGGAAACGTTATGCAATATAAAGTCAACCGCAGTGTTTTGGGGTTTATTCTTTGTTAGGGCTTATAAGCCATTGATGTTGTTAAATATTAATTATTAAATGAAACATTTTCATAAAGCTGTTCTGATGAGAGATAAATTCCGTAACGTGCGTCTGCAGATAAATTTAAAAATCCGGAAGAAAAAAGAAAATCGATGCATATCCCAGCGTATATTAGCCTAAAGTAAAAAATGCCAATAATCCTGATAACCTACCTTACAAAGTTCTAGATTCCCCGTAACCCTAATATCCTCCCTAAATATAAACATTCTCCCATAATCATTCAACAATTCTTTTATAGGGATCATCAGGATAGTTCAACTGGTTAGCATATATTTTTCCTTTGACATCATCATAAATTCATGACAGGACAGAAACACCTCTGGTGGACAGATACAGACAGAATAAATCCTACATGAATTGTAATTATTTATGTTATATTGTTTTGTATTATTTGTATTGTCTGATAGATATGTGTAAGCATATCATATTACTGCTACTTTTGCAGAATAAGATTCCCTTAAATCAGGACGTCGGATTTCAATGGAATTTGTGTTAAGTTAACACCTAATTAAGATTTAAGCTCGAGCCGTTGGAGATAAAAAATGGCGACCTTAATTAATTTAGACGCCCCATCGAACTGGCGTTTAATTATCACAAAAATTTATTAATGCTTGCAATTAAATATTGCGGACATCGTGGCCTAATTAGTGCCGACAAAGGGGTGATGGTCGACAGGCGACAAGGAAGGAAGAGAATACGAAGAAAAAAAGGAGGAACCAAAAGAAGCCAGCACTAATTTGTCCGGCGCCCTAATTGCAACAAACTGACGGGCGTCAAGCGCCTTGATGCCTCTAAACACAATTCAACCATACCTTCTACCCCCCGAGAAAGACCGGTTCGGCCCAACTCGCACTCAATAGAGGGCCACATAAATTCATTTCGACCGGGCGCGAATATTTACGAGGCCTTGCTTCAGAATTGAATTTCTGCGAAAAGCAAACAAGACACACGGTGCGAACCCAGATCATTTTTAATTAAAATTCTACGATTATATTACAATGATTTTATCAGAGGAGAGTATTAAGTTTAGTATTACTAATTTTCTCTCCAATTAAATAACCCAAATCCTTTTTATATACCAGTAATCATTCACCTTGGTTCATGAATAAAATAATAAATTATCTAGAAGAATAAACTATAACATTGCTTGTGATTTTTATTTATCGTTGTGAGTTCTTTTATTTTTATTTCCTCAATCTACCCGAATAAAAGATTGAGTACCACTGGTGAGACTAGAGTGAAACAACTCGATTTATTCCACATTAAATACTTGTGACAGAACTTCTTGCTTGAAGGGTTTGTTTTAAAATAAATGAATCCAAAAAGTGAAGTTGGTATCCTCAACACCAAAACAACCTCACCTTTTCGTTGATAACAATGTATATTAAAAAGTAATACGTATAACATTGGAAACCAGAATATAAATTGTCCATTATTCATTTAAACGACAAATAATTACGCATTGCAGCATTTTTTTATTAAAGAATATTTAATTTAGAGAACCGGAAAAGTTATGCAATATAAAGTCAACCGCAGACAAGTGTTTTGGGGTTTATTCTTTATCAGGGCTTATAAGCCATAGATGTTGTTAAATATTAATTACTAAATGAAACGTTTACATAAAGCTGTTCTGATGAGAGATAAATTACGAAACGTGCGTCTGCAGATAAATTTAAAAATCCGGAAGAATAAGAAATTAAAAATATTTATAATAGGATAGAGATTTTGCAGACGGACATTAATGGTATTTATTTATGACATAATTTGGAAATTAACAATATTTGAATTTAGAGTTAATGACTTATTTGTTGTTCCGAAGTTATCTGTGCGAATGAGATTATGAATTCTCTATTATCTTGTAAATAAGGCTACTAATAGTATTTATACAAATAATAACAGTAATTACTTAATATAAATAATATATAAAATATTTGCATGAAATATTTATGATAATAATATTAGTATTAATGTAAATTATTATTAAAAAATGTATAAATGTTGAAAATGCTTGAGTAAATTATACCATTCAAGCAAAATAAAAGTTCAGATTGAACCATAACGGAAAAATATTATTTTATATATTTTAATTTGAATCATTCCAGTAATTTCTATGAATTCAAATGAAGTCGTAATTCAATATAAAGAGGTTACTTTATAAATTTAAATCCGTCGAACTTATGCACCCCACGAAAACTCGATTTCAATTTTATTAATATCTCTTAATTTCCGACTACTCATAACCACGTTCAACTTCCGACTTTCTTATTTCCTACAATTCCTTATCCCTCACACCAATATTACTGATCTTACAATTATTTTAACATGCATCCTTTCTCATGATAATGTTTATAATTTATTCTTCGATTTAACAAAATTTTGAACGGAACTTCGCCTATCTGAATAGTCTTTGTTTTATTAATCTCGATTTTAGTCAGTTTAAATGAGTAATTGAATAACATAAACACTTTTTTTTTTAATTTCCGTATCAATCTGGGCTATTCCAAACAGGGATTGTTAAGTTTAACATGTAAAAAATAACGTATAGGTTAAACTTAATATTTTCCGTACGGAATAACCCAGATTACTACGATGTTACAATGTTGTAACGCATATTCCAGTATGATGTTGTTTCATTGCGGTTCTTTTCTGGATTTGTCGATGTATTGGCGACTTCGTCAACTTGTAATCAAACCTAACTTTGAACTTAGCTTGTTTCAGAAATTAATTGTAATTAAACATAAATAGTTTACAATATACAAGTGAATTTAACGATTTAGTGTAATTCAGTGATGAACTTCATTCGACGCCGGTAAATTTAATAATAACCAAATTAATGCACGTTCATCGTGGTGTTAGAGATACAATGTTTAAATTAGTGAGAGTTGATTATTTATTATTCTTGAATAATTAAGTTGATAAATCTGAATATGTTATAAAATTTAATAATTTCATCGATTGATATGGAGTTTGGCACTCTTTTTTATTTGTCATTCAGTAAAACTTATTTAATATACACACACATCTTTATTCAGATTATAAGAATAATGCAACACAATATGACATAAATATTTACAATACATGTGGTCTTAGTCTGCCTGATTTATCCACCAGAGGTTTTTCTGCCTATCGATTAATATTTAAAATAAATTAATTAGAAAGGACTTGAAAATAATTAATAAATTATTCCCTCTTTAGCTACTGTGACATTTTGACTTACGTTACGTAAGTGCTTTAAAACAAATGTACACTAAAAGAACTACATCTCCCGTCTCTACCCCTCCAGATATTGAATTACGTAATGGACATTTGCTGTTGTATATCAATAACATTTGTATAATGAATGCAACAATTTTTGATTCGAGAATATTTAATATAAAGAACAAAAAACAAAAATTACGTAAATACCGAGAAACGTGTTTGCAGATAGCCTTATCTACAGACACGTGTCTCGGTATTTCATCCCTCGTAAGTATAGGTCTACCTTATATAATTACAAAGTTGTTAAATTAAATTAATCAAACGTACCGTCCCAACTGCGATCTCTCGTGTGACCATGTAAATCCTTTATTCAATTATTAATATTTAACTATTTTTAAAAATGTATAAATTATGGATAAGTAACAATTATAATTACTTTTATAAACAATTTTATAAAATGAATATCTATGAAATATTAATGTTGTTAAAGAAACCAGCTTGTTTATAACTTTAATACAACATTAGAAGTCCTAAACCAATTGTTAGTAACCTTTTGAGAAGGAACACACAGTCCATTCCATTCAACCGCAACAAATAAAGAAAATCCCGACGGATTGAAAAATAATGATAATCCGGTGCTTGCTTTATTTATATCGGCTGATCGTGCATTTTTTTCTATCTTTATAAATCCCACAGATTTTGTTTCGGGGTCCCAAGGACGCATATATGCGATGTGAGCAGCTCGAACTTCTAGGGCTCCCAACACCAAGCGAATCAATCTTCATTGTAATTTCCCCACGCTTAAACGTAAATTACCACACAAACGAATTCAAAGATATCCGCCGTATAATTCTGTTAATGCCAGCTTTTGATAAATTACGGCACCTAATTTGTAATAAACTGGATTACTCAATACACCTCATTAATTTTTTTCTCGCATAGAAATGTTCTTTTTTTACATGAAATTCTTTCATTATTATACATTTACAATACACACAAACCGAAATAAATATCTACTGTAATTATTAAAGCAACCGGACTTAAACATTGTTGGAAGTGCTTACATAAATTAATTGTAATAAAATTTCATATACAATATTTAGAATTTTAGATAATTAAGTTTGTGACTCTTTCTCAGATTTACGAGATAACATAAAATTAAGCCCCTCGTAAATTCGTCACAATATTCAAGATAATTAAGTGACATATATATCTGACAGACTGATAGAGATTTTTGACATAGATCATCACATTTTATCCGTACATTTTAACAAAGACGAAATTACAAAATATCAAGCGGAAAGACCATTGGTTCACAGCCAATATATATTGTTATCGAAAATGTTACGTTTAACGTGTACACTATTAATTAAATTCACATTCTATGAATAAATATCTATTACAAAAGTTGCTTAGACTGTGATGATAAAAATAACGTACACGTTAAACTTAACATATCTGTTATAGAATAGCCTCAGATATTTTATGTTATATGTAGATATTGTATTGTGTTTGTCAATAAAGATTATGTATACACATAAAATTAAGTTTATGAAGATCTTTAACTTCATACTTTTATTATAGTAGTGATAACACTTAAATTTCTTTGTATAACTGAAATTTATTAGGTGACAATAGCTGAATAAAAATGTATTACAAAAGTTTCTTAGACTGTGTTGATAAGAAATAACGTACACGTTAAACTTAATATTTACCTTACAGAATAGCACTGATTAACTATAAAAGTAATTATTCAATGAAGATATTTAATTTTATTGCTTTTTTTATATAATTAGTATTTTAAAATAAAATTTCCATAATAAAGCTATTAATAATATGTAAAAACAGAAATCGTCGTGGCCAGATTTTATTTTGCATGTAGGTGCCATTTTATGGTTTTGATAGTTAATGTGCGCGAGATGAAAACGACAGATCGTGCACTTCTGGCGCTTTTTCCGCTTCAATAAATTCTAAACATTCATCCCTAACAGGTGGGGTTGCCATAAATACATATATACACACTTGCATATATGTATAATGCCGAGAAAAGTACTGCCGACTAAAAATATGTAAATTGCCGGTATTGAAACGAGATGTTTTTCAAATTGATTCTAATTTCTGTTTCAGATGTTGTGAGGGGACGGAAGATGTTACCGAAATAAGGACAATACCAACGCTAAACGACAATGGCGGGCCGCGCAAAAAAGGCCGCCGAACTCTATTTGGTCCTTGGAGTCCTAGTAACTTCTCTGCTTGCAGGTAATTAACGTTTTTTACCCTTAAGTATTTATAGGTTTACGTAAAGATAACTCGAAACATAAGGCCTTTACGGAAACCTGATACCCAGATAAGCCGATTATTCGTGTTTTTACGATATAAATAGAGGAGAGGCAGGAATGCTGTCTCATTCATGAAAACGAAATTATTGTCGCAATAAGCAGCTCAGTTGAGCTTAAACGTATTTCAAATATTACGCCAGGACGCTTCGACATTCCCTCACGGTTCCCAGATTAAAGCGTCGAGACGCACCAACAATCGATACCCCACCATAAAAATATTTATTAATTGTTACGCCGATTTTTTTTATTCATCCCGAAACCTAAATATTCAATTTTATGACAAAGAAAAAGGGGAAAAGTCGGATATATAAAGTTTCTTGATCTCTTCTGCAGCTTTCTCGTGGCGTTGTGACATTATAAAAACACCAGTGAATATCCGACCTTGTAATGTTTTGTCGCGGGATTTCAGCTATAAATCAACTCGTCTTAACTAAAGAATATTAAGCTCTATTATTTTGACAGTACATCTATCACTCCATTTCTGCGTCATTTAAAGTGGATCTTTTCTTACTCAGAAGTGCACTTCACAACTCGATCCACTTTCCACGCCGACCCATTGACGGATATATTGACTATTTTATTTTTAGACAAGTAGAGGGTTGATGATGTGGGGGGATCTTCTTTAAAAATGACTGATGATTATCTATCATTATCTTATTACGCTAGTCAATAAAGTTCATTTCGTGAAATATAATAATTTTGTGTAAATAAGAAATCATATTAATTTGTGCTGTAAATTAAGACAGTTCACAACCCGGAAACCATTAATTTCAAAAACTTAATAATGTATAGGGATAGATATGGGGATTGAATCTTGGAAAATGACTCATCATGTTGACTTCCTGGTATAATAAGCTATAATCTGTTATTTTTTTCTAATTGCAATTAAATACGATATATAAAGAAGTAAAAGCTTTAATATCATAAATAATTTATTTAGGAAACGGATTTTGAAAATTAATAATAAAACAATTATTTTCCCTTCTATAATAATTTGTTTGAATAAACTTATTTGTATAATAAATAAACGTGTTTTCTTATATTTTCCTATTTAATTGTTTGTTCCGGAAGTAAATATTACAATTGTAGGCGTAGCAAGGATTATCCAGGAAATCCAGAGACGGGATCAAAGATATAAACGAAAATATAATAATTTGGATATTCTAGTAAATTAATTAGACACTGTAATAATGACATAGATAACTGGTTAACTATCCATCAAAGGTCCTTCAGCCTGACCTTGTCTTATTATTGTCATTATCTGCTTACTCGTTGTTTTTACATATTTAGTTCATATTTTAAATACTTTGTAAAATTTTATAACTAACAACAAAAAATATATATATACATATATCCTTATAGATAATACAAAATAATATAACATAAATAATAAATATATATATATTACATACATATATTAATATATGTAGGTGATATTTTGTCCGAACTATTGACCAGAGGTCTTTCGGACATATAAATAATATATTGACAATTTAATTTTTCTGTTTATAAAATTACGTTGTAATTAGAGTATAAAAGCAAATAATTGGACGAAGATCATACAAGAGAAAAAATAAATGGTTTACATTTAGTACAACTGCTGTACGGCTGATTAAACTATTAGCGTGAAGTGCCTTGAGAATGAAAATTGCTAAAGGCAAACACAATCGTAAAAATGAAAAACTAATATAAGTAAAAGGTTGAATTTTTAAATGAATTTACCTGGGCCTTTTAGCACTATTATTAAAAATAAAAAATACATTCACTTGGTCTCAGTTATTTAAAATGGGTTAAATAGGAAACTAAAAAGATCGCCATTCTGAATCTACTATGCATACATTCGAGGAATAAAAGACGGACATAACACATAGGACAGTGGTTTTTGTCTGAAAGACCGATAGTCGATAACCAGTTTGGAAATAATAAAATAATTGAAAATTATTTTTATTTTACCTTAATAAATATGATATATATATATATATAGGAAACTAGTTTTAAAAATAAATTATAAAATTAATTAATCATGTTTGCCATTAAGTTTAATAATTGGCTTTTAACAACTTTGAGGGTACATAAGGCACGTCTGTGCTGACGAGGCATAAATACCGAAATGCGTGTCTGCAGATCGCCTTATATTACATAGGATTTTTTGTTCTACGCATTAAATATTCTTGAATCAAAAATTGTTGCATTGCACAATCATTTATTTTATTACGGCAAATATCAATTGTGCATAATTTTCGATTCGAGAATATTTAATGTGGAGAAGAAAAAATGTTATGCAATATCAGGATCTATTACTCGTCAGCACAGCCTGAATAAAGTCCGGCGGTTTATTTGCCTGGGGAGTAGTTGTTTAAATAGATATTTGTTTTTAAGTACTTATGTAGGTCAATGTTGCAGTGGCCAAATAAAAAAAAAATATTTTTTTTAATTCATATTTAATTTATGTAAAAAAATATAGTTCAGCAATCATTGTATTACTTTGATAAAATAATGTATATTGAAGAAAAATATTAGTTTTGACCTAAAAATCATTATTTACTAATTCATTTCATCTTTCATCAATCATGAGCATCGGACGAACGAACTGAACATACGGCTAAAAGAACCAAATAAGTAAATAGATCTATGAAAAATATTATGTTAATGTTAAAATTGTCATCACTGACGACAAATATGTATGTGTATTAGGTCTGTTATAAATTAATAGTAGTTATTAGCTTTATACATTTTTAATTAATGTTATTATTTATCTTTAATGCATTTATTTCGTGATTAATTTATAATTTTCATGTTTACATCATCTGTAATTGCAAGTCTAGAAACAAATAGACTTTTCCGATAAAGATTGATTTAACGATTACTTACAGGACAGAATATTTAATATTTTTGCCATGAATTATTTGTGAAATAATAATAGATTATTAAATGAAACAAAATGTTACGAGTTGAATTAAATATAACGGCAAACATTATTGTAATGGTTAAAAAGGAACATTAATTTATAATTCAATTGAAGCGCTGTTCTAAATTACAACAACTAAACTCGTAGTTCTGGAATTTGTCTCCCTAAACAATACGCAAATAATCTAAATTGACCCAAAACTAAGAGCTTGTAAACTAACTCCCTACTTCACTCAACGGAGAGATCTTAATTAACACCATAGCAACATTCCCTTAACTCCACACGTCGCCCTCACACAAACATCCCATTTTTATAAACAAAATGAATTCCTGGGACATAAACGATAATATCCCGTAATATTTCATCGCGGCCGCCGAAACTTTCCCAAATATTCCTGCCCCGCCGACTGCGATAAATGGTAAAGAGAAAGAGAGCGGGCCACTTAAAGCTCGATACTTAAATAAGTTAAAGAGCCTAATCCTTTATCATAAGAACCATAGAGGGGATTTTATTGACCACAAATTTCAGCGACAGATTTCGAAGTCGGTTTCGGTGTTTGTACACCGAATCGGAATCAACTGGCTGATGCGCATTTCCCCACGAATGGCCAATCAATCTAAATTCTAGTAAGACTAATTGCTGCGAAAGTTAAGATTAAATATAAGTGCAGATAAATTACTTTTATAGTATTTAAAATAGCGATTTCTACTCGATTAAATCGGGCGAAAATTAGGGAATGGTATATAAATCAACCAAGCGGTTATATAATCCCCACCAGATTCAATTATCTATTCATCTATTATACTAACTTTTGTGCGATAGACTGAAAATGTTACATATTACTTTGAAATTTTAATTAAAACCTAAGACTAATTTACTCTATTACAAATCGATTATTTTTTATTAAAAAAGAGGGATTTCGGAACGTGTGCTGAATTGCAATACAAATCAATCGCAACACTGGATTTCCGTACCCATGTAATTTAAGCAAACGCTTGGAAATTCATTTAGTTGAAGTGATTGGTTATATTTATAGGTATACTTCATTTAAATTCCAGGCCGGATTGCAGCTAGTGCATTTATGATATTTTGGTATATGCGCCCGGTGTATATATTTTTTATTCGAATATTGATATTTATGAATCTTTACAGTTAATTAATTTAAATAATTAAACGTCAATGGCTAATATTTTTTTCTCTTTAGTTTCTTTGTAGGAATTAATTTGTGTAAATACCGATGTAATTACATATGCCGTATAATTCTAAACATTGGCCCAGTATATTAAGCTTACATAACAAAACAAATATTTGTGTATGTGTAATTTTGCACCTATATACGAATAACCACGAGGTATGCATTTGTAAACAAATTTAAATTTATAACAGTATTATATAAAACTTTTATTTGGTTGATGAAACAAATGACTTTTCTATTTATAAAAACCGCATCGAATCGAATTTATGAACTAATTTTAAATATTAAATCAAACAATATTAAAACATTACAAAACAAATAGATTTTTGGAAATCTTTGCAGATTGCATACATTATTAATGACGCTTTAATGAATATAAAGTAAGAGTAGAGGCACGAAATTCCTTTGTTGAGAATATAAGCGAGTTAGAGCAAATGTTTATCGACATTTGTTTATACAACGCGAGTGTGTTTTATTAAAATTACAGGAATATTAATATTAATAACGTTCTCTCAATGTGTATTATGCTAGTGAGAGGAAGCAGGTAATGGATAGGCAAAAAGTGTTATGAATAATATTATGAAGATGTGATACATTAAGAAGAGTGATTTATTTAAATTTATCTTACATTTTAATAAGCTCATGTATATTCAATTACGATGCACAAAACAATGTTTGCGAGCGGCTATTAAACATCTTAAATTATAAAGTTGGGTTTAATTAATATAAATCAGGGCCCGTTGAAAAATTACGCCTTCGGAAATGAATTATGGTGATATTGTCGGTTATTTTTTTTAAAGAATTGGGTTAAAAGGATGCACTGTAAAAAACAACAAGTATTCACCACCAAAACAGATTCTGAATAAAAATAATTAATATCTAGTTTAAAAAATATTATTTAAAACCCATCACTCATTTTAATTAGAATTCTACTTCTATAGAAATTTCTATTTTAAAACGGTGTTATAATTAAATTTATGAATAAAAGCTTAACGCAGTTTGAGGATAAAGTACAGCTAAACTGATTAATATAATTAGTGTTTAATAATATTTATCGATTTTTGCACTTATAATTTTGAATGAAAAAAGTTATTTTATCATTCATCAAACATAATTTATATTTTTAAATATTGATAGTTTATATACAAACATCTTTATTCAGACAGCAGAATTACAATTTTTTTACAAATATTTATATTTACAATACATATTGATGGGTTAGTAGTCTGTCAAGGGCTATCGATCCGAGTTTTTTCTGCTCTGTTTATATTCATAATAGTAAATATGAATAAATTATTCAAAATATACAAATAAAACAAAAATATAAAATTGAATAACTTTAAATTCACGGGCAGCATTTAAGTTATTCAAATTTTGTAAATTTGTAATATTAATATTTATTATTATAATAAATAATAATTAATGTTATAGTTTTGGTCTCGAAATCACTAAATTAATATTAAGTAAAAAAATCTACTGTAAACAACTTAAGTGACAATTTACGTGAAAAATCAATAATGGGACGAATGAATGCAATATAATAAATTTCACTTATGCTATTTTAAGCTCAATTATTTCTTGATTATCTTATCACACAGCTGATTACCAAAGGGTTCCAAAACCCTATTAAATGTTATATATGATGCTTTAAAACTATTTCATAATGCAGCAAATACGTTAAAGGCGAACCGCCAAGGTAATCTAATTGGAATGTCGATTGTTTCATTTTGCTAACGTTCAGAGGAAAATTGAATAATAACATTTCAAACCGTTCACATTGTTAAGTTACATTTTCGTCTGAAAGTCTTTTATTAAAAGCAATTTAATCAACTTTCTTGGACGAGTTGAAATTACTATTTTATGGTAGCTTATAATGTAATCGTTTTGTTCATGAAACTAATAAATAGGAAAATAATTATAATTCTATTTAATTAATATCAAATAAAATTTACTAATATAAAAACAATTTCAGCTAGCTAGCAATTTTTATTTGCAAATCACCATAAATTCAGAACAGGGCAGAAAGACCTCCGGTCGATAGCCCATGACAGACTACTAACCCATGGATATGTATTATAAATATAAATATTTGTAAAAAATTGTATTTCTGCTGTCTTGATAAATATGTTTGTATATATAAAACAATTTATTGTATACATATTTGTTAATAAAGATAAAATGAATTTATATTACATTGTATTTTTTATAACATAAACACATTGGATCATATTTATGACCTATTTAAAATAGTTACGATGGTGAGATGGGATTTAGTCAGGGAATTCAAATAATATATAAAACGATGGAAGGAAAAGATACATTAAAAAAACCTTTTACGATCTTTAATGTAATTAATAGTTTTAATATTTAAATATTTGTAGTTCATATTGCAATAATAAATATGAACAGATTATTATAAATCTACCAATAAAATAAATATAACACAGATTAAATTGAATAACTTTAAATTCTATTATGATGATTGTTTTTTAGTGTTTTTTTTTTTCACCTTATTAACTAATGCCGGGACCGCCTGCCTGCCCCATAACCATTTTCTATAAAAATATTGTATATATAAAAATAGAAATTTAAATAAACTCAATTTTAAATTCTCCTGAAAATGGGCTGATTAGCCGGGGATTTATTCAATTTAATCTGTGTTTTATTTATTTTATCGGTGGATTTTTAATAATCTATTCACAGTTTTTACGATCATCATTTAATATTATCGATTACACCTTTTAACGATTTGGTTTATAAAATTACTTAAACACTATTATTAAAATAAAATAAATGAATTCGTAATAGCGTACATCATAATAAATATGGAATAAACAAAAAATTAAAAAAATACAAAATTAGAATGAAGTGGGCAGAAAGACCTCTGGTTGATAGCCCAGACAAACTAACACCTACATATATTGTAATTATTTATGTTATATTGTTAAATGTATCTGCAAACTCTGAATAAAGATGTGTGTGAATATGAAGTGAAGTGAAAACAAACATTGAAAGTGAATTAAATTGGTACAAGACAAAATATAGAAAAAAAAATGCTAAGATGTGATTAAAATTAAGACAGAAATAAGAATAAAATGATTAAGAAGAAAACATATTGCAAATTTCACTGAGATATAAAATAGAGAGAACTTATTTTTAAGTAGAAGAAGATGATGATCTTACGATTTAATCTTGGGTACAATATGGAAAAATTATTGCATTGGTTAAAGGGAGTCACGGGGTGCAAAAGAAGAGAAAAAAGTTGAGGGAAAAGCAGGATAGCGTATAAGTACTTTGAACATGTAAAACGTGTCCAGGCTGCATTTCTCAAGGTTAGGGCTGTAAAACTCTGCTGCAAGAAAATCTTAATGATCCCGTGAAAGTCACGTTTGGAACTAGCATAAAAGATTCGTTTAAAATTAAATAGTTTTACAGCCTGTATATTGGAGTGCGCTAAATGCAGCCTTGGTCCCACGGTAAAACTAATAAATTTATAAATCAAAATAGTCCGTATCTAATTCACGGATATGTCGCGAACAATTATTTTCTTCATTCGTGAGCGAGACATTGTAGCGTGAAGACGTACAAGCGTATTTTTAAAGTGAATCTAAAGATAATTCGAGAAAAAAATATATTTTTGAAACATCAATGCTTCCGAAGAATTTTGAGAAGATAGCTTGACAATGGATACTTCCGAATTTAGAAAAGTGAATAAAAAAAGTGGACGTCCACCTAAATATTCAACTGCAAAACGGATAATATGAATTCTCTCTATAATAAAACGATTAAAATATCTCGCTCTTAAATTAATCAATAATCCCAATATTCCCACTATCTTAAATCATCTTTGTATTAATCCTAATGTGTCTCCTAAATTCGGAAATCAATTGGGCAGTGAGGAGAATCTTAACAATCATGACTGTTAAAAGCTAGATAGATACAGCTTGAAAGACCACTGGCCTGAATTATTAGAAATAGTCTGAAATAAAAATTATTATTAATTTCTTAAAGGAATGAATTTATAACTTTTTGTATTTTAAATTGATTACATTTAATCCCTCAATCCATGTTTGGTCTGAGGTACCATCCTTTGACCAATATCTTTTTCGGATATTCCATTCACCATACGCTTGAGAAATGGGTCGACTTTGTTACGATTCAGCAACACTGAAAGAAATATTTCCAAACAAGTTGGATTGTCACTTGTTTGGCAGTTTCTTGAATGGAATAATCACAAAAGCGTTTAAAGTAAACACCTAAACATAATTATCTTGGAATCTGGTACTAAGTTAATTGGTAATTTTCACCAAAAATTCTCTCTTGACGAAGTAACTATAGTAACATTATAATGAATCTTGTTTACTATAAACATGATCATCTTATTTGGATTAAGCAATTATTTTATTAAATCTTAACAAAGTTAGAATGTTTGCTGGAAATACGTTATATGGCATGCTCCCAGGCTGACAAGTTAAATGGTAAGCGTAATCATTATCATGTTTAAAGTGATCACTTATTCGCAAATGGAAATGCGATCCAGCAGATTTTTTTACGTCAATTCATGTGACACTTAAACATCGAGCTTCTTGGTTTATCCAGCATTCCGCAAATGATTCAAATGGCTTGTAAGAGTGATATTTAGCTCCTTGGCAATTTCTACGGTCTTCATTTCATTGACGTTTCCAATGACAGGCCTTTCAGAGCGCGCAGCGTTTCGATGATTTCATCGACGTTTCCAATGAGGCCTTCCAGAGCATGCAGCGTCTTTCACGTCAAACCAAAAATCAAAATTGCGCATTATTCATAATTTTGGCCACCTGCCTTAATTTTTTACCTTTATCGGGGCAAAATTGTAAAATATAGCGAATTTTCGACTGAATCAACCGAACACAAAACTATCAAAGAGAGTTTTCTACGCAAATTAACCTTTTTAACGAGTATAAATATGACCCGATGTGATTAGTATAACACAAGATATTGGGTTAAACGCCATCTATTAAAAAAAACATTTATGACTTTACTTCAAACCTAATATTTCCGAATTACTTTACTTGACAATGGCCTGTCGAAACTCGATATTATTAATGTTAATTTGAAAGAGTTACTTTTTGACTATAAGCACAGGATTTAAATTTGAATAATGTTAATAGTAACTTTGTAGTAATCTAGTATAATAAATGAAATTATGCAATTTTACTAAATTTATCATAATAAGGTGTAATGGAAGATCAAAGTGTACCTTGGTACGCATCTGAATTGCATCTTTTTTCCAGTTTCAGAACTATTATTTTTAGGAATCGCTTATAATTGTCATAAATATTTTCGTTTCTGTATTTTTGTTCTGTTATGGAAAAATAAAAATATTATTATTATTATAAATATATTATTTATATTAATGGATTACTACAAAGTAACCATTAACATAATTCAGATTTAAATACTGTCTTTGTAGTGAAAAAGTGAGTCTTTCGAATTATTATTAATTTTTGCATTTACATCAAAAAAGTATTTTAAATTTTTATTCTCGATTAAATGTTATATGGCTTAACGCTTAAAAAGTTAGTATTAGTTAAAGAGTGATCAAATTTAATCATTGCTAATATAGCACTTAATTTTTCGTTCGAACTTCATTGGGATTCTATTTAATTATATGCATAAATCTCTATAATTTATAATTATTTATAATTTTAAAATGTAAGGACGACGATAGTTCTTATATCCATTTATTAAAATTTATATCTGAATGATGATTTAGAAAATCTTCAAGGAGAATATATTAATCAGTAAAAAAATAATATATTTTCTTAGTCGTAGTTAGCTAAATATTTAGAGAACATATTTTTCTTCGTTATAAGGATATTATTATCAACACAGTCTACCACTACATTTTATTAAATATAATTGATTAAGATATTTTATATCCATAACATTTTTGATAAACCTAAATAAAAAAAAAACACATCACACCACATTCCATTTGCATCATTTCATTCGTTAATTATTGATTGAATTTCTGAACTAATAAAACCAGGCTCCTTTAAATCCACTCCTAAACAAACTCACCAATATCACTCCCATCACAGAAAGACATTCCTTCTTATCTCAAAAATTGCCCTCAAATTATATAAGCGTAGAAATAATAAACTCCCTATGCCTTCCTCGTAACAAAACTATAAGTTCTAAAGTTATTTTTTCCAAGCTAACCCTTCATGAATTCATCACTTCATTTCACAACATTCAAGACAGTTAAGTGATGTATATCAAACAGGGATTTTTGACATAGACTGTTAACGATCACCAAATTTTGACAAAGATGAAAATGCAGTTGACAAAATATAGAAAAAATTGCAATTGGCAGACTTTTAATATATATATTGTAATATTTTATGTTATCTCAATGCCCTTTTATACAGAGAAATTAAGGTTCCAGAATATCATTTAAGAGCAATAAAAATGTTCTATAAATCAATATGGAAGACATTGAGCACTTAACAATCCAACGCCACAGAAATATACCAATAGTGGTGAAGTACCCCGTTAAAACAATCCTTGAATTAACAATGGACAGCAAAAGACAATAAACCGCATCATCAGGTTCATAAGTCTAATAATTAAGCAAAATGTTTAGGAATTGTTAATGTAAGATGTTTTGTTATAATTTAATACGTTGTAATATTATGTAAGAATAAGAGAGTCATTATAGTTAAAATGCAATATATGAAGTATGATTGTATTATAAAGAAGCTGGAATATCTCGGTCAATGGCCTTTTGTAATTCTTTTCGGTTCAATAAATGGATTAATTAAAATTATTTTGTGTTACGTTCGTCAATAAAGATTATGTATCTATCTAAATTTAGACAGATGTTATAATAAATAGGAAATTTTAAAATTATGAATTTAAGGTTATTTTGTAATGCTTAGATAGATTTTAAAAAATATTTTAGTCGGTACCTGTATTATATTAATTTGAATTAAAATAACGAACGGATTGAAAACACTTTGATTTTTTTATGATTCTAAACTTTATTTACTTGTGATTAGATCTAACAGTTCGGAAATTATTACCGTGTAATCGAAATTAGTAAAAGTAAATAAAGTTAAGTGGTATAAAAAAAGTCAAATAAATATTGAAACAGTTCTAAGAAGGCTTAAATATCCAAGATCGAATGTTTTTAAAATATCTTATTCACTAAGGTATTGAAAACATTAAGTTACATATATTTGTGAGTTTTAATATAATTATATTAATGTTTCAATTATTTTTGCACAAAGAATGTTGCGTTAATTCGCAGAAATCTAATGTAATATGAAAGGGAGTCAACGGGGTATTAATTCCGTCATTTGATTATTAGTGTTGCATGAGCGAGCAAAATAGGGCGTTGTCGGTAGGTTTTCTGATGTGTTAGACGCATTGTTTCATTTTTCGGTCTGGCAATCGCCGGTTCTTCATCTGCCAAGAATAGTTAGACTTGTATTTCGCCTATTTATGCGGCTAGCTTTTGTTGAAAGTTCTCGGTGTATTGTGTCTGCAAATGCTGTGCGTTATAAAAGTTGGACACAATATGGAAAAAGGGAAACTTTCCGCGAGCTATTCGGATACCAAAAAGCGGTTTTTGCGAAAGGGCCCACCCAACTCGGCTCGTTAATTAATTAATGGTGTCTTTATCTTCCGCATAAGGATCCACGCGGATTGATTGTTTTATGTGGTGTGTTTTCGCGAAATGAATGTTATCGGACGGAGTCGACCTCGTTCGGAATATAAACATGCCATAAAACTGTGTTACAGCGTAAATTACATTCTGTGCGTAATCTAATATGTAAAAATTCTATCAGCGTGCATGCCTTGAATTAAATCAATTTAACCTCAGTTTTTCATAAACGTTTTGTTGATATTTTCCATCCATCGAATCGATTTCCCACTGAACGCATGTTACCCTCACCTTGGGATTTTTCACATTTTTTTTTTTACTTTTTTTAACCGGAGCCAGATATTAAATTTTTATTTTCAATTGTATATGACCCTCCATGGTATTAATGCCGTATATTTTGTACGAGGGGAAAGTTAATATTTAATTGCAGATGTTTTCGCGCGTACCGGCAATTGCGGACTTTATTGCAAATGAGTTTTCACTTTTTTTTTGTCGTATGTGACCGTCAGACTTTGATTTGAAAACCTGTGGCTAACATAAAAAAGGGAAAAAGAATGGGAGTACATAAAGATTCGGCCGACATTTCCGCTTTGGAAAAAGGGAATGTATCTGTATAAAAAAAACTGCGTTGTTGCAGATATTACCCTGTCGCCCGAGAAAATGCGGGTATGTAAAATACAACCTTGACATTGGAGATTTGATTCGACTTGATTTGTTGACAATTAAAAAAAAACATAGTGGAATTTTGAGTCATAAACTACTTAAACTGAATAAAAAAATATATACGTAAATGCATCACATTTACAATAATTAATAATTTATACAAAAATAAAAATAGAAGCCGGAAAAACCATTGGTTAATAATAATATAATAGCCACTTCGCAGACTTTTATGATATACATTGTAATATTTTATGTTATAAGTAGATATTGTATTATGTTTGTCAATAAAAATTATGTATATATATATATATATATATATATAGAAATCTAATCATAAATATACTAAATTAAATATTACATTGATTTACTAATACGGGGTGTTTACGGACTTCTAATTACCCTTTTAGTAGATCGCAAAAGAAGTCGTTCAAACTTAAATTGCCGTAGTTACTAAAGTTGTCTTGTCTTGTGTAACTAGCTTAATATGTGATAATGGATCACCACACAGATTATTAAGAGTTTATAGAGACAACTCAATAGTTAATATTTATGTGTTTGTAACTATAATATCGAATAATAATATATGTTAATTAAATCACGTGATTCAGACTCAACCTTGTTTCATTAAGTGATTAATAAAAATTTAACGCGGAATATCGAATAATATAGTTAAATAAATCTAATAATTCAATCATGGAGGATTGTACAGATTTAAATTAATTGTATTCATCAATCTGAACACATTAAAAGTGCAATTTAACTTTTAATTGAACATAATATGCAACAAGCATGTTCAATTTAATAAAATCCACGTCAACGCAAGCAACTGAATAATTAAATAATTAGTGAATCATCATTAAAATCAAAAACTGGCACAAGAGAGAAGTCTGGGATTTATTTGGGGTACAATCTTTAATGGAAATTATACAATATAATTTTATATTTTTATTCGACACAAAATCGACATTTCATTTTTCTTCTCTCATTAATTCCGGATATATATTTTTTTCGTTTTTACATGAATTTATCAGAAAACCGATGAATTCTTGTAAAAATAAAAAAAAAAATGTGCGGTGGCTGTAAGACCAATGATCAATAGTCACTAGGAAGAATATTATATAATATGTATTGTATTATACCTAACGTAAATGTTACTATAAAGATGACTGTGCGGCATTAACAAAAGAACAATGAAATTGCGTTTTTTTGTGTAATGATGAACATAACCCCCTTACTATTTTCAACATAGTCAAAACATTTGGAATTTCAAACACATTTTTATTGAATACTAATAAAAATTACAATTACAAACGAATCATTTTTTTAATCATCAATAGCTTCTTCCAATAGACAAAAATTAAAGAAAAAAAATATGAAACCTTATTTACTTTAATAAATTAAATTGTAATGCTGTTTTGTGTTGTAGGCGTTAATTTTGTGGTACATCAACTGTAAATTATATTTCTTTTAAAGAGATAGATTTTACCAACAATTAATTGTCTAATTAATCTAATTGATGGTACACTAATTTACGTATTGAATATTATTTACATATTTCATAAGTTTGTATTCTTTTATATCTTCCTTTATTTACTTATTGTTCCAACACAAAATATAACACATAGGCAATTATTTCATTAGTTATTGATGACGTTATTTTTCAAAGAATACCAATGCAATTTGTAGTTCGTATAGGCACACAACTGGTAGTAAATCACAAGTTCAAATTCACGCGATGTGTACTGTTGATGACATTAATGAAATTTCACAGAATACTTGAATTTGCTACGAATTCGTTGGCGTGGATTTTACTAAATTAAACATAGCGCCACGTTCAATGAAATAAAATAAAATCGGTACTGTACATACCCTTTGACTTGTAAATTAAATATTTTTACATCTATTACATAATGCGTGTTATTTTGCGTGTAATACTGAACATTTGTATACAACTTTATTTATTTGTAATAATTGTTATGTAAACAAGTATTTTCACTTAATAGTTATATTTATGAATGCTCATGTTAACAATACTTTTCCGTTTATACTGTATAGAGGGAAAGTAACATGTTTGATTCAGCCGTGACGAATAAATAATTAAACGTACAATGCCGAAGGTAAATCGCATGTTAAACTAATAGACGGTATTTTACACGTTGAAATTTAATAGGAGGTCTAACATAAAGAAGCTGACAGAATAGTTAATTTTGATTGATTTATGAATGCAACAGCGAACAGATAGTCTAGTCAGTGGGATTATAAGTTAATAGGGAAATTGTGTATGTAATAGGTGTTAGTGAAACTGGAACATTAGAACTTTCTTCCAGTTTAATGTGTTGGCAAAAGTTATATAACACAGATCACCCAGAAATTTTATTAAAAGTAGCAAAGGCGGGCGTTTTTTATTGAAATTTCCCTTTCGGAGTCCATTCGCACATAATTGTGTGGCGGAGGCCTGGGTTTTCTGGATTCTGGCCCCGAGACGCGGAGACCTAGGAAAAAATCTAATGTAGGTTTTATTATGTAATCGCTCTGACTATCGCTTCGTATCCCATTACCTTAATCGATTCAATCTAGTAAAAATCGTCCTATTCATAAGCATAACCGTTATTAGTTTTACCCCTACATAACCGCACGCTAATCCTTTTATTCGGTTAATGCCGGGTGACGTTTTCATTAGATTAAGTGAACACGGCACACTTAGACCAAGTTCGGTTCAGGATTTCAAGGTGTGAGTTGAAATAGTATAGAATGGCTTCGGGATACCAGCGTCCTACAATCGATGATTTTTTTTTGCACCGCTACGGAAATTGCTTAGAATTTAAGTGCAGCTGCCGAATTAAATGCGGCGTTTTCGATTTCCGACAACAGGCATTACAATAATTAATGGAAGAAGAAAATTAATTAAAAACCTTCTCATATGTTATTAAGGAGCATTTCAAACAATTTTATTAACCATCCCATACAAATATATGTGTTTAAACTAGACTTAACAATAATTCTGTTATTGAAAATGAGTACTTAGTACTCGAAATATAAATCTGATATTTAATAATAAGATTGTGAAGAAAGGAATAAAGAAATGTTTTAATTTAACAACAAAATATTAAAGATTTATTATAATTAATGCTATTTGTTGTAATAATAACTACAAACAATCGATTTTTGAAATTCCGACAAATTATTTATCTGGGAAGTTGTTATATCAATGAATATTTATTATACACTTGCTCAGTTAAGCAGTAATACAATAAAAACAATTCATGCATTTCATGTAGTTTACTCTTTTCTATAAAATATGTAAACTTCTATAAATCACATATATGTATATAATTATCAATAAATCTATCTATTAATAATAATAACTAACCCTGTTATTATTATTAATAGATTCATTCATGGACTCAAAAAACATATGTCCTCTTTGAAGACTCATCATTGAGGATTTCCAGGTAATTTTTAAAAATCCAGTTCGTATCTCTATTTGCTAACTTACATGACTACAAGCAAACAACGAATGCATTTTTCTCATTTTTTTTAAGATTGACGCGATAATGAATGCATTTTTCATTTTTTACTTTCCCCGGACCCCTGTCCAAGGGAAAGTATTGTGATCGTGAAAATTTTCGAACCGCCAATTTCAACAAATATGCACGTTTTGAGGTCCCCTGAGTCCATTCCATCGAGTTTTGAAAAATGTCTGTGTGTGTGTGTCTGTGTGTTTCCGCGATAGCGCCTAAACGGCTAAATGGATTAAGCCCAAACTTTATATCTAAGCTTTTTATAACAGTGGAATGATCTGAAAAGCTTTTGGTCAAAATCAAAATTTATTAAGTGCAACTTTACTCTTAGCAATTTTTCATTTTTTAATTCGGATAGAAAAATGTTTCAAATAAAAGTTTTAGATCTTGGAAAATAAATAATTTCTGTTATAAAACTTTTATTGTAGGAGCTCCGGTTTTCATTTTATAAGCGTTTACCTGATAAATTCCCTTAGAGATTTTAATTATTGAAATAATTATTTTAATGACAAATAAAACGTCAAAGTGCCGTCGTATTCAGCACATTCGCAAAGTTTTAAAAAATGAAGAAGAGTGTGGATACATGATTTCAACATATTGTAAGGTAAGAAATAACACACTTAATTATAATATTCTTCTAAATACTCGGTTTTAACTTTGAAAGACAACAATCAATTTTTTCTATTAATCATTTTGCTTTCCTATTAAATTTTCAATCAGAAACTTATTTGACCGTATTCGCGGGGAAAGTACCATGATGGACACATCACCATTTTTTTTAAATATTGACGCGATAAGCTATACTTATAAATTTTACATGTAAAAACAATTTACCACAATTTTCTGCGTATTTTCTTTTATTGTGCATTTAAATATCTCTAAATACTTTGATTTGATATGCACATTTTTATTCATTATTTTTAAGAGATATATCATTTAACAATGTCTTTATATTTATATGATATTCTACGTAGAGAAAATAAACACAAATAATAGCTAACTGTCTTTGTTATGGAGATAGTGATAGGCAAGATCGATCATTTCAAAGATCGAAAATCAATCTGTGACCGATTCTTGCGATCGGCTCGATCTTTACGATCAGCTCGATACTTGCGATCGCTTGATCTTTACGATCGGCTCGATTCATGCGATAGACTCAATCTTTCTGATTAACTCGTTTAATCGATCTTGTCCATCACTACTTATTACCTATCCATAACAAAGACATTTAATCATTATTTGTGTTTATTTTCTCTACGTAGAAAATCAAATACATATAAAGATCGAGCCGATTAAAGAGTTGATCAGAAAGATCGATCCGATGGTGCTGATCAGGAGGATCAAACAGATCGAGTCGATTGAGTTGATCAAAAAACCCTTAAAAATCCCTCATGGAAAATCACTCCCTTAGAAAACTACGCTGTGAAATGTATTTGGAAAATTACAACCTGCCTCAAAAATCACCCTTATAAAATTATTCCTTGAAAATCATATAAAACCATCCACCCCAAAAAGCACTCCCTAAAAAAATTACCACTCGAAAAATAGCACCTATAAAAACGCCCTCTAACTAAAATTTACCTGTTATTCATATTAAAACGTATCTGTAAAATCACAACCCCTCTTAAAAATAACCTCTTCGAAAAACCACCGCTGTAAAATTATTCCTTTAAAATTAAATTAACCCACCCCCGTTTCCGCATAAAAAACTATCCATATAAAGCACTTTCCGAAAGTGCTTTATATGCATAGGACGTTCAGGAGATCAATATTGTGTTGTTTATGGGAAAATTTTTCTGCAAGGAGAGTGAGGCGTTTATCAATAGGAATGACTTGTGTAATATCATAGAGGAGTCTGTTAGAAGGATTATTAGGGGGATTATTGGGATATTTTATTTTGGTTAGCACTGGCAAGGCAGATCTTTCTGCGATGTGTTTTAAAAGAAAGTTTTTGGTCGAAATTGATACCTAATATTTGCAAGCAGTTGATGGATGGATGGATAATGAGGTTATTTATTTGATGGAAAATGGAGAGGTGTTGGGGCTGTGGTATGGGATAAAGAGTTGTGGTTTCTTAGGATTGAAATACGTTATTTCGCATGTTTGTAATGTGTCAATGAGGCCCTGCAGGGTGATAACGGCTTTACGGAAAGTAGGAGCATGTGCTATGAGTGCAGTTTCATCAACGTAAAGGGATCTTGATGATATAGGTTTAACTGGGTCGAAAAAAAAAGGAGGATTATTAAATTTTCACAATTCTTACGGATGCGGTTTAGTAAAAAAGGAGATAGATAGTTATTGATAGTTAACAATTTATATTACATTGATGTCCTGGTCAATGATCAATATTATTGTATACATTAAAGTAATCTTACAGCATGCAGGAATTTCGTGAGATAAATTAGAAGCCATTTTAATAATTATTTTTCTTAAAAAAAATATTTTTGTCTATTGAAAAAACAACGAAAATATGGCGCATTTCAGCCAATTTTTATTCAACATTTTTGGTAAATGAAGCGTGTATAAAAAATTACCGATTTCTCTAAATTCTACATTAAATTATATCTTAAAATTTTTATTTCTAACATTTTTTCAAAATTAGACTATTATTTTTCTAATAATAGGAAAAAGATTTATTTACTTGATCACAGTTATTTAAATAAATTAAATAAAAGAATTTGAAAATAATTAATTAATAATTATTTAATTTATTATTTTTCTTCTTGGTAGATAAAAAAGTAGATATTGATATTATTGAATTTTAGACACTGGCTCTTTTGTAATAGATTATTTCTATTTTGCTACTAATCCACAACATTAAATATTAAATATTCTTTAATCTGAGGGTGGTATTAAGATATACAAATATATTTATTGAGACAATTACATTTTTACAAACATTGAGTATATACATTAAAATAAAGGTTTGTCCGTACTGGGCTATCGACCGGAAGTCTTTCTGCCCTATATTAAGATATTTTATGATGTATTTTTATTTCCTTTAACAAAACGAGACTGATTTAATTTTATGCCGGTCATGAATAGTGCAAATTCCATTTCATTTAGTGAAAACTATAAAAATATATTTTCATTGTGTACTTCAAACGGATTTTCACAGCGACACATGTTTTTTTGTTAGCGAAATGTATTGGTTTATTTAAAAAAAAAAAACAATAATCTGTTATCGCCAACATTCAGCAATATCGTTGTTTTATTTCATATACCCACCTTTTATATCAGAATAAACAAAAATGGTTTACCGAGTATTTCCAGTTAATCTATAGTTGAAATTATTACACGTTGTAAGATAATCGCAATAATATTACATAAAAGCATCGCCATGTTATTAGGTGGATCGGTAGAGTATCAATCAATCAATCAGTTGTCTTGGTTTCGATCGAAAGCCCGGATCGACAAATGGAAAGTGGAATTGGGGTAGTCACCAGGATGCGGGGACGGAACTTATATAGTCGCATTGTAATGCAACGATACGTAATATATCATATGCAGATGTGGATTTCGGGAATATTCCCTCAACAGCGGCGTTAATGCATTCGGGATGTGTATTTAGTTTGTAAGTGATCATTATATCATTAGGAGTGATCTCGCGATAAATCATCGCGCTCTGAAGGTAAAGAACTCGCGCAATCAATTCAAATTTGACGTAATAATGGCGATGCATCTTCGGCGCAAGGTCTAATTAATATTTACGGGGGGTGGTATTTTAATGGGACCCATTTTATTCTTGTAAAATGAATGAATTTACAGTCTTTTTAGTTTTAGGGTAAATATTGAAATTTATGCTAATAGAAAATAGGAAGGATTTACTAGGTTTGCGAGCTCTAAATTTTCAAATCAAAATTGAAATAGATTCCGATGATTCTTGTCGACATTGATTATATTAATTTATTTCACGGAAATCAGCCCTAAAATGTTCAAAAGCAATCTGAATCATAAGTAGCAACTTAATAGACATGCAAATTGAAAGTATAAGCATTTAATTTAAGTTAAGATTAACAACTAAGAGCGTTCAACGCAAACATTTAAAATGTTGACAAAATTAATATAAATTAATAAAAATATATTTTTCTAATTAAGTTATTTCCTGACTAATATAGTTCAACCATAAACATCTAGCGTTTCGATGAAGGTGGTTAAACTAAATTAATCAACTAACTAGTTTTTGTTTCCATAAACAGGGTAAGTTCGTCTACCTTTTAGTGGCCAAACAGCAATTTGTTTTATCTACCTTGCAAAATAAAATTGTTGACGATTTCACTTAATAAATATGCAATAGATAACGTCTTGTGCAATTTATTAAATTGAATTAAGAAATTAAAGGTAGTTCTTCTTGGGATAATTGTATTTCCGGTTATAAACAACTATTATATTATTACTAATAAAAAATTCAATATACACCACTAATGTATAAAATAATTTAATTAAATATGAAAGAAAAAAATATCACCAGAGATGTTTCCTTTACACTCATTATATTTAATTAAGGCTTAAAAGATGTAACAATCTTCAGGTGGAGTGGTTTATTTGTTAAGTTTTGGTAGAAAATGTAAGTAAAAAAATATCGAATTCTTCTTCACAACGTCTCACGGGAACGTTGAAATATTAAACGTGTGTCACAAAAAGTCGTATTATTCTTTGGATATTTTGGATAAAATCAATAAAACTTACAATAAAATACAAAATTATAAAATGTCAGTAATTAGTTATAAATGCATTGGAAATTCAATAATGTTTAGAAATATCCATATATATTCATTCAATTCAATGAGCAAAGGTTTTTTACGTCAGAGTAACGTTTATTTTTTTGTAAATGTATATCCCATTAATATTGTACAAGAAGATAATCGAGTTCTCCCTTTAATAAAATGCATGAGATATATTTCGAGGGCCGTTGTTGAAGCAAATTAATTGTATTAATTTTTCTTGGGGAATTGGATTATCTCAACGTCGCACGGTGAGCCGTCTCCAGCCTTGAGTGGCCAGGAAAGGCAAAAGAATAAAATCAATATTTGATAAAATATTATATTCTTCGTATAATTATGATTTTATACCCTGAAATATTACTCTATTTATGCAAATAATTATAAAATGTCAATTAAGTATAACAAATCATAATAGATGCTTTTTTGGAAAATTCAATAATTTATACCAATTTTAATAACAATCATTGGAGATTTAGATTTAAGTCATGTAATATTTTAATACAAAAAAGTTAAACGTTCTAATTACACCTCGTGGTTTAATAGTAAATTAATAAATTTTGACCTTGTGTAGACAACGTATCCATGTAAGTATGCAACATTTGGGAAACTTTTTTATTATTGATTTCTCAAACATTTTTATTCATTGGTGCTTCATATACAAAAAAGACAAAATTAATGACATTCGACGCTATATTAGCAGGATGATGAAAAAAATTATAACGTTTACACTATTTAAGCAAATATTCTCAGTTTTGACGTATCTATCATTAATATTTTTTTACTAACAAATAATTAATTAGTATGTAATTAGTGCCAAGAATTTTAAAGCAGTTGGAAAATTGGAATTGCATTTTAAAAATGAACGTACCACACCAGTGAGTAATGTGGAAAAATCGTTGGATATCTTGCAAAGAATTTTTACATATGGAATTGGAAAATGAATTGTTTGTCTTCAAGAAAATCTCTTTAGTTTATGCAGGATGGGGCACCTACATATAGTGCTTATGGCGTAATTGAATATTTAAATGAACAATTTAATGAAAAATGGATTGGAAGACATTCAAGATTTCCATAGCCTGTTCGTTCACACAATCTAAATCCACTTCATTACTTTTTATCTGTTTTTAAGATTATATTCTGAGAGGCCCTTTGGAAATTTAGAGGATTTGGAAAATAAAATTACATATCAATTAATCATCCTAATATTTTTAAAAATGTAATCAGAGACATTAATAGAAGAACAAATTTATGTATTGATCACTTGATGTAATCCCTCATCAAGTAATTGTTACTTAATTATTAAAATCGTTAAGGTTGTTAATTTCAAATTAATTTTTGTTGTTGATTAAAACCGTATAACAATTCTTTTGTTTTTTTTATATATTTCAGATCAAGCACCAACTTTTAAACGGAATAAAATTTTCTGAGAAATCAATACTAAAAAAGTTTCCCATATGTTGTATACTTACGTCTACACATTGTATATAAAACAAATACAAAGGTTTAGTTAAGTCAAAGAAAGCTCATAAAATGTATAAAATGAGTAGCTTACAATCTAATTATGTAATATTAATTTATTAATTATAAATTATATGAGAATTATATTCAAGAATTAGAAAATTACATTAGTATGAACTCACATTGTTTTTAGAACTAGGAAAATATTTGCCGCGGGACTAAATATTTATCGGAACAAATGTTTTTAAATGGTGAAATTGGAAATAATTTAGATGAAAATGAAAATTCGTTCGCATCACATTTTTCAACGGTGCAGTAATTTAAATAACTTAGCGTCACTGTTAATGATGTATTTGGAAGAATATATGCACATTTATCGGAATTTGTAGTACGGCTCCTGATGGGATTCCTGAATATATTTTAAAGCATTGTGTTTTTAGACTATGCAAACTAATCCAAGCCATTTTCATTATATCTCTTAAATTAATTTTCAATTGGTCGGAATCGTACTATTTTGGTGCTTGGTAGTATATCCGATAAATTAATTATAGAAGTATATGAATTTAATCTATATTACCGAAAATGCTTAACTATTTGGCTCTTAACTTATGCTTATTTACATACAAGACACTTCTGTAAGATGCTTTGTAAAAAGGGCTGTACATTGATTTAATTTACACTGACTTCTCCACAGCATCTGATCGAGTTTAGCATAGTGTATTGTTAGAAAAGCTAAAAGCTTTGGGCTTACAAGTTATCTGCCCAAAAGAACACAGAATATATCGTTACAGTTGTTAGAGAACATATACATTTAAGCAACTTATCTCATTTTGAGGGAAATTATAGTTGTAAACAGTAAGTGTACAAAAATTTTGAATTGTGCACTTGTCGTCAAAATTATTATTTAAATAATATTTGAGTTTTGGTGGAAGCGCCAGGTTATTGCTGGAATTATTGCCAGAACACAATGTGTTTGCGTGGGTTCGCATCTATTTAAATGTATTAACGTGTCCTCGGGGGTACCTAGACCTCCGAGGTACCCTGTACTATTTATTTGTGAAAGAAATCAGTATAAGTATCAAGTATAGTATAGTAAATTTGTCCATATGCAGGTGATCTTATTTTTTAGGAATGTAAAATCAACCGACGATTGTTACATTTGGACAGTGTTGCTGAATGGTGTAGTGATAATAAATTACTTTTAAATATTATTCTGTCGGTAGGCAGAAAGACCGATGATCGATAGCTGTTTTTTAAAGACAACGTATAATATAGTATAAGAATTATATTGTTAATTTATTGTATATAAAATTTTCTGCAGAAATAAAGATGTCATATGTCTGTACATGTTTCGTCGTAGCAATAGTATACAAAAAAATATATTTTATTAACAATAACCTCTTTACATTTGCAATAAAAATAAATGATCTGGATTTGTCATTTACATTACAACTTAGTTTTAATAAACATATTAATAATAATTTCTTAATTTACAGAATTATAATTACACAATTCTGTAAATTAAGAAATTATTATTAATATGTTTATTAAAACTAAGTTGTAATGAAAATGTCAAAAACAGATCATTTATTTCTATTGCAAATGTAAAGAGGTTATTGTTAATAAAATATGATGAACACAACAAGATATTATATATAGTATAAATAAATGTATAATCCACCACATAATTTATGATAATACAACGAATATGTGATTAAAATTATTCCAAGATAAGAAGGAATCAATTTAGTTGACTAATTTTATAAGGCTTAAGAAAATCAATCGAGATTTCAAATAAACTATATTTAGCGACGAGCTTGTCGAATTTCTGCACGAAAACAGCAAATAAAGTTTAAACAATGATACGTACAAATAATAAGTTATACAAATCGATAAACAAAAATAATATTTTTTATTAGAGTTAAATATGCATCTGCGGTTTGGTCATCATTCTTAGTAACTGCCATTCAATCACTTGAAACTGCCCAAAGTTAAAAAAGGATTTATTCTTAAATAAATAAATGTTATTTAAATAAATTTAACGAAAAGAATTTTATTTTAAAATAATTATTATAAGTATATTTATTTAATTTAAATTATTGCGTTGTTTAATATTTATTCTAAGATAAATAATCATTAAAGCAAATTATTTATTTAAAGTCTGAAATATTGATTTTTTTTGATGTGTTAAAGCTCTTTTATGTGTGTATATAGTGTTATGAACAATGTATTTTTGTATCTATAAGTAAATATATTGAATTTGAAATAATTATTGAAATAATAAATAGTGATGAAAGATAAATTGGTTCTAAATATAAGATATGGTTTGAGGATTTATTTTTTGTAATTGATTATATATATATATATCAGTAAGTTTTGAGGATAATATTGAATTTGTATTTAATGATGAATGTTTTATTGAGAGCGATTTATTACACATTGTTGGCGATTTTCAATGGAAGTCCGCCTTCTCATATCCGTAGTGTAATTAAAAGCCAATCAGTCTATCGAATATCTACAGTTGATTCGAGTCGAACAGGATTTCCCGTTCTATTCTATTTCAAAGTAACGTTCGTCGAAATACACACCAACACACCCATACAATCACACAGAATCAAAGAGACGTATGAATACAAAAACGCAGTGAATGCCCACAAAGATCGAAGGATATAACAATCTTATTGTTACATTATAACGTTTGATGACTTTACATTTCACACATCAATGTTATTGGAAATCAGGAAATCGGTTTAAAGAATGCGCGAATCGCATACAGACGCTGTCTGTTTTTATAAAAAAATCGTGTTCGCCTTAGTTGGAGCAGAACTTGGAAATAAAATCAGGCCCTTCACTAGAATTGTACAATTGAAATCCGAAAGTGTTCCGAGAGCTCTGATATAAATGTATACAAGAGTTTCGCCTGAATAATTTAGATGTTTCATTTTAATTATCCGGAGCAACTTTATAAAGAATTAATACATCTGATAGTCCCGAGTGTAATAACTTCAACTTAAATTATTACAAAGCGTTTTCTTGTACTTCTCCGCGGATACCTTTCACTCTCCTAATGAAATATTGTGTGCTTGAAGTTTGTGAACCGTCCTAATTTAATTTATCATTATTGCGCCTAGAGTTGAATGGCAGCAAACAGAAAATTCCGAGCTGCGTAAGGCCCTTTAAGGTGGAGAAATATTGATAGGGCCACGGAACTTTAGTAATGAGGGGCCGCTTCACCATCTAGTAATGCCATTAGAGTATTGCACCTGCAGCTTTAGTAGCTTAGTAAAGCAGCTTCGCACCTGGGCCGAACTTTATTATATCCTCCCCTAACCCCGCCACTTGGAAATAACCAGCACTTTAAATTCGAATTAAACATATAAGGGGAACTTATTTACATTTTACTCGTTAAAACCACCGATGCAGATTTTGTGACGCCGGCTGGATTTTCTGGAAATTATACCCGTTCTTTTTATTCGAGCTGCGGATTATCTCAGCTTCGGTTAGGAGTTGGAAAAAATGAAAATCAATATTGACTAAAACAAATTGGATGAAAATTCCGCTATTTTAATCCTTCAGTTCATATTGACATTCTTATTTTCATGCTTTAGTTTTACTAGCCTTCCCTCTTTATTAATATTTTATATTATTATACTTACGACATTTCTATTTGATCAATGTTGAATTTCACATTATACTTTTTATTCTACACTGCACTCTTAATGGAACAAAAATACAATAGTAGGTTATGTCTACAAAAACCTTAGTTTATTCACTAATTTAAATTCCTTTATTCAAATATTACGCTAGTGCTGAATTTATGTGTATTAATATAAAATAATATATGGGGTTATCATAAAGTGAAGGACATACTTTAATTGTTTATATATTTTTAACAAATTAAGCTAGCAGCCGAAAATTAAAGGAAAATCCCATTACTAAAGTAACTTTAGTAATGGGATTTCACTGTATATGTAGAAAACAAAAGAGTTGTTTTGATAACTATTATCAAACAAAATCAACTCAATTTGGAGAATTGTTCTTAAAATAGAACTCACACAAACGTAAATCTAAGTGATTATAAAAAGAATATTATGGATCTAGAAACACGAATTGGTTTGGTTTAATGTTATTATGAATGCGGTTGATATTACACTACTGGATTACGAAGATTTCGAACGAAAATTCGTTTGAGAGCAGGATCCTGTCAAATGAAGGTATACCGTAATTTGATTATAATATATTTTCTTGCAAAGTTACACAATTTCAAAAATAAAATCACATGATATGGTAGAGGAAAATACTTTATTTTTATTGTTACCTACATTGTGACATACGTAGGCGTCGTCGTCACGACACTTTTTTTTGGGATATTTGAAAGGATATAATTCAACCATAAATGTAGAATAACGCTGTGTATAATTTGAAGGAACGGTTGATGATTTTTTAACAAGAAAGTTTGAGCAATTAAATTTCTTTTCCCTTTTATTTTTAGTTTAATTTGTTAAAAAATACATAATACATTGAAATATATCACTTTATTTATGGATTATCATAAATTTAAATTTATATATTAATTATATTGTCTAGAGTGTTATCTCTTCATAATTAGCTACAACAATTTAGAAATAATAAAAAACTTTAAGAATTTCCATTTTAATTTTAGTTCCGAAATGTTTTCAATAAATATCATCTTTGGGCAAATAACAGAAATCCGTTGTGAAACTAGTTTTACTAAAAATAGTATTATACAGGATATGGGGAAAGTAGCAACCACGATTAAATTGTTATAGAACGTACAAATTTTATTGAAAATTTATTTGCTTCTATAAACACGTTAAATAACATTTCCCATTTATGTATGATAAATTATATCCTCTATATGACCATCCAAAACCGCGACAATTATCAATGCATTCATTGAAATTCTCGATGACGTGATCATAAACATCTTGTGGGAAGCCATTAATAACCCTTTGAATATTATTTTTCAACTGATGTATTGTTTACGGTTTGTTTGTGTTCTCTTTTAATTTCACAAATCCCCCCCCCCCAAAAAAAAATCAAAACACGTAAGATTCCATGATTATGATTGTCACGCAATGAAATAACTTTTGGGGGAAACTTTTCATTAAAAAAAAAGCATTGCACCTTCTTGCTGAAACCAAAAATGACGCACAAGAACAATGATTTTTGTTTTCCGTCCTGTTTTTTTTTTTTTTTTGATCATTTGCAACAGAACTCGAGACTTCGAATTCTAGATAAACTGCTAAACTGAGGATTCGGTTAAAGCAGCGTCGCATCCGAGCATCACACACACTACATGAACTATTGTGGTGGGATTTTCACTGTTTTTGTAATAACATTTTACCAATTGGATCCGTCGCTCACTTGTCATTCATTTCATTACGAAAATAAACATCAAACCACAGCTTTTGTGTAGTGAAAATGGCTTTCAGGCTACTAATGGGAAGGATAGATAATTAGAAATATGGAATAATCATGACTGCTACATGACAAAATGGCTTCACATTCAAATTCGTCCTTACTTCCCGAACACCCTATATTTATTAAAATCCAATAATAGTATAAACAAACATATTTAAAAATGTTTGTCAAATGAAAGTAATAAAGTAACCTTTTGTCTAATTTAGGAGTGATATGGTCAACAATTTCAATCTAAAAGGTAGACCAGTGGTTCTTAAAGTCCGTGTCGCAATTACTCTATACTCCACACTGTATGTCCGTAAACTGGTAAAATGGATTATCTGCATTCTCAAATATTAAAACGAAGAAAATAAAAACTAAAGATCATTAATAAACTTACTTAAAAAAAAAAGTCCTTCAGTCACCAAGGATGTCGCGATTTATGTTTAATAATATCAGCGTGAAGCCATGTAAAAAAATTGAAAACTACTACAATTTAAAATAAATTAAAATAAGAATAATTTGAAAATAATTAATAAAATATTCATTTTTTAGCCATCGTGACATTTTGACTCATGTCACGTAAGTACTTTAAAATATATGTGCAATAATGGACACTTGCTGTTGGATAATAATAATATATTGTATAATGCAACAATTTTTGATTAGAAAATATTTAATGCAAAGAACAAAAAAAAGTCGAAAATATTTTTTTTCTGAAAACAAATAAGAATGCGTGTAGTATTCGCGCTCGTCCGGACTTCACATTTACATCGAAGATCGCAGGCGGGACGGTACGTTTGATTAATTTAATTTAACAACTTTGTAATTATATAGGGCAGAACTGTACTGACGAGGGATGAAAACCCGAAGCATGTGTTTGCAGATAGTCTTTTATTATTATATATTGTTCTTTGCATTAAATATTTTCGAATAAAAAATTGTTGCATTATACATTATTTTATTGTTATGCAACAGCAAGTGCACATTATTGTACATTTGTTTTATAGCACTTACGCAACGTGAGTCAAAATAACACAGTATATAAAGAAGGAATAATTTATTCTTTTTATTTAATTTATTTTAAATAACTGTGACCATGTGAAAAAATCCGTTTTTTCTATTAAATTAATTTAAAACAAAATGAGTCTTCAAATATAATATTAATAATATAATAATTGTTCAAAACTAAAACAACTTTGCTTTCATATAGAATTACAATCCCACGTTTTATATAATAAAATTATAGTAATGTATTAAATTACATCAAAGTACGTTGGAAATTATTTGAATTCATTCTATAAAACTGCGAATAAATGATAACGCTACTGTATTTTCTTCTTCTCGTTTTATATTAAACTGAAACGCCGCTAAAGTTTATATCCTACTTGAAGGGATTTCAGTAAAGGATCTCCTACTTTACGATACGAACTTCATTTTCTTTTTTTCAGCTGCTTAATATTTAATTGCATTTTAACGAAATTCCAAATAATATACATATGTACTAAATACGAAACTATACGATTTATATATAGACCAGAAAATATAATCAACTATATTTATTATAAAATAAAATAACTGGTATTCCTTTCTCCACTATTTTATTGAGTAGCCAGATATATTTCGCATACTATGTATGTATTTTTGATGGCGTATAATGTTATTTGCATTCGTTGTTCATAGTGAAGTAATTTAAATATTTGAACGTACAAAATAAATATATTTATTATATAATAAAAAAATTAAATAATTTAAATTGTAAAGAACATAAAATTATTATTAAATGTTCAAATTATGAACCCTCCATTAGATGCGTGGACTGCAGTTGTAGACCAGCCTTTTAAAAAAATATTTCAATTGGAACCATATACATTTTGTTTAAGTTTTTAACCGCAATACAAATAATTTAAATTAAAAATAGGTTTTGTACACAAAAGCCAATATCAATAAATTCAATATTTAAACTCATATAAAGTACAAGTCGAATTTTGCTATAATAGTGATAATTAAAAATGGCCTACGTGTGTAGACCGCGCGACTAAACTCGTCTGAAAAATGGTGCGCGACTAATGGAGGGTTAACAACATTATATATGTATGTATGTTTTATCAAATTTCAAATTTAAAAGTAATTCAAGAAATTCGACATTCTATTTTACAAATATAATAAAAATATTAACGTAAACTTCCCAGTATTATACTTCGTTAATGCATTACTTTATTTCACAACATTCAAAATAGCTAAGTAACGTACATATCTGACAGTGACTTTTGACATAGACTGTTAACGATCATCACATTTTATCTGTAAATTCAGGATATTTAATTAAAATTTAAAAAAATGTTTCACTTATTACAAATGTATTAAGTTTAATTAAATATCCTGGATTAATTCAAAAATGTTTCACCACGGGTTAAGTGAGAAATTAATTAAGCATATTATCTGTATATTTTGAAAAGGACAAAAATACCAAAATTCAGAACCATTGGTCGACAGCGCATTAACAGACCTTTACAATGTATATTGTAACATTTTATGTTATATGCAGATATTGTATTGTGTTTGTCAATAACGATCATGTATATATAACTCACAAATTACGAAACAATTTCTTTTACTACATGGTTAATGTGAAAATTATAAATGAATTATTACTATAATTTCATCGTTATAATTATAGTAATAATTATAATATTGATTTGTAATAGGGGTTTATTAATATTTGAGTAAATATAAGGTTTGGCCTGAATAAGGGGGTGGAAATAGGCGCGGTCGTCCCTTGAGGATGATTTTGTCGGCGCCACTGATCTTTTCATCCGTTCCATGCTTACTTATTATATGGAAATTTATGTTACACTTTCCTGTCACAAAAATTATTATTTAAGCCTGGGCATAAGATTTTTTTCCATAAACAATATTTTATTATTTAAAATCCGAATGCAGCCGCCTATTTCCAAAAACAACAAAACGTAATTATTTATTATTTAAAAGCCAACAAAACCGAAAAGGAAATACTTTGTAACAAGAAGATAGAATACACGTCTATAAAAGCGAAACCGTATCGATGCCAATATATTTTAGGTAAGCAGGTTTGCGGTCCCCTTAAATTCGTGTATAGAAAGCAACACTTTGCCTGAATACGAGATAGACATAAAAAAATCCTCCCTATAGAATATTATTCTCTTTTATTGCTGAAAATTCCAAGTTCATATTGACCGGTTTCTCTATCTATCCATTTTAGAAAAATAATTCATTCTAACATAAATTTAATATATTCAAAATAATTTAAGTTCAAATTAAAACTTCGATTTTTATAATTGAAATTATATTATTCTTTGAAAATGATGTAAAAATCGAAAATAGTCAGAATAAAATATTATTTATTTTAAAATTTATTGTGAAACAAACCACGTGTTTAATTTTTACCTAATTGCTTTATAATTGAGTTAAAAACGAAAAATAATGAATAGTTAATGTTGTATGTACAAATATCTTTATTTAGACAATTTATGTAATTGTAACTTTAGCAAACATTAACGATATACAAATAAAAGTAAGTGTTAGTCTATCCTGTGATGATGTCAAAGAACAAAATCTATGTTAAATGGCTGAATGATTCGCAATGAATTGATCCATGGTGATCATATTTGTATAATGTTAGTTATTTTATCAGATTTTATTTATTATTGTTTTTAAGGTAACAAATTGAGTATTATATATTTTTAATAAATGTTCAATTAATCTATATTATTTTTTTTATAATTTGAACGTACTCTATAACTTTCTAACATACTCTTATTACTAAATGGTGTTTGTAAAATATTATTTTTCATTTAATATCTATAAATAAATAAGACGAAGAAGAAAAAAGCAAAGTGAAAAAAAGAAGAAATGTGATAATTTTTATTATATTAAAAGAAAATGTGATATTACAAATACCATTTTTTATTGTATGGTGAGGAAATACATTTACGTATTACTCTTAGTATTCTAGTAATAAAAAATCTATAGGAAGTATAGGTTAATTAAAAATACATTAAATATTATTATTTAAAAGGCGATTATCTAAAAGAACACAACAATATTAATAGAAACACGAACGTGAATTTCACAAATTCAACATATTCGTTAATATTCATGCTCGTCTAATCAATAAGAAAAAAAAATATGGTGTAATCTTAAAAAAGTCTTTGCTAGCTCAAAAGTTATTAGCTTAACATTCTTTAAAAATCATTACTTTATTTTATTTTTTTAGTGGTTTATTCTTTTTATATTTCAGTACTCGTTATTCAAATTTAAAAGCGATGAAACTTTGTTTCCCCCTTTTTTTTATGCTAAACACTCTCTGAAAGCGAAAGTTAGCGATTATCTAAATTTAACAATCTGTGCAAACATATTGAATATTAAAATTGGTCATTACGAAAGTGAATGTATACGTAACATTGAATATTAATATAAGTCTGTAACACGAGATAAGAGCAAAAAATACGTGAAAAGTTCATTTGCCTATTGATTTAATTTTATTAAATATGGCGAAAGTTAATTAAGTTTTAATAGATTTTTCCCGAAACGGTGAAATATATTTTAATAAAAGTGTTCTCAATGTTTAATAAAGTTTCTCCAATGCGTTTCAAGGCCCAACTAGTTCTTAAACTGAATCTTGAAACCCAAGCTTGGCTGTACCATGATGAAATGCTATTTCATTGAGATGCCAATTTCGAGTGTCCAGGCTTTGAAATATAACTTTCGCCAAAAAAGGACGTTCGAAATGTGGTTTATGTTTATTTGTAGAATTTCGTGAAATACATTGTTATTATAATTTATTTGACGGTGTTACTTATTTGTAAAATAAATTATAACATTAATAATGTGTTTCACGAAATTCTAAAAATTAATATAAACCATATTCCAAACTTTTGGTGCAAGTTAATAGCCGTTTATAAATCTTTCTTAAACATGTATATTTTTCTACGACTATTATGTAATAATAAAAACTTAAGTACTTATGTAATGTAAGTCAAAATGTCGCAGTAGCTAAAGAGGGAATAATTTATTAATTATTTTCAAAAACTTTTTATTTAATTGATTATTATGTATTTTTTCTTGTATTCAACAGTAAAGTTGGGTATTATTATCTTAATATTAATAAGGTTTTATTAGACTATTTTTGGATTCAATGCACCAATTATATTTTGGATTTTATTCATTAGTTTATTTTGTAAATGCAATGTATATTGTAAAATTAAAATTCCGTAATTAAATAAATAAATAGTTGCACAATATTTGACATAAATAAAAATCGTAATAAATAAACATAAATTGCAATAATAAAATTGTTTGTATAACTGATTTTTTAAGCACCGGTGGTTTAATGAAACTGTTGTGAAATTAGGGATGGTACAAATGAACTGGATGGATTAAATAGAGATTTATATAAATATTTAATTTAAAATTTAAAAAAAAGCGCAAATACCCTACTACTAACCCATCAATATGTATTGTAAATATAAATATTTTTAATGAATTGTAATTCTGCTGTCTGAATAAAGATGTTTGTACATATAGTAAGTTTCAGTAATAATTAATTAATATTTTGTACAAATGCATTTAATGGAAAATCGGAACTCCAGAACTACTACATAAAACATTAAATGGTTTATAAATAATTCATATTATGTGTTGTTAACATGTGTGTATGATGAAATTTAACTTACATATTAAAATCTAGGTTTTTAGGGCTTAATATTATTTTTTCTATTTGGCTAATTAGCCCCAACTCTAATCATAATAATTCACATAGAAACGTACGTACATATTCAAGTTTAATTAATTAAACAGCACGTTCTTTTTGCTTTTCACGAAATGAACATGCCTGTAAGTTGCATTATCCCGGCGTATTCACCACACGCGCATAATAAAATAAGCACCTTTCCGTGCACCAATTTATAAATCCGCTTATATTTATTAAACGTTCAAAGTTGTTAATTAACGAATAAATTTAAATGCAAGTGCAACGCGTAAATATAATCAAACGCCATTTATAAAAAAAACGACTAATTCCACTACTCTAATCCCCCCCAAAAAACGGATCTCCATTAACAAAGCGCATAACGAATTAATTAGAGCGGGTATAATTTATTAATTGCAAGCTGAATGGGTTTCCTGGATTCTTACATAAAATATCGTTAATTGTAAATTCCACACCTTATCAGAAAAGTTTTAATTGCACCTAACACAAATGAATAATTCGCGCCCCTTTGTGCTGTTAGCAATGTGAATTCCGGAGCCCGATTCGAATCGAAGCCTAAGCCGGGGATTATTAGAAATTAATAGTAGTAAATGTGGTTTGCGTTTTAAATAATTTCATTAGGGACCATTTAAGTGATCGAATGGCTGAAGCAATTGAAAACGTCCACTCGGAATTATTATGTCGGAATCGCTACAAATATTGTTTATTTATTTCCTAATTGTAATAGGTTAATTAAATTTGATGATGTATGCGTATTTATATTATGTGTACATTTAATTAAAATTAATTTCAGTTATTTATTTGTAACTGTATTAATTAAACGATGATTTTAAATCCTTTTCGCTTTATTAAATTAATCTATTAATTTAATTTTAATATACAATAAATTTAATAGTTATTAATTTATGCTTACTATTTTATATACTATACAATTATTTCTATTCAAACAATTACATAGGTTTTTACAAACTGTAAGTATACAGTATTATATAAAATATAATGGTTTGTCTGTCCTGGGCTGCTGACCAAAGTTGTTTCTGTCATATATTCAACATAATATAATAGTTTTTACTTACAATTTGCTGAAAGATGTTTGCACAAATGGAAGTAAACAAATACATCAATTTAGAATTGTTAATTCAATAAATATTAAAGTTAATTATCTTAATTTAAAGTTGCTACTTAATAGAAAGAAAAGGCTATAGAGTGCACTGCCTCTACAATTAGTAACATAGATATATACTTAATTTTTTCAACAGTCGAGCATAAAAAACATCGGCATTCATTAATAGAAATAGTTAATGATTACGTATTACGCTTACTGATTGATTTTTGTTAGAAAAATAAATCAAGGTTAATGAAATTAATAGGTAATGAATATGAAGCTATTCCAATGTAGAATTTAGTAAAATCGATGAAATTTTTATTACACCCGTTTTTGTTCGTAAAGATTTAGATTAAAACATTTCATAAAAGTGACATATTTTCATTAATTTTCATGATTGTTTTCCAAACATATTAATGATTAAAATTAATTTAATACATCTAATGAAAATCATGCATGCTTTAAAATGACTTTAATAATACAACATTGTCCATTGTCTTAGATAGCAATGCAACAAGTATTAGTAATTGCCAATAATTATGTAGCCATTTCTTTCTATTAAAGCACAGGCTTAAATAACTACAAAAATGTGAATTGTTTCTTTTTTACCCTTTTTTTATTATGAATCTTTTTTTATACTGAATGTTATGGAGTTAAATCTTCACTTGTATTATTTTTTTAATGAATCAACATTAACTGGTAAAAATGTTAAGTTATTAAGGCAAATATAATTCAACAAAATATAGGGTTTCTTCGAATGAATGACTGGAATTCTCTACCTGGAGTCGGATTCCGAGTGAGTCGATCCCGTCTATTGCAACTAAAAACGAAGTTGGGTCGATTCCGAACCACGGTTGGTATAGAGAGAACTTCGGTTCGCTGTTGCAATACCGTAGCTAATATAACCTCTCACAAGAGTGTTTCGAAGCCAGGACCATTCATTTGGCAGAATAATAGAATGTCGATTTCTGAGACTATTAATTGGCCACTTTATATTAAAAACAAAATTTTATATTAATTTTTTAATTAATAGGCAAAGAATTTTAAAAAAATTAAAGTCACTGCAACAAAAACTTATGTAACAGGTAATTACCCGAGAATTAGTTGTTTCGATGGATATTTTTTTTTTCTTAAACTTACGTTACGTAAATTATTTATGTAATTATTTTCAAAATTCGTCTCCTTTTTGATTTTCATTATACAGAGAGGATTTTGTTTCATTGAACACTGCTCTATAACTTTCAGAAAATTCGTGTCATTATAAACCAAGAATTTATTCAAGTATATTCATATAAATTGCATACTTTTCTCAGTTATACTATGTGAAAGTTTCTAACATTAACTGTATTTCATTTTATATATACAAATATCTTTATTCAGACAATAACATTTTATAAACAATGAGTTTATACATCTTTAGTTTGGTTTTCACATGGTGAAACATGATTGAAATATATATAAATTATAATTTGTAAACATTAATACAAAATGGGTCACTTGGTATCTTTCACTTAATTATACAAATTCTAATATTTTTTACAAATTAATTTATATATATTGAGTATATATATTAAAATAAAGGTTTGTCTGTCATGGGCTATCTACTGTAGATCTTTCTGCACAATGTGCCCTATATTTCATTATTTTTTTAAATATGTGTTTACTATTTATTGGAACGTTTATCTTCTTTTTTTTGCTATTTGCTATTCTTACTGTATAATAAGGATCAAATAAGAAACGAATTTTGAAAATAAATAAAATAAATACATTTTTTCCAAAAATATATTTATTCAATAATAATTTTAGTTTTTAATATCATATATGTATGATGCAAATAATGCTAACATATAAAAGGGATATACTTCTTTAAATGTAAGTTTATTAAAAACATATATCAACATTATTTTCATACGAAATAAAAATATTTAAAGTAAAACTTCGCAGTTTTATAAAGTAAAAACGCTTTATACAATAGAAATAGAACGGAATTACCATACAGCGCTCTTAAAAAAGCAAATCTCATACAACATGAATTCAAATTGTATCCACAACTTTAACTATGTACACTATCATGCATGAAATATCATCACTGCTACTTCTATAGATCATTATTAAATATTTCATGCTGGTTTATTTAATTTTTATGTAAACCATTTGAGGCGAAAAAGTTTGCCAGCCACTACAGAGAACTCACCTTTAAATAGAAATGCAAGACAAGATAAGCAAATGGAAGTTGTTCGTCCTCGGGGATCCTTCGCTGGGAAGTAAAGAAGTTAAAAAGTGAATTTATACATGATTTTAATGTTTTCAGATATTTCTCAGGGCTTTTTCATCCTGATTGAGGAAATGCATTCATTTGTTCCCTGTCAAAATGTTTTATTATATAGAAAACAAATGACATGGAAGTTATAGTAATGCTTTCATTTATAAAATTAATTTACAAAAATATTTTTATAAACATAAATTTAAAATATGCATTTATAAAATAATTTTAGTAATTTATATACGATATTAAAATAATGTCATATATTAATCACGATATCATGATTTAAAGAAAATTATTTACATTCTCAATAAAATACTCTTTAACTTCTATACCAGAATTTTATATTTTCCAACTACAGATTTGTAATTGTTGAAACTAAATATAAAATTCTATTTTACAAACAATTTTTAAAAAATATTTAATCATATACAATGTGTTAATTCTTATATTTTAATTATGTATCAGTTACAAAATCATATATATATAAATATATTTATAATATTGATATTTATGAATTATTATTATTAAATCGAGTATTTGTGAGTTATGTGAAGTTAAATAACTTGAATAATTTACACACTCATCACTAAGGAGTACTTAAACAAGGCAGTGCAAACGGGAATTAGTGATCAATAATTTTGTCATTGATTATAAATTAAGGGATATTTCTTCCTTTTTTAAGGTTATGGAGCATAGATCTATCTGACCGGTTAATAAATAATATGTAATTATAATTATTGTATTATTATTATTCTTTTATATGCGCGTAGTGCAAATAGATATAATATACAATATTCGTAGATATTTTTGTTTTTAATTTTCCTGTTTGTAAACTTCTTTTACGGTAATGAATAATGAACAAACAACAAAAACTGGAAATTACATTTTTCCCTTTATGTGTATCTATGTATACATATACAAGTGTCTT
Source organism: Philonthus spinipes (assembly GCA_963082785.1). Classification (NCBI taxonomy): domain Eukaryota; kingdom Metazoa; phylum Arthropoda; class Insecta; order Coleoptera; family Staphylinidae; genus Philonthus; species Philonthus spinipes. The sequence goes on from OY720301.1 coordinate 17,309,590, forward strand.
AAGTTGAGTAAAACCTCTGTTTTATGCTTATTTATTTAATACAGTTATCTTATTGTATTATTGTTATTGTAATTAATGTAATGAAATTCTTTATTAATACTAAATATAAAATACAAGAAAACATATAATAGAGGTTTAAAATAATTGACTATAAAAAGTGTATTTTAGACACCTCTATATGTATACATAGATACATATAAAGAGAAATGTAAAAATTTAATTTCCATAATTTTTTTGTTGTTTATTCATTTTTCTTTACCCTAGAAGCATTTTGCATTTGCATTAATAAAGTTTCCATTCCGACGAGCATACTCAACAGAAAGCAGTGACAACGAAAATATCCGCCACGATGCTCCCTGCGACCTCCAACCTCCGACCTCTTTGAAACGGCCCAGGACGAAGGATGGAGTCCACAATAAAATAATTACGTTCCTCGCGAAATTGTTTAAACGGATATTATTTTTCAGCGGGCATTCCGGTACGTCACAAAGATTACCGTCCCATATTTTCAACCGCCGTGAAAACAAATGTGTGCTCACTGGAAGTGTTTTATTAAAAAGGACTGATCATTGTTTGCATATTGCACCCACAAAAAATAAGGTCGCATTTGCACCGGGGACCCGATAAATTCTATCCGTAGATATATTCCAGCGAAATGTATTTTTTGAAGTTTATGCTTTTGTGTGTGCAACCTTAATTTCTTTTAATATACACTCTGCTTGCATATTATGTGCAGTTTAGCGTTACATTTCTGTCACCTCAATATATTGCCTCCAGAAATGCATTCTGCAATGTACTTTAATATAGGAATTCGCAATATTTAATTTTAACTAAGAAATATTAAAAATAAAACATGAATATAAAAAAAATATTTCTAACTAAATAAATCATATAATATATATACATCTTTAATCAAACCATAGCAATATTTCAAAACAATACAAGATAAATAATTACAATTCATGTAGGTGTTAGCCTGTCTGGGTTATCGACCAGAGTTAAGTCTTTCTACCCTAGCGATATGTATTATCATAACTAATTAGTCGGTAGTCTCCTGGGCAAAATCTAGGAGAAAACCGACACTTCGTCCACAAATGGATTTTTCATAACACAAAAAAAAACTAATTAGTTCCTTAATAACAAAATATTTGTATTCACTTGGTCAGTTATTCGAAATAAATGAAATAAAGCAAATTTTGAAAATAATTCATGAATAAGGAATATTAATTAATTATTTTCAAAATTCGTTTTATTTCATTTAATATGTTTCTTATTTTATTCTCAGTAATCACTTGGTAATACATTTTATTTTCACAAAAATGCTTTAAATCACCTTTAACGTATATTCTGTACATATATTTTTTTCTATATTGGATGTAAATTCTCCTTTGAGTAAAAAACAAGTCTAACTGAGGATGTGTTTCTATCCACATCGCTTGCCATTTGATTCTGCCTAACAATTTCTTCATAATATTTAAATTTTTATTGCAAACCCTACGATGGCGGATTTACCTTCAATATCCGCATTGCCATTACATTAAATAGACTGTACCATTTTATTATCGTCTTGTAAATTATCATTCCATTCCACAATATTCAATATTCTCACTAAAATACAAATTTAAGTACCTTTGAGATGGTCAACATAGTTCGAATGAAAGATTTATTTTAATGATTTTAGGTTGATTAATCATTGAATTATATATATATAATATATATTGTATTGTAAAGTTTATCCAGTGCAGTGTGAATATATTATATTGCGCCATAATTGTATTTTCCTAATTATTAGATCTTATGAATCTCTTAGATAATAAATAAATTAATACATCTTTATTCGTGTAATTTTACAAATGTAATTACTATTTATATAGCGAAATGGATAACGACCAGAAGTCTTTCAGCCTGTCCTTGCCTTGTTGTTGTTATTGTCTACTTATTCGTATGATCGCAAACGTTATTATCGAATCCCGTATTATTTGATGAATTGAATTGAATTAAATTAGTTATATCCGTTTGTAAATTTTGTATAATAATAGGCTAAAATGAGTAATTACACACTTTATGCTAGAAGTTGTTCTAGTATTGATAATGAATATGGAAATTATAAGTGAAATAATTAAAAGATCACTGGTCGATGACCGATTTCCTACTACTTTAATTTATATGGATTACTAGAAATATTCTGAATTTATTACTTGAAAATAATTTTTGTATATTTTAAACCACGGGGGAATAACTATCGCACTTGTTGTTACGTATTTTCTTCTTCTTATTATTATTGGACGTAATATATTAGATTATATTGAAATTGTTGGTAACGAGTGTCTTTATCATGCTTAAAATAGCAAAACAATTATGAACCATTTCATTGCAATCGAGAAATAAAAACGTAAAGTCTTAAATTAAACTTAATTAAATATAAATTTCTACAATATTGGTTTTTATTTAATTGTTATCACTCTTCGATTGCATTATTCCTCGATGTTATGAAAACACTAGGCAGGCATTACAAAAATCAAATTTCATGCTCCGATTCCTTTCTTGCGATTGTATCGGATCAACTTTATTATTCCATTACATTTTCACTTCAAAAACCAAATATCTCTTGCCCCACCATATATCACCGTGATGTATCAATTTTTATGAGATATTTCATATTTTAACACAATTCAATTTAATATTATTTATAATAAACAAATAATATCTTGTTGAGTCCTTAATTGTAATTCGATATATATACCGGTTATTAATAACCAAGATTTGTAATTATTATTACTGTTTATATCAAGAAGCGATATATAAAAAAATCTTATAATTAATATGATAAATTTACTAATCACTAATTTAATTTACTAATCATAAGAAATGTCAAAGAGATAAACAAATATTAATATCATTAGATATTGTCTAATATTTATGCTAACACATTAATATATGTTAATATTAGAAATTATACTTATACCAAAGTATTTCAACATATTTCACCAAGTGTTGAGATAAAGTTATTCTCTTATTCTAATATATCTTATTAGAAATGATTGCTGTTGTTTTTATTTAAGTGACCAAATTATCAATATTATGTAAATGAGTTATTCTAAGTGGAAACTATTTTTTTTATTCAGCCATATTACAGCTATAACAAATGACTTTTTTAACTCGTACAAACCTCAAGATAATTTAAAATTATTTAACTACTATTTAAACTGCATACTTCGAATATCAAGTGAAAAAATGTGAAGAAATAAGTTTTTTAAGCGAAAAGTATTTTTTATGTCAGCCACGATTTTACGGCTATAACAAATCTGTAACTCGGTAAGAGAACATAGGTGTAATTACAACCTACCGTAATTATAACATTATACATAATTGTACTATAATTTGAATTATATAAAAAAATATTTGAAATCGCAATTGCTCCCCTCGAATTAAGTCTATGGAAGAGAATAATAGATATTCAAATTCCCAAACATGACAATTCATGAATTCATCTCTTTATTTCACAATGACATTAGCTACACTATATTGACAAGAACATAGACGGACGAACAAAAAATAAATAAATAAAAAAACTAACAAAACTGGTGGAAAGATCGTTGGCCGATAGCTAATTTACTGAACTGCATTAATAATGTTATGTATTGATCGTTATGTAAATATGTAAATTTATATGTTCTGTAAATAAATATATAAAAATTGCAATAATATAATTGTAAATTAGATAAATATAAATTTTAAATTAAGTAAGTAATAAAAAACAAAATAATTAAAACAACTGGTGCATGACCAATGATTCTACAATCATTTTAAATTCGAAAATATTTAAGGCGGAGATAAAAAAGAAACAAAAAGAATTTGAAAATAATTAATTTATTTAATTGAATAATTAATAAATTATTTTCCCTTTGTTTATTTGACTGTTTTTCACTTACATTACGTAAGTACTTCAAAAAGTTTTAAATACATACGTAACGTAAGTGAAAGAAAAGTCGCGGTGACTTAAGGGAAAATAATATATTAAAATTAATTGAGTAAATTAATTATTCTCATTTCCTTTTTATTTAATTTAATTAAATAATTATGACCAAGTGTATAAATACTCTTTTCCATTATTAAAAAAGCACGTTATGCAATACAGGGCCACCTGCAGGCACGTATTTCGGGATTTATCCCTTGTCAGTAAAGCTTTGCCTTATAAATCCTTAAAGTTGTTAAAGCTTAATTATTAAACGTATAGTCTTCATCGCGATCTCAGTTGTTATGTAGTGGCTAAAGAGAAACTAATTATTTAAATTGTATTAATTAATTATTTTTATTTAATTTACAATTTTTAAGTAATTACATTATGTAAGTCAAAAGGTTGCTGTAGGTAAAGAGATAGTAATTAATTGTTTTATTTTTTTAATATGGAGGATTCTACTTCGTTACACATGTTTAAATATAATAATGAAAACACTTATAAACTCTGTTTTGTACAACACTTAATATTTTTTTGTTATTGTTTAATTAATTATTTTCAAATTTCTTTTAATTTAATTCAATATATATTATATTTAGTTTCGAAAATTAAATAAATTAGAGATTATTCTACTGAAGAAAATATTTTCGATTAGTAAACATTTTACAATCAGAATTGTATTACAATTTTTACAATTCCTGGAGTACAAGCCGGTTGTAGATTGGCCATTTCAAATGTAAATTAATTGCTGATTGCCGAATTGAGCTTTACAGCGGAAATCCCGTGGATTGGTTAACATGACTGAGGGATGACTCCTTTAGCCGTTCATGAAGATGTCGTAAATGAATACATTATGTTCATGAATATTATTTTTAGTTCTCTTTGACATCTTTCGTTCATAACGATGCGATAAATGATGAGGAATACATATGCTCATTTTAAGTAAACAGTAATGATTATGTTTAATAAACGTTTACTACTTAACATAATTCCGAAGCAAACTAGAGAAAAAATTATATAAACGATAGAGAGAACATTTTTGCGGCAGTCCACTTGTTCCGAGACAGCAAAAACTAATTCGAACAACACTTAAACCCGAAAGTATTCGCTGCAAACACTAAACATCCCTGTTTACAGTGCGGGTGTGGACAATTGAAGTAATTGGAATTATTTTGCATTTGCTTAACCTTATAGTTTGCATGAAATTAAGCCTTTTTGTTCCTTATTGTCGGGGCTGTTTTTGCTTTCGGAATATATTTTCTGGGCGCATACTTGTGCCTACAATAAACGAAATGCAAATAACAGCGCGTTTTAATTTCGGAAATAAAAATTTTAGTTTCAATAGTCATCACTGTTGTTCATAATAACACAATTTATAGAATAGATTTTCGTTATGATTAATTAATTTAATAATAATATTCACCCGGCGATGCACTATGCTACAAAATTGTTTCCTTTTGGTCCTCGGATGGTGGGTGAAACTACATATTTTAATATTTTGTTAGCACCATCATAATATGGACATTTTGAAACCTAGGTACATAATTTTCCAGTACTATTGGATTTATAAATATTCCGAAATTAACTCATAAACTTGAACATTTTTAATAGCTCTATTTTAATAGAAAATCAGCTTCCATGAAAATGTTTTTTTGTGTAGTTTAATACAATTACATTGATATTTTTTTATATATTTTTTTAGACTTCCTTATTATGCCAAATATTACACTCTAATAAATTAGTTACTTAAAAAAATAAATATGAAATTTCAAATTTAATAGTGTCCGTAACCCTTCTGTTAAATATTGTTAAAATTTAATTTACGATATGATAATCTCCAAGTATTGCTCTGCTCGACATTAAAAATTTAAAATCTGAAGAGATCTGATCTTATGGGTTATAATTTCTTTATAGTCGCATTTCGTGATTTTTTCACTCATATTTTACCCTTTTGATCAAGGAACGGGTGCATCAAATAAATATCTTAATCTTGTCTATGCATATTCACGACAGCGCGTGCAATTTCACAAGAATCGGAAAATTAAAAAAAATCATTCCTCATAAGATTCCATAGCTCTAGATAGATTCGAAAATTCATGACCGTTTAGAGAGATTATTGTGGTGTAAGTAGATTTTAGACAATACTTGGCAGATACATTTCAGACTCTATTATTGTAGAAATTTCATTTATAATTGTACACGCTTTTATTTTTTTCTGAAGTAATTAAAATAGTATATAAAAATTTTATAATACTTTACATCAAATTTTTATAATGCTCAAAATGTATACTTTTTATATAAAAAAACATATTCACTGTATTTATATTAAATTATACAAAAAAATCATGTATGCTAATTTTCTATTAAAATACAACTTTTGAAATTGTTCGAGTTTTTGAATAAATTTTGAAATATTTACACATACAAGTATTGAGAATTTATGTATCTAAGTATCAAATTGTCTGGTATAAGACTGCAAAATAGCCATTTGGCAGATAACTTTCATATAAATATATTGCTTGTAATATGTTCATTTATATTAGGACCTTGAATAAGTTCTCGCTGTTTCTTCAAACTTCTTCGTGAAATTTCGAATGATAACGCACATGCAAGGAAGTACTGTATCTAACCTTAAAATTCAGTGTATTGTAGTTCACTTTTTGTGTTAGTTCTGTAAATGTATACTTTTCTGCCAAATAAAGTGTATTTGCGGGACATTTTATTACACTACTTTATTCAAAAGAAATCTGCAGCTGAAGCACATAGAATTATTGTTGATGGTGACAATGCTCTGTCGAATATAACATGCAGAGACTGGTTTCGATGCTTCAAAAATAATGATTTTGAACATGAAGATAAAAAACGTTTTGGCATGGGATGATGAGTCCTACAAAACGCAACTGACGGGAGAAACGATTCCCCAGTGTTTACAGGTTGCAAGAATCCAAAGCTACTTCCATAAAATCAACTTTTTCGTGATGGATCGAATGTTCTGTACCATCTTAGAAGAATGCAAAAGTATTGAAAAGAATAGAAGTTGAAACTACTACGAACAAATAACCGCCACACATCAAAGTAGTTTAAATTACTGTCGAGGAATCTATCACAGAGATTTTCTGTTTAATTGTGGAAACCTAGATTTTTCTGTTTAATTGTGGAAATTCACGAAAACCTGGCAATGCAGAGGGTCATCGAAGTCAGGAGGATTACTGCTAGGCGAGAAAGTGTGGTTTAAGAAACCCCAGGCCATATTCTCAAGTTTAACATCGCTGCCTGCTGCAAATAGAGGGTTAACTTAACCTCATCTTTATGTACTTTCACTCGGCAGCTTCGAATGTCAGCATTTAAGGTATGCATATATACCTGCTCCTTTCTGCTGCTTCAAGTGTCAGCGTTTAGGACGCTGCGAGTAATATCCAATTTATACTTGTGATAAAGGTCTTCATGAGGGAATTAGCAGTAAAAACCCTATTGTTTGTGTTATTAGTGAACGAGGAGATTCGGTTTGTTTCCGATTTTTTTCTACAAAGAAGAGATAGTAATCCCTCAGCTTTTGAATTACTATCTCACCTTCTCAATAGAAGAGTTGTCATACTTCAATGCAAAAAAACCGACTGTACCCGAAGCGTGTAGCTTAAAAATGTACTAATTTCGAGGATATTTTAGAAGATATTCTGCCTCAAATTTAATCATTATTGGTAAGATTCCAAGTCCCTAATATAATCCAGACTTCCAAAATCTAAACAATTAGCACAAAATTATCAATCATTCGACAGAGTGAAGATGTACCCCGTCAAGGTTGCTACCACAACATCCACAAAAACCATACAGCAGGAGACAAATACATTGTTTCCTGATGTAGGAAAATCTTCCGCAGCAGAAGCTAATGCTGCAAGGTCATCCAACCTTCCACAGGAGACGATAGGAAACATCCTGGCCGCTGTTACCGCTAAAAGGGCAGACTCCGCTGAAACGTCTTTAAGGAACCTGATGAGTGGAGAAAAATGTGGTGTTTCATATTGATTTGCATCTTAGCTACAGCCGTCGTTGCAAAGTCCGCACCCTTTGCAAGACGATCTCATCCCGGGATTAGGGCCACAATATAAATGGTCACTAATCTCTGTACAGTTTATACGTCTATTAAAGGAGGTATTGGTAGGGTATCTCATTCATCGTCAGACATCGTGGAAGTAAAACTGAACTTAGTATGCTAAAGAGTAGACTCTGACTTCTGGAACACCTTTTTCTTGTATCGTGATTTTATACAGTGTAAAAAACATTTTTTTCATATTTATGTATTATTTTTTTATGCACTTTATGTCATTTTTAGGTTATGTTTTTTTGCGTGCGTTTAGTTCGGATTCTCTTTACAACTTCGATGCATCCCGTTGCGGTATTAGATTTAAGTTTATATGCCATACTTGTCTTCTTTTAACTTATTTACTTTAAGTATAATTATGAATATGTTACTAGTTTTTAAGTATTTTTTATGACTACCAAATGGAATGGAAGAATATGATTTAAAAACATAAGAGCGGTCAATGACTTTCACAATCACAACCGGTGAGTTTTTAGTCGGTAGTCTCTCAGTCTTAGACGAAGAGGAATTCGACACATAGTCCGTAACTTTCCGAAAAAAAAAATAATATAAATGAAAGAAAACAAATAATACCTATATATATATATATATTGCATGTCGCTACAATTGATTCACCATTGTGGCTTTTTTTGCCAAGAAATGGTAATATCTAGTCGATAACCAATTCCAGAACAAGATAATCATGTTTTATGACTATTAAAAAAATAAAAATAATTTAATGGAAATAATTCTTGCATGGAATTATTATAAGTAAATAAGCCGAATTTACTTGCGGTGAGTAATCATTAAGTGGACCGACCGGATGTGACCAACATCAAAAGTGCTAGGTAATTATTCTCAGTCGTATGTGTTGAATAATCAAAATTAATTGTATATAAATAAGTTTGGGCGTTTTTGAAAAACGAATAATTATGATTAATTATTTCATAAAAAACTTCGGAACTAAAAACTTTAATTTAAATACTTTAGGTAAGTACATTTAGTTTATAAATAATTATTAATTGTTCCTTTTTGTAGTTAGAGTTTCATAAATTAATAATTTATTTCCTACTGTATTTTCAAATTAATCACTGTAACCTTTTTCATTAATTTTAAATTAAGATTTAAAAAAAAGTATGTATTGAGTATTAATTAAATGAGCTATTTAATTTTAAAGCAAGTCGGGCTACATAAAATTGATTCTGAATATTCTGCCTCTCGCCACCCTAATATTATTACATAAAATAGCAAGACTGAATAATTCATCAATATTCTCCTTATTAACTCGGGCGAAACTTAAGAGAGCAGTCGATAAATTCTTAATTAACAACGTAATTCCGTCCAGGATGCAGCCTGCATTTTTACGCGATCACGCAAAATCCCAATCACGTTGCAGGAAAGCGAGAAACGGAGAGAGAATATAATTCTTAATTATTTGAAATATGCAGCGGTCACGATTTCCATGAGAGGCAATAACACTAAACGTAATCTTAATAAATGTTTTAATTACCGGGTTTGATACTATTGTGCAACCACCACAAAAACTGCATTTAAAGGAATACGTAGCGCCATCCAGCGATGTTTATCTAAAATGGGCGCTAATTAAGAAAATTAATGTTTATTTTTCTGGCTGCACACTAAATTATGCGTGTGAATGTAGGGTAGATCTATTAAGGGATGTTTTAAAATTACGCAATAAGGATTGCAAAGTTGCGAACATAAAAATGCAAATAAAACGACTGACCCAATACAAGCTGTCTGAGCAGATAATTTATTTCAAGTTGGCAAAAAAAACTTTTCTCACCGCTTCATCGGATAAAACAGCCTCATAACCGTTAATAAACGTCCCCAAGCATCGGAAAACTTTGCACATTTCCCTTTATAAGCAGTCGACATCTCCTTGTCAATCGGAATCTGATGTTTTCTTTCCATTTTCAAACCGCGCCGGATACATTAAATAAAGACATGTCGGGTTGCTAAAAACCGTATGAAATTGATGTTATCGATCATCGTAAAAAAAAGAAATGTAAAAAATCAGAGGAGGGGGGTGTTGAATTGAAAGAATCGGGGTTCTATTATCTGCCGGATTCAATCGATTATAATTAAAAAATTCTTTAATGGGAATAGAACTTGAGAAATAATTATAGCTGTGTCAAAGGAAACTAATTAGTCTGGTGATAATTAACAATCTCCCCTTCTGAAATACAGGTGAGTTTTAGTTGAATTATTTGTTTTCTAAAACAGGGGTTCTTTTTAAATATACACGTCCAGGGGACGTAGATGAAATTTTACCGGTTGGGATTTACAACTCCAACACCGTATGGGATTTATCTCGTAAAAATTAAGCAGATTACATATGTAAATATCTCTTCTGACATATTTCTCCCTCGGTGCGATTTTCTAGAAAGGATAAAACCGCCGCCTCTGCAAAGCAAATTACGGTGTACACGCGATTTTCGACTAAATGATCAAACATTGCCACTTGGTTAGTTCGGTTTGAAAGATGGGATAACGCTGAAAGAAAATCAACGATACTTGTTTTACTTTCGGTATGGATTCTGCAGTGTTGATGCAGCATAAAATATCTCCTTGTTATATTGATAAAATAAAAGATGAAACAGGAAATGTGATTTTCTCATATATAAAAACCTTACAATTTTTACTTCAATAAATTGGATTACTGAATGTATGCTATTCTTAAACCCAATTTATTTACTAGCCTTTTAAGAATCAATTTCTATAACGCTTCACAGAGCCCCTCTTATCTAGTCAACGAGAAGATTATATTTAGAAGCAATATAAAGGAATAGAGTATATCACTTTAATACTCCCTTCCCTTGCTACTAACTAAGAAAAAATACATATGCTTTTGAATTATATAACAAAATAATCATTATATATTAAGCATTTACGGTTATGTACAGCGGTTTAATCGCCCTTTCTTTGCCACGAGATATTTGAGTAATTCCCATCTGGATTAATCACATTGAGGGATGGTTTGTTTTAATGATATGTTCTTTTGGAGTAAATCTATTTCATATTTTATATTTATTTCTTATTTTCAATTTAAATTAATTATTTTTTAAATTTTCAAATTAAATTCAAATAATTATTATTATTATTGTACATTGTTGTTTATTTTCTCATGTAATTAAATCCAAATGAAATGCTATTTATATTTCATACAACATGCATTTAATTAAAACGTAAACAAAAGTAGAACAGCATGTAATTGAATTTTTCGTTAAGTAAACAATGTGAAAGTTTCCGAAGCTGAAATATTCTTAACCTATTACAATTGTGACTGGTGTTTTTTAATCAACGTGTAATACACCATTCATTCACAAATACCGCTGCCCTTAAAAATAATTAAATATTAATGAATGCGTGGCCGATGTTTCAAATTAAATTGTTATATAAAGCGCGTATGAAAATATTTCGAAATTGAATTTCACGCGGATGCGGTATTTTAGGATCGACGTAATTATTCAGTATTTCTTCGAGCGTCCATAATAAGTATGCGGTTTTCATTACGAAATATTCTAATATAATGAGTACTTCAAAATGCCCCAAAATAAATATTCGAACCCTTGTGTTTCGTGTAAATATTTAACCGTTAATTATAAAGACAAAATATGTATACAGCAGGGCTTAAAATAATAATGAATTGAGGTTAAGTAAATTATGTGATAACATTCTTCAAGTTTTATCGAAATTGAATTTTAATTTTATTTCATAAATAATAATAATTTTGAGGACTTTCAGCATAATTCATTCATATCAGGTATTTAATCGCAACACAAGATCCGTTTAACCGCCCACATCAAGGCATTGCACATGGAACACACTAGTCTGATAAGGTTCGAAAAACCGAAATGGCCATCATTAGTTATTCATACGCTAGATAAATGGTGGTTGATCATTTTATAAAAATAATTGAGTAATAAGATATTTTGTTAAATAAACCAATAGGATTAAATGTATTTAATAAATTCCATAAATATTAAAAAAGGAAACATTTCTTTCTATCTGCTCGTTATAAAGAGCCGCTGTAAATTCTGTATAAATAATTACATCACCTGCTTGATGATGATACTGTGTATCGAAACAGTTGCAGCTGTCTTTTTTCTATATTAGAAATTGTGAAACTATAAACCAAGTGTTTTATTATTTATATATAATGATATTTATTTGAATGTTTTAAAAATTCTATGAATTATTATTACAAGTTTTACCGATTTTTCTAAAGCATTCGACAAGATTCATCACAGATTGTTATGGATCTAATTTGATTCCTATGGTCTTTATTATAGTATAATAATTTTCAAATAAACTTCAATGTTTTCATATCATGTGACGAATTCTATATATATCACCTCTTGTGTTTTTTTTACTAAGTTGTCATTCTGGCCCTATTGTATTCAATTCTCTCTCTTCTATGTAGACTTAATTTTTTTTAATCGTAAATTAATACAATGACTTTGGAGAAATACAATGTCTCCTAGCCTGAATCTATGAATGATGTAATGATAATAATTTACCTTTAAATATAAACAAATGTTAGTCAATGATATGTTTAAGGATGAAAAGAAGCATCAACTTTGTATACTTTATTATTTGTTATAAATTTCCAAGGTTGAAAAAATTAAGGACTACTATTAAATAAAAATGATTTGGAAATAATTAATAAATTATTTCCACATTTAGCTCTGTGACTTTTGACTTACGCTACGTAAGTACGTTAAACAAATGCACATTAAAACAACTACTTCCCGGGCAAATACCAACGCCGGGCATTGAATTACATAATGTACACCTGCTGTTGCAAGTTTATTTAATTATCTAAGTAAATTGAACACCCTGTATATTCAAAATTTTCCGAGTTACATACTATATTTCATACATGATTATTATTGTCTTAAAAATCCATGATAGTGCAGCAGATTTTTGTAGAAAAAAATAATTTTTAATTGTTCAAACTGTCACTATTTATTATTCTATTATTTATTAAGGACAAAAAAATATTTAGTAAAAATGAATTGTATTTTTCTTCGCTTAGGAAATTAAATAATATTTGGACTGAAATTTGTAATATTCAGTGTATTGATCACAGAGCAATTGGATTCATGTTTTAAAATTGGATAAACTATAAAGAATCATATAATTTGGAACATATTGAATCTTTTTCAAATCATAAAGAAGTTAATCATAGTTTCCTCTTTGATGTCTTTTCCGCATGAATATCAAAAAGTTGTTAGTGAAAGCAAATGCAAAATTTAATCAAATCAAAACTTTAATAAAGGCATTTTAAAAAATAATTATGTATTCGTTTTTTAAATCTGACACAAAGATTCATAATTAGTTTAATTTATTTATTTATTAAAATATGCAAGTGAGATCCCATTCGGGAATCACATAAACTTGATCAATCTCTTAATTCAGTTGATTGCTCCATCCAGTTTATACGTCCGAGGTGGCCAAGTTAATCGATTTACGCTTGCTCCTTAAAAGAAGCGGAAGCTCCCAAGGATTGATTCAAATAGTAATGACTGCGGATGAGCTTTAAAATCAATAGAGTATTGAAAGTGGCTAACATTGAAACTCCGGACTGAATCCCCTTTATGTAATGATACAGAAGGCATTGAATATGTGTTTTGGAATTGAATTGAATCGAGAAGTGTTGGCTTTGTGTTTAATTGTGACGATTCTGTATATGTAAATGGAAATGTGGAGATATTTATCGATCGTATGTATGTGTATCTGCGGGTGTTCATGTATGTGTGCAAGGATTTACATATTAGGGTGAATAAAGTGAGGTACATAATATTATTAAAATGTGCTCAGTGTGTTTGGACTCGCTGCATGAAATAGTATATATATAACTGTTAAAAGTTTTGGTGTGGCGGTGGAGTTGAAGGAATCAGCAACCAACGTAGTGTATTATTTAATTAGCTGGAAGGTTAAAGCGCCGTTAAGCCGTGAACGCCACGCAGCATTGCTTGTTTAGAATTTTCAATTATTAAAAACGACACACACGTTCCGCACCGGTTCTTGTTAAAAATTCAAACTAATAGACCGTCAACAGCCAGAACTGCGACAAATTATTAATTTTAATATTTTATCTGCTAAATTAGCCCACGCAACTTAACCTACTTTGCCAACTGTGTTTGTCAAATAAGTTTCAATTAGAACAACTTTCTCCACAGTTGTTTTCCATTCACGTTTTTTTACATTTCACCCCCACGAGATAAATCGAGTGGAATGGGGAAATCACTGAAAGCTTAACATCGAGGCAATGAAGGAAAATCAAGTGGAATATGTAGGGTTATATAATACCTTCATTTCATTTTATTGGAGCTCAGTCTACGCGAAATTCACTTTTAGTCCGATAGATTTCAGAGATGATTTTCAACCTGTTAGCCACCCATTGTACTCATATGGTGACAATAGAAATCTCTGGATATATCACAAAAGACTTTGACCATACAACCGTTAATAATATTAATAAAAATTCTTTGTAACATAATAAATATTTTTTTTAAATACTTATTTTCTTTCGATAATATTATTATTTATTTAATGATACCCTTTATTGATATTATAACAATTTATAGAAAACATTTTTTCCTTACTATATAATGTTATTCAATTATTTTCTTTTAAATGCTTAAATATAAAAATCAATTAGAAATTATGGAATAGAAAGCACTTAACTAATTTTACTCTTGTACCGAATACATGGACATTAATTCCCTTATGATTATTTAGCAACGGACATCACGCAAGCCACAATTCACATTCACGCGCAACGGTTCAATGTAATTATCGAATTTTCGAAGCCATTTGAATTATAAACAGTGATTTAAATTATTTCCATTTAAAATTATGTAATTTGTCATTCCGGATTTTAAATTACTATAAAATAATATCTTTAACAATTACCTAGATTAAATCCATCAAGATTTATACAATACAAATAAAGAATATATTGGAAATTATGTTGCATGGAAAACGCCGTATGATGTTTGAATCGATGAGTATTAATAATGAATTTAATTATTTCAATAATTTACTTTTAAAAATTAATAATTATCTCAATTATTTAAATAAGTGATTTTAATCATATCAAAAGTCATTATTATTGCTGTTTTTATTAAAATAAATAATTCCATTTTAGAAGGGAATTTGTTTTATATTATATCCAATATATTTAATATTAATTATTGTAGTGGTGTATAATTTAATAAATGAAATTAATAATAATACTCATAAATATTTAAATTAATACGCTTGTTAAAATAATGTATTTTACATTTACAAATTACCCCATTAATTAACAATTGGGAGGATGTTTTATATTCAAGGCATGATATTTATATCATTCTAATTACTGCAAATTCGCCGTTTGTAATTAAGTTAATACTTGACAAATGTTTAATTATATCGAGCAATTGCGAGATCTGACTTAGGGGGAGTATTCCTCTAAAGATATCCTTTATGTAGATTATAACGTTAGATTTATTAGTTACAATTACAGATTAAATAAGGATTATTTGATATGTGTACTTTGAATAATTCGTATCGGTATATAAAACAATTAGTTTATAGGGAAATGGCTTCCCTTAAATTTTCACCGATCCTCCCATTAAATATATTTTGTTGCGGTAAATTGGAATTGGAAGCGAAAACGAAAAAGGGTACCGAATAAATAATACCGCTAATTCAAACCCTAAATCGATGCAATCTGTTTTTCAATTTAGAATCCACTGTATTAATTAAGAAACAATAAAGTTCCAGTGGGAACTTTACCTTGCGAGGCGAAACATACTTCGCGAGACTTTTCATTACGGTGCTTCCTTTTAATTAGTTTTTTTTTGTCGGCGGGGGTCTTTCTTGTAGTCGCACTTGGATGCGAAAAAGGACCGATAAATCAGCCCCTCTTTATTTATTTTTATCTCGTTATCGATTCGTTTTGGCTGGAAATTATGCACTGTTAATTAAAGCTACTTTAATTGTTCTGTCCGTTAGATAAGTGAAATCTGCTGGCTTTTCGGCAGTAATTGAGGGATCTACCGTCGCGTGGGTCCTATCGATCTTCCTAATTTTTCCCCGCGATTTTATTGAAATAAATTGTGCGTAGCTGCAAACAAATCCGTTCGAAGGAATTTGAAAACGTTTTCAATTTCGCCTGTTCCGGATTTAAATGAATTCTTTATTCCCAGCTTTTATTCGAATAACAAACAAACTCAAAATTAAGGCTTTTGTTTTATGTAAAGTCGATATTTTAATGTCAGTATATAATTATTTTTAATTGTATATAATAAAAAGTAAGTTACAATTAATAATTGAAAAAAAAATATTTGTTGAGTTTAATTATTGATAGAACCGAATATTAAGAAATACACTTATTTTGTTCCAGAATGTTTTTATTTTTACTTTCCTGAACATGTTTCTGTCTTCACAGAACATTATTTAGTTTCATTGATATTGTACTCCAAAAAAACGAAACACGTATCAGGAAACTGAAAATAAAAACAAGTTTATTTCATGAACCAATAATTATTATAAAAATATTTTATTTCTGCTCATTAAAAAAAATAATTTGTCCATCATACCCCAATATATGTTTTTAAATTTGATTGTTTTTTGTAAATTAATTTCGTAATTTCTTACCTTAAAAAAATAATAAATATTTCCGATTACAGTACCTTTCCCTGGATAAGACTCCCAAAAAATTTTAAAAAAAATCTATTATATAAGCAATTCTGGACGTATTTAATTTTTAACAGAAAGTATATACACACATTTTTTCTACTAATAAATGATTCTAAATTTGGGTAACATATATTTTTGTGATTGATATTTTACTTGAGATAATTATATATTTATAAATGTTTCTGACGGTCAATCACATTCTCAGCAATCAGGAAAATGTTAAGTTTATCGTGTACATTATTTTATTATCATCACATTCTAAGCAGTTTTTGTAATAGATATATAAATACATATAATGTGAAAAGTTAACTAATAACGTACACGTTAAATTCAATATTTGCCGTACGGAATAGCTCCGAATATCAAAATTAAATATTTATTTCTAAATTGTGGTGGCTTAAGAACTAAAATCAACGAAATCTCTATTTGTGTGAACAATTACGATATCATCACTTTCATCGAAACATGACTCTTTGGAAATATGACATTTTTTGTCAACTTTTAAAGTTTGTTATTTTATTACTATTTTATGAAATAAATATGAATAAATTATTAAAAATCACCCAATAAAACACAGATTAGATTGAATAACTTTAAATTCTCGACTAGTTTCGGGTTATCAGCCCATTTTCAAGAGAATTTAAAGTTATTCAATCTAATCTGTGTTTTATTGGTTGATTTTTAATAATTTATTCATATTTATTTCTAAATATTAAAACAATTAATTATTATTATATTTTAAGTAAATAAATATTTATTTGAAATTTATTAAATTTCGTATTTTAAGGGAATCGACTGTAATCGCTCTATATTTAATATTTGCAGGGACAAATTATAATTTAAATAGTTCCGTTTGTTAATAGTGGGAATAATAGGGAAATAAATTGTTTTGGTTATTAAGTAAATATGTAGTAGTATTATTACCTTCCGCTATTAGCATCAAGAGGTGATATGGAATGGAAACTATTATGACAGCAGTGGTTAGTTTCGTTTGTTAGGCAGTAACGGAGAGTGTTGAGAGCAAACATCGGCGATGATCGTCGCAGCGGAAATAATTAACCTTTGAAACAAAAGGGATGCTTATAACTAATTTAGGCTTGGTATTCCTCAGCGCTGTGGTGCAAATCCCTGTGGACACCCCAATATATAAAGCAATTTAATTTTATTCCTGTATTTTAATTGAGAAAATAACAATGCGCTAAAAAAGTAGAAATTTATTAACACTAAAGCGAAGCGTGTAACAATAATGAATGTACCGTGTAAAAATGATCGATATACAGTTAAGCGTTAAAGCGTGGTTTAGGGCGGAGGGTTAGAAATGGCGCAAATCAGTGCCTAAATAAATTTCCGCATTTCCTTAATAGAGGCTTAAGTAAATGTGTCAATATGGCGGCGATTTGTTTTGAGATTACTCCTACTTACACCAGTTCAAATAAAAAGCTAATGACATTGGAGACCTACGCAAATAGCTTCTGTCATAGTAGGAATTAGGGCTCTGTTATTAATGGTGGTGATAGCTGAATGTTACTCGCAACCTCTCTATGGACCGAGGTTATTTCATTTTCCGCTTGGATGAAGTCTTACGTTTTTCGGCCCAAACAGAGTTATTAACGCAGTATTCCGGTGTGTACAGTTATTAAACAGGAAATGGACGAGTTCGTCATTTAATTACGTAAGCCGGACAAATCTAAATTGTTACTGGGAAATACCCTTTTGACATTTCACAATTTTCACAATTTGTTTCAATTATGATTTTTTGTGCAATTCCATTTAAATTCATTTAAATTTACGCCGATTTTAAAGCCATGCTGATTTAATCTGACACTGCCTCGAATATCAATTACGGTTTTTATTACGCTCCTCTATATCTACATCAAAAAACATTGAATTTGTAATAAAATTAATGACTATTGTTTAATATACATTTCTGCAAAGTGGTGATTAATGAAAACACATAAATTATTTAAACAATAATTCGTCAATAACACACGCTGTCCGAATAGGGGGTGTTAGAGACGATTAACTTATTAAAAGTAATTTATAAAAAATGAGGTTGTAGACCCTTTTCTAAGATTGTATACTTCATTTTAACTATAAATTCTATATATGTAGAATTAATGACAAAACATAAAGTCATTTCAAATTGTAATAATAAATAAATAAATAAATTTTATTGCCTAACTGGAAACAAAAGACCCAATTACAGGTCAATATAAATATAAAACTTAAATAAACAATAGTAATAAGGAATAAAATATACAAATGAAATTAACATAAAGCGACAATTAACTTAAAGTTATAAATAAAGGAAAACCTTTAGTCGATAGCCCAGGTCAGACACATTGATTTTATTATATACACTTAATGTTAAGGTTTGCATGTAATTGTCCAAATAAAGATATTTCTATATAAATGAATAAAATATTAAAAATCTATCCATAGAACGAATAAAAACACAATTTTAATTGAATAATTTTAAATTCATAACTAATTTAAATGGGTTATTGTCCCATTTTAATTTAGTAATTAATTTTAATAATTGCATTTTAAATTATACTGAAAATGTGCTAATAATCCGAAACTAGTCGAGAGCAAATAGTAATTCAATTAATTTAAACTATGTTTCTATTTGTTTTATTGCTAGATTGTTAATATTTTATTCATATTTATTACATACATATTCATCTTTATTAAGATATTTACAGTTACATTAAGTTCACAAAACATTACATATTTATTTACAAGTTGGTGTTGTTCTTCGTTTCATATACCTGTTAATCAATTATGTGTGTTGATTTGAATTCATGAATATTGGATTGTGGAAGTTTGAATTTTAGAGGGATGTTAGGATTTGTCTTAATGCAGAGAAGGTTTAAAAGTTCTAGGGTGAGAGGTTTTGTGGCACATTTTTTTGATAGATGGGTGATTCGTTGCATATTTATTATTATCAATGTTTCAATATTAGAAATATTAATCATGATTTCAGATTTTGTATAACATTATTTACGAAAATTATCTAATAATCGGCGCTACTCTGTAAGAGAAATGTTGAGTTTTATCATCAGAGTCTAAGCAGCTTTTATAACAGTTATATATTTATAGAATGTGAAATTAATTAATATCTTTTAGATTAAAGTTAATATTTCCCGTACGGAATAGCCCCGATTATATTGAAGTAGTGGAAATGCAAAAAAAAATATATAGAATTGTTTTTGAAAATTAACTAACATTTTCAAATACAGGAAATGCAAACATTATTAATAGATTTATTGAAAACGAATTGTTACTATGAATATTTGAGTATTTATATAGTCTCGGAGAACTAACCGGAACAAGTATATAAGTTGATTTAATTCTGTAACAGCATTTCAGAGGTATACTTTCAAACAACAATATCGAATATCCACAACTGTCCCCATGTTTCCCTTTCTCCTATTATATTAGGGCTGCGAAACTTTCCAGCGACGAGAAATATCCAGCCACATGAATAACAAGTAATGTTTCAAGTGGGATGAAATAACATTTAATTAAAATGCGAAATGAAAGAGTGAAAACTTTGCGCACATGATTAAGTAAATAATTATTTTTTAATCAATTCATTTTCTTTGCGGCGTGAATAACAAGTAATGTTTCAAGTGGGATGAAATAATATTTAATTAAAATGTAAATTCAAAGAGTACGAACTTTGTGTACATGATTAAATAATTAATTATGTTTTAAACATTTAATATTCTGTGCAAGATTTATTGGTTATTTTTTCAATAATTCAATATGAAATATTATTTAAAAAAATACTTATACTTCAAATGTAACTTATCAATGCATAATTATTGTTGTGCAGTTTACAGTAATTTTAGACGTAAAGATGGGGTGTTCATTTAATTTATTAAAAGTGCATTATAAAAAATACATTTTTATATATTTTTATGGGGTACTTAGGGCAGAAGTGCTTAAATGCCTTTTATTAGGGTTTTAACCGTTTATTTGTTTAGAAAAAGAAAATCAGCGTCTAATACATATTATTTTTTGCTATCTTACGACATGTATTACACTCGATAAATCTAAAATATTTTTTTCATTACTGCAATTCGCAGTAGGGCTGCTATGCAACAACAAATATCTATTGTGTAATCCAATGTCCGGCGGGGTAAATGCCCGGGAAGTAGTTGTTTCAATAGATGTTTGTATCGCGGTGAAGGACGCGCGCATTGAGCGGATTCATCGGCTCCGAGCAAAAAAATAATATCGACTGAAAGAGCAGCATTGTTTTCAATTACATTAAATAAAATGAAACAAAGATGATTCACACATTTGCAGTTATTTAAATTACAATGAAATTAAACAAGGAAAATTTCTGGCAATGATCAATAAAATTCGATCAATCCCTTTTTCCAACTGCAAAAAAATACTTACACTGTAAGTTTTACAAACATCTATTGAAACAACTACTTCCCGGGCATTTACCCCGCCGGACATTGGATTACACAATAGATATTTGTTGTTGCATAGCAGCCCTACTGCGAATTGTAACGGTTTGAGTCGAAATTATTTAATGCAAGGAAACAACAAATAATAGTTACAAGGCTATCTGTAGACACGTGTTTCGGGATTTCATCCCTCATCAGTACAGCTATGCCCTGCAAGCCCTTAGTTGTTAAACAATTTTTAATTATTAATTAATTTTTACGTACCGTCTTCAACGAGATCGCGGATGGAAGTGATCGATGAATGTACGTTCAATAATCAACTTTTAACAACTTTAATTGTTTATGGAGCAAAACTGTACTGGCGAGGGATACATCCCAAGGATCATGTCTACAGCCTTCGAGTTGCATATCTTTTTTGTTCTCCGCGTTAAATATACTCAAAAGGTCGAGAGTCGACTTACGGAAATTATTTTTTTTTCGTAATCACATATTACAAAATTACTACTATTTTGCTAATTTAACCGACTCTCTAGCTGAACTAATAACAAAGTTTGCAATGGTGTGTGCTTAATTTATATTACCTTGTATACATATATTCTTAAATAAAAAATATATATAGAAACAACTTTATTGTGATATAAATTCAATATTTGGTGCACATTTATGGTTAATTAATGGTTTAATGGCTATCGACTGTAGACCTATCAGCCAATTACCTGCTGTAGAGGTTGCCGTTATCAGCAATGCGGCTCCACGAGGATGAGGCCCTTTCTATAAAACTATTGAATTCTACATATACAGGGTGGCGCAAGATTCCGATGAAGTCCAATATCTCAGTTATTTAGAAATTTACAAAAAGATATTACTGACATAATTTGTAGCTACTGTAAAACTTCACATTTTAAAATTGGTTTCATATATACAGGGTGTCCAATAATCACGTGACGTATCAAACATATGATTTTTTAAATGGAATGCTATATTTTTTATGTCGATTTTAGATTCTACGCTTAAAATTAATAATTTTTGACATAGGGTTTATTAGGTCAGTTTTTAATATTTTAAAAGTTATAAACAATTTAAGGTTGAAATCAATGGAAGATTGGGGTCTTATTTTTCAAAAATAAAAAACGATGTAAACTTTCTGTTAACGCAATTTAATTGAAAAAATGCTTAATAATATAAGGAATAATTGTTTGTTACCATAAAGCAAATGTTGTGTACAGGTGAAACAATACTCAAAATGATTTTTTTCTTTTTTCACTTAAATGGAACACCCTATATTTTTTACACTATTTCGATAGAAAATTGATTGTTCTTTATTTTTTGTATAATAAACTATACCCCTATCTGTTACCATTTTTTAAAAATTTCAATTCAAAATACAAAATTATAAGTTTCGCTTATAATCTATAATTTAAGTAGGCTATAATTAAAACAAATGCAATTCATAATCGTTTTCTGGTATTTAATAACATACTTACTCCCTAACCTAAAAGGATATTCAAATGACAATCGATATTTAAAGGCGCATGCAAAATATAAAGAAAATAGTTGCTCAACTATTATTTAGCGAATTATAATGGTTATTGGGACATATTTTTTAAGAAAAAAATTGTAAAATGTTTGAATGCTATTGAATTAAAAAAAATGTGAATGTGTGAAATAAATACATAAAAATGTTAACAAAATATAATGATATAAATATTTTATTATTTCACTTAGTATCTATTTTCGGTTTTTCAGTCAACATGAATTGTTTAAATAAATCAATTTAAGAAGCATATAGGAATATTTTAAATATTTTTCGAATAATAACCAAAAAATATAGTTGTTGTTAGTTTTTAACAATTAAATTAAATTAATCATTTATTGAAGAAGTATGTTTAACTGCACCAGTGTTACAAAATATAACGTAAAATGTACTTTACTTACTAATTATAATATTAAGCGTAACTTTCACAACTAAATAAATTAGTTGTCCTGGCGCGGCCTACTTTGGTTAAAAATTCTATACCAAATTTGTATTTGAGATTAAATATCTTAAAAACGGTAAATGGTAGCTATTTAATGTTTTATATAAAAAATGAAGAGTGATTAATTTTCTACTAAACTAGCGTAAAAAATATAGGGTGTCCCATTTAAGTAATTATGGAATAGGATAGAAGCGTATTCGAGCAAGGGACGGCACATCTTCCATTTATTATAACATTTTGTAAGAAAAAAACAAGTGTTAGTTTTTTGTAAAATTTCAAAGATTATTCAAAAATATTTCACCGCGGGTTAAGTGATGAAAATGATTAAAAATTTACGAAAAAAATGTTTTCTTTGTTGAAAAATTAATTTATTATTAAACATAATTTTTGCGATGTGGACGATTTAAAAGAATAGGAATCGCAAAACAAACTAGCAAATCTTCATTAATGAATTTAGAACTAATGTATACCTACTTTAGTCTTTCGAAAATCGCATTTGTTTATTGCGAAAGTAATTTATTGATAAATGCAATTTTGGAGAATAAATTGATGATAATAATAGGAATCGTAAAATCTGTTTAAAAAAATTATTAATATTAACATACCTTAATAGAAAAAATAACTTCCAACCCATTCCTGGTGAATCGAAAACCAACTCACCTCCACCACTCACTAATTACCACTTGTTGATAAACAAAAATAAATCGCGTTTTTAATTATTAATAATTTCTAACGTTAAAAATTAAACCGGAATAGTGAACACTGCGCGTTTTCGGACGACTGAATCGAAATACAAGAGCGCAATTATCGCAAATCAAGAAGAAAAAAACGATCGACGACTCACTCCGAGAACGCATTCCTGAGATAAGAAGATTCGTTGTACCTGGATCCTGGCGCACAGCCAAGAACATACCTATGTAAATTGTTGTATTTTCAATATCATCGTGTATTAAAATAATTACCGCTTAATATTTATTTACTTTTTTTTATTAAATTCTCATTTATCCCGTGGTAAAAAAATATGTATGAATTGATGTATTTTAATTAATACACTTGATTATTCGTTTCACTAAATTATTTTATATTTGTGTTCGCGTAACTTTCACAACTAAATAAATTAGTTGTTCTGGCACGGCATACTTTGATTAAAAATTCTATACGAAATTTGTATTTGAGATTAATTATCTCAAAAATGGTAAACGGTAGCTATTTAATATGTTATATAAAAAATGAAGAGTGATTAATTTTCTATTAAAATAGCATAAAAAATATAGGGTGTCTCATTTAAGTAAAAAGAGAAAAAAATCATTTTGCGTATTGCTTCACATTGTATATAAAAAATTGTTTTGAGAGAAAAAAATAGTATTTCTTTTATTATTAAGTATATTTGCATTTGTATGGCGTTGACAGAATGTTTATTTCATTTTTCATTATTGAAATATTAGGCTCTAAACATCTATCGATTTCAACATTTATTTGTTTATAACTTTTAAACTATGAAAAATTGACCTATTAAATCTTATATAAAAAATGATTATTTTTAAACGTAGAATCGAAAATCTTCATAAAAAATATATCATTCCATTTAAAAAAACATATGTTTGATACGTTACGTGATTATTGGACATCTTGTATATATGAAACTAATTTTAAAATGTGAATTTTGACAGTAGCTACTAATAATGTAAGTAACATTTTTTTGTATATTTCTTTATAACTGAGATATTGGACTTCATCGTAATCTTGCGCCACCCTGTATATAATGGCAAAAAAATAATAATTTCGGATAATATTTTTTGCATGGCATTTTTTTCTACATTATTTGTTTGTTAATGAACTGTGAATAGGTATTGGGGCGGTAATTTCTGTTCCTGTTTCCGTGCACAACGTTCCCTAAATTTTCGTCGCACTGCCGCATACCTACCTCTGCATGCACATTCGCTGTTAAATGTAAATAGGAGCACTTGGCTGTGAGACGTGGCCATTCTATGCGCTATGTATATTTTTATAACTCTTCAATTATGTATTTTGTATGCTGAATCCGTCGCATTTACGATGGCATCTGAGATATCCGTCTCGTATGCTTAAATGAATGCAGAATTTTCAGCTGCGTAATTTTATCAAAATAAAATGGAAACAAAAACGAAAAACTGCGGTACGTTTTACTTTCTCCGTATGAAATGTGTCTAAGAATATGAAACGAAATATATAATATTGATAAAAAATATGTGTATAAAATAAAACTTTTAATAAAAAATAATATATGAGATGTCACAAAGATCAGTCAAAGATATTCTAAAAAATGAATATTTAAATAAACAGTATTTAACATCAGGCAGAGAGATCACTGGTCTAATGTATTATTATATTATTTGAATTTCACAAATAAATATGTTTGTATATAGTATTTAACAATATAATGAAATAATAATAAATTATATAAATATATTAAGGTTGCGGTTAAGTAGAGAGTGATAGCAATGCAATAAAATGGAATTAATTGATTATAAAAGAGTCAATCTCTAGCATTCAATATTGTGATTATACGCTTACATTTATAATCAGTCAAAATAAAAACTAAATTTTAAATGAATGTTGCGGAATAATAAATTATATTGCTGAATATAAAGGAACACTTGTAGACTTTTCTTCACATTTTTATTTTTAGTTCCAGATGTATATTTCGATTACAATGTGAACGTTTTGAATGGATTACAGGCAGAAATATTGTTAATTCGTCAGTTCTCGTTAGAATAGGAAATTGTAAGGTATAATGAAATTAAAAAATAATGAATATGAAGTTATTTCGACGTAGAATTTAGTGAAAGCCTTCAAGTTTTTATTACACTTGCTAAAATTAATAAAAAAATAAATGTAAAGTTATTTCAATGCACAATTTAATTTTAAATTCAAAGAAATTTGATTAAAAATTGAGATAAATGAAACCTATATATAATCATATTTATTCAGATAACATGATAACAAAAATTTATAAAATTTATAATAACAATATGTACAGTTGTGTTAGTTTTCTGTCATGAGCTATCGACCATAGGTCTTTCTGCCCTGTCTGAATTTATGGTGATTTGCAAATTACAACTATGCTAGCTAGGTGAACTGTCATGTATGTATCAGTTAATGAATTAGTGGATAGTGAAAGAAGGGTCGTTATGTTTAGGGGGAATATTAGGGTTGCGAGGAATGCGATGTTTTGTAAGAAGGGTTAGATGTAGCAAATTATGTGGAGAGGGAATGAAACCTATTTTTATTACTTTTTTGTCCGTAATTGATTTCCAGAAAAAAAAATAAATTGATTTTTAAATTATATGACAAAAATGTCTGCATATTTTAAGATTACTTTAATGTGTAATGAAATATTGTCTATTGAAAGGACATCAATGTGACAAGAATTAGTGATTTCCAATAACAGTATCTGATAAAATTCCTACACGTTATAAGATTAATTTAATGAATAATAAAATATTGTCCATTAACCAGAAAATCTGCGCAACAATGGCAGTTGTTACGCTGGTACTATACAACCTTTTTCTTCTAAAAATCACCATTAAATATACCATACACTTTTTTTAATGAAGAAAAATTTATAAACATCACTTTAGTTAAATAAACAATTTTATATTTTTTATTATAATTTGTTATTAAAAACAAAACCTGCAGTTATTTTTCATTTACTGCAAAGAAATTTATTGCAGTTTAGTAAAGGAAACCGCAATTTATACAAAGTTATATAGTAGAGTTTAATTTAGCCTGTCTCCTGAAGTAGTTAAAAGAGGAGATATGACGTAAAAGGTCGGACGGAGAGTAAATAGTGTATTTAGTTCTCAAAAGGCGTGCCTATGTATTAAGTGACGCTGGGAAATAGGAGCTGTAGCACTTTTGCAAATAACGTATTATTCACCTTACTCCTTTTTCTGTAATATGTTCTGAAAATAATTGTTGATTTCGTGTTCGTAACGAATTTGTATAAATAAGAAAATCATATTACATGAAATGCAAATATTAAGGTATTAAAAATTATTTTATTATTTAATAAAACGGTTTTTTATTGTACAGAGTGGTGTATTCTGGTGCCACATATGGAAAACTTTTCAAATCGAAAAACCGTTTTCGCGGCCTCATGCCAATTTTAAGTGATAAAAACAATAGCGAAGAAAAAAATGACAATGAATTATTTTTTATGGTGCTTGTAACTTCGTTATTATTAAAAACAGAAAAAAAAAATAGAAAAGAGTATTGATTCACTTGGTCACAGTTATTTAAATATATTAAATAAAAGTGATTTGAAAATAATTAATAAATTATTTCCACATAAATGTGGCTCTGTGACTTTTGACTTACGTTACGTATGTTAACGTACTTACAAATGCACATTAAAACAATTATTAATAAATTATTTCCACATTTAGCTCTGTGACTTTTGACTTACGTTTGCCCGGGAAGTAATTGTTTTAATGTGCATTTTTTAACGTACTTACGTATCGTAAGTCAAAAGTCACAGAGCTAAATGTGGAAATAATTTATTATTATTTTCAAATAATTTTTATTTAATACAGAAAAAAGTAATAAACACTTTCTTGAAGCAACATTTCTATATTTGAATATATTATTACATTTTATTTATAGTTAAACCTAAAAAAAACTGTACCTAATAATGTAATTTTCGACTATAGTCACAATTTGAAAAGCCGAAATTGGAAGTTATTTACGTTATAACTTTACATTATTGGGTACAGTTTCTACGAAAAAACTGTACCCAATAAAATGTATCCAATAATTTCAAATATTTGTTTAGATAAACTTTCAACAATTAACAGCCACTTCAATTAGGCTGTTAATTGTTGAATGTTCATATTCACTTTTAAATTAAATAAAACACTGTTGACTTTCAAACTGTGGCTTCTTCGGGCAAAGAAAAAAATATTTGTTTAGGTTTTTTTTGTGTTTTGCAATGTTATAAACAATTTTATGAAACTATCTTAGATATAACTCAAAAACTAAAACTGATAAGCAAAATGTAATAACATATTGCTTTTCTCAAAGCAATATTTTATGGCTTTGAGAAAATGTTTATTATATTTTTCTATTTTTAATAATAACGAAGTTACAGGCATCATCGAAAAATAACTCATCGCCAACTTTCAGTTATAACCCGGAAACGGTTAAAGATAGCTACATTTTTCTTCGGCATTGCTGTTATTATTAAAAATTGGCGAAAACGGTTTTTCGATGTCTCTTAAAATAAAATAATAGTTTTCCGTATGTAGCACCACTCTGTACATCACCATAAATTTAAGACAGGACATAGAGACCTCTGGTCGATAGCCCAGGACAAAAGCACTTTCAATTTATTGTGTATACTTAATGTTAATGTTTGTAAAAATTAATGTAACTGTCTGGATAAAGATATTTGTATATATCAATGCATCAAATATTATGTAATTCAATGCCTGGAGGGGTATAGGCCGGAGAAATAGTTGTTTTAATGTATATTTGTTTTAAAGTACTTACGTAACGTAAGTAAGAAAAGTCGCAGTAGCTAAAGAGAAAATGATTTATTAATTATTTTCAAATTATTTTTATTTAGAAAATTTCAATCATGAAATGATGATTATCAAATCTGCATTTATTAATAATAATAAAAAAATATTTATTAAAATCTCCAATATACAAAGGTAATATATATATTTCTAAATAAAAATAATTTGAAAATAATTAATAAATAATTTTCTCTTTAGCTACTGCGACTTTTCTTACTTACGTTACGTAAGTACTTTAAAACAAATATACATTAAAACAACTATTTATATATATATATATATAGAGGAACATATAACGATGTTATATATATATATATATATATATTATCAATATTTTCTTATTCATTGATAGATAAAATATTTGCTTTAAATAATTTACAAATAAAACAAGTCTTAAAAATAATTACGTGCTACGCCGCAACGCTTTATAAAGCAATTTTATGCTCTGATTTCTTACATTATTTTAGTATATTTCATTATATTTATTGACAAATGAGTTTATTTTGTATTATAGCCATGTAGATAATTATTTCCAAAATTAAAGAATATTTTAATTACTTTTGGCAGATTTTACTGAGATGTAGTGCGTAACAATTAAAAGAAAATATGAAAATGAAGAAATATGTGTATTAGTCAGTCTGGAAATGAATCCAACGGTATTGTCCAGGCAAAAAAAGAGCAGCAGGAATCGATAAATTAAAACTATTACACATTAAAAAACACAAATAACACTACTTATCCATACGCTAGATGAATGGTGGTTGAACATAAACAGGAAAAGTTCGCCTTCCTTTAGTGGAAACAACGATTCTCGGTTGTCTATCTTGTAGACTCGAATCTTTGGCGATGTCACATGAAATTAGGCAAAAGATGGCGCTTGTGTCGTCTTCCATTTATTATGACAAATATAGGCCTTACAAGTAAAGATTTCTCCAGGATATTTTTAATCTATTTAAAAATATATTGAACACTATTATACTTATTACAAATTGAAAAATGTTTTCATTCAATTAAAAAACGATGTCAAATGGTTCTACAAAATAATGAAAATAAATTCTTAATGTTTCTTAACATTTTTCATCATTTGTTTCCATGGCAATCTAAGATAATTTCATAAAATAGTTTCTAACTTTGCAAAAACGCAGAAAAAAACTAAATATGCTTATTTAATATCTACGAAAAACTGTACTCAATAATGTCATTTTTTACTATAGTCACAATTTAAAAAATCTAAGTTTGAAGTTATAACTCAAAAACGAAAAGTTATAAATAATATGCGGTAACATATTTACAGTCAGCATAAAATGTTGCTTTGAGAAAGTGCACCCTCGAAAAATGACTTGTTCTTGTCGTCAACTTCTCGCTATAACCCGGAAACGGTTAGTTATTTCTTCGCCATCATTAAAAATTATCCTAGAGTCGCGAAAACGGTTTTTCGATATTACTTAAAATAACAAAAGTTTTTCACATGTAGCATCATCAAAATACACCACTCTGTACAGTAAAACTTTTACTTCTGCTATTATTAATTAAAATGATTTGAAAGGACGTTTATAATAGCCGTCTATGAAATAATGAATTTACAAAATGTAGTTACAAATGAAATAAAAGCTGAAATGAATAGATAAAGTTTACGGAACGGCGGTTTCAGGCTGATAGTGAATAAAGCCTTCAAAGCGCTTGTTCTATTCAGCTGGTGCAGTTGTAGTATCGGAGGCAGGTGTGGTCAACAGCATTTCACTTCTAAAGATGAATCGTTGCTGTTACTTAGAGTATAGAATTGATTAGAATTTTGTGTTTCAGATAACGAGACCACAACAGTGGTAAGCGAAGATGCAACGACACGAATGGATATGGAAAGTTCGTCGTCAATGCTGCCGACGTACGATTACATGGAAGCAACTATGGGAGTGTTCCGCGAGGGAAATAGCTTAAGTGGGAGCAGTGAAAGTGTGGAGCCGGGAGAAATAATTAAAGTTGAG
Source organism: Philonthus spinipes (assembly GCA_963082785.1). Classification (NCBI taxonomy): domain Eukaryota; kingdom Metazoa; phylum Arthropoda; class Insecta; order Coleoptera; family Staphylinidae; genus Philonthus; species Philonthus spinipes. Next base: position 17,340,284 of record OY720301.1, read on the forward strand.
AAGGACTCTGAAGTAAGGCCCGAAGCCGGGGCGCAAGTGGATGAGCCCGCCGAGGCTATGGCTCAGGCTCAATCGCAGGAACGCGATCATGTAAATACCGTTACGGGCTCAGAGCTTCCTACTATAGCCACAGAACCTGTGAGGCACAGCTTAGGACGTGGTTTCCCTGTCCCACATTTCCACCTACCGGATTCCCGATGGGGTCCCTTCTTTGAGGAAGGCCCCGAACCGCATAACATAACGGCTAGGGTCGGCTCAACTGTTATGCTAGACTGTCGAATCGGACTGCTCCAAGACAAAACGGTCAGTACATTTTCATTCCCTTCTACTCCACAAATTCTATTCATTATGTCAACAACTATTATTCAAATTATTACGTTGAATAAACAACAAATATATTTACTTAATTCTCATTGATTTTATTATATATTTAAATAATCACTAATATCTATAAATATATAAATAGTAGATGAAAATAATTATTAATTAAGTTTCTATTAATTGGATACCTTGAATAAAATTCTGTACTTCATTTATATATAAATATAAGTGAAGTATGGAATTTTATTCAAGTGATCCAATTACACTTCACATTACTCAACCTAATCAATCTTGAAAAGTTTCTATTAGTTTTTAAAATGTATATATCCATTCTAATAATAATCATTTATTGATTCAAATTCATCAAATACAATATACACAAATCAGACTGCGGATTGCAAAATGTTTTTAAAATGAAATATTCTCTTTTTATTATAGGATTTAAGATTTAAAAACGAGATAAAAGTGTGGGAATAACAATTTATGAAACATTTCGAAATGCACGTTATATTTACCGGTTTTAATTATTTTTTCCCTGGAGAGAAATTGTAAAATTAATGACTCGCACTTGAATGCCAGATGCAATTATGAAAATTAGTTTGAAATTTTTGCGGAATCCAATAAATCCCCGAGAGAACAAAATTATCACGTCACGTTGATGCATTAGCCTTGCAGCTGCAAAAACGCATCCCATCAAATAAATTAGCAGCCCTGCGAATATCTCCCACTCCGCGAATAAATATAAATCCTGGAAAACCTATCTCCGCAACATCAAATGTCCCGTCTGAAATTTACGCCCGCGCCGTAAAAGGAAAGAAAAGGAAAACAAAGAAAACTGCGTTGCCTTTTACCCCCCTCCGAGCTGAGCCCAGTACATTTTGCGTATTTTAAAACGCGTTTTTGCGTTTAAAGAATTGCAAATATTCGGGCGGTGAAGTGCCACTTCACCTTTTTTGCAAGCGAAATAGTTTATGTATTCATGGCGTCGCCTTTCTTACACGGTGGAGATTTTTTGTTATATTTGATTTGTAATACGATAGTATGTGGGGGAATTAAACTATTCAGCTGATTTAAACGTTTCAAATGCGTATTTCGCTGAAATATAGCTCTAATTTTTCTGTAAATAAGCTGCATTCATATGGCTGTATATTGTGATATTTCGTGTTCAGGAAACTGAGAAATTACGGAAGTTGAAAAGAGGTCATTTTCGGTAATATTTTGAAGTTTTGGGAAATAAGTTCGTGCGTTTAATGGTATGTGGTTGTTAATGGATGTTATTGTCGCTTGAAAAAAAAAAAACTTCTCTGAATGCGCTTAAATACACACATAAAGACGTTGTAGTTAAGGATAATGATATAAGTACATCATTAATTTTGAAGCTACTTTGAAACTTAATACAAAGTTTTCTATATAAACTTATTTCCCTGCAAAATAATTAAAATGTACAACACAAAGCCGCGATAATGAGAAATAAATCCTGAAACATGTACACAGAGGGCCAGGTAATATTTATCCGGTTAACAAACACTAAAAGGAAGAAACGTAAATATAGTTATTACTGTGTAAAAAAAAAATCACTCTTGTAATGTTCCATGCTTTTTATTTTTTCAGTTTCCTAACATATGTTTCGGTCTTGACAGATCATTTTCATAGGTTAAACTAATCATAAAATAATCGTTATATATACATAAAAATGGAGTTTGGATTAATTAACTTAATTATCGGAGAAATATCGAAATATATGTCAGGAAGTTTTTACCCAATATTAGGATTAAATTCCATCAAAAATGTAGCGCCATAAGCATTAACTTTATAGTTATTATTATTCAAAAATAATTCAGTGATCATTAAACCATTATTTTTGACTCATCTAACACTTAGTTATTTTTTCACATTCTTATATTGTTTATTCCGACTCGATTCGGATAGGCGAGCATTATAAAAAAAACTCAAAAACTATTTTTTTTCCATCTAATAATAAGTTTATTATGCTAATCACCTTTTTACAAGATTTACATATATTGTAAAAATAGAAAAGAGTATTTACTCACTTGGTCACAGTTATTTAAATAAATTAAATAAAAATTATTTGAAAATAATTAATAAATTATTTCCACATTTAGATCTGTGACTTTTGACGTAAGTACGTTAAACAAATGCACATTAAAACAACTACTCCCCGGGCAAATATCCCGCCGGACATTGAATTACATAATGTTCACTTGCTGCTGCATATCAATAAAATATTGCATAATGCAACAAATCCGAGAAAAATTTTATGCAAAAATCTCGGATCAAAATTTGTTGCATTATGCAATATTTTATTGATATGCAGCAGCAGGTGTACATTATATACATATTTATTTGTATTTGCCTGGGAAGTAGTTGTTTTAATCTTTAACGTACTTACGTAATATAAGTCAAAATTCACAGAGCTAAATGTAGAAATAATTTATTATTTTCAAATCATTTTGATTTAATTTATTTAAATAACTGTGACCAAGTGAGTAAATACTCTTTTCTATTTATACTATATATGTAAATTTTGTAAAAAGGTGATTAGCGTAATAAAATAATAAATAAATTATTTTTAAATCATTTTTAATTAATTTATTTACATATATTTTACACATTAAACATTATTTAATAAAAATAATAATATATTGATGTAATTCACTAGTTGTGTTACATAGGTCAATATAATATAGTTATAATAAGAATAATCTAGTAAAATTAGTCATAAATATTACAATATAAATACATATAATAATAAAATTAAAAGTACAATTTGGTGTCGCTTAAATTACATAATGTGAGATAAAACACGTTTAGTAAAAATGCATCTTGGGAGACATACAAAAATAATAATAATAAATATATTCGAGACAGTAACTTTATGTGAAACAAATGAAATAAATAGTTATATATAATTTATATGTGCTCAAAAATCCACACATATTAAAATAGGATTCCTGTAGAAGGAAATTTTTAATTCGTAATTTAAATAAATTTGGTGGCAATTCCTTAATTTTGTCAAGAATTATGTTATAAAAAATTGGTACCAAATATCTGACACCAGTCTGAGATTTTGTTAAACGCGTTTTGCCTAAATGGATATTATTTTACTGCCTAGTCGGATATTTATTAATTGCCCAAACTTGTTGGTACATATTACCGTTTTTCATTATATATATATCAGACATTGATAGATATAGAGAGATGGGAGAATAAGAAATCTATAAATATAGGTTTTGAATCCACTCTTCAGTTGGTACGCGCAATAATGCGAATCGTTCTTTGTAGTTTAAATATCCGCCACCATCCTGAAGAATGTCCCGAAACAATCAAGCAATAAGAGACTAATGAGTGAAAATGTGCGAAGTAAGCCTGTTTAAGAAAGTAAACAGATGCAAAATGCGACAGATTTCGTAACATGTAGATGCTGTTACACAGTTTCCGGGCAAGTTGCTGTGTATTTACAGCCCAGGTTAACTGATTATCCACCTAAATTCGGAAAAATTTTGCGTTTGTAGAGTAGTCATTTCATACTCTCTATGTGTAAATATAACCAGAATACTTTTATCCCGATTCAGTTGAAGACGATTTTTTCCAAACCATAGAAGCGTCTTCATTCATCGTGATGACAGAATTCAGACCGCTTATTAGTATTGTATCATCAGCACATTGAATAGATGAATAAAAAAAATAAGTTCTATTTAATTTCCATAAGAATAATATGGGAACTTGATCTTTCAAATGATAAACATCATATTAAGGTACACAGGGGAATATTTACAAAATATTCTATTTTTACTAACATATGTATTAAACATCTTTACTCGTATTTTTAAACAATATTCTATAAACCTTGCATATATTTTTAAAAATGAAATATTTACTCCTAATTTCAACAAGTTTAATGTTCAAATGTAGTATATACATTTATAAATAACAATATTTATTTCACCCGTTATTGTTATCAAATATAAAAAAATCCCACAACAAAATTATAAACTAATAATTATTTACATTAAATACATTATACCTGTGCAATATTATTCTGTTGTCATGAAATTGCAATTCATTAATAGACACATTAGAATGTAATAATTTATGACAATTTATTAATTTAGCAAATTAATTTAAATTTAAATAAAACAGGAATATTGCACTTCATCAAATAATTTAATGGGCTCTCCTTCAATTATACTTTATTTCGATTTAAATACATACTAAAATCCGGCCTAATTAAAGTATGCCTGTTCAGTTTATTTTGTTTAATTGATTAATGAAATTTAATACCACTATTTCCAGATTTTGTTTGTTATTTAAATAATCAAGAGTTAATTGCTATTAAATGTGTGAATTTAATTATTTACCTAGTTATTTTTGTCTCAAATACCTGTTAATTGAAAAACGAGACATGCATTCATATAATTATTTGTTATCAGTCTTAATATAATTAATTAATTTATAGACTAATTTTTTAAATAAACTTGATGTCACTATTTGAAAGGAAAAATAAAACATTATGTTGATTAATTAAAATTGAAGTATTACCATTTAAATCGATTAACTGTTAGAACGCAAAGAAATTTTTATTAAAACGTATGTACATCAATTTATATTTAATATAATGTTCAACCACCACCATTCATCTAGCGCCACTTGAAATTAGGCAAAAGATGGCGCTTATTATAATTTATATTTGTTGGGTGCCCTGTATTTTAAAATCAATAATATAGGTGTAATTTACTAAAGATGGATATTTAATGTGAATATTTTTATAACAAAATTTCTGTTGAACTAATTACACGGTATTGTAGTTGAAGTATATAAAAGATGATTCGTGAAAGAGAAAATATAAATTCCGTTGCCGAGTCCGCGCAAAAACGTTTTAAAATAATTGCAATCTTTTTGCGAGGCAAGCGTCTCATATTCTTTAGGAAGTTTCGAAAAACAAAAACTATCTAAACTTCCAGTTGGTTAGCTGCTTCCTGCCAAATTTCTGCCACGGCGCCCAGTCTTCGGTTGATATAATGTCTCTTGTAATTATTTTTACACTCACGTTCTAAATCTTTGTTTCTTAAAATTATGATTAATTCCCTGCGTTGTGTTTAAGGTTCCTTTTTATATTTCCTCTGGTAACGATATATCTACCTTTTGTTTTTCTTTATTGGGTAATGGACATATAGTTTTCGTGTTAATGGATAAAATAAGTAATCCTATGGAATTGAAGGGTATTGTTTTCAATAGACTAAATGCAGTTTGAGAAGTGGATGAAATTTAGGGGACAACATACGCTGCTAGAGTATTTCTAAGGTTATTAAAAGGGAATGTTCCCCTTACTGACAAGTGAAGCAATTCAAACCACATACAGAATGGCACCTATTGTCTGCACACGCACTACTATTACTCTGCCAAAATGGGATAATGTGATAGAATGCCGAATCATTGTAATTAACATCAGCAAAATTCATACATTAATTACACCATGTCATAAATAATTTCGCTTTATAAAAACCGTATATTGCTATAATAATTATTTTGCGGGCAAAATACTTAATTAATTACTTTTGATGAAAAATTACTAAATAGTGTTTATTGTATTAAAATATTGTATAGAATTTATTTATATTTTTAATAAAGTTAACAGTTTGCATATGTGTATATAATGTTGTGTAGGGGGTGAAAATTCAAGACAAACTTAAGCCAACAATTAGATTACACCGTCTCATAGAGAGTGCCACTAATAGTATCAGACTTGTATAGGAATTGAACAACTAAACTTTTAATCTTATCAGTTGGGCAGATTCGCTTCGCTGAGGTCCGGGTCCCAGGATAAGCTCTTGCCTTCGAGCGGCCTTTCGACAGAAGAAGAACATGAACATGCTATCACCGAACTACGCTTTCAAATTTTACGTCTTACGTTTATTATCCTTTGTATCTCGGTAATAATATTACTGAAATATCATTGCAATAAAGTATCGGGAAGGGAAAAAATACGCGGAAGGAAACGTACTAGTTGTTGGAAATAAGAACTGCGAATATATTCAGATTATCGATCCACTTTAATATTCGACCGTTTGCATGAAATAAAGAACAGATTTTATAGTGCTTTACCTTCGAATCTTATGTTACATTAATAATTTATATACTTACTTTTATTCTTTTCAAATTCAAACAGTTCCACAAATAAATAACTTTTCCTATACAAACGCATGTATTTTTTTAGAAATACCATTCATTTATTATTTTTCACACCAAGATATATTGACATCGAAATTTACTTGAAAATAATAATATATATATTGTATTATTACTTTTCTCGTTTGTATTACGTTGGGAAATTGCTGTTTTCAAATTGAACATTTCAATAGATACGTTCGTTATTAGATGCCCTGAAGCAAATTCATTTATTTTTAAAATATGAGTATCTGATAACGATTTCAAAAACAAACTTCACAATTATGCTTTTGAAATAATTGTTAAAACGAAAATGCTTGTGGTGAAAATCCCGTGATCAAACAGTGCAATTTACTTTCGGTATTTGTTTATTTTTGTAGTTTTCGATATTACCCCCAAATTAATAATTGCATCGGAAAATGTTTTAAATAAATATTGACGATCAACAAATAATAAAACCTTTTATATTTGTACGCGTTTTTTCGCAGTTTTATGCAATTCGAATTTATACACTTGATTATTTTTTCATTTAATTAGTTTTTATTAAAATTCCTGTTTTAAAGTAAATTAAATTATATAACACCCTTCAGTAAACTTAATTAAACATTTTTATGTATTTAGACGGTTCATGTTGAATTACATAAAATACAGAAGTACATTTACCATTTGCAGTGTCATTATCAATTCATTTGTGTGAATCAGCAGGACAGTTCAGCTAGCTAGCATAGATTTTTTTGACATCATCATAACTTTACAACAGGGCAGAGAGACATCTGGTCGATAGCCCACATTTTAAAATTAGTTTCAAATATACAGGGTGTCCCATAAAAGCATGGCGTATCATTGTTATATTTTTTCTAATGGAATGCCCCATATTTTTTTCATATTCTACATCAAAATTAAGGTTAACTTTCATAATGTGTTCATATGCCTAAACCTAATAATTTTTCAAATATTTAAATATTTTTGAAAAAAATTGACGTTTCGAAAATAATCATAATTTTCAAATGGGTGAATGAAAACAAATGAAATTTTGTATCAGTATATTTTACAAAACCATTTAGCCATAAAGCTACTTGGCGCGCACGCTGAGACACCCTGTATATATTTTTAAAGGATTTCAAACGCATATTTTAAAATTCTCACTACATATTGTCTATGATTTAATTGTGACTGTTGAAAAATGAAATGAATTGTGATTTTAAATAATTAAATAATTTGTGATTTTCGTATGTAAGAAATTTGGCAGGATATTTAGGTTTCTTTTAATGCATAAATTATATAGTTAAAAGAAACCTAATTATTTTCCTAAATAATTTTCGTATTAAAAGAAACCTAAATATCCCACCCAAAATTTTACATCCAGAACTCACAATTCATTAATTAATTTCATCTTTCAATAGTCACAATTAAACTATGGAGAATATACAGAAACGATTTTTTTATTTTGTTGAATATAAGGCTATGTTTATATTCAATTTATGACGATTTATGACATTAATGATATTTTATTGATTACTTGAACATATTTCATATACATTGATATGAAACAATATACTATGTTCAATAAAATAAAATCCTCACAGTATATTGTCTGTGATTTAGTTGTGACTCTTGCAACATTACATTAATTAATTAATTGTGATTTCTGGGTATAAAAATGTGGGTGTTTTTCAATAACGATTTTAGTACATATACGGTGAGGATTTTATTTAATTGAACATACAATTTTGACTATTAGTGGTATTTCACAAATTACTTGAATATATTTAATAAATTGATCATAATCTTTTATAACAAAATCCTCACTATATAGCATACCTATTATATTAAAATATATTTCCTATTAAAATATCTTGTCAGGTAAACGAAATTATTTTTTTTATTTCACACACTTTATTATAATGTCCTTTTTCAACTCAATATAAATTGTATATTTAAATAAAACACATATATATTAGAAAGCTGCATTCTCTGTATATAAATATACAACGCAAGTGCACTTTACAGGCTTTATTTAAGTAAACCCTCTAAATTAAGTGTGGATTTCGTCAAGTAGGGAGATAAATGCATTTTACGAAGTTACTGCAGTCGTTTTATTTCCATTTATCCATTATTTATCATTTCGCCTCGGTGCTTCCAAGCTGATTTACAAGAGTAAGTAACCGTTCTCATGTTTAATGTTAGTTTTAGGGATCATTGCGGAATTCTATAAGAAGTTTAACTATTTGCATCAAAACTTAGATTCAATTGTATTCAAATTCCGCAGTAAGTAAGTAAACGCTTTAGCAATATTTGTTTTCAACCATTTAGTTTAATGCCCTTAAATCTATAATACTTTAATCTTTATAAAAAAGAGTTGGACGTTTTATTTGTCTTTTTTTATATCTAAGTAAGTAATTTTAAAATGCGCATTTATAATTAAATGTGTTTATCTATTAATACTTCATTATACATTTAACTAATTTTAATTCAGAAAATATTTGTAACATTATTTGTAAATTAATATTTTATTTAGTAACTGCAATTTCAACATCTACACTTGTCTTTATTAAATTAAGTTTATTAATCACCAATTAGACCTCTACTTCGATATACAATATATGTGATTAAATAAAACACTTTTTTATAACTTTGTATAATTTTTTTTAAGCAAGTGTTAATTATTGAAACTATAGTCATAGCTAATATATTGTTTTTTATTATAAAATCAAATTAGAAAATAAAGTGTTATATTTAATACATCAACATTAAGTGCTCATGTTTGATAATGCCAAGCTGAATTTGCCGACAATGCAGTCACAAGTGAAAATAAAGTGTTATACAAAAGAAAGTTTGGAAGTGATTTCATTAATATATAAACATGTATAACTACGTAGAAGCTTCGAAAATAGAAAATGTTTTATTTAAAGTAACATTAATTTATTATTATTCACTTCATTCGGCTGTACAAAGTTATACTTGTTTTTAATAATAACAATCTTTATTATCAGATATATACAGAAAAATATACAAAATAAATAATAAATATTACAAACTCAAATGTATAATTTTCTTTCAGCCTGGTTTTTCTTATTTATATCCTTCTCATAAAAGAAGTATGATGATATCTGTCTTAGTCAGAATATAATATCGGGTATGTTCGTAATTTAACCGTCATTAATGTTATGGTGGGAAATTTGTGTTTGGGGTTTATATTTTTATTATGTGGGATACATAGGGACTTGATCAGGTTTAGGTTTGTGGGATTTCAGGCGAATTTGTGAAACGTTTTAAATTAATCACTATATACTTTTTTATAAATAATATAAAAGTAAATATTTTATTTTAGAATAAAAAATTATGCAAATGTGTTTAAAGAGTAGCAAAATGTTAAGATTGTGCAAACGAAATAGTCGTAATAGAATATAACTTTGGTTATTGTGGATTTCAAGTGAATCCATTGTTTTGCAATAGACGTCCAAATAAAAATATTTGACTGGCTCGGCGCGCCCACCATTTATGATTGTATGCAAATGAAGTCTCTTTGTTTTGCATTTAATAATTAAAACGTAGCACTCCGATATCCTCGTAAAGCTGCATGCATAGTTAAGGCAACTGATGTGTAATAAATCTACCCCCACTTTTTCGCAACCAGATTAACAAATTTGTCCCAGTTTTTGCTATGCAAATTTTTATTTAATTTATAGTGATACATTTATATGTATATAGTAAAAAATGTGAAGATAAAATATATATTACATTTTTTGCGAAAGGGCTTACGTGTAACATCTGTTACGTCGTATGATATCAATTTCAAATGTATCTTCGGCGGTAGTCAATTTGCTTAAGCTTATTTTGTCGTTTTATATGCAGCTTCCAGTGCTTTATACATCGCTGCATAACTAAATACATAAAATCATTAATCATTTCGCATTCATTCCGCTCGACTGGTTTAATATGAAGCGGAATACAGAATACGTGGAAAAATGTAATAAACACATAATATTAACAACTTATATTTTCACATGTTGCTGTTTAAATACAAATGTTAATAATAAATGCCTATAACTAAAAATGATCACAATTGGAAATTCATAATAAAAATGATTCTACGTTAATTAATAAGCATTTTAATTATTTGCTATCATAAAAAGCGTTTTAAATATAACGCAATACAATTATTCTTACTAAAGAGACAATGTCGAAACTCCTTCAGTTGTTTTCTTAGGTGGTCATTAAATGTTTGAAACGTGCAGGGGACGGAATAATGGAATTATTTTGAAGGTGGAATTAACAATCGGAGTCACACTTTCACTTATTTCGCGCTCAAAATTTCGAATGTTTAGGGAGTGCCGGGCTCGCAATAAAGCCAAGGTAACATTTTGAATATATTCATTAATTTATGCAAATATCCCTCGAATTTTAGGGTCGCTACTTTTATGAAATGTAAATAAGTAACCTAAATTGTGAAATTATGGCCAAACATGCAGAAACATTTCAGTTTGTATTTATCCAACATAACGCATATTATCCAGCTGCTATTCTTTCTTAGCGGCTTTTTATTTCTCCTTTAATGGTGGAAAATTGGAATTATGTTAACATACTGCAAGCCCGGCGCCTCCGCCAGAAATCTCCGAAGGAAAAGCGTACAGAGAATGAAAACGCTTTAACAAAGGAAATCTGCGTTTCTTTGTGTGAAGCTGAATTATTTTAAAATGGTTTAAATGCTCTTATTTTAGGTGAAAATCCACATAAAAACCATAATAACATATAAAACAAATTATTATATCCAACACTTTTTCCTATATTCATGATAATAAAAACGACCATTCGTCAATTCATTTGTGCGAATCATGACAACAGTTCATCTACCTATCATAGATATTTCTTTAACGTCGTCATAAATTCTCGACAGGGCAGAAAGACCTCTGGTAGATGGCTTAGACAAACACGTATTCAGACTGCATAAATAATATAAAACAATGTAAATATTTACAATAAGTGTAGGTGTTGTATAAAAACAATTATAAGAACTACATGATTGATTAAATTAAATAAAAATATTTTGAAAAAATGTCATAGTAGCTAAAGAGGGAATATTTCATTAATTATTTTCAAATTCTTTTATTTAATTTATTTGAATAACTGTAACCAAATGAATAAATCGTTTTTTTTTCTATTATGATTAATTAATACAATCGAAAGTATTTCGTAATATTTTAAACTTAATTTCAATAAACATCCGTTCCAATTAATTAATCAATAATTTTAAACAATTAATTAAAATGTCCGGAACAGTTTATATTAACATTACACCATTAAAATGGAAAATTTAACGCTTTTACGTTGTTGTTGCAAGTTGCAAAATGTATGCGCTCTAATTAAAATTGTACATCAATACAATTAATATAAAAACGAAACAAATAAAATTACACCTTTATACAAATGCTTAATTAGCAGTATAATATTTTTAAAGCTATATATACAATAAAAATTAAAACTCTGATAAATACTGAGCAGAAAAAAGTGTAACCTTTTAAAGGAATGAAAAAAGTAATAAATCAATGAATTTAATTTAATAGAAAAAAAATTCTGAAAAGTATGATATTCAATGTGCAACAAAATACAAAATGTAAATAATTTTCTTTGAGTAAAGATATTCCATGCGTGAAATGTTAAATTTAACGCCCACAGTCTATGCGGATTTAATAATATTTTAATATTATATTAAGCTGTGATTTGTGACGTTAAACATTAATGTATATATTAAACTTAAAATTTCACGTACGGAATAGGCGCAATTGTGGTAGAAATATTTGTTAAATTAATGAAACAATATAAATGTTTATAAAATAAAAGCTTAATTTCAATAAATTAAACACATTTTACTATGTTTGTATAGCTTGGATTGTTTATTGTTGACTGTAATTTCGACAACCATTTATTCATTTAATAAAATTGAATTACAATATATTACAGAGTAGACTCCTAAACAATTAACAATATAAGAATTATATATTTTATACATACACAACATTTTTTTTATTTTTATCTTTTTTTTTGATATACAAGTATGTCATAATTACATAAAAAAATTAATGTACTATGACTGAGTTGAGCTTCATTTATTCTAATGATCTGTTATTAGAAGTATAATAACATTTATTATTAAACGCATAAACTATAAAATTTTCGTCTCAGTTTATATTTTAAAGTGCCTTTCTTAAAGATAAGTGTTTTCGGTGTATTAGCATACTCCGGTAAAAGCTATAGATCGCTAGGATCGAGGGGTTCAACTTTTGCTTCATTTAGCTGCAACCCCTGTGCCCACATCACATCAACTCCTTACATGTTTGCCTTACCACCCAGAGGCGCTCTAATCGCCAGAACGTGACTACGAAAGAAAACAAACATCCTCAAATTATCTTTATGTAATATACGTAAGGATATAAAGGAGTATATTAGTTATTAATTTTATCGTTATTCATGTTATTACAAATATAATTAAATTATGTAATACTCTGTTTAGTAAATAATAATACATTTTAATAATATTAGAAAATAATTCTTTTATGAAAAGTTTATTAATGGCAAATATGTGAATATTAGCAATTTATATTTAATATGATAATTTATATATAAATAATTACATACATTTTAATTTTATATATATATACATACATATACATCAATAAATACATATATTTATTTGAAAAATGTCATGACGAGAAAGATGATAAAAAAACAATATTCAATATTTCCGTAATAGATATCAAAATATTCCCACAGATATCTCACACATGTTGTATTTGAATGTAGTATTATCCCTAACTCCCTTGAATATATATACCCCGAACGTGTACGTTTTTCAAAAAAGCATCTCATAAATATTATTAATTTTGTAGATGGCACGGAATGGAGCATGGCTTGACTTTCACTAAGTTCCCGGTGAAAGTGAATCCCGAGTTCTATTTTTGTACGGAGTATTAACCCACTAATTTAATAATCCAAGAAATACGAGGACGCTTAAACTAAGTTGACGTTTTGTGTAGCTCGGTTGCTGCGCTCGTAAAATATGTAATTATGATGTTACCCGAGTTAGACTGCACCTTTATGTTTCAAATGTTTTAATTACACAACAAGTCCACTGTGCCAGCGGAATTGTCCAAACAATGCAAGTTTCCAATAAGTTGGATAATATCACTTTCAAACTTATTACAGTTAAAAGAGTTCCGAACTGAAAACTTGCCGAAACTATATCTCAGTCAATTGTGGAAGTGGTAGGAGGGAAGATGAATTTTCTGAATGATACTAACAAACCGGCATTTCTGTAATATTGTTAATGTTCCATTGAAATTATTAAAATGTTAAATAATTATTACACTTTCCTTTTATACATTAATGAAACAACTTTAAAATAATGAGTATACATTAAATTAGTAAAATTAAAAAGTATAATAACAACAGAAAAAACTACTTAAGTGAGTTATGTTAAAATTGCACAATCAATTGAAACAGCAAATTTATTGATTTGTACATTGCAACAGTTTGAGTCTGTTTACAAGGTAGAGCTGTACTGATGAGAGATGACACTAATTATGATTTATAACATAGGTACCTTTTATTACATATTTTCGACTCAAACCGCTGTAATGCACAGTTGGGCTGACATGCAACAACAAACATCTATTATGTAATCGAATGTCTGGCGGGGTATATGCCCTGGAAGTAGTTATTTCAATAGATGTTTATCAAAACCTTACATTGTAAGTAATGTTTAAATTCCTAATCTAATCTCCTTGTTTAATTTTGATTGTAACTGTGTTTTAATTTAGTGATTTAACTCATTCTACTACATTTCATATTTACAATTAAGTTTACAAGAACATAACGATAATTGATTAAGTATATCACACAAAAAATATTTAATTGTTAAATGGCTATCGACCATAAGTCTTTCTGACCATTTAAGAATATTTTCATGCTTATGATGTTATAGTTTTTTTCTTAAACTCTCAATTATTTCCATTTTTTATTTACATATACTTTATTCGAATACTCGCCTACAAGTTTAATTATTTCGGTATTTAGATTCAGGACGATTTGAATACTTGGTAAAATTGTAATTGAACACTATTTTCCGTCATATTTTGTCCAAATGGAGAGAAGAGCCGTGAATGGTGTCATAAAACCCAACGGCCCGGTATAAAATAGGAACTATCGATTCTGCATATATTTGAATGTGCTTGTAGTGCACAGGTAGATTTTATAAACTAGAACATGATACATTATTTTTAAAGACAAAAAAGAACACCGCCTTCCATTACATTTGCATACTTTTACCCAGAAATAATATAAAATCAAATGGTTACTTTGTTTGTACGGACATTTCATGCACGGATAGATATTGGATTGAATGGTTTGAATAAACGGAATGCGTATAATCTGATTTTTATTTTTTCACTCATTGTTACTTAAAAAGATCTATTCTTCACTGCGTATTTTTAATTTCACTATGTAAATTTCATCCACCAAGTAAAAATGTTCAATAGATTTACTCTTAATAAAATAAAATAACTCCCACACTCTACAGAAATCTTCTCAATTAAAATTAAAGTCATTCTCATTTAATATATACAGGATGTTCCGTTAATGTGGGGAAATAGTTTAACCTCAAGTTCATTAATTAATTAAAAATAAAACTTGTTTATTTTTATGCTATATGTACATTTCAGGCACTATGTGTCCATTATCAATAGCTAACAAAGTATGATCCAAGATCTAACACATATGTGTATAGAGATAGAGGTGTTAGATTTAGGATCATACTTTGTTAGCTTTTGATAATAGGCAAATAGTGCCAGAAATTTACATAGAGCATAAAAATAAACAAATAAACAAGTGAAGAAAGGAATACAAAGTGTTTTGTTTTTAATTTTTCGAATCTCTTCACGTAACTCACAACAATATATCGGTCAAGTTCGGGGCTTGAAATATGATGATTTATTCGAAATTTTCTATATTCAAAAGTAAACAGTTAATCCAGAATTCGTCTTCAGTGTTAAACAAAATAACATTTTTTTCATTCATAACAATTGAATGCTTGACTAGATTCGAATGAAATTGACCATTATTTAATATAATAATACAATATAATATAATATAATATAATATAATATAATATAATATAATATAATATAATATAATATAATATAATATAATATAATATAATATAATATAATATAATATAATATAATATAATATAATATAATAATTTAAGTTAACATAACCATGTTTAATTCATATTATTTATACCACTACATAAACGTTTGAAGAACATTACTTTAAAATTAGTTAATTTTAAACACTTTTTGTCTCTTTATAATTTTCGATAAATTATACAGTATTTAAGGTATTTATTTTCTAAGGAAATAAAATTTAAAAAGTCCATGTTAATAAATAAATAATTATTTAATGTCTAAATTTATAACTTGTTCTTAATGTGATAATTATAAAGTAACATTTATTAATGTATCTGGGTTCTTTTTATATTAAATAAATATAATTGTTTTGAATTTTATAAATTTATAACAAAATTATCAACGATTGTAAAGAGACAAAAATCCTCGAAATAGACTTTTCCTTTTCTGTCAAGTAATATTAAAAAAAATCAATGCGTGCCGCAATAAAAAGATATCTAGGTGTTTATTTATAGATTATGCAATATTTTAGACTTAATATGAATCAATGATGGTCATATTAACTCAAATGATGTATTTTGTTATCATATTAAATTGAATTAAAATCAAATGAAGCATTCAATTACTATCAAATAAAATATATATTTAATGATTATTTTATGAGGCTAATAATTGTTGAAAGTTCATAATTACTTATATTAATTATGACTATATAGTCTTTAAATGTCTATTGTAATCTCGCTACAGTTGTTTCACCACTCTGTGGCTTTTATTTCTTCGCCTGAAGAAACCACAGTATGATTAAACAATTGCAGCGAGATTACAATAGACATTGATAGTGATATTTAATAAATATTTAATGAATTAAATATATTTATATATTTAACAAATCCACGTGTTTTAAAATTCTTAAATCAATTTCATATTAAATATGTTTAAGTGATAAATGAGAAGAAAGTAACCAATATTAAATCAATATTATTTGGTTTCACTTTGAAGATGAATTCCGGTTCAACGGTTAACAATAGAATATGGATAAGTTCGGCTCAATCATCATATATTGATCCTGGAAACTAGAGGTTAAGCAATTTCCCCACATTAACAGGACACCCTGTATAAATAGTTTAGGCAGTTAAAGATTTAAAACCAATCGTTAGATTAATGCTTTTATTTCATTATATTATTTGACTTTACTCTATATAAGAAGCTTTAGGAATCCTATCTATCTAGTTACATTTTTATTTAAAAATCCTTAAAATAATCTAAACAAAATGCGGCTCAAAAATAACGAGAGGGTCTAACAAGCCTTGCTAGCGGAGACCGTGTTTCTCGAGCAGATATGAAATTATGGATGCAAAACGTGATCCGTTTAGAAAAATAGATCCAGAATAGGTCCTCGAGACGGGTCTTCAGCATCCCTCCATCAGACAGCAGATGCCCACAAAAACCCTTTACACGGCCACGAGATGTGTTATGATTCTTTCCGGAATTAGTACTATAAAACAAACAGATCGGTTCACGTGGCGCGGATTTGATCGTAAAGTACATAAACAATACAATCCCGCCTTTGGAAACAGATCATTCGATCGTACGCATAAAATAAATAAAGGGCAACCGAAACAAACAATTCAATGTAATAATATCGGTAATAACTTTAACCCCGCAATGTATCTTACCGGAAGTGGGTCAGCGCCCAATGGTCAATGAGTATTATGTGCTTTACAGTTTAATATTTGCGTTTAATAATAGCAATTGTATATATCTGTCGACCTCACTAACTCACATATAATTTTATTAAATAATTAATTCTATTATACATTTAAAATAATTATAATCGCTCCAAATCAATACATTGCTCGTTGAATACCAAGGGACCAATATTCATATACATTGAAAATTAAATTTATTTGTAAAATTACCTTATTACATTGAAAGTAAAGTAAAGTAAATCTTTATTCGTGCTAGTAACATAATTGTTTTACACTTGTCAATACATATAATATAATACTATTAATTAATATCAAATATAAAATTTCGTGAACATATTGACTCCTTGTATAGTAGAAAGATTGTTTATGTAATAGCGGAGACCAAGCTTGAAACAGATAATGAAATAATTATGATGTAAATGAAAAGATACCATAACCATAGACCAAATAATATACAAACGATGATTAATATATAAATTAGGCTACAATAAAATCTTAAGTTATATGTATAATATGCATCGATGATTAAATATTTCTCAATACGATTTTTAAATAAATTAAAACATAGAATTTTAATAAATTTACAAAAAGTAAACAATTATTTTCCTTTAGAATAAATCCATACAGCCACATTAAAATATATATACATTTATTTAAAAGATTTAAAAAATGTATTTGCAGTGATGCAATCAATATGGTAAGATATAAAGACGAAAATATTTCAATGATATACATGCTACATGTGCATGCATCATTATAATATGTAACTCTAGAGTCCTGTCAAACGTAACAATGAAAGAAAGTCCCTCGGACGAAATAATTTCTGTATATCAGAGAGAGAAAAAAGGAATTTCGCGAATAAATCATAACATTGGGGGTAGATTAGTGTCCGATAGTGCGATAACATTCACAGACCATCCCAAGCCGACACATTTATTCTGTACGTATAATTCTGCAACACCGGCACACCATTTGATCGAATTATATACGTTTTCCCTTTGTATTTTAGCACCGCCAGCCAACCGGTTTATGGCCATCCCGGAAATTATAGATTCCTATCTTAATACAAGAAACATTCTATCATTATTCCCTTTCCCTAATATGAGATAACTGATTTTACTATCTAACGCACTGTCTGATGGTTATATGTGTACATAAGGGTGCAGATCTAAGCCGGATTTTACGTTTGGTAATAATAGGTTCATTTCATTTACGTTATAGATTTTACAACCACCCCTATAAATCGATTTCAGTTATCATGTTATTGTTCGGTCATCAAACTATTAATTATACGTCTTCATTAACTAAACATTTCAATTCATCAGATTACGCCTCATTTCTAATTCACAAATAATGTATCCTTCAATTGTAATTCACGTAGATTATCTGCTATTGATATGAAGCTTTTTACTTTAGGGAGGCATTAGGTACGTACGTATATGCGACGTGTTGGCTCTGGGGTATTTTGTGGGGTAATAATGTTTGGAATTTTATGAGTTATGCGCTATTGATCATAGCCATTCGATTTTATATCGTTTATTACCTCTAAAATCACTTCAAATGGATTTTAGGCTTCTAAACATTTTTATTGAAATTACCCTGACATGTGTGTATACAATAAAAGTTGAAATCGATTTAATGCACAACATATTCCATTTGCAATTTCGAGGAAATGAGTAATTTCATTATAGATAGAGTGAAAATAAAACTAAGGATAACAACAATTCGTTTTCTTATAGCATTTTTTTAAAATCATAATTCAATTTATTTCTAATTTAATTAAATTAATTGCTGCAATCAACACGTTTCTTTTCACATTTCATTTAAATATGAATTATTTATAGAAAATATTTGTTCTTATCAGTAATAAAAGAAATACATCAATAATCGGGGCTATTCCCAATGGGAAATGTTACGTTTAACTTGTAAGTAATTAAATTGACATTCTATGAATACATATCTATTACAACATTGGCTTAGTCTGTGATTATGAAAAATGTGAAACTTAACATTTTCCTTACAGAATAGCCCTGAATAATTTTATTCTGTTCATAAATTCATTTAATTTTTATTTCGTTATTAATTTAAATAAACCGCAACTGTGAATTCTGACCTTTTTTTCTATTATGAAACCGCAAATAATATCTTTATAAAATAATTGATATTTTAAGTTGTTTTGTCAAGCAATTTTGTTAAAAAAAAACATATAGGAGTCGTTGAAGCGTATGAACAAATAAAAGTTCAAGATTTGATTGGGATCCGCCAACGCGTTTAGACTCCAGTGTGCCGTACACCCACACACACATATTCAACATCATTACGAAAACAGAGTGTTTTGTTTGTGAGAACTCCGAAACGACCAGGAATTTTAAAATTGGCTTAAATTTTACGACACACTATAGGTTTCTTTATGAGATAAAAATATCTACGTACACGGAATAATTTTTAAAAATATATCTGAATTACGTTCTCGTGTTTTTTTTTTTTTTAAAACTTTCTTATGCGTTCTGTAAGATTGCAAGAAAATATCCTTTCTTACCTATGATTATATATTTATTGATTATAGTCTCAACTATTTACACTTGTCATTATTAAATTAATATTGCGGTTTAGTAGAAAGAGAAATAATAATATTATGCATATTCATATATTATTATTAAATGTCTTTATTATTATTTTGATTCAATATTTATACAATAATATATAATATTTCAAATTAATGGACTTTATAATCAAGTAAAACAGCAATCGGCTAACGGAATGAAGCCTTTCTGCCTTTATATACTTATTTATTATCAGATTTCTTTTCCTTCAAATCGGAAAATATTAATCAAAATTTAAAAAAAGGTTAAATTATTGCATATTACGCCAATTTCTTAGTTTTGATTAGAAAATAAAACTGTAAGATGTAATCTAAATAGTAGATAAGGAATGTAAATTTATTTGAACGTAGAAAATGCTTGACATTTATATAGCATACGTTTTGTTACCAAAAATAGAGATACAGACAATTATATAGTATGATTACAATAACATTTATATACAATATATTTATGCGTTAGACTATCTAGGCTGTCACCTATTTGCCCAAATATTACTTATTTTCATTATTTTCTATAAATTCTTTCTTAAAAAATGAATTATTAAAATGATTTCTCATTAATTCCATGAAATCCCTGCTAGTTTTAAATTTCCTTAAATGCATAACACAATATGGTTAATTAAACAAGATATCAATGTAACAGGAATTAATGACCACCACTAAGTATATTTCCATCTACCATTATACCATTCATGTATTAATCATACATGAATTAAAAATATTTTATTTTATTTTCAAAATTATTTCTCTATTAAATTATTTTAGTTTCGGGCTTGAAACTAATATTTAGACATATACTCATAAAAATAAAGTACATTTTGAAGTTAAACGTTTAGTAGTAAAAAGACAATTGAACGGGCCAGTAAAATGTGGATACAAGAAGAAGCAAAATTTTGGTTTGCCAGAAGGAACACATTGTACATATACGAAAAAGCAGTCCACTCCGATTTAGCCCATCATCTGCTTCCAGTCGAGTTTGATCTACTAGAGGATCATATAAAACAGCAAGTGAGCACAAAAATATTTCCCAATGAAGTATTCCGAAAAAGAAAGCTATCAAAACTCACAGCCAACGCAACATACCAACAACAAAAGAATAAAGTACATATATTTTTTTACTCCAAAGTTGAAAATCTTTCAGATGTTTCTTTTAACGATGCAGAATTTACTCTTTTAAGTAAAGGACCTAAATTTTTACCAGTAATTACTCCAAAATCGTACAAATAAAATTAATCGTAGAGTCAACACTTGATTTATACAGGGTGTTCAATTTAAGGAAAGACATTGAAATATCTCAAAAACTACACATCGAATAAAAAAATATAATTAAAATTTGTTCGCCTCGGAAGGGGACATCTAATGATACGAAACTCTACCCACTACCCTTTTGATGTGAGGTTAAAAGAGCTAAGTAATTTTTGCAGTTGAAAAAAGATTGATCGAATTTTATTAATCATTTCCAGAAATGTTCGCTATTAAATTTCATTGTAATTTCAATAACTGCAAATGTGTAATCATCTTTTTTTCTTTTATTTAATATCATTATTATGACTTATAGAACTGCAACGAACTATTTTCTAATATTTTTATAAATAAAATGTATTTTAGAGCTTTTATTAAAATTGTATTATGTTTTCATCAGTTTATAATTTACTTCTAAAACAAGAAAATCTGTGTTTGTCGGGCGTCAACCCCTTAATAACTTTTATAACAAGCAGACTTGAGTTGAATAACATATAAATAGCATTCTCGTATATACACTGAAGAAAACGTTCTAAAATAGAGCCGTGTGCATTTTAAATGTTTCCGAATCTCTTATTATTTTTCTACAGACTCTCTTATTTGAACGAGTTTATATATTAGAAAATTTACATAAATTTTAATATATAAATTAAACCTTGAATGTAAACAATTTTATTAATATATCAGATATGAATTTCTAATAAAAGTTTTAAAACTGTTTTCACAATATCTAATGTAATATTTAAATGCAAATAGAGTAGTAGTGAATATCTTCATTATCATACGTTTGTACAATAGTTTGAAATAATACATTAAGTAGTACAATTTTATTTTGATAAATGGCTATTGGCCAGTGGCCTTTTTGCCAATACAAATATATTTATACAGACAATTACATACATTTTAGAAACATCAAAATTAAGTTTACACAATAAAATGAAAGTGTTTGTCGTGGGCTACCGACCAGAGATCTTTCTGTCCCGATGTAATATATATTTTTGAATTAACGTTTCACGTAATCCGTAGTAAACTGTTTTTGAACTAATTTGATTTTTAATATGATATATATATTTAATTCAAAACTTAGTTTAAAAATAGCACATTTATGATCTTGGCATTCTGTTATTAAAAATGAGTATGTAGTACTCGAAATGTACATCTACAAATGTTTTAATTTAACTTATGAAACAAATAAAGTGTATTTATTTAAATATAAAATTATTAAAAATGTTTAGATTCAAGGCTCGAGGGTATTTAAATACAGTGTCCTGCATCACAGTTCCCGTTTTAGATAGCTCAGTTAGGAGTTCGAAATTTTGGAAACTTTACTTGGATCCTAGGACCTACTTCAGGAAAATATTTTTAAGTATACAGGGTGTCCCAAAAAAGAGTTACGGCGTGATGACATATTTTTTTTAAAATTGCTTGATATACATTTTATTGATTATTTAGGTGCCTTTTATGATTACCTACATACCCCTTTCATTTTTCATTTTATTGAAATCGGTTCAATAATACCAACCAAAAAAATTAAAAAGTATAAAAAATAGCTTCGCGCCATTCGTTAAAAAAATTAATAACAAATAAAATTGGATCTTATAAATAAAATTATACAGAGTACTTGTTAAATAAGGTCTGATAATCCTAATAGCTAAATTTTATTGATATTGGTGGCTAAACGGTTAAACCTATTCGAATAAAAATAAAAAAATATATATTGTCAAATTAATTTCATTGTGTGTACTTTAAAATAACATTCTTACAAACCATAGTTTAAATATAGTCAAGGAAAAATAAACCGCAACACAAATAAAGTATATATATAAAATAATAATAATCTTTTTATTCAAATTTAGTATTTATAATAGGTGGAACTGAATTCCAATAGTTAAAAATATAATGAAAATAATTCTTCTTCGGCACACAATCCTGCTTTCATTAAAAATATCATCATTTTCTCTCTGCATAATACAAACGTCTAGGACAACGGAAGTAATAAGCCCCTTTTACGGCATATCTTTGTCATAAAAATCCGTTTTTGCAAGTCTGAAAACGGACTTTAAAAATCAAAGCAAATGCCTTAAAATGAGCTACACATCTACGTTGCCTAATTAAAATAAATCAAGTTATAAAGATAAATTGCAATTTCATTGAATTAATAAGTATACACGGAAGCAAAGGTTTTAACAAAAAATAATGTTATCCATTAATTTTTGCTAGTTTTCTTGCTTTCACGTAGGTCATATTCTTGATTGTTACACGAAGAAAGTTTATAATAATAACAAAATTAATAACGTTTATGCAGCATTATTTCAACTGTAAGTGTTAAAAAATGATTTTTATAATTGGGAATTAAATTATTTCTTGAGTTAGTTACACATCTTTATTGACAAGTTTTTTGAGTTTACAATACTAATAATAACAATATAAAATATTTTGAAAATGTAAAGGTTTCTTGTCAATCGGCTATCGACCATAGGTCTTTCTGCCTGTCTTATAATTAATTGTCATTATTATCTTTTGCAAATTATTTTGTCGTTGGTCGTCATTGTTAAACATCAGGGTCAATTTAACTGTCCATAGCTTGAAAGGATGTAATGAATTGAAATATTGTTGTGGAGGGATTTTTACGGATAGGTCTTGTGTTTGGGGTACGTGGGATACATAAAGTGTGTAGAAGATCGCGGATGGTTGGATTTAGGGCAAATTTTTGGGAGAGGGCTTAATTTTTGATTTAAACTGGAATTAGTGTTTTTTTTTTTAATTCAAAATGTATTTTATACGAATTTATTTATATTTAATCACTTCTGTTATGTCCATTATTCACATAAAAAATCTCCCAATTTATGTTTTTTTTTAATAAAAATTATCCTAAAGCGTTGTTTTATAAATGAGCCGAGCGCTATTGAATTTATATTATAAATTAATGCATAATAAATGTAATCCGATGTCGCCGATGTAATTTTTCCAGCAAAAATAACTAAATAACGTGCTGAACATCACAAATTTCCACATTAAAAGGATAATTTTCAATGGGCCAAACCCGCAATATCCCTCATTAACTTTACATAATAATAATAATTAGCATGCATATAATAGCCGACGCCATCATTAAACCAATGATTAAAATACTTCGAGCCGATTAGGCATTGGCTAGTTATCGCGGCGCGACGCGGCGCACTTCGTTAAAACTCTATGTTATATAAAATTAATGAAAATTCAAATGTAAATTTGCATTTCCATGTTTTTATAATTATCAATATATTTCACCGAGTAAAATTCATTAATTTGCATTCATACACGCGTTTGCATTAAATAATAATACTGTTTACTTGCTTTCGTTATTTTGCATATTTAATTTATATTATTTTTGCGATTGTGCATGTTTTGAGGTATTTCCATTATTTAACCTCAATTGTATTATTTAAATGGAATTTTATTCCCACATTGAAAAACGATAAATCAACGGTTTTTAACTGTAAATATGCTGTTTTGCGCTTTCTTTATGATTATAAAATTTGTCAATTATTGTATGTAACTTTAAACATAAATTAATTAATAATACATTTTATTTTATTCTAATATTATTAAATGGTTACCCACAAATAAAATCATTATAATTACATAACGATGATAAATTATTTATTTATATTAAAAATAATATTAAGAATCACAAACCTTACAGTTATTATAAATTGATATGCTGAAATGCTGAACATTTTTCCACTATTTTTATATAATACCATTAAATAAACATAATGGAGAAAAGTTCAGCAATTCTATCACGACAAATTTGTTTGATATACAATTGTTTTTAGAACTATGGATTCAATATGAATGTGTACATTTTTTTAATAATAAAATCATATTAAAGTGAAATTATCTTTGAATTTTAAAATATCTGTTCAACTACATTTATCAAGGCATTGCACATTGAACAGGCTGGTTTGGCGAGGTCAGAAAGACCGAAATGGCCAAAACCAGTTATACAAAATCAGGATGGTAATGGTTGAACTATATTAATCAATTAATTGATTTTCCTGCTTTTTATAGATATGATAAGTTGGTCGAAACGAATAGCAATTTGTTGTGTTTGCCATGTAGAATCATATTATTAATATAAATAGAAAACAGTATTCACTCACTTTTCTATTTATATTAATAGCCAGCGAGGCATTTATTCAAATCCGAACCGAGAGAAGTTTTTTGTGAATTTGCGATAACAACAATACACGAGCGCACGTCCTCCTTCGCCGGTCATTACTATCTCAGCGCGCGGCAGGTGAGGGTCGCTCTTTTTAATTAATTTGATTCAATTCTTTTCGTTTAATTTTATTCGGTTTTGATTTAAATTGAATTAATTTGGTTTAATTTGATTTAAATTGATTTAGTTTAATTTGATTTAATATAACTGATTTAATTATGCTGATTGTATTTGAATTAATTTAATTGATTTATTTTAACATCTTTAAATTATGTAAGGCATAGCTGTACTGACGAGGGATAGATCCCGAAACACGTGTCTGCAGATGGCCTTATATTATGTAACGTTCCTTTTGTTGTTTTTACATAAAATTTTTCTCGGATCAAAAAATTTTGTTGCATTATTCAATGTTTGATATGCAGCAGCAGGTGTACATTATGTAATTCAATGTCCGGCGTGGGTATTTGCCCGGGAAGTAGTTGTTTTAATGTGCATTTGTTTAACGTACTTACGTAGGTAAGTCTATAGTCACAGAGATAAATGTGAAAATAATTTATTAATTATTTTCAAATCATTTTTATTTTATCATATTATTAACTATACATTTATTATTCATAGAAAATGTTATGATTATTTCATGTTAATATGTATTATATGTGTTGTTTAGTTATAAAACAGCAATATTTTAGTTCACTAAAGTTTCATATACAAATAGGTGCTATGATACACAAGTTAAGTGATAATTGTGTACGACTAAATGAAATCCGCCTTTTCTTGATTACATTCTTATTTAAACCAACTTTTGTGTTATCAATAAAAACATTTATTATAACCAGAAACAACATTTATTATTATAAAGTATATGGATAGCTTTTTTTATCAAAAGATTAGCGGATATGCTTACGGGTGTGAATCTGGAAATAATTCCAGTGATGACCCGGTGCATGCACCAATTGCAATCATTTTTTTAATTTTATTAAGGTTTGAGTGTAATATTTTAAAATCGTAGATCATTCTTTAAGTCTCTTATTATTATCTATATATTTATAAGATTTATAAATAAAGATCATGGAGAACTGTGCTGTCTGACGTCTAAAGTAATAATAAAAAAAATGAATGCACACACAGCTTAGAGCAACAGAATCAGTGTTATTCTTAAGATAATCACTTTATTATTAGTGACAAACTTGCAAAGTAGATGACTATTTATTTAAAAAGTATTCGTTATTATCCAATATTATCTGTGCATTACAATAATTACGATTAATGGCATGTTATGTTGTTTATGATATAATTTGGAATCTGAAAGAGACATTACAAGTAAATTTCGTTTCCTGGATTTGTAAACAAGACATGTTCGCCTTCCTTTGGCGAACGAAAGAACGATTCGGTCGTGTACCTTGTAGAATCGAATTATTGACGATAACATTTATAAATTAGGAAAAATATGGCGCTGTATGAGTTTCCAGTTATATTTTAAAAGGTTATTTAAATCGTAATCGAAGTATTTTCTATATATAATAGATTAAATAACTGATCAAGGTGGTAATTTTACCGTTTAAAACATAATTAAAATATGTTGCTAATATATACCATTATAAATATAGGACCAACATATTTTAATTATACTTAAAACGGTAAAATTATTGCCTTGATCATTTATTGGATCTGTTGTTAAAAGTAAGCCTTGCACACAAAGAAAATAATGAAAAAATAATATTCTTACATTCGTAAATTTCAGTATAAGGAGTGAAACGAATATTTTTTAGTAATATTATTGGATTGAAATAAACAAGAAGATATTTTATGCTCAAACACATATCAACACATAATACTTGTTTCGTGAAAGATGGGGAACCACAAACCCACCCATCCCGGGTAATCCCCACTCGCTGTTCACAATAGAACGTCGCTAAATCTGGCTATAACAAACACGGCGTCTACAGAATTGATGCGGAAATAATGGATGCTTCCAAACATATAAATAATTCCTGTTCTTGAAAGTTGTACGTTGAAGGAAGTAAATTTTAAAATTTAGTGCGCCTTGAAGAAAAGGGTCTTTTGCATTTGGGCCATTCAGAGATTTTCGGGGGTGTATTATTATTATCATTTAAGCCGGGTGTTGTCTAGAAAAATTTGTATTAAACGTTCGGAATATCAAGTCGCCGCTCTTCTGTATTATTCAGGGATTGTATTTCAGCATATAAAGCACGTGTTTCTTTCTTTTCTCGTTTCTGTTGGCAGTGTAAAATTTATGATGCGTCTTTGGGAAAAGGATGTTATATGTGAATCATTTTACATTTATGATTGTAAGCCGAAGTAAAAAATCAACCTTTTGTCAGTTATGTGTATTTATTTCATACCACTCTTCCCACAAAAAAAAATTACACCACAACTTGAATTCCATTTGTTGTTTGTTTTTCATCTATTATATTTTTTTTAATGTTGACTTCCACATAAATAACGAATTTTATCGATGACTTATACTATAATAATAAATATAATCATTACCACAACATTATATGTGTATTTAATAAATAATTCAGCTATAGGAGAATAATATTTCCAGAATTATTTCAGTATCTTATACATGCTAGAAAATATTTAGAAAATACTTCCATTATATAAGATTTAAATAACCTTTGAAAAAATAACTGAATAGATAGCACGCAGTGCCATATTTTTCCTAATTTATATTAATTAATTATTATTAGTGATTATTTACAAAACATATGCAACACATTGTGAAATGGCTATCGATCAGAATTCTTTCAGCCCGCCCTTGTCTTATACTTATCATTGTCCACTTACCCGTCATGATCACTAACGTTATTGTTAAAGTTCGTATTATTTGATGAAATGAAAAATAGTAGAAGTGTGAAATTTTTATTTTGGAGAAGGTTACGGAGTATGTAAAGGTGTTTAATTATATATACTATTACGCTCTTATTCTCTTCTTCTCGCAAAAAATAAGTGAAATAACCATTCATAAATTCAAATCAATCCAATAGATGGCACAGGTAGATTTATATTTTATACACTTTCACTTTGTTTTTAAGTTACATTAAAGAAAAAGAAGTTTGAAAATAATTAATTTACACAATTGAATTTAATATAAGTTTACAGTAGATGAAGAAAAAGTAATTACTTGTTCAATTATTATTTACAAATATTTTGTTTTTTAATTTAATATAAAAACAAAGTCAAAGTGTACCGGGTCAAAAAACCGTTAGGTTTAGGTACTAAAGACCTTAATAAAAACTATGGTTATTTTGAACGTAGAATATAAATATTTTATAATATATAGGGTGTTCCATTTCAAAAAATACAACTTTGATATTTTTATGTTATTTGGGACACCCTGTATAACATGAAAATAATTTTAGAAAGTAGCCTTTACACACCACTGAAAACAAAATTGTAAAAAGTGCTGTTCTTTGGCCACAATACTTCTTTTCGTATAGCGTGAATAACTCGGTATACAATTTAAAATTATGTGCACCATCCAATGGACTGATTTTAAAACATGAATGTTTTGAATAGTAAGAAATACAGCTATTTATGATTATTTCACTTTATTAGTTTTTGTGATAAAAATTTAATAGAAGCGAAATAACCTATATAATTAAACTTTACATACCCCGTAACCTCAGTATTCCTACAAAATACAAACTTTACAATCAACTATTGTTCATTTTATCAAATAATACGGACTTTAATATTCTCGAGTTATAGGGAAAGTAATTAATTATTCAATTTTTTAAATTAATTATTTTAAAATGTTCTTTTCTTTTTATTATTATTTGTTTCTATTGTTGACCGTATTAATTACAAATAACTATAATTTCGACATTATTAGCATTTCATTTTGATAATAACGCATTAAACCCTTTTAATTAATCATTATTAAAGTTACAATGAAAATAAAATACTTTCTCTTGGACAGGCGTAAAAAGGTTATACAAACAAAGTCAAAGAGTATTTAAATTTATAAATACTGGAAATAAATTCAATGTGTTTTATTGTTGTGAATTATAATGAATAAGAAAACAATGGTCTTAATAATTAACAAGTTAAATTGTGTATATAAGTTATTCAAAACTACTAATCAGCATTTTATTGTTTCTTTTGAGATATTGAATATTTTAATAACAACAATATATATTAGAATTTATTATTTATTTCATAACTCTGCTTAACCTACACAAATCACATTTTTATGATGTTATGATGATGGATTTTATTATATATAGATATCTTATATATATAGATATATATTTCGTTCCACAATTAATCAACATTATCATAAAAAATACACAGCGTATACTAATCTGATTAAAACGAACAACAACGCATTAAATATGCGTTCCGTAATTTATTGATACTTTTTTAAAAATATGAATCGTAATGTATGAGTGATGATTTCAAGAAGGGCTTAACATATTTACGCATCCTTTTCATCAATCACTTTTCATAATTCATCCCCCCCGAACATATTTACCAGCATCGTAACCCAGGAAAAAAATGTTTAAACTAGTGTTTCACTCGAGGAATGAGAAAACTGTACACAATATTAATCACACATGACATCCATTCTCTTCCCTCCACAGAAATCAATTTCCATGGAAAATAATTTAAAATTATTTTCTCGCCCCTTTTTTACGTGCGGAGTATTGTAAAATAATTAGCATTGTGTACATAAAAAATATATATCAATTGTTGTTTTCGTTAAACAATAACTAACAAAAGTAAAGAAAATTCAATTAAAATTATGCTTTTATTAATTAATTACACCATTAATTAATTAAAATAAATAGAAACAAAGCCAATAATTAAGAAAATATATGCCAATTAGATTGAGCGTTGTTATTATTAATAACTAAAATAATAAAATAAATACTAATTTGTAAGACAGGCCTGTGGCCTTTAACCGATTACGGTTATTTATATATATATAATATATAAAGAGACATTAAACATTAACAGCACTCCTTACACCTAACGATAGAAAGGAAACGATTGAAAAAAAATACATAAAATTTCAAGCAATCATTACATGTGAATGATTTTAATTGCTTTAACGTTTGTACTCAATGTAAACAATTAACAGAAATATGTTGTAAAAACTATATCGATTCTACCAGTGATAATCCCAACGTTTTTGGAGTTATGTAAAGAGTAATAGAAAATCATCTCATATTTATTCCTTCTTTCCAACACAGGATTTAACTACATTTTTTCGCAACCAACTTCACACTTAAGCCGCATCATATATATTTTGATAACTGACATAGCAAGGCTTGTAGTGGAAAAATCGATTGAATTTGCACCGTACTTTTTAGTTGATAACACGCATCCGGATATTTTACTTTTTTACTATAGAAAGGAAAAAAATCCGGTCCAAGCAAGAAAAAAATCCCGATATGTAGAGAGAAGCGCTAGTTACAAAACTGGGTTGGAAAATTTCGATCCGGCAATTTTGATCTCGAAGATGCACCACGTTGATTCTGATGGAGACATAATGAGGACATTAATTGATGCATACCAACGAATAACAACTCATGAGTTCGCTGATAATTGATTGTTATGAAAATATGTAAATTTATATGTTCTGTAAATGAATATTGTTTTGGCTCTGAAATATTAATTCATTATAAGAAAATCGTCTTTCGTTTTTATAAAATAAAACAAATTTACTTTCCGAAACACACAATATATTTAGAAAAAATAAATAAATACAAAGTGAAAAAGAAACCAAGTGCAATTTCTTAAATTCTAAAAACATTCGTTCTCGAGGTAATAATTAAATACGTGAAAAAATATTTTTGTATATAAATAAAACTTAGTTATATTATCAGATATGTCGCATTTACTATTTTTTCTTAACTTATTGATTTAATTCACAAATGTATTTTATATTTCCATTTTTATAGAAAACAAAAAAATACGAGCATATAAATCATTGCTGCGTAAACACAGTTACACAAATGTAAATCTGCAGCACATGTTTCCAAGGGACTACGTTCCCCTTCCTTTTTTATTTCGAATCGACAAAAAAGCCAATATTGTTATTATATATACGACATAAAATAATTCCTGGAGAAATGAGTTTCAATAAAGCGGTATAATTTATCAAAACAGTGGATAGGGAAATTATTGTTTTCTTATATTTAATATAACGGGAATACAAGAAAATGTAAATTTAATACAAACTCGCCCAAGAAGCTCATCGAAACTTTATTGAATCAAATCAGATAGGCATTGAATTATAATATTAATTGCTTTTTAAATACATCCGTAAACAACAACTTGGGTTTATTTTAAATTTTCGATTAATTGTAATTATTTTATATATAATTATTATTCGATAAAAAAAATATAACGCTATTGTAACGTGACTTCCGGTTTCATCAATTTATCCTGATGATAGAAGTCACTTGATTCCTCTGTATTCCCTTAACTGGTTTGTGAGGAGCTTATGGTCAACTTTACACCAATGTTATTACTGTTGTTTATTGGATAACGGTGAATACATTTTTTTAGTTTTGTGATTATTAAGAATTATTAAGAAGTGTTCTCCTTCAATGCTCGAGAATGTCTCATTCCAAAAAGGTGAAGTTGGTCTCCTCGACACAGGGACAACCCCTCCTTTTTTTGGGGAATAATATATTAAAATCTCATTAAGCACGCATAACATTGGAAATCAATACATAAATAACAAAATGAATACAATAATAATACTGATTTCGCGGACGCACATTGATAGTATTTTATTTTATTCAATTTAGGAATGAACAATATTTTAATTTTGACTTAATGAGTCAGCAAACAATTTTATCAATCTTTTCTACAATAAATATGTGAAATTTTAAATTACAAAATGTTTCACTTATTAAGTAATAGTTCGATGGTTCAGCTCTTTCCATTTACTATATAATGCGTCCAAATTGCAATTGCTTTCCCCTAAAGAGGATTATATTCATAAGCACATTCGAATTATTCGAGCTCGTATTAAATGGAATTATATATCTTTATGCGGTTATTCGAGTTGAATTGATAGTTTCTAATTTTTAATTCTAGTTATAAAAACACGAATAATATGCTTATAGTATGCGAAATTAAATGTATAAGTAAAAAATATCTGTAACGAGAATTTATAAAATATATGTTACGAATAATGTTAACTAGATATGGCTAGCATGGAATTTAGTTTGACTTCGATAAAGCCGCATTTAATCCGAATATAATTTTAATTGCGCTAGTGGAATATTAATTACCTTTACACGCCATAATTGGAGAGGAATTAAGTTACACGAGATAATAATAAAATTACATATATTAAGTGCCGAGGTGAAGGATTGATTACAAATTCAATAATATTAAACGAAATATAAACTGCAATTTTAGCTTCATATTTTTCTAAATTCAGTTTTGATTTTTTTTTCATTGAACTTAGCCATATGTTTAATTCAACATAACCCACAACAATAAATTAGAGGCATATTGAAATAATCGGTGAAATTTTAATATAAAAGTTCAAAATCAACATATTGATTCAAAAAGTTCGATTCAAAAATGATATACAAATTCATTTATTTATAAATTTACTAAAGTTTATTTGCGTATTAAATGTTAAATACATATATATACTCCAATTTATAAATAGGCTGTCGACCAGAACTATTAATTTTATTAACTCTTGAATTAATTTCTCACTTTACACTTTGTGAAAAATGTTTAAACATGTTATTGTGAAAAAAACCACGTGTTTAATTTTACTTAATTAATTTTATTTTTAAAGTTTTTATTATTAGTAAGTCAGTCGTGATTTTATACTATAAAGCCAAGTAAAATAAATAAATGAAAATGCACTGATAATAATAAAATCCAGTTTTGAGAAATTATAAATATATATTTATTAATAAAATTATCTGTTATTTTAAAAGTAAATAAATTTAATATTAAAAGATATGAAAATTAATAAAAATTGTTTACAAGTAACGCAATTTGATAACAATACCTTTAGTAAATTTATTTGAATCCGCTTAAAAATTTAATATGAACGTCTCCGGGCATAAAAGGCGATTCGGGTAAAAATTTAATCTCGTCCCACCTGCAACAATTCGAACCTTTTCCATTCTTCATTAAAATCTTATTAACAGTTCACAGTTCGCGCTAATTCCCCCGCTCCGGCAGCGGGGAAATTCAAAAATCCGCACTAGTTTCACTAATTAACTGCGGGATTCCGGCGCGATATTAAAATTTATCCAGAAGTGAGAATGTACTGCTGGCGGTTGTAAAATGAAGATGTTTTAATTGTGGAATTATGGTCGGAAATGCATGCATGTTTAATTTTCGGAACTTGAATTAGGTTTATTATGAATTCTGAATTTAGATTGCGACGGAATCGCAGCCTTCACAAACTTCACACAAATTATTTTACTCGTGCAGATATTGTATGGATTAAAATCGCCCAAAGTTCCACAGTTTTCATTGCTTCGACGGATTACTTCCTCGAATTAAAAAATGTCCAATAACTTTTTTTTATTAAATATCATTATAATCTTTGACTTACTTTAATTTTCAATTATTTACAGTTTTCTTAAATTAGTTTCACTTAAACCAAGTGTTATTGCAAGTGTATATTTACTCATTCTTTACCAAGTGATTAATGTAATACAGAGAAAAATATTTTCTCTACTTGTTAAATTTGCCGTAAACATTTTATAAATGAACTTAAATACTAATGTTTATATAAATGTTAACTCTTAAAGTTAAACTTTTTTAAAGATTTATTTATTTACTTATTACTTACAAGTAAAATCATTATTTATTTCGGTCGTTCTTCGGTCGGTGTTAATGTGTACGCGCAAATAATTGTTCCCAAAAAGTAGTTAATACCTTCATAAAATTCGTGATTTTTGGCATACCTTAAGGTACGGGTACACTACATAAACTGTGAAAATTACACGTTAATTGGTTTTATAATAGCGTCCGTTTTCATGTTTTTATTATTTTAAACAGTACGGTAAATTTCCATTCGCTGATTTCTTTTTGTGGTTCGAACCGACCTTTAGACTGCGCACAATTTTTTTTTTTCAATTTTTATTTATTTCGACCGAAGTCAACTAATTTTCGTCTGAGTGTGTGTGTATATGTGTATGTATATATGAATGTGTGTATGTATATATATATATACTTTTAATATTTAAGTGTTACTAAATATCTAATGCCAACATAACAATCTCCTTTTCCGTGGTCTTCCTGTGCGTCCTCAAAATCGGCCCTTTGAGGTGAAGAGAGTGTTCCCTGTCTTAATTGTGTTATTTTATTTTTATCTAAATATTTATTCATTTTCTTTATTTGTTTTAAAAACTCATATCTTTTTAATTAAAAATGGTTATTTACTGTGGAATTTGTGAGAAGGGAGTCACTCCTAATACACCAAACCTGAAATGTTCAGCCGGTTGTAGTAAATACATACACAACAAATGCTCAGGCTTAAACGATGCGGATATTTCGAATATAATTACCTCTAAACACAACTGGGCTTGCCCAAAGTGTTCTTCTTTTAAGGTACCACTAACTTTAGACTCGATTCGTAAACTCATCTCTGAACAACTTAATCATTTTGCTGAGGAAATAAAAAGCACTATTGCTAAACGTTTCGATGATCTCGATTCTCGAATTTCTTTGCTAGAGTCGAAATATTCTCAAGTCGAATCGGAGATTTCCGCAACAAAATCTACCGCTGGTCATCTACACGAGGATATAATCAACGAGCTTGAAGATCGACGCCATAAAGTGACCAATGTTGTTCTCTTCAATTTTGCCGAACCAGCATCTGAATTACCCGGTGTTATGTCCAAGAAGGATACTGCTAATGTAATTAAAATTCTTAAAAATAGGAATATCTCAGCTACTCCTGTGAAAACTATTCGATTGGGCAATGGAGGGACAGGCAAGAAACCACGACCATTAAAGATTATTTTTGAATCTGAGGCGATAGCCAATACGGTTCTTCGTAGCAATGTGAAGGCAAAGAATGATAAGATTATCTTTAATGCTGATAGAACTAAACTTCAAATTGATTATTATAACAAACTGAAGTCTGAACTGCTCCTTAGAAAGTCAAATGGTGAATCGAATTTGAAACTTGCCTATCGCAATGGTATTCCATACATATCCACTTCACAACAACTATGAGGATCCAAGCCCCCAGGATACTTACGGGCCTACTACCAAAACGTCCGCGGCCTCAACACCAAACTATGCGAACTTTACAACAACGTCTTTATGCACGATTATGACATTATTTTTCTTACAGAGACATGGTTATCGTCGAGTGTGAAAAACAGTGAATTAATTAATAACCAATATAAACTATTCCGCTCGGATCGTGATAGAGAATTGACCGGTAGATCTAGAGGTGGTGGTGTATTAATAGCGGCCAAAAGTGTACTAAATTTAGATGTTATTCCTACGGATCACATTAAAATCCAAATTCCCCTAATCGATCTCTTAATTTGTAAGTTGAAGATTAGTCAAACTACTATTTATTTAATTATTATTTATATTCCACCTGACTTAACTTCAACTGTAATTAAGCAATTCTTTGATCTTTTAATTCAAATTCAATTTAATAACTCTCCTGTTATTTTTGCTGGCGATTTTAATTGTCCACCATTATTAGTAGGAAATATGACCGATAAAGCATTAGTTATTTCTAATGCGTGCACTTTTTTAGGTTTGCATCAATTTAATAATACAAAAAATTGTTCTAATAATATACTAGATCTAATATACTCTAATATAGATTGTAACGTTCAGCTTGAAGCGGACTCTCTGGTATCAGTAGACAATTATCATCCTGCACTTGTAATATCTTTGAAATGTAACACTAGTATGTTAGCAATCAACGAAAATATCACAAAATTTAACTTTAAAAAGGGCGATTATTTAAGTTTGTATGTTTCTTTAGGATCGATTGACTGGAACTTTCTTCTTGAATATTCAGATGTTGATCTTGCACTTGATGCTTTCTATAGTATTATTAACAGCGCTATATGTGAATTTATTTCAAAAACAAAGTTTGTGCCGAAACGTAAATACCCTCCGTGGTTTACTTGTGAAATTATTAAACTCATTAAAGAAAAATCTCGCGTTCATAAGCTCAGAAATAATGATGTACACTCTCAATTACAATTTAAAAAACTTAGATCGCTCATCAAATCTAAAATCAAGGCGGCATATAGTAACTACATTTCAACTACTGAACGTGATCTAACCACGGATCCTAGGAGATTTTGGGCATATGTTAACTCTAAGAAATCTAGTTTATCAAGAATCCCAGCTGAAGTTGTTTATGGTGACAAATTGTTTAGTACTCCAGATGATATTTCTAATGGATTTTCAGATTATTTTAAATCAGTTTTTTCACCAGTATCCAATTACATCTTACCTCGGATCTTCACTAACCATCCCTGTTTTTCTTTCTCTGAAATTTCTACTGAAACTGTCCTGAAACACCTAAAGTTGCTTCCTAATAAACTTTCATCTGGACCTGATAATTTACCAGCGTTTCTATTAAAAGATTGTGCATCTATTCTTTCATATCCATTATCGATTATTTTTAATTTATCAATAAGAAAATCAATATTTCCATATAAACTAAAAATAGCATCAATTTGCCCTATTCCCAAAACTACAACAAATCAACGAAATATATCTAACTATCGTCCAATCGCCATATTATCTCATATTGGGAAAGTATTTGAAAAAGCCCTCTATTTCCAAATATTTAGCCATGTCGCACCATACTTATCTACGAATCAGCATGGATTTATTCCTGGGCGCTCCACTACAACTAATCTAGCTGTTATTACTCATGATATCTCTAGAACTTTGGACTCTTCTGGACAAATTGATATTATATATACTGATATGACAAAAGCATTTGACAAAGTTGACCACAATCTACTTTTAAATAAATTAGGTAACTTTGGTTTCTGTTAGAATGCTCTACTTTTGATAGCTTCCTATTTGAATAAACGTGAAACATATGTGTCAGTCAACAATTTCAAGTCTAAGACATACTTTCCTACCTCTGGTGTTCCTCAAGGCTCAATATTAGGCCCATTGCTCTTTAATTTATTTATTAATGACTTATCAGAACTTCTAACTTGTAAACACCTATTCTATGCGGATGACTTGAAAATATACGCTAATATTTCATCACTTTCTGATTGCCAAGAGTTACAATATCAAATTGATACAATTGCTAACTGGTGTAATACCAATAATCTTACACTTAATAGTCTCAAGTGCAAATTTATGTCCTTTACAAATAAACATTGTGCGTTTCAATATAATTACAAAGTTTCTGGCTGTACAATCGAGCGTGTAAGCATTTTTAAAGATTTGGGCGTTGTATTTGATGATAAGTTTACATTTAATCCCCACGTGCAACAGCTAGTTGAGGAATCCTTCAGGGCGTTAGGTTTTATTCATCGTAATTCTCTAAATTTTAACGATCCCAATGCGCTAAAATCCTTATTTAACGTTTTTGTCCGTTCTAAGTTGGAATATGCTTCTTTAATTTGGTATCCTCAGACGCAATTTCAAATAGACTTAATTGAGAGCGTTCAGCGTAAATTTCTTAAATACTTATATTTTAAAGTAGAGGGGATTTACCCTGAACGCAACTTCAATCATTCATTATTGCTGCACAAATTCAACGTGGAATCGCTTGAACATAGACGTAAAAAGTCAAGTATAACATTTTTATATAAACTTCTTAATAATTATATTGACTGCCCGGATTTACTAAAACTTATAGATTTTCATACTCCAACTTTCAATTCTAGAAATAAGGTTACTTTTCGTGTTGAATTTAATAAAACTGTATACGGCTCTAAATCCCCTGTAGGTACTATTTGTAACATCTGTAATCAAGTGCCCGCAAACCTTAATATATTTTGTGATCCTTTGTCTTCCTTCGTTACTCTATGTTAATGTAAGTCTACTATTCTTTATATTTTAATGTATTTATTGTATATTTTATTATGTTTTTAAAATTAATTTGTATTCATCAATTTTTATTTACATAATTGTCTTGTTATTGGGAACATTTCCTGTGGGGCAATAAATATTATTATTATTATTATTATTATTATTATTATTATTATTATTTATAAAATATAATGTATTCAATGGTGTGATAATCTTCAGGAGAGGGATTCATTGATTAATAATCTTAATAAAAATATGTTGTATTCTTCTTCACAATGTCTCATGAGGTCGTTGAAATATTAAATATGTAGTATATAAAGAAAACAAAATTACTTTTTTATACCACTTGGATTTTGGAAATTTGTATTATTCTTTATATCGTTCTTTCGAAAGTAGTTTACATATGATTAGTTTAATTTATTTTCAGAAATGAAACTATTCAAATGTTAAAAATTATATATTCAATCGTACTTCATGAAGGAATTAATGAAAATACAAAGATAATTGTTGTATTTTAAAGTTAAATAATCGTGGCTATTCCGTACGGAAATGTTAAGTTTAACGTAAACGTTATTAATTAATTGCACATTCTACAAATATATAACTATTATAACAGCTGTTCAGACTGTGATGATAAAATTTAACGTGCTTGTTAAACTCAACATTTCTCTTACAGAATAGCGCCGAATTTTTAATTAAACTAAAGTTAATACAAATAAGGATTTATTCAGTTGGTTACAGGTATTTAAATAAATTAAATAAGAATAATTCGAAAATAATTAATAAATTATTTCCTCTTTAGCTACTGAGACATTTTGATTTATGTTACATAAGTATTTTAAAAAAATGTTCAATAATAGACATTTGCAATAACATATTTTATAATGCAACAATTTTTAAATCGAAAAAAATATAATGTAAAAAAACAAAACATTAGGTAATACAAGGCTAACTGTAGACACGTGTTTCGGGATTTCATTCCTCAGCAGTACAGCTATGCCCTATATAATTACAAAGATGTTAAATTAAATCAATCAAATATACCGTCACGTTGAGATCTCCTGTGGAAATGATCGAAAAGGACGTTGACAGATGGACATGATTGCCATGGGCAATTTCGATTAATAACTAAGGTTATTAAGAAAAACACTCTGTACTGTTTCACATTATTCTTCTATATTATTTCTTTCATAATGGTGTAACAAACAGAAACTAATCAGAATACATTTTAAATATGTTTTTAATAACATTAATTAATTACGGCAATATGTTTTACGATGTGACAAATGAAATTCTTGAGATTATATAAAATATGTTTTTAAAGCAGAATTTATGGGGCGATGCCTTGTAATATATTTCAACAAATTCCATTTTTTTATATATATAATATTTTCAGTTTAATATTCACTCATACATGACCAAACACGGAAACAGTAATATTTTATATCCCTGAAAATATTACTTGCAAGATTGAGCCTTGCGAATACCCACCACAGACCTGATGATTCGTTTTCGAGCAATAAAAAAACAGGGTGCCAGTGCCCTGTAATTCTCCACAAACATAATCCGTAACTCGGGCGTGAATTAGCGTCAGCATTTTATATTTGTTTCAACTGTTGCGTATTTGTAATATTTTCCAAACATTTCATCTGATATATTGTGTTGGTGGATTGTTGTTGTATATGTGCATCATAACAATTTAAATAATCGAAGCATGATTTTTATTAAATATTGCATCGTGGAGACTATAAAATTATTTTTTGTTGTAATTAATTCGAGAAATAATCATGTTTACACGTCTCTTTATTAGAGATGTTTAATTTAAATCTTCCCAAAAAAACGACTATTTTTGAATTAACGTAAGTATACAATGATGGGAAAATCTTTAGATATGGTTATTCCTTGATTAATAATGTGAATAAAAAATGTTGTATTTTTCTTCGCAATATCTCACGAGTTCGTTAAAACATAAACCGTGTGTCTGGAAATTTGTATTATTCTCTATATAATTTCATTTAATCGATAGAATTTACAATCATTTATAAAATGTCAATACTACAAGTGATATATAAATTGAAATATCAACATTTATATTACTTCTTCCAAAGCATTTTTTTTATAAAAATAGACCTGAAAACTATGGATTTTAATTTTTTTCTTTACATCACATTGTTTACGGTTACGGTAAACGTGATCGTGAACGTGACCGTAACCGCAAACATCGCAATCAATAACGTTAATACTCTAAATTTCACCTTTCTCTTCATGGTGAAGAGGTCTATCTCCGTTTTTGCCCAATTATCCAATAGGGAATAATCCTCATACCACCTGAATAATATATTAGAGGCAACTTTCATTCTGTCATAAATTTCATCTTCATGTTAATCACTTGTTAGGATAGCCAAATCGTCAACATACACGGTAACGAAAAGTTCCTATCAAACTCAAGGAGCCTGCTCAGTACCAATTTCCATAATTATAGAAATAGCTCATCACCCTGCGGATAGCCTCTATTAACCACGCAGATAATTGATTGGTAGTGCGCTTTATATCTTATAATTTATCATTTTATCATATTCAATGTTAAAAAAAAAAAACATCTAGGGTAAAATATTTTTTGTCGATCGTTCTTTCAATCCTGTTCATTCCATAATGGATGTCTTGTTGCTGTCATAAATTTCCCATAGAGCCTCTCTAACGTTTTTAGTACAAATAAAGAGATGATTGGTATGTATGCCTTGGGAACAGTGTAGTCTGCTCTCCCAGGCTTTAAAACAACCTTGCCTTGCTTCTAAGCATTTGAGAAATATTCTAGTATGCAACTGAACCGGAACAGAATTACTATCTGCTCTAACATTTCCTTGTTCCCACTACAATAGGATGGAGAAAATACCATCTGATCCAGGCGCTTTGAAAAAAAATCGTTACCCTTTTGTTTTTCTTTATTTAATCTGGTGCTGACGCTAAAGTTAATATATTTTCTTTCTTGTTTGGCATAACTACAATAATGCAGCCAATGATATGAGACATAACACAG
Organism: Philonthus spinipes; assembly: GCA_963082785.1. Classification (NCBI taxonomy): domain Eukaryota; kingdom Metazoa; phylum Arthropoda; class Insecta; order Coleoptera; family Staphylinidae; genus Philonthus; species Philonthus spinipes. The sequence goes on from OY720301.1 coordinate 17,381,778, forward strand.
ACTCTCTAGGAGGTCGACAGTATAGTTGCCGTCCTCATTTTTTAAAACTCCCACGGGTTGTTGATATTCATATGAGAGTAATTTTTTGAGTCTAGTAACCTCCTTTGTATCCCCTACCGTCGCAGAAGATGTGCCACAAAGACCTCTGAAAGACTCTGCCTTATAAGTATCATATACTCTCTAAGGGCAATCTTTGTATAGGATCCAGTTAAAGTCCTCTTAAGCGGACAGGATAGTGTATATGTCTTAAGCATTCGCACCCGCACTTCCTTCTCAGGAAGGTTTAGGTTGGTACTGTCGTTAGGAAATGCAGGTTTTCTGTCCTATATGCCTTTTTGAAGGTGCCCAATGTAGGCTTGTAGATATTTTTTGAATTTCGATAAGCTTGCAGGAATTATCTGCTAATCGTACTACAAAGTGATCCATCGATGGTCTGGCATTGAAACGTCTTGGCTCACTTTCCAGTCGCTGATTTTATGCGAAATATTACGGTTTGTTTACGTACTTTAAAGGAAGTAATTTCCGTCCCGTAATTGAGTATCTCTGAGTCACTACTTTAAAAAGTTATGTATTGACTTTCCCCGCGCACTGTAGTGAGAATTGGAGATTCCAAGTTCCCATGGAGATGGAAGTGTGATATCCTGAGGAAGGTAAAGCGTTGCCAGGATAAGATTTTGTTTCTACTGGCTTGGGCAGAAACAAGGATGTCTTCCTGACACCGGTCTACCTTCCTTATGATATCAGCCTTCCACCCCACTTACTCTTATTACGGTGTTGTCCCCATCTGATAGGTGTAGGAGGAGGTGAGCTGTGACCTCTCTAGGTATGTAGATCACCATCCTAGGCTGCCCGGATGACTTGTAAAAAATATTACCGATTAGTATGCCCCTTGCACATACCACAATCCCTGGATTTCGCAATTCAGGGTTCCTGTATTGGGGCCATAGTATCTGATACTAACCGCTATGGCGCTCCTCTAATGGTTCAAATTATACTGAATGAATTTATATTGTACTTGGTTGGCCTTGAAAATGGTGGCTACCCTTCCTTTAATTCATTTCTAACCCAGTCAGCATAGGCGGATTCTTCAGACTTAGCTTCGCATTAACACAACAGTTGTATTCTGTTAATGAATATAGGTGAATATATTCACCAATTAGTTGTTCTTAATATTTACTTTTCTTTTTATGTATACTTTTTGAAAGTTATATTCATAATCATTATTTATTAGTTGCTTCATTCACCGTCGCCAAATTTACATGTCTTTAAATTACCTACTATAAATTAACCAATATATCTTAAAATTATTACACTTTTTCTGTCCAAAGAAATAAAATATGATCGAAAAACGTTTTTTTTTTTATTAATAGCACATACAAACACATAATTTAATTAATAAATTATGAGAGCTGAATAAAAATTTATATTTGTATGATAAATTATAACAATATCGGTGAGTTACAATAAAAAAATAAAATGTTGTAATAAATTTTCAATTGATAGAATTTTTATTAAAAAGTAAAGATTTTTTGTTAAATTAACAAAGTTTGCAATCGCGCAGAAAACGTGAGTTTCGAGTTTTCAATTTTGATTTCGGGACATTGGGGAACAGGAGAAATAAGAAATCCCGGATAATATTGTGTACAAGCAAGATTTATAATAAAAGTTGTGTAAAATAAGTTAAATAAGTTACACCAATCAGCTTTGAGGGGGGCACATTTGCGTCACGTCATTTCGCTCCCTGCCAGCGTTTTGATTAAGAAAATCCCCGAACGCTGAAAGGGCGATTTATGTTCAAACAATTTGACGGCTGCATTTATAAGCCGATTGAAACCCTAATCTTCTACTTAGCACACACAGCGAAGAGGAGCCTCCAATTAATGTCTCAGGCACAGCTCACAGTTCAGACTTTAAAACGAGAAAATGTATAACATTCCTTTTATATATTACAAATTAGCCAGACAATTTAATCCTTTAAAAGTTACTAGATAATTTAATTATTAAATAAATTATATCATATAACATTTTCGTTTCATATGATTAGTTGTACCAACATGGGTATTTAGTTGCTAACTTTCAATCAACAATCATTGTTGATCACTCTATACAATCAACTGAAAATGTTCGACCAGCGGTATTTCGGTCCTGTGTTAAACATTAAATATAATTAATAATTTAATGTTCTACATTAAATTTATGAATCTAATAAGTAGATTTTTTCTTGATTAATTCAACCAAAAAATCCAGCGTTTGGATAACTTTTAATGGCCATTTTGGTCTTTCGGACCCCGTTGAACAAAATTAATCATTTAATTGATATTTTCCTGCTTTTGATAAACAGGAAAAGTTCGCCTTTCTTTTAGTGGACAAATAGTAATTTTTTGTGTCTACTTTGTAGAATCAAGTTGTTGACGATTTCACTTAAAGTTAGGATTTGTTATTTATAGAATTTTTATGCCAAAATTATTTAAAAATAATGAACGAATTAAAATATTATACTGAGGTTTTATTAACATTTTTAAAGAAAAGTATATACAAACTTTATTTATTATAACAAAATGTACAGTAGTGTTAGTATTATGGGCTATCGACCATAAGTCTTTCTGTCCTGTCTGAATTTATGGCGATTTGCAAATTAAAATTATGCTGCCTAGCTGAACTGATCACCAATTCATTAATGATGGATAGTGACAGAAAATAAAATAGCTGACATATATTTTTGATTTTACATTAACATAAATTCAAGATAGGACAAAAAGAGCTCTGATCGATAGTTCAACAGACTTAATTTCAAAATCTATTGAATAAATAAATATAAACATAGCATTTATTTCTGTGGATAAAGATGTTTTATGTATTTTTGAAAATCTTTGTTAAATAAAGGAATGTGAAATTAGTTAATGATTCTATTAATGATTTCTTTAAGTAACTGATTTCAAACAAAGTTGTCATCAAAGTCTGTAATCGTAATCTAATATTACGAAGTATATTGATTTTGTGTTCGAAGGTGTATACATTCTCTATTCAATATTTGTGGATAGCAATATGGTCCCGCCGCTCAAGATAAAGCGAAGAACAATTTACTTTATTGAATTGACATACGTAGTTTGCAATATAGGTAGCATTATTTTATATATGGATGTTGAAACGTTATTTTTAAATGATATATTTCCTCGAGGATTTTTTTATATACATCCCTCTGCGTTGCACTTCCATTTCGGACGAGGATTACACGCATTCCTTTTATTTTCCCGATACTCCTTCCACAATACGAAATTGAATTCGTCGCTTTTTGCAGGGCCTGCATATTTTCCTCTGGCTGGCAAAGCTTCTTTCCTTTTATATTACCTGCCTTATCTTTCGCTGGCATTGTATGTTCATATCTTTGTTATAACTAACAGACATTATCTGCCATATTATATCTCTATATTGCAACGTTATCTTCATTATTTCCCCACTCCCATCACGGCCTGCCTCACAATCTCTTAAGAAGGCCATTTCCTTCATTCTAATTAAACCCTCAGAAATTCATTATTATTAACGGGCTAAATTAAGTATACATTTTTTTTAATACTTTATGAAAAGAACAAACTTCAAGCTTAATGTAATGGATCGCTTCTTAAACTCTCCACATTTTTAATTATTATCAAAAATATATTCTTCGTTGATATACGATTATCATTTTATTATCAACTAACGATTTTTTAAACTATTTATCGATGTCAAATTGCGGCCAGAATCAAACGCGTCATTCCATCCGGATTTTACTATAGTTCAAGAAATATATATATATATATATATTTGTAAATATTTTACCAGCCCATTGATGATAAAACAAAATAAAAGATGGATATGAATGTAGAAATTTATTTATGATTTACATGTAGATTTATTTAATACTCATAATAATACGAATATTACCACTTTCTTGATAGTTCGAGTACTAAGTATCAATAGCTTATAATTATTTACAGAGAAAGAAGCGGCGTATTGATGACTGGAGGGATTATTTAAAGAAAAAAATAATCGTGGATTAAGAAATTACTTATAATGTGTTAGTAGTGATTGCAAGTATTAAACCTTACAAGGGATTATTTAGTGTTGAAAAATCAAAATTCAAAAGTTTACATCCATGTTTTTCTTTAATTTCAATTACCGTGAAAGTATTTAATTTATAATTTGTAGATGGTTTTAATAATTTGGTACTGTTTATCGAAAAATGGCTATGGTGTGATTAGCAATTGCAGGATTCGAATTTTCAAAATGATAAATTTGTTCTTTAAATCGTATTTCCAATGTTTCGCCGTGTTTTTCATATATTTACTATTATTATCAAGAAATATCAACTATCATAAAAAAGAACATAATTCCTAAGGACAAGTGAAGAAGTGGTAAAGAATGGCATGTAATGTAGAAGAATTAGTATAATTATTTTTCAATTAGTTAATATGAAGCAAATATTTCCTATAAAGGTTTAATTGAAATAAATTAAAAGTAAAAATACCAGAGTACAAAATTAACGTAAATCTGAAAATCTCGAATAAGTGAAGACCTTTTTAATAATAATAAATGTTAATGTGTTTGGGTTTGCCTATAAGAATTTTATTTATTGATTCCGTTCATTCGACACATCTTTTATTCAAATATTATATGTAAACCGATAAAAAATTTATATTCATATAGCCACATAATTTTAAAAACTTTTCGATTTTATTTTTATCCTCAGATGGTGCATATTAAACATTTCATTGTAGAATTTCAAAGTAGAATATGAGTTGAAAACGTCTGTTTATGAGGAGATACAAGGGAATAAACACATTTTTATGTCGCATTTACTGCAGCTAATAAATACGTTTTAGAGTTGGTGGGCATCGTGATGGAAGTACAAAATGATTGATCGATGATGATAAAACTGAAGAACTCGATGCCATAAACAACGTATTGAAACTTTGTAATTATTTTTCCGTGAAACTGCGCGCCCAGTTTTTTGCTTTATCTATAAGTAAATGCCAAAAGTTGCACTCGCAATAAACATGTGAATGCTTGCGGGTAAATAAGTTTTGGAATGTGTCCAAAAAGTTGCACAATGCGCTCGGATGCATTTAAGTGTGCTTATGAATTCGGAATTAGCTTGATTCGAGTACAAAATTGGAATGTAATTAAATTCGAATTCATTATTCAATAAGCCGTAGAGAGTTCGTGATTAAATGTAAATTTTTCCGTGTGCAATAGATTAATTAATAATACTCTGTAGGTGTAACTTTGTTCCATTTCCAGAATTATCTATATTTAAATCCCGCACTCTGCGTTTACATCATTTATTATGGAAATTTCGAACAATGCTCAATGATTATGTTAATGATGCGTATTATAAAGAATGTACTATTTATTGTTATTACTGATTTTGAAATAAATTCAATTTTGCACAATGCGGTAAACTAAGCAGAAAATAATACACACCATTTGATATACAGGCAATGTTAAGGATTGCCTGTATACAAACTCACAAACACGGGCTATATCAAATTTATGCAATTAATTTCAGGTCTGCGAAATTACCCGATTCAATTGTTATGATTACATAACGATAATTGAAAATACATTAAACTAAGCAGAAAATAGAATTTCGTATATGCATTATACATATTTTTATTTTACACATAAATATTTAAACATTCATTAATTCTCCTAACCTATTATTTTTTAATAAAATATTCAAGCCAGATTAGAGGGCTCTTCCGTGAAAAAAATAAATCCCTTTTAGAATATTTAAGTAAAGTTCTTATCAATCCCTTATTATAAGGCTAATGAGATGAAAGTATTCAAGAACAAATACTGACGAAGGTAATTATTACAACAACGAGTATTTAATTTATTGTAATTAATGAGATTGTTAAAAAAACCTAAACAAATTTAAAGTTATTCAATTTAATCTGTGTTTTATTTATTTTATTGGTAGATTTTAAAAAAATTTATTCATATTTATTATTTAGAATTGCATACATTTTTACAAACATTAAGTATATACACTAGCACACTACGTACGTATAGAGGTATTTCTGTTCTGTTAATTAATTTTATATTATTTACATAGTTCATAATTAATAAATTGTCTATTGATCAAGGTTCTTCCAGCCCTTTGTGTTGTATTTTACTTTAATTTACTAAATAAGTAATGCTAAAAATAGTACAGTTTGTATTAATTCAAGTGAAATATTTTTTTTTGCATGTATATTTTTCATAATCCGCTTAAAAATTGCGTCTTTCTATAAATGGTTGAGTAATATTCAATCTCTTCACTTTTAATGCGTGAATAAAATATAATTTTTTAGGTAGCATAGGCCTTGGTAGCTCCATTAAAATAAATTCAGAAGTTTTAAGTTAATATATAAAATTTTAACGAGCTCTCCCAAGGATGCTTCTAGAGTTTACCCCAGCATGTGTAAGAAAATGAGTTGCTCGGCTGATGGATGCATTTTCTGGAATTAGTTGTTTAAATGGTCCCCCGAGGACTTTAAATTGCAGGGAAGAATAATAATATACGGGTGTAAATTTATATATTTTTCCAAAGGAAAATAAAATTGTATTACTGTTTTTTAAACGCAGGTTATTAAAATAAAAAATTATATAAATATATATGAAATTACTTTTTACTGTGCTTAAAAAATACAAAAAATATTAAAACTTTTTTTTGTATTTACCTTGACTTTGTACTACACTTTGTTTATAGTTGTATTTTTTTAATTTATCTAACGGGAATACCTTTTCTATAATTACATTCAAAATATATAACAATAATTTATTTCCCAACAGATATATAATACATCTAATTACAGGGAACAATTTCACATACAACAAAATATAACTAAACTAAACATTAAAATTAATAAGTATTTTATAAAGAAACAGTATAAACAAAATTATATAATTTATATTATATAATTTTGTTATTGTACATAAAATGCTGTTATTTGTATGGAATAAAGATGTACATTATGTTATTATTAACGAATATTCGAATGAAAGTAAAATATTATTAATTTTGTAATTGTATTTGAAATAATAATTATTAATTTAATTAATAGTAGTATTAATAAAATCGTAAATCATATTTTAAAATATTGATAATGTTTAAAGTAAATTGTTGAATATTTATAGTGTTTATGAATTATTTATTTTATCCTTCTTTGCACTATCTTCACGAAAATACGCTTCACCGAAGCCCGGCGCTTTCGCCACAGTTATAAACACAAGTTTATAATCGGCTTACATTTTGTTATTGTTACATTTGATGTTACACATATGAATGGGGATCAACTCAAACATATTTATTTAACAAACACCGGTCAGTAAACGGGTGTAATATGTTGGCTTAGGAGATAATTAAAAGTGTAAGTGGAATTCTATAAATATACATGTAAATTCGACCGCTCATTTAATTTCATCTCGTTCATTCAAGTATTTTATATTCGTAATGTATGTAATTACATGCAAATTAAATGCTCGATCCGTTGCGTGAAATGCTAGCTACTTATTTTTTATTAATTAAATTCTACTGCCTCAACATAATACGTTCGTATTATTCAAAGCACATGCCAAGAATTCATTTTTGTAACAGCGCAATTAAGCACTTAATTATATTTAAATTCGAAATGTATATAGCTACCTAAAAATCTTATTATCTTTTGAAATAATACAGATTTTACTCGTGAATTACTTTCAATGATTATAAGTCACATTTGTTACAAATATAAATAGAAAAACCTGTTATAATTCGTATAATTAAAATGATTTATAGTAAAAACCAATGCAAATTTTATTAAGATTTTTACAGTCTCTAATCCGCAATATGTTTCTGTTTTGTAACAAATATTCAACAACTTGTAGTTTTTAACTTACTTTATGTTTGATAATAACGAGCGAATTTGTCAAAATTGTAACTATATAGAATCAAATCGTGTTTTACAAACAAAGTTAAAGGTGTTTAAATTGTGAAATTACCATGTATAACGAAGTAGAAATCTCCACGATCCTGAATTTAATTTTATATTTTCAATTGTTCAAAATAATTAAATGCATTGTTTTCTTTAATTCATTAATTATTAAGGCTTCTACTTCGTTATAAAGTATTATTGAAATAATGAAAACACTTTTATCTTTGTTTGTATAACTGAAATTATCAAACTGACGTAATAATCAGAAAATACATTTCAGTTATACAAACAAAGTTAAAAGTGTTTTCATTATTTTCCTATCATTTAACGCGCAATAAAAATAATTATTTCTTATATAGTTTTTGTCAACTACTTCCTATCAGCATTTAACTTTTAAAAAAGAGCGGCGCCCTTTTTAAATAGATAGTCCTTGATAGCTAGTACTATTAAGGTCGATTGCCGATGGAAAAAGTTTGGGCGCTTGTGTTCTTAATGAGGGACAGTTAATAAACATCAAAACTATTCTCTCTCTGAGTTAATTGGAAAAGAACTTATTTTTATTCCGAATAATTTTTAAGTGGATTAATTATTAATTTGACTTCGTAATTGTATTGTAAATAAATAGAAAAAACAATTTTTAATGTACTTTTTCTTGCAGTTATAACGATTTATCTCGGAGTTTACTAAATCACTTATGCAATCAATGTTTTGGAGTTACTGTTATGGCGTTCGTTCGTTCTCAATTTCGTTTGAAGTTACGATATTACGGAACTACATCGTGGTGATTGAGTGTGTGGAACGATTGAACGAGTGATAATTAATGTTGATATCGGTCAAATTTTCAATTTACCTGCCGAGTAAGTTGTCAGCATCGAACGTAATAGCTAAAATTGAATTACGGAACGAATGTCAATTCGTGTAAAAGGAAGTTATTAAACCACAGTCAATTGTTATTGTTTTCCTGCTGTGTACATACTTCGAAAATCTAATAGTTCATATCTTAATTGCAGTAAAACTAATAAATTTATGTTTTCAAATTACTTACCGATATTCAATTATTGAAATATTATTAATAAAAAGGTATATATTAAAAGCCTTGATTTTAAGAGTCCTTCACAAAACCTCATTTATGAAAATAAAATATGTGTATTAATAATAGAAAAGAGTTTTTTCACTTTGGTTAAAATGGATTACCACAAAGTGACGATCAACTCCATTCTAATGAAAATTTAGTTTTATAAGACAATTACTCGAACAATAAATTTCACATTAAAATAACAAATGGCAAGGCTTTAGTTGAGACCAAATCCTGTGAACACTGCAAATATTTTACTAAAAAAATGAAATTATACTATTAATGCGTTATGTTTCGTTACAATGTATTTTTATTACTAATAATAATGAACGATTTCAATATGTGAGGTTATAAGTTTAAGTAAAGTATTTAAATCAACAAACCAATAAAATTCAGTTGTAAATAACTAAATAAAACAATTGTACTTTCATAATAAATGAAAGACGGCGCAAACGCCATCTTTCGCCTAATTCATGGGGCATGAAATGGGCATCACTATTTATCCATACGCTTGATGAATGGTTGAATCGATTGTACTTTTTTATACCACTCTACACAAAACAAAATTCAGTTTTATTTTTTACTTTACTTCTTTATCATTATCAATAAGTGAATTTAATATATTGATACACATTCTTTATGTCACAAAATGCAATCTCATAGTGAAAATAAAAATGTGGAATAAGGAATAAAACTGAATTATATTTGTTTGTTGAACGAACGATTTAATATAAATATAATGAAATGCTTTCATTGAAAAATATCTTACATAGTGATCGTGCTTATAAAAAAAAGTAAGCATTGATGTAAATATGAATACAAATTACGTGCCAGATAATGGTCTGGCACGTAATTTGTACTTTTAAATCCTAATGGAGGTGTTTCGTACTATATTCTCATATCTACATACGTGCGCTTCTACGCCAAATTATAATTAATATAAAGATTATATACGTGACCAGAGAACTACATGCATTCCCTTGTAATGTTCTGCATATACGTGCATTTGTTTAAATTAATATGACACATATGTAAAATGCAAATTAATCCTTCCACATATTAATTAAGTTAACTCGGAGGTAATTATATTCCGAATTAGAGTTTGCGATGTAGAATACAGCCATAACTTGTTATTCTCGAAAACAGCCACTATTTACTTGTGAATTTATACAACGGATTCAATTCTGTAGGGTTTCCTTTGATATGTTAATTATTTTTCTTCGGGTAAATATTTCCTTACATGTGAACCTAACGATTTGTTTCCTGCTTAAAAATAGAGCATCTACTTCGCGTCGCCCCAAATTTATATATGTATTACACTATAATGTAATGATGAGGGCAAACAATTAATTTTAGTAATCGAATAATTCAATTAATTAAAGATTTATTCAGTAATTAAGCGTGCTTTTACTTCGACATACCATATGTCTTGTTTGAAGTCATATCATGAGGATTTTTCATGTATTTTTTGTTTTCTTATAGAGTTTTTATCTTTATATATCTGAAAAAAACTTTAAAAGAGACGTTTTTTAATGTTTAGCAAAAAACAAAAACTTATAACCTGAAATATTTTCACTACAAGTCAATTTTTGTTTTAATTTCCTCATAGATAGAATTGATATTCATGACGAAATACATTTCGAAGATTTTAATACATTTTTTTGACATACACTAACGCTCCATATCAATAACTATTTTGAATATCTTATTTTTATTCATAATTATTTATTCCAAATGAATGATTACACTTGAATAAATAAAATAATTCATGTGTATTTGTTTATACTTTATCAAATATTTTCATAACATGTACATGCTATCTTATCTATTTATTTATACATTATTGTTTGAATTATTTACTCAGTTAACCCTCAACACGTAAAACCGCTTAGAATAATAATTGATTAATTTATTTTTTAATCAGTATTCTTAGTTATTTTATGCAAAATGCTGAAATTTCTATAAATAAATATAATATCTAATTTTATTTTTATTCTGGGCAACGTTCCTAGAATAGAGTCAAAAATTAAATTTAAAGAAATTACATGGAAATTTTCTATGTAGCGTCTTTAAACGTGACATAAGTATATTATTAGTTAGAAATTAAACACTGCTTTGTTTTATATAACTAAAATAATAACATCTCAACGTATCATTCTCAAACCATAAGTATGGTTTTGATAGTGATACGTTGATGTATTGAAAGCATAGTCGCCAAATAAACAGTTTTAGTTATACAAAAGCACAGAGTTTTATTTGTATACAAAATATTATATTAAAATTAAATTAAATAAAATAAACATGATTCACACATTTGCAATTATTTAAATTACAATGAAATTAAACAAGGAACATTTCTGGCAATGTTCAATAAAATTCGATTAATACCATTTTCCAACTGCAAAAATTACTTACTTTTTAACAAATATCTATTGAAACAACTTCTTACTGAGTATATACTACCGGACATTAAATTAAACAATAGATATTTGTTTGTTGCATACCACTACTGCTGTGCATTGCAATGATTTGAAAAAGGAATTGATCGAATTTTATTGATCATTGCCAATTTTATTTTATTAAAATACAATATATACAAAACACATAATAAAATAATATAAATTAATAATAATTTTCAATTTTATTGAAATTAATATGAAGTGAATAAAAGTATATACAAAATTATTTAATAAAATTTTATGATACAAATGGTTTTGTGATTGGTGATAACGGTTAAAAGTATGTGTAATTTGAAATCAATACATCCAAACACAAAGTCATTGTATTATTTCAAATAAGATAGGAATAACTCAGAAACTACGTACTTTGTTAAATTAGTAAAATAACTAAATAACTTAATCAACTGTTAGTATACATATAAGGAGACATTCACAATAGGTATATATTTTCTCGTAAAGTTTGCACTAAATGTAAGTTAAAACAATTAATTTATAATCTGAATGAAATTCTAACACAAAATATTTTATCAATCAATATCTTATAGTTTATTAAGCAATAAAATGTTTCTTTCATCGCATCTGTTGTAACTCCGATAATAAATCGTGTTTCCGATTATACAAAATTCGGGGCTTTGCGGCTATCTATTAGATTCAGTATTGTGCTATTAAATGGACGGAGAAATTAGTTGCGGAACAATTTGTTAATAGCCGCCATTAAAGGGCGTCGGCGCTAAATCGGCACGTTTTCTTTTTTCGTTACGTGTCGTTATCCCTTTGACAGGACTAGATTCGTATTTTCCTATATTTCTCCCACCGTTTGAAAGTTGCAAACAAGAGAAAAGAACGATTTATAAGTTTAAAATGTCCCATTAAAATAAACTACGCAAAATATATCTACCGGGATATTTTTATACTCGACGTGTAAAACAATAATGTCCATTTTGGGATTTAAGAGCTGACAGATTTATAATAAGTTGGAAAGTGTACTTCTGAAATATATATTACATCACTATTAAAACAATGTTTTTACTTATATATTACTTCTTTAGTTTATGTAATTAAAAATGTAATGGCTTATTTATCTACCAATTATATTAAAACTTGTTATAATTTTGTAAAATGGTGAAATTTCCGGAAATAAAATTTAATAATAAAAATAAGATACATATACTCATTTTTTAAATTTTATTTAAAGCTTTGTAAAATTATATATTCGTCAATTTATTTATTTAGAATACATATTTTTTAATTATTCTATTCAATTTCGCACTTTATTAACGGAATCTCCATTTCCAAATTACATAAAAAAATTTTACAAGAAAAGTTTACCGCACTAAAAACATTACAAAATATATGTATACAAATATTAATTCATATATTTGTTCCATATATACATTCTTATAATTACAATAATAAATGGCTATTTACCAGTAGATTCAATGACTAAACGATTAAACAGTTATAATAATAATAATATTTTTTTAAACAAATATCCATTAAAACTACTGCTTCTCGGTCCTGTATCAATAAAGTCACAGTAGCTGAAGAGGAAATAATCTATTAATTATTTTTAAAATTCTGTTTTTTTTATTTGTTTTCAAATTTATTGTTATTTAGTTTAAATATAACCAAACATAACACAATTTTATCAAAAGTTATTAATAGTTACCCATTTCCGAAAGTAACAGTATTATATAACCTACAATAACATAAATCTGCCCCTCTCTTGTTAACATTTATCTGCAGAATGGCCGTTCCGTATAAACGGTCGGTCTCAATAGAGCTTATTTGTCTAGGAGTGGAGCAGAATGCAAATAGGTGGTAAAATCGCGGTAAATAGATTACTTTTAAGCAACCAACCCATGCGTTACGGAAATCCAAGTTAAGATACATAATTCAAGAGACCCAACTTGATTCTCTTAGGTCAGCAGGAGTAGTATCGAGATGGAAGTAGAGCTTTCTCTCTATTAGACAAACCTTCAAATGGAATCAATTTCAATTATACGGCGCAATGGTATCAATGCTCTGTATCTATTGACATGATTCTAAGCAGCTGTTCAAATAACAAGAATTTACTTAATTTATTCAAAATTCAATAACGTTTATTACATTAATGCTGTATATTTAACATTAAAATTATTATTATAAATATGTATTTGTATATATTTAAATTTAGTTGTATCACAAAACTCATCCTTTAAATTAATAAGTAACATGGGCAGAAACACCTCTGGTCCATAGTCCAGGACAAACTCTTTCATTTTATTATGTATAGTTAATTGAAAAAAGGATTTATTCACTTGGTCATAGTTATTTAAATAAATTAAATAAAAAGAATTTGAAAATAATTAATAAATTCTTTCCTCTTTTGCTACTGTGACATTTTGACTTATGTTACATACGTACTTTAACAAATGTCCAATAATGGACATTTGCTGTTGCATAACAATAACATATTGCATAATGCAACAATTTTTTAATCGAAAAAAATTTAATGCAAAAACAAACCACAAATAATAAAAATACGTAATATAAAGCTATCTGCAGACACGTGTTTCGGGAAATGCAAATGTCCAATTTTGAACATTTGTTAAACATAAGTCAAAATGTCACAGTAGCAAAAGAGGAAATAATTTATTAATTATTTTTAAATTCTTTTTATTTAATTCGTATATACTTAATATTAATGTTTGTAAAAATGTATGTAATTGTCTGAACAAAGATATTGTGTATGTAAGTGAAGATTGATTTAATTCTAGCCAATATTTAAGTTATATTTTTTATATTGTGATGTGATTATAAAAAGAAAGAAGGTTTTATACTAAATTACTCATTTCTTTCTTTAAACACGAATGATGCGTTTGCGTAATGATTTAAGTAGCAATATGTGATTTTAGCCATAATTTTCTCATTTCAAACTATTTTTTGATTGTCTCGATATGTCCAATATTAGCCAATTTTAATATTTAATGGTGTTATTGTAACATTTAATTGCATCAGCTCCAATTTTTGTTGTAATTAATTTATTATTAGTATTATTTACTCTCATATTTAAAACATATATATATCTGAAAGAATAACATATATATTTTTTCTAATATTAATATTTAATATATATGTTCTATAAAAAAACGGCAACAAATAAATGAATAAATTAATTTCCCGTTTAGAAAAAAAAAAACGAATTTTAGTTCGTGTTAAAAATAAAGTTACAGAAAAGAATTGTGGTAAAGTAATAAAAAATCATGATTTATGTATTAATGATACTTATAAATTAAATCAAACAATAATTATGTATTGCATTGTTTGATTAAATAGTGAGAAAATCTAATTATTTTTAAATTTTCAAAATATGAACACATCCAACCATGCCGTTAAATTGAGACGCCTGTTTCGACATCATAAATTACACGGCATTTCGTTTCAAAAGAGAATCGAAAATATGGATATTAATGTTACAAAGGTTTGTGAATATTCAATGTTACGTAAAACTAAATCGGTGTAAACGGAACGATAATATACCTAAAAACAAATACTTTACAACGTATTTTTTATAATGTAAAATTTTAATTATTAATCGGTTTGTTTCTTTATTAATTAATTTAATGATTCACCACGAAAAATAGCGGATTTAATTTAATATATTAAATAATGATTAATTATCATATGTATTTAAGTAATATTTAATTGATTAAACTATATTGGATATTTTATTATTTAACAAATAAAGAGGACGAAGAACTTATAACAAAATACAACTCTTAACTCAACAATATTTTAACATTAAAGATTATGTTAGTTAACAATGTGGTTTATTTATACAAAGATTAGTAGAGAACATATTGAAAAACATTTATTTCAGTTAAATACAAATATTATATACAGAGCAGAAAGATCTTCGGTCAATGGCCCAGACAGATTAATATCAAAATATATTGTATATGGAGCAGTAATGAGCAAAATCGATTATTTCAAAAATCGAATACAAAATCATTAATTATTTTTAATAATTATTAGAGATAGGCAAAGTCGATCTTTTGTGTCACTGCAAAATGAAGTATATGACAATTTTCTTAATGATATTTATAATATTAATATTAGGAAGTGTCACATATGTATTAATAAACTCCAATTTATTATTATTTATTAACTTTAGCTACTTAAATTTGGTTATTCAGAAATACTCGATTACTAAATTCACTCAATTTTGTCCAATACTAATAATTATATGTTGCTTTTATCACGTCTATGTTTTTATGATTTAAAGTTTTACTATTTATTATGATTCCTTTAACTGGCAATATATTTTCAAAGAGAATTTCGTTACCATTTGAATTTATCAAATAAATTGAATCTTTAAATAATCGATTTTGCCCAACTCTAATACAGACTGTAAAGAAATTACCGGAGCGGACAAATAATTCAAGAAATGCACATCCAATCGATAATTAAAAAAAATGAATAATCTATCTGTCCATGTGGGTTGATATGCTTATTTAAAGATTTTATTAGTTAACAATGTGTTATTTTTATACGAAGATTTGCAGAAACTGTATTTAAGCTAAATGTGTTAATACAAATATTCTGTACAGAAATAAATATTCGTATTTCTTGAAAGCTTTTATTATCTGTCGTTCTATACATGTGCTTGTATAGAACGACAGATCATTATTTCTAACAAAATTACATATGTTAAAGTATATTTCTTTTAATATTAGCTTCTACGGAAACAGCACCGTTTTCAATTCCTCGAACCCCTTACACGATCCCTGTATTGTTTCCATAGACCGCTATCCCATCACCATCTCCTTTTCTCGAACCAACCAATACTCTCCGGAGGATCCCCCCAAAAATGACATTTGTGCACGAATCTAATTTATATTTATAACATATACTTACAAAGCAAAATCTGTCAACAGTTTCTTGACGTAGGTATACAATATCTATATCTTACTCAATAGAATCCCACAACACGTACAACACTCTAAATTAGATATTTAAAATGTGACATAACAGAATATGGATTTTTCGAGCGGGATTCAATCTTGGTCATATGCTCGTCGAACGTGTTGATATTATTTTACCCGATACATGGCATACAAATGTTGTGAAAGTGAATGCTTATTCATGCTAAAATAATGTAAATATACATTGCTTTAACGCGATTCTAAAAATAAATAAAATAATCAATAGAATATTTTAGTAAACAAACACATTTCACGTCGTAAATCTTTTACATGTTGGAGTTGCTTAAAACAACTCTTTGCATTTTAATAACATTCAATAAGTTATGTGAGATGTGAAACTTTGTTGTTAAAAGCGTATAAAATGTTGAAATATTAAATCAAGGTATATAATTAAATTTCGTTTAATGTAGTATTACGAAACCATAAAAGAAACGTTTCTTGTATAATGAATCTTTGATATTAATCCGCTATTTTTTTATATAATATTATCATAGATATTTTTTATTGCTGTTCGCCATAAATTCAAGATAGGATAGAAAGCCTTTTGGCCGATAGCACAAGGACAGACTTTCATTTTATTGTGTATACTTAATGCTTGTAAAAATGTAGCTAATTGTCTGAATAAAGATATTTAAGATATTAAAACAGACTACCTTAATGTTATTTATATTGTGAGTGCAAGTTTATTATTTTCAGTAATACTTCTGCTATTAATTATACAGTAGTTTTCATTCTAATTGTTCATATCTTTTTAAAAATAATAATTAATAAAACGTTTCAGTTAAAACCCATTTTGCATAACGTATTATTAGGTGTTATGTCATTCCACTATTTTTATTTAATAATTATCTCTTATAATTTTCTATTTGTTAGTATTTAAATGCATCTGTTGAATTCACTAATCTTGGTAATTTTAAACTAAATCATGCAAAACCGAGCAATTTACGCGGGCCTTCGTATGCAAACTCATGTCCAGAATTTGCATATATATCTACGTTAATCAAATTTCTCGTTAGCAGAAATAAAAATCGAGACAGGCTAGTCAAGTGTTATTCAATTATTAATAATATTAAAATTATACTGAAATACACAATAAAACTTCTGTCTATTCTTTTGGTTTAACAGTATTTATCTGGATAACAATTTTAACACTAATTGATTGATTCCATATTTTAGATTTTTATTATACCGAGTATTGAATTGAATAAGGATTTACATGTAAAATTTGAAATGTGTTAATATTGGCTCCCCTAATTATTTGACAGTATCGGTATATTCAGGTTATTTTTAAAGCTTATTAAGCTGAATGCTTTGGTACTCGATAATTTTTGAAAAGTATTTACCGAGAAAATTGAAAAAAAAACTTTACAATTATTTTGAATTAAAATGAAGGTTTGCCATGAAATCGTGATGACAGATGTTCCATTTTTTAAGTGTATGTACACACTTCTTTATTCAGACTGTATAAATACCACAAAATAATACAACAATGATTTTTTACAATACATGTAGGTGTTTGTCTGGCCCATCGACCAGCGGACTTTCTGCACTAACTATTATTGTTTATTAAATCGAATAAGAAAGACATATATGAACTAAATTAATTAAATATATGTGAAAAATAATCTCCGGTGAGATTTTCGTTTTCATTCATATTTAATTAATTTAAATTGTATACATCAGTGTTGTACATTGAAAATTCATTGATTACATAAGTAATAATAATCGGGCAGAATCGACTTTCGTAGAAAGCCCAGGCAGTCTAACACCAACATGTATTGTAATTATTTATGATTTTTGTATTATCGCTATAGTCTGAATAAAGATATATATTTAATAATAATAATAATAGTTCAGCTATAAAAAAATCTTTAATTTAATAGTATATATAATTTGAGGAATAAATAAATTAGATTTATTATTATTTAATGAAAAATTATCTATTTTACACATTAATTTGTTTATTCATTGTTTTAATTTTGTGACGTCAGTTATAATTCTTTCATTTGTAAAAATACTGAAGCATCTTCCTTGAAATTCTTGTTTACAATTTGTGTATCCTTAATTCAAAGATAAAAAAGTCGCCTGAACCACTCAAACAAAGTGTCCTCAACTTTTATTCATGGCTTGTTTTAATTAATTTGACTGGGCCCCTTTGATTCTAGTAAAAAATCCACAACAAAAGGTCTGAGCTTTGAAAAAAAGTGTACATTTGTGTTCCTAATTGTGAATAATTAAATAAGATGTGTAAATTAATGTGTATACTTTTTAAAATTGTATTATTTGTTATTAAACGCAACATATTTAGTGTTGCGTTGCACATTAGTTAAATCGTGAAAAGAAAAAGTAATATATAAGGACAATTTTAAATTGAAAGAAGCAATTGAAAGTTACTTTATTTATGCCTTAAAGGATAGAACTACTGTAACTCTTCTGACGATGTTTCGATCGATTATATCGCTGGTGAAGAGCCAAAACTAGTATAAATAAAAAAAACCAACAACGGTGATTTAAAAGCTACCCGTGTGCCCGTTAATTCCTCGGCAAATATTTGGAGCTCGCTTCTCTTGGCCCATATATACCATTCCACTGCTCACCAATTTATTTTAAATGTATATCAAATAGAGAAAGTTGGTTGCCCATCCGAAATATTCTGTTAAGAGAAATAGGGTGAAACTAGCTCGTTCAAATATCACGGGCGCCGACTACCTAGATAATTATCAGAGGCGCATTGCATTCAGTAGCTGTCACTTGAAAAGTACTCAGTACTAGCAACTAAACTTTTAGTTACATTTAAACTGCACTCTTGAACTCCAACTGAGCGAATCCACAGAAACTTTCACCTCCCTAGGTGTAGATTTAATTAATATTAAATAAAATATCTTCCGGGTGTATTCAATTCCATTTAAACTATCCTATTTGCGAGTTGTTTAAAACTTTTAAATCCGCAAACATTAAGCTATTACTTATGTTTTATCTGTTTTAATTATAAAATATAATATTACTTCAGATAATTATGAAATAAATATAAAGTAATTTATAAAATATTATTGTTTATTGTAACGTTGAGTTTCATTGTGACTTATCGCTGTTATAATTATTGTATATGTTATAATATTATAATATTTTGACACAATGATTGTAATTTTTATTAGAATAGAATTTTTTTTAATTATTCTCTTTGCCAATTTAACAAATATGATTAATACTTGACACTATTTATATTCTGAAAGAAGTAAACATATTTTTTAAAACATTATTTTTAAGGTTTGTGAATATTCTTTTATGTTCTTAATCTTCATTTTGGTCGTCTATATCATTAATCTAAACTCAAAAATAATGATAAATGGTTATAGCTTTAGCATAATTGATATTATCTCATTTAATTCAAAAACCAAATATATTATTAGCTTTCATAAATAACAATATTAAAAAAATACTTTAAATAAAACACAATAGGCAGAAAGACCCCAAGTCGATAGCCCGGACAGACTAACACAATATTTATTGTGCTTAAGTAAATATAAATGTATGTATAAGCTTATATATTGTTGTCTTAATAAAACACAATATTTTTATAAAGTTTCACAATAATTTTATTGTAGCGGTGTTCTACAATTTACAATTTAAAGTATTTTATAATGGAGTTTCACCAAGTAACAGCCTTTTCAATCGAATAATATTTTTTATGTAGAAAGTATTATTGATAATGGATAGTTAGTATCTGAAATATACATTTAGTGTATAATAAAACCTGCGAAGTAAAGTGAAGAGAATTGTTTTTATTTTTCTATATTAAAACACTTCACGTAACTCCATCTCAATATTATTTTTAATAATAAATATGAATTAATTGTTAAAAATCTATGAATAAAACAAATAAAAAAAATAATTGATCGAGAATTTTATGTTATTGAATTTAATTTGTGATTTTATCTAGTTTATTTGTAGATTTTTAATAAATTATTTATATTTATTTAACATTATAATATGAACTACCAATGCTATATTTGTAATGTCCCTTTCAACGATAGAGTATTATAAACATATGTATATATACAGTTGTCTGGTAAGGCTATTGACCATAGGTCTTTCTGCCCTCCTTTTTAGGTTCATCAACTTTTATTTCCAAATTGTATCATAAATACCATGCCATTAAATAAAAATAATTTAAAAATAATTAATAAATTATATCCTCTTTAGCTACTGTGACAAGTACTTTAAAACAAATGTACATTATAACAACTACTTCTCGGACATGTACTCGCCAGACATTCAATTACATAATATACACTTGCTGTTGCATATCAATAACATAATGCATAATGCAATAATTATTGATTCGATAATATTTAATGTAAAGACCAAAAAACGTTAAGTAATTTAAAGCCGTCTACAGGCACTTGTTTCGTTTTCTATTACTCGTCAGTACAGCTCTGCCTTACAAAATTTAAAGATATTAAATAACTAATAAAATAAAATAAATTAAATTAACCATTTAACGTACATATATATATATTAGAAATAATTTTTTCTATGTATTTTTTAAGGATTCATAAAAATCATGTGATAATTGAAAAAGTAATTTATTTTAATATGAATCACACACATTTCATATATAATGCAAAGCACCATCTTTTGTCTAATACAGAAGTGATATCATCAATAATTTCATTCTGCAAGATAGACAAAAAACAGCTGTTCGTCCAATAAAAAATATTTTAATATGCAAAAATTATATAAGTGATTATTATTATTATTTTAATTGCTGCAGTCGAGAAATGTTCGATTATAATGTAGAAGCAGAGTACGGAAAGCTGATACTGCATTAATATTAATCTTTGTTAGCCGGACTTTCTTTATGTAATTAGCATAATTGTATTTCAACTCGTAACTTTTCAACTACAAGTTAAAGTTTTCGTATATTTTACTGACTTAACAAAAAAGGAAACATAAACTGTAGACTTACGGGGCACCAGCTAATTTTAAATAATTGTTTTGTTCTCGCATTATAAAAATTATAAGTTCCTGTGTATTTCCCTATTTCCTTTATAATATCTTTTTATGTTCGCCGCGTTTTAAATTATATTACATTCCAACTTCTTGAATATTTCTGTTGTATTTAAATTATATTTAATACATGATTATTTTGAATATAAAACTTGGTTTATTTTACGAAGAGAAGTCGGTTTAATTATAACCGAAATGTGTTTATGAAATAAACTGAATCCGAAAACGCAGTTCTGATAACTTGCGCACAAAAAATCGGCTAAACGGTGACATTAAACGGGGGGAAACAGGGTCGGTTTGTATTGTTTGATAATCCTATCGGCCAAATTATCCCCGATAAAAAAATACCATCGGAAATGCACAATAAAAGTCAGTAGATAAGAGATTGAAGCGAGTAATGATTTTGACAGGAGCATAATCAGAACGCTGTAATAAATGACCCTGATAAAAAGGGTGAAAAAATTAGCCGGTTTGGAACTTTGCCATTCGCCAAGTCTTGCTTCCAAAATTTACGGACATTATTTTCAGCGATTATATTTATACCTGCATACTTAAATTATGTTGAGTTACTAAAAATTATATGATAAATAAATTTCTTAAGTATGTAATGTTAAATCTCTTTCTTGTAGAATCTCTGTTTTTTTTTTTTTTTCGAATACTCCAATGGTTTACAATTATAATGCTTATTTAAATAAACACTAATAACTAGTATTTATTCAATAGTTAAATTATCGGTATTTTCTATCCATATATTTCTGTTTTAAACACTGAATACGCAAAATATACAATTATTGTAAACGTAAATCTTCTTCAACAACACTCGCCGTTTAAACTGTTTAAAACATATTACTGCACTATGTCTTTATACGCGATTTGTATGTCAACATTTATCTTTTAGGTCAGTATTCTTAAAAGATTGCACACAAGTCTGAAATACCAGTGTTCGATATAATATTAACACTTGTTTTATATATATTTCGGAATATTCCGTAAGGGAAATGTTAATATTAACGTGTACGTTCACGTTCGTCACAATGTAAGCAGTTTTTTTTAAATAGATATATACATATAGTATGATGTTAATTAATAACATAAACGTTAAACTTAACATATCTCGTACGGAATAACCCCCCATTATTTGTGGTTTTGCAATGTGGATTTTCTAGGAATGCGCATTTAATTTTTTTAGTAATTCATTAATTGTGCACTTCATGGGAGTCATATTAAATAATTACATTATAACAAAAAGGAAATATTTAAATTATTTGTTAGTGGACGAAATAAAGATTCTCAGTCGTCTACCTTGTAGTCCCAAATTGTTGACGATACCACTTGAAATTAGGTAATAAATGGCGCTTGCGCTTTCTTGTCAATTATTATAAATTATTTTAAACATGTAAATAATATCTAATATTTTTCACTACTTTAAACAAGAAAATACTTTTAAATGTTGTTTGTATAACAAATTGTTTATTTTAGTGAATGCAGTTTGACAGACAATAACCTAAAAAACTGTTTATGGCGCCCTCTGTGGTTTAGGATACGAAAAGTTGCTTAGCATTTCTGGCGGTGCGATTAATTTTATTAATATTTATTAGATACAACATATTGTGTACATTTTTAATATGTTTTTATGAAAAACTACAAGACTGATATAACATTTCCGGTAATTGTACTGCAAATAAAATTATTTGGAATAATTTATTAATAATAATATAAATATGCAACTGATTTATATTAATTACACTAACTCGCATCCTCTATAGCCAGGTATTTCGTCATGTTTGAAGTGAGCTTCAAAGTCATTTATTCATAAATTTCACTTTCCGGCATATTTTGATAATTATTGAGATTAATTCTGTCCAATCAAGTTTCAAATTTGTTCGAAAACCGCCTACAAGAAATTAAAATGTTGTAGAAGTCTCAAACATCAGTAATTATTAACTAAATAAAATTGAATTCATAACTTGGTGAACTTGGTCACAGCTATTTAAATAAATGAAATAAAAATGATTTGAAAATAATTAATAAATTACTCTCACATTTAGCTCGGTGACTCTTTAATTACGTTACGTAAGTACGTTAAACAAATGCACACTAAAACAACTACTTCCCGGGCAAATGCCCACGCCGGACATTGAATTACATATTGTACACACGCTGTTGCATATGAATAAAATATTGCATAATGCAACAAATTTTGATCCGAGAAAAATTTAATGCAAAAAATACAAAAATATACTTAATATAATATACTTAATATAAGGCCATCTGCAGGCACGTGTTTCAGGATCTATCCCTCGTCAGTACAGCTCTGCCTTATATAATTTAAAGATGTTAAAATAAATCGATTAAATTAATTCAACTATACTTAATGAAATTAAATCAACTATTTTAAATCAAATTAAACTTAATCGATTTAAATAAAATTAAACCAAATTAATTCAACTTAAATCAAAACCAAATAAAATTAAACGAAACGAATTGAATTAAATTAATTAAAAAGAGCGATCTGCCGCGCGCTGTGATATTAATGACGGGCAAAGGAAGGACGCGCGTTCCTAGATTGTTGTTATCGTAAATTCACAAAAAAACTCCTCTCGGCTCAGATTTGAATAAACACCTTGCTGGCTATTAATATAAATAGAAAAGAGTATTCATTCACTTGGTCACAGTTTTTTAAATAAATTAAATAAAAGTCTCAGAGCTAAATGTGAGAATAAATTTTTAATTATTTTCAAATTATTTTTATTTAATTTATTTAAAATTGAATATTATTATAAATATTTTATAAAGAGGTGGAATTCCTTAGATAAATAAAGGAAATTGAATTATGAATTGATTAAATTCATATTAAATTAATCATAAACATAAATTATAACATTAATGTTCTGATTATTTTAGGTGTTTAATTAATTAATTAATTACGTTAAGGTCTCTCTTTTCTTAAAACGAAATAATTAGCTGCTTTGAATAGGACGCCTAGCGTTTTAATTGTAAATAATTTAATCTGGAAGATAAGCGTAAAACTGGAATTATAGTGTAATTTTAACGAGGATGAGTTGAAGCAGAAATTATTTATATACAAAGGCTTCATATCTCATATGGAAATAAACCATAAAACTAATTAAAGTATGGATACTCTGGAGACACATAACTGTCCCTTATTTTCTCCTCTATTCATTATTTTACCGGCGGCGGCAATTTTATAGAAAAAGGTGAGAGATCCTTGCTTAAAGCTTATTTTACGGGGAAACATTTTATTAACAAGTTACTAACGTATGATTTAATCAATGTATGAAGAATATTAATCTTAGAATTAAAATTTATTAAATACATAAATTAATACTTGGTTAATATTAATACATTGTGTATTAAATTAAGTAATTTTCAAGTTTCATTCATTTCTACTTTTTATATATGTATTCATTATGTATTCAATTATTGTGCTAGTTTATGCCGTGAAAATGGAAATAACATCGATATTTTTATAAATTTATAGATTATAGATTTTACAATTTTAAGTAATCATGGTTTGAACATAAATCATACAATAACATGTTTGTTTTATTATTTTATATATAAATATGTGTATAAAAATGTCGAAATGTAGTGTAACAAATACGTTCTTGTAAATGATTTATGTTTCAACTATGATTAGTTGAAAATTGTAAATCCAGATCCGTGGATGTTATTATTTTACATAATAAAAAATATATACGCAGAAAGAAAAATAGCGTTCTCTTGTATCTAATAATTTATGATGAAAGGTGTTGGAGATTTGCACATTTCTACATTTCTTCTCCTTGTGCAATGGAGATTGAGTAATATAGAATCGTGGCTGTGAAAATCGCGTTCCTGCATTAGTTCCTCAGCGTAGATTTAAACGTGAAAATATTTCCCCGTCTGCCCGATGCATTCCTTTTAATATCGATGGAAATGTCGCGTTCTCGCCCTGTCTTTTGACGCAAAGTTTTGTCTCTAGCGATTACTTTTTTGTGTACACAACACTCCGTGTACGTGAGAAAATTTAATTCTCGTCCCAGGGGTTAAAGGATTCCAGCTGGAAACTATGATCCCGAGCTTAGCAATATATAATTACAGCATAATTACGATAGCAGATTAGAAAGGGCATATTGCCGTTTAATACAAACATCCAGTCATCCGCTCATTCACTCACCGCTGACCGGCATGTATTTCTCCAATTATCCAGCTGACTTCTAATTATCAGTTCATTTACCAAATGATCATATTAATGAACTTCCTAAAAACAAGTAATGCAAAGCCTGTTCCCTTAATTACATTTTCGTCGCAGAAAGCGCGAACCCTCCCATTCCACAAACACATACCTCCCAACTTTGCTCCACTTCCACTCCCACTTCCAAGTCTCAAAGCGCGAATGATTAAAGCTGTCGAAGGGGGATAAAAGTCGCTTCTTAAAATAAAACTAAAGCGTACGTAAAAGGTTAGGATAAAAACAGCGGCATTGTTGAGTCACGTTTCGGGTTTAGTTATTAACATCATCAGTCCGTGGTTAGTGCCATCCAAGGTAGAAAAAAAGACGCCCGGCGCACAAATGAGTAGAGGACAAAAACGGTGGGAGTAAAAGAATATTCGTTCCCAAGGACGTGGGTTTTTGCGTCCCCTCCTTCCTGGAATATTTACCACCCCAATGCCTAACGATTACAAAAAAATTTAATCTAATCTCACCTGCAATCACCTCGACTTTTCCAATAAAAATTTAGATGTTATCAATGAAGGCGACAATCAATTCTATATAAAAAATATTCCTACATTAGCCGCATATATCTAATAATTAATTCAACCTTAATAAAAAAAGGATTTATTCACTTGGTCACAGTTATTTAAATAAATTAAATAAAAAGAATTTGAAAATAATTAATTAATTATTAAATTATTTTCCCTTTAGCTAAATCTGCAAATTAATCTCATAAAATCATTAATTTTATACAGAATTACATTGAATATAGAAAATTCATAACGGTTGGTGGTTGGCGATTATTAAATACATAACGGATTCTTTTAAACAAAATCTACATATAAAATATACATTTGTAATTATAAATAGTTCATTATACGCGCAATAAAGTGTAATACGGAAATTGTAAATGTTCCTTTTATTTTTTAACGAGTTTATCCATTAATACACGACAGCATAACATTCCACGCGCATTTCACATTATATTTTCCAGGTTTAATCACCAATCTCAAGATGGTAATGGCTTAACACTGAAAACAGACATTTAATTTAAATTAAACAAATAAAAAATACTTCTTTAAAATAATAAAAATATAACAAAATAAAAACATGTGATATTAAATCTCTCTTGCACAAGCGCTTGAGTCCATAAAAATAAAAAATAAAATATGTGTATATGGGACATTTTACGTCAACTGGAATACTACCTCGCCCAAAATTAAAAAAGGGGTTTAAAATTGTCTCTCACTGTGGAAACTGTAGGTAAATATAATACATAGGTTTCGAATGCAGAGAAAGTGTTTAAAAAATAAAATACGAATTCAAATTAGGGCGTTTTAAGAAAAACTCTTACGGCGTAAAAAATAGTCATATTCCGTACGAAAAATATGTTAAATTAAAAGTAAACATTACTTTTGACCTCACAATCCAATTATACATATAAATGCAAATTGAAGTATAAGAGAATTTTATTAATGTTAATTGTAGTATAATTATTGAAAAGTGTCACCTATTTATTAATAAACTCAAATCTATTATTATTTATTAACTTTAGCTACTTAAAATAGATTATTCAGAAATACTCGATTACTAAATTCACTCGATTTTGCCAAAAACTAATATAAATTAATGAAATGTGATGATATAAATGACGTGAACGTTAAATTTAAGATGTCACGTACGGAATATCCTCGATTGTATTCAATATCCCGGCGACTCTATCATTGCTCCAAGATACTTTTATTGATATTTTTAATAATAATAAAAAAGGATTCTTAATAATACAGATCATTCATAATTGCGGTGTAATGTAGATGTCTTTTTCTTTAAATTTGTGTTTTTCAATTTTCAAATTATCGAATATAAACAATTTTATAAAATATTTAATTTTTCAATTTCACATGTCATATTAAAAATTACATCACGTTTTCCTTCTACAATATCTAATTAAGCTGATTAAGCCTTAAAAAGTGAGGATATGTTAATTTTTTAACAAATAAATAAATTATTGCGAAACGTGATTCCTCACCATATGATTCTCCATACATATAAGATAGAAAATCGAGTCTAACAATAATTAATTTATTTGTTTAATAACCAACATATCTGCACTTTTTACTGCTTAATTAGTATTAGTAGATTGATAAATAATGATGTTAATACACTGATAATGGTCACTTTGTGTCCGAAACGTACATTTGGTAATTCAAATAAAAGTGCGAAGGAAGTCATTAGTGTTTTATTTATTAATTTAATTTGATCTTCACGTAACCCAAATAATCAATTTAGCATTAGTAGATATTGTTTAACAAAACCATCAATGCATGTTGAAGATTTAACTCAGAAATTATGATTTTTAAAAATCTTTTAATTGGTGGAGAATCCAGTCTAGCAATATTTTTTTTTATTAAATCATCAACATATCCGCACTTTTTATTGCTTAATTAGCATTACTAGACATTTTTTAACAAATTTATCAATACACTTTAAAAAATTAATGAGAAACTTAGAAATTTAGTCTTTTTTTAATTATTCATATGATGGAAAATCGAGTCTAGCAATAATCAATTTTTTGTTAAGTAATTCAGAAATCCTTACTTTTTATTATTATTAGTAGATATTATTTAATAAATCCATCGATACGTTTTGAAAAATTAATGTGTAATTTAGAAATTTTCATTTTAAAAAATCTTTCACGTGGTGGAGAATCGGGTCAAGCAATAGTTTTTTTTTGTTAAATAACAAAAACCGATCAATGCATATTGAAAATTTAATGTGAAACTAAAAAATACATGATTTTAAAAAATCATTCATATAGATTATAGAGAATCGAGTCTAGCAATAATTTGTTTGTTTGTTAAATAATCGACAAATGCACACTTTTTATTACTTCATTAGCATTAGTAGATATTGTTTAACAAAACTATCAATGCATTTTAACAATTTAGTATGAAACTCAGAAATTATGATTTTAAAAAATCCCTCACATCTTTTTTCAGATTTCTTTGGAGAATCGAGTGTATGATTAATTTATAGTTTTGTTAAACAATCAATATATCCTCACATTTAATGCTTAATTAGTATTAATAGACATTGTTTAACTAATACATGATTGAATTTTGAAGATGCAATGTGAATCCCATACATCATGATTAAAAAAAACATTCACATGGTGGAGAATCGAGTATAGCAATAAATTATTTTGTTTTGTTAAACAATTAACATATCCGCACTTATTATTGCTTAATTGGTATAATTGGATATAGATTCATCATTGGATTTTGAAAAAAATAGTATGAAATTCAGAAATTATTGGATGGTTAGCTTAACGATATATTGCTAAAGGAATCCGTGATGGATTTTATAATATATAATGTGAAACTCAAAAAATATTATAAAATTATTTATATATGATAATTTGTAAAATTCAAAAACACAAATTCTTCGGATAAATACATAGTTTATTCAATTTATTCATCGACAATTATTAATGTGCTGAATTGGCGAATTGTTCATTATTATTGATATATATATATATAACGACAAACTAATTTTGTAAGTAACGGTGCAGGTGCCGGGATATTCCTGGAAATATTGCTAGGTTTACACACATCTCGATTGTACATCATATTATAAGCATAAATGTTGTTGTTGCTATATGTGCAACTGTAATTGATTCAATATAATGTCGATAATGTTGCTTGCTTGTCGAAATTAAAAGTGGATTAATTAAAAAGTTCTGATTTGTTAATTCAAGTTTATTTAAGAAAGACCGCTCTTGGAAAACTAATTTCGTACTCACTTAATTTATTTAATGAATAAATATTTATCATTTATTAGTTATATATTGTTTTGATTACCTGGTAATAAAGATGTTTCTTACTTTCAAAATATTTTGTTAGTTATAAATTTCATAAAACTTCATTTTTCAATACCCGTCAGATGAGTAGTTACTATGCAAATGACAAAATCTAAATTTAATTATTATCTATCTAGAGTGTTTTAGGGTGTTCCAATATACAAACTTTATATTAGAGTGCCTTGCTAGAATTTGTACACAAAAATATACTAACGGGAAAATAAAGCTGTGAACATTCGCAACAAGAAATTAAATGTGTGCATAATTGAAAGTCCCAGCCGTTACTTTTCGGAAATCGGCAGCATTCCTGTATGCAGGGATTTTTTAGTGCTTTAACAACAACGACAACACAGCATACAGTGCAACAAATATGAATATGCTAGCGGAATAATACGTGCTACCCATTAAAGTTTAACGCTGCATCCTTGCAAATTTGGAAATGTTCGCACTATCCAATTAACAAAATTTAGTTTTCGTGCAATAAATGTAGCGAATATCTACCTCTTTTCGCACACACAGTTTTAATATTCTTTTATAAATATATATGTGTTTGTTATTTATGCGATACAATGAAATAGTGCGGTATTATCTATGAGCTGTGAGTGTCCGTAATATATGGGTACATATAAACGAGCTTAGGGAAGAACCTGTTCGGGAGACGGTGCTATAATTTCTATCCTCCGGAGAGAAAAATTCAACAATTTGTTTATCGCCGTCCATTTCACGCAAAAATGATCGCATAAAATAAAGGGAGAGTTAACAGATGCGATAAATTCTAGGAGCTTCCTAAGCTGACCTTAATTTGTTAAGTAAACAAGCTTAGAAAATAATCTTTTATGAGGTCAAAACAAGGAATGAAAAAGCAGGAGAGTGTTGCCAAGTCCCGGGGAAATTCGAACAGTTTTGTTTATGAAGCCAACCTATTCCATTGCAAAATCTATACTCTGTATAACGCGTATTCTTTAATAAATATACATTACCGTTTTCTGTGTTAAGTGATTCAGGTGAAAACTAGCCTAATCCCAAGTATCAATAGAACGGAAACGAGAAATAAATAAAACGAAGACGAAGCGTTGAGACAAAATGTATTGAGCCCTAATACTGGCCCGGAGTAAAAAGGGCTCTCGACGAACAATCTCGTGACACTATCGAATGAACAAGGTCTTGGGTGTGCTACTAATTGGACTAGCGAAGGAAATACGAAACCATCGACGGATAGGGCGGTTTTGTGCAATCAGCCTCGGGCGAAACCTATAATAAATAGTTGAGTTGCAAGGCAGATAGATCTGAAGATTGTGAACATTAAACAAACCGCCGGATTTTGATATATTATGCGGCAAAAAGCGAACCGGAGCGGGAACGGGAACGGAAAATAGGAGCGTCGAGACGTTAAAGTGATCTGGCACCTCAGGGACGCTGACATGAACGCCTGTTTTGTAAAAGTTGGACTCTCCTTTTTTCCTTCACACAAGAATACATTCATAATACCAACAAAAATCTTTATAAAAAATAATTATATTCAAACAAAAAAGTTAATAATTAAATAAACATATCATCTAAGTAGATAATAATTACTAATTATTAAATCATTCTCATTCATAAATATTTTTAATTACTTTAGGGATATATTTTTTTAAATTATCACGATATATAAGTACTTAGATAAAAATTACGATTAAAGGCGTTTTAATAACATCACGATTTCAAGTCTCTTTTTAATCAATCATACACGTCATTTCTAATAACAGATGATTGTCGAAGAAAACATTGGGAATTTCAAACAATTATTCTCCCCATTTATAAAATAAGATCAATTTATACAAATAGTCATACTCTCAGTTATAACTTTATATTTTTAATTTACTATTATTATAATTTGTTTACTTATGTAATAAAAAAATGGTATATTAAATACCAATATAAATAAAATATTGCATTACATAATATAATAAGTGATTTTTTTTATTTATTGACTAAATAAATAAAACATTATATTTTATTTGGGACATTTCATAACACGTATTTTTTATACCACTTATTATTTTACACTTTCTGTGGCTAGTTTCGAATGCACAGTAGTAATTATCAAATTAAATTTGGTTGATAATATAAAGTTGTCCCAAAAGCAAATTCCCCTTCATCGCGCTTCATAAATTCATCTCATAAATTCATAGCATCAATCATGATTACACGACAAGGACAACACAATAAAACAGAAAACAGCATTCATGATTTCTTAAAACACCACCAGAACCTCACAATATCATAAATTGAATAAATTAAAAATTCAAGTGGAAAGACCATTGGCCGATAGCCGTTTGACAAGTATCTGATGAATTTTTCGAATTTCTTAAATGAATTTTACAATCGAAACTTATGTTTTATCAATATATTTATTTATAAAAAATGCCATAAAAAAGATAGATGGTTTTATATTTACTATTCTTGAAAAAGGCATCTAGCCGAAACTAGTCAAACAAATATACAATTAAGTAAAACAAAACCAAGTGCTAATTATTTAACATCTTTAATTATTCATAATGTTTTGGCAAGTGATAAATGAGAAAATAGTAACAGAAAAATTATATTTACTATATTAAAAATGTACCGCTTATTCGTTCTTGTGTATTAAAGACTTTTATTTCTCGTAATATACTAGAATTCAATTTTATTGTAATTACTTTTTATACTTTTACATATTCTAAAATTTATGTAAATTAAAAAAATACAATATATGTTTATCGTGACCAGTATTAAATTATGTTTGTTTTTTAATTCATTCTGCGGTAAATTAAGTTAAACTCAACAACAACAACTCCTGAATAAACATACGGAATAAACAAACAGAAAGTTTTAATTTTTAGTAATAACCCGGAGTGTTGGCCGTGCATTTTGTGTTTGTGCAGAGCATCATGCTTTAATCAAGCCAGATTGAATAATATAATTCCTCTTTTTGTCGGCATTAAAGTTTTAATATAGAAACTAGGGCTAGGACCGGTAATGTTAATCAAAATGTTTGAAGACAGGCGACTGTAATAACTGGATTTTTTCGCCTGTTGTTACGTGCTACAGTTTTATGCTTACGAGTCGAGTTCACCTAGCGGAAATGTGAAGCCAACCAAACAAGCCTTTTCACCCCTTCCGTGCCCTTAATTATTTATCGTCGACAATGGTGTTCCTAATTATTTACATCCAAGTGTTGTTTATAATACACACCGCTGTCCACATTCTACTTATATATTAGGTCAAATATAACTAACACACGGAACAGTCCCTTTGCCAGCCACTCATTCATCAGTGGACACTATTCCTAACATCTGCCTTCACCCTCATGAATCTCCTACGAAACTTTAACCACACAATCAAACTATTTGAAAGGATGGAATTGTCAATTTATTTAAACATCAATAATTGTTATATTCATAAACCGCGTACCAAATTGATATTAAATTTCATATTTTGCATCTTGCCCTTCCTTTCTTTTTTTAATAAAAAACAAGTTTGGTGTTCTCTTAAAAAAAATCTATAAAATGGAAGATTATTTATTATTTATTATACACGGTGTTGACGTAAATAGGTATGCGCAAAAATTTTTCACGTTAAATGATGTTTTGCAAATCCCTATTCATTTTAGAGATAAATTGAAATAATTAATATTGGTTCAGAATTTTAAAATCTGATAAAGTAACATTGTTCAATTTTAGAATCGATGTTTATTTAATTAAATGTCATTAAATTTGCTAATTATAGCACAATTAAATCGCATTAGCCATGACTTTTAATTTAATTTCAAATAAACGTCGCTCTTGACAATTTTTTACGATTGCAATTTAACATGGATTTATTTTTCAGTTAAGTTGTGGCTAATGTAATTTAAATAAATGATATTTAGCAAATACAATCACGTTTTATAAAATATTAATTCATTATACATCAATTTTAAAAGTTAACGAACCATGTTTTTTCATAGATTTATAAATTCTGATCACATTTTAATCGTTGCAGTTTTTCTCTTAAATGTATAAGGATACATAAAAAATCTCTATGTATACCTGGCTGCATCAATATGCAGTTTATTTAAAAATCTTTATTGAAAAATATGTGTCTTTACGATATAAATGTAAAATTGAACACAATTATATTTTTATGCCTTTTTTGTTCTTTGTTATTACCCTTGTCTAGGCCTCCTTGTAAATAAGTTCGGCGAGGAATTCATTCACGCAGGATTGTGAGAAATTTACGTTTCGGATTTATGTTTATATTTTTAGGATACACAGGGAATTAACGAATTCAAATTGGATAGGACTCAAGGCGCAGGAAATTTAATAATTATACATTTTTTTAATTAATATTATTTAAAGCAATTTCAAAAAAGTGTTTTTGTGTTATTATTTTTTTATTATTTTTAAGAATTTAATTAGTTATTGGTAATAATCACATTGTGATCGAAATGTACATTTAGCGCGAAATAAAAAAGAGATAAGTAGGAACTAACTGAGTTTAATTTATTTATATATATATACACATCTATATTCGGACTATATAGAGATGATTCGAAATAAACATACCGTATATTTGGTTATAGAAATTTAACTAAATAATTAAAACAAATTATAAATATGAAATGTAAATTTAATTTTATGTCTGTTAGTTTGTACACCACACAAATTGATTTATTGTTGACATGTATAAATAAAAATATTTTTACAATGGACTTTTGTTTTTATTTTGCATAGGTTTATAAAAATATATAAATAGTATGAATTATTTATATTTTCTAAATAAATCATTTATATCATGTTTGTATTATAAAACATTATAAATGTGGAAATAATTTATTAATTATTTTCAAATCATTTTTATTTAATTTATTATAAATCACATCTGATATATTTTGTATTTATAACAATTATAATTATTTTAAATAAATAATTAATTTGATTTAATTGTGTTGTTTGCAGGTGACTTGGCTGCACCACAAGGAGGACTCCATTCATCTGTTAACTGTGGGTCGCAGCGCTTACAGCAGTGACGAACGAATTACTCTCAGTTTCCGGTATCCAAATAACTACAGGCTCGAGATTGTTTACGTCACTCGCAGGGATGAGGGTCTCTACGAATGCCAAGTAGCAACCCATCCGCCCAAGGTCAAGAGGATATTCCTAAAAGTCACAGGTTAGTAACCCTTGATAAGGCCCAATTTAAATGGATCATTCTTATTTTTCCTCACCTCTTCCAAGCCGCAAATCCCCGATGCCCCCGCTGGATTTCTTTCGGTCGAAGCAGAAGTCGAAGTCCCCGCCTGTCCCAGAAAGCCCAGTCTCATGCATATTCATGGCGATTCCTTAATGTCTTTCTTGTGTAGGCCGGCTATCTTAATACTTATTTCATTGCAAACATCCGAGCGTTGGTTAGTCTTCTATTATCCCGAGTCTACACAGCCATTCATTTATACGTGGTAATTCATTATATAACGCCTCGCTGCCACCAATCAATCTGCAGAGTCAACCCGAATAATTGGAAAGCGTTCACGGATATAATCTCAACGAAAATAAATTGCGTTTCATAAATAGTTCTTAATTTCGCAATTTAATCTCTGTCAATTACACAAATGAATAATATATCTGAGGAAGTATTTTTTTAATCATACTCTATAATAGGTAAAATCTGTAATTTTAAAATATATTGGAAAAATATAACCATTAAAATTAAATCAATAAATCGCTTTTTCTTTATTTCTCATTAAACTATGAAAAACTTAAAAGATATTTTAATTAATAATTCAGTCATAAAAAAAACAATGAATATTATTGAAAATTTAACAACATACAATATAAAAAATCCTTCTTAACTGCTACGGGGAACCCTTTACCCCTATTTATCCTATCTGTTATACTCCTTAATAAACTAAAAAAATAGCCAAATTCCCAATTTCGTATATCTATACCAAACGTAATAGATGCGTTGATGATATAATCGGGGCTAATCTGTATAAGAAATGTTTATTTTAACGTGTACGAAATTTTTTATCATCACAGTCTATGTATGTTTTTAATTGATATATATATGTATATATAAATAGAATGTGATTTTAATTAATAACATAACATTTTCCATACGGACTAGCCTCAATTAACAGTTGCAAAAAGGAATGCATATGTAAATGAACTGAATTCAAAACTAAAAGAACTTTTTTCCTAGTATCAATTTTACACATCAATGGGAAGTCAATAACAAAATACCGTGTTCATGTTATTAATCAACAAGAACAGTCAAATAGTTAAATTTAATTTTTACAGAAAAGACACACATACCTCCAATCACATTCATTCAGCATCAATATCATCACTAAAACATAAATTAGCAGCATTTCAATACCTTTGTTAAAAGAAAATTTAGAAAAAGAACTTAATTTAACCACTTTATTTAAAGATTTTTCTCAAAATTTTGTCAAATATTGATCTTATTGAAAAGTAATTCAAGTAAAAGATACAGATCCTGAAATTGTAAGTATTTTCTATTATATGACGTTATAACATCTTTAATTACGAGTTATTAAAGTAATTTTTCGTTAAATTTATCTATTAAAAAATGTTTCAGATACAAGTTATAATTCTCAAAAAACGTAGTACCATTAGTAATAAAGTTATCAGTGTAGAGAGTCCATTTCAATAATAAATGTGCTCAAAATATAAATAATTTATACAAAACATACTACAAACATCAATGTTAAAATTTTTAATGTATGAAATTAATAGACCAAGAATTAAATTTAAAAACATATAGTGTATAGATGAACAAAGTGGAGCCCAGGATTTCCAATGTTAATTCCTTTATATAGGAATATTGAAGAAAACATGTAAATACACTTTATGAAGAGAAAATAGTTTACAAGCAGATATAAATTAATTATAACATTTAACATTGTTTGTATAACTGAAATTTATTTAGTGATTGTAGTTTCGACGTCATTAACGCGTCACTGTTATTTTGATAATGAGGCGTTAATGACGTCGAAACTACAGTCACTAAATAAATTTCAGTTATCCAAAGTATAACAATTAATAAAATAAATTAATTCTTCCTGCTCATGAATTATTTTTTTATACACCAAAATATATTTTGAATTTTTTTTTTTCATCCGGCATTTATATAAAACTAAAAATGATGAGCCTGGGACAGACAATCATTTTTATTTTATTGAGTATATTTATGGCTATTTAAACTAAATTTAAAAACTATATCGAAAAGTTGCCAAACATTAAATGAGATATTAGGAATTGTTAAGTAAGTTTCACTTACATTTAATGAAACGTTCAGTCACCATTCATCTAGTGATGGCCATTTCGGTTTTTCGAACCTCATCAAACTAGTGTGTTCCATGTGCAATGCCTTGATGAAGGCGACTGAACTGAAATTGTGTTAGGGTTAAATACTTGATATTATTCATAATAAATTAAAGACGACGCAAGCGCCACCTTTTGCCTAATTTCAAGTGGCATCGTCAACAGGACAAGTTCGCCTTCCTTTAGTGGACGAAACAATGATTCTCGGTCGTCTACCTTGTAGACCCAAATCGTTGACGATGCCACTTGAAATTAGGCAAAAGGAGGCGCTTGCGTCGTCTTTAATTTATTATGAAAGTTTCACTTACTTAACAATTCCTAATATTACTAAAATGTTTTACCAAGTGATTAATGAGACTCAAATTGAAAAAAATATATTAAATGAGATAAAGGTTTAAGGCAATGCGGAATACATGCTATTATGCAAACTGTTCAATTATTTCCCTTTAGCTACCGCTTTAAATGCTTATATTACATAAGTTAAATATAGCTAATGAGAAAATAATTAATTATTTAATTTGTATTAATTAAATATTTTCAATTTTTTTATTTGTTTTAAAGAAATTAATATTGAAAATCCTTTGTTCCATATACACTTTGCATAGGAGAAATATATATATAGAAGGTAAACACCTTCTATATATATATTTATTGTTAGTTAGGTCACAAATAATGAAATAACACATAGGCTCATTTGTCATAATTAAGAGATTGGTTATTATTTGTTAAGAAAAATCAAGTAATAACAAATATTTTAATCGTTAATTTATTACTTAAGTAAATAAAATGGAAAACTACACAAATGCTGAAATGGCAGCCATGCATTTTGTATATGGTCGTGCTAATAGAAATGGGTTATTAATTTATTTTTTGTGATCTAACTAACAATTTTAGGAGAAAATATTAAGAGACTGAAAAATTTCAGATTAAATCTCTCCATTTAAGTCAACTTTTAGAAAAATGTAAACTGTTATTAGGGCGGTCGATTTTTTCACCCCCCTTATAATAATATATTAGGGTTACAAAAATCATCAAAAAGTGTCATTTTACGAGGAACAGTTGTATGCTCAATTTCATTATTCTAAATTGTTCCATAGTAGATATATGAAATAAAAATATTTTTTTGTCCTTAATTTTACAGGATTTTAACTTCAAGAGGAATGGATTTTCAAGAAAAAATTATATGAAAATTCCCCCCTATTTTCTGCTGAAAAATCACCCTTTAAAATCGTTTGCATCAATTTAAAAACAAATATATATTACTTTAAAATGAGAGAACTTTGATTGTTGTTTATATAATACATAGAATAGGCAATCAAATTCAATAATTATTAGCCTTGTTTATGTTTTACATGTACTATGATTTAGCTCTATTTACAATAACGCGTGAAAATAAACAAAATTATTGATTTGTATGTATAAGAGGGATGTGACAAATTCGGTATTTAGGGCGCCTCTCTATTTGAATCCGAACACAAAATTATATTATGACAATACAATAGTCATACATTTATTCGTTCATGAATAATTATGTGATTTTTCGCATAAAAGTAATTGATTAGTTTAACGGCAATAATATTGAAAGAAATTGGCAATAACGTTGATGTTTTCGTAAGTGATGGGCCTACGTTTCGTTGTGATAATGGGCATTGACGTGTATAAGATCTTCATTCGCATTCATCACCCTGCGACTATTACCAGATAATGGTCGTTCTCATCTTGTGCAGGAACTACCCACGTCCCGTTTCGCTCCTACCATCCGGTTTACCTTAAACCTGAGGCCCGACCGTCCCCGGAAATCCACATTAATGCTAAGATAGGAGATGTGATTGTTCTGCGTTACATTATTGCGCCTGCCGGATTACGGTATTTTCATGTGTTAAATAATTCTATTAATTTTATTCAGTTATTACTACGATATATCTTTCAATGATGAATGATACTTCTTTAGGGAACCTATTATTACTATTTTTTATATACGTTAATGTTATTGTTTTTTTTATATATATTAAACATATTTAATACATAAAAATAAATACTTATGAGGACGATAAGTGTTTATTTTTATGTTATTATCTATAATACCATTATATCCTTATATTATATAAATAATATTATTTTATTATTATTATATTAATATTAAAAACATCTATATAAAATAATTCACACATATCTATTAAATTATCAACAAATATATAAGAGTATATAAATTAATCTTCTGTAAATTAACAATCAGATACATGATTAATTTACAAAAGACTAATTTGTCTACTCTTATATATTTGTTAATAATTGAGACTTTTACTTCGCTATATATCAATTAAATAAAATATTTTAAACTTTCTTTGTATAACTAAAAAAAATTATTGTCATTATGATTTCAGCAATTTGACACGTTTAGTTTGATAATGACAAGTGTAAATTATTGAAAACAATTTCAATATACATAATAAATTAATTTAGTGTTATATAAAGTTTAGTGTTTAATATATTTATTTAGAAGTTTGAAATAATTTAGTTATTTCCTTTATTATTATGATATATATGTGTAAATTCCAAGGAAAGTAAATTATAGATTTACTCGTGCCTATCTGAGAAGGAAAGCAGTAAGTTCAAGTATGCGTAAACAATCGTAATTAAAATAATAACGCATGGAGTACATTGTAAATGAGTTTAGGTGTAAAATCGCAAACTTTGAATGTCTAGTTTATAACGGGGTATTAGCTCAGATGGAGGGTCGGAAGCATGCAAATGGCTGAACACGGGGGAAGAAATTCTGAATTTCGGAACGAGTATTCCATTCTAATCTTTATATGATACACACTATTTCAGGAAGCAATTGCATTCGTGCTCGGTAAAGTGTTACATTTGTTTGAATGTGTCTGTGAAGCACTTAACAGCCTGGGGGCATTTAATTAGTAAACATGCGATTGTAAGCAAATCAAAGAGCTGTTATGATGTACCCTGGGAAGCAACAGTTTTAACCTAAATTATCACCAGCTATATACCAGAAAGTTTTGCGTCCAACGCAGGCTAGGCTCGTATATATACATGTAATGCAGATAATGGATATATAGCAATTTATAACGGTGCAGCTCTTTTGTAAAGTTTGCCGTTACGCAGTGGGTAATTGTTCTAAGTAATAATCCCTACAAGATGTCACATGGGAAGGATATAATCTAGCGTCACCTGGTGCTGGTAGCTTCTGCGGAGATAAAGTTGGGGATTGTGGGCGGCTGATTCGAATACTCCCCCCTTAAATGCCTACAGAAGATAACGAAAGTTTAGTCTGCCTCATTAGCGATAAGTGTCGCTAGGCACATTCGTCTTGATCACTGCAACACACGCCGGGTGCATTTATTGCACCACCCTTTTCCTCATTCCTTTCCCCTCTCAGCATATGCAACCAAATACAAATACGCGCTTTATCACACTCATCACACCGATAAATATTTAAATGCGTTTTAACATTTCATTTTCAGCGCCGGAGGTGCGAATTGCCGACGAGTCTGGCAGAGAGGTGACAGAAAGATACTACAAAGCTGGCAGCGGGTTGGAACTTAGCTGTTTCGCAAGACAAGTAGGAGGCTCCACCAAGGAACACCCCATCACTTGGAGACACGGCGACCGCACTCTCATAAAAGGCATAAGGTAAGTGCAAACGCGGAAATTCCAAAATATCCGACATTAAGACCGCATATCATCCACATGCTTGAATAGCTGAAATGGAATACGGAGACTACACTGAAGGCTACCGCTTGTTTGTGCTTACATGTACCTAAAGTCGCATCCCTTGAAAATGTATAACGAAAAGTTTCCCAACAAAAAGGAGACACTCAAAGAAGATGTTACCGAGCTATATAGGGCCCTGATTGGGAATGTGGAAACTTTTAAAGTGCAAGTGTTTTGTGAATTGAATAAGTACTCCCCATTCCACGCTAACTTTTTGCATTTGTGGTGAACTTTTATTATATTATCTTCGCTGGTGTTCACACACAATCATCTTAACTGCATATTAATTACATCATTATAACATCTGAATAAAATACTTTCTTTATCAACATAAAACTAAAATACGCATATTACTTTGCTCATTTAATAAAGAAATAATAATTTGTTCATTTTCATTCATATGAAATCTTATTCACTATAATTGTTTCGTAAATGTATTGCTTTTTTGATTGAACAATCCGCATTACTCCTAATATCAACCCCAATGCAACCATATTTATATACAAACAAACATCTTTATTCAGACAGCAGAATTACAATTCTTTTCAAATATTTATATTTACAATACATATTGATGGGTTAGTAGTCTGTCATGGGCTATCGACCGGAGGTCTTTCTGCCCTGGCCATATTTATTTTACTATATATATACAAATATCATTATTCAGATAATTACATACATTTTTACAAACATTAATATTAAGCATAAAATGAAAGTGTTTGTCCTGGGCTATCGATCAAAGGTCTGTTTTAATAGTTTGAATTTTAATCCATAAATAATTATATTCAAAATTTGTCATTATTAAGTTATCTAAAATATTTATAAACAACGAAGTTATTCAATAATTAAGTTTACCTATATCAAATGATTCAGGACAATTACTGTTACTGTTCTATTTGGATATTATTATTTTTTATACAATCTCATTATATATTATATTATAAAATAATATTATTAATTAAAAAGTTGATTTATAAAAATTTACAAGCATTATATATTTACACGTGCTTATTGAAACAAATGCGTGATACTTAAATAGAACAATAATTTTAAAAATAATTAATAATAATTAAATATTTTTTCTTTGGCCACTGCAACAATGACATACGTAACATTATTACTTAAACAAATATACACTGAAATAACTATTTTCCGAGCAAATGCCCCACCGAATATTGTATTATACAAAATAATATGTCGTACAATGGCAATATAATGTGTTTTTTATTCGAG
The DNA here is from genome assembly GCA_963082785.1 of Philonthus spinipes. Taxonomy (NCBI): domain Eukaryota; kingdom Metazoa; phylum Arthropoda; class Insecta; order Coleoptera; family Staphylinidae; genus Philonthus; species Philonthus spinipes. The sequence goes on from OY720301.1 coordinate 17,423,612, forward strand.
AATATTTAATGTGGAAAACAAATACGTTATTTAAAATAAGGTAATCTGCAGTCTTTTGCCTTTTCAGTACAGCTTTTCAATACATAATTCGTTTAAAACATTTTAATTTAATTTAAATTATCGGAAACACTTAAATAATTCTCAAAAAAAAGTAAAAAAAAATGCAAATAATATTTGCTTGAATATAAACAAGCTACCTTTGGTTATTAGCCGCTTAGATTCCTTCTAAAACTCGCAAATTAGTTGAAGAAATTAATACCCTGTACATTTTTTTTAATTCTAAGATTATTTTTAAGAACTTTTTTAGGAATATTTTTACTCTCCCCGGACCCCTGTCCAAGGGAAAGTATTGTAATCATAAAAAAATCTAATCGCCAATTTCAACGAATATGCACGTTTTGAGGTCCCCTGAGTCCATTCCATTGTGTTTTGAAAAATGTCTGTGTGTTTTTTCCGCGATAGCTCATAAACGGCTAAATGAATTAAAACAAAATTTTATATCTAAGCTTTTTATAACAGTGGGATGATCTGAAAAGTTTTTGGTTAGAATAAAAAATCATTAAGTGCAACTTTACTCTTAGCTATTTTTTTACTTTTTTATTTCGGATAGAGAAAATTTTTAAAATAAAAGTTGTAGATCTTCAAAAAATAAATAATATTTGTTATAAATCGTTTATTGTAGGACATTCAGTTTTCATTTTATAAGCGTAAGATTTACCTGATAAATTAATAAAATAAACAATTATTTTATAATCTCTTTCATATTGGCTGTGAAAACTTTAATTATTTAAATAATTATTTTTATGTCAAATAACACGTCAAAATACCGTCAAATTTCGCAAACACCTCCAGAATATTTAAGACAAGAAAAGTAGTGTGGATAAATTTGACCGAATTTACCGGGGAAACTACTATGATGGACATATAAACATTTTTTTATATATACAGCGTACGCGCCGAGTAGCTTTACGGCTAAATGTTTTTTTTTTTCAAAATCGGCTTTCGCAGGCGTATGTAGTTCTATTAGGACCACATTTCAAAATTAGTTTCAAATATACTCAAAAAAATATAGCGTATCATAGTTATATTTTTTCTAATGGAATACCCCATATTTTTTTTTTCAGATTCTACACCAAAGATAAAGTTTACTTTTATAATATATTCATATGCCTAAACCTAATAAGTTTTGAAATATTTAAATATTTTTGGAAAAAATTACGTTTTGAAAAAAAAAAATTATAATCTTTTAAATGGGTGAATTAAAACAAATTAAATCTTGCATCAGTATATTAGACTAATGATTAAATATTTTAGGATATTTACAAGAATTTAAAATCTGAAGATGTTTTGATAATTCAACGTAACTCCAGAAACTCATTCAAGGTCGTTATCGTATACATTTATAAATTGGTTATAATTTAAAATTAATGCATTTTATAGAAAAATGTTTCCTACTAAAAGTTCTTAGAATTAATCTTACAATTTAAAAATTTGAAAATATGTATGATATTCCACTTGAAAAAACGTAAGTTTACCAAATTATCTTAATAAATTGAATAACCTTTATATTAAAATATTTGAACGATAGCTTGTTTATATCCGACTTTTATTTTTTTGAGATTGTGCAGAGTTGAAGAAATATTTATGTGTTCTGACTTTAACTAACCCTGTATATACGAGTGCATATATTTAAACATAGTTGTCCTTTCCAACTATTGTTTTTATTATTTAAAAAAAATCTCCACAACCAACATAAAGAAGATTACGAGTGCATATATTATAATTTTAGTCTGCTCGGGCTAACAGAGTTTTTTCTGATGAAAATTCTCGATTTTTATAGATTTATTAATTTAGATAATTTTATATATTACGATAACCTCGACACCCAATACGGTTAAAAAAGGATAAGATTAAGAAATAAAGAAAGATATATTACGATATTATTGACCAAGTTCGTGACTTTGAATATAACATTATTTTCCTTTTACTTTTCCTTTTGTTGACATTTTGAAGTTTGATATTAAATATGTTAGTTTTTATCTGTTTAGAACATTTTCTTAGTCCCCCATATCGATTTCCCCAAGGTGTGATTCTCTAGCGGTCCCCGGCGCATTTCCTTATGACGTATTATAACATGTAAAGATCTCAAAACGCGATTGAGGATACAATAATGGTGGTCGCGTAGCACGTCTATAATAAAATTTCGGTCTTCTACACAGACCGTACAGCACAAATGCATTAACATTAGCAAAAGTTATCCCGCTATAATTTCCCTAGGTAGACCTATCTGGCCTTCGACCACGGTTTTTGTTAAGAAACTTTTCGGAGACATGTGTTGCGTGACAAACCGACGTTCATCAAACCGAAAACGAATTTCTCACTCTAAAACTCAACCCTTATTCGTAACTTTTACACTTCATAATAGATATTCTTTTTTAATATGTAAATTTATACCATATTTTCCACCATAACTCTCTTTAATAATTCAATTTAGCAATCTCATACAAAACAAAATTATATGATCACCAAATTAAATATTATTCATTTATTTACTATTCAATATGATTATTATAGTAGTATATATATTTATATATATAATTCACTTGGGTTAGTTTTACCTATGTTTATTTTAAATTCAACTATTTTCGGCTTAATGCAATTATCAAGAAACAAGAAGATGAATTTATCATTCTTGATAAAACTGAACCAAATGAATTTAATTTACAAGTTTAATAATATGTATATATACAGAAACACCTTTATTCACGCAATACTCATTTTACAATATAAACATTTAACATAAGCAATACTTGATGGTTTAGTCTGTCCTGAGCTATCGACCAGACCTCTGGTCTATCCTCGTTATACTGCTTAAATTAATTGTGAAAATACTTCTATTGCTGATCTATTGCTGATCTATGATGATCTATTATCTTTAGGACAGAAAAACCTCGAGTTTATAGCCCAGGACAGAAAAGCACTTTCATTTTATTGTAAATACTTAATGTTTGTAAAAATGTATTTAATTGTGCGAATAAATATATTTATTCAGACAACAACAATATCTATTACTTTTTATTAATTTTAGCACAACATATAAAATGTAGAAATATATGCAATTGTCTTTATATTTTTTTTCTTAACTTATATTACAATTACTTGTTACGCGCGTACCATTTATAAAATTGAATAATAAGTTTAATTAATTTTTAAATTTAATTAATAATTCATTATGTATAAAGCTATATACACTGTAATTACAATAACCATAAAGGAAATTTATATTTGATTTACGTTCCGGCTGTCCAAAGGCTCTATGCGCAAATTGGTAAGGGTATCTTCAGGATAAGTCGGGGGGCGACCTGTCACCCTATTATAAATGTATGTATTACGTTTTATTGAAATTATAATTATGCAAAGCCTATATTCGTCGCACAATCGAAACGTAATCAACATTATTTTTAATACATCATATTTCAAAAAGTCATTATAATTGCATTAGTAACAAAGCAATAAGAAATTATTTGTATTATAAATAATGAAATGTAAAGAAATTTCAGGAAGTATATATTTTAGTGATAAGACAACAAGATTCTTTAATATAATAGACTAAGAAAATGTTCTAAATATAAGCTTTATTCAGTCAAAATTTTGAATTCCGTTTCTTTTATAAACATTTATTACAAACATCAGGAATACGCATCTGATATTTAGAATCAATATTTCTAAACCAAACTGAATTCATAATTGTACCTGAATTTTATATAAATATAAATTAATATAAAGTTAAATTTAGAACATTTTCTTAGTTTAACAGAGTGCAAACTTAATACGAGGGATCAAAGATGGCGCAACCGTGGTAGTCATCAGTGAACAACGTAGCCAAACGCATATAAATAGTGATAAATAAAGTGACTACTGCGTTAAATTTAATAGTGTTACTATTAGATAAATACCGTGTCTAAATAAATATTTACTAGCTTTTCGAGAATTAGAGAGCAATATATTTATTACTAGAACGATACCGAGTACAAATATTCCTACAATATAGAAATAAGTATTATTAAAACGCGATTTATCTAATATGGGTTATCGACCGTAGATTTTTCTGCCATTCAAGTATTATTGAACCCTAATTCGAAACAACATTTAATTTAATGAATTACATAAATAAATGCACATTTTTGGGTGGGGTGTACATCAGGGATTTTAGTGAAATTCGCATATCTTATAAATAAAATAAAAATGACTGTCAGTTATTATTAAATTGATGTCTAAGCAATTATAACAATACAAACTTACAGTACACTTTTATTTTTAACTGAAAAAAATCTTAAAACACTACATAAACAAACAAATATTCACAACAGAGTAAATATTTAAATGCACAAAGTTTATAATACATTTATTTCTCATCGATAAAAACTTTATTTAAATATTGTATTAAAAAAGCAAATTTAAGAAAAATATCAAAATGTTACATTTTAATTTTATTATAAAAATAAATTGAACCTTAATCTTTTCTAAGATTTTTTAAATACGGTTAATTTTTATATATATTTATATATTTTTATCCAAGCACTGCGCTGAAGTGGGCGCTCTCCTATTTTTTTTTTACACATGGAGGAATTGTATTTATTTATAAATATATTTAAAAAAGTAAAGAATAATTGGTTTGTACTAATCTAATGGTTTATAATTATTATAAGTTCAAGTGCAAATAAAATTGTATTGTTAAATTGGATTCAAAAGAAGCGGAAGCATACAGGATAAAATTTTCATAATTAAACAAACCACAGAATGAATGCAGCAACAACAAAGAAATATCCACTTAAAATTATTTGTTATACAGACGGCTTTTGATACCGTTAATTAAAGAATGTTGTGGCACATACTAGACAAAAATAAACTTGATCATAAGCTGACGCATATGACGACAAACAACTTACTTTATAATAAATAACAATATAACAGAACCTTTAAAAAATGATGGGCTGAGGCAGGCTCATTATTATTTATAATATTCATGAATGAGATAATTAAGCGTAAAAGAAGAAGAAAAACAGCGAATATCTTTGAATAGTATTGGAGTAAAGAAAGGTTTTTTGCCATTTATAGCAGCAGTAGTACGGAACTCGAATACAATCTAAATGTGTGGAATGAGACATTCTAAGAGTATGGGTTGTTAATTAATACAAACAAGATAAATGTAATAGTGATAGGTATTTCCTCTTGAAATAAAGATAAAAGTAGAAGGGGGAGAAATTTAACAAGTGACAATTATAAATACCTAGGGATAAAAATTGAAGCAAATAGCAGAAGTGAAGTAGAAATAAACAAAAGTAGAGAAAATACCATTAAATTATTTCATATCTTAAGAGACAAATTTATAAAGAACAAAGAAATATCTAGACAAAATAAAAATAAAAGTATCTAAATCAATATATTGATCAATTTTAACATTCGGATGTGAAACATGGACTCTAGTTTTACATCCGAACAGAAAAGCCAAAGATGATAAGCTGGAAATATAATACCTGAGATGTGTAAAGGGAGCGAATAAAGTGGACAGAATAAAAAATGTAACCATAAGAGAAGATATTGACATAGAAGACTTGTTAAAACTCATTTAAAAAAATCAAATAAATTAAATAAAAATAATTTGAAAATAATTAATTAATAAATTATTTTCCCTTTAGCTACTGTGTGAGGATCCCAGAGGTGACAGTGCGTTTTTAATTATTAATTAATTTAATTAACAACATTGCAATTATATAAGTCACAGCTGTACTGACGGGGGATCAAATCCCGAAACACGTGTCTACAGATAGCCTCACATTACGTAACTTTTATTTTATTTTTTTGTTTTTTTTTGCATTAAATATTTTCGATTCAAAAATTGTTGCATTATACAATATGTTATTGTTATGCAACAGAAAATGTCTATTATTAGACATTTGTTAAAGTACTTATGTAACATAAGTCATAATATCACAGTAGCTAAAGGGAAAATAATTTATTAAATAATTATTTTCAAATTCTTTTTATTTAATTTATTTAAATAACTATGATCAAGTGAATAAATCCTTTTTTTCTATTATTAAATTCAAATAAGTTAGTGAGGCCACTTGGAAAGAATGGACGACGAAAGAATCATAAAAAGAATATAGAAGACACGAATAATTAAGAAAAAGAGAAGGGGAAGGCAAAAAACACATGGAAAGATGGAGTGGAGAGGACAATAGAAGAAAAAGGAATTTCTGTAAAACAAACAAGACAGTTAGCTAGAAACAAGTATACAATGGAAAAATTAATACATGATCAATACTACGTGCACATAATTAAACTAAATGAAATGCAGATCATTGCTAACTGTGTTATTAGTTGAGCTAGAGAGTCTGTTAAATTAGCAAAGTATGTTAGTAGTAAATCACCCGCTTGAACGTTGTATTCGGAAAAACAAAAGAGCAATGAGTTATGAAGTTATTTACATATTTTTATTTTATGGTTAACAATGGTATGCATTTAATTTGGTTTAATTATGTATACATATTATTAATCAAGTATTAATTGTTTCCATGTTTACTTGTTTCTGAGTAACTGTCTTATTTGTTTTATAGAAATTCCTCGTTCTTTTATTTTCCTCTCTACTCGATTTGACAAAGACGGGTATTTTTAATAAAAAAATATATAATAATGTTGTATTAGAAAGAAATCATAAATAAACAAGTATTTTACCTATTAAATCAATTTAAACGATATTTATTAGTGATGGGCAAAGTTGATCTTTTTATTACTGTAAAATTAAAAATAATGAAATATTAATGTAACATATTCCATTATTGTCAGTAACTGTTCGCTATTTATTGAAAAACATCAATTTATTGTTACTTATTCGCTTTATTAATTTAAAATTGTTCATTTAGAAACACTCGATTACGAATATTGCTCGATTTTTCCTAACCCCAATATTTATTTATGTATTAGATAAAAATCAATTTTGAACAATGTGATAATTGAGCAGTATGCATAGTAAATTTCTCACTGTAACAATTCAGTGCATATGTCACGTGTTTTCAATTATTGCGTCATTAATGTTAACATTTTTTCAAATGGAAACATTTTATTTTTGACACAATACTTCAATAAAAAACGATTAAAATTCTATTATTAGTTAGCAACTATTTGCTATTTATTGAAAAACATCAATTTGCTGTTACTTATTCACTTTATTTATTAAAAATTGCTCATTTAGAAATACTCGATTTCTAATATTACTCGATTTGGCCCAACACTATTAAATATACGTTTCTTTATCGTATGTAGATAAATTATACATATCACCCCAACGCGATGCTGATTTAGTCTCCATTAATGACCGAAAGGTATGTTTATAACATATATGAATTGTACTGAAATCTCTGATGTGCTTCAGAAAGTGTGCATTTATTTATGTAATGACTATATGCCAATAGTTCATTGGCATATAATAAGAGTTATATCAAATTTAATAATATCTATATAATAAAATGGATTGAAAACTGAAATTCATCTGCATTTTCAGTTAAACAATAAATATATTTTCTTATTAGTTTGTAAGTTGAAAAAATTGTGGATGAACATTTAATTAGACTGCAATCATTTCAACGTGTGTAATTAATAATGTCTATTTTGTTCTTGTAAATAAATAATGTTATAACATATCAACAAAATACATATTAATAGTCATTATGTAAATACTTTCAAATTACATACGCACCTCATTATTGTAATAATTAGGGTACTTCATTGTGCTAAATTTGAACAATGGATGAACATATATCAATACATGAATAATATTATGTATTGATATATGTTTCCTGTGATACTTTGAAATGTCAATACATTTCATACAATTTGTATTGTAATTACAGAGGATATATTTGTTCCACATGCATTTACACTAGCTGTAGATAATTCAATATGTAGCACTTGATACCATTTCAGTTAATTGAAATTAAAATGATTATTTTTAATTAAATTGTTTTGGATGAAATAATGTAATAAGAATATTAAAATAATAATATGATATATTGATTTGATGTTGTTAGGGGAATGTTTTACATTAAGTGTTAAATCATTTCGCATTATTTGAAAAGTATTGATTCAGTTGGTGTAACTACAAGTACATTTTATAATTCGTCCCGTTGAGTGTGCGAAAGTTTCTCACATTGATTTTGTCGTTACACTCCCCACGTTTACTAAAAAAGTTGTGTTGGGAATAGTTAAGTTTCCTGAATGTTTATTTTTCGTTTTCAGTTCGAACTTCTCATCGAGTACGGACTCTGCGAGCTCCACCCTGACCGTAGCACCTCTCGAAAAGAGGCACTCTGGCAACTACACGTGTGCCGTCGGGTCTTTGGCTTTTGCCACTGTGGCCGTGCACGTTCTCAACGGTAAGTTATTGCCTGAAAATCTGAACATCTGAAAATCCTGAATCACGCGTTAATCTTAACTTTCAAACTGCAATGTATTAACCGCCACCAGACCGCACACATACGACCAGAATGGAATGCAGACTCCAATCAAAGTGACGATTCAACTAAGTGTGCGGCAATTCCGCGAGAATAAGCGGAAATCAATTTTCCACAATTCACCCCATCATTTACATACAAGCCAGAAGGCCATTTTAAAAATATATGCTCTTGCAATTACTTACCGACTTAACAACGCTCATCTAATTTTTCGTGTTTCCAATTTTCCGTGCCTTTTAATCTTGCCCGAACTAAGATTAAAACCAGCGATTTATTTCCCCCTTCTCACAAATTGAAAATATCTTTAGAACTAGAACTTAACACTTTCCACAAGGATCTTTGCGAAAAACTATGCGCTTTAAGTTTTCTCATCTATGATAATCTATGAATATATTTATCGTGATGGATAACCTTACGCTACAAATCCATCATTATTAACTAGACTGGATTAAGTAGAGAAATATATTTGCGTGAGATTAGAATAACATATAATTTATAAAAATCATATAATATAATTCTGATTAATAATAATAATTTTGACCAAAAAGAAATCGACGACACAAACAAATATCTTATTACTCGTAATAGCATTGGATATAAAAATAATAATAATCAAGGCCTTGTAAGAAATGTAATTAAATATAAAATATAATTATTTAATCTTTGAGGCGTGGTACAATATTAAATTAAAATAAAGAAAAGACTTAATAACTTTTTTATACTAACTAAGATTCATTCAGTTTGTTAATGATTACCGTGTAGTCGAAACTAATCACAGTGAAATAAATCGTTGAATAGTATAAAAAAGTTATTAAGTCTTTTTTTCTAATATTGATAATGTGCTACGCCTTAAATATTCAAGAATTATATTTTATATTTAATTATATTTTTTACAAGGTTTTTATTATTTAAAAAATGTACTAAAATGTAATTTGTTTACGACTTTTTTTATTTGTAAGATCTCCGCACTTATTTCATAACATCGTTTTGTAAAATTTGTGTTCATTAAAAAATAAAAATAAACAAAAACGAGTCTAAATTTAACACCAATCTATTATGAATGACCCCCGGTTGATAACCGATTTATATTTATATTTCAGAATATAACTTTTTAAATGATTGTACATACCTTTAGGTATTTGATTATTTCATTAAAAAAAATGTTACATTTTTTATAAAAATTAAAATGTTTACAAAACATAATAATTAATCATTAGTCTTGCTACAAAATGCATTTTTCTAGATTTCAATATAACTTTTCACCACTGGAAAAAATCAAGCTGTCTGTCTTCTTTCTATGCAATTTAAACGGATAATGAATAAATGAATATAAATGTTTTTTTGTGAATGGAATGTATAGAAGAAGGACGAATGTTGATTGCTCGTTAGGGGGGATGATAAGATGAGATGAATTCATAAATGGTAGATGAAGGGTGCTTATATTTCCGGACAACAGTAGGATTTCGACTCACGCCGAATTGAGAAATAAATTTCAATTTGGAATTAATTTACCGGGATTTTTTTGCGGGAGGATTGAGGAACCGGCTTGTTATGAAGCTAATGATTTTGTAATGAGATATTTTAGAAGGGTTGCAATACCTATTAAAAAATAAATCATTAAAAATTATTAATATATAGATTTGTATATAAAAAAATGTTTTCAATATCACTTAAATTATTTAAATATACGATTGCAAATGCAAATAAAAAAAATCGAGCATTTTCATTAACTGAATTAGTTATTGAACATCTAGCAGTGAAAATAAATAAGTGAAGAAGGGAAATCAAAGCATTCTTTATTAATTATTTATTACTTGACTAACTCAAAAATAAATAGTGAATATAAATAATGCACCTGATTCAGGTATTTTTTAACCATTAGTACTGTCTTGTATTGTATGTATATTGTGTTGTAACTTGTATTTTCTATTCTTTGACCAATAAACAATTTAATATTATAATTATTAATATTATTCTATTATTATTATCACAATTTTTCGAGATTGCTTTTCTCTCTGTGTAATTGCCGTCTGACGTTGCTGTTTGAAATTATTAATAAGATGTAAAGAAGACATGCAAAAAGTGAACTAATAATTTGAAGTATAATACACGATACATAATAAAACGCATGTCAAAATTACTTTGAGTCAACTGAAAGTGACGCATAAGATTGTGTTGAAACGTCGAATCGATCGTTCTCGGGATAATATCCAAGTTAACTGAATTTAAATATACATTTACAATTTTAATATTTGCAAACCTGAATATGCATAATGAAATTATTTCAAAAATCAGTTTAACATTATAATAATTATGTATGAATTTATTAATAATGCATGTCGAAAATACTCCTATGCTGTTTTTAGAGAATAGCGGTGTGGCCAGAAAATCTATATTGAAATGATGTATCGGTATAGATTTTATTAATGATAAAAATGCTGCTGACACACTGTAGCAAACTTGAATAAATTTCGTTTGTTTGAATAGCGTTTAATGGGCTGACGTTTGGGTTCGCGTTATTAATAGTACGTTGAGGTATACCCCCTATATTCGTGAAAATTGTTATTGTTCGGGTGCTGCAGTTCGATTATCAGTCGGCTGACGTAAACAATATTTGCGTTAATTGTTACTAAAGGTTAAATATCAAAAGGTTTGGATATTTTTAGAAGGATATAAATCCGACCATTTGTTTGATTTATTAAATACATAATCATTTTTATTGAGATATTTGTAGTTACTTTAAATTTAGAAAACATTTCATATTTATTTACGAGATGACTACCGACCTTTGGTATTTTTGTGCTTTGTCTCGTTTATTAGTTAATAATAATATCTTTATTATTCAAAATCTTACCCAATTTAGGAAATAAAAATACAAAATAATGGATCATTATAACATATACAATAAAAAATGGTGATGTGTTCATCATGGTACTTTCCCCTGTGAATTCGATCAAATGAGTTTTTGAATGCTAAATAAAATTTAAAATTATTGTCTTTTAAAATTAAAGCCAAAGTTATTTTCTTATTTCTTACCTTACAATGACTATACAAAATTTCCGACACTATATAAAATGTTTAGAATATTTTTCTAGTCATTCACAAAAGATTTATTCACTTAATGGAATATGACGATTTTTGACGATTTATTTGACATACAAATAATTGTTTATTTTTAAGGTAATTTATCAGGTAGATGAATTTTTTCCATTTATGAAATGAAAACTGAAGGTCCTACAATAAAAGTATTATAACAACATATATTTATTAATATTATTCATTTATGTGTATGATATGAATTCATGAATGGTGTTGAATTATTATTATTATTATTAGTGAATATTAAAATGAATTAAATTGCATAATAATAAGTTAATGACATTATGTAATTTCTTATTTTAACGAAATTTCAGCGATGGAGGTTTATTTCTAATATCGTATAATTTTCTCATTGTGTTTATGAATCAGAATATTGTGTACTATAAAAGGAAAACTGAGCTTGGATGTCTTAGAATACTTTATTATAAACGCCGTTATATTTACTTATTTTATTAATATTTTCTTATATACAAACATCTTTATTCAGACAATATGACAACAAAATTTAAAAAATTTATTATAACAAGACGTACAATTGTGTTAGTAGTCTGTCATGGACTATCGACCATAGGTCTTTCTGCCCTGTATGAATTTATGGTGATTTGCAACTTAAAACTATGCTAGCTAGCTGAACTGTCATGTATGCATGAGTTAATGAATTGGTGGATAGTGACCGATATTTTCTTAAAATAATAAATTTTGGTAATATGGATAGCCCCTTTACTACAAGGGTATTAGATGTTCGAAGCTTGAACTTACTTACGCCCGGTTCACCTAAATCAGTTCAAGTTTGGAACATTTAATTCCCTTGTAAGCTCCATATATTTTGTATCAGTCATAATACAAATTTATTATCCAGGATAAAATAAATTCATATATATTTTGTTGCATAATATTATTCATGCATACATATTTTATATAAGAAAATAAAAATGGACGTGTAAATATTATGTGAAATAATGCATTAATGTTGATATAAAATCGACAAAAAATACGTCATTGTTTCTTACTTTCTATTGTTAATGACCAAAATGGGACATATTGCAACACAACGGGCGCATGGAGCCTGAACATCTATCATTTGACAAAGGGCCTATCCGCTCTATACTCATCTGGTTCAGAGCATAATCAAGATCTTCTGAACGCCACTAATTATTAGAGTGTAATTAAGCATAATATGAAAATTCATTAGTGAATATGGAAAATATGAATTTCAGCTCCAACGAAAAATAATAGGAAAGCATCAAGGATGCTGCATTAATAACACAGATTTGGGATTATGCAATATACCTGAATATATTGATGAATATTATCCCTCCGAAGCTAGCTAACAAACATGCAATATATATGGCTAGCGGCAAACCCGTGATGCATATCTGATTAGACCAGTATTAATTATATTAACTGGTATTGGTCCTGTTAATGGTCGTGATCGGTATCTAGCTAAAATTATTGACAATAATAAATCGAGCCAAAGGGTTGTGTACAGCCCGCCTGTTTGTGACTAAAACAAATTACCGGTAGATCTGCGTTTAATGCGTAACGATAAAAAGAAAACAGTCCTCTCGATCAGCCCGAATTGCAAGGGAAAAAAATGCGGTACAAATTCCTTCGTATGTATCAAGCGCGTCATGCAGCAAGCATAAACAGCAAAAGGCGGCACTAAAATAAAACAGTAAACTGCTTAATAGCATACAAATATATACACATTTTTAGCGACATATGCTCTGGTGCTTCTGAAGAACTATAAAAATAGGACCAAACATCTGGCTTTACAGCATCACCTTTAAATATACATACTTGCTTATGAAAATCCTAGAATACAATTGATTTTATACTTTTAATACACTCCACTTTATTAAATATTAAACTTTTAAAACGCGATTTCATGCTATTGTGCATTCAATCTTTTTTCATTAACATTTAAATATAAGTGATTGGAAACACCGCAGCGCTGTTAATAAATAAATATTAGTTTAATGTTAGGTAGTTAGTTAAATGACCGTTGTATATTCATACGTTCAGAGTGAGTTCGGTCTAATCTAGCCAAGTGTAACCCATTATTTAATTGAAGATCTGGAGGGATGCCAAGATGGGGAGCCTTGTTTAAGGGAGAGAATGATAGAGTTAAGTTTGCCTTAGCCTTTTCAGTAACCGGTATGCAATAATAGGCCATTAATTATTATTATTACAACGACAAATCCAGTTATTAATTCAAATTGATTGGAAATCGCAATTCCACATAAAACATGCTTATTGAACAATCAATTTTATTTCGACTGAAAAACTCTCTCACTTTACCGGCGACGACTGTTATTGTCATTAGCCCGTCTGGAATCATATATATGATCTGGCATTCTTTTATGTGTATTGAAGTATTTTAGTGTCAGAAATTGCCGAACCAAACGTCGAACCTAATATCATAGCATAATATATAACCAAAAATAAATAAAACAAAGCATAATTCTAAAATGAAAATAAAAAATAACTGAACGCTAAATAAATTACAACCTAATCTTAATATCACAGGAAAACGGTATCGAGGGTGTAAAAGGACTCCGGATCGGACGAAACTAAATCTAAAAATCAGAGTCATAAAGGGAATGTGAAACCACTGGACAATACAAGAAAAAAAAGCAAATAAATTATAATAAATTAAAACTGAAAACGTTACACATCTTACAATCATTTGAGCAGATTTTTATTACATAGGAAATGGACAAGCATAATTTAATCCCTCACATTTTCTTAATAATTATGAGCATTGAGATTTAAAGGTTGCGGTTTAGTAGAAAGAGATAACTATACAGTAAAATGTAAATAATTCATTAAAGAGATTTAATCTCTAAGATTTAATAACATGCATATGTTCTTATATATTGTATCTATCATGTAGAAAATTTTCAGTGTAAATTAAAATTAAAGACTAATTATTGCATTTTACGCCAGTTTACTAGTTCTTGTTAGAAAAGAAAATTTTATTGGTATAATGAAGTTAATAAGTAATGAATGTGAAGTTAATTGAATGTTGAAATGCTTGAAACATCACAAAAAATGTAGACATATATATGACCTCATTTTGTTGACTTTTATTATAGTTTATTAATAAAAATATTCATATATTTCTTAATTCATCTCATGAAATCCCTGCATGTTTTAAAATTACTATAATGTAGAATATAAGATACTCTATTGAACAACTATATAGCTATCTCTTCCTACTAAACCGCAACCTTAAATCAATCGAGTGCTTTCACATGATTTTTATATTTACACATTTTTTAATAGACAAATCTGTCACAATTTTTTTTTATTTTTACACAATAATAAATAATGATTTTTCAATTAGAAAATCAGTATGGATTATCAATTCTATCTAAACATATACATGTTTATTCAGACTATACAGATAATTTTAACAATATAACAATATACATAATTACAATACATGTAAGTGTTAGTCTGTCTGTGCTCTCTGTCATGAATTTATGATGAAGTTAAAGAAATCTATTCTAGCTAGCTGAACTGTCCTGATGATTAGCACAAATGAATTGATGGATTGTAGGATGTTTGTATTTGGGAAGGATATTAGGGTTACGGGGTCAATTCTCTATTAAACCTAAAATTAAGATTTATTATTGTTGTGTAATCGTGTAAAGTCATTCAAATACTATCCTATCTTTACTTAATTTTCAGTTGTCATAAAGGGACTCTGAAACTACTGGACGAAACAAGACAAAACAGCAAATAAATTATAAAAAAATGACGCTAAAGACGTAATAATTTGACCAGATTTGTGTCACATAGGATTAATAATAAATATTATTAACAGAAAATCACCATTTAACAAAATATGGTTATAAATGTTGTACTAAAAATAACTCATTAAACAATATTGTATAGTGTGTATAAATAACAGTAGTTATTTAATGAATTGTTCAGCCACCATTCATTCCTTTCTTCACTAACTTCCTGGTCAACGGATTTCAACTTAATATTCAAATACAAGACAAAAAAGTGAAGAAAGGAATAAAATATTACTACATTATATCAAGAAACTTCACGTACTCACCAACAAATATCTTCACCATTCATTGTCTTGAGGTCTTAATCATAATAAATTAAAAACGACGCAAGCCTTTGATAATAATTCATACATTATTTGAATATTTAATTTAATAAAATTATATACATTTTAATGTCACGATCATTTCAACCATTACTATGTGGTAGTTTATTTTAAATTAAATGAAATGAACCAATCTACCAGAAGATTGTCACACCTTTACTGGTCACAAGAAAGGCAACTAACATGTGGGGACATTTATAGAGAATGGACAAACATATGCAAATTAGAGAAGAATGGAAATAAAAAAAATAAGAAAGAAAAGAGGACGTGGAGAGGATTAATTAACGAAATATTTAAGAATATTATATCGCATTACCATCAGCGATGCTACAAGAATAAAGCAAACCGCAAGGCCTGGAAAGAATATACGAAGATATAGTAAAAAAGACAAAACCCCACAGCCATATGAGAAGAAAGGGTAATTGATTATTAACACCACTTTCAATGTTATGATTATGCTTGTATTGAATTTTGTATTAATTTGTAATATTTATCATAATATTGAGTAAAGACATATTTTTTATACAGTGCAGGTTATTATATAGAAATATGATTAAAAAAAATCACGCTACATGAAGTTATACGAGTTACAAAATTAATTAAATTGAGTAGTGGTGAATTATCTACTTCCATTTGGTCCTATTGTATCTTTATTATTGAAAAGTGTAGGACTTAATCCGCGCTAAATAGTCATTGCCAATACGTAAATCGTCAAACTGAAACATATTAAACTAAATTATACTACTTTGAATAAAATGTATTTACATTTAACATGAAATCTTGTGGATGTGCTTAATTATTGTTAGATTTACCCTTAAACCTTAGGGTCAGAGTTCATGACCCGTTTTGAAGGTGATTATTTCCCTCGCCTTACTGTCGAACTAATTTCACGGATTAAATATGATAAAATATATTAGACAATCTATTGCTAGGTTCATTAAAACTAATCTATACTGATTATCCCTTCTGTCAATACTGCTGGTCATTGGATTTTGTATAGTTGCTAAATGAAAATATTAATGCCGCAAACAAAGTTTGAAAATGTATATTAATATATTACATTTAGTCATAATATAAAATTTGAAGAAAAAATAAATAATCAATCGGATAATAACAAGAACGCTAATACGAATTACATTTTGTATATTGTCACAATAATGAATATAAATATTTCAATCTTGTACGAATATTGTAATGTGAATACGATGATCGGAACTATTCGGCAAAGGAAATGTCAAGTTTAACGTGTACGTTAGTTTTCATTATCACATTCTAAGCAGTTGTTTAATTAATATATGTATTCATAGAATGTGAAATTAATTAATAACGTAAACGTTAAACTTAACATTTTCTGTACGGAATAGCTCAGATTAAGTTGAGACAGTATTGAATTTAAACATAATGTACGTGATTCAATACTGATGCAAAATTGTCACAATGTTGTTTCAATATTTTAGACATCGAACAACGTAAGTGCAAGATATAAATATTGATACAATGTTACTACCATATGAATTTTCACTAGGAAACGCCTACAGATTCAATTCAAATCTCAAAAACTTAAACCTGATTAATTCCCGGTGTATCTCAAGTTACAAAATATAAATCGCAAACGTAAATACCCCAGTACAACTCTTCATGAATTCATTGTATCACTTTACTATATTAATGACAATTAAACTACAAGTATATTCGACAATGACTTTTGACATAGACAGATAGTAATCATCATACTTTTGTTTGCGACAAGGATATTGACACCAAAAATCAGGCGGAGAGACCAATTAACAGATATAAATTATATATTTGATTGTGTAATTTTTCTTATTTATTTTTGAATATTTTTTGCAAATATCTGTTAATAGAGATTTTATATAGTGCGTTCACAATGAAAGGAACAAATTCATTTAAATTGCTAGTGATTATTTTCGAGAAAAATGCTTGGGCAGGTCGATTAGCATTTTTAATTAATTAATTGCGCATCTTTTTAACTAAAAATTCTATATATACAGGGTGTCCCATAAACAAATGTCGATACAAAGTTACATTTTCTTAAATTGAATACCCTATATATTATTAGAATTTTTTCTCAGAAAATTCTAAATACTTTTCATATATACTGTCCTATACCTATCTTCATTTTTACGAAATATTATCAATTGCTTAATTATACTAAGTCTGCCATATTTTCCAATCTGTATGTGTCTATATATGTATATGCACACACATTTTATACCTATTTTGTGTGTCTATTATGACTTACTAGTATTATGATATTTTGTAATACTACTACTAAATCTTTATTTTCTGATAAAAATAATACATTATATACAGGGTGTCCCGTTAATGTTGGGAAATGCCTTAACCTCAAGTTCCTGGGACCAAAATATGACAATTCAACCGAACTTATCTATATACATAAGTTAACCGTTAAGCCAGAATTCATCTCCTGTAACATAATATAATAAATTAACAATTTTATAATATATTCTCAAATGTTTCTGTCCTATTTTGAAATAATTACCTGCAAATTATGATTTTATTTATTTATTAAAATACATTACTATATTTTTAATTTAATGATTAAGACTGCCACTTGATGAATCTGTACATTCACATTTTTTTTATTATAGAATAAATCCGTGAATGGTTTATTTGTATAAATAAGTAAATACTGATAACAATCGGGAGCCATGTGAAAATTAAAAAAATCATAGTAAGAAAATGATTACTAGAAGCATTTACAAATTTATTAAAATTAGGATAATATTTAATATTCACCCTTCCTCCTTAATTGATACAAATTTCAAAGATTTTTTGCTTTAATAACTTCGACGACGTACACAAAAGAAAATCAACTTGTTACGTTTCCATCAAAGAATTAGCCGCACTTCCTCTTTTAATTAACAAAACTTTTGGATGGTAATCTGCAACTAAAATAACAAAGCGTAATTATTAACAAAGACATTGGCTTATTTAATTAATCCCTCGACTTTTCATATTCTTTTTAATTTACATTTATTATTATTTCTAAAATTCACACAATTTAATTCCTCACATTTTTTTTCAAATAATTATTAATGCGTTAAATCAATCGAGTAAATCCATATGATTTGATTTTTCTACTGATACATTAAATTGTTATTATGATATAACAAAGTAAAGCCTCACATTTCGTAAATGTCAAATATAAAGCTAAATGTTTATTAATTCATGAATGTCGTTTTTATCTTTCAAAATAACTGGTGGTTTAAATTACAAATTATGGATGGTCCACCCACGTATATATAATAGAATACAGCTTTTACCGTTACGTGTTGGTGTTATGCTTTTAGGTTTATTCTGTCTTGATAATTGTTTTTTTTTATTTATTTCTGTCCTTAACCAACCTACATATTTATAAACAGAGTCATGAGATTTTTAATAACAAATATGTCTCACTAAACTTTTGAAACTTATTGAAGTAGGTTTAGTAGGTGATCAAAACTATTTATGCTTTTTTTCTTAGGACATAACAAAAATTGATATTGTATATTATGCAAAAATTAAATATCGACCATAGGTTTTTATGTCTGACTTTTAAATGAACTGTTTTTGTCTTATAATTATGTGATAATTGATCTGTGATATTTTATCTTACAGTGCTCGTACCTATACTCAATATGAACATACTTGTGATAAAACTGTGATCATATATTTAATTTCTTTTATTATTTTATTTTATTATTTACTTTATATTTTTATTTGTTTAAATTTTATTTTTACATTTTCTTAGGTAAATTATTGTTTCCATTATGTAATTATATACCCGTAGATGTTAGTTTCTGAAGTCATAAGCAACACTGAATCAATTCTTTGAACCGTTTGGGAATGCTGTTATCTTACTTATTAATTATTAATAGTTTAGGAATACTTACCTGATTATATACAAATATGTAAATTATTGTATAATGTAATCAATTATAATGCAGAATTCCGTAAAATAAAGTTAAAGTTATAATGTCTAAAAACTGGTCGTAATTGCCAATATCGTCGTTAAGTTAGTTTGTTTGGAATAAGGTGCTTCGACATATTTGGTCATTCGCGCTAAGTATAAGTCAGTATGTATAAGTATAAGTATATATATATATAAGTATAATTCAATTGTCTTGATTGCTAATGTTATGAAAAGATGTAAGGATTTACGATAGGAAATTATGTTTTTAGATAATACAAAGCGGTTATAATAGGTCAAGGTGAATTGGATTAGAGGTAAAATTTGAAGCAAGGAATTGTAGACGGAAAAATCGTTAAATAGAAATTACTCACTCGGTTGAGGTAGTATATTTTATTTTTCTTATCGTATTAAAAATATTTTATTAAATATTGTATTGTATATAATCAAAATCATTTATATTTTTTGTTATTTAATCTAAAATATATATACTAATATCTTTATTCAGACAATTACATTTTTACAAACATTGATATACTTTAAAATAAAGGTTTGTCTGTCCTGGGGTATCTTTCTGCCCTTCAAAAATATATTTTGTTAAATAATATAATCTAGATATTTATAAACCATATTTAAAGGTATTATGCTCTAAAATAATTCGGAATAAATGGTATCTTTATATAATAATTTAGTAAGTGAGAGTAATAAAACGCATTGAGTTTATACTTTCATGGTATTAAATAATAAAATCAGAGTACATAAAATCCTCAAATTAATTTCCTGATGATTTAGAAACTTTCTCGAATGATGCAGTCACTATTTTGCTGCAAAATTTCGTATTAATATCCGTAGCCAGTGCAGAGATATAAAATACAAATAAAATTTTTATAGAGGTGTAACTTTGCTGGAGTGTATAAGAGGGCCAAGATGAAATTTCTTTATATTTTCCCCGTATTTATGAAACACTTTCTAAGTGCAATTAAAAAGATAATCAACACTTTAATGTAAATAATATCCTTACACAAGGTAGTATGTAGTACGGCTTTAATTATTTCCAGCTGCAGTTGTAAAATTTTACTAGCAGTTATTATAATACTTAAATTTACAATCCCTTTTATAATACATAAATGATTTTAACTGCGATTGATTGAAAATAACATGAGCAATAAGCTTATATATGGGTGTAAATTAATTACATATTAAATCTAAACATAAATATAAATTACTGTTTTTTTTTATTTTGTTTTGTATAACTAAACTTGTCTTTTCTGTAACTATACTTTCAATATATTAGCGTATGATTATCAAACCATCAGTAACTTAAATGCTATAAGAGTGATTATTTTTGTATAAATATTAGTTGCTGGCGGATAAACCTCTGATTGATAGCCATTTTCAGAACAAAAAAATCATGTTTTATGTATAATAACAAAATCATAAAATTTAAAAATTCTATTACTTGTATGGAATCTTTATTGCATTATTTATCTTTATAAATTAAGTAAAAAGGATTTGAAAATAATTAATAAATTATTCCCCGTGACATTTTGACTTATGTTACATAAGTACTTAAGTTATGGCTTCAATGTTCTTGTGAACTGCAGTGCCTTAAATTTTAATTTCTATTTAACGACTGTAGTTAAAAATAGACCACTGTTTCGTTTGAATTTCCATCGCTCCAGTTACGGCTCTAATAATCCAATGTGTCGCATAATGAGATATTGTAATATACTTTCGACACATCCAAACTTCCATATTTTTTTTTAATATATGGATATGTATTATGTTTTAACAACTTTTATCCGTCATTTGTTGATTATTATTTTGTTTATTTTTCAATATTATTATTAAGAATGTTCCTTAGTATCTCTTTCCGTATTTTATATTTTAGTTACTATTATGAACTTTTATCTAATGTTAATTATGTTGTAAAATGGAGATTTCCGTAAAATAAATAAATAAATGAAACAAATGTTCAATTCAAAAATATATTAATATTATTATTATTTGCTATTGATTCCTGAGCAAATATAAAGGATTAACTTTTTTTAATAATACCTGACCTATAGAAACAATAAATTAATCAGAACTAATTAATAATAAATAACACGAATTCGCGAAATAAAGGCACAAATAAAAGTTCTTAAGTCAATTAAACGTTATATTAATATATGATGATCCGATAAGTGTGAAATTAAAAATAAACCTTGATTATATATATCTACATATTTTTGTTATTACGGATTTACTTGATTAATAGCAGGATCTTAAAAATACCTTACTGATTGATATTATTAAGAATATGCAAAGAAATAACCAAAAACCGATAAAAAATCGACAGCCACCGGAAATTTAAAAAAAAATTAACCTAATATTATTAAGAAAATACGTTGTCTTATTTAAAACTTAATTATAATTTTAAATGTCTCTTGGACTATATTATATTTATATATATTCTAAACCATAGATGACAAGAAATATATGTTATTATTTTCTATATAGAAAAAAATATGTTAAAAATTAATTAAATAAAAAAAAAATAAAATAATTAAATAATAAAAATCTAAAATTATTTTCTCTTTAGCCACTGCAACATTAACTCACATAATGTAAGCATTATAAAAAGAACAAATATCCATTGAAGTAACCACTTTCCTGTAAAATACTCCGCCGGACATTGAATTGCGCAATGCAACAATTTTTAATCTGAGAAAATTATTTTTTAAAAAACGTTAAGCAATATAATTATTTAATTTAGTTCAAATAAGTATAATCAAGTGAATATTAATCTTTTTATTATATTTATTATTGTAATCTAATTTTGTCGATCATTAGAAGAAATAATAAATACAAATTTATAATAAAAAAATAATGCGAACGAATAAAAATCTCAAAACATTGAGAATTGTACTGTTTAAGTGTTTACAATTTACAAACTAATTGAGTGAATGGAGCCTTTCCTAATTAATGGTATAAAGAGAAACAATTCTTTGTATAAAAGTAATGAAAACGTGATATTTACTTTCTCTACTTGGAAATATACACCGTTACTTGTTACAACCACTCAATAATTTGTATTTTTATTTTGTTGGCTATAATTATACAGTGAATACATATAATCAAAAGTGATGTGTATGTTTAGGTTACACGTGTAGAATAATAGCGTTAGTAATTTTCCGCACAAATTTTATATCTGTTTCGAATATTGGAATTTACTTTATATTAATTCAATTATTTTTCTTCTTCATTAAAACCATGATATAATTTTATTTCTATTTATGAATATAAATCATTGCTTGTTATTGTAATACAATAGTCTTTTTCGACGATTTTATATTCTTTCAAGATGCTTTTTATGTTATTGTTCAAACATTAAAGAAATAATATACAAAAATTAAAAGGTAGCAATAAATTCTTAACTTTTATTTATTTATGAAACATATAAATGCATTTTAAAGTCTATTCACTTGCGGATTACATCCAATTAACAATGTAAACTTTTATTATGTTGAAAATACCAACGTAATCATAAACATTGTGTATGTTTAGATTGCACCTACGAGAAAATGATAAACAGCGAAAGTAATTTTCAATCCGCACATAAAGATAACATGTATGCTTTCGTTAATAAGATTCATATTGATTGGAATATTTCATGTGTTTACATTCGTAAATTAATATTGCTTACAATTTTACAGTTAACGCTTTCCGCATTTAGTTGTCTAGTATTTATAACATTAATATGTACATTGTAAAATACAAATGTATTTGTATATATTACGTAATTTAATTCGTATTTGTTTTGCTACAGATTCGTTGTTACATAAATGTTTAATTAAATAATAATAACACAATAATACAATGCATATATGAATTATTATTTTTAAATGTATTTTAATAAGAATAAATAATGAATGTGTTTTTTTACTTTTTTTAATTACTATAAATATTAAGTTAAAGGGCAGAATGACCTTTGGTCCCTAACCCATAATGTTAAAATTATCCGCAGACACGTATTTTGGCATCTATCCCTCGTCAGTACAGCTATGCCTTACATAATTTAAAGATGTTAAAATAAATCAATTAAATTAATTCAAATACAAAATTAAATAAATTATATTAAATCAAATTAAACTAAATCAATTTGAATTAAATTAAACCAAATTAATTCAATTTAAATCAAAACCGAATAAAATTAAACGAAAAGAATTAAATCAAATTAATTAATTTAATTGATTTATTTTAACATCTTTATTATGTAAGGCATAGCTGTACTGACGAGGGATAGATCCCGAAACACGTGTCTGCAGATGGCCTTATATTAAGTAACGTTCCTTTTGTTGTTTTTACATTAAGAAAATTCTCGGATCAAAAATTTGCTGCATTATGCAATATTTTATTGATGTGCAACAGCAGGTGTACATTATGTAATTCAGTGTCCTGCCTGGGTATTTTCCCGGAAAGTAGTTGTTTTAATGTGCATTTATTTAACATACTTACGTAGCGTAAGTCAAAAGTCACAGAGCTAAATGTGGAAATAATTTATTAATTATTTTCAAATCATTTTTATTTAATCCTGCAATAAAATACGTAAATCCGTTATGCAACAGCAAATATTTATTGCGTAGTTCAATGTCTGGCTGGGTATTTGGCCGAAATTTTATTTCAGCTAAAGTAAAAGTAATTAATTATTCAGTTATGTACATTAATTATTATATTTTCAAACTTCTTTTTGTTGAATTTAAGAAAAAAAAATTTTTTAATGATTTGTAATTGCTTTACCGTTTCACTTGTTTCATTGCAGGATTTCAAAAATATATTTTTTTTTTCATCAGGTACTTGGTGAAATATGCTATACTAATTGACGTAAGATAATTAAGAAAGTTCTTGGTTTCACAATTTGATTACTGAATAAGCACTATGTTTTTTGTACATATTAAGTGTTTACTCAGTGATTAATCATGAAATACCAGGTAGTTACGGTCGCAACCATCATGATGATTATTCTTCCTTTATTTATTATTCCTTTGATAATGGTCTAACAAACCATAACTACTTAGAATAAAGTTTAAATATTGTGAAAAAGTACTAAGTGTTTTCTTAATAACCTTACGTCAGTAAGTCTTTAGTATTTATTGCTTCATTACTTATGTTCTTTTTTACATAAAGTAATTAGAGGAATATACAAAACCTATTTGTTTGAAAATCTGGGTGGTATTTTAACATAAATTAACAAAAAAATATAATTTAATAATTATGGTTATTATAATATATAATCCTTATAATCATCTTAATTATAATAATATCTTGTATTTCCGTTACTTTAGTACATAAAATACGTTATGAGAATTATTTCAAAGCAAATATTAATCGGAAAACTATATTGAAAGGCGCCTGAAAATAAAATAAGCAAAGCTTTATTTCATTTTGCCTTATTACAATCAAGCTAATGAAAAGGTAGACTCCGATATTCTTTGTCAAGGAATTCCGAAGCAGTTATTGAATAATTTAAATTTTAATTAAAAATCGCAACTGCAAGTTGGGACTATTAAAGCGGCAGCTAATTAAGACAACTCCGATGCAGAAAGACGTATTTCACGCTTATTTTATAAAAATAAATTATTTATTCCTATAGATATCTTTATTTGATATTTTTAGGTGGAAATAAATTCACCCTCGCCGTTCTTTTCACTGCGCATTAAAATCATAAAACCACATTTACAGATAACCCGGAGGCGGTATTTTAACAGAAAAGTTCTATGTGAATCCGAGAAAATACTGAGTAAGATACCGAGTTGCTTTATAATGTTGCACAATACGTTTAAGTGAATTTCGTTCACACCATTTGGTGCGCCCCCAATTTCGCCAAATTTTATTCACTTTGAATTTAAATAACTACTCCCAACTTTAGCTGCTTGATTATAATCAACCTTAAATTATTTTAAGAGAATACACTGTATACGTAACGAATAAAAATATTTCATTATTTAAAATAATTCTAACCGATAAATACATCATATTTCGTGTTAATTGACAGTTCCCGGGCATACAAATGGTGAACGCGCCGGGAAATAATTGATAACGAATATAATAGTAATGATGAGTGCAGTAACTATTAACAATATACAATTAAAATACATTTGTATGTTTTTGTAAAATTACTCGAATAATTTGTAAAACAACATAACACTATTACATTTTATACAAAAACAAATATTTTAATACAAGCAAAAATGTTTTAATATTTTTATGAAATTATTTAAACGTTAATATTCGTACATAATTACCAGTTTTCGAAATATGCTGCACTTGTTATTTTCCAACTCTGTTGTGGCTATTATTTTTAATTTTTCACAAACAAAAAGTTCAAAAATATATACATCCAAAGAATTTATATATAAATAATTAAACATAATTATATTTTTTACTTCACATAATTCACAAAAACACAATTACTATTTTTTGTCACAAAATATATGTTCATAAAAAATAAAGAATATTTATTAGCTTTAATTTTAAATTTAAATTATAATAAGTAGTATTTTATAAAAGTAAGTATTTTTGAGGAAAAAAGTATTTTGCTAAAAGTATATCTTTACTTGTAGTTGCAAGTAACGTCAGTGACTGAAAATAGATATATGCTGCATACATATGCTTAATAGAAAGTTTTTTAATAAAACAGTTATTTACTACCATACAAAATATTTAAAAAAAATCAATATAACATCGATATTGATCATTTACTTTGCGGTACATCTTAAATACATAAGTAATAAAATTAAAAACACTCGTAAACAATTATTTATTATTATTACTTATGTATTTAAGATGTACCGCAAAGTAAATGTCTACAGCACACAGTCTACAAAACATAAAATTGAATTGTTGTTAAGAGAAATTAGTCGAGTTAAAGATGCTTAAATATTATTTTCTCGAGCAGAAAAATCGAAATTCGATAGCCGTTTTCTAAGGATAACATAAATATTCTATTATTAATTTACTGTACATAGAATTGTCTGTGGAAAAAAAGATGTTATATATACAGAGAGATTTTTTTATCGGTAGATATTTCCCCTAATGTTACCGATAAAAAACGCGAATCAAACGCATTGAACCGAACCTGTATGCATGTTTAGTTGTCTATAACACGCAACTAAATAGACGTATGTCAAATAAATAAACAAATTATATGGCATATTTGGTCGAAAATGTATACAAATGAAGAAAAAGGGCAGAAAGACCTCTAGTCGATCTGGTCATGACAGACTACTAACCTATCAATATGTATTGTAAATATAAATATTTGTAAAGAATTGTAATTCTGCTGTCTGAATAAAGATATTTGTATATGAAGAAAAAAGTTGAATTTCCAATAGTCTATTACAATTACAACAGTACTAGAAGAATATGTCATATTTTTTCAATGAATCCAGAGCATTCGGCCGCTCTGGATACAGTCAGTCTGGGTTAGGACGATTCTAAAAATAATTAAATTAAAATATTTTCTTTGGAAGGTTGTATCTTTCGTTTTCTTGAAAAAAAAAACGCAACAAAATAAATCATGATTTACACTGCATGTGTTACCATCACAAGTAAATTCATTTTTTTTTTTCAAAAACACGTTATTATTATAGAAAAATTACAGATAAAAAATATTAAGAGGTTTTATTAACACAATTTAAAAGATAAATAATAGTGAATACGAATAAACTTGAAATAAATAATTACAATAAGTATTTCACACAATTTGAAGTTTAGCCTTTGACATGTATGTTTAGTTGCGTGTAATAGGCAACCAAACATATATTCATTTATGGGTTCAGTGCGTTTGATTCGGTTTTTTTAGAGGTAACCATAGGGATAATGTTTGCTGATAAAAAAACTCTGTGTCTATTATTTTCATTTATTAATGGAAAATAGTGTATAAATACATGTACTGAGTGTAAATAATATTGACAAATATTCGCTAACACAAAATCAATTATTAGATTAAGTATTAGTAAGAGTATTATATATTTTTGTAATAGAATCTGCTTTACTATTATAAAAAACTGATTACAATAAGAATCTAATTCTGGGTGTTTAAAATATATCCCTTTATCCCTTACTTCTTAACGGCCAAAGTTTTATAAGATAACTGAGGGGGTGTCGTTTGCGTACATGAGTGTAAAATTTAATAAAATAGTGCCATATCTGCGTAAGGAGAATTTTTCATTAACGAAAGTAACGAGTGAACTTTTTTCTGCCATTTCATTTGAAGAAGTCGGACGCTGTGAATAATTTAGGCAGTGCGACTGGTTAAACTAGTTATAATTCTTACCGAAATAATGCGCACCCTAATATCGTAAAAAAAGATTAGACTTTTCGGAGGAATGAGTTCCGAATATTGCTCATGGGACATTAATTTTAACGCAACTATAAGTGTGGAATTCCTTAAATTCAAACCACTGCAAATGAGGAACAAAACTTCCTGGAATAAAAGATTATATTCTAGAAAGGGGAAAATAGCATAAGTTATTTAAACTAAAAATGAGCATTTAATAAGATGTTGAACCAAAATTCATCTAGTGTCTACCTTGTAAACTAAAATTGTTGATGATAAATTATAAATTATGAAAACATGGCGCTTTATGCTATGTTTCAATTATATAAAAAAATCTTGTTTTCAAAGATTTTTCTCTAATTATATTAAATGTGTAAAGCTGGTAATTAAATTTTAATTTAATAGTATTAAAAACAATAATGAAATAAATAAATTAAATACAATAAAATTTCTTTTGAAACGCATTATTTTACAGTTACACATGTTTTTTCGGGTCGAATTTGCCAAAGCATTGTTCGCCGGTAGCTACTAAAGAGCACAACTAGAATATTATATTTCATTACACTAAAATCTGTTCAGCAGCAATGCTCGGGAAGTGACTATTGTGTTTTGAAAGCACGCTATGAATAATATCACTCCTATTTACCAGAAACAATGGACTACTCGAAACCAATGAAAACGGAAATCTGTTATACATTTATTCATATTTACCGCAAGCAAGTAAATGGCGTTTCGTTTTTATTTATGTTTTTCCGATACCTTCAAATGTAAGTGATTGATTTCGCATAACATTTACCTATGCTTTTCCTTTCAAAAAGTCTCCTGAAAAGAAACAACACTTTTCAAGCAATTTCTTCTGCGTATTCAACACCGCTCGAGTATTATTAATACTAAAAAAGATCATGATAAAAAAAGAGTTTTTGTTAAAAAAATACACGAATATTTACGATTTATTGATAGTTATATTTATATCACATATGATTCTTTATAATCAATGTTTATTTACAATTATGTAATTATATTAATATTGATGGCCTCTTCAGATAGATTCATTTATTAATTTCTAATAATATTTAATAATTTGTTTTTATAGCATTATTTATAACTCCACGCGAACTAATTAATTAATTTATAAACAATTTATTAATTATGAAGATATTTTTGGCGAGCACCCGAAGTATTCTTGATAGTAATATTTATATTTTATTCCTTTCTTCACTTATGTCATTTTGAATACAATATGTTATAGTCTATAGCCACTAAAATAAAATTAAAGTTGTACAAATAAAACGTATCAGTGTTTTTATTAAAACTTAAAATAATGTCTAATGAAGTAGAAGCCTCTATTATCAATAATAAAAGTATATGTGTATTTATTATTAGAAATATATATTGTGTAATATTAGGTAATATTTATATATAAAATTTATTTTTAAAATTGTTTTTTTAAACATAAAAATTTAATTGACATTATTTTTTTTATAAAAATGGTATTTTTACATTACTGCGTAAATTTTTAAATAACGAACTTATTATTATAGGAATGAGTATATATTAAAACTCAAATATAATACACAGTACAAATTTATGGTTGCAATAAATTTCAATACAATGTTGTTATTGTTATTAGGTAAATTGATACGAATTGAGGTATGTTATACGTGTATATATTATTATTGATTGGATGACGTGGTGCATTGCAATTATTTGAGTACTAAAGCCATCCCGAAGTCAGTGCGGTCAAGTTTATACACTAATGCCGTTATTATGTATAATTGAACTGCATAATTCACCCGAAGAACATTAAGTTTGCTTACACACGCTTCTATCACTCTAATTAATTAAACTCCATTTCACGGTAATGTCTAAAATACCTCTGGCTATTAACATCCCATCTATGATGCACCAGAACATTCATTTTAGATGGAAAATCCTAAATGATCGAGACAGTTGAGGTCCACGCGAAAAACTATTAAAATTTTACACACTTCCTTGAGCTTTTTCAAAACTTCGGAAGCAAGCGCAAGCCATTTTAGCCTAATCGAGATTTTTACCAGAGTTTATAGCCTCGCGTAAAAACTGAACCCGGGAACACTCACTGCTAACCGCTACAAGTTGTAAAATATCCATTTTTGTTGTTCATAGACCCGTTCGGCAATAAAATAATCCCGGCAGGTTGCGTAAGGGCACGTTTATAGCTGTCCTATCCTAAAGTGTACTTTCCCATTAGACATAAGTGGGAAGACAGTCTAACTATCAGAATTAGGCCGTTGTTATTGGCCTCAATTCCAGCTGCTTAAAACTACACTACATTTTATCATATTAATTAAATGCACCCGCTCGGACTGGGTTATTATTTTGTTTGTTGCTTTTATTGTTATTGTCGCATTGTGACAAAATTCTACCGAGATTATTACCCTTGATCCAATTCGCTCGGCTAAATGTAAGCTCGCTAATTGCTGTAATTACTGCAATTATTATCGCAATACAATGACCACAAACTGTCATACAGTTATACAATAATACAAATTATTTATAATATCTCACATAGTTACACAAAAACATCAATTCAAAGATTCTTTATCTTACATAACTATTTACATAATGTAAATTAATACATAAAGTACATTTTTTCTATTAATAAAATATTCGTTTACTTTTACAAGAAACATATTGATTACTGTAAATGATTTTATATAACAAACTAATACCCACAATAATACAAGCGCTGTTTGTGTTTTCATTAAACTCCACATATCAAATAGTAGATAATATGATAGCAAACATGTGAAATTTGGTCTGAAGTATACTTCCGCGTTAAAAAGAGTGTGTTTTAATGTGATTAGTTTCAAATATATGGACCGACACTATTTTAGCGCTTTCAGCCTCCTATTATTCTGCACACACAAATGGAGAACAAATGTGAATGAGCATACTAATTATATTACACATTGACTTTTTACCAAACCACAACTGCTGTCAAATTAGTAAATTGTAATTCTACATCCGTGTGTATTTGTGTACCTTATTAGAAAAAATGTATAAACATTTTCAAATCTCATTTTAGTCGTAAAAATAATATAGATTCAAATAATACCCATGTATTAGTAAATTATTTTATATTCCTTTCTACACTTCTTTATTTAAATTTAATAAGATTTAATTGATTCAAAGTGGAAACAATCAACCTGATTGGGACAACAAACAAAATGAGAATATGTCTCGGGATAGGAGTAAAAATTAAAAATGTTAAACACAGCTGTTCTGATTCGAAAATATTTAACGCAAAAAAACATTAAGTAATATAAGGCCTAATATTTCTATTTCTATTATTATTAATAGCCAGAGAGGCTTTATTTAAATTCGAACCGAAAACAATTAATTGAGGTAGCGCGCAGCAATCGCGTCCGTCGATATCCTTTCGATCATTTCAACCGGAGATCAGTATGTTTTTAATTAATTTAATTAACAACTTTGTAATTATATAAGACAGAGCTGTATTGACGAGGAATGAAATCCCGAAACTCTGTCTGCAAATGGCCTTACATTATGTATTTTTTTGTTTTTTGCATTAAATATTTTCAATTCAAAAATTGTTATTATATATTATTTTTACGCAACAGCAAATGTCCATCATTGAAAATTTGTTTTTAAGTACTTATGTAACATAAGTCAAAATGTCTTAGTAGCTAAAGAGGGAGTAATTTATTAATTATTTTCAAATTATTTTTATTTAATTTAATATAATTATTAAACGTACCATCGTTGCCATCTCAGTTGATCTTAATTGTCAAAAATAATTATTTGAAAGTATCCATTGTGCATTTCAATGTGGTATTTGCCGGAAAATAGTTATTTCAATTGATGTTTGTCATTTTTAAACTGTTTATGTTTTTTAAGTCAATGTACCAGAGCATAAAGAGAAAATAATTATTTAATTTTTATTAATTAATTATCTTCAATTTTATAATTTAGTATTAAATTAAACTTGTAAATTAAATTCATTTGGCTAAGTTTTACTTATCATTATTTTAACTTCAACTAGTTAAGGATCAATGCTATTATCAAGTAACTAAACGAAGTAAATTACATTTACAAGTTTAATTTAATATTAATAATGTTTCACCGAGTGATTAATGAGAAAAGAGTGTCCGATATTACAGTTATGTAATTAATATATATAAGGAGGATACAAAAGGTGTGATAATTTTCAGGTAGAGTGGTTTACACTTTTTTTCTAGTAGAAAATTTAAGGATGTGTTTGTATTATTTCTTATAAGTCTAAAGTCGAGATAACTTATAAGCAATAATACAAAAAAACCTTAATACTATAAATTAGCCAATATTTGAAGTTTATCACAAAAACATCCAGCCTTCTTAAATACATTAATAAATTACATAACTGTAAACTGTGGATTTAAAAATAAGTAATTATTTGCTTTTCAGCTACTGCCCAATTAATTTATAATGGTAAATCAGGCATTCTTTTTATTTAATTTATTTTAAATAACGGTGACCAAGTGAATAAAAACATTTTCCATTATTAAACGAGATAGTTTACACGGAATTTTATTCAACTATTCTTGATCGTGGCATAAATCTCTTACCCGGGTTAAGTACAGACGATTAATTTTAAGCAAAACAAAACCATATAAAATTCAATTTATGCTCGAGAAGAAAATTAAAAATAAGAGTGAATAAACTTTTATTTTCTATTGTTACATCAGTAACGCCAGGCCATTAAAATATTCTGTGGTTAAACACAACACGTATTGCTTACATCTTTTTTTGTAATATACATATATTGCAAATTAAATACCCGACATTTAAAATAATTACAATTTTCATATAAATAAAAATATTACGTAAAATAAAAGTTCGCAGTATTATAGGTCGAAATTATATTGTGAAATTCATGTGTAAACATACAATGTTTTTTTTGAATTACGTACAGAACGCGCAAAATCTTCTCGCAGTGCGTGTTGATTTTGGAGATGTATATTCACAATAAGAAAAAGTATCGAGCTTCGACGTTATTGCTTCATAGAACGCTAAAAATGTAAACAGATATTATTAAACGTTTCTTTTTTGTTAATAAAGCTAATTTCGTATAAACTCATTTTTTTCGCACATGGAATATTAAATGCAGCAAAAAATATAATTCTTTGTAAAATGAAAGATTTCTTTTAATGTATAACAAACTTTTCCAAAAAATGTTCAAATAACCTCTATAATCAACTCCTCTATATCCTTCGAAATTTAAATATCCCTGCGAAATACATGCATACTACACACACTATTCATAAAATCATTTATATGATTCAAGACAGTTCAAATTATTTGACATGTTTAAAAAATAATTACTGTTACATAAACATTAGTGGTGAATTTGATTTATTGATGTTAATTTGTTATTAGATGAGCATAAAAATATAAAATACAAAATCTGGGGGATATAATCAATTTGTATTTGTGATACGTATTCAATAAGTCCAATAGTTACATGAAAGCATATTTATTGTGGAAACATACAAGCTTTTAAAAAAATGAAACTCGTATGTCAGTTAATAATCAAAGTGATTACAAACATTAATTATCGACTAATCAATATAATCCATGTAAATAATAAACAAACAGTAAAACAGTAATCAAGTGTTTCACTTCTAATCTAGTTCAAATCGTGTTTGCATAAAATATTACACAAATTTTGTTAATTACATTATACCAATAACAGAATACAAGAGTAATTTATATCCCCAGATTAGATTAGTTCAAAATAGATAAATGTAACTATGAATTTACTAAGTTGATTGCAAAAAACTGAAATTTAAAACCAAAAGTAATTTTAAATTTAACTTACAAATACGATGATAATTTTTACGATATTA
Organism: Philonthus spinipes; assembly: GCA_963082785.1. Taxonomy (NCBI): domain Eukaryota; kingdom Metazoa; phylum Arthropoda; class Insecta; order Coleoptera; family Staphylinidae; genus Philonthus; species Philonthus spinipes. The sequence continues at coordinate 17,457,498 of OY720301.1, forward strand.
GCGGATATTTGTTTTAATTTTCCCTTCAATAATTATATTTCAAAGCTATAGAATTCAATAAATATAGTTAACACTGACAACGGCGTTAGCGATCATTTATTTATTTACATACAGACAGAATGAGTGTAAACATTCCTATAAAATAAGTATAAACATTACAAAAAATTTAAATAATACAAAAAAGATGAGTAATTAAATGAAACACATGAACAATACATATAATTACTTCAAAAACGAACTAACAAACTTAAAGCGACATTAAAAAATATCTTCTTATTTTTAATAAAGAAGATATCCACACTAGAGTCCAGTTCTAATAATGTATTATATAGGGAGCACATCGAAAAAATATCGGATTTAGACAATATATTGGTACGCGGAATAGAAAGTTGAAAAAATCTTTTCTGGCGTATATTAAAATAAACCTAAAAGACAATTTGAGAAACAATCTCTCAATAGTTAAAGTATCATTTAATATGTTATACAAAAATATAAGTAAATGCGCTTTACGCCTGTGTTTCAGGGAATGTAATCCAAATCTCAATAAGAGTGACTTATATGAGACAGAACTATCAGGATATATACTATTTTTTCTAAAATATAAATATTTAAAACGTTTTTGTACAGACTCAATAAATTAACAGTAATCATCATAAGAGGTATTCCAAATACAACAACAATATTCGAGACGCGATCTAATATATGCAAAGTATAAAGTGATAATTGAATTAAAATCTTTAAATAGCTCGGTATTACGAAAGATGAAACCTAACAAACGGTTTACAGATGATACTAAAGTCTCGATATGTAGATTGAAGGATAGTTTCTCGTCAAATCATTATATTTAAACAATGACATAAAGTGGACAAGGGCAGAGGAAAGACCTCTGGCCGGTAGAAAATTTCTGAAAATGTCCATTATATATTTATGTATATGTATTACAAATATATTTAATGTTTGGAAATAATGAATAAATATTTATATATTCATGATTTATAAACATGATTCAATAAGTTAATATATCTGTTGAACTGTTAGGTGTTGTCAGTCTTCATGGCAGTTTTAAAACTACCATTATAAATAGTAATGGGCAGAATCGATTATTTTAATAATTATATTCGAATTATTTAAATAATTGATTAATTTTCGAATCATTAGTCTCGAATTCTCACTCGGATTGATATGATTCCAATCGCCGCGAATTTAATGCTCATTAGTATCACAATACGAACATAATTTGATATCAAATTTATGCATTAAATTTTTAAAATAATATTAAATGTCTAATTGTATTAACACGTTTTTAATAGTCAAAAATTTCTCACAATAATGACAAATTACGTATTATCTAGTAAGAAAAAATAGATAATGATTTTTTTTTCAAAAAAAAAAAATGATAAAAGCGATGCATTAGAATAAGCGAACAATAAGATTGAGTGTTTTATACTTTATGCATTGCTCATTTAAATCATTCAGAAGATGATTTTTTTTAATTCAAATTACCCTAAGAAATTTCCGTTTTCTTTCTTTTTGTGCAAAATAAATACTCAACACTCTAATGTCAAAGATCTTTGGTATTTTTTTGAGATTTTTTCTAAAGAAAAAAATATATTATTGATAATAGAAGCTTCTAGTTCGTTATACATTGTTTTAAGTTTTAATAAAAACACTGATTCACTTTGTATGTATAACTTAAAGCAAATTTTATTAATCATAAATGAAAGACGACGCAAACGCCATCTTTTGCCTAAGTTCATATGGCATCGTCAACGATTCGAGTCTACAAGGTAGACCAAGAAACGCTTTAGTTACGCTAAATGAATGGTGGTTGAACATTTTATTAAAAAATTTTCAAAATATTAATATTTTCAAAGGAACAAAGTAGATTTTTGTGAAAAAAATCAAAAATCGCGCAATAACTTCAAATTACACCAAAATATTCCCAATGAATGGAAGAATCAATTGTATAAATTTAAGCAATCTGGAAGAAATTCTTTTCACACAGCAGGCGCGTAAATTGAGTGTTTTAATAATAATTGAAAAAATTGTGAAAATCTGGGAATTTTCATACACAAGTACATAACCCATATTTTAATGTTTTTTGAGTAAAATTTAAATATTTTTTCTCAAATCTAATACTTTAAGTTTCAAAATTATATCGTATCTATGAACAAAGTAATCTTATTTTAATTGACGTCTCGCTTAAACCGTTCTCCATAAGACTTCATGTGAATGGGATTCATGTATTCAAATGTCCTTAATGAATCAAAATGATTTTTTTCTTTCGAAATAAATATGCGAAAAACATTGAGAGTATTTATGAATTTTGACAGATTTTTTCAGAAGACATAAAATGTCATTGAAAAACGAATATTTGTAAAGGAAAAATAAGTGTATTTTACTAAAGAAATCCTAAAATCGCGGAATGACTAAAAGTTATACCAAAATATTAACAATGAACTGTATTAATTCAAGCAATAAGGAACAACTGCTTTTTGTACAGCAGGCGTATAAATTGAGTCTTTGAAAAAGTAGACGAAAAAAAATGTCTAAATATAGGAATATTCGCAGAGAAGCACAAAACCTATATTTTAATTAATTTTAAGTGAAGTATGGATAAAAGCTTCACGATTCCAATTTTTCAAGTTCCAACAAGTAATCTTATTTAATTAATGCTTTTAATATTTAAATATTGGTAGTTCATATTGTAATAACAAATATGAATATACTATTAAAAATATGCGAATAACATAAATAAAAACACAGATTAAATTCAATAACTTCAAATTTCTCGACTAGTTTCAAGTTTGAAAATAGGCTAATAAACCGAAACTAGTCGAGAATTTAAAGTTATTGAATGTAATCTGTGTTAATGAAAATACAGATTACATTCAATATTATTTATTTTATTGGTAGATTTTTAATGTTTTATTCATTATTATTGTTATATATAATCTCATTTTAATTAACTTCGCTTCCAATTTTTATAAATTATAAATTATACTTCGGACTTGTTGATGCATATTGTTTACATACATTGTATATAAACAATGAGTGCTTTATTTTATTTAATAAACGGATCATCCATTTTTACAACAGCAACAAAAATTAAAACTAAGATTACATGTCAATAAGTTTGAATTAAACGATTACTATGTTTTTTACCGTTTTTTTTTTGTAAGAAACATAGTAAACGTATCATATAAATTTGATGTGGATTACAACATAGTAACGGTTAAAACAACACTAGTACCAACAAGATATACATTGTACGTAAGTCTAAGAAATCATAAAAAATAAGTTAAATCAATTCGTGTTAATAATTATATGACCTCAATGCAAGAGTTCTAATTAACAATTTGAAATGTAGAATATTTTGTGATTTATAAAAGGAAATTATTTCAAATGATATCGTCAAATACCCCTCTTTTTGAAGTTTTTTAAACAGGTATATAAAACATCTAATTCATGTTGTAAGTACTCAGTTTCAGAATGATTACCATGTAGTCGAAACTAATCACAGTGAAATAAATCCTTAAGTGGTATAAAAAAATTATTAAGTGTTTTCTTTATCCTAATATTGAAAATGTACCACGAAGTAAACGCCTTAAAGATTCAAGAATCGTCAAAAAAAGTTATTTATGATTATTATAAATCTTATAAAAATAAAATATTATTGTTATATTAAATCCCAGAAAGCGGCAATAAATTGCCTCTTGGTTCGAATACAATGTTTTTTTTATTAAAACCTAACCTTTTTGCAAACAATATTTATTTGTGTGCAAAATTTGATATCCGGAGAAGCATAGTTTTTCATATATTTTATGGACGTAATATAACGGCATCTTGTTTTGCACTTTTCTCCCCTCTAATAGATATACATCGGGCAACTGCGAGACAGGCGTTAGAAATGAAAACGATGCATAAAACTGGATGATATCGGGTGAAAGGATGGTCAAAATAGGACAGGACATATGTTTTCCTACATATCGAGTACGGTTGCAACGGAGTTCGACCCAGTTTGTCTCAATTCCTACCCCGTACAATCCTTGCTCATTGTTTTATGTTATTATTTTTGGGTATTTGATTTATTTACGGTATAAGATGCCGGCGATTTATACGTTACGGAAAACTGAAATAAATGTCTCACGACTTGGATTTATCTGACCGTACTAAGTGAAAGTCGGTTAGTAAAGTTTATTATAGGAAAAAATATTACGTTATTGTATTATCTAACTTGACCTAATTTATATCAAGGAAATTATTTTCCTATTTTCTTCTTTAATATCATTTCTGGAGGTATAAAAATAGTATGTAATACAATACTAAATTACAGTTTCCGCAGGATTCTCTCCTTCAAATAATATAAAATAATCCTTATTTTAATCATAAATAAAGCCACAAAATACAATTTTACATTTTTTTAATTAAGTAATAATATAACATAAAAAAACAACAAACGGTTATGTTAAGTTGTTTAATTTGTTTGTGTATTTTTTTTTTATTTAAAAAAAAACTTCATAATAATATCCCACATTATAAAATTTCATAATGCGTTATGGTTGGGCGAACGAAAATACGATTAGGCCCCTATCGTGTGATTACTTTTGGTTAATCAGTTGTGTAGTTGACGTGTGGCGGTTTTCTCGGGTATATATAATCAATAATCACGTATTGGCGTTTTGACAGGTTTGCAAGCCCACAACCCTTCGCTTGCCCGATCCATTGATATACACACAGAGGTCCATCCATATCAATATGATCATACTTTTAAAGAATACCCAACGAGGGGTTGAAACGTATTAACATGCATTCAACTAATTTTTGAATCAGTGAATGATTCTTTAAAATATGAATATATTTATTACTTTTATAAATTCACTTCGAATTGAGAGTAAAAATGCAATCAAATAAAAAAATAAACTTGAAAATAATTTATTTATAACAATTAAATAATTAATTATTTCACCTTAGCTATTATAACTTTTAACTTACATAGCGTAAGTATTTAAAAAAGGACAAACATTTATCGAAGCAATTACTTTCCAGCAAATATCCTGCCAGACGTTGAACTACAATACTTATTTAATTATTATAAATTAACTATTTTCAAATTTAGTTTTATTTAATTGTATTATTTAATTTATTCTAAATAACTACAACCAAGTCAATAAACAACAGTTTTGGGCAAAATCGAGTGATATTAGTAATAGAGTATTTCTAAATAATAATAAATAATAATAGTAAATAACAATAAATTGATGTTTTTCAATAAATAGAGATCAGTTACCGATATTAGTAGAATATGCTGCATTAATAAAATTGTCATATTCTTAATTTTGCAGCAACAAAAAAATCGAATTTGCCCATCTCTAAATAATACTCTTTTCTGTTACATAAATTTAATGTTGGTTATTGTTTAGATTAAGTTTTACAAAACAAACATATACATAAGTAATAAAATATTCAATCATCATTATTCAGCTATTGATAGCACTTTGTACTATCTTTACAATAATTAATTGAAAAATACAATATTCAATATATATGAAATCGTATTTTTTAAATTTATATTTTAATCATATTACACAATGTGTCAAATCAGTTTCCTTCTTTTATAAATTTATTTGAATTGGACTTTGCTTTCGTTGCAGCCAATTTTATAATGTAATTCTACATAAATATATCAGCAAGTCCGAAGTAGAGTCCGTAAAATGCCGATGGACTACATAGATATGAGAAATTGTAGACACAGGAAGCCCATTGCATCCAAAACCACTTCGTCGGTAGGTTCTATATGTCATGTAATATTCATTGATAACGGAAGTTATCCTTACTGTGTATTCGTTTTCTAATCAATGTATTGCGTTTAAAAATATTGACGGTTCAGCATTATGAATATTTAGATGCAGTTTTAATGTGAAACCTTGACTCAGTGCCATAATATATTTTTAAAGCAAATTTAAATAAATTTAAGTAAGAGTTAACATTAAATAGATTTATTGTCATAATTGTAAAAGGTTTTATTTATTTATGCTTTTTATGGTACTTAATTTTTAAATCTGTTAAATATATAAATAATTTCAAATGAAAGTGAGTGTTTTATAATTGAGTTCGAGTTGAATAAATTAGTGTTCAATGATAAATGGGGAACGTTATTTTTAATATAAAGCAGATACTAGTTGTTTTTAAAAAGTCTGTCATTAAATTGATTAATATCGTCACCTTGTTTTCTAAATGTTTGCCTGTTTGGAACGGAACGACACAATAACCATTGTTTGTATTTAAAACACGGCAAGGAATGTTAGAGGGTAATGAAAAGGTTTCACCCTCGCATCACACTTTAATACTTCTCTTAGCAACTCGCTGGCCTGCTTTAAACTAAACACTACACACACAATGTAGCTAATGTAATGTTACATTTAAACAGTCGTAATTAATTTAAAATCGCAATTAAAGTTAGCGAAGGCCGTGAAGTTCCCGTCGTGTATAAACAGATGATATGATCTAAGTTGCAACCATTTGAACGTATGATTACATGCTATTAGGTCGTTTTAATGGGCCGCCCTTATTATTCCGGTAGCCGGCCAGTTCCTTTCCGGAAGTAAGAAAATTGCTCCTACATGCTCCAACTATAAATAGTGTGGTTTATGGATTCATGGCGGAAAGACAGTTATCACTTCATATCATTATTGGTCATGAATACTTAATGAGCATCTCGCCATATTTATTGGCCTTGTTCACGCCGAATGATAGTTAACCGTCGTGTCGACACGTGTCCATAAATTTGGAGGTTGATCCAGGCCTCCTAAGAACGGTCCCACTTGTTACGGATATGTAAATATGGGCCCAGTTCATCCCAACCTCAAGAGATGCATACAAACTGGGGGACTTAACTAGGAAACTGCAAATCTATTTGATACCCCCATTGTAGTGCATAATGCCCTACACATTAGGCCCTAAACATCACCCAGATCCATCCCTAAGGCTGTTATACGGATAAACGGCTGGGATTAACTGTTCTAATTCTAATCCCAACATTGCCTTCATTACCCAATAAAAATACGAAAAGTTGATTTCACTTAATTAATTTCCGAGTTAGTCTTAAATATACACTTGCAATGCATTTCAAATACGCTATTTCTAATGTTTCCTTCCGCATTTGCTCAGATGCTCCACTTAATGCTTGAATCGAATTCCGGTGCTAGCAGAGGAATTAAATGCTATCCATCCACACATTCGCTTCAGTGCCTTTCCTAGTTTCGTTCCCTTTGAATATGACATTTTTTTTTTCTTTCCACAAACGTTTGCAATCGGTTAATTCACGATTTATAAATGTTAATTTATTAGTTAACTTTATACAATATTTTACAAAATCTCTTGAATTTTTAATGAAATTTTAAACGCACTAAATAATATATAATTTCAACGTAATCTCATGTTTACATAATTCATATATATTCATATTTGTGGATTAATCTCTATTGTTATATAAAGACTCTGTTGGTGTTGAAACCTATATATAAATAATTTTTACCTGTTTTATAAATATTGGTTTATAATTACCAGGTGTGCCGTTATTAATTTACATTTTTTAACAGATTTAGCTATCCATAAGTATGTTATGAACTATGGCATATGTCATTTTGTTCTATTGACATTAACCTTAAAAAATTCCGTCAAAATAACGCTGCTATAGACTTTGAAAATATCGATTTTTTAGCATTTTTCACGTATTACTTTTCTTGTATAATCATAGGAAAAAAAGCTGAAAGTAATTGTTTGCTGATAAAGCATGTATGAGCATGCTTCAACCATAAGAACATATGAGACGTGGATTCGACTATTCGAACATGGTGATTTCAATATTTAAGACAAAAAACATGCTGGTATACTTAAAACATTAGAAGAGGAATTCCAGGTATTAATGAATATAGACCCAAGATAAACTCAAAAACAATTGGCAAAAGAGTTGAATGATTTAAAAAAAATCGTGATTATGACCTACCCATCGACAGCAAGGCCAAATTGCTTTGATCGTAAGACCTTGCTTTGTGTCTGGTAATATTAGGTTGGGGTCGTATATCATGAACTGTTGTACCTAAAAAGGAGTTATTCTTGATCACTACCGACAACAAATAATCAATTTTTACCATGCCATTTTTGAAAAACGTCCCCAATACGCTCAAAGACATAACGTGATTTTACACCATGATAATATACCGTTTTACACAGCAAAACCCGTTAAAAAAGTGTTGAAATCACTTAGGCGGCATTTATATTGTGTTTGCATGATGCTAGTTGTATCATACCTCGAAGGAGGTTTGATGCGCGAGCACATAAAATTCTAATTAACAAAGACTCGTGTGCGCTCGTACCTGAAATTAGTCTATTTGAAGGTCTAACGCAGCTGGCATCTAACTTTGTGCTGTTCCACTATAAACAGACCCTGTTAACTCAATATGAATTTTCCGTTCAACCGTTGGTAGTGTTTCCCGGCAACCACTTCTAGCGCTGAATGCTAGAATGTCTCTTTTTAAATTATTTCTGTCCCTCTTCCTCTCACAGGTACTATACCCAAAAACAAGAAGCACGCACGCTAAACATGGCGTCTGCCATCCTACACGTATAACCTTAATTTGTGTTATGGTTTATTTTGGAATTTATTCATAAAATGTGTAAAAAATGCTATAAAATGTCCAAACAAATGCCGCGCGTTGTTGAAATTTTAAGGATTTACAAACGGGCACTTCAATAACAAACAATATTTCTTGCAAACAAATATAACAAAGCGTCATATGATTTTTTATTTTAATTTTTTCTAATTACAAAGGTATCGTCATGTTTTGCTGTACTTGTTTAAAAAATCTATCTTTAGTGTATTTATTACATTTGTTTGTATGAAATAATTCATTGCAAAAAATAGTTACTAAAAATGTTTAATTATTAAACATGTTTAAGACGTTTGGTTGCAATGTATTGCAGCAAATATATATTTGTTATGAAATATTATGATTATTGCTTATCTGTTTGCATGTTCCTTTGAAATTACAATAATATAGGACATTTGTTTTAAGTTTTTAAGATTATCCTGTCTTACAAATCAAAAATTTCGTTGCCAATATTTCACTATTATTATATCAGATACCTTATAATTTGATATTAAAAAATAGTGAAACAATATTGGAAAAGCATGAAATATTATTTGAAATATTAAATTCATTCCGTTCCTCGAGTCGACACTAGCGACGCTTGTGGTTTCTGGAGCATACTAAACGAAATTTTGAACAAATCTTTCTATTGGAGTTATCGATCTAAGTAAGGTAATCTGTGACTATAAATGCGGCCTTAGATGGGAAGTATTATCGCACCCGCTGCTCTCTAGAGACTTGGCACCATCCATTAACCTTTTCATATCGAAGTTAAAAAATAGCTTAATGAAAGGTTTAGCTCAATTAAGAAACATTTGTTTTGGGATGACACTCATAAATTGCCTGAGAGAGAACAAAATGTGTAGAATCAAATTGCCAATATTTTGAATAAATAAATTTTAATTATAGATTTGTAAATAACGTGTTTTTTAGGAAAAACGAATTACTGACATACTTGGTAGATCCATAGCTTTGATAATATAAACTTAAATCTGTATCTCTATATCTTTTAATCCGATTTAATGGTATTATAACAAACTGTAAAATTATCGAACTGTTTAAGCTTTCACGACCAATATGATTAGTAATGTCGGGCCGTGGTTTCTTGGAGCATGATCCAAGTTGAATCAAACTCCAACAGATCCAAGTTGGATCAAACTCCAAGAGACCACGACCAAATAACCCGAAAATAAATACTACTACATTGTAAAATTCATTAATATACGTACTTTACGCTTTTTGCATATCAATTGAATATTTATAAAATCCTGAAAATAGTAATGCGTATTTCCATTAATTGATTATCGACACAAAGCAAAAACCCTTACTAATTGAAACGACATGTTAATAATTTTCAGGTTAGGGAATTAATATTTGTTTGTATTAATAAAGAGTTTGAATTAAGTAACTTTATATGTTAAAGTTTTATGAAAATTGTAACAATGTTATTTAATCTTATAAAGCAATTTCATCTTGAAATAATGTGTTCATTTCCGAGTTTATACAGCGGCCTTTTATAAACTTCACCAAGCAGTTTTATTTGCTTTCGTAAATTGTCGAATAGTAATCCAATTCTCCAAGAAAGTTGCTTGAATAAAATCGCAAACTGCGTTAATGGCGGCAGAAATAATAGATACCCCTCAACTGCATAGAAAATTAATCTTATTTGAGATTGTGCAATAAAATAATTTATGCATTCAAAGCGGCTGGAGCGGTAAAGTTTTTAATTAAAACGGACGTTATTTTATTAGTAGTATCCATTGAAATGAGTGAAGTAGTTATTGTGGTGTCACCTGCGTGTAATTTGTTGGGGGGCGCGTAATAAAATAATGGCGGAGGAGTGTATTTTTATGTTTGTTTTTCATTTAGCACAGTGAGAATAACGGGACGTAAAAAAGTATCAGAAGTTATACTACGAAGGCACAATGACGGTCACCCATTTAACGTTATTAAAACATTAACCGCTAAAATATACTAATGATTTTGGTAAAGTTTAATTCTTGTTATTTATGGGCGTCCGCTTTTAAGGACGAATTAATTTTTGTGGGGGTCCAAAACTCGTATAATTTATGCGCGTAGTTCGTTAGGTTTGAGCATTTCGTGCAAATAAAAGTTGCGGGTGATTTTTCCGTTTAGGGTTGCTATACGAATGGACAAAGGAGCGGGAGAATACTTTAGTTATTCATTCAATTCGTGTGTCTGCGAAATAGTACTTGGCTCGGCTGTGAGGGAAATATTAACCAGGGGAACCTTATTAAAAGCAGTTTTTTTTCTCTGTTTAATTAAAATTCGGTTAACTATTGCTGCTACTTCTAATTTTCACTTCTAAATCAAAGCAATCGTTTCAAATGACCAGAAACTCTTCTAGAAATAGTCATTTTTCCGAAATGTTGGGATAAGTGGGTAAAATTAAAAGTGAAATGCTATTAGAATATCATATATTCTTTTATGAATATTGAAAGTAAGAATATCGAATAATAAAAAATGTATACATACATACAACATTATCGATTAAAGTTATGTCTACTATAACCAACTCAAACACAGGATTATAATGATGGTCTCCGACTTTGTTAAGGGTCTTATCAGAACAATCATTAAACGTAACATTGTTATTTGTTTTCAACACGGTGATTCGAGTAGTTCATATAACACCGATGAATCGAGACATCACGATAGATTAGTCAATTTCAAGTGCGATTGTACTTTAACGATTTTAACTTCAGATAAATAACGAGCTCCAACTTCTTCAATGTAAAAAAAATCTATATAAAAGTTGTGACAATAGCGAAAGCGAAAATAAAATACACCGTGGATAAATCCCAGTTCTAAATGTGGGTATAATGAAGTTTGCAAGTGATCACAGAATAATTAAAAATTGCAAGCAAAAGAATTCCACGAACTATAAAAGGGGGAATAATGAAACGAAAGAAATTAAATTCATGCTTTATTAATATTGTGGAAAAAATTAAAATATAAAAAATTCGTACGCTTTGTTAACATCAAGAAACCGTATAGCTGAATAATTTTAATAAATTCATATTAAATTTAGAAAATCTAAAACATTTCCGTTTCTGTGCGAGCTTAGTGAGCATTTTAAATGTAATAAAGTTCAGGTAAATAACGGCGCAACGAAACAATACCTCTACGCGACGGGGCCGCCCATTAAGGCCTTATTTTCCGTAGGTTATTCAGAATAATGAATTTTATAAATAGTAGGATCTCCTTCCAAACTGAAAATGCTTATCCGTCGCTTGTGTGCTTTTTTATTTAGAATTTCCGCAACGGCTGTTTTTTCCGGCAACCGTTTAAAATACATCATCTGCTCTGATCAATACGTGTGCTTTAATGCTATTCATTGGGAATCTTTATAGAAAACTGATTTTTTTGTGTGTGTGAAAAATCTCATTAATCTTCTCTTGTTGTTTAAATACACTACATGTGCCACTTTTTTGCATTACATATGCAATCAAAGATAATACGATTATGTTTTTTTTTTCATTAAGACAGATGGTTTAAATGAATACGCTAATCAATGCAAAGTCTATCAAGTATGTAAAATTTTAACGTATTTACCTATTCATCACAAAATAAAATAATTCAAACTACATAAAACCACATCCTCAACATGACAAACATTTTCTTTTTTAAATTTATGTAGTTTATTCCCCGTCGCCAAAACAAAAACATTGCGCAGTTGTACGTTCACCCGATTATCCGTAATGTAATACCCGAATGGGTATTTGCCCATAAAGTAGTTTCAATGGATATTTGTTTCGTACATAATGTTGCTTATTGGAATTGTAAAGGGAAATTTATTAATTTCATCGATTATTATATCTTTATGAACAAACAATAATTTTACATACATTAATTAAACATATGCATAGTTACAATTTACAATTGTGTCTTAGTCTGTCATGGGTCATAGACCAGAGGTCTTTCCGCCCTTTGTCGATTATTTTCATATATTATTATATATAAAAATGTTTTATTACGATTAAAATGACATACATAAATATTTATGTTAGGTTTGCTGTAAAGTCGAATAAAAATACAATTGATATAAGTGAAACAAACAAATTGTCCTTAAATATTTTCACTATGTTTTGCCAAATGATAAGTGAGATCGTTATTTAAGAAATAATTAAATATAAATGTTATTATACCTCTTTATAATTTAAGTTAATTCATTTATCTGGCATGATAGGAAAAGGTTTTCTTCACTTGGTCACAGTTATTTAAATAAATTAAATAAAAAGAATTTGAAAATAATTAATAAAATTATTTCCTCTTTAGATACTGTGATATTTTGACATTTAATATTATTGGACATTTGTTAAAGTACTTATGTAACATAAGTCAAAATGTCACTGCACCTAAAGAGGAAATAATTTTGTTAATTATTTTCAAATTCTTTTTATTTAATTTATCTGGCATGGCATTAAATTACAAATAGGATAACCTTTTAAACGCAAATTATATTTTAAGTGACAGTGCATTAGCATTTCTTTGAGTAATTCCGGAATCGTTGCGATACAGTGTAATCCTGTTTACTGCATTTAGCGATTTAAACTTCATTAGTGCAATGGAACTATCAAATGAAAAAAAAAAATGGATTACAGGAAAGAGTAATCTGACTCGAAATAATAGCCCATTTATATTATCCGGCGAACATAATGGTTAATACATTAGATATATGCTCAATGTTGCGATCATGTCCATCCCCATAATCAAATATTCAGATGATGGATTACGAACGAAATAACGAGCAGGTCTATATTGAAAACAAATCCCCATTGCGACTGCTTTTGTATAAGACAAAGCAGTCTATAAATTAATAAAAAAATAAAATCAATGAGGTTTATTAAAAAAACTACAATACTACACATTAGTAATAGACAAAATCGATAATTTTAAAAATCAAAAATCTATATTTGAATAATAAAAATAATCGATTATTTTTTTTAATCTCATGATTCGAATGCTCATGTTCGAATGCTGATTCAAATCATCATAATTCGAATGCGCATACATAATTGAAGATTAAATTAAATGCATACAATTTTTGTAATAATATTAAACGCTTAATTGTACTAAGTTTTTTAATACCTAAAGTTTCTCACAATATGGCTAATTATATAATATTTATAAAGAAGGAGAATACCTATGGTCGATAGCCCATGACAGACTACTAAAACAACTGTATATATTCTTATTATAAAGTTTGTAAATTTTTGTTATCATATTATCTGTATAAAGATGTTTGTATATATTTATAGCTGGCTGTGGATTTACGAAATGTCAAATAATTTATCTAAACTGTCACTTCAATTTTCCAACTCATTTTTTGCTTATTTTTGTGAGATTTTTTATCATTATTATGTAGGCAGTGTAGTACTTTTTTAAAATATTTATTCAAAATAGAAGGGCATTGATATATTTGTAATGTTTGGACAATCTTATTGAGAGGCCTTATTAACCAACAGAAATAATACATATACTTTTTGCTAAAGAAGTAATTATAAATCGGCTATTTTGAAGAGACTGGTATAACGATTTATAAAAAAAGGGGATGTGAGTTATAAAAACTCATTTATTAGGAAATCTGTCACTTCATAAGAATAGAATTGTGAATATACAGAACTTCTAACATTATTCTGACAGAAATGATAATTAGTAATCAAAATAAATTGTTGGATGATGTGGAATAGAGGGTCCACATTTTATTCGAATTATATTTTCACAAAGGCACAAAATAGCATGAAGTGAATTTGTAAGCTAAAGTGACGGATCAATTAAAACATTTGACATTTGTAAATTCCATAGCCAACTAAAATTATTAAAATATTAATCAAAAATGACGTAAAAAAACAGATAAAAACTAATAGACAGTGTTTTTATATATACATTTTTATAGATATATCAGGATGAGTCCATACAAATTATGTACTCCAATCATCTTGGGTTGTGTTAAATGCCAAAATAATTTCTATGTTAGTTTTGACTTTTTTTTTCATGAATGGCTTTTCTCACTTAGTGAAATACTTTTAAATTCTTTCGTATAAATACAGAATTGTATCAAGTTGAATTTTATATAAAAGTACATAAATATTTATATTAGGCAGAATAACCTCTGGTCGACCAAATCAGAAATGTATTGTGTATAAATGTTATTGTAATTGTACTATATGACTGTCTTTATAAAGCTGTTTGTAGTTTTTTTTATGTATTGATAAATTATCACTATGCATATGAAAAAAAAAAGAGTATTTATTTTAAAAAAATCCGTTCATGAAATAATTAAAGTTTCTTGATGAGTGTGAATTGAAACCCACGGCCCTAAAACCACGCCCATGGGAATCGATCAGAATGGAAGACGTTGACGGTCGTTTTTGTAATTTACAATGACCGGACTTTACCTATGATCCCAAAGCAGTCGATAACCTTCCGTTAGTCCGCAGGGGAGTAATATGTGCCTATCATGAGCGGGAGAGGCGAGTAGTAAGTCAGCAATTTTAATAAAGGATAAATATAAGAAGTAAACTTCGACCGCAATTACCTAATAAACCCTTATGTAGTATCACTATCCAAAATTCCAGTGTACTTATGTACGTGGGGCCTTTAGCAGGTTGTTTATGAGGTAAACAGATTTATGTATGGCTTCGAGACGTGAATAGAATTAATCAGAGTGGCCTTCTCTATCGAACTCCCTTAAAATATATGTGAAATAGCATCATGGTTCTAAGAGAATTGTAAATAAAATTAAATCAGAGCATCATAAAGTGTTCTACTTCTTTAATATTTACTTTGAATCAATAAAAGAAGCTCTATTAAAAAATATATATATGCTTTAAATGGTTATGTTTAATTTCTCTCTTTTTATATTTTAGAGGTAATCGAGGCTATTCCTTATGGGAAATGTCAAGTTTAACGTATATGTTATTTTCTTATCATCACAGTCTAAAGAGCTTTTGTACTAGATATATATATATATATATATATATATATAAAATTTGAGGTTATTTAATAATATACACGTTAAACTTAACATTTTCCGTATGAAATAGCCCCGAATACCTAGTTCATTTTATGTTTTTGCAATCAATAGTGTAATTATGAAAGTGTATAAGAACGTAAGCATTTTAATACAAAATTACGTTTTTTATTAGTTTTCAATGAAAGAAGAGAATGTTTGATGTCCCTATACAATTTATAACATAGCGCATCACCGTGGAAATGACAGAGTAATATTGTACATTTTGTATTGTTTGACGAAATTCGCGAGATATGAGAGGCATTGTAATTCTTTTTACGACAACACTCTATCTATTTTGTGCAAAGTGTTTATTTTTTATTTGTTTTCCTAATCGATCTCATCCGTATTAGCGAGTTGTGTGTGAGTGTTTTTCGTGTAAACAATTTTAATTGTGTTGTTTTGTTGGGTTTCAGGCGAGCTGCCAGCAGCCGTCCACCACGGCAACGCAGCGCCTCCAGGAAGCTCCGGACTGCAACTGCTGTTGAGTGTAGCGTGCGTAGCAGCCGTGTGCCTTAGGTGACCCGGACCGATTTCGGTACCACCTGACCACATCTTTCATTAAGCACGACAACAGTGTAGGTTAGCGACTGTACTTTAATAATGTTACCATATCAAGAAGACTAGAGCTCGGCGATCATGGACCAAAGTTACAAAGCTCTAATGCGCAATCATGGAGTTGGGCCCGAATTGTTCGCGTTAGGTGTTTTAGGTGTGCGACCATTTACCACCACACGAACATAACCAGAGTTCCTCGCCAAATTACAAAACTTGGGGATGTTTTCGTAATGACATTGCGACACCAGCTTCAATGGGCCATTTATAAAAGTAAGACAGACAGACAGGACGGGCGACGACCTGCACCCAAGTTGAAGTCGAAGTCGAGGTCCCATCTGTAACCGTTTCTACGATGGGACGCACACTTTATTTATTTCGTTTCAAGAGAGATGCCTACATGCGTGAGATCGCGGGCACGGAACATCGAATAATCCTGTAACAAGTAAACAAGATAAAACGTGATTTTAAGGGAGGAAGGAAACAAAGGGCACTAAGATTTTAGGAGGCTGGACAGAATGCGGGGTAAACATTATCGGGCTGAACTGGTAACAAGAAATAATGTGATATAGCTTAATTTTCGATGAGGTGCCGAGCAAATTTTCCTTTTTGTTCGGATATTTACAGACCGTTTAGTGGGCGAGTTGGCAGTAACATAACAAAACTATTGTACTCTAAAGAATTTCATGTAATCCAGCTGTATTCATATTATTGTACATAATATTGTGGCATTGATTTCAATTATAAGTCACTTACAAATCCACCTGTTACTGTTCGTGCGATTTTACAACTATGATATATGGTGGAATAAAACAAATTTAATTGAGTTACAGATAGTAGATGTTTGTTTACGTCAAAATCAATTTCGTGTTTCCACCAAACATTCATTAACGTTCAGCATGTAATAAAAATCGCAACTAAAATATACGCAGTGACGACGAAGGTGGAATATAATCAAACTTCATCATGCCATTTGTAAATATTTATGCCATCACCCACTTGGAAGCATCGATAATGACCGTCAAACTAAGCGAGGTCAGGTCCTAATTGTCATAAAATCGTGCTTCTAATTTGTGTACACATTCATACCGAGAAAGTAAACAATAATTTGGGAACTTATTTATATGTGTGCAAAGATGTTCCGAGTAACATTAGCAAGCTCCTGACAAACATTGACCAAACCGCAACAAAGGCACCACAAAGTATCATTCAAAGTAACTATGCGAGTATAATTAGCAGCATTCTACAACACCCTGTTTATTCAAAGCTCGGATGCGACTAAAACATTCACACCACAAAAGGAAACTCGTTAATAACACTTGTCAGGAAAAAGGCACCACGTAATAATACTACTATTTACAAAGCATTTTCTCCAATTGTCTTAAAATATTTTTAATAGTAATTTTATTCAAGTGAAAATTAATATTAAATAATATTGATTTTTTTATTAATACAGCAGTTAATGGTAAACGGATGTGAATGATGTCTCGATAAATTTCCCTAAAAGAAAACGTCATAACTGTGTAATTAATTGGTGTAAATAAATATCGAAGCAATTTTCGATAAACAGCGGTGTTTCATGCATTGTTACTCGGACTTAAGCAAGTTTTATGGGAACTGTAAATAAACACATGTTCTGTACATGTCATGACCATTTCTGCACACGAACAAGTGCTGCGTACGCGATTCAGTGATGAATGCTTGGCTAAATGGCGCGTGCTCTGATTCGACATCTGCACTGGAAGGCTTAGCTTTGATCAATTCACTAACCAACACCCTATTTATATTTTTACATAACCACCATGCGTCGAACATAAATCATTCATTACGATTTCCTCTACCTCATCGATACACATTCACGAGAAAAAAAAATAATATCACCTCCTAACTTCTCGGTGTAGGCACTTTTACCTTCACAGAACACGAAGCACAATACACCGGAATTCCCGCTCCCAATACACAGCCATCGACCCTTTAACTCGTTTATTTTAAGTCAAATATAATTCTAGGTACAATGTCAAAATCTCGTGCTATATTTTAACGTAATTACGAGAAATATAACAGTCAACGGTCTCAAGTAAATTCATGGTGGAATAAGCAAGCACGGCCAGGCGACCGTTTTAAACGAATTACTGTCAGACTTTTAAGTAGCTGTCGCACCAGCAATCGCCGCCTCTTCTTCCTTCTTCTCCTCCAACTTCCAAATTCCCACCCCGCTATTTCTATCTGAAATAACACCACCTTTCACCCTTTGCTACCCTTACAACTCACTAACGTCTCATTGTTTCACTGATTCGCGCCAGCAGCACCTTAAATGTATATAAAGATAAATTATATGTTCCACATGATGTGATGACTATATATTAATATATATATATATACAAAATATTACTATAAAAAATATATAGATATTGTTTGTTGTTTTATAAATAAATTATGAGATATTATATAACAGTTTATTTTTTTACCTTTTATCACTTATAAAATCGAACTGAATTCATCTATTAATAAATCCAAATTATTATCAGTGATTTTAATTTATTTCACAGAACAATAATTTAATTAATTAAATTCATTTAATTAATCAAATTCATTTAATATTTTAAAATTATAAAAATATACCTCAAGCTGTCTAGGCGTAAATTGAATTTAATACTATACATTGAATTAAAGGTTATGAATATCCTTGAAATATTTTGTATTATTTTTAATATTTCATTAATTAGTTTATTCAATCTATGTAAACCTTAATTTTGCCTTATGGTTCTTGGATTAATGAATACATAAATTATATATTGATTGATTGGTAATTTTAAAATAATTTACATTTAATCATTTAAACTTGTATGATAATTACGAAAATACTTACGAATTATCAGTTATATTAATGAAATTTAAAAATCTAATTATATGAGACAATAAGGGGAGAAAGACCAGGTGCATAGCTCAGAGCAAACACTTTCATTTTATTGTGTATACTTAATGTTAATTGTAAACATATATGTAATTGTCTAAATAAAGATATTTTATGTGTCTGAGACAATTGAGGTTATTCTCTTGGAGAAATGTTAAGTTTAACGTGTACGTTATTTTTATCATCACAGCCTAAGCAATTTTTATAATAGATATACATATGAAGTTAATAAATAACATATATGTTAAAATTAACATTTTCTGTACGGAATAGCCGCGAATAATTCAACTCAAATGTATTAATTAATGTAAATTTAATTATTGTCTCATACAACTATATCTGTTCAAAAGTTTAAAATTAAATTATTCATTAAAAAAAGTACGAATCATACTCAAACCATACAGGATATAAAAGAAAACAACTTTAAAAATGTATTGATCTACAACAATACGTTATAAAGTTACATGAATTTAAAGTTGCCATAGAAAATTTGCAACTACAGTGTGAAGAAAATAGCGTTTGCATAAGATATGACCAGATGGTGTTGGTGTTGCATGTGATGCAATATTTACAAAACACATACGGGCTTTATTGCACAGTTTATGATCAATCACCGTTACCCATAAGGCGCACAATATAATTCACTACACTATTTGAATATATTTTTAAAACGAATCAGTTATTTTGAGCGTGTGTATAAGGGTCGTGATTTATTAAGCAGCTATAGTTTCAAGTTTAACATGAAATCCGGCTTGTTAAAATTGCATGTACTTTAATATGCAATAAGCGTTTTTTTTTTCGTATATGCTTTATGCTTGGTAAATATTTCTGGAATAAAATAATATTTACTGAAATACCTTGATTTAGTATTTTTATCTCTGTTATAACATAGTTATTATTTTCATATAAAATATTTAAAAACTCGTATACTTAAATTTTAAATACTTGTTAAATCGCTTTTTATCTGAAAATACATTTTATACTAGATAATTACAATTAATTATCAAGACATAAATTTTAAATACTTGTTTAATCGCTTTATACCTGAAAACAAATAGAATACATTTTATACTCGTTGATAATTACAATTAATTCTTTGCTATAGTAGTTTGATACTAACAAAATACCACAGCAATTTTATTTTGACTTTTTATTAAACATTTTTCAAACTGCAAACTGATTAATAAATATCCTCAAAACTTTCACTAATGTTAATAATAAGAGAATACATTTTTATTCGCTTGATCACAAATTATTTTCTCTTTAGCAACATTGACTTATATGGCGAAAATACTTAAAAAGTAGAAATATCCATTAAAATAAAACTACTTCTCGTCGCACATTGATTTAGACAATGGGCATTTGCTGTATTGCAACACAATTATTTGTCGTGCAACAGCAAATATCCAATATGTAATCCAATACCTGACGAGGTATTTGCCCGGGAAGTTTCAATGAATATTGTCCCCTTTTTGAAGTACTTATGTTATGTAAATTAAATTTACGCTATTTAAAGATAACATAACTATTTAATTTTCGTTAACTACTTATTTTCAAAATTATAATTTATTTCACTAATATTAATCTGTTAAATACTTACACATTATTATTTATTCAAACATTTTACCCGGTTATAATAAATATTTATTTTATTTATGTTTTTTATTTATCTATTAAAATTTTTATTTCACTTGCCGAATTCGTCAATTTGGCATTGATTGTGGATTTGTTTTATTTTTTAATTTGATTTCGTCACACTGTTTTTTATCACAATTGTATTAGAGCATTACAAATGGTAAGTAGTTTCAGGAAACACTAAATTTAATAATGAAAAACAGAACTGGACGACTATTATTTTGATCAAGAATTGTATTATCGCTTGCATAATATATCATTTAATTCGCAATTTAAAGTACATATAAGTTAGGAAAAATATTTTAAAATTGACCTACACGCATATCAATGTATGGAATACCTCAGTAGACCATATCGCTACAAATCTGAGAACAAGTCTTGGTAAGTATAAAGTTATTTATATAATTTAAGATACAAGAAAGATCATTTTGATTAAATACAAAAGAAAAGCACAAATAACTTTAATTAATTTAATTTAACAACTTCAAAAATTTATAAGGCAGAGCTGTAGTGACGAGAAATAAATCCAGAAACACGTGTCTGCAAATGGTGTGCATAATGTTTTTGTTCTTTACATTAAATATTCTCGAATCAAAAATTGTTGCATTATACAATTATTTGCTATGCAACAGCAAATGTTCAATGTGTAATTCAATATCACTTAGTTTGATGAGTTACGTGAACTTGTAATTAATTACACTTAAAATAAAACACTGATGTACCTTTAGCGTTCGAAATGTACATTTAGCTAAATAAAAGCAATTGTGAACTAACTGTTACTCAGTGTTCTATTTTACAGTAGCTAAAGCAAAATTAATTAATCATTCAATTGTTTAAATTAATTAAATTCTTTTTTATTTAATGTAATCACAAAACACTCTGCATGTAAATGTATATTATAAATAAATGCTCATTTTAAATAAAATTGTATTTTATTATTAAGATGATAACATTTAATTTAACTTCCTTATTTGCGGAATTTCACCTTTTTACAATTTAATAATACTAATTTTAAATTACAAAATTCAATAATACATTCTATGGATTTGACAATCAAAATAAAAACTAAATTGCTACAATTGTTTTGATACATAGTATTTTTATCAGACAGAGGTGTAATAAAAGTAAAACTTATTATTTTACCTCCTTAATATAAAACCGAATTCATCAAATAACAGCCTCAAACATCAAATACATTGAATTAATTTAATAAATACAAAATCTTATTTATAATTTTAAATGGATCGCATGTATTTTATTCTGAAAAATTATTATGCAATTAAGCAAGGAAATATTAAATGTATACATATTTTTTTTATTTTTTGAATATAATTAAGTAAGTCCCTGAATATAAAACGATAAAAAATCAGCATATTTTATAAATTACAAAATTGTGACAATTTGCATTTTAATTGGAAGCATCATACAGGCCGAAACGAATTTGCATATAAAATTGATTATTATATACCCTAAAATACTCCAGAGCTCAACAAGGCATGGTCAGAAGAGCCCGACTATTATAAAATAACGTTCAAACAGTAATTATTTAATGAAAACTTTTTTAATACAAAATAATTGTATGCAAACTTTTCTTTTCTGTACAATAATACTATTAAAGTTGGAGCAACAGCAGCGGTCCCAGAAGCATATTAATTGATTAATTTACATTGCTGAAAATAAACATATGGTTTTAAAGAAAATTTATTATTAATTGTTAGATAAATTAAGTTATGATTTATTGCAAAAGCAGTTAATTTGTGAAAGTAACGAAGACTCTTAAGATTATTTATTACACTAAATATATACATTTTCTTATGGAATTTCACTTGGTATCTCATATATTGCAATGATTGGTTTTGAGTTTACGTGAAGCGATTTGAACTGCAAAATTTATAACTCAGTTTACTTCTCACTTCACTTGTTTAATAAAGTGAAGTACAGAGTATTAAAAATTGTAATTTTAGAGTCATAAAAATGCAGTAATACGAATGTATATATCCATTAAAATAAAAAAAAATATGCTAATAAATATATGATACATATCTGTATCATGTATTTATGTGAATTAAAATCTGAGCTATCAATTAGAGATCGATAAGTGTTGAAATAAAATGTTTAATTTTTATTAATAATGTAATAAAAATATTTAATAAGGGGAGCAAATATATATAACATCTTTATTCGTGTAGATTTACAAAATTAAATATTATTTACAATACATATGTTATAATTTCATGAAATGGCTATCGTCAAGAGGTATTTTCGCCTAAACAATGACAATAACAAGACAAAAATCTTGTTATTGTCGTTGTCTACTTACTCGTAATAATCGCTAACGTTATTGTTGAAGTCCGAATTATTTGATGAAATGAAGTGATATATCGCAATGGTAGGGAATTTAAGTTTTGGGTAATATTGGGGTTGCGAGGTATGCAAATGTGCTTAATTATTTATGTTATTTCAGGGGTAGAAATATTATTATTTAAAATCGTTTCTGACTCATATTAAATATTTTATCATATTATATTAATAATATGATATTATATTTAGAATCCATTGTTTCATTTCAATGCATAAATACATTATTTTGGTTTCGATTATTTTTTTTTGATAAAACGTCTATTGTAATAATAAATATGAATACATTATCAAAAATCTATAAATAAAATAAATAAAAATACATATACAATTGAAATACATATAAAATTTTGTTATTGCATAAACAATATGAAAAAAAAAAATAAAGTTATAGCACAACTAGGTTATTTTTTTAATATTTTTTGGAGAAAATTTAAATGATTTATCAGTTACCGTTTTTGAGTTGTTTGTCAGACACTGTGTATAATAATTCGAAAGTAGTTGAGAATTTAAAGTTATTCAGTTTAATCTGTTTTTTTTTTGTTTGTTTGTTTTTCTTAAGTAGTGTTGAGCTTAATAACAATAACTCAGTATAAGGTCTAAGAATATCCAGCGATATTCAACTAAATCACATATATTTCATGTATGTACATGTACTTACACGTTATGCGGAGATGTAGAGGTGCGCGCAAACGTTAACAGTCTTATTGGTAGATTATTATTAATTTATTTATATTTATTATTATAATATGAACTACAAATATTTAAATATTAAAAATATTCCTTAAACACCTATTGGATTGAACAAAAAGGTTTATTCCTCAATTGACTTTTTTATTATTATTATTAGATGTACGTTTCGAGACTCGAAGTACTCATTCAAATTTAGTTTAATTATTGATAATGAAAACCTCACAATTCGCAATTCTTCAATATTGTATTTTTAAATAAAAAATGAATAAAAAGAATTTGAAAATAACTAATTAATAATTGTTTTTATTATTATTGTATTTTTAAATTTGTTATTATTATTTTAATCAAAGATATGCTTTTTAAGCAAATTTTCTTACACTTTTAAAAGTCGTCTTTCTCACTTTCTCATGAAATTGTCCCTACAGAGAGAAATTTCTTGCAAGGATAATTACTTCATTTATCATGAAAGGACGCTCACTCAATATTTCACGATAAATAATTTAACACTTCGATTTTCCATTGATTTCTAATCCCAAAAAAGTGTTTTTGTGACACTGCAAGTATTTTTAATTCACTTAGAAAGTGGAGTTAAATTAATATTCAATTAATTCAATTTAAATTGCGAACAATGTAGGCCGCGGGCAAACCGTGTTGTGTGAGCCAAAGACAAATGAACGAAGTGAGATTGCGGAATGAACCTAGACTGAGTTCTACACTCAAACAATCCCTGTAAATATAACAACGCATTTTTATAACAATAATGCCAGATTTTCAGAGATTTTATAGGTAAATAAGTACATACAATAGTTTTTTTTATTGAAATCGATACATCTATTAAATGATGAAAAATATTTTCCATATAGAAATTATGATCGCTCAAAATAATAAAGTAAAAATTATTTTGAAACATTACTATATTTTTTAAAATTAAATAAATATATTTAAAATATAACAATAATATTTTTAATAATTAGGATGGATTTTAATTAATTCACTTGGTCGTTCCGACTAGTTTCGACGAGTAGTCATTATCAACTAATTAACTTATTAACTAATTAAATTAAAATATGCCGATATAAAAATTAAGAAGATTGACAATGAATGACAAGTAGTGTCAAAAAATTTCTTCAATTTCCACGACGTTTACCATGTGACAACTGAGAATTTAATTAAAAATATAATGATATTTTTGTTGTCGATGATTACCAAATTGCTGAAAATCTATGATAATTTTAAATTTTTGATGTTCAAATATTTATTGTATTTACCTAAAATTCTTTTAATAAAATGGCCATCACTAGTTATCCATACGCCAGATGAATGAAGGCTGAACATTTCATTAAAATGTAAAATTCTTTTGTTCCTTCTTTACCGAAAGAAGCGTAGCGAAGCAATTGTAATGGAATACAATATATAATTGAAAATCAGAAACCGTATTTAATTAAAGTTTTATTGAAATGTTTACTTAATTCTATATTTATAGTAATACGTTAGTTTTATTTCATCTCCTTAATATATAATGGAGCTTTATAAAAAAAAAACAGCCTCAAACATCAAATAAATTGGATTGATTTGATAAATACGGAATCAGATTTATAAAATAAATTAAAAAAAAACTCGGATTCGTGTTGAAATGAATATATAAAAATTTATATTGATTCACAGTACCTATAATGTAGTATGATAGAACAAGATATAATTATATAATATTTCATCTTAAGGGTGCGGTTTAGAAGAAAGAGATAGCTATACAAATATGGACAATCACTAATTTGAGTTAGATTGTTGTTGTGATCAATGAACAATATTGTATTATACATTAAAATAATCTTAAAATAAGCAAGAATTTCATCAGATAAATTAAAAATTATTTTAATGTTTAGTTTCTGTGAAAAATAATTATGAAAAACAATGAAAATTGATCAAATTTATAGCAAGTTTTAAATTAAATTTTTTGCTAATAAAAACTTGTGCAATGAAAATTTAAAGGATTTCACTAATTTCTGCATTTAAATAAATTAGCAGACATGACCTATTAATTTCATTATTTCTTACAATTTTCTTTTCTAACTTAAACTAGTAAATTGACGTAATACACGAAAATTAACGATTTATTTTTTATTTAGACTGATACTTTATACTTGGTAGATAAAAAAATGTAAATACATATTCATATTATTAAATCCAAAAGAATAGCTCTATTTTCAAACGATTATTTCCATTTTACTATATAACTATCTCTTTCCACTAAACCGCAACCTTAAATATACATTAAATTTAATATTAAATCTGTGTAATAATTGAATTGGAATAATGTGTATATATAATTGAATAAATATAATTACATCATTATATACACCACTTGTTAGTAATTAATTATAGACTTAGTTTTTCTTAATCAACCAGGCAATGGTTATATTTTAGTGGATTTAATTAGAGCCAATGTTTGCTCAGCAATTAAAATGGTAAATGTAAGAGATTTCCGCTACTCACATTTCCTACTTCTAATTAAGTAAACATTTTCTACATTACATCTTTTTGCAAAAGTTTAATTAACGCATTCCATTATTCACAGGTAACAAGTCAAATGAAAATAATATATAAATTAACGTTCGCAAACATTCATTATATAAGTTATCACAAAAACTTTCCGGTAGGTACACACGAATTATTTATATACACACGGATCTAAATTGAAGTTAATTACAAATTAAATTTCTCTATTTTGCGTTATTTTTTTGTTTCACATGTGGCGAAACCTTTTAAATAATTATGAATTATAATAACCGGTATTATTTTCATTGTTAAATTATTTATAATCATCTAATTCGTTTTAAATACGCAATCATTTTAAATAATAATAAATAATAATATTTCATTTGTGGATTCACCAACTAATACAAAAAATGAAATCGCAAAAAAAATATAAAATAATAAATAAACTGGTATGCAATAATATCTTATGAGGGACAGAAAAAAACCTTTTTTCATTTTATTGTGTATACTTAACGTTAATATTTGTAATAATGTAAGTAATTGTCTGAATACAGATATCTTATCAGAAAAATCATGTTGATCTCGAATGTTGGTCATATTTTTTAAAAATTATTTAATCTGATGTAAAATCAAGGGTATATACTTTTATTTTCAGAAATAAAAGTTTTTGTTTAAAAAACAATGCATGTTCTTCAGTGAATACAAAATACTGTAAATCAGCATACGACTTATGGTCTTCAGTACAAATTAAGGACATTGTTAAGCAATTTTTAAATAACATAACATAACGAATGTTTCTTTCGTTTATAAATTTAATTTTATCATATATAAAGCTAATTAAATACTTACTTGTAATGTAAAATAACCCGTTAATAGATAATAAAACATTATTTGTTATTTACGACATAAAAGCTGATTTTAAGTGAGATTATTAAATGTAGAATTTAGAGAGGAAAATTATCTCGTTATGCTTTTAATTAGCCGGCTAATTCTTCTGCAGCCTATTTAACTCACTCCAGGTATTAATTAATTCGTGGATTCTCTTTATCAAATTTTACCCAACAACACCACCTTGGAATGGGAAATGTATTTCATTTTACGATGTAATTGGAATTCATGCGAAGTAATCAATAAACGGAATGCGCTTCATAATGAATTGTAAAAAGAATTTGATTACGGTGATTTATTGCAATAATAAATACAACTCTGGAATTATTTTAATCTTCGCACAATAAATTAATCATCCGTTAATGTTTGCAGTATAAATCATGTGTTGTTTGAATTTTTTAAAACTTGTATTTATTTACAATTTATTTCATACAATTATATTTTTTTGCAAAAATCTGAGGCAAATTTATTTTACAAAAATACATTTTAGTTCCATGCTATTTAAATTAGCAATCCACGTGATTAAAAAATATTATAAATTTAGATGTTACGGCATAACATTTTAAAATTAGAGAAAAAATATTTCATTAATAAAAATTTAATGTAAGACCAATTAAATGTTATTTTTTGTAATATTCGAAATGTCCTAAAGTAATTAAATGCATTAAATGCATAAAAAATAACATTAACGTGGATTCGAGGATGGGTTTACGGTGTATACGAATGTAATTAAGGATTTCAATGTTATAAACAAATTTCAAGAATTGTTCAGTAAATGATTGGGATATTACACATTTCGTAGAGGATTAGGATTTTATTGGAGGAGATTCCACTAAACACACTCAAAGCTGACCTTTCTGCTACTTTCATATTATTTTTTATTTCACTTTAGGGCGTTTTCCATCACATTTGTCCGTAAGGGTTTTCAAATATGAGAAAAAGTTAAACATAGTATCACTTGTAATGCCCAAGTATTTACAATTGGGTGAAGAAATAATGGTGTGGTTATCAATTATTAACATGTTTAAAGGTAAGGGAGGTATGTGGCGCATTAAATTTCGCGAATCATATCTGTGCGTCATATTTCAAGGCTTCAGGAGTGCTTAATGCTTTTGAAATATTGGGTAGTATCGTTAACACGAGTAGAGGGTATGAGGAAGGATTTAGAAACAAAATCTGAATTATATGTCTCATTAAAAACCAAATTATATAACATGGGAGAAAGCGGAGAACCTTATGGAAGTACATGAAGTGGATTTAAGGATTGGGAATAGTAATAACGGATATTGACTCACATAGCACATAGGTGAAAAAGTCCCGGAACTAACCAATCAAAATAGATTTTTTTTGCAAAGTTCTAATTTATTCATCTATATACAATCACTTCAACGTTTATCTAACATTTCTATGCCTTTTTTGGACGGCTTTCGTCCTCTGCTCTCCATTCAGCAGATGCTCTCTTCGATTCGGGTGTGTAGCGGTGAGTCCATGTTTCATCCATGGTCACATATCGATCCTAAACATTCTTTTTATTGCGCTTTAAAAGCTCCACAATGCTCAGATTCGTCAATTCATTGTTGCTTTTGTTCCATTGTGAGCAAACGCGGCAGCCACTTCGAAAAAAGTAAAATGTTGAACACGGTGCCTTTTGATCTATTTAGAATACCAGCAATCTCCAGCAATTTCACTTTGCGAACACCCATCACAATTTTGAACACTTTTTTATGTTTTCTGGTGTAGTCACCTCTTTTGACCTTCGAGAGCATTCTGCGTCTTCGGTGGACGCACGACCACGCTTGAAATCAGCATACCAGCAAT
The DNA here is from genome assembly GCA_963082785.1 of Philonthus spinipes. Lineage (NCBI taxonomy): Eukaryota > Metazoa > Arthropoda > Insecta > Coleoptera > Staphylinidae > Philonthus > Philonthus spinipes. The sequence continues at coordinate 17,486,542 of OY720301.1, forward strand.
TTATAACCATTCCTCGGCCTGTACGGTATTTTTACCCATTAAATAGCAGTGTTTTATTAGGACACAAAAATTGTTTTGATTCATTGTTTACGAATTCATAAAAGTAGCGTCACTTCAAACTCAATATCTCGAAAACTTCTCAACGAAATGTCATGAAATTTTGTCCCGTTAGTACTATCTAAAACAATGGGTTTGATATTTTTGGCGCCATCTATTGGTTAGTTCCGCGATTTTTTTTCTCATGTTCTAGATTGGAAAGAAAACTATTTAAGAGATTATAGATAATTACAATGAAATAAAACAAGGAAGTTCTGGCAATGATCAATAATGTTTATAAATAAGGTTGAGAGGAATGCCTAAGGAGTTGAACTCAAACAACTCACCTCGATGCCAATCCGAAATATTTACGTGCAACGTGCACAAACTCTAGTTTCAACGATTAAACACATATTTAATACACGCTAAAAAATAAAGGTGTCGAATGCGTATCCTCCCTCCATTACTTATGAATGGAGGATACGCGTTCAACACCTTCCATTTTTGAATGTGTATTAAATAAGTGTCTAATCGGCGGAAGGCTTCGCTTTTTTTGTTATATAAAAAAATGTTAATTAGAAAAATATATCTTATATTACTAAAATTGTGTAAATGGATATCAATTCATAAATAAAATATAAGTATTGTTTTATATATTCATATTGTTATTGTTATTAATTTTAAGAAGAAAAAATATTTCAATTTGAAACATGTTTATGTTTTCATGGTTTCCTCTTTACTGTTTTGTTGAGTTTTTTTGCTATTGATTTTATATCCGAAGTGTATCCATTTTCACAAATAAATATTAATGGTGTTGTGTTATTTTTTCTTAATCTAAGAGATATAGGAGTTTCTTGATTAAAAGTGACATTTTGCAAAAACAGCGGATTATTAAAGATTAGTTAGTTTTATCAAGAACAATCTAAAAACACATTATATATCTTACAATCAAACTATCTATTTTCAAAAGAAAACGAAAGTGCAGTAAGTGGAGCAATTACTTTCTTTCTGTACTATCTGCACGCGACAGAACATTTTTTGCTTCTTAAATTGAAATCCTAATTTGAATATTTACAGTTAAAATGCGAACAAAAAGTCCGTTCTGCTATCGAGACTTCTTTTATAAACTCGGAGGCCATTGAAAAGTGAAGGAAACGACACGAATTTTTAATTATTGTTTATTCGCGCGGAATTAACGAAACTTCTCTGAATTATTGAGATTCGTGCGGTTGGTTAGAAAGTAGCTTTTTATTTAACGTACAGCATGTTCAAATCTTTAGTGGGTAAGAATTTTTAATTAAATAGCAGGTGAGAGATACGCTCAGCCAGATTTGATGTCTTGTAATCGAAATTGAATGTTGTTTGGGTTGATTATTAGCAACGTGATAGTGTGAGCGTCACTTTGTGTATAAATTTGTTATTGTAGACTTGAATGAAAACGTCTGTGCACGAGGGGATTAGTTAATTAGTCTAGTACGAGAATGTGCTTGGATTTATAAATTCTATTCATGATTTCAATTGATGGATTAATTATCATTTTCTATTGGTGAAACAATGTAAATTCCGTGCTGAAAGCAATTATTTAATATCCAGTGGGTTGTCTGGTATCCTCTGTAAAACAGTGAAGTGTAAAGAATGGGTGTTTTCGATCAGCGGGGTTCAATATTCGTTAGAGAAAAATTAATTACCACATTTAAAGTGTGAATTACTGTTTCTAATGTTAAAAATTGGAACAATTTGTTAGATTTTCAATGGTAAAACCTGTTGCATAAGGTGTACGATATATGGATAGCAATTAACACGGATGTTACTTTTAATTACGTTATTAATAATAGCGACGTGTCGTTACATAAATTGTCAAAACTGTGAGGAAAACAAATGCCGCGAAAGTGAATGTTGTGTTTTGATCAATACGCGCTCCTGCAAAAACTTGACATTAATGGTGTATTCAATTACCGTGCGATATTATTAATGGCAGTAATAAGAAATAAATCACGGTTTTGGTCATCGATGTCCAACAACAACGGCATGTACGGAAACCAGGAACAAACCACGCTCATGAAACAATAACATATTTTCGTGGCTGCAATTACACGAACATTTCTAGTAATCGTTATTTTCAATTTGAATTTTCCGAACTGAGCGAATTAGCAATAAGGAAAAGAGGCAATCGAATGCGCGCTTTCCTCACGGACGCGCAATTATACGATTGCATCTGAGACGATATCTCCTGTTGCGCCAAACGTTTCGGACGATTTGCCCGAAGATGCTTTACGGCCAGATCACGTGTTGCAACAAGTGATATCACTTTTATATCGGCCGTTCCGCTTTTGTGTTTCTTTGCTTTCGTTGTGCAACAGTCTCGTTTGATTGCTTAATTAGACACGAAGCCGCAGACCGGCTTTAATCCGACCAAAGCTGCATCCGCAATTTTTTGCCCAAACCGTCAACTGGGGTTATTCGATTGCGGTTAACACCATTTACACACTTTTCCCGTTAAAATCGTTAACAAGGAATTAAATAATTCTCACTGTTGATATTAAATTAAACTGCAAATTCCTTCACGACAACGATACAATTCTTTTCACATAAACGACTTAAAATAATTAGCAAATATTATAATATTAAATAAATACATGTTTTCAATAGAATTAACAAAATACCAAAAAATATTGTGTTGGCAAGAAAGTATTTTCGCTGTTCATATATAGACAGTGTTGTGGTAGTTTTTATAGGCATCCGAAAGAGTTATGATTTTTTCCCTTTTCATATTTGATATCATTTAGGTTAGTTTACAGATAAGTTATACGTAATTGTTTTCAGCTGTTATTTTGCGGTCTAATAATAAATTAAAAAAAGGAACATTATCGACACATTTTTCTTTTTTCTATTTCCGTAAAGGAAAGAAAGCTACTCATAAAAAGGTATGTGAAATTTATGGTGTTGATTGCATAACAGAGCGGACGTATAAGAATTAAAAAATCCATTCTGGAGATTTTCCCCTTAAAGATAGTTAGCATTCCAACTGAAGTTGATGATGACCAGATCAAAATTGTAATTGAAAAGGATCCTTATATAACTGATCGTGAGAATGCAGAGTCATTATTCAAAAACTACTACTGGCTTTTATTAAGAATTAAATTTTTATAAAATAAAATATATTTCGATAAAATGAAAACTAAACATGCAACATGGTCTATCAATGAAAAGAGAAACAAAAAAATTCTTATTGTATTACTTACCTGAACTTTTTCCAAGGAACCAGGCGATTAATAATGATTCATAACGAATCACAAAAAAACATTTTCTACAATGACAATGCACACACACATCTTTTGTAACTCGCACGAGCTTGCTTCGAAAGTGATGTTGCAGCCCCCACACAGTCCTTTTTTTATTTCGAAATATACAATACTTTTTAATAGTAAAACTTTCACTAATAATGATGACCTGAAATTCCATTTGGTTCAAGTGCTTTATTCTGATAAGGACCAGAATAATGATGACCTTAAATCGCACTTCGTTTAGGTCTTCTTTTCTTATATGAATCAAGAGTTAAAGCCTTGATGGCCTTTGGCAATGCCGTTATGTCGTGGAGTCTGAATCTATCGCGATGATGTGGCTATATTCTGCTGCCATAAGGCCCATGATTACTTATAAGGCAGTGGTTGCCCAAGAAAAAACATATCACCACTAAACGGTGGTTGTAGTAGGGGAAGTTAGAACTCACCTCCAGAGGAATGTCTATAGGGATATACCTCAATTAGGGACTGGCACTGATACTAGTTCACCTATTTATGTGGCGAGAATACACCACCGAAACCATAAAATACATGAGGGAATCTGCCATAAGAATATATGTTCGGCCTTCAGAATTTTCTCAAAAGAAAATACCCATTGATATAGGTACAACCATCGAGCTGATGGGTATAACACATAACACAAGCGGATGGAATTATTACTCAGGGATGTGTAACTAATAAAAGTCTACTAATCCTCACGGATAGTAGACAAACTCTACAGTGTCTGAGGAAGATTTACATCTACTATGACTCAGTTGAAGAGTGCCACACAAACTAAGGCAGGTATCGATACATAACAAAAACAAGATATCTTGGATGTAAGGGAAGGCTGGTGAAGTAGCTGGAGCTGCGGCCAAAATAATAATTTACACGGCAAGCACACTGGGTGTAATTTAAGGTTCCTATACGAGTATTGTCACGTAATATGACAATACTCTAAAGAAGTAGATGGGATTTCACAATGGTCACATAAAAGAATGTATATAATTTTCCAGAAGAGCCAATCAATATTTACGGTTATCCAGAAAGAACTTTAAGGAAACTACAGACTCAGAGTATACCTCCACAGACAGGAGGTTGTAGAATAGTCAGATTGCAGAAGATGTTGTTTGAAGGATGAAAACAGCCATGCATACTTCCTAGCTTTCAAGTCCAATGGAAGATCCAATCTGGATGAAAAATGACCCTAAATGGAAAAAATTAGGGATCTGCCAGCCTCAATACTGCTAGCTAACCTCAATAAGGTGGGCTGTAGGATAACGGAAAGCCAGTCCTTAGGCTTTCCGTTATCCTAAAGAGAAGAAGCATTGTAGACCCCACAATGAAGCCTATATATGCTTATGTGTTATCTATGAGTACCAAAATGTCCAAGGTGATTTATGTAAAGTGTTACAACTTTAAAATGTTGATTAGAAATCCCTCACTTTCTCAATAACCAATTAAATGTTTATTATTCTTAATTCGCTACAGATATTAGTCAAAAATTGTATGAATGTCAATTAATAATAATGTACCCATAAAGAAGCCGTATTTCGCTTCCATAATAATTTAAACATAACATTTATGGCATAGTATTACTTATTATTAAACAAAATGTTTAGTATGAAAAAAAGATTTAGGCCACACATCCTATCATTTTTCTCGAAAACATGACGTATTAGAACTTCAAGGAAAAAAATCGTAATTACAGATATTTTTAAAAGAAACAACTTTTGTAAGAAATTTTTTTTTGTGTTATACATAAACATTTACTTTAAAAACAAAATTATCCGACAATCGAAAAATCAAGATGTGAGGTTATGATGAAGTTACTATGCAAATATTTGCAGGTTGCTGAGGACTCCATGAACAATCAATAATAATTTGCAGTTGTTGAAATGGTAACAAAATTTAAAATTAAAACAAAAACGAGCCAGAATTGTTCTAATTTACTGCTTTGTTAACTTCTAAGGGAAAGTATTGTAATCGTATAAAAATCGAATCGCCAATTTCAACGAATATGCACTTTTTGAGGTCCCCTGAGTCTATGCCACCTAGTTTTGAAAAATGTCTGTGTATGTGTGCCTGTGTCTGTATGTTTCCGCAATAGCGCATAAACGGTTAAATGGATTGAACTCAAAAGCTATATCCAAGCTTTTTAGCAGTGGAAAGATCTGAAAAGCTTTTGGACACAATCAAAACTCATTAAGTGCAACTTTGCGATTATTCTTTTTTTTTAATTCGGGTAGAAAATTTTTTTAAGTAATAGTTTTATTGTATGACCTTCAATTTTCATTTTTTTTTTCAATTTCGTCTACCATATAAATTCCCTAATAATTAAAAAAATATAATCTTTTTTATGTTGGTTGTGGAGAATTTAATTATTAAAATAAATATATTTATGTCACATAAAACGTCAAAATGCCGTCATGTTTCATTCATCTTTCACAAACGCCTCCAGAATATTCAAGAATGAAAAATAGTCTGGAAAAATGTTGTGAAGCTATTGTAAGGTAAGAATTAACAAACTAAATTTTAATATCCGTCTAAATACTCGGCTTTAACTTCAATAAAAAATAACGATTCATTTTTTGAATTAATAAATTTTCCTTTAATATTAAATGTTTATTCAAAAACTTATTTGACCGAATTCACCGGAGAAAGTACCATGAGACATCACCATTCTTTAAGACAGAATGCGAATTTCTAAAATAACAAGGAGTTTCCATTTAAAATTTTGAGATATAATTCCACTCGAGCACATGTTTTTACATCAAAAATGAATATATAAAGTAAATGTTGGAAAAAATAATCGGTTAGTATTTTAACATATAATTATTATTTACTTATAGAATGAAACTGTTGTGTCACTGTTAAGTAACATTTAATAAGATTTTATAAATGTATTTCTTATAAAATTGTTGAAATTTATAAAATATGTAATTGAAATTTTACATTTGTGTGTTTTATTGTCCAGGGTGTTTCATGTTCTCTTTTATCCACAATTTATATAGAATAATACGAATTTCTAGATGTTTCAAAGGTCTTTTGAGAAATTTTTAAGCAGAATTCAATATGTTTTTATTTAGATTATTTATCCAAAATATGAAAATTTGAAGATTATCATACCTTTTTGGCCGCCTGCACATGCATATATCATTCATTAAAGTATATTTTCTTCTATAAAAAGAGTTTAATTTCACGCTCCAAAACAGAAATTACTTTCTTGCCAACCCAACAATTTAAAAGTTATATAACACATTGATTATGTGTAAATTCCTTACTAAAATTAGGTAACGATTAAGTTATTGTTAGTTCTTTCTTATGAAACAGGACATTGATAAAGATAAAGATTTATAAATATGGTACAGAAATTGAATTTGTTGGGCCGCAATTAAATGTTTTAATTTCCATAAAAATTAATAAGTTATAGATTTAAATTAGAAACAACAAATTCTAAACAAGAGTAAACTATCATGGTGATCGTTGCGAAAATAACTACGCGGTAATGAAACAAATACTTACCATGTTTTTTACTACAATTATTATAATTATTTTTATAATAAAGCAGTAACACCTTTGGTCGATTTAATAATTGATTAATAATAATTTAACAATTATTATATTATTATTAACAATTAAGTAACAAACATTGATAATGTATATATCAATGTTTGTTACTTAATTGTTAATAATATTATAATAATTGTGGTAAAAAATTTAGTAAGTATTCTATTCAGTTATTATAGAAATAAAAGGTAAACTAATATTGCGTGTATCGAAATAAGTGATTTGAAAAGAAATACATTGTTCCTTTGTTTATTTATATATATATATATAGGACTCGAAAGTAATCGAAAGTAACGCTATTATATACGCAATTCCACGAAATTACCGTAAAATTGTTGTTTTTTTTTCAACTTAAATCTCGCGGATGTAATTTTATTACGCAGTAGTAATCTTTTAAAAAACATTTAGGAGAAATGTGTAAGTATAATATAAATGTTCTAGCACACCAGAAATGTTTGAGCATAAGTTTTAATTCAGGAAATTATACAGGGAGTAACTATTCCGTTACTCACAATTGTGCATGGTAGAATACGTCTTATAAGATCACGGAAATTAACTGATTATAATTATCGGGTTAAGTTCATTTTCCGGCAAGCATAAACTTGAATATCTATGACTCGCAGGGAAATACACATCAATGAGTTAAGCAATCGCGGTTGTGTTAATAACCCATCGATAAAATTATTCAAGTGTTTTATAAAACTTTCCCCGTCGAAAAGTCGACATAGCGGAATGGCCCCTACAGAAAAAAATAAGTTGTGGAAGTTCTAAAGTGTCTAGATTATGATGGCATACTTTTTAATCAATATTCATTTTTACTGCCTGCTCCACACCCATTGGCAACCCGTGCTTCGGAAATCATACAAAACGACACGATGCTTCCCAACTGAAAATAAAACCTAACAACATAACTTATATAAAAAATGCTAATATTTTAAAGAAATAGTTTTAACTTTTATGTTAAATACTAAATACATTATTAAATGCAGGTAACATAAAATAATTAATAAGAAAAAAAAATATTAAGAAAATATGGTGTATAGGGCAGAAAGACCTCTGGTCGATAGCTAAGAAAGACTAACACCTACATGTATTGTAATTATTTATGTTATATTGTTAAAATTATCTGTATAGTCTGAATAAAGATGTATATATATGGGGTATATTTTAAAATTGTACACATAAGGACACTTAGGTTTGTATTGATAAATCTGCGTTTAATAACAATAGAAAAAAATACTTACTTGGTCACAGCTATTTAAAATAAATTTAATTAAAATAATTAATTAAACAATCATTTTCTCTTTTGCTACTGTTGCTTATTGACTTACATTACGTAAGCCCTTTAAAACAAACTACATTAAAACAACTACTTCTCGGGCCTGTACCCCCCACACATTGAATTACGTAATGCTGTTGCATAGCAATAACATATTTTATAATGCAACAGTTGTGTTTAATAATTTGCAAAAAATAATAGTATCATTAATTCTGTTTTTATATGACATGCATAATTTACGGTTACTGTTTAAATGTTTACAGATGCTTGTAATTACACAAAGTTAAAAGAGTAAAATAAGAAATAGAGAAACTTCCTACTTATATAAGAAAGAACACATAGCGTGGGAAACAAAGTCTAGTTCATCAATTGAAACTAGGAAGATGCGGATTTAAAAGAACTTTTAAAAGTGCTTATTTAATGACGCGAGAATGAAAATTAATAAACTATTTGTTATTTTCGAAGTTATCTGTGTTAAATAAAATAAGTATTTACAGAAATTATTTAGCAGTACATTACAAAATAATTATACTGCATATTCGTTCTAAAACGCGAAAATGAAGATTTAAATAACTGAAAAAGTGTGAATCTCCGTTTTTCTAAAGATTTAACATTATATTTAAACTTTTTGTTGAATTCTGGTCGCCACCTCATTAAAAAAAAAGTTAAAAGGTGTTTTATTTGTGAAAAAAGTAAATGGTATCAATAGAAGAGGACTATCTTTCTTCGAAGAATTGGAATCTTCGTTATTGCGATTCCAACAAGACTAATAAATTAGGAAAATATGACGCTTCTTGCTATTTTTCTCCACTAATAAAAATAATAATTTTGTTACCATTTTAAGGTTTTGTTTTTAAATTAAACACACTTTTACAATATAATTTTGTCCTTTATTCGCGACAATTGTTTCGTACGCTTTTGCGGCTTCTTCAGGTGAATAATGATAATTAAAATACAGTGTTACAAATATATATATACAGCGTTGGGGGTGGTGACAATGGTTAAAAAAACCATAAAATGTTAACAAGGACTTTAAAAAATTAACAGCCTCAACAATTAAGATTTAATTTGATTGAGTGACTTTTATATTAAATTAAATAAAAAGAATTTGAAAATAATTAATAAATTATTTTCCCTTTAGCTACTGTGACATAATCACTTATGTTACATAAGTACTTTAATAATAAATATCTAATAATAGACATTTGCTTTTGCATATCAATAACATATTGTATAATACACCAATTTTTGAATCGAAAATATTTAATGCAAAAAATAAATAAAAAAATAAAATAAAAGTTACGTTATATAAGGCTATCTGCAGACACGTGTTTCGGGATTTCATCCCTTATCAGTACAGCTGTGCCTTACGTAATTGCAAAGTTATTAATTAAATTGATTAAAATTAATTAAAACGCACCGTCTCCTCTGAGACTTTTATATTATTTAAAGGTATATTTTCAAAAATATATATTTTCATAATGATTTATGATGAGTTCGAGAAACAACAAAGTAGTTCTGCTCGTTTTAGCTTAAACGTTGAAGTAGTTTTAAACAATTCATTTCAAGGCCATTGAAGATTTTACGAGTGGACGTCCAATATATAAATGACTTCCAAACATTTTCACTTAATATAAATGATTTAATATTAATAATTATACATGTTCAGTTAGAGGCACCTCAAATTACCAACTTGTGCGTAAATTCAGTACACAGTGTCTATCGATTCTACAATCAAATATATATAGTACACATTTACAATCCACTCCACTTAGACTTACTAATATACATCTATATAATTAGCTAGATAGTTGTGAGCTGCAAATAACATATTATTTCTACTGCAATAATATTTTATAAATTTTTATAAATTCTAAAATGATGGCTTTATTATAATTTACATAAAGGTTTAAGTACAATTGATGTTTATTTCTATGATTGTAGCGAAACTACAAGAAATTTTAGAAGACGTTTTATGTCACGCTACTATATCGAAATTACTTACTAGGTAACCCAATTGAAGTAATTTCAATTTTATAGCGTAAAATAAAACTTTTTTTTTGTTAAAAACTTTAATCAATGGTAAAACTTTAAAACTTTAATTAATGGCGATGGAGTGAAATCGCACTTGTTTCAGTGTTTTTACTGATAAGGAACAGAGTTTTATTAGAGCGGAATCATGAAGTTGCTAAAACGATGACAAAAGATCATTAAACAAAATGAAATTTGTACATTTTGTTTAATGATCTTTTGCCATATTAGTGGCAACATCATGATTCCGCGCTAATAAAATTCTTTTCCTTATCAGTAAAAAAATGAACTGAGTGCGATTTCACGCTATCGCCATTAATAGCAGTTTTAAACTTTTACCATTCAAAAATTTTGCAAATTTCCAAATAAATTTTAATCAGATGGCGCCAAGTACTGATTGGAGAATCACTTTCCAGAAAAGCTTCAATAATTTCCTACAAATTACCAAATACGTGTGAGGACTTGAACATTATTTCTTTACTATTTCATAGTTCTGAACTTTTTATTTGATTGCTACATCCAGTTGTTGGCAGTAAATATCTCAATCGATCTTCTGGTTCCTTGGAAGCAGTTCAGTTATAGTTACGCAATACTTATTTGACGACCTTTACGTGGAAAATCTTCACTGCTGATTTTTTAAACAAAAGCTGTATTCTGTTATGCAAAAAACAATACAAATTACATATATCTATCTAAATTTTAACAATTAAAATACTTATTATTTGTTGTTTGCACTTTACAATAAATTTGAAGAAATAAATCAGTCAGTGTGTAATTAACTGACAAATTTTCAAATTGTTTGTTAGTACGACAACATTAACATTTCCTAAATTATCTGATTTTGAACATGACCGTATTATTGGCTTGAAATAAAACAAAATTTCGTGATGTTGGTCCAAAGGATCCAAGTAACAACTTCGTCCTGGATTTGGACGTCCCCAGAGGACTACAGATAACAAAGAACGTCGATTAAGACTTTTGGCCAGTAGAGACAGATTTTCAACAATGCAAATGAGATGTTTAGGATCCAGTTTACCAATGCCATCTGTTTATCATTTTATAGTCTTATAGGTTGTGCTCATGTCGCCCATTTATAGGTCTTCGTGTTAGACCACTTCACTGTCTACACAGGCTAGAATGGAGCAACAAAAAATCAAATTGAGCACAATAAATGCACGAAATTGTGTTTAGTAACAAGTCCCTATATTGCCTGTGGTCCTATGATTGTCATAGGATGGTCAGACGGATATGTGGAGAATATAAAAATTCAACATTTTCTGGAAATGATAATTAAAAATAGACTAAATTAAATAAAAAGAAAATTGAAAGTATTTAATTGAATAACTTAATATCACTTGAAACATTGGACATTTTCTGTTACATTACAAATAATCACATAATGCAACAATTTTTATTGCAGTAGTTAAAAAGAAAATAAATAATTAATTATTAAAACAATTAGGTAAAATTAAACACGTGGTTTGTTTCACAATAAAGACAAACCACGTGTTTAATTTCACCTAATTATTTAAACATGTTTCACCAAGTGAGAAATCAATTCAAGAGTAATTAATTATTTTTATTATTTTAATTGAGTAAATTAATTATTGTCAATTTTCTGTTTATTTAATTTAATCTACTTTTAATTATCTTAATCAGAATGTTATTTAAAAACATATTTTAGTCATGAAAGAAAATTTTGTTTATGCCTATACATAAAACAAATTATTAATAAAAAAGTATGTAAACCGGATTAAAAAAAATCCTTTGTTTATAACATTTTTAAAGTGTAATTTATGTTTTCCCAATAAGAAGTTTAATAAATGGTCCACCGAGGATTCCCGATATCTCATAAAATAGATTATAGCTAATAAAGTTAACAAATGTTTATCTATCCTATTCTGCTTATTCGCCTTATATTGTTAGAAGTCAAACATCAGCGCGCTGGATCGAAGGCAAACAATAAATAAGAGACCAAATATTTGTGAATGCTTTGGTGCACTTCACCTATTCTAGCATATAGATATGATGATATATACATACACCTCCAGTGAAATCCAAGCAATCATTTCGTAAATTAATACTCAAACGAAAATAAGATCGTTATATTACGCCGTATGACATTCCACCGGGGAATACATCATTTCTGCTGGATTGAATACGTTTTTATTCGATTCAATTGATGCAATTGCCGTAAATGTATGAATGTGCAGTTTAAATAGCATTCAGTTTATTCAATTCAATAGAAATATAAAATGAAAATTACACCAACTATATCATTATCAATTTGTGCATTTCAATAAAAACATAATAAACAAAATTATATAACGATTTAAATTTCAACTATTTTTAGTTAAACATCCCTTAACTAAAATTGTAAATAAATTATATTAATATAAAATAGTGTTTAATATGTTTAATTAATTTCTTACTTAACCCGTGGTGAAACATTTTAGATCTAATTCATGATATTTAATTAAAATTAAAACACTTGGTTTGTTTCACTTCTCACCTGATTTCATGATAGCTCGAATTTGTATATATACGTTTGTTTGTTTTAATTTATGTTTATTTGCAAAGCTTATGTAAGTCTCGTCAGTCTAAATTACATTTTTGTAAAAGTTCGGATTCCTTGTACATTTTGACCTACATCAACTGCAAAATTCGAGTCTACGTACAAAATCTTCAGCATTCAAATGTTGCCTTTTTCATTTTTTTTAAATCCATCCCTTACATGAATTTGCTTTTCTTTAAAACCGTAAGTGTCCGGTTTCTCGATATACCTAACTCTTCTTGAATGTATCTGCTAGAAATTGCCGAATTCTCAATAACAAGACCAATAACATTAATCCCAATTTCTTCAGAATCTCTCGAACTGATTTTGTTGAAAGATCCATGATTTTTGAGGTTCTCTTTTAATCGTTTTTAATATATATTTATCTGTCTGCTTTCTCTCTGGATATCGATTAAAATACGTTTCCAATGCAATATTTGAATTGTTATTGCTTTGAATAAAACATTCTGTCGATTTTTTGTAATTTTCATATTGCAAACTTATTGAATTTAAAATACAAAATTAATTATCACGACAAACATAAAACAAAACAAACAAACAATATAAACATTAAAAATATAAAATAACATTGTTTTGTTTACAAGTCCACCGCATTTGTTTGAAAGAGTATTTAAATTTATATAAAATAAAATATTTCTCGATCAAATGAATATATTAATATGGTATATCAATGAAAAGAGAAAAAACAACCTATTTATTAAACACATGGCCAACTATGATTTGTATTTAAGAAGGTAGAACTTTATGCTGTATCTTTTAAATTAATGCAGATAACAAAAATATGTAAATTGCTTTCAATTCTCCTTGAAAGATCATGCAATTCTCATTTTGATAAAATAGTAAATAAATAAGATATCAAATAAAAAATAAATAAGATATTAATAAAAATCTAAAACGGAAAATATTGAATTTTTGGCTATAACGTGAAAACAAAAGCTAATTTCTGTTTTCGCTGTTAAGTTTTTCTTAAAAAAGAGCTCGAGGAAGCGCCATACGCTTTTTTATCTCTTTTATTAACTGAGATTCCCTATAGTAACACGCAATTTGGGCCACCCTGTTCAATCACTTACATTATTATATTTTGAAATTGAAATATGAATCGGCTATCAATGATATTTCTAAAAAAATATATTTTTTGTGTATGTGTGAATAAATAGAATGTTCTCTTTATATTGATAAAAATGAAGGACGTTCAGTAGTATTTCACACATAAACTTGAAACAATCTCCCACTTTACTAAAGCAAAATCATGCTGTACATTTTTAACACCTCCTATCTCATTTATACTCAGCATACACACCACGAGCTCGCATAACATGTTCCACTTTATGGAACCCGAACCGCCCTCGATATAGGACCCGAGAGGCCCCGAACAGCCCCATCGAAAATTTTCTATTTCTCGTCACATTGTTACGATACAGATTTTACCAACAAATATTTAAAGCGACCATAATCTACGAGACGAAAAAAAGGGGGGAATCAAACCTCCCGCAGGTTCGAGCTTCGTTCCAAACAGTTGAAAACTTTATAAGGCCATTCTTTAATAAGTAATCGAACCGTACACTGAGTTGTTGAATATATCTATATATTACACTTCCATTAAGTATTAACTAGAAAAGTTTTAACAGTTCTCGGTTTTTGACTTAAATTAATTACTAAATCCTGAACATACATTCGGACAATGAATTTATACTCTTTGTTATAAATCATTCAATATTGTATTTTAAATTTACTCTTAAATAATCTATCCACTAATTTCTTACATTTTGTATATCGCAATGTGTTTTATGTCCAATTAAACTTAAATCATTCTATTTTATTTTACTTTTTCATAATAAATGGAAGACGACGCAAGCGCCATATTTTGCCTAATTTCATGTGGCATCTTCATCGATGTTATTAAAAAATATTTTTTATTTAAAACTTGTTAATGTAAAATTCTTGAATGCCTTTCTAAGATATGATTGCTGATGTTAATGTTATTGTGCTTTTCTTCTTATAGTAATAACAAATTTATTAATAATATATTAATTATTGAGTATGTTAATGCCAATAAAGTTTATATTTATTAACAAATTCTTAAATAACGATATATTGATATATATTTCCATAATATTTCTCATTAATTTCTATGTTTTATGCCTGACTTAAATTTATTTAATGGCAGGTTTCCTATTCAAAAAGATTTGCAAAGTTTATTTGTGGACTATGCTGTTTTTTTATATATTTCCTTTTACTTGTATGTATTTTTTTAGATATTATTAACTATAACGTTATTATGAATATAAATATGGAAAAATAAAACACAATTGAAATTGAAAAATGTAAACAACCGAATGAAATTTATTGTTAATATAAAACATTAATAAATAAATATAAAATGAAAGCCTCCATAAATTAAACAAGATTTATATTTAAACTTCAATATAACATGTAAAATTATTTTAAAAAGTACCACACATAAATGTGTTATTAAAATTAATGTGGATGCACTTTAAAATATGTTTCAATAAATATGTGTACTTTTAAAGTACCATTAAAATTCATAAAATGAGCGGCGACCAACAAAATGACGCTTTTATTATTTTAAAACCGTATGAAAACCTATAATCACGTAATTACAGTATACGGCCATAGGATTTATCGCAAAACGCCATTTGATGCCGAGTTTGTTATTACTAACTATTGATCTGTTTTGAATGCGAGGGCCTGTTCAAATATTTACTTAATTTTTCAAAAGCACATTCATACTACCTTCATTAATCAACTAAGCGTGTAATTAAATATGCAACTCGCAAAGTATTGGAACAAATGCACAATATAATTATCAAACATTAAAAATAAACAATTCCGTCTTGTAATTTGTGTTCTTTTTAATCAACTTTGATTAAAAAAAGAATAAGTACATAATTTAATAATATGCGAAAACTGTAAATATTTAACATATCTGGACCGAATTTTGTTTGCACTAATTTCATTTCGAAACTTCGTGATTGGGAAGCTAAATAAAAGTCCAAATATTAATTTTCATTATGGTCCCGTATTAACGCGTTTTAATGTATACGCTGTTTATTGTGTGCGATGTGATTTCATTCATGTGCAGATTGATGTTGTTTATCTAAAACAATTGGATATTCGTTTTTATTTTGAATATCGCTTTAACATATCCATACTTTTTTTAATAAAGCGTGTATACAAAAAAACATTTAAAAATACTTATTAATATGTATTTATAACAAAAATGTGTATCTTTATTAATAAAATACAAATTTATTTAATTTTATTCAACCACAATCATCTAACATTTCTGGGGTTTCATGTATTAAAATACATAAAAATTTTAAAATATTTATTGTAATCGCTTCAATTATTGCTGCAATTATTTAATATGTTACTTTTTGTGTAATATGTATATATTGGTTTGTTATATGGTGAATTTTCGTTAATAAAGTTTATTAGCCACAGTAGCTTCTTCAGGAGAATAATTTAAGTGTTTTAATTCATTAATGTATAATATGAACTTTTAACAATTATTGGCCTCATCAATAAGTTGTTTAACGTTTGGAAAACTGATAATGAACATTTCTTTCTTTCAGACCTCATCAGATCAATATGTTCTAAGTTCGCTTTTATTTTCATGGATGAAACAACAGCTTCACTTGTCTACCTCGTAGAGTAAAATTATGGCGCTACTTATCAAACATATTTATTGAACAACATATTTTAAGAAAATTAATTAATATTCCGCTATTTAATTACTGCAATACAATTTTCATTTAATGCAATAATGAAAACATGAATTTAACAATCCCCTCTACTTAAAAGTAAATACATGCAGTAATCTACAGCATCTTGAGGTATTGTATGAACCCTTGCGTGTCAACTAACCCTTACTTGCAACGCGTGCAGCAACGGATCTTTTATAAAGTATGAATTATCTTGATTACAAGCAGGGCCTGCCTCCTCTCATGTACACTAACTATTTATAAACAATTGATATAAAAAGACAAACACATAAAAATAATTTATTGTTAATTAAATCAAGCACATTAAAACCCGCTTTTAATACGATTGTGTTGGAACCGCGAGAAAATGGCGCATTACGCAAGAAAATGCCTTTCGCGATGAGGAATATACATTAACGACGGATTTAATTATTTATTGCTGAATGAAAATTTAATTACACTTCGCAAACACACATTAACGGAAAATACAATAGATAATATATTTAAGAAACGAAAGTTCAAACTTATCACACAATTTCTTATTATTGTTTTATGATTTTACAAATTGAATATTATTTTACACTAAAAAATATATATAATAACGAAATAAATGTATTGTTTTAATAAAAAATCAATTGAAATATCTGGGGAAATAAACCAATTATTGCTATATATATAAATATATTTATATTAATATTCAGGTATAAGAAAATAGTTTAAAACAGTTTTCTATATATTCACGAGTTGAAGTTCCGAAAATGTCCTAAAAAATAAATTTAACTTCCTGGAAAATCAAGCATTCTACTTTTATTGATCAATTGTAACTTTACACAATAAATCGGTACTCGTGCAGAAAAACCAATTGACGCACTGAATAACGCCCGTTATTTGAAAAGTCAAAAAAGAGTTGATTCCGTAATTAAGGTTAGACATTAAAATTTGATCCTTGTTGCCTATAATTGCAATTCCGTGTAAGCGAAATTGTTACACAAATATTCGTTCGGCGTTTGGCGCTGGTAGTTCGGTTTACGAGCGGCGGCAACATGCAAGAAATTATTTCTGTAACATGATCGCACTGGTTGAAAACTTATGATTACGGCTGGGATTTCAGTTGGAAACTTCGGTATTGCCGAAGTGCCGGCCTCTACCTCCAAATACCATTTGTTGCCATAACTTTCGAATGAATAAATAATGCCATTGATATTAGATATATTTGATAGGACGCTGCACACAATTATTAATAATCTTAAATTAAACGTAAACTACACAAATCAGGAATTTGAAATGTAATCAACAATTATTATGGTATACACCTGCGTTTACGTAAAATACGCATGATCGATACAATTTCTATTTAATGGGGAAAGTTTTCAAATATTCTTACGTAACTGTTTCTGCAGGTGCACATTTTCTTCAAAACGCACATGCATAAGTGTTAATTATGCGATTTATTGATCTGCATGCTTGCTCACATAATAATATTTATTTGAATCGGAGCGCGACAGCCTATAATACATATTAATATCTGGAGCATGGACTCATATGTTGCTGAGTTGTAAGACGTTCATAACAGGCATGAAGTTGTAATCAAGTGGAACTATTATAATAGTGAAGTAACTTGTGTGTGTGTGTTTATGTATGTATGAAAACCTTAGGTTTGCATAAGATATTTGAAAAATCTATAGTGAAATCTCTAATAATTAAATTCCTTTCTAAAAAGATATTTCGTATTTATTTTGTCGCAATAAATAAAAGCATTAAATGTAGCATTTGAATTATGAATAAATGCAACACATTTTAAACTACACAATCTAAACAATCACATCCACATTACGAATGTGAATATGAAATTTAAAGAAACGCAGAAACGGCTCAAATAAATCTATACAACATCCTAATTTATATATGTTTAGGGAAAGCAGCTGTTCCATTCTCCCGGGTTGGTTCTCAAAGGGAGTTCCGCGAGTACCTTTGTAGCAGGTGCCGCATTTTTTTTTACTTTTAATTTTCTACTGTAATGTATTACATTGTACCTCGTGATATGAGATTCTCTACATTCGTGAATATTTAAACAAAGAAGAGAGAAAGTCCATTAAAAAAGAATAATATAATTGGAAAGATAACACAAAGCGTCATATTTTGCCACATCAACAAATTGGGTCTACCACTGAAAATTGTTGTTTTGTCCACTGAAGGAGGCGAAGGACACGTTCGCCTTCTTTTAGGAAACGACATTCATTTAATTAAAAATCTGAAAATCTGATGAAAGGGAAGGTGGGTGGCCCGTAAACATCATCTTCTTCACCCGCAGAAATTAACAAAGGGATTTGAAGCTGCCTACCCCTTTGCACAAACTGCAACTCACCATTGAGGTCAAATTTCTGGATATTTACCTAGACTCAAAACTCACTTGAAATAAACAGCTAAACGAAATATCAAATCAAGGAATAAAAGTACTGACGTAAACAAAAAAAACTTAATCCAACAATAACTGTTTGACATGTTGTGAATTAACACTTAAAATATTTTAACTTTATTGTAATTGTCATAAATTGGCTTCTTCAATAAATAATAATAAATGTATGGATATACAACACAATAGTAAAACCCGTGATACGGAAGCACGGTTTGGTGACCAAAAATGCTTGCCTATGTATAACCTGCGCCATACACACTACGCTAACTGCAGCGATGGAAACTCTTCCAAACCTCCGTGTTTAACCACCAGATTAAGTGATCATCAATTCTCTGGATTATGGAAACCAGAAAATAGACAAATTAAGCATGTAGTAACCAAATTATTACTATAAATAGGTAGTGAGCATATAGCTTCAAGCTAATTCCTAGTCAAACCATTCGACATTGATCTACTATACAGATTGATCATGCAGGAAAAAAGGAGTTGGAGTATGTAGATTTTGTAGAAAATTATTAACGCACAGTAAGCCGAAACATTGGCAATCAACCAATGTGTTCTGGAAACTTTATAGAGCTTATAACCGCTCTCCTTCCTCTTTATAAATAAATAAAATAATATCAACCAATGTGTACTGGAAACCTTATATAAGTTATAAAGGACAACAATCGACTATTTAAAGGAACGACAGCCAAGCGGCTCTGAGAGCTCTTGACTGCTATAAGATCCAATTCCAGCTGGTATAGGAAACTTGTCAAAACTGGCACATCAGAAGACCGTTAGTGTACAGTGGACCGCGGGTCATCATAAGAGAAGAATAATAAAATAGCCAACATATTAGTAAAGGTTAGATCTTGTAAACCATGCATTAGGCCAGAGCCAATGACAAACATCGCAAAAAGTAATATCAAGCCATGCAGGAATATACAGAAGCACACTGACACACTGAACCTTGGAAAAACTTGCTAGGCCTTCGACACAGCAAACGAATGCTTAAACATTGTCAAGAAGTAGCCTCTGAGGCAATTGCACTTAGCAGAAAAAACCTAAAGAAGGTTACGGAAGTAATTACAGGTCGTTGTCCGCCCAGGAAAAAACCTACAGTGCAGGTTTTTCCCTACTTGATACTGTTATTAGAAGAAACTATCTGAGGTCTATGCAATGAAGAGGATGAATATATCTGAAATATAATACTTGATAATACTGCACTTACTAACTGGAGGGAGGATACTAGAACTACGGAAAATAACTGAACAATTTGATTAACCTTATAAGAGGAAATGCAACAAAACAAACGGCTTCAAAGCTTGGGTATATCAAACCCTTTCCTCCTCTACCGCTTACAACACAATACAATAATCTTTGGAATAAATTTTGATTTAAAAATCGTTTATTAATTTTCTTAAATAACTATTGGTTCGGTGAATGTTATTTAATAACTTCAATTTGTCACTAACATCAAGAACAAAGGCTCAAACAGTATTTTATGCAAGGGATACAAAGGACGAAACCCATAGAAAACCTAAATACAAGAGCTACTCTCCTCAAAACAGGACACTTATAAAGATTGTTTACATTATCTCGTTAATGTATACCAACATACAAACATTAAAAGAATACCTTCAAAGCAGTTCCACCAAAATCGAAATATTTTGTTAGTTTATTTAAATATGAAACAAATATTGGGATATACTTAGTCACAGTGAAAAAAATCATTTATTAAATAAATATTAAAATAATCAAAAGTCATCCATAAATAACTCTTAATTTTAAATAATATAAAGTGTTAATATTTTTTTAAACAATACAAAAATGCCAAATATAATTATGATGAATCAGATAACATTTTTTTTTTATTATTCTAATTATTTTTTACTTATAGCACATGCAAAATGTCCACCACAGCTTTATTTTATTGTTTGGATATTTTCACTTTCTAATAGACTAATGTTCTCGATTAAATATCAACACTATACAATAACAATACACATTTTGAAAAATGTATCATACGACTTTCTTTCAAGATCTTCCTAAACGACTTTCAGCATTGAAAAATAAAATTAATTTTTGTTTTATATGTTGGCTCAATATGGCCGTTTTATTGAGCCAACATATAAAACAAAAATTAATTTTATTTTTCAATGTTGAAAGTCGTTTAGGAGATAATATAAACAAAGTAATATATGATTGACACCCCTGATGCAACCGTGGCAGTCAGCAATGAAACGCGGAGCCGAAAAGAGAAAAATTGTAATAACTAAATTAGTGACTACAAAATATAGTTAGTGACATTAGAATGCCGGGTTATTCAAGCTATACGAAACGGAGTATTGTGGCCAAAGTACACCACTTTTTAAAAGATTGATTTCTGGAGTATATGGAGGGGTTATAAGAGCTACTTTCTATAATTATAACACTATAAAAATATCATAGTTATATTTTTTAAATGGAATACCATATATATTATTACAATTTTATATTCTACGTTCGAAATAACCATTCATTTATTGTTAACGTTTACGGACTCTAGGCATTTTGTTTACGCTTATTACAGTCAGAAACAAAAAATATATACCGTTTTGTTGGAAAATAAAACGAGAGTTAACATACATTATACAGTCTTTACATTCATAATTATATACAGAAAATATATATACGATATAATATGCATACGACTAACAAGAAACGGAATGTATTATTTTCGTATGAAAATAATTAATTAAAATATCTGGAGTACAATTTTTTTTTTTTGGAAAACAACTTCGATAACATAATAATCAATAATAAAATAATTTAAGAATATTATGTAAATAAGAATACTTTGTTTTACTTATTATTTTTTTAAGTGAAAATAACCAAGTATTCTTATTAACCTAAATATCCTTACATATTTTCACAATGATTCACCAAGTGTTAAGTGAGAAAGTTTACAAAAAAACATCATTTTCTCTTTAACCTCTGCAATAATGACTTGCTGAAATAAATATTTATTCAAATAAATACTTCTGGCTTAAGACACTTCTATTTCACGTCCTAAACGTAAACTCCCCAGCGTAACCCATTATGAATTCATCACGTCATTTCACAACATTCAAGACAGTTAAGTGACGTACATATCTGACAGGGAATTTTGACATAGACTGTTAACGACCATCACATTGAAATAAATTAATAATATAATTCTTATACTATATTATACGTTGTCCTTAGAAAACGGCTATCGACCATCGGTCTTTCTGCCAGTATATTGTAATATTTTATGGTATATGTAGATATTGTATTGTGTTTGCTAATCAAGATTATGTGCATATAAAATAATTATTGATAAAAATAATCAATATTTTTCTACATTATGTTAAAAATATTTTTTTATACAATAATAAATATTTTATTCGGTATATTAAAGATGTATGATTTTATTATCCCATTTACTGCGATTGTAGTCTACCCGTATTTACTAGAATAATTCTCTGTCCATTCCCACATTCGAAAAGGAAATGGTCGCCCGTAAAATATATTTCTTTTGAGAAAAGCATTTCTTGTAAATAAAAAACAAGTGAAATGTATTGAACCGTACAGTTAGACAGCATCATTAAGCAATGATAAAATGTACGCAAGGACATTGTTTAAATGCGATCCGGGATAACAGTAATGGCAGTAACTGACCAAAGATAGTAGAAGTCATTTGGGTGAGGTCAATGATGTGTCGGAGTTTCGCAGCGGAAAAGGCTTCGTTCGCCATCCGCCATTCGCCATTCGAACTTCCTCTTCCGCTTCAACGGCGCTGCGACACAAAGGGCCGTCGTAAAAATATTACATAAATTTCGGTTTCCCAAAAATGAAGTCGCAGACTTTATTGCGGTTTCTGTCCAACGAGTTGATTACGGAATTCGCCCAGTACAAACTGCCGATAACGTAATTAAGTCATTCACGAAATTTCGTTTTATTCATAACTAAAACAGCGGGAATTTGTTGCGTACATTAATCCGAAAGTGAAATAGAAATCCGCGCTCCCTTTTTGTAACAATCACTTTCGCTTTCGGTCGGCGTGATTTATTTTTGTTTATTTAGATGATTAATTGATTGCTTTATTATTCCGTGCACATTGCGTGGAGGTTTAGGGATGGAAAAAAAGACATCAACGGCAACCCGCCTGAAAAACTACATGAAATTTGAAATATGGGCGATGAAAAATTTTACAAACAATTACACTAAGTCTCATATAATAAATTTCATTTGTACTTTAATCCATTCAGGATTGTAAATCTGGAACCGATGTCGCGATAAGGTCGTGTGTATTTAGCTTCAGGATTGATGCATTTGCTTCCTATCCTATTCCCCTTTCACGAGGCTTCGCACTGCCTGCCTTTTTTATCCTATATCGTAGATATTATCATTACATAACACGAATACATGTGATCCTATCTAAATAGAGCTCGATATTCCGGAAAATTAACTTTTCCGCTAAAATTGTTAGAATTCGTCCAATTGCCCCCACGATCCCCATTCTAAAACAAAATCAGAAAAACAAATATTTATATAAATTAACTTTTTTTTCTTAATCTCATCAAATAATACTCCCATTTTTCAATTCGTTTCATCACAGCAGTATTTAACAAAATAGTGGAGTGCTTTTTTCCCTCACAAATTAAACTTTTTATCAAAACAATTTAATAACAATACCGTGTTATATTTAGAACTTACAATGTTTTAGTTTCATTAAATGCATGCTGAGGTTAACGCTCTAAACCTCCCACACCATCTTAGTTTTCCGGATGTTGTTCGTAATCTCTGTTATGATAGTTAGATATTATCCCCCTAATGGGAATGATAATGTCATCCCCATATACATGATCGCAATACCTTAAGTTGTTTAGTAGAGTATCGTTCTAAAAATTCCTCCTACATAGAACTTCAAGTGTACTTATAAAGTTTATTACAGTTTTTAACATTAAATAAAAAATTAAACAACGTATCAATAAACAAAAAATAATAACAAAAATATGTTATTAATAAAAATAAGGAGTGGTGAAATATTGGAAAATTAACAATTTAAACTTACAACCGTATACAGACAATAAAAATATAGGAAAGAAAACTGTAAAATACATTTAATAAATATATTAGTATATAATCATAATATACAATTAATGATGTTAATACATAATACATAAACATCTTTATTTCTGAGATTGGAATATACAGTTACAATATTTAACAATACACTAACGTTCACAGCATAATTCCAACTCTGAAACTGGCTATCGACCAGTGGTCTTTCAGCCTGATGTTAATATTTTAATGATTTAAAATGTTAAGCGTAACTAAAACATAATGAATTATTTTAAAATTATGGGCAATTGTATATATTCTTATAATAAATTTTGTTGTCATATTGTCTGAATAAAGATGTTTGTATATATATATATTTTAAAGTGTATTATTCTTTATACTTATAATTTATTATTAATAATAATTTATTTTAATTTTAAATTTTTAGAATTAATTTTCAAATTAATAAATGTGAATATATACAAGAGATTGAATTTACTAAGATAAACTTTAGTTTTTTTTTTTCAAATGGAACACCCTATACATATTCACATTTTTTAATTTTAAGGTTACTTCTAAGAACTTTTTGTAGGAAACATTCTTTTATAAAATGCATTGTCTTTAAGCTATAAGTAAATCATAAATGCATAATATTTCATTTGTTTTATCATTTCAAATAATAATACATTTATTTACGGAATCACCATTTTACAAAAATATGCTTTACTTTTATTCTTTTTAATTATTCTCTAATTTATTTTTTAAATTTGTTCATGTTCAGTCCTTTACTTGAAATAAATGTATTTGCGTATATTCTGAAGTTCAAGAATTCGAATTACTTGAAACTTAAAAATGATGTATTCTCTAAAAAAATCCTAATAAATATGATAATATACGGGGTTCCACATGAAAAAGGGAATTTTACCAATTTGTATTGTAAATTCAGTCAATTCCTATAATCATTTTTCTAAAAGATTATTGTTAGAAATAGAACATTATTATTTTTGCTTGTCAATATTATCTTGTACATTTATTTATTGAACAGTCTGTAACGGGCTCTATTTGGTTTTTTTTATCACTCGAATGTACCGGCTATCCAAATAAGAAAGGTCACCATTTGAATTTAAAAAATGGAAAATAACCAACTTTCTAAGACTGAAAAGTCTCTAACATTTTTGTTTTATAAACGTATAATGATTTCAAAAAGTGTTATTCTAGGATACTTTTTTGAGTAATCTAAGTACTACGTTTTCGGATATTCATTGCCCCCTATCGGAAGTGAAAAAAAATTGAAAATTATTCGCAGCATTTTCTCATAATCAAAAAAGCTCTGATACTCATAATTCCTGAGATATGGCCGATACCTTTCTTATTTGGACATCCTTTACATAAAATCTAACTTCTTGATAAGAATCTCATAATAATATTTATTTACGGACATTTTCAATATATAATAAATTAATGATCGATTTTATTAAAAAAATATATAACATGTTAAATAATCCCATGGATTTACAGAGAGTGTTAATTAATCTATAATTGAATTAATTTAATTTTTATTCTAAATACATTATGTTTACATAAATGATGCGGTAAAATGAGATAATAATATGGCGTTGAAACGCGCTTTCAATGCCCAGTGTTGTCAAAATATTCAATGAAAACATCGAAAACGTGGTTCAAAATTCTCTTATTGTCCAACCAATTATTACGCACTGTCCTTTATAATCCATATAACGCATGAACACTGCCCGCCGCATTCACCATTAATCATTCTACTTACAGACAACACTATTCATATAAAAATATTTATAGTAGCG
This sequence comes from Philonthus spinipes, assembly GCA_963082785.1. NCBI lineage: Eukaryota > Metazoa > Arthropoda > Insecta > Coleoptera > Staphylinidae > Philonthus > Philonthus spinipes. The sequence continues at coordinate 17,512,327 of OY720301.1, forward strand.
CTAAAAATAATTATATTCACATTACATTATTTGCTTAATGATAAATTTAAAATAATTAATACCATATATCGCATACATTTTTTGTTGTTGTGTAATATATTTACATCCCGTGATTATGAATCAATCATATCATCTAATGAACCGGGAACAAATTTTGTATTTTCCAGCTGTATAATGGATATTCACGCGCTAATCTTTTTAACCGATTAACACCGCAATCATAATAAATTATATGAACCCATCATTAATCTACATGTTTAAATTTAGCCATTAAATTTAGCTAATATATTGACATGTTAGTTGTTGAATGTAGTAACTACCACTAGAATAATATGTAATTTAACAATAATTATACATAATTATACGCGATAAATTAATTTAATTACAGTTTAAATCACATTCGATTGGCTGGAGTTCTAAATTAGAGAATGTGAATCAGTATTACATATATCATTAATTAAAATGAGTTAAAATGATTAAAAACGAGTTTTATAAATAATTACATAAAGTAACTATTTTCTCTTTAACTACTACAACTTTGGCTTACATAACGTAAGCACTTAAAAATAACAAATTTTCATTGGAACGATTACTTCCCGGGGAAATGCTCCACCGGACTTTTAATTACACAACAGACATTTGCTCTTACTGTTGTTTTTAATTGATGCATATGTTATGTAAGTTATAGTAGAAATAGCTAAAAAGAAAAACTTTTTTTTAATATACAAATATGTTTCTTCAGACAATAACATATATTTGAACAAATATTAACATCAATTATTCATAATAAAATAAAGTAATCGATGGTTGAGGCTTTTACTCCATAATGTACTATTTGTAAATAAAACAACAGTTTTGTAAGTTTCACAAAATTTATTATCATCTGCCAGATGATGAATCTATTGGTAAAACAATTGTAACAGTGTCTCTACAATACATTTTGTGAAACTTAAAAAACTGTTGTTTTATTTACAAATAGTATAAAATAAAGTGTTGGTCTGTCCTGGACTATCGTGATTATTTAATTTTGTTAATTAGTTATTTTTAAAATTCGTTTAATTTAAATAACTGTGACCCAGTGAATAAAAATCTTTTCCATTATTATGAGAATGCATATTAATATTTTACTATACAATCATTGTTTATTTACTTTATTCTATATATCAATTTATCGAAAATTTTATATTTAAAAAGTAATCAAGTATTTAAAACATACGGAAATAATAGTAAGCGATTATAATTTAAATAAAATAATAAGAATACCAAACATCATACATTATTCAAATTTAAGATTACGCTGGAAATATACTTCTGTTTGCCTGTCTGAGCTATCAATCATATACAAGTTGAAATTTATTCAATAAAAAAATATAAAGCATAATAATAAAGGATATCTTCTGAAATATTATCCCATAATAGATAAGTTTTAATAAAAATAAAGCTAATTAAATAGCAAAAACGTATTTTATGCAAATCCATTGTTCTTCCTTTTAAAAGATTACAGTAAACTTCCAACAAACTAACAATGAACGTCAAAATAATGAGATAATTTTTGTAATAAAAAAATCATTACTTTCACACATGCATTTAAAAGAATGTACACCCTTTCCGCATTAACGCATATTGTTAATTAAACTTTACCGCGGAATGAATATTCATTTTTTACTTTAAATTATCGCCAGTGCCCGGACGCGTAATGTAATTGCCCGCCCCCTGGAACCCATAAAATAAATATTCGTTTGGTCTATTTCGCAATAATTTAAACAAGCCCGCCTTCGCAACATATAATTGTGCGTGTGTTTGCGTTTGCGGATGGATATATTTATTCCGGAAATCCTCCGTACGGCTTATGAATAATTGAACATGTGCATATAATACTATAAGATGCAGATAGAACACCTATTCAATTACTCTTGCTCCGTCTCCTTCTCCACTTTTATCCGAAGAAGACATGTTTCCATGTTATATGCGAACTATCGTCTTTTTGATCCGTCCGAAAACTCTCTCGGAGATATTGAAATCGACTCTTGACTTTAACAAGCAATGCCTCAGATTTTTTCTTATATTCAACAATACTTTCATAACAATATCAACGAAAACCTTTTCATTTTTTGTCGTGTACGCGAACAATAATACTTCAACAAGACAGCAATTTTCAATTTAATATTCGCGTTATTAGCGTAAGTGATATGTTTATCGTTAAATTATCCTCACTTTATGTAAATTAATTTTATATAAAAAATAACTTGACAAGGTTGATTTTAATTAAATTGGCTCTTCTTAAAATAAAATGCATATGAAAGAAAATCTATTCACAATTATAAAAAACTCGTTAATTTTAGTAATTCAACTATAATATTCAAGTGTTATATATATAAATGATAAAACATCTGAATATCATAATTGAGTTACTAAAATTAATGAGCTTGTTAATAAATACGTTTTTTTATTTAATTACACTTTGCATTTGTATCAATTTTGAGAAGTGTAATTAAATTATAAATAAACGAACAGAAAGACTCTGATCGATAGTGCAGATTGACTAACACCTACATGTATTGTAAATATTTTTTATATTGTTCTGTATTATTTGTAGAGTATGAATAAAAATATATTAAATCATTAAGTCGAACATGTTTCATCAGATGATACATAAGATATTAAATCAGAGCATTTTTCAGTTATGTATATAATTTAAAATAATTAAATATGAGTGAAAACCAGCACCTGTTTTTCTCCTCTTACTAGAATACACAGGGTGTCCCTTTAATGTTGGGAAATGGCTTAACCGCAAGTTCCTGGGATCCAAATAGGACGATTCAGTTCTGTTGAATCTATATACAAAATCGTTAAGCCAGAAATCATCTACAAACTTAGACAAAATAATATATTTTTTATTAATAACAATTGAATGCTACATTTGACTTTTTATGAAATTTACCATAGTTTAGTACAATACATCATTTCTGTTAATATAACTATCATCAATCAGTATTAAGTATAGATTACAGTAGTACTACCACATAAACATTTAAATATCTTTTTATTCAGACATACAATTAAATTTAATAAAATATTACTTGAATGATTAATTAACTTGATTCGCACAAACAAATAAAATTCAAATCAATTACATTAATTATTTGATAAAAAAAACTAGTTAGCCAACGCGTCATAGAAACATTTATTTTATAAGAGAATAAAATTTAAAATTAACGTGTTAAAAAATAAGTAATAATTCAATAACTAAATTTACAGCAAATATTTAATGTAATAAATTAATTAATAACTAATAAGTTACATTAAATTTCGTTTTCAAGGTAACTAGATTTTTTTGTCAAATAAATAGAAAGAATTGTTTTGCATTTTTTTTTGCAACTGAATTGTGCAAATTATCGAAATTTATAAAGAGGCAGAAAATACTCCAAGTTGAACATTCATTCAAGTAATATTTTTTTAAAAAATATTGCTTATCCAAATAAAAAAGATATTTAGGTATTTATTTATAGGATATGTTATATTTTACGCTTCCCATCAAGTGATGGTACTCATATTACTCTATTAGTCTACCTGGACTTGGACCAAGTAGGTTAAAGCGCATGTTGACGAAAAACACCACCACCATTTTCGAAATATTCAACGTATGGTTTCATAGAGAGTTAAACCATCCTCGATTTTATTAACACATAAATAACCAAGACGAGTTTTTAGAACTCGTAGACAACCACACTCGCCCCCAATAATATTAATTAGTCAAAGGTTCCAAAATAGTTCCGAAGATATTTAAGCGGTTCCATACTTTTTTAACACCCTGTATATTTGAGATAAAGGGAAGCATTTCTTGTAAAATAAATCAATTTCAAAAATTAATAAATGAGATAATTATTCAAGATATTTGTCACTGATTCTAACTGTTATAAAATATTCGCAGGTGATAGGATAACAGGGAGGTTATTAATTTTAAGACATAAAAAATAATAATGATAAATTTTAAGAACCATTGTATTAATTCTAAGGGCTTTAGGAATTCTTGTTACATTTGTAGTAAGGGCTGTAGATGACAGAGCCAAGAGGATATTAAAATGGAGAAGATTGAGGTTACAACAAATGTATCCTGGACAAAAATATTATATAGGAGTGGCACGCCCTATGGAAGTTCTTGTTGGGGTATAAATATGGGTGAATTGTGGATCTTGATTTCGAAAGATCTGTTTGCAAGAAGGGAATGTATTATTTCTAGCAGGTATTGCGGAATATTTACAGCTGTATCTAACATTTTTATTTTTTCTTCTATCTCGAAAGATATTCTCATTTTGTTTGTTGTCCCAATCAAGGGACAAAAAATTAAGAGACAAAAGTGGAATGTTTATAGAATTGCACTTTATCAACAATCATCGGTACCATAATGAATCAAATGATTTTTTGTGTGTACAAAATAATTTCTTATTGTTTAATTTTTATAATAATAAACATCTTTATTCCATATAATAAGTAACAGAATTATTTATATTATATAATTTTGTTGTTATACATAAAACGTCATTATCTTGTTCTGGAATTGACTATCGTCCAGAGTTCTTTTCACTTAAATTTTATATTAATGGATGACTAAAAGAATTTATTTAAGCATATTTTAAGCAAAATTAAGCAAATGCTTTTACGTTTTTAATCCTTTATTAAAATGATTTCATTCATTTTAAACAGTGGGTAATAAAATGTTGTTAATTAATAAAAACAAATAAGTTATCAATAAATAACGATTTTCAACATCACAAATAAAAGCTAGTCCTCAGTTGTTTTCCTAATATTATTAACTTTAACATGTATCCGAAATTAGGGATGGAAATCAGAAAGTGAAATAAATATAGCACATTAAAAGCACACGGTGTAACATAATTATTAAAATTATTAAGGTGGCAGTATAAACTTAGTTCCCCTAATTTAGGGAATTGAAATTACTTGTGATGACCTTTCACTATCTCCCACAATGCGGTTTAATGAAAACAAATTAGAATAACGGGGAAAGAAGATTACGAAAATGGGGATGAGGATAGTGTCGTTTTGGGGCATCTGTTCAGACGGAATTTGATATGCGATTATTGTGTTACAGTAACTTATAAGGGAGATACAGTGTTTGCGTTATTATTTTCTTACTTTATGTATGTAAGTGAGTTTAGTGAAACACTAAACAATATTATATATCCAATTTTTATCGAGCTACTTTATTTATTACTGTTTTGTTTTAACGTATAGTATTAATGGCGTGGGTATTTAAACTTATATTCATTTGACTGCTAATTCTTTAATATAGAAATTCATACATGTAAAGGATGCATGAATTTTTATATTACCATATAATTATTGCAGCTTTTATATGAGTTTCTTATAAAAAATGAATCCGATAATGGAGTATTATTACTTACTATTTATTTAGTCTATTTAAAATGTACCTCAAAGTGAATATACAACATTTTTCATTAAAACATAAAATCAATACAGGGTAGAAAAACCTATGAGAGTTGAGAGAAACTAACACTAAAATAAATATATTCTTATGTATGTTATGTCTGAATTCATTACAAATGCAAATGTACCAACATATTTAATATTTGTACAAAAATTTAATATTTTAAAACAACGCTATGTGGTTTGAATAATCATATGAATTAAATGATAATTCAAGCCACATATTTCACGAGTTGCTTAAAACTATTGAAAAAATGCTCCCACGTTCTCCCTTTTATTAAAATGTCAGTGTATTCAATTTTAAATACAATATACACAAGAATTTCCACCCGCCTCCCTTATTCCGTTGTAATTCTTATTTCTTTGCAGATGCATTCCATGCTCGTTTCTCCGACGGCTCCCCCAAAATCTTTACTTTTAACTCCATTTACGTTAATTTTCTCCCCATCTCGCAATATTTTCTCACCCCGCCCCCTGTTCCAATTGAATCGTTCTCTTGAATTCGAAGGGTGCGAAAAGTAATTCCATTCATTTAATTTTAACACGATTTATTTATTTAAATTAACTTACACACAGCTCTTTTATTCAACATTTATATACAGTCTAATTGTGAGGAGGCTCAAGTTGCTTTTTCGAATTGATTTTTATGGTGATTTATTATCGTAATATGCAGCCTTCGAAATAATTACATTAATTAAAAACCTTTGTTTCTATATACAAAACGAAGTTGTTTAAAAACGTAAATTACTCAGGTCAACGATGAAAATACGTTTTGAATAAATTTAGCTAATTTATACATAAATATGACACAGGATGTTTCACTTAAACAGATATGTAACAGAATAAACAAATACACTCATAGACTAATTTCAGATTATAAATCAGACCTCAGGATAAAAGCCTGCTAAATCTTTGACTCGTATGGAAAACAATGTTGATGAGAAACTAAAAAAAATAAGTAAATACTTACTTATTTACTTTGTTTGTATATCTATATTATTGTGATTTACGACGTATAACGAAGTAGAAATCTTAATAAATAATAAATTAAACAATTCGTTGTCTGATGAGTTTAAAAGACTACTTCTTGTACAACGATCATGATGAAAACATAGGTGATTTGAATGAAGAGCTAGGGAGATGCTTTCATCAAAACATGAAATGAAGAAATAAAATCAGGGTCAATGAATTATTAATAAGACGACTGTTGGTCGCATAGAAATGTTATATTGTTTTGTATTGTCTGAATTAAGATATAATAAATCTTGGGAAAAAATAAATTAAAACACTTTATATAATTCACTTCAATAATAAAGTTTACTAAGTGAAAAAAAAAACAATGATTTTGATTTATTTTTCATAGCATTTAATATTCATTTATTTTCATATTTAAAAAATCGAAATGGGAAAGAAAAATTGAAAATAATTATTTTCTCTTTCTCAACGACTATTTAAATATTTAATAAATGCAACTGTGGATATATTCTTTTCTATTATTATTGTTATTATTATAAAAAGAATGCGGTGTTATTAATTGCATAATTTGAAGATGTTATTTTAATTAATTAATTAATTAATTAGGAGATAAATTAATCACTGAGATCAAGATTACATAACATTTACGTTTCGTAATTGGAAACAGGTTGCGTGCTAAAAAAAATCTTCTGTGGGTAAACATTGATAATTATGCTATTGGTATTACGAGACAGTAATCACTTTCACTTCGGATAATCTCTTCATAACTGGCAGATTAGAGTTTAAAACCGCAGGGTTATTGAACGACTACGCTTTTTTGTTTGTTATGTGTTAAAGGCAATAATTCACTACGTTATTTGATTTGCTTTGAGTACTTCTTTCATACTTTCACTACTTTGTTAAATTGATTTATCGCTATTTTTTTCTTAAATGATGGATTGATTTATTTTTAATAAGATACATTAGGCTGAAAGACCTACGGCCGATAGCCATTTCGCAATATGTTAAATATATGTATTGTAAATAAATAATAATTTTATAAACTTACACGAATAAAGATGTTTTTTATATATATACAATATATAAGATAAATTAATTAATTTTGATTTTTGTTATATGTTCTTATTTATATAAATGAAAGTAATATTTTTCATGGAGTTGAGTTTTTTTTTTGTTCGAAGAGAACATTTCCCAGATTACATTGATTCCGTATTTGTATGAAAGTCGAACAGTGATTCGTATTTTTTATATGCAAATGCCAATAGCTCGCGGGGGCGAATTTATGAGTGGCTGAAATAAAGAGTCCATAGCGGTTCGCGATTTATACACCTGGAGGGGGCGTTGTGTAAAATTTTTGGTTGTGGCATTTATGTGTTGGGGAGGAATTTATGCAATATTTCGATCAGAGTGTACAATCCATTCGCTAGCGAAACGAATGAAACAATCATCAGTGTGTTCGAAATGCTTTGCTTGAAAAGCGCTGCACGTTCGTTTCAGGGGGGGACACTCGGCTCCGGGGGAAAGGATCAGATCTGCCGGCAAGGGGCTCTTCTAACTTAGTTACAAATCATTACTGTTGTAGTTAACACACGCAAGAGAATGAGATATAAGGCAAGTTCTTTTTATTTACAAACAAACGATTGTTATTGTTGTTGTTGTTAGAACGCTACTCACTTTTCGCTCATTTCAAATAAATTGGATTTCTGTGCCGTTTAAAAAAATAAATGATGTTAAGTGAATGTGTGAGTGTTGTGAGTGCACGTTTGTTTATGATTATGTTTGTGTGGTTTTGTTTTGTTCATGCATTAGAAATGTCGCGGAAGTGAGAGATTACGTTTGTCTATTCAACTATGGCTATTACTAACATGTGCTTTTGCTAGCACTATTCCCATTTCTCGTCCATCTAAACGTGAGTTCCCACTATTATTACAATTAAGCGAATATTCACCTAAATTAAACCTTAATTACCACATCTAAGCCCAAATTAGCAATAAAATTATAAGATGAAACACTATATGTTTCAACACATTCCAAACTAAGATAACACCATTATATACACATTATCATTAACACAAAAATTTTATGATAATGCTATAATGTCTAATTAACATTACTTGCTTAAATGTTATGCCTGTTATTAATCTCAAATAACATTATTAAGGCTAGACTAATTTAAATTATAAAAAGTAACAATTACTTTCTTTTAATTTGAATATTACAAATAAAGATAAAAAGAGTTTTTTATTTCTTGAATAACTTGATTAGTGTAAATGAAATTAAATTTTTAATTAATTTAATTGTTTAAATTTAATTACATTTTGTTTGATTTACAAGTCGAGTAAATAAAATAAATTTATGAAACAAACCAAGTGTAATTAAAATTAAACATATAATTATTAACAAATGTGTGAAACAAACTAAGTGTAATTGAATTTAAACGCATAAACAAGTATTTCATTTAATTATTTCTAATATACAGATAGATGAATTTTAGGGCGCTTCGATATCTCACGTAATTCGTTTCATTAAATAATATATAGAGAAGTGGAAGTGTACAGTTATCAATCATTACAAAAAAAATAATTTATTACATGGCATTAACATAAGTAAAGCACTGTAGTGCATTAATTTTATTTCGTGACTGAAATGTACATTTGGTATGAAATAAAATTACATTGCATTAATTTCTCACCTTTATCTCATGGTAAAGCATATTTAGGTAATGAATATTGCTTTAAATAAAATACTCGTATTTGTTCTTTTTTACTGGCTACTTTATTTGTCCATCCGACTAGTTTCAACTATCGTTTGTTCCCAAGGAAATCATGGACGAATTTAAAAAGGTACCGATGTATAAACAAAATTAATGAATACATGCTACTAAAGATACAAATATATTCACTTAACTTCTTGATATTAATTTAGCATTAACATAATTTTCGATTGAAAAAATAATCAAAAAAAAAATATTTTTTATGTTATATAAATAATTATTCCTCTCAATATTATTGAATATTTATGACTTATAAATATGACAATAGCATTAATTTTAATTATAATTATTACTTTTTGTTAACTCATAGTTTGTTAACCATGTATGAGGTGGCCAGAAAAAAAATCTTGAGGTTGTGTGATTCATATTATACATTAAATAAATAATCTAAATAAAACAATATCCAATGCATCTTAGCAACGTCTCACGAGATCTTCATAGAGATTTATACACATATAGGGTAAAATACATTTGTTTCAATATTATTAATATAAAAATGACTATCGACCATCGGTCTTTCAGATTCCTTGAAACATTAAATATTAGTATTATTATTTAAATGTTTTAGATAAAATCAATAGAAGTTGCAATCAACTATGCGTTTCTAGTAAATGTTATATTTTAAATTAATTGTTAGATTTATAGTTATTTTTAATGTTTATATGAATAACCGTTGCAAAATGTACTTTTCATTACTCGTGAGGAGTTATAAACAACAATACAAAAATCTTTCCTTAAATATTCAGACTTGTATAAGTAGTCTGTCTGGGCTATCGACTCCATTTTTTTATTAATTTTACTTTTTAACATAATATATAATCAACGTGTTATTATTTTAAATACTATTAATATAGTTAAAACAAAAACTAATTATTAAAATGTTAATATAAGTATGCATTTGTGGAAACAAATATTATAAATGTGTCTCTTACATAAATAAACAGTTTAATAAATTAAATCAATATTAATCCAATTATCACGAAATTAAACTAATTGCTAAAATCAAAAACTCTGCTTGTTAAATTGTAAATATTACAATACAAATATAAAATTATATACCAATATAAATTAATGCAAAACTGTGTACTCACATTAATTTATTTAATACTATATTAATATTGATTTAATAAGCCTGTGTCATAATTGTTACATGAGCGTTTGTAATATTTAGATTGAATTACCCTTTATTTTCTAAAATTTAATTTGTAAATGTTGGCATTACGTAAGGCCTACCAATCGTATAAATTTCTAATTTCAACAGCCAACTATTTCAAATCACATTTTTTTAAGCGGATTTTTAAAACATTTGCAGTTCGCGCGTTCACGGTCTGCAATTACTGCGATACCGTAACAAATTGATTTAATTTTGTTGCTGTTACGAATTTTAATTAGTGTTTGTTTAGATGCGTTATGGTCGCTGACTTAATTAATAACAAACATTGTCGGGTTTCGTATGTCCGTGTGTGAGAATGGCCGTTTTACTTACCAGGTATTTTATATCTTGAAAGGCACTGCACGGTGTAAATAAAAATGGTATTAAGTAATAGTAGAAACTGGAACGATTATCTCGTCTTACGAAGATTCAGTGAAAGTTTCTTGTTTTAATAAATATATTCACGATTATAGATATAAATTGAAATTCATGTAAATTGAAAACGAATTCGTTTCCGCAAACTTCGTACGCTTCGCTGAAATTGAAATTGTTACGTAATTTATTTTTAATAAAATTTATGTTGATTTATATGATTTAAATAGTTCAAATAACTTTCATGGTTACCTTTTCAAGCTAGTACTCATTAATTACTTCATAAAATAAATCGAAATATCCCTTAATTTATTTAATTACGGTAATATATTTTTATAGGATAAATAAATGCAATTGATACATATTTTTTTAAACATTTTATAATTTTGAAATGTGTCATACATATCATTAATGAAAATTGAGTGTGTAAATATAGGGCATAATAATTTACCTGTAATTATACACAAATAACAATTCCAATAATAGAATAACAAATATAGAGCATCCGAAATGAAAGAACAACACTCCGACTCCCGTTTCGGATAAATTTAATCGCCGATGGTAATTACGGATTGGAATTAAGCTTTCGTAATTGTAAATTGGAACGAAAGCTAATTAACCCACAATCGAGACTTCCGAAAATTATAATTTTACCATAATATTTACAGCGCGAATGTAACCGCGGAATTACCGCTGGGATCTTTGTCAATTAACAAACCGGAAATTATTGTATATTTTAACCCGTGAAAAACATTTTATGCTCGGAAAACCTGCGTAAATTTATACATTAATAATGGATATTTTTGAATTCCGCGTTCGGACTGTAAAAAAGCGTGTAATTTCGCTTTTTGATGGCCATTCGTGTTGTACCAGTGAAAGTCAAATTCGTAATTTACTACTTGGTAACTTTAAATGTAATAACAAGTTGAGCAAATGTGTATTGAATTTTTGTGAAATTATATGTTACTCGATCTACCGTTATTTTTATTCACGATGAGTGGCGCCTATAGATTTAAAAATTAAATACATTTGTGATTTTATGTGTTAAATGCCAATGTTCGCCCCTTATTTTATACACATGCTATATTAAATTTATCGATTTCTACATGTTTACATATTGTTTTAATTTAATTTATTAACGGAATCTCCTTTTTTTACAAAAATATTACAAACAGTATTACAAATTAAAGATACAAGTATATAAGAAGAAAAAAAATGTTTAGCAGAAAAGTACAGAGTCATATCGTTATACATATTAATAAATTAATAAATTTAGCTGAATGACAGGAAAAATCACTGTTCAAACAAATTATATCCAGATTGAAATACTTAAACGTAATGCGAAGTAATGACTGTCTTTAATGAGGTTAAAGAAATATTAAATAAGTCAATCATAAATGGACCGTCTTTAGGAGTTACGAGACATACTTTTGATATGAGCAAAGTGTTTAATTTTTAAACCTATCTTTTTTTACATTAAATGTGTTTGTAATATTATTAACGATGTAAAATATATCATATATTTTTAATTTTATTAAATTACCTGAATTACCATAAAATGTGGCAATTTTACGTGTCCTGATTATTTTTTTATCGTTTAATAACCCCTTCCGAGGTGTTCCGCTTCCAATAAAAGACCGCTCTTTGGGGGAAAAATGATTAATTAAAAAAGTTCTGTGTAAACAGCGCAAATATTTGAATTACCATCAATATTGAAAACAAATCAATATTTGTATTGAAAGTTATTGTTTCCACAGTAATAATAAAAATACCGCCAGGAGTCTAATCAAAGGAAGTGATGAAAAATACGTGGTGTTATTAAATTTTCACTAAAGTAAAGGATTTCTCGGGGAATTTATAAATACCGTTCTCTGTTTCATTTACTTTGCTTTAATTAAAATACAACATGCTCTTCAGGAAAACGTGGAAATTGCACGTTTTTTTATATCCTAGGCTTGCACATTTCTTTTTATTATTTAAATCTACATTTTTCATTAATTATTCCAGAAAAATTATAGTTTCAAATGAGCTAATATTCGGGGCTATTCTTCTATACGGGAAATGTTAAGTTTAACGTGTACGTTATTTATTAATTTCACATTCTATGATTAATATTTATTGCATAAACTGCTTATACTCTAAGGATAAAAATTAATGTACACGTTAAACCCTACATTTCATTCACTTGTTTAAATAAATTAAATACAAATTATTTGGAAATAATTAATAAATTATTTACACATTTAGCTCTGTAACACGTTGACTTACGATACGCAAGTACTTTAGACAAATGCACATTAAAACAAGTACTTCTAGACATTGGATCTCATTACATATTGATATGTAGCAGCAGGTGTATATTATGTAATTCAATGTCTATAAGTACTTGTTTTAATGTGCATTTCTCTAAAGTACTTGCGTAATGTAAGTCAAAATGTCAAAGAGCTAAATGTGTGAATAATTTATTAATAATTTTCAAATAATTTGTATTCAAATGTGGAAATAATTTATTAATTATTTACACATTATTTTAATTTAATTTAATTCTTTACATTATACAAAACTGAATTAGCGAATAAACAAAGAAGTTAGTATGAATAAGTATTTTTTTATGAATAGTTTATGCCGGTTGATTTGGCTTTGTGTCAGTGAGTGTCTATATATTTGTGTGTATCAGTATGTTGGTGCATCATTAGCATAACACAGCAATTGCTTGTGACATATACATGCATTACCTGGTCAAATATACTTTGTAATTGCAATCTTGTTTTTCATTTCAGCATTTAAAATGATGGATGGGATATTTTAATTTGATGTATTCATAAATAAATCCCTTTGTGGTAGTTCTGCGATTCTGTAGCATATAAAATCGAAGATATATAAAAATGATTATAAAATATATTAATTAAATTTGTTCGTAATAAACAAATTCAATCAAATTCGATTACTCATAATGTTTTGTTATGTTGTTTAACACCCTCCAGAATGTATGTATATATTCTGGAGAGATAGAGTTCAGCGGTGTAGTAAACTCAATAATTATTTTGTTCGAGGCATGTTCTGGTATACATTTGCATTCAGGATGGGTTATTATGTGATATTAATCAATGAATTATTCATGATGAATGTAAGACGTCGGAACATACATGTCCGAAGCGCGACAAAAGAACATGCCTTTCGAGACTATTCATCAAATGGGACGTCCGTAATCGCATAGCGTTTAAAATCAATTAGAGAACATTTGTACCAGTAATACCTGGCTTATGTAAATCAAACGTTTACGTTTCTTATTCAGTTATTTATAACTTATACATGCCGCTGGACACGTTATCAATCACTTTTTAATATATACTGTATTCGCGTAACATACTTTATTGATCGAAAATGTGTGTTTGTAGGTAAATCTATATGCAACGGATTAACAACTCTATTAAGCAACTCATCAAATCTACATATTGTATTTGATGCCTCAATTAAATACATGTATTAATTAAATAAGTAGTATTATAAATACATAATCAGTGATTTTTTTTATTTTCACATTATATTTTAACAATAAAACTGCTTGCGATTTATACAAAATAAATGAAACCGTCTGAAACTAAATTATCACGCACAACAATCCACGTTATAATTTTCTGTAAACACATAATGCATTTAGTTGCAGGAAATCAGGAACTAGGAAACTTTCAACAAATACACGATCTATTTCCCACTGAATAGTACACAAACAGGGATGGAGATACAGGATCGATTTTCCCTTATTCACCTTATTAACAGAAACTTTTTAGTTGTGGGTCATTATTGCAGCACGTAATCTCTGCATATGCAGATATTTCATATTTGCATCACATCACAGTTAATTACGCATAATCAAATCGCTGACCTGCCCTTGCTGCATATCTGCCCGCAATATGAACCAATAAACTGGCATGTTAATGTCCTAATTGTGAAAGTGGTAGAACTGCCACAGGACATGTTTTCGCATATTATTAAATCAATTATTTAATGAAAAATAATTACAATTACTCTTCATTATATAATTAAACCGCGATGTATTTATTTGAGATTTAAGTATATAATTAACTAAATGGAGATTATTGGAAGAATTAAAAACATATATGAAGCCTGATTAAATACAATCATTTTCTCATTTTCATATTCTTGTTGACACCCAAAAATAATACCTCGCTTGTTTAAACTCTAGATTATAATTTTGAAACATATATTCCATTTACATATTAAATCCGTTATAAATTATATAATATTTATACAATACTTTTTCTGTAATACCCATTTCTCATTAATTACTCAGGCTTACTCTTTATTAAACATCATAATTTACAATAATAAAATTATTTTTACTTTGTATAACTGAACTGATCTATTATAAAAATTAAAGTGTTTTCAATGTTTTCAATCATTTTTCAAGAAACATATTATAGTCATAATTTTTATTCATATCAGTCAAACAAAAATTTAGGAGTTACTAATGTACTATTTGTAAATAAAACTATCGATTAGTTAGTAATTTTATAGTTTAAATCACACATTTATATGTGAACTAGGATAACCAAAAACTGTATTAAGCCAAAAAAAGAACCAATATTCCATTGATAAAATTTGTGAATTATAGTATTATTACGATACGTATCCAAATTAACTGTAGTTGCACCAGCGTATTCAACATATTAAGTGAATTTCAGTTTTTTTATGGACGTAAAAAAATCCTAAAACTTTAGTTCCTATGTGGCTGCGTTTCTGTTTCAAACTATATTTATTAGTAGCACAAATTACTATAATTTTTAGGGATTCTTACCATAGGAGAAGGTAAATTAAAGTTATATACTTTTACAACCTGGAAAACGAATTTCAAAATTGTTGTAAATGAAACATTATTTATATTACAATAAAATTAAACAAGCAAACATTATTGCCAATAATCAATAATGTTCGATCAACTGCAAAATTTACTTACAATATAAGTTTTTGACAAATCAAATTTATTGATTATTGGTGTCAAGGTTGAACTAATGGATGCGGGGTGTACCCACTTGCGAGGCAGGGGTAAGTGTACGAAACTAGTGCTGCTTTTTGCGGTGGTATTTGTAACTATTGTGTTCGTTGTTTACATCCTAGAAAAATAACGTCATATACACATTTGAATTAGCGACGAGTGTTGTTAGCAGTTATTCCTTTTTTATCCAAATTTATTATAATTGAGCCGCTCGTTTTTAAATGATATGTAATTTTAGAAGGGTATCTCAGGGTCATGCAAAACACTTGGCATAAATCTGATTAACAGAATTTTAAATGTGGCGCCAATTAGTTCGCACACAAAAATGGCGATTTAATTAAACCGCGCACGAGGCGGTCATATTCTTCTTTTGCGGAAAGAAAATAAATATTTTTCAATAGATTATTCAAACTTTTAGCTTTAGCTTAATCAATATATTTTATATTTAATAAAATAACTATTTAGGTTCCCCAAGAATTCTTACCAAATTCAGACACCCCAGCAATCCACCCCAGAATCCTTCCAACGATTACCTTTATGAATCCACCAATATCCCAACGTAGATTAACCTTAATATAAAAAAAACTAATAACCTACCCCTTCTTACAAAATTCTGTATTCCCCGTAACCCTAACATGCTAAATACAAACATCTGGGAGGATTCCTTTGTGCGAATCATCAGGACAGTTCAGCTAGCTATCATAGATTTTTTCTTTGACTCTCTGGTCGATAGCCTAGACAGACTAACACCTACATGTATTGTAATTGTTTATGTTATATTGTTTTGTATTATTTATTGTATATGTATATAACAATCGAGCGTATAACAAAAATCGACGACGAAGTTGGCATTGGAAATCTAAAGTCATGTCTGAACTAAAATCACACGCGTACGCGTCATGTTTAACCGCAATCAACATTTTACGCGTGTGATCTTAGTACAGACATGACTCGAGACTTCCAACGCCAACTTCGACGTCGATTTTTGTTATACGCTCGATATTTAGGATTCAATAAACAATCTGAAAATTGAATATAATTTGTATTCAAATCATAAATTAAAAGTGCTAATAACTAATAAACAAATGTTACTTAAAATTAGACGATGATAATAGGTTTATCCATAATTTATTTTTCATTGACAATAATTACTTTGCGATTAAATATTATTGTTCATAATTTTATTTTTAACCACAACTCAATCCCCGTTTGATGGATTTTTTCGGTTGATTAAACTCAGCAGTATTTATTTTTTATGTACAAGAATCACTTTGTTTATTAGTGAACTGCTATATCTTTTAAAATAGGAAAAACATTTTATATTGTGTTTACGTATTTTTATAAATGACGAAAATTTAATAGCAGTAAATTTGTAAATAATCGCATATTTATCATAGACGACTGAATATATTATACTATATTATCTGCTCATTTCGTTTATTCTGAAATAATTTTGATTACATAAATAATTTTCTATTTCAAATCCTTTTTATATACATACAGTTATATATGGATTATAACTTTTCATCTGCTAGGGTAATTTTAGTTGATATTATTTATATACGTCGGATTATGTAAATCAGTTTTACAAATATAACTGTCTCGAGTGCGAGTTTCTTTTTTTGTTCTTTACTTTCGCCGTAAAAAATATTTTACTTTGATCCCCTATATAAAAATGCCAGACCGTCTACGTACTTATAGATGGACATATGTATTAAATTAATTCAGCAAGCTTTCCCCTTTATTTTAACCGAAATAAAAAATAAATATACTAAACTTAATGTTTAATATCTTGATAGAAAGATCTATGTTTGATGGCCTATATCAAACACTAATATAGTAGGAGTATTTGTACAATTGCTTTATATCAGTCTTGTAATGAAGATATTACGCTTTCTTTGGATCTCATATATTTAATTATGTATTAGAAGTTCAATAATGATTTTATCAACGACACGAAGAAGAGTAAGTTTGATAAATTCCAGAAATAAGTAGTTTCAATACTAATTTTACAAAATAGTACATATCAAATAATATATTCATATTATTGGTAAATTTTAAAGCCGAAACATATGAGTTCGATGGCTGTTTGGCAGATAAATTTCACATGGAGATATTTTCGTTTTTTTTTTTACTGTTAATTATACACACGATTCAAAATTATAATATTATTTAATATGTTTTGGTATAATATTTATATATTATTTTGTTAAATGGCGAATTTCTGTTAATAAAGTTTATTAGTATTAATAGAAAATGTTAGATATTGGGATCTGAGA
This sequence comes from Philonthus spinipes, assembly GCA_963082785.1. Lineage (NCBI taxonomy): Eukaryota > Metazoa > Arthropoda > Insecta > Coleoptera > Staphylinidae > Philonthus > Philonthus spinipes. The sequence goes on from OY720301.1 coordinate 17,530,362, forward strand.
GAATTTCGCAGAATAGTTTTACAAGTCCCCAAAAATTTAAATAAATGATTTTTTTAAATCTTTTGTAATTTCTTTTTTTTTAATTCAGACTAAGCCTTGTTGAAAGACATTTTGAACTATAATATAATATTTTAATTAATTTTTAAATTTAAATTTTAAAATATATATAAATAATATAACCCAAAACAACAATAGGCATTATATTTTTATTAATGAAGTTATTATGAATTATCTTCCGGGCCGATTCACAGCTCTGTATTTGCATGTACAGGGCAATAAAAACTGAACTCGGATGGTGCTAGTAAAAGTACTCAGAAACAGCAGCTATGTATTTCATGCGAAATACGAACGCGAAGACAAGCGTTTTCTCAGCAGCTATCTCAGTTATGAGTGAACGCCTCCTCAGACGTGAATGCAACGGTAGAAATGCTAGCAAACTTTATATGCTATTTGTAATGCCCATTTACCGACAATGCTGCGCAGTTGTGTATTATTAAATATATAAATGAGACGAATGCTTTGTTCAAATTTACACAGTATTAAAGGATTACATGTTTTCTACTTAACTCTGCGGAACAGAGAAATATTTACGTGGGTTCCTGTTTTTAATATTCTATTCAGTAATACCTTGTACTCAACTATTTTAAATATTAAAATGGAGGAAGCTTTACTTGATTTAATATTTTATTACTATAAATCATACTTCATATGATACGTTTTTGAATGCAGATTATTCGATCGAATACAAATGTGATACATTAAATTATATCTCTTACATTATTTACGTAATTATAAATAAATGTTATACACAAAATTGAATTACAGTGAGAAATTATAAATTAAATAATTATTGCTTTTATGCTATGCATAATTTTAAATATTTATTAATTATCAGAAATTATCGTATTATTAACTTGTTAATAAAATACTTTTAAGGGTGCGGTTTAGAAGAAAGAGATAGCTATACAAATATGGGCAATCACTAATTTGAGTTAGATTGTTGTTGTGATCAGAAAAATAAAATAAGCAGGAATTTCATCAGATAAATTAAAAATTATTTTAATGTTTAGTTTCAGTGAAAAATAATTATGAAAAACAATGAAAATTGATCAAATTTATAGCAAATTTTAAATTAAATTTTTACTAATAAAAACTTGTGCCATGAAAATTTAAAGGATTTCACTAAATTCTGCATTCAAATAACTTAGCAGACATGACCTATTAATTTCATTATATCTTACAATTTTCTTTTCTAACTTAAACTAGTAAATTGACGTAATACACGAAAATTAACGATTTATTTTTTATTTAGACTGATACTTTATACTTGGTAGATAAAAAATGTAAGTACACATTCATATTATGAAATCCAAAAGAATAGCTCTATTTTCAAACGATTATTTCCATTTTACTATATAGCTATCTCTTTCCACTAAACCGCAACCTTAACTTTTAAATAAATTTCGTTTTCTGCTCACATAAACAAGATAAGTTCGCCTTCATTTAGAAAATGAAACGCCCCTTGTAAATTAGGCAAAAATGGCCCTTTATGATAACTTTCCAATTACAACTTTGTTTAACCACTGTATTTTAACTTGGAAATTGACTATAGTTTCGACTTTTTTGTAGTCATTATCATGCCATGCGTCGAAATATATGAAAATTATTACTGTAATATATAGTCGGAACTATAGTTCCATCATTAAAATAGCAATTTGAAAATTACTACTGTAATATACAGTCAGAACTATAGTCACATTTCAACTAAAAAGCAGTTCTTAATCAGAAGTGTTTTATTGACTAGAATAAAATGTACTATAAAGTAAATGTCTATAACACACAACAATTATTATAATGGTTCGAAACATACTTTTTTGTAATGATAAACTATGAAAAATTATAATATTCTTTAAAATTATTGTACTTTGTTTTTGTTGTTTCAGATGTATCATTTTAATATTTAAAGTTGATTGAAAGAATTCCGATCGATGGCCAATTCATATTTCGATTTTAGAATAATTATATATATATATATATATATATATATATAATATTTATTGCGTTTTTATCACCATTTAATGATTGAAACCATTAATTCAGATTTAAATGTAAAATCTTCAGTATTAATTTAAAAATCATCCCATTAACTAAACGAAGTAGTATTTTTCTAAATTAGCATTCAAATAGAATCGTCACAATTTAAGCGAGATTTATAATTGATACATATACTTAGTTTGTAGGAGTAACAAAACGTATACGTTAAATTTAACATTTCATATAGGGAGTAGCGCCTAATGTTTAGTACATATATTATTTTTTATCTTTGGCAATATTTTTAAAAGTACACTATATGAATATTATATTAGATGATTATACAAATTTAAAAATAAATATAAGTTGTAAATTATTGCATAACAGTATTGACATTAAATTGTAATGATTAGTATTTTAAAATTACTTCCGATGATACATAAAAACTGTGATAAAATGGGAATGTATTATTCGATGTGGAAATTCCGTATAAACAAAAACATAAACATCATTATGTAAAATTACTTAAAAGTAAGTGGGAGCGAGGCTTATCATATAACGCTGCGGCATTTTTACTGGTTTGTATAGTAGGTTTTTTTGTCGCGCAACTTTCATAATCGCAAACGCTTGCTAACGAGCACTTTCGGATTATTAGATTGTGCGGGTTTGATAATTCCTACAAAAAACTGCAAGAACCCACACACTCGAAAACTCGAAAGTGTACAATTATTATTCGATCGAAACACTTCCTCTTCGATTAAGTACGTGCACAACTTCCGAAAACATTAGAAGAAGAATTACATATATAGAAAATCTGGTACAGAATAAATCGGTATATAATATTATTATTTAGTCATTTTATAATTGCATAATCATTTTGTTTTCATATAAAAAAGCTTTATTTTCATATTTTTATATATAGGTGTAATATTAATCAATTAAATGATTATTTTTGTTATTGTGTAACCCATCGAACCCTCTGTTAAGTAACTATAAATTGAATGTAATATTAGGACAGCCTAAAGTGCCGAATGCCCAAAACGTCGAATTGCAATTTTATCCAAAGTGCAGAATCTGCTGATTATGACCAAATGTTTCAGCTTTATATCGACGGATCCGAACATACGTGGGCATTTTGTGTATTGGCCCAAGTTCACACCCGCAAGCTGCGAGTTTTGCGTTTCGACCAAAAGGCATTTTACCCTAAATCCCACATGTTAATTGAATCTGAATTTTATATAAAACATCATTTACAAAAAAAAACATTTACGTAATTTCCTTTTTTAGGAGAAGCTATACAAAGCGTTTAGAGTTTATTATCCTCTGCAAACTCGCATCAATGCTGTTTAAAAAAATATTAGGAAAAATAATGATAGAACCGACAACTGTTATTTATAAAGAAAAGGAAACGCGTTTTTATCAGCCCGACATGAAAGGGAAGAGTGGAAAGGGGCGTTCGATAATTCGAGGCCGCTTTTCGCACGTTTCCATGATCGGTGCTTAATTTAAGGACCACGCATTGATCCTGAAAGGATCAACGTCTCTGTCATCGTCATCACGTCATATCCAGGTAGCGTGTCGCACGGTGTGATACTATTAATATTTTATTAAAAACGCTACACATGCCTCATGTATATCGTATTAATGAAATACTTCGACAAGGGAGTGTTAATTAAATATGGAAAGACCGTTTACGGTGAACAACAAGCGAACGAGTTACGAATACATCCCGCAGCTTTGGATGAATATTTAATTATCCCACTTTGAGTTATGAGTTGTATGGAGAATATATTTTCGAGCTGTCAAAGAGTTTGTGATTTCTCTAGTTCGTTGCAATTGTTAACAATGTCTTGTCACATTAAAGGAAGCGAGAGGTGCCGATGGCATGATTGATGTACAATCCTGCCCAGAATGTTGAGCTTCGGGCTGTTTTGTGGGACGGTTTCCTATTTCGTCCCTTTTGGTAATCGAGTGGCTCTCGCGAAAAGCAACTAATTCTACAAGGAACGTATTTGCTCAGCTTGTCGTTCGAGTGGATCAATCACATATTGAAATAAGAGATTTATATTCCCCGCAAAATACAATAATGTATTATTAGTATTTACAAATAAATCTATGAAACTCCGATATAAATACTCTTATGATTGATTGTTGAAACCTTTAATATATATATAAATATAGAAACTTCAATGCCAAATTAAAAAAAAAACATCACAATTACTAAACGAATAAGTAGTTTTTAATATTATCATTCAAATAGTAAATTAAACGAAAAGAGTTTGAAAATAATTAATAAATTATTTTCCCTTTTTCTTATTATTTAAAAATAATTTTTATTTAATTTATTTAAATAACTGTGACCAAGTAAATAAATCCTTTTTCTATTCAAATAGTATCTCAAAACCATTCTCTCAAGATAGTGAAGTTACATATAGGTCTCCCCAGCGCTTCATATTTTTTATAAATAAAATAACACAAAACTCCACATCCACCAAGATTAAAATAATATTTAAAACTGTTTCTAAAATATGATATAAAATTGACAACGACGTCGCCGCAGTTTTTTAATCTTCTATAAAAAAGAATCCCTTTATTTTGTAATTCATTACGTTGTTATTTTGTTAAAAAATCTTTCGATGTTACTTCTCGCTCTATAATATCGAGGATATTGTAATGATCGATGCTTTCGTCGTCAATTTTTAATAAATAAATACAATTCTCCTGTTATTATTGTTTTACATTTATATACGTAGAAATAATAAGTTTGTATATTTGTATATTCAATTCATTATCGTCTTATTTAATAATAATTAATATATACAGGGTGTCCTCTCAATGTTGGGAAATAGCTTAACCTCAAGTCCATGGGACTAAAATATAATGATTTATCCGAACTTATCTATATATATATATATATATATATATATATATGTGACTGTTATATGTTATACGCTGAATAAATTTACGATTATCTTATTTATAATTTCATAAGCTAAAAGAAAACGAAAAAAACATGACAATTTTTAATGTATTCATAAATTATGTTTATATTAATATAAATAATTTAGTGACATAAAATAGACGTTTATATTAGATATGGAGAAAACCGATCGTTTTATTGTTACTAAAAGTAGTGTTAATAATTTTATTAATGTTACACATTCTATTAATTTTAGTAACTATTCACTATTTATTAATTTTTACAGACATTTTTCAAAAAATCGATGTAATGGACTCAGGGAACCGCAAAACGTGTATATCCATTGAAATTAAAAATTAAAAAATTTTCACGATCACAATACTTTCCCTTGGACAGGGATCCGGGGAAAGTAATAATACACAAAATACAAATATTAAATAGAGTTCGAAGATACAATGTAAACAAGTTTAAGACAAGAGAAAAACAGGCGGAGTTTAGCAATGAAAATTTTAAAATTGAAATTGTAATATTATCAGCAAAATCGATGACAGTATTTGCTGCTCATAATATTATAATTTCATTATTTTTTGAATAACTTTCTTATTTATCACTTTAAAACTCTAAATACTATATGTAAAATTGTATTATTCTGTTTATATGTGATTTACAGTCATGCTACTTATCTAAACATTTTGAATATTGTTATTATTCTGTATAAAGGTGATTTACCGTAAATAAATAAATTGAATTGAATTGAATACTGAAGTGTAAGAACACTTTGTTTTACAAATCGAATAGGTTTAATTAATTATATCCCTCTTTAGAGTTGCATTATATTGTAAGACAAGGGTGAAGCACATATATAAAATAACTAAACAATAATAATAATAAACCTCTTTTTGCAAATAATTAATACTAGAAAGGTGTCAACTTACTATACAGTAAGTGACAAGCGCAGTTGCACACAAAACATAGTTACAGACAATTAAAGAATATTAAATAAGAAAAAAATATCACTCACTTTTACTTACAGGTAACATAAAACTAATTGAATTCGTACTCCACAACATAACTTTAAAAGAACAACCATATTAAAAAGTCACTGCACTAATAAAACTATCAATTTCATGAAGCTGCATCCGATTTTAATGAAGATGATTAGGCTTTCGGTTAGAAGACTGGGTGATATTCATTACAAATAAATCATTAAATAACGTTTTAGCAATTCTGTGACAACATTAAATATTATTCAAAAATGTGTGCTTAGTGGGTTGTTTATTTATTTTATTTCATTTGTATTATATTGTTAGCAGTAGGAAGTCAGATTTTTATTGCAAATGGAAATATTTATAACCATCTTTAGTTAAATAAAGACATGTACATTATTTTTTTTTTCAACACTTCATTTATATACATATATAATATATATGACAAAGCTCGAATAATTTCCAATATTGAAATGCTTTCTGAATAGTTTGCAATAATAATAACTCAATTACTGCCTCCAAATATGTGAACACGTTAACAGTTAACGCTATAAATTATGGTAAATTATAGCAATTTTCATACTTAAGGGTTGGGAATTTGGAACAGTTAACACGGGGCAAGGTGCGCAGTATATGTGAACAATATCGGTAAATTACTGATTGTTTATGCACTTGACGTACTTATAAGTGCTTCGCGTTATTGAATATTCGTCTTTACAGTTAATTACGAGTATAATATATTGCCTTATAGTTTAAACAAAATAATTAAACTTATTTATTTAATTATATCACTCGCTATAAATTCAAATAGCTGTCAATTAAGTTCATGCTCATCTTTTGTAATGTAGCAACGTATGAATTTATATTATGCACAGAAAATATTAAAAAAAAACCTATAAGAATATATTATCTCATTTGCTTTATTTCTATTAGGTGAAATTAAATTATTTATTCTCAATATTTCGCCACTATGAAATGGTTTCTTTGTATAAATTTAAAGAGTTCGCCTAAATAGCATACATAATTATTTCTCTAACATTACCGAGACATTTTATTAACCAAATAATATAATTTAATTTATGAGGCTAGAAACTTTTACTAAAAACTACAATTCTCCTGATGTCACTTTTGAAAATAATTATCGGACTTACAAATATTACAACAATTATATATTTGAAAAAAAACTTAGTTTGTACACAAGCGACTGATTGAAAAGTTAGCAAAGCATTTTCCTATTTTTAAACTGACGTTCAATAACGCTTCATTTTCCAGCACGAAATTGAAAATCATACACGTGATGACGTAAAAACGTGTTTTAAAACTGATATAAAGTTCTCCAAGTTTTAATTACGAATTTACAATTGATATATTACGAGTTACTATTTGAAATTTAATAATGATTAAATATTATTGCTGATTAAAAATACTCATATTCCCAAGTTATTCACAAACTATAGAGACATAATATAATGGAAGACGACGCAAACGCCATCTTTTGTCTAATTTCATGTGACATCGTCAACGATCACATCACTAGTTATCCATACGCTAGATTTTATTTCGGAGTGTAATACCTATTACTATTATTTATTTCTGTAAAAATCAATACAGAAAGAACTTATCTATAAATACGTTTATGCGAATATAATTTTGGAAATATAATTATAAATGAAAGAAACTGTCAGCTACTTTTATTTTGAATGAAAAAGTAACCTGAATAATTTGTAGAATTCGTTAATGAACGATAAGAGGTGAAATGTATTCAAATATCTTTATTGACATTTATAAATTCTATTTACAAATAATTTACTTTCATCTCTGGAGCAACGCATTTCTATCAACGTCATTATATATAAACCGTGAAACAGCGTTTATTTACTGCACTTTCAAGAGAATGTGCAAATATACCTTACATAAAAAACTGCTTTCATCTACCGACAAGAAATAAGAATTTCAAAAAAATTAAAAGTATGTAAACTCAAGGAATAATCGAATTCCACAAAATTGTGAATAATCATTACTTATTTTGATAATTTAATAGTAAATTTTAAAAAATATAATATATATTGTAAAATCAATAATGTGTTCGCTGTATTCTTAATGAAAGAAAATTATAATATTTGATAATTTCATGACAGAAAAGGCCAGGACAGACAAACACTTCCATTTTATTGCGTATACTTAATTAATATTTGTATAAATATATGAAATTTTCTAAATAAAGATTTATATGTCAGATGCACCGACTTTTCTTTTCGAATCAAAACTCATGCTTAATTTCATATTCTTTTATTCAATTTCACGTATTTCGGTCCATTCGCACAAGAATTACAAAAATTGCGCATATCAAACAAATGAATATGAAACTAAACAAATATTTTAATTTCGTATTACCTAATATTATAATTTCGTTTAATTAAGAGTGCAGCGAACAAATTATTTATCATAATAAAAACAATTTATATTTAGTTTATTACATTTACTCTTAAACTCTTTAAATTATCAAAACAAAAACATAATAAAATGAAACAATATGATTCACACATTTGCAATTATTTAAATTACAATTAAATTAAACAAGGAAAATTTCTGGTAACGGTTAATAAAATTCGATCAATCCCTGTTTCAAACTACAAAAAAAATTACACTGTAAGTATTTTTTTGCAATTGGAAAAAGGAATTGATTGAATTTTATTAATCATTGCCAGAAATGTTCCTTGCTTAATTTCATTGTAATAAAAACATAATAATTACAGATGATCAAAGTTGATCATTCAAAAATTGTTGCATTATACAATATGTTATTGTTATGACGCAGCAAATGTTTATTATTGGATATTTATTATACTACTTATGTAACATAAGTCATAATATCACAGTAGCTGAAAGGAAAATAATTTATTAATTAATTATTTTCAAATTATTTTTATTTAAAGTAAAAAATTGTTTGATTTATTAAAATTGAATTACAATGTATAACAAAATAGAAGCCTCTACAATTAACAAAACAATTAATTACTGTTATTAATACGTATTAATTTTCAAAAAGAAAATAAATGCAGTTAGAGCATATAAAACTTTTTGTCAGAATAAAATATTCGGAACAGTTTTTCAGTTTTTGCACGATGATCCAGAACCATCTGGAAAGTCTTTAACGTGACAAGTTATATTCTTTAGAAGCTTTCGTTATTATTCGCACGTGAGATTTTTAGCAATCCGCCGTCCATTAACGTCTCGTTTTTTAAAGAAAATTTAAATTTACCAAAGTATATTCCACAGAGAGAAACATTATCGATATGATCGTCTAGACGTGTAGCTTCTTAATTTCACCTTCTCTCAAGGAATGTTGATGTAATCCTTGTAAAATGTATACACTGGAGAATTGAGTTCTAAATAATCGTTTATGAGCGTATAATTGGAATTTCAACTTGCTTCAAGTGGAATTAATTGCATATTTTGAGTATCAAGTGTTTGTTCTGTGCTAGTAATCACAATATTTTTGTAGGCAGAATATGACAAACACACTCTTGATCATTCATTTACAAAATGTGTATATTTAGTTACACTAGAATTAATTTATTAATTACAAAATAAAATAAAACGTAAAAGTTTAATTAAATTTCAGTTTTATATCATAAATTATATTTGAGCGTTAAATATCTTTATTGAGGGCAGAAAATCCTATGGTCTTTTTTGAGAATATATTATAAAAATATTTATTTTATATATTATATTAGTTTATGCATTATGTATTTTTTTTCTTTATTCAGACTATATAGATAATAAAAAATAATATAACATAGATAATTACAATACATGCAGGTTTTAATCTGTCTGGGCTATCGACCAAAGGTTTTTCTGCCCTGTCATAAATTTATTTATTTATTTCAACGGCGTGCCATTTACATGAATAATACAATATACAACACAAAAATACATAATAGATACAAACACTGAACCTAAAACTAAACAATTTATGATGAAGAGAAAAGTCTATGCTAGCTAGCTGAACTGTCCTGACGATTTGCACAAATGAATTGATGATGGGAGGATATTTGTGTTTAGAAAGGATATCAGGGTTACGGGGAATACAGATTTTTTATTAAGATAATTACATACATTTTTACAGACATTTGGAGCTATTCTATAAGAGAAATGAAATTTTAAGTTTAACGTGTACGTTATTTTATCATCACAGTTTAAATATCGATAGAAGGGCAGAAAGACCCCAGGTCGATAGCCCGGACAGACTAACACAATATTTTTCCTTGTTGTGTAAATATAAATGTATGTATAAGCTTGTGTAATGTTATTGTCTGAATAAAGATGTTTATATATATATATATAGATAAAATGTGGAATTATTTAATATCGTTCACGTTAAAGTTAATATTCACCTTACAAAATAGCTCCGATTAACATTAAGGAAAATGAAAGTGTCTGTCTGTCCTTTCTACCAAGGGCTTCCCTATCTTGAATGTGTGGTAATATGCAATAAAAATGTCTGTACTAGCTAGCAGAACTGTCATGAAGCATATTTCATGAATAATGAGAATAGAATGTATGTATTATGGAGGGATGTTTGAATTTTGGAGAATACAGAATTTTGTCTTGCGCGTTATTTTTGGAGAAAATTTAAAAAAATATATAACCAAGCTGCGAAATGAAAACTTATGATTATTCTTAAAAAAGAAATTATAAAAATGAAATAAATCCTATATATTTAAAAGCTTATATCAACGCAATTATTTTTCCTCGAAATTATATTACAATAATTTTTTTTAAATCATTGTTATATGCAGCCATAGTTACGTTTTATTGATTATTTCGAAAGAGAATCAAATACGAACTCAACGTTACTTCTGTATTACTACTGCAATAAAAAAATTATAAATTTTAGATTTATTTATTTATTTCATTACTTTCTGCGAAACCTAACGAAATTGGATACAATTCGCTCGAGGCTGAAACTTCTGAAACATTGAATTTATATAGCTAACGAGTGTGTTGTGTATTTTATACAATTGCTAAACTTTATTACAATAAAAACGAAGGTTTTTGTATCAAAACAAAACAGAATATTCGTTACGGTACATTTGTTTTAAAATGATATATATTTTTTAAATTAATTATTAAAAGAATAATCCCAATTAATTAATTTCGGAGGAGAGGTAAAATTGTAAAATGAACACTTCAGAGGTCAACGTGATCCACTTTGAGGTATACATAAGGGTACCGTTTAATAATAATCATAATAAAACAAGACATTTCCTTTTAATAACTTTTCTTTATTACAAACATAACACCGGCTTCATTAACATAGTAAAACGGGCTTTATTATATTTGTTATAGGAAACTATAATACAGGTCTTAAAATTAAAGCGGGGCATTTTAGTACCCGGTGAATAAAATGTCGATAAATAAAGATATAACTTAATTAAGTAAAAAATGCTATTATTTCCGTTCCTATAAAATGTTTGTTAGTTAAAGTGAATACAAATAAAAATTCAGTTTCATCATGGTACGGTCGCCCGGGGGTGAATTTAATAAACAATTAATTCGGGTTGAAAGGGTCAAAAGGGCGGTTAATGCTTATCTGCTTTATCTGAGTACATAGTGTATTGTAGTCGTGTATTAAATAATGCATTGGAAATTATAGTGCATGTTGTATTATTTACTTTGAACTATTACAACAAATTAATAAACTAATTGCTAATGATACATTTGCATGCAACCATTTTAACCACGAATCCGCATTGTATTTTTTTATGGGGTATTGCTAATTCAATCTATTTGCGGTGAATTTATGAAGGGAGCATTTGTATAAACAGGGTCTATATCAAGAAATCTTGTTTCAGGCTTTTTGTTCTTTTTGTGGACTGTATTCATGAGCGGATTTGATATATGACGGCTTATAACAGAATGTAGCAACTTTAGCGGCCCCACTACACCCAGAAAAGTTATAGTGGAACTGAAATTTTAAGAACAAATTTCTCACTTCCGCTTACAGTTAACCTGACACGTTGAAATTATATTCAGCACTAATTTTCCCCATTCATAAAGTTTTACTTTAAGAATTAACGTTTGATATTTATAAATATTCTCGTATTTCACTGAAATCTATTGTATAAATGGATGTTTAACGTTTTCATTCACGAATTCCAAACGTATACTTAACTACGAAAACAATAAAAACCCTTATTCTGAAATAATAGATTTTACTTATACATATTTCCAATATTCACTAATTGCCAATTAACTCAATAATTCCCTTTATGGATGCATTTACTAATTTAACAACTTCCTGCAAAACGTCTTATCGTTTGTTTTTTTTTTTTTACTGTAATTAAAATCGGAAGCGACGACGGAACTTAGCTTTGCCAAATGATTAATAGTATTTATGATCCTTTTTCGAGTTGCCCTAGTAATCTGGTTATGAAAATGAAATATTGCCCCCATATGCCCGCAAGAACTACTCTCGCTCGGGTTTTTTTCGTCCCTCGCAGACAATACGAAGAATGTGTAATCGCTTGAAATATTTTTTATTAAAATATTACATTTCTATGGTGTTTGTATAAAATGTGATGTATCTTTTGTGAAATATATGCTGCTTTATTGAAGGGAAAAATATGAAAAGTTAATTCGATAATCTCATAAAAAGTAAAAACGTTTAAACTTTTATGACTTTTATTAATAATTCTATATTAAATTATTAATAAAAATGTTATTACCGCTTAATATTCAAATCACATAAAAATAAGTACCTATAAATTTAGCAATATAAATGATTAAATAAAGAAGTAATTAGCATGAATAAATCAAATTAATCGATGGTTGAAGCTTTTAATTGATGAAACAATATTTATTGTAGAGACACTGCTACGATTGCTTCGACGATCGCGTGAGGAGTACAGTTGATACAAAAAAAACTGTTGTTTTATTTACAATATTAAACACAGCACATATTGTGATTTATATTGTTTTATGTATATGTGCGAATAAATTGTATAATACTTTAATATGACTAGATAAATAAATAATTTGCATTTGCAACTGATTATTAAAAAAAATGTGTAATTATTTTTTATAGCTGTATTCCAAATAAAAAAAATAAAGATGATGAAAACATAATATATTGTGATACGTAATATGTAATTTCATTAATTTCACAAAACATTTATAATTAAAAAAATGCAAAATTATCTATTTATTTTGTTTATTGCTGAATATACAAGGTGACCAGAAATAGTGTGACACTCATTAAGTACCGCTCTACTAATGAGTGTCACACTATTATTGGTTAATTTTCTAGTATAAAATGTAAGAAAATAGGTGTATTGTTGATTAAAACTCCAAACGAGACAATTGAAAGGAATGAAAATTCGTCAATGGTGGATTAAACAAGTGTTAATAATAATCATATCATCATAAATTCATGACAGGGCAGAATGATATCTGATTGATAACCTAGAAAGACTAACACCTACATATATTGTAATTATTTATGTTATATTGTTTATATTTAATAATCATAAATCTAGTAGATTTAATGTTGGAAGTATACATTATAAATATAAATTAAATGTTCAAAACAACCAATCGGTGAATCTCTTAATCTATGATCATTAGAATTGATAGAAAGCAGCTGTTGTGTCACTGTGAAGTTATTAAATGTTATATTTTTTATAATAAAATTTTGTTTTATTGTAAGTTTCATTGATTTTATACAAAATAATGGACAAAAATAATACGAATTTACATACAAACGTTTAAATTTTGAAGGCCCTCGTCAGACGTTATGAAGAAAAATGTAATATTTTTTTATTTAGATTTTTTGTTCAAATTAATCAATAGACCACCCTACCTGAATATAATCACACCTTGTATATTTTACAAATTACATATTTTTGTAACGATTAATTTAATACAAATCAGTTTTAAGTATAGATCTGCTTGAATAACATTTATTTATTTTTGTAATATTGATATTTATATACTTTGTAAAATAAAAGAATGCGTAAGAAATGAATATTCAATATAGAATTATATAAATTAAATGTTAATGTTTGTAAAAATGTATGTAATTGTCTGAATGGAGATATTTGTATCTAAGTGTCACTGAATACAAATCTTAAGTACTATAGAATTATATGGTTATTTGACTTTTAATAAAACAATTACTATAAATAAAATATAAAGAATTTGAAAATAATTAATCAATCATTTTCCCTTTAACTATTGTACAATGTCACAGTAGCGTAAGTACTTTAATACAAATGTACATTAAAACAACTACTTTTCTGGCCTATACCCCTCAAGACATTCAATTACATAATGTACATTTGCTTTTGTATAGCAATAATATATTGTATAATCCAATAATTTTTTATGCAAAGAATAAAACTAAAACATCTGTACTATTTGATAATTCAATAGCAATTAGTACAGATAGCCGTATATTACGTAACGTTTTTTTGTTGTTACATTTAATCTGAAAATAAACGATTGAAGAAAGGAAAAATGGCAAATAAATATTATTGAATTCTTGTGTATATTCCTTACCTGCGTTGATTTACTTTAATTAGCACGAAAAAAATCGAATCTCTATCATAAAGTTACGTATTTCAATAATATATTCCATGAATATAAAGGGGAACAAGTTATTTTTCACATGAAACTCATAAGAAATGTTAAAGTGTTGAATATACAAATTGCCCCAGAACATATGTTACAGGCAACTTTTACGGAACATTTTCGCTTCGATTGATACACTTCTAATATATAGGTTGAGTATACCTATATATTAAAAATATATGAAATTAGCGTATAATATTTTTTCCTGAACATACATTTTTAAAATAAATATTAAAGGATTTTAACGTCTTGCAGATCTTTTCAACTAATAAAATATACATATTAGAATTAAAAGTTATTATGTTTATTGATTGCATTTGATCTTTTAAATAAGTATGAAGAATTGCGAGTTAATATGAAGTTTAGATATGACTAAATGACTAACAGTTTGTCGTGTATTATAACCACATCACTATTGATATATACAATTTGCTGTGAAACTAACATGTGAAGTAAGGAGTAACCCGTGTTTATAATTTAATGCTTTTTTGAATATTCATAATCATTTAAATTTACTAAAGTGAATAAATATACTTTTTAATTAAAATACTTTTCTTAACAAAATTATTGTTTACCAGATGTACAGGGTGGTGCGTTTCGGTGGTGCCATATATGGAAAACTTTTTTAGTTTTTTGGATCAAATGATGTTTAAATTGACATCATATTTTTTCTCACCTACATTTCAATACAACTATTTATACATTTAATGGTCATCTTAGAGGAACCATAAATTATCTATGGCATTAAATTTAGATTGCAATTTTATTAATATAAACGTATACTTAATTTACAGGTTTCATCACAAAATAATGCCGAGGAAAAGGATCCCACAAAAACGTAAGTATTTCCTAACAAATTATTAAACCCAATAAATAAAACAAGGAATTGTATTTCGTTCACCATATTTAAACATAAAATTAAGTGTGATAATGGTCACTTTGTGAAAATGGAAATAAGAGTGCTTTATTTAACAATTATAATTAAACCCAATATACAAAAATAGAATTAATTGGAATATTCTGGGTTCAATTAATTTTCGTTCACGTCAATAACCAATAGATGAATTATTCGATGATTTTCGTGTAATTGTGTTGTTTGTAAACATTTTGCCCAATGTTCCATAATTATGACCATATGTGGGAATATTTACAGTGACACAAATGAAGCGGTAGTTAACAAAAGTAAATAGAGAAGGTAAACGCATAATTTGAATAGGTTAGGTGCTAAATCAACACGCGTGTATTCTGCAAATTCAACTTGACGAACAAAATTAATACCTGTATTTGGTCGCAACTAATTTATTACAATACACGTATTACACAAATAAAACATATTCACTTTGTTTGATTATAAAGATTTGTATATTTATATTTTATTCCTTTCTTCACTATTGTATTTTTAATACTATATAATTGTTTTTTTCATATAAAAAACTATTGATAAAGAGCACATTGTGCTCGAAATGTACATTTAATATTAAAAAATATAGAATTGAAGAAAGGAATAAAATATAAATATTCAGGTCTATTCCGTACGGCAAATGTTAAGTTTAACGTGTACTTTATTTTTCATCATAACAATCTAACAGCTTATCTAATATATATATATGTATATATATATATATATATATATATATATATAGAATGTGAAGTTATTTAAAGTTTAACGTGTACGTTTAAACTTAACATTTACTATATGGAATAGCCATGATTATATCAATAAAACTTCACGTACTCACCAATTAATATCTTCATTAAAGATTTATATTTATTGAAATAAAGAATAAACATAAAGTTATATAAACTTTAAATATATGAATATTTATATAAATAAAATATTACATTCACAATATTCACAGTTACAGTTATTTCGATTATGGTTTTTATAGGGAAATATTTCAATATATTATATAATTTGCAATGATAGTTATACATAATTTTAAAATGTTTATACTTTGCATCTACCTGTTTATTTTTTATTTTATATTTAGTAGGACTTAAAGAAAGAGTAGATTCGATAATTAAGTTTCAGTTATAATATTAATGAAAAAAATTGGAAAATGTAACTGTTTTTCGTGATCTTGGTGTGTACTTCGACACTAAGCTAAATTTTAATCACCATATAACTCTAATAACTAATTCTATTCACCGTTTACTTAGATTTATAATTCTAAATACAAAACAATTTAGTGACATTCAACTATTAATTAGGTTTGCTTTTATAAGGCTACAGTTAGAATATTTATTTATAGTTTGGAACCATAGTTTTCAGTTCTTCATTAATGGAAAAAGTACAGTGTACGTTTTTGAAGAATCTCTACTTTTGAACACATAATGAATATTTTATTCAAGAATATGTCACAACTAAGCTTAAAAAAGAATTTAACATACCCTCCCTCCGAAAAAAATAAGAAATCGGGCAATTATTTTTTATATAAATTGTTATACTCTTATTTTAAGGATGCTTACTTAAAAATTGCAATTCCAATATAATAGAACAAAAATATCTAATATAGAAATTGATTTAAGTCCATTTGGTCCTTTATAGTGTATATTGCATTATTTTTTATTTGTTTTGTAAAAGATAATAAATTAATAATAATAATAAATATATTAAATAAAAATGATTTGAAAATAATTAATAAATTATTTTCACATTTTATTAATTATTTTCAAATCATTTTTACTTCATATATTTAAATAACTGTGACCAAGTGAATGAATACTCTTTTCTCTTTATAATAATAAATGGTTTATTAGTATTATTATCATTATTAAATCATGGTTGAAAGTGTTGTTGTGTACCAACAATAAACAAATAGTTAATTTTCAATTAGTTTCCATCTAATTTGAAATATGAACAAATTAATTATTAATTAATTTAACACTTACGCAATTATTGTTCTTCTCATCGTGGAACTAAGGAGCTATTCCTTATGTGAAACTAACACTTGAATCGTATCAGAAGAAATTCAGAGCACTGGCATTAATTTAAAATCACTGAATAACATACATACGAATATTTTCTTTCGCCTGTTTTGTTGGCTTGATAAATTGATAAATAACCGGTTGACATGAGTCATCACCGGCTAATCTGATTGGTCCGTACGGTTTTATCTCGCCGATATCTGGTACCTCCATTCTTTAACAGAATTAATAATTTTAGGTGATGGATAATAAGGGCAACCTTTTCGTTCTTCACTTTCGCACTTATTTAATCTCCAAGGATATCCTTTTAGATATCATAAGATACATTAATTTGACACTATTTATAAATAAAACACCACTTTTTAGTAATTATCTGCCTGTTGATGCTACTGTGTTAACGAAACAATTATAGCAGTATCTCTACAATACATTTTTTGAAACTTAAAAAACTGTTGTTTTATTTTAAAATAGTGTATTCGTTTCATCAAGTAAAAGCCTCAACATTAATATTGATCCTAAAGGCACTTCATAACATATTGTTGCGAAATTTGCGTTCGATGTTTAAATCTGAAAAGTAAGTAATTAATTAATTTATATGAAATAAATATGAATAAATTATTAAAAATCAACCAATAAAACACAGATTAGATTGAATAACTTTAAATTCTTTATTGGTTGATTTTTAATAATTTATTCATATTTATTTCATACAATATGAACTACCAATGTCTAAATATTAAAACCATTAATTAAATTAATTTATAACTTAAAAATTATACATTTTAGAAAAACATATTCCTACAACATATTTTTAGAATTAAAATTATAATTCAAAAATATATAGGGTAGTCCATATTCGATTTTTATTGTTACGGCAAAATAAAGTATATGACAATTAATGTTATTTATATATTAATATTGGGAAATGTCACTTATTTATTAACAAACTCCAATTTATTATTATTTATTAACTTTGGCTACTTGAAATTGGTTATTCAGAAATACACGATTACTAAATTCACTCGATTTTGCCCAACACTAATTTATAGAATAATATATAACATTTCAAATTGATGTATTTTGAAATCAAATAAAATAGCAATAGGCTAACGGCTAATTCTCCATTATGTATATAATTTTCTATACATTTATTAAGGTTTGAGACACTAGTCGGAGGAAATAAACGAATTTTAGTGAAATATATCAAGTGTATTTTTCAAATACTAATATTGTGATTATGTCTCATCAAGTGATTAATGAGAACTAAATTGAAGATATATAATTATACTATTATAGTACACGGATTTCATTCAACATAGTCCTATGATAAGGTTCAGCGTCTGTAATGTAATCTATAATAAATCGCGGACATTTTTTTCATTTTTACCTCTTTACGACGTTAAGTATGTTTCATTGATTGCTTACAGTTAATGGATTTATTTTTAATTATAAGTAAGGCTAGATTCAATGGAACATAAAATTGTCACTGTTTATATAATTATATTATTTACACTAACTAATGAGATTAATAATACATGAATGTCGATCATAACTTTCTTTTTTTTTTTCATTTATTCATATGTTCTAGTTTTTTTGTTTAGTTTAATGATAAGTACGTTAACGAGAAGGATGTACACGATCCACATAAACAATGATAGTACGTACAACTTCTTGTAACTATTTGGTCCATCGTAAAATCTGCAACACATGTTGTTACTTTTCTTCAAATGAGTAAGTGCTCACCCATTCGCTTATAGCGCTAATAACATTTTCAAAAAATAAAACAAATAATAACAAGATTTATTGTAGTAATGATGTTAATTCTTATTGTAAAGTTTCGAATAAATTTAAATAATAATAAAATCGTATTTAATTGTTGGAAAAGCAAGCATTTAGTGAAAGTTATTATTATATAGTGACAAATGATTCAATACGAGCCTAATATATGGTATGTATATTCGTTGAATATAAACGGGTATATTTCCAACGCACCAATTAGATATTACAGCATTTACAGATACAGAATATGAGTATGAGTATTAATGGACGTTTCAAAAAACCGTAAATCACCCTCTAAATGGAGCCCCGATTTAATATCGTATAAACAAGCAAATATTGAACGAACACAATAATCAATATTTTTGTTTTTGACAATGGGCATAAATAAATAATAAAACTATATGGTCTATTAATTTTATTGATACCGATAAATGGTGGGATTATAAATTAGTTGTAATGTTAAAATAATTAAAAGTCGTGTTTTCAGAACGGTCGTATCATAAATTTGATGCATTCAAACGGGAGATTTATGTTAAAAATAAACACTTCCGTTCATTCGGTTTAAAATGTAATTACGTGTTTTTGAAAAAGTTAAGATTAAAGCGTTTTCGTAGCACAGGAATGTAATGTGTCACGGTGAAAGGGTGGAGATGTTTTAGGGGTGATTATTTATTGCCACATTCTGCGGTATTAAAAACAAGGAGTGTTGAATTAATAAAATTCTAAAAGGATTGCGCGTCAGAGATCGTTAACCAAGTTGCAGCTCATTTACAGCAACAAACTTTTTATAATGCGATGGCATTTATTACGACGATCCTTCCTGTTTGCCACCATGCCAACACCGGCAAGATATCATTGTTACGTAAAAACAATAACATAAACAAGAAAAACGGCGAGCGGCTACTTTTATTACATAACATGATACCACTGTATACACAGTTTTCTGTCATGTGAAAGTAAGTATCTAGTGTGGATTATGGAATTGTCCACTTTCGCTATATACGAGTACGGACAAATAACAAACAATCCGTAATGGGAAGGGATCACACTTTTATTATTAATTACATTAGTTGTTACTTTGCTTAATTTATTTTAAGCGCGGAGTTAATATTATCCATGTTGATATTTAGGCGTGGAATATAATGAACAAAGAGCTAATTTATATTCAAAACCGGACCAACTATGTCGAATGGGATTAAATTGTTCTTTAGATGATTTGGTGCATAAATCAACGCCTTTAATTTACAGCGAACAATAGTATATGAAAACAGAGTATGTGTGTTATGTTTTGTTAATTAATTAAGCACGCGTGCGTTTCTAAATGATTCCGCTAGAACAAAAGTGCATAACGGACATTGATTGTTAAAGTTGATAATTATAATTAAAACATCACAGTCGTAGTCCCTTTAGAGAATTAAATTTTAATGAAAATTAATAAGTGTCCAGCGGATTTAATTTAGCCATACTCGACAAGATGTGATAACGATAATGAATGTAGATTATGAACATTCAATTTAAGTTAATTTGCCGGGTTGATGAATAGTCTGGAAATGATGATATTGTATACCGAAGCGGATTGAATTAAAGCTGGGAAAAGGAACTTGGGGGAAATGAAAAAGAAAAGTTGTTTCTTACAACCGCCACAATCTCAATAAATGTTCCTAATTAAAGAAAATAAGGCTCACTTTTGTGTGCTACCGCTAGATGTTGCTATAAAGATATCATCGTAAAACGAGTTGTTATACTCACATAAATTATTCTATTGAAACCACTCGTGTCATTTTACTTACCCGCATTATGATTTTCGCCCAATGTTATTTTATACCATATTCTACATAACAGTCAGTTATTACTAATTCAACCTATTTTTTTTTATTATAAAAAATAATTAAGTAATTAAGTTTTACTTATTTCCACGTAGTATATTTATATAAAAATATACTATAGTTTTAAATCATTTATCGTTAGATTTACTATATTTTTTAAATAAATTTAATATTAAATATTAATAAAGCCGATCATTCCCTTTTTCAATGCCGCAAAAATGACGTACACTGTGAGTTTTTGACAAACATCTATTTAAACAGCTACTTCCAAAGCAAATACCCCGCCGGACATTGAAATACACATGCATGCCAATACAACTGCGCATTACAACGGTTTAAGCCGAAAATATTTAATAAAAGTTACCCATAAATAATAATTACAAGGCCATCTGTAGACACGTGTTTCGATATTGTCGATAAACCACAAATTTATATTAAACTTAGTGCAAAATCTTTATTCCTTGTAGAATTTACTCGGATCGTACGTTCCATCTATCCCTCACCAGTTTCAATAGATGTTAAATATTTACACTGTAATTAATTTTTGCAGGCTTGAAAGAGGAAATAATCGAAATTACTTTTAATAACTAACTAAACATCTTTATTAAAATGTGTATATATAAAATTAGAATTATATTCTTAATATTTAAATTTACATCGAATTTATTGATTATTTTAATATATATACAAACATTTTTATTCAGACAACAGAATTGCAATTGTTTACTAATATTTATATTTACAATACATATTGGTGGTTAGTAGTCTCTCATAGCCTATCGACCGGAGGTCTTTCTGTCCATATTTTAGTATATTTCCTTATTTAATTTTAATTTAAATAAGTGCAAAAGTGAGAATCATCCCCTTTTTTGTATTTTTATGTTATTTATTAAATCGCAATTTCAATATTTGAATAAATTAAATCAATTTCATACTGTAATCCAGACATTAACGCACTTGGAATTTGACATTATTTTATTTCCTCTTTTATCAATAAAGATGTTGTTAAGGGTTATCGATCACACGCCTTTCGGCCTAGAGCATTTGTATTTTCTTTAAAACGATATCAAAGTGAAGTTGTAGAATAAAAAGAGAATATATAATCGTAGAGGATTCAAGTTGCCTTCTCAGATGTTCAAAATTTAATTCGCTAGGCGAATATCTCGGTGAGGAACGGAAATCCCTTTAGTTTATATTGTAATTATTACCACATTAATAAGCTTTAAATAAAATGTTAGTATTTTAACAATATTTAATAAAATGTTCAGCCACCATTCATCTAGCTTATGGATAACTTGTAACAATATGATCAAACCACGAAATAAATTTATGATATTCACGTTTTGCATTGAATAATTGCATATTAAGTACATTTGATAAAATAAAAATTAACTTATAATTGATTTTTTTAGTATTGATTCAATTAACATGTACTCATTTTTTTATTATTTTCCTGTATTGGTTCCTCCGTTGGAAATATAAAAACATTATTGTTGTTATTATTCTGTAAGTTGGTTGTGGAGACTTTTAATTATTTAAATAAAAAAATATTGTCCTTTCTCTTACTCTCTTTTACTACTAAATATGGAAACATTTTTTTCGAAATATACTGGCTTATTCATGTTATACGAAACGGAGCATTGTGGCCAAAGTACACCACTTTTTAAAATTTTGATTTCAGGGGTATGTAGGGGCCTGTAAAGGCTAATTTCTAAAATTATTTTCATATTATACAGGGTGTCCCAAATAAATATCAAAGTTATATTTTTGAAACGAAACACCCTATATATTATTATATTTTTAGATTCTACGTTCAAAATAACTACCGTTTTTATATGGGTATTAGTACCTAAACATTTTTTTTAATAATTGGAATTTTGTTAAAATCTAACCTAATATTAAAATGTCAACCATTTGAGAAGTATTTAGGTTAGGTATACCAAATTTTCAGGTATATTTAGCAATAGATCGTATTTCATTTTTAAATTACAAAAACCTTTAAATTTGTACAGTGTGGCCTAAAAAATAAAACTTACTAAATAAGAACTTTAAGTTGGTCAAACTTGATTTTTTCAAATGGAATGCTATATTTTTAACATTCTATTAAATGAACATTATAATTATCTATTAAAAGTTTCCTATTCCTTTAACCTCTAAGTCGAGGTGTTTTTGTGAAAATTCAAAAAATCAAATTTTTGTATCATTTGTGGTTTTCTCTTAGTGTATTATTATATTTCTAGCTTGTTGTGGATTTACAAAATGTCAAATAGTTTATCTAAACTGTCACTTCAATTTTCAAAACTCATTTTTTGCTACCATAGTATTATTTTGAATTTTTATGTATATTTATATCATTATTATTTTAATGTAGGTGTAATACTTACTCAAAATATTTTTCAAAATAGAAGGCTATTGATATATTTGTAATGTTTGGGAAGCTGTTATTATTATCAGATATATACATGAAAATATATAAAGTAAATAAATAAGAAAAATTACAGGATCAATATAATTTATATTTGTTAATTGGCTATCAAGACATATTTGTTATTATATGGTAATATTACAGTAATATTACATATAAGGCTGAAAGACCTCCGGTCGATAGCCGATTCATCATCTACAGAATATAATTCTAATTTTTGTATATTATTGTACATACATATACACATTTGAATAAAGATGGTTAGTTAGTTACATATAATGACATTTTCGGGAATATTCGTTATTGCCCATTATTTAGAAACATGTTACATTGTTGTTGAAAAGAATATTTAGCTTTTTCATCAAATATTAAAATTTTATAAAAGACTTTTTTAAAATCAAAGTAATCATTTATTATTATTATTATATATGCACGCGTATTTATAATTAGATTTAGTAATTGGGTACAGAAGTCCGTAAAATAATATTTCCTTTTCAGATATTCATTACCTTATAAAAAAAGAAAGAAAACCATTCATTTTTAAATTAAATAGCGAATTATATTTCTCTTTTTCCTCTACTTCGCATTGAATTGACAATCGCTAAATCAACGATGAATAGAATCCCCGTTTTGATAAATTCCATTGGGAATAATTCAACACTCGCAATAAGGAACATCTTCCAAAATTCACGAGATATGTAATTATTTTAAAAGACGAAGCTACGCAGATATAATAAAATATGTAAAGTCTACGTTTTTTTTTTTTAGAATTTATAACTGATTCATGCCCCTCTTACGTTGTTATGCTACATTGATATATAAACGTGTTTTACGGGAATCTATCTTTCCTGATAAACTACATGCATGAAATATATCTATATTTTCGAAATTTTATGAATTGCACACGTAAACTCAAGTCATACACACATTCAATATTTTATTATTTTTGCATGGCTGCAACTTTATTTCTGCAATATATGTAAAAGATCAGGAACGCTATTGCTGAAATAAATATTACTTTATTTAAAAATTATATGCAAACAAATTGAGTTAATTAAGATGTTTTGCACGAGTAATTAATACAAAAACTTAAGGGAGTTGCGTGCATAAATTCAATAAATTTGATGGGGGAATTAATTGTCCATTGCCACGCGACAGTTTCCTAATCGCAATTTTGAGACATTTCCTCCCGTTAACTTATCCTTATTCCCACATCACTGAATATTGAGAGTCGGCAAGAATTTAATGAGTCGAAAAAGTATGTAATTAAAATGAAATGTGATAATTGACGGGACGGTGTGGATTTCAATTAGCAGAGCGTAAAAGGAAGCGGGAGGGCATGAATAAAATCATTATGTGATATAGCTTGAATATAAGCCAATTCCACCGGACAGATTGCCGATAAACCACAAATTTCTATTAAACTTAGTGTAAAATCTTTATTCCTTGTGGAATTTAATCGGATCGTGCGTTCCATCCATCCGGCACACTAAATCAGGATCTGATTTAACCCATTAATTGTCGCTTAGGTTATGTAGCAATAATTTTGGCGGGAATATGCGCACGACTTCGATTTAAACCCAAATGCCCTTATATGCGGAGACGGAGTGATGCTTTCAATTCCAACATTCTATCGTGATAGATGCATTTAACATGATTCAGGAAGATCGAGGTCTCCGGGGAAATTTTTAAGGAATCAATTTGACGATACATTTCTTGGTGCAATTCCGACCCGGGGATATAGTCGACTATTTGGAAATAAACAGGATCCTATAAATTTTAATGTTCCATCGCATAGATGCAAATGACTGTGTTTAAATGTATTTTTATAGTTTAAACAAATGGCGATGCTGATATATCACTGTCGTATCCAGTTCCGATTTCCATACATTATGATCATAAATAAATTAAACTTTATCAATAAAACTATCATATATTATTATGTAACATCTTTATTAACACACAGATACATACACATATACTTATTATTATATATTATAATATTTGAACTAAAAAAAAGAAAACATGAAATAAGGTAATGTAACTGTAACTGTCAAATGGCTATCCAGCAAAGGTCTTTCTGCCAAAGGCTATATATTAATTATATAAATACGTTAATAAATATTCATGTTATTTAAATCGACAAACAATTATTACTATTAAACTATAAAATATAATTATTTCATTGAAAAAGTATGTAATGATTGTTTGAAATACATGTTATTTTATTTCTATACATAGAAATAAAATAACATGTATTTCAAACATTAATGTATATTATTAATTGAAAAAAATGGTCTATATATAAACTTTATGTACTATAATAATGTGTTTAGATGAAACATTTTGTCAACTCGGCAAATTAACTCAAAACATTATCCTTCTTTTATGGATAAAGTTAATTTATTTTCTTTAAATATTTTGATTTGATAAAGTTCATATAACATTATAATTACAATAATTTATTTCGGATTTAATTAATATTCATTACACAACCCCAAGCATTATTAAAGGGACGTTTCAGCACCTAAACATTGCATGTGATTAGTGTATAATAGATATGATAATGGGCTGCTAAATGAGGTTTTTGGTTACGCCCACTTAAGTTTAATTATCCAGAGGTGCAACAGTCTTTCCATATAGCGCTGTATACTGATTGTGAAATCCGAACCTAGTATGCACAACAAACCCTAGGCGTTAACGGCCATTTACATCGAATGAAGGATTATCTGATAGATTCCTGTCGAGATTATTTAAGGGTACTATCCTATTTTAATTTCTCTTTTTGTGTTAAAGTGAGTATTTGCATATTAAATATAATTAACGTTAATTAAGTGTAAATTTCTTTAGTTTAAATTGATTGAAAAATACACTCGTGTTTACAAACAATAAACACCAAACTGTTTTATTATAATAATTAATTAATATACTAATTGTTACGGCATATACTTCGTTATACACCGTTACTCAATTAACGTAAACACGCTTAATTTTGTTTTAATTAATTTGATAAATATAATACAATTATTAAAATTATAAATTAATAGTGTGGAAGTGTTTTGTTATTAAAACATGTCTTATGAAGAAGAAAAAAAATGTGTAATTTAAAAAATAATTAAAACAAACTTTATAAGACAAATTGAACGACAAACTTACTTAATAACCGCAATCATTTGTTTGAATTGCCACGAATGAGAAAGGCAGGTACGCTATTAATATGGAATTTGTGTAATATTAATTTAAATTGAAATATAAATTACCGAGAACAAGTTCATTTAAATGAAATTTAAAACTTGTTGTTTAGAAGTAAGACGGAACGGGAGTTGCAAACAGAAACTTTAAGTGAGTCCTTTTGTTCCAGCACAACAGATACTCTAAGGATCCCCTTGCTTATTTTTCTTTCCGTCAATCTTCTCCTCGTTTTGGTCGCAGCCATTGTCCTCCTCGGTGCTTCCATGTTGGCTAAAAATGGGAACATTTGCCTTACGGAAGAATGCGTAAATACAGGTAATTTATTATCATAACATTCTATTAAACTTCATTAAGTTTTTATGAAGGCGAGATTTATGTTTGCGATGAAATAATTTTACTGCAGGTGCAATAAACCCGGCTCACATACAATAATGTTAATTACATCTATGTTTATAGTGCACATATACCCATCAAAAGTCTGTGAATATGAAATGGGATGGGATCTAATTTACATTTAATTACTGCGTAGATAATTTGCATGTGAGTTGAGTATTTTTCATATATGTATTAAAATTTTGCTACTTTTTAAAGATATAAATATATTGGGGAGTTCAATATGGATGAAATAACGCTTATCGCCTTTAAAGGATTTAGAACGTTTTAAAATGTAAATGCAGCTTCAAGGTGAAACCCCAAAGTGGCGGCGCCAGTGCTTTTTGTTTCAAATTATTCCAGCCATACCTCTATGAGTTTTAATGAATGACTTTCTGAACAATAACTGTAAATCAATACTGCATTTTAAAAAGCGGAATAAAGGCTTTTTTATTTACATATTAAAATAATTGCAACAATTTAAAAGGCCGATTTTTTATACACATATATCATTTTACTTTTAAATTAAATTAAAGAAAATTGAAAATAATTAATAAATCATTTCCTCTTTGTGAACTGTGATGATTTTTACTTAAGTTACGTAAGTACTTTAAAAGAAATGTTCATTAAAACAACTACTTCTTGAGCCCATCCAGACATTGAAAAACATTTTTACTTTTGTATTTTTCTCTAAAATGATCGGGGAAGCATGAAATCCATATTTCTCATTTCACATATTAAATACATATTCACATATTTAGAATCATTAGTAAATAAAGTTATTGTTACCAAGTAATAGCCTCAACCATAGAAGAATTATTAGTATTTAAAAAATAAAAATTATTACTTGAAAAATGAATTATTTAAAGAGGAGCTTAATCGTGTGTCCGTATGTGTTGGAAAATTAAAGTAAAACAAAACAACCCCAAACATAATTATTTGTATAAAGAATAACCGAGCATTACGACAACGAGCATATTTATACAGCAATCAAGTGACGTCCAAAAACACACTGGAATGAACTTCATGAAAAATATCGCTGTTTTAAAATCGGGCATGGAACATGTTATTCCGTTAACTTCATTGCGCGCAAAAATAATAATGTACGTTTATTATTTCATTTTTAACAATGAAATAGAAGTTTATGCAAACAATAAACATTTGGCCCACAGCCATACATTTTTTTATCATATAATTCCCGAGTAATTTAGTTTTATACTTAATAAGATAGAATATTTTTACCCCTCCGATTATTTCAGGAATATAGAAACAGTTGATTTATGTTGAATGAAATTATTGTACGCGGTCAGAAATCAACGTCATGGTACAATACATCATCCATAAATCAGATTAATCATCATCGAATTCAATATGAAATTAATCTTGTGTCTATGTACGCAGGACGTTATTCTATATAAGCACATAACTGTTTACAGCACAATTGGGTATGTTGCTTTTTAAATATCATCACCTATGTCAATAAATTTTTACATTTAACATATTTATACATAATCATTTTTATTGTGATATTTAGAATTATATTAAATTTTTAAAACATTACATTTTTTATTTACAGATGTTTTTGCCACGTATTTATTAGAAATATTACTAAATGGTAATTATTAGTTATATAAATTTATTAATTAAACAGAATTAGTTGTTCAGTAATTACTTCTTTTTACATTATTAATCACGAATAAAACACTATTTGTTTTTTCTTTTGTATTATATAAACAATTTTAGTTATATAAAACAAAATAAAAAACAGCTCCCTAACTACATCATAAGACTAATTACATTTAAAAGACAAATATACAGAAACTTTAAATTCCACAATAATGGGCCTTATTCCTGAAACTGATAGCACGTTTCGGTCGTACGTAACTGTCAAATTCAAATGTAAATTCCTATCTAAATGACAAATTTCGAACGACCGAAACGTACGATTAGTTTCAGGAATAAGTTCCAATGATTCGCTCAAATCCAGTTTAACAAATTGAACAGTAATATTAAACTATGTAGGCTTTCACTGCTGATATGACTAATACTATGAAGTTTGGAACAAAAATCCAACCAACTACGGCCCAATAGCCCGGAAGCTAATATGACCTATAGATTAGAGATATTAAATCGTCATTTTTTAATTTTTTTATAAGAAATATAATTAGACAGAGACTTGTCAAAGAATAAATAAAATAAAAAAAACTATTGGAATGAAATAAAAAAATATCATACATAAAAAAACGACGTATCACTGAAGTTTCTTAAATTATCTGTATAATTTAAGAGACTTCAGTGATGCGTCGATAGAATTGAACCATCGCGACTGTAAATATTCTAACATCGATTATCGCTAATGTATTTGTAGGACATATTAAAAAGACGTACGAAAATACATCTGACAAGAACAACTAACTACTAACTACAATCACAACACCACTACTAACTAATACTACTAACTGGTAGAGAACATTTGACTTTACAAAAATGATACTGAAAATGGTAAATTAAACGAAACGGACTATTTGAGAGTATTGCATTCTGGAAAAAATCTATTCCCAATATAAATAAGATTGTTCGCGCTATCCTGAAAAAATAACTCCTGAAACCCATCTATTCATCCTTAAATTACTTAACTACTTCTATAAAAATCAATATTTCCCATTGCTGTTTATTTCCCGAAATAAAGAGTTTATTGTAAAAAACTAGTTTATTCTATTCCAAAATACCATTTTTCTCTTACAAAATCAATCATTAGGTTAGTGAGGAAGTAATAACCTCATGCCAAAAATTCCACCATGAAGTTAGAAAGCTGTAGTATTCTTCATCGATATTGAAAAGGCCTACAATTCGATCTGGAATTAAAGTTTCCTATACAAATACTTTCTTTTAAAATGTCCACGTCATCTAAAAATGTTACTAAATAATATCATGTTAGATATAATATCACAAATTAAATAATATCCTATAATCATATTCATTTACTATCCCCCTCTTACAAGATCCCCCACAAGATTCATCCTTATCCTCATAATTATACAATATAAATTCTTTCCTTGCCATAAAATCTCAATCTCGAATCATAGCATTCGAATCTCTTAATATCAAAATCCACCCAGCTTATTGCTGCCAATACCTTGGAATCTTTATTGGTACAAAACATTATTAAATAGTTGTGATTATAATTTTTATATTTAATAATTAATAATAATATATTTTTTATAGTAATAATAGTACTTCCATGGCTAATTAGATTTTAAAGTTATATTTTATGATAATTAAATAAAATTTCAATTAAACACACCAAATACGACCTATCTTCATAAAACATGTTTTTCTTAAAATGACTTCCCGAACACGATCGGTTCTCATTGATCACTTGGTGAAACATTTTGACTAATTTTAAAACTTTTGAAATGATATATATTAATTTGTAAATTAAATTCACTTGGTTTTGTTTCACTTATTTGTATTTTATTTTCTACTAGTTTCGGCTTGACAAAACCAACAAAACCAAGTGAATTTAATTTACAAATTAATATTTTTAAAAAATGCTTTACCAAGTAATTAATGAGAAAAAAGTGTCCTATATATGAAATGATATATATATATATATATATAAAATTATTTATTCAGACTATTAACAATATAACATAAATAATTACCATACATGTAGGTGTTAGTCTGTCTGGGTTATCAACCAGAGGTCTTTCTGCCTGCTTTTTATTTATCCAACGATAAATAAAACTTGTTGTCATTCTCAAGAATTTATGTACAGAAAATTGTACATCTTTATATATATACATATCCAATCAGGTAGTAATGAAAGTGAGGACGAGGGAGTCCCAATGTCTTGACACTCATTGATTACATTTCTGCCTCTTTTTATAGCGCTCCGGATTTCCAGACCCTGTCTAAAATTCAAATTTCTTCCTTCACTACCAAAGTGTAATATTTTAAAATCAGCGGAATTAAAAAAGTAGTTCGATGTGATACAATGTCTAGCGAAGCCGGTCGATTGTAAATTGTCTGAATAAAGATTATATATATACATCGTGTTCAAAAAGTACAGAACTATTTAATGGTTCAATATGAAATTTGGAACATGTATTTGATTAAGGATGCAATCCCCAATACTTTTCCTTTTTAAGGGATTAACCATTTTATACACTCATAAAAAAATAAACATTAAATCCAGGCAGATAGCTTATTTACTGATGAACGACATCATATAATTTTTATTTTTTAAAAACAAAAAAAGGGAAAAAAATATTTTTTCAAAAATTAATTTAATTTACAAAAATACATTTAATCTATATTTAATATATCTGATTATACCTGGAAAATGTTCCTCTTAATACCCATATTTAATACATTCAAAATATTATTTGCATAATCCTTAATTCTATAAAATAGTCAATGAGAAGAAATTTAATTAGACGCCATCATTTTTATTGTGAAACAGTATCTAGTAGTTCAGATGTCTGCCGCTAGGTTGAAAAATCAAAGTTGGAATAAAATAAACACACATATTTTATAAAAACCACTGCACGCTCTGTCGTTAATCGCACCGTTTATTAGGCGTAAAATAGCAGCCTTAATTAACATCTATTTAGAGTTGTTGCTTTTGAAGCTAGCTGTCGATTTTTCAATATACAACTTGACTTTTTTAAATGGGATGGGTTTTCAAAATTATGCTCAATTGATGGGATTTTCTATATGACACTGTAATTATTTATTGAAAATATTGCTTTATAATAGCTAAATAACCTATACAGTGTGTTATTCACTAATCATAAATATATATTTATTAATTAATGTGAATTAGTTTTCTTTCATTTTTATACACGCCTATAGGAAATGTAATTTAAAATACAGAGAATCAAATAAGATAATAATACACTTTTTAACTTTGTTTCTATAACTATAGTCACTAAGATAAAATAATAAATTATACAAACAAAGTTAAAACGTGTTTTATTTAATAAATACATTTTCGTTTTTTTTTTTTTGATAAAAAAAATAGTACCACTAATTATAAAAATATATTATATAATTGATAGTTCCTTCATCAGGTTATATTACATTATACAACTAATGTTCCATTTATCGCTTTAAAAAAAAACAAAATAAAAGTAGATTATTAGAGTTGTTTATAACTTAAGTAGCAAACAATCGTGTCGTAGAATCTTCAAAATAAATAAACTGCTAACGTTTTATGAGACGTACTTCCTGGAAACCATAACGTTTTAGGAAAAATATATCAAAAGAGGATGAAAGGGCGGCGAAATGCACATAACGCTAGGAAGAAAAATTATGCAAATATAAACTAAAAACCACAAAAAAGAGGAATGTATAATTGTGATGTGTTTTTTTTTAGAATAGTGTAAACATGATATCTTAAAAAAATATCCTCGATAACATTAACTCGCTTTTATTTGTGGTGCGTTTAATTAAGTTTAAAGAATTCAATATGGAAACAAATGAACTGCTTATTGACGTTCCTTTTTTATATTACTTGTATGTAAGGGGATAATTTATTAATTATTTTCAAATTTATTTTATTTAATTTATTAAATTGTACTTATTTTGTAAATATAAGATAAGCCATTATTGAAAATATGTTTGCCATTATTTAGGATTGCAATTGGAAACAACGTTTAAGGATACAGAAAAACCCCTTTCCCTTTCTGGTGGAGTGTATTGATTTATGTAGCAATAGTTAAGGATTTTAGAGACTTAGCCTGTTTCTTTAAAGAAACGTGTGTAACATTGTGGTGGATGCAATATGTCTTTGACACAAGTATAGAGTGTTAAAATAAATATAATACGTTTAGGTGAAATAAATTGTATTCCCAATTTATAAATACAAGAATTAATAATTAATTTTTATTTTAAATAAAAAGTGTTCTGAATGTTAACGTATACCTACGTTAATTATCTATTATTTCCCATTGTCAGCTTCACGTGTTCTACGAGCTATGGATCGGTCTTCGGATCCCTGCACAGATTTCTACCAACACGCCTGCGGTGGATGGATGAAAGCCAACCCGGTCCCCGATTGGACCGCCACCTGGGATCGCCTTGCCCTCCTCAGAGAGTCCTTGTTGCAGGACATGCGACAATTACTAGAATCCGGGGTAAAAGCCGGGATGCCTGAACCATCAGGCGTACATAAAGCGCGAGCCCTTTACAGGACTTGTATGAACACAGGTAATATTTAATAAAGCAATTATGAGTCATATTAATTACTAATATATTCAATTATATTAATATCCCAAATTACTAATATTCAACATTCAAAATAATCAAAAAAATATACATAACTTTATGTAGATTATCACATAACTCGATGTTAATTTATCTAATTGATTATTTTCGTTATAAAAATAGTGTCTTTAATTACGTTTTTTTTTTTCTTTTTTGACCTCGGATACACGTCCATAAGGCCAGCTCTCAGAAGATTTAAATTAATTAAAATACGATTAAAATTACTTCAAAGAATCATAAATACATTACTTGTTTAAATCTTACGTAATTAAAGACAATATTTATATAATGAAAATAACCGATTAGATAAATGATTATTCAGTTATGAGATAATCTATATAAAGTTATGTATATTTTTCAAAGTATCGGTTATAATAATGTTGTTGTAAAGTACTCACGAAACATAGTTTTCATTCCATTTACTATATACGGCGATGTAAGTTGGTTGATTGATAAGGAAGTGAACTATAATTAAGTTATAAGTAGATAAAGAATTTCAGAAATTTCGTGGTTTTGTTAATAGAAGTTTATATTCCGCTCTGCAACTAATGAAGCATTTCTTGGGAGTTTAGGGAACCATGATCCATTAACATTGACGTATGATAAATAAACTGAAAATTGGCGTACGGGGGAAACAGTTGTAATATAATACATAGTTCGGCATCGACGATAAATCATACACGTATGTATATAATATACAGATTTTTTTAATTAATTAAATTAAAAAGAAAGAATTTTTATTTTTCTTATTTTGTAAAAATCTTATTTATACGAAGGATGAAGAAAAATATGACACATAAAACGGTGGCATATTAAATTGTTTGTTGTAAATAAACCTAATCCTCAAGGAAGTAAAATATGAGTGGCGTCGGCAATGCATCTAATGTAACGACTATAAGGGATTTTTAAAGCAGTCGAGAAATCCGGGGAGGGAAAAGTCTCCAGATCTAGAGATACCGAAGTCAGATCACGCGGCCCATCGAAATATTCCGGAGTGCATTGTCAACCACATAAATCATTGCAGCAGATCCCATCATTTGTCACGAGATCCGACTTGTCATAAATACATCGCTTCGAACTATCTTATTGTACATCTAATGGCTGAACCGAAGGTTCGATTCATCCTCATTTTCAATTAATATTCCTAATGTTCAAATCAATTGCGTAAATAGCATTTAATCGTTGTATTTTAACTCGCAATGGTCGCCTTAATCAACGGGCATTAACCAACCCCTTCAGAATAATTAAAAATTCATTTCGTCGTTTCACATTTAAAGTTCTCCGTGGGTC
This sequence comes from Philonthus spinipes, assembly GCA_963082785.1. Classification (NCBI taxonomy): domain Eukaryota; kingdom Metazoa; phylum Arthropoda; class Insecta; order Coleoptera; family Staphylinidae; genus Philonthus; species Philonthus spinipes. Next base: position 17,565,015 of record OY720301.1, read on the forward strand.
CACTCGTTTTATGGAATTCGGAAATATCTCAGCTCCAGCAAATATTATTAAGAAAAGGAAGCAAAGCAAAGCAATCAAGCCCCACATTTCAAACTTTAATGTACAATATTCATTAAAAACAAAAACATTTTCTCAGTGTTGCCACAGTTACTTTTTTAATTCAATTTAATATTAATATCACTTTATTGAAATACATTTTTAATTAGAAAAACTGTTTATATTTGCTACTGGACGACATTCGTTGTGATAACTAATGATTAATTAATTGAGAATTTTAAAATAATTCTTTCCTTGTATAAGTGTAACTTTATTTGTTATCCATCAAATGGGCGTATTTCAAACATAAGAAGGTACGTACAATTCAAATTAATTTGGATGTGAAATATATCCAAATAATATCTTAGATTTCTTGGTCATTATCAAACATTACAGGTTATACATTATTATGTATGCATATCTTACTACGTATTACTATAGGTAACTACATAATAACCACATTTTATAATACTGAATAATCAACTAAGGTAAAATTATTGAGAATTAAAACACACTTTGCTTATGGCTTCAATCATCCAACATATCAGTATTTTCGATGTTTGAAGCCATTACCTTGTGATAGATGTTTTAATCAACTTCGTGTGTTTTAATTCACAAACAAATAAGTTGAAACACAATTTTCATAGAAAATATCTAAGTTGGTTACATTATTTAAAATAAATTAAAATACGTCTAAAAATAATTTTAAAAAAAATCATTAAATAATTCCAATTGAAAAAAGAATTTATTCACTTGGCCACAGCTATTTAAATTTAATTAAATAAAAAGAATTTAGGCAGAAAGACCTCTAGTCGATAGCCTATAACAGACTACTAACCCATCAATATGTATTGTAAATATAAATATTTGTAAAAAATTGTAATTCTGCTGTCTGAATAAAAAGAGTTTAAAAATAATTAATTGTTAATCAACTATTTTCCCTTTAGCTGACTTGACTTTTTGACTTACGTTACGTAGGTGCTTTATAAAACAAATGTAGTTGTATTAACATACATTTGTCTTACAAGATACTTATTACGTAACGTAATTCAAAAAGCCACGGCAGCTAAGGGTAAAATAATTCATTAATAATTAATTATGTTCAAATTATTTTTAATTGATCACTTGATGAAATATTTTAACCAATATTGAGTTTGAAATTAAAAACAAATGCCTTTAATTTCACTTATTTTTATTTGCCAACTATTTGGAGTTTTTATTTAATTTATATAAAATATTTAAAAGGCTTATTTTATATTAATCAGTAATGCAGTAGTTAAAGATAAAATAATTATTTAATGCTTACTATAATTAATTTGAAAATTATTTAATTTATGTAAATTTTTAATATTACTACAAAACATTGAACAGTATTTCGCGTTTATTTCGAAACAGAGTAAATTGAATTTTTCAGTTTTGAAGCACTTACGATGTATTTCACAAACAGTTTAATGCCTCGGGTTTCCGTAAGCCCGTATTAAATTACACGCATAGAACGATAATTTAATACCGGCTTACATATACGCACACGAGCCATTCAATTGTTTGTAAAATCTACAGTTAGAATTCGATTGCGTGTAAATCTCGGTGCGAAAAAAAAACGCATCATTTTATTTATTTATGTAGTTTGGTAAATGTTATATTTATGCATGGCAAACAATTTTATCCGTTGAAATGTACATGATTTTACATTATTTAACAGATTTTCTATTTAAATATTAATGCTATTATCGGCTTTATAATAAATTAATTACACGTTCGCCAACACATTTACTAAATTTTCTATTTTATTTTTACTATTCGTTTCTACTTGAATTTATATATTTTATTCGACGCCGCATTATACCCTTCCTATTATTTATTCTTTAAACCTTCAATATAAATAAAAAAATATATTAAATTAAATAGAAAAATTAAAATAATTAATTTACACAATTTAATAATTAATTAATTATTTCCCTTAAGCTATTGCACCTATTTGACCTACGTAATATAATGAAAAATTATTACATTACCAATCATCTGTAGTGCAAAAGAAAATATCTATTGTATGGTTTAATTTCTGACGAGGTATTTTCACGGGATGTAGTTGTTCTAATGGATATTTATTCCTTTTTAAAGTACTTACGATATGTACTTCAAAACGCAGTTTTAGTAGCTAAAGCTAAAATAATCGATTAATTATTTAATTGAATAAATTAATTAATTATTTTAAAATTTCTTTTCATTTAATTTAAATAAATGTGACTAAGTGAATTAAGACTCTTTTCTATTGTTAAAATTTATAATTTATTGTGTTGTTACTTTTTCAACATGAAAAATACAGCATTTTCAACTTTCAGTCAACATTGTTATTTCGCTATTATTGAAGTAACGAAATAATTTCAATAAACAAAATATTTTTTTTTTCGCTGATGGAGATGGTTGAGCAATAGATTAAATAAAAACAATTTGAAAATAATTAATAAATTATTCCCTCTTTTACCACTGCGACATTTTGACTTATTTTACCAAAGAAGAAATAATTTATTAATTATTTTCAAAGTCGTTTTATTTAATTTATTTAAATAACTGTGACCATGTGAATAAATCAATTTTTCTATTAAAAATTGAGCATTATGATCGTAAATTATACACTAGTTGTAAATAAAACAACACTTTCTAAGTTTCACAAAATTTATTGTAGAGGCACTACTACAATTCTTTCGTCAACGCAGTGGCATCGGCCAGATGGTGATTATAAGACAAATGATTAATGATGATTTATCATCTGCCTCAACCATCGATTCACAAATTATCGCAAATTGTTCTATTCTTCAAATGAGACACTCAGTATATAATAATCCCAATCAACAAGACAATTCTTTAATTTTGTCAGCGTTAACTTGGTGGTACATTTTCTTTATATCCAGTAAGAAATTTTATTAACAAAAATTGGCGTGTGATATTTCAGTTTAAAGTCTAAAATGCTTTGTTATCAATTGATGATTTTTTAAACTAATCACACATGTCACATATCACAGAGCAAAATATTTAAGTAATTTATTAATTATTGTAAAAACATTTTAATTTATTTAAGTAACTGTGACCAATCAATCTGTCTGTATTGATAATTGATTTCATTCAATTAAAAATATTATTATTATTATATACTATATTATTTACGATTTACATCAAGTGATTAATGAGAATAAAATTATAAATTATAGATAATTGAAACTGCCTTAGTTTTAAATTTGCTTAACCACAACATAATAAAATAATATGAATATCTACAATATATTATATCCTTAATGACAGAACAATAATTTTTACAATTTACACAATTCATTTATTATGCATATATAGATGGATTACTAAATGATCCATCTGTGAGGGCTCTTAACAACCTAAGGTTTTACTGACTTTTTTAGTTTTGTTGAACCACCGCCTTTTAGCGTTTGGATAATTGGTGATGAATATTTCTGTTTTTCGGACTTCATTAGACCAATATGTTTCATACTCAATGCATCAAGCATTGCACTTGATGGCAGTTGAACAAATGTTTTATTGTTAAGAATTAAGACAATAAAACATTTGTTCAACTGCATATAAATCATGTATTTTGATAAAACATGATTACAATATTAATAAGTAGTATTTAATTTAAATATAATATTGGAATATTTTATAAATAAGGCTATATTTATTTATAAAATCTTGTAAATATTGTATTTGAATTAAATACTAATTGTAATATTGTAATAATGTTTTATCAAGTGATAATTGAGAACCAAATGGAGGATTTATTACATATGGGGATATTTAAGGGGGTATTTTTTTTCACAAAAATATCGTTTTTTATTACCTTTTTCGTTTTTTTATCGACTCGAATATCGATTTTATTCAATGAGTTTCAGCCGCTCAAAGAAAACCATACAGGCGATAAAGCGTTTATTCAAATGGTGATTGCATTTTTTCTCAAAATTACTTTTTGTTTCATTGTTAAGTCGATTTTTACTATTTTACCAGTTTTTAACATATTTACTTCGTTTTTTTTTAATTTTGTTCCATATACTTGTGACCAAGGCTCAAACTAGAATAATACCCATAGGTTCAATTCCCATCAGATATGTTTCTTTTCCACTTACATTTAATTAATTTAAATTATATCTCAACAACACTGAAATTTCTTCAATTTAATAGAAATAAATATGATTTTAAAGGAACATTAATGTAATTAGACAATTCTTCAAAACAAATGTGAATTTTTTTTTTCAAAAATGTTTTGAAAAATAGCAATAAATATTGTCTAACTCACTTTTAAAAAATAATAATAATTTTATCCTGGTGGATTTACTAATGTTAATTACAATTAAAAAAATATTAGTAATTTCATCTTAGTGGATTTACTAATGGTTATTATAACTTAAAAAGTTTATGGGGTTACAAAAAAAGCAAAAAATATTGTCTGATTTTTTAAAGCTTCTAAAACAAATATCAATACAACAAATACAATAAATTCATCCTAGTGGATTTCCTAATGGTTATTACAACCATCAAAGCCGATTACAGGAGACGTTAGCTTTGGGACAAAGAAAGTGCATTCCTTTAATGAAGAATGTTTTTCGTAGCCCATAAACCTCCAACAAATCCGACAAATTTGCATGTTCTCAGGAACATATCAACAAAATCAAGTCTATCGATTACCATGTCTGAGTAAACAATTCTTTTAAAAAGATGGTTAAAATAGGTGGAAAAACGAATCCCCCATTAATATAATTAAATTTATAATTCTGAAGCAATCAATAAAATATATAAATATTTAAATTAATAAAAATATATTTCAATCAAAAAGCACGAAAAAGCATTTACAACAAAAACAAATTTCGTTTCCGAAAATGGTACATTGTAAAGGGAAAAATACATGTGTCAATTATTGTACAAAAAACAGCAAAAATAATAAATGAATTTTATAACAGAAATGAACATCCACCAACGTAATTATTGGACATGTAAATTAAATTCAATTAATAACTCAATAACACTTAATATAATGAGTAACACTATCAAGAATGATTTTGAAATACAGGGTGATCCAGCGAGACAGTTCCCTAAAAGTATAGATAGTTACAATAAATATATAATTACGATATTTACACCATGTGGATATATCAACGCAGTTTTTAAAAAAATACATATCACAATATTTACAACATTACAATTATTTACAACTAAACGAACCTAATTCTTTGATGCGTCCCAGTACACATCGAACATAGGAACATTTACATTGAGTACATTCTAGCATGTTCGGTGTTACATAAAACTCTCTGTATATAAATATAAGAACAAATGTCTTACATATACACAAACATCGTTACTTATGAAATGTAAACAACACAAAACAATACATTACAAAATAATTACACTGAATTATAATTTCACTAATTGGCTATAGATATATTGTTTTATTATTTTGCATTTTTACAATCTTATATACATAATTTACAGATAGATTTGATTTATTAATGAATAATATAATATACTTAAATTATAAACGAATTTATATAAAAGTGCAATAACAACAACAGTAATTATTTATAATTGAATTTGTTATTAAATTTATGTCTATTTTCACTGGCAGAAAGCATGAGGCATAAAAATGATTTTCCATAAATAAATTAAATTTGAAATGAAAGAATATCTGTGAAATGTGTAGATTTCATGCATAAGAAATCACATTTTATAATTAAGTACGTAAAATTCAAATGAATTTGAATGAGAAATTTATTCAAATAATATTTTAGATTTCCCTAAAGAATGTGGTAAAAAATAGTTATTTTAGGAGTGACTTCTTTCCAGTGAATTGAGGTGGTTATATGATTGGATTATAAAATTAATTGGATGTTATGGTATATAACTTCCTTATTTTATTAATAATAAAAATGATTATTTAATAATTTATTCTATTATTTCTTAAGAAATAGTAATTATTATTATTTTATAAAATAAATTATTTTAGTAGGGTAGTCCGAAGTGGTTCTGGTAAAAAGAAACAAAAAGTGGAAACAATCAACCTGAATGGGACAACAAACAAAATGAGAATATCTTTCGGGATAGGAGTAAAAATAAAAATGTTAGACACAGCTGTTCTATTTTAGTAATAAATATAGTTTAAGCATCTACCAATAAAGTTAATGCTATTTATTAAATGTATAACCAAGTGAAAGCCTTAACAATTAACGAATTAACATTAATGTTTCTTGGGTTAAAATCTTAATGGAACCGGATAGTCATATTTGATGAATAAAATCACTTGTTATGTTTCATTATATTAATTTGTAACCATTATCAAAGGTTAATCCGAATTGAGATTATAATTTGATTTATTAAAAAAAAAATAATGCAACATAACAGTGTTTTTCTTCATCAAATATGAATAATCCACCAATAAAAGAACATAACCATAGAAATATAATTAAATGCTCAAATGATTACTTTTATAAATCCACAATCCTTCAATTATAAATTCCAGCATTTATTAAGTTTAGGCAAAAAAATGCAAATAACGTCTAGAATCTACCTCTTCTTACAATATTTTGTATTCCTTGAATATCCCTTCTAAATATAATTACCCTTCTCTCACAATTCTTCAATTCGTTTGTGCTAACATAGAAGATAGTTTAACTAACTAGCATATATTTTGCCTTTTGCATCTCAATAAATCGATGACGGAGCAGAAAGACCTCTGGTAAATAACCCAGACAGTTGTGATGGTACCATTCGAATGAAAATAATCGTTTTTTTTTTCAATTATAATAATAATCGATTATTTCGATTGTTATCATGACAATTCGCGTTCGCCGAGCTATATCATTTACACTTGAGATCGCAGCCGGGACGGCGTTTGATTAATTTAATTTAACATCTTAGTAAGAATAATGTGACAGATCAATTGTGCGAATTGTTAAACGCATGGATTAAGAAGCTACAAAAATATTAATGTTTATTTTTCTCTGTTTTTATTTTTTTGTTTTTGCTTTGGAATATAATAAAAAATGCTATCGCATACAAGGTGCTTCTATTTTTGTGGCCATATAAAAAAATTAAGTTGATGATGATTTTTCGGACAAAGTGCCTTTGGCTTTTTAATATCTTTTAAAATAAATACATAAATTGGAAAAATCAAATTTCCGAAAAATTGCATTTTCCAAAAATGTAACATACTCTAAATAGTGTAATTATTTCCTAATTTAAACCACCTTGTATTTCTTATTGTTTTTAAGATCCCCATGCTGCGTATTATTATCTTGGACATAGTATATATAAAAGCATGTATTAAGTATAATTTTATCTTTAATAATGAGAATTCGAATCACGATGATCGTCATTTGCGATTATTTCGATTCTTGATTATTTAAATCATTCCAATATAAATTTTCCATTATTAAAATAATCGATTTTGCCTATCACTGACAGACATACTAACATCAAAATGTGTTCTATGTATACATGTAAATATTCAAACTATTTGTTTGTATATATAAATAAATTAGATTTTAAATTCTGTTAATAATCGCTAAAACAACTATGCCTTATAAACCCTTAAATTTATTAAAAGTTAATTATTTAGCGTGATATTTCTGTTTATTTATGAGTTCTTACTATATATATTTTTTAAGCGTTTATAATTTGTTTTTAAGGAAATAATACGTTTTCTTTGTCCTAGACGAAGAGATTGAAAAGTAGAAAAGCGTAACCCTGATATTTTGAAAGCATTTTTCATATATATTCACCCATATATGTTATCGGGTATTAATATGATTAAACACCTTATATAGGCCCGTCGTACGTTGCATCTTCCGGGGGGAATCGTTATCTACATCATATACCACATAAATGGTTAGAAAACTTGCCCAGAAATCTTGCCTCTTGCCTTACTTCCATTCCAATAAAATAACAGCACTGTCATAAAACGGGAGCGAATTTCCCATGGTCGTCCTGATGAAAATTATATTACAGATGGTCTCGAAGCCCAAGGCTTGAATCCGATCAGGGAAATATTGAATGAAGTAGGATTAACAGGTGATCCCCCCAGTGAAGCTAGGAATTTAACCTCGTTTAACTGGCTGTACAGTGTAGCTCGCATTAGACGGCTTTTAGGAGTAAATGTTCTATACGGCTTTAACGTTGCCGAGGATGTGCGCAATTCTTCACAACACAAAATTATGGCAAGTAAAACTTTTATATTTCGCACATTTGAAAAGTTTATAAATACGTCTGAAAAGTTTCATAAACACGTAGTATTTTTATGTAAAATACGTGCAAATGCGAGCGGGCAGTTCGAGTGTTGTAAACTCGCACGTCCAATTGATTATTAATTGTTTCAGATCGAGCAAGTGTCTCCCGGCTTCGGGGAGCGATATTTATTGCAGCCCGAGAAATTTGCATCAGAGATAAAGAATTATAAAAAATACATCGCACAGATGCTTAATACGTATTCGAATGAAACGAATGGTGAACAATTCGCCGAAGACATCGTGAAATTCGGAACTCAGATAGCGAAGGTAATGAATTGTTGTACGGGGGGTGTAGACTGTAGGCTCTAGGCTGAAGAGGGTGCCATCAAGGGTTACCCTCTTGATAGTGCCAATGACCGAACTTTAAACGAATTTATCACAATTACATTTGCATCACTTTTTATGGATAATATGCACGACCGTGACGTGAACTGTACTGCCGACAGAACAACGCAACATACAAATACACGCGTTCTATAAATCACACTGCAACATGTATGTAAAAGTGGGCGGATGAGCGTATACTAAATCAGGGTTATGTGTAGATCATGACTCCCCCAGAAATCCGACGCGGCTCTGGGCACCTATTTCACGAAGTCAACCTCCTAGAACTTGCGAGAGGGCCTGGTTCTAACAACACATCATGGCAATACGTAAGTTAACGTTTAGTCCTTTCCCTAATTTTACCTGAAATCAGTGAATATCCTGTATATTCCATTAAATCTTAATATTTTAAAGTAAGAGATCCTATTACAAAAAAAAACGAATTACAACAATAATTACAACATACTAAAATGAATAAATATTATATTAATAATAATTTAATTGTAAAGATGTTAGAAAAAAAGATTAAATGAAATATAATATATAATGAAAATCTTATTTAAACATGGTATCGTTATATTTTTATAAAAAGTAAATTTCATTAAAGGTGAATTGGACAAAATACATGGAAATAGTATTTAACGACACGAATGTAGTGCTGAATACAAAAGAGGATAAAGCCATCCTCTTAGATTTGGGATACATGCAGAAGCTCTCATCTTTATTAGCCGAAGTAGATAAGTTGACTTTAGGTAAGAAAAATCATCCCTTTTCTCCACAATCTCTCTTATTATAATTCCAGAAAGATTTCTGTGGTGGAACGTACTCTCGACGGTGGCACCTCTCACTTTAGCGAAGTTCAGGTCCCTCGGTTTCGAATTTTCACAACAGTTACTCGGATTGCAAGCCCGCACTCCCAGATGGAAGGGATGTACTGGAAATGTCAATTCGAATTTCGGTCTGGCATTGAGCTATCTATATGTACGGTCACACTTCGATAAAGGCCACAGAGATAAGGTAAAGAATCAATATATTGACATATAAATGTGTATCATACCCTTGTCAACAACTACGATTGCTTGTAAATATTTCGATTCACACACACATACACACACACAAACGTTAATTTTACAAACGCTCTGTTAATCTAATAATTAAATTATTATATACATATTTTTTCAAATAAATACAAATATTTTTACAAACATTAAGAATGCACAATAAAAAAGTTTTTTTTCTGTCCTGGGCTATCGACCAGAAGAATTCTCTAAAAAATAATACATACAATAAACTTTATTATGATTTTTATACATCTTATAGAGGAAACTAGTGACTATGTTTTGGTGTGAACCAGACATCGGACCTATTTTAACTGTGCTTTTGCGAGATTCGCTAAATTTAAATTCATGTTTTAAAATTAGATAATTTTGATAATTTTTAATTCATAAACTATTTAACATATTAAAGTGGTTCTTTCATAATTTGAAGCTTATATGTTTTAGTTTAAACAGAAAAAAATTCAAACATATTTTTCAAGTGGTTACAAAGATTTGATTTTTTATTTATGTATCGATTTTCGTTCGAATTTAACTTCTAAAATGTACCCCATGTTTATGAATTAATTACTCAATAACTATCAACGTTATTATATTGAGATTTTGTATGTCTGGGTTCTGAAGTATGGAGAACATGGTGGTGTACTTAGTTTCGTTAATATTGAAAGTTGAAAAATACCGCCGCGCATACCCGTGTCCGCGAATGCGTCATTCGGCCACATAGTGTAGCGTCTGGAAGTGATTGAGATGTGCAAATGATGTGTGGTATTTCGAAGGCTTATATGGCAATATAATCGCAATATAATCATATTTATTTCTTTATCGAAACACAGCCGAAACATACGCTATATAAATTACATCACAGATTTAATTAATAGTTAATTCTAAAATTGTAGCATAGTTTTCTCACATTAATAGCTTAATTAGCATGCATATAAATTATAAATAGGTAAAGCAATATCTAATTAAGTGTTAATATTTTACCTAAATATGTGTTTAATTTCCAAAAGCAATCAGTTAAATAACCGTAAGTAGAAAGGTAATTATGCTCATTTGATTTATTTTTCGTATATTTATGTTTCTATATTAAAATCTAGAAAAATATAATCCGGTTTTAATATCCACGGAAATCAAAATGATTTAAAATGAGAAATAGAAAACTATAAACGCACTAAGATTGAATATTTCATACAAAATATTTTTCTTTGCACAAGACATGCGGAAGTTTCAGTTAAAGTAACATGTATAACTAAGTAGGAGTCTCGACCATCTAAAACCCCGATATTTGTTAAAATTCAATAAAAGTTAAGAGTCTCTATACATAAAGGAATAGGGTATTTCTTTCAACAAATATTTGGTTATATCTTTAATTAATTTGTCACTTAACACGCGGTGAAATATTTTGGAATATACGTGTTTTAATCAGTAGTTTTTATTAAATATTTGGTTTGCTAAAATGATTACAGAAAATATAATTATATTAAGGAATCGGTCATTTGTTTAAGGATATCGATCAATATAAAATGTCTATAAGTATGATTTAGTTGAGTATATGATGTTTTAATAAAAAAGTTGTATATTATAAAAATATTTGACACTTTGGGTGAAAGGTGGTGTCGTGAGTGAATAGTGTCGGGGAATTTTTTAAGGAAAGAATCGATCGCATGCCAATACATACATTCTGTGGCCAGCCATTTTATCCGATATTCTTTTTTTAATGCAGGCGTTGCTCATGTTGGATGATATTCGTGAGGCATTCGAGGAAGCCGTACATGAGTTGGATTGGATGGATGATGTGACTCGTGAGAAGACCCTTACCAAACTGCATGCAATCAGAGCTTTTGTGGGCTATCCAGGTTGGATCATGAATGCCACCCAACTCGATATCCATTACAAGCAAGTGCGTATCGATCTCTTTTATATTTGGCCGCTCTTTGTAATACAAAGTCATTTCAGGCCAATGTTATCGAGGGCGAACTTTTTAAGACCTATCTTAATCTCACGAACGCCGCCGTGAGGAGAAATTTGGAGAACGTTAGGAAGAAGACGAATCGCAATCGGTAATGTGGAAATGTTAATTGTTACCTTGCGCTCTTTTCAACAAAGCCCGTAATTTTCAGGTGGGTTGCCGCCGCGACGACGGTGAACGCGTTCTATTCAGCAACTCTGAACTCCGTCAGTAAGTTTACTTTTTTTATGCACGGGCTGTAAAATACGAGATATAAATCTGTGAAATTATTTGCAGCGTTTCCAGCCGGGATACTGAAGCCACCTTTTTATGGCAACGGCATTGAGTAAGTGCGCTACACCACATACCCATGCATGCACATAACACCAAACGAAATTGAACTTTGCCTTTTTTATTCACTCCTTCCTTCAGAGTTCTTACAACGAACGAGCCTATGTCGCCCTCTCAATTTTACAATGCCAAACATTTTATTGCAGAGCTATAGATTACGGGGCTATAGGGGCCATTATGGGACACGAAATTACTCACGGATTTGACGACCAAGGTAATAAATAATCGTTAGGGTCAAAGCACACTTCAGAGAAATATTCTGCTTTTAGGTAGACGCTACGATGAACATGGCAATTTGAAGCAATGGTGGTCTCTTGCTACTCTACAACATTATCACGCCAGGGTCCAGTGCATTATCGATCAGTATAACAATTACACTATGCCTGGACTAGAACCTGGATTTCGCGTAAGTACCAACTAAACTATTACTCCGCCGCTATTCATTATCTAATGCTATTTTAAATAATTACCATGTTAATTCATTATAAACAAAACCTGCATTGCAAATTAGAAATTAGCGTGTGTGCTATTATAATATTCCGAAAGTATTATTTTTACTCAGGTTCAAGGGGTGAACACGCAAGGGGAGAATATTGCTGATAATGGAGGCTTAAGGGCTGCCTTTGAAGGGTATAAGAGGCGGCGACCTAAGAACGGCGTTATGCACCAGCGACTTCCCGGACTTCCAGATGTCACCAGCGATCAACTATTCTTCTTGGGATTCGCACAGGTTTGCATATTTCCCACACCTACTAAATTCACTTATTTCCTTAATATTAACGACGATTCTCACAAATACCCGCGTTTTATTTTTATTTCATTTCACCCTGAAACACAAGCCCTTTCAGTTTACTAAAAATATCCACTTTACACTAATCTAAGTTAAATAAACTGCATTTAGCTAATGGCCGATGTCCATTGCCCGGAACTAAAACTCTAATTACAACCCTTCCCACGAATTTATTTTTATTAACAGCGAATCGATTTAATTGTCTGTAATTAAACGGTCCGAATTTTAACGAAAAATTATTTCAATTTAAAATACCATTCACTCCAACCACATATATTTAATTAAATTATCATTATTTTATTAAAAACAATAAATACAATCAGTTATTCAACATAAATAACAAAAAAATAATTTTAGCAAAATTCATGGAGGATTAAAATATTGTATACATAAAAATAAATATGAATAAATAATTATAAACACACCGATTCAATGGAATAACTTTAAGTTTTAAATTCTCGAGCAGTTTCAGGTTTTCTTCAAGAGAATTTATAATTAAATTTATTTATATTTATTTCAATTGTTTTAAGAAAACAAATCGAGGATTTAAAGTTTAAAATTTATTCTTAGATTTTGAAGGCGTTCACTTCGGGGTACATTAATTTTGTTATAAAGAAATCACTTAACTTTTTTACAACACTTTAATTTCACTTTAGTGATTAGTTTCAATTACACAGTAAGTAAAAAAAACTGCATACAAAAAGTTACGTGCTTTCTTTATTCAATTTATCTGTTTATTTGCTTTATAGGCAGATTTGTTTATAAGAAATATTTCTTTGAGGTCAGTAGTTTATACTATAACAATAAATTATAATGATAGTGAAAATGTTTCCATTGTAGTTTTAATTAAATTTAAAAAGTAATTGGAAAATAATTAATGAATTATTTATTAATAAAAGAAAAGGGTATTTATTCACTTGGTCACAGTTATTCAAATTAAATAAAAATAATTAATTATTAATCAATTATATTTCCTGCGACTTATTTTACTTACGTTACGTAAGTATGTTTTAATGTACTTATATAATGTACGACTAAAAAAATCGTAGTAGCTAAAGGGAAAATACTTGATTAATAATTAATTATTTTCAAATTAGTTTTATTTAATTCAATTAAATATTCTCTTTTAACTTAAGGAAAAATAAATATCTATTGAAACAACTACTTCCCGGGCAAATAACACGCCGAATATACAATAGGTATTTGCCGTTGCATTTCAGCGATATTATAAATTGCACAGCAATTGAAAGATAACAATTAATTCATTTTTTTTCTTTTAATTTAATTTATAATGATAAACAATTAAAAATCTACCAATAAATAAATAAAAAGACATTAAAAAAATAAAATTATTCGGCAGAAAGACCTATCGATAGCCCATGATAGACTACTAACACAACTTTACAAATTGTTATAATAAATTTTGCAAATTTTTGTTATCATATTTTCTGGATAAAGATGTCTGTATACATACAAAATTATTCAATAATAAAAAGAGCGTGGTCGAGAATTTAAGATTATATTTAGTAATTTAAGGTTATTAAATATAATCTTAAATTCTCGACCAATTTCTGGTTATTATTAAATAATTTTAAATTATCTTGAAAATGGGCTTATAACCAAAAATTGGTTGAGGATTTCAAGTTATAAAACTTAACAAGTGTTTAATTGATAGATTTTTAATCCTTTATCCAATAAATATGGATAAAGTATATAAACAAATTAAAAGAAAAGAAAATAATTCAAAAATAATGAATGAATTAATTCTAGGATCTTGTGGGTGTTCACTTCGTGATACATTTTCAATTTTGAAATAAAAGAAAACTTTTATTTAAAAGTTCCATAAAAAAGTTACGTGTTTTCATTATATCACTTTTATACGTAAATTTTTATACCACATTTGTGGTATAAAAAATTACAAATTTTCTTTATATCAAAATTAATGAATTATTTATTCTCTTTTAATTGCGATTTATGGTATCACTAAACTAATAATGTTTCAATATTTGAAATATTATTGTATACATCTTTATAAAAAAAAAAAACTAAAAACATTGAATATACTCAATAAGTTAAAAACATAAATATATTTCATAAAATTAAATTAAATCGACTATAACATTTATATAGCATAAGTTGCTAATTTTAAATACATAAAATTCACAGTATATATACATTTTTGATTTCAAATTAATATAACAAATGTGAAAAGCATAATTAAAATTATCTGTTTCTATTTCAATAAAAAAATCAAACTTTTTTCGCGCTTATATTGTTTGTTAACTCGATTTAGTCGATTTAATATGTTTGCACTTTGTAGTGATTCAAATTGAACGGTTTAATTGAATCTCTTTGAAGTTTAAATTAGTTGAATCAATAATTAAATCTGTAAATTATGTTACCAAACAACAAAAGTCCTAACTATCAAGCACTGCAATGAAAGTTCGTTACCGTAACTGAATTTAGATTAAAATGTATCGCTTGCATTAGTTGTTTATTTCACTCTGAAATATTTCATTACCAATATTAAACTTTATATGTGTTTCTGTGTTACGCGTTTAAAATAACTCACGTAAACTCTAGTTGTATATAATGGTAAATCGTATATTATTCTTAAAATGAATAAATAATGTTTATGGTTTTTGGTGCTATATATCGTAGCATTCATTCCTGTTTTATTAATAAATACTAACAGTAACTTTAATAGCTGTAAGCGGGTTGCTTGAAGATGTTTTAATCAAATAAAACGCATTTAAATGTTGTTAAAAAGGTAACTAATAAAGTTATTATTCATACCAGCTTTTTAAACGTTATTAAAAAGGTAACTAATAAAGTTATTATTGATACCAAGTTTTTAAACGTTATTGAAAAGGTAACTGATAAAGTTATTATTCAAATAAAACACTGTGAACTTTTCTTCACTGGATATTTATTTGTACAAAATGTACATTTCGATCAGAAAGTGAACGATACATTTGGCACAAATAAATATTCAGTGACGAAAAGTTCATAGACTTTTATTTGAATAATAATTTTATTAGTTACCTTTTAATAACGTATAAATACTTGGTATGAATAATAACTTTATGTAATTGATTGATTAGGCTGATAATTGTTGAAAGTTCATAATTACTTATATTAAATATCACTATTTAGTCTTTCAAAGTATATTGTAATGTCTCTACAATTGTTTCGCCAGTTCAGGCAAAGAAATTTCATTTCATTTTTATCACTAAATAGTGATATTTAATATAAGTAATAACTTTATTAGCTACCTTTTTAATAATGTTTAAATATATGGTATGAATACTAATTTTATAAGTTATGCTTTTAACAATATTTAAATATTCACTATTTGGATTTAAGCTATGTGAAGTTATGAAACATAAATTAAAACTCTTATTTATTCCATTCTTCATTATCTTATTTTTAAATATCAGATGTACATTTCGAGTATTACGTACTGATTTTCAATAACTCTTGTTGGAAATGAGTACATAATACTCGAAATGTATATCTGACATTTAAATATAAAATAGTGAATAAAGTAATAAATAAGTCTTTTAATTTAAACATTTAAATACTTGATATTATTTCTATAAAAACGTGTTTGCGTAACCTCTGAACGCAATAATACAAGTTCTTAAAATTTATGCAAATAATTACACATCTTTCAATTAGATTTGGTGTGGAAATTCGACCCTTGGAGCATTGAAGAGCAAATTGGTAGATGGTGTACATTCCCCGAATCGGATTCGGGTGATTGGGACCTTATCAAATTCAGAGGAATTCGCCAGGGCGTGGAATTGTCCCATCGGCTCGCCAATGAATCCCCCAGATAAATGCGTACTGTGGTAAATTTCACTGTTTAAACGCTACTGGAGTACAAACATTGAAAATTAATTTAAAAGTTATTTTCAAATTGATAAAAAATTAAATTGTGATATTATAGTGTAGTCTAGAGAAATTAGTGACGAATTGAATGTTATTTGTTGTGTATTATTTTGGTTGTAATAAATTAAATATATATTTTAATTGTGTCGTTAATACATCTTTACCTATATCGTAATAAATATATTTATCTATATAATATTATAATTTTTCAAGACTCTGAAAATCTTCTCAATAAAAACAATAAATTTGTAAATTAAATTGACTTGGTTTATTTTTACTTATGTTTACTTAACAAGATTTGACAATCTAAACATAAGTAAAACTAAATAGAGTTTTTTTTTTAATTTACAAGTTTAATTTTATATTAACATTGTATTACCAAGTAATTAATGGGAAAAAAGTGTCCGATATAAAATAATATACTGTTTAAAATACAAATATATAAATATGTATGATTAAAATTAATTAATAATAATTTAGGGCAGGAATATTTCTGATCGATAGTAAATATGCAATATTTATTATATTATATCTACGTATTGTAAATAATAATTGTAAAAATAAACAAATAAATATACAATATAATAATTTAATTTAATGAATGTAATTATTTCATCTTAAGCTATAATAAAATGATATATGGATAATATAATTTCCTTTAGAAACATAAAATAAATTCATGTATTGTTAAATATAAATCAATCATTAGATCCTATCACTGAATAAACCATAATTGTGGTATAAACATAGTAAGTGTTTATTCAGTGATATAATCATAAATTACCACATAGTTACGGTCGTAAACATCGTGATGATTCAGTCGTTAGACCTTCTATTATGGTTGATTTTGTATTTGTAAATATTCAAACTCAAATAATAAACAATATTTGGTAATAAAAATGTTTCATTAACAAAAGCTTCTTTAAAATTAAAAATGTATAACAAATTAATGACTTTGTTCCAAGAGCGGTCATTAAATTTCTCCGCGATAAAAAAACACTTTCATGAATAATAATATTTACTGAAATAATTGCCTTTTCCCGGCGCATTCCCCATAATGTCTTGTTTTTATACACAATTACGAAAACTCATCACAGGACAAAATCAAAGGAAAATCAATACTAGCTACAGACTCAAGACCAGCGGTTTACCTCTTTTAAAATCAATATAATTATTTTCTGTATTGTTACTCTAAAAATTCGAAACACAATATAATTACAATATTATAATATATATTACAATATTATATACAGGTACCCGTCTTTGATAGCTCAGTTACTAATTAAGTTAGGACTTTGAAATTTTGAAGAATGTCTTCAAAATTGGATCCTAGGACGAACTTCAGAATTTTTTATTATAATGGCAAAAAATAATTACGTCATATGGCGCTTGCGTTATCTCCCATTAATTATGATTCATATCAGGTCTTTAACCGTAATACAATATCCGTTCAACCGCCTTCATGAAGGCATTGCACATGGAATACACTAGTCTGATGAGGTTCGAAAAATCGCAATATCCATCAAGGTTGGAATTGCAACTGTCATACGCTAGATGACTGGTGGTTGAACATTTTTTTTTTTAAATTTCTCGATTGTGAAAAAGGAATTCGTTTATCCACTTTTAAACTTTTAACATGATTTTAATCTCAAAATCACATTTATATGTTACATGTGCGTTACTATTTACTTTTAATCTCTAAAAATTCTTTCAGAGTAATATTTCTGGTGAACTCCTCCGAAAAAAAAAAATACGAGAACCATTGTAAAATGAGAATTAATATTCATGACAAATTTATTGTCCCTAAATAAAATTAATGACGACAATATCCCCTTCCAATTCCAAATAGGCGAGCACCACATAATAAACAAATCATGCATTAAAAAAACACCCTGCCGTTATAAATAAAACATTTTAATTCGTGCGAGCGATCTAAATCATTTCTGGTGGCATTCGCGAAAAAAGTGGTCTGTAATTATGTTCAACGAGCGGTTGGATGGGAAGGAATTGATAAATGCATTTCATCGTTTTTTGGTGAGGGTTTAAAACATGTGAGCACGCGAGACGGCGTCGCGACGCAAGCGCACCGGAAAAGCCGGCGTCTCTAACACCGGAAATTAAGGACAGTTGCAATTCCAACCGTTCGAAAAATGCACACAATAAATTCATAGAAAAATAAATTACGCATTTTTTATTCACGCGATTTTTCCACGATAAAGGTAAGTTTTTAAGCTATCTAAATTGTTAATTCAGAAACTCTGCTATTATAAAAACAATACCTACTTTACAAAAAACAAATACATCCACTAAAAAGTGAATAAAGAAAACTCTTTCTTTCTTTCTTTCTTTCTTAATCTTATCTTCTTTTACCCGTATTGGGTGTCGAGATAAACAAAACTCTAACAAAAATTTATTCTTCATAAAAAATCAGGTTATGCGCTTGCAATGAAAGGAACAAATTCAACTGAACACAGGTCGATTAGTATTTTTAATTGCGCATCTTTTGCACTACTAATTATTACCAACACATTAAATGAATTTATTCCTTGTGTTCTGAACGCACTGCATAATAATTTCGAATAAAACGGAACTTTTAATATTAATATATAATAAAATTTGACATGAAGACCTGCGATCGATAGCCATTTAACAATTAATTAATTTGTATGTGATACTTAATTTAGAACTACCTGTGTATAACAATTTTTATTAATAATTAAGTTTACAAGAACATATGAATAATTGATATAATAATTCATATGTTCTTGTAATCTTAATTATTAATAAAAATTGTTATATACAGGTAGCTCTAAATTAATTGTCCACCATTACTAACTTTGTTATTAGTTGAGCTTAATTAGAGAATATAATTCATAACAAAAAAGTTATAACAGACCATCACAAAAAAACACAAATAAAAAAGTTTTTCGCATATTAATACTGTGTTTTCAGTTCTTGTAAAAAACAAAATATCAACAAATCATGAAAACAAAATGTGTTTTCTCAATCTCTCAGTTAATACTCCATCTACTTAACCTTGTTTATTGATGTTTTACAACAATAATTTTTAATATGTTAGTAACGTACATTGTTAGTACAAGGCTTTAACGTTCCTAGAATTTATATTTCTTTCTATTAAATAGTTCGCAAATTAACTTAAAATAAACGATTTTATCATTATTTCTTAATTATTTTTTTATAGCAACTTGATTGAAAACAGAATATTAAAATGCCAATAACTTCGTTATTTTTTTTTTCGTAATAGTCTATTATACACTTAATTAAATGTGAGTTTCGTGAAGATTTGAAAGATATATGAAAACACTTTGTACACTTTTCTTCACTTAATTATTTATTAGTGTACAAAAAGTTTTCATATAGTCTATTATAAATTTTTTGTTAAAAATAACTTTTTCTGTCAAATGATGACAAAAAAATATATAGGGTATTCCATTTAAAAAATGTTTGTTTGTTTATATCTTGAAAACGTAATATTCTTTTGTTTTTCTGATCACGCGGTTATAATCCCCGGAAAATTTACTACTACTAATTTAACAGACTAACTATGTAAACAAAAATAATACAAGAAAGAGAAATTAAGTCTTATTTAATAAAAAAATAATTCAAGTCTTTCTTTCATTATTTTTGTGTACATTGTTATTTGACATTTAAAATAATGTAATTATTTATTCAACAGTTTACAATAAACGAATTACAGAAAATAACGATAAAAAATCAACTCTAATACGCTATGAATTTGAATACAATTTAAATTTTTAATTATTAATCTTTTAAAGTTATTAAAACAGAATGGTAAAAAGGAGATATAAAGAACAAGATAAAAATTCATAACAATAAAAATTAAAAGGCAGAAATTCCTATGGTCGATAGCCTATTATAAACAACTGTTTACAAGCATTATGTATATACGTTTATTATACTCTGTACATAAAGATATCGCTTAATCAAATTATATTAAAAATAATAATCATTTTACTCTAAAACTAAAATTATTTTGTATTAGAAAATACGTTTAAGAAAATTAATGATTTAGGGAAAAAGTGGCATTTATTTATATATTATTAAAGTGATAAAAAACATACTATTTTTTTTTTTTTCAATGAATTTTTATATGGATTACCACGTAGTAAGAATCGATCCCATCGTGATGTCATTTATTCAGTACAATGCTATAATTGTGAATAGATATACATAGGATAAAACGAAAGAAATTTTAAATCTAGACTCAAAGAACATATGCATTATTCAAAAATAATCAGCTGAGAAAATTTTGCAATTTCCAGTCATATAATTACATTTGGACGTCAATTTAAAGAACATTTCGACAATAATTTAAAAATTCTAAGAGTCAAATTTACCACAATTAAACATGTTAGAAGCAATTGCGATATACCAAATTTCCAATAAACTTGTAAATTTATATTTACACCTCCTTTAAAAACAATTTTTTAAATGATTTCATTTTAATAATTAATCTTCATCGGATACATGACATTTGTATATTTAATTTTCTTAATGTTTCTATTTATTTATTTATCAAAAAAAACTATTGCAAAATATATTATACTCAAAATGTACATATAGTGTAAAATAAATAAGTGAGGCAGAAAGATCGATCGTCGATAGACATTTTCTGAGGCTTAACGAGTTGTAAATGATTGTAATCATATTGTAAAGTAATGTAACGTAACTCTCAGAAATAAAGATTTTCTATTTGAAATATGAATATATAATATATTTTCTTTGTAGCATATGTTTTGTAAAAAGGTGATTCCGTAAATAAATGTATTATTATTATTAAGAAAGGAATATGGTATAAATATTACTGATCATTGATTAAATCGAAATTAATGATATAGATACAAAAATATAATCTGATAATAATAAATTTAAATTATATACCATAATATATTTTTTTTAAATAATTATATATTCTATTGAATTCTTTAATCTAAATCGATATAATTTAAAAATATTAATTTACATCAAGTAAAATATTTATGAATGAATTACTTTTTTTATGAAATATAATGATTCTAAATTATTCGTTTATTTTTACAATCGTTTAAATTCGTTAATATATTGGTGTATATCTACATCGAAATTCATTTTTTAAGTATATAAATTTAACAAGGGGAATAAAACAAAAGTTGTGTAAATTGTGTAAAAGGAATAAAATGCCAGACGCATAAAAACAAGTCTCTTTAATTCGGCATTTTCTTATTTAATAAAAGATATGATATTGTTATCGGTAACGTATATAAACACACCTTTACAGGGATAAATAAGATGAGTCTTATAATATAAAAAAAATAATTTTAATTCAGACTTTGTATAGCAAATATTACTAAAAAATATATATCGGTAGCATGTTATATAAATCAAAGTAGAATCTTCGCAAATGAAAAGACCATAAGAGAAACAAAAAAATCAAGAATTACATGGAGTTTTCCCCTAAAAACAATACCTAGAAAAAATGATTAATGATGAATGCTTCCAAATTCTGCTTTGATTTATATAACATGCTACCGATATATATTTTTTAGTAATATATATATTAAAAAGATGAAACTAGCAACCAACAGACAAAAAAATATATTCATGGATATTAAAAAATGGACTAAAAGAACTAGAAGAAGCTATCGATATGATTGAACATTGTAGAAGTTATCAAATAAAAACACATACAAAATTATCTTTATCTAAAAAAGTAGAAAAACAAACAAAAGATGTAATTACTATCACTAGTAATGCATCAATCACTTCGGTACTAATTGTTGATGACTGGAATCCTGATAAAAAAAACAGCAAGAAAAATAAAAATAAATTAACGAGAAAGAGCTTAAAATGTGTTTAACTTACAACAAAAAAGCCTAAAAACGCACACAATAAATGTTCAGAAACAAACACAGCATTCGTCAAAAGAGACCTTAATATCAATAGACAAGTTCCAATTTGAGGTAATGTGACAAACAGTTCCAAGTTGAGTCATTGAGATAGTGGAGGGATTTTAGTCGTCAGTCCAAAGCTGAGCCCGATACTCTTTAGTACGTAAAAGTATTTCCCACCCACACGAAAAAAAGTAATCTATGAAAATGTAACATGCTTTTATTTATGTTACATGATATATTATTTTCAATAATATTTGTTATGCGAAGTCTTATTTAAAGTTATTAAAGTTATTTTTCATATTATAAGCCTGATCTTGGTTATCCCTAAAAAGGTGTGTTTATAAACGTTACCAAATGTTATTATTGTTTGCTAGGTAAAATCGTAATTAAATTATTAAAGTGATATTTTTTTATATTATAAGCTTCATCTTGATTATCCTTAAAAAAAAGTGTGTTTATATACATTTTTTAAATTTTGTTAATTAAAATTTGTTAATTTATTTAATCTTGGTCTTATTCAGAAGTATTACAACATGTTTCAATAAATATTAAGCTATACAATATTTATTTATTTTTATGTATTATATAATAATGCCTATAACAATTCTATAAGTGTATTATTTTAAAACGCAAAGCCCATAAACCTCAAGAATAAACTATATACTTTTTTGTTTGAAACTTTCCTTAGCCCATTCACAAGCTTACGAAAGCTTTACATAATTATAATAAAACTTTTTAATTAGTGAGTTACACAATGTATTATATACTTAAGCAACCCTATTTTGTGAAATTATAAATAAATCAGTCGATATAAAGGAAGTAATACCGATTCATCATTTAAATAAGACTTTTATTACCCGATCATTAGCCTTTATTGCAAATATAAATGATTAGGGAAGGTATCGCTATTTGCGGTCTGGCGTTTTTAACAAATTACTGTAATTATGCGTTTCAAAAGTCGCCAACGATAATAATGGATAAAAACGACAGCCACCACATTCCCCAGTTCCATTATTCAATATCGATTGGTCTAGCTTTTGCGTTCTTTCTTTAATGATAATAAAATATACGCCGATCAGGAAATTGTTTCACGTAAATATTTGGGAATTTTGGTAATAAATCCTTATAAATTAGTCCATTAAAAAAAACTATTTATTAAACTTTTTTCTAATGAAATGCAATTTTGTAAATCCGTTTCTATTCACAGAATATTTCAGGATTACGCTACCTACATACAAAAAACTGTTATGATTCTATATACCAGATATTTTTAGTTTCAATAACAAAATTCCTTTAAAGGTATCTTTACTCAGTTTTTTTTTATGAAATAAATATCTTAAAAATTGAAATAATTTTTATTTATATAATAGAAAAAATAATTTTTGAGCACATATTTTTTTCATATACGAAAATATATATTTTTTTTTGAAACTGTGATATTCAAAATAAATTAAATGTAATTTCGTATTTCTTGAATAACCTTCTCACTAGTCACTTGGTGAAACATCTTACAGTTTAGTGCATATGAAGAAAATTAATATCGGGCACTTTTTTTTTCTCATTAATCACTTAGCGAAAGATTGGTAATATTATATTAAATATTAATATTAAATTTAACATCATTGCCACATGTGAAAATTATTATATCAATTATTTACATCAACATTAACATGCATATATATAGAAAAATGTATGTGTTAAATGAAATGATAGGAAACATTACTAATGTTTAAACAAGGAAGGTGAATGCGCGCATTTAGGTTTACAGTTTCCCCACGTTACGCCTGCCTATTTTCCTTCCTCCCTCATGCACTCATCCATAAACAAGAAATGAAAGAGTTCTAACCATCCACGTGTAATAATCATATCTCAAACGCTTGATAAATTAGTATTCGGTTTCGTTTGCCCGCCAGCGTATGTTATAATTATATCGTATTAATTCACGAGTTCGCAAATCCGCAAACCTCTAAGAAGAACTTTGAAGTGCCGCATGCGAGGAAAGAACTTTCACAACAAAACCACAAGGATAATTCAAGGTTAGTATCCTTATACTCCACCATCCTCCCATTGACTGTGTGAAGGTTCGCAAAACATCGCTTCGGTGTTTTTCCCTTTTTTATAAGAGATACAGACATCTAAATAGTTGTCTCCATGCTATTTATCACAAATGAAATACTTTTTTAATGGCCCATTCTTTTATGAAATAAAAAAGTGTATGAGTAGGTATGTGTAAGTTTATTTTGAAGTGTTTGTATGGTAAATCTATTTTATTATGTATAATTTTAACTAGTACCCAATCCCTACAGTATTTTCACCTGGAATTTAGGCTAGAATTATTATTATTATGTAAAAGAAGTTTATATGTATTAATATTTCAAGAAGAATTTGTGCCAGTTTTTAATTTGTATTAATATTTTAGATATTGCCTTCGGATATTTTCTATGGTTTCAAGTCACAATGATAAGAATGGTACCAAATAACAGCAACTTATTCAAACCCTGATCTTACTAGAGAGTAGTAATGTTTACTAACACGAGACTAATTTTAAATTTGTTTCGAGATATTTGGAGATTTTAAATATTGAAGGTATTTTGTTAATTTTGATGTTGCACTAATTAAATATTACTAATAATAATAATTCACCACTTAAAAAATATTTTTGTTTAATTTATTTATTATATTTAATAAAACAAATAATTTGCTGCAGAATTATTTTTATTTCAATTCGTATTGTTTGATTTTATTCGAAAATTAAAAAAAAAAGATGACAAAACTTCCTATAATATTAATAGCTTGATTTCATTTGTATAATACAAATCATGACATGTAACTATTTGTAGGATAAATACCACAGTAACCACACCAATGCGGTTCAACAATTGAACTGCATTTAATAGCCGAAAGTGATGTAAAGCAAACCGAATTGTTTTTTTTTTATTATAATCTACCAGATTTTACATAAAACACTCAAATATTATAAATTTACGATAATATGTTCAGCATGAATGAATTTTATGTCAGAAGTTTGTAATTTCAGGTGAAATTAATAAAATAATGTAGCATTGAATACAGTAAAGGGAATTTTAATTTATTTCTATTTTATAAAAGAAAGTTATTTTTAGACTCGGAAACTTTACATACGGTTGCGTTATATTAAAACCTTTGAATTAAGATTTTGCAACTTTATTTTTAATATTTCTCTGTAGTTGAAATTTTACAATCTCTCATTTCTAGGTCCTGAAACCTTTGTAATTTCTTATTAAAAATTTATATAAAATGTATTTTTGAGCTTCTATAACCTTACAGTTACAGTTTAGTGCATATGAAGAAAATTAATATCGGATACTTTTTCCCATTAATCGCTTAGCGAAACATTGTTAATATTATATTGAATCAGTAAATTAAATTCACTGAAGACATTTTTATAAAATTGCAATTCTCTTGGTTTAGTTTCAGTTAATATATTGTTAACTTGTTCTCATTGATCACTCGGTAAAACATGTTTACTAATAAATATATATATATATATATATTTAATATATATAATATTTTAATTATAATAAGAGAAGCGGAGTATATGAGCTAAAATATGATGATTGTGATGCAATAATAGAAAAAAAATAGAAAGGGTATTTTAAACAATAAACAGACCACGGGATTCGCAAAACAGTGCATCCTATTTCATCATTTTTCAGTTTCATAAATTGTAAAATTTTGGATTCAGGTAATAAGGGATTAGTTCTGATTTATCATGAGGGATTATAAATAAGCAAAGCCATAAAGGCAAAAAAAAAACGTGGACAACGACAACGATGAACTTTTAATTTCACTGATAATTAAAGAAATGCCGACGAATAGTATATATATTTTTTTGTATATCATTCTTGAAAATGGCTTTAAACCGAAACAAGTTGGAAATAAATAATTTATTAGTAAAACTAACTAAGCGAAGTGATGAAAAAAACGTATATATTAGTTTTAGTTACTTTTTATTTTATCTTCAAGAAGATTAAAGATAAAATAAAACTAAACTAAATCAGGTGAATTTAATTTACTAATCCAATATAATATGAAGGAAATAATAAAAATGACAACTAGCAATCTTAAACGTTCAATTACAAGTTATTTGTAATTGGAGATACTGAAAGTATGAAATATGATTATTGTTTGAATATGATTTATCACTTAATGATGATTTGATGATGAAATATATAATTAATATGTTTTTTTAAGAAGGAAATTATATTCGCTTTTTATGTCTATATTATCTATTAAAGCACTTTCTTAAGAATTCTTATAAAAAAGTCATTATATTAATTGATAAAATTCATCTGGAATATAGCAGTAGAAGGGTGGAAACATTTTATAAAATCAATATAGCATTTATGTAGTTTATTATGAATGTTATTTATGTCATCGTTAAGAAGGAATACGGTGTCCTGGTACGGCGAAAGACGACGAAACCACGCAAATATAATAACGTGATTGTAGCATGATATATGCGAGTTCGGTCTTTAACTTAAATTCCAGAATACCGGGGAAACCCGGTTGGTACGCCTTTCATTCGACAAGAAAGCGTTTACCTATTAAAACGAAGACAGTTTTCGCACACCGCGCTGTTAAAACATTCGTATTTATCATTAATTAAACCGAAATCGTGTAATTATAATGAATATGTGGCTACGGCTACAGCCACGGTGGAGTCTGTGCTGTGAAGTTTTAATAAAACACACTCGACGCAATTAAAGTCGTGCGAACAAGGTTTAGCGAAGTAATTTAAAACTATAAAGAAAAAAATGTGTAGTGATTACAAAGTGGTGGATTATGTTAAAGTTGCGGAGGGAGGGTTTGCAAAAAATATATGGTAATATGCGATCAGTATTCATGGTTAGTGGACAAATAAATAATTAGAAAATGCGATAAGGGATAGTTTGTGTGATATATAGGTGTAGTGTGCATTTATTTTGTGCGGTCAACGAGGTTTAAGTGGATTTTAGTAACAGTAAAAAGGTATATGAGTAAAACAGGGAACAATGGGGCGAACGTATAGCTCAAGACTAGACTTATTGTTTTCTGAAATTTGTGAAATATAATTAGTTGAAAATTATATAACAATTTCAAGGGGTAATTAATTGCTACAGCAGAAGGATGCGCGTGAGCTTGAGTTCAAACAATACACGCCATCACTATTAAGCATTGTTGACTGAATGATAAACTACAGGTTCTATACTTGACATATGAGCTGTGACAAGACTGTAAATGACATATACGTTATTCTCCTTACTAATATTAATACGTAAATATTTAAACACATCCACTCTATCTCCCTGAGCCTATCTTATACGCGCACTCTCTGATATTCTGATACTGTATGCATGAATCAGCGGAGATTTGATTTATAGTCGAATTTGGATATTTAATTGTATTGCAGTCTATGACGGGTGTGAAATATTATTTCCAAATCGACAATAGCCTTTCATTAAATCCAATTACAGATGGATTCACCGATGTAACGATTCGATTCACGGCTAGGATTTTAATCTCCTATAAATGAAAATGGATCCAGCCAGCGTGGTTGACAATCGCATGAGCTATCTAGGGACGTTCGTCCAGAAAACTATGAAATTAAAACCAGAAAAATGGTCACGTATGATGTCAACAGAAGAACATAAAGCGCTGGTTATGAAATTTCTAGAGCGCCCATACCCAATTCTCTTAGTAATTATTTTAACACCGAGCGCGCAATTGGTAGCTAGTAATGGATTTCCACTATCACAATTAAAAAATAAAGGTTTTACAATTTTAAATATTATAATCGATAAAATTTAATTAAAAATCCAATTTTAGGGGTTTATTTTATAAAACGCAGCCTTGTCGCAGTTGATAAAATTAATCCAGCAGACACCATCATTCCCGGAGATCTTTCTTGTAAAATAATTGATCAGCTCGCCTCATTAGTGGACGAGGTAAGTAAAAATAAAAGTCGCCACTCGTGGAGTAGCAAATTTAATTGCTCCAGGTCTTAGTTCCGCTACTTTCAAATTCAACAAATCATGAAGGATGGCCTGAGGTTATCGCGAAAGACGTTCAGAAACACGTCCACAGTTTGAAAAGTACTGTATATCAAGTGAAAGGGCAAGTGAACGGTCAAACCGTTCTTCCCATGCCTGTGGGTGTTGAAAAAGTTCATGACGCCGAGCGAGAAATTATTGAGAGCAATGGAGAACTATGCGACCTGTACCTCAAAAGTGCCATCGAAGGTGTCGTAATTAAGTGGTCCGCTCAAATAAACGACGTCATCGGGATCAATTCATCTGAAATAAATGGCGGCGTTAATCCCGTGCCTACCATCGGTAAATCAATCAAAAAAACATTCCAATTTCTTTCTATTTACAGTTTTTTTTTTTTTTCATCGCTCTAGAAATGCAATTCTGGAGTTCGCGTCTTAGAAACTTGCAATACATTTACGAGCAATTACGGACCCCGAAAGTGAGGAGCATGGCTGTTATACTCGAGAAGAGTAATAGTGCTTATTTCAGTTGCTTCCGGATTCTATTTAAAAACGTGGTCCTAGCGCTGGCTGAAGCGAAGGACATAGATTTATACCTGAAACCGCTAAAGAGACATATTGATTTGGTCCAGGAAACGGAATTCAGTGAGGTCATTCCATTGTTTGCCCCGATGCTGCACGTAGTTTGCTTAATATGGTCGAACTCCAATTACTACGATCAAGTCAAAATTATCGTGCTACTTAAACAAATCTGTAATTTGCTTATACAAGAGGTAAATTCAATAAACTAAACGCTATTAATAATCATTTAATATCGTTTATTAAATATAGTAACATTATTTGTTTTTCACTATATAATTATAAAATACGTAACATCTGCTATAAAAAATTATTCATGTATATACAATTATCTTTTATATCATAAAAAATATACATAAAAAAATAAATATATTAAGGTTTTGTACTTTTAAATAACTAAGTGAAATATTCTTATAAATAATTCACAATATTGTAACTTTCATCCATTTTTTATAAAACGTCCATTTTTTAATGAATTAAACAAGTAATGCTCTAAAAAATCGCTGCTTTTGTATGGCCAATTAATACTTTGAAATAATTCAAAATATTTTAATTTAAAATCGTTAACCTTTAATCTTATCGAATGCATATTTTATTATATGAATGGCTATAATGTGTCGGACTTTCAATCAGTTGTATAGTTATCTCTTTTGTTTTCAGTTATTCATGAAAATCGCGATGAATAATTAAGTAACAGTTTCTATTTATAAAACATTACATATTAAAATTAGTTTTAATTTATAAATTATTTTAAAATAATTGTAGATGTCTAAATGTCGTAATTTGAAATTATTTCAGTGATGTTGATCGTTACTTTATGTTAATCCATTAATAAATGAAATATTTTTAATATTATTTATTAATTTAATTACGACTCGAGTTCCAACATTTGTTATTGTCAAATAACGACCAAATTGAAGTACCACAATATTTATTTATTTTTCTATAAATATAAGAGAGCAAGATATAAATTTACATTTTCCTTCATTCTATGTATTCATGAATAATTTCGTGTGGCTCCAAGTTAGCAAGCGAGCATCCTTGTGAACCCAAACAAAAATTCGTCATCTTTTAAATCTCTTATATAATCCTTCGAAGCAACTTCTCTATGACACTACTCCCATAATTCCGATAGAGGAACGCCTTCAAACCCTATCCGAAAAATTCGAAAAAAAAAATCCTTATAATTTCCGTCCCATCCCTAAATACCTAAATCCTACTATTTATCCTAAATTCAAAAGCCCCTAACTAACTCTATTCCAATTCATCGCTTCATTTCACCCCTTCGCCCACTAACGACGGACGTATCATAAAATCATTTAATCTAGGCAGTACGTCCTCGGATCGATAGCCATTTGACAGTGACAGGGACAGTTACAAACAAATAATCTAATTACTGGTATATTATAAATAAATATTATATACTATAAATTTTAATGTTCTGTCAATAAAGATATTCTCTCTCTCGTGCTACCTCACTCTAAAATATACTACAAGTTTTGTTGCAATATTTCTGCACATTTTTGACATTTGATAACATTAAGGCTCAACGGTTTACGCAAAATTATTGTTTATGTATGCATAAAGTTGTCTGTCACACGTTGAATGAATGTTAAAGGCTAATTAAAAATATTTGGAGATTTAAAATACTGAATATACAGAGAGTTTTATGTAACACCGAACATACTAGAATGTACTCAATGTAAATTTTCCTATGTTCGAATTATTCAGGAACGCATCAAAGCATTGGGTGCGATGTAATTGGCTACGATTTCTAATGTCAACTATTATGTCAAGTGCAACATGTATAATTATGAATATTATACTTAACCGCAATGCATACCATAAAAATCTTATCCTCCTTTGTATACATTAAAAGATGTCCAACTCATCGTCTACTTCTGCTTTAAGAGCCAGAACAGTAAATATCACTTGCTTGCGACAACTGACAAGTGTAAGTCATTTTTGACGGAGAAGGGTGTAGTTTGGGTTGACTATATTATTTTTAGAAATAGTAGCCAATCACATCGCACTCAATGCTTTGATGCGTTCCTGAACAAATCGAACATTGCAAAATTTACATTGAGTACATTCTAGTATGTTCGGTGTTACATAAAACTCTCTGTATATGTTGTAATAATTAAGTAATATTAATAATACAAATTCACGACTTAAATAATAATTTATTACGCGATTATTTATGCTTCAATTCGTATTATTTGAGTTCATTTGAACATTAGTCTGTACATTTGAAATATTTACTAATACTTGATAATGACATAAATGTCGAAAGTAGAATTGTAATTAAATTAATAAATAATGATAAAAACAAATTAATATATGTTATTTATTTAAAATTTTGTAACAGTAGACGATATTTAATTAATTAATTGTTTTTAATTCGTTTTATATATTTTTATGTAATTAATAGATATAATATTTAAACATTGGTAATAATTATGAAGTATTTTAATTAATACACTTGGTTGTACGTTTAACTAAATTTTTATGTTTGTGTTCCGACCAGTTTCGACCAGTGGTCATTTTCAAGGAACTAATGAAATGACAAATACAAACATGTTGATATAAAATTGAGAAGATTGACAATGACAATGTCAGGTCACAAGGGCAGTCACGATGAGGGAGCTCCAAATTTCTTCGATGTTGTTAAGAATTGTTTTTCCTTCTTTAATAGCTCTATTTATTTCTAGGCCTTCTCTTAGATTTAAATCTTGACCCTTACTACCTGTATACAGTATTTTGATTTGATTATTATCGAAAAAATGATTAGTTTCTATGCAGTGTGTAGCTAGTCCTCTGGAATTTGTTTTATTTTCTATCGCTTTTCTGTCTTCTTTTAACCTCTTATTGAAATCACCACACATTATTTCATAAACGCCACTTTTCTCTGATTTTATATCGACATGTTTGTACTTGTCATTTCATTAGTTTCTTAAAAATGGTCGAAACTAGTCGGAACACAAATATAAATATAAAAATTTAGTGAAACCAAGATCCAACTGTATTAATTAAAATACTTCATAATTATTGCATAAAAGATGTTTAACCACGGAATAAGTGAGAATTTAATTTAAAATAAACATTGGTAGTTCATAGTGTAATAATAAATATGAATGGATTATTAAAAATCTATCAATAAAATAAATAAAACACAGATTAAATTAAACATTAAATTCACGACTAGTTTCGGGTTATCAGCCCAATTTTGAATTCTCTTGAAAATGGGCTGATAACCCGAGATTAATCGAGAATTTAGTTATTCAATTTAATTTGTGTCTTATTTATTTATTTTATTGATGGATTTTTAATAATCTATTCATATTTATTATAGTTATATAATTTTTAATCTTCTGTTAGTTGTAGAGTCTGTTTAATTAATTAAAAGTCTTGTCCTTTTTCCGATAAGTATTATTTTTTATAAGTACCTTGTGTTGGTTGTAACTTAATAGCTTGAACTTGTAGAAAACGATCCTTGTTTTCTTCTTTAAACTTAAATTAAGTTACGTATAAAACAATAATTCCACTACAGTCTATTTAATATATATCAAAAAATGCAGAAGATTCAGACTTATTCATATAGTTATTTAATTTTAATTTCAATATTATTTAGTTTTGGCGGGACAACATTGCTTGTTATTAATAAAAAAATATTCAGCGCGTGGAATAAACATGAAATTAAAGCAATTTTTCAGGCAAAAAAATTTCTAGACCCGGCCACATTATTCCACAGCGACCTCGACGAAGCCATGCAGAGGGTAGCAATATCCTTAAACGTATTAAAAAAATTCCGCCTACTTTTCAACGAGTACAAAGACAATTTACGACGTTTCTTCCGAAACGAACGCCCTCAACTTTGGACTTTCCATCCCAACACGGTGTTCGAACGCTATTTCGCATTTATCGACCGCCTGTCGACGATTCAATGGTTTTTTAATACAATACTAGAGTTTACGAAATTGGAAAAAGTGGAAATCGGAGGTTTAAAGGGTCGGCTATTAAGCTCGCGAGTTACAGCTGTTTACGGTGAGTTTCAGGCGTGCTTCTCCGTATTTTCGGGGAAATCGTATGATGTGCTGGATCCTGATGACTCGTCTTTTATGGTTGATTTCGAAAACTTTAAGCAGAAAATTTTCGATATGGATCTCAAACTGTCGGCTATATTGTGTCAAGCTTTCGAAGATTGTTCGAATTTAGACAGTATATTTAAGGTATGGAATGATATAATATATTCGTTTTTCAAACAAAAAATATATATTTAATTCTTCAATTACAGCTTATTAATATTGTGGGATCAATTTTGGAAAGACCACTTATTAAAGAAGAATTTACAAATAAATACACAAAAATATTAGACATGTTAGAAGAAGAATATAAAATAGCAGAGGTAATTCTTATATACAATCATCTTTATTGTAAAATTTACATTAGTTAACATACAATATATTTTATATAATATTCTTCCTAAATGGCTATCAACCATCAGTCTTTCAGCCAGGAGTACTTGCTTTCATGTCATGTCAGTCTGTTAGTCGTTGATGAGTGATGTGATGAAGGAATTAATAGTAATTTCAGGATAGCTGAATTTGAAAGAGATGTTTGGGTTACGTTTTAAGCATAGTTGGTTTAATAGGTGTTGGGTTTCTGGATTTGTGGCATATTTATGGTATAATTGGGTGAGGATATTTAGGTAAAAATTGGGTAGTTTTTTAATAATAAATTAAGTAATTTTTATTAATTACTTTCATAATTCTTTACATTTCCTTTTTTTAATATCGTGCCTTTTAGAGGAAATCCTAAAAATGCATTAAAGTAAATATAGAAAATTAAATTTGCAAATTAAAACCTAAACTTTAAATTAATACATTCTAGAAAACAAAAAATCTTTTTCTTTTCAGATAAATAGATAACTTTACTTACATACATTTACATAATACAAAGTGGCCAGAAAAGGAGTGATAATCTTCATGTAAAGTTGTTCATTGATTAATTTCAAGCAGAAAATTAACGCCCACGAGGTCATTGATATAATAATAATAAATATGTGACTAGAAATCAGTAATATTTTTGAAATATTTTGATTAAAATTAGTTCTATTAACATCCAGCTAAATATTGCTAATATTTATTTAATAATAAGTCTATTATTAATGGCAATAATTATACATAAAACGTTAAAAACAAATTCTAGTCACATATTTAGGATATTAATGACCTTAGCTTATTTAATAATTACGCAATATTCTTTGTGTTTTATTTAATTTAATTTTTTATTAAAAAAAAATATTTTTTTCTACTTGAAATTGATTATCTGAAGATTATCACACCTTTTTTCTGGTCACCCTGTACATAAATGCATACATAAGCAATATATCATATAATAGGTCCCTTCTGTGTTAAGGGATTTGTTTCTTAATCTTAAATGCTGTTTAATTTATTGTGCTGTTAGTATAAAAAGAAGTATATTTGAGTGTTTTCATACATATATTCGAGTATTCGGGTAGGTTGTTATATTGTTTCTGTATTTAATATTTATGTATATTTCGTTGTTATAAATCTATATCTGTTTTTATGTTGTTTGATTTTATTCTTGCATTATATTCGTAGACTTATTTGTTTATTTTTAGGGTGATACTTATCCTGAATTAATTTCTTACCTAACACTTGGTGAAACATGTTTAAAAATTAAACATGTGTTTTGTTTCACAATAAAATGAACCACGTGTTTAAGTTTTACCTAATTGATACTTGCCTTAATTAAGACAAACATGATAACGACAAATAACTTATTACTAATATAAATTGATAAATAAAGCACTTTCTTCACACTTTTATTTGAATTACCAAATGTACATTTCAGACACAGAGTGACCATTATCAATGGATTAACACAGATTTGCTTAATTTGATCTTCACGTAACTCGAACAATCAATTTATTACTACTATTATACTAAATTTCATTTAGTATATTATTAATATAATAATATTATTAATATACTAAATGCCATTTCCACGAGTAGTAAGTCATTATGTTTCTTATGTTAAATTCTTGTGTTATTATAGTTCTAGAGTGTTTGTTCTTTTGTCTAGTTCTTATAATATTTTTTAGTATTTTGTTTTGTTGTGTGTGAAATTTCACTACATTTTTTAATTAAAGTTGTTTTTTTTTTGCATCATATTTAAAGAAAATCCTATAAATTTATTGAAGTAAATACAAAAAAAAAATATAAACTAGAAAATTCAAGATTACAGATTACAATTGAGACTATCTCAACAATTATAGTGCTTTGGTTGCTGTAAAGCTTTTCACGTGGCGAGTGAATCGTTTCAGTACAGTGTGCATTTCGTTTCAAGCAGCGAAATTCCTCTCCTAGATATCGTTACTGACCTGAAATACATTTTATCGTGGATGGAATCCCTTAGGTCAACCGATAATTCGTCGTATTTCTCTTAAAAGAAAAAATATCCTTTTTGGATTTTGTTGTTATGTGCATTTTTTACTAAAAAGAATGAGTTTCATATATATATACATTTCAATTATTGTACGAGAATGTTTTAAAAGTTAATATAATGTAATATTTTTTATATTAAAAAAATGTTTTATTATTAGGTTAGTGTTACAATAAGATACTGATATATAAATCGATAAACAATTGAATTATATATTAAACCGCTGAGTTGACAAAAAATATTTTATTGTAGATATTATTTCAAGAGCAAATGATCCATAAAGAGAAAAATGGGCAATTTGTTGTGGACAAATACATGCCCCCGATATCAGGGGCTTTACGATGGTCTTCCAATCTTTGCGCGCGTATAACATCACCGATACAAAACTTTATGGCATTGCAACATCCGTAAATATTTACTAATTAATAAGCTAATAAAAACTGCAATTAAAATTTTCAGGATAACATCAAGCCCACGCGCAAGGGAGATAATAAAAAAATTCGAAAGCCTCAATGATGAACTATACAATTTCGAAAAATCATTGTTCCACGAATGGGCCGAGAGCATACCAGAACTAATCGAAACAAATTTAAAATGCTGTTTGCTTAAACGAAACGTTAAAACCAAGGAACTCCACCTTAATTTCAACCCCGAGGTAAGTGAATTACACAATTTGAAAACTCCTTTTCAATCTTATCAAGCCTTATTTACTTAGTTGTCCGCGGTCCTGCGTGAGGTCCATTATTTAAAGTTGATGGGACACAGAGAGAACATACCGGAGGTCGCGCTTAAAATGGCAGAGAGGAACGAGACCTTCCGAAAATATATTACGAACCTAAACTCGACCACTGATTGGTACAATAAAATTAGACGGACAAGCAGGGACGTAGAATTTCAATTGATAGAGAGCGAAATCGCTGAAATCGACAAGCTCATTCTGCAGGGGAAAAATGAATTGAACTGGAACTCGGAAGGTATTTGTTAAGCCATATATTTTATTACGTTTTTAAAGAAGCTAAATCTAGATTTAGTGTAATTAAATGAAAATGAGACTATTACTATCATGATAAAGTGTGAGTGGTCGTTAATGCTGTTTTCAACGAGGAAATCCTCTATACAATCTTAACTATCTCATAGATTTATGGGACTACATGGTAAAGCTGCATGGCTTAGTTAGTAATCTCCAGGAGCATCTTCAGAGGAGCCAAGAAAACTTATTGGAAATCAAGAACGTTTTAATACCATTTGCAAGACAGCCACTGTTCGAACGGAAAGACGGCAAAAAGGATACCGTCCTTAGCGTAGACGAGAGGGAGGATAGAATTACGAAACGCTACGCTGAAATCGAACAAGCCGCCTGTAAAATCACGATCCTGCTGCGTGAGAATATGGAACTTTTTGAGATGACGGATAATCAGGACAGTCCGAAATGGATGCGGTACATCGATCATGTCGACGAAATCGTTATGAGTTATTTATATCAAACGGTGGGCTGCAGGTATTTACTCATTCATAAATAACCCGTCTTCGGTAAAGCAATCCATTTCACAAAAATCCAGTTTAAATAAAAAAAAAGAAAGCGCGCATACACCGATTTCCAGCAATAACACATTGATTAATTCATTAAAAATTCACATTTAATGAAACGTTCAGTCACCATTCATCTAGCGTATGGATAACTAGTGATGGCCATTTCGGTTTTTCGAACCTCATCAGACTAGTGTGTTCCATGTGCAATGCCTTGATGAAGGCGACTGAACTGAAATTGTACTGGAGTTATATACCCGATATTAATCGTAATTAATTAAAGACGACGCAAGCGCCATCTTTTGCCTAATTTCAAGTGGCATCGTCAACGATTTGGGTCTACAAGGTAGACGACCGAGAATCATTGTTTCGTCCACTAAAGGAAGGCGAACTTGTCCTGTTTAAGCAAACAAGGAAACGAAATTCACATTTAATGAAACGTTCAGTCGTCTTTAATTAATTACGATTAATATCGGGTATATAACTCCAGTACAATTTCACATGGAACACACTAGTCTGATGAGGTTCGAAAAACCGAAATGGCCATCACTAGTTATCCATACGCTAGATGAATGGTGACTGAACGTTTCATTAAATGTGAATTTCGTTTCCTTGTTTGCTTAAACAGGACAAGTTCGCCTTCCTTTAGTGGACGAAACAATGATTCTCGGTCGTCTACCTTGTAGACCCAAATCGTTGACGATGCCACTTGAAATTAGGCAAAAGATGGCGCTTGCGTCGTCTTTAATTAATTACGATCATTAAAAATTGATTAAATATAAAAAAAAGTTACACAACACAACAATTCACTAAATTATTTTCCAGTTTGGGTTACATAGACGAACACATGGATCCTATAAATAATATGGAGCCATTATTTAAGGCAACGTTACGGTTGCAAGAGCCGAGCATTGTCTTCATCCCGTCTTTAGAACCTAACGACCCAAACGGGTTTAAAAACCAGATAATAACATTAATTAATGATATCATTCAAATAACAGCTATTATTCCCAGATTTTCCAAAACAACGCAATTATCTTACAAAGAGGAAATTGAGCAGAACAAACACATCGATGAAATAAAGAACGATATTCTAATAAACGTCGATAAAGTGATACAAGAGGCATTCGATTACTGCGACAGCTTTCAGATCTACTCATATTTATGGCTGACTGACAGAGCGCAATATCTAAAACAGTTTCTCAATTACGGCAGGCAATTAACTAATGATGAATTAGAGTGGATCATATTGAAAGACCCGGCGGCTCCGGGGAAAAACCCTCCGAAAATGGATCAATTCCGAGAACAAATCGACAGATTCGAGTTGTTGTATATTGAAGTCGAGCAATTACAAATAGAGAAAATATTTAACACTTGGTTTAAAGTAGACGCGCGTCCATTTAAGCAATCGTTGCTAAACACAATTAGAAAATGGGGGGATATGTTTAAACAGCATCTGGTCGATACTGTTACAAATAGCCTTTGCGATCTTGGTAAGTTTATTCGATCGGCCGACGAAGGACTTCAGCAGGTTGTCATAGAAGGGGATTACGCAGCTTTAGTGAACGTAATGGGTTACTTATTGAATGTGAAGGAAAGGCAAGCCGTCACAGATGAAATGTTCAGTCCATTGCATGAAACTATTGAATTATTGACTTTCTACGACCAGGATATCCCAGAGGAAGTCAATGTGTGGCTCCAGGAGCTGCCGGAGCAGTGGAATAATACTAAAAAGATCGCTTTAACCGTCAAACAACAAGTCGCTCCTCTGCAAGCAGCGGAAGTAACATGTATCCGGAAAAAAATTACCGATTTCGATAACAAAACTGCTTTCTATAGAGAAATATTTAAGCAGTATGACTTTTTCAATTATTCCTGCAACAAACCGTACTCTTTAATAGATAAAGTAGATGCGGATATTAGATGGTTTGAAAAAGAAATGATTGAAATACAAGATTCTGGATCATTATTTGAAGTTACAGTGCCGGAATTTAAACTATTAAAACAATGTAGAAAAGAATTACGTATGTTAAAGGTAATCTATTATATTTAAATGCGATTATAAATCCATTAATCATTTTAAATTAAAGCAACTGTGGGATTACGTATTTGTCGTTCACACTTGTGTGGATGATTGGAAAACTACACCCTGGAGGAAAATTGATGTGGAAAACATGGATATAGAATGTAAGAAATTTGCTAAAGAAATCCGCATGCTTGATAAGGAAATGCGCGCATGGGACACATACTCGGGTATTGAAGCTACTGTTAAAAACACTTTAACATCTCTAAAAGCCGTTGGTGAGTTACAAAATCCTGCAATAAGAGAGCGCCACTGGAATCAACTTATGAAATCCACGAAGGCAAGTACTTATAAAATGTATATACTTACAAATGTACATATGATCTGTAATATATTTTCATTGTAAAATACTTTTCGTCACATTGTAAATAGCATTTTTCTATGGATACAATCTGTTACAGAATTTAGCTGCTCTTCCTCCAGAATTTACAGTAAGTGAATGTAAACTGATTATATTTATGACTAGAAATCAGTTATCCATGTTTCATATTTTTTTACTAGATTTTTTGTTACTTTTCTTCCACGTGATCTCAAATTACACATTTAATAGCCAATATTCCACAATATCACGGTAAGTCATCCAGTGTGACAGTTAGTTTATTATCACAACAGCTTATTTTATACAAATCGTTTGATTAATTCATATAAGAATAATTAATTATAATAACTGATCTACATAAAATGTTTAATTTAAAATAATAGCAAATACAGGACTGTCGGTTAATAGCCCACGCAGACTAACAATAATTATTAATAATTACTTTTAAATATTTTAAATTAAATCAAAAATTGTCTGAATAAAGATGTTATATATACAGCAGATGCAATATTTGAAAATAATTATTTTGTGTCTGCTGTCTATACACAGAAGAGAAGTGTGGCATCCCCTGTTTTGTGTGCACTCATTATAAAAAAAATGCATGTCGATGCATGTGTGTTCATCTAAGTCTTCATCAAAATATTATTCCAATATTTCCATAATTGTGTAAAAATACCATTTACGTCTTCACCACAAATAAATAATATAAAAAGACTTTTTAAATAATTAATAAACCTTAAATAATTAACAGATGTAACACAGACTTACTTAAAAAAATAATTATTTAAGCTTCAGTCATTATTTTTAAAATGCTTTTTATTTATATAATTGAAAAGATAGCGCAAGCGCCATCTTTTACCTAATTTATTTCATATAACTGTGAATAAAAAATAGTTTCTCTTAATATTATATATCTGCACTTTACAATTAAGGTCTTGTCTAATTTAATTTATTTTTTCTTAATAATAACTTACTGTTATTTATTTTATTTTAAATAATACCATTTTCGTGGCTGTTCGATAAATGTAATAAATTTAAACTATTTTATATTTAATTTTTAACTTAAGTATTTTTAAAAATAAATTTACTTTTCTTGTTGATGTTCACGAAGAAAACGTAAAATTATTTGTGTACAATATAAATATATTTAATGAGATGAGTTATTTGAATAAGTTTGTTTAAATACTATTTTTGAGTACAAATAACATAATATATTTCATGAATAACTTTCTCATTTATCACTTGGTGAACATAATGGAAATGTATATATATAAGGTATAATGAAATAAGATAAAACACATTAGTTTGTTTCACAATAACTTAATACAGACAGAAAGGCCTCTGATCGAGAGCCCAGACAGACTAACACCTGTAATATAATTATTTATGTTATATTGTTTTGTATTATTATTGAATACAGATGTGTGTATATATAATTTAACAAAAAAACGTAATAGTTATATATATTTAAAATTAGTGTATTTTATTTTTCTTTGTGAATTTTGATTGTCAACATTTCATGCTTAAAAAATCACCGATACAATTTTTATTTATTGATTATTAAAATATGTTTCTTGTCTATTTTAGACAAAGATTGTAATGGATCATGATACAACATTAGCGGAACTTCTCGAGTTAAATTTGCACGAATGCGAAGAAGAAGTTAAAAATATAGTTGATAAAGCCGTGAAGGAAATGTCGATGGAAAAGATATTGCGTGAATTAAATGCGACTTGGTCGACAATGGAATTCGAACAAGAAATCCATACAAGGACAAATTGTAAATTACTTCGAGCAAGTGAAAAATTAATTGAAACCCTTGAAGATAATCAAGTGCAGTTGCAGAATTTAATAACATCGAAATATATCGCGCATTTCCTACACGAAGTATCTACCTGGCAGAATCAGTTAAGTATCGCCGATTCTGTAATAACGGTCTGGTTTGAAGTGCAGCGAACTTGGACCCACTTGGAGTCGATATTTATGAGTTCGGAGGATATTAGGAAGCAATTACCGGAGGATTCTAATCGGTTCGATGAAATCGACAAGGATTTTAAGATATTGATGGAGGAGATGGCCAAAGTGCCTAACGTAGTCGAATCAACTAACCGCGACGGACTGTTAGAAAGTTTAGAACGACTTCAAAAGAAATTAACACTCTGCGAAAAAGCCTTAGCGGTGTATCTGGAGACTAAGCGGTTGGCGTTCCCCAGATTTTATTTCGTTTCATCCGCTGATTTACTCGACATATTATCGAACGCAAATCAGCCGGAACTAGTCGCGAAACATTTAACGAAATTATTCGATTCTAT
This sequence comes from Philonthus spinipes, assembly GCA_963082785.1. Classification (NCBI taxonomy): domain Eukaryota; kingdom Metazoa; phylum Arthropoda; class Insecta; order Coleoptera; family Staphylinidae; genus Philonthus; species Philonthus spinipes. The sequence continues at coordinate 17,606,905 of OY720301.1, forward strand.
CGCACGGTTGGAGTTTTTAAGGGATGAGGAGGGGGTTATGATGAATGAAATATTAGGGATGTATGCGAAAGACGGGGAATACGTGGAGTTTGGAAAGAAGTGCGACTGCACAGGGCCTGTACGATTCGCTCCGTACACTTGTTAATGTGGAGTGTTAAAGTATTGATGTTTTAGGTGGAAGTATGGTTGAATCGCCTGCAGGATGCGATGCGTGGCACAATTTTAACGTCTATAGGCGAGGGAGTGATATCATATGAGGAAAAGCCGAGAGATCAATGGCTGTTCGATTTTCCCGCACAAGTTTCCCTTTGTGGGACTCAAATATGGTGGACTACGGAAGTGAACATTGCTTTCTCTAGGCTGGAAGAAGGATACGATAATGCGATTAGGGACTACTATAAGAAACAAGTATCGCAACTAAGCACGCTGATTTCACTTCTTCTGGGTGATTTGAGTAAGCAAGATAGACAAAAAATTATGACTATCTGTACGATTGATGTGCACTCGAGGGATGTGGTGAGTAAATTGATACAAATGAAAGTTGAGAGTGCGAGTGCGTTTCCCTGGGTTTCTCAACTGAGGCATAGATGGGACGATAAGGAGCAGCACTGTTTCGCGAATATCTGCGATGCGCAATTTAGATACAGTTATGAATACTTGGGTAATACACCCAGACTTGTAATCACGCCGTTGACAGACAGGTGTTATATAACGCTGACGCAGGTGAGTAATGAAATGATATTTATTGCATGAGATAATTCGGTTCGTTTCAGTCTCTACACCTGATTATGGGCGGAGGGCCGGCGGGTCCTGCCGGCACTGGTAAAACTGAAACTACCAAAGACTTGGGACGGGCATTAGGAATAATGGTTTACGTATTCAATTGTTCAGAACAAATGGATTACAAAGTATAATTAGCAACTTTAAACCTCTCCAACGTTAATGTTTTATTTTTCAGTCTTGCGGCAATATATACAAAGGGCTTGCACAAACTGGTGCTTGGGGATGTTTCGACGAATTTAACCGAATTTCCGTAGAAGTATTATCTGTAGTTGCGGTCCAGGTTAAATCTGTTTTAGACGCAATACGAAACAAGAAAAACACTTTCGATTTCATGGGGGATATGATAGCGCTAGTTCCAACCGTAGGCATATTTATAACTATGAATCCGGGATATGCCGGCCGCACGGAGCTTCCGGAAAACTTAAAGGCTCTTTTTAGGTAAATGTACATTCACCTTGTATTTAAAACGCGGGCTACTTTAATTTCAGGCAAGCGTTAAGCAATCATTTCTTTAAAAGAAACGTTAAAATTGCGACAGTAAAATTTATTTCCGCATTTCAGCCGCCGGTAATCGCATCTGGGAGCTTTATTAAATTAATTAATAGCAACGCTCCTTCGGGCTGCGCCAAGCGTTTTAAATTTAAAAGATTTTATCAGAAAATAACGTGTATCATTTACAAAGCATTTTTTATCTCGAGCAGATTCGCGGTGAATTTTTTTTAATCTCATCCTCGTCCTGGAGAATGAGAAAGGACGAAAGTTAAAATTCTTGCCGTTGGAAAACCAGTAATAACTTGTAAGGGTAGCGAAAAGAAAGAGGTCACGCTGCATGCATTTTCTTTGTGTACGTAATAAAATAAAAAAAAATGTTATCCTTGGTGTGTACTGATGGAAAAGGTTAATTTAGATTTTTTTGTTTGTGGAAAGTAGAAAGTGGGCCGAATCCTTTTGTATTTATCTTAGAGTTAAAAGCTAAAGCCCAGGGAAGGAGAGTATGAGAAATCCCGATGGCCTTCGAACGTTTAATAAATATTTATTTTTAGGCCGTGTGCGATGGTCGTCCCGGACTTCGAGTTAATCTGTGAAATAATGTTAGTGGCGGAAGGTTTTCAGGAAGCGAAAATTCTCGCAAGGAAATTTATAACTCTCTATACACTCTGCAAGGAATTACTATCGAAACAAGATCATTATGATTGGGGATTACGAGCAATTAAATCAGTCTTGGTTGTCGCTGGCTCATTAAAGGTATACTTTTTATATATAAATATTGTTATTATTAAAACACACACTACGGCGTGTATTTTCAAGAGAGGGGATCCAGGTAGGCCCGAAGAGGAGGTTTTAATGAGGGCATTAAGAGACTTTAATATCCCCAAGATTGTTACCGACGATACTCCAGTGTTTATGGGTCTTATTGGCGATCTCTTTCCTGCTTTAGAGGTGCCTAGGAAACGGGATGCTGAATTTGAAAGGACCGTTAAACAGGCCGCTATAGATTTATTGTTGCAACCTGAAGATAATTTTATACTCAAAGTAAGACGGCTTGAAATTTATCACGATAATAAGTAACTTATTTCGTATTTTAGGTGGTACAACTTGAAGAACTTCTCGAAGTGCGGCATTCTGTATTTATAGTAGGGAATGCCGGTACGGGAAAGACACAAGTATGGAAAACACTTTTAAGAACGTACAAAAATATAAAAAAGAAACCAGTTTACAACGATTTAAACCCAAAAGCGGTAACAAACGACGAATTGTTTGGAATAATAAATCCAGCAACTCGGGAATGGAAAGATGGACTTCTATCTGTTTTAATGCGCGAACAAGCTAATTTGACAGGCGACCATCCAAAGTGGATCGTCTTAGATGGTGATATCGATCCCATGTGGATTGAGTCATTGAACACCGTCATGGACGACAATAAAGTTTTAACGCTGGCGAGCAACGAAAGAATCGCGCTAACGCCTACAATGAGATTACTCTTCGAAATATCAAATTTACGCACCGCTACACCCGCCACCGTTTCTCGAGCTGGTATTTTATACATCAACCCCCAGGACTTGGGCTGGAATCCGTAAGTATAGAAACTCCCTTGCGTACTACCGTTATCACTTCTTTTAAAATTAAAATCTCTTTTTTTACAATTGCATTGAAAGATATGAATTTCAATATAAATTACCTAATTTCGATTTTAATTAAATTAAATAAAATGAAACAAAGATGATTCACACATTTGCAGTTATTTAAATTACAATGAAATTAAACAAGGAAATTTTCTGGCAATGATCAATAAAACAAAATCCGCTCAATGCGCGCGTCCTTCACCGCGATCTCGTTGAAGACGTTACGTAAAAATTAATTAAAAATTGTTTAACAACTAAACTGAGCTGTACTGATAAGGGATGAAATCCCGAAACACGTGTCTATAGATAGCCTTGTAACTATTATTTGTTGTTTCCTTTCATTAAATAATTTCGACTTAAACCGTTGCAATTGGCAGTAGTACTGCTATGCAACAACGAATATCTATTGTGTAATCCGGCGGGGTAAATGCTCGGGAAGTAGTTGTTTCAATAGATGTTTATAAAACTTACAGTGTAAATATTTTTTTGCAGTTGAGAAAAAGGGATTGATCGAATTTTATTGATCATTGCCAGAAATATTCCTTGTTTAATTTCATTGTAATTTCGATTTATTATTATAAAATTATATTATCAGGTATGTAACAAGCTGGATTGAAACTAGAAAGAATCCAGCGGAAAAATCGAATTTAATAATGTTATTTGATAAATATATACCTATATGTTTGGAAAATATGCGGACTCGTTTCAAGAAGATCACACCTATAGCAGAAACGGCGCATATCGAAATGTTATGTCACCTTTTGAATTGCCTCTTAACCCCGACCAACACCCCGATCGACTGCCCTAAGGAATGGCACGAGTTATATTTCGTTTTCAGTTGTGTGTGGGCATTCGGTTCAGCTATGTTTCAGGAACAAGTAAGTTTAATTTTCAGGACGGCCGCATCACAATGAAGCGCCGGCACGCGATTTATATCTGCCACCGTTTCAACTGACATAATACTTTTAGGCCACGGATTATCGTGTGGAATTCACTAAATGGTGGCTGAATGAATTCAAAACTGTCAAGTTTCCACAAGGCGGAACGGTTTTCGATTATTTTATTGATCCTGAAACGAAACAATTCGTATCCTGGACTGAAAGCTTAGGACGTTTCGAGCTCGACCCCGATATGCCTTTACAGGTCAATACATATTATGATTTCTCTTATTATTATTATTATTTATTTTATCCTGCATTATTTTCAGGCTGTACTTGTACATACTTCCGAGTCTATTCGTATAAGGTATTTTTTAAATTTGTTAATGGAACACCGACATCCGGTTATGCTAGTAGGGAATGCAGGATGCGGTAAAACTGTTTTAGTAAGCGAAAAATTAGCATCCTTATCGGAAAATTATGTGGTGACCAACGTACCGTTTAATTTTTATACAACGTCTGAAATGCTCCAGAAAATACTAGAAAAGCCTCTGGAAAAGAAAGCGGGGAGAAATTACGGTCCGCCCGGCAATAAAACCATGATTTATTTCTTAGATGACATGAATATGCCAGAAGTAGATACGTATGGAACAGTGCAACCCCACACACTTATCAGACAACATTTAGATTACAATCACTGGTATGATAGGAATAAACTGAGCCTAAAAGATATACACAATTGTCAGTATGTATCCTGTATGAATCCCACCGCTGGCAGTTTCACCATTAATCCTCGTCTACAACGGCATTTCTACGTCTTTGCTATTAGTTTTCCGGGGATAGATGCTTTAACCACGATTTATCATGCGATCTTAAGCCAACACCTCACCAACGCGGAACATAAGTTCCCCTCGACAATACACAAACTTGCCGATAATATTGTTTCTGCTGCTGTGGCCTTACATCACAAGGCTTCCCAAATATTCCTACCGACAGCTATTAAGTTTCACTATATATTCAATCTGCGCGATATATCGAACGTATTTCAGGTAATAATCGCCCTCTCCTACTCCGACTTCAACTCCTACTCGATTGCATACCGCTTATACATAAAACATTTATTCCCATGCCTCCATCTTCTCTATTATCTCAGCCAACGTCTTATATACCGTTCTTCTATTCCGCTACAGATTTCCCCACTATCAACTTGCATACACGAACATCTATACAACTCACCCGATTTAAATCATTATTTTCACTTCCTCGTAGGGGTTATTATTCAGCACTAACGAATGTTTAAACCAGCCAACTGATATCGCTCGCCTCTGGCTGCACGAAAGCCAAAGAGTTTACGGGGATAAACTAGTTGAGGAGAAGGATATAGATGGCTTCTCTAAATTACAAGTGGACATTTTTAAAAAATCATTCGAGGTAACTTTTTTTTCACAATATATATGTATTATATAAATAAATCCTTATTGTTATTAGGAAATAGACGAATCTACAGTATTCGAAAAACCCAACATTTATTGCCACTTCGCTGGTGGAATCGGTGAACCGAAATATATGCCGATAAACAATTGGGCCAAGTTGAATTCATTACTGACTGAGGCAATGCTTAGTTATAATGACTTGGTGGCTGCGATGAATCTAGTCCTATTTGAAGATGCAATGATGCACGTATGCAGGTAATTGTTTCGAATTACTTACATCTACTGACTAACAGGCTGAATCGTGGAATTCTCCCTCTCACAGAATTAACCGAATTCTGGAATCACCGCGTGGAAGCGCCCTACTTGTAGGGGTTGGGGGTAGCGGTAAACAGTCCCTCTCTCGACTAGCTGCTTTTATCTCTTCATTAGAAGTCGCGCAAATTCAATTAAAGAAAGGCTACGGTGTATTAGATCTGCGTTACGAATTAGCCGCTTTATATCAAAAAACGGGACTCAAGAACGTCGGAATTATGTTCTTAATGACAGACGCACAAGTCCCGAATGAACAGTTTCTAGTGCTTATTAATGATATGCTGGCTTCGGGGGAAGTGCCAGATATGTTTCCCGACGACGAGATTGAAAACATTATTGCTGGCGTACGCAATGAAGTTAAAGGAGCCGGTCTAATAGACTCCCGCGAAAACTGCTGGAAATTCTTTATCGACCGCGTTAGACGACAACTCAAAGTTGTTCTATGCTTCTCACCTGTCGGATCAACATTAAGAGTCCGATCAAGGAAATTCCCGGCTGTAATTAATTGCACTCAAATTAATTGGTTTCATGAGTGGCCACAAGAAGCTTTAGTATCCGTGTCTTTACGCTTCCTTGAAGAACTTGAATCATTACCTGTAAGTTACATAATAAATATTTATATACTTTATATTTAACTTCATTATAAAAAAATAAAATAATATTCATTCAAATAAGTAAATTATTCACATTTGCTGTATGTGAATAATTAATTGATTTTCAAACTACTGCACCAAATTATTTGTAATAATAATAGGAAAGAGTTTAAATCAAATAAAAGGAATTTGAAAACAATTAATTTACTCAACTGAATAATTAATTAATCTCTTTGACTTACGTTAAGTAACAAATATTCATTAAAAAAACTACTTTTCGTACAAATATCCCTCCAGATTTTGAATGACACAATGGAAATTTGCTATTGCATAACAATAACATATCATATAATGCAACAATGTTTGATTCGGAAACATTAAATACAAAGAACAAAAACGTTACGTAATATTAGGGCATTTACAGACACGTGTTTCGAGATTTATCGCAGTGGCTAAAGAGAAAATAATTATAAATAGAAAACAGTATTCATTCTCTTGGTCACAGTTATTTAAATATATTAAATAAAAATGATTTGAAAATAATTAATAAATTATTTTCACATTTATCTCTGTGACTATAGACTTACCTACGTAAGTACGTTAAACAAATGCACATTAAAACAACTACTTCCCGGGCAAATACCCACGCCGGACATTGAATTACATAATGTACACCTGCTGCTGCATATCAAATATTGAATAATGCAACAAAATTTTTGATCCGAGAAAAATTTTATGTAAAAACAACAAAAGGAACGTTACATAATATAAGGCCATCTGCAGACACGTGTTTCGGGATCTATCCCTCGTCAGTACAGCTATGCTGATTGTATTTGAATTAATTTAATTGATTTATTTTAACATCTTTAAATTATGTAAGGCATAGCTGTACTGACGAGGGATAGATCCCGAAACACGTGTCTGCAGATGGCCTTATATTATGTAACGTTCCTTTTGTTGTTTTTACATAAAATTTTTCTCGGATCAAAAATTTTGTTGCATTATTCAATATTTGATATGCAGCAGCAGGTGTACATTATGTAATTCAATGTCCGGCGTGGGTATTTGCCCGGGAAGTAGTTGTTTTAATGTGCATTTGTTTAACGTACTTACGTAGGTAAGTCTATAGTCACAGAGATAAATGTGAAAATAATTTATTAATTATTTTCAAATCATTTTTATTTAATATAAGAAAATAATTAAATAATTATTCAGTTGGTTTCAAATTCCTCTTATTTCATTTGATTTAAATAAGTGTGACCAAGTGAATAAATACTCTTTTCTATTATTAGTAAAGAGTTTATTCAACTGATTGCAGTTATTTAAATATTTCCTTGTATTTAAACAATTTTTAATTTATATCTTATTGAAATGATTTATTGCGTAAATAGTTACATTAAGAATCCTTTGCCGTTGTATCATTGAAGTAATGAATACAGTATTATCAATATTGCGAGATGCAAGTGTATACACACAAGACAAAGCATGGAATATTGACTTTAAGCTTGACGCTCGAATGAATTCTGCATGTATAAACAATGAAATAACACACATGAAATAACAGCAATAAGGTTAAATAATGATTTATATATTAACAGTTTTTTTTTTCTGTAGGAAGAACATCGAGATCAAGCATCACGATTTATGGCATTCGCACATACGTCAGTAAATACAATGTCAAAGCTGTATTTACAAAATGAAAGGAGATACAATTACACAACACCAAAATCATACCTCGAGCAAATCACCCTTTATGCGAAATTACTCCGACAGAAATCGGAAGAATTAAGAGGAAACGTAGAGCGACTAGAAAACGGGTTAGAAAAACTGCGAAGCACAGCCGAACAAGTGGATGATTTAAAGGTAAAACTGGCCGTGCAAGAAATCGAATTAAAGGAGAAAAATGACGCAGCCGATACTCTGATTGAAATAGTGGGTGTTGAAACCGAAAAAGTACAAATTGAGAAAAATTTAGCTGACGAGGAGGAAAAGAAAGTGGCTATAATTGCGGAAGAAGTATTACAAAAGCAAAAAGATTGCGAGGAAGATCTCTTAAAAGCGGAGCCGGCCCTAATAGCGGCACAAGAGGCTTTAAACACGTTGAATAAAGCAAATTTAACTGAACTCAAATCATTCGGGTCGCCTCCAGGGGCAGTGACGAATGTAACCGCGGCTGTAATGGTCTTACTAGCACCTGGAGGGAAAATTCCGAAGGATCGGAGCTGGAAGTCTGCAAAAGTAATAATGAAATCACTAAACTGTTACATTATTATAATCGAGTGCATTTAATTTAAGATAATGATGGCGAAAGTTGACGCATTCCTGGATGCTCTCATTAATTATGATAAAGAGAATATTCATCCAGAAATCATAAAAGCCATTGAGCCTTATCTTAAGGATGCGGAATTTGAACCAGAGTTCGTGCGATCTAAGTCAGCTGCGGCGGCCGGTTTATGTGCTTGGGTTATAAATATAATTAAATTTTATGAGGTATATTGCGATGTCGAACCTAAGAGAAAAGCCCTCGCTCAAGCTAATGCCGATTTGGCAGCTGCTCAAGACAAGCTGAGTGTTATTAAGAAAAAAGTTGCTGTAAGTTAAATTAATTAAAAATTTTAATAACCTCTACAAATATATAACTTTTAGTCCCTTGAAGAACAATTAGCGACCCTCACGGCGGATTTTGAGAAAGCAACAAGGGAAAAACTTCTTTGTCAGCAAGAAGCAGACGCAACAAATGCCACTATTCAATTAGCAAATCGATTAGTTGGAGGGCTCGCTAGTGAAAATGTACGCTGGGCGGAAACTGTTAATAAGTAAGTTATCAATAATAATTATATAATTACAAATATAAATGATAAATTATATATTTCAATAATTAATTAATACTAAATTGCAATTATTATTAATTTATTTCAGCTTTAAAAAACAAGGAACAATGCTTCCAGGGGATATTTTATTAGTAACAGCATTTATTTCATACGTAGGATGTTTCACTAAACAATACCGCCTTGACCTTCTCCATAAAATGTGGCTTCCATTTATTAAAAATCTAGATGTAAGATCGAACAACAATCCATTACATTATTTTACTTTTAATTTCAATTTCATTTCCTTCAAATATATTTAAAGCCGCAAATACCGACAACGGAAGAATTAGACCCTTTAACTTTAATGACGGACGACACACAAATAGCGAAATGGAATAATGAAGGCTTACCGAGCGACAGAATGTCTACGGAAAACGCAACAATACTTTCGAATTCAGACAGATGGCCTCTAATGATCGATCCGCAGGTATTACATGTATACATTCGTTTTTTATTTATATCAGCTTCCATAAAACATGGTTTAAGTTGCAAGGTGTGAAATGGATAAAGGAGAAATACGGCGACATGCTTCAAGTAATCCGTTTAGGCCAAAAAGGTTATCTCGACATAATCGAAAAATCTATAACATCCGGAGAGACCGTATTAGTGGAGAATATAGGTGAAAACGTTGATCCTGTTTTAGATACATTATTAGGCAGAAATTTGATTAAAAAGGGAAAGTATGTATTATTTCAACATTTTTATTCAAATTAAATGTAAAATAACATATAAAATTGTCGTACATAGAAATTTATAAGTAATTCTTAAAATAACCATTTAAATTTGTTTTCTTTTGTACTGAATGGAAATAATGGAATTTTCTATAAAAACATAACATTTTCTTATTTTAATACAAATAATTCCTTCAGATTTGTTTATGATGAGTAATTATCAAAACTTCAATAAAACATAAGATTATCATGCTGAATTTCAAAATGAGCAAAATTTATAACGTATTAAAAAGTTTACCGAAATAAATTAGGTCGCAATTTTAAAAGCCCTTGCCCCAATTTTCAGTCAAGTCAATATATCCCAATTCCTTATTTGATTACGGCATTTAAAATTTCTTTGAATGATGTAGAATCGATTAATTTCGCTCATTTTCAACTGAAGCATTAACGATTACGATATTTTCGGTACTTCGATCGATACAACGCATCGGTCTATATACGATCGTAAAGTCAATAACTCATTTTTAAAATAAATATTCAAAAGGGTTTACAAAATATACAAAAATATTTACTTTATAATATTTAATATTATATTATTATATTTTAATATATATTAATATGCCATGGCAATTTTAATTATTATGTTTAATAGAATAAAAAAAACGTTTGTTATACTCTTTTATTTAAAATAATTGTTTTTTTTTTCAGAGCAATAAAGATAGGAGATAAGGAAATCGAATATAATTCTAAATTCCGCTTAATACTTCATACAAAATTAGCCAACCCCCATTATAAACCAGAAATGCAAGCACAGGCCACACTAATAAACTTTACAGTTACAAGAGACGGCTTAGAAGATCAATTGCTTGCCGAAGTTGTTAAAGCGGAACGTCCCGACCTTGAGGATTTAAAAGTACTTAATAGGATTCAGTTGTGAAATTAATTATTATTATTAACAACTCGTGTATGTGCGTTTTTTGTTGTAGGCGGAATTAACAAAACAGCAAAACGATTTTAAGATTATGCTGAAAACTTTAGAGGATGATCTGCTATCTCGCTTATCATCGGCGGGTGGTAATCTTCTTGGGGATACAACACTAGTGGAAAACTTAGAAACAACTAAAAGAACAGCTGCTGAAATTGAAACGAAAGTTGCGGAAGCGAAAATAACATCAGTGCAAATAGACCAAGCTAGGGAGCATTACCGACCGGCGGCTGCCAGGGCCAGCCTCCTATACTTCATACTGAACGAATTAAATACTATCAACCCGATTTATCAATTTTCCCTGAAAGTAAGGCTTAAATATTCAACAAAGTTCACGCCTTTATTGTGTGTACCCTCTTATAGGCGTTCAGTGTCGTTTTTCAAAAAGCTATTGCTAAAGCGGATGCAGCAGATTCGGTGCCCGCAAGAGTGAACAATTTAATAGACTGTATCTCGTTTTCCGTCTTTCAATACACCTCCAGAGGTCTTTTTGAGTGCGATAAACTTATTTTTGCCTCACAAATGACGTTTCAGGTAATCTATTTTAAGCGATGTTTCGGTAAAATATATATTATTATTATTATATTAATAGATACTACTTATGAGCGAGGAAATTTCAATGGCAGACTTAGACTTCTTATTAAGATTTCCAATAAAACCGCATGTGACGAGCCCTGTTGATTTTCTATCTAACTCGAGCTGGGGAGGAATTTGCAGTCTCTCCACGAAAGATGAATTTAGAAACTTAGACCGTGATATCGAAAACTCGCCCAAGAGGTGGAAGAAATTGGTGGAATGCGAGTGTCCCGAACGAGAGAAGTTTCCCCAAGAATGGAAAAACAAAACGGCCTTGCAAAGATTGTGCATGATGCGTGCATTAAGACCAGATAGGATGATTTACGCGATGATGTAAGACCGAGTGTTCGATTTACTGCAAGTACAGAATTTTCTTGTTCATATGTTAAATTTATAGAGCGTTTATTGAGGAAAAATTGGGTGCGAAGTATGTGGAGAATAAAACAATGGAATTCGCGAAGTCATTTGAAGAAACGAGCCCTTCCACCCCGATATTTTTTATTCTGTCTCCAGGTGTGAACCCGTTAGGAGACGTTGAAAATTTAGGGTTGAAATTAGGATTCGCGCTCGATAAAGGAAATTTCCATAATGTTTCGCTGGGGCAAGGGCAAGAGGTTGTTGCGGAAACTGCACTGGAGACCGCAGCCAGAGGAGGGCACTGGGTTGTCTTACAAAATATACATCTTGTTAAAAAGTGGCTACCTTCCCTGGAAAAGAACTTAGAACGTTATGTTGAAGGCTCGCACCCCGATTATAGGGTTTTTATGAGCGCAGAACCGGCCGCTACCGCATCTGCTCATATAATTCCTCAGGTAATCCCTCATAATGAGTTAAATTATCTAATTAATGGAGTTTGTTAAAGGGTATTTTAGAGTCCTCCATTAAAATTACGAATGAACCACCGACCGGAATGCAAGCGAATTTACATAAAGCTCTATCAAACTTCAATCAGGAGACACTGGAACAGTGCGGCAAGGAGGCTGAATTTAAAGTAATATTATTTGCGCTCTGTTATTTCCATGCAGTCGTCGCAGAGAGAAGAAAGTTCGGCCCACAAGGATGGAATAAAACTTATCCCTTCAACGTTGGCGATCTTAATATAAGTGTATTTGTTTTATACAACTACCTCGAAAATAATTCAAAAGTGCCATGGGAGGACTTACGTTATTTATTTGGAGAAATAATGTATGGGGGGCACATAACCGACGACTGGGATAGAAGATTATGCATTTCATATTTAGAGGAGTTATTACAGCCTGATTTGGTTTGGGAATCGAGTTGCATGTACGTACACGTGTTGTATTAATGATTGATTGCTTTAGGTTGATGGAGAGCTGCAATTAGCGCCTGGATTTTTGGCGCCTCCAAACACGGATTATGTGGGATATCATAATTATATCGATGAACAAATGCCACCCGAATCACCTTATTTATACGGGTTACACCCCAACGCAGAAATTGGCTTTTTAACGACCACCGCGGAAGATTTATTCCGTACAGTATTCGAAATGCAGCCCCGGGACGCGGGCTCGTCGGGGGGCGCTACAATAACTCGCGAGGATAAAGTGAAGCAAATGATAGACGAGATGTTAGAAAAATTGCCTGAAGATTTTAATATGCTTGAAATTATGGGTAAAGTAGAGGAGAGGACCCCCTACGTGATAGTGGCCTTTCAGGAATGCGAGAGGATGAATTACTTAACCGGTGAAATTAAAAGGTCGCTTAAGGAATTGGATTTGGGATTGAAGGGGGAGCTTACTATAACATCAGATATGGAGGTTTTGGAAAACGCTCTCTTTTTAGATCAAGTGCCACCAGTCTGGAGCCTAAAGGCGTATCCTTCTTTACATGGATTAACGTCATGGTTTATTGATTTGCTTTTAAGAATTCGAGAGTTAGAAACGTGGTCAACGGATTTTGTCGTAACTACATTAAATATTCTTACAATTTAAACAAATAATCATTTAAATAATGTTTTAGTTACCACCATCAGTATGGCTAGGAGGGTTTTTTAATCCACAATCTCTTTTAACAGCAATTATGCAAAGTACAGCCAGAAGAAACGAGTTACCTTTAGATAAAATGTGCCTACAATGTGATGTAACGAAAAAACAAAAAGATGATTTCACGTATGTTTGACAACCCTGAAAAATACATAAATACACTTTTACCCAAACACTTGATGATGGTGGCTGAACAAAATTAAATAATTTACATTCTTATATGTTTAATATTCGTTTATAATCATATTACTCTCTCTTTATAAAAATTATAAAATGAAAACAAAAATAATTAAAAAGAAACAATTGCTCTATAAGAATATTTGTAATCTTTAATATTATATGATTTTTTTAAATGAAAAATTTGATTAACCCATTTAACGCCATTGACACGTTTGTGACTTAAAAAATTAACAATTTTTTTTTAATTTGCGAAAACGCAAGTTTTATATGTGTTTATGTGTTACTTTTTTTAATAAATTTGGCCTTTGATGAGTAAACAATATTATTGTTTAGAGTTAAATTTCAAAAATAAAATTAATATTTAGAATAGATCAAATTTAATTAAAAAAAAATGAAAATAATTAATAAATTATTTCCTGTTTAGCTACTGTGACATTTTCTAGAGTAGAGTAAAGTAAGTAGTAATTTATTTAAATAACTGTGGCCAAGTGAATAAATGCTCTTTTCTATTGAGATCAAATTAAAATAATTTACCCGGAATTAAATCTCAATCATATTATACTTAACAATCAATAGAATAATATCTTCAATAAATTGAATAAAAAGAATTTATAATAAATGACGCCAGCGTCATCTTCCATAAGAAAAAAGAATTTAGTTTAGTAGCTAAAAGGAAAATGATTGATTAATAATTAATTATTTCCAAATTCTTTTTATTTAATTTATTTTCAAATAACTGTGACCATGTGAATATTTTTTTCTATTATTAATATCTTCACGTTTGTAATATTTAGATTTCAAAAAATCTCAAACACAATTATTTTATAAAAAAATGCATTACCATAAAATAGTTTTTGTGAAATTCGAAAATAATCAAGAGACTTAAAAGAATACCGTTATTTAAATAATTTACTTGTCTTTTATTTATAAACTAAGAAACATGACTATTTTTCTTAAGCTAATGATATGGTAAATTTATCTGCATGTTTTTATATGTATTTGTAGAAGCGCACCCAGGGATGGTGCCTATGTGCATGGATTGCATATGGAAGGAGCACGCTGGGATATCCAGGCAGGAATCATCATGGACTCCAGATTAAAAGAATTGTTCCCAGCCATGCCAGTTATCAACGTGAGAGCAATAACACAAGACAAGCAAGAACATAGAAATATGTACGAATGTCCCGTTTATAAAACTCGTACTAGAGGGCCAACATATGTCTGGACATTCAATCTGAAAACAAAGGACAAGCCCTCTAGATGGACGCTTGCTGGAGTTGCTCTTTTATTACAAGTGTAAATATTATCACAAGCCAAAGAATCGATGAGGTACAAAAATATGAACGGTATTAAATAAAATATTTATAAAACAAATACGCATTGTAGTTTTTATATGTATATTTAATTATATATAATAATTAATGCAAACATTATGCTGTATTAAAAAAAATGGTGATGTGTCCATCATGGCACTTTCCCCGGTGAATACGGTCAAATAAGTTTCTGATAGAAAATTTAATAGGGAAGCAAAATGATTAATAGAAAAAAATGATTGTTATCTTTTAAAGTTAAAGCCGAGTATTTAGAAGAATATTGTAATTAAATGTGTTATTTCTTACCTTACAATAGGTTAAAATAATTCCTCCACACTCTTCTTCATTTTTTTAAACTGGAGGCGTTTGCGAATGATAAGTTGAATTTGACAACACTTTGACGTTTTATTTGTCATTAAAATAATTATTTCAATAATTAAAATCTCTAAGGGAATTTATCAGATAAATGCTTATAAAATGAAAACCGGAGGTCCTACAATAAAAGTTTTATAACAGAAATTATTTATTTTCCAAGATCTAAAACTTTTATTTGAAACATTTTTCTATCCGAATTAAAAAATGAAAAATTGCTAAGAGTAAAGTTGCACTTAATGAGTTTTGATTCTAACCAAAAGCTTTTCAGATCATTCCACTGTTATATAAAGCTTAGATATAAAGTTTGGGCTTAATCCATTTAGCCGTTTAGGCGCTATCGCGGAAACACACAGACACATAGTCACACACACAGACATTTTTCAAAACTCGATGGAATGGACTCAGGGGACCTCAAAACGTGCATATTTGTTGAAATTGGCGGTTCGAAAATTTTCACGATCACAATACTTTCCCTTGGACAGGGGTCCGGGGAAAGTAATAATAACAGTAAAATTTTAAAATAGTATGCTATAAAAAATACATACAGCCCAATATTTTATTTTTTTTATATTTTCTTATGATAATAAAAGTCCTGTACAGTCATTAGTAATAACATTTTTTGTCATGTGAGGTGTTATCGCTGTAGGCCCCTGCATTATAGTCTCCGTCGTCCTTTTGTGAGTTCTCGATGTTCTTCTCCATGTAGAAGACACAGGAGGAATTTATGAAATTCAGGAGTTTAATCCAATGGATGTTTTAAGCTTCATGCTTTGCATGTAGACAGTAGACACAATAGATGTTGGAAAGTTTCCTCAACTTCCAAACACTTACTACGTAGGAGGCTTTTCTCAATTCCCAGTCTGTATTTATTCGAATTACAGTGTCCAGTTATTAGTCCTTTTCTGACAGCTTTCTTTTCTTATCTAGTACTGATCCGTCGTTCTTTTATGAGTTCTCAATGCCCTACTCCCTGTAGAAGACCCAGGAGTACTTCTATGAATTTCAGGAGTTTAATCCAAGGGATGTTTTAAGCTCCATTTTAGGAAGGAAGCTCCATGTAAACAGTATTCATAGTAAATGTTGGGGAGTTTCCTCAATTTCCAGACACCTACAACGTAGGAAGCTTTCCTCAATTCCCATTCTATGTTTGTATTTATTTAAATTACTGTGTCCAGTTATTAGTCCGTTTCTGAGCGTTATTTTCTTATCTAGTACTGAACCATTTAGAATTTTTATACATCTCAACTAATTTCTAAAAATAACATATCACTGCTGTAATTCCAATACTTGTTTGTTATTTCCTCAACAGACTACAGTGGTAGTAAAGATTCCACGATCAGTGGTAGATGTCCTCCTTGTTGGCGACGTTCCTTACGATATCGGCCGGCTTCCACTCGAATTTCATAAGGTATTCCGAAAGCGTATTCAAGTACTATAAATTACTGTGTTGCACCTTTTTTCGCCAGCAAGTCGGCCCACAGGTGTCCAATAATTTCTTGATTCTTGGGTATCCATAGCAATTGTCTTTTCACTATTAAAGCCAGTGAGTCCACTCTTTTTATGTAAGCTATTACCAACCAGGGTCATATCATTAACGAGTCTAGCACTTGTTTTAGTAATGATAATTGGTTCTTTGTTGAGTTCCGATTCCATTATGTGATGAGTAAACCAGTCAATGACGACTATTTTCGCCTAGATGATGGAAGCATGTCGACCTAGAGCTACCGTGAATTGTTTGCTCTGGTTAATTCCCCTGTAAAAACCAGCTCCAGTTACTTTTGATATAGTAACGCTACTGATTGGATATTCATGAGCTGATAATAACCATCGTGAAACATTACTCAGAATTATGCATTTTATTTACTATGACCTCGTTATAATATAGTTGCGTCCTTATGTAGCACTTACGAGGCTGTTAGAATGCATCTAATTCCTCAGAAAAATAATCGAATTAACGACACTGGTTATAGAATGTTCACCTTTGCTGCTACCTTTGCCAAAGCGTCAATTCTCTTGTTGCACGTGTTGACTCCGTACCTCACTCAACATTGATGAAAAAGTACTTGTTCTATAATATACAAAGCATTTTTTTGGTTTATTCATTGTTAAGATTAATAAATTGCTTTTTAAAGTTTGAATAACTGAAATTTATTTAGTGACTATTATGTAGACCGTTAGATAATGATACGGTGTCAAATCTATAATCACTAAATACATTTTAGTTATACAACAACTTTTTCTTCCATATTGTATATGATTTCTTCGGAGACTACATTGATTCCCGAACAACACATTTTCTCCATGGGACATCCATCGATGCACGTACAGGAATGATTTTCAAGTTTCGATACAGGCATAGATGGCGTAAGCAACGACATTTTATAATGGCTATTAACTATGATATTTACGGCCTAGGAATTCACGTTGGCTAGAATGGAAGAAAAAGTATTAGAGGAGAGAAGATGTATATCCTAGATTTAAAAGTGGTATATGACAGGGTACCGCGAGACTGATTGTGAATAGGGATGGGCGAGTCAGCTATGCCCACTTAGTGCTCTACTTTTTAATTTGTATATGAGTGAAATGAAAGAGGTATTAAAAAGAGAGCAAGCGGGTGAAGTATTCCCAGATTGGGAATACTAAAGTTTGGATGCTAGCGTACGCTAGCAATCCCTTGCAACTAGGACTGGGAAGGAATGAAAGAAATGTTGGCTAAAGTGGAGAGATATATGGATAGGGAAAGATGGATATGTGAATGTGAAGAAAACAAAGTGGATGATATTTAGAAATGGTGGAAAGGAAGGTAAAGTGGGGGAATTGATGTGGAAGTGATAGAAAGAGTGAAAGAGTTTAAGTTCCTAGAGTTGTTTTTTAAAAACACTAGAAGTTACAGAGAGAATGTTAAATGGATGTAAGGAAAAGCGCAGTCAGCGAGTCAGCTATGCCCACTTAGTGCTCTACTTTTTAATCTGTATGTGAGTGAAATGAAGGAGGTATTAAAAAGAGAGCAAGCGGGTGAAGTATTCCCAGATTGGAAATACTAAAGTTTGGATGCTAGCGTACGCTAGCAATCCCTTGCAACTAGGATTGGGAAGGAATGAAAGAAATGTTGGCTAAAGTGGAGAGATATATGGATAGGGAAAGATGGATATGTAAATGTAAAGAAAACAAAGTGGACGATAATTAGAAATGGTGGAAAGGAAGGTAAAGTGGTGGAATTGATGTTTAAGTGATAGAAAGAGCGAATAAGTTTAAGTTCCTAGAGTTATTTTTTAAAAGCACTGGAAGTTACAGAGAGAATGTTAAATGGGTGTAAGGAAAACCGCAAAAGGTACAGGAATAGTGATGGAGAAATGGGGTAAATGGATTAGATATAGCATTCAGATGGCATGCAACATCCCTCAAATGTATGAATATCATCCATATGTGTGGTTTTGAAGTATAGGGTATCAAAGAGGATGAGTGGTGTGAAAGGGAGCAGTGGATGTTACAACACCAAGTTGCAAGATCAGTTCCGAATTATATTTTGCTTCATGAATCAAGTAGATGGAGTGTGCATGGAAAGACAGTAGAGTAGTGTAAAAAGACTTTCGAAAGGACAGAATGATCACAAGATATGACAAATGAGTGGTCAGAGAATGAAGTGAATGAATCCAGTGGAATGGAGAGAAATTTAAGGAGGTAGAGGAATGAATATAAAAGGCAAATTAATATTGCATAAAGAGGATATAACCCAATGTATGAAAGAAGGCTACCAAAGTATCTGCGGACCGGATGGAGTTTGTCTGACGCGCAAAAGACAACAATGGCGAGAACATTGTGTGGATGTGGAGAAAGAGGATGGAAGATATGGTTGACTGAAAAATATAGTAGGTATATAGTGTATTATAATGGATAATGATAATACGTAGATTTGAATGAAGAATGCAAAAGAATGAGCGAGAAATGTATGGAAAAAAAGGTAGTAGATTAATGGATAAAAGAGGATGATATTGGCGTGAAGATATTGAAGAGTCTAATCAAGGAAAGAGAAATTAGAAGATTAATTGTAAATTAACATGATTGTTTCATTTCAAATATTTTAAGGAAATAGATTCAATTTCAGTTTTATATGATTTATTATAAATTGTTGTTTGAATATTGAGAAGCTGTACGTACATATTACGTCCATAGAACGTACAGTCGACGCACCCCATATATAAACGCTCTTTGGTTGTCATGGTATTTGTTACTGAAATGCATTCCTGTAATCCTGGTTTTGGCCGGTGGTATTGCAAAGAGAGGGGAGAATATTGAGAGCAGAAACATATTACTTTTATTATTGCCGTTTTGTCGAATTGGTCTTACCTACAGTAAATGTGAAATTACCATTAAATTTTGTTGATCATATTTGGGTTGCGTAGACTGTACACGTACTGTTAGTTTTAGTACCAGTTAATATAGCTTCATTTGGCACATTAAATCTTAGACAGGAGTCTTATGGTTAGTGTAGCCAATATATTGGCTGCTGAACCATTGAGCCATTCCATTTACTTCGACCTAAAAATATCTATTGTAATGTTCCTAACTTATTAGACTCCTCCAATACCTAGACTCTTAAAGTAGTGATTTCTACAATTATACGTACAAATTAAACTGGCCGCAGTGTACCGATTATTAGATATTTCTTACTTAAAATGAATGAAGCACGGTACTCACAAAGTATATGCTCTGTTATTTAGGGATCAATGAAACCTTCCACGCAGTTTTTACTGGCCGAAACGATTTATCTAAACACATCAAACCAAACATTTTATGTCCAATAAAACAGATTTACGGCTTTTGAGAAAAAACGGTTGATTGACAAAAAAGCGAATTAGATTACAGGATTTACGATACCACAAAGCAGAAACTATCAGTATAAACTATTAGTTTTGAAGTGTTTACATCTTCCGCACTTTGAGTAACAAAAACTACGTGGAAAGTTTGATGCCGTCTCTGTTATTTCTGGCGATTCATTATAGAATTTGTATTGGTATCCTGTTATAACTTTCAAATTTCTTTGCTTAATAATAGAAACTATTTTGCTTTAAGCGTAGTGAAGGCAATAATCATTTTAGAACACATCCACTTACCAAGTGAGCTTCCCGAAAGTTTAGTAATCTCTAATCCACTACCAATAGATGAAAACATATGCCTGATGACGTTCACGTGTCTCTTCCTGAAGCAGTAGACTATCAAAAAAAAAAATTTTTTAATTAGTTGTGATACTGCTTTAGGTTGTCTTTGTCGACCTGACAATTAATCCATAAGTAATTATTAATCCAACATAAGAAGGCTACTTTTTTCTTCCCAAAAATTTGGTTATCTATGATCCACTGCCAACCGATAAGAACAGATGCCTGATGATGGGTACGTGCCACTTTTTGAGGCAGTAGACTTCAAAAAAAGTTTAATCTTGTTTAATTTGTTGTGATCCTTCTTTAGGTCGTCTTTGTCAACATAACAACTAATCCATAAGTGAATTTTAATCAAACATACGGAAGCTATAAAAACCACAGTGAACATCAAAAATGTTTTATTTGTGACATTTAGCTACAACTCCAAGCTATTTTACATAATCTGTATTGTATATTGCACAAGAATGTCTTCCTAAGAAGGAATATTGTCATCAGGCATTGTTTTTCTTCGTGGCAATGTTCGTACTCAAACTGCAACTGCAGCAAATATCCTTTTTGTGTGTTTAATCGCCCTCCACAAAACCCAGATTCCTTATGATTTTCATTTCTTTGCTCGCATGACAAAGGATTTAGGAGATCAGCATTTCAACATAGACAATGAACTACAGATCTTCTATGGCGAGGGTATTAAAAAGCTAACTACGAAAATTGGCTAAGTCAAGGAACTCACTATGTAAAGAAATAGCTAAATGTTGCAAAATAAACATTTTTTTTTATTTTCACTGTGAGCAATGGATGTTTCAACCCCGAGTTAAAAGATCGATTACGAGTTACATTTTGCTTCAGGAATCAAATAGATGGAGTGTGAACAGAAAGACAGTAGAGATGTACGAAAGAACAGAATTGTCACAAGGAATGGCAAATGATTGGTTGGAGAATGAAGTGAATGTATCGAGGTGGATGGAAGAAAAATTAAAGGACAAAGAGGAATATAAGAGGCAAATTTGTACTGGAAAGAGTGAATATAACTCAATGTATGAAAGAAGACTACCAAAGTATCTGTGGAGCGGATGAAGTTTGACTGAGGAGAAGAGAATAATGGCGAAAGCATGATGTAGTCGTGAAGAAAGAGAATAGAAGATATGGATGAGTGAAAAATATGATAAGTTTATTGTAAAATAGCTTATAGTTGTAGCTAAATGTTGCAACTAAAACATTTTTGATTTTCACTGTGGTTTTCATTTCACGATCAATAGAAATATGAAAAAAAAAACCTCCTACCAATAATGTGTATTTCTGTCAAATAATTTTGGAAATGACTATGTGTCTAATTTCTTTCGTAAAGACGTTCTCTTTAGTTATTCTAGCGTACACGTTGAATATATAATATTCACATTCAAACACAAGTTTAATATAATTTCGATTTATAATCTAGTTATAAGTAAAGCTGGCAAATTCGATTTCGATCATATTCGAATATCTGAATCTACAATAAAATAAAAATAAAACAGGCTGAAAGACCTACGGCCATTTTACCATTACTTAACCATAAATGTATTATATTGTACCATATATTGAATTAATGTCACAATAAAGATGTTTACATATATAAAAATAAAAATAAGAATAAAATATTTGACTATCTGAGATCAGATAGAAGTCGAATAAGAAAGTTGTCGGAAAAGTTTTTTTTTAATTAAAATAGAATATATCTATATATAAATATATTTATTCAAGTAATTGCATTTTTATAAACATTGAGTACTGAAATGAAGGTTTGTCTGTCCTGGCCTATCGACTTTTTGTTTGATACAATTCTTTAAGGTTTTGAAAATATTTGTGAACAGTAAAAAGCTTTGCTTGAAATAAAAAATATGTAAGTGCAATTTTGAAAAATATTTTATGTAATTAAGTGCAATTTCAATGAAAAGTTGTAGAAGTTAAAATATAGATCTAAGTTATATATTCATAATTTAGTTTATCTTTTAAGTTGAAATTTAATGCAGAACGCGTTAATAAAAAACAGAGATAGTCAAAATCGATTTTTACAATCTTTATTGTTACTGCAAAATTAAGAACATGACAATTTCATTAATATAATATATTCTATTAATATCAGTAAATGTTCAATATTTATTAAAAAACATCAATTTATTGTTAATTATTGATTTTATTTATTTACAATTGCTCATTTACAAATACTCAATTACTAATAATTAAAATAATGTATATCATAGAAATTATTTTATTTCTTGATCGTAAAATCTACAATATCAATATTTTTCCATTTACAGGTATATAACGTATGCAACCAAACTCGCATTTATTAAAAATCTTTACAATCATTTATTTGCCGCTCCAGACAAAATAATCTAAATGAAATAATGCTATTTATTATTATGTTTTAAAACTTCACTTTAAACACATATTATAAACATAACGAAAATCTAAAAAAAACGTTAGCACTAAATGTAAATTATAATTTATTTTGAAATTTATGTTACATAAGAACCTATTGTAGATCAACAATCAGCGATATTTTATTATAATTCAAGTATATATTTACATAATAATGTTTTATATACTTCTACATAAAAACTATCCTGCAACCAAAAAAACAATTCAGTAAAAAATATTGAATTTGGCGCCATTATCTGTAATAATTTTACAAAAAATGTTCTTACGCATGCGTCACCCTCATCAAAAACTCGTAGAGGTCATTAATGTCACCGCTCAAAGATACTTACTAATTGGAAATACTTTACGTAAAACAGTAAGTACATTACCCGCAAAAATGGCCCAATATAAAATTGTTATGGTTCGTCATGGAGAATCGGAATGGAATCAGAAGAATCTATTTTGCGGTTGGTTCGACGCGAATTTGAGCGAAAAAGGTGAGATAAAATAGTTTTTTTGTATACATGTGATTTGCTGAATTCAACAAGTGCAAATTATATATTTTTTTGTTAAAATTAATGCTAAAATATGTTTTCCTATTAAATACGCTTTTAAAACATATTTTATAAAATAATAATTCCATACAATATATACAAACATCTTTATTACTGAACAATACATACATATTCAATTTAATATACAAAACATAAAACAAATATATTTTCTTGAGAGAAACGGCTATCAACCGAAGGTCTTTTCACCTGTTTCCGCTTATCTAGTTCCTGTTGTTAATTAATCCGTCATGATTGCTAACTGTCTATGTCTCGTCCTACTAAATTTGATTAAACTATTATCAATTAAAAAAATATCAATAATTAAACTATTGATCGATTCAGATTAGTTGATACTGGGTGCATACATTTTGAAATTATGTATTCCACATTTCAATTTTAAGTCTATATACGTATTTAAAATATTGTTTTTTTATTCAATAAAAAAATGATTAATGATAACAGTTTTCCAAATTGAATTGCAAATGGTTTTTCTCGTGAATTTTTATGTTCAATATATTATTATTTTTTTAAATATATATAATACCTTATTTTTTAATTTCAATACCAATCAGGTAAAGAAGAAGCAGTAAGTGCAGGTAAAGCCTTAAAAGATGCCAACTACACCTTCGACATCGCCTACACATCTGTTTTAACCAGAGCCCAAAACACGTTGCAATCAATTTTGGAAGGGATCGGCCAAACAGACATTCCAGTAATAAAAACTTGGAGGTTAAACGAACGTCACTATGGGGGTTTAACTGGATTGAATAAAGCTGAAACAGCTGCTAAGTATGGTGATGAGCAAGTCGCCATTTGGAGGAGAAGTTTTGATGTACCACCACCACCAATGCAACCTGATCACCAATATTACGATCAAATCGTTAAAGATGAACGGTATGCCAATGAGCTGAAATTAGAAGAATTTCCAATGTTTGAATCATTAAAGTTAACTATTGAGAGAACGCTGCCATTTTGGGATAGCACTATTGTTCCTGCTATTAAGAGTGGGAAGAAAATCTTAATTGCTGCTCATGGTAACAGTTTGAGAGGAATTGTTAAACATTTGGATAGTAAGTATTCGAAATAGTTATTGTTTATTTAAATACACAAAATAAAAGGTTTATTCATTGCATGAACACTACAGTTTATAAAAGCAATGTAAATCTTACGGATGACATCACAAATATTTCCCTTAGTTCTACTTTATGCGGAACTAACAAACAAATCAAAAGAATATTTTCTAAACCTCTTTGTGTTTTATTGAGCGGTGTTGGGCTTAATAATGATAACATAATGTCTGGTCCAAGAAAGTCCAGTGATGTTCAACAAAATCACATTTATTTACATATTATGTACAAATAAAGACACATTGAATAAGCGGGAAGGAGGGGTACATGCAACACATTTAGAAAGAACAAAATTAATGGAAAACTGTTTCTGTAATTTTCTTCTCATTATTTTTCAATTATTCACACAAACTACATTAAACTACATACAGTTAATAAAATTACATTTATAAAAATTACAATTGAACAATATTAGAATTCGTTACTAAAGTATCATTTTTTCATTAAATTTATCAATATTTTAAAAATAATAATGAAGAGTTTATTAATTTTTTCTAAATATCCATTAAAAATAAATTGTTATATTAAAATCCATGCAATTTTTGTTGTTTTTTAGAAATGAGTGATGAGCAAATCATGACATTGAACTTACCAACGGGAATTCCATTCGTTTACACCCTTGATGAAAACTTGAATCCTATCGAAGGAGGTAGCCTCCAATTCTTGGGAGATGAAGAAACTGTTAAGAAGGCAATGGAAGCGGTTGCCAACCAAGGTAAAGCCAAGTAAAAGAAAAGTACTTTTTTTATATATTTATATTCATAATGTTAAATTGTTTATTATATATCATTTGTAACATATATTGTTAAATATAACAGATATAGACATTGTATGTGTACATTTCTTTACAAAAAAGCCCTAATTGACAATAAATTAAGTATAAACAGTAAATTACAAACAAATAGATTATCTATGGCCAAAACAATCGAATCAATTGCTGTCTACAATGTATAGTTTTAAGGAACTATTGTAGTTTCTGTTTTCCTTAATTTTAGAACAAAATCATTCGTGATAACTTGTATTGTTAATCACCTTCACCTGCGTATATGTATGTGTATATTTATATATATTTCAATAGAGAAGTTTTGTTTTGAGCAATATAAATTACAATTTAAATTATTTTGTCAAATACACAATATATTACAAATAAAATTTACAATAATACTTATTGTCTGGCACTCAGTTCATGATTCGTACATCCAAAACAATACTAAATCAATATAATACTGTTACATTTTAATTATAAACATACTATGAAATGTACGATAGGCCAAACTTGAACACAACCTTTAAAATTTGTACAACAAATATAACAATCTCAACTTTCATTAAATATATTAACTATAAAAATTATCACGTTGTTGATATAGAGGGAGCGGAGTCATTGGAGATAAATCGTCGTCTTCTGAATTTGTCTGTTGCTGTTGTAACGGTAGTTTTGCCAGTGCTTTCACTATTAAAAGAAAACTCGTTAAAATACTTGCAATACTTAATGAATTCCTAAACAATCACAATAATCATAAAACATGTAAAATCATATACAAACATTTCATATAGATGCAAAAATATAATAAAAATAGGATTATATTAACCTTTTTTCCAAAACCCTAATAATATATTTTTAATTTTATGATTATTTTAAATAACATAAAATAAATATATTTAAATTTCTTACTTGAATTCCAAAAAGATTAATTTAAATTTATCGTAAGTCAATATACAAAAAGAGGCCCACTATTTTATTGACAAAATTTATTATGAATTTTACCTCAATAAAATTGGTTACAATTTTATATCATCCGTAATTATCAATCAAATTTTTTTAACGGCAACTACATGCGAATAAAATTTCAACACACCTGTAACTAACTTCAAATTTCATTCATGATCATCTGCATTGTTGGAACCTAGGGCAACAAACAAACAACACTAATAGCAAACAACTAAAAATAAAATTTTATAAATCACAATAAAAATAAAAAAAAATCATGCTATAAAACGAAACTACTCGGTTAAAATCATGCCTACAAATAAAATACTAATTAAAAAAATTGTTTAGTATTTACCTGCAACTATCTTGCTCATTTCCATTACTTGCTTTGCCAAAATTTGGTTGAGTTGTAACAAATGCTCACGCTGTTTCTTCTCCTCTATCATTTTTGTTGTTGCTTTATTAGCCACGCTTGAAGTATTCTCATTATTTTCTTCTACAAAATATATGTATTTATATGAAAGTAAAAATTAAAAAAAAATAAACAAACCTGTATTTAAACTAGCCGAACTAGCACTAATAATAGTTGTATCAGAGAGCATTTTCTTAATTGATTCAACCTTTCTTAATCTATATTCTTGTTCTTCCGCAGATAGTTGTGGTAACTGTTCCGGTATGTACCGTTCCGGAATTTCTATTTTATTCGGAGTTCCCAAGAGATTATCAATAGTACTCTCGTTATATTTCAATTCCTTATTACTTAAAGTTGATCTAACTACATCAGGAGCATCAATTCGTTGCCTTAACGCCCTTTCCATATCCAAATCATCTCTAGCTCTTCTATTATTACTAGCTAACATCTTATCAAACGGATTTTCTCCAGCTGGAAGCTCATTAAGGCTCTTCATAATTAAATTGTTGTGAGGAGCAGTATAATGCCTCCTCTTTTCCTTTGGAATAACCCTGCGGTTAAGTTGCTTTGGTTGTTCATGAGCCATTTCTGTAATAATCTGACGAGCTGCTTCACTTTTGAACACAGGTGATAATTCGGGAGATTTTTCCAAGTTTTCAGTCTCGAAGTTATCCAAAGAGAGGGAATCGCTTTTTTGATTTTCCGTACTCTCGTTTGTTTCAGGGGTGCTCTGTTTTTTCAGTGGAGTCGGCCTAAATAAAAGACTAGAATTTTGTGACGAATCGTCTTCTTCGGCAACTGCGTCCCATGCGTTGTTTACTACTGTCGTCTTTTCTCGATCGCGGTGGCGTCTTTCTGATTCTCGTTTTACAATGCGGACTGTTTTTATTTCCTGCTTTTCTTGGGGAATTAAGCTTTTGTTTGTGTCATCGCTGGTAATGTCAGATACGCTACGGCTGTAAAAGTCTCCTTCAATATTTTGTTTGAGATCTGTGTTGACATACAGTGGAGTCGTTGAAGTTGTCGGGGTTGAGCTTTCCCATGTATCTCCATGATCAATTATGTTCATGGTGTCCAAATCAGTCTCTCGCCATAGAGAATGCATTTTCTTTTTATTTCCTAATCCTAAGAAAATATGTTTAATTAAATTAAGTAGGGAATCATTCTCGTACTTAAGTTTTGAATCAAATATAAAATACAATTTTCTCAAGAATGAATTAAAACCAATTTTACCATTTTTTTTTTCAAGAATTAGTAAATAAAAAGAATTTATAATTTTCCAATTTTACTTGATAATGAGTGAAAACAGTTTTACAAAGTTCCTCTAAAATGGATGAATTAAAATCAATTGTATAATTTTAGAAATATTTTTTCTAATATGAGTGAATTTTAAAAAGTTTTACCATTATACATATTTTTCGAGAATGGTTTAATCAAAGACAGTTTCCTAATTTTAGAAATTGTTTTCTAAAACAAGGTAATTTTGAAAACAATTTTATAAATTTTCTGAAGAATGAGTGAATTAAAATATAAAACACTTGTACAATTTTACATATTTTCTTGAGAATAAGTGAATTAAAACATAAAACACTTGTACAATTTTCTTGAGAATGATTGATCAAAGTTAATTTCATAATTTTACAAATATTTTCTAAAATAAATGAATTTTGTAAAGTTTCACAATTTTATAAAATTTCTCAAGAATGAGTAATTTAAAATATAAAACACTTGTACATTTTTTTGAGAATGAGATAATTAAAAACAGTTTTTTAATTCTACATATTTTCTTGAAAATGAGTAAAAATCAAAACTAGTTACAGAGAAAATATATGTGAAACAAAGTGTTTTCTTTACTTTAAAACCTTACTAATCTTTTCAATACAAACTAAACTCTAAACTAAAGTTAATGAATTTAGTGCATAAAAATTATGTTATTTTTCTAAAGTATATACATTACATCCTCACGGGTATACATTGTTTTTTTTTCCGATAATATATATATACATACCTTGAATATTTTGTGAATTACTTGCTGAAAGAGGTTTCATCTGTTGTTCAAGATTATTTGAACGATCTGTTAATTGTCTAACTTGCATACTCAATTCTTGCCGCTGTCTTTGTAAATCTCCAACCTTTTGTTGGACCCTT
Source organism: Philonthus spinipes (assembly GCA_963082785.1). Taxonomy (NCBI): domain Eukaryota; kingdom Metazoa; phylum Arthropoda; class Insecta; order Coleoptera; family Staphylinidae; genus Philonthus; species Philonthus spinipes. The sequence goes on from OY720301.1 coordinate 17,635,508, forward strand.
TGTAAATCTGACTCTAACATGGCACTAGTTCCAACCACACAAGGTAAACTGTCACCTAAAGTTAAATTGAATTACAAGTGTAATCAACAAGTTTTGGATTGTGTGTTAAGTTATTATGAAGTAGATACGAAATAATTTATTTATTTTTTAAATCGCTTTCCACATTTTTTTAAGTTTATTATTCATATGAATGTTTATAAATGCATCTGTTCAACCAGGCTTATCAAGGCATTGCATGGAAGACATTTTTCTAATTCAGTTCAAAAGACTAAAATTACCATCACCAGTTAAATGATAATGGTTAAATTAATAATTTGTGTATTGTATTCATCATAAGTAAACTGAATAAAATATTCAACCACCAGGCAGAAAGACCTCTGGTCGATAGCCTATTAAAGGACAATCTCAAAATTATTTAAAATGCTGTATTATACAATTAATATAATGTAAAAGATATTTGTATATATATATAAATATATTCAACCACCATTCATCTAGCCTGTGGATAATTGATCATAGACATTTCAGTCTTTCGGATCTTAGGCAAAAGATGGCGCTTGTGCTATTTTTCCAATGAGGCAAAAGATGGAGCTTTGTACTATTTTTCCAATCTGCCAAAAGAGCTTAGTGCTATCTTTCGAATTATATGAAAACTGAATAATATTTACTTACCAGCATTAGAAAATTGTGGTGAAGATCGATTATGCCGTGAAATTTGCAGTTTCTGCTTAAGAACCAAAAGCTCTTGTTCTAATCTAGCATTTCCAGCAACAGTTTCCTCTAACTTCTTCGAGTTTTGTGCAAGCATTAAGTGTACCCGACTCAGTTCATTTTCCAAAATTGCTTGCTGCTTTCTCGCTTGTTCAATCTTAGCTGGATCACTGAAACCCTGCGATAACCTTCTCCTCAATCCCCCTAAAGCACGTTCAATCTCTTCCTTATCATGCTGTAATCTTTGAAGGGTTCCTGATTCCTCTTGAATCAGCTGATCCAATTGGTACAACTGCTGCACCTTTTCTTGTAGCTGCATATGGTTAGGATTAAGCCTATTCCAATCACGTCTTTCCTCTGCTAATAGCCGCCTTTCTTGAATTTGTTGATTGAATTCCAATTGATCACGAACACATGTGTTGTAACTACTTCTATCATTAGGTGAACGATACAACGAACCAAGCTTAACCATATTATCAACTAGATTAACAAGTGGTTTTCCTTTTTCATACTGTAAATAAAATTTATTATTATTGTAATATTTTTAGCATCAAGTATTATCGTAACACATAGAGTTTAAACTAAATTCTGACTTCATTTTTGTTTTGTTTTGATGGTTTGGTTTGAATTCTTTTGTTTTTCCATCATGAAAAATGTTTCCATCCTGCAAAACAAAAAATCTGTTTTGCAGGGCTGTATCTTATTATTATTTGATTTTGTGGAGCTATAGTGGCACTTTCATCTAAAGATCTTTTGGGCTGTATCTCATAAATAGGAAATTCTCCATGCTATCTGCAGAAGAAATTTTCATCTCATCAAAATACACGACTTTTGTAAACATATTGATGATATTCACTGTATTAGAGTGGTTTTAGTGCAGAAAGTCCCAAAAAATATTTTTTTTTTAATTTTCGACAATAACTCACAAACCGTGATTGCCTAATTATGGCATCGTCAACAATTTGTGTTTCCAATTATTATGATTCATATCAGGTTATTTAATCGCAACACAAGATCTCTTTAATAGCCTTCATCAACATTGCACATGGAACACACTGGTCTGATGAGGTTCAAAAAACCGAAATGGCCATCACCAGTTATCCATCTTGTGTTGATACAGAATATATTTTTATTAAAGTCAGTTATGCTAAAATATGCATGGATTGGGAATTATAGTTGGAAATGACAAAAATATGTATTTTGATAGGCTTTCTGCAATAATAACACCCTAAAATAGCTAAAATCTATCCTAAACTTGTGTATTTTGGTATAAAGAACATTTCCTCTGGAGGTTCCATTCAGAAATTCCAATTCATTTGTAAAATATAGCGATGCAAAACCAAAACTCGGACAAAAAAATTGTGATGGAAAAACAAAAGAATTCAAACTGAACTGCCAAAACCCAAAATGCCACAATTGACCGTTTGGTCGTGTTGGAGGAGCTGACTATACTCACTCATATAAAATAACAATATTCTATACTCACTCATATAGAATAATTATATTCTGTGTGAGTGTAAGTATAGTGGGCACATCCAGAAATTGAAGTAAGTATATTTTTTACATTCATTGACCTTCAAAATGTTGTCCTGTGTAATGTAACTAAAATATTCCTTCAGTGTAGAAAATCACAACCAAACACGAGTAGGAGTATTTATAAATAAAAACTGTTAAACCAAATGTTTAATTTTGAATTTGTAAACCAATCTTAGGTTTTATTATTTAAATGGAACTGTAGTATAGCAGAAATATTTAAATGTGTTTAAATTACCTGTTTCTCTAATTCTAATAAATGTTGTTTAATTTGTTCTAATTTCTGTAAATTTTCCAGTCTTTTAGTAGCGTCCAATAAATGTAATTGAGCCTAAAAAACGCATAAAAATGTAATGGTGCCAATTATAACTATAGGCGTATTAAATAAAGAAAAAATATTTAAAAGCGGGTATATTAGAAGCAAAAATTTGATGGTTAGTGAAATATTTCTTGTAGATTCAATGCAAACCTGTATGCTATCAATTTCATTATAACACCCTTCAATTGCATGACAAGTATTAGTACTTTGTCTACGCAACTGTATCAATAACAAAATTAATTCTTCGTGTGTTCGCCCTAGAAGGTCGCCGGCAGATACATTAATTTTTTCATTCCAATTGACCTAAATATTGAAATATGATGATGAATAGATACATAAAAACATAAAGAGAATACATTTAAATAAAATCATTCCAAATGGATTTCTAGGAAAAAAAAGTACTTACTTTATTGTTGTCTGAATTAATATCATGTTGGCTGGATGTATGACTCAAATAATAACCCTGTCTACTCGATCTAAAAATAAATTAAATAAATAACTGAAAAAAATTTGTTTTGTATTACTTACATAGAATAGTCACTTTCATGGCTTCTATTTAAATTAGAAGTTGATTTTGATTGCATCTGTTGAGAATTCGGAGGCCACATTCGTTTACATGAAATTGTTCTTGGGAAGGTATCTCTAGCTTTAAGAGATATAGAACCTGAAGCTAGAATACAAAATCAAGTTACCTTTTTTACAAAAATCATTACCACTGTCATTGCAATAAATTAACTGAAATAGACTTATATTTATGTTTGAGAAAATATCCTACATGCAAATGAATTTATACAAATGTAGTAGACATTTTACAATAAAAAATATTTATAAAGATGTATTTTAACTTATTATATACAGTTTATACAGTACCTAAAAACGACTAAAAATTGTACCTGCTGCTTGAGAGTCTGGATCAGATGTTGTTTTTCTATCACCACTTGAATCTACTTCTGTATTAACTCTCACATCACTAACACCTCTTAATGAGACTTGTGAATCAGAAGGAGCACTCGACATTAAGTCCCATTGTCTAAGTTTCTCTCTGTCGATAGTAAAGTTATTTTCTTTACCATCCTTGCTTTTATCATCATTTTCTTTATCTTCACCATGCTTTATGTATTTTTGCTGTTTATCCTGTAATGGCATATTACATATGTTATCATTAACATAAGTAACACCTCTTGTGATGGCTCTAGTTGCTTTTTTTATCTTCCTAGGTTCTCCAATGCAATCCAAATCATCTAAAGACTTTGTGTGCCGTTGACTAACCAATCGCAACCTCTCCCTCCAAACATCATCTTCCTCCCACAAATAACTCCCTTCTGTATTGGCATCGCTTGCCACATAAACATTTTCTTCAGTAGCTTGAACATCATCAGTGCGCCGTTGTTCCTGCATACTGCTTTCACTTTCATTCAAAACATTTTCCAGTAAACCTTCTAAACTATGGGAGCGTCGGACACTAAGTTGAAGACTATCAGAAGCATAAAATTTATCACTTTGTTTACTTGGATAAAAATTCCTCATTTCAGGATTTGATTGCAAACTAGAAACGGAATCCATTGCTTTCATGCGTTTCAAAGTATCCGATTCGTATATATTCTTTTTATCAATCTGGCCTGATTTATCTGCTAAATTGAGAAAATCCACACTCACTGATCTAGCTTCAGATGCTAATTTAAATGACTTATTCACAGCGTTCTGCTGTGGAAATTCACGATTTCTTAACCGATTATTGCACCCTAACGGGTTGATTATATGTGTAATATCTCGTTTTCCATTTAATGTACCTCTTTGGTTGTTCAATGTTAAAATGGAACTGTTCTCTGTATTTGATGTGTTCATAGATAAATCTGAATAATAATATGGTGCTGGTTGAGAAAAGGAGGCGTTCATCACATTATCTCTGTGTTTTAAATCAGTAAAATACATAGATGGAATATCTCTAGTACTAGTAGAACTACTAATACGGATATTAGGGGTCGATCTACTAGATTCATGTAAAAATCCACTGATTTCTGCAGAAATTGAAGTGCTACTCTCCGGCCTCCCTCGTTGAATAAAATCCGACGATATTATTGATCTGTGGTCACTTGAGTTGGATTGAAACGAGCTGATCGTTGTATGACTAATAGCAGTATCTCTCGAATCTTGCCTGCTATGGGTATGCATGGAAATCGGAGAAAGTGCAGATATACTGCTCAATATAGATGCATCGGTTTTATCACTTTGCCCTACAATGCAAAGATTTTCATAATCATGATACTTATTTCCTATATTTGGCACATCATTTGTTATCTCATGAGAGCTGTTCGCATTACTAGATATGGCACTCATATTACTAACTCTCAAATCTTTTAAATATTGACCCAAATTCCCACTATCAGTCGTTTTGTTAAAATCACTATCCAATGATTCTAATTCATCACAAAATTCTTCAGATACTGGCCTGCGTTTCAACATGCGCTCATAATTTTTTGTCTTTGATGTAGGCATCCTCAACTCAACATCCGAATCACTATTATGCGATAACCTACTCAGTCCAGCATCAGAATCAGTGTTAATACTTCCATTTGAAAAAGTATCATGATCTCTGTAATTATTTAATGACAAAAAACTCTGCTTTTTAATATCCATATTATACATATATTTACTCCTATTAGTGCTGTTGAAAAACTGATCAGAATTTCTATTCATATACCTAAGCGAGGATTTATCTTTTTTAGAATCATTTTCTAAATCCTCTAATGGTGGTGGGGATCGAGGAATTGGAGGAGGTGAAACTAGCTCGCTATCTGAGCTATCTTGTAATTCAGGCACATTTTGACTAGCCCCTAAATAATAGGATGCAGGTCTGAATGTGTCAGATAGACTGAACCTTGGATGGCTTGGCGTGTCTAATGATTCTAAATCTTTAGACGCTTCATCGTCAGCATCGGAGCTATCAGATTTTGCACTCTTGCCAGTTTGATTTTGTGATGGCAGCAAGATATCAGGGAGCTTGGATGCGAATGATTCTTTAGAATCGTGTAGTTTGTGTGGTTGGTGAAGTTCCATATACAACGGCTCCATTTGTCCTTCCGAAAAGCAAACTAATTCATATGGCTGGTTTTCAGAAATATTCATTGAATTATTAGGATCTAGTAATGAAACATTGATTCCTTGGGTCATTTCTACATATGGATTTTCATCCACATCAACATCCTGCATTCCAGATTTATTTGATAAATCAAAAACGTTTTTCTTGGGTGTCATTGTCATGTAATTTTCTTCAATAATTGCATCTACATCTTGTGGAGGAATTGGTGTGCATATAGGAGTTGATTCTTTGGTTTCCAATTGAATGCTTCCATCATCATTATCATCATCATCGGATTTCTTATCGAATTCAGCTAGGATACTTTTAACCAACGCTCCATTACTTCTTATTTCAGTAACAACAGGACTTTGCTCGAATTTTTCTGAGTATTCCGCTCTTAAATTGGATACATGTGCAATATTAGGTGCTTCTTTATTAAACAATTTTAGTGGCTTTGTGAAAGTATTATCAAAGTTCTCTTGAGACATGGTGCTATGTGTTTCGTGCTTTGGTGTATCAGATTGAGAGGCTAGTACAGAAATAGAAGTATAAGGTGCAGTTTCTGTTGGTACTGTGTCCAAGGTCCGTCCTGCCTGCATACTTTCTTTGATTCCGTCCACATTTTCTGAACCCAGCATAAAAATTTTAAATTTACATATAAGTTTTAATTCTATCCTCTTTTGTATGGAATAATTAATTTATGTTAGTATTAAAGTGTAATGAAAGTTAAATAGTTACCGCCCAATTAGTTAGTAACAAGTAGTGGTGAGACCCAAGTTGTTCCAGGCAGGAAGGACCAATTTAAACAGAAACTAACCCAAACTAAAACCACAACCCACAATATACAATTCACCAATTAAATGAGAAATATATTTTGTACGTATATGCTTTTTATATATAATTCTCAGTTCATTGGCGAGACAGAAATCTACAAGAATTTTTACAATAGAGTACTAAAATATTGCTTACCTTCATCATCTGACGAGTAACTGTTATAATGAGTAAAGGGGTTTGCAGACCGTCTATTCTCCATGTAGGTATCACAAATCTTGTGCCCATAGTTGTCTTGATTTTTATAAAATTGCTCGGGTTTTGTAATGTATTTGTTCATGTTTTGACTCATTTTTCTATTCAATGGTGATTGAAGCATCCGTTGTTTCCATTCAAGCAACCTCTTCATCGATTCCTCTCTCTAAAAATTAAAAAATATACGTATATATCAAATCAGGATATTTTAAGTCAAAATAAATAAACATCATCCTTTATATAAGTTCAGGCATTAATCTTTCAATTTATGGTAAAGCATAGCCTACTTTTATTTGCAATTTATATTATTTCATTTTATAATTTTGACTTATACAATATTGATTTGATATTGTCATGATATATGTTGTACTTACTTTTCTTTCCCCTTCTTTATTCATATTAGCACGTCCATCGCCTTGCAACCTCTGTTCAATATTAGCTAATCGAGCACTAGCTGATCGTGTAAATGGATCATAATCAGCCATACGATCATCGCAAGTTTGATCCTGAATCGCCTTCTCGTGTGGACTTGTACGCAAATCTATATCTAATTCTTTGGATAATGAGCCTTCACTAAGCACACTGCGACTTCGTAATGGTTGGTCTTTTCTTGAATACTCAGCTGGTGGATATTGCATAAATTGTGTGTTTGACCTCATTAGAGGAAAAGTGTAATCAGTATGTTCTGGTCTCCCTTGAGAATACTTTGGTAATTTTGAAAGGTATTGAGCGCTTTTTCTCATTTTTTCTGCATACCTTTCTTCCGAATAAAAGTAATTATCAGAATTTCTATTAATTTCTAAGCTGGACTTAGGCCTCTGTTGCCGATGGATTAAATTATTATTATTTTGTCGGTTGTTCACCTCATATTCTAGAAAATCCGCACTATGTGGTCTCGGTATTGTACTCGAGGATTTATTCATATTGGAAGAATATTGAATATCCCTTTGACCCAAAATTGAAACTGGAGTATATGTTCTCTGAATTGGAGTTATTACATTAATAGTCTTTTTAGTATTATATGCTAAAGGACTAAGAGGTCTTTTATAGATGTATTGTTCTGCATAAATATCTTCATAATCTGAAGGATGTCTTCCTTTACTATGATGCGATTTAGAACGACCATATGTATCCGGTGTTCTTCTCTCTACATTTTGTACTAAATGTTGACTTAAATTATAAGTTTGCTCTGGTCTTGGAACATACTCCTGATTCCCATAAATAAGTGAGGGTGACTCAGTTGAACTTCTTGACATATACATGGGTGGTTGCAGTGTGACATATGTCGGCTCATTGTATCTATCCAAAACATCCGGACTAGGAGATGAGTATCCACCATCATTTAATCTCCGTGGTTTCGGAGGGGCATTAGCATATAATGGTTGATTATATTGACTAAAATCATGGCTCGGATTGCTCAAATCAGTTGTATTACTTGAGGAATGCATATGAATTGGTGTATTTCTGGAATTATTATTCTGTTGTTGAAAACTGGAATCGGAGTTCTCATTTGAATAACTGTATGCCTTAGATGTATTCACCAATGATTGATCTGATTCCCTAATGAAAAATGCATGATTGTTAATTTTTGCAATAACATACACAAAATAATTTATTTTTGAAACACAAATTAATGAATAATTGATTTATTATATAATTTAAAATTAAAATGAATTACAGATTTTTTAGATAACAATTGTTCTAATAATAGAAAACAATCACACACTTTAAGTTTTCTACAAATTCTGTATCTTATGAAATCATGTCTAAACAATTTATTCCAAGAAAAATAAATAACTTAACAAACAGTAATGATTCTGTCACCATTCTTAGAAGAAGAAAAAACGGTCTTGAAATTCATATATTTGGTTTCAAAGGCAAACATGGAGATTTTCATTGAATTTCAAATTTTTGCATATTGCTGCTTATCATTTTTTTTTTTTTCAAAATAAATACATCAATAGAAAGATAATTTTACTGAGTAGTTATTAATATTAATGGGTATCTTCAACTTTACTATACTTTTCTTTAAAAGATATTTTAAATACACATTTTTTAAATTTCCCGCGCTTCGGTTCACCTTTAACAGCAGTTATCAATATTGTCTCTTATTTTATTGGTGCAAATTATAAAAAAAAATGAAAACCGAAGTGCGGGAAATTTAAAATCTTGTTTCATGTGAAAAAATAAAATACATTTGAAGTTACTAATTAATGTTAACCAATACTAAGTAAAATAATCTTTCATTTGAAACATTTTATTTGAGACGAAATTACAATATTAAGCAGCAATATACAAAAATGTGAATTTTAAGATATAGTTTTTTGTTTATTTGAATTTTTGTTAATAGAAATTTTAAAGTGTGCAATTGCTTTCTTGTTATTATAATTGGAATATCTAAAAAAAAACATTTCCATTATAATAATGTAATAAATTAATTATATATATATAATAACAACCTTTCTTTCTTTTTTTCTCAATCTTTTCCTTTTATCGAGGTTTATAACATCATTATTCATATAAATTTCCAAAAAAATATATTATTTACAATACATATGTTATAATTTTATGAAATAGCTATCGACCAGAGGTCTTTCTGCCTAAATTATTTGTCAATTTGTATTTCTTTTTTTTTTTTCAATTAATTTGGCATTTACATTGTTGAGTTAGAAAATTAATTTAACTTATTTTTTTAAATTTTTTTAGTAAGTAATAAATGAAAGAAAATTATGTGATTATTGCAAAAACTAATTAATGAACAAAAAATCATAATTGTTATATTCCATTTACCATTAAAAATAAAACTAATACTAAAAAAACTTACACATTGGACTGAAGTAAACAAGCTAAATTTAAGACTCGAACCCATTGCATCATTAACTCTTGTGAATCTGCTGCTAATATATACGTTCGCATGTTGGTATGCTCACATTTAAAGGCATATTTCTTATTGACTTTATCATCAGGACCACATATAGATACTTTATATGATGGCAGTAAAATTGACCCTAATAGCTTCTCCTCTTCGCGACCTAATAATTGAGAGTGTTTAGTAAGCGAGTGGTGAATTACAAAAATTGAAAACCTTACCTTTATAATAGAATAAGCAGTACTCTGAAAGTACGAACCAGCGTTTCTTCCAAAGCATTAATCCCTCAGAGCCTTGTTTGTGAAGCCAGCCCTGAAGCGTTACAGGAGCATCTATTGGTCGCTTAGCGGAAGGTGATCTTAATTGTTGGGAGTTTCCACTTTTTCTTCTCTCGATGACCTCCTTAGTAGGTTTATTTTGAGGGGTGGAATTTGGAGTACTTTGTTGTTGTACTGGTGTTTGTGCTTCGACTTTTGCTGGATGATAATGAACAGGTGGTTGATGAGGAACCCATATTTGACTTTGTTGATTTAAAGGATTGTGTGGGTGAATGTTTGCCGGAGGGTTCATTTTGGGTTGGTAGATTACATTTTGTTTGGTTTTTGGATGTTGATATACATGGTATTGGTGGTTGTTGTAGTGTTGATGGATGGGATTTGCATGAATATTCGCCGTGTTGTACTGTGGGCTCTGTGAAGACAAGTGTAGATGGTTTGAGGGCTGATACGCTGATTGATGCATATGTTGATGTACATTAGGGCTATTTAACTGGTGTTGGTTATTGGGTATTTTCAAGCCATATTGCAGAAGCCGTAAGTGCTGAGGGGCTGTATTGTGCTGGTGCTTTGGAATTGATTCAAAAGGAACATCAGATTGGACTGATGTATTGTTTTGAAAAGCTCCCTTCTTGTTTTCCATACTTGTGGGATCCAACCTATATAAAAATTCAAATTATAATATTACATGCAAAAAAAAATCCCTAAGTTAAATAAATTACCAATCCCACAAGTGCCATAAGCATGAAAACATTTTGTTTTCTATTTAAATCTGTCCTCAATAATTATACAGGTGTTTGAGAATCGTGAGTTGAGTGTAAATAAACACTTATCTATTTTAAATCCCATGCCGAATATTTAAGACGCATTGGCTACATTGATGTAGGTCACAATGGTGTAGCGTTCAGGAAATAATTGAACCGCTACGGACACCAAACAAAAACGACAACACATTCCACACACATAACTAGTTTAATATTGACACTTCATTTCTTATTAATTTCCGATAAATCATATTAAGAACTACATTTTGACTGGAAATAAATGTATTTCCTTGTTAGGATTACTACCGGGTTTACGGCGTCGGCGCCGGGATGTTCACCCTCGTTCTATAGAGATTTATATATAATACACCGACGATGTACACAAGCGCAGATACTACGGATAATTGTTAATAAGACAAAATGAAATTAGATTTTAGAACCATCCATTATTTAAAATATGTATTACCCAAGAGATGAGAGCACGTAATTCCCCTCCGGAATTAAATAATTAATCTTAAATGATATCAAGCCCACACAGTAAATGAATAATAAGCAGAAATTTATGCTTTTAAAAAATACAAATAAAACACCGTTATGAAGAAATTGCATCACACTGCTAGAATTTAAATAATCAGAACTTATGTCATCCTTAAATACAATTTTAATTAATATTAGTACCTTATTTGTGTACAATTTTAATTGCTAAATATAATTCAAATTATGTCAGGTATTAATGTATAAAATACTTCTTGCAAATAATTAATTAGTAAACATTAATTCAACTTACTCATTACATATTTAATTGCGTCGAACGTTGCGTTTAAAATAATGTCAACCCATTTGCATTTTTATTGGACTCATCCATGCTTACAACAACGTCTGCGAAAATGCAACTACTACTACCGTTTTCAAATCGATGCTAACGTAAACAACTAAAAGTTCACTGATTGCATGACAAAACACAAAGCAGCATTATTAAAAAAATCAATGAGCGCATTCCTTATGGCGGTTGTTGAACACGAACAAAATTATATCCCTGTGCACTCACAACTGTTATAAAATCCCAATTTGCAATATGTTGCGGATAAATTTAAATATTATAATGATTAATAAACGTGAATATATTTGATATCTTTTTGAAGTTATCCTTCATTACCTTACGGTTACACGATGATGGCAATCTCGTCATTATTACAGATTATAAGAAAGTGCGGTGAAGCTTAAATTACCGTAAGGAAAGAAGCCGCAAAATTTCCACCATTGTCCACTGGACATTGACGTTAGAGAACAAGCTATGATGAGTACGTATAATACAGTTAATAAAACATATTCAATATATGCTTTAAAATAGCGAATTCTTAAAATAACTTTCCTTGTTAAATGTATTTTAATTATATATTCATAGGAAAATTATACAAGTAAAATACTTTTATATTACAATCTTAAAAAGTAATTAAAAACTATTTTAAATTTATATAACAATATTTCAACATTTTATATATTTCTTCCTTATTTTTTTAATAATAATAACTTTGTTACGGTAATCACATTTTTACAAGTTTTACATATATTTCAATATAGGTATGAATACGTTCAACAAGAGTAAATTTAAAATATGACAATGCAAAAAATATACAGGGTGTTGAATTATAAAGCGGGCGATAGGGATTTACATGTAAAATATGAAATGTTTTAATATTGGCTCCCCTAATTATTATCCAGTATAGGTCTTATTAGATTATTTTTAAAACTTATTAAGCTGAATAATTTGGTAGTTTACTCAATAGTTTCTCTAAAGTACTTACCCAGATAAATGAAAAACATTTACTGAGAAAATCGCAAAATTACGTAGGTTTCTAATAAAAATTAAAGGTGTGCCATGAGAATATGATTGTCACATTTTAAAGGTAAATTAATAAACAGATTTGAAAGATTTAAAGAGGCCTTGTGGAAGATATCTTAAAGAAATATGTTAAAAATCAACTAATCAAAGATTTATAAATACAAATTAAGAGTTTATTGGCATCGTTAAAAACGTAGCACGCATACGGAACTAATGAATTACTAAATGAAATCAAAAATTAATCTAAAACTTATTTAATAATTTGTACAAATTAAAGAAAGTGAACTACAATATATTTTCAGCAATTGACTAGTCGATTATAATAAATGTTCAAAAGTACAACCATTTTCTGTTAATCAGTATCCTAACCGATCATAAAATTCCCGTCGAGCATTTGCCAAAATATAAAGTGATGTTTTCTCACATTCAGCTCGGATAGCAATTTTTAAGTTATCCAAATGTTCGAAAGGAATTCAGTTATACATTTTTGATTTTAAGTGACCCCAAAGGAAAAAATCAATTGTAGACAAATCAGGAGATCTTGTAGGTCAGGGGATCGTCGATTTTGGTCTAATAATTTTATTTCGGAATATATCATTTAAATATCCATCTATTGGAATGCATATATTTTCTATCGGCTTTATCTCAATAAATTTGGTAAAACGTCGCCTCTTAAGTTAATGTCAAGAAAAAAACGGTCCAAACATTAATTTTTTGAGAATATTGTGTTCTAGTAGGAACATATCGATGAGGGTTTTCTTTACTCCATATTCTAATGTTTCATTAATTATTGTAAATGTGCATTCATCGGTAAAACAAATGCGCTTAAAAAAATCTCTGTTGCCTGCTCCATCTTTCTAAAACAAAATTCTTGCCTTCTTTCTGCATCACCATCAAGCAATTCTTGTTGGTGTTTGAATTTTTATAAGATTTGTAATAGTATCTCTTCAAAATGTTGAATGCTGTAGTGTGATGAACATTTACTTGAGTAGCAATTCTTCTTACGCTAGTCTGTGGGTTTTGGATAATTTCCGCCAACACATTGAAAACATCTTCATTTTCTAATCTGTTTATTCTTCGATCACCTTCGTTATGTCTATTAATACATCTACATTGGTTTAATAAATATGCATGAAGATGTTAGACTGTCATAGGTTATGTACCTGAAGTCTTTTTGTCCTGTCATGAATTTATGGTGATATGGATTTAGAAATATCTGTGCTGGCCAGCAGAACTATAGAACTCATAGTGCCTGAGATATAGCCTGTGACCTTTCTTATTTAGACACCCAGTACAATTGTACAATTGGATAACAGTTCAAGTAATATCGATTATTTCTTGAAGCATCCTGAGGAAGAAATCTACCGTCAGGTTATTTTCAATAAAACTTAGAACTCGTATATTCTGACCTGTAATATCTAGGTGAGCATTATTTCTTTTCAGGAGTTTTATTTGAGCCTGTTCCTTTCGTTGTTAGTTAGTTTTTGGTAGTAACTCATTTGTTTATAGTTAAATACATTTATTAAACACCATCATTTTTAAATTACTTAGCTTACTAGGGCTATATTTTGAAAGATATAATTACACGATCAAATGGACATCTTCTGGACTATTTTCACAATATCTTCTTATTTCATATAATATTTTTTTAATACCAATTATTGCCCTATGATAGCTCGAGAACATAAAAATTGTACCATTTAATAAATATATTTAATTCAAATTTTTAATAAAAAACGCCAAATATTCATATTCTACCATTTTAAACAATATCCTTTATAAACTTAACTGACATATTGTCTTAGTACAACATTTTCTATGCTAATTTGGCAGAAAGACCTATGGTCGATAGCCATTTAACAATTAATTAAATTTTGTGTGACGTACTTAATCAATTATTGACATGTTCTTGTAAGCTTAATTGTTAATAAAGATTGTTATATATATATATATATCATAAAAAAAATCGCAAAAAATTTACCTTTATTCTCTTCTAAATTACACCTGTAAACACAAGATATTTTTTATGAAATGAAAATTATATTTGCATTGTAAAGAGAAAGGTGTGCAAAATGCGATTTTGTTCATACTAAAATGTTTATTTATCAGGATTAGCGATGACGATTGAACTCAAACAATTTTATGCTGATAACATTGTTTGAGGCTATTAAATCATATAAATTTATCAATAGAAACATAAAACAATACATTTTTCGCGTTATTTATTCGCGTGTGACAATTATTGCTGATAATTGTTATGCTATAATTTATTATTATATTGTTCATATGTTTTCAATGTGCAAGCAGTATAAATCGAAAATACTTTTGATTTTTTCATAACTTACATATTTTATAACAGCTATTCCGTACAGGAAATGTTAAATTTAGCGTGTGCGTTATTAACTAAATTCACATTCTATGTATTTGTATCTATTAATAAATCTGCCTAGATTGTGATGATAAAAATTAACGTACACGTTAAACTTAACATTTTCCTTACAGAATAGCCCCAATAGTCCCTATGTCATTATCAAACTGAAATATATTAAGTTTAAAATGACGGGTTAATGATCATCAAACAAAGCATGATAATGCTGCATTATCGAAATTTTATTATCGTATTTTATTCTTTGTTTTCTAAAGAATACTTTTACAAAAGCGCAAACCGAAATACGTATTTTTTCTAAGAGTAAATTTTATTCGTCCAAACAGAGATTATTTAGACCATGGAAAATCTTTAAACTCGTTTTTCTCAAACTACCTTTTTTCAACTGGCAGTACATATTTTAGCAAAAAAAAAATATTGAACCTATTCTGATACATATTTATTTTATTTTAAACGTTATAAGGATATGACTGAAACTTCTAAATAGTAACATTGTTTGTTACTTCAATTTTTAAGCCGTCTTAGAATAGATAAATTTCATCTTTATTTAAATAAAAATGCAAATAATATTTTGTTGAGATTTTAGCCAGAATTACATCTATAATATACCGGCCTATATTATAGATGTAATTCTGGCTAAAATCTCAACAAAATATGTATTGTTTTAAACATTGTCAAAATAAAGAGAAGGAAAAAATATTAAATAAAATACTATTTTATTTATTTTTAGCAATACTAGACTCAACAATTCAAACTAAACGTTTTAGTTTTAATTGATAAATTGTGTATAATAAAGTTGTAGCCTCAGTTATTAAAAATTAATGAAAGAATTATTAATTATTCCATCGGTGTAGTTTGTATTGATCTCACGTTGTAAAATCGTTTCGAAGAAAAATTTTGAATGTTACTTAAAACTCTATTCCCTTAATAAAACAATTGTCTCGAAATATATTTTAGTTTAAATTATAAAGATTAGGAATGCAAAATTATTAGGCGATTAAAAAGAAACACAATTCATATTATGCGCCATTTGTATTGTGTGAATATTGCACAAGATCGTATACAAATGCCAAATGTAATGCCGCTGTTTAATGTGCAATAATGCATAAATATCACCTATGTTTTTTTTAAGAAGTAAATGTTAATGCTCTACTAATAATGATTTATGTTAAGACAATTTTCATTAGATGTTATTCTTAATTCAATAAAACCAAATTGTACTTTGATGTCACATAAGGTTTCTTCGTTAATTTTTTATGCTTTTTGCATTAACAGCAATGCGTACTCAGTTCAACTTTGTGCAGTAACTGTATAATTATCTCTATCTACTAAACCTTAAGTAAGTAGATCTTAAATTAAATTTGACGAATAATTAATTCTAGAGATCATTTACACTCCGATTTTTTTTCTGATATCCCAGTAATATAAAAATAACAAATCTATAGTTTTATTGGTACTATGCTACGTATCATACAGAATGTAAAAGAGAAATATTTCTTTTTTTTTTTCATTTCATACAATAGTTTTTGACCGGCATTATCTCTCAGGCGTATCGATTGGCCGCTCCAACACCAATCAACGTTTTTAGAAACTATTTGAAAAAATAGAAGGATTTACGGTAATAAATCTTCTACAATAGATCTAAAGAATAAAAAAACACCAACATACAGTTGCTGAAATAGAGCCGCAATTATGCGAAAACGTTCTTAAAAAAATCACTAAAACAATGGTGTTATTATATAAGCGAAATCGTGGAATAAATTTGTCTAATATCTTTTTAAATATATAACTGTAAGAATTTAGAAAATAATAGAGTTCGTACTCGTGTTTATTATTATTGCAAAACATTTTCTGTATTAATAAAAGCAGCGCTAAAAGATTACTTTTTTATGAGTGAAAGGTCATATGCGGTAATGATGTTGCAGGCAGACTCGCCTAAAATTCTTTGTTGTTGAATGACGAAGAAGAATTTATCCTTTCTAGAGATGATGAAAAATGTATGCATGTAGAAAATTAACTATTCATAAATAGTTTCCTCTTTTCAAACAAAAAAAGATGTAAAATACATGTTTGTGTTTTTAGCACATTGTAAGGTATTATGCAAACAAAATTAAACACACAAAAGGTGCAAAGAAAAAAAAAAACACTTGAAATAATAAATACATCAGAATTATATTAATCATAATCACCATATCAAATATATATATTTGATATTTGTATTAACATATGATATAGCTTAAAATTAATTAAATCTATTACTTGTGCTTTTGAAGTTAAATTTAATTCTAATAATTACGGTTTATGTAATCCGTTATCACGAGAAATTCGTCTGTAATGATTTAGGTAATACTGTTATTTATTAGGATTTTCGTGAATATTCCGAAGGTGAAATGTTGAGTTTAACGTATACATTATTTCCAACAACACAATCTAAATATACATATCGATTTTAAAACTCATTTAGACTGTGACAATAAAATTAATTGTACGTTAAATTTAGAATTTCACGTTCAGAATAGCTCCGAATATGTTATTTGTCATATTTTTTTTTTTTTTTATTTTATTGGTGTTATTGTAATTCTATCTTGCTGGTTCTGATCCGCTCCAATTTTTGTTATTAATTTCTCTATTAGTATTGTTCACCGTTATATTGCATTTATACATCCGTTAGAATAACATATATTGTTGGCAACATTAACATTTATAGTACATGTTTTACAAAAAAGAAGAATTCGTAATAAATGAATACATAAATAAATAAGTTATGTGTTAATCCGTCTAGACCATCGACCATAAGTATTTTACCCTGTCTTGAATAAAAATTGTTTTATTTATACACAAACATCTTTATTTACGAATATTCTACAGGTTTACATTGTTAATTAATTTTTTATAACATTAGGAATCTACATCAGATTGCGGTTTAGTAGAAAGAGATGGCTATACAGTTATTGATAGTCAATAATTCGTGTTCTATTAATGTCTTTGTCAATGTATTATCCATTGTTTTTAGAATTAAAGTAATCTTAAAACACAGACATTTTATCAGATTAGATCAATTAAAATTCAATTTAATTATTAGTTTTTCTGAAAAACAATTGTGAAAAACAAAAAATAGGACATTTTAAGCAGAAAAACTGACAGTCGTTTTCTGAAGACATAATATAAATAAATATTATATTCTGTAAGGAAAATGTTAAGTTTAACGTGTACGTTATATTTTATCATCACAGTCTAAGCAGCTTTTGTTATATACACAGAATGTGAAGATAATTAATTACACGTTACACTTAAAATGTTCTCTGCGGAATAGCCCCAATTGTATATGGCTATAAAATGTGTTATAATTAATATTGAATTCAAAATTAAAGGCACTTGGTTTGTTTCACTTATTTTTTATTTTCCAACTAGTTTCGGCTTATTGTCATTATCAAGGAAATAATGTTCAGGTAGTGTGATTGGTTTATTAATTTGCATAAATAATCTAAATAATAAATATTAGCCTCACAAAGCTGTTTAAATATTAAATGTAGTTCAGAAAATTCGTATTATTATTCTCTAATTATTTTGGATAAAATAAATACAACTTACAATTAATTACACATTCCAAGCATTTTAATGGAATATGTGATAAATAATATAATAATTATAACTTCCTCAGAAGCATTTTTCAATAAAAATAGATCTGACAACCATACATTTTGAATTGTAAAAGTTATTTTAAATATAAATCTAATAAGTATTTTCTAATTGATGGATTAAACATTACAAAATTTACATTTCGTTTAATTGGCTCGTGAAGAGTTATACGCAACATTACAATATTTTTATCTTACATATTCTACTAGAAATTTATAAATAAACAACTATACATGAATATTATGGCACCATTTCTTTCTACACCTTGTATATAACGGTTATTTTATGTCAATTTGTAATTTATATTTTTGGTAACAAAAACATCTGTAATGAAAATTTCAAGCATTTCATTAAATTCTACTTTCAAATAACTTCACTTTCATTGCACATTAATGTTATTATATCTCAGAATTTTCTTTTCTAACATGAATTAGTAAGTAAAGTAAGCGTATTAAGCAATAATTAGCCATATTTGATACGTTCTTCTCATTTAGCAGTTGGTAAAAATATTTAATATGAAATTAATTTAAAAATATTAAAACACGTGGATTTGTGTTGCAGTAAATTCAATGAAAAAGACAGAAAGGAAATAAAAACAAATTAAATATAAATCCAGGTAGAAAGACCGTAGGTTGATAGCCGTTTAACGCAAAAATTTATTACATGTATATATTTGTAATTTGTAAATATTGTTTTCTGTAAATAAAGATTGTTTCTCGCTAAAAAACTGGCTAATTATTATTTAAAAATAGTAAAACAAATCCATGTGTTTTAAATATTTTTAAATCAATATTAGCCATTTTTTTAGAGTAGCAATCTTTATTTACAGAAAACATTATTTTCAAATTACAAATATATACATATATAACACAGTTATCCGTAAAATGACCTGCGGTCTTACTGCCTGGATTTGTATTTAATTTATTTGTTTTTTTTTTATCTATGTCAATGAATTTTATATCATGATCACTATTGTTCTATTAAAATAATGAAACGAATTGGTGTAGGTGTCAATGGATAATATTGTATTATGAGTTAAAATAATCTTAAAACATACAGAAATTTTATCAGATCATATAAATTAAAATTCACTTTAATTATAAAAAACAATTATTAATTAAAAACAATTACAAAAAACAAAAAAAAAATAGGACATTTTAGGTAAAAAAACTGACGCTCGATCTGAAGACAAAATAATATAAATAAATAATTACAAAGTATTCTAAATCTTATTATATACATTGTTTAAAGAAATAAAGATATTGTATATACAAGATGAATAGAAAATGTGTCATAATCTTCAGGTAGTGTGATTCGTTAATTTGCATAAATAATCAAAATAAAAAATTTTAGATTCTTCTTCACAACGCCTCACAAGGCCGTTGAAATATTAAATGTATTGGAATTTGTATTTATGAAGGATTTTAGGATTCCATGGGATACATAACTGGTTAAGGATTTCTTGGGTGAATGGATTGGCTGTACATTTTTGTGAGAGGTGGCTAATACGGTGTTCAATAGGTGTTATACGGGTTATGTTATAAAGGAGAGCATTTGATGGATTGTAAACGAAGGTATGTTATTTTGGTTATCACTCTTAAAACTGATCGCTCAGTGACTTGGAGGTTCTTCAAAACGGATTATAAAATAGGATGGGGGCATATTCAGGGGGGCTTTATAAATATGCACAGCCGTGCTGGTTCTTATACCTTGTGTCTTGTAGGTAATACATTTAAAGTGTTTTGCTCTACATTTTTTGTTTTAAGAATTTGAGAATAATGTTTAAATGTAAATTTAGGTTCGAGCGTTACGCCAATGTATTTGCATGATGGTGAGGAACTATTTGTTGACGGTTAATGTTAATATGAAAAGGGGAGTTTGTGGTACAGTGGAAAGGTAGTTGGGATTTGTTAGGATTAATAGATATTCTCCATTTTGCGAACAAATGTTCAATTCTGTCGATCAAACCCTGATAAGTTTGGGAGCTTTTTGGATGATGGCAGCGTGGGAAATTAGGGCTGTGTCGACGGAATACAGGAGGGGATACGATGACTGGTCCAAATGATCAGGATTAGGGTTATATAAGTCATATACGAAAATATTATATAGATGTGGCGATAATGAAGCATTGATAAGGGATAAATATATATGAAAGGATTTTTTTTATTTACATTAATATATAATAATATTAGATAAAAAATAAATGCACATTCATCTTATTAAATCATAGATACTGACTTTTTTCAAACAATTACTTCCACTTTACTGTATTGCTATCTTTTTCTACTAAACTACAACCATAAGTTAAATTCGATGAATGATTAATTCCAGAGATCACTGACACTCCGAAAAATTTTCCTGGTATCCCAGTACAATAGTCTTATCCACATATCTGCTTTAACATACAATAAATAATGCATTAGTATAGTAATTGCCATTGATGACTAATAACACAAAAATGTTTAACTAAATACCACGTGAGTCATTGGAAAATCTGTTTCCTGAAAGTATGTCAATGTGTACATGCATTTTTTTCTGAATTCTAATTGCATCCGTTTACGTTTTGATGATAAAATATCCAACTAGTGTGCTGATAATCCGTATCACTCTCCATGTGATCCATTTATATAAATAACGTTGGATTGTATTTGGTGTTAAAGGTTACGAAAGTTGATATGAACAATTCAACTGTATTTTCCATGTATATAAATAATATTTCAAAGTAAAAATATATAAAAGGAAAATATAGCAACATAATAATTATTTATTAAAATTATTTTCACTAATTATTAAGTATATTAATTTAATTAATGGTTTTAATATTTAGACATTAGTAGTTCATATTGTATGAAATAAATATGAATAAATTATTAAAAATCAACCAATAAAACACAGATTAGATTGAATAACTTTAAATTCTCGACTAAAAAAAAAAAATTCTCTTGAAAATGGGCTGATAACCCGAAACTAGTCGAGAATTTAAAGTTATTCAATCTAATCTGTGTTTTATTGATTGATTTTTAATAATTTATTCATATTTATTTTATATTAATTTAATTATATTATTTATGTTTATAGCAAATATTCATAGAAAGAAAAAACGAAAACATAGGAATATTAAATATTGGACACAGAGGTCTTTTTGCCTAATATTTAATACTCCTTTTTTTCTCTCTGAATATTTGTTATAAACATAGATAATATAATTAAATCAACATACTTAATAAATAGTGAAAATAATTTTCGATAGTCCAAGCAATCTATTTATAATATCTCGTACCATTGATCTAATTTCTGTTGAATGATTTATAGTATCAAATATTTTGGAGTAAGGCAATGTCTGGCGGGGTACTTGCCCGAAAATTAGTTGTTTTAATGTACAGTTGTTTTAAAGTACTTACGTAACGTAAGTCAAAACGTCACAGTAGCTAAATAGGAAATAATTTATTAATGTTTTTTTCTGAATTATTAATTTCAGCACTAATGGCTGTTTTAAATTCCTCGAGTATTCGAGTTTCATTTTATATTTCATAACTATTAATGATAATTAATAATACAATCATATTGGCGCAATTTTATAATCCTTTCAAAATTTTAAACAGTTACTCGTTTTATGCACTCAGTTTGTTGGAATATCAAGAGGGACAATATTGCATAGCATTACAATATTGTCCCTCTGATTTTTTTGTATTGACAGGAATTAAATGTAAATCTGTATTCAATTTATTTAAAAAAGTCCCTTTAATGATTGCAAATAATTGATATTCCCGCAATAATAACTACAATCACATGTAAGACAAAATAACAAAAATATTTCAATAAATAAAACATGAATCTATTCTAATATAAAATAATTATATAGGACAGTATAAATATAAAGACATTTTTTACATCTATATCGAACTTTTTTTTAATATGTTATCATTTATTGTTATCTTTATAATATTTAATTTTATCTCTTTTCGTGTTACTCAAATTAATTAAATAAAGAAAAGTGTCCCAGATTACCAGTTCGGTTTCCTTCCAAAAAAATCATCTATTCTTACTTCCAATATGCAAATCACTCACCTAGAAGGACGAAAAACTATGATTTTACTACTAGATATACAAAAACATTTGATTCTGTATGGCATATTGGCCTCCTTTATAAATGTTTCTTTCTAAAAATTCCGCGCCACCTAATTATCTTTATTCACAACTTCCTCTCCAAAAGATCCTGCCAAGAATACGTCAACATTTTTCTCACACATTCCCAATCTTACAAGGTGTCCCTCAAGGTTCTCCCTTATCCCCACTTCTCTACAACATTTACTGCCACGACATCTACAACCTGGATCCCTTTTATTCGCTGATGATACAGCTCTTATCACTCATGCTCCATTCCTTCACATAGCCCAACAATCCTTTCAAAAATCCTTTGATGCCGCCCAAGCCTGGTGCTCAAAATGGCGGATCAAAATAAACCCTTCGAAATCCCAATTTTTTATCCCATACCATAAAATATCCCCTCGATCTCCCACAATTTCTATCAATAACGTCACAATTTCCCCTCTCTATACATGCAAATATTTAGGCATCCTTTTTGACGCCAAACTCTCATTTAAACCACACATCCTTTCCAACAAATCCAAAATACAAGTAAGGGCTCGGCATTTTAGATCTCTTACTTATAAGCTTAAAAACCGCAACCAAAATATATAAATCAATTTGTCGGTCCTTACTATCCTTACTAGACTACGGTACAATCCTCTTCCCAAATCAAACCATCATCCCTCTACCATATCCAAGTTGCTGAAAGATCCTCTCTAAGAATCCTCTCAAAACTTAGGCATCCCAACAACCCTCTTCACAACCCTTCCAACGAATACCTTTATGAAACAACTCAAATCACTCCCATATCCCAACGCTTAATAAACCTATCCCAAAAATTTGTAAAGAATCCCTATAACCAATCCCTCCTGACAAAATTTTGTATCGATCGAAATTTAAATATCCGTTCTAAATACACCTACCCGTTCCTCGACATTCATGAAATCATTAGAACAACGCAAAATAATTCAGCTAGCAGCACAGATACTTTTATTGCAAATCACCATAAATTCAGACAGGGCAGAAAGACCCCAGGTCGATAGCCCGGACAGACTAACACAATATTTATTCTTGTTAAGTAAATATAAATGTATGTATAAGCTTATGTAATGTTGTCTGAATAAATATGTTTGTATATATATACAAAGAAAAATTTGCTAAAGTAAACAAATGAAAATTATTTGAAATTGATTCGATAATATATTTCATTTAAAACTAATTCGATAATTAATAAAAAAAAATAGACAAAAATGTGTATAATTAAATTATAAAAGTTATTGACACGAAACAAACATAATTAAGCCTTCTGATTTTAACTTTTTTCTAGTATTTTTTTAACTAGAAAAAATAGTACTTTACCACATATAAAATGTGAGCTTAATAAATAAAGAAGAGACTGAAAAGGATATACATTTCATTTATGTCATAAAATTAAATTTTGTATAACTCATTGGATTACTTTTTTATAGTGTTGGGCAAAATCGAGTGAATTTAGTAATCGAATATTTCTGAATAACCAATTTTAAGTAGCTAAAGTTAATAAATAACAATAAAATTGAGTTTATTAATCAATAGGCAAAACTTTCCAATATTAATATTATTATTTATAATATTACATTAAGAAAATTGTCATAAACTTCATTTTACAGTGATAAAATAGATCGAAAAGATCGACTTTGCCATGTCTACTTTTTTATTACTCTAAATATTATTTCTTTGTGATTATTCTATTAGATCAATGGATGAGTTAATAATTACAAATATTAAATTTTACATTTAAAATTTCTACTTTCATCCCTCATAAGACACACAGAATACAAATAATTTTATATTTTTAAATTGCCTCAATTTTTTGGAAAAATGTGTTCCGATCGACTACATTCAAAATATAACAAAACTAATTTTTATAATTACTACGTGTATTAATTTAACTGTATTTTCCATGTTTATAACAAATATTTGAAGCAAAGCGTGGGCATCTAATAATTATATAAAAAATAATTTTGATTATTACGTATTGTTTGTAAAATTTATGATATTTTAAAGGTGAGACTCCAATAACCCAACTATCGCTATCTACATGATCCGCAGCAACCGACTAACAATTTCCTAGTAACTGTTGCTACACAATAACGCCATTAAAAACAACCAGTTTTATAGCAATAACTGGCCAACATGGACTAGCGTCTATAACTGGGAACAACACTAATGCCAGTTTTTTTTTTATTTAAGGGAGGTACAATGTCGATTATGACACAATCTTTCAAACATTTTTTAATAAAATCAATTATAATGGAGAATTCCGTAAAATAAAGTTAAAGTTAACTAAATAATGGAAATGAATTTAGTCAACAAGAAACAAAAGTCTGCATTATTTCGTTTTGTTTTCATTATTTAAATAAAACTGTGATTAATTTTGTTTATATAATATTATATATTTACAAACAAAGCAAATTAGTGTTTTATTTAAACTTAATCAATGAATAATTAAGTATAAACTTCCATTAATTAATAATTTTATTATTGTTTTTATGAATTAACAATTTAGAATAAAAATATTTCAGTTTTGAGTTAAAAAAATGATACGGTTTTTTTAAGTAAAATTATGGCAAAAATTAATAGTATTTAAGGAATTTCAACCGTGTTTCTGATATATAAAAAAAACAAACATTAGAATCGAGTGACACCTGTTAAAATGTCAAAAATAAAAATAAATGAAAGCGGACTTTGAAAAAGGAGCGCAAATCGTAAAGCAGATAAAAATAAGCCACCCAGGAATGCGTAAATCGTTTAAAAATACCGCGTATCTATGTCAGTGTCAATGAGTATGTTTCGAAATAATCCTGTTTTCTTCGAAATGCAGCACAATGCAATATGCAATTAGACAACTAGACACCGGAGATAAACTATGATAAGAAAATAGGTTGAAATAAAATGCGCGTCTGTCTGTAAAGAATTAATAGAAGCGGTGTTTGCTGAATTTCTAATTTCGAAAACAATGCAATCCAGGACAAGACAAATCAATTAACGCCTTGCGCGTAAAAGGAAGTTTATTGTACGGTTTGTAGATTTGGCCGAAACACACCTTAAGTGTATTGTTGTGCTTAATGATTTACAAGGCACGTTAAACATTTCATGTAAACCAATACCACGTGACAACCATTACAATCGCCAATTAATATGCAAACGGTGTAATTGCCAGGATTGGGTTTTTCAAATATGCGTGGTTTTATTTAAGTAAATGTTTTATACAAAAGACGTCAACCAACAAGAACGGATAACAGTGATTTTATTTATAAGGAAAATGTCAGACATTCTTGCGCTCTCAATAAAATAAATTAAAAATAAAGCTGAAGCCGCATTGCAGTAATTTAATATACCTGGTTTGATTACAAGTGGTACATAAGGAAAACGTGAAATCGTAGAAGTTGGAATTTCTAGTCTATTTTTTTAGATATGTTTTTGGTCATTGGAGTTCATCAAACGGAACAACGTTTTAAGCAACATATTTCCGCGATGGAAATGAATTTTTGAGAAGTTATTTACTCACCTAGGTCCTTTCAAATGCCATTGATCCCAAAACAATTAAACAACACATTTTAGTAGTATGGTAAATCCGAAGGCAACCTTGAATGTAAATAAAACGATGTGAAGAACGAACTTTCCCAAGCAAACATGCGGATGAGCACTAACATTTTCAGTTTAAAACCGCACTTTTCGTTTTGGCACAACTTTTACAACACCATTACACCTTTATTCCATTGGTAAAAATCGTTGGTTCCATTTTATGCGTGTGGATAACTCGAGAGAACCGAACCCAGAGACGTAGCGCTCTATGTTTGTTGGAGGGGAACAGGTAGTAGCCGTATCTCTGGGCCCCCTGGCCCCGCTCGGCCCTCCCATGCCCCCTCGCATAAAGCCACCGTACAGACACCTGTCCTCCTAGTACGTTATATTTAAGTGTTGATTTTATACAACTTCCACGCTTATGCACACAATTAGATTAGATATTATTTAATATTCAAAATCAACAATATCAAAAATGTCGGCAACGCTTCCTAATTGCACCAACGGTCAGTTACACTCACTTCCTGTCCATCTGCACGAAACTAACGCACTCCTATTTCTCGGAAATTTACAAAACACACCCCCAACCCCCCGTCCGGCAACCACTTGAAGTACTACTTTTGTCACCCAAGGCGCCGACATTAATTATCATAACAATAACCACCCCAGCCCAAAAAAAATTTCCCAAAAGAAAAACTAGTTATTTCCAAAAAAACACTCATCATATATATAATCTTATCACTTCAAAAAAACAACTGCTCTTATCACGTTTTTTTTCACAAGGGTATTTTCCGGGTGGCCATATAAACCAATTAAACACACCTGCATTCTTTCCAGTGTTACCTTCAAGGTGCAATTACGACTGGTGAGTTTAACAAACTGAAGCGCGGACGTAAGCATAGGGCCGGCCAATTCCACCCAAAAATGTAACCTAGTTCACTTCAGAACCGCAATTCAAAATGAACTTGAACTCCGTGCGTTTTACCGGCAATATTTTTTTTTTCTGTTATATCAGAATTCACTTACCAATCTCTAATTAACACTCAAATTACTTTTAATTGCTATCACTCTCGAGTTTAATGAGCATATACAACTCGGTTTTGCTCGAATGAAATTAAAAGTACAATGAATATTACTCACAGAAAAAAAATGTTTTCAAAATAATGATTATTCATTCTATTAGCTTTAATAACAATATATTTAATCTGACTGAATATACAGGACGTAGTTAAACGAAACCGATTTTCAATGTTAATTTCTTTATATTGGATTATCTTGCCTTGCCTGGTCATAAAAAACATATAAATAACCTTTTTGTAAAGTAACAATTTCTTGCTTACAGTGGTATCATTATTCATTTTTTGTATTTATAAAAACCTATAATAATAAAAAACTATTTTCATAAAAATAATGGTTTTATGTCAACATTAATCATTAATTATAAAATGGTGGATCGGGGACACATTTCCCACGCTTTAGAAAAAACAATTAATTTTTATTAAAAAAAAAAACCTGTAAATTTGCAATTTGTATTCAATAAATTTGAAAAAAAAACAATATTTATTTATTTTCATGGTAACTTTTTTTTATATATTAGAAAAACCTGAAAATTGACAATAATTAATTTCATTTTATAAAATGATCATTTTTATTTTAATAATAACCAATAATCGTATACCAGGCTGAAAGACCTCCGGTCGATAGCCAATTCATCATCTACAGAATATAATTCTAATTTTTGTATATTATTGTACATACATATACACATTTGAATAAAGATGGTTAGTTAGTTAATCGTATACTTTCCAAAGTTGTCTGAAATCTAATTATGAATCGGTTATTTTAATAAATAATCATCTTTATTGTGATATTTACTGTTACATTAAATTTACAAAACATATATTTCGATTAATGAAAGCACTTTTTAATTTTATTTGTATGAATTAAATAAAAAAATATTTGAAAATAATTAAATAAAAATGATTTGAAAATAATTTATTAATTATTTACATTTAGCTCTGTGACTTTTGACTTACGTTACGTAACGTACGTTAAACAAATGCACATTAAAACAACTACTTCCCGGGCAAATTATTATTATTATTTCCACATTTAGCTCTGTGACATTTTGAATTGCGTAACGTAAGTACTTTAGGCAAATGCACATTAAAACAACTAGTTCTCGGGCAAATACCCCGTTATATTTAATTTATTTAAATAACTGTGACCAAGTGAATAAATACTCTTTTCTAATGATTTGTTTTTATAACTGAAATTTATTTAGTAAGTTTAGTGACTAAACTTTCGACGTCATTATCAAACTAACTTTTAGTTTAATTTCACACGATTTTTTTCATGATTTTCTAATATATAAAAAAGTTACCATGAAAATAAATATTGTTTTTTTTTTTTTTGATGTCAATAATTAAATTTCAGTTATACAAACAAAGTTAAAAAGTACTTTCATTAATCGAACAAAGTAGAAGCCTTAATAATTAGTAAATTCATTATATATTTATTTACATGATGGATCAGCGTTATTTTAATAAATAATAATAATCTTTGTTAACAGATATATGCAGAAAGTATACAAAATAAATGATAAACATTAACAAACTCAAATGTATTATTTATATCTGTTAATTAGCTATCGACCAGTGGTCTTTCAGCCTGGTTTTTCGTACTTATGTCCTACTCATGAAAGAAGTATGATGATATAATATTTTCATGGAATTTTATAAATCGCAAAAATAAGAATACTACTATTATTGTATATCAACAAAGTGGAACATAGGATTTTATCTTAATTTTATTATTTTTTTTTATCTTAATACTATTAATTTATATTGTAAAAAAACTTTCTGTAGAGCAAAATTTTACTCTACAAGAAGTTTATTTACATGTTTTATTTATAATGACCAGGGTAGCTAATATTCCAATCTAAATTAATTAGATATAAAAAATAATAAAATTAAGATAAAATCGTATGTTATTTTGTTCATATACAAGGTAGCCAGAAAAAATGTTCAAAAATGTTCAGGTTGAGTTATTATTTGGTTAATTTCTACTAGACTAGAAATCTTAAGTAAAAAGTGTTCTATTGTTGCTTATAAATGCAAATGTATCGATGTAAATTTAGTAATGATGGATCAAATGTTAATAACAATCATATCTCTAACAAATCATTTAACTTATAATCATCAGAATTGAGAGACAACTGTGAAGTAACATTTAATAAGATTTTATAAAATGTATTTTTTTAATAAATATGTTGAGAAATAAATTAATTGGAAACTTCAACAATTTTATTTAAAAAATACAACATTTTATAAGATCTTATTAAATTAAAATTTGTATCCATTTTTTTATAAAGAATAATACAAATTTACAAAGACACGTTAAATATTTGAATGCCCTCGGGAGACATTACGAAGAAGAATTCATCATTTTTTTATTTAGATTATTTATCCAAAATTACCTAAAGAAGACACCTTTTCTACCTACCTTATATAATAATATGTATTTATTACCATATTAGTTTAAAGATTAAAAAGCTAATCTTTCGTAAGTTAGTTGTGGTGACTTGAATAAAAACACTTAGAATCCTTTCTTCACTACTTTAAAGAAAGGATTCCAAGTGTTTTTATTCAAGTTATCATCATCTTCACGTAACTCACTCAATCCAAATAGTTGTGGTGATTTAATAATTTAAATAAAGGACAATAATTTTTATTTAAATAATTAAAAAGCTATATTACTTTAATTTTGTGTATACAATAAACATATAAACAATTTCCACTATTTAATGATTATTGACAAAACTGTAAATCATATTAAACAAATTTACAAGAAGAAACAAAAGTAGAAACATCTTTATTGCTGGGTAATGGATACAAAAAATTTCTAATAATTTATTTACAGAAAATTGATTTAGTAGAAAATTCGTGACCAGTTTTATTATTAGATTATTATTATACAATCTTCTTTATGTTGATTGTGGAGACTTTAATTATTTAAATTGTTATTATTTGTTGAATAATTCCATAAACTACCGTAGCCTAACATACAAAAATCAAGAAATCTCTACAAAAAAAATACCACAAATATTTTCAAAATGATCTGCCGAGCTATGTTGGACTATGATTCCTATTCTTGACTTGCTCCAACTCTGCTCTCCGCAACATCCTAGTCAGTGAACGATTACCCCTGAAATCCCTTACTAAAATACATTATCAACTACATAACCCAGCCAATACATTCCTTTACAACCAAACAAAAATTATTCCATTTTATCTAAGAAACAATTAATCAAAAAAAAAGTAAACAGAGACATCCTAACATCTCTGCATCGCCAGAAATAATAATATTCTTCCTAAATAAAAAATTACACACAATCAATTTTGCAAGACACAAATAAAAATTATTACAACTTGTCTAAAAAATGATTTATTCGTCATCCCCAGAAATAATAATATTCTTCCTAAATAAATAAATCCCACACAAACAATTTTGCAAGACACAAACAAAAATTATTACAACTTGTCTAAAAAATAATTTATTCAAAAAAGAAAACATAGACATCTTAATACAATTTTTCTTGTCCAGAAATAATACTTTTCCTAAAATAAAAAAAATCCGCTTGAGAACTTAACAATTATTAATTAAAACGACAAGAACTAGACAGAGATAGGCAGTAAGACCGACGGTCGATAGCCATTTTCTGAGGTTTAAAAATTTGTAAATGTATTATTATAAAATATATAAAGATTTTCACTATATAAAAAAATCAATACAAACATTTTTGCAACACAAACAACATTTATTACAATTTATCTAAGATAAAATTTATCAAAAAAAAATATGCTTACATAACTCTGCCCATACGGATACTCCGTTTTTTTTTTCAAAATAGTCATTAAAAACGGTATAAAAATTAATATTAAAAATATTCATTGTATAATCGAATATCCTGTGGGATATTTGTTGTTATTTCAATAGATATTTGTTTTAGTAGTTTCATTGCGCAAGTCGTTGTTGCAATGGCCAAAGAAAAAAAATATTTTCAAAATTATTTTGCCTAATTAGATTATTTATAAAATAAAAAAAAATTACATATATCTATACAATAGTACAAAATAAAAAAAAGGGCTAATAGACCTTCGGTCGACAGCCAATTCTTGTTTCGATTTCATAATATAATTTTTTTAAATGATTTTACGTATGATTATTTACATGAATAAAGAAGTTTATACTGTCTATTATAAATGATGCACTTAAATATTAACAAATAATAATAATAAATGTCTTTTATTCAATAATAAATCACCAAAAATGTACACTTAATTTACAATTTCATCATTATTGAATATGGCGAAGTTCAGCATAAAATAATAGTGCCGTTTTTCAACTTAACCACAGAAACAAAAAAAAAATATTCTAAAAATAAAAAAATAAAAACCTTTTACATTTTGTTTACAACTAGGTGTAGTTATTAATAAAATTAAAATTATTTAATCATTTTTTCTTCAAAACAGTGTCTTCTTTTTTTGTAAATTTCTTTTTAACAAAAGCTGAAATATTGTGTGCTACGTAAAATGTGTCTTATGTGCAGACGGTGTACCCTTAAATCTAATATTAATATTATGCAGGTCCCCTCTGTATAAATTAATAAAAACGATACCTCAACATTTCTTGGTAATAAGAATATTAAATAAGATGGCAAATAAATAATATATAAAAATGAAATAAAACAATGTGCAACACTGATAATATTAGAGCTTATAAACTTTCAGATATTTTCAAAAGCAAAATATGACAGACAAAATATAAGAATTATACAAGTATGTCTATCAATTTTTGTAAGGTTTAGATGGAAGACCAGTCTGTTATTTAAATTAAAACTCGCCTTAATATTGTTAATATTAATTTATTTTTTGTATTACTATTATTATAGAATTACAATATGTATTACAAATAAAGTTATTATTAGTATTAATAAAATATAAGCCAAATACCGCAAAATAATACTTAAAATTACTCATTTATTTTAGAAATTTAATTAAATTTAAACACTTGTCTTTTTGAAAATAAAATATTATTAATTATAAAATTAGTTATAGGTATTCCATAATACAAAATAACAATAATATAAAACAGGAGTTAATTTAAAATTATTATATTAAATAAAAGAAATATGAAAGTAATCAATTTACACAATTGAATAATTAATTAATTATTTACACTATTGCAACTTTTTTACTTACGTAATGTAAGGGCTTTAAAAAGAACATTTTTTAAAATGGACATTTGCTGTTACATCACAATTGCGTAATATAACATTTTTTTATTTGAGAATATTTAATGCAAAGAACAAAAAAAAACATTACGTCTCGAATTAAAAATTGTTGCATCATGTAATAATTTGTAGTGCATTAGTAAGTCCATTATGTAGTTCATATTTCTAGCTGAGTATTTGCCCGAGAAGTAGTTAATTCAATGGATATTTATTCTTTTTAAAGTACCTTCGTTATGTAATTCAAAAAATTGCAGTATTGAAAATAATTAATTAATTATTCAATTGTGTAAATTAATTAATTTCAAATTGCTTTTTATTTAATTTAAATAGCTACGAACAAGTGAATAAATACTCTTTTTCGATTGTTAAAATTATTAATTATTAAGTCATACATAGTTATTCAAATAATGAAAATACATATAATACAAATTAAAAAAAATATATTATATGACTGATATTTATTTAGTAACTATATTTTTGACATAACTAACAAGTCATTGTCAAAATTTAATTTATTTTAAAATTAGAAATTTTATAATTTAAATTCGTTATTACATTTTTGTTAATATATTTCCTGGCGATCATCGACATTGACTAATATCGCTATTTGCGTACCTCTCCATTAAAATAAGATGGTGTTTGATAAGAAAAGGTGAGTTCGGACATTGGGAATTATTAACCCCAACATCCAGGTAAAGTATTTAAAATATATATTTAGTTTTCTTGGTATGCGCGGCAAACAAGGCTCGTGACAAATATAAGAGATTGTTCCACGAATTACTTTGCAATAATAACCTACTCACCTATTTTTTGCAAACCAAAGCAATCCTCTTATTTCATCTCTACTGACAGTAAATGTGATAATAACTTGGATGTTAAAACTTGTTACTAGGTAATAAAAAAACTAAGTGTGCGTGAAATGAAAAATAAATGTATATATACATAGAATGTGAATTAAATTATATATTTAACATCTATGTTAACACACAGATACATACACATATACTTATTATTATTATAATATTTGAACTTAAAAAATATGAAATAAGGTAAACTGTCACTGTCAAATGGCTATCGACCCTTTCTCCCAAGGTTTGTCATTTCTGTCAAGTATCAGTCATCAATAAGTGAAAGGATGAAATGATAAAATGTATTCAAAAATGTTCGGTGGGATTTGAATTAAATTATTAACGTAGACATTAAATTTAACGTTTCCCGTGCGGAATAGCCCCGATTACATCATTAGTATAAGGGATTTTTCAGATCTAATCAGAACAAATATCATTATAATAATCGTGACGATAGCTGTGTTAATATTTGCACCAGAAATAGGATCAAAAGTAAATATATACGGACATATAGATTTAATATAATCGTATCTAAATAAATAAAATTATAAATTTTGTGTTTACTATTTAATATGTAAGATGTGTAAATACAGATAACTCCACATATATATTTTTTTAATATTACATCAATCTTATCATTACTGAATGTTTTTTTATAAAATTAAATATTGCACTAATCAATTTTCTTATCCTATAGCTAACGGAATTAAAATACAACAACGGAAGCGTAGTCAACAACCCAAATTACTCTTACTAACATTAATAAATTGTAAATAGAAAAGTGTATTCATTCAATTGGTAACAGTTATTTAAATAAATTAAATAAAAATGATTGGAAAATAATTAATAAATAATTTCCACACAGAGCTAAATATGGAAATAATTAATTAATTAATTTCCAATCATTTTTATTTAATTTATTAATAAATTGCTGTAACTTAATTAAAAAATGTACTTCTCGGTGGTATCATTTAATTATAATCATAATTTGCTATATATATTTTATTAAGGGATACGAGTTCTAATTTCTGAAACAAACTTTCTTTTCAAAACCCGACATAGATACGACATTTTAAATTAATTATATTTGAATAGTGTCATCTAATTACATACATAAACTACTTTTTTTATTAATTGCCATAGGCTGAATGTTAAACCAATAAAACTTTTTTATTAGCATATATTTTTTTCAATTATAAACTTATAATTAATCCAAAAAAGTGTAAATTAAATAAAAAGAATTTGAAATTAATTAATAAATTATTTCCTCATTAGCTACTGCGACTTTATTTTGTTTTTTGCATTACATATTCTTGAATACAAAAATGTTCATTATACAATAAGTTATTGATATGCAACAGTAAGTGTTCATTATGTAATTCAATGTCTGGAAGGGTATAGGCCTGAGAAGTAGTTGTTTCAATGGATATTTGCTTAGAGCACTTACGTAATGTAAGTCAAAAAAAGTCGTAGTAGCTAAAGAGGAAATAATTTATTAATTATTTTCAAATTGTTATTTATTTAAATAAGTATGACCAAGTTAATGAATACTCTTTTATATTATTAAAAAAGTGTGGTTTGCTACTTTATCAATATATATAATCTTTATTAACAGACGTAATACAACACCTACATATAACATAAAATATTACAATAAATGCTGTAAGAGTCTGCCAATTGTCTATCGACCAGTGGTCTATCCGCCTGGATTTTGTATTTTTGTCCTTGTCAAAGTACATGGCTAAAATGTGATGATCGTTAACAGTCTATGTCAAAAGTTACTGTCAGTTATGTACAACATTTAACTGTCTTAAATGTTATGAAATGAAGTTAGACTGGGGAATTTACGTTTGGGTTTATCAAAATATTTAGTCGCAAATCCCTTACGTTATTTTCTGTAAATAATTAAAAATATAATGCCTATGCGATTGTTTTCTAAATAATTACTATTTCTCTCTATTTTTGTACACATAAATCTACCGCGAGCTCTCTACAACCCAGATTATGTGTAACAATGGTCCATAATTTGGGGTTAAAGGGTTATTGTTATGACCTGAGATTTATAATAATAACATTTCGTTTGATGTATTAAATCCTTTCTACATAAAATTATTACAAGTTGTATAGAAATACACGTACTTACTGTAAACAACATTTGCACTTATAATTCTGTTAGAAAAAGTTATTTATCATAAACAAATAGCAAAGCTACCCTATTTGTTATGTTTTGAATCCCTGATTACGCCTATGGTTATAACTCATTATTTCTCACTGTATACGTGAAAACGTTTGCTCATTTTAAACATAAAATTTAAACATAAATTTTATCTGAATATTTCTGACATTGAATATTTTGCCCCAAGAAATGTCATAAAATAGAAAAAAAATTATGTGTGTGCCCGTTATTACACGTGAATGAAAGTTGTCTCGTGATCACACCTACATTTAGTGTTTACTAGCCATATTAGGGTATATGAGAAATAAAATTACGAAATTAACATTTGTAACAAATAACAAGTAATACATATGAAACAAAATTGTTCCATTGCATTTTCTTTTCTTTAGATTACAACCTACTATAAACAGAAAAGTTGTTGATACCATATTATAGGTATTAGTCATTTAAACGGAAAAGTCACTTTCTCTTTCTTTAATACAGAATTCAGCGTTTATATATATATATATTCATGTTATAATAAACGAATTTAATTAATAAAATTGTAAAAAGGTTATATCCGTAAATAAGAATAAATAAATATATTTTTTATTACATTTCTTTAAAAAAATAGTTTTTATTATGATGTTCACATTTTATTTCTCAATAAAAATTGAAGGTCTTTTCGTTACATAAACTAATGCCGCATTTTTTACATTCTACATCAATGTAACCCTTAATGTCAATAGCTTACATTCAGTTCAACTTAGTACATAACACACAAACATAATAATAATTTATTATATTTTGCATAAGTTCTCTGGAAATTTTAAGTAAGCGTAAATTTATTTCCTACAGCTACTATTCAACCTTCCATAAAGGAATCAAATAACGCAGAATTTATTGTTTCATTAGTTACAGATAACAT
The DNA here is from genome assembly GCA_963082785.1 of Philonthus spinipes. Taxonomy (NCBI): domain Eukaryota; kingdom Metazoa; phylum Arthropoda; class Insecta; order Coleoptera; family Staphylinidae; genus Philonthus; species Philonthus spinipes. The sequence goes on from OY720301.1 coordinate 17,671,834, forward strand.
TTCTAAATCAAATATTGATGTTTTTGTGTCAGATATAAAAGATGAATGTAATACATTTAGAAAGAAAATTGAAACTAAAATAATCCTTTTTTATTATATTTTCAATTCTCTTTCTAAATTTATCATATTTATCTTAAAGATTTTATTTTTTGTGTTAATTCCCATTGGGAAAATCTGAGCTGTTGATTTTTATGAATTTAAAGGGTTGAAACGCCGGCAATCAACCCAAAGAGAATTGAAAATAAAATGACCATTATTTCATTTTATTTTCAATTCTTTTTCTAAATATATCATATTTATCTCAAAGATTTTATTTTTGGTGCTAATTCCCATTGATAATATCTAAGCTGTAATCGCAACTGTTTAGTTCTATGAATTTTATAGGATTGAAACCCCACAAAATTCATAAAAATAAAATTATCCCAATGGGAATTAACTCCAAAAATAAAATCTTTAAGATAAATATGATATATTTAGAAAAAGAATTGAAAATAAAATGAAAAAAGGGTCATTTTATTTTCAATTCTCTTTCTAAATTTATCATATTTAACTTTTCTATCTGACAGCAAAACGTCAACATTTGATTTAGAAATGTAAAGATTACAGATTTAAATCTTCAAACCCTGTCATGTCTTGTAAAATCGCCGCTCCGTTTATTCATTCATTCCACGAATTTGCACTTAGCCTGGGCAATTTTTAGATGACAGGGACGTTTTGGGTCCATATCACAGCGGGCGATTGAAAAAGGATTCTCATGATTATAAAAATTTAAGAACCCAACGATTCGCTTTATAATCCTAACACTTTATCCTTTCGAAATTTTACTTAGTCTGGGCATTTTTTAGATCCCAATGAAATCGCTCTGTAATCCTTCCAACAGCATTTGTATAATAGTCTATCAATAATCCCAATAATCCAAAGGTTTATCTACCTCGTCCGTAGTCCCTTCCGAACTTCAGATATATCTTTACAATACTTTAAACTTATAACTAGTGGAAAATATATTTGATCCTTCGCCACTTATTTTGAGATAATTAATGGGCAAATTACTATAATGGATACTTCTATTCTTATTTCGTTCACTAAAATAAATAAAAATTGATGATGTGATTAGATATTTAAATAAAAATACTTGTCCTTTCTCCTAAGTAGGAGAAAGGACAAATATTTTTATTTAAATAATTAAAGTCTCCACGACCAACAACCAACATAAAGAAGATTATGTGATTAGATAACTCAATATTTTATTTAATAATAAAAATAATTCAATATTTTATTTAATCATATCACCAATAAACTTTTTCTATTTATTTTAGTGAACTAAATAATAACAGAAGTATCCATCATAGTAATTTGCCTATTAATTAACTCAAAATAGGTCCCGAAGGATCAAAGATGACTAACTCAAAATATGTACTGATGTACCTATTTCGAGGTAATATAAATAATAAATATAGGAAATGAATAATTTAATTGTTGAGGCTGTTAATTTTTAAAGTCCATACTTGTTAATATATTAAGATTTTTTTTAATTAAACACACTTTCAAACTATAAATTTGTCCTAATTCGCGACAATTGTTTCGCCCGCTTTTGCGACTTCTTCAGACATAGAATGTAGCAAATAAAGGAAAAATTTATATTTTGAAAGTGTATTTATTAAAATAAATAAAATGTTAACTGGGTAGTGAATGTTACTAGCACTTTGATTTTTACGATTATAACACTCTTCTCTTATATTTAATATGGGGAAAATAAAAAAATAGACAAATATAAAGTTGTGTTTATTTATTTTAAAATTCCTGTAGTTTAGTATTTCAATTTAATGTTTTATAAATTTTCTCACTTATTTTATTTTTTATAATATCAATTTAATTATGTATTAAATTATATGTTAATGATTAATTAAATAGCTCATGTGCATATTTTACTGACATTTGTAAACAATACGAGTAAAAATAAATTTATTATTATTATATTTATTAAAGGTTGGTCGAGAAATATATTTTTTGTGGGCTCCGACATGCAAGTCTCTTTAGTTAAAAACATTCGGAACGTTGAATATTTCGAAAAAAAAAAGTTTCAGAGGGCGGACGAGAACGTTTCAACATTTTGCCGTTTTTTTTTCAGTTTTTAGTATTTTTGTTTATAACTTTTTTTACAATACTTCAAATTGATTGAAATTTCGATATTTTTTTTAATCATTATGTTAGGATTCTGAACCATAGAATTAAAAATGTCAGTATTTGTATACATTTGAGAATTTACATTACCAAATTGTTTTATCGCAATAATCGGTAATAACGTGGGAAAAGATGATAATAATTTTAGTAAATAATCCTCCTTTTTGGTGATATCATTCCTCAAATATTAACATTTTTAATTCTGTGGTTTAAAAACTTAACATTTTAGACAAGACATTACATTCAGAATGGTAGATTTATCAACTTGATGATCAAAGAAATATCGAAATATCAATCAATTTGAAGTAATACGAAATAAGTTATAAATGAATTTTTTTTTAAAATGCAAATAATAATATTTTTTAGAGCCTCATGTACACTCTGATTTTTTACAGCTTTTTCAACGTTATGCATATTTTTATAATAAAAAAGTTTCAATTTCGTTCTCAATCGATAAAATTTAATTCTTCTCATGTACCCCAATACATATTTTAATATATTTTTCTTTTAAAAACACGAATAACAAAATTAAATCTGCATTTTACGAATTCTGGTATTCTGAAAATGTATGTTTGTTTTGAGTTCGTATGTTTTCGAAGTGGGACATTAGTTGCAAAACTGTATAAATTATTTACGATTCAAGGTAGAAATCAATCAGCTCAAAACCAGTAGAATTTTAAAAATCGTCGTGATGCATCATAAGAGTTTCAATATTTCAAAACATTATCTGTAATGTAAAATTATATACACACATCTTTATTGAGACTGTACAGTACTATCTGTAATATAACATAAATCATTACAATATATGTATGTTCACACATACTCTTTTCTATTTATTTTCAAATCATTTTTATTTAATATATTTAAATAACTGCGACCAAGTGAATGAATAAATACTCTTTTCTATATATGTATGTGTTTGTTTGGGCTCTCGATCAGAGTTCTTTTTACCCTGCCATGAATTTATGATGAAGTAAAAAAAATCTATGCTAGCTGAACTGTCCTGGTGTTTCGCACAAATGAATTGATGGATGGTGGTGGGAGGTTGTTTGTATTTAGGAAGAATATTAGTATTACATGGAATACAGAATTTTGTAAGAAGTGGTAGGTTATCAAGATTATTGATTTTTTTTATTTAAGGCTAATATGTGCTTGGATCTGGGTAGATTTGAAGTGATGAATCGTGGTGGATGTTTGTATTTAGGAAAGATGTTAGTATTACGGAGAATACAGAATTTTGTAAGAAGGGGTAGGTTTTCAGGATTATTTGATTTTTTTGTTTAAGGCTAATATACGCTGGGATATGGGTGAATTCGTAAAGGTATTCGTTGGAAGAATTGTGGAGTGGGTATATAAAATTATTTACATACCTTTGTGCCGTTATCTATAAAATATAAAACGCACTTCAATAAAATTCTGTAATTAAAAAGGTCAACGAAAATAGTATACTGGACTCAGAGGATGTGCTCAATTAATATAAAATTAGTTTTTTGTGGGTAGTGTAGAACTTAATTTATCGATTTTGAAAAGGGTATATTAATTTATTAATTGTTTACAGTAGAAAGGTTTTATTTTTAATTTAGAATATACATTATTTACTAACTTAAAGCCCTAATAGCTATTAAATTAAGTACCTAAATCATTGTATTTGTATTCAATGCACACGTTGTTTCAATCGTGTCCGTGTCAATCGAGAGCGTTCGAACGCTATTTTTAAATTTTGCGTTTATAGTTCAAGATCAGAGTTAAATTTATCATAGAATCCGGTGCGCATTTGATCGGCATAGTTTTATGTGTAGAGGTGTATCGACATTTATTACTCTATTCAAGTTTGAGGAATAATTACCGCTATAATATAATTAGGCAACAGAGACAGAACAGACCGGTTATTCTGTTTTCACAGGAAACCTCGCGTAGTTTTCTCAATATTTACTACGTACAAGTAAATATATACATTAAAACCTGTACACTCTCTTTAAATTATACTTTCTTAGCTGGAAAGTTATTTTGTATGATTGATCGATGGAGGACGCGATAACATACTGGGCATGCCTTCTGGAATCTTTTTAATAATTTTACTTTTAAGGATTAAATTACAACTTTCATCGATATTACGGAAATTGTAAATATTTATTCGTATTTTTTATATCAGCTCAGCCAATAACCGCTGTTTTATATAATACTTACCGCTTGATGCCTATTTTATTCTTATATAATTCATAGAATAATAAATTCAAATATCGATTCGCCAAATCATAAATTAATTTATGTTTCAGGATTCAATACTCGTTCCATGGTTACTTTTCTCGAAAATAAATCAAATAATAGGTCCATACCTCGTGTGATTAAGACTTATAACTGTTATTATAATTCATATGATATTTTTGCCTTAAATAAACATACATTCAAACGATGTGTTAGAAGAATATCTGTACCTGACCAATGATATATACATGCACTCCAATATATACATGTATATATATATTTACTTACAATTATTAATTACACTAGTTAATAGTTGTGTTAAATATTTATGTTATTTTTTATAATTAAATATATTTCTATAATACTATTTTGGGACTTGTCCTATTTGTATTTCTTTTTTATTTAAATAAATATAAATATTATTGCATATATACTCTTGTCGGTTTTCATTTTTATTATTCTTTGAAAATGATGTAAAAATCGAAACTAGTCAGAATAAAATATTATTTTAAATTTATTGTAAAACAAACGACGTGTTTAATTTTTACCTAATTGTTTAAACATATTTCATCAAGTTTTAATTGAGAAATTAATTTAAGAATTATTCTTATATGTTTGATTGTCGCATTTATATTTTGAATATAAGAAAAATTATAGAACAACATAAGACATCGACCTATTTTACGTTCATGTTTATTATCAAAGGGTGTATTAAACCAATACATATTTTTTTCCTCGTCAATCTTCAGCTAGCTAGTTCAAAGCAATATAGCTTACATAAAATATACGAATATTGCGTCAGAAAAAAATAGTCGATTTTTTATAAAGGAAATTCACAGAACTAAAGGGATATTGATTTAATAATTTAAGTAAGCATTTACTGGTATTCATTTTATTAAATGTGTTGGTAGTTTAATAAATAGTTTCCAATAAGCGCTTATTTTCATTTTTTTATGTAGAGTTTAACAGTCATTTTTAAAATTATTTATCAATAATTTATTTGAATTGTTCTGCATTCGTGTTACCTACTATTATGTCACACTTATAATATATTAATGGAAAAAATTATAATTGTTGATTTGTGCATTATGCATTTGAGGTTTAAATCATTTTTTTAGAAGTCAAAATAGTTTTATTCCAAAAACTATTTTATTTGTTATAAATGAAATATAAATACCAAAACAGTGATTTCATAAAAATTATGTGTGTATCGTATTATTAACACCATTTATAATGACCTTGTAAAAAATGCAGAAATAAATTGCAGCACAATTATGACTTATGCGTTACATCATAATTACAGGTTTTTCATGGAAACACATAATGAATTTTCCATATACATTGTATTTAGTAGAATAACCAGTTGTATTTAAAAAGACACATTTACTGCAGCCATTTAACAATAATTGAATCTCTTACAATACCACAATTAAATTCGTTGTATATTAGATTAAAAATACCATCATAATCAGTTACATCCTGTTGTGTCCAAGAGATAAATAAATGCTGCATAAAAAGAATTTTATTGTGTTAGGAAATTCATAAACAAATTGATAAATAAATGTTTATATTATACAATAAAATTTTACATGAGCATCCATGTATATGATAAACTATTATAAAAATAAGAATAACTTATAAAACAAGTGTCTGGAATTCTATAGATGATACACATATAGCTACAATTATGATATAAGCATTTACTTATTTTTACAATCAACATATAGAAATAATAACAGTATATATTCTTAACTCTACATCATTTAAAATAAAATATAAACGAGTACTAACAAGCACTAGATAATAATCAGATGCACAATTGTAATGTTCATAAAACAGATGAAAAATAATATCATAATATAAAGATGTGTATATATTTATTTAATTACACAATTACAAGATTTGAAAAACGAAAATTACGGTCTATACTATGTTTTGTCAAATTCACTGTCAATTAAATGAGATGTTCATGAACCTAATACAGTTTTCTTAATGTGGGAATATACAATTCCAAAAAAATATTCATCTACCACTAGTCTGGTCATTTATAATTATATCATCATATTAAGTTATTTAACTAGCTTCCCTATGAATACCATCTCTGATCCATTTAATTAGAGTATTTGCCCAAACAAAAAACACAACTGGGAATTATTTGACTTCGATCAAAGTCCAGCAAATTACACAAATTCATTCATATTGTCTTGATTCATTGAATACCAACTTTAAATACATATATTTATTAATTTTGGTTCATTATAAGGGAAGAAGCTAAGAGCGCATTGATTTATCAGTGTGTTAATTATATATACATATATATATAGTAATAGAAGCTTCATTATGTATATATGTATACGTATGAATGTATTTGGAATGCACTCTGGTATATATACTTTTTTTAATATACTTTCTTTAAAATTGTTCTGCCAGCAGATCACATATCTCCACTGACACACTTTCTTTACTGGAACGAACAGTAAGCCTGTACATCTGAAAAGAAAGTTTAGAATTAGAACATTCGCTTAATTGTTGCAGGAAGTAGTATATTACCTGAGCATTCTTATTAGGTTCCAAACGTAGCAAACATCCAACTTGTTGGGTTCTCATATGTATGATACCAGCGCATACGAAATTGTCTGGGTTTGGGTCTATACCATCTAGTAACTGCATACCGAATCCCATGATTTTTGTGCGTGCTGCTTGTAAGTCCATGGGAGATGAAGCTTTGAAGATTTTTTGAGATTTTTGTTGGTTTGTGCTGCAAAAAAAGAAGAGAATCATAAAGTTGTACAAAATTCACTTATTTAACCATTTACCTGCCAAGATTCTTCCATCTAGCAAAGAATGATTCTCCATTCATTTCTGTTGGCTCAAAGAATTTGTTTATGGTCAATGGGAGCTTTAGAGTGATTTTCTGTGGAACATTGTTGTAGGTAAATGAAATCACCATGCTAGGAGCATCTATAAAGAAAAAAAAAAATTATTCAATTTTATTTATAACTAAACATCTTTATTCAAATGTGTATATGTATATAAAATTAGAATTATATTCTGTAGATGAATTATTATTTATATTTAATAAATTATTAAAGATTATACCTGTATAATCATCAATACATTCAGCATTGATCATTTGTTGGATTTGAGCACCAGCTTCTAAAGTTGGTTCAACAGGTTTCATTTGTATACTCATTTTTGAAGCTTGTTCGTCAGTCCACAAGAGGCTAGGGACGAAATTCTGCAAGGGCATCGAAGTTTTATTTCCATAGAAAAGGCCTAATCTACCAAGATTCTGTCTAAACTCGCTCTTGACACCAATTTGTATCAAGTCATTCTCTATGAGAACCCCATTATTTTTGCATACAAACTTTTTGGGATTATACATATTATTTGTACTGGCTGCATTATTATTAGGCTTATTATAAATATCACCCAAGACATCCAATAAGACACCAGTGTTGCCAGGTTGAGAAGTTGGTGGTGTGGAAAGTCCCAAAAGATCTCCAGAAGCGGAGCTAGAAAAAAATCATACAAAATCATTAAAATATCACCGAATTTTCAAATTTATAAATACCTAGTATTATTAACTTCGTTGTTATGATTGGTGACTGGTGTTGGACTTTTTCCTTCTTTAATTTCATTTTCAGGTACACGCCCAGGCTTCTTCTTTTTCAAAACAGCGAGGATGGAACTTTCACGTTCGGGGAAAGCTGGCATCTCTTCGAGTACAGTAGCCAAGACATCGGAACTAGCAATTATACTCAACTGCAAGTACTCAGAGGCCCGCTGTTGCAATTCAGCATCTGCGGAACGCAAATTGCTATGCTGTTTGAACACTTCTTGAACTTGTGTGCGAATCTCAGGGAACAAATTGATGAATTTAATATAAGTGGAGAGAAGTAAGGCTCTGGTCATCGGAGAACATAAGTGGTACTTCGAATGTAACAGTTGAAATTGTACAGATGGGGATGAACGATGATCGCCGGCAATTAAATTACCGAATTCTCCGAGAATGTAACCTCCAACTTTAACCATGTTTTCGTGACAAGCAGGAGCTTGAAGTGCCTCAAAGACAGTTTTTGCTGCATATCCTTGCACTTCATCTCTGTTAATTACTATCTGAATAACTCTGTACCATACTTCTTCAGAAACATAATCACCGGCTATTCTAATAAGATTTAAAATTACATCCACATACCAAGTGTAATCAGTGGCATATTTTTCAGCAAGAATAGCTACTTTAAGAACCATCTCTTCCCTAATAGAGTAATCTGCTGTTTCTAAGTAATTCAACATTTCTTGTACTATTTCTTCAGCATTACTCTTATCACACATGGCATACAATAAATCAACGGCTTGCTGACGGACGGACACATCCTTTTCCATTTTCATTGATAATATGACGACCTCTTGATGTTTTTTAACTGCTTCGTGTGAAAACTCAGATGTAGCTAAATGACACATGGATTCTAATGCTAGGTACCGAAGATTTGTTTCTCTGTTACTTAAAAATTGCCCGAGTTGATTACAGGCTCTAACTAATAAATTTGGTTCACTGAAATTAAAATCAATCAGTAATAATTTTATTTTGCAATTATTTTAATTTATTTACCTATCATTATGAATAATGAGACTAATGGCCTCGAATAGTACGGCATTTTTAGCGTTTGAATGTTGTACCTTCTTAGATTTTGGTGGTTCTTGAGCTTTATTCAATATTGTTTCTAAACATTCATTAAGTCTGCCCCTCACTCCCGGATCTTCAGCTTTAAAAATGAAAAATTATTGAGCTTTTTTGAATTTAAATACCCTAATATAATTATTTACCTGGAGGAGTATAATTTTGTAGCAAGCGCAATAATTTTACAGAGAGCCATGGAGCTGGTACAAAATAGTAAGTATAATCTTGCAAATCAGTGTAACTGGCAGTGACAATCTAAAATATTGCATAATTTAATCAATTGGAATCTTATTGACAAAAAAACATATAAATTCATTTCAACCCTACACTCATGTGGGTGGAAGGGGTTACTGAATGTATGTATAGAATAAATTCATACCCGGCTTAATCTAGACACTGCTAATGACACACATCCTTTATATTCATCAGGATTTTTCTTAACCAATGCATCTATTAGGCTAGTGGCGGCAGTGACAACACCCATGTGCTGATCATTTAATAAGTGTATTATTCGAGAGGTCCATTCACCGCCAGGTATAATTTCTTGGGAGGTTCTAAATAACCTTAAGAGACATAAAGCAGCACTTTGTTTCACTACATCCATTGTATCACCAGACACAAGCAACTTAGGTATTTCATTCCCAAACGCCTCAGCCATTTCTCTACTACCGATATTAGCAATGCATTGCAACGCAAGGTTCACGTGGATCGGATTTCTAGAAGCGAGATCATTCTTAATGCTCTGAATGATCAGCTTAATTAACTCACTGTTAGTGTTGACTAGCACAGATATGAAGAGATAACCCTAAAATAATGAGATAATGAAAGCAAGTAAAATTTAAGAGGTTAAATACTTACAATTTGTTTTTCAGAATATTTATTCGAAGATAGCAGGTTGACAGCTTCCATGTGGCCAAAGTCGATGTCATGTCCAAGCAAAAATATGAATAGTAACTTACAAACGTATTTCTTCTTTTGATAACCATCTAGAGTTTTATCTCCCTTGAATTTACCACGGATGTTGGCCAACTCTTTATTAACCCTTTTGATTTCAGCTTCCTTGCTTTTGCCTAAAAGTTATCTTGACAATTAAAGAATACATTCAGTTAAATTGATAACTTACAGTTTCTTATGTCAGATATGAAGACGGCTAGGCCTCGCATACCATCTCCTCGGACTGCTGGCATTTTTAAGGGCTGCCAGATGCTTCTATTACCCTAAAACTAGGACAACAATACAATTTATTTGACCCCGTTTCAACCCTTCAGCTAAATATCATAAGGTGACCCTCCCCCTAAAGAGTATCATATTTGACAGAAAACGGTTTCGGCCTCTCTCCCAGGCTCATTTACTCACCTACGCGAAAATACTGCAAGACTACACCAATAATCGATTGAAATTTCGATGCCGAATTTCTTTTTAACTATATCACCCTATTTACAAAAATCTTTCAGCGGTGATTGACAAAAGTGGCAGAACGCAAGAGCGACTGCAGCCGATGTCATGTCATTTGCCGGTAATGTAGATAGTTGTGATTTATTTGATCCATCTTTTATATCATGGAAATAGGTGGCGCAAATAAAATTAAATAAATATGTAGTGTTTCAGAATTCAAAGAAAATCAATAATAATAATATCAATATATTTGTAAAGTTTATAATAAATATCTGTTGCATTTTTTTTTTAAATTTCACTATTTAATTTACTAATTACTGATTTCAAAATAAATTATACAATACTTCAATTGCATAAGTGAAAAATTACTTTTCTTATTATAACTACTACAATTACACGTATAATACAATGATATAATTTGAAATCACTGTACTGTCACTTACCGTAAAGGTTTTAACGTATAAATTGAATTTCCCGCCTATTTGGATAAACCTTACTTCCTCCAGTGGCGTACTTACAATTTAATTTAGAAAAGACAAACTTATTTTTTTATGAAGAAAAGTTATTATTTTTTACAAATTTATATTTTATAAAAACTCATTTTATCCAAAATGTTGTAATGATAAATCCCGAGTACAGTCTTGATACACAGTGTTGCCAGACCATAAATAATAATTTAATTGGAAGTAAATATCTAATACATCTCATAAAAATATTCAGATAATAGAGAACCGGATTATTAACCTTAATGAAACACTACAAACAAATAGTCATTGATTTTTAACATGAATAAAATCATATAAAAAAATAACTACTGTACGTGCAAAATATTTGATCAATACATTTTATGTCAATCGAGTTTCGAATAGAGTATATTTTTTCTTTAAGTTGGTATACGTTCTAATTTCTCATAGTTGTTTGTTGAGTTGTGGCATTAGAACAAGATAAGTAGATATTAACAAGGCGGCCTACTTTTATTTTTCATCATGTTAACACAAACTTCTAAAACCCAAGTTGTAGGCTCTTAAATACAATTTTCTAAATATGTTATGTTTTCTTTTGTATTTTGTACATATTTCAATATATATATTCTTTAATTTTATGGTTTATTACGATCAAAATGTTGACATAAACTATCTCTAAAAAATATTTAAAAATACTTTCAAACAATTACTGTATTTTTTTAAAACTGTTAATTAATACAAAGATCTAAATAATTGACTTATCATTTCTTTGCGGGAATCAGAAATGAGAGATTATTTATTGTTTACACTGTTAGGCTTGGTTTGAATGTCATTAATGTAAAGCAAATATTTTCAAAAGCTTTACTTCCCCTTAATTGCATTTTAATCGTATCTTTAACACTGAAAGAAATTAGTATTGTTGTGGTGTTGAGAGAAATGGTGATGCTCTTCACCATTTCTTGAAATTACATTTATTTTAACTGTCTTAAAAATGCATGTATTTATCAGCACTCGAAGATAGGTTTTGAATGTTGGATAAAGAAGTATGCATGGGAATAAGGATTCTAAATTAAGTCCGATATCGTAAGTACAGTCACTTTTAAAATAATAATACACGCTTCGCAATTTTAATTTAGTTACTGATTTATTTATCAACTAAATACAACAGTCAGCTGTTGTACTACAACTTGTGACGTATTAGTTTGGTCGTGTTTGTTGATTCAGGTAACCTATACGTCACTGATCTTGGATCTAGAATTTCATAACATGTCTCCGTCTCCTTCTTTTATTATTTATCCTTTTTTAATATTATATTTTTATAAATATTTTATCATTAGTAAATTAATTTAAATAATAGTAAAGGCATCACATTCATTAAATTACTTATTATATTTCCGTCATTTTTCTGCTTATTTTGGTGGTTGTATATTTATAGCAAATATGCAGGACTGCACCAACCTTCTTAAAATATTAAAATAATATTAAAAATATTAAAATAAATCTAACTATTTATATCACTTTGTTTACTAAAAAAGCTGCATTTAACCAAAACGAAGATTAAAAAAAACTATCTAAAGATACGCCACTGACGACACGTCAGCACAATCAATAGTGGCAACCCTGTATCACTCCCGTGATAAACCAATTTGATGGATGGTGTGTGAATCGTGTGTTTGCCGGAATTAATTATTTTATGAGTGAAAAATTATGTATTATGCATAGTTTGAAAGAATAGATGTAGAGGTTATTATTTTCATGCAACCTATCACATTTTCTCATTTATACAGGCTCGGTGAGTAAGTTATATGCATTTTTTCCTATTTATTTACTATGGTACCGAGTGTTTTCTGTAATTTAATTATATTTGAGCATGATTATTTCCCTCAACCTAAATACATATTAGATTGTGAATTAATACATATTTTGTTAGAATACAGAATATTATGTTACTAAAAAGATACAAATAATATAATTTATATTAATATTATTTTTTGAAATAATTTAGAAAACAATTTATTTTTTTAGAGTGTATCTATTAATTATATAATTAGTAGTTTTAATAAATATATTAATGCTTAGTTATTTTTCATTTCAATAAACAAGTTTCATGAATATTAGTACTACTTTAAAAAGTTTTATTTATATTGGAGACTTATTCTGCAACTGTTTTGTTAAATATTTTCACTTTTATGTGATTTCTTTAATCATAACCAAGTTTAAATTGCAATTTACATAAAATAAGAACGAAAAAGTAGTATTTTTTAACTTTCAAATTATCCCAGATAATTCTAAATGTATTTAAAATTATAAAACATTCAATATGTATTGTAAGTAACCAAAAGCAAAAGTCTTGTTTATGATGTTTTATTTTATTTATTTGGAATCAACAAGTAAAATAAAATAAAACAATATTTTTAGTTAATTTATAAAATTCTAATTGTATTTTTTTTTTATTTTTTCAGTTACAACTAATAATACAAATAACCTAGTCAAGAAACATGGATTTTAAGACAATTTGTGCTCTCGCCTTCATCACGGTAGTCTCACAAGTGCATGCTGATGATGTCTTAGGCTGCGGTGGATTTATTGTCAGTCACGTTCCTATAGATTTTTCAAAAATTGTTATAAAATTGTAAGAATGATTCATATTGAAAATTCAATAAATATTTCATGTAAAACATCTTTTCAGGTATACCAAACAAGGGATATTAAAAGATCAAACAAATTGCGCCCCAAATAATGGATATTATTTTATTCCACTATATGATAAAGGCGATTATATATTGAAGGTAATAATTATTATCTATATAAATACATCTTTATGCACATAGACGTAAAATATACTAGACGAGTAATGATGTGGTAAGGAGAGGGAATCTTTGTAGTCCGATATATCGTGTCTGCAAACGTAAACTTAAACACAAGTGAAACCTCACAGCTGTTCGATTTCCCGCTTAAATTCAAATACATGAAAATGCCGAACAAATGTTAATCAATGTTTATGATGGTCAAAATCATTTAGCATCGTAGAATCATGGAAATCTCTGTTCCTTTCATGGTATTAATATCTTAATTAACCTAAAAATATAAAGACCTATTATTACTAGTTATATAATTCTTATATAAAGAGCCCCGATGGTAATTCGAAATTGTAAATAAATATAATTTTAAATTTTTACAACAGAATAATAACCGTAAGAGGCAAAGAAAATTGTAAATGAATTATTTTCAATGGTCGCGTTCAGGGAATTGTAGCGCTTTACGAAAGCGTTTTCCCTGAACGGTACCGCTTTATGTGTGGCGCTGTACCACTTTATCAAGTAAAGTTTCAAGCCGTGCAGCTGTAAACTAAACGGACATATTTTCGTGAACGTCCTTAACATTGAAAGCGTGTTCAGGGAACATCAAGCGCTTTGCACTGTAGCGCTACATCTCTAAAATTCCCTGAACGTGACCAATGACTTCAATAAAGAGTTTGAATTCATAAAATAAAACAATGACAACAATGATTGTTAAACACAAGCAGAAATGAGCAAATAAAACACAAACAATTAAAATCTAGTGAAAAAACACTAATACAAGCTAGTAATTCAATAAAGCACTGTTGGTGTGTTGGGTTAGGTGTCAAAATCAGCTGTGGAGTTCCTTCGTGTTATTACGTATTCCCCTGTATGTGACACAGTATATGTATACAGTAGGGTCGGTTGGTATCGGCGCCTTTCATCTATTACGGAATGGAAAATCCTCGCACAGCTTATAGTACAGCTAGAAAGTGCATGTAGATAGTGGAAAAAAACACAGAGCACATAGGAAAATTAGTTCCACATCTGAACATTAAAGACTTTTTAGCGTTTTATGTCCATCGTATGCATGCCTTGATCACAAAATGGCGCGATAATTAAATTTTCCCACAATAATAAATCATCTGTAATATAAATATTCATTACGCACAACAAATTAAAATATGCATATTATGTTGATTCATGCCATTTTAATTGAAATAAAATATATTCACCAATAATAAAGCAAACTATCATTAATTAGTAAGTATAAAATTAAATATTATTTAATGATACACGTAATATACACGTTTATAATTCATTAATACATCTATAATATAAATTAAATATTTAGTTTATGATGTAGACATAAAATACTTGATATTCATTGAAAAATAATATTATATGTTATTTTTGAGTAAAACATTATTTTTATAGAAAATCTGTGTAATAAAACTATATTTAAATGTTTACTTTCATATAGTTAACCAAAATAGTGTTTCCTTTCAAAGAAATAAATGTTAAAATCCATTGTAAGAAGTGCCTTTTTTAGTACACAATTATTAATATACCTTTGACATAAAATTTCCATTCATACTGTGAAATGAACTTATTATGACTTATTAAAATAATATTTAATTATATCAGGTATAATTCATATCAAATCTAGAAGTTTTCATTTCTAAACTATATATTTTCAAATTTCAAACTGGTTGGCGCTGCGTGAAACGTATATGTGTGAGCGTACATTAAACGAGTGTGAGTAAGTTCTGTAAGCTGCGCAAGGTAGCCACTATTCCGAAAATTTTCAGCTGGTGCAACTACTGCATACGTATACTGTGTATGTGATGTCAACAAACGGGGTGAATGCTTTCTCTAGTCATTCTAACTCTATGTTTATACATGTAATTTTACATAATTATTATTTATTTATAATACATATATGTAGCATATTTCTATTTTAATCAAAAAATATATGTTAAAATTTATTTTCATGTTCGAAATATTAATATTACAGTTGGATCCACCACCAGGTTGGAGTTTTACCAATACCAATGTTAGTCTAACTGTTGATGGGAAGACTGATTCTTGTAGTCAAGGAAAGGATATTAATTTTGTGTTTTGGGGTTTTGGAATTACTGGAAAGGTAATAAAGTAATAAAAATAATTTGTATTAAATATATTATCGTCAACCTTTTTTTTTTCAGGTGGAAAGTCTTGGTACTAAAGATGGTCCTGAGGGAGTTGAAGTAACACTGAAATCCGTGGAAGAAGTAAGAACGGCTGTAACTGGTAAAAATGGAGTATTTTTCTTCACACCAGTATTTCCTGGAGAGTATACTGTTTCTGTAAAACATCCTCGGTAATAATAATGATTTTCCTTTATTGAGAAATATACGGGATTGTTCCATAACTGAAATGTTAAATTTGTTAAGACGTGGTGTCTACCTGCAAGGCCGGATAAAAGTAAAAATTTGGGATATTTTTTCTCAAAAACGAAACAAGATAGATAAAATCCAATAACACCAGTTTATTTGGCAATTTAGATTTTTTCAGCTTCTCCGAAGCTCCTGAGGGCCCGTGGCGCAGCTTATTGTAGTAGACATTTTTAAAAAGGTTGTTTACGCTGACTGCTCCTGGAGATGCAGAAATCATTTGATATGAAAAATTCCAATTGCGTTGCATTAAGAATGAGTAAATGCTGTTGTTAATCATTCTTTTTTTTTTTTTTGAGAAAAAAAATTAAATAGAAAAGAGTATTGCAACAGCAGGCGTACATTATGTAATTCAATGTCCGGCATGGGTATTTGCCCAGGAAGTAGTTGTTTTAATGTGCATTTGTTTAACGTACTTACGTAACGTAAGTCAAAAGTCACAGAGCTAAATGTGAAAATAATTTATTAATTATTTTCAAATCATTTTTATTTAATATAAAAGAAGAAATTGACGAAATGGCTGCCTCTAGGGTAAAAAAGTGCTTTTTCGGCTCTAAAAAAATTAATAGGCAAAATCTGAACAATCAACGACTAGAAAAAATAGTTTAGAATACGAAACAAAAAGCCGTAGTGGCATTGAATTATCACTGTCACCGACTTTAAAAATGTGGTTTTGAGATATTCACGTGTAAGATTTAAGGTGTGCTTACTATGATCTCGACTAACTTTGTATAAACTCACATAACTTGGGCAATTTATATCCAATCAATATGGAACTGTTTAGAAAGTAATCTTGAATGTACACACGCGATAAAAAAAAAGATTTTTTGAACGTATGCAGGTAGGCATCAGCCTTTAAATGAGGGAAGGTACTTCTTTAAACGATCCTAGCTCAGGAAGCACTGGAACAGCAACTAATCCAAAACAATTGGTCCACTTTTTACACAAAAAAATACAAATAAAAGCATATGTATAAATAATAGAGGTCAAAGGAATGGTGTTGATGAAGAGGCAGGTGGACCGGACAGTGGTTGCTCTCTGATTTTGGATTGGTCTCTCTGGATTTATACTCTGATTTCTTCACAGAGGGTGGAGGCTGGCTTGTGTTGTACAATTACCGATTGCACCTCTTGGATTATGAAAATTCTGGCTAATGAGTTTCACGAAAAAAAAGATAAAGAAAAGATTATTTTCCCTCGAGAAACAGACTGGATAATTGGTTTTAATAACCCGATTGGGGTTATTTAGGTACAGTCTGTGAACGTACAGTTGGGATAACCTCAAAATTTTGAAAATGAAGAAAACATTTAATTTTTTGCTGCTGGCGATTAAAATTTTCGCTGCTAACAAATTTAACGTATACATTTGTTACGATCATAATCTAAACGCGTTTTGTATTTGATATGTGCACTTAGATTGTGAGGTTAAATAATAATGTACATGTTAACTGTAACATTTGGGGTTGAACGGTCAAAGGGTTGGTCGTGGTAATTCGGTCGCTGCAGATATGTGGGTTCGAGTCCTGACCAGGGCGAGTGTCTTTTTTTGAAGATTACTCATCTTGGAAACCATGAGTATTGTGTCGTCCTTGTGTGTGTCTTACATTAAATTAATTATACTAAAAAAAAATGATGTCATCAAAGCTGGCCGATGTTGATCATGAATTCATCCAGATCATGTGGGATTAAAAATAAAACTTTGACATTTTCTTTTTAACATTAAGGGGATGTTCTCATCTAAATGCACAAAGTTTGGAATTTTTTTCCACGCTGATAAAAACACATAGACAAAAATGAGTTAGGAATTCAGAATACTGGTACATTGATCTGTATTGTCAAAAATTTTTGTTCCAAAAAAACAAAATGGCGGCTATTTGAACTCGGCCATGTCAGCACGTAATTAGTTCATGGTGTAACCAAATAATGAAAACAATGCCATAAAGTCAACTAAATCAGCGGGAGTGTAGACCTAAATAACTTGAAAATAATTCAAAATTTTGTACAATCTTAAACTCGGAGGTTGATGAAAAATCTATTTTTTCCACTTCAGGGGTGCATAAAAATAGTTTAAACAAACAATTTGTCAATTTTATAGGTCTAGGCTCCCAAGAAAAACGTTTTCTATCAATTGTCGAAAGGTAGAAGTTTTTTCATTGACCCATTCGACCCAAAATTGTTGTTCTTTAGTATTTCTGATAACTCAAAATTGGCGATGCCATGGCTGTATAGTATCCCCTCCTCCAACTCAAACTGCTTCTGCTGGGCGATTACTCCATTCTTCTTCTCGAGATAAGCCATTCTTGCGTAGCTGCTGACTTTCCGTTCGGCAGCCTACAGACGTTGGTCATTGAAAGTTCGGGCAAAATAGGCGGCTTCCACTTCAACAGCAACTGCCATCACTCTCAAAGTCTTTAACAATGCTGAGGTGCCTTTATTGAATAAGGCTTGTCCACATATACGAAGCATTGCACTCTGAGAACGTGCATAATGCCGTGACAGGTTTCTATCTGAGCCGTCCGTCTCGGGTGGAGCCGGGACAAAAGTTCAAAAAATGGCGTGTAGAAACTTTTCTTATGCACGGATCAAAAAACCCTTTTAAGACAATATAGTAGACACTTGTACCTTAAAAAAAAAAAAATAATAATAATAAACGATTTTTTCAAAATTTTAGATGAGAACCTCCCCTTAATGTATTATCTGAATAGCCTTCGATAATACATTAATATAATTTATCATTTATGTAAAACGTTTTTAATAATTTTAATATTTTTTTTTCAGCTGGAAATTCTTGAAAGATAAAGTATCTGTTAAAGTAGTGGAAGGAAATACAGAATTACCTTCTCAAAGTTTAGTTATTGAAGGATATGATGTGAATGGTGTTGTAACCAGTGATAATGAAGTTATATCTGGTGCTCATGTTTTTATTTATTCTCAGGTATATATATTTTACTAATACATAAACCTATAGTAAAAAATGCAATATACATCCCTTAAAAAATAATCTTTGAAATACAATGAAAAAAAAAAAATAAAATTAAAAGAAATGTATTCCAATAAAATATTTCTTTCAATTTTATTATCGAGTATTTTAGCCCAATTACTTTGGGTTAGCAGTGGCAGCCGTAGGTTCACTTAGGCCATTCAAAGCCCGTTGTGTTTTCAATTAGTTTATATTACTTAAAAATTATATTACTAAACATTTTTTGTTTTTCAATTTCAGAGTGATCAAGTTCGTGTTACTTCATGCCATAAAGCTACAGAATTTACATTTCATAACATGAAACCATTATGTTACGTAACAACTGACGATAAAGGAAATTTTGTGTTTCCTTCTGTATCGAATGGAAAATACTTTTTAGTTCCATTTTATAAAGAACACAAAATCCACTTTGAACCGCAATTCCTAGAAGTTACTGTACTTCATAATGGTGTACAATTAAATGAAAAGTTTGAGGTAAATTTTGAAACATTCAAAAGATTCAATATAGTAATTATTTTTCATAGATCGTAGGATTTAATGTTATTGGAAAAGTTCTCGATCTAGATAAGAAGCCAATAATAAATGCTGTTGTAAAAATGGGAGAAAATCATATAGTTACTACAAAGAATGATGGCAGCTATCGCATAGAGAAAGTTAAAGCCGGAATGTATACTGTTCAAATTACAGCTGATGATTATTTATTCGAACCGAAATTAATGAAAGTAAATCCTAGTGCCACTCAATTATCACCGTTGTTCCCAAGTGCTTATAAAGTTTGTGGTACAGTTATAAGTGATAAAGTTGAGTCTGTTAGTATTTTAATTAAACGATCGGGTAATCTTGTTATGAAAACAGAATCTGATCCTGCAACAGGAAAGTTCTGCGAGTACTTGCCTACTGGAACATATCGGTTTGAAGTAGACAATGAATACGATGATCAGAGTGTACAGTAAGTATATATTTATATATATATCTTATATGGGCAAGATTGAACTGTTTGAAAAGAAAAGATTGATCACTATTAGAGTAGTTCGATCACTTGCAAGGATTGAGCAATTGATCTTTTTTAATTTAATTTTAAAAAAATTAAAAAAAAATGTCAATTTGTTCACAAAACTTCTATACACAATATGTAGAAGTCTAAAATATTTATTTGTATAACATAAACACTCCGAAAAGCAGTTTGAAAAGATTGAGCCGATAAAAAAGATCGGGCCGCTCGTAGACATCAAGTGGCTGAATCACTTGCAAGTTTCAAGCAGTAGATCCTTTTTGATCGATCTAGCCCATCACTAATTCAGATTATACAGATAATACAAAACTATATATCAAATAATTACAATACACGTAGATGTTAGTCTGTCTGCACTATCGACCAGAGGTCTTTTTGCCATTTTTTTTTTTAATTATAACAAATTAAAATTAATACATTTATGTGTTAGTCTATCTGAGGTATTTTTGCCCTTTTTTATTAATTACTTAATTATTTATTTTTAATAATTTGATCTCTAAAGAAATATAATTACATACGAATCAATTGTTGATGAAAGATTATTTTAATTTTAGAGACAAAATAGAATTAGTTTTGCATTTTTTTTACAAAAACAATGCTTCAATTGTTACACTGCAATAATTAGCTTTGTTTTTATTTTATCTTCTAAAGGCAGTTTTATGCAAAAAAGAATTCTCCCAGAAATTCATATTTAAAAATTACTGCGTGCTGTAATAAATGACAGTGTGCAGTAATTTTCACAATAATTCTTTGCTGGAAATTTATGTATACAATTATAGTACAGCCTTTATAATGATCCTTGAATAAATTTTTACGATAATTGTTGTGTGTGTAAATGAAAAAAAAAGTAGGAATTCAATTATATTATGCTGCAACAAATAAATAATCTTATATTATTTTTAATTATATTTCTTAAAAATTACTGTATTTGATGAAAGCATTTTAATTATAGGTTCTTCCCAATATTCCAAACAGTTGATATTGTAACAAAACCAGTTTCCGATATAATGTTCTCACAATTAAAAGCTACAGTTTCCGGAAAAGTTAATTGCATTCACAGTGGAGACTGTGCGATTCTTAGAGTGATCATGAAACCAATAGGAAATGATTTTGCTGAAGCTTTGACAACCGAGATTGTAAATGGTGAATATGTATTCAACGACATTAGGCCAGGGTCATATTTAATCCATTTATCAACAAATAATTTCTGTTGGAATGAAGAAACAAAATCTATTGTCGTTACCAGTGCTATATATAATGCCTCCCCATTTATGCAAACTGGTTACTCGGTTAAATTCTTTTCATCACATGAATTAAAATTAAACTTCAATTACCCTGGTAGCGATGAGAAAATGGGAACAATAAAAATTAATGAAGGAGATTCTAGTCATTGCCTTTCAAAATCGGGTTCGTACATATTTAATATAGAAAGTTGTCATACTTACCCAGTGGAATCAGTACAATTCAAAACTGGAGACGAAAACGAAGTCATTGAACTAACAGCATTAAAACATTTAACGACGACATACATAAGTGCAGCCCGTGACTTCGGTCCAATATTCATTGCTGTTACAATTGGTGGAGTGAAAATCATCCATGGACCATTAACCTACAAAAAAGGTGCTTATAAATTGGACCTCTCAATGAGTCCATCAGAAAGTGCCATATTAGTACCTCAATCAGATATTTTGTATTTCAATCCCCCCATTGTGCAAATAACTGGGGAGGATGATTGCTCTGATTTGGGAATTAAATTTGAAGCCAAAAAGGGAAAAGTCTTCCAGGGTAAAATTAATCCACCATTGCAAGGAGTTCAGATCACCATTGAAACTGAAAACTCTGACTCTTTAATTGACGAATCTGATGAAAATGGCCACTACAAGTTTCCACCATTGGATGACTCCAAAAATTACAAAATTAGTGCTAAGAAGGAATCCTATGTTTTGTTGGGGCCGGACGATGAAGGGAATTTCATAGCTCATAAATTAGCTGAGGTTTTAGTAGAAGTTGTTGATGAAAGCGATGGTACTCCCTTACAGGTAAATAAATATTTTTTTATAAATAAAACACTGTTTTTTTTTAATTTCATTTATTTGTGATTAAAAATTTATAAGGAAGTAGAAGCCTCTGTAATTAATGAAATATTTTCTTTTTAAATTATTCATTTTGATTCTCTGTTTTCCAGGGAGCTTTACTTTCTTTGACAGGAGGTGAAAACTACCGCAGTAATCTTCAAACCAACGAGGAAGGAAAAATTGCTTTCTCCAATTTAAGCCCGAGTGAATACTTTTTAAAGCCTATGATGAAAGAATATAGTTTTCAACCAGCCTCAAAAATGATTAACGTTTTAGTTGGAGAATCTGTAAAAGTTCAATTAAAGTTAGTTTAATCAATTAAAAACTACATAAAACAGCTAATTTTTTTTTATCTTTAGGGGTAAACGAGTCGCATACAGTGCTTATGGTCAAGTTACCTCACTGAATGGTCAACCAGAAAATCAAATGGTAATTATAGCATCTGGTTTAGATGATTGCTCAGAATACTCTGAAGAAGCCACAACTGAGGGATCTGGTGCATTCAGAATTCGTGGGCTTTTACCTTTATGCTCGTATAACATCACTGTAAAAGGAAGTTTGAATGAAAAAGACGTTATAGAGAGGGCCACACCAAATTCTATTAAAATTTCTGTAAGTAACTACTACAAATATTTTCATTTAATTTAAATATGAATATCAATAGAAAGTAATTATTTTAATGTGCATTTGTCTAAAGAACTTATTTAACGTAAGTCAAAATGTCACAGAGCTAAATTTGGAATTAATTTATTATTTTCAAATTATTTATATGAATAAATCTTAAATACTTGTCTCACTTTAGGATAGAATATAATTTATTTCTCAATACAAATTTATATAAATACATTGTAGCGAGAAATTTTGTGAATTATGTTGGGATACTTTTGTGCAAGTATAAATAAAGGACACTTTGGTTTTATTTAACAATTTTTTTTTTAGAATATAACGCAAGATATAAAAAATGTGCATCTAATAGTATTTCGACCATCACTCACCACTGATGTTCTACTAAGAGTATACACAGCAAATCCAGATTACTACAAGAATCTGCGTGTGAAGGTTTCTAAAGAATCCCCTCCATCTGGATTGGTATACACAATTAAAGTTGATCCGGCCAACTACAAATTTAATACCGATTCCAATGTCGGTATTCTCATTCAAGTCCCATCAATTAGCCTAGATCAAAAAACTTACTCCATTCAATTGGAATCATCGATCGGAAATTCGAATAGAGGAAAATCACAAATGAAAATGTTTACAGCCGATTCAAGTTTTAAATATGTGGAAATCGAATTTGTGGTTAAGTCAAATGTAACTGATCAGCATATCAAGCAAACTTCTGTGTGGACTTTGTTTGTGATTTTCGGAACTTTAGCAGCTGTTTATAACATCGATAAGGTAGTTAATTTCGTCAGAGAAAAAGCGCCGACTACGTACGTAGACAACCTTTGGAAAGCGAAAGCTCCTGTAAATGATTTTACACCAGATAATGATGATATAGATCAAATTGTTGAAAGCATAAATGCACCGAAAAAGAAAGTTAAATCCAAAAGGATTTAAGTACTGTTCTTTGGTCAAGTTTTTTTTATTGTAATTTATGGTAATGTTGAATAAATATTTTTTTTTTATTTGATATAAGCTTTTTCTAATTTAATTCCTTCGTCCGACTTATCCTACTAGGAGATTTTAAGGCAATAGAACATCCACCCTCATTCTGCAAACCTATCTTGGACGAATACCAGAAAATATAAGACTTTACGTGTTCACAAATTTCATCTCAATATGACTTAGGAATACAAATTAAAGCCCTAGAATAATAAACAGATTAAAGCTTGTAATTTGCCCCAGTTAAATGTGACCGCATTTTTTTTTACTAAAATCGGTGTTGCAGATATCTACATTTCTTAATGACACGATAAAAACAGAAATCTTTCATCAGAATTATCAACTTGTTTAATTGTAATTAATTTTTAAGTAAATAAAATCAAAATGCTGATGAAAGATACTCTTGTTTATTATAAACAATTCGTTTAATTCCAGAAAGTAAAAATCTACTTATGGAACTGTAGAATAATAAAAGACTTTATTAACTAGCAATAGATGGCGCTGCAATAATGTCGTATCAAAATAGGCTTTATGCAATAACTTAAATTATTTATAGAAATACATTTTTACTTTGTATTTTCTTGTCATGTGTGGTTTTATAAAAGCTCTTCATGTAAAAAATCTCAGTACTAATTAGAAGAATATTTATTGCTTTTGTGAAAACAACCTTAACAGCCATTAAACAAATATTTGTATAAAATAAGAAATAGGTATACAATTGATATTGTTGACATTTTTTTTATGCATTGCATTTTGGTTAATGAGAGCACAATATTAAATATATGGTGATCATAAAAAATATCAAATCACCAATAACAACTGTTTTGGTTATAATTAGCAAATAAGAAGTGGTATTTTATTCTTAGCAATTTTTTTCTTAATATTGATTATACTTAAAAACATTTCAAATGAAAGTTGTACATATTGAAAAAGTAGATTTTTTAAATAAAATTTTGTGTGAAAACCCTTATTTTTCCCAGAATTTTGAAAAAAATACACCCTTTTGTGAAATTAACCGGAACTACTTAAAAAATCCCATATTTTCCGCACTTATCAACAAAAAATATCTTCAAGATAAAACATTTTTTTTTTAAATGACAATAATAATATAAGGAAGTTAAAGACAAATGTTAAAAGATTATATTTATTAATTTAACTCTACATATTATATTTACAATTGGATAGACCACATAAATGAATCCTGTTTGACTGTAGCTTATAAATATCATTTTCGGTCCTTAGTCGATACAGCTACTATAATAGTTTCTATTTTCTATTTATCACAAAAAAAGCTTTCGATCCACATCCGTTACAAACCATATGACTATGGAAAATGAAACAATTTCAACAAAATTAGGTCTTATGAAATAAAATGAATGAAATTATTAAAAACATATTTAAATAATGAATGATAATAAATGAATTAGATACTTAAAAAAACATCCATTGAAACAACTACTTCTTAAGCAAATACCCTACCGGATATTTGATTATGCAATGGACATTTACCGTTGCACTAACTAACAGCACAACGCAACTTTTTTAACGTTTCTGCTCTCATTGCGCAATCTATTGACATAGCGGCAAATCCAATATCGGGTGGGATGTTTGTCCTAGACCAGATGTAGTTTCAATGAATGTTTGTTGAAGTATTTACATTATGTAAAACTTGTGAGCAATATCAGCCACCTCAACCACCTTCATTATGTAAGTAATTGTTGCAGTGGCCAATGGAAAATTATTATTTTTTAAAAAACTTGCAAACTAAGTGAATAAACGCTTCTATAATTATCAAAAAACATTTGTTATTAAATGAAGTAAAAAAAAAAGAGGTACCTGATTTATCCATATCATACAATTTGTTTTTTACAAGCCACCTTAACCTAACCTACATTATGTAAGTTATTGTTGCAGTGGCTAAGAGAAAATAATTAATTTTTACTGATTTGAAAATTCTTTTCTAATAAATTATTTAAAAACTTGCGACCAAGTGAATAAACTCTTTTCTATAATTATCAAAAAACATATTTGTTATTAACAACGTGAAGTAAAAAAAATGATGTACTCGACTTATCCATATCATACATATTTTCTTTGTACAATATTAAAAATAAATAAATGAATGAAATTTGTATTAAGTATGCTTATAAAAATGCTATTGGTGTTTATGTTGAGGCATATGATAGTTTGCTATTGAATTTTTCGTTCTTTTTTTGAAAAGGTACAAACTACATTTGCAATACAGTGTTTGTATGCCAAACGGTATTATTCTTTAATTATTGTAAACAACGCCTAAAAACAGCGCCGCTCACTAATCCTAAACTATATATTTTACTGTATCTTCCAAAATGTAAAAGTTTAGCACACTACAGATATGGTAACATTTATGCCTAAATTGTTATTGTCCGCAAACAATTGGGCAATCGACGTATCAAACACTAAACAGTCTGAGCTCATTATGGCAGAAGCTACACCTTCATGACTGGACCTTGGCATTGCTTCCCATGTTAGCCTCCTTCGATTTCCATTCAGCTCCAAACTGTAAATATCACAAACACACTCAAGGTTATTATAATATATATATATATGAAAAAGCAAATAATACACCGAAAGATATAAGATTAATACATTTAAATTCCCTACTTTCAGAAACTCCCACTTCTTATTACTCTTATTTTTGTATAAATTCACAATAATATCCCTTATTTTTTATGAAAATTAATTTCATGATACACAGTTAAGAGGGCTGTATGTATATGGGCGCTTATGGAGAATTCAATGTAAACTTATCCAAAATTAAAATTAAGTTATTCAATTTTTTTTAATTATTTTCGCCTGTGGAAAGTTCATGGTTACAAAAAAATTCAGGAAATGCTTTGTCTAGTTTGTACCCAAATAACTTCATAAATAATTATAAATGGTTACAAAACAACCATTTCTCAATGATCGTTTTCGAAGACTTGCGATTGTCCTTGCTTGTCGCAGCGTTTCGGAGAGGGGCTTGTCCCTTCCAGAATGTAGTAGCGTTTGTCGTCTTCGCATAGCAAATAATTATTGTGGAAATTACACCTTTGCGCATGCACGCTACACAAAATAGAAGGATTGTAGATGATGAAAAATGACTGCATACGAAACCTATTCTCCCAACCAAGTTAACACGGAACGCCTACATGTTATTGAATACTTCGCAGTATTTCAATAATTGTCAAACTGTAACATGCGCGGCAATGTGCACAATATTAATGCGGAAAATAGTTTGTATTTGTTCCGATTGACTACAATTCAAATTTATGATGCACACGCATCAGATTGTTGTAAGATAAAATTGTTGGGTGTATAGGAAGACCAAGCGCTTTAAGTGACGAGTGTGGCGTGACGTAGTTACACAGCGGGCGACAATGAATAACATCGGAGCATGAGTTTCATGATATACGCAAATGATTCTATGCCAATGGATGAGAGAAAAAGACAAAGTAGGCAACTGATAATCTGCGCATGAGCAACGGTCTTTCTTATACGCTGTGTATGGAGGGTAGAAAGAGCGCGCACACTCTGTGTTCATTCTCATTTCATTATCCATACCTATCCTTTTAATAAAAAAAAATCTTGGGGGATGTGCTTCCTTGTAAATGAGATGCCTTTGGGTCTCTCTCTGAGACTGATGAGCGTCTGATGAGGTCGTTTGTTGTCCGCAGAATTTGGCACTTCAGGACATTAATTGTACCACGATCATAATCAAGGACTTATGAAATCATTTTTTAGCCGGGCTAAGAGAATATGTGAGTTCAATTACCTCTCTTCTGCTCTGATGTCCAATGGTTATAAAAAAGCAGATTTTGACAAAGCGTTCACACTAGAAGTGATCCACCTAGGAAGGAAGCAACTAGATCGTTTGGTAAGGTATTCCTGCTATGTATTCATAACATGACGGACAGAATCACAAAACTTTTAGAAGCGGGGGCCATTTTTAGGCCCAATAAAAATTTGTGATCTGCTCGGTCAAATACAAACAAGATCCATGTGCTGCGGTGTGTTTCTACAGAATTCCATATTCATGCAGTATCGTATACATTGGCACATTCAAACAGTGTTGACACATGTATAAAAAAAAACACCAAGGAAACTGCGGATGCGGAGAGCTAGAGAAATTCCGCTGTGGTAAATCATGCCTTTCAATGAGGCCATGATATCTTGTATAAGCGAACGGAACTTTTGGACACTACTACACCAGAATCCACAAAAATAAGGACAATTTCAAAATTGTCTCTAAAAGTAAATCGAGTGTGGTTGAATCCTACATCCCACCATGTAGCATATAAGAAGGATTGACGCTCATGTGAGATTATGAATCGCCACGGAGATACTGAGGAGTCCATATGCCCTTCTTCCACTCCACGGAAGACGCTGACTACATGGCTCAATAGCCTGGAAGCCAATACCTGGTGAGTCATAGTATTAATCATACTGGCCGTGAAAGATTACACAGTTTAATAAAAAAAATCAAAGTATAAGTGCATTTACAAATCATTTAGAATTTTTTTGTCAGATTGGTCGGGTTTTGTTATAAATAAACTGACTTCAATAGATTATTATTATTACAATATATTATATCTAAAATTGGTTTAACTTATAAATCAAAATAACTTACTCAGAAATATGCAGAGCAGAAGTAAACAAAACTGGAATAACTGAAATTTTTCAAAGATTCAATATTCATTAAAAAATTGCGATTACGCCAATAGCAGTGATGATGTGTGATGTGTATTAAAATAAATAGGAGTTTGAATGAATAAAAATTAAACAACTCACACATATTTTATATGCTTTGCTTCTCTTTTCTATTGGCTACAGATCTTTTAATTTTTGTAAGTATTTATTTTGTTCACTCTTAATAGTCTAATTTATATTTCTTTAAAAATATATTTTATTTATTTATTTAGTCTTATATAACATCGTTATATGTTCCTCTCTACTTCTCATTGTGAGGTTTCAAAAATATATCCGTAATTTTAAATGAAATAAAAATCAGATTATCACTTCCAGTTTTGTTATTGTGCTCAAATATTTTTAGTATATTAGAGATTTTATCTTCTATTGTAGCATTTCCCACATATAAAATTATAAGGTAAAAGTGAATAAAAATGCATTTAGTGATATATTTCTGAATTTGAGATAAACTTTATTATTCAGCAAAGGCAAGCAAACAAAACAATGGTTGCGATCAGGGAATCGCAGCACAGAAGCACTTCATTAAAGTGGAGTAACTGAACAGTACTTCTGTATGAGTGGCGCTGTCAATAATCACCGTATCTTTGTGAGTTTTCTTAAATATTTGCATCGGAAACTATATTTTAATGGTAGATCAAAACTATTGAAAAAGGGGGTTGATCTAGACAATAGTTATAAGAGATAATAAAAATTATTTCAAATAGAAGTGAATGCTAAAAATTCCCTGACCACAACCAATAATTTTTTTTTAATGAACTTACCGATATGCAAAGTGCTCTGCTTGTTTTCGAGATCCGATTAGTTGGACAATGGCAAAAAATTGAGTATGGCCATCACATTTTTCTTGTTTTTCTAAGATCAGCATGAAATGATGTCCGAAGCAGCTCTGCATCATCACCCAGTCTACGGCCCCTGGCAAATTTATCTCTGTTGCTAAGAATACAATGTCTTCTCCATTTAAGGTTGTTATATTTTGATGAGCGTGCTTTAGGTGAACCATTACCTTTTCGAGCTGCCCCTAATTAAACACAAATGAGAAAAATCTCAGCATAATCAAACATAAATTAAATAATTTGTTAATTATAACAAATACTCGTTATTAACTAATTACATATTATTTACACATTTCAATATTACTCCTATTGAGTTTACTATTAATTTGCACATAACTATTTAAATAAGAGTTATTTCTTAATTGGTGTTGCCACAAAATGAATTTAACACTGTATTTTATCATAAACCAGAATAACTGGTCAGCTGACTCAAATTATTACATAAAACAACTTGAAGAAAAAGATAAGACATATATACATATGAATTTAATATATATAAAGGTGAAATATTTGAATAAGAGAACAAATTATTCTAGAAACATACAAAATTAATTTTAATTCTCTATAATTAGTTCATAAATGATTTGTAAATAAGAGATATTAAATGTTCCAATAAAAGCATTTTTCTCTAAATAATTATGCATTTGTGATATATTCCAAATTAACAAAAAATTGTATAAATGTATTTAAGTTTAATCAACCTTTTGAAATATAAATGTATATTAAATTAACACATGACAATTACCTGCCAAGAACAAGAAGCTCCTGGGCAAGGGCAGCTGTAAGGACGGAACTCACAAACTTCTTCATGTTCAGCCTTTTCGTTTAATCCTAATGACATACGACAACCCGTTTGTTTGTGTTTGCAGGGGAACATTAAATTATTAGCGACTTTTTCCATTGCCAAATTCCGAATATCACCTGTCAAATATGATTTAGTAAATAAACAAATAAAATTATAATAATTGAAATTTGTCAACATACCCAAAGTGCCACGGCAAGTGGGGCAGCATGATAATTTTGGGCGGCAACTGGCACATACCAGATGCCCGACTTGGCACTGCATAATAGGAGGCAAAACAATTTCAAAACATACAGGACATTCAAACAGTGCGGCTAACTCATCAGTCAAAGTGCCCGGATTGGGAATTTGTGACAATTGGTTACTGGAGTTTGAAGGAGTACCTCCTGATCCAGATGGTTCCCCGCTCGCTGCTCCTCGATTCCTCTTCTGGTGGTTTTGTGGTTGGGCCATGTCTAGTGGTGACTGTTTTTTGTTTTTACTACAAATCCCTTCCAATCCAATTATTTAATGCAAAAATGCATATACGTGTGTACAAATTCTACTATCATCACAGCAGCTATCTTCTTTTCCAATTAATAAACATTATACACAACTGTCTCTAAAGAAAATGTTATCATGTTTTGATTTGCTTTGTAACATGTCATTCAATAAAACTTCATTAAAAATATATAATATAGTACTTACATACATTACGTGCAGTCCTTTATTTAATAATTCATTGAAGGCATATAACAAAGTAAAAAATCACTTTATTTATTAGGTGAGAGAGATAAAAGTAAAAGAATGGTATTGGTTAACACAGGGCGAGAGTCAACTTTTTCCCGATTTTTTTTTCCTTGCAGCTCGAAGCCAATCATCCGGAATGTTCAATTTATACGAATTAAAAGACACGATGTTTTGTATTTATGCATGAGAATAACAATATTATTGCTCATCCTCGCTACAATTTTGAACAGAATTACTCTATAACCTTCTTGTGTTGTGTTCGAGAATATGTGTCGCCATTTTGGTTAACAAATGACAGGCATGAATTCCAACGTTGCCAGTAGCACAAAAAAACTTTAACAAAAAATTGAAATAATTCAACTTTTTATATGATTTATTTCTAAAATTCAATGAGTTATTTATTTAATTTAATAATTAATTTTATTAAAAGCTTATTTACATATTATAATTATATTTACTCATATAAAATGTCTAGTTCAAATATAAACATTTTATTTAAATACAATGTTTAAAATATAATTTGATGATATAAAATATTTATTCATTGTAATAAAGAAAAAATTGAATTATTAAACAATTTCGTATGTTTAAGTCAACCTGGATAGACAATGCAGCTTGAATATTTTTAGTTTGCAAATGGCGCCCGCAACTTGACAGTAAACAGGTGATCAATTGTCCGTGATAAGCAAACTCCTTGGTTTACACCGTATTCAAGTAAAAGTACCGCAGTGATGGGTCGTACAATAATCAATTAATGAGAAAACACACTTCAAAAGACGCGCGATGGATGGAGAATTACAGAATGCGGATTCTGATATGGAATGTTCTGATAATGAATGTTTTGACGACGATGATTACTACAACGGGTGGAACGTTGATGATAATGATATGGAACAAATAGATCCTTCAATAAGGGACCCGGAATATTTCATTTATGAATGCTTAACTGAAGAGCAAGTTGATAGGTTATTAAATGAATCGGTTGAAACTTTAAGTAACAATCTTCATATAACTCCTTCACTAGCAAAAGTAAGTTTTATGAATTTTTATTTTACATTTTGCTAATAATTTTATATTTAGGTTCTCTTGCATGCTCATAAATGGGCGGTTAATGATATTACAAGTCGATATAGGGAAAATTCCAATAGTCTCCTCGTCAGCTCAAAAATTAAGCCTGGTTCTGCATTCTCTTCAACTTCAAATAATTGTAAATACACTAATTGTTCTGTTTGTGTGACTTTGCAATTGAGTGAAGATTTCTACAGTTTATTATGTGGCCACATGTTTTGCAAAGACTGTTGGATTATGCATTTTGAGGTTCAAATAAATCAGGTACATTTTTAAGATAATCGTGATTTTATGTTTTTATTCATGTGTGTAATTTTAGGGTATTTCAACTGCAATTAGTTGTATGGCGAGAGATTGTGAGGTGTTGGCCCCAGAAGACTTCGTTTTAAAACACCTGACACAACCAGAAATGCGTGAAAAATACCAACAATTCTTATTCCAAGATTATGTGAAATCTCATCCGGAACTGAGGTTTTGTCCTGGGCCAAATTGTTCAGTTGTTGTTAGAAGTAGAGAATCGAAAGCTAAGCGTTCTGTATGCTCACACTGCAAATCAATATTTTGCTTCAAGTAAGTTGTTTACATATTCATTGTAAAGCGTTTATAGGAAAGTGTTTTAGGTGTGGAATGGATTATCATGCTCCGACTGATTGTCAGGTTATTAAGAAGTGGTTAACAAAGTGTGCTGATGATAGTGAAACTGCAAATTACATTAGTGCACACACAAAAGACTGCCCTAAGTGCCACATTTGTATAGAGAAAAATGGAGGCTGCAACCATATGCAATGTTATAATTGTAAGCACGATTTTTGCTGGATGTGCCTCGGAGATTGGAAGACTCATGGTTCTGAATATTATGAATGCTCTAGATATAAGGAAAATCCTAATATTGCTCATGAGTCTGTACATGCACAGGTATATTTTATTATATTTTAGCATGCCAAAACATTATTTAAATATAATGTTGATATATTGTTCATTCATTCTATTAACTATTGCTTCTTATTATTTTTACATATTACTAAATCTTCAAATCAAATTAAAGTTATCAAAAGTAACATAATTTGTTATCAGCTGATGATTCTATAAATCCACATTACTGTCCTCTTTTATCAGTGAGTCAGAATTAAAAAAAAATATTCATTGTCTAAGCCTTGATTGATCAAAATATATTTTTTGTCTGTTTCAGTGTATTCATTAGCTAAATAATTGACAGATTATCTGTTAAATAAATACAATAATTTTTCAGACTATTGTAGATTATGTTTTTTCATTCACATCATATTTATTTTCAATCCTTTGCTATTATGAAAAAGAAAAAAAAATACTGCAAGTTTAATTTTCCATTAAGGCAATTCTAAAAAATTATTCGATTGAAATTCAGTAAACAATGGATGAAGATTTTTTATTACATAACCAATATTTCTTTAGCAATTTAATATATATATATTTTATTGTAAAAAATGATATCTGTTAAATTTGGAGCAATTACTTTTGTAGTAAAATTTGTTATTGGGTTTATTATAATTTTGTTAAATGTCATATATGTATCATCATTTAAAGACTGTAGTATAAAAGATTGATTAACTAATACTTGTTGTAGGCTAGAGAAGCACTTAAGAAATATCTTCATTACTACGAAAGATGGGAAAATCATTCGAAGTCTCTAAAATTGGAAGTACACACTTTAGAAAAATTAAAGAACAGAATCAACCAGAAAGTAATGTCCGGTCTGGGAACATGGATAGATTGGCAATATTTATTCACCGCAGCAAATCTCCTCGCCAAGTGCCGGTACACACTGCAGTACACATACCCATATGCGTATTTCATGGAGGCGGGCCCCCGAAAAGAGCTGTTCGAATACCAGCAAGCTCAACTAGAGGCTGAAATAGAGAATCTTTCTTGGAAGATTGAGAGGGCTGAAACAACCGACCGTGGAGATCTAGAAAACCAAATGGACATAGCAGAAAAAAGAAGAACTACTCTTTTGAAAGACTTTTTAGACGTGTGATATTTTACTTAAAATTTATTTTCACTTTTTAACAAATTTCTTTTTTAATCTCTACTTAAACATACGTATTTTATTATAGATCTGTCTTCATTTTTGTTCCAAAAATGATACTCGAACAGTATTTAATTATAGATCGTAAATGCTACGTACGTTTAATTCTTTTGGGTGAATGTAATTCAAGTATTTAAATTTCTTTAAGATTTGTATTATATATTATTTATTTACTATGCAGGGGCGTACTCATCCGTCAAGTGAGCACCATCATGATGAACAAACAGTTTATTTATATTATATTTACTTCTATATTGTGTATTTAATAAAAAAATCCTTTACGTAAAATAGATTATATATTATTTCAGATGCTGTTACTAATTTAGTCTCTAGTGGCTTATAAATGTTCAAGAAAGGTCTAAAAGTAAGGTAAAGATGTATATTGTTATAATTAAATTACTTTTTGAAATCGATTAGGCTCTATGAGATTGTTTTCAATCCTGGCATCATTTAAATTACGACTTTTTTGTTTATTATATTTTTTTTATGCATTATTTATGGGTACGCCACTGTTTACATTCTTTTATAAAATGAGGATGTAAATGCTATTGTACTAGTTTTAATAAATTTTAATAAGAATTCTATTTAGCTTATGAATATATGTGTGTCATATTCATAATAATCCATTCTCTAAATTTAATATTTTTTTAAGAAAATACAAATAATTTCAAATAGAACACACAATTATAAACAACAAACAAAAGTAAAAATCAATTAATTATTTTTTTAATGAATTAAATTTACTTAAAAAAGAATACATTTCATCTATTCACTAAAACATAATATAATAAAAAATTATAATTGTTGTACGTCAACTGATGACTGCTTCTTTCAGATTATCATATATTAATGAATTCAAATTTTGTATGTTTGCCCTGGGGCGGAGCTGACTGATTCTTGAGACGGTAAAGCCTAAAAGAAATACTAGTCTAAATATGATATCTTAAAGTTTGGTTAGACAATTATTTTTTTGATCCCAACAGTCTCCCAATGATATTGTGATTGATTTAAAATATTTTAATTGGGAGTTCAGATACGAAAAAATGTCTATTTCTTTTAAAATTTGGATGCGTTAGTAAAATTACAAAAAGTAGATATCATTTCAAGACGTAAATTAAATCAATTTAAAGGTAAGTATCAATTATATCTATTTTTCATTTTTTGATGCAATGATTTTAATAGTTGTGTGCGAAATGAATTTAAATTAAACAGGAGTATTAATATTGAAAGAATAAACTTTTTATATATGCAATGTTAAATTTTAATAATAGAAAATAGTAAGTAACGTAAGTCAAAATGTCACAGTAGCTAAAGCGAAAGGAATTATTTTCAAATTAGTTTTATTTAATTTAGTTAAATTTTAATTACAAAACATACAAAGACTAGTATTCTTTGTATGTAACAAGTCTTTTGTGATGGTGATTGTTATATTGCATATCTTAACACATATTACTATAGGCAACCTTTTACACATTTATACAGATGAGAACAATAAACGCTCTTCTGGTCCTTCTTGTGCTAGCCGTTGAATTACCAAAAGTTGCACGAAGTGATTCTATGCATTGCTATTGAGTAAACCATCTAACGCAAACCTTTACGAGTTGGTTCTGCTTTTGGATTGTATTTGTTTCATGTTTTTTTTTTTTCAATAACTCCGATTCATGACAAGAGTGATGCCAGAGGTTTTCGCATCCTTGACGGATATTCTCTGTGAGGAATTCAATAGCAGGCGTGTAGACTCCTTATTTCAATAAATCTCACAGAAAAAGTCTGGAACGGTTAAAATCAATAAAAAAACGAGAGATTGGGCGATCTGGAAACGTAGCTTTCAGAATTTCGGTTGTAGCTCGTGCATAAAGTGCCGCTACACCAAATTTTCTCCAAATTCATTCAATTGACGAAAATGAGAGTCGTCGAGTATAACTTTGTAGTGCTCGCAGCCCACAGCAGTTTGGGTTACGGCGATATCGAAAAAATAAAGATTAATAACACCTCGAGCATAACTAGCACACTATTCAGAAACTTTTAGCGAGTGTAAGCTCTTTATAGATTGACGGGTAATTCTGTTTATTTACATATATACAAAGAAGGAAACTGGCCGTACCTATCCACATAAGTTTAACTGAATGTTCCTTAGTGTCCTTAGATTTTTTTGTCTGTCAGAGAATATAACTATTAATCGAGTGTTATTGTCTTGTCTCGCTATTTCTCGAGTACAAATATGCGTCGCGATTGCCTCTGCCTGGAAAATTGTTGTTTCTTTGGCTAGGCTGATTGAAATCTTAATATTCGATTTCTTATTATGGATGGTGCTCCGACATTTTTCTCGTATTTTGAGCCATCTGCATACCAGTTTCATTCCGCCTTGATAGATGGTCTTTTTGACGACACTTCCTTTATAGGAATTAATACAGCATTTCCTATCGAAGTTTTACTTCCTTCTTATTAAGTCCTTTCAGCCTTAGGTAAGCTTTTCCGTGTTATTTGCTTATGGAAGCTCCTTGTACAAAGATGTTGCGGCAGGCTTTACATCTAGCACTGTTGCTTAAGACTTCTCTGATATTAAGACAAACTAGTCTTTGTATACCATTTAGTAGCCTTTGTTGATCCGTCTTTGTTTACCAGACCACTAGGTTATCATGAGCTTAATCATTCTTGTAAATAACCATTTTATTTAAGATTTAAGTCTCCCATTTTTCCATACATTCTTAAACATCTACCCAGTACTATTGAAGCTTTCTTGGCGGTTTTCGTGGAAAATTATCTTCCCTTCCTTCGTCAAAGAAACGAAGTATCTTAGAATAATCTTCAAGAGTGGAATGATATGCGTCTTCCATATCATTCCACTGTTGAAGATTATATCTATTATGATATGGAAGACGCATATCATTCCATTGTTGAAGATTATTCTAAGATACTTCGTTTCTTTGACGAATGAAGGGAAGACAATTCCCTTTCTTCGTCGACCTTTCGTTTCACGAGTTCTGGGTATATGTTTAAGAATGTATGGAACGCTCTTCTTTTTTTTTAAAGTGACAATCAATTATATTTAGGATCCTTTGTGTTTGCTCAGTTTCTGCAAACCGGACTTTGGTTATTATTGTCAGGTCATCCGTATATCATGGAATGGGATATCATCGTCTTACAATTTCCTTAATAATAGCAGTAGAAATAGAACTCCAAGCGGCTTGCGGACATCGTCCAGCTTCAATACGGTGGCTATAATTGTTCTACTCTTTAGACTGGCCTTGCTCACTGGCAAACGCTTAGTATGACGCCTTTTTTGACATGGACCCCAATAAACGGCGAGTATGTAGCGAGTATATCCATAAATGTGGCAATGCTCTTTATTCTCTATTAACTTTGATATGGCATAGGTAGTTCTAAAGGCCTCTGTGATACTTAGACATACTAGTTTTTGTAATAATAATAGCCTTTATTACTCAACAGGATTTCCTAATAACAGGACAATATAAAAGAAAGTACAATAAAGAAAAAATATAAAAAATAAAAGTACAATACAATAATACGACTTTTCTGCACAATGACACATTGTTTGGTGACCACTGTAGTATACCAGTTTAAAGTTCGAAGAAAATCTGGAATTGGTGCATTGAATGGAACTTTAGTAAGTGAGGGCCGTCGATTGTTCCATGAATTAATTTCCTAAGAAATGTAGAGTAGTCACGATTATGTCTATCCGATAATGATACTATGTTGTGTCTACTAAGAAGGTCTTGATTGTTCCAACAGCAGGATAGAAGCCATCTAGTTTTTTTTTTAATAAAACACTTTAAACTTTGTTTGTATAACACTAAATTATATTTATTGTGACTATAGTTTCAACAATTTACACTTGTCATTATCAAACTAAAAGTAAATTAAACTAATTACATTTTCGGTATATATAATCGGTACAATGTAGCGACAAACAGTGGAAGGGATGGGTATGTAGGTGGATTACAAAACGGCTTTAAACAGCGGGGTGTACATCAGCTCAACCTGGTCGTTGATGACGGGAATTTCCTTATTGGCGCGTGCTTTATGGATTTCTAATGACTCATCTGAGGTTCATCTTGCGGCCATTTTCAGCAAAATGAATGACTGAAAGTACATCTTCGCCAAAAGTGTGGTTGTTTTCAATCAGATGTTTGGCGAAAGACGACTTGTCAATCAACTTCTTTCTTAAACGCCCCGCGAGATGCTCCTTGAGTCTCATTTTAAAATTTCTACCAGTTTGGCCGATGTACATGCCGTTACAATCCATCTAGAAAGGTACTTTAAAAATCGTCTCTGTACCCGATCAAGTAAGATGGAATGACTAATAGATGTGGGATACCAAACTAAGCTAAACTGGACTACAGTTTACTTGTGAGGAAGGCGGAGTAATGTGACTTGATGGCGTCGGTCTGTCTAAATTCACGTACGTTCCGCGGTATCCAACCTAAGCTTCGGGATCGAATAGCTTCTACATGTGGAGTAAACGTTAGTTTCGTATCAAAAATAATTCTTAGATCTTTGAGTGAATCGACCTCAAAAGGGTCTTTACTTAGGATCGTATATATCCCTGGGAGAGTATTGTGTCTGCGCACTTGCGTATGGCACTTGTTAACATTCAAGTTTAGAGTAACATGAGAGCAGCAGCCAGAGATGATGTTGAGGTTCGATTGTAATACCGCAATATTATAGTGGCATTGGATCATTTTTTAGATTTTGAGATCATCGGCATATGCCAATACCGGTCATGTGATCATTTTCAATAGATCATTAATAAAAAAAATATATACCAATTAGGGAACCTTATCGCTCCTTGTTGCTTTGTCCTTGTCCACCAGACCACTGCCCTATAGGTTATCATCCTTGTATATAAACATTGGGTTATCTTGGGGTTAAGCCACTAATTCTTTCCATACATCTACCCAGTACTATTAAAGTTTTCTTGGCGGTTTTTACGATTCTACGTCATTTCACTGTTGATTATTCCAAGATACTTCTTTGATGAAGGCAATTACTTTGAATCTCAGCGTCGGTTGATTAAGGCCTTCTAACGCTTTTCTTTTTTGTAAAATTCATAATTTTTGTCGTTTCGCAAAAATGACAGTTGCTCCCAACGTTACCAATTATCAAATGTATTTAGAGCCCTTCTCTAATAGCTAGTTTCTATGAATCGGCCTTTGGCTATTGTTGCCAGGTCATCAGCATACCCAAGGGATAGAAATGGGATAGGATACCTTCGTCTTCTAATTTCCTTAATACATCGTCCACTAGAATCACCTATATCAGCAAAGATAGAACTTCTCCTTGCGGCTTGCGAATATCCTTCCTCAGCTGTAGTGGTCTGTGGTGAAACATTATTAAATAATTCTTCTATATCTAAGAGTGTGACTGTTTAAGGATGGAAGGTATTCTTTGAAGGATCCTAGCTCAGGAAGCACGTGAAGAGCAACTAATCCAAAAAAAAAAAAAAACTGGTACAAATAATAAACGATATATATTTACACAAAAAAAAATACGAGCAAAATAAAGTTATGAACAATTAAAAAAAATTGATAATCAAAAATAACAGCTGGGCTGCTGTTAACGGTACGGCGTCGACGGAGAGGCAGGTAGCATGGACAGTGGTTGCTCTCTGATTTCTGGTGGATCATCTCTCCGGATTTATACGTCGATTTCTTCGCAGGGGGTGGAGGCTCTTTGTGGTAGGGTTACCGATTTGCACTTCTCGGATTACCAAAATACCGGCTAATGAGTTTCACGGGAAACGGTAAAGAAAAGATTATCCTTTTTCGCGAAACGGATCGGCCCCTAATGGTTTTTGATAATGCGATTGGGTACAGTCGGTAAACGTGCGTTTGGGATAAACTCATTTTAATTATTTATGAAAAATAAAATTGAAAATTTTATTGTTGTGACCGGCAAAAAATGTTTTCCGGTAACATGACAATAGCAATCTCTTTGTCCTCTATTAACTTTAATATAATCCTATTTTGATCATCAAACTTTGAGTCTGCTGAACTACCCAGTTGGACGTATATTGACGATTGCTGACAGAGGATTTTTCTATAGTATCGTGTCTTGTATATACTTATCGACGAGTTTTCTTATTGTTTTAGTAGGAATGCTAAAACATCAATAAAAGATCATGGTTTAATGCCTGGCGCCATTTTAATGCTAATTATTCAATTATCCGATTATTGAAATTATCAAACAATAAGTTTGTAATCATTCGAATGATTGTTGACATACTTATAAAGACCATTCCAATGACGAATTAAATGAGCATCTCGATTATAGTCATTATATGACTATTATTATAGTCATTGGTAGATCACTACCTGGCACCATCGATGTGAAGTAGAGAACAAAAGGTTATCTCGATGGCAGTTTTAAGAGATCATGCCCATTGTTTATTTTTGTATTATTTCATAACAATTAAAGGAGTTCATTTTAAAGTGAAATTCCTACCAGACACTGAACTAGTTAGCATATTAATTCATTGACAATATTTTGAAATCTTCCTTGTTGATATATCAAAAATACCCCCCAACCATGTTGCACCTGTTGCATGATATCTAGAATCTTTTTCCTTAAAATCAATATCTATGTTGTATTGAAATTGCTTTTACGGAACTTCACACGTCCTCTAAAAATTATTTCTAAGGATTCCAACTTCATTTCATAATATGTAGACTTATTAGCCTTTCTATATTTGAGTTAGCGATTCATTATTGATAGGAGCTTCAACACTTTTTTACACATTGTAATTCAATTTTAATAAACGAAACACGTTTTACTTCGTTTGTATAACTTGGTTTGTTTATTGTTGACTATAGTTTCGACAACCATAGCGTTATCAAAACAAAAGTAAATTTTTGTAAAAAGTATTTTATTTATTAAAATTAGTTTTATCATTAAAATTAATATGTTATTGTATATAAAACTTCTATTTTCTGTAAGCTTTCATTTTTCTGTTAGAAGTTCTTAGAGATCAGTGTATTTATAAAAAAGTATGGACAAATTCAAGTAGGTATTTTTCCTTTTTTTAATTCGACAGCGCAGGAGTTATGTAAGTTTATGACCTCGTCCATAAGATTTACATTGCTACCAATGCAGGAATTGTAAAAATGCACTAGTTTATCCAATGAATAAATTTATTCTGTAGCCATTTGGTTTAATGTTGCCTATTGTTGCAGTGAATCGAAACAATAATCGAGCGCTGTATGTTCTATGTTTGTATATTCAATTCGGATTTACCATCGATTTCTACCCCTAGATAGATATTGATTGGGTGGCCCCTTGGCCTGTACCACAGCGATCTTTTTGTGGATCCCATATATCTGACTAGCCTCCTTGACTAGCTCTACTAACCTAACCCTGGTAGTGAGCTTTGGGTGTACCTTTCTGGGTTAGGTTTTGTGTCCCCTATCTGTAGGTATCTAATCCTTGATGGGGCCTCACACTGGCGTAGTATGTTAAGGGGTCTTTCTCCTCTTCTTTACAGAATTTGCAAATCGTATCTTCTGATATGCCTAATTTACACAAATGCTTGTTTAGTCTACAGTGTCCTGTCAGTAGACCTATTATTGTTCTGACTATTTTCCTGTTTTGTTTAAGTAGGTCTGTTGTTAGATTTGGCGTTCGTACCTTCACCTGCCTAAGCCCTAGTATACTCGTCCATCAGGATTAGGCCCGTGTCTCCGTCCATGTTTTGATGGATTGCCTGACATGTTTTTGCGATACAACAGGAGGGTTCCGACACTATGACGACAAGGCTTTGACGAGCCTTGTTTGGCCAGTTCGTCTTATCATTGCCTATCAATATGTCCTGGGATCCACACCAGTGTCACTTTTTTTTGTGTTTCTATTTCGTTGAGAGCATTTATGCAGTCTCACACTAGTTTAGAATTGACTTGTGTGTTACTTAATGCTCTCAGTAGCGCCTGGCTGTCCGAGAATATGGCTGTAGATTGACTTTTATAGTCTTGTCTTGCTATTTCTCGGATGCAATGGCGAACCGCGATTGCCTTTATCTGGTACACTGTGGTATCTTTGGCTAGGCTTATCGTGATACCTGTCCCAGTTTTTATGCTGTAAATTCTGGTGCCTGCCCCTTTACTGCTTTTAGAGCCATCTGTATAGCAGTTTGATTCCGCCCTGATGGGTAGGCTCTACTGCCCATTCTACTTTAAGCGGGATCAATACTTTGGATTTCTATTTGAAATTAAATTTCATCACCACGGCAACACTAGGCATTCCTGTAATGGAATTAGCTTTTAATTCTTCTTCTAACCTCTGGTGCATTTTCCATAAACCGACTAGTTTATGGGCGCCTGTCCTTGCATCCTTGCATCACTCTGTATGCTACTGATCTGGCTTCTCCCTGAATAAAGATATGAAGGGGTGGTATGCCAAGGATTACCTCTAAGGCGTCTGTCAGGGTAGTGCCTTAAGGCACTGAGGAATGCTAGCCTTTGTGTGCCATTTAGAAGCCTTTAGGTTCCCTTTTGCTCCGTCCTTGGCCACCACACCACTGCTCCGTAGGTTATTATGGGTCTGGCATCCCTTGTGTATAACCATAAGGTCATTCCGCGGTTTAACCTCCAGTTTCTTCCACACATTCTTCGACACCTTCCCAATGCAATTGAAGTTTTTTTGATGGTGTTCGTGATGTGAGGTTTCCACGACATTTTATTGTCGAAGATTACACCTAGGTATTTAGCTTCCTCCACGAATGAAATTACTTTACCTCCGAGCGTTGGCCGTAGACTTGCCGGGTTGGTACGCGTATTGCCGGTTGCTTAAGGGTTCTTTCCCCAGCACCTTATCCCGTATGTATCTTTTCACCAGTCTCTCTATTGTTGTTAATAAGAATGAAGAAAGACTGCATGAATTTGGTGTTAGGTCTGTTACCCTGCCTATCTTAGGCAGGTATATTATTTACCCTTTGGAATGCCGTTGATATGTATCCCCATGCCAAGCAGGCTTTGAAGATTTTGGTTACTTCTGTAGCTATTTTCCAATCCTGCCGATCGGGCTTTTTCTGTCTATATCCGGGATTAGTTTGTTTAACCTCCTCTGATAAGATAGTTGAGGCAGGAAATTGGACTTTCAGTAGTTCCTTGAGACTTTTCTCCTTTGTTTCCGTGTAGGTCCCATCAGTTTTTTTTTGAGAAGACTCACCTCTTTTTCTTTCATCCTTTGCTAAGAATTTGTTGATTCTAGAACGGAGCTCTTCACAGAACTTCCTTCACGAGTCCCTTTTAGCTTTTCTATCCTATAGACCACGCATATATTCCAAGATTGTTAATTGTTAATGAAAATCTATAATGACCAGTTTTGAGCTAAAGTTATTTTTAAGTGCACCACAGTCCTGAGAAACTTATCTGTACATTATACTGTACTGTTAATTGTTTTATTGGTTGATTTTTAATAATCTATTGATATTTATTTTATGTATTATTCATAAATACATTTCACAAAATAAATATATACTGAAACAAATAAATTAATACTAATACTAGTAAATATCAAATTTTAACATTCAGGTCGTCATCTGAACTGAAGCCGGTGTTATATAGACAACCCAATGTACGTATTTAGTTGAGCTATTCGTTTATAGATGTCACAACCAGTACATATTTCAAAATTAATTCAAAATATTTAAAATATAGTAAAAAGGCAATAATAATACACATAAATTCTGTCATACAGTAATTTAATCTAATGGTTATTTTCATTTATATTAATAATGAAATATAGTCGTTGCATTGTAATAAAGTTATATTTTCGTATGTAATGATATAAATATTTGTATTTTGCTCAAATAAATAAATATTATTGCCAATATTCAATTTATTAAATGTGATAGTCAATGAATATTTAATATTTTTATTCAATTATTCTAACAGTAGACGTTTATAGACGATAAAGTGTGGTACACAATTAAATACAAGAATTGAGTTTTTGTAGTCATACCTTATTGTTTTTCTGTCTAAAAACTTCACACTTTTTATATTAGTATGTAATTAATGTTAGTAATCGCTCGATGTTTTCTTTTATAAATTAAACTAAATTAAAGTTTCATTAATGTTAATTATTAAATTAAAAATATGTTAATAAGTGTAATATTTCCTACAATTCATCAATTCATTTGCGCAAATCATCAAGACAGTTCAGCTAGCATAGATTTTTCTTTAACTTCATCATAAATTTACGACAAGGCAGAAAGACCTCTGGTCGATAGCTCAGACAGACTAACACCTACATGTATTGTAATTATTTATATTGTTATATTGTTGAAATT
The DNA here is from genome assembly GCA_963082785.1 of Philonthus spinipes. NCBI lineage: Eukaryota > Metazoa > Arthropoda > Insecta > Coleoptera > Staphylinidae > Philonthus > Philonthus spinipes. The sequence goes on from OY720301.1 coordinate 17,716,177, forward strand.
ATCTATAAGTCTGAATAAAGATATATATATATATATATATATATATATAGATATATATATATATAGATAATAGAAAAAAATAATGTGTAAATATTTTTTTTTATAAAAGTGTAAGTAATTTCACGGCACAAAGCAAATGCCTTGGGCATAAAAGAGGGTGGCGACTGAGGTTTGCAAGTCCCAGTATTAACTAGAAACTAGAATAGAATTTTAAATGGTCCTGAAAAATTCGTTCACACATTTTTTTACAATAAAATTATAAATATGCAAATTAAATAAAACGCAAGTACTTTAGACAAATTCACATTAAAACCACTACTTCGCGGGAAAATACTCCGCCAGACATTGAATTACATAATGTACGTCTGCTGCTGCATATCAATGACATATTATATCATGCAACAATTTTTTTATTCGAAAAAATGTAAAGAGCAAATAATACTAAATACTCCTTTCAATGTGGCAAAATATGTTTTATATGGCTAAAAGACTACTGGCCAATAGCCAATTTTATATTAATTCAATTTATATGAATGAATTGTTAGAGATATTTTATATTTGTTTATGAAAATAAAGATATTTTTTAGTAATGTTGTGTTTTAAATAACGTTGAGAGAAATGCAATAAAAGACATTTTTTACATTTATTAAAAAATACATACAAAAAATACTTAAAATATAGTTTAAATATTATAATATTAAATAAAAAAATCCGTTCACAATCAACATGTTTTTTGTATCTCTTTACAATACCTTAAATATGTTATAAAAATAAATTCATGTTATATAAATTATAAGTATTCGTTCATTATATTTTGTAACTAATTTATTGCAAGATTGCTTTACAAATTATTTTAATTAAAAAGAATATATCTTAATTTCATTGTTGATCGTTTAATATATTTCACCACACAGTTTTATAACGTATTATTCGTCGGCCGGATATGTAGTATTTAATAATTACTGTGAATCATGTATATCCTACGTCAATTAAACGTATCCTGGTATAATATATCATTTAATCCTGAGTTTAAACGATGTATTTAGAGGTTAGACTTTTTTATTATATATAACTTTTATTGTATAATTCTCAAAAACATTTTAAGTTGATCTATAATATAAATTATATACTTAGTGTTTTATTTTATTATTCTTTTTATTATAATAGTTTTCAAGAATATGCGAAGAAAATTAGAACGTAACTATAATTACTTTATTCATTCCTTGAAACTTTTTATTATTTGCTCCATATGTAAATTTGTCACTTTAGAATAACATAAGAATCTTCATGTTTAATTAATTTCTCACTTAACCCGTGGTGAAACATTTTTGAATTAATTCAAGATGATTTAATTGAAATTAAAACACTTGGTTTGTTTCACTTATTTATATTTTCTCCAACTAATTCCTCCCTGAAGATGACCAATGGTCGAAACTAGTTGGAGAAAATATAAATAAGTGAAACAAACCAAGTGTTTTAATTTCAATTAAATCATCCTGAATAAGAATCTTCTTTATGTTGGTTATTGGACAATGGTTGTCCTTTCTCCTATATATATAAGTAGGAGAAATGACAACCATTTTTATTTAAATATAACATAAGAATGATAATATATATGTTTTTATCGGGTTGTAAGGAACAAATTTATATGTCAACTTTTATTTTGGTAATTTAATTATTTATTTTTGTTATAATCATTAATTAAATGTATGAAGTTTGTATAATTATATATGAAGATTGTATTTTGAATTATATATATATATATACAAATATCTTTGTTCAGAGAATTAAATTTTTAAAAACATTACACTAACATGAAGTTTGTTTGACTTGGGCTATTGACCAGAGGTCTTTCTGCTCTTGAATTATAATTAAGCAAAATTTACTGTTTAAATAGAACTCGATACGTCATTGTTATTTACGTATATATTGAATTATAATTGGTTCATTTACATTATTATTGCGGTAGAGGCAGCACAGGAAAAAACGTATCAACTAATGACTAAATTGCGCGTACATTTGTATAATTTTAATGAGCATGTCACCGCACGTACCGCGGTTCGGCTATGTATAAACCTAAATATTGGAATTGTATAAACAATTGATAACCGAGTTATGAATCTGCCAATATTGTGGTGTCTTTGTTTAAGTTTAATCACTTTAATGATATTACGCGATTAAGAGTTCATAAGTTCAATATTAACAAATTGTCGGTGCCGCTTTATTAGCGTACAAACAGTGTAGGCTGTCTGGCAATTCGAGGGGTCATGAATTTAACTTGTGCTCTTCTATTGTTATCATTATGTGGCTACGTGGTGTGCAATGTGGAGGCTCCTTACAATTACAAAATATCGTTTCTCGAAACGCCTTTAGATCACTTCAGGTAAGTACGAGTGTTTATTTTAATGCGCAATTGATTATTTTCGTTTTCTATATGTTTTAGTTTTGCTTCAAATGAAACGTTTAATTTACGTTATCTTTCAAATGATTCGTTTTGGAAACCCGGAGGGCCTATATTTTTTTATACCGGAAATGAAGGTGATATTGAATTGTTCGCCCAGAATACGGGGTTTATGTGGGAGATTGCTCCGAAATTTAACGCATTATTAATTTTCGCGGAACACAGGTAAATGTTTATTTCTTATGTTGTGCATTCGGGAAGAATAAAATAAATCTATATATTTATTACAACAGATATTATGGAAAGACAATGCCGTATGGAGATAAATCCTATTCGGATTACAAACATTTAGGCTATTTAACATCCACGCAAGCTTTGGCCGATTATGTGTACCTTTTGAAATATATCCAGAGGACGATAAAATCTTATAATGGAAAGAGAAGTCCAGTTATCGCGTTTGGTGGATCATATGGGGGGATGTTAGCGGCTTGGATACGTCTTAAGTACCCCTATGTTGTGGACGGATCCGTAGCTTCATCCGCGCCGATTTTCCAGTTTTCAGGCCTAACCGGCTGTAATACTTTTAGCGATATAGTAGCGAAAGTGTTTGCTTCCACAAATGGAGTATGCGCTAAGAATATTAAGAAGTCGTGGGGTGTAATTAGGTACGGTTAAGATTAACTAAGAATTAGTGAAAGCCCTACAGGTCTTAAAAATGCATGTTTTGGCTTTATAGAAATATAACTTCGAGCAGTGAAGGAAAAGCGTGGCTAACGAACGAGTGGAAATTGTGCAAGCCCTTAAATACGACTAAAGACGTCGACGATTTAACGGATAACTTGTCGAACATCTACGGGAATATAGCAATGATAAATTACCCTTACCCGACAAATTTTTTAGCGAAGGTACCAGCTAATCCAGTAAGGGCTTTGTGCGGTAAAATTGATCAATTCGGTCTGGATGGCAAGCCTTTATTAACAGCATTGAGAAGCGCGATTTCCATCTACACTAACTACACCGGAACGAGTAAGTGTCTCACATTTAACGACACGTCTGCGCTCGGCGATCAAGGGTGGAATTTTCAGGTATATTATTTTCGTATCGCTGATTTAAATGCGTTTTTTATAAAGTTATCTTGTAGGCCTGCACTGAACTAGTTATGCCGATGTGCACGAATGAGAATAATGAACTGTTCGAGAAGTCCACCTGGGACATGAAAAAGTATTCAGACGATTGCTACAAGCAATTCGGCACACGTGTAATACGTGACGATATAGCAATTTTAGAGTATGGAGGAAAGGAAGCGGCTTATTCCAATGTCATATTCACAAATGGATTATTGGATCCGTGGTCGCCCGGTGGCTGCTTGGAAAGTAAATCCAAATCAGTTTATACAATCTTAATGCCAGAGGCTGCACATCATTTGGATTTGAGAGCTAGTAATCCCAACGATCCCGAAACTGTTATTAATGCCAGGATGCACATAAAAAATATAATACATACCTGGATTCGATTATTTAAAGAATATTATTGAATTGTATGAAATATTAGCCTTAATAAATGTTCAGTTATTGCTTAATAATATGTCAGTTTAAGGGAGCGGTAATATTTTTCAGAGCAAGTGCAGTGAAGTTGGATTTTTCCGGTGGAGAAGGGCTTTACGTTGAAAATTAGTGCGTCAAGTGGAGTCTTGAATGGCAATGTGATTGCTGTCGTTTTAAGGTATGCAGTCTGCTGTCGAATTATAATGATGTTAGACTAAATAAGTGTGCAAGGGAATTATTTGAAGAGGGTTTCTTATCCACTACTCTTTTAGCTTATTATAAAGTCACCCTTTGAATAATTTATTACCTGATTGGACGCCGCGGGGAGGCAAATTAATAGAAAAAGGTGCTTAAAGCGAAACTGTAAAATATTACAAAGAGAAAAAATGTAGAGTTGAAAATTAATTAATCGATCGTCGCGCAAAGAGACGTGTACGTCCCCTGTTTTTCGTATTCTGCTTTTCTATAAAAAACATCAGTCCTTGAACGGGTAAGAGGCTAAAATAAAAGTTCGCTCGGTTTGGTTTAGAATAGAAAGTCGCTATTTGTACTACCCGGCGATGATTTTGTAACGAACACTCGACATTCGTCGTTCCTCGCTCCCGACATGAGTATCTCATTATATAAGCAAGTATAACGATGGATAACTCAGATCAAGGAGGCTGTCGTATGTTACCATCAATAGTCAAGTGTATACAAGTTAAGATTTAAGGGGAGATGTTCATTCATTTACTCTTGTTAATGAATCTGTAATGTTTTAATATTATCACTATCACACAGTCGCGATTATAATTTTAATTCGCGTCGAGATCGCGACGATCAATATACGTTCTCATACGTGTCAATTCTTTAAGGAAAGATAATAAATTAATTTGGAAGGAGCAGAAAAGTCTCCACATATATAGATAGACTATCAGGATACCCGAATTTGCGATTTACCAATGAAGTCTGTCAAAGTCGATCTAAGCTGTCCCTTTCTCGGGCGACTTCGGAGCTTCTATCATTAATCTATGAAAAGAATTGTAGCGTCCAATAAGTAGGCACTTCCAGCGCTCCCCAAACTGTTATACCTAAATTATCTGTCGTGATTCACGGCGTTATAAAATCTCATCGATTAATTTTGTGGATTCTCCGAAACGTGAAAGTGCCTGTGGACGGACGCAAACGGGGACATAGCATAGAAAGATATAATCATAAAATATATTAAAACATTCATCATATCTGTTGTAAAAGTTTCAAACAATGTTTAAGTTTAAACAGCTCTGAACACAGGTTTTTATTGGTAATTTTGTAAGTTGGTTTGAAGTAGTGCTCGTAATGGGGGTTATTAAGAGCTGGAGGCAACGGTAAAACGGGTTGGTGTCCAGATTACACTTTCAATATTCATGTAAACTAAACACAGCTCGCTTCAGTTGATGTCAGTCTGAAGCTAACCGAGTGCCGAGCACCAAGTACAGAACTTCTGGTAATTGGAGTTGAAACGGTTATGATCGCCCCGCGGTTCTCTTATATTTGAAGACTGCTGATGACCTGCACTCCGCCAGAACTCTTCACCATGACAAAAGGGGATCGTTTATCAAATTTACAGATGGTGTTGCAGGATAAGTTCTTTCTTTCGTGTGAAACTTTTACTCTGCCTTCGATTCCTTATTGTCTTCGTGTTCCCCGTCCCGAGATTCTTCACTCGATTTGCATATTAGCAATTATCATTTACCCGGTTTTACGTGAAATGACAGATTGGGTGGATTTTATAAAAAAAGCGGAGCCCAGGTGCGAGAGAAAAGGATAAAAAATGCAATGCCAGTGAAATTGTGATCATCGGTAACGAGTCGTGAGAACGGGAGGCAGTGAAGCCCGGCTATTATATTAAGTTACTTAACGAAGACCAGATGAGTAGATGAGTTAAGTAAACCGACAGTATTTTTATTATATCTTTCGTGTCTTCCGGGGCACCACATCTAACCGGATTTCGGAAGTCGCTGACTTTCCCTCGTGAAATTGTCAATTATCAATTATGATCTTTCCCGTTTCTGATTATCAAATTTAACACTTTTATCCCGGATTACATGTTACATTTTTATAACTTAACAAATACTACTGATCCTTAACATGCTCCGACTACATCGCTCCAACCAGTCCTGCCGCTCCTCTTTTCATTTGTTCGCTGCCGAGAAAAATGTCCCCTATTTGTTATGCCACGTTTCCGATTGTATTACATCTGCAGGGGAATCTATACAATCAACGTAAATTACATGCTTAAATTCATGCAATGATAACGTTGTAATTATTTCATTTAACTTTTATGTTACTAAATTAAGAAAGTCTATAAAGAAATTATCCTACGTAATTACTTACAAATATACAAAATATATATTTTTCGTTTTTTTTCCATTAAATATTATTTGAATAACACCGTATTGAATTATATACAATTAATATTTGTTTCGTTTTAAGGGATCACTTATTTTATTTAAATAGTATTCTATTTGATAAAATTAAGTAATAGAAAGCAATACAACATTTTTTTATGAGAATTGAAGTTCAAACAGTGTTGTAACTATTAAAGTATTCTCTAGACAGTATATAGGGCAATGGTTGAATAACGGCAGTTCAATGTGTTTTATTAAATTAATAGGGTAGTCCCTGAAGTACCAACATTTCAATTTACAATTAAGTTTCAAGATTCGTGATGATGCAATTAAATCGTATCTATATATATATAAGTATGATAAACATGGAAATAATAATAATAATTTCAGTCTAAATTATTATATTAAAATATGTATAAATTGATATTTATATACATATTAGTGATGGGCAAAATCGATTATTTAAAGAATAAATTTGTTTAAAAACAATAAAAAAAATAATAAAAGTTTAATTTGAAAATACCTCAATTAGTTGTATAAATAATTACTCTTTCTAATTGTATTGCAATTACTATTTCCAAATTTATGGATTTTGTCTATCAAATTTTATAGGGAATAGTAATTATATATACAACTAATTGAGATATTTTCAAATTAAATATTGAACAATAAAAAAAGGAAACATGATTGATTTATAATTCATTATTTTCAACTTCTTTAAATTTAATTTAAATATTTGAATTATAAATCTCATAAAAAACGATAAATTTATCATATGATTATCGGAAATAATAGATTATTTCGCATTAGATCACTAAAATAATTGAGTTTGCCCATAAATAATTATATTTATTAATGGGTAGTGGGATTATGGGCAAAATCGATTATCGAATGGTGTTAGTGTGGTTGTAGACCTGCGGTCTTTCTGTGCTGTTTTGAATAAATATTCACATTTATTATTGGGCTTTATACATAATAATTTCTTATTTGTCACTGATTTATTTTACACTTTACACAAGTATTTAAAGTAAATATACAACTAAGGAATGTGTAATAAGTGAAATATATTACATTGTTTTTACCATTATTTATTAATTTAATTACTACTCAAATTTCGAGTTTTTTGTCATTGTCAAGAAATAATAAATATTTGAAATAGACAGACTCATATTTATTAAAATGTCGAAAATCCTAATTGAATTAATAAATAGTGGTAAAAGCAAAATAATTAATTTCATTTATTGCAATAAATTATCACAAAGTAACGTATAACACTATTCAGATGTTAACTAATGGGTATTACGTCACAAACTAATTTCTTTTTATTATTATTTAAAACCTTACATATTGAACTAAAAATATTCCTAATTATTAAAACTTTCGACAGATTTATAATAGTTACATTTTGTCAAAGTAATATTAAACGAGTCTGCTTCACAGACAAAAGTCCTAAAACTATAAATGATAAATTAAATATGATAACATATTGATTTTGATTGATTTTTTCTATTTTCAATAATAACGTCCTCAACTTTCGGTTATAATCTCGGAAACGGATATATTCTAATTACTGATCATTGAGGCTTCTACTTCGTTACACATCGTGTAAGATTATAATAAAACACTTTTTGAACTTTGTTTATATATATAACAGAATTTTATATATAGTGACTATAGTTTCAACAATTTACACTTGTCATTATCAAACTAAAAGCTATATTTCTTTTCTTCGCCATTAAAAATGGACTTGTAAGGGTGGGGGGGGGGCTAACTCATGCAGGAGAGGACGTGACTGTACCCTCTTTCCCTCCTTGGTTACACCCTCACAAAAAATGTTTTTATTGTTAATAAAACTAATTCACAAATAAAACAAATTTAATCAATTTACAAAAACACAAATGCCGAGAAGAAACTTTAGATTAACATATAGTTACATAATATCAATATTTAAAAGATCATAAACTTACGCATTATAAATTGAGAATTAATATTAGTTTTATAAAACGGGATAGTTAATTAATTGTTAGCGCTGGTTTAGTTTGTAAGCGCCTATAATTCTGTGTAACTTTGGGTTACGAACATTATACTTTTGTTTATATAGGTGAATAGTAATTTCCGTGTGAGTTTTACATATAATATATAATTCGAAGGTGTATATACATAGATATAACATACAGTGTTTATGTGACATTGAACATACTGAACGTTCAAAATCGCAATTAAAGTAATAGATTATTTTAGAGAAATAAAATTTATTAAATCACACGATGAAAATTCACATGATTTAATACTCGATGATAAGTAATTTTATTTTTTAAGTAATTTGTTTATTATATATGAGAAATGTTAAATTTAATAAATAAGTATAAATATCAATTATAAAATTAATGACAGTTATGTGTAAATTGAATTTAACATGTTACGTACGGAATACCCCGATTGTGTAAGATTTAATTGTAGTAGAGAATCAATGTATTTTTTAATTTCACCTTTTATTTATCTATATTAGTGAAAATTACCGGAACACCTAAATAATTATTAGAGATGGGCAAAGTCGATATTTTTGAACTTTTTTGTTACTGCAAAATTAAGTTCAAGACATTTTTATTAATGTAACATATTCTATTAGAATCAGAACTTTTACTTTATTGAAAAACATCAATTTATTGTTACTTATTGATTTATTTAAAATTGTTCATTTGAGTATACTCGATTACTAATACTACTAGGCTTTGCCCAACACTAATAAGTACAAAATTTCAAGTAAGTTGCTTTGATAAAAATATATATTTAATATACACTCTGAATATTAAATATACAATAAATATTCAATTTATAATGAATGTAGTAAACTTACGTTTTTCAAATGGAACACCCTATATATTTTCACATTTTTGGATTCTAAGATTAATTCTAAGAAACTTGTTATTTGTTTAGGCTTCTACTTGTTATGCATTGTAATTAAATTTTAATAAATGAAACACTTTGTTACTACAAGTTGGATTTTATCGGATCAATCCGAGTTTTAGAAACAAAGTATAAAATGTTTTATTTATTTATATTTAATTCTCAGATTATTTTGTTGGAATATTTTTTATGTTTATATATACAAATCATTATTCAAACTGTACAAATAATACAAACTGTATAAAATTAATATTTATTATACATGTAGGTGTTTGTCTGGGTTATCCACCCCAGGTATTTTAGTCATACCATGAATGTATGATGATGTCAAAGAAAATATCTACGCTAGCTAGCTGAACTGCCCTGATGATTCATTCGCACAAATGAATGGTGACGGGAGGATGTTATAAAATGCGTAATTTTTAAGTTATGAAATAAATAAATTATTAATTAATTTTCAGAATCTAATATCGAATCTAAGTTACATAACAATGTTTTAGGAAGTACCCTTAGGAACAAATTAATGTACTTTTCGAAAAAAAAAAAGATATGGAGATTTATTTTTTTTAATCTAAAAAAATAAACAAAATCAGAACAAAAAAATACAAAATAAATTTAAAGTAAATGTTGAAAACATGTTATTCTATATATTTATTAATTGCTTATAATTTAAAATGCATATTGCAGAAAAATAATTCCTACAAAAAGTTCTTGCAATTAATCTTAAAATTAAAAAAAAAGTGAAAATACTCAGGATGTTCTATTTAGAAAACACAACTTTATGTTCAATTTATCAAGAAAATCTGGTAAACTTGTGTTTTTGAGATAGAACCCTTTGTATATTTTCTTGAACTTGTGTTCTTGAAATAGAACACCCTGTATATTTTCATATTTTGGAATTTTAAGAAAAAAGTTTTTGTAATTAATTTTAAAATTTAAAACTATGAAAATATACAGGGTGTTCTATTTCAAAAACACAACTTTTTAATAAATATTTTTTCAATTTATTAAGAACATTTGGTAAACTTGTGTTTTTTGAGATAGAACCCTTTGTATATTTTCATTTTTTTTAATCGTAAGAACTTTTTATAGAAATCATTTCTCTGAAGAATGCAGATGTTTATTAAAAATATAGTTTGTTTGAATAAAAAAAAGTATTATTTGGGACTTTTTTGATTTTTTTTGACTAAAAAAAGGTGTTATGGTCATTTTAACTAACTGTGTATAGTTAATTGTACTAAGTGGTTTTGTAATATTTATTTGTTTCTTAGTTATCACTTGGTACAAATTTTACGATGTATATGTAAAATTTGTACCAAGTGATAATTGATATTAATTGGATTTTTGTTTGACACTGACATATTTTTTATTCTCAAGCTGAGAACAAAAATCTCTGAGTATAAAACAAAATAGTTTTATTTATAAACACTCCTTATAAATTGGTTTTATTTGTATACCCGATATTAATCATAATTAATTAAAGACGACGCAAGCGCCACCTTTTGCCTAATTTCAAGTGGCATCGTCAACGATTTGGGTCTACAAGGTAGACGACCGAGAATCATTGTTTCGTCCACTAAAGGAAGGCGAACTTGTCCTGTTTAAGCAAACAAGGAAAACGAAATTCACATTTAATGAAACGTTCAGTATATTAAAAATATTTTTAAGAAATTATTTATTTATTAGAATAAATAACATTTATTTATTGGGATGTGTTATATAATGTAATGTTATATATGTATTGTAAAAATTTAAAATTATATAAAGCTTCTTGTTTAATAATTTCACTGATGGATTGCAGAGTGGATAAGTATTTGTGAATAAAGTCGGGGATAAAAATATGTACTAATTTAATCAATGGAAAATTGAATCAATCACAAAGTATATTTTATGTGGAGCACGCTTTATGCTTAAACAAATATTTGCAATAATAATAATATGTAGGGATGTGTATATGTAAAATGGTGATGTGGGCTCTCAGTGTTTGCATGACCCCTGTAACTTTCAGACGTTTCTATTCATATTAACGTGTTTAACTTGGTCATATAAAGGTGAATACTTTACAACTCGCAGATCTCGTGCCTGTATGCACAGGGTGTTCTGGGTGCTTTACACAAACTTCAAGTTACCGCTATGTAAACTACATCAGTAAACTCGAGCTGTGTACTCTACGGCCGCTTTGGCCGAATAGCGATACAATCAGGTGGAGCTTGCTTAAGGGATGAACTTAGCCAACTTTTCACCCGTAAGATTGGTTATTAGCTAATTTTACTATAATATACACACACGTAAATACCCATAGCGCTTTATCTTTCGATCGGCGCTTTATATTCCTATAATTACTTCTCGAAAGTTTCCTTGCGTAAATGTTATTTATCCGACTAATCTAATTTCGCAAATTCACATTAGAATTCCTGAAACAAAAACGCGATTTTAAAAATATAAGAGAAACTATTCAGTATTTCATCAACTTTCCAAGGCTGCGGTTTAAGACCCTTGATTACAACAGACAACGACATCTGGTGCCCAATTCGTTTCTGATTGCTGTATAAATAAAATGAAATTACGTCGTGTCTTATGTACTTTTATAATTAAAGATTTTATTTTCTTAAGTGCAAATAGGTGTAATGCGACAATGGTATATTAAACTTTTCCCTAAACATGTTGAGTTTCCTTTTTATTTCCTCCGAAAATATATTTCGTCTCTTTTGGGATTACCTTTTTAGTTATCCTCCCGTCCTATAAAACCGTACGACATTCAAATGAAAAGATTTGTCAACCGTGCACGCCTTTGCGAATTTTTGTCTTTGATTTTATCAAGCTGACTTTTTATTTCATTCTTTTCCATAACACATTAACTAGATTAAAAGGACAGAAACGCACGATGTCGAAGCCGATGTTCCCCCCATCGACCACGGCACACCGCACACAGAACATATTGGACTGATAGGAATTGGTTCTGGTCGTTTGATTTGCAAATTAGACCTTAAATTTTTTAATGGAATGTGTTTAATCCTGTCTACAGGGGATGTTACGTCTCTCAGGTGTGTATTTGTATGGTGTACTGTACTATGCTACACCATACCATACCATAGTATATATGTGTTCTACCCGTGTATCCCGATAACATCGCGTCGCGTGATTCTGTGATTCAGCGATGACATTGTAATGGAACGAAACTTGGCGGCCGGGTAGCTAATTGAATTCGGACAGATGTATGAGATTTCCCGTTCAAATGACGGACGGCGTTAACATTTAACCGCTGATATAGTGTAGTGGTGTGCAATACATTCCGCAGAGCACCAAATTAGGATAGTACAACCGCAATAGGAGCACCTAAACACGCGCCACTGTTATGGTGTGATTTGGATTACGTGCCATTATGTTGCGGTGGAAGCAGATTTTCCATTTTAAAGGCATGCAAGAGGAATTCAATAATTGTATATTATCGCCGTTGTCGTTCAACCACCGGCCCGACAATTTTCTCACATCCAATCTATTGACAAATACATTCGTATAATTCCTACATACTATTTTACACTACATTAAATTCTTCACATTTTTTTCCTAAAACCGATATTACATACAAAATATTCTTTTCTGTATACATTACAAATTATCAACATCTGAATAGGACAAATAGTACTTTGAATAATAAAATTAATATTGAATCTTCTTTATATTTTTATGCATTCTCCACTTTAATTATTTAAATAAAAAAAATGGTTGAAAGTTTGAAAACTACTGTAGATGGAAACATAGCTTACGAAATATATCTAGTTCAATAAAAAATAAGTAGGAGACAGGACAACCATTTTATTTAAATAATAATATTGGATAATGTTTTATATTAAATAATACGTATATTTCAATATAAAACATTGCTACAATAAAAATAAATGTTTAACTTGTTATAATACTTCTTATAGAAAGATAAAAAAGTGTTTTTATGGCAAGCTTACTAAATGTAAATGCAGAAGTCTCAGTTATCAATATTTTAAAACAATAATAATATACTTTCCATATAAGGTTTGTTCTGCACTAATTCATACTAGTTATTGTACATTGAACTCGATGTAAACAAACACTTTCGGTGCAATTTTCAGCATGATATGTATTATTATTGCAATATTACCAGTAACAGTTGTAAAGGGATACAATTAAGTTTTAACGATAATTTAAAACAATACATCACACACACACATAAAATGATAATGTAAGAACAATTGCTATATAATAAATATTCAATGGTTAACTTGGCAACAATTGGTAATATTTCGCAAACACTTGAAGATATATATAGAACAGGATTTACAAAAAGTATCTGGAATTTACTAACAAAACCAAATATGTAATAATATATAATAGGGTGATTCATTTAAAAAAAATACAACTTTTCACCGGCATTTATTTACGAGACACTGTGTATATAATATCTTTGGTGCATAAGATGCGTAGTTAAAAATACCAATCGACCTGCAAGATCTTTTATAGAAATTAATAAAAAACAGTTTTTTTATATTTTCGACTATCTAGTAGTTATTATAAAAGAATTGACTTCTTTTATAAAAGTTACATGTTAAAAACTGATTTCGCCTTTAACATATTTTTATTTGATAATGATAGATAGTCGAAACATTAGTCGCATAATTAAGTATAAAATACGTTAGTTAAAGTAAAAAGTGTTGTATTTACAAGTGCATTAGTATTATAATTTAAATACTAAATAAAAATATAATCGAGGCTATTCCGTACAGAAAATGTTAAGTTTAGCGTATACGTTATTAGTTAAATTCACACTCTATGAATACATATATTAATTAAACAGCTGCTTAAACTGTGATGATAAAAATTAACGTACACGTTAGTTAAACTTAACATTTCCTTTACAGAATAGCACCGATTATTCCGTCCAATATCCATTGTTTTTATTAATAAAAATAATATATAAATAATAAATTATTTAAATTAGTGAACATTTTTCCTCTGGTCGTTTGTTTTATTACTATCTTTTAATCTAAGTTATAAAATTCAATTGTTTTGACCATTTCACGTGAAATCATTTTCAATGATGGTGCTTTGTGCGATTTATTAGATTTATTACTTAATTATTTTATCTAATAACATTACATGTTTATTAGTTGATTTTCATCTGCGATGTAAAGCAAAGTCTATTAATTATAAAAATATTCAAAATCGGGATGAGATCAGAAATATCCATTTTACCCCTTCTCGAGTGCCATTTCATGAGGAATAGTTGTATTATTTAAATAAAAATAGATGTCCTTTCTCCTACTTACTTTTGATAAATATTTAAAGAATCTGTTATATTCACTTGACCAGAAAGCCATATCTTCTAATCTATTATATATATATATATATATATATATATATATATCTTTATTCAGACTATATAGATAATTTTAACAATATAACAATATAAATAAATGTAGGTGTTAGTCTATCTGGCTATCGACCAGAGGTCTTTCTGCCCTGTCGTGAATTTATGATGAAGTTAAAGAAAAATCTATGCTAGCTAGCTGAACTGTCCTGATGATTTGCGCAAATGAATTGATGAATGGTGATTGTAGGATGTTTGTATTTAGGAAGGATATTAGGGTTACGGGGAATACAGAATTTTGTAAGAAGGGTCTAATATATTTTTACTTAAATAATTAAAGTCTTCGCAACCAAGAACCAACATAAAGAAGATTATAATAGTTGTATGTTCAATTTTATTCTTCTAAATTCCTTAACTTTAGAGGGCTGTAATTTTTGCTGAAAATCACCCTTTAAAACCTTTTGCATCAGTTTAGAAAAATCCTGTATGTATAAAATGTTTCACTTAAACTTACCGCCTTTTATGGATAGGTGTAAATTTGTTGTCTTATAACCAATTTGATTTACTTTTATGTCTCAGTGTTATATACAAATATGTTTATTTAGACGATTACATTTTTACAAACATTGAGTACACTAAAATGAAGGCTTATCTATCCTGGGCTATCGACCAGAGGTCTTTCTGTCCATCTCACTCTTATTATATTTAACTTTTTCCTTTAATATTTTATACTCTGTGCCTGACGGTTTGCTTACATTTCTTTAAATGTTTACAATAAATGATTTTGAAGTTGACTCCACTATTTCCTATAGATTTTCTAAGGAACTTAGGTAAACTGTACTTTAAATATTTATATGTTTTGTAGGAAATTTAAATAAGTCCTATGTTTTTGACTTATTTAAATAGTTATCATGCTGAAAAACTGTTAAACTTTAACGGTTATTAATTACGCGATAATATTTTATCCTGTAAAATCATTGCATATTTATACCGATTCTTAGTTCGATTCATTTAATAACATTTTTAATTTATAGTGAAATAAGTATGATAAATTGGGGTTGGAGAATGCCGATGTCTCGAAAAACAACCCCAATTTATAAAACTTATTCCACTGTGTTTAAATACTCGCACAACATATTTGGGATCTAATTTTCAATTTGTTGAATGTCGCAAAAAATGTTATCGTTATATATTAAAAAAATTGATTCTCTGTTAAATAAAATATTTTCTTTCTTTTCTTTCAGTCCTGTCTTCATGACGTCTAGTAAAAAAATCATCAGCAAATCTATGCCCTTCTTTACAAGAAATATATTTTCTGCAAGATTTACTCCTAATAAATGCCTTCGTATAGCTTTTACAAATATTTAGTTTGTTTTAAATTATTATATTCAACTTAACAGGGAATATTCTTCCAAATTGCTTATCCAACTGTTGTATAGTTTTTGTTGCTTACATAATTTACTGTAATACTACTATTACTAAAATTAATAACAGTTCAAGATATTAATAATATTTTTTTTAAAATACATAATTTATCTTACATAATTTAGCTACTGCAACACTGACTTACACAACGTATTCACTTGAAAATAAATAACCCTTCAAATAACTACTTACCGTGCAAATACTCCCCCGGACATTGTATTAAACAAAGGATATATGCTGTTGTACGACAAGTGATTGCGCAATGGAATATTTTTTTATTTGAGAATGTTTAATGTGGATAGTAAAAACGTTATGCAATGTAAAGCCATCTGTAGGAACGTATTTCGGCATTTATCCCTCGTTAATACAGCTTTACAAACCTTAAAGTTGTTAAAAGTTATTATTTTCCCGGGTAGTATTTGTTCCGATGGATATTTATTTTCAAGTGCTTAAGTCATTTAAGTCATTGTTGTATTATTATTATTTCATTTGTTTAAAATAACTGTGAATAAAAATCCGTTTTATTATAAGTTCTAGATATGTTGAAATTTAATACATTATATGTTATACCATGTATAACATTTATTATTTATTAATTGTTTGACAGAACATTGATAACCACAAATAATGCGCTAGTATAAATCAATGTCAAATCAGTCAATATTCAATTTATCCTTAGGCTTCTCTGTAGTTTAAAGTAAATGAGATTATTAAATGTGTTTTTGCACTTATCCATTTGTCCAACATTAAACTCACATATTTTTAAATAGAAAATGTACTTTAAATATTTAATAATTATCATTACAAGTGTATGTATAGTGTATGTTAATTTACTATTCAAATGTTTTTGGGTAAATGTTTATAAAATAATGATACAATTGAAAAGTTCTTTTATTTGTACATCGGAATAATAAAAACTATTTTCTGTAAATAACTTCAAAATAATTTGAAGTAACCTTATTAAGTATAATATATAAAACCAAGAAAATAATATAATTCTTAGATATAGACAATTTATTATACATCATAATAATATAATGTATATCTAATGTGATAAATAGCATATGTAATATCATTGCAAATTCTTGGAAATAGACAATTAATTATATAGTAATGGGTTTAAAAGCCAATCGATTTAGTCATTGCATTGATTCCCTGGTGATACGGTATATGGATTATGTATTCATAACTTTTGGCAATCGTTACACAGTAGTATTATTACTATCCAAATGTAAGCTCTCAAAAAGAGTGTTTTTGATTTAAAATTTAGTTAAAGAAAATTGTCTAAAAATGCAGGTTTGCCAAATGAAATAATGATTGTTTTAAAATTAATTTTAAAACAATCACAAAAGGTTATATAAAAGAAAGCAAATACATCAATAGTATTGTTTGTAATGATTATAGTAAAAAAAATAATTTAAAAATTATTAATTATCACATTTTTTAAAAGTATCCATAATATTATGTCCTCTCAAAATTTTGTATCCTACGAAAATATAAATAACCTTCTCTCAAAATCCATGAATTCAGTACTGCGAACAATTAAAACAATTCTTGACTAACTAGCAAGAATAGATACAGATTTGAATTATTTATTCGGTTAACCCGGCAACGCGTAAAATCACTTGGGATAATAATTGATTAATTTATTAGTTAACCAGTATTCTTAGTTATTGTTTATTTGTATGTAATAGCTTATTTATTTACTACATATATTAAAACTTTGTATAATTTTGTAAAATGGTGAAATTCCCGTGAATAAATATAATAATAATAAAAATAATATTTGGAAAATAAACGGCATTTATCCGTTTTCGCACAATAAAAATAAAGCAAAGAATTTGAATTAAATTCAATTTATTCCTTACTTTATTTATACGCATGTTCAAATTTTGCTTTGCTTATATTAGACGCACATAAATAGAGCAGCATTTAAACAATTATTAAATTTAAGTAAATAATTGTATTTATATGTCAGTTTAAACAAACTGTAATAGAAAAAAGGGAGGGTAAAAATGTTTCCTGATAAAGCAGCGGATAGGATCCTTAGATGGAACAGTAATGCATTGAAACGATTAGGGGGAGATGAGGGAAAATGAAAAAGGTAACTTGTTAAGTATGTTGAGATAAAGATGGGAACAAATATGAAAACGATAAATAAAAAATTATCAACGTTCCTTTCCGATTAGCTATATTTCTTTTTAGACAAGAATATGTGTAGTATATTTTTTTCTACCTTTTTGTTAAATATCCTCCATTTACTATTGTTTACATTAGCTGGTATTGTGGGTGATTAAATAGAATTAACTAGATAAAATGTGTGATTTACAGTAGCAGAGTTTCATCAGCTGCGTTTTAAATTAAAAATTAAGCTCAGGGTGGCAATTTGTTCCGCATTCTTATGAAAAAGCCCAGTGTTTTAAATTCGACCCCTCTTTTATGTATTGTTTCACTCGTTGTAATTATTAGGGTGCAAACTTTTAAACACAGCCATTGAAATTCTGTGCCGTAAAACGAACCTCCACTCTATATTTAGTGTATTTGAGGCAATAATACTTTTTACGTGTTTTTATTATTTGCATTTGTTGTATATAATATAAAGTTTTATATGTTTAATAAATAAATTGTTAACAGGCGTTGATAAGAAGCGTTGAGTGCAGTGCAGTATAGTGCAATGCAGTTGTGTTGAAAATAATTTAATTTATTCCACGTTAGTATTGCAAACGGTGGATTAATTAATGAAGAAATAAAAAAGTGTGGCAAAGATGAACGGTTGAACGCACTACCGTACACATATGCATACATTGCGATATGCGAATATGAGGATGTGTAGGGATGTGTGTGTGTACTGTACTGGACCTAGTTTGTGTGACTAAAGCGCCCTTCACAACGTATAATTTACATGAAAGTAAACATCGAACATCGCACCAACTGAATTTAGTACACGGCGCCAAAAATGATAGCAACATATTTTTGCATCTGTTCATGACAACACAATCTCCACTCTATTTATTTAGCCGGTGCATCGAATTCTGGTTAAATGCGTATCAATGGAAACAAATACAGGACAAAACCTTAATTGATCAATACTGTCGTATTTGTTCCAGTACATTGACGGAAACAAGACCGTATGAACCAATAAAAATTAAGAGTGAAGAAGACGATGCGGACGGACGGGATGAACGAAAAAAAGTGCGAGAAATATTCTATTTTATCAGAGCAACTCTTAATTGAATACTCATTGAATGAAATTTGTTTGGAAATAAAGTACTCGCTCCAGTTTTGTCAGACTTTTCCGACGCGGCTTTTTCAATCTCTTTTCACTTCAAATTACGTTAGTGCAAAAATACTCTTCTAAATATATTTGACAATTTTAAAATATAGCCCGAGTAAAAATTTTATTCCCGACTCCACGATGCCACGCTAACAATCAAGAACTTAGTAAAATAAGGCGAAGATAAATAAAAACTCCTTCCCGAGATAAAACGGCCGCGTAAAAACTTAAATTGTTAAACGTCAGTAGCAACTAAAAGACATATTTACAAGTTTACCCGCAGCACACTCCCACTGTAAAACAACTCTAACATTCTATGCTAATGAAGAGTGTCTAAACTTTATTCAGATGAGATATCTTGGAATCTGGAACGCTAACATTTGCACCGATTGCAATCATATTCTTTTAAAACTGATGAACACATTTTATAATCTTTAATCTGTTTTTCTTATAACAAATACTCTATAATTATGTTTAATAAAACAAACTATAAACATTAGTTATACTTTATGCAATAAATATAACTCATAATTATCAAAGCGTGTGGTAGACAGATCTGGGGTATAATAAAATTATGTTTTAATGTTTAATTTATAAAACCACAGAATAACTATGCGTTGAAAGTTCAAACAGATGAATAATATATATTGTTGTAGGTGTTTTAATAATATATTCAAATACAACAATCTATTTCACAAATAACAATAATTCTCGCTTACTTTTCCCACGAAGTATTTAAAAATCGAAATAAGTATACCTTAAATTACGGGCATTTACCTCTCCAGACATTCAATTACATAATGGACACTTGCTATTACTGTTATGAAACAGTAAGTGCCTATTATGTAATTCAATGTCTGGAGGGGTATATGCCCGAGAAGTAGTTGTCTCAAAGGATATTTGTTTTAATAATTTATTAATTATCATCAAAGTCTTTTTATTTATTAAGAGCAATAATTTCTAGGTATCATATTTTAATGCTATTTTTATCTTGAAAGTAATGATTTTGATAACATAAACGGCCCATTTTGTGCTATTATAATATTAATAAATTTAAAAATAAGTTTTTCAAGGAGAAATTTTCAACTTTCTGTATTGAATTCATAATTTTTAAGCTTATATGCCCAATAATATTTGTTTAAGTAATTAATTTATGGCGTTGTGTTATTACCGAGCCGCGCAAGGATATTTTCAAAATTCAATGACCAGGTAAATTAAATTATTCCAATTACACAAATCTGAGTAATTTTTATTGTAGTATAAGATGCTCCGTATAATACTGATTCTTCTTTTAATTTATTGTTCCCAAAATGAATTGAAATTGTATTAAAATACGAAATGCTACATAGAAACATAGAAAATATATTATTATTACGGTTATGTGAGCAATGCATACGCTTCGTTAGATCCGAAATGTTTCCTCCCTTTATGATAACTTAGCACAGCCAGCCCATCTCGTCAAGTTAGGATATTAGTGTCGAAGCTAGTAGGTTCTTATTTTTCGCCACTTTAGGCCATTCTTTACCCAGCATAGATTTTTTACTAGACTTGAGAGCTACACGGCTATGCTTCGCTGTTTCGTCCTCCAAACAGCACCCTCTATAATCTGGTGATTCTGCAATCCCCAGTCTGTGGAGGTATGCTCTGAGTCTATAGTGTCCATCCAGAATAAAGGAATTTCCTTTTAGTTTGCTTTAAACAGCCGCAGGTATTGATTGGCTGATCTTTCAATTGTATACCTCAGAAAGTCTGTAACCTATTGTGTCATTTCATTTACTTCTAAATTTCGTTGGAGTATTGGCATGTAACATCTCATATAGGAGCCTTGAAAGCACCTCTCACTGTGAATAGTCAGCCCATCTCATCGATGTAGACTAGTAGTGTTGAAGTTGATAGATTTCTAATTGTATCCGTTTCTGGCCATTCTTCACCCAGTATAGATGAGCTTAGAAGTATCCAAGGATATGCTCCGGGGTTTCGTGCTCCAAGCAGTACCCTCTACACTCTAGTGATTCTGCAATCCCCAGTCTATAGAGGTGTGCTCTTAGTTTGGAGGGTTCTATCAGGATGACGCTAACTTGCTTGAGGTTTGCTTTAGACAGCCGCAGGTATTGATCTTTCATTCGGATTTCGAAAGGTTTCCTTGGAAAGTCTGATTGTAATATCACTAATGGGAACCTTAAATGTAGACTAGTCTAAATGATAACTTTGACTGCATTTCATCTAATTCATCAGCCTTCCCATTCACATTGTCAGTACTGTGTCTTTATAAACTCCGCCGTTGTCGGTCTCAAGCCCGGAAGAGAAAGGAACACAAGAAGTGCCATAACGAAAGAGCAAGATCCTATACACCGAAAGGTATAAGAGAGATAAACCCAATCCAATATCGACTGGAAGATCGCTGAATTTGGAACCGGTTCCAGTCCATAGGAGAGAATCAGCGGAGGAAATGGGAGACTGTGATCATCAATTATCTCTCACTAATTTTTAAAGTGTTGGGATGTGTTCTCTTGGCGGTCGATTCCGTGACGATGGTCATGTCATGATCCTTTATATCCAGGAAAAATCGATTTTGTTGTGTATCGAGGTCTGCTTTACTCTTTAACTGTCTCTGAGAAGGTGTAATTCCTTTCTCAGACATTTTAGAGCCTGTCTACTATACATGAGAGAATTAATACATCTTTATTTGTTATACAGCGCTGAGTTATAATTTATCAGTTAGTTATATCCATCACCTCTACTTGCTCGATGGTTGTATCTACATCCATGGGCATTTTCTTTTGAATGGTTAAAATTCCAAAGCTTAAACCTTGTTTCTTCAGGTATCCGTTTGTGTATTTTCTAATGGCACGTATTTTGTAGTTTCAGTGGTGATATTTTAGGGTATGCTTGCCACATAAGTGGGTGCACTAGTATCAGTGCTAATATCTAATTGAAGTATATCTCTACAGACATTCCTCCAAAGGTGACTTCTGATTTCTCCTACTCGATTACTCTTTCAAACATCATTACTACTAAGGAGAAGTATGGCTGCTATAGCCACCATTTCCATATGGAGTTTCAATGATGGGAGGTGCTACATCACTGCCATCGCCATTATTGTGGTTGTGTGTACGACGCTTGTGATGCAAAGATAGACTGACCTCTGTACCTTTAATAACTGCTTAGTCGATCTGGCAAGTTTTGTCCTAGGCTACCAGACCGTTGCACCATATGTAAGCATAAGCCAGGATAGCCAGCATAAGCCGTTACGAAAAAGTACTCTTAAGCAGTTGTTCAAGGAGACTGTCCAGTACCAAGTGCCACAATAATGGAGAAAGCATACCACCCTGTGGATAGACTCTATTAACTGGTTGGTAACTTGCATCTACCCTGTTCTGATAGCTAATGCAATACCATTCCAGTCACAAATTTTAGATGGTACTTCGCATTTATTAAGCGAATTTCTTATCTTGATTGGTCGTTCTATTAAACGCACTTTCAATATCCAAAAACACCTAGGGTGGAATCTTTTTTATCTATCGATCTTTCTATTCTGCTCACTATATTATGTAGGGTAGAGTTGGTTGATTTTCCCTTGGTATAGGAGAAGCATGAATGGATTGATTATGAAAGTTGTTACTCTTATAAATTTATCACAAAGCCTCTCTAACGTTTTTAATACAAACGTAGAGGGGTAATTGGTCTGTATACATTAGGACCAGTAGAGATTACTTTTCTAGGCTTAGTGTGTGAATACAATCCTGCCTTTTTTCCAAGCCTTTGGAACGTATTCTAGTGGCAAATTGGACCAGAACAGCATTACTATCTGTTTCTAGCAGTATCCCACTGTAATAGGACAGGGAAGATACCGTCAGATAAAGACCCTCTTATGGAGGAAAATCTATTAATCGTTATTTCTTTGTTTATCACACGATCGGCAATCTTCCAATCTGGTGCTAACGCTAGTGTGATGGTTCTAAACAGAAAACACAGTCTTTCTTAGAGATCGACAGAATAGGTGCTGCTCTCATTTTTCAAAACACGTAGGGTAGTATGTGTAATTTCTTGAGTCTACTATCCTCCTGGGTATCCTCTATGCCCTTGCAGAACACGCGTTAGGAGGACAAAATATGTTATTTGTTTTTATTATTTTTACGCACTATTATAACATAAACTTGATTGTATATATATATTAAGAATGATATTGCTTTGTTGTATTATAATTAGTAACATCAAAAATATTAACTGTTAAAAATATTGATTTTAGCAATCTAGTTAAAATATGTTTATTTATATGCCAAAATTGCACCATTTGTGAAACATCTTAAAAATACACTTAATGCAATAAATAAAATTAAAAAAACAATTAAATAAAAATAATTCGAAAATAATTCATTAATTGTTCCCTCTTTTAGCTACTGCGATATATTGTCTTACGTTACATAAGTACTTAAAACATAAGATAAGTCAAAATGTCGCTGTAGCTAAAAGAAGGAATTTATTAATTATTTTCGAATTCTTTATATTTAATTTATTTAAATAACTGTGACAAGTGAACAAATCCTTTTTTCTATAAAAAACTGGAAAAACATTGTTTTTTAGTATCTTTTAAAATATTTAATTAATAACCTGAAAAAAAATGTTCCACAGATTTTTTGTTATTAATAGAGGGGTTAACAATTTTGAAACTGATGTTAAATTTACAGATAATCCGTACTTGTATTGAAAAACGATTACAATATTATATCTCGTTGGTAATATATTTTTCCGATTTTTCTTTGTATTGTGTATATTATTTTGTTTGAATTATTTTGATATTAAATTCCATTTGCGTTACAGATGTCTGCAAACACATATCAGATAGTAATAATAAATTCATACACATTTTATAACATACACATACAAATTTTACATGTCATGTTTTGTCGAGTTAATAATATTAACTTGATTTATTTTAATTTTATATGATTAGTGGAAATTTTGTTCCGGCAAACAATAAATATTATTATTATTGTTACGGTTTTGTGTCCATTTATTTAAATATTACAGGACATTATTATCAAAGATCACATTAATAAATACACCACGGCGAATATTTTACATGTTAATGGAAATATAGTATTTCGTTTACAACAAAATAATCCTAATTACAAAAGGCGGATTAGGCGTAAACATGAAACGTTTAAAAACGGAGCATTATTAACAAGTGAGGGAGGAGAGAGATTAAGTGAGGACAGAATTTGTCCCTATTAGGATTTAACGAGTACAGCGCATATACATTATAGATTGGCCAACACCATCTGGATATTCTACTATTATTATTGCTCAGAGGATTATACCTTTTCATAATTATTTCACCTGGAATTATCATTAATTCCAAAGCGATTTGTCACCTGTGGCGGTGTTTAAATCGAAAAAATAAACTACCTTTTATAAATCTACATTAATATCATTACATCAGCCGCACTGTCAGCTTCTATTATTTATTGTAGTTTGTTCGTGTGTGTGCCCTGTCACACCTTGCATCCCTTTGCGAGGTATTAAATTAATATGGACGCATCAGGTTTTACATTTTTTAGCTTTAATACATCCAATAAATTATTTAATCAAACGTGAGGTTTGGGGATATTTATTATATTAATTAATGTTTGATGGTAACGGAGATTGATAAATAAGCAAAAAGGGATAATCTCCGAATATACCGCATTTGCATAAACTACAATATTGAATATCCATAGTTTAGTTGCTATAAGAAACAGGATCGCTTCAAACTAGTATAATATCTTAATTCATAACAAAAACTTGCTTACATTATAAGTTTCATTGTTAAACTGCATTGAGTAATTTTATATTACTTTATACTTTAATGGATTTATTTCGTATGATATTATCGAGACAAATATAATAAGATTTTAATTTTCATTTACATTTAACTAACTAAAATTATTTTTTTAAACACTGGTTTCTATATTCCACTATTTATTGTATTTCACTACTACAGCTTCTTTAGGTAAAGAATATTAATCACTGATTTTTTAAAATTAAGTACCTTAGTAATTAGTGTTAAAAAGATATTTAAGACTGATTTAGTTCTTAGTATTGACAGTTATATAAAAATAAATTGTACATGCTAATATTAAAATATGAACATTACGAAATACGAACTTTCAATCGGAGGTATTTCTATTCCATTCATAATATTGTGTCATATCCCCAGAGATGAGGCATCATTGCAATCATTCATAGGACAACGAGTATGTTGTCGGATTGTATTGTATCAAATATAGAATAACATCCTTTTTCATTTTTTCCTCGAGGAAAAGAATATATCCTGTTGAAACTTTATACAGGTTACGTGAAGAGAAAGCTTGACATGTGAATGAATATATTATACTTTTATTTTGTTGAACTAAACTTAAAGAAAAATATACACATACAGATTTAAATGTAAAAAGGCGAATGACTTAAATATTACTTCGGTAATATATTTGCGTATTAGGTTTATTTAGTTAAGTAATTATTTTAAAAATCATTGGAAATTTGTTTAGGTTTTAATTTTGAATGTAACTGCCATGAAATTGCACTTAATAGTAACCCCCCCGGAAGGTTTCAAATCCGTACCAATCGCTCCCACATATGTTCAATTTAAACGATTTCCTTTAGATTACTCCCATTTTCGCTGAAACCCTTTCGTCGCTGAAATGTAATTTTATTTATAACGCTACCAATAATTACGTTTAAAGGAAAGTAAATTTTATGGATTCCCTTTTTAAATGAACTTAATAATTACGTTCATATATAATCAAAAATACCAATTAATAATTTATATATATATTATTCATTGTTGATTAACATACATCGTAATACATAATAATGAAATAAACACGTTGACTTTGTATAAGTGCTCATTCAGTTATGTAATCAATTAAATCCTTTCAGGTCTTGGGTTTTTAATATAAAGTTTATACTCGCATTTTACAAAGTAAATAAATAAATTAGCCCACAAGGACCTCTGGTGGATAGTTCACCTACATGGATTGTAATTATTTATGTTAAATTGTTTTATATTATCTGTATAGTCTGAATAAAGATGTCTGTATACATATAAATAAATTGGTCGTTTAATATTTCGAATGATTTTCTTGGGCACGTTTCGAACTTTCAGGCCACTATTAATGCACCTCACCAACGGCTACAGAATTTTAAATGATAACTTAATTTTTGTTTGTTAGTTTATTAAACATAGTTCATTTGATACGCAGGCTTTTCCTTCGTTATACATTATTAATCACAAACAAATTAATTAACAGTGGATGTAACAATTCAGCTACTAAAGATAAGTTTCTGTTTTAATTGTGAAGGCTTTCTCTTATTATTATTCAAATAATGAGAATACTTTTTAACTTTGTATACGGAAATTTTATTTAGTAACTATTGTTTCGACGACATTAACGTGACATTTTAAACGTACTGTAAATTAGATTTTTTTTAAACTAGTGTATTAAATGTTATTACCAATTTATTTTAACCAGTATATATAAACTAACGGATAAAACAAATATAGTCGTGTATCCAATGAATAATTAGTTTTATTTTGACAAACTTATCTTTAATTTTTATATAAAAGTACAATAATACTTATAAACTGTATATTATATTAAAAGGAATTTTTAAAATAATTAATAAACCTTAAATAATCTGTGGGAAGAAAGACCTACTGTCAATAGCCCTTATTTGGGAATACATAATGACAATATTTATTATTTTATATTATATTATATGCAAATTATTATTTTCTTGGATAATAACTAAATCTTTGTTATAGTAGTATTTTTCAGTGACATCATTTCATCGCAAACTTACGTTTTGCAAATCAGCGATGCATTAGCCAAAAAGAAAATATTTTTTAAGGTTTATTAAAAGGTGCAATATTGGTTCATTTTAATAAGTAATATTTAATAGTATTATTTAATTGTATCTTGTTAACATTGTTCACTGTTATATTTTAATTATATATTAGTTAAAAAAAAACATGATTGATATTTATACTATATGTTTTTAAAAAGGAGATGAATAATTATTTTATTTTTTTAATTTAATTGATTAACTGTAACCAAGTGAATGTAAATCTTTTAATTTACAAATTATATCTGAGTTTTATCTATTATTTTATTATAATTTAACTTAATTTCATTTTTTTAAATTGTCAAATTTTATTAAAAAGAAAGATTTTATAATAATTAAATTATTGATAATAGAGGCTTCTACTTTTTTATGCATTGTTTTAAGTTTTAATAAAGATAATAATTATTAAAATGTTTAATATTTGTTCTAAATTTAAATTTATGAAAATTATTACATAACACAATTTAGTATGACTATCAAGCCTATATTGGAATAATCTTGCAATATTAATCAATTAAATTTGAATTCAATTGTCTTAAAATCTAATTACATAAATTGATTAAATTAATTTTAAGCTATTTGTTTCAATTTTCAAAGTACGTGATTTCGGACGATTTGCTTTGATTTGCAGTTTGTCGACAAATCGTGTACATTGTACCTCGATATTTACCGTCCATCCAACATTATGAGCCGGCATGTGTGTTTTTGGAAACAAGAGAAACAAATATTAAATAAATGAATTTGTCGTTCATTTGAGTTTTTATTCAATTACGTTTCGAAATCGAACTACATAACCTAATTTCGAAGCTTTGACTTGATTTTTAAACGACTTTCCTTCTTGCTGTGTGTTTAACTCACGTCGATTGGATTTACCTTGATTTAGAATTGAAAGTTTTTACTGAAAAGTTTTCAAAAATATTGTCTTTAGATGTAGCCTGTTTTTTATATACACACATCATTACTTATTCCATACCAAACAGATATAAATAATTCACCATTTTTAAATTTATAACCACCCACATTCATAATTATATAAACAATTTTTATTGTAAACATAATTATATATAACAAAAATAATACAAAATATATAACATAAATAATTACAATACATGTATGTGTTAGTCTATCTGTGCTACCGACCAGAGGTCTTTCAGCTCTCTGTTTTTATATATACAAATATCTTTATTCAGACAATTACATTTTACAAACTTTGAGTATATACACTAAAATGACGGTTTGTCTGTTCTGCACTATTGACCAGAGGCGCTCATTGGCGCTCATCCTGTGTTTTATATTTCAACTTAATTTGTGTTTGAAGTAAATTGTTTTTTTAATTAAACAGTAATGACCAATTTACTGGATTCTATATAAAATTATTAATTTTAAAGCAAAGTGAACTGAAAGTTGGTTACAAACCAAAATTAGCTACAATTAAAAGAAAAAATACCATATTTTAGAATTAAAACACTTGCAGTTTTCCATTTCTTTACACATGTTTCGGTGTATCACAAATATTATCAAAAGAGATTACAAAGAATACAGTATTTTCTGTAATTTCAAGTGTTAACTTTATAAAAAATATAAAGATAATATAATTAAATGTCAATCAAACCAACTGTGTTAATTAATATATAATTATATTAACGCCAATTAATGTTGTAATATTTTTTACTTACTAGATGATTTAAATTAAAAATAAAGAATTTAAGTACTTACGTTATTTAAGTATGAATTTGTAAATGATTGTAATGATATAAATATTGTGATGTAATTTAATTTATGTCTCAGAAGACATAACACAGACTAAAATCTACATATGTTGTAAATATACATAACCTAAGTATTTATAACATATATTGTGTATTATTTGTAAATATATAAATATAAATATTTTGTAATCATTACCTGGGTATACAGATTTAATAGTTGTATACTTATTTTCTGGATAAATAAATTTAACAAAAATCAATTTTAGTTGCAAATTAGTATTAAATATCTAAATTATAATGAATACTAAAATTACAGCACGTACACTCAATACGATAAACATAACAATTAATATCTGAATGGAGTAGTTATGCAATAATGTGATCTTTTGAATTAGTCAGTACAAATAGTTTCATTTTAAAAAGCGCATTCACTTTTCGGTGTTTGCAGGCAGGCAAGCCATTAAACATTACCAATGCTATATATTTAGATGAAACTTTATACTCTAGCTTTTCATAACATTCTAAGGATTTCTAAAGCTTTTGCTGAATATTAAAAAATGAAGGCGGTCGACTGCTGGTGGTCTACTGCATTGATTGTAGTCTTATTTTATATGCGCATGTGAAAATATTTATTTGAATGTGCAAACTTTTGTGTTTTTTTTAATAACTTCCTTCCTTTCTCGTCTTTAATATTTGAATAAAGACAATTCAAGATAACAGTAATTTATAATTAAGAATCAGAATTACAAATTACAATAATTCTTATTCTAATAAATATTCTCTTTTTTGAAAATGTTTATTAATTTAAAATTTTATTTGTTTTTTATATTTTTTTTATTTATTTGAATTTTTTATAAATTAATTGTATTTCTGAAAGTTAATTACAAATTAGTGTAATAAATTAATTAAACACACAAGAGAAGAGAAGTGTTTCTAATAACCTTTCTCTTCTTTAATATTTATTTTAATAAGAACAGTTCAAGATTACACTAATTTAATAAAAATATCAGAATTACAAATTAGAGTAATCTTGAATTCTTCTTCTATAAATAAATATTAATATTATAGGCTGAAAGACCACTTACCGATAGCCAATTTGTGAAAATTATAATTGATAATGTGGTGTATTGTTTTATATTGTTTGAATTTCACAAATAAAGATGTTTGTGTTAATGTTGGGAAATGACTTAACCTCAAGTTCCTGGGACCAAAATATTATGATTTAACTAAACTTACCTATACAGAAAAGTTAACCGTCAAGCCAGAAATCAGCTTCAAACTTAAACAAATTATTATTATTTGTATTATCAATAATATTATCAATAAGAAGAGACAAAAGTGGAAACAATCAACCTGACTGGGACAACAAAAAAATGAGAATATCTTTCGGGATAGGAGGAAAAAAATAAACAATTGTATAATTCATTCGATTTTTATAAAATTTACCATGGCTTAATATAATAGTATAATACATGATTTATGTTAATATGACCACCATCAATTAATATTAAGTATAGAATACAGTAGTACCACCACATAAACATTTAAATATTTTTTTATTCGGACACACAATTGAATTAAAAAAATATTACTTGAAAGATTAGTTAATTTGAAATATTTTTTGTTTCTTTATAATTTTCGATTAATTTTATAGTATTTGCACAAAAAAATAAAAAAAAATAATTACATCAATAATTTGGTAAAAAACTTGTTTACCCAAGGCATTATAAACACGTTTATTTTCTAAGAGAATAAAATTTAAAATTAACGTGTTAATAAATAAGTAATGATTCAATAACTAAATTTATAGCAAATATTTAATGTAATAATTACATTAATAACCAATAAGTCAAATTTATTTACGTTTTTCGGGTAACTAGATTTGCATTTTACCAAATAAATAGAAGTAATTGTTTTGCATTTTAGTTTCTTCCCACCAAACTGTGCAAATTATCGAAATTTATAAAGAGACAAAAATTGCTCTAAATTAAACATTCATTCAAGTAATATTTTTAAAAATATTATTGTGTGTTCAAATAAAAAGGTATTTAGGTATTTATTTATAAGTTTATTTTACACTTACCAACAAGTGATGGTATTCATTTTAACTAAAATGATGTGTTATATCATCATATTAAACCATAGTAAATTTCATTCAAATCGAATATAGCATTCAATTTTTATCAATAAAATAAATATTATTCTGTTTAAGTTTGAAGATAAATTTTGGCTTAACGGTTAACTTTTGTATATAGATAAATTCGGTTGAATCGTCATATTTTGGTCCCAGGAAATGGAGGTTAAGCCATTTCCTAAGGGATACACCCTGTATATTAATATTATACTTAAAAATTATTTTGAGAGAAGAATTCAAAATAAATTTAATTTATAATTAAGCATTTTAATTACAATTAATTTATTTAATATTCAAATAAATGTTAAAAAAGAGAAAAGAAAAAGTTATAAAAAAACAAATAAAATTTTAAATTAATAAACATTTTCATAGAAGACGAAGGGATACACATTTTTTTAAAAATACATAAAAGGTGGTATATTTCAAACAATACGTGTACTTGATAATCGGGGCTATTCCGTACATGAAATGCTAAGTCTAACGTGTACGTTATTAAATATAACTTCACATTCTATGCATCTATACATATACAGGGTGTCTGTATTTCGTGGAAATGCATGGGGATCTCGTTTATTTGAAGAGTTAAAGAGTTGGTTAAATTAGGGCAAATATGTGAAATTTGAAACCCAACAATAATTCGGAAACAAATTCAAAATATCTTCTTTTGTTTTCGAGATATTGCGAAAAATTTGTTTTTTAAAATTTCGTTCTTATTTTCGTATTATACTTACGTTTAAAATAACTTTGATATTTGTCCTGAAACTATAGACAACTTTTGTGTTTCTATGGGCACCATATTGAATTTTCAATTTATTTGAAAGATTTTTTTTCTGAATTCAATGATATATCACACTTAAAATTTATTTTGCGTTTCATATGAAACATTGCAACCTTAGGTTTTTGGAAAGAGTACCTTGGAAACAGTTGCACATTTTACAAATGCTAAGGTCCACAACTATATTTTGTTCAGGGAAGGACCAACAGCAGAATAATTACTCTACTGTTTGATGAAGTTAACCGTAAATGTAAAATATAATAACAAACAAATTATTAAAATATCTTTAAGAACTGAAAATATCACAAACTTAGAGTAAGTGTTCGAATACATCACTATTCACCTCCTAACATAATAACATAAGTTTTTGAACAAAAAAATAAAAACGGAATTTAAATAAATGGCAATATCTTGAAATCAAAAGAAGATATTTTAAATTTGTTTTAGGATTATTGTTAGGCTCTAAATTTCACACATTTGCCCTAATTTAACCAACTCTCTAACTTTTCAATTAACCGAGATTCCCATGTATTTACATGAAATACCTGCATATATACTTATTACAAAAGTTGCTTAGACTGTGATTATAAAAACAACGTACAGGTTAACCTTAACAGTTCCTTTAGAGCATAGCCCCGATTGACAGGAATACTCGAGTGTCGTAATAAAATTAATAAATAGTTAATTTCATTAATTTATTTCATGGTTATTATTAAAGTTGTCTAATTATATAATCAACTAATTTAAAACTTTACATTAAATTACGCAATTTAAATTAAATTGCTGCATTAATAAATAAATGTTCATTTCCAGCATTATTAATTAAATTGTATGGTATATATAGATTTTAATAAAGCGTTTATAATGCCCCTGATATGCAATTATTTCTAAAAACCACCGTGATTTTATATAAATGAAATGCCCTTAAAATTAATCGTATATTGAAACTTGTTCTGGCAATAGCAAAAAATTGATATAATACAGCGATGCAGTGATTTCGTAAATGTAACCTGTGGGGCTTTGGGTAAGCTCACGGAGCGATGCTAAATAAGCAAATGTAAAATCCCAACCCGCGGTCACGCCATCCAAAAAAAGGAACTTAAACTTACCTCAGGGGTGCACATGTTAAATAAAAACCTGAAACTGGAAGTTGCAGTGTTATATTAGTGAACAATGATGGAAATATTTTTTAGGTAATTTGGTATTTGATTAAAAAAATGCTACTTTTATTTATTAGCGTTACCATCCACCTTTTTTATAATTATATTTATTTTAGTTCTAAAATTGCTATTAAATTATTATAAAAATATTACAAATTTTAACTATTAAAATCGTGTCAATTTCAATAAACAATGATATTTTAATTTATTAATGTTGCCATCGTTTTTAATATATAACATTTACTTATAATAGAAACACAGAATAATTGTATAGGAAGGCAGAAAAACCGACGGTCGAAAGCCATTTTCTGGGGCTTAATAATGTAATTTAATTTAACTTTCAGAAATAAAGATTTTCTATATATACATTGCATAGGAGTTACACTTAAATATATGTATATGCATTTTAATTTTTATTTTATCTATTTATTTAACGGAATCTCCATTTTGCAATAAAAATTTCATTAAAAAACTAATAAATAAAACGCAATATCTAATTGGTTGATTGAATCTCAAATATATATATATATATATAAAAATAAATTAAAATTAAAAATATTCTGCAAACTAGCTATCAAGCATCGGTCTTTCCGCTTAAATTTATCAATATTTATTTATAATTTATCTATTTAGTTCAACTTTTATGGCATAATTTATTTGTTTGATGTCACTGAGATTACCGTTTTTGATATTTCAATTATTTTTTTCATCGCTAGAGTCGCTAGAGTAGCAGTTTCCGCTACTGATATTAAAATATTTTATATATGTAAAATTGTATTATTCTGTTTATATGTGATTTACAGTCATGCTATTTATCTAAACATTTTGAATATTGTTATTATTCTGTATAAAGGTGATTTACCGTAAATAAATGAATTGAATGAATTTATAATATTTTTATAATTATGTAATAATAATTTTATGACTAGTATAAATTATGAGGAAAGCTTGGAATTAGTAGGCAAGTTAATCATAAGTTAACGAGAGGAATGACGCTCGATAATTATAAAAAAACGGTAAGCAACTGAAACTAAAAACAATATATTTAAGTCATAAAATAATTAAAAAAAGTATTTGCATCACTTTTCGCTAATATACCGGATGTTGAATTGTAAAGCGGGCCATAGGGATTTACATATAACATTTGAAATATGTTAATATTGGTTCCCTTACTGATATAACTTTTTGTTAAATATGTCATGCTTGATCAATCTGTAATTGGGATTTATTTTCCCTTTGATTATATCAATTACTAAATAAACTTTATGCATATGATTACTGTTTTGTTTTGTTGGTGGTTAATATTTATTAAATGTTATATAATTTTAATATTGTGTAATTATTAAATTAATTAAATACATAATAAGAAATCTTGTTTTATTCAATAGAAATCATTTAGTTGTATGTTATTTTAAATTACATTTTTTATTGTGGAACAAATGGTTTCAGTGATAAATTTATTTTATGGACCATTCATGTCCTAGTTGTTGTCATATGTTATTTATGATGAAATAAAAGAGATGGTATGGATGTATAAATAAAAATTTAAAGGGTCTACAAATTCTTAGTTGATTTTTTAAAACAATGTTTCATTAATTTATTTGCGACAATATATTAATATAATTAAAATTAGTTAGAAAAATTTATATTAGTTGTTAATAATTGTATAATTAATAGTGCTTTTAAATGAAGAATTAAAAAAGCCACCTTGCTGGCGCAAATGTTGCCTATACCTATCTCTTTTATTTCCTTTAATCATACTTGACTATTGCGAACTCGTTCGCAAAGTTTACTGGAAAATTACTGAACCCACTTTCCTAAATTAAATTTGGTCGATATATAATGTACCTGCTGAACGGTATATACATTTCAGTGATCCAGATTTCATTTACATGTCCATTCCACATCGATTTTGTGTTTTCTCGGGGGATATCCAAAGTTTAAGGCACACATTCACGAAAACTGTACAATCATACGGAAGCGCAAATCGTGTTTACTTACCTAGCGCAGAACTTTATTAATTGTATTTTTTACGGATTGAGAAATCGCAAACCGCCTGGAATGATCCATGGGATGGGGTTGCTTTGTTAAAAGGGTTGAATGAAATAAAACACAAAAAGCATGTTTGTATTATGTAATCATCTTCTTTACAAACGTACAGTGAGCACATTCATTATATATGACCTGTATTTATGTATGATGATTGTTGATTTTAATGACAACAATAAAAAGCGCCATATGCCTATAACGTACTTTTATTTACATATTTCAATACATATCTGGTATTGTTTTTTTTTTGTTAACAGAAGTCTTTATTACCTGACAATAAGTTGTCAGATGAAATAATTTCAATTATGTTCTTGTAATATAAATATGTATGTATCTACAATATTTTACATCTAAATTTGTTACTATAAATTAAAAATATATAATATTTGTTTATATTTTAATCAAATCAGCGATTCGAGTACTTTACTATTTTTTTATTTTTAAAGAAATAAGCCATTTTTCATCCTTGAAATTTACTATAAAAATACCAAATCTAAAAATATTTCTCAGTACTCTTTAGAGATACATTTGCAAATAGATTTATTTATTTGTTCACATAATAATGAAAACTTGCGATTCTAGAATTTTCGGGTATTCACTGAGGGGGTCTAAATTTCAGTATAAAAAATGACTTACTTTTTGAATGTGATAGTAATTATCTAAATGTAAGCTCATGTTTCTTAACATTGTCTTTTATTAAAATAAACACTTTCTCTATTGTTTAAATTGTATAAACAATTGTTTAGATAAATCTTTGATTATAAAATGAGGTGTGAACAGGCCGCTGATACAAAATACGTAAGTTCTACTGAAACACAACAAACTAGTATATTATATTTATTCACGTTAAACACTATAGATAACAAGTATTGATAACAACTATGAAAATTCTAATACCCTGTTAGTTTTAATGTAGAACAGGAGCGTCCCTAAAATATTAAGCATAATTTCATAGTAAGTCGGCATTGTTTATGATGGAAATTATGCTAAGAAATTAAAATCAGTGTTGTGTTCAGTAGACTTGTTGCTTTAAAACCTAATGTTTGGCTTTGCGTCCTTTTTTTGGTTGTTAATTTTTATTTTTTGTATTAGACTTATGCAATTACGCACATTTGCATTTATTTGCTGCGTGATTTCAACTTTAATAAAAAATAATAAATCCTACATGGAAATGCAGAATACAAAAAATATATACATACACATACTATAAATTCATGTACATATGTTACGGATGTTATTTGTAATTATAATTTAGAACCACCAGCAAATATTTGTTTTTAAAATTTCGCAAATGATCGTAAATGTGCACGCACACTCACATGCATTACACAACGACCGCCAGCGGTAATCAGAATCAACTGGTTTGTGGTTCGTTTGAGTTATTTCGAGGGTTGCTGTATAAAATACATGTCATACTTAACCGCAGCTTGCGGCCACAGAGTGGCCGTTGTGTGAAGTGTGAGTTGAGTCAGATTTGTAACGTGCGAGGCGGAGAGCGCGTGGTTTTGTCTCCGATGTGTGTCATTAGATATTTGAGAAATCGGCAGATTTAAAGGATTTTTTCGAAATGTTACTCTACAGCAACAGTTTATTGAATGACAAACAGAGCAATTAAGTACGAAAACATTACACTACACTCAGATGGAATGAAATAAAAACAAACCTTTATTATGTAATTTATAATTAAGGGTTCCTCTCTTAAGATCTTAATATCTCAATATATAAATTGAGCGTAAATATTACAGGGTAGTTGCAATACAGATATTATGCATTTGAGCAAAATTACAATTTTCATACATAAATGTACGTTAATTCGGTACAATGAAAAATAATTGATTTAGTAGCGAATTATTTGTTTGGCCATCATTCTGCTTTTACTAAAAAAATCAATCGCTTGCCCTCAACTTTACAATTGCGATTAAAGATAAAAACAGATTTTTATAGCAAAAAATAAAAAAAAATAAAAAATAATAATACATTTATTTTGATAAATTTAGTTATAAATAAAAAAATACTAATTTAGTTAAAAAAAAAACGAATCAATCCTAAACAGTTTATTATTAATAAAACCAACATTTATTAATGACACGAATCCTTGATATATATACAGGTTGTTCTAAATTAAGTGCGCACTATTTCTTTATTTTTATAAAACACTTAGCTTGTTGAAGTTTCAAATATTGTACTACAACAATTGTTTCACCACACAGTGGCTTCATCAGGTGTATGACTATATGGCGAAATAGTTGTTGTAGTACAATAAACAATATTTGAAACTTAAATAAACTAAGTGTTTTATTAAAGTGATACGATTTAGTTTCAACAACTAACAGTTTCAGTGATGCAATATTTATTTATTAATTTAACTTATTACTAATTAACTTATTATCAATCTTGGCTTAATAAAATGCATTCTTATTATTTGAGCTACAGAGTCGGTTAAATTAGCAATGTAATAGTAAATTTATTGATTACTGCAGTGTCATCAGAAAAAAGAGTACAATATTTTTTTTAATAGAACACCCTGTATAATTTATCTCCATTTTACAGAGAATAATATTTTCAACTTATTTTAGAACAACCTGTATATATTTATTTAGTAACGGATATAGCCGATTATTTTAATAGATATATTTGATATAATCGATTAATTACTAAATAATGTTTGATTATTTTTAATTACTAGAGTTACCTGAATTAATCAATAAGTAATTGTCGATAGTATTCCTTTATCTCCACTTAAAAAAATATTAAGGATATTCCGAATAAAAATAAGCTTTATAATAAAATTCACATATTTTCACATAACTACGAAATAGTAATAAATCAAACCTTACTTCACACTTTATGAAAAGTGACGTAAGGTTTGATTTATTGATTTACAATACTTCACGTTATATTCAAACCAAATATATTAAGTGTATTGATTATTTTCGTTACTAATAAATACAAATTTCCCATTCTGAAAATTATAATTTCAAACTGAAACAGTCAACACCACAAACAGTTTGGAATTTCATTTGCGTAATTGATTATATTCAGTGCAATTATTTTTATTATTTGCGTAATTTCCGTTGTTGCTTCACGAATATACCTTGAAGCTCATTAGACTGAGTATTCTTTGTTTACATAGGGTTGTAAGAAATTTAAGATATTATACCTGCTTTATGCAGAAACTTCCTGATCGTATGTTTGGTTAACTAATAGATCATGAATAAAAATGAATAATGAAATGCGCGAATATTTTTCGTCCCATCCGGATTTGTGGAAATCGGGCAGGAACATTAATTTTTCATTCAATAATTTCTAATCGAGCGTATTCTGAAAGACATTTTGTAAATTTTGAAGCACGAAAATATTAATGCGAAAATTTAATATTAAGCAATTTCCTTAAATATCAACATTACATTTAAAGCTTTTGGATAATACATAATATATATTCCAAAATTATTAGTTTTAATAATAAATATGAACAGATTATTAAAAACCTACCAATAAAATAAATAAAATAAAGATTAAGTTGAATAAATTTAAATTTAAAGTTATTCAATTTTTTATTGTAATGTAATATTTTACACATTTATATTCTCATTAATCACTTTGTGAAACACGAATAAATATAACTCATAATTTAAATAAAGACACATGGTTTGTTTTAATAAACATTATTAATTAATTCTAACTGGTTTCAGCTTCTAACCATTACCAACGAATGTTCTAGAAGTTTAGGCTTCTAGAACATTCGTTTTTAATGGTTAGAAGCAGAAAATAGTTAGAATAAATTCAAAAGTGAAATAAGTGAAGAGTTTTTTATTTAAATTATCTGTTATAATATTTTATAATTGAATATAATATGTGTTTTAATTAATTCAAATATATGTGTATATTGAGCAAGGTCGCAATGTAATATACATATAGTATCCACGAACGATTATGTCGAATATCTAGAATTTCAGATAGCGAACGAAGAAAATCGATGACGGCAAATTTGACTGTGGTTATCATACTGGGGTCATTTGATTATACAACTCATAACGGCGACGCAGTATTAGTTTGAAATTATAAACTTTCCAAATGGTCAATTAGTTGAATGAAATAGTTAAGAGAAAACCCTAATAATGATCATTTCACTTGCTTGGCTTTGTGAGAGTAAAGGAAGATAATAAATTTCTAAATAAACAATTTCGGTTGAAAAGAATTTAATGATAAAAAATGTAAAGTGAATTGAAAGTAGCTTTAATTATAGTTTGTAATAAAAAAATATAATTTATGAATTAAATTTGAATTAAATAATCACACCCTTTGAATCCGCGTAAAACGTACATTATTTACAATCTCCACCAATCTTCTGCACATTAAAAATTGGACGCTACAAAAGTATTTATGTTTCAATAATATTAATATATTATAATTACTAATACTAATAATATATTTATATATATATATATATATGTACTTTAAATAAATTATTATATATCCCAGCCATACTATTACGTACATGTTCCAAATAAAAAAAAACATTTTTTTTTATAAATAAATGTTTTAAGGACGATATAATAATTTAATTCCATCACAAATCTGTCTCCACAGACTCAATAAATATGTTGCATATTGTAACAAAGAGGTTTGCAGTATATGTGTGTAAAATAAATCCCGCTAATTAAATAAACATTTCGGTTATTATAAAACCTAATTATTAAATGAGAGAAAATATAAATAATTAAAAATGTATGCAAATCTATGCTAAATTTGTAATAATATATAATGTAATAGTTTAATTATCCTAACCGATTTCAGTCTTCGTTTAAAATAGAATACACATATTAACAATTGTACACTGATGCCTTCACAAGCGTCTGTTAAGGTAAATATTATTTTTATAATAATTCATTATCAAATAATAGGAGAATATATTAATTTAAATTAATATTAAGTTGCCGTTCCCCTAATCTACAATTTCAGCAACGTAACAGTCATCGAAATGCTTTGATGATATTGGATGTTCACCGTAATGGTTGATAAAGAAATACAATTAAAAGCGGAATCCACATCGAAGAAATCTTCGTCGTCGTAACTGAAATGAAAATGTTTATTATTATTATTATTAAATATTTACTGCTTGAAACTAAGGTAATGCAAGTATTTTTAGTTTGTAAAATTATTATTTTATTATTTGAATGCGTAAGAGGATTTAAGGCTGAGATAAGAGTACGTTGAAGGGAATAAATAAAATCCCCCCGAATGCTGATTGTTGCACGCTTAAGGATTGTACTCTTCTCTGGGGATTCTTTCTGAGGGCCCTGCTCGAAGGTGTTTTGAAATATTCATAATTGGGCATTTGCAGGCCGCGGATGGTCTTAGATTTAAAGTTCCGGCACACATAGACATTGTCTTTGATGTGTTTTCCCCGGTCGCATATAATATTCTCTTTAGTGTGGTCCTGTATTTCACATTTTCACGAACGTTACAAATTTAAAAGTAATATAACCTGCCCAGAATAAATTTCGTCTAATTTTCCTGTGTATTTTACACACACCATGCAACCAAGTAAATGCTGTCGGAAATGGAATTTTCTCAATTTCCTATGGTTCACATTGACCTGTATACGACTGTCCAATACACTTTTACCTTACACACATTTACGTCAAAACTTTTTTACTTTTGATGTCAATTTTTGAAAGGAATCGAATTATTACCATGAACTAAGGGCTCCTTTTTATATACTGAAAAAAATTAAATAAATAAATAAATAGTGATGTGAAATGTTCTTTTCCGACACGATTTAAATGGAAATTACACCATAAATATATTTCCTTGAGGTGGAACTGTAAATAACTCGATCATCAAAATTCCGACAGCATTTCTTGACTTTACAACCGTGACGAAATTAAACACACTGAATAATAAGAGTAACCTCTCAAAGACGTTGTCAGGTGCATGTGTATGTAACACTATATCTTAAGATTAACATACAATCTCAACAATCGTCTTTACATAGCTATGCAGAATACACGGCTCCAGGCGGTGATATGGGTTCAAATCTTTTATGAGTTACAGGTTGGTTGGTTGCAAGATAAGTAAATCTCAGGAGAGCAAGTTCGTATAGAGATGTACGAAATGAAAAAAGGATAGAGGGAAGTCGTTCAGTTCGAGAATTTTATAACCGAGTCGCGTGTGGAGCATTTGTATACCTAGAATAAAAGTTTCGAACCGCCAAGGATGTAGGTAAACCCTAAAATTGACCTCCTGTTTCAATAATTTACATATTAAATGTTTTGTATAATGCAGGTAATCCGATTCATTTTTATGTGGGCCTCGTAAAATGTTTACCATCTCGATTCTACATAATATTTTATGGGCGTATATACTTACCCGATGAGCTCTCCACCGATGACGGCCATTCGTAGATAACTCCTTTGCTGTCCACATCTGAGTTGGACTTTTGTTCCGATTTGTCGATTTCGTTTAGGTTTGATTGATATTTTGCGCCTATAATTTATAAAACCATAATTTTAAAACTAAAATATTTACTAAAAGAACATTTATTAAACGCGATTAAAAAATCAACATCATATGATAATGACGAATCCACGACTACTGATTTTCATTCATTTTAATTAATCATTATTATTTATTTCATTTCATATAATGTGAAGAAATAAATAATATTCAGCTTTAAAGGGCGATGAAAAATATTGCGAAGGTTATAAATCCATTGTATTAAATTTCACCAGGAAAAAGCCGAAAGAGCATCATCGTGCAATTAATGTTAAGTGGAAGTGAAAGAACTTTTCATTAAAAATCTTTAGAAGTTAAGAGTTTAAGGTCTCTTATTGGCTTATTTTGTATTTAAAATATATACCACCGGAATATAAGATATTAATAACCACTCAAAAATATTTCATTTAAATCCATCAAAACGGGAGAATTAATAAACGGAATGCACAAAGAACAGCTGCGCTTTCATTCCAAACTCGCAAACGTTCCGTCGCCAATTTTGAATTATTCGACGAATAATGACCGCCCAATTAGACGATCTACTGATTTACATTAGTTTTTTGTTGACGAAATGAATTATTCGCGTATTATTAGACTGTTGTGTGAGACATAGCTTTAGGTGCTTGTGCTGTATGGCGTGCCATGCTGTGCTGGAGATAAAGTGAGTTCAAATTAGCAGTCAATACAAGTGCTTTTGGGTTGTTATTAATACATACGTATATACAATTTATATCAACACCTTATCTTGAACGCAAAAGTGTTTTTTTTTTTCTTTCTCAGGATGTAATATTTTTC
Organism: Philonthus spinipes; assembly: GCA_963082785.1. Classification (NCBI taxonomy): domain Eukaryota; kingdom Metazoa; phylum Arthropoda; class Insecta; order Coleoptera; family Staphylinidae; genus Philonthus; species Philonthus spinipes. The sequence goes on from OY720301.1 coordinate 17,758,445, forward strand.
CGCAATAAATCAGACGAGTGAATATCAGCTAGTCGTGGAACCGTGACCGAATAAGTGTCAGGGGCTAAATTGCAATTTGTTTTGTTAAGTAAATTGTTTATGTTTATGAATTAACAGGGGTATATCAGCCGATTTGAGCTGTGGAGTGTAGTTATGGAAAAGTCGGATGTCGAATCAGCTTATTGAATTAGTCGTCTTGTTGGAGGTACGAAACGAGATGACTCCAGATTAAATAACGTCTTAGCTCGTCGAAGTAAAAGGGGGAGATTCGGACCGATGGAGAGATTATATATGAAGGTTGGTAGCTGTACAAATTAGTCATGATTAGGGGGTGCCGTTCCACTCTGGAATGCTATTAAAAGAGATATGATTGTCTTTTTAATTAAAAGAAAATAATAATGATAATAAATTATGTAATTATGATTGAGTAATCGAGGTCATATAGATGAAAGTGTGGCCGTCAGTATATTTTTTTTTCACGATGGAAGATAAGTTGATACCTTTATCTGCTAGGTGCCCATTCAGGGAACTCTGATTTCCATAGCCTGAGTTGTTGAGATCACCGCTGCCCCAGACATCCTTGTTCCTACTAGGAGAGTCCGTAGTGGTTGGCTTTGGCGATGTTGTGGGCGGCGAAGAAGCTGCGACAAAAACATGCGTCAATTTGCCTCAACGTAACAAATTAAAACATCCTCGCAGTGTATTTGTATATGAATGGAAAATTGGGGTATTTCTAGGTTAAAGGTTTAATAAACCAGAAATCGTGTAACAATCGTAATCGCTACAATATCCGGTTACTAACGGAATATCACCTCAAGCCTGTCATTCACGAATATTGTCATCCCTTACCGCAATGTGACAATATATTGCCGCACGGCGACATATTCATTTTCATTTTATCGCTGATGAATTACAGAATTTGAACAGTGACACTGATTGAATGCTTCAACTCAATTAGATACGGTGTTGAACGAGCTCGTTGAGTAGTGTGAAATTTGCTGCTTTTTGATATTGCGGCAGTCATGAATAAGTGCCAATCAAGATTAATAATAAAATTCCTCGGTGAACGTTTACCGCACGAAAGGAAACGCCGCGAGGATTGTATTCGGTTTAAATCTTCCATAAAATAAATGAAATAATAGCTTAATATATCACAACGACGTAACATGTAGATATCAATAAAGAGGAAATGAAATATTCCAACGGAACACTTTTAAATGTGCATTATTTCACTTTTCTATTAATGTTGTTCTTGACGATGCTGTTGCGGGATGTACTCCTGTCACCCTCTTTTGCGGTAATAATTCTTCAATTTCGCAAATGAAAACGCACATTTGTTCGATCATTTCCAACTGATCTTCGGAAAGAGCGAGAGGAGTCAGCAAGTAGTGGGACGATGGGCCAAGCTGTTGCTATAGTAACGACACGTGTTGAGCACGGTGTTACTTTGTGAATCTTGTCACGTTATGAGATGAAAAGGGACCTCTGGGAAACGTAGAGGGAGACGAGGCGATTACTGGGGTGCCTTCTAGACCGAGATGACGACGCCAAACAGACAGACAACCTGCTGAATTATATGGGAGAGAATTCATATAGGTACAGGTACGGGCAAAGGTACAGGTAGATTCAAATTACATGCACTTCGTTTGTCTACAGCAACAATAACAAATAATCCGGGTGCGGTTCCGAGTCCGTTGAGTTGCGTTGCGTTGCGTAAGAATCGAGAGCAGTGAAATTATTTTTCATATTTCGCCTCGCGGCTTATACTAATTCCTGCCTCCTTGGTGTATTATAAGTATCGGCTTTTACACGAAGTAATAAATCAAGCAAGAACAGTTAACTTTTTGTATTTCAAGTTCGGCAAGGGAGGAAGGAAGGCCTGATACCCGGAGCCGAAGCCGGGGCCCTAGCAGAAGTGCCGGAGCGTCAGGTGGTGTTGTTCCATTATGTATGATTCGTCCGTCAAGCCACAGCGATAGCTTGTCGAAAGTTGACCGCGGCGTGTACCGCACGCCCCTATTTCTGACGTTCTGGCTGACCCATCCCTGCCGATGCTGCTGCTACTGCTGCCTGCTGCCTCCCCCAGCTATCCACTTAAACGACTACAATTTGGTCCCGGTCTGGATGCCGACTTGCCAACTTGACAACGAGACGCGTACACTACAATTTCCACAGTTGACAACTCAACGCCTCGTGCTGCGGTGCTGCGGTGTCGACTTATTTTATTATTTTTAACGACGTGCTAAAGATTACAATTTCGAATTTTACGGTATTCCGTAATCCGTTTAATATTCACTTTTCAGTTCATCTGAATGGTCTGACGAATTACATTCACCGGTGATGGTGATGTTCAACATCGAAAAATGATGAATGGGGGAGGAAATTATTACTTATATTTAAATGCAGGATGTTTCAAAAGCGGAATAAGAAATTTGGAATTAAAACACTTACCTGACTTCTTTTCAGTAACGATTCTATTGTGGCATACAAATTATTTAAAGCAAATATCTACGTGCATGGAGTTTATATATATGCAAACAATAGCTTAACTTTTACAGGATTATATCTTGTATTTTAATTATAGCAATAATTATATAATATCGACAGACTCTTCATATTAATTGATCTTTAGCAATTGTATTATCACATATAGGTTATTTAGCATTATTAAAAAATCTAATCAATTTTCAATATGTAATATAATTTGTTTAACTACAATTTATTTTTAAATAAATTCTGTTTTTCCTTTACAATTTTGTAGATCTCTAAATTTTATTATTTAAATACAGGATCATTATCAAACAAGTTCATTTTAAGGAGTTATAATTACTTTTAATTTACTTATTTTTCATAACCCCATTCAATAATATTGTAATAGTTTTATAGCTAGCAAAAAATGTACAATAAATTAAAACAAAAAGAAATTAAAAAACGAAATAACAATTAAATAATAATCAATTTAGTTACAGCAAATTTTACTTACATAACGTTAGCATTTAAAAACGTTATGTAATGTTTTTTTTTGTTCTTTGCATTATGTTGTTGTTCTTTAAATATGGAGGCTTCTACTTCGCTATACATGTTTAAATATGATAATGAAAAAACACTTCTAAACGATGACGATTCTAGTTTTATATAAAACTTTATTTTTACTTATGACTGCAAATTCAGCTTGCCATTATCAAACATAAAGTGAAACTTCATTATCGAACATAAAGTGAAACTTCATGTTTGGTAATGGCAAGCTGAATTTGCCGAAACTGCAAGTAAAAATAAAGTGTTATACAAAACAAAGTTTATAACTGGTTTTTCATCTTCAAAAATTGGTGCATTCTGCAAGAATTTGTCGAACAAGAGCAAATACTAATTGTGTAATATCCGGAGGGGTATTTACCGAAGAAATAGTCGTTTTATACTTTTTATGCGCTTACGTTAAACTTGCAAACAGTAGCAAGAAAAAAATAATTATTTAATTGTTATTAATGAATTATTTTCAAATTTCATTTTTTAAATTTACAATTCTGCAAAACGAATAATAAAAAACAAAAGCCACAGTAGCAAAAGAGAAATTAATTATTTTCAAATTCTTTTTTTTAATTTATAAAAAACAATGTTATATTTGTTATCAATAAAATATAACAAAATGAATTATTTTTTTGTGAAATTATTAACATTTTAATTTAATTTTTTTTATTAAAAACTAAAATAAAAAATTCTTAGTAAAATTAATTACTTTTAAAATATAAAAATGCATTTATTAATTGTTAAGGCTTCTACTTTGTTATACATCGTTGTTTGATTAATGAAACCAGTTTTTAACTTTGTATAACTGAAATTTATTTAATTTTTAAAAGTAAGTTTAATATTATTTATGTATTTTGTAAAAATTGTAGTAGTTTTTTCTTTAGGCATATTGGGAGCTTGTTGTTCAAATGAGCTCTACAATATGGAACTTAAGGATATAGATCTTAATTCCTACTATATGATCAAGGTGCCCACCACAAAAACTGAAATTAGTAGAAAATTTACAGTACTTGATAATTTTTATAACATTGTAAACAAATATTTGTACTTCCGGAACCAGATAAACAATAATATTTGTTTCCTAAATTTTCAAAATGGAAAGTGTACTAAGTAGAGAATTAGTATTAACAAATTCACAAAAATGGGAAATGATATTAGCAAATCCTGAGCAATATACAGAATAGTAGTTTTAGAACAATATCTGTCACAATTTTGGTTGATGCTGATGGAGATATCACTGCCATAAAACGTTATAGGGGATGGAAGTCAACTGCAGTTGCAAAAGGCTGTATAAACAATTCGTTGGAAAACAAAAAAGAAACGGCCGGAAAAATTGTGTGCACAGTAGAATCGTCAACTACAAATAAAATATAACAGCTACTTTGACGATTTTAATGAACTGTACCGATGATAAAAAAATCAATTGGTTTGGTTCTTATTTAATTGTATTTTTTTATTGATTTCACAATTATGGTGAGCTGGTGATTTTTTAATGCTTCTAATATACTAGCAGACCGTGACTACGTTGACGTTTTAGTTTGTAAAATTGTAATCAACGTGATTTTGATAGGGGTCGCATTATTGATATGTGAGAAGCGGGATTTTCGGTTGTAGTGTATCGGTAATTGTGCATTGCTGGTCTAGATAGTCCGAAGCTGGGGAAAATCGACTTAGACCTTGATTAGAACGATCAACAAGCACTACTGAGCGTGAAGATAGAGCTCTTCGTCTGACATAGGGAACAGATTTAAAATATGGCGGATATTAGAAAATGGCTCTAAATGGCTAAAGAGTATCTATGGCTGCTTTTTATAGAAGAATCCGCAGTTTTGGTACTAGATCCTATCGTCCATGATAGTGTCTACCTCTTACTCCGCAGCGCCGCAGAGCAAGATTTGATTGGAGAAAGACAACAGTGGACTCATGAATGGAATAACATTATCTTCAGTGATAAGTCTCGGTTCTGTTTATGGGCTCATGATTGTCGCAGAAGAGTGAGACTTCGACGCGGTGAACGGAAACTTTTACCATATGCTGCTGAAAGACATAGGGTCCTTGTACAGGGGGCCACGGTTGCATATCGGTCTCCTCTAGTTTTATTGAGGGAAGTCTTAACGCATTAACATCATTTTACAGCCAATGGCTTGCAGATTCCAATTTTTCAGCAAGATAGTGCTCGGCTTCAATACAGTGGCCATTTCAATACAGTTTTTTGATCGTGCTGAAATCACTTTATTACCCTGGCCATCTCGTTTTGATCTATCTCCGTTAGAACACTTTTGGGATATGATAGGTGTTAGAATAGGCGCCCTTCCTATCATAATAATAGAACTTATACGTCAAATTATCGAAGCTTGGAATGAAATACTAGTAGATATTGATTTCTAGAATGCCTCGGAGTGTTAATGAGTGCTTAGGAAATTGTGGTGGTCCAGCACACTCTTAATTATTATTCATTTGTTTTTTTGTTTGTTTTGATCATCGATGTACTTTATATTCATCATCAAATTCTGTAAATTTCATTAAAATCGTCCAATAAATTTTTAATGTTCTGATTTTTATATTGGCGGCATAGTAATTAATGCGCAAAAATTGTTCTAATGTTACAATTATTATTAATTCTAAGTAATAGTCACTTATTATGTTTATTTGTTTATTTGCGTAAATAAGTCAAATGATTTAAATAATGGTGTTGTTTTATTGAATAATTGCAGTAAGAAAAAAAAAATTTATTGTGGATAACGCATAGGGTTATGCTTGCGAATAATGGCTAGCATTCGAATTATTCGCCTTCGGCTCGTTCCGCAAACCTCATTCTTATGATTAATAATAGGTAATAGTCACTTATTATGTTTATTTGTGCAAATAAGTCAAATGATTTAAACAATGGTGTTGTTTTATTGAATAATTGCAGTAAGAAAAAAAATAAATATTTTTTATTGTGGATAACGCATAGGGTTCTGCTTGCGTATAATGGCTAGCATTCGAATTATTCGCCTTCGGCTCGTTCCGCAAACCTCATTCTTATGATTAATAATAGGTAGTAGTCACGTATTAAGTTTATTTGGGTATATAAGTCAAATGATTTAAAGAATGTTGTTGATTTTTTTATTAAATAGTTGCAGTATGAAAAACATAATATTTTTTAATAGATAAAGTATATGATTCTGCTCGCGTATGATGGCTATAATTCGAATTATCATTCGAATCAATTGCATGTGGCTCATTCCGCAAACCTTATTATCATGATTCTTAATACGCTTGTTGATTAATATACTATTGCCCATCATTAATTAATACGCACAATAATAAGTATTGGCTATTTGTTGAGGCTTCTATTCTATTTAGGACAAAATAGATTTTCTAATTATCTGAAATTTATTAAATCTTTCAGATTGAATACGACGTGTTATAGTCATCAAATAAAATTAAGTTTGTTATATATTATGGGATAAATGAATTAATCCCGTAATATTTTAATTTTTATTGCGAAATTGATACAAGATATAATTTCTGTAATGGATAGGAAGTAATAATAAATAATTAGTAATAATTCGCGATTGAGTTTTTTAATTAGATATAAGGCCTGCATGCTTTATATAATTTCCTGTGATTTTAAGGTATTACATGCGGTGATGAAAGTATAAGAGAACATAAAGTCGCACTACTAAAACCATGCAATATGAATAGTGTCTTCGACGTTTCCACCTATTTTATTTAAGTGGTAGAAAGCAGCATTTCTTTGCGCCATTATGCTTATTCCGCGCCAAATAAAATGTAGACATTGTTATGTTTTCGATCCATTAAACTAATCGAACATGTGTCAGTAATGTTCAGCATTTCACATTCCGGCATCGCCGCTTTGTGTATGGAACACTAAATTCACGGTTTGTAGACGTGAGATTCGGCTATTTTGAAGGAATCAGTCATCTACTAGTAGGTGGGTGGTATGTATGTATATTTGGTTTGTCTGAGGGGATGATTTGATCGGAAGATCGGATGGGTCGGGCCGGGCCGGGCCGCACCGGGACGGGCCGGTCCAGCCCGGTAGATACATGAGTCCTTCGACTAAAGGGCCGACATTCATAAGAGATAAAATACGAGCGCGCATCTGTCGCCGTTATTGTTGTACACAAGTTTCTTTGCGAAGTACTTTCTAACGGTTTCCAGATATATGACACGCTGCCGTCCGGCGATTCCACTTTTATGGCAAATTGCTCTATAACAGGGTAATTTATGACATCTAAACGGCTTGCTTACCATCGCACTAATAATTTATTCCATTCAGAGCCAAATATTAAGATGTTACTGATAACGACTGCAGTGTCTAATCTTAATTACTTTACGTAGTTTAATTACCGCGCGCGAGAACCGCGCCGTCTGTTATTATCTGGCCGGGGGAATCGAATAAGTGTGGGAGCGGGCCAGGGTAATGTATGTATAGGCGTTAAGGCATTTTAGGCATTGAGGCACTGTTACGTTACGTTACGTTGCGTTACATTACACTGTTGTGTTGTGCCGTGCTGTTACTACTCACTGTAGAGTCTGATAGTGCCATCCGTCTCTCCGCGTGGGTTCTTGGCGACACACTTGTACGTGCCGTAGTCGCTCTGTTGTATGTTGGCTATGGTCAGTCGCATATGCGTCTTGTACGATGGCACTCCGACGATGTTCTCCGTGTGATACTTGCGGGATTCGTGGATCATTTGGCCGTCCTCTCGTGTCCAGTAATTTAATGAGCTGGGGTGGGCTTCGGTGAAACATTCCAGAGTGACGGAATAGGCCAACGGGGCTCCGACCAGCTGATGAGGGATCCACAGCATAGGGGGGACTGTAACAACAAAGCGCGTTAGCAATCGATTAACGGCATCCGCTTGATCTGACATAATCGACACCCCTGCCATTCGCAGAAATGTTTAAATGTGTTTTCATTATAACATGCAAAACGGTTTTCGTTCCGAACAACCCGCGACGCGGCACAGCACATCTTAAAACACACATACATGCTTCCTTCCGTTCCTCTTTGTCTGTTTACTTGTTCATCTGGAGATTTGCGAAGATGTTCAAACATAAACATAGATGCGCCCGTAATCGGCACGCAGACCTAAATAACACAAGAAATTTCCTTTTACATCGTTTACCTTTTGTGACCTCTTTAAATGCATTACATTTCCACAGCTTCGCGCTTACTGCCAACCACCTTGCTTTTCTTCTTTGTAAACCCTTCATTCAATTTATCTGCTCTTTTTTCAGGGTAAACACTATACATGTCAAATGTTTAAATAATAGATTCACGAAATATTTTCCAAAGCACTGATTTTCAAACATCTCTTACATTTAAATCGTTTTACCTTTCCTAAACACATATTATATTAATGCACAACTATTTAATTTATTTAATGAAAAACAACTGACAATTTTCATATTTTAGAATTAATGTAATAATTAACCACAATTATATTTTTGCGAATGATAATAATTATTATAAATCAAATTATTAACGCACGGTTTCTCAAACAAGTCTTTATTTGTATGTATAACATAGATTTTAAGCTTTATATAAGCTCGACTTAATCATGATGAAATTCCATTTTATTTAAGCAGAGCTTGAGATTTCGATCGCCCAAGCTACCTGCATCAAATCTACTTTCGAATATTTTTTACAGACATATTGATGGTATGTTTAAATCAATTAATCAGAAAGCCCTTCACTGGACCGAACAATATAATATAAACTTTTTCTGTCAAATAAACCATTGTTCTTAGCATTGTAGTTTGGGCTATAATATATTTAGTGAATATTTCTGAGACTACGGAAAGAATAAAACATATAACAAAAATTAAAATACCCCAAATCTTAAAAAAATACCAACAAAATATTTGTTGAAGGGTGTTCGCCGAATTTTGGCTTCTCCAATCATAAAAATCTGCATACATTGTTTCGCATGCAGATTTGCTTTTAGTTGGAACCAAATATTCGTGGGGTTTTGCCGCTTATGTTTGTACAGGGTGAGAACTCAATGTCCCAGCTCTATTATAAAAAATGGAAAAAGCATAGAAAAAATTTTGAAGAGAACTTCATAAATAGGATTGAGAAAATTCTATTTTAAGCCAAAATTGGATATTTTTCTAATTTTGGAAACTGAAGTAATGAAGTCATAGATTTTATTTTTCCCAGAAACATACTTATATTTTTGAATATTAAAATAAAGCTAATTTTCTGTATAATCTTTGTGAAGACAAAAATTGCTATCTTCTTCCGTCTAAAAGTTATAAGCAAATTCGAAAAATAAAGTATAATGAAAAAATCGAAATCAACGCGATTTAAACAAGTAGCCTTTGGAAATAAATAGCAAAATTAGACCTATGGTCCATAGCCATTTAAGAATTAATTACGTTTACGTTATTGTAAACTGTAAACTTTGTTAATAAAGATTGTTATATATATACGGAGAGTTTTATGTAATACCGAACATGCTAGAATGTACTCAATGTAAATTTTCTATTGTTCGATTTGTTCAGGAACGCATCAAAGCATTGAGTGCGATGTGATTGGCTACTATTTCTAAAAATAATATAGTCAACCCAAACTACTCCCTTCTCCGTCAAAAGTGAATTACACTTGTTAGTTATCGCAAGCAAGTGATATTTACTGTTCTGGTGTTTAAATCAGACGTATACGAAGAGTTGGACATCTTTATGTATCAATAATGTATACAAAGGAGGCGGAGATTTTTATGGTATGCATTGTAGTTAAGTAAAATATCCATAATTAAACATGTTGCACTTGACATAATAGTTAACAAATATAATTTATTTCTGACGTGAAGAGTGTAAATTGGGTTTACTATATTACCATTAGAAATCGTAGCCAATCACATCGCACCCAATGTTTTGATACGTTCCAGTACACATCGAACATATGAAAATTTACATTGAGTACATTCTAGCATGTTCGGTGTTACATAAAAATCTCTGTATATATAGCAAAGTTGCATCTGTCAATAATTAAACTAATGATTGTCAACCAGTGTTTTATTATGATTTTATTATGAAAAATGTTCACGCGCAACGAGTAAGTCGACATGTTATTAGTTTATGGGAAATTTCAAAAGAACAGCTTAGTTATAGGCTCAGAGATACTCTGTTATTCTGAGTTTAAAAATATTTACAAGATTGTAACGCAATTTGCGTGCAAATAACGAGGCATTTTCTTCTCGAAAGGGATGACAAATTGCAAAAAGAATTAACCACTGTTTTGCAGTATTTTCAAAACCATCCATCGATTCGGCAAGTTTGTCGTGAGTTGAATTTAAAATATAGTTCGGTACGACAAATATTGAAACGAAATGGTTACCACGATTATAAATTTTACAACTTATAACACTTATCAGGTCAACATCAACAGCGTAGAATAATTTATGTTGCATTAGTGCTAGTAAACGTAGAGATCAATGATAACCGATTTCTCCAGCATGTGTTGTGGATATATAAAAGCCGTTTTATTATCAACAGTAAGCCCAATAGAAAAAATAACGAAATTTTTTGGGCTGCTGAAAACCCATATTTTGTCAATCTAATTGAAAACCAAGAACACTTCGGTATTAACGTTTGTTGAGGTATTATTAATGGTAATTTGATTGGTCTATATTTTTACGAAGAAGTTTTTAATAGTGAGCTATATTTGCAATTTCTTCAAGAACATCTTCCTGTGCTTCTCGAAAGAGTACCATTACAGCTGCGAGCAAACATGTCTTGTCAGCATGACGGAGCTCCACCGCATAAAACACGAGTTGTCCAACAATATTTAAATTAAAGTTATGGAGAAAATTGGATTGGTATTAATGGTCCGATACATTGGGTGCCTAAATCACCGGACTTCTTATGGGAACTTTGTAAAATAAAGTTTATAGAGCACCATCCGTTAACTTCGAACATTTAAAAGAAAAAAGAAATCTGATATTCTTCAACTATCCAGAGAAATGTTACGTAAGGCTTCAGTAATAAAAGTAAGGCGGAGATTGGATAAGTGTTTAGAAGTAGGAGAGGTTTACATTGATAATTTGTTGTAGTAATTGCCTATATACTTTGTTTCATTCTGTATTAATATTAATAACATATTATGTATTGTTTTATGTTTAATTAATAAAAATTAATAATGCATATGTTTAACTTATTAATTGTTGAGACTTCTACTTAGTTATATATTGTAATTCAATTTTAATAAATGAAACACTTTTTTACTTTGTTTGTATAACTCGGATTGTTTTATTGTTGACTATAATTATACAAACAAAGTAAAAAAAGTGTGTCAATGTTTAATTATTGAAAGATGCGAGTTTGCTATTTGCGTCCAAAGGCTACCTGTTTAAATCGTGACAATTGCGCATTTTTAAAATATTTGTTTTACAAGTTTGGTTCTATTTTTTTAAATGTAAGATGATTTTTTTTTCATTACAAAGTCTCTACAAAGTTTATTAATAAAAATTAGTTCTTTTAATATATCCAAATTATAGGTTATGAAATGGATCGTTTTTCTATCGTTCTATCGTCTTTCCTTTTCTTATAATATAAGAAAGAATAAAGAGTATTCTGATTTCAAAAATAAAAAGAAAAGTTACGAGACCAAAAATTAATGTTTTGTCAATGATGTTAATTATTATACACATTGGCGGCATATTTTGACATTAGATTTATAAGTATGCCTTAATTTTTTTAACCAACCCTAATTCGACTTTTTGAATCACCCGTTATTTTATATGTACATTGTATAGTCGGAACGAAGAATATTATTAATGTAGTTATTAATTAAATATGAAATTTCGAGAACTCACAGCGGATATTTAATGTCTGGTATGTTTATTAGTATGAAAAGTAATTGTTTTAATAAATATTTGTTTCATGCTTACTTGGTGAGTCTAATTAATTGCAGTGGTTTAATTACAAAACTTACTAATGCATTTGAAAACTGAGACTTTGTAAATAAATAATTATTATAAATAATATCTAATATCATTATATTATAATTTTATTAATATGAAAAAAGTATCGACGAATAAAAATGTTGATGATATCTCACACACACATTGTTTAATTTAAATTTAAAGATGGGAAACGCTTAATAAAAGACCCTTTAGTATTTCGACTTAAGATTTATAATTAATTTTCAAAAGGTTATATTCGTTAGTGGCTGAATAATTAAATCTATGGTAATAAAAAAACAAGGGAAGAAATATCTCTGGTCGATAGCCCAGACAGATTAACACCTACATGTATTATAATTATTTATGTTATATTGTTAAAATTATCTGTATAGTCTGAATAAAGATGTATATATAAATATAAAAAATAACAAAAAATACAGATTATTTAATATGATTAATATTTTTAATATTTAAACATTGTATATGAATAAATTATTAAAAATATATTAGTGAAATAAAACAAACACACATTAAATTGAATAACTTAAAATTCTCGACTAGTTTGAGGTTATTAGCCCATTCTTAAGAGAAATTGATTATAAAATTAAATTTTAAATTCTCTTGACAATATTCTAGCAACCCGATACCAGTCGAGTTGTTCAATTTAATTTGTGTTTTTATATTGCTTTATTTGAACATTTTTAATAATTTATTCATATTTATTATTAAACAGATTATATTTGCCCGGCGCATTCACCATAAATTAATCACACGATTATTGCATGTCAAATCACTTTTCGAATAATGTTCATGGGAATATCCATCATTAATGTACGCTACATAGAATCGGTAAAACAAGAGAGGCTGCCAAATATGTGGGCTTGCGTTAGGGCCCATAATTTGAATTTACGCCACTGCTGTATTAAGTTAAGTAAAACGTTATTGCAATTTGGAAGGTGTTCAGAATACCAGCCGGCTGAAAGGGAGCGTTAAAGAAACATGCTTTCTCATCGGCATCGATTAGCCAAAATGAAATGTTGCGGATTAAATGCCGGCCGTGATATTTCAACTATACTCACATTAAGGATTTAATTTTATCTAGAATTTAATGGGAAATTTCGGTATTAAACATTTTCTATACGCTGCTGCAATTAATTGTATTTAAAGTAGGAACAAAACAAATACTCATTGAAACAAATAGTGTTTTCAATTAATTCATTTATTCCAGTTGTCGCTTTGGAACGCAATTTGTGCACTTACTTAATTTTATAAAATTATTGTTTGTAATAAATTACATTTTAAATGAGTATGCATTAATTTCCACATGAGCATTAATATAAAATTATATATCCAAACTTTATACAATATAATATAAACTGTTTTATAAATAAAAGTATAATTGTATCTTAAAACAATAAAAAAAAGATTATATATATATAAACTTAAGTGAAATTATTCCATTTCCCTTGGCGTTTAAGTTGATAATTCAATATCAGAAGTTATTAACCCTTGCTTCTATTTTATGAATTATTAATTTTTGAAAAGTTATTTCGCACAATATTATTTGCGGAGGCTAGGTTCTTGTTAATATCATTTTCAAGTCGAAGATATTTGTTGGTGAGTACTTGAGGTTTTCTTAATTAGTAAATTATTATATATTCTTTAATTTTGTCGGCGTTAACTTGGTGGTACATTTTCAATATAGTATATAAAGAAGAAAAAATTACTTTTTTATACAGCAAACAATAGTTTGAAAATGATTACCGTGTAATCGAAACTAGTCACGATTAATAAAAAATTCAAGTGGTATAAAAAAGTAATTTTTTTTCTTTATATACTATTATATATTCGAAGAAATAAAATTATTTCAAAAACAATATGCACATTTCGATAATCTATGGTTGATGCTTTTACATGATAAAACTCCATAATACACTACTTGTAAATACTGTTGTTTTATTTACAAATAGTGTATTATGGAGTTTTACCATGTAAAAGCTTCAACCACCGATTATTGAAATGTACATATTGTAATAGATTCTCTTGGTCACATTTATTTAAATAAATTAAATAAAAAATGAAAATAATTAATAAATGATTCCCTCTTTAGTTACTGTGGCATTTTGAGTTATGTTACATAAGTAATTAAAAACAAATGTTTTTTTAATTGTTGTAGTCAAAATATCACAGTAGCTAAAGAGGGAATAATTTATTATTTTCAAAATCTTTTTATTTAATTTATGTACATATTGTTTTTGAAATAAATTGTTTTCTTCGAATGTATAATAATTAAACCAAAAAAATAAAGTTTCACAAAATCTATTGTAGAAACACTGCTACAATTGTTTCTGTGGCATCGTCATTGTAGCATTGTCTCTACAATACATTTTGTGAAACTAAAAAAACTGTTGTTTTATTTTCAAATAATGTACTTTTCGAGTCATATATTAATTAATAAGAAATAATAAAGTTTGATTATTATTTTGAAATGTGGTGTTTACTGAATCAAGTCTTAAATAATTATCTTGTTAATTGTCGAGGCTTCTACTTTGATATACATTGTAATTCGATTTTAATAAATGAAACACTTTTTTTACTTTGTTTGTATAATCCGAGTTATACAAACAAAGCAAAAAAGTGTTTAATTTCTTAAATAATTGATACAATAAGTAGCCACGAAAAATCACAGTCACAGTGGAAATACTCAAAATTTATTCGTGGTGTACATTTGTGGTGGAAAGCTGTGAGGAATAATGCTACCATGTAAATATTAATCTAGTTTACATTACACAATTTTTGATGAGCGAATATTTTGTTTGTAATAATTAGAAATGCCAAAAACCTGTGCTTTTTAAAGTTTAACAATGAAATTAAATGTTTGTTCGTCACAAGTTGCATAATAATGTCAAAAACATACGTGCCAAATTTTATATAAATTAATTTACAATTAAGCGAATTCTGATGTCCTCCATTTTGAAAAATATCATTTCGATAAAACGCATTGTCAATCGGACGGCTGGGCAATAAAAGTAATGGTAAATAACCATTACTTATAATAATTTTGAAGTAATAAATGAATGTATATTTTACACGTGTGAGGATTAAGAAATATTTGAGTTTAGAGAAGTATAATCTTCTCTTGTGATTATCGATGACTGGATCGATTAGCCTCTTGGACTATCGGTCACTATTTTCGTTGTAACTTGGAGTTGAATTGGGATATCGCTTTGAAATTTAAAAATATTCTATAAACTATACATATATAATCGATTTATACAAACAAAATGTTTTTATTATTTTTTTAAATTTCTATACGTATGTAATCCCTTAAGTCAAAGACGCAATAAGTGAAGAGAAAATAATTATTTAATTTTCATTAATTAATTATTTTCAAATATTTTTTCATTAAATTTATTTTTTATTGTGACCAAGTGGGTAAAAAAATATTTATTAAATCAAGTGTAAATATTTTAAATAAAAAAAAACAAAAAACATATTTCATTTTAATTACAATTCATGTTAGTTATTGACATGATAAGGTTTTTAATTTATGTTGTGGCGATTTAGTTAATTGTAAACACGCTTGTTACAAAGAATTAAAATCGATTGTTCCATCTTTTAAATAAAAATGTATTTAATTGGAGCATTGAGATAATAAATATTGAAATGAACCTATTTTTGTTAAGTTATGGAAAACAAATAATTATTTAAAAAAAATTAACTTAATAAATAAAATGTGTAAGCTAATGTATAAAAGACGTGGAATTGTATATTTGTTATTATTTTAAAATAATTGTTAAAAAGTAATGGTATTTTAGTAGTAAAATAAAGTTCTGATATTTTTACATTAATAACGTGTAGCAATTTGAGAGATTCTGATGGGAACGTGACCCATCACCGAGTAAGAAATGCCTGGGGTGCGGGTAGCCATGAAATTCGGCAAGGTTGTGCACGCGTGCAAATTCCAAAGGGAACAAAGAACGTAGTTAACGCGAATCGGCCAATTGTGGTTTAATCACTATCTCGACATGGAGAGTAAAACTGGAAAACGCCGTGAAATGTCGCCTGTCGCGATTTGTCTGCGGAGAATCCGTCTCTGCCACTCCGAGATAAATACAAACACTCTGAGATCAGGTCTAATGTAACATTTATACCAGTGACAAGAAGAACCGCGTTCGCCCAGCATTCTGATTCTGGACAAACGTCTGATAGTCCTGTTCTTTCTCTCCTTTCAGCCGCCATCGCCATTCCGAGGAGCGTTGACAAGATAGATGCCAGTGATCATTCTTGAGTTCTGCCTCTGGAATTCACGGTCTAGTCTTTCACTGCTTGCCATTTAAACTACCTACTGTTTTCCATTTAAATTATTCAAATGATTATCAATCACGACGCAGCTATAACATTTTATGTGGTATTCGAAATCTAATCACGTGGATTTAATTAATATCTTTCTATAAATCATCAGGAATAGTAGTCGGAAAAGTATTGTTATCTATATTTCACGTCTGTCTGGGAAGATTTCATTTACATATGTAATGCGACTTACACGCTACGAGTATTTAATAACATCATCCTGAGCATTCGTATTGGATGCGGAATATATATGGGGAGAGATGATATTAGCAATCGATACATTGGATTTATGTAGTAGTTTATTATGACGATAATTGCTAGTGTTGGTTATTATTTATATTCCGTTTAATGTCGTATCGAGGTTCAAATGTGGACTGTAACTGTAAACGTGGCGCACCGCTGGACCGCGCCTGTTACTATGAGCGGCATTTCAAACATTCATCAACTCGCACAATTAGTGTGTTAAATTAATATCTCACAATAACCATACTCATATGTTCAATTTTATTATTTATTGCATAGTCCATCCAGTATCAAAATCTCCTCCTCTTCACATCGAGGATTTACAATGGCTAAATTTATTCCTGGTGATATTTTTTTGTGGATGTGGGGCTATTTTTCAGTGGTGTCTTCGGTATCCTCTGGAATTTTCAGTTTTTACATGGATACTGAGGCAATTCAAACAAAGTGATACATCGTTATAATACGTAATCAATTAATCACATACTATATATGATGTCAACGCGGCGTCATGTGTCTCCTATAACAATCTCCTATTGCAATTAATTATTGACGTGACGCATCGCCTCCCCCACAAAACACCACCAAATAACCACTGGATCATTTTATACACATTTAACATTTGTAAAACAATCATTGCAATAATTCATTCGAAATCGAGTATTATCTCTTTATTGGCATTTAGCCCTTTCTCCTTCACCAGTTACACGGAGTATGAAAGGTCGGAGACGAGGTGTTAACAACGTCAGCTTACCGGTACGATACGGAATGACTAGATTCAGTATGGGTAAATGGTGGCTACATTAGCTGACCATTGTAGAACTGTGGAGTGTATAATTTCACAACAGTCTCACGCCTCTATTGTAGAGCTGACAGTCTGAATTGCATAGCAGTTCCCTCTGGACAATGGATACTAATTTATACAGGAGACTGTACCGTTGTTTCTTTGTCTCTATCTCAAAACATCCCTCTGTTATTAGATATTTATTGTTCGTTTTCTTCTTTACCTTTCACTAACCGCCGGAGCGCTCCAATTCATTCTTTTACTTCCGTATCTTACAACTAAATTCTACGGATACTATTCGCTAAAGGCTGTAAATTAAATATAAAATCCTTACAGTCTACGCTGACTTTAATCCTTTTGCTAACGGTCGGTGGAATTCCATTACTAGCAATACACAAGTAAGCCCCCATATCTAGTCGTGATATCCTCGTCAATTCCAGCGTGTCTCCATCCCATTCAATTACTGTAAATACACAAATAAATACAATTAATAAATAATACGTATAATACGTAATGATTAAAAATGAAAACAAGACGGATGTCGTACATGTCACACATTGTAATATATTATTTTAATTTATTCAGCAAATCGAGGGGATAAAGGTCGGAGAAACAATATCCATTTGTTAGGATCGAAGAGGAAAAAAATGGTAGATAGAGTAAAAGTTAGAAACCTGCTGTGTCACCAAAACAAAAAAGAATCCGTTCTCCACAAAATCGTAATATATTGTGATTGCGGTAAGTAAAAAGTTTTATAAAAGCATTTACAAACCAGTAAGTGTCTTGTTTATGGTGATCTTGGAGTTATCGTCCCTTTTCCACCTTACACTGGGCTGAGGAGAGCCGGTAGCTCGACAGGTTAGCGTCTCGTTGGCGCCTTCCCTGACAATAACATCACTGCTACTCAATGAATCGTCGATATTCGGGGGCACTGTAAAAAAGAGAATATATATTTAGTAAAACATAATCGCAATTGTAATTGCGATTATACACGCATGAGGTTTGTTTATTTATATTGTCGATCGTATTTGGCTATCTGAGGGTTAAAGTTTCTTTAAGAGATGGGAAAGAAAATAGTAGTAAATGTTGTAATTCCCCCGGATTGCATCATTGTAATAAAATACGAAGTTTTGTTTTGAGAATATCCTTGGAAAGAGTAGAAACTCGGATCATAAATTTATAAATATGACAATCGACTCCAGAATTATTGTATATATTTTTACATACTTTCGATGTTTATCTAGATGAAATGATATTACTATTTTCCCCGCCATTTATATCTTTGAATCTATAGAATTATTCCAGAGAGGTAACGATCGAAGAGGAGGAGCGGCGGCATTGTAACATGTGCGTCCCAACTTGTTAAATTATACTGCTATGGCAAAACCAACTTCTCTTTATGCACGGCACGTTTCAGATTAGCCACGATGGCCACTGAAGTCGCCGCTTTTTCAAACTTAGCCTGCACCACTAAATGACATTTGCACCGAAACCTAAAATAGTCCCCCGCTAATAACAGAGAACACCGTCAGAATTTACAATTATGTTCCACCTCTGTTCAATTTTGTTTAGCATTTTTTTTAAATGAAACTCCGAGAGTCATGTAAATGTGCGTTCTTTATTAAAAAAGTGCGAGGTGAGAATTGTATTATTATGAGGCCATGTATGGGTGATTGTAGGGGATGTAAATGATTGTAGGTAGAGATGAATAACGATAACATCATAAAAGCGGCAAAGGCAGTCGAACCCTTTTGGGAAATGATTCGGTGAGCGCGAAGCGAAGTTAGCGTGGCGGTATAAATCTAACGGAGTAGCGAAAACCAAAGAAGCGGCATTATAATCTGCGTGCCCTCTCTCCCCCTCTCCCTTTATCCCCCGCGCCTCTATTGACAAACTACCACCACATTCATATCCATATCCGCACTCACACCCTCATCCACTGATAGAGCTGCAACTACAACTATAGCTTTCCCTTCGTTCTTCCACCTCACATACGACACACACTTAGGGTCATAATGGCGTGAAATCCACTTCGGATCATCTGCTCTACAAGAAACCGTTTCCGCAGATCAAAGACTTGACTACAGTGCCTATTTCCTGATTAGGAAGAGAAATTATAGACGTTTATTTTAAGAATAAGTTATACCCCAGAATTCCAATACACTCTCCTCGATCGTGAATAAAATTCATATTTATCTCAGCCGTCTTTATCACGCCTAACAAATACGGAACGAATTTTCACGGCTCCTTTCGATAATCATGACGTTCCTTATAAATGCCGAACATTACAATTCTTACAATACATATTGATTTTGGATATAAAAACGACGTTGTTCTTTTACAATTTCTCATTCACTGCTTTCACAAATAAAGCCATAATTTTTCCCTTTGAAATCCCATTTTAATCACTTCTGTATTCAACCACCAACACTGTGTAGTGCACGAAGTACATATGCAGTGTATACACGTATGAGAGTACATTAGTGTAATTTAGGATTATTTAATATACTGATTCTGATTCTATTTATACAGTGCAATTGAGTTTGTATTTTGCATAATGTCGGTTCGGATAATTTGTGTTAATAACGGGACAGGAAAGCCAATTAAAGCGTAATCAGTAATATTATCTGGCATTAGATTTCAATGAAAGAATCGTTTTATATTAAGCTTCAGTTGCACGTATAGGACAGGTGTTTAGTATGGACGTAGCGTGGATACCTCAAGTGAAATGAAACGTAGAAACATCTTACTTTTATCAACAGAGAAATTCTTAATGAATTCTGGTAGTTAAAAAAGTTTGCAGCATTCGAGCATTGGGTTTGCTGCAACGAATAATAATGCATGGCTTGAGGGTCAAAGTTCATCGTGAAACCACAAGGGCCTCCTGTCTTCCTTTTCCTAAGGGTGTAACGCCCGAGCCGAGCGTCGAATTCGCATGTGAATCGAACAAGAACAGGCTACACTATAAGGAAACGACGTGTACCAATCAAGACAAAATAAACAAATTAATGAGCCTCTGGTCCTATTTCCTCATTTTATATTTATGTACGTTTAAAAGCTTTCCGCTAAAAGGAGAAAGGAAAAGTCCCTCCGTAGATAACTTCTTCTAGTTACGAATCCAATCTTACATTGAGGTAATTAGATTTGCTCCGGCGCTGAATATTAATTATCCTTAATTAACTGATTTAATTGAAAAATAAATTATCACTTGTAATAATACACAACATGGTGCTTAAAGCCGTAGATTGTGTGTGCCATTCAACAGAATCCGGAGAGCATCATTTCCTTTTGGACATCCTATCTACCGGATTACTTTGCAAAGCTCCGGACCTATTATTATTTTCATCATTAAGTGGTCCCTTGATTGAGATTTCGCATATATCCTTTATATCCTTTCTGTATACATTCTTTATTATTCTTGATTTTTTTATTAAAGACGCTCCAAGGTTGATCAATACAATTCATCATGTTTCCACTGATTACTGACCTTATATAACTAATATTTGCTACACGTGTAGATTTAATCTTCCACATCGTGTTTAAATATATCTGACATATTTGGAAGACACGTTCTAAAATAAACATAAAAATACCGGATATTATGAAAATGACTGAAAAAGTAAAAATAAAGTTATGGAGGAGATATAAAATGAGCAGTAGTTTAGTTAACTGAGTTCTCCACTCCGGTCCGGTACTGATTGGCCGACCGGAAAGGAATTGAAACAGGCCATGTCCCTCACAATTCCTGGACGCATTAAAGGTCCACTTGATTGCGGCCGTATTTCTTCTCAGGGGGCCGAGAGCTTTCATTAAGCTCCCCGCCAATGCGGTTAAATGTAACCTATTGTCGAACCCGAAACTTCCAATTGACTCTACCATTTCTAATAATATCTAATACATTCGGTGGTAAACGGCAATCTCAGGTTGCTGGTTTGCAGGTTTGCAGGTTAAACTCGCGAATAATGAAAATTACTGAAAGCAAGCAGTTATGATAATTAGCAGATTGTAGTCAAACGGGCTTTTTAGAGTGTATACTGAAATTACCCTAAAAAGATTCTATACAAACATACCGGGCCGTTTATATGTTAATTAATTGAATTTTTATAATTATAAATAAACCTTGATACGAAAGTGTGCACGGTTCTCATCATAACTTGGGAGTTGAAGGCGATCGAGTTCATAATAGTGATGTGTATCTGTTGCGGTGTGTGTTTAGACCGAAAATTAATGCACGGACTTAAATTCAAATTCACGTCGAGCGCGTCAGTTTGCGACATTTAATTCGCTTGTACGATAAGTACGTTATCTTTACAATTAATAAATTCACCCCTGTTTTTCAGTGATTTTTTTTATGGCGAGCTGAGAAACTAAGGGGAAATACCAAAGGTAAAACATCCCTCAGTGTAAATATACTTTCACCGAGACCCACCTTGATTGTGTAGGAGGGTAAAAGAACTAATGCTCGCTGAAGCGTGCAATTTGTTGATTTTATAAATAATTAAATCGGAACTTTACCTTGTCGATTTTCACAGTGTTTTCATTAAACGTGCATTCTTTTTAAACTGCGACATTTTCTATAACGCTTCTTTTTATATTCGCTTAAGAAAGATGCTTTAGAGACAATTAATAGCAGGAGGGCGTTTTTTAATAATAATTACACGTTTGATAGTTGAATCTAGAAGTTGTATACGTAAACATTATGTGATGGTTCTTTGGGGGTATGATTGATGATACGTCTGGTTCGTTCAGACAGTGTACGGACATTGGCATACAAGCTGTCGAGTATCTAGGGCGGGCACAGATTAAAGCATTATTACATTAGGGGAATCCCAGCTCGATACGCTTCTGCCGAGCTATGGATTGGACGTTACCAAAATTGCACTTTTCCACCACAGCTATTTTAAAATTTATTACAATTCTTACGCAACAGGGCGGCAACTTCTCCAGCTTGTCAAAAAAGAAAAACTACGCTACTGAACCGAAGCATGCAGGCGTACACGGCGTAGACACGGAGAAACTCGTCGAGATACAATCGAGATTCTGAATTCTAAATTGTATTCTTGTAATTTTGATGTTTCCGAGAAGGGCAAGATACGATTTCATGGATCGTTTGTGTTTTCCGGTCATACTCTTGAGGGCGTCGGCGTTCGAGCGCGCGATCTCATTGTGGATTTTATCGGCTCGATGGATCGGTATGACCGCATGACCGTGCTCGATAACGATCTAAGTCGATATGTGGGATCTATACTGACCATAATGAATTGTCGGTGACACAGGGATCGCTTTTTACCGGGGGTTGCTGCTACCCGTGACTCTACATATATTAACAGTGTTGAGTTCCAAACTTTATTATACTTTTATCTCGAGTGATGTATATCCTATCCGGTTTCATACATACATAGACATATATACATATATACATATTCACTTACATATACACGCAAGCACATACATACACCTATAACAAATGATTTTCTGATTTTCGCATGTGTTATTAAAACGCAAATACGCCTGCTTCCCAACAAAATACATACTAAATTCACATGTTATAAATCTCACTGCACATCCTGCGGTAATTATTTATTAAAATCATATTTTACTTGGATATTACAGTCGATTAAAGCAGAAGTTGCGGTCGGCGATGAAAGTGTAGAGAACGGTTGTTCTGGCTATTCCATTTACTTTCCATCTCTCCCTCCGTTCTCGATTTCGATCTCTCTTCTTCGTTTTAGTTTAGTGCTAATACTTTGATTTGATCCTATTTAAATCTAAATATAAAAGTAATGGTTTTTCTTTACGATATAGGATTGAAAAGTTAGGAGAGTCGATCGATTTAAAATGCATGAAAGTTTATCGAAATGAACTTAGTAAAAGCATAGGGAAACATTGACAATGGAGAAAGCATTATCAGTTCGCACATTCTGGGACAAAAGCTGACAATTACTAGATTTAAGGGAATTTCAGCCATCCCACAGATTTCAATTATAACCCGAGTTCCAAAACCGCGATTCGATTCAATGTAATTGACCAGGTAATGGCTTTAACGACGGCTTCACCTTACACCAGAAATAGCACAAGCGTTAGTTTGTAAGTCCCCACCCTAAATCATTATCATTCAAGAGTTCAATCTATTAGTTTCACTCCAGAAATCTTTGCATTTCCGAAAAGCTTCGTTCAACTGGAATATTTATCGTTTGTGGAGTCGCTCTTATACACAACTCAAAATAAACTCCACTCTTCACGCACCGACGGTCCTTCCTTTCATATAATTACCACCCTGGCCACAACATCCCTTTTCCCTCCTACCTTCCTCGCGATCTATCTGATTCAAATCCTCACCAAAGATAGCCGATTATTCCAAACTGTAACGCAGTTTACCTCAATCGGATATGCACTAAATTGTGCACGATCGCAAGGCTAGCTGTGAATTGCGGATAAATGATCAATTCCCCCAGGGGACAATGTTAATCGTTGTCCTAGTCGCTGGACACTATAAGCAACACTATTATAATCTGTTGCGTTTCATCACGTATTATCAAATATATATATATATATATATTTAGTTACATAATTAAACTGACTTTACAACAACTTATACTCAATTAATGCGCAATCAAATAACATTTATTATTTTTGTGCACAAACTTTTCATTGATAAAAAATTTTTAAAATAAAAAATAACAATTGTTATTTTTAGATAATTTAAATAACAAAATGTTTTTTTTTTATAAGTAGCTATCTTATTTAAAATATGTATAATCCAAAAAATGTACCTTGTTTTCTTTACTGAAATTAATTACTTTGCAATAATTAAGTGGATCTAGTACTTTTGCCAGTAAAGATATTTATATATACCAGATGACCAGAAAAGGTGTGACAATTTTCAGGTAGAGTGGTTATTTTTTCAGTAGAAAATTTAAATATTAGTATTTGCATTGATGTTTAGAATTCCACGTGAGCACATGTTTGAAGCACTCATTGGCGAATCTGTTAATCTATAGTCATTATTATTTATAGAAAGCAGCTATTGTATCACTACATCATAGTGATTTAATAAAATTTTATAAAATACTTTGTTTATCAAATTGTTGAAATTTCCAATTTATTTATAACTTACGACATTTAAATTTTGCGAATGTATATTTTTTTGTAAGTTATATTGATTTTATCTAAAATATATGAACAATAATACGAATTTCCAGATACATGTATAATAATTCAACGGCCTTGTGTGACTTTATTAAGAATTCAATGTTTTTTTTATTTATAAATAGAAAAGAGTATTTATTCATTCACTTCGTCACAGTTATTTAAATATATTAAATAAAAATGATTTGAAAATAATTAATAAATTATTTTCACATTTAGCTCTGTGACTTTTGACTTACGTTACGTAAGTACGTTAAACAAATGCACATTAAAACAACTACATCCCGGGCAAATACCCACGCCGGACATTGAATTACATAATGTACACCTGCTGTTGCACATCAATAAAATATTGCATAATGCAACAAAGTTTTGATCCAAGAAAAATTTAATGTAAAAACAACAAAAGAAACGTTACTTAATATAAGGCCATCTGCAGACACGTGTTTCGGGATCTATCCCTCGTCAGTACAGCTATGCCTTACATAATTTATACTAATCGCTTCATTTTCCTTGATGATTTTCAAAATCATAACAACAGTTCTGAAATACTTGGCAAAATGAAGCGAATAGTATGATTACAAAAAATCGTGTCGAAAAGGGGAATTCTTCAGTTAATTACAATACATAAAATAATGGAGATGTAACAATGACTCAAAATAAAGAATTCGTATAGTCCCAAGCTGCTTAAATGAATAATTGAAAGATAAAACAACTAATGAAAGTAGTTCCACACTAGGTGAATGAAACTTTACGAAAGGGGAAGACGCATCAAGCAGTATCTATTTTAAACAATTTGCTGTTTTTGGAGTATTGAGAATTAAAATGTATTGGTTTATGATTTATAGTCTATTCGCGATAAGTTTAAAGTGACGTTATACATTGAAAAAAATATTACGTTACCATATTTACCAAGGGTTGTAACTATATAGGCAACATTTACATTATTATCAACCACAGATTTATTCTTCTGATGATTATTTGTGACTTCTAAGTACTTTCTTTGCAGTGCTTAGTGAGTCACAATTCAAGATCCGTTCAACCGCCTTCATCAAGGTATTGCACATGGAACATACTGGTCTCACGAGACCCGAAAGAGCCTCACCAGTAGATAAATAGTGGTTGAACATTTTATTAAATGAATTTAATTTCCTGTTGTCATAAACAGGACTAGTTCACCTTCCTTCGGTGGATGAAACACGATTCTCAGTCGTCTACCTTGTAGACCCAAATTATTAATGATGCCACTTGAAATTAGGAAATAATTATTGTGCTTGAACTGTCTTTCCAATTATATGATTTATTTATAAGCAATAAACTTATATTAAGGCAGGTTGTCTTTCTAAAAAAATCTGATACATGATTACCGTAATTTATAACTAATTATATTTGTGTCTCCTGCTTAACTTAATTGTGAAAATGGTCATAGTTTGTCCCGTTCCTCCTGGAAGTACCGCACAAAAAAATCAACAAATTGTTCTATCTGAATTCCCAATGTTTTAGGACTTTTATATTAAAAAATACTGAGTTTTAAAGGTTTGACACAAACTGATGTCAACGTAGAATTGATAAAAAAGTAATTTTAAATTATTTGATGATATAAAGTTGAAAACAAAAAGAACTAAATATGATGTCACTTTAAACTTATCGCGAATAGAATTTAACTGCATAATAAAAATACAATTTAATTAAGAATGTTATGTTTTATTAATTGCTTTAATTTTCTTTCTTGTTTTTTTTTAGCGAGTAATGATAATAAAATAGGAAAAATTCAAGATGAAAATTGCTGTATAAGCAATAATAGACTATTTAGTCGCGGTGGAGGGGCTAATTGTACCCACTCATATAGAATATTATTATTATTATTACTTTACAAGTACTGTAAATCTTAATTGTTATTATTTTATAAATTTACCAATTCTGAATTATTATCTTAGCTAAAACATATGTAGTAGGGACAAGCAGTAAGTAAGTTAACACTAGAATATACTGTTAACTTAAAAATATTTATCATGATAATTGGAAAGATAGCACATCTATTGCCCAATTTCAAGTTGTATCGACAACAATTTGGGTCTACAAGGTAGACGACCGAGACTCGTTGGTGTGTTCACTAAAGGAAGGCAAACTTGTCCTGTTTATGAGAACAGGAAACGAAATTCATTAAATAAAATATTTAACCATCAGTCATCCAGTTATCCATTCGTTAGATGAATGGTGATTGAACATTTTATTAAATTAAAAATATTTGTTATACATATTCGTTAATATGTAAAATTTACGTTTATTTAATATTGGAATGTGAGAAATTGGTGGGTGATTCGACATTTAATGTTATTTTTTTCAATCAGCACACCGAATTACATATAAATTAGATAAAGTTATTTAAAAAAGTTTTTTTCGTGGGCTTGTAATATTAACAAGTAAGGATTGTTACATATTTGTAATAATTTATTTATATAAATTGATTTAGTATAAAAATTGCAATCTATATTTACTAGGTACATTTAAATTAAATAAAAAAAATGAAAATAAGTAATTAATAAATTATTTCCTCTTTAGCTGCTGTGATATTTTGACTTACATTTTGACTTTTGTTTTTGACAAATGTTATACAATATGTTATTGTTATGCAACAGCAAATGTCCATTATTGAACATTTGTTTAAATTACCTATGCAACATAAGTCAAAATCTCACAGTAGCTAAAAAGGAAATAATTTATTAAATAATTATTTTCAAATTCCTTTATTTAATTTACTTAAATAACTATGGCTAAGTGAATAAATCCTTTTTTGTATTATATTTTAATTATTTAAATTAATAATATTTTTCATAGAATATTATGTAAAACAATAAACCTAGTTAAATGTATATAAAAGTATGTATAAAAAGTTTTTAAGTACTGTGTTAAGTAATTCATATAAAATAAATTAAAAACTTATGACCAAGTCATGAAATAAAACGATAAAAGCAGATGAAAAGGCTTTCATTCGGATTATGCATAAAATGTTCAAGGCAACAAAAGCGCTGCCCTGGACACTTTTATAAATATTCAAACAATGAAAAAGTGGATGAATTATTTTGAATAATTGTGTTGACACCGCGATGATCGCCGCAACATGTGTTTTATGTAAATTTAATACCCGAAACAACTTTCCTATACCTGAAACAAATTGCGTGTAAACGGCTAAAAAGGGGGCGCTGTGTGCATTTCATTGCGAGGCGCAATTTACTCCAGGCATAATAATAACAAATCTAGGATAATTATGTAATTTAATACATTACCATCATCATCGTCGTCTTTCCTTGGGCGGTGTTCTTAGTTTGTTTGCCTTGCTGTTAACTAGATATGTTTTCTCGATTATATTGTTTATGATACTATGTACTTGCATTTAGTGCACCGGGGATTGAGTAATAAATAAAATGTAGGTATTTTTTTAATTAATTTAAATGTATTTCATTTTAATTTAATTATATTTTTTTCAATATTCAACATTAGTTACAGAGCATTTCTATTTTCTATTAGATAATTGTGTCGATAAAATGGGTTCACTGCAGCGTGAAGCGTGATTTACTTGTAAATGAAAACACGTCGATGTTTATTTTATTTTTTTATTCACGGGAAAATTATCTTAGGAGTTGTAATGTGTAAATACTTTATGTATACACGCCTTGAGAGAATTAAAACAGGCGAGAAATTAAAAATAAAGTGTTTCGTATAATCTCATTTTATGTAGCTCCTTCCGTTTTTTTGAAATAAAACAGGAAAATTACTTGTATAATGACACTTGAGATAAACTTTAAAATAAAACTCTGTGGAGTACCTAATTCAAGCAACAAATCTTCAGCAAAGGAGCGTATCCTTTTTTTCTTTCCAAATTAGTCGCCGTCTTCCTGTTTATAAATGGCGTCTTGTATCATTGTCTTAACTGTTTATCGGTGGTGGTTAGAGAAGGACGGAGCCGTTTTATGTGGGTTAGGGAGTGAGACACAGGTAGATAGTAGAAGTGCGAGATATACAGAGCGAGTTCGCAAAGACAAGTTCAACATTCACCAATTGTATAATCTCATTGTCAAAAGTATTGCAATTAATTACTTTGAATACGGCGCCCCCTCATCTTTTTGTCTCTAAAATCCGTTGTAACAGATGAACAATAACTTATGAGGTCGCAGTTGTTAATTAAGAAATTACTGTTTCTAAACTTCACTTATAATTCCGTCAAGATTGTTTCTGGCCTTAACGACGCACTTCCTAAATGCTTTAAATCTTATTCTATTTCTCTATTATTGAAATATTAATTTTACTCCCGAATACACATTTACGGGAAAGCTGTCCAAAAACACATTTCAGCTTTTTTGTTCGGAACTCGCCACAATCTCGACTACACATTTTCCATTTCCTCTCTCAATCTGTTGATTCGCAATTATCACGCCGCTACCTCACACGGTTTTCAGTAAGGAAATTTCAGCCCCGATCCCATTTACTACGCTTCATTTCACTCACAAAAAAAACTAACATTATTAGAGCGACCTTTTGCAGCGTGCATTTAACATTTCGATGCTGACATGGCGGCATTTTAGGACGCTTACACTGAATTTGGAATTTCCAATCCGCACCTGGCGGATGGATGGATGGCTGGGATGGGATGGGATGGGATGAGAATGGTGTTGTTTGTGGCTTTAATACGCGCCGGCAATTAGAAGTAAAATTTAATTAGGCGTAACGGTGTTCTCAGCAGGCACACAACCCTTAATTGCCCATTAAATGAGTTAATGCCATTTAATATATATAAAATTTCAAGTGAAACGTATATTGAAATATAAATATGAGTGATGTTAGTTTTGAGGACGGGATTGTGAATGAGAAAATTGCTATCCCCGGGGAGTATTTCAATTCGATTATAAAAGGAACTCAGTAATATGTGAAATTGTGAATGGAATACCGAAATAGTTTCCAAATGAAAAAGCGTAGCAGCTTAACAAGTGACATATTAGAAAGAGTATTAAATTAAATTCAGTTCGCAGTAAGAAAAACACTTACCGACAACATGCAGGAATCCAAACTGTGTTTTAGCTGTGACAGTATTTATTTGGCACATGTATCTCCCTTTGTCTTCTTCCTGTACGTTGCTGATATGTAGGAACCACGTTCTGTGCTTATCGTGGGTTACACTTATCCGTGGATTCCTCGTTATCACATGGTTGTGCACCGTTAATATTGCAGACTGTTCAAAGTGCATCCAAGCCACCTGTAAATCCAACAAGATTATCATTTAATTATTTTAATAATTGAATATCAATCGCTAATAAAAATGCTCCCTTATAAACCATATCCACCATTAATTTAGACACAAACGACTGAAGCTATTATTTAAAAATATCTACGTACTTTCACAACCACTTTAATCCCCTTTAACCGCTGAAGTTCTTTATCACTAATGATGAAAACTTACATAACAATTTTACCTAACGACATAACAACGCTACACGTAATTTACTAGCTAATTAGGAACGGAAATAATAGACGAATAACGCGTTCAATTCGATGTACATTGTGGTCAACCTTTCCATTCGCTCAGAATAATGACATAAAGTTTTAATGTTTTCAACATTTTATCGTCCCCACAATAATATATAAGTTTAAATTTTATAGCCACTTTTATGCATTCCTATACGTCCGGGATATATTGTTCGCTGATATCTTTAAATTTAAGACATCCAATTTAACGTTTAATTTAATAAAAGCAAACGTCCGAAATTCCGAATAAAATCATGTATCACGTCAATTATGACTCCACATAAAACGTTATTCCCAAATGTTTTATAAACAAATTTGCGTAAATTCAACTTTATTATACTTCTATAAATCATAGCGGCAAGAAAAAACGAGGAATAAAAAGATAATTGAGTGCTACGGGGTCTCACGGGTAAAGTGTCAGAAGCTACAGAAAATTTAATTTATCTTTACTAATAAGATTATGCTAAAACATCTGAAAATTTAAATCACCCATTAAAAAACGTTGCCTCTTTAAAATAACGACAGTCACACGTTCATTTTTTTAAGGATCCCCTTCAATATCGAACGCTAAATTACCTTTAATGTACTTAAATAAATCGACGACTCGATTAATTTAATTAATATTTCCCGTTTTACTATTCCCAAACTGTTCGCGAATTTAAATTGATCCATTTTCATGATAATATAGTGGAATACAAAAGTCGGTCCAATAGATAAATTAAATGTTAATGGTGTAAACCTGTTGAACGTCATGTATAAATATGTATAATCCGGAGATAACGGCAAAAAATTCCCATGTGCAAAAACTGGACGACCATTAAATCTTCAAATCATCGATTACTGTACAAAAAGTAACATACTGCTAGCGCTCGCTGTTTGCACAATAGAAGCAAAACACCCTTCAATTCACCGCTTACAAACTTAAACATGACATGTATGATTATCGCACTTTCTTTTTTATGCACTTTAGAAATTATATATCATATTACACAGATAAAAAATAAATTAGTTAAATAAGTACTATTAATTAAAATAAATTATAATTAATTAAAAAAAATCATTTTACGATCGCTACATTAATTAATTTATTTACCACAAAATATGGATTTATTGAAACAACTATCTCTTGAACTAATTAGCGTCGAATATTAGATTATACGGTGCATATTTGCTATTTGCTATTTGATATACAATATATTTAATCTGTACATTTTATTTATATACAAGATGTCTAGGAAAGGTCTAACAATCTTCAAGTAGATTAGTTCATTGCTTAATTTCTAGTCAAAAATTTATTTAAGTAAAAAATGTGGTAATCGGTGGTTGGGGCTTTTACTTAACGAAACCCTCTAATACACTATTTGTATATAAGACAATAATTTAAGTTTAAAAAAATATATTGTAGAGACACTGCTACCATTGTTTCGTTAACACTATGGCATTATCGGGCAGATGATTAATGACATTAATTGTAGCAGTGTCTACAATAAATTTTGTGAAACTTAAAAAACTTGTTTTATTTACAAATAGTAAAAAATGGGGTATTGCTGCTTATAACTCCACACAAGCCAGTTTAAGGGAATGTAAATTATGTAAGGGTGAATCAAAGAAGCATTCATAATAATCATGAATCCAAAAAATATTGTGAGTGTCATGTTTGAAGTACACATCAAAGATAAAAAATGTATCAATTGGCGAATCTGTTAATTTAATAAGAATTAGAATTGATAGAAAACAGTTATTGTATCACTTTGAAGTAACTTTTAATAAGATTTAATTAACGCGTATTTAACAAAATATTTAAAAAAATAAATATAGAAACAACAATACGCTATTATTTGAATACCACTTATAAATCTTAAAAATAAATAAAAAATATATAATATTTGTTAGTTTAATTTCAATTGGTAATTTTTATGTTATATGAAGTCGGCAAGGATAATGCAAAATTGAATTTTGCATTGAAACTCGTTGATGCTAGAAAGCGGAAATTGATTTTGCATTTCCACTTTACACATTAATACTATAATGTAAAGTATACACGAAAAAAATTAATATAAACAATTCTTTCGGTACCCCTATTTATAAAAATATTCTCTGCAGTGAGAATGTTTTTCGATATCGGTTAGATAACTTTATAAATTGCAGTATGTACTATGTTGTATTTAAATTATATGTATATAAAATGTATTACATATTTTAATTTAGAGGAAACCTTTATTAATTTACATATTATATCAAAAAATATGGATTGTTAAAAGGATTACCAGTGAAAAAAATGTATTATGACATTAACTATTCAAAACACATTGCACAAAAGAAGCTTTAGTTATTTTCCAACAAGACAGGAAATATAATTTTATAAAAACATAAAAATATTAATGTTTTAATGATTAATTAAAACGACAGTCAGAAAGACCGACGATCGATAGCCATTTTCTGAGGGTTATTATTTTGTAAATTTGTAAATTTCTGAGTATCATTTACAAATTGTTTTTTGTTAATAAAATACTCAAAACTTGTAAAAATGAAAATATAATTATCGTAGGTTTAATCATTGATTAGTAATGCTTCTACTTCGATAATATAAAATAATATAACATAAATAATTTCAATACATGTAGGTGTTAGTCTGTCTGGGCTATCGACAGGAGATCTTTATGCCCTTCAATATGTATTTTGTATTATTTCATAAAACACTTATTTTAATTTGATTTTATAAAAGATTTTTTTAGCGCCATATTTTGCCTATTTTAAAAATGATATGGTCAATAAGCAAAACTAAAACGAAATAGAACTTGTACTGAAAACAATTTAGAAATTTCTATTAATTTTTGGTGAAACAAAATTAAATAGAATTTCATATTTAGAGACTATAATTTCGACAATCTATACATGTCATTATATCAATGACAACTATCCTGAGTTGGCAATACTAAATTTAAGGTGGGTGACTGGATGATTCCCTAGTCTGACTTATTTCGCATTCGGTTTTAATCTGTTTAACGAATGTTATATTTTTATGTTATTGCCGTTATAACTAAAAAACATAAAAAAATAAAACTGTTAAAAATGACGTCTGACAGTTCGATATAAATAATAAATTTCCGAATCATGTTTGTAAACTTGATAGTTTAGAAACATAAAAATGCAGTAATGTAAGGATTTTTTTGTTGTTGGTAACCTTGGACAGTTGAACATAGTGATCATAATTATATTATATTATATTATATTATATTATATTATATTATATTATATTATATTATATTATATTATATTATATTATATTATATTATATTATATTATATTATATTATATTATATTATATTATATTATATTATATTATATTATATTATATTATATTATATTATATTATATTATATTATATTATATTATATTATATTATATTATATTATATTATATAACGTTAAAATTACAAGTATTGCAAATTTGCATCTGGATTATATTTATAATTATATTTTATTTGTTTACCACAAACCACGAAATTACTTATTGTAGAATAATTAAATGATGATGTAGGCAGAAAGATCATTGGTCGATAGCCAATTAACAGATATAAAATAAACATTTGATTTTGTAATTTCTTAATATTTATTTAGTATTTTTTTGCTGTATATATCTGTTAATAAATATTATTATTATTAAATGATGAAAAGCTCACAGATTATCTTTAGACTTATAAATTGAGGTAAAAACGGAAATAAATACAATTACTAAGGAAATTTCAATTTCTCCTCCCTGCTGAAATTAATTATCTCATAAAGGAAACGCGAAACAACTATGTCCTCACCGGACATTAAATTAAATTACACAATGCATGTTTGCCATTACAACACAGACCAAGGTTTTTGTACTGAATATTTTTTTTATCATCATAATTAATAATATGTAATAGTATACATTTTTTATTAGATTTAATTTTTGTTTACAATATAGAAAATATGTAAGCAAGAAATACTTATGATTACAAAAATACTTGAATAACTTTCTCACATGTGATTGGTGAAAATATTTAACTCCTGATAATGCTGTGAAAAGTGAAACTAATCAAGTAAATACTACACGAAACTAATACAAGTCGCATTATATATGACAAGCTGATAACTGATAGCTGACAAGTTTGTCAGTTTCTTTTGTAGCTTAGTCTTGATAATGCCTTAAAAAGCGAAACTAGTCGAGTAAATAGAAAAAAAGTGAAACAAACCAAGTGTAATTTAATTTAAACCTTCATCAGTAGTTAGTTCAAAATATTTCACCAAGTGATAAATGAGAAAACCATTCAAGAAATATTATTTATCTTTATTTGATTTATTAAAATTTTACAAATGTGTATTTGATTTGTAAGCTGTATTAATTTTATCGAATATATTTAGAGAATAATAATAATTTTCGGACACGCCTTTATTATTACAACAGCCACGCGAGACAATACGAAGAAGAATCCAATATTTTTTTATTTAGATTAATTATCGAATATTAATAAATGAATTATGTTTCATACTAGTTTAATATAACACTCGTCATTAGTATAATACGAATTACCATATAGTAGCAATCGAAACTTTTATGATATATTTGAATGTTTAATAATTTTAACGGTGAACAACTAATTAGTCTGAATAAAGATGTGAGTATATATCAATAATGAAAATTATAGAATCAAACATATAATTTATATCTTAATTTCATTATTTATATACACGCACATCTTTATTCATACTATACAAATAATACAAAACTATAAAATATGAACAATTAAAGTATATGTAAATGTTCGTCTGTCTGGGCTATCGATCATAGGTCTTTCTGTTCTTCATTATTTATTTTGTATATTTTTGTTTATGTTTGTTAATAAAGATTATATATGTAATAATTTTAAATATCATGATAAACATTAGTATGCTTCTGTACATATAAAAAAGTTCCTAAAAATAAATATTTTTCTTCTTGCAGAACGTCTTACAACGGTCCAGTATCACGTAATGAAGTGGAAAAGAGAGTTTCTAAAGGCCCCAAAGACGCTCTTGATTTTGTGCCTGTGCAAACGAGTAAAAATTCTTTGGCGGGTGGAAAATAACCCTACGTTGTAGACAGAGGGTTAAGATCATCTTTAAAAATGTATGTGCTTTGTTTGATTTTGATGCAAAATATTAAATTTGCGCTTTTATTTAACTGTTGAAAATGCTGAATCTATTTTTGGATGATAACTATGTTTGAATGAAAATACAAATGTAGTTATGGTATATTTGTGCGTTATTTTTCTCTATATAAATATAATAAAAATGCGATTTTATATTGTGTTTTGTATATACAGACTATACAAATAATACAAAACAATATTACATAACTAATTAAAACACATGTAGGTGTTAGTCGGTCTGGACTATCGACCAGATGTATTTCTATCCTGTTATAAATGTATGATTAAGTTAAAGAAAAATATATGCTAGCTAGCTGAACTGTCCTAATAATTCACACAAATGAATTAAAGAATGGTGATGAGAGGATGTTTGTATTTAGGAACGAAATTAGGGTTACGGGGAATACAGAATTATGTAAGTAGGGGTAGGTTACCAGAATCATTGGAAAATTGTTTCCTTATGACTAATATACAATAGGATATGGGTAGGATTTGGGTGGACCCATAAAAGTATTCGTTGGAAGGATTGTGGAGTGTGTGTTTCGTATTTTATTAGAACTCTTATTTTCCGATTATTGAAACTAAATTTTTTGTACAAATCGCCCGCGGCATACTTGCTTATTTATTGAATTAAAATGAATGATGAATTAAAATCTTTGTGAAATATCTTCAAAGCTGGTTGAAGTTGACCATATAACATATGTGTCACAAAGAAGCATTGTTGTAACTTCTATTTTATTTCATAACAATAAAAAACCAAGTTCTTCATTTGACAAGTGTGAATATATAGTAATAATAATTACTTTATTGCCTAATAGCTAAACCAATTACAGGAATTTAATAAAAAAATAAACTTATATTAACTAATAATAATAATAGTAATTATATAACACAATATATATATAAAAACATACAAATATACTGATTTCACAAACAATGTTAAATCATGGTCTCATTTCTAGTGAGAAAAATATGTCGTCAAACAAACGATTAGCATTTTTGAAAAAAAAAATGAAAAAGAGGAGCCTTTCGAAGGACATTAATTTTGGCGACAGGTACATAAAATATAATATTGTAACGAGAAGAGAGTCTTGGAACATATAATTTCACTTGAAAAAGTAATTCAGCACAGTCAATCTTATTAAATTGTAATACGTCTCCTCAGCAGATTTTTAACAATGAACAATAATAGCCATTGTAGTGTTTATTGCTGTTGATTTTTCTTTAGGTTTATGTATTTTTCTTAAATTTTATTTCATTTTTAAAGATTATTGTAATTAAACATATTTTGTTATTAAACAATTAAATTTTCAATAATGCCAATTATAGATCAATTTCAATTATTAAATTAAATTTGAATTAATTCAAGCACGTTTCACCCCGAGCTAAATGAGAAGTTAATTGAATTGTAGTAAGTTCCATTCCATACATTCATTTAATTGATTGAATATCATTTTATCACGTTAATATATTTTAAATAAATTTGTATGTTGATTTTATTTGTTGTCGTTAATTAATTAAAAGAATATAATTGGGTTTCTGTTGTTACATAATGTATGGCGAATCGATAGTTTTGAATGGTGTTTGTCTCAATCCGAGAAAGTTAAAATAAAAGGATTAGAAAAATACTGGCTTAAGTGCTAAGTATCTGAAAGTAAGTTTGAGTGGATGGTCCTATAAATTATGTTGATTAAGCGAGATGATTTCTTTTCAAGTTCGGGCATAAACAGATAACGCGTTTGAAGCTGTGAGAAGGCCTTTGAGTAGTAATTTTAATGTGATCGTGTTAATTAGGGAAATAGCCGGATATTTATAAGGGTATCGATTGGAGACGACAGGAAGCAGTTGAGAGGTTGCGAGGTTGAGGAGGGACTGTTTACTTTTAAGGTTAGTAGAGGATGGGCCGTCACGATGTTGTTTATGGTTGTTTTAGAGTAGGGGTTCCTCGATAGGCAATTTTAATTTCCATATGTTTGTTTGTCTTATTAACGGACTCGGAGATAAAAATTTACGGTTCATTTGGGAGAAAGCCATTTTGTTAAATTATTGGTGTATATATATCCAATCAGCGACATAAAATAAAAAGTATATTAACTAAACGGAAACTTTTGATGGAATGAAATAAACAAGATAGAATTGTGACGTTATCGAATGTATCGGGGATATTTTGACAAAATCTAATCCGTATATAGGATATGAATTGGGTCGATAGTGCGTTAACTATACTGACAAAATGACAACTTCGCCTGATTAGCCGATGGCGGGATAGCTGGATGGCGGGATGGCGAAATGGCGTAGGCAACGGCAACAGCAACAACAGTGGAAGGGAGCAGCAATGATACCGGGCGAGGAGCCAGGAAAAACAATGCCCCCATCGTTCCATCACTCCCGCCGCCCCATGTCTGAACCCCCATGCGCTCTACCCTGGCTGAGTGTGTAAACGTGGATAAGTGGTAAACAAGGTAGTAAATTTCCTTCCGCGCTCAATGACGCGACGGTATGGGTTTGGGTTCAGATTCGGATTCCGATTCCGATTCCTTTTCCTCTTCTAAGTTTCATTCTAGTATAGATCCAGGGGAAGTTCGCAGGCAACACTCCCTTCCTACCCTGCCCTCTCCTCTCGTCTCCACTCCTTTCCATTCCATCCCTCCCCTCCCCTCCCCCTATCCTTTTTTATTTCAAACATTCTGTTGGAATACAATCACGAATATTACCATAATTAAATGGGTTAAACGGCCCTGATGGTTCTCCCCGTTTTTAGGATTCACGGTAAATATTAATTCGTAGTAAAGAGGATTTCCCCGCGGAATTTATGTCCTAGCAAAAGTATTTTATGGAAGGTAGTAGGTTATCTCGATTACAGGAGGACGTCTTTTCGTTATCCTTTTACAGTTAGAGGATCTGAATCGATCGTGCCGAGATTCCGTAACATCTTACAAGTGCATATAAAAAGTACATGTGTTTTGTAAGGACCGTCCGTGGCCGAACAGCTTGCGGATACTGTAAAAACCTCTTTTCGAACTTGCTTCATCACGAACTTTGAATGTTTTTATTGTTGATGAGCGTTTATCTACTTTTATACTTGACTCATTTTCATTTTCTCTGGAAAATAGAAAATGCTGCTCTCGTATTAAATAAATACTAATGTTTCAACAACAGAGCCGACCCGGCCCGGCCCGGCCCGGCCCGGCCCGGCCCGTCCAACGATCCAACGAACGAAAGCTACCTGTGGGTTTATAAATTACGACGCGACTCAATTGATTCTAAACAAATATTTATTGCTCGCAGTTGCTATACGGCTTTAATGAAACATATAAATGAGTGGAAGGAAACTTTATTGATAACTGTTATGGATTGCTTTTAGCTATGTAATTTTAATTGAAATTAATAATTCAGAGCTGTACGAGAGTTGCAGGAACTTAAATGAAATTATTAATTTATTTAGCGAGATTTAATTAAAGTGGCACCGCACTAATTGTTTAGTTGTAGTAATAATCACTTTTGAAATGCGAATCGTGATGTTAATTGGCTATTTAATTCCGCGTGAAGGGTTTTTTCTTTATTTCCGCAGTCGCCTTCTATTCTGCGTTTGGCACATGTCCTTCAGCAAAATCTAGGCCATTTACCGTACAATTATGTGGGAATTGTTGGTTTTTATATAATAAAATTAATTCCGGTCCCGTATGCAGAACAGGCCCCTGCCCTGCCCTGCCCCTGCATATTCGTAGCAGAAGTAAAATTGCAGAATCGTGTTGCAGGTGGTACCTATTGGTGGGAAGGGTGTTGGGCGTTGAGGGTACCCCTGCGGCCGTAGATTTAGACATAATGTACACTGGGGTTGTATAGTGTTGAAAAGAGAGAAGATGCAAAAGCAAGAGATGTGTTATACATACACCGGGTGTTTATAATGTGGTTTCCCGATTGCGGATGTGGTCTAACTCATGCTTCCTCGTCTGCCTTTACTCACCGTTTTAATTAGTTATTCTGCATGCATATATCTATAAATTACCCTCGAAGAAAGCTCATTTTGACTTTCAGCGTAAAATAAAATATTACTCGAAATTGCTGCCTGCCGAGAAGATTTCTCCTCCCGACGTTTTTTATTTAAACCTCGAGAAGTTTCTCGTTATACTTAGGGCATTATAATTCCAGGCCCCGCAGGAGAACGCGAATCACATCAATTAAACCTCGTACTCTAATCACTGGCAAACATTTTAATCCGAAAAACATCGCTCCCAATTAAAAAAAGGACACAACAGATTCGACCAAGGTATTGCGTAATAAGCGCGATTAAATCAATGCGCCCTCGCAATTCCTATAAATTAATTTACTAGCCCTCAGATTAAATTACTCGCTGGTAATTACTCGTACCTCGCAAAATAATGATAATGTTTAACCATTTTGAAGTAGCTTCATGATCTTGTTTAGAATGTATAGAGTTTCAAATTGGCTGTTTGTTCGTAGTCAGCTTTACTAGTTCAAGTAAATTTATATACTTTCGCCGGTCTCTGCCGGGAATCCAAGATTTTCAACCTAATTTTCCTCCGTCCCGAGTGCATCCGCCCGTGGGTCGCACTCCACGATATCTTTTTCAACACTTTAGCATTCGCGCAAATAAAATTAAAACTACGAATAAAATGTCCTGTCGGTTTAACATAAAATACGTATCCCCGGAAGCGGTTACAGTAAATGCACTTCCTAATTGACTCAGACAATCACTGGTTAGAGATAATATAATCGGAATGATCAATGAAGCCTACCTGCTGAAAACGAAGCAGCCCGTAAATCAGATTTTAATCCCGGTTCATTACATAGCAATTTCATTTGTTCATCAGATTGTGGAGCGGGCAGTTCCGTTTGGCTGTATAAAGTCGGGGATATGCTTTGACAAATGATAACTGAGGGAAATAAAAAGACTTGATGGCGTGGTAGAATCCCGCACCTCCACTGGAATAAAGCCTATGAATAATTTCCACATTTCTTGTCTCAAATTTCTTTATCTCTTTTGCTCTTTGCTATCCGATTCCAAAGCTATTTGAGTATTTTATTCATTTTACACTACGTCGAGTCAAACTGGCTCTCTCTTGAATTTACATACTATCGCTCTTTCACTTTTAATAAAATTATTTATTTAATAGTTTCTCTATTTCACGCGTTATGTTAACAATGTTCACCAATCCATCCCACCCGAATCACACATCGATCGGTTTTCGTAACGGTTCTTCATGTTATAAATTAAATACACATTCACGGGTTTACGATTTAAGTTAATACAGTGTCCCTAACCTAGTCCGAATATTGACGAGATAGGTGATAAATTATATTCGATTTAACTTGTTTTTAATCTGTCTTTTGAGCAGAGCTGCATTGTCTGTCTGTTAGCAGTAATGGAAAAAGTTCCTCAACTATGGAAGAACTTACTTGCATGGATTGTCAACGTTCAACGTTATATAAAAGCTGTTTCCTCTAAATGCCAGAAGATTAACGTAAGGTTGTCTTATTTAATACGAACATTCTCACTGAACAAAACTCGCGACAATTTCATCGGAACTTAAATTATAACTTCATTTAAACTTCAGTATGGCCTAAAATCCTTGCCCATTCACACGGCACGATTGCAAGATTAGCAATTACGGTTTACAATATCTATCTTTATTTCTCGCCTGGAAGAGAAGAGTTTAAGGGTGCGCATTTTAAAAAGAACGGAAGGAAAATCAATGATTCAATAATAGAATAATAGTAGGATAATGATACATCTGAGCCAGCGCAAAGAAAAAGAGGCGACAACTATATTTTGAATAGCGACATGTGTATCGGAGGAGCTTTTGTATCATTGGTTTAGTTTCAGGCGAGTTTCCGAGAGGCTGTTCAGGTCTCAGCTGTGCCAGAGCGGTCGAAGCGACCAGTGCAGGCCAAATTATCCTGCCATACGTTTAATATTACGTTCGGCCAGATTGATTTTCAATAACGATGTAATTGCAAAAAAATTATATAGCAACGGAATTCTTCGGAGCCTGAATATTTCGGATAGTTCGCTATTTAATTATGGCTCAGCTAGAATGTTAACACCGATGACACTTGCCACTATATTACCTTTCACGCGTCACT
Source organism: Philonthus spinipes (assembly GCA_963082785.1). Lineage (NCBI taxonomy): Eukaryota > Metazoa > Arthropoda > Insecta > Coleoptera > Staphylinidae > Philonthus > Philonthus spinipes. Next base: position 17,799,708 of record OY720301.1, read on the forward strand.
GTACGATCAAACAGGGGAGCTCCCGCAGAATTTCTCCCAAACTTTTCCATTTGCAAATTAATTCTACCTGAAAACACCTGAATACAGTATAACAACATTATTTTATAATCATGATTGTTACTTTCAATTAGTTACAAAAATTTCATTAATTCAATTCTTATATCCATAATTATTAAAGTCGATGCGATGAAAAAAAAATATACATGAAAATGTCAGCGAAGCTGATTGATCGATATTCTGATATTCAAACATAAATTATTGATGATAAGTCATTAAATATAGTCATATGGCGTTTGCCATCAGGATAATTACATTCGTTATAAGATAACCATTTTCGGAGTATTTATTAATTGAAACGGGAATTTTATTCATCGCTGGTAATTAAGATACTTTGTCGCGTTTCGTGTTACTGTTAAAGGGCGAAAGGGGGATATTTTAGGAAATTGGCCTAAATATCAAAGGACATAACTAATTTAAAAATGTAATATTAATCTTTAAATACCTTGGGGTTTGATTGAAGATTTTATAACATTGAATTAATCAATTTTAATTATCTTATACCATCTTATATATTATCAATTAAATATACTGTATAATAATTACTTCCCAAGAAAATAATAGTATTTATCGCTAATAAATGCAGGGCAGAAAAATCTATGGTCGACAGCCTTTTACAAAGAATAAAGTTATTTAATATGTAAGAAAATCTAGCATATAATTTTCCTTTTGTTTCACTATAAATTCAAGATAAATCAAATAGCCCAGACAGACTAGCATTAAAATGTAGTTATTAAAAATAATAATTTTTAATAAATACATTAAAATGATCAATTTCAGATAGGGTGAATCGTTGATTAATTTTAATAAACAATTTAAATAAGAAAACATATTGAATTCTTCTTCATAACATCTCACGAGGCCCGTGGAAATTTAAACGTGGCTTTGGAAATTCGTATTATTCTTTATATATTTTGGATAACATCAATAGAACATAGAGTAAAATGCACATTTGTAAAACCTCATCGGTATAAATAATAAATAAATTGGAAATTTCAACGATTTATTAAAAAATATATAACAAATCTTTTTTTCTATTATTATTACTAGTCAGTGAGGTTCTATTTAAATCTGAGAACAAACAATTAAGAATGCGTGTAGCAGTTCATCGTCGGACTCGATCATTTTCATCGGTACGTTTGATTGATTTGATTTAACAACTTTATAATTATATAAGGCAAAGCCATACTGACGAGGAATGAAATCCCGAAACACGTAATTGTAGATTGCATTATATTACGCATTTGTTTTCATAAATTTATATTATCAAACTTTAAAACATTTTAGTAATTTCTTAATTTTGAATAAAATACATTATTGTTAAGATTTGAATGGTGCTTATTGTTGCTTTTGTGATAATTTATAATAATAACATATTAAATATATTTCATTTATTACATTATTATTATTATTAAACTCAGCAAGACCTATAGTCGATAACCTTTATTTGGGCAATGTAATATATGTATATAAACATCTTTATTCCCAAATAATACATATATATGTATTATTTTAATATATACTATATGAAATCATTAAAAACAAATATATATATATATTATTTCGGCCTGCAATGCATTATTTTCCAAGATAATAAAAAGTAGTAGTTGTATTATTAAAAATGTAATTAAATATGTAAATCTTTATATGTTTAACTAGTTTCTTACTTATCATTTGGAGAAACATGTTTGAGATTAAATATTTGTAAATAATTTTAAAACAACTTAAGTGAATTATAAAAAAATCCTCACTTAACCCGTGGTGAAACATTTTTAATTAATAGTCAGGAAATTAAAACACTTGTTTTTTATTTGACTCTATTCTTCGACTAGTTTCGGTCAATGACCATTATTAACCATTGTAATAACCAACCAACTCTTAGTTTTAAATTGTTTACCTATATCACGCAAATCATATTTTACTTTACTATTCTATATGCAAAACCTTCTACAATAATCAGTTAAGATAATCAAAACAATTCTTTCAACTGATTTAATTTTCTTTAACCACCATTATCTAGATGTATGAATAACAGGTATGATCATCACCTGCAGCTCGATTTGGCTGAATTAAATTAATTGGTTTTTAATTTTTTTAACTTTCCTTTAGTGGTCGAATAGCAATTTCGCATATCTACCTCGTAGAAACAACGATACCGATATTAACAATTACACGCAGATATATTCCTTACTTCACTGTTTTATCTTAACACAAAATTTAGTACTTTGGTCATTTTTACAAAATTAAATTTTAAATAAAACAGATAAACATTGAAATATAAATACATATTAATATATTAACGACTAGGGCAGAAGAACCTATGGCCGAGAGCCCTTATTTAGGAATATGTCATGAAAACAAAAATTATTATGTTGTATCAGATTAGTGTTTATTGCTTTTGTAAAAATAAATGATCCGTTTAATAAATTAAATTAAATATCTTTATTTTTTTTCTTTTATAAAAAGCAAATCGACAATAATTTAATTATAACATTTTTACTTTCCCCTAACCCCTGTTCAAGGGAAAGTATTGTGATCGTAAAAACTTTTGAATCGCCAATTTCAACGAATATGCACGTTTTGAGGTCCCCTGAGTCCATTCCATCGAGTTTTGAAAAATGTCCGTGTGTGTGTCTGCACGTATGTATTTGTGTGTGGCTTTGTGTGGCTGTGTGTTTTCGCGATAGCGCATAAATGGCTAAACGGATTGAACCCAAACGTTATATCCAAGCTTTTTATAACAGTGGAATGATCTGAAAAGCTTTTGGTTACAATCAAAACTGATTAAGTGCAACTTTACTCTTAGCGATTATATTTTTTTTATTCAGATAGAAACATGTTTCAAATAAAAGCTCTAGATCTTAAAAAAACTAAATACTTTTTGTTATGTATTTTTTTATTCTAAGACCTTTAGTTTTCATGTTATAAGTTTAATTCCCTTAAAAATAAACAATAAAACCCTCAAAATGCCGTCATATTTCAGTAAGTGAATAAATCTTATGTTCTTAAAAATGTATATAGTAGGGGAAAATTGTAAGGTTATTGTAAGGTAGAAAATGACAAAATAACTTGTAACATTCATCTAAATATTTGGCTTTAACTTTAAAAGACAACAAATCATACTATCATTTAATAATTTCTCATTTCTATTAAATGTTCGTTCAAAAATTCATCTCACCGAAATCACTGGGGAAAATACCATGATGTATTTCGGAAATACCACTTGACAAGACACGTACTTTTATGCAATAAATGTCAGGATTTTAAACATCCTTGAATTCTCTCCATTACGTCCTATATGCATGTTATTCAATTATTTCAATTGTGAAATATTCAACTGCATATTCTAGGGGAATTTAAGAGTTGTATTTCGAATTTTGAATAATAAGAATGACGTTTGAAAATTACATTAAACATTCTTAGATTGATTTTCAATTATTTTTAATACATTTTTTTTTTGTAAAATTATATTTTTTGTTGGATATTTAAAAGAGTAGAAAATAGAGCTGTGGCTTTGACTTTGTTATACATTGCATATACTTAAATTAAGTCATATTCGGAGCTATTCCCTATAGGAAATGTTAAGATTATCGTATATGTTATTAATTAACTTCTATATAAAAGTTGCTTAGACTGTGATGATAAAATATATCGTACATGTTAAAGTTAACATTTCTCTTAGAGAATAGCCCCGATTTTTACTTTGTATATGTTAGGTGTGTTTGTTGTGGCTACAGTTTCAACAACTTACACTTTTTATTATTTAATTAAAAAAAAAACAATTATTGTTGATTGATTTGTATGTATATCATATGTTGTATTATTGTAATGTTTTAGTTATGTCGATTGGAAAAAGGTGATTAGGGTAATCTCTGAGGTCTTGTCTTATTAGATCGGGAGAGGAGGAGACACGTATCTGTGCATGCATGGATAACAATGGGCAGGACGGCGACCATCATCCGAGGGACGCACATCTCCTATTATTCGCTCCACAGAATCTCAACCTCATTTTCTCGACCGTTGATTTTGTGTCCCATCTCCGCATTTCTCGTCTCTCTTCACTCATAGTTGTCGGTGTGTTAGCCACTTGTATTTAGTTCCGCACAGACCCCATTACCACCACAAGTCGAACGGTTTGCATTAAAACTCTTTTATAGCAATTTCCCGCCGCCCATAAAGTATTAGGTTAGCATCGTGCCCTCTCTCTGTTTTCACAACGGATTTTAATAATTCTGTTTTTGTCAAAAATCCACTGTAAAATACTTTTAATTAATTCATTAACAGCGTTCTTTTATGAAAGCAGCCGCGTTTGGAAGACGTCCGTTCCATTGTCACTTTAAAAAAGTTCCTCTTGCAAATGTCACTTCTTGCCCATTGGATGGAATGAAATGATAATTGAAATAAATATTTGCGATATTTATTTTTTCTGGCCGTTAATTTTATTAAACTCCCCGCAAATTGAATTACCTGCAAATTTATAAGCCGTCTACTCTCATCTACTTTATGTTATCAGTGTCAATAGAGTCGTCAAGTCGTTGAAGTCGGTGGCGAAGGAAGTCCAGATTTTGAAAAGACCGTGCGTAGGGAAGAGAACGGGATGGATTGAAATCTCATTACGAAGTGTAGAAGTTTATATACTAGAATCTGTAACTCTATTAACAGGCAATGCAATTATCTGAGAGCACTGTCAGATACAAAGCTTTTTGCCTTTATTTTCCCACACAGTCACATTCGCACATCGACTCCTCAAACTCTAATTAAATATGGCCGGTATATTTAATTTTATTGTGACTCAGTAATTTAACTAATTCTTCGTTACAAAATTCTGTGATGCAATTCAAGGAATTGTTTTTATCGTCACAAATTTTAATTGTATTGTCCCTCTGACAGAGTTTCATTCAACTTTGGAATGTGTGATGACAACAAACTTGAGAACTTAGTAACTAAGCGAGTCGTGCCCATTGGACTGCAGTATTTTTACTTTATGGCTGCAGACAATATGTAATCCAGTAGCGATTCGAAGAGCTGAAGAGGGTAGAAATAGAGGGATTCCTTGATTACAACGTTGATATTATTAGATTATAAGCCTCGAGTAAGGTCCGTTAGTCAGACCTCGTTCGCCCGTTCGCCTAGTTCTCTACTTTACCAGTTTGCCTTCCCTTGCCAGCCTGCTTGCTTGCTTGCTTGCTTACTGTTCTGCTTTTCTATCGTTTTCCATTGTCTCTCACTTCCACACGTTGTTCATTATATCAATTTTACTCCTTTTCTTTTATTTTAACAGCAACATCTTGCTTATCGAATCAGATTGGGATTCTATTATAACGACAGTTATTAGCAAACAAAACATATATACATATTAATTTAATACTCTTCAAAATTAAATATTAACAATCTGAAATAGAATAATTAAGTTATAAAATAGTAACGCTGCAAGATACGTATGCTTCGTTTTATTTCAGAGAAAGCGTATTCAAATGAAATGTGCAAACATTTCTTGATTGTGCATATTTTATTTCTCTTTTATTCGCCTTTCTTAATTCATATTCATTACGTACTTTTGGTTAAATAAGTTAAAATCTACAATAATATTCATTCATATATACAGAAAGGATTATCATAAATAGTTTAATACAAAGTAAATACATTAAAAAAATAGTTAAAATACTCTTTTATTTAATTATAATGAATTTGATCGGTAATATTGACATTTTTCAATATTACCGATCAAATTACTATTGTTATTGTTTCAACAGTTTGATAATAACGAGTGTAAATTGTTGTGGCTATGGTCACTAAATAAAAAATTATGAAAATTATGTTATACAAATAAACTTAAAACTTGTTTTTATTTTTAATTCTCAATTTTGTATTGCAAAGAAGTTTCAAATATAAAATCTTGTATATTATTGAGATAAAAATACATTATTTAGTGAGTTGAGGGTGAGAAATCTGGATATTAAATATAAAATCATATTATACAGAGTTAAAACATATTTTATATAAATTAAACAATAATAATAATAATAATAATAATAGCCTTTATTGTCCAACAGGATTTCCTACTTACAGGACAATATAATAGAAAGTACAATGCAGAAAAAAATAAGTATTACAGGAAAAAAGAAAAAAAAAATACAATATAATATTGTTAAGAAGTTTTGAATATAAAATCTTGTATTTATTTAAACGAAAATGTATAAATTATAAATAGAAACACTCTATATTATTTTGTTTGTGTAAATAAAGAAAGTAATAGACAGTATTTTTATTCATACTCAACAATGTATAAGGAAGTAGAGGCATCTATAATCAGTGAATATATCAATTAATTAGTGATAGATTATACGACTTAAGGGCGAGAAATCTGGACACCCATTGAACATTAAATATATCAAGAACATATTGAAAGCATTTAGGCAGCCATTTACGTTCCAAGGTAGAGCCAGTAAACGCATCTTCACTTTACCCGACTGGTGTAAAGCCCCACTAAGCCCTGAAACGTGTACTCTATCTCGCAGGCTCCAACCGACTTCCCTCTGTAACACTCGCTCTTTTCACTACACTTCACACTTGAGTCGGCTTCCACAATTGCCACACATTTATGTGTTAGGTTTCTTATACTCAGCAGTTATTACACGAATCCGCAAAGATCATATGTTTATCCCGTAATCTATTTTTTCTGTAATCGAAAAACTTCGCAACAAATGAAATTTAAAGTTCCATTTTTGAGCACTCAATCAAACGTCACGCTGAAAGTTTGTAACTCGTATCGACCTGAATTTAACTGTTAATTTAATTCCTCACCTACGGATAAAACCTACCACCTGTTTAAACCATAGCTGCGGGGCGTTCGATTATTCGTGTGTGTGTGTGTGTATTTTCATGCAAATATTTAAATTGTTTTCTGAAATTACTCCAATATATCAGACATGCTTTAACTAAATTATTATTCGTTTTTATATGTCTGATGCGGTTTCTATCCAAATAAAATATTCAAACAGCGGGGAAGGGAAAACCTTTAAATAGATAAGTAAATCTTAAATTTTATGCACAGAAAAAGGTTTGATCTTATCTTCAGCCCAAACTTTATATCTGTGTCTTTAGTTTTATTTTTCCTTTTTGTCTTGCGATTTACATAAATACAAAAATATAATTTATATCCCTGTTTTCCATTACACTTTTTTTATAATATTCAACTTTATTCCACTTTTTTTTAATTAAGTTGTATAATTCACTTTAACGAATTAAAACTAACTCGTTACAAATATTTTATTATCATTCGATAAACTTGTATTAATATAAAAACGAAATATTTTTTACTTGTGACTAAATGAAAAAGATATGAAAATGGTATGCGTGAATAAAAAAAAACTAAAAAATTGTTTTATTTTTAAAATTAATTATCTCCTATTAAATAACGCAACGAATGGATATTAATATAATAAAATAAAACATTTTTTATCGCAATAATTTAAAATGGACAGAAAGACTTACAGTCAACGTCATGCATTATATAACCCCCAGACAGATACGAAGTAATAGTACAAATATTCATACAATATAAAAAAATATATATAATTCGTCTGATAATTATATATATTTTTTTATAATGTATGAATATTTGTACTATTACTTCGTATCTGTCCGGTGTAAATATATTAGTCTCTAATTTAAAATAATTTATTGTATATATTAATTTAAGCGGCTTGCTTTTTATTTGTAAATGTGTGATTTAAATAGAATTTAATTACATTGAATAATTATTTTGTTTATACATTGGAATTTACATTTCGGACTAAAACATTAAATACTTAATAAACTATGCCTGTAAATCTTTGTTGAAAATATATATTAAATATTTATCTGAAAATACAAATTCAAATTTCGACTTAAGAAATGTAAAAATCATATTAGAAGGTATACGTTATACAAATTAACAAAATGAATTTAACAAGTTCAAAAATAACAATAAGAAGAAAACACATTTTATAAATATAATTGCTGTATCATATTTGTTAATTGTTTTGACTTCTACTTTGTTATAAATCGTAATTCACACTGTCATCTTGATAATAATTTATGGGTTATTATCAAGATGACAGTGTGAATTACGAACAATGTGAATTACGAAATTGAAACTATAGTCACTAATAAAGTTCAGTCATACAAAGTAAAAATGTTTTGAAAATGCATATCATTAATCGGATTCGCATTTTATCTAATTCTGAAGAAAAAGTTATTTCGGTTCGGTTAAATTATCATATTTTGATCCCAGGCAGCCATTTCCCCACATTTATGGGGCACCCTCTGTATACACACAAACAAATATATATAAAAGGAAGGCAAACTTACTCTGTTTAAAATTAAATAAGGAAAACAGACGGAAATTTATCAATAAATGTGAATCATTCTCTTTTTCAACTCTGCAAAAATTACTTACACTGTTGTTCCATTTAAACAACTACTTCCCGGGCAAACACCCCGCCAGACAGACAATGGATGACTGTTTTTGCATAACAGTGAGATTGTGCATTGCAATGATTTAAATCGTAAATGTTTTATATTTATATTTAAACAACTACTTCCCTGGCAAACACCCCGCCAGACAATGGATGATTGTTTTTGCATAACAGTGAGATTGTGCATTGCAATGATTCAAATCGAAAATTTTTAAGGAAATTTATTCACACTTCACAATTACAAGGTGTAGACGCGTGTTTTGGGATTTATCTCTCATCGGTACAGCTCTGCCTCATAAGCACTTAGACTTACATAAGTTGAATTTTATTGATATAGTCACTAATAAAGTTCAGTGATGCAAAGTAAAAATGGTTTTATGTTGTGAAATGAATATCATTAATCAAATTCCCATTTGATCAATTCGTATACGTTATTTGATTCTTTTAAATTATCATATTTTGATCCCAGTTAATTTGTTCATGTTTTATATTTTTTATTTAAGTTTATATTTCAACTAAAATTATAATTATTTTTCTACCAATATTTGTTGTATTATATATACACATATAGAAGGTATGTGGGGGAATATACTTTCTATATGTGTATATATAATACAACAAATATTGGTAGAAAAATAATTATAATTTTAGTTGAAATATAAACTTAAATAAAAAATATAAAACATGAATAAATTAACTTTTTCTCGAATACATAATGTAAAATTGAGATTTAATTAATATTTTTTAAATTTCAAATTTAGATCTAATTTTTCATTTTATGTTTTGAAATTAATGTGAAATTTTCTAAAATACTATTGAAAATGGTGTAGTTAATATTTAGTTTTTTAACCTGCTAAAAATAGTAGTTTTGAAAATAATTAAATTATTTTCTTATTAAATAATCAATGTGTAGTTGATGAAAATCCATAATATATTATTTGTAAATAAAACAAGAGTTGCTTTAAGTTTCACAAAATTTATTGCAGACACTCCTGCAATTGTTTCGCCAACACAGTGGCATCATCAGGCAGATGATTAATAATTTTCTTTTTAACTACTGAAACTTTGACTTACAATCTCACGTACAAATTAAAAATGCATGTAAGTCAAAGTTGCAATCAAGGAGAATATAATTATATTCGGCCCTATTTCATATCGAATACGTTTGACAGAACGTTATTCTTCAAGGTTAAGTTATATGGTGTAACGGTATTTCGTATCGCCAAAAATCGTTATCTCAATTAACGTCATGACAGCCGTTAAAATTTATTGAAATAGCAGGCACCAAAACAGTACAAGTTATCATAACGTTTTACCTCTTTTAGAAGTTATTTTCTAGTCAAACAGTTTGTTAGTGGTGGATAAAATGAAATTTTGTGGTTTAATAAGTATTGTTTTTTTTTTTCAACTTGTAAAATTGAATTTAAACCACAAAAAATTTAATTTTTATACATTACTCCTTCAGCTGTCTTTTTTTCAATTTTCTCATAGTCCGCAACAGGTATATTTTTCTTCAAAGATATAATTTTTGCTTTTTTAATGGGAGCCGTGTGGGGGGGGGTTCAAAAAGCAGGGTGGTTACTGTTTTAGGTAAAAAATATAGGCACCTAGAAAAAGGCCAAACTCCTTTACTACAACTGATTACAGACGCTTGGAGTCCATTTTTCATTAAGAAAGTCGCACCGGTTTATGGCTAGTTGTTGTACTTTGTTTTTTTTTTTTCAATTTTAGAATTTACACACACAATTTGTTAGGTTAAAATTCAACAAACAGCTTTCCGTTGAGCATAATGTTGAAATGTATCGACCTTGTCTCTCTTTTTATCGACCTATCAAAACTTTATTTTTTTAACAATGAAAGAATAACACGAGACTCGATACGGAATACGAAATTATCCAGAAACGTCGCCGCACACGTTATCGTCGACCGCTATCTTAACATAACTGCCAACTAAATTTAACGTTTTCGATAGAGAATAGGGCTGATTATGTGATTGCAAGTTGCGTAAAGATTGATTTAAACATAAAGAAACTCTTGTACACTTTTTTTTAAATTTTTAATACCAAATGAACATTTCGATCAATATATGAATGTATTCAATGGTTTTGTAAACTATTACAAACTTAAAAAATAAAAAGGTTTGAATATATATGTGGGTGGTTTGTTGGTTACCGTCAGGTAGATTAGCATAAAGGGATAAGTCTTGTGCTTAGGTTTAGGATTAACGATTGAGGAAAATACCGACAATTGGATTATGAAAAAAAAAAACTGTAATTTAACATTATATAAATTCTAACAGGGGATTATACAGTGGATTTAAATTAAAGTTGAGAAAGCTTTTTTTATATTTTTTCATTTGGAAACCTTCATATAAGTTTAATTTATAGTCATTCAAAGATTTTAATAATCTTAATCTATTTATTGAAAAATTATCACCTGTTCCGATGGAATGATGTATTGCATTTAATATACGCTGTATGTTCTTCGAATATTGTTATAATATTTCTTTTTGTTTGCCCTGTATATATTTTATTACAATTACTACATTCGATAGAGAAAATGCCCGATTTTTCATGTTCATACATACAAGTTATAATGCAGAGTTTAATTTGTAATGTTTTGAATATTGTAATTTAGTATTTTTAGTTGAACTTTTCTTTAATCTTTATTTATTTTTTTAATATTGATTCAATTAACATGTATTTTATTAATGTTTTGAGTTGGAAAATAAAGACATTAATATTATTATTACTCTAGAAAAGTACGCAACAAAGACTTTAATTATATTCCCAGTATATGCAGGTATCATTTTTATTTTTAATAAATTATTTCTAGGTGTGTTTCTATTTTCGAAACATATATAACTTTGGCATAATTGGTCTTTTGTTAATCATCGTATCAATTAATTGAGTGGGGCAGGTAATTATGTGTATGTTTTTTTTTGTAAATTTGTCTAACAATTATTATTAAATCAACATTAAATGAGTTAATTAAAGACATGAAGCATACAATAGTTATCTTAATGCCAATTTTAGATGAACGCGTGTCGTCGTGAGTGCTTGAAATTCTTACATGTATTATAATTAGATTATCGAATCATTTAGTGGAAGTTAATTTGACATAGTAGATTTGCTTCTCAGGGAATATCAGCGAGCGTAATATAGATATATACATATAGAATATAAAGAGGGAAATTAGCAACCGTCTTGATTCAAAAGCACCGAAACGCTTTACCAATTAATGCAAAACACCGAACGACTGATCACACTGATATTGAATCCTTTTGGTTATTTGGATACGTGCATGAATTTAATAATACCTATCACATGAAAGGATTTAAAATGTATCCGTGTGATTAGCATTAGATTATTTTTAATTGATTATACAGAACTCTCAGCTTGACTATAATTCAGTTCGTGGGTGGTTTCATATCGGATAAAATTTATTATTAATTATTGGGATATATTTAATAACACGATGATACCTGTATGGCAAATATTTAATAATAGTTTATTTGATATTTAATTAAACACGATTTGTGTGATATTTAAAATAAATTAAATTTGATTTATGTGGATCTTAAATAGCGGTTAGGGGTTTTAAGAAAGGAAGAGAATAGCTGTAAAAAGCATTAAACAAACGTGGTTGTTTTTACACAAGTTTAGTGGTTTGAGGCGTCAATAAAGTTGTGAAGTAGACCTCAGGGACGGCTGTCGTTGGAATAAATTCACACCATAAAATCATGACTATTCTCGCGAATGTTGCCAGAATTATGATGTTTCTAATAGAATTCAGTGGAAAGGTGATAAAATGTAATCTAGTGATTTCTGTAAGATTTCCATTGAAGTGAAAGTGTGATTTATATTAGTACACAGTGATTTATTATTCAAAGGGGTTTCTGGCAATGCGGTGCATGATTGATTTGTTCATGGATATCAGATTCGAATCAGTTCGATGTCATGCGATGGAAAATTCGATGGCGTTTGTGGGAACTTTTTCACTACTCAATTTTCTTGGCCATACTGGCTCAGGTCCGACATTACTTTTTTAATACATCAGACGTCGTCTTTGCGCGCAAAGAAATTGGACACTCTTTTCAGTGAGGAGATATATCTCTCGATTGAAAACTGTTTTTATCCTACACTTGTACAATCCGACAGAATTTATTAAAGTACGGCGGTGGTATTTACTGTTGCAAAATGAAATATTAATTAAAGCTATCACAATTCTAGTATTATTGGGCAAATATCTTCGTCTAAAGTGTCTATTTGTCTACTGTGATTTGGCATGAAAAGACGGTTTTGAGGGAGCATGTCACGAGTGGATGATTGTTTGCTTACCTTGTAGGTCCCCAGGTTCTTAACAGAGCAAGCAAACTTAACGTTTCGGCCTGCAGCTACCGTAATATTCTCGATAACGTCAGTGAATTCCGGCTCCTCCACTACCACTGAAATAACAAATCATCATTATTACATATTATTACTGTATTAATGAGAAATCTTTTATAGCATTCGGGATGACTAATTAGCATATACATTTACTATTCGGAAAGGGCTTTCTTTTTGTCGCTATATTTACACAAAATTCAAACGCGCGGTTCACTTACCCTGTTATTAAAGGCTGTTCGCGTTTGTTCATTATAGATATATAATATACATGTATATATTGTGTTAATCGTTCAGCGGGAATTGTGGCTTATTGAAGCTAATAGGATATCGATTTAGGCGTATGCAGCTGCTGGACAACACGAACCTATTGAATGACTGCATCACATTATCATTAACGAAGGGCGCATACAGCGTTTGTTAATCTAGTTCCTGAGAGTTACACTCTAATTAATTATATTATTTATATAAAACATATTTTTTAAGAAAAAAATTTCTAATAAAACTAGAAATTATTAATTTGCATTTTTTTAATAACCACGGATTTAATAAATAAACTTTTATATAATGCCGAATATACTAAAATGTTTTAAAATGAAATAATTATAAAAAAAATAGTTAATAGCAATTATTTCAGAACGGCGATTACCACGGTAATAACAAAGATAAGCAAATAACAGTTGAATTTCAGACCTTAATGAGCTTTACAAGAAAAACGAATGGAATTTATTTAACCCAAGGGTGGCTAACCGCGGACCGCGAACCGCCATGTATAATTTTGTGGCTCGCGGCATTCAGCACGATTTCACAAACAAAATTAGTCTAATTTATCCATTATACTTGATTTTCATGTACCGTTTTCACATATACATACTCATGATAATGTATGTTATAAATAATAAGTGATAATGTGTAATTTGATTTTAAGATGATTCAATTGTTTTTTATATTATTTTTGATCCGATTTTTTTTGACTTTTACCATTCAGTCACGACCAATGTTTGATTCGATTAATTATAATAATTTTCTGATGAATTATTGATATTTAATTTTTGTTATTAAAATAAATAACAGAAACATTAACTTAAATTATTGAAGACAGTAATATTCTTTAATTTACTATTTTATTTTAATACTCCCCTAATTAGCCCTTGTATATAGGGTGACACAATATTGCATTCTCCGAAGATATTTCACTAATCATTAAAGATAGATTTACCAAAGTATGTTTTTGAGAGTTGAATCACCTAAAAATATTTTTATTCATACATAATGTGGTATAGAAAAAAACTTCATTTTATTTAAATGGAACGCCCTATACAAGGTGGTAAGAAAAAAATGACAATCTTTAGATAAAGTAGTTAACTTCTAGTAGAACATATAAGTAAACAATTATTGAATTCTTATCGTCTTACGAGGCCGTTGAAATATTAAACGTGTGTCTGGAAATTTGTATTATTCTTTAAATATTTTCGATAAAATCAATAGAACTTACAATAAAATACATATTTGTAAAAAATCAATGACATAAATAAATTTGAAATTTCAACAATTTTATACAAAAAATATAACTGTGTCACTGTCAAGTAACAATAAGGCAGCGTTTTTCTATCAATTATAATGATTATAGATTAAGATTCATCAATTGTTTGTTTTAAACATTTATATATGGATAAATTTGCAAAATGAAGTTATGCATCATCATAAATTAAGATATTCTACCACATTTTATTTATCGCCCTGTATGTATTTTTTTATGAAATAATGGTTGGTGCTACAGTTAGAACAAATATAAAATTTCACGAAAATCGTTCAGTTCGTAGTAATGAACTACTCTACCGGAATATTGTTACACCTTTCTCTTACCACCTTGTATATTGTAATATTTTTGTAACAAATTTGCTATTATATCATTTAATCATAAATTTGATACTTTTCACATTATTAGCATTTTTATTAAAATGTTGTGATTTTAGTTTATTTTACTTTTTTCATATCTCGATCACTCGTTCACTAATAGCTATACAATTTGAAAGCAAAAACTAGAGCGAATCCAAAGCTGTAGTAAAAATACAGTTCCCACTTAAATTGCAGTAATTATAATATGCTAAACTTACTACATTTCAATTGAAAAAAACTTTGATAATAGAAAAATAACTACCCCTTCTTACAAAATTCTGTATTCCCCGTAACCCTAATATCCTTCCTAAATACAAACATCCTACAATCACCATTCATCAATTCATTTGCGCAAATCATCAGGACAGTTCAGCTAGCTAGCATAGATTTTTCTTTAACTTCATCATAAATTCACGACAGGGCAGAAAGACCTCTGGTCGATAGCCCAGACAGATTAACACCTACATGTATTGTTATTATTTATATTGTTAAAATTATCTATATAGTCGGAATAAATAAATATATATATATATATAGAAAAATAATATTTATTCAATTGGTAGAAGTTATTTAAATTAAATAAAATTAAAAAAATGAAAATAATTATTTTACTCAATTGAATAATTAATTAATTAATTTCTCTTTAGCTACCGCAAATTTTTGACTTACGTTACGTAATTTGTAGTAGCTAAAGAAAGAATAATCAATTATTTCATTGAGTAAATTAATTATTGTCAAATAATTTTTATTTGATTTACAAACTTTGATTTTTTAAATGATATCCCTATAGCTTTATATAGCACTAAATTTGCTATTAAAAGACCTTTCATTTTTACGTTACAAATAATAAATGATAATTTGTAATGGTGATTCAATTGTTGTTTATATTAGTTTTGATTCTATTTTTGTAATTAGGCTTTTACCATTTAGTTACTACTAATGTTTAATTATAATAATTTTATGATGATATTATTATTATTTTATTATTTCAGCGTTTGCAGTTTAGGTAAGAACATTGTTTTAACCATGACTGAGGATTCACACGAGTTTGAACTACGAAAATATCATATAGTTTTCTTTATATAGTTCTTATTAATCGAGATATACAATAAAATATAAACTAAAAATCGAACGTTTTAAAATAAAATTGTAAATAATGAGAACATTATTACGTTCAGGTATAGAAAATGTTATTTTGAACAAAATGATTTTAGTGAGGATTTTTTTATAGAACATGGCCCTATTTTTAATTTAATAAAATCCATGTCAATGCATTGGAAGCATATTCAAGGAAAAATAATTGTGGATGATGAAACATATTGAAACAAACATTCTATCTTTAATGAGAATTGAGATATCTTCCGACAACCTATTGTAGGGATACCCTGTATAAAATACCGACGCACCTGTAAACAGATATCAGTTATTTATTGAAAATAAACACAGTGTTCGAAATGTATAATAGTATAAAAATAAAACTGTTAAGTAAGTATAAGTGTATTAAATTATATAAGTTAATCAACTACAAAAAAATGTAATGAATGGATAAACGGAGCTATTCAGTATAGAACATGTTAAGTTTAACGTATATGTTATTAATTAGTTTCACATTCTATGTATATGTATCTATTACAAAAGCTGCTTAGACTGTGATGATAAAATATAACGTACACGTTAAACTTAACATTTCTCTTAGAGAATAGTCCCGAAAATCTGCTATTAAAGGTTTGTTTATTTTTACTATATAATTTTCAAACAGGACTTTTTTCTTTGTTTTATTTGTATAAAAGATAATTGTATTATATAATTCCGCATTTGCTTCAATGGATGTGTAAAATTATACGAAATAAGTAATAATGAAGGCAAATTAAAATTTGTGTAATACTAAATAATTCTTCACAGCCATTGATATTTGTTGTTAGTTTTTAAGTTTAGTAATGAGGGATTTAAAACGAAAATGCGTATGAAAACGCTACTAATGATACTGTAACGGTCGAGTAATATATGGTAATTACCTCTTTAAATTACCACTCACATCACTACGTACGTGCTTATTGTTGCATATTAAGTTTTATATTTCCATTTTGTTATAATGTTAAAATGATGATACTTCCTTAGGAAATGAATTTTGTGAGCGCAGAACATCGAGGATTTTAAATTCGTTCTGTATAAAATTTTTGTATAAACAAAGGTTATTAACGAAAAAATGATAATTGCTTAGGTCGGTGCAAATAGTTGCAGGCTTAATGGTCGGGACGTTTCTCTAGGCAAAGCCGTAGAGCAAGGTAAATCTGGGATTGAATGTTTTATACCTTAGTAATCTGGAACAAAACTCAGTTACTGCTCGCAAGAAGGCGAATAATTTAAGAGGATCTGTAAACTTACAATTACAGCGCAAACACATTCAAGTAGTATACCGTATGCAAACCGCGTATCGGTGGTTGTAATAAAGGGCACATAAAGAGGGAAAGCCGTTCAGGCGCACAGGTGCTGGTGTGAGAAGAGGACGGAAGGTAAAATCAGTGTTGGAACATAGGTTACTATTTCGCATATCATTATTGCCTTCACTGTCGTCGTGGTAATACTCTCAAGATGCAGTATCTTAATGACACGCAATCAAAATCCTACATATACTGTTCTAGAAGTGAGGGGATGAGTGGGGAGAGGAGGGGAAGGAAAGGGAGTTTGCTCCCGGGACTAATTCCGATTGCAGCAAACAGAATGTTACAGATTGCAAATGTAAGCTTGTCTCGGAGAAGCAAAAGCCGCGACACGGCTTCAACAAGCGAATCGTTACTTTGTAATGCAATTGTAATATTTTTAAGCGGTCGATGTCACCGGTAGTCTACGGGAACGGAACGGAAAAAAGGATAGGTATGATAAACAGCCCCCTAGGTGCGAGTTCCTGGAAGATGCAGCAGAGACAGCTCCAGCGCACCGCAAGGGCCGTTCAGAGACAAACTCAACTCTCTGCAGGTACGCGCGTGGACTTGAAATCATACACATGCCGTGTCTACACCCTACACCCTACACCTACACTCTACACCTAGGTTATTGTTAAATCCATTGAATTCGCGCTGTTGTTTAGTGTTCTGGTGCTCGCTGTTCCTTTCGTTTCCGTTTCAGCATGCCATTACATTGAATCTAAGTGACACTGACACGCTACGAGTGTGAACTTTATGAAGTCTAGCACGCTACCATTTAACTTAATAACCCGTGCACAGACAATTACCTATATAAAACAGTTAAACGCTAATCTAATAAAACTAGCCATTTTACTGTTCGCTCTGCAACACATGTTCAATTTACCCATTAATCGATCGACACTTTCCATCGTCCAAAAATAATGCTCACTAATACTAGGCTCCCGCCCGGCAATTCATCTTATTGTTCTCCCTTTGTCGATTTAAATTTACCTTGATAAAATTAAACCCCTTTGTCTTGCCACCAAAACTACCCTCGAAATAGCATATCATTCCGTTAATTGGGAAATATTGGAAAATCAACCAAACTCTAACAACACCTAAACAACACTGAAACACCGAAAGAAAGGCCACAAGCGCGAATGCGAATACAATCATTAGAAAGTAATATTTTGACTGAAACGAACCAGAACTTTGTCCGCAAACTTCTCTAATGCAATTCGAAACTCTCATCGGCCCATCTGTTCTCAGACACTTTTCTAACCTTAAGATCCTTTTGAAACATTCATTTTAATCAATATCAATATATAATTGTCTGGAGCCTAATTATATTTAAAAAGAGTTTGTTTTATATAAGATTTATACATTTAAATAATAAATATCCAATATATTTATTATAAAACATTCTATATATATTTTTAATCACTTTCTCACTCACTTAACTCGTGGTGAAACATTTTTGAATTATCTTTGATTTTTCAAAAAAACACACACACACACTTGGTTTGTTTAACACAATGTTAATATCCGTGACTATGTGAATAAATCCTTTTTCTATTATTGAAAAAAAAAGTTTCATTGCGCTTTCATTTGTCGCCCATTGTATAATCCAATATCCGACGGGGTATTTGCCCGGAAAGTATATAATAATTAAAGATTATTCCTTATGGTCTTCTTTTTATAAAACATGCTATAAATATAGATATTACAAATATGTTGAATGTTCTTGAACATTTTTGAGGCGTTCGCGAAACATTTTACTGAAATATTACAGTGTTTTGACGTTTTGTACTTGACATAAAAATAATTGTTTTTTTTATCATCAGGCAGATGAAATTCTTCCGCATATAACATGAAAACTAAAGGTTCTACAAAAAGTATTTATTTTTTATTTATTTGAAATAGTTTTCTATCCAAATAAAAAATGAATAATCGCAAAGAAAATGATAAAGGTAATGCCACTGTGTTGGTGAAACAATGTAGCACTGTTTCTACAACAACAACAACAAAAAACGTGAAATTAAAAAAAACTGTTGTGTTTTATTTAATTTGTGAATATGCAGTTTCGTCAAGTATCAGCCTCACATTGTTTTTTATACAAAATATATTTTGGTGTTCCTGAATGTCGAAATTAGTCGGAAAATTAATTAACATTTGAATATTATTCAACACACTTGGTTTGTTTAACACAATGTTAATAATCGTGACTATGTGAATAAAACCTTTTTCTATTATTGAAAAAAAAGTTTCATTGCGCTTTCATTTGTCGCCTATTGTATAATCCAATATCCGACGGGGTATTTGCCCGGAAAGTATCTAATAATTAAAGATTATTCCTTGAGAATGACTGAATGTCGAAACTAGTCGGACAATAAATTAACATTTTGTGAAACAAACCAAGTGTGTGTGTTTTTTTTAATCAAAGATACATTTAAATTAAATATGAAATGAATCTTTATAATTATTAATAAAAATATAATCACACTCACTTACATATCATAATAAACATCCATTGAAACAACTACTTCCCGGGCAAATACACCGTCAGATATTGGATTATACAATGGACATCTGCCCTTGCCCGACAAATGAAAACGTAATGCAACTTTTTTTTTTCAATAATAGAAAAAGGATTTATTCACATGGTCACAGTTATTTAAAATAAAATTAAATACAAAGAATTTGCCAATAAATTATTTACTCATTAACAACTGTGAAATTTTTGACTTGTAAATGTCATAGTAGCTAAAGAGGGAATAATTTGTAATTTTTTTCTCTTTTTAATTTTATTTTAAGTAACTGTGATCATGTGAATAAATAGTTTTTCTATTATTATTAATAGCCAGCCAAGCTTTATTTAAATCTGAATCGAAAATATGTTTTTGCCGAAAACAAAAAAAATGAATGCGTATAGTATTCGCACCGTCGTTGACTCGATCATTTCCATCGGAGATCGCAGCCGGGATGGTTTGATTACATTATAACTTTGTTATTATATAAGGCAAAGCTATACTGACGAGGGATTAAATCCCGAAACACGTATCTGCAGCCTTATATTAGGTAATATCTGTCTTTGTTTTTTGCATTAAATATTTTCGAATAAAAAAAATGTTGGATTATACAATATGTAATTGTTATGCACCAGCAAGTTTTCATTATTGTGCATTTGTTTTAATGTTCTTACGTAACGTAAGTTAAAAATGTCACAATAGCTAAAGAGGGAATATTTTTTTAATTTTTTTTTTTTTCAAGAATATTTAACGTGGAAAACAGTAAAACCTAACGCAATCTGTAGTCTCGTGTTTCGAGATTGAGCCCTCGCCTGTACAACTTTGCTTTATAAACCCTTAAGTAAATTATTAAACGGCACATCTTCACAGGAATCTTAGTTGTAAATGATGATTAATCGTGCAATGGCAAATTTCACTTGTGTTATCCAATATCCGGCAGGGTATTTTCCTGCGATTAAAAATAGTTTTTCAATGGATTTTGTTTTTGCCTATTTCTATAATGCAAGTCAGGGTTGAATTAATTAAAAAAAAAATAATATTTATTCATTATTTTCAAAATTTGTTCCCTATTTAATTTATTTTAAATAACTCGAATCAAGCGAATAAACATCGTTTCTGTTATTATTATAAATATTGTCTATAGTTATATTTTATTAATTGAATATTATAATAAATTAAAAACAATATATTATTTACTTTTTGTAAATTTGTCATAAAATAAATTAACACACCATGAGCATAAATTGTTTCAATATTTACGGAGTTTTGTTATTTTCATTAGCAAATTTAAACGTAATTAATTTAATTACATATATAATAAAAAAGCTAATAATATAAATATTTATGCAGAATGTATTCTATCAAAACTGTTATTTTATATACGAGTCTGCCGTTTTCTGAATTATTGTAAAACATTCATTTTACCAGTCTGGAAAAATGTGATATCATTATAATTTTATAAATGTTTATAATTGATATAAATGAATTATTTGTTATATATTTACATAGTGTTAAAAGAGTATTTGATAAATAAACGCTTAATAAAATTAAGTATACTAGAATACTACAAAAAAAAACATGATATTTTATTATATTTATACAAGGTGGTCAGAAAAAGTGTGATTATCTTCAAGAAGGGCGGTTTATTTGTTATTTTTTAGTGGAAAATGTGTGTTAAAAATATTGAATTCCTTTTAATAACGTCCCACGAGGTCGATGAAATATTTAATATATGTTGTCTTGAAGTTCTTATTATTCTTATAATAAAATCAATAGAACTTAAAAAAATGTTGATGTGTACTTTCTCGGTTAATTCAGTTACCTTAATTATTGGATGAACATTTAAATAAATGAAAAATTATTAAATGAGAAATTAGATTGTTGTCTTTTAAAAAGCTAAGTATTTGGAAGAATATTACAAATTATTTTATTATTTCTTACCTTACACATTTTCCCCACACTTTTTTATAATAATAATACATTTATTTATAGAATCTCCTTTTTACAAAACATGCTATAAATATAGATATTACAAATATGTTGAATGTTCTTGAACATTTTTGAGGCGTTCGCGAAACATTTTACTGAAATATATTTTGACGTTTTGTACTTGACATAAAAATAATTGTTTATTTTTAAGGGAATTTATCAGGCAGACGAAATTCTTCCGCATATAACATGAAAATTAAAGGTTCTACAATAAAAAGTTATATAACAAAAAGTATTTATTTTTTCAAGATCTACTATTTGAAATAGTTTTCTATCCAAATAAAAAATGAACAATCGCAAAGATAATGATAAAGATAATGCCACTGTGTTGGTGAAACAATGTAGTACTGTTTCTAAAAAAACAACAAAAACGTGAAACTAAAAAAAAACTGTTGTGTTTTATTTATTTATGTTTCGTCAAGTATCAGCATCACATTGTTATTTTATACAAAATATATTTTGGTGTTAATGAGGTCTTTCTCTCCTTTTCTATCCTGAATTCATAACAAAAATATTTGAATCTTGATTCGTACTAATAAATTAATGAATGCGCCATTCATATTTTTTTTAAATTATTTTAGTAAATAAACAATGTTACTATATATAAAAACTGTTTTTTTTTTAATTAGTAATATAGTGAAATCATAATATATTACTAATTTAATTCTAATGTTCATAACTTTATTATTATTATTTCTTTATTATTGATTATATGGTATTATCATAATAGACACATATAGTCTGATATATTACAAGTAAGTAATATTTGCTCCACACAATTTTCTCTGCTTATTCCTTATGGGGCGTATTTTTATGACTTCTATGTAAGAATTATAAGCGTAGGTAGCGAACGGGATAATTTTCCTCTCAATCTGAGATTAAGAGGTTAATTGAATTTATAATTCCCTAGCGTAAAGCTGATAAATCGGGTGATATAAAATGCTCTGGACAATTCCTGAAATATGGCAACGCGACTAATAATTCTTTAGTTCATTTAATCCAACTTTCACGGTGGATTCCTTCATGTGAAACGTATCGAGGAGTAAGAAATGTGATATGTCATCGTATCTTCATCTTATAAATGATAAATCGATTTTGGTAGGGATTCACCTTAATCTCGGAATTGTCACCGGAGTTAAAAGTTACGTAAACATTTATAGCGAAAGGGCCGTCAACAATAAAGATCAAAACATTTTGAAGTTGTAATAGGAGCCATGTAAACAACTGGTGACGTTTATTACAACAAAGTTTCGCTTCACATATGCGAGATTGGGAACGCTGTCCTAGTCCTCATTCTGTTGCTACCGACTGCCAGTAGAGCGCTTTTACTCTCCCATCCCTGCCTTATCCCTATTCCTGCTCCTGCTTCTAATTCTACTACTCCCGTCCCGTTTTGTCCCGTTTCGTTCCGTTCCGTTCCGTCCCGACCCGTCCGCCCTCTGCGCCATGAATAAGTTGAAGGAAGGAAGGCATTGCCCACGTGCAGACAGCATTTCTATATCATTTTATGAGCGTCACTGCATCATTTGTAGCCCTTCATCGCAACATAAAAATATTAAGGTCATTGGGATGCGCTCAGGACAATCGGCTGTATATTCATATAAACAAGTTGAGTTCCTGGAGTGAGCGACTCTAATACGCAAAGAACTCGTTTTCATACAACATAAAGATTTTATTTCCTGAATTCATTGTTGGGGATAGTATTTGTGCGGTTAGGTAGCTACGGTACGACCGAAGTTGAGGACTCCTTTTACTGCGCTATTGGAAAAATCGATTTTAATTTCCGATGTCCAGATAGATTATCCCGAAGTCTAATAAAAAGTATTGAATTTCAGTTAATGCTACCTTCTAATATACAAAATAAATATATATTTAAATGCTAAATATTTTTTTTTTTCATTTCTATTATTCTTCACATCATATTAAATAATACAAGTTTATAAATTGAATTATGTATTTATTTTGTAATCAGAAATGTTTGTTTATGGTATCATAAAAAAATTAAATTTATCAATAATTATGCAATTAAATATGTTAATAACTAAACTTTTTATCTTGTTATTATTATCGTAATAGTTAAAAGTAAATATAATTATTAATAATATTTAATATGTTCACATTAACTACATAAAAATCGTATTTAGTTATATAAATTTTAATGCAGAATTTAAATTAACATAATTAAAAGTTATGTTTAAGTTTATGCTATGAGATTTATAAATTATCTATTAAGAATATAAAAGTGGATAAAGTTGGAATATATATGTATTTTAGTAAGAATAAACATTTCCCTTTGCATTTATATAAACGCACAAAGAGATTTAGAAATACGCTAGAGTGTATATCAATCCTTTTAAGAGTTTATATAAAAATAAAGGGCTTCTTTGAATATTCTATGGAAACTCTTCATAAACACGACCACGTCATCATTTATACACTGTTTAGGAGAAAATTTATCGTTAACACTTACATAAAACTCGGAGAAAATAGCGTATATACACAAAGTCCTTTGTGTGCGTCGCATTAAAATTTACTGCGCCCTCTGAAGTAAATTTGCAGTTAAACAGGATGTATAACTCATTATTTATAATTTTAAGCTACTCCTCATTAATACCTTTACACTTCTGACCCGCGTATAAATTATTTATTATTTTTATACTCTTAATAATTTTAATTACAAAGAGCGACAACCCGCCGCGATTCAATTCATATTTTAATTAGTCATAAATTAAATCGATTTCAACCTTACTATGGAAGCTTTGTTTCGCAAATGTACACGGGGCTATTTAAATAAGGAATGTTATCATTATGGGAAAGTTATCTATAATTTACTTCACCTCACTATGTCTATTGTTAAATTCTAGACACTAGTTGTGTCGTTTTACATTTCATTATTGATAGACGTCTAGACAACACAATATTATGCAATTAATATGCAATAAAATAAAATCTCATGATAATAATAATTAATTATAATAAGAATTGAATCTATTAAAATACATTTTATGTATGAAAATTACATCAATCATATATTAAGGTAATTATATGCAAAAATAACATTTACACAAATTAAGTTTGAATAATTTCACAACTATTACAAATACGATGTATTTGCATGTAAAAATGTACATTAAATCAACTACTTCTCGGGCAAATTCTATTAATGTACATGATATTATCTATTGACCAAAACACAAATATAACGCGAATTAATGACTTCCAGTAAATGTGTAGCTATCTTTTTTTACTAAATCACAGCTTTATTATATTTTGTAGTGCAGGGTAAAGTCGATCTTTCTATTGCTGATTTTTTATTAATGTCAATAACAATTCTTTAATTCATTAATAAAAATCAATTTGTTATTATGTATTAAATTTAACTACTTTAAATGACTCATTTATAAATATACGATAACTAACATCAATCGATTTTGCTCAACATTAATATTTTGAATAAACAGAATTATATTTATTCATTGATACATCAACATTATTAAAGACAAAACGAAAAAAATTGATATATCATCAATCAATACTTTTTTTGCAATAAGTGATATATGAAATATTTTACAACTATTATTTTTTATTTGCTTTAAAGTATTTATCGATTTGTATATAGAAGGAAAGCCTTTTAAATCCAAATTAATTAGCAATTACGATAAATAATTATTTAAGCGACTTTTTTTGTTTACAACCAATTATTTTTTTAGTTACATAATTACATACCCTGTAGCTTTGATTAAATTTCTTTGTTTGAAATTTTTAAAAATATTGCTTTAAATTTTATTATTTGATACCGCAAATGCAAAACCCTAATTTATTCGAGAATTCTGTTTTTTTTAAGCAAACGTAATATCATGAGTTTCTGTAAAATATATGTTTTAACATCATTATATGTTCCTCTCTACTTCTCAGTAACTTTAAAAATTAATTTATTTTAGTTTATAGTTAATATAACATAAAGCATTTTTTGATTGGAGTTTTCACAATTTTAAAGTTATTTAGAGGCATTATCCTTGAACTGAAATACCCTTTAACCACAATTCAGGGAATTCAGGATGAGATGAATTATCTCATCCTTTCATGGCATTAACAATCATGACGTTTGATACAGCCGTATTACAAGGGCAATTAAGTAAAGACATTAGCTATTATAACCTCAGAATTGAGTTAAATATATACAAGAACGTCGCTGATTTGTGAAAGTTATTCAATAATAATAATATC
This sequence comes from Philonthus spinipes, assembly GCA_963082785.1. Taxonomy (NCBI): domain Eukaryota; kingdom Metazoa; phylum Arthropoda; class Insecta; order Coleoptera; family Staphylinidae; genus Philonthus; species Philonthus spinipes. Next base: position 17,825,657 of record OY720301.1, read on the forward strand.
AAAAAATATAAGTAAGGCGTATTTACATTAATAATTAATTAAATAATGTAAATATAACTTGCGTTTAATATTTCCAGATAGTAATATCTATGGAAACTTCTTCTTTTTTAATATTATTTCTTTAGAATATAACTAGTTTTAATATATCAACATTATTATAACATAAATTATTATTAACAATATTAAATAATCAGTATGATTTTCAGTAGTACAGATTTACGTTTTTCAATTTAATATATTTAATCATTCGACACTTTGTAAAAAATATATACAGAGTATATGGAACCGGTTAAGTATCTTCTGAACTATTTATCGGATCAATATGAAACTTGGGACATGTATTTGACTAATTAATATCTATTCACTGCTGTCAAATTTTAAGATACAGCGCCAACAAGATTTTTTTAAATAGCGTTGGTATTCAAAATATGCTCATTTGACTTATTCTTTTATCTATATAATAGTGTAATTATTTATTTCAAAATATTTCCTTATAATAGCTAAAAAAATCGGCTAACGGCCAGATAAAAATATATTATTTTTTCTTTTCTTTTTTCTTAAAATTTATAAAAAAATCATTCAATTCGCCAAACATAAAGATTTTTTAAACAGTAAGCGAAGAATTTAATTCTTTGCTCATTAATTAAAATCAATTTGTTATTATATATTAATTTAACTGATTTAAATGACTCGCTTATAAATATTCCATAACTAATATTAATCGACTTTGCTCAAAAAAATATTAATATTGATATTATCTTCAAATTATTTTGTCTATTTATTAATTATTTAAATAAGTCAATAAATTCTTTTATATTAATAGTATTAATATGAAATATAAGATAAACTGTTGGAAACTACAAGTATTGTTTTAATTAAACTCAATGAGCTCTTAATAAATAAAATATTTATGTAAATAGAAAAGAGTATTTATTCACTTGGTCACAGTTATTTAAATATATTAAATAAAAATGATTTGAAAATAATTAATAAATTATTTCCACATTTAGCGTTTTAATGTGCATTTGTTTAACGTAATTACGTAACGTAAGTGAAAAGTCACAGAGCTAAATATGGAAATAATTTATTAATTATTTTATTATGATTTATATTTCTATATGTATACTTGAATAAAATATGGATGAAATTAGATTAATATAAATTATCCTGAAATATGTGCTTACAGATATCCTTGTAATTATGATTTATGTTTGCCTTTCATTAAATATTTCTACTCAAACAGTTGTAAAGCACAGTAGTACTGGTATGCAACAAACAAATATCTATTGTGTAATCCAATGTCTGGCGGGGTATATGCTCGGGAAAAATTGTTTTAATAGATGTTTGTCAAAAACTTACAATGTAAGTGCAGTTGGTAAAAGGGAATGATCGAATTTTATTGATCATTGCCAGTAATTTTTCTTTGTTTAATTTCATTGTAAATTAAATAATTGTATAAGTGTTTTATTTTATTTTAATAGATTGTGAATTATAATAACATATATTGTCAAGTTACGTTAAATTTAACATTTTACATACGGAATAGTTCGGAATAATAGTTATTGCATTTTTCATCTCTTCTGCGTTTCTTTAACGTGACACACGATATACACTCTTATTTACATCAAGTCTTTAAAATTCCTATTTTATTCTTTTGGAAAGTATGCAGAAATAATATTTTTGTTATTGTACAGTTATTGCGTTCATTGTTACTTTTTTGTTCGTGATTTTTTATTTTCATTTTCAGAGAGAAATTGTAATAACCAAAGAAATGCGAGCTCGGTTAGATGCTATTGCTTACCGATAAAATGTATACGGATTTACTCAACCGAACAAAACGTGTTACTAGTATTTCTAGGAAAAATAACACGGACAGGAACGCGAAGAATTTATTTCACTAAATATTACTCTCAAATCAGCACTAAAATAAATAGCAATAAAGTACTGCATTTAATCAATCATACGTTCGTTTCAACAAATAATTATTGTTAAATTAATGTATGTTTATATAATTCAACCAATTAATTTAAATAATTAATTTTATTTAGATATAAAAACTAACATGTAAGTAGTACAGAAGGATTGTACAAGGTGGACGGAAAAGCTGTATAAACTTCAGGTAAAGTGGTTCATTAATTAATTTTGGATAAATAATTTAAATAAAAAAAAATCTTGTCAAGAAGAATTCTACTTTTTCATAAAATCTGACGAGAGCGTTTAAATATCAAACATGTCTATACGTTATAAATAAATGGGAATTTTTAATATATACAAACATCTTTATTCAGACAACATTTATAAGCTTATACATACATTTATATTTACTTAACAAAAATAAATAGTGTGCTAGTCTGTCCGGGCTATCGACCTGGAGTCTTTCTGCCTCGGAATTTTTAATTATTAAAAAAAAATTATTATTAAATGTTGTGTAGAAAGAGCTATGATCGACAGCCTTTATTTGAGAATATATTATAAAAACATTTATTTTGTTTATATTATGTTAGATAATATACAATGTATTATATTTTTTCTCAGATAATAAAGTTCTAGTTTTTAGAAAGACTATGATCGATAGCCCATGACAGACTACTAACACAACTATAATTGTCATTATAAATTTTGTACATTTTTGTTATCATATTGTCTGAATAAAGATGTTTGTATATATACAGATTTAGTAGTATTAAATGTTACTTCAGAGTGACACAACAGCTGCATTCTACCAATTTAAATTTATTTTATCGTTGCATCATATTGCAATCGGTATTGATTATAGGTTAGCAAGTTCTAGATGAATCGATTGTGTTGAACTTTTTTTTTAATTTTCAAAAATAAAATTAACTTATTTAATAATCTAGTTATTTTAGTAAACGTATTCCCTGACAAAAATGTAAACTCAACTATGAAATATTCATTTTTGTTCGAATCTTGTTGTTGTCGTGAAGCTTAAATAGTTATCGAGTACTTAGAAGTAAAAAAAAATATTTTAATGGGAGCACAGTATCTAAAAAAAATCTACCTGACCGAATTACGGTCGCATGGAACCTTTAGCAAATATCTATGTCAATCCGGAAATTCCCCTAATTAACGGATACTGCTGTAATTAGCTAATTTCAGTATCACTGTCCATTGTTTTTGCTACAGCTGGCAACTCGAATTGTCTATTTTTTGCAAAACAATGAATATTTGACAATTCAAATTATTATATTATCCACAGTATATGTTCAATATTGGTCATTATATATATATATATATATAAAATATATATAAATATAGTCTGAATAAAGATGTATTATTCAGACTCTACAGATAATAAAAAATAAAACATTAGTCTGACCTATCACCCAGAGGTCATTACATCTTGGTCATAATATTTTCAAAGAAATATATACAGGGTGGCGCAAGATTACGATGAAGTCCAATATCTCAGTTATAAAGAAATATACAAAAAAATGTTACTTACATTATTAGTAGCTACTGTCAAAATTCACATTTTAAAATTAGTTTCATATATACAAGGTGTCCAATAATCACGTAACGTATCAAACATATGTTTTTTTAAATGGAATGATATATTTTTTATGAAGATTTTCGATTCTACGTTTAAAAATAATCATTTTTTATATAAGATTTAATAGGTCAATTTTTCATAGTTTAAAAGTTATAAACAAATGATTGTTGAAATCGATAGATGTTTAGAGCCTAATATTTCAATAATGAAAAATGAAATAAACATTCTGTCAACGCCATACAAATGCAAAAATACTTAATAATAAAAGAAATAATCTTTTTTTTTATTAAAACAAATTTTTATATACAAGGTGAATCTATACGCAAAATGATTTTTTTCTCTTTTTACTTAAATGGGACACCCTATATTTTTTATGCTATTTTAATAGAAAATTAATCACTCTTCATTTTTTATATAACATATTAAATAGCTACCGTCTACCGTTTTTGAGATATTTAATCTCAAATACAAATTTGGTATAGAATTTTTAATCAAAGTAGGCCGTGCCAGAACAACTAATTTATTTAGTTGTGAAACTTACGCGAACACAAATATAAAATAATTTAGTGAAACGAATAATCAAGTGTATTAATTAAAATACATCATAATTCATACATATTTTTTTTACCACGGGATAAATAAGAATTTAATAAAAAAAAGTAAATAAATATTAAGCTGTAATTATTTTAATACGCGATAATATTGAAAATACAACAATTTAAATAGGTATGTTCTTGGCTGTGCGCCAGGATCCAGGTACAACGAATCTTCTTATCTCAGGAATGCGTTCTCGGAGTGAGTCGTCGATCGTTTTTTTCTTCTTGATTTGCGATAATTGCGCTCTTGTATTTCGGTTCAGTCGTCCGAAAACGCGCAGTGTTCACTATTCCGGTTTAATTTTTAACGTTAGAAATTATTAATAATTAAAAACGCGATTTATTTTTGTTTATGAACAAGTGGTAATTAGTGAGTGGTGGAGGTGAGTTGGTTTTCGATTCACCAGGAATGGGTTGGAAGTTATTTTTTCTATTAAGGTATGTTAATATTAATAATTTATTTTTAAACAGATTTTACGATTTCTATTATCATCATCAATTTATTCTCCAAAATTGCATTTGATTAAATAATTTGGTATACAATTTTTAACCAAAGTAGGCCGCGCCAGAACAACTAATTTATTTAGTAACTTTCAACGCTTAATATTATAATTAGTAAGTAAAGTACATTTTACGTTATATTTTGTAACACTGGTGCAGTTAAACATACTGCTTCAATAAATGATTAATTTAATTGTTAAAAACTAACAACAACTATATTTTTTGGTTATTATTCGAAAAATATTTAAAATATTCCTATATTCTTGTTAAATTGATTTATTTAAACGATTCATGTTGACTGAAAAACCGAAAATAGATACTAAGTGAAATAATAAAATATTTATATCATTATATTTTGTTAACATTTTTATGTATTTATTTCACACATTCACATTTTTTTTAATTCAATAGCATTCAAACATTTTACATTTTTTTTCTTAAAAAATATGTCCCAATAACCATTATAACTCGCTAAATAATCGTTGAGCAACTATTTTCTTTATATTTTGCATGCGCCTTTAAATATCGATTGTCATTTGAATATCCTTTTAGGTTAGGAAGTAAGTATGTTATTAAATACCAGAAAACGATTATGAATTGCATTTGTTTTAATTATAGCCTACTTAAATTATAGATTATAAGCGAAACTTATAATTTTGTACTTTGAATTGAAATTGTTAAAAAAATGGTAACAGATAGGGGTATAGTTTATTATACAAAAATTAAAGAACAATCAATTTTCTATCGAAATAGTGTAAAAAATATAGGGTGTTCCATTTAAGTGAAAAAAGAAAAAAATCATTTTGCGTATTGTTTCACCCTGTACACAACATTTGCTTTATGGTAACAAACGATTATTCCTTATATTATTAAGCATTTTTTTCAATTAAATTGCGTTAACAGAAAGTTTACATCGTTTTTCATTTTTGAAAAATAAGGCCCCAATCTTCCATTGATTTCAACCTTAAATTATTTATAACTTTTAAAATATTAAAAACAGACCTAATAAACCTTATGTCAAAAATGATAAATTTTAAGCGTAGAATCTAAAATCGACATAAAAAATATAGCATTCCATTTAAAAAATCATATGTTTGATACGTCACGTGATTATTGGACACCCTGTATATATGAAACCAATTTTAAATTGTGAAGTTTTACAGTAGCTACAAATTATGTCAGTAATATCTTTTTGTAAATTTCTAAATAACTGAGATATTGGACTTCATCGGAATCTTGCGCCACCCTGTATATATATATATATATATAATGATTTAAATGATAATATAAAACAAATCATTTTTTTCTGCTAGTAAATACTATTTGTCTCAATCTGATGTATTTGTTTCAGAAGTATTAATAAAAATTATTACTAAAATTGACACAATACATATTTTCTCTTGGCAATAGAAATGGTTCATTGATTATTTTTAAGTAAAAAATTCAAGGAGACAATTGTATTGTTGCTTGCCAATATAAAATATATTTATTGTACTATAATTTGTTAAATGCCTGTTAAATTATAAAAGTATTAAAGATTGTGGTTAAGTAAAATTAGGTAGCTGTACAGTAACGTTGAAATAATCGTTGATAAAATATAATTTGAATAAATAAATTACTAATCAACAATTCAAATGTATAATAACATAATTACATAAATATTTATTTTTTTGTATTCCTTACTCTATGAATTATAACATTTTAAAACAATCTCAGGTATATATGCAAATATCTTTATTCGGACAATTACATTTTTACAAATATTGAGTATATAGACTAAACTAAAGGTTTTTCTGTCTTGGTCTATCGACTGCAGGTCTTTCTGTCCAGCTTTTATTTATTATTTTCATTTATTAAAAAAAAAAACCTAACAAATAATAAAAAATAGGCTTTCGAATCGTTGTCAATTCAGTCAATTTAAAAATGTCATATGTCATCCCGTAGAATAATCTTTGTACTTGCTTTGTGTAAAAATTGGAAGTAATTTATTCAAAATTGAAGAAGCTTGATGGCTAGAAAATTAATTGTTTAAATTTTGGCTATTATAAACGATTTACTGTTTTTTTCTTTTTGAACAACATGTTTTAAAACAAAATATATATATATATGACATATTTATTTGTGTAAATATACAAAATTAAATATTATTTATCAATATCACATATTTACGAAATGGCTATCGATCAGAGATGTTTTCACCTGTCTTTTTCTTGCTGTTGTCTATTTACCTATTTACTCGTTATGACGTTATTGTTGAAGTCCGCATTGTTTGATAAAATTAAGTGAATAATCGTAACTGTACAGAATTTATATTTTGGGGGTGATATTGGAGTTGCGGGGTATACAAAGGTCTTTAATTATGGTGTTATTTCAGGATTTATGGAAAAACACGATATTTGCTACTGTAAACTCGAAACAATACCATTTAATTAAACTTTGTGTAACAATTACAAGAAATTCATTTGAAAATGATGAAGCAATAGCTTGAAAAATTATTAAATAAAAATAATTTGAAAATAATTATTTCCGCATTTAGCTCTGTGACTTTTGACTTACGGTACGTAAGTACGTTAAACAAATGCACATTAAAACAACTACTTCCCGGGCAAATACCCGCGCCAGACATTGAATTACATTATTTATCATTTTGTTTAATTTCTTTAAAAACTTGTTTAGAACCAAGATATTTTAAGCAAAAAATAAATTAAAAAAAAAACATACTGTAAATTACAGACAAAAACTATTTAATTACGTAATAGTGCATAGAGGTACATACCATAAATTCTTATAAGTAAGTGATGAAAAAGAATATATATGACAAAATGTTTTTTATCTTATTACACACTTACCGGACAAATGCATTGTTGCTGTATGAAGTATTTGTTGCTTGTACTTGTATGTAGATTTAAATGAAAACATATTTGGTTAGAATTTAAGTGTTAAAGCTCAATCAATAACAGTACATTTATATATTATTACTAATTGTATTTAGATGATTAGATTTTAACATTTAATAGTATAAATGTTTTTAGTTATAGATAATATTAAAGGCATTCTCGAGGGTAGTTCAATTTCAATTGAGTAATGTATGGGCTGGAAAGGTTGGTGTTAACATGTGTAATCTTAGCGTAAAATTGCTAAATGGTGCAGTTCATTGTATTGAAATAATGAATGTCTCCCAGCTGACTGGGTGGAGAGGGGGTGGGAGTGGGAGCGGGAGAGGGTGCGGGAGCAGCAACGGAAAGTGGGAGCAATAGGAACGAGAACGTGAACGCGGCCTACAGCAACCAAAGCTAAAAGACAAGCGTAAAGGCGACCTGTTGCCTCGCTCTTGTCGCGTTTCTTGCCTGTACTAACTCCTCGTGATAACGAACCTACATTTAATCCTCTTAGAAAGGCCACGAAAAGTCTTTCTATAAAACACCAATTAAATGCCATCGGTGTGAGGTATTTTTTAAAACGAATTTAATATCAGGATGTCATGATTCCTTAATACATTTATAGTCTGTATCCACTTCCATTGCGGATTTCCGTAACGACATCCGAACTCCGCTCGAAAAGCATCGCAAACTTGCTCGGCTTTATGGATTACAACCGATCGCTTTGGGGCCATATTCACTCATTCGCGTTTACACATCTATTTATTTATATTTATATTTTAGTCCCCTACCAATTAGAACATCTATAACCATGGTTTTACGCTCATGCATATAACATCCCGGCGCCTTCATCATTTCGTTTAATGATTATTTTATTTATTCATAAATACATATTCAATTTATACATGCCGCTATACATATAATGGATGTTAAACTTTAATGTTTAATCTTTATGACAAAAACGATACATAATAAATATTAAAAATTTAATATATTAAAATATTCGATACGCCTACTTCACTTAAATATTTATAATACAAAAAAAAATATCTTTCAATTTTTAAGATATATAATAATAATAAAAATATATTTTTAGTATGAACAACAGATTTTTTTCTCATATATTTCCATTACGCAAAGCTTTTATAGGTTATACAGCTCAGACACCGGTAAGTGGCGATCAACTTCACTTACCGTTCTAGGATACTTACTAAATCTAAGCACTACTTATTCACAGAAAGCCAAATCATTATACAATAACAAAAAAGCCTATTCTCAAAATTTCATATCCCACAAAACCTAAACATTTATTCAAAATATAGACATCCTTCTTTCACAATTCACCAATTTACAATTAAGACAGTTCAGCTAGCAAGCCCAGATATTCTTATTTAGCATCATCATAAATTTAAGACAGAATAGAAATATCTCTGGTCTATAGCTGAGACAGATTAACACATGTATGTATTATACATAAATATTATTGAAATCGTACTATGTAATTGTCTGAATATCTTTATTATATATATGAAGAAAAAATATTCCATCCAATTATTGTAATCAATACAGCTGAATTATTAATAAATTATTAATCATAAATAGAATACGACGCAGGCGCTATCTATTGCCTAATTTCATGTGGTATTGTCAACGGTATGTGTCTATAAGGTAGACGACCGAGAATAGTTGTTTCGTCTACTAAAGTAAGGTGAATTTGTCCTGTTCATGAGAACAGGAAACGAAATTCATTTAATAAAATATTAAATTATTTACAAAATAAAATCATAAATAATTTATAGAGAATTCAATAATTATTATACATACAAATATCTTTATTACCAAACATATTTAATTTAATATACAATACACGAAACAATTTGAAACAAACAGCTATCGACCGAAGGTCTTTCGGCCTAAACAGTTATTATTTTCTGAAATGTTCTTTTTACATAAGAATTTTATAAAATTCATTCAGCGTATCATAAGGTGTGTATGTAAATATTTATAATTTATATAATTATTATATTGCGAAATCAATATATCTATAATTCACGTGATATTAATTCAAGAACGTAAAATATATATCATAAAATTTATATTTATTTCTTGTAATCCTCAATATTAAATTAAAACTTCTAAACGATTGTAATACTGAAATCAATATAAAACTTGGTATTGAATCATAACAGAAATAAATGATAATCACTTCGATTATTCCGTCGTTTTTTTTATCGATTTTTGATGTACGGAAAAGGCATTAAAGACTAGTTGGATTGAACAAACACCATCCCATAAAAGTTTCACATGAATTATAATAAAACGCTTTTTATTTCTTTCGATAAATTCACGAGTCAATATGAATAATATATTCTGTATAACTTTAGAAACTAGTACTTCGGTAAATATGATGGTTTGCATGAATCTAATGTCATAAATATTCAGTTGTAAAATCATAATGTAATACCGTGAAGTTGACGTTACGGGAAATTTGGAATGATTCCTTATTTATCGGAGTTGTAATGACATGCATTATTCAGATTGTTATTGCGGCGATCATTTTGCTAAAATCAAAATTAAATGCAGACGATAATAAGATATTCGCAATGATTAAAATAAATATCATTAACAGTAAATCATTTTTAATATCAGCGAAACAAAAATTGCAAATTTATTATTTCATTATACAGAATTATCATTATTTCATTTAATGATTATTAAAACACTTGCACTTATTAAAATAAGTGAAATAAATATAAAAATAATAATTATCTTGAATAAATCAAAAATGTTTCACCACGGGTTAAGTGAGAAATTAATTAAGCACGTGATAATAAAACTTTGTTGTTGCTAACAATTTTTTTAACCCAAGTCGAAAGAAGAAACAATATAATTCTAGGCTATAAAAGGCATTAATAGAATCTTTATTTACTGTGCGTTTAAATGACGTGTATGGAAGATCTTTAACCGTACCTAGGAACATATTAAACATTTTAATTCACAAATAATTCGGGTCATATCGAAGAGTATTAAAACATAAATAATTTTTATTCCTAGTATCATATTTATGATGTGACAAATGTGAAGTAAAATTGCTTATATGCTTCTTAATGTAACGAAAACATTCATAAATAAATATGCACGGAAGATGATATTTAACTATTTAAATATTTCACATTTCAACAGTCGTTCCTTCATAACAAACTATATATAATTAAATAAATACACAATAGTATTTTAATTTCACTTTTTTTATTGTAGAAACCATTAAATTTTGTCAGGACTAAACAACAATAGGGCTTTCTATAGGAATGACGATATATGCACTGCTACAATTGTTTCGCCAACATAGTGCCGTCATCAGGCAGATGATTAATGTTTTTTTTTTACAAAATAGGTTACTATATTGGTTATAATATGTATTTTCATTCAATTCCAGCTTCAACCATTGAATTTATAAACTATTTATAATTTGGATTGCTTTTTTGGCAATGAAAACAATATGAACATGAAATATCAAACCTTTTATGTTTATTTAGAACAATTATGGATTAAAATAACATGAGTTAATATTATTTTATCTAATTTGTCTCACAAATTAAAATTAATATGATAAAAAAATCAATTAAATATAAGTGATTTTTTTATTAGCCATAAAATCGCAAAATAATAAACATTTACGATATTTGCGATATTTATCTGTTTATGAAACAGATAAAATGTATACTTTGTTATTAATTCAGTAATTATAAAATCTAGTTTCCTTAGTTATACACTATTAATCATAAATAAAACATATTTTTACATTATTTTGTATAATATTGTATTATTGTAATATATTTGTTTATTCTCCCACTATAGTTTGAACACATTAACATATCATTATTTAACCACTTATTTTTTTTTCTTATTCATTGTTTTGGGTATTGCGGGATAAAATAGTTTTATATGTGGGTTGACAACAATTGTTTTATACAGTTCGATAAATAGTGAAGTACGAATAAGACAATAAATATAAAAGTAAACATTAGAAATATTGCAAGCGATTACAATACAAATGAACTATAACATTTAAAATACACATTTATTAGCGCATTTATTTCTAATCGATGGTTGAGGCTTTTACTTGATGAAACTCCATAATACAAGATTTTTAAATAAAACAATTTTTTTTAGTTTCTCAAAATTTATTGTAGAGACACAGCTACAACGCAGTTTTGTAAAAATTATTAACCATCTGTCCGATGATGCCATTGTGTTGACGAAAGAATTATGTGTCTCCACAATAAATTTTGTGAAGCCTAAAAAAATATTTTATTTTATTTACTAATAGTACATTTATTTCTTTTATATATTTTTAATCCAAAGAAATAAATGTGTTAACAATAATTTTATATATATATATATATATATCTTTATTCAGACTATATAGATAATTTTAACAATATAACAATATAAATAATAACAATACATGTAGGTGTTAGTCTGTCTGGGCTATCAACCAGAGGTCTTTCTGCCCTGTCATGAATTTATGATGAAGTTAAAGAAAAATCTATGCTAGCTAATTTTATATTTCACTAGATTCTCAAAGAGTTTAAAGTTTATGTATTTCAATAATGATTTACAAAAATATGTTATTAAACGAGTAAATGGCAAACAAGGCAAACGATTATATATATATTACGTAATGAATATTCTGTTATACTAAAATGTTTTCATATATTGTTCATTATTTTTTTATGGTTTATTTTTAATAAGAACGATATTGTGGTAATAGCTATTTTTAAATACTAACAAAAACAATAATAAAATCATTACACAACGTGAATTACTCGAGTGTATGATGAAGATAATATTTGATTTTCTTTTTCCAAATACGATTGTTCTTTATATTCTCCCTTCGAATGGACTCAAACACACATACACACATTCACATACGGGAGTATTTTTTTACGTTTCCTTAACAGGAAATAAGCAAGCCAGAGTTGAGCGACATGTCAAACTAAGATATTGGCTCCAAGTCCTTTAGTGCACGTGTGAAGTGAAAATTGTATGTCTTATCGGTTTCGTTGCTTACAGCTATTTATAACCTCAGTTTTACCACTTTTGTTGTTGATTGCTTTATTTGATTTATTCATCACGTAAGTTCATATTGTTTCGGTTTTAAAATACTGCAACGGAATTTACTTATTTATAAAATTTATGGCGGAGGGACTTCGGGTCGATAGCTGATTTCCGAATATGGAGTCAAACACCATTATATATTTAAGTATATGCATTGTGAATATATTTAATGTTTAGAAATATATATAATAATATTTATATATTTATTAACGGTATCACCATTTTTTTATTACAAAAGTATACATAATTTTAAACAAATTTAATGAAAATGAATTTTAATTAAAAATCCTTAGGTCGTTTTTTTATCTTAAATGAAAGTTGAATCGATTTAAATTTGCATAAAACTTTTTTTGTCATAAATGAAAGTTGCGTTGATTCAAATTCATAAAGATAAATAATTATTTATTATCCAAGTTATTATTATTATTAAAATAATTATTAATTAATTATTTAAATATATTATTTTAAATAATATTTTCATTTCCATGTAATAATTATGAAATGTATCTTACAATTTAGTGATATAACTTAAATTGATTAACTGGAAAATAGCTATCGACCAGTGGTCTTTGAATACGTAAAGTTTGTGATTGTTGTTTACGAGCTTCGGATCTAGGTGTGTATTCTTAGTTACCACAAATTACTTCTTGAAGTCTGGCGAAATGTTCTTACTGAAGTGCACTCCGATTTTCAATTTTCTAATCATTAAATAAATTCAAACAAAAAGGGGAGAAGTATTTTTTCCATAAAAGCAGTAATTTAATAATAATAGAAAAGGATTTTTATTTACTTGGTCACAGTTATTTAAAATAAATTAAATAAAAGAATTTGAAACTAATTAATTATCAATTAGCTCAATCATTTACACAGCCAGGACGGTGCGTTTAATTAATTTAATTTAACAACTTTATAAGGCAGAGCTGTACTAATGAGATATAAAGCTCGATACACGTGTCTGCAAATAGCCTTGTATTACGTAAAGACTTTTGTTATAATCAAAAAAATATTGAAATTAAATACAAATATTTATATGATATTATCTGATCTATGAAGTATATTATTATGTGAAAATAATTAATATAGATTTAAAGTCGTAATTTCTTGTTAAAGTTGTTTTGTATTTAAGCTCTCTTTATTTTTCGATGTGTTTATTTACTTATTACTGAGAAAAACGGAATGATTGCCGACTTTTGTATAAAAATGGTGTGTTGATTAAAAGTGAAAAAAGTTATAAAAAAATCGCTAGGACGGGAAAGCGAAAAGGGAAAATTTTCAAACTGAATTCTTACAAGTAAATAAGTGCAGAGATTGGAAAAGTTATCGTGCATAGTACAATCTTGATGTCTCAAGGAATGGCGGCATATTTGAGAGCATCGTTTATGCACCTCACACTCCGCAGACGAGACTAAATCGAATTATATAACGCAGGTTCTGAATTGTGTTTTAAAATTGACGCAACGAAGTTGCCGGAGGTAAAAAATAAAAGCAGATTTAGGAATTAGTTAAGAAATGTATTTTTTCGCGCGCGGAATCGGTAGGCACCGGAGGTAATAAATTCTGTTAAAAGTCGATCGAAATTCAAATTCTGTTTGAATATTTTCATTGGAAGTTATGCGAGTTCGGGTAAAAGTGCTTTTGGCAACCACGAAAAATTGTAGTATATGTAATAGGTACTTGTTTAGCAATGTGGAAGTTTAAACTAAGTTAAATAAATGTCGGTTGAAGTTGAAAATAACACGGCAACGGCAACGAAATAAGAATAAGTGAACAAGGTCTGTAAAGAGGCGGTAACTTTCGTGTACTTCTTCAATTATGTAAATGCATGGCTCCTCTCCTCTCCTCGGCTTCGCGGATCTCGCGTCTTTCACGCTGCAACCGGCTCTCTACCGTACTGTACTATTCTATACTACCCTGTACTGTACTCTTCTGCTATGTACTATGCTGTGTGATGTGTTCTCTTCCCTTTTCCCGTTTCCCTCTCTATTCTCTATTCGTATTCCTTTTCGTGCTTGTACTTCCCTCCTTCAGACCCTCGACTACCTCAGAATGATCATCGCGAACAACTTACATGACGGATTATGTCAACGATGTTGTTGCCTCCGCGGATTTCTCTTACACTCAGCTTAATGTATTTAATCTGTGTGCGTTTTAAAATTTTATTTGCATCTCAATTCCAATTTACCCGCTGTTTACGGTGATTGTTTACAAAATCATAATTGCTCGCGAATATGCCAGGTGCCTTGCTTTCACGTGTCTATAACCATCACAATATTTAATCTAAGCACAGCCCGGCTCTGTAAACATCGCAAAGGAGTATATTTTCATAGAAACTAGCCCAACTCCCCGTTGCTCGTTCTGCTGTAGCAATAAGGTGTATAATTTTGCATTTAATTTGCATGCGAGATGATATGGATAACAACATTTTGCTGCTGTGTAGAGTTACATCGGGTTTCGAAATGCCATTAAGTTTCTATGCATATGGAATGAAGAATGGCAATAGTCAACCGACGACGTTAATGTCAATAGAGGTGTTGGCGGCGACACCTAACATAACATAATAATACCATTAATGGTGGTTATCAGATTGGTAAATTTTACTAAATTATCACATTATCATTATTATTGCAGACGTACCATGATTGAAATTTACACATTTTACATCAAATATAAATTATTTATAAATAAATTATTAGATTAATCCATACATTACTTTAAAAATAAACCCAACAATATTATTTATATTTTTATTTATAAGTACATGTTAATTGTTCTATTTGATTTATTGCTTTTTATATAAATATATATCCGTAAATAAACTATTATTATCATGAAACCTTATAAATAAATAAATTGAAATAATTATTTTAAAACAAAACAGGATTCACTTTCATTTAAAATGCTTACAAAACAACGATTCGATTGAATTTCACTAAATTTACGGAAATTAATTGAAATGGATTTTTTTTTAATAAAAAAGATATCGATTATCTTTACACCAGTTGGAAATGAAATTACAAACGTTCACAGGGGAAAAATGGGGACATTTTAATCAAAATAGTCTTTTGATTTTACACAACTATGCAATAAAGCAGCAGCTTGCAGTATATTCGAACACATGATTACAAAAAATGTAAAAGTCCCCTTGATTAATTCATTTGATGCACTAATTAAACAAATTAATTTGTTTAATGTTTTAATTTACTAATAAATTTGTTTAGATTATAAAAATATGCAGGCATTCTGTCTTTATTAAAATAAAATGACCGTAAAAATTATTTCCATATATTCAGCAAAAAAAAGAAATAGATAAAATGAAGCCTGTAATAGGTAATTTTAAAATGACTATATTTTATCGTAATTAAAATTAGATATGTTGTAAATACATAGAGTGCGTTCATAATGAAATGAAAAAAGCGGATTAAATGAAAATCCGCCGGTAGTTATTTTTTAAAAAATGCTCCAACATATCGATTAGTATTTTTTACGGCTCGTCTTTTTCACTAAAAATTGTATATACAGGGTGTCCCATAAACAGATGCCAATACAAAGTTATCTTTTTTTAAATGGATTTACTTTTTTTTGGTAATAACCATGAGATAGTCGAACTATAGTCACATAATTAAATGTAAAATACAGTGGTTAAACGAAGTGAAATGTGTTTTAATTACAAGTGTATTTAAGATAAGACCACATTTTTTGTCGATAACCACTACCAGAAAGTTGAAACTATATTCATAAAATTTAATGTAAAATGCAGTACGTAAACAAATTAAAAAGTGTTACGTACAAGTTTACAAGCTTATTAAATAACTATATTATTTAAATAAATACCATTTTTGTATTAACATCTGAATGGTCTGATTGTTTCTTTATATTAATCCATCATTATAAATAAAAATATATTTAAAAGTGAGGTTAGCTAGAAATAAATGGCCATATATTTATTGACAGTCACTAATTCGTGTTACATTGATGTCCTGGTTAGACTGGTTAGTGTATTATACATTAAAATAATCTCAAAACCTGCAGAAATTTCGTCAACTAAATTAAAAATTAGATTATTAGTCTGAAAATAAATTATGAAAAAGAAATAGCTAAAAGAGTAATTATTTTTTAATCATTATTTTTGGTAAAGAAATCGTATGCAATGAAAATTTCAAAAACTTCACTAAATATATTAAATAAAAATGATTTGAAAATAATTAATAAATTATTTCCACATTTACCTCTGTGACTTTTGACTTACGCCACGTAAGTACGTTAAACAAATGCACATTAAAACAACTACTTCCCGGGCAAATACCCACGCCGGACATTGAATTATATAATGTACACGTTTAATTCGTTTAATTTTATTATTCATTCATTAGCAATGAATTTGATTATATATTACAATTCTCTCATCTAATAATAACTAGTGGATTGACAAAATATGCAATAATTAATCAATTTTTATTTTCAAATTTGATTCATATTTTTCTACTTAAAAGATTAAATTGTAAACACATCGTTTCACTCTCTTTATTTTCTTATTTTGTAGTTCAGGTTTCATTTTAAGACATAACCTTACATCATCAGAGATGTTCAGTTTCAGTGTATAGTACTGTGAAATGCGTAGCAGTTAGTTAATGAGTGGACTCTAAGTTGATTTTCTTTCCAGGTGAGGTGCTCACATGTATATATCTAATGCAACCTACTAAACCGCAACTTTAATGCGTTTTTTCTAATCATTTATTTATTTTATTACAGCTAGAATTTCTCTCTCATTAATAAGTGAAATATATTTACTGTGTTTTTTTACCATTATTTATTCATTTTATTAACATTATCAGGTAGTTAGAAGTGATTGAAATATGCAGACTTCTCTTTACAGAAAATTATATAATTAAATTTGATCAAATATTATTAATTTAAAGTTGTGTAAAAAAATGTATGTATGTTTCAAACACTTGTCACATAATGATAATTCATTATCATTATGATCGATTGAAATATAAAGACTTTTGTTTACAGAAAATTATATAATAAATGATTAAGTTTGATCGTTTAGAATAAAATAATAGTAATTTAAAGCTGCGTAGACAAAAAATGTCTGTACTTGTCACTACTTGATGACAGTAAAATTATTATATAGTGGTAAAAATGCATTAAATATATTTCACTACTTATTGTATTATTTTAATAGTTATTATAATTATTAGTAATTAATTAGGAGATGTATAACTTTATTGATTAATTTATTGTTTATTTTTGTGTGTGTTACTTACGGATTGTCGGACTTTTCTTGGTTTTTAACCATGAGACTACCGACTAAAAACCTCTCTCATTATTAAATAAAATGAAACAAAGATGATCTCTCATTATTATTTATGTCTAATTCTCAGTGGTATAGATAATACAAAACATTTTTAATTAGTTTATAATCAACTAAGATATAAATTATCAATTTTTGTAATAACTATAATTTTATTGAAAGAAATTTACATAAATAAATTGCAGTAGTCAATCATTTTTTTAAAGAACGGCAAACATCGCGTTACCAATAATCTAATTCCGCGTTGTGACAGGAAATAATGTTTTCGCTGAAAGCACACCTCGGCGATCCCAGGACGAAATGGCCTCATGTGTAAATTGTGCGGTTTCTTATTCCTGATGTAATGTAAACGTCACAGTCACATATATAAATCCGAGTGATATAACCTGTTCTATCGTTGATAAGTAAACCGAGTGGAACGTGATACATATTAAATTTAAATTCTGTCACTCCTAATATTTTTCCTGGACAAGAATTGAAATTCAGAGCAGGAAAGTGATAGTTTTATAATTTATATATTCCGCTCTCTATTTTAACTTTATATTAGATATGTCCTTAGGAAGCCGCAGAAAAAAAAACTGACGGAATTTACGGCGTTCTTATCCTCACCGCACCGTGTCTGTGCAACTGAGCAAAATGAAAGACAAAAAGGAAATGATGTTGTACATCAAGACTAAAAGCAACCTTGATTTAAGTTTAAAAAGCACGAACACAAACGTTGCATTTATGTAGAAAAGTCTAATAAAATTGTAAGATCATAATGACTCGCTTTCAAGTCCGCGAAGAAGATGTCTCGGTGTAGACACAATCTCGACGGGCAAAGATTGTAGTTTCGTGGATGGTTAGGAATAGAAATCTAATTTTCTTAGAAGTCTTAATTTTACAAAAGATACTCTTATTGGGACACTTTTACAGAGAGTGTGAGAGTCATAACAACACTTTCTTAACACCTTGGATTATCAAATCAATTATGAATATTGAAATAATATTTTATATAGATAATTATTTAAGTAAATTTATTATATAAAATATCACGATGGTTTCAATCGTTAATACGTTTTAGTTTACTTTACTTAACGTATAAAATTTATTTTATACGATTGCATGTTGCAATTATTTCATTAAATATTTTCCACTCAAACCATTGTCACGTTCGTACTGGCATGCAATAACAGACATCCATTGTGTAATCAATCCAATGTCCGGCAATTTCTTGTATACAAGATATTGTTTCTCTTCTCTAATTGACGTTAATAAATAACTGCAATAAACTTTTAAGTGTTAAGGCTGCGATTTTACGCGTAATAGACGGTGTGGTTAGCGCTAGATCGTGCAGTAGTTTTTACAAAATGTGTGTGTTTATTTCATTCCAACTTTGATTTTTCAACCTAGCGGCAAACATCTGAACTACTAGATACTGTTCCACAATAAAAATGATGGCGTCGAACTAAATTTTTCTCAATGAATATTTAATGGATTAACGAGTACAAAAATAATATATTATGAATGCATTTATTATAGATATTTAAGAAAAAGACTTTCAACATGCAGTTGTATGTGTTTAATATAGATTAGATGTACTTTTGTATATTAAATTAATTTTTCAAAAAATATTTTTTTCACTATTTTTTGTTTTTAAAAAATAAAAATTGTCTGATGTCATTCATCAGAAAATAAGCTATTTGTTTGTATTTAATGTTTATTTTTTATGACTGTATAACATTGTTAATCTCTTAAAACGGAAACGTATTTAGGATCGCAGCCTTAAAAATTTGGTAGCACATCCTTTGAGAATCACTGACTTAATCAAATTGATACAACTACTTCTCGCGTAATTACTCAGCCAGACATTGTATTATATCAATTGTATTAGTTGTTTTAAATAGAATGAGGCCAAAAACAACCGAAATTATAGGGATTTTTTTTTTTTCGAAAAGTAAGCAACATATTCTAAATCTATTTTCACATATTTATTTATCATAAAATCAACAATTAAAATCCATGGAACGAAGTGGGTTTGGTAGGACGATCTCAAGAGAATGCCCATTAAATTTATACTTGAAATCAGTTACTTTAAGAGGGTTCATTAAGAATGAGTTAATTTCAGTCCGCGGTCTCTTTTTGAAAAAAAAAAAACGCTTTTTAAGAAAAAATAAAATTAAAGTATATTTTTTTAAATATTTTTTCTTTCATTAGCTATAAAAATCGATATTTAACAATAGTAATAACTGAACGATATCCTCCTCGATCATTCAGCTATTGCCATAATTAAGAAAATGTTGATATATTAACATTACCAATTTAGAAAATTTATTTTCGAGTTAATCGCGTTTAAAGTTTTAGTGTGTGCATAATTTCATACATTTTTATCAGACTAACCAGACATTTTCAGAAAATAATCTTAATTATATGGACTTTCTATTTATACAATAAAAAATATTAATAGGCCTCATACCTTAAATATTTTTTGAAATAAATATAAATAAATTATTAAAAATAAACCAATAAAACACAGATTAGATTGAATAACTTTAAATTCTCGACTAATTTCGGGTTATTAGCCCATTTTCAAGAGAATTTAAAATTCGAAAATGGGCTAATAACCCGAAACTAGTCGAGAATTTAAAGTTATTCAATCTAATCTGTGTTTTATTGGTTGATTTTTAATAATTTATTCATATTTATTTCATACAATATGAACTACCAATGTCTAAATATTAAAACCATTAATTATATTAAGTATTTTTGTTTTGTAAGCCATTGTTCGAAAAGAGAAAATAATTGATATATACAAACATCTTTATTCAGACAGCAGAATTACAATTCTTTACAATTATTTATATTTACAATAAATGTTGATGGGTTAGTAGTCTGTCATGGGCTATCGACCGGAGGTCTTTCAGCCCAAAGTAATTGATTTTTATTAATTATTTTCAAAAATATTTTTCTATTTAATTAGGATTATTATTAATATTTTTTAAACACCTCCTATAAAAATATTTTACATTTAAAATTATTATTATGCATAGAATGGTACCATCTTAGTATGCATAAAAAAAACATTTTTCTATCTAAAAAAGTAATGTTTTTTTTGTGCACTCTCAAAATTTTTAGAAAATATTTTTTTTTTCTTTCTGCAATAACGGCTAGTCAGAAGTACTAATTGTGTTATATTGAAGTAAAGATAATTTTAAAAAGAATCGAACAAAAACATAATATATAGGGTGTTCCATTAAAATTAACAAAGTTGATATAAATTCCGGGAAAATGGATCTATATATTTACATTATGCCTCTTCAATAATCAATTCAGCAAATTAATGCTGAATATCTAATGATAAGGGAGATATCGAAGACGGGCACTTCCATGGCTTATCCTGTACATATAAATGCATAAATAGATACATGTTACTTATTAATGTTTTTATAACTGTTGTTTTTGTTATTCAAAAAGCAGATCTTAAAAAAATAATTTATCTATGACAGGATACAATTTATTCCTACGCACGAGCTCACACTTTTCACAGCGCTATAGATTATGATACAACACTTCATACATTTTTTTTAGAGGATATCTCTATTACACAGACATATTGACAATGATTGAAAATGTTTGCTTAGAAGATGTTTCAATTTAGTGTGCAGAATAATTATTATTTATAAAGTGAAACTATTTATACAGAATAAAACAATTGGTTTGTTTCACTTAATATGTTTATTTCTTCCGACTAGTTTCGATTATTGACAATTATTGATAATGACCGAAACTAGTCGAATAGAAGTAAACATATTTAGTGAAATAAACCAGTATTTTTGAACCTTCAAAACATTTTTCACCAAGTGTTAAGTGAGTAATTAATCGAATATGGAATTACTTATTTAGCTACTCAACATAATAAATAGTAGAGTAAAGGATAACGTGATTTAATTTAGTGATATGATTTAATTAATATTATATGTTAAAGATGAATTGTGAGGATATGAATTAAAAAGACTAATATTTATTTTGAAATTATAATTAAGGTCATATTTGGTTGTTTCCAAATAAACACACGTAAAGCTTTTGCACCGACTCATATTACATGGATGAGAGTAAAGAAAAGTTAATTTGTTAATGGGCAAGGCTTCTACATCGTTCAGTTATACAAACATAGCTAATGCGTTTTATTAGTAAAAATAAAGTTGTTGACTAAATTCTCTGAGAACAATTCACTTAGAGTGATTGTTGTTGTGTTTAATTGAAATATTGAAAATAAGCAACAGCTGTCCAAACATGTTGAACATAGTTGAGGAGAAGCGTAGCAGTCATTCAAGAAATGGAAGCGGATCTGTAGTTAGGAGTGATTTGTTAACAAGACGGCTTGCATGGCGTTGAACTAGGGGGCGGGAAGGAGTGAAGTGGAGAGGGGAGGTGTTGGTTAATCTCAAGTCTGGTGTAATAATTATGCATTTATATATACATATATACAATTAGCGGGGCAGCGTGTAAAGTCAACAGACTCCTATGCTGCCATGCTTGTTATTATACGTGAACTGCGGAATAGGGCGCCTCGTAAGATGGAAATCAGCGCAGTTAAGAACGTTAAATCCCACCAGGTAATACCAGTATTAAGGGACAAAGCTCGTTGCCTGCCCCATTATTATGAGCCGCGGAACTAAAAATGGCTGATTGTAAAACGATTTTATAACGAGGATAAAAATATCGATAACATGTAAATTGCAGAGCGGCCTGGAATATAGAATGAATCAAATGAACGAGCCGCTTGGCAGGTTTATTGGCTTGAGGAGGAAGGAAGGGGTGGTGATAAAATGGCTGTTCGTGGTCACAACGGGAGCCCTCAGCCTTCAGCCCTCAGCCCTCGCGATACGGTGACGCCACTTTGGGGATCCAGGAGGGTTTCCTCTCATTAAAGTCCGCGATATTCAACTGGGACTCTTCAATATTTACCGGAGACGTGTAACGAGTGGTCGGATAATTTGCTCGTCCTTCGTTAGGGCCACAGCCGTGCCAAGCGACTCATTTTTATTACTATATAAATAAAGTTAATATAATGCAAAGCCAAATAACCTCAGCTGGAGTGGAGTATGGCGCGGCCATCGTGGCTCTTAGATAGAATAGGTAATTATGTTCAAACACAAGTACGGAAGGAATACAGCGAGTGTGGGTCTGGGTCGTCGGTCGACTTTCCACTTTCGACGTTCGACGTTCGACGGTCGACAGTCGACAGTCGACGGACGACTCGTGCATTCAGCCCCATTTTCCTGATTCCATTGGCATTTAGTACGTGCCGAATATTCTCGTTAATAATTGGGAGTTTGAAAGATAGAACACGGCAAATTTTCTCTCATCTGCTTTATCCCAATCTCCGACCTTACCGGTACAAAGTACACAAAGCTAAAACAGCAACCACCTCAGCCAACATTCACAGCGCGTAAGATGAAGCCAAGCAAAACTGAGAACGTGACTTCGAATAAACTCTCTTCAACAAATATTTGTTGCGTCTTCGTATCTTTGCACCTGTGAGCTCTGCAAATCACGATCCGCCGGCAATAAAAAATTCACCCCCGCTATTTATTCACTGCATTCGCCGCATTTTCACGAACTATTAAAATTCACCTCTAATTTCAGCGTAATCCATAAATTCGATTTAGATTTCGATTTCGAATGCGGACGGGAATTCGGATTCGGATTCGAATAAGGATGCGAACACGAATCAAGCCGCTATTCTCTTTAATTACGAATGATTTCCTTTACGAAACAACGACAGACCGTGCACCGTGTAGCTCTTAGACGGAGACATATAAAATTTATACAATTGCGCAAATCCCATTGGAACAAGTTATCGGAGGAAAAGTAATCGAGCAGAAAATAAATCGCATTTACTTGGGAAGCGAAGAAATGTTGAATATTGTTGGATGCGGTAAAACTCGGTGGCGCGCAATGGGTTACTTTAGGGTGCGGGATTTTTGATTCCTTGACGAACAGAATGAGGCGATGCGAGGAGAGGGTAGGGTAGCGTAGGGTAGGTAAGATGAGGTGAGGCGAAGTGAGGTGCGGTGCTGTGCTGTGGGGTAAGGTGGGGAACGGCTTAATTTAACGAGCAAATATCGCTGCATACACAATTCGAAAAATGTGGGGGGCATAAATAAAATTGTACGGTTAGGACAGGGACGATACGACGCGCGAATAGCCCAAGGTGCTGGAAGCGACGGTTCTAAAGGTTTTATCTCGAAATACTCCACCAGAAGACTACGGTCTGATTTATTACACCCCGATAACATCCAACTAGTTACGCTCGCAATGTTCATGTCTTTCGGATTTATTAATCAATAGCCCACCTACCAGACCCCAATAATGAGTACGGGATTCTCAGGGACTGCAAAAGGCCGAGAAAGAGGTCATGAATGAAGGATACTCTTACCGCTCTTTCCTCACACCTTCTTACAAACCTGCAGTGTCGTCTGAAAAATTTACAATTTATAGACCAGATTAACTGCGTTAACCAGATTCTTAAATCGCACACAAAATTTATGACTTTGTTACGTGCGATCTTGGGAGATGTTACTCGGAAACGAATTCCACACCACTTGACTTTTTCTCCGGGCACAATTTTATCCTGTTATTATATCCGTCTCTGGGGATTCCACAAAAACATCAATTAATGTTGGAAAAACTAACGGATCTAGAATAAGTGTTTACACTGAAAGAAATGTGCACGGAAATAATTAATGACCATTCATTTACGTTTTACTACGATACTGTCATTTAAAAAAATATATATTAAATCCAATTTGTAAATGTAATTAACCACATTAATTTTATTTTCACAGATTTAGTACACCCTATACTTATTTTTTATATTTTTATTACACTTACAGAACTTCGAATAAAATTACTTTCAATAGTACAGAAAAACCCATCTAGGACGATTACTGAAATAGACTAACACATATATTGATTTACATACATTACATACATATTTACAGTTACATTAAGTTTGCAAAACATTACATTTTTTTTTATTTACGAGATGGCTATCGACCAGTGGTCTTTCAGTCCATGTCTTTTGTCTCTGTTAGTCATTTATGTGTGATGATATGAATTCATGAATGGTGAATTTCGGGTAATGCAAAGAAGGTATACAAGTACCCTGATGAGGGGTTTTGTGGCAAACTTTTGGGTAGGATAAATGAGTAATAATTTATGATAAGAGGGATAACACCTATTTATATTGATGTATTTTATTGTATTTTATTGTATTTTAATTATAATACTTTATTTATTCAATTCGTTTCGTTTAATTTTATTCGGTTTTGATTTAAATTGAATTAATTTGGTTTAATTTAATTTAAATTGATTTAGTTTAATTTGATTTGATATAATTGATTTAATTTCGCTGAGTGTATTGGAATTAATTTAATTGATTTATTTTAACATCTTTAAATTATGTAAGACATAGCTGTACTGACGAGGAATAGATCCCGAAACACGTGTCTGCAGATGGCCTTATATTCAGTAACGTTCCTTTTGTTGTTTTTACATTGATTTTTTCTCAGATCAAAATTTGCTGCATTACGCAATTTTTTATTGATATGCAACAGCAGGTGTACATTATGTAATTCAATGTCCGGCGTGGGTATTTGCCCGGGAAGTAGTTGTTTTAATGTGCATTTGTTTAACGTACTTACGTAGCGTAAGTCAAAAGTCACAGAGCTAAATATGGAAATAATATATTAATTATTTTCAAATCATTTTTATTTAATATACTTTATGTTTAACTACAGAGTGATCAACAATCATCATAGACAAGTTAATTTTTCCGCCGAAAAATCTGAAGAATTTAATCGCTCCAAGTTCATGACAAGGAAAATTGAATAAAAAAGGAATTAAACTTTTATTTAATATTTGAGGCATAATATTTTTTTATATTATATAACTCTTATAGGGCAATAGTTGGAAACAAATACTACACGGTTTAAATTTTAAACTGTGTTATTATTATTATCATCATGGATAGATATTAATTATTAAATTAGACTTGTAAATTAAATTCAATTTGTTTAATGTCACTTATTTTTATTTTAATTTCAATGTAATTTTCAAGAATGCCGAAACTAGTTGAAATAAAAATAAAAATAAGCGAAACTGATATATTTGATAAGTTTCTCACTTATCCCGTGGTGAAACATGTTTAAATTAAGAACGTAATATCTAAATTAAACAATTTATTTGTTTCACTTTAAACTCTTTATTCCTCCGACTAGTTTCGGCTCATAGCCATTTTCAAGAAAGTGTTTAATTTAGGTATTAACTGAATTAATTTAATTTAATATTAGCAATGTTCTACCAAGTAATTAATGAGAAACAAGTGTCCGATATAAATATAAATTAATCAAATGGAAGCACACATTTTATATATTATTTTATAGTACAAAAAATGTTTCATAAATTTAATATTTTTTAAACTCGACAGGTTTCGCTTTTTACAATACTATCGAGAATAATTACTTTCGATAATTTTATTTCCCCATATATTTAAAACGAAGATGATTAAAAGTAAAAACGACGAATTAAAAATTAACGTTTATATATTTGAGGTCATCAAAAATTAGGTGGAAATGATTTAGTTTCAGTTTTTACATAGTTCATTTAATTCTAGCAAATATGAGATAGATTAATTAAATTAATTGAAAGTAAATATATAATTCTGTTAGAGGCCGATATTTACAGTGTAAATGAATAAATAATCAGAGTGCGCCCGGCACTGCCACCACCATTGTGTGTTGCAAAATTTTAAAAAATCAATTCAATCATTCAACAATTATGTGTCAATAAAGCGTATCCATCCTAATAATAGAAGTTAATGTAATTGGTTTTAGTGTTAATATAACTATATACAACCATGAATATGTTGTAATAAATATTAACGAAACGTTAAAAATAAAACGTAAAGTAATAAATTTTGTAGGGATTTAAAATATTACGTTTTTTTTTGTAAATCTCCGCTATCACGTTCGATTTATTGTGTTTTCATTTCAAAATGTAAATACTGTAATGTATGTAAATTTAATTTAAATATTATTGGGTGTTATCGTATCTTTAGACATTATTTTAATTGGTTATTACAAACATATACATATTCCACACTTATTAATATCGTTGCATATTTTATTAAAACTATTTGCATACATATACAGAATTATTAGCTTTTGTATAAATTTATTCCTCCTCTTTATTTAAGATTCTCTATATTGCAAGATAAAGTAATTTACATAAATATTTGTCATATATATATTTTTTTTTTATTTGACTTAAAAGCACATATTAAATCAAATTTGGACGAATAATATAATAACAACACTTATGTGCATATATTATGTATTTTTAATTAATATATCGCATAATATTGTGAATAATTATATATAATTTATTAACAAAATGTTTGACACAATTTTCTGCGAGATATTTACTACTTACGTTTAAATATCCTAATATCCTTATATTTATATAACAGAAGCACATAATTATATTTTATTTTCGTTTCACGAAACATATTTTCATATAGCTTACTTTAGTTTATATTTACAGACTATAGTAAAGTAAATAAATTATTATTACACAAACAACATATATTCACATATAAAACATTTTAATATTAGTCTCTCTGGGTTATCGACTGGAGATCTTTCTGCCTTAAATTATATATCATTATTAACATCTGAATGTTTATCATTACTTTGTGGTAATCTATTATAATAATTGAAAAATATTTATTGTTTTTTAAGTAGTAATAAATCAATTTCATTTTTTTGTACTATTTGTCAATAATAGAAATTTCTGTCGAAAGTTGAGCCGTCTAATAAAATTAATAAAACCACAATACATATAGTTTATTTCAAGCAGAAAGACCGACGGTTGATAACCGTTTTCTAAAGATAACGTATAATATAATATAAGAATTCTATTGCTATGTGTTGAAATATGTAATGAAATAGATCGGAGAATTGTTGAACAGTTAATTTTGTTTTTTAATAAGCTTTGCATACCACAACGAATAATAAATCCTAAGTTTCGTTAAGGGAATAAGCCCAAGATTTAAGAAATATATCATAATCTTGATAAGATATGTGGCAACGTAAACATATTGTTTGTTCCTGTAAATATTTTAAGATGTGTGTGTTTTTAAAGAAAATTATATATCATAAAAGGGTGAATATAGCTTTTCTGAGATTTACGAATCGATGAAAATATTTAAGTGCAGCACCCGGTATAAATTAACCTTACAAATAAACACATTTAAGTGAAAATATTGAATAAAATCCATGGGGCACCCACAGCGAGAATAAATATGTAAATTTCGTTAATAGTGCATATATAAAACGTGAAAGTATGTATGTAAAAGTACGCGTATGTACACGTATTTATAGAAAATCTGCGTTCGATGAAAATATTGTAGTTTGCAAATGTTTCCCCGTTGTAACTTACTACTCGACAATATTTTTCACTTTTAAAAAGTTTAGTCAATTTATCATTCGGTTTTTGGCGATAAATCGATAAAGACACCTAGCGACATTTACTAAAGTAGAAAAGTTCAGTTGCCATATTTTATTGTCGGTTTATTTATTTATGATTTTTAATCTGTTAAGAGTAAACTTCGTGTGGGCCGGGCCCTTCGCGGGAGACATTGAAAGGGATTAAATGATAAAGAATTGAGCGCGCTTATAAGGAAATTTATGTTTATTTTGTCTGAGTAATTAATATAAGTTATTAGAATTCAATATCAAAATATTTATAATAATTGAACAATTTTGTTTTTTAATATTGTCAGGGAAATAAATAGAAGTAAATGTGAAATAACTAACTAACTAACTAAATATCTTTATTCGTGAAATTTTGTATACAATTTATTTACATTTAATTAATAAAAATAATAATACGTTGTATTAAAAAATAAACACAAAAATTCACAAAATGGCTATCGACCAGGGGTCTTTCAGCCAATGTGAAATATTTACTTCAATTTGACTAACTTAAAAGAAAATGGTGAGCTTGATGAGGCTGATAATTGTTGAAAGTTCATAATTACTTATATTAAATATTATTTTTTAATGGTTTTATCGCTTAGTGAAACATTTTGAATTATTACTATTGACGGTTTAAATTAAATTACACTTGATTTGTTACACAAATTATGTCTATTTACTTGAGACAGTTGTCAGCTTGTCAGTTTCTTTTGTAACTTACTCTTGATATTGCCTTAAAAAGCGAAACTAGTCAACTAAATAGACAAAATTTGTGAATCAAACCAAGTGTAATTTAATTTAAATCTTCAACGGTAATATCACTATCATTTAATTGCTTGAAGAAGTCACAGTGCAGTGAAACAATTGTGGCGAGATTACAATATGCATTGAAATATTATATAGTGATATTTAATATAAGTATTATTTTGATTTGGAATGTTTGAGTATAAATCAAGTGATTTTATTAAAAAATAATTAGATTAAAATAGTTGGAACTTTTTCACAATTTTGATTACTTACTTCAGACTAGTTTCGTCTTTGCGAAATTATCAAGGAATGCAGAAATTACAAATAATCCATATTTATTGTAAAAAATGCTAAGTGATAAATGAGAAACAAATAAATAATATGAAAAGCTTTAATTAAATCATCCTTGCTTAAATTTAATGTACAGTAATATAAATAATTGGCAGAAAGACCTATGGTCAAATAAGAGATATTTAAGAATATATTATGAAAATAGTTATTTTTATATTATGTTAGATTATGTGCAATATTTTTTATTCTCAGATAATGAAGATTTAGTAGTAGTATAAATAATTTCAATAGGTCAGGGCATATAATCACTTTCATTTTATTGTGTATACTTATTATTAATATTTGTAAAAATGTATGCAATTGCTCGAATATACATAGATATATATAAAAAATATTCAAATAAAAGAAAATGATTCACAATTTTATAGTTATTTAAATTAAAATTCAATACAGAAAAATGATTGAAAATGTGATCTGTATTGAATTTTAATTTAAATAACTACAAAATTGTGAATCGTCTTCTTTTATTTGAATTATTTTATATATATATCTATGTATGTTCGAGCAATTGCATACATTTTTACAAATATTAACATTAAGTATACACAATAAAATAAATTTCGATCATTCTCATTTTGTTTGTTAAAAACAGTATAAGTAATCCGTGCCGTGTTAAAAAATAGGAATTTTATTGATTTTCAGTATTTTTTCCTTATTGAATTTTAATTAAATATAAAATAATTTTAAATGAATTATTTATTCGTTTAAAATTATTTTATATTTTCAATATACTTCCTACTGTTTGTTACGTGTATTCTTCGTAATTAATCATATGTTTGAAATATAATTCAGAATAATCAGATTTTTGTGATCCTTATGAAATTTAAGAATATATACTATGTTTTATAAGGTGATGAATTCTTATAAAAAATGTGAATAAAAATATCACTTTATGTGGAAGTGGTAAAAATAATTAAAAACGTTGTGTGTAAGTAAAAATATGCAGGAAAGTTTAATTAAATCAAGTAAAATATTTGGTGTGGAATTGTCGAAGATATTCCGTTGATTTAATTCAGGGAATAATGTCCAGCTGTCGGAATACGTGTTTAATTGACATGCAATTGCGGGCGTCCTGTAATATTCGGACAGTATTCCTATTGCTATTCCTAGTTTTAGTTCTAATGTGGAATTTGTAGACCGGAAGAATTCAAGTTTGCCCGTTAAACTGTATATGAAGAGCGGCTGGTTTTAGTTGTCGCTCTTACATTATACAAACTACTTCTCAACATTGCGACATACATACACTAAATTGAACATCAAATAAAGCAATTATTAAAGTTATTTTACTGCTATCTAACTGAGGCATCAAGACCAGACGCCGCCTTACGCCAACTTATGTCATTATACCGTCTTTTAGAACCCCTATCGGTTTGAAACTTCTAAAGAATCGTATAGATTTTATTGAATGTAAACATTTCTATTCTTTCCAATAATGCGTCACTACCAATTTCCTAAGAGTATTTATTTTGACAACAAAGTTTATTGATATTTAATTTTAATCGGACTCTCGGCCCATATTGCGATGGAGCGATGGAGCGATGGAGCGCTGAATCTGAGCGTGCTATAATTGCGAAGTCAAGTAACCTGCATCTATTTAATTTCCAGTTCTCTCCGCGTAGTTCCATCATACGTTCTATATATTGTCCAGAACAAATAAGCTACACAGCTTTGCAGATCAGCCAGTGGTAAATTATTCGACCACGTTTGTTATTGATTGTGGTCGGTTCTAATCTGCATTGTGTATTACCGAACAAACAACAACATAGCACGGTATATATGTGCAGTAGGTGCGCTGAGATTGTTTCGATAATGAGAAGATTATGATGCATACGTGAGCCGATGATTGAACACGTGGACTAAATACCTAATACCGTCAACATATATTTACTATAATCGTACATATACAGATAACCTAAATTAGAAACTCCACACCACATTTAACACGCCGCTGCACAATTTAATACCCTCTTCAGGAAAACGCAAAGAATAGGAAAATATAAATAAAACTTGGGCTGAAATACGCTCTTGTAATGTCTCCACTGAAGACGCTGTCTCCGCTAGCATCTCAACATTCTGAGATTAAACTATAACCGTTTAAGATGCAATTTCACGGAGATCTTTTTAATAATGATCCTTTCGTTAGTACCCTATTCATTCGTTTTAAAAAAAATACACATCTAAATATATTTTTAATTTCACTTCCACGCAATAATGCTTTAATAATGATTTAATTACAAGTGGACGCGTTTTTACCTTCGCGCTGCAATTGTGTTTAGTTCGCTGAGATAAGTGTAAATCCTTTTATATTGG
This sequence comes from Philonthus spinipes, assembly GCA_963082785.1. Taxonomy (NCBI): domain Eukaryota; kingdom Metazoa; phylum Arthropoda; class Insecta; order Coleoptera; family Staphylinidae; genus Philonthus; species Philonthus spinipes. Next base: position 17,857,510 of record OY720301.1, read on the forward strand.
ATGTGTAGATGTACCATCTGCCGAAGGATTTGCAGAATACATAATGCAAACTCTGCTAAGTCATACCACGATGGAATGGAAGTGTGAAGATCTCGGATTGTAGACCTCGCAAGTCTGGGGTTGAATGCATAACAAATAACTAAGTGGATATAGTAGCTGTATTGATGCTGACTGCCACTCAAGATGCGGCTTGATTTACATTATGTGACTTCTATATTGTCATTCCAGATCAATTCTGGTTAACTAAATCACTAACAGAATATTACACCTTCTTTCCCGCGCCACCTTGAATGCCTCCCCCGTCCTCCGTCCCGGCCCGTCCCGTCCCGTCCTGCTGCCTGCCGAATTATCAGGCAGCGAACAAAGAATATTACGTTTCAAATTAAACTCGTGCAAGTCACCACGATGCCAGATCCGAAGAATAGGAATTTCTAATAAAATAAGACGAATAAAATAACAAAGAGGATCCCTTCACACTACACTCGACTGTATAAACGTGCATCGATACGTATTCCTACCAACTGTCAACTTCTGGAGCAACATTTTTCAACCTTTTTGTACACTCAACAAAAAATAAATATAAAAGCACCAGCATTCAAATAAAAAAAACACATATATAATCTAATAAAATGTCTACTGGGTTGTAATAAAATATTAATATTATTTTATTATGTTAAATTTTTCCTATAACACAAATAATTAAAAAAAAAGAATTATTATTCATACCCTTGTTCTTTTCAATATATTTAGCAATTTTGAAGACATGTGCAAATATTATATAGAAATTATTTTAACGGACTCAATGGACATTAAAATAGGTATATCAAGTGTTAGTTTGATTGTTGTCGCGATTGCACTACTATTCCCCTATATTATTATGGGGAACGTAAATAAATAATGAATCAAGCTATATTCATTAACCACTCAATAATAATTTTTATTAACTAACACAATAAAACAATATTTATCCACACAACTACATTGTACTCAAATTTAATTGTCTAAAACTACTTTTACTAATAAAACTTACTCATTACAGATAAATCTAAATATATATTTTCTAATTATTATCTTTATATGTTTTTAGTTTGTATTATTTATATAAAAATATTTTTATACTACAGTAGTAGTAATAAATATCTTTATTGCTATTAATTACTTATATGATTTTTATAAAGATAGTGATAATGTTTCACATTGCAGTTATAAATGAATAAAAAAAATTTAAAAAAAAGAAGTCGTTCTGCAATTAAATACATACAAAGTATGTATACAAAAATACAAATACCTATTGAAACAACTACTTTCCAGGCAAATACCCATGGCGGACATCCTGGTACAACGATATTTCATTACATTTAATGATAATAGTAAACAGCTATCGGTCAGTAGCCTTTCTGTCACAGACAGAACAAATAATTTATTTAACAAATAATGTTTTATTTTAAATTAAATTCTCACTTATTCCGTGCTGAAACATTTTTATGTAATAATTAAGATGTATTTTAATTAAGACACTTGGTTGTTCGTTTCACTAATTTTATATTTAAGTTCCGGCTAGTTTCAACGAGGAACTAACTAAAAGTACAAACATACCGATATACAGGGTGAGTTTTTTTCGATGTTCTCTATGGGGATCTCGGAAACTATAAGAGATAGAAAATCGGTTAAATGGGGAAAGAAGTGTAGTTTTATAAGACGAATAAAATGACACTTTCAAAATATTTGAAAAAGTCAAGGGTAACTAGATATTTTGAAAAAAGTAAAATGTGTCAATTTTTTTAAATCAATATATCTCTATTATTATCATAGATGAAAAAAAACTGTAAAGGACAAAGTTGTAGAAAATTTTACACAGATTAATAACAAAAAATCAAAAAAAAAATTTCGCCCTTATTTTGGGAGATATGACACAAACTTACCTTTTTTAAATGGAAACAGTAGTTGGCTATGACTTTATTAAAAGGGTTATTTTTTTCCCTTTAATCCGATATAAAAATAAAATAAGTTACAGTCGTTTTTAATTTTACCATACACCAAAAATTAGTTAGCCATGAAAAAGACAAAAGTAAAACAATTTTATTTTTTTATTTTTTGTTATTAATCTGTGTAAAATTGTCTACAACTTTGTCCTTTACAGTTTTTTTCTATCTATGATAATAATAGAGATATATTGATTTCAAAAAATTGACACATTTTACTTTTTTCAAAATATCTAGTTACGCTTAACTTTTTCAAATATTTTGAAAGTGTCATTTTATTCATCTTATAAAACTACACTTTTTCCCCATTTAACCGTTTTTCTATCTCCTATAGTTTCCGAGATCCCCATAGAGAACATCGAAAAAAACTCACCCTGTATATATATCTAAAGAAGATTGACAATGACCTTAATGGCTGTAGTGTACGGTCACAGAGGCGGTCGCGATGGAGGAGCTCTAAATTTCTTCAATGACCTTCCCTTAGATTCAAATCTTGACCTTGTAGGTAGGTAACCTAAATTTTTTTCACGTTATTATTATTGAAAAAAAAGTGATTATTTTCTGTGCAATGCTTGGCTAGTCCCGTAGAATTAGTTTTATTATTATCTATCGATTATCTATGCTGTTTTAACCTCTTATTGAAAGTTATTCCTGTTTGACCCATATAAAAACTATCACAATCACCATATATTATTTCATAAACACCACCTTTCTATAATTTATCTATGTATTTTTTTAATTATTTACTAGAAGTTTCTGTAAATTTGTTGGATTGATCATTGTAATGTTAAATTCGTAACCTTTTAGATAATTTTGTATGTTATTTAAGAGGGTATGAACGTCTACACCAATTATTTCTTTCTTTCTTATTATTAACTTTATAAAAATATTAATTAAATTGTTTCATTTTCTTTTTATTTAAAATGTTATTTCTGTTTATTGTAATATATTTTGAATAGACTTTAATTAAAACACTTGGTTTGTTTCACTGAAACAAACAAACAAACCAATTTAATCAAAGTCTATTAATTAAATATGTTTCACCACGGGTTAAGTGAGAAATTAATTCAAAATAATATATTTTGTTATGGGATGCAAATTTTGGAGATTAATTTTATTTTGGGAGAATTTTTCTGTTAATTTTTGGAGTAGGTCATTAATTGTGGTGATATTTCATACATTTTAACCGATTTTTAGCTTGTATATATTATAAACAAAACTTCTTATGAATATAGAATTTTTGCATTTTGGTATTGATATTAGCCCCTTAAATCTGATGTTGATATTATGAAAATCAGTTCGAAAAACAATCTGGTAGTGTAGGTAAGGTTATTATTTTATGGCACAATATCTAGGAGTGTAGTTTTCTTCGATCAGTCATATTTAGTTAATTAATTTCGACACAATTTTCATTAATGTGATCGTACATTCTTATTCCAAAAATAATTTTATACAGGAATTTTGAACTTTCAGTATACGATCCTTTATTAGCTTATCTGAAGTAAATATGTATTTACCACAAGTGAATCTTCATAATAACAATTACTTGTTAGATACTAATTTACAACGTATGGAGAAGGCTCAAACAAAATGTCTACAATGAATAAATTCATTTGTAAGCTATAAATATATATTTGGGGTTATTCCATACGAGAAATACTAAAATTAACATATACGTTATTTTTTAACTTCACAATCTATGTATAACATATCATTTCTAAATCTCGCTTAGGTTGTGACAATGAAGAATAACGTGTATTTTATATTTTACATTTCATATACGGAATAGCCGCGAATAATTAGACAAATACAAGTTACAAATTTCATATTGATCCGGCAAATAGTTCCAAAGATATTCAACCGGTTCCATACCTATTGAATTGAAATTACAATGTTAAATTCTTAATATTTCAATTCACAATTTGTAACCTTAAATAATATTAATACTAGTCGTTCTAAAAATATGTGAATTATATGAAATCTACTCAATATTTATGAAATATACTTTATCGTAACATTCATTAATTCTTACATTCAGAACTCTGGAAAGGGGGGACAAGTTGTAATATGTAACATCTTTATGCGGGCCGGGACCACACTCAAAACTCTTACATTTTTACCCGGACCGAGTTTTACAAAGCTGATGTAGGCAAGGCTTGGATTTATCACGCGGTCAACTTTAACTAGTGATACACAACACAAAACTTAACTCGTTTATAATATTTTATTTTAGTGAATCTCTTCATTTAAACTGTACTATTGTGTTTACAGTTTTGAATAAAAATCAATTTTAAAATATCAATAATTCAGGACAAACACTTTCAATGTATTGTATATACTTAAATGTATGTAATTGTCTAAATAAAGATATTTTGTATATATAATATTTGAAAAATATTGTTATGTGCAATTATTTGGCTAATTTAAAAATGATATCGTTAATAATTTGAGCCTACACCGAATCGTTTCATCCACTAAAGGAAGGGCGAACTTTTAATGTTTGTGAAAGTAGGAAACGAAATGACGGTGGCATTCAACTCAAACTTGTATTCGACTAGTAATTGGCATTATGAAGATTTACTTTTGTTAAATACATCATATTTTTTTAGTTATTTTGCTATTATAAGGTATCTTTATCGGCATTGTTTTATGGGATCGACAAAGTATCGTAACATAATAATAAAATATCCTTCCTAAATACAAACATCCTAGCATCACCATTCATCAATTCACTTGCGCAAATCATCAGAAAAGTTCAGCTTTAGCATAGATTTTTCTTTAACTTTGTCATAAATTCGTAGCAGGGCAGAAAGACTTGGGTCGATAGCCCAGGCAGACTAACACATACATTTATTGTAATTATTTATGTTATATTGTTAAAATTAACTGTATAGTCTGAATAAAGATGTGTGTATATATATATAAAAATAACAATTTATTAAATAAAACATGATTTAATTTAAACTTTTACACAACCAATTCAGAATTCTACTATAAAAAAGTAATCTGCATTGATAAACGCATTTTACAAGCTTCGAAAAATGTTTCTGTAAAGTCACACTCCTACGACATCTAAGGGTGACCTTCTATGCTTTCGAAAAACTAAATATTCCTACTATATTTGTATAGCCAGAATCCACGATTTATCAACGCACTGCATTTTTTATCAATCATGATTAGCAACCATACGATAAGAATCGAAGACCGAAAATGGCAGAAAGGCCTGTGGTCGATAGCCTAGACAGATTAATATTGTAATATGTAATATTGTATATACAAATATTGTAGACGTACAATGTATTTTTCTGAATAAAGATGTTTGTATATATAAGAAAACAATTGTTAATGTTAGAATAGTTATTAATAATATTTTTTATATTATTTTATTTCAGTAACTTATATCATAATAATTGTCGCGCAGTTTAAACAAATTCAAACTATATAAATAAATCAATTTTTATATAAAAATAAAGAAGTAGTAACAAGAAGTGATGGCTTTAAGATGAAATTTCTTCAACTTCTGTTACAATGATTATATATATATATATTTGTATATTTTATAATTTATATTTTATGTTGAAAGTAGGAGATTTATTTTCGTTTATTGAAGTTATAACATTAAAAAATAAAAATTCTTAGGACAGAAAGACTTCTAGTCGATAGCCTAGGACAGACAAATATTTTAATTTTAATGTGTATACTTAATGTTATATGTCTTTTACTTTTAATGTTGCAATTAATGGCTTAATCATTTGCGATCATTTGTCGGGACAGGCAGGACATTCATTTTTTTATTTTACTTAAATATTCAATTCTCGGGTGAAGATAAAATAAATATTGTTCATGGAAATCTGCATTATATTAAAAAAAAACAAATATGTTAGAAGAATTGAAAACGTTAAAGTAAATGTTGTACATGGAAATAGTTTCCTTTGAAATAATACATATTTTTATGCATAACATTAATTTTAACTTTCTAAGACAAATTTGAACTTTTGTGTACAAGTTCACAATTTTACTTTATTTCATTAAATTTTATTTCAATTCGTACAGAAAACATGACACTTTGCGGTCATATTTTCTGTTAATTCAAAAAGCATTAAATATACTTATACTGCTTATACTAGTATAATTTATTTATTATATTTAGTAGGATCTAGTTCCTATATTAACACTGTAAATTATTTCTATTTATTCTTCTTTATTTTACACAATATAATCTTTTTATTATTTTTAAATATACAGAAATATTTATTAACAGACACAAAATACAATAAATACATCAAAATATTTTATTACATACATAGCCGATTAACAGGCTATCGACCGATGGTTCTTCTGTCTGACTTCGGAAATATCGGTCCATGCCGTGTATTTAGGTATACAAAATGTGATTTATCGAGTCTCTAAAATAAATCTGTTCTTACATACATTCACGATCCAAAAAATATTTAGAAAGTGCACCAATCTCTCAAAAGTGTCATTTTTACCCCATTCTTTAAACAATCGATGAACATTTTAATTTAAAATCATTCGACCTAACCGTACTTCCAATTTTGTCTGCCCAAAAAAATACAAAATAAGAAAAGCTTAAGGTAATAAGTTGGTGGGTTGGTGGAGAAATAAAGTTTTAAAAAATCTTTTTTTTTTCATTTTTTAATATATTGTTTTTCACTAATTTGTTATTCGATATTAAAAACTGATTTGAATTTACAATAAATAATTTTCAGATATGTATAATTAGTCCCTACAATTACAAAGTTTCAAAGCTTCCATGTTTTCAACGTTCACCCATTTCTTTGATAAATTAGATTTAAATATTTCTCACCCTACAATCAATAAAATTTGCAATAAAATGTACATACGTAAACATTCAACGACAAAAATTATAAATGAATTGGAAAATTCTAAAGTGTAATTATTAAATTATTAAATCTTACTTGACTACTATCAATTCAATTCACCAATTTGTTAAATTTATGATTGTTATTTATTTGATCCACATTTGCCAAAATCATATTAACAATATAACATACTTTTACTTACATTTTGTATTATATTAAAATTATATTATTATCTAATATATTTAAATAACTGTGACCAAGTGAATGAATAAATACACTTTTCTATTTACATTTTCTATTAGTAATTAACCAATGAACTACTCTACCTAAAGATTATTATATCTTCTCTGGCCACCTTGTATATTTATGTTAAATGTACTCTTTCGAAGGATATACAAAATGCTTGTTTTTATAAATATTTTTTGTTTACACTACTATTATGCTTGATCCGTATAAAATAAAAAAACACATATACTAAATCTATATAATAATTAATAATATACGTATTTTCTTGCATATTATCGAGTTCGTCCATTCATTAGAACATTTCAATAACAGTGTACATATTATTTTCAATCAAAAAATAACAATAGTTTATGTAGGGTTTATTTTTATTAACCATAATACAACAATATAAATGTTGAAACCCTATTAAAATCAAATGTTACAATACGGATATTCAGAAACAAATGGTCCGATCTGTATAATATTTATTGATTTTGGTGAAGTTTTACAACGCAGGAAATATTTCTCAATAAACCATGTTTATAATTAATATTGCTGAAATATGCATCGTAACAAATGAAATACAAATAATGGTTTGTTATGTCCAATAAAAGACGTGTAATGTGGGTAATATTTTATTATGGATAAAACACCACTTTCGTTTTTATGTAAAATTAAATGTAACACATTCATTTATACCGTATATCCCGTTTGAAGACTCATTAAGTTTTGATAATAGCGATTATTTATTTTTTATTTGGATATAAAAATAATTCAAAAAAGTTGTAGGTCTTCAAAAACTAAATAATTTTTGTTATATAACAATTTATTATAAGACCTTTAGTTTCCATGTTACAAGTGGAAGAATTTCATTTAATTCTTTTAAAAATAAATAATTATTATAATGACAAATAAAACTTCAAAATTCTGACAAATAGCACAGAATATATTGTGCGAACGAGTAAAAATGGTAAAGAAATTAAATATAATGTATGGAAATTTTATAAAGCCATTGTAAGACAAGAAATAACTTATAACATTCTTCCAAATACTGGGCGTTAATTTTAGAAGACAAAAATCTTTTTTTTTTATTCATTTAATATTTTTTTTTATTTGCTATTAAGTGTTTATTCAGAAGCTAATTTCATAGAATTCACTGGGGAAAGTATCATGATGGACTCATCACCATTTTTATTTTATCTTCCCTTGCTTTGTTTTCTATTTTTCTTAAGAATCTCATATTCATTGCATTTATTCTTGATTTGAGTGCTTCGGTTATTGTCCACAATTCGCTGCCATATATTAAGGATGATCTTACTAGTTTTTTACAATTTCTGTTTTTATTTTCTTGGATACTTCTTTCTTTCCAAAGAATGTTGCTTTCATCATGTTGAAAATATTTCCTGTCTTTCCTCTTCTATCATATATTAACTTGAATATCTTTTCGTTGCTTTATATTCCGATGTATTTAAAACTGTATACCTGATGTATGAATAAAAATAATTAAAAAATTATTTCATCGCCTGGCAATCGTGTCAGTCCGTCAACGTACTCTAGATCATTTCTATCGGAAATCTCTGCGTGACGGTACGTTTGATTGATTTAATTTAAGAACTTTGTGATTATATAGGGTAGAGCTGTACTGGTGAAGGATGAAAATTCCGAAACACGTGTCTGCAGATGGTATTATATTACGTATTTGTTTGATCTGTCTACATGTTCTTTTGGTTTTCCTTGCATTTTTATGTTAAGTGATTTGTTTTACTTTGTAATGATCATTGTTATTGTTTTGTATACATTTATTTTCATATCTATTTTCGTTGGTTCTTTTTCTAGTATTTCTATGTAACGTTGCAGCTCCTCCTACCTGGCGCTAATTAAATAATAATATTTGTTATTAGGATAACCATATTAAATGAACGAATATTGAATAATGACGGTACAGCGAAATGAGGTAATTATGGTGGCACGTCATTTAAAATGCGTGGCCGGTATTCGTCCAATGGAATTTAATGAATTTTCACTAAAAACCCATTGTAATTCATTACAGCCAAATATGTCGGGTAATTGTAAATGGGATTATATCATGTTGGGTGGTGTAACGAATGTAAGCACACGTTAATGATTTTGAGCGGTTCTTTTAATATTCAGAGGGTTATTAGGCTAATAAATCTGGATGAAAATTACCCTTTGATTTCTTTAATAATAAATTGGGTTATGTAATAAATGACGTTACAGTAAATAAAACGAAATTTCGTATGAATTAATTATAATTAGCGAAATTAGTATCTATATAGGGATCAATTTATATAAATATCATACCTCAGCTTTACTCCATTTACATACGGAGACATGTATTATAACAGAATTATAATAAACAGCGTCTATTTTGCGTATGTGTGCGCATAAGTATAGAAAGGGAGGTTTATAATTCCGGAGGAGTATCTCGTCAAACCCTTCAGCTAACTACTTGTTATGCATTACGTAACATTCATTTCGTGTTCCTAACTAAAAGCGGCTGAATTTTTCATTCTGCGTAGAAAGATGCGAGTAGTTATGCTTCATAAATATGATGCCGGGAAGCTGCGACACAAATTAAGCAAAATTACACACGTGCGCGAATTAAATATAATTTTAAACAAAAACATGATTGTTTTAACAGAATCAACTCGGAGATTAACCGTCGCTTTCCGGGAACGTAAAAATTATTCCCGCAATGCGAAACAGTGGACATGCGAAATGTCTAAGCTGTAAATAGAGAAAGATATCAATCCGCTTGTAAGGATTTATGGCGCGGGATAAAGAGAACACCAGAGGTAAACAAACAAATAAATGTCATAAGTTGATATTTCGTTTCCACATAAATATATCATATGAATGAATCGCGAGAAGTGTACCGATTCTAAGGGAGTCTGAGTGGAAAATTTCGAGGTCAGCTCTAAATAGAAAAATATTTAGATTTATTCAGTCAAATACACACCCGCACATACATATTTCGTTTGTGATATCATTTATCAAAAGATTCTCATATTTAGAAAGGCAATGGACACAGCATAGCCTCCAGTGTGCGCTCATGATGTATGTGTCACCAGAGGCCGTTTTTAAAATGCTATATGCGAGCCGTCACATCGCCTTATATTCTACTACATATGCATACGAAACTGAAAACACGAGCTTATTCCTGCACCGTACTGCTTTTATTCATTTTTCGATACGAAATTATTTATAGTGTTTCATCGCGCCTTTAACGAATAAAATGGTTGGAGCTAATATAAAATATGCATTTCCCACTTGAACGCTCTGCTCGCACTTTTTCCCAGCTTTATTATTCTCCTCCACCGCGACGCGTCGCGACGCCACAATTAGGATCCCGCACCAACAACTAAAACTTCCACTTCACATTTGCAATTACCTCATTACCACTATCATCCCTTTCCTCGCATTCTCACATACATCGTCGCTATTATTTATATAATTAATTACGTCGATTCTGCTTTTTCACATCGTTGCATTTATTAAATAATTTCCACATCAAAATTTAGAATTTCTGAAATAAATTTAAGAATCGTGAAATCAATTCTATAAAAAAATCAAATTAGAAAAATAAATGTAGTATATTGAAAGTATGGTACATACAACTTTGAATGTTTTAAAAATTATCGATCACGTATAAAATGTACAAAACATTACATTCTGATCGTCAGTATAAATGTAATGTAGTTAAATTGCGTTGTTATTAAAATTGATCTATCAATTTGTTGAGCAAACACGCTTTTTTATTCATCGATTCATTCCGTTATATAATTTTTTGTGAATACATTTTAACATTTAATACGAAAATTCATAAAAATAAAATTGTATTTTCTAGCAATATTATTATATATCGACACATGTATCATGTATTATTTATTTAAAGATTACATTTTTAATGCAATTATAATAATTCTAAAGATTTAAATTTATTAATTAGAAATCACTTTAAGTAAATTCAAAACAAATCATTGCAATTTTCTATCTATTGTGTTATTTAATATATATACATCAATTTTACAATAAAGCAAATTTTACAGTAGGTATAATATAATACAATTTAACTAGTGAGAGCCATTTCAGTTTTTCGAACCTCACCAGATTAGTGTGTTCCATGTGCAATGCCTTGACGAAGGCTATCGACCATAGGTCTTTGAGTCAAGAAATTAACATTTTTATATAATTTCATTTTTTTTTTTTTTTCGATTTTTTTCACTTTCTAAATTAGATATGAAATTCAACAATACGATGCTTGCATAAATGAGAAATATTTGCCTGTACCTTCTTATATCGGGGTGGTACACACAGAAATGATAGATTTTATCATTTAAAAATGAATCAAACCATAAATGTATTTCTATGCAGTACAAAATGTATTTTTATTAGAAATGACCGTACTACAAACCGTAGTTATCTCTGAGATGGAAATAGTGGAAAATTCAATAATAAAGATTTATTATATTGATGGCGTTAACGCGATTGCGTTGTTGATGTTAAACCGACAGGATTGAATAAATTAAAGTCTGATTTAAATGCAATATTTCAACGGCCCTGATGGACTTATCAAGGAAAAAAATGTGTATTTTTACAGGAAATTGCCATGCTGTTTTAATCCTTCATTGAATATATATGATTATTAATTTAAATATACGCAGGACGCAAAATATTGGTGATTTAGTATTTGGAATTAAAATGGAATTTTAAAAAGTTGAAACATGAAAAGCCGACAAAAATGTAGTTGTGACTGAACAAAAATGTTGTCAACTTCAATGAAAATATAAAAAAAGGGGAATGATTCACACATTTGTAGTTATTTAAATTAAAATTGAATAAGTCGTACTGGCATGCAATAATAAACATTCATAGTAAACATAAGGCAGACCAGAAGTAGTTGTTTCAATGGAAATCTCAAAAACGTACAGCCTATGTAATTTTTACAGCAATGAAAAGAGTAATAATAATCGATAATTTTATTGTTAATCTTCAATATTTTTCTTCAATTAATTATGACAATGACAACCGTTTGAAATTCCTCGATATGAAATTTATATAAATAGCTGTAAGATTTATTTTTTAACTAATTTTTAATAATTGCATCAAGCCGAAACTGGTTAAAAAATATTAATTATTAAAACAAACCCAACCAATTTTTTTTTAAATCAATTTAAACCTACGAGAATTTTATGTCCTTACATAAAAAATAGAATTATTTTTATTTAAGTAATGAATGACTTGCGAAGATGACTACATCGTAGTCGAAAATACGTATTTAGTGGTAATAAATATTTGTGAAGAAAAGCTTTTACAAGTGTTTTTCTATATAAAATATTGTGATTATTATCAGACTCTACTAAGAAAAAATATTTTTGATTAAAATTCCAGGTTGAAGCATACCCTAACAGTTTTAAATCTGACATAGGAAATGTGCCGTTAGTAGTTTTGTTAAATGAATGTATAAAAGAAATAATTTATTAAAAATTAACATTTTGTAGGATTTATTTCACAGAAATGCATTTTTGCATATAAATAATGGCATTTTACTGAAAGGAACAAAACATGAGGCTGGATATGGGTATAAATATAATAAGGTAAAGTGCGTGTAGAAATGTGCATTTTTATTATTGTAATGTAATTGCGAGCAAGCATAAAAGCAACCTTTTTGAAATGAGTCGTGTAATTCAGTGAAAACGGAATGGATAAAGAGGTGAAAATATGGAATTAAGAGAACAAGCAGTGTAACAAAGAAATGTTTACACATAGTGGTGCAGTCCATATTATCCATAATTCAGCCCCGGGGAGCACCCAATTATCAGTGAATCAGCTTGATGCATTTTCTAATTAGTAGACAACGGGCTGGGAGATTTATACCCTAACAATACACGGAAACGAGTAAATGTGAAATATTTAAACCATACTCGCTGTCTGTTTACTTATGCAAACCCTTTTAACTTGATAACTAACACTGTCTAGTCATATCATAACGTTACATTTTTAGTGTGCATTCATTCCAACCTGCCTTAATGATTCCTATTTATTATGCAACCCTGACTAAACGCACCAATGAAATCATGTGGAGAATTAATTGTACGCGAATTAATTTTTAATTAAGACTTGCCAATTCAGATTTGAATTTCAGATCGATAATTCCAATTGAGCTGAACCTCTTAATTTAAAATGAAATAATTGATCACTTCGAATATTTTAACATAGATTAATTTTCTATAATTCACTACTGTCGTCGGTTTGCTGTATTAAATTGGATCCGACCTAAAACCCAAGCGGAATAATTAAAAAAAATGATTCTGTTTTACGATTTTAATTCCTATGAACGGCGAAATTCGTTTACGAAATAAACATTTCACCAGCTGACGATTTTTTATTATTCCCTTCTTTGGGCATCGCTTGTTCCTTCGTTTCCGATACCATCCAAAACCCTGCGGAGCCCGGTCATAATGACTAATAAATTTGATCGATTTTCATGTTCAATCCACACAATTTCACACGAAAGTGTTAACTCTGAATGGTTGAAAGGAGAAAGGTTGTCGAATTGAATTATTGTTAAATCGGACATTAACGCCGAGCCGTTATCGGGATTTGAACCCACGCCAGGTGATTAGTAATTTTACCGCATTTTACAAAATAACTTTATAATTTCAACACCCACTTTTTCAAACACCGCTCTCAATTACTTCGCATATTAAAAGTGTAATTGTTAAATCCCGCACACAGAAAGCTTGATAATTCCGAGTTAACATCTTCAAAAAAAAAAACTCATTAGTTTGAATCAGTATTTTTTGTAATTAAAACTTCCAGAAAGTATGTTTAATGGGAGAATATAAGTCAAACGTCCGAATGTCACGAATTAACATTAGAAGCAGGAACTCCCGATTTTTTTGCATTTATATTACCTATTTTTAAACATGTTTTTCAAACTTTTCCTTCTTTTAAATTTCACTTCGACGATTTTTTTTCTCTCTATACATTATTCTTATCAAGGAGCATATATAACAGAAACAGAATAAGTATGTCGGTGATGATGTGGATTGGAATGTCGAGGAATATCCACAGGGACGAAAACTAGTATAAAGTTTGAGAAAGCTTTATATATGCCAACGTTTCACTCCACCAATAGCGTTGTATTATTAAATTTTCTTGTATTAATTTTCAAACATTACGCATCTAGTGAAAATATAACATTATATTATATCGTCGTATGTTATATAATAAAAACTTAAAATCTCATTAGAAACTAAATGATAAATATATATCCAATGAAACACATATTTTAAAAATATACAATGATTTTATATTCATTTTCTGTTGTATCAAATATTAAAATATAAGACGATAGCCCATAACTACCAATTCACATCAATTAATTAAATTAATTTATTCATTTAAATCATATATATATGTGTGTATACAACAGTGATGTACATAATTTAAATGAATTAAATATGGGTGGGTAGGACCCACGTCCCTCAGGTTTCTAGCCAATATTCACATCAATATTGTATTCGTTTCGATATATACAGTGAGGATTTTATTTCATTGAACATAGCTGTGTTTTTATGGCATTAATGATATTCAAATAATTATTAAAATAAATGAAAAGAATTCGAAAATAATTAGTGAATTATCTATTTACTTTCAATTACTCTGTAATTACGGAATCTTTTATTTGGTTGTCTTCAATCACATGATGAAACATGATCACTATACTATAATGATTTGTTTCACTACTTATTTTAATTACAGTTCAGGATACGAATTGCGTATAGGGAATTAAATTATTTTAAGTTTGGACTCTTAGGTCTGAATCCATGCTGATTGTCATGAAGTAGATGATTAAAAAATGAACTGATTCTGTTACGTAGAACGATCTCAAAGCATTTAGACAATTGGATAAAATCGCAATTGGGCGATAATTGTATATATCTCTTTTATTGCCTTATTTATGTATGGGAACTATTCGATTTTTTATTCATTAGCTATATAATTCGTGTTACATTTATCTCCAAGTCAATGGACAGTAATGTATTATACATTAAAGTAATCTTAAAACATGCTGCAATTTCATGAGATGTATTACAAATATTTGTTCTGAAAAATAATTCTGAAAATAATAATACGAAAACATTATTAAAATAGCTTATCTTTTCGTCAATTTTTAATCTATATTGATATAAAGAAAACACCTAACCTTTTTATACCACTTTTATTTTACTTTAGTGACTAGTTTCAATTACATCATTTATCAAACTAAGTTTAGTTAAGACAGTTTTATTTAAATAAGAAACACCAACATAAAGAAGATTACAAGACTTAGTTTGATAATGATTACGGTATAATTATAATTAAAATAAAAATTGTATACAACAGTTAAGTGTTTTCTTTATATCCAAGATCCAAGAATATAATCTATATGTTTGATAACAAAAATAAGCGGAATGAAAATTTAAAATATTTCACTAAATTCAATATTTTTATATTCATTACCTGTTAAATTCATTACATCTTACAATTTTTTTCTAACAAGAATTAGTGAAATGCCGTAATCCACAACAATTAGCCATTAAATAAAACACTTTAAACTTTCTTTATATAACACTAAAATTCATATAAACAGTGTATAACAAAGTTGAAGTCTCAATTATTAACAATTTAATTAGCCAAAATAAAAATAAAAAGCAAAACTGTTGACAATATTTTGACGAGATGTTAAGGTATAATTTTCGAATGTCATCATGGGTAGCATGGACGATTCGTTTTTAGTGCATTAATATAACTCCAAAATCTTTTAGGAGACTTCCAGTACTCATTATTTTGTACAAAACTAAAAAAAAACAAGTCTAGAAGGATATGTACTTGACGCCGAAGGTTGAATAATTTTAATTAAAAAATGAGAAAGAGGATATTGTTTATAAAGTGTAAAGTATTTCTTTTTGTTAATAATACAAAAAAATATTTATATGGTCGCAGTTTTCTTTAATAAATTAAATAAAAATAATTTGAAAATAATTAATAAATTATTTCCTCTTTAGCTACTGTGATATTTTGACTTACGTTACGTAAGTACTTTAGAACAAATGTACAATAATGGACACTCGCCGTTTAATAATAATATCATATTGTATAATGCAACAATTTTTTATTTGAAAATATTTAATAGAGATCAAAAAAATACATAATATAAAGTTATTTGCAGAAAATACTCTAACGAATAAACAAATTCTATTAATTATTCGTTAACTATAGCTGGTTTGAGGTATACACACACTAATATTATAACCAATTTAAAAATATATATTTTTACAATAACCATACCAACATAAAGAGACGAGACAGATTATTAGAATCAAATTTAATTTGCGAGTGTTTGTGCCGAATGGACTGCGATAAGCAAAGTTTAAATAATAATTATTTTTGTCATAATGAATATGAATAATGAAAAAAATATATTGTAATTAATTTATAGCGTAAAACACTTTATTTCCCATAATTTAATTAAGTTTTGGAATATAAAGTTATTTAGTAATTGAAAATTAATTATTATACTAAATTTATAAAATTACGATATTAATTTTTAGTATAACAATAATTCGTAGGAAAAGGAATTAAACAAATTAATATACTAAATAAATCTGACTTTCATATATGAAATACGTTATTACGTTTATCTAGGTAAATTTAATTATTAAATGCAAATATATTATTAAAATATGAATTAATTTAGATGTGATATATGTATAAATAAACAGACATAAAATAATAATTCAAAATATATAGCAAACTATAACATTTGGCATAATTACAATGTGGAGGAGTAAATTAATTAATGAATTTAGGGCGAGTTCGCCTTTCGATCGGTATAAGCATTCCCGGGCCCTTTAAAGTGTACCATCTGCAAATACGTGATCGGTGTTCTAATTAAGGAATTTGTTTAAAATCTGACGTTAATTACTTTAATTACAATTCAACCGGCAAAAAGTACGATTTAGATCTGAACCTGATTCGCTGGTATGGTGATATGAATGTTAACAAAACTTAATTAATGTTTTCGTTTAAATTGGGCGTCATAAATTATTTCAATTGTCTAATTGAAATAAATTCTCCGGCTTGTTTCAAGTGTTTTTTTTTTTTGTAGATATTTTCTTAATTAAATTATTGTGTAATAATAGTTTGCTGAGCTTTTAAGCGGTCATGTCGTATTTACACTATGAAGAAGTAAAATCACACATTTGCATGCAGCTGTCACGCTAAACGAACGCTAAGTTTAATTTCTACCTTCGAGCGTGACCGTTGTAAATGAAAATCGTATGACTGAATTTTTATTGCATGTGTTAATTGAGGGTAAATTCGAAAATAATTTTAAATATTCCAATTAAAATTTGAAATATAATGTTACGATGAGATTGACGATTCCTTATAGATTATTCCAGTTTCCCCACAGAGGACAATACATTTTTCATTTGTCATTTATATTAAATAAACGAAATACTCCAATACAAGTTTTCAAATTTATAAATTAAAATGTCGCGTTATACATTTTAATTTATAAATTTGCAAACTTGTATTATAGTATTTCGTTTATTTAATATAAATTTTAGTTTAATATTGTTATTTTCTCAAGCTAATACAAAATCAGGTATACATATTGCTTTCAATTTAGTTCAAAAATATTAAATTACGTTAATAATACAGTGGATAAAGTATTTATTGAATATTACAGAACATTAAAACTGAATTTGAATATAAATATGAATTAAAAATTAAAAGAAAAAATATAAAAATAAATAAATGGTGAATAATGAAAACCCATCCTTATTGTGTAATCTGTAATATCACTTTCAACAATAAAAATGAATTGTGCGCACCAAAACAATTTAATACTAATTTTAACTAATTCATTTTAATATTACTCGAACGAAGGGATCAAACATATTGACACGGTGGAAATGATTTTCTCAGATCGGTTCAGCGAATATTGACAGTAGCATACTATGGTGCACATGCAAACAGTACAGGAATTACTAAATTGTACAAAAAATGGGAGAAAATAAATTTCAAAATAACTCAAAAACTACTTGCTTTAGATATAAGGATATGTAATACTTTTATGTTACAAATTATCTTGCCAATCGCCTTATGAGATAAGATGTTGGTCATTCCATTTGAAAAATTGAATTATGATGTTTTTAAGTGGGTACTGAAATATTGACAGTTTGAAATACCTATTGTCAAAATAGATAGATGTTATTTTTTAATTCTAAAGGGATTTATTAGTACAAATTCAAGATGTCGCTCGTGTATCTGTTTTGCTCCTACTAGAAGTTACAGGAATTTTTCAAAGCGTCTATTTGTGTTTAATATTTGACAAATACATTTTTTAACTAAAAAAATGTAAGAGTTATGTGAACATAAATCTATATGAATAGGTAGGCAATTGAACGTGAAATCAAAAAAAAAAATAGGGTTTTTCATTTAAAATAACAAACTTGGTAACCATTTTCAGTAGTACCGGAAGTGATAGAAAGTCGAAATATTTTCCATAATTAGATCGCGTTTAACCGTGAAATGTCGATTTTTGTTTAAATTTTTCCTTCATCAGGAACCCTGTAAACTTTTAATGAACCTTATTTATGACCCTCCCTGTATATATGTATATATTAAATGTTTGTAATGTAAAATACGTATTGTCTGAATAGAGATGTTTGTATATAAATAGCATGAAATTTTTAAACGTAAATTTATATATACGTTTATTTCATCCCTGGTGAAAAATGAATATAAAAAAATTCATACAACACCCACCTTTGTATAACTGATAATTAATTAAATTATTAAATTAATAAATATGTTATTGCGTTAAATTTCGATTTGGCTTTAGTATACACCAGGATGTCTATATTATTGGCATTATATCAACACTAAAGTAAAGCTCACATAACATTTTAATTATGAATAATCAATATTTATAACATGAGATACATGAATACACATAGTGCCATAGCTAGACAGTTTAAGGTTTATAGGCTTCTAAAATATGCATTATTGTGAAGTTTACAGCATTTACGCAATCAAAAATGATTTCTCTAATTAAAATTAACAATGCTATGCTTCAAATATGTTCACATTTATTGATACTCATTTAATATAAAAATATGTATATATTTCATAATTAATATTATTAATATATTTATTTATGCAAAAAGAAACATATCTCTTATATAGAAGAATTATAAAAACACTACTTGGAAATGTAATTTTTTATAATTCTTCTATATTTTCAACTAAATAATCCGCCAAGACAGTCTAACACATGCATGCATTGTAATTATTTATGTAATATTGTTCTGTATTATCTGTTTTAATAAAAATGTGTGTATATGAAAATTGAAATGATTTTAAATCGACCATTTATACTAAAAAAATAACAATTTTTATAATAATATCTTCTCTTTGTGAATTCGTTGCATCATTTCGCCACATTAATGACAGATAAATTACGAACATACCTGACAATGACTTTTGACATAGACAATTAGTAATCATCACTTTTTTTCTCGCGACAAGGACATAAACATGAAAAACCAGGCTGAAAGACCACTGGTCGATGGCCAATTAACAGAAATAAATTATATATTTGATTTTATTATTTATTTATTTTGTATATTTTCTTGTATATATCTGTTAATAATGATTATTATTACCTTCTCTTTGAATTATACGGAGATTAGTTCAAAATGCAATTATTTTATTACAATGATTCAATCGAAGGTGAGGTAAAGGTTTTAGGGTGATTTTTTTATGAAGTATAAAATATCATTTATATGAAAAAAAAAGAAAAATCTTTCCTATTCCAAATAAATGATATTTAATATTTTTTATTTAAATTAACAAACAAAAAATCCAGAAACAAAAGATATATAAAATATTTGTTTAAGTTCCTAATTTTGTGTTCGTATACAAAATTAGGAACTTAAACAAATATTTTATTTAGGCTGAAAGACCTCCGGTCGATAGCTAATTCATCTGCAGAATATAATACTAATTTTATAAAGATGTTTAGTTAGTTATTTTATTCAAATTTAAAACAAAGTATAAAAAAGTAGAATCTTATATTTTTTATAACAGAATGTGTATCTCATTGAATATGTATAATATATATATATTGATTAATAGACAAAGGATTTATGCACAGGGTCACAGTTATTTAAAAATAATTTGAAAATAGTTAACAAATTATTCCTTCTTTAGCCACTCTGATACTTTTGATTTACGTTATGTAAGTACTTTAAAACAAATGTACAATGATGAATACTTGCTGTCGCATAACAATAACATATTGTAGAATGCAAGAATTGTTTTATTCAAAATTATTTAATGCAAAGAATAAAATCAAATTCCATTTCCATCGGAGATTACAGCCGGGACAGTACGTTTGATTAATTTAAATTAACAAATTTGTAATTATATAAGGCAGAGCTGTACTGACAAAGAATGAAATCGCGAAACACGTGTCTGCAGATAGCATTAAATATTTTCGAATAAAAAAATATTGGATGTATAATTATATATATATATTATGTATAATTTATTATGCAACAGCAAGTGTTCATCATTATACATTTGTTTTTAGGCTACTGTGACATTTTCGTAAGTCGAAAATGTCACAGTAGCTAAAGCGGGAATAATTTGTATTATTGTTTTCAAATTATTTTTATTTAATTTATCAATATATATATTTTGTATTAATAATTATTATTGTGACTTGTTTGAATTAATATAAAATGTTAATAAAAACGGTGATGATAGACACATTTTCAGTTATTAAAATTTAAAAAATAAAGGAAACATTCCGAAAATTCGATTATTTCCTTTTTTTATTCAGCGGTTCTGTTTTTCTAGCAAATATCAATAAAAAAACACGAATTCCCAGTTGTTTCAATGGATGTATATCAAAAACTTTCATAAATAAGTATTTTTTGCATCGATAACAAAGGGAATAATCGAATTTTATTAATCATTTATTTTTTTAATTTTAATATAAAATGTAGTGACAGTTATACAATAAAAGTTGTATACAATAAAACACAAGACAGAGGTGATTCGCACTTTTGCAGTTATTTAAATTACTATAAAATTAAACAAAGAAAAAGGCAATGATCAATAAAATTCTATCTTTCTCTTTTTTTTTCAACTGTAAAAAATACTTACACTGCAAGTTTTTTGACAAACGTCCATTGTAACAACAACTTCCCGAACATTTACCCCGCCAGACATTGGATTACACAATACGTTTGAGATTATTATGTTGACACTGCAACAATTGTTACGCTACACTGTGGCTTCATAAGGCAGATATAATTAAATTTTTAATAAAAAGTTTTGTGTTATATATTTGAAATATGCAACATGAAATATAACATAAAACTTTTTATTAAAAATGTGTCAGAAATTGTTTTGAAGATACAAATAAATGGGTTTTGAGTTCACGTAAAGTGTTAGTATCAATAACACAAGAGTTTTTTCCTTACTTCACTTTTTATTTAACTTTGTGTGTCGAAATGTACATCTAACGTGTAAAGTAAAAAGTGAAGTAAGTAAAAAACTCTTGTGTTATTATTGAAGATACAAAAATAATTATTTGTTAATAACAAATTAATTTTATTTACTTATTTGAAACATGCGGATATTTTTGAGAATAAAGTATTTTAATATAGTAAATATTGTACTTGATTCTTTATAAGGCCCAGAGAAGTTTAAAGTCTTTATAATTAATCTCATTTCCTAGGCGGATTAAACCATGATTATGTTATAAAAAAAGGGATAAAACCGTCATATACGCTCCCTAAGCGCGGGTGAATTTATGAATACATCCAAAATAACAACGCTAAGAGATACAGAATTAATATATTATTAGAAAATTGGATGTTGGGGTGATGGCAGTTTCCTGTTAATAAATATCGCTGTGTTTTTTTGGCACTGATTTCGGAGTCCATTTGTAGTTTTGATGTGGTGTGATGTATGTGTCCACTTTATGTAAGCTGTTAAGAGAGTATATGGGGAGGAAATTCACTAAAATAATGATGTTACTTGAAATTATATTGTTGTATGAAGTCGTTGTAATGTTGTGTTTACATTATTATTACAATTATAGCCGGGGAAGTTTTGACAAGATTGTAACGTGGCTGAAATTGTTTGTGAAACTTAGTGGTAAATATTAATAAGCGGGGAGGGAAAGTACGTTCAATGGGGAATGTGCGAAATAATGACATAGCGAAGGAGTTGAGGGGTGCGCGTATGAGGAGGATTTTTGGTAGCTGTGTGTAATTATGGCATTCCTCCAATGTGATAAATTATGGTGACAAATGGCATCGACCATTAGCTATAGCTCTTAATTTAATTGCTTACTAAAAGCGGTAGAATTTAGAGTGTTGGTGTTAGTGTTATGATGAATTGTGCAGTCGGAAAAGTGGGAAAAAGGTTTCAGTTGTATTAAAAATTGGCGGGATTTACACGCTAGTTTTAATTGGAATTATTTAAAGCACCGAGCTTGGAATTAATTCAAAATTGTAATCAGAAAATTGGCCGCGTTTTCCAGTAGATAAATTTCATTCAGAACGACTGGACAAACAACAAGTAGAAAAAGTGTCCGGGCTCCGGAAACCATAACGGTAACCGTTTTGTGAGCACTATACGCTCATCGAGTTTCTATTTAGGGGGTGTTGTACCGCTATTGTTTCCCGTGGTGTTGAAGTGTTTTATGTGTATCATAAACACGCATCTATACATGAAATAGGAATGCGAATGGAAACGAATAAAAAGACATAGGAACATA